>CM057454.1:715457500-717857500 GCA_016271365.2 Neoceratodus forsteri | reverse complement strand
TCATTTTCCAGATTGCCACAGATGTTGGGCTGATCATTAATCAGACCCAAATAACAAATCGTATCCACTATTGGTGGTATTGCTACTTAGGAAGTTAAAAGAAGAGTAAATAAATAATAATAAACCTCTAACCTTCTCTTGGTGGTCTAGTATATTGTTTGCACACTCCCCATCCCAATCTCTTCAGGTGGTAATGGGGGGTGTTTGAGTAGCTAGTCAGATTTTACCTTCTAATGCCACTCCCCCAGGGAAGTTAAGGATTGAGGGTTAGGAGAGGGGCCCAATGCAAAATATTATATTTTAGGGATTGAAAGGTGTCAGGCTAGGGAGGTGGGTACAGCTAAAAGGATAATGTTTTCTTATGGCACATGGATTATGGGGTTTATTTTATTAACCCTGGCTACCTTTACCATTTGAGCATGAATACTAAAGATTTGGCCCTCTTAGGAATTTACACATCCCTGTCTGGCACCATCATTAGCTCTGTGTTATTTGCCAGTTTAATACCATTATAAGAGACGCCAGACTCCAGTTTATCATTAACATTGTTAAATGAACTAATGAGGGATTCTGATTGACATATTCAGAAAAGAGTGACTGGACTGTAAACAATAAATGTAGGTAGATTTAGTTGGCAAATCAAGAACCATAGGGTATAATCTACGATGAGGAAACATATTTTCATGTAGAGGATTATTGGGATATGAAACATTATGCCATACATGTTCACACTGTTAAAAAGTAACCAAGGTGATTTTGCTATAGAAAGGAATGGGTAAAGATAAAGAAATGGTATTAATGCAAAATAGACGAAAGAAAGATTTGCCTACAGTACCAGAGTAAAAGGAACAACTATTTCCTATGTTCTACACTGACATATTTGTTGTTGTATCCTAACATTGATTGTAACTCAAACATAACTGTTTTAAAATTTGTAGCACTGACAGTGAAACTGCAGCAGATGCTGCGGAAACGGTCACTCCTTCAGCTCATCCCAGTGAAACTTCTAAACAACCTTCAACTGTTTCCAGCACACAGCCAGAAGCTGCTGCAACATTGCCAGTTACAGGCACAACATCCATTTCAAAGGAGACATCCATGGTCTCCTCATCTCCTGCTGTTGCTGCATTCCTTGCAGGAAAACCTAAAGCTACACCCATCCCCGCTGTCAGATCTGAAGTGGTACAGGGCACTGCCACTCCATCACAGATATCATCTGTCTCTGCCATCAAATCTGAAGCAGCATCTACCTTTACTGTCAAATCTCAAATGGCACAAGGCACTGCCACCAAACAAAAAGCTGCACCTGTCTCTGACACCAAACCAACATCTGCATCGATTTCCTCCACCATACCTGATGAGGCACTTGTGTCTACCACCAAACCTAAAGAGACACCCTCCTCTTCCACCATTTTTGCAGTGAAACCCACATCTGAGCCTATAACTTTCTCTTTCGTTGTTCCAGAAGAGAAACTAAAAGCTGTATTTACTAGTGATGAGAAAACTAAAGCAACAGTGGTCCCTGCTACCATTTCTAACGAGGAAACAAAATCTGCAGTGGTCTCTGTTTCTACAGATCAGCCAAAGGCTGCACCAGACACTGCCGCCATCTCTTCGGAAGAATCTAAAGTTGAACCAGACTCTACCACTGCAGAAGTTGAGATGAAAAAAACTGCAGAACAAGAATCGGCTCATCCCAGTGAAACTTCTAAAAAATCTTCAACTGCTTCCAGCACACAGCCAGAATCTGCTGCTACATTACCAGTTACAGACACAACATCCATTTCAGAAGAGACATCCAAGGTCACCTTGTCTCCTGCTGCTGCAAGTGCAGTCCCTGCAGAAAAATCCAGAGCTGCACCCATCCCTGCTGTAAAGTCTAAAGTGGCACAGGACTTTGCCACCAAACCTACATCTGCATGGATTTTCTCCACAAAATTAAATGAGGCGCCTGTGTCTACCACCAAACCTAAAGGGACACCCTCCTCTTCCACCATTTCTGCAGTGAAACCTAAATCTGAGCCTATAACTTTCTCTTTCGTTGTTCCAGAAGAGAAACTAAAAGCTGTACTTACTCCTAATGAGAAAAGTAAAGCAGCACTGCCCCCTGCCACCATTTATGATGAGGAAACAAAATCTGCAGTGGTCTCTGTTTCTACAGATCAGCCAAAGGCTGCACCAGACATTGCCGCCATCTCTGCAGAAGAATCTAAAGTTGCCCCAGACTCTGCCCCTGCAGAAGTTGAGATGAAAAAAACTGCAAACCAAGAATCACTTGACAAAATGGATGTTGCCCTGGCCAAAATGGAAAGGAAGTAATTTCTTCCACAAGTGGAGACTTACAACCAGCAAAGCTGGCGGCTGCAGTTGCTAATGAAACTACTACAAAGGCAGCTTCAAAACTGCTCCATCTCAAGGAGATACACTTAGAACAAAAGGTCCACCTCAGAAAAATGAGGCACCACCAGCAGAGAGTGATGGTAAACAAGAAGTTATCACAAAAATGGAGCTTAAAAAGGAAGCTGACATAGAGAAGAAGCACTTGACAAAGGATTCAGGACAGTCAACCAATGGCAGTAGTAACAAATGTAGCCTCAGCAGTAGCGAACGCAAAGAGAAGCCCAGCCATACTACCACCAGGTCGGGCAGCAGAAGAGAACATTCTCCACACGAGAAAGATAGGAGGCCGGAGCATAAGGATATTCCAAGACACTACCGAGAGAGAGATAGGAGATCATCAAGTGGTAGAAGGGATGAAGACAGAAGCAAGGTGAGAAATGTTGTTTTATCTTATTCTGGTTAGTGGTGTTGAATAGCTGGTGTATAACAGAGATAACACTGATCAACATGATAAATGTCCTGGGCACCACTTCACAAGCAGGGATGTAATAAGTATGCTCTGCAGATAGTGAAAAAGAAAGGGGGTGTTTTAATGGATCACTAGTGTTCTGTGTCACGTTGTGAGGCACTAGGCCACAGGCAGCATCTCCTGCACTTGAGAAGTGAAGCGATGACATCCCGTGATCTGTACCACACCTTGGAGTGTATGTCTGCAGTTATACAATGGTCCCTTTTTTGTTTGTTTGTTTGTTTAAAAAAATCAATAAACAAAATGATTTTAATGTGCAGGAGTATAGTTTTAAAAATAGATCTTCAAAGAATTGATCTTCTCCATGAAGTATCACATTTTGGTCTTCGAGATGGAGGAGACAGAACCCCATAGAAACCAGACTTGAGGGTTATTTACCTGTAACTGTAGATCGTCCTGGACTTAAGTCTTCATCAATCATTCTTATTGCTAACTTCAAGCCAGAGGCGCTGTGTCCTGCAGGATCAAAAAAATCTTCAAGAGGGCCGGCTTTGAGATAGGACCACGCTTGCCTGGCACTGCAAGGCTGGCTCGAGCCGTGTAGGTTGTCAGCATCAACCCTCCCAACCGCGTCTGTTCCTTTTTTCCCACCCTTGCTGTTGAGTGTGCTTCAGTGACAACGCTCACCCACTGGGGGTCAGATCTTTATGTCTGTACAGCAGCATTTAGTTTTCTTCAGATTTAGCTTATTTGCTATTTTCTCTTGTTAAAAAAGAAAAGTTTTTTTTTTTTCTTCTTCTGCCCCTACTGACCAAAGGAGTAGCTTTTGGACAGTGACGGTGACTGTGACTGTAGGGAGTCTCCTTTAGAAGTCTACTCCAGCAGTAAGGCTGTGTCCTGTTCACCGCCCTCTCTGGGTAGTGTGGTGTTAGGGAAGGAGGACAGTCCTCCCGAAAACAGAAAAAGAAGTGGGCCCGTTCTCGATCCAGGTCGGGAACCTGGCACCGTTCTGCCTCGAGTTCTTCCTCTTCCCATCAGAAGGGGAAGAAATGGTACCGCCCGAGTTTCCCCTCTGGTATGTCAGCTAAGAGGTCATTGGCATCTCTGAGCGAGACGACTTCACTGCTCCGTCCAGTTCCAAGATGGCCTCTGCCCATTGTCGCCCTGAATCTCGACACCAGAGCCCTTCTCTGTCCTCTTGTGGGGTTTCCGGTGGGCAGTTTCACCACTGGGCTGCTGTTATGGAGCAGTGGGTACAGCGTCTGGCCTGTTTGCTCCTTCCATCAGATCTGGTGCCTGGGCCCTCATACCTATGCGCCCTAGAGCTGCAGCTGGGGTCTTCTGGTCAGGTAGAGCATTTGTCTTCAGTAGTGGAACCCCTTCCCTTGCAGGTGACCGCGCCACTGATGCCGATTCCATGTGCCTGCCCCCCTCAGTCTGTTTCCTTGCAGGGACTGGCAGTGGTACCATCCCCGGACCCTTTTTCCTCTTCTAGGCCTGGGTTGGATGCTGGAGTGGTGCTGTCCCTGCTGCCAACTCTTTCTTGGTCGGCACTGCCTCCCTTGGGTCATGCACAGGTTCTAGTGTCGCCAGTTGTTCTGCTTCCTAGGCCTGATCTCAGCCTTTTGGGCTCTGCACCACTTCCTCCTTCAGCCTCAGTGGGGAATATGGAGCAGGATGAGTCTCGCCCCTACCTCATAATTTCTGAGGAAGGGGATGAAGTCTCTTTCTCCAGCCTGGACAATAAGCACATAGATCTTAACTGTATTACTCTTCGCCATTCATCACTAGTGGATTTAAGCCGGAGGCGGCGCTAGGGCCACACAGGAGCTTATTGCTGAGAGCTTTTTTTTTAGGGGTAGGGGCTGGTGTCGCCCTTGAGGCCGACACATTGCGTGGTGCTCATGGGTTGACCAGTAACCGCCGCCAGCCCCTCCACCACCTCATTTCTGTTTTTCCTGCCATCAAGGTGCATCACCCTGTGGAGCTACCGTGCTTTTCTACTGCGTACGAAAGTGAAGTTCGGATCGACAGCCGAAGTTTTGCCGCTACTCGATGTTCTCCATAAACCGGTAAAACCATTTCTCGTATTTTTCTTATTTTCTACAGCACCAAGTCTTTGCTTTAGTTTTAGTTCGTAACAGTCATGTCCGATTCGGGGCCTACTTCAGAATCCAAGGCGGTGCGTGTCTCTATGCGTCAGTGCCCCGTGACAATCCGATGACTGTGACGGACCATCATGATCATTGTAGCACCTGCCTGGGTACCTGTCACGATATGGACAACAGTGACACCTGCTTCTCCATGGACTGCCGGGTCCTCGAGGTGCATGCATTGAAAGTGGGTCAGGATCCTCCCACCTTTGGAGGGTGTCGTTGGTCCCGGGACACCAAGGTCAGGACGTTGGGCCCTTCCCCTGGGTCTCCCTCTGGTACTGTATGTACCGAGGGGGAGTAGGCCTTGGCTGGTTCCAGTCTTGCTAACACCAGAGGCCTGCGTGAGGGGTCGGGCAGACAGTCAAACTCCTCCAGGGGGTGAGCTGCGCACCCCTCACTTCCCACTGCTTCTTTCGGAAGTGCATACACTCCCGATGTTGCGGTTGCTGCTATACGCTGGACCTGAGCCAGTGGAGTCCTCAGTACCACCTGTTAGTGCCGTTTCGGCTCCGTTCTCCACTCTTTAAGCCGGTGACCGAGGTGGGGCCATGCTCAGTGCTAGGCCCTTTTCTGATGCCGCCAGCAGCACCATGAGTGGGATGTTTTCCGGGTTGCTTCTCTGCCAGTCTCCCTGATCTCCTCCTCTTCGGATGAGGATGATCGAGATGACTCGGAGTGGCTGCCCGACTCTTGAGGAGTCCCATAGCATGGTTAGGTCTAACGATTCAGTTTCCGGTGTTACGAATTCGGTTGCTCCCCCAGCAGGCCCTGCCCTTGGTGCTGACTCCTCTATGTCCTCTATTCTCCGCTTGCAGTGCCATGGATGCCTCCAGCGCTGATTGTGATACCGGGTAGAGTATCAGCACTGAGAGTCAGGGGACAGCTATCTCAACCAGAGTCTGGTGCTGGCACCAAGCTCTGTGCCAGGTTGGACTCTGGCGCCGAGTCTTGTTGTGGCATTGTGCACGGTGCCAAGTTGGATTCCGGGTTGGGGTCTGGGGTTGTTTCCAGCGCCTCCTCTGGTGTCGGGGCTGTCTCTGATCCCCCAATTTCGGGCACTGGAGACCATCTGAGGGGCATGTCCCTGACTAGGGAGGAGATTTTTAGGTTGGGAGATGCACACAGACCCACTTCCAGACCTGCTGATGGCTCCGGGAGGAGTCACAGTGCTGACTCTTCTCTTCTTTACTCTCCGGACCAGGTAGGGTCTGCAGCAGGTGGGGCTGAGGGGCCGCCCACAAGGACAAACCAGCTCGTTTGCCCCATCGTTGGGTCCTTTCTTGGGCGCCACTTTAGTCACTCCTATATGGTTGGGTGACCTACAGTGGGTGTTTTTCGCAGCCCCCTCCCCCCCACGGAGGGGTCCACTGCGCATTCCCGTAGCCCTAGCAGGGATCCTGCTCTGGCTCACCAGGCTTCTCCTTCCCCTGCAGATCCACTGCCTCCTCCCTCTGCGCCTGCCAGGTCTCTGGGGACCGATGACCTGGGACCAGTTCAGATCATCATCAGCTGCTTTCCCCCCGCTACCTATGAGCCCTGGAGCAGATAATTTTTATACCAGAGCCCCCAGCAGCCCATTAATTTGAGCTGGGCTCCTCTGCTTCCTTGTCTTTCTTCCCAGAGGAAGAGGATCCTTCAGTCCACCTGTCCTCAGAAACTGATATTACCAGATATCAGCAATTCCTTTCGAGGTTGCTTGAGGAGCTCCACATATCCCACTTCACGAGTCGCGATCCTGACCATGTGACACGGGCATTCCTCGAAGAGTTCACCCCTGAGAACATTGTTATTCCTCTGTGGCCTGACCCTTTCTCAGAGGTGTCTCATCAGGTCTGGCAGCATCCCTTTGCCCCTTCTCCAGCCCCTGAGGGACTGTCAGCACAGGTATTTTGCACCCCAGGGGTCTCCAGGTACTATGTCCCACCCTCTGATATTGTAGAGTTCTTGGATACCCCTTCTGGGCATCGTCTCTCAAGACACAACTCCCAAAAGTCTGACTCTGCTGGGTTTTACCGCTGGGGTGGGAGAGTCTTCTTGGCTGCGTGAATCCTTTTGTGCATCTCTCAGCACACCAGGTACATAAGCCTGACTAGCTAGGCATCTGCAGACGGTGCTGGGACAAATCCTGGCAAACTTGCCTAACATAGATGCAAACAGGCAATTCATTTGCCTTTCTGATCAGGGCCTAGAGCTTGCGAGACACCAAGCAAGGGCATCTTATGATGCCAGTGAGGTAATGACTAAGCTAGTAGGAACTGCAGTCTGCATTAGGTGGACAGCATGGTTTCACGTCTCGCTGTTATCGCTCCTGGCCTGGTGTAGGGTGATTGCCACTCACTTCCAAGGGGCCCATTTTTTCTCCCCCAGGGTGAGGCGAGAATTGTTGGGGCGCCTTCCTTCTCTCAGGCAACGGGAATCTCTGTCTCGCCCTGACCAGTCTCTAGCCTTTCCAGGCCCTATGAGGGGCCCCTTCCATCCTGTGCCCCCCCCCACAGGAGACTGAGGGAAGTTTCCAGCCCTCAGAGAGGTGTCAACGCCTTTAGGTGCTTGGTACTCACCCTCCAGTGATGAATGGTGAAGATTAGTATAGTTAAGGATATGAAAATTACGTACCACGCTGGCCCATTGGCACAGCGGTTGGATTTCCGTCTGCGACGCTGGAGGGCCAACCAGGGGGGGAGGAGGATGGAGCATCCAGCGATGGCTTGCCTTCTCTGGGGGGAGGGTGGGGATGCAGCCCGGCATCTGCTGGCCCCTGGCGGAGGCCGGGTGCCCAACAAGGTGTCAGGCCCCAGACAACTGGAGGAGTGGTGGACATAGGCGTATGCCTTGACTTCTGTGGCATGCCACTCCCCCCAGGGAGAAACCAGGAAATAGCTCCCTGGCCGGCCGGATGAAGGTCGCGGGCTCCCACTGCCGCGCAGCCCTGGATGACCGACCCCACCTCAGCGACACCTGGGCCAATTGCAGAGTGCACTGGCTGCCCCCACTGGTGCCTTCCCCTTCGGAGGAGGGGGACCTGTCCAGTGAAGGGATACGCTGAGTTACCTGGGGGATCGCAGTGTGAGGTGTCGGCTGGAGTTGGGGACGGCGAGCAGGCGGAGAGCCCAGGCGACTCAAGGAGCTACTGCTAGAGGATGAGAGGAGCAAAAATTACATACCTACTGTAATTCTTGATCTTACTGTATATCTTCACCATTCATCCTGCTTCCTGCACACCTTCCCCTCTTGGGCCTCAGTCCTGGGCAGTGCCTCCTCCTGCTTACCTTCCCCAATTGAGGCCAATTGTGAGTATAGTCCTGCTGGCACCTCAGGGTCCACTGATCCTTTGCTAAATTGACAGGCACCAACTTGGGAGAGGGCAAGCAGAGGCGTTTCCCTCTCTATGCTGGGTGTTCTTCAGGGCCCTCCGTGATCCTGATGAGATCCCATCTGTCCGGGCTTGATAGGGCCCTCTTTAGTTCTGAAGGCGCTCTTATCTCTGCCCTCATTGGGTCTCAGGTTTATCCTCTTCTTGGGTCCCAGTCTTTGTCGTTGGAGAGGGACTCCAGGACCTCTGTCCCCTCTTCTGGAGTCTTGGTAACTCCATTGTATTTCCAGAGTAACCCTCTCTGGGTTCACCTGTTTCAGGGTTCCCTCTAACCTCCTAAGAGTTTTCCACTCCAGGAGACTTTAGGCCTCAGTCTTACCATTTTACAGCCCTGGGCATAAGGGGATCTCATCCCTCTTAGATTCTGGACCTTCCTAAATTGAGGGGTCTACATCTGAGGGATTCTGCCCTGGGGTGAGTTCTGTCCCCACTGTTAATTCTGTAAGGGACAGGGGTGAGAGACCTATGGCCCCTTTTTTCCTGTCTCTCGTGGACCAAGAGGGCACATCCCTTTATGGCTCACTCAGTGTCCTGTGATGCTTCCTCATCTGCTGGACCTGTGGCCAGCTTACACAGCATCTTGGTTCTTACCTTGAAGTCCTCTTCAGCCTTGGAGGCTTATTCTGTGCATCCTCGCTGGCTTGCTCTCTTTTACTCTCTCGCTCTCTCTACCCCCCTCTGCCTTGGAGTTCCTTCCCAATGTAAACAAAATGAGGGAGAGGAGTCAAGCAGTTGAGTCCCCTCTTGACCCCCAGAAGACCCCTCTGAACTCTCCTTTTGGGGTGTCATGCCTGTCTCTCATTCTCCTCTCCCCTCTTTCTCTATTTCTTTTCTCTCCCCCCCTTCTCTTTATCCCTCCTTTGGTCTGCCTGGTGGTTGGGGTCCCCTGTCCCAGATCTCATAGTGTCCTTCCCCTTCTCTTGTGACTGGCTTATTCCTTTTTCGGTTTACATCCTTTCCTTTTACTATCTCTCTCAGGCTCCCTTGCCCTGCCCTCCTTTTCTTCCTCTGTCTCTAGTTTTTCCAATCTCTCTGCCAAGCAGAACTGAGGTGGTGGAGCAGTTGGGATCGGTTACTTGCCAGTCTGTGAGTGCCATGCAGTGTGTTTGCCTGTAGGGTGCCAGCTCCTCCCCTAGAGAAAAAAAATCTGTAAGCTATAGCTTCCACTGGGTCCTAGCGCCTCTGGTTTAACCCACCAGTGATGAATGGTGAAGATACTGTATACAGTAAGACCAAGAATTATGAGAGGTACATAATTTTAATTTCTTTCCCGCCACCAGCTTGCTCGCATGGGTCTCTACGGAAGGTCCGTCACAGTATTTGTGCCTTTTTTAGCCTACAGATTTTATTTACTTACCTTTTAATAATCTCTTTTTCAGAGAGAGTCCTTCTTTTTGTTTGTCGAGAGTTAATCTTTCTACTTCTGTCTTCCGTCGTTGCTGCAGCCGAAAGAAGATTGCTTTTACAGATGAACACTACATCTATGTCTGCTGTCTTGGGCCTGACCACAAGTTTGACTGTGAGCTCTGCCAGAAGTTTTACCAAACAGCCCACAGATGACACAAAAATGCTGTCAAAAAGTTCCTGGTGGATGAATAGGTAGCCAGCTCCAGGCAGGGGTCCTCCAGGGTCCAGAAAATCCGTCCCCGATTCCACCTCAGCTGCCCAAGGGGGACATTTTCCATGGCAGTGGGAGGTAGTCTGACTCATTTCTACAAACAATGGAAGTCTGTCCCCATGGACAAGTGGGTCCTCAGGAATGTTCAGTAGCATTACTCTCAATTTTGCAGATATTCCCCCGGACCTTTCACCCAAGCAGCAACACAGTCTGTCAGCTGCTCAGATCTTCTCTCAGTGCCACGATACAGGGCCTTCTCAGAAACAGGGCAGTAGAACTAGTTCCCTGGGAAGAGAGAAACAGAAGTTTCTACTCCCATTACTTTCTGGTTCCAAAGAAGACTGGCGGCATGCGCCCTATTCTAAACCTCAGAAAGTTAAACAAGTTCTTGTTCAGGGAGAAGTTTAAGATGGTCTCCCTGGGGATATGGGGGTGGACCAAGGTGGTCCTTCACTAAGGAAGGAATACTGGTTGCCACAGATGAGTGCGTTAGGCTCTGGGGTAAGAACACAAGGGCCAAAGTGCCCAGCTGGTTTAGTTCTGGGGTTGCCCAGGCAGTAAGGGAAAAGAGGTTGGCCTATAGAAAATTCAGGAAGGCCAAGAGAGAGGTGGATAGGAAAAATTACCTAAGGTTGGCTAGTTAGGCAAGTAATAAAGTCAGATGAGCAAAGGCACAGAAGGAGCTGCAGATAGCTGAAGGAATTAAGAATTGAAAGGGAGGAGCAGCTGCAGAATAAGGGGTGCTAGCTGCACATTCAAGCAGACTTGATAGACCTCTAGACCTTTATCTGCTGGCAAATTTCGTATGTTTGTAAGAAGGGGGAGTAGGCTTTCTTTCGCTATGTAAGTGAGAAAAGGGACAAGAAGGGAAGGAATTGTTAGGTTTAAGAAAGGGATGGAGTAGGTGGAGGATAATGGGGGGAAGCAGAGATACTAAATGAATACTTCTGTTCTGTCTTCACCAGGGAGAAAGATGGACCAGTGCCTTCAGGAGGGAAAAGAGGAGCGGGGTGGGCACAGATGTAGTGATAGAGGAGGACAGAGTGAGGGAGGGGCTGCTGGCATTGAAGGTGGACAAATCACCAGGCCCGGACAGAGTACATCGAAGGGTACTAAAGGAACTGGCTGAGGAGCTGGCTGGGCCACTGGTAGACCTATGTAATAGTTTACTAGAGATAGGCATAGTATCCCAGGACTGGAGAATAGCACATGTAGTGCCACTCCACAAAAACAGTCCTAAGGATAACCCAGGGAATTACAGACCAGTCAGTCTGACCTCCATTGTGGGCAAGCTCATGGAGACCATTCTAAAGGAAAGGTTGGTGGAATATGTAGAGGAATATGGTCTCCAGGATGTGAGACAGCATGGGTTCATGAGGGGGAGATCATGTCAGACAAATCTGATTGACTTCTTTGGCTTTGTCAATAAGACAGTAGACGGCCAAGCAGTAGACATCTTCTGTCTTGATTTCAGCAAGGCCTTTGACTCTGTGCTCCACAAAGGTTGTTCAGGAAGTTGGTGGATCTCGGGTTGGGGAAAAGATGGCCAGATGGGTGGAAAACTGGCTGAATGACAGAACCAGAGGGCAGTTGTGGAGAGAGGTTATCTGGCACAAGACAGGTAACCAGTGAGGTCCGCAGGGCTCGATTACTGGGCGGTGTTGGTCAATGTCTTCATCACTGACATTGGAGATGGCATTATGGGCAAAATGTGCCTATTTGCAGATGATACCAAGCTCTGTGGGAGAGTGGACACAGCTGAAGGGATTCAGGACCTACAGGAAGATCTGGAAAAGCTGGGGAGGTGGTCCATGATCTGGCAGCTTGGCTTCAATGCCAAGAAACACAAAGTTATGCATATTGGAGCCAAGAATCCTAGGACAGAGTACTACCTGGGTGCATTCCGAGTATCTGCATCAGAGGAGGAGAAGGACCTGGGAGTGATGATCACTAGTGACCTGAAGCACTCCATGCAGTGCAAGAAAGCAGCAGCAGAGGTAAACAAGATGTTGAGATGCATATCTAGAGGATCAGTAGTAGGTTAGAGGAGGTTATACTGCCCTTGTACAGGTCACTGGTAAGGCCACATCTAGAGTATGGAGTTCAGTACCGGTGCCTACACCTAAAAAAGGACATTAACCTACTGGAGAAGGTCCAAAGGAGGGCTACAAAGATTTTAGCTGGTCAGCAGTGTAAGGTATACATGGAGAGGTTGAGGGCACTGAACATGTACTCCCTGGAAGACAGGAGAGAGAGGGGGACACGATTGGGACCTTCAAGTACTTGAAAGGGATAAATAAGGTTGATAAGGAGAGTCTCTTTAAGCTGAGTGGCAACCATAACATGAGGGGGCACAGTGTTAAGCTGGAGGGTGGGAGGTTTAGGAGGGAGGTCAGGAAGGACTTCTTCACAGAGAAGGTGATGGACACTTGGAATGCGCTGCCAGAAGAGGTAATCTGATTGAAGACAGTGGGCAGCTTTAAGAGAGGCTGGCACAGGTATAGGGGGCCATGGGTAGGGAGGAGTGGGGAGAGGCATCAGGGACAGTAGCTCAAGCTGTGGACCCTGCAACATGAGCAGACTTGATAGACCAAATGGCCTTCTTCTGCTGGCTTCTTCATATGTTCGTATGGGGACTTATCTATCACTTCTCCAATAGCACGACTGGCTGGCATCCCTGGATCTTCCTGGACATCAGTCTCCACCACTCATTCAGACTAATGGGATCAGCACCGGAGGCACTAGGACCCATCGGGAGCAAACTTTTTTGCTGGAAGGTCGGCGCCTGAGACAGCGCTGCGAGGAGCAGCACCACGAGCCTCAGCTCTTGCGGTAATGAATATCTCGGCGTCAACCTTCCAACCGCCTCAGTTCCTCTTTTCCCGCCGTTGAGTGCACTTCAGTGACGATGTCGCTCGCCCCCTTGGAGTCAAACTTCAAACTAGCAGCATAGTTTTCAGTTTTATTGTTTTGTAGTAATATCTCGAATAAATATCGTTTAAGTTTATTCTCATTTACAAAGAAGTCTCAGCCTACTTTGATGGAGTCGACCATGAGTGGGTCAGGTGATGGTAGGGAGACTTCATATTAAAGCTGTTCAGTCAGCAGGGCTGGGTCGATCCGCGCCTTCTCCGGAGGGGTCTGACAATGGTCAGTCCAGTGCCGGTGACGGTCCCTTGAAAGCATAAAAATAAGCGGTCACATTCTCTCTGCCGTTCGGCTCGAGCTCTTCTTGGCTCATAGGTCAAAGAAGGCATCACTCGAGGTCACCCTCTGATATGTCTGCGCGAGCGGTCAGTTATTGGAGCTAGTTGCCGGTCTCCTCCTTCGGAGCCGGCTTCTGTTTCTGGTAGCCGACGCCTTCGACATCGGAGCCCTACCCCGTCTTCTGGTAGGTCTTCAGATGAACAGTTTCATCAGTGGGCTGCTGTTATGGAGCAATGGGCTCGGAGTTTGGTCCAGCTGCCTGGCCCGGTCACTCGGGCCTTCGGGCTTCTTGGGAGACCAGGTAGGGCGGCTGAGCCTCCCTGGTCGCACGGCACCGTCTTCAGTGCCTTCGACTCCGCGCTTAGGTGTTTCCCCCCCTCATATGGCTGCGCTGCAGGGGGCCACACCGATGCCTCTATCTCCTGCTCTTCTTCCTCCTGCTCTTCTTCCTCCCTCCCTCCCTTCTCCTCAAATCCTGTTTTCAGGTTTTGGGGTATTTTCGACATCCTCGGCTTCGATGGTAACCTGCGCCATCCTCGGTGCCGATGCATCTGTCCGCGCCGTCCTCGGCGCCATTGAAATTACCAATTGCCATGTGCTTCGTCGGCCGGTGTCCTTGGCGCCATCCAGCCTCGCAATGCCGTGGCTCCTCGGTGCCGGTGCCCTGTCGGCACCGTCCGGCCTCAGCGGCGACGCCGCGCGTGTAGGCTCGGCACCATGCAGCTTCTCGTGCTGTAGACTTCATTGGCGCTGTGCATTTCTGCAGCGCCAGGGGTCCTTAGGGCGTTGTCCTCCTCTCAGGACTCCTCCTTTTACCCTTTTCCTTCCTCATTTCCATCTGATTTCCACTCCTTTCCTGTCCATGCAGTCCCTCCTGGACTGTCAGGAGATGACATTGAGCCTGACCCAGACCTTAGGCTGGATGGTGAAGTGGAAGAGACAGGATCTATTCCTGCTGCAGAGCCTGTGGTCGAGGACCTGTCTTTTAAGTCTCTGCTGAAAAACTTGATTTCCACCCTTTCTCTCCAAACTACAGACGTCGATCCTGGGAAATTGCTAAGACTTCAATATCTCCATGTTCCTGAGATCCCTACGGATTTGACTCCTCTGGTACAGCCATCGTTTGAGACGCTGTCTCAAATGGTATAGAGTAATCCTACTCTCATTCCTTCGTGGCTAAATCCATAGATAGGAAATACTCAGCCCCAAGGATCGACCCATTTTGCGTCCCAAGCCTTTGCGGATCCTATTGTAGTTTTGGCAGAGAATGATGAGGTCGTCCTCCCCCAAACTACTACAGCTCGACCTATTAACAAAGAATCTCGTAAGAGAGACACTTTAGGTAAGAGAGTCTTTGCTGCTTCCACCCTGGGTATGCGCATTGCCAGCTATTAGGGCTATTTCTCTCAATATGAGTATATCCTTTTGCATTCACTCAAACAGATGGTTGAAGCTCTACCGGAATCGGATACAAAGTCGGAGCTTCTTCAAACCATTACCAGGGGTATCGAATCCAACAACCAGCAGGTTAAAGTGGCTATGGATGCTTTCGATACTGCTTCCAGAGCAGTGGCGGCCGGCATTTGTACCCGCCGTCATTCCTAGCTGCGCACTTCAGGTTTCTCAAATGACGCACCTCAGCAGGTAATGGCGTTGCCTTTTGATGGTGTGTATCTCTTTGGCCCTCAAGTAGAACAGGCTCTAGAAGCTACACAAAAACTAGGTCAGCCATTAAGTTGGCTTGACCTCCTCCTGTCCCCTCTTGAGGGGGTGTTAATAAACACCAGTTCTATAACCGTCAGTCCTTTCGAGGCAAAGGCAGAGGAAGTTTTCATAAAAACCAAGCCCTCCAGCCTCAAAAGAAAATGCAACAGAAGGCGCAAGGACCCAAAGTGCCCAGCGCCACCTTCTGAGTTGTTGGCCCAAGTCCCACCTCAGCTGCCCGAGGTGGACTCTTCCTCAGCGGTGGGAGGTCGTCTGACGCACTTCTACAATCAATGGAAGTCCATAACCTCAGACAAATGGGTCCTCTGGATAATCCGCGAGGGATATTCACTCAATCTTGTGGAGACCCCTCCAGATCGTCCTCCCAAACAACAGCCCAGGCTGTCAACACTTCAGTCAGACCTTCTCGCCTCCGAGATTCAGGGCCTTCTGAACAACAGGGCAGTAGAAGTAGTTCTGCTGCATCAACAGAACACAGGGTTCTACTCCCATTATTTTCTGGTTCCAAAGAAAACCGGGGGCATGCGCCCCATTTTGGACCTCAGAAAGCTAAACAAATTTCTGCCCAAGGAGAAATCCAAGATGATTTCACTAGGAACCTTGTTACCTTTGCTTCATCAGCACAACTGGCTAGCCTCCCTAGACATGCAGGATGCTTACCAGCACATCTCTATTCACCAAGCATCACAAATTCCTAAGGTTTGTGGCTCTGGGACAGCATTATCAGTTCAGAGTCCTGCCCTTTGGGCTATCCTCGGCACCACAAGTTTTACAAGGTGTTGTGCAGTTATTGCAGTGCATCTCAGAAAGATCGGAATTCAAGTATTCCCTTATCTGACGACTGGCTTCTGGCAAGTCCTTCCAGGCAGGGAACTCTGGACGCCTGTAGCATGGCTTCAAACTTTTCACATCCATGGAGTCCGCTAAATCTCAAAAAATTGCAGCTGCAGCCCTCCCAGAGACTCCTTTTATAGGAACTCTTCTGGACACCTGTGCCAAGGCTTTTCTTCCAGAGAACAGGAGGAGAGAGATCCTTCAGATGGCCCGTCACATCAGGGAGAGCAACTCGGTTCCGCTCTCCGATGCAACGAATGCTAGGTCTCATGGCATCCTTGGTGTTCACTGTACCCTTAGTGCGCCTTCACATGAGAACTTCTCAGTGGCTGCTCAGTACTCAGTGGTCCCCAACCACTCACCCGCTGTCCTTTCTCATCAAGGTGACAGAACCTCTAAGGAGGTCACTCACCTGAGTGAGTAAAAGAGAACAATCTCCTGGAAGGGTTTCCTTTTCTCCTCTGGATCATCAGATTTCCATTACCACAAACGCGTCCCTGATGGGGTGGGGGCTCACTGTCAGGCTCTCCACACTCAAGGTACGTGGACTCAGGTCGAGTCCCAGCTTCACATAAATGTCTTAGAAATGAGAGCCATCCTTTATGTGGTCCGGGCATTGAAGGACATTCTGTCACAAGAACATTCTCCTTCAAATGGACAACAAAGCAGCGATGTATTACATCAACAAACAGGGCAGCGCTCACTCTTACCCCTTATGCAGAGAAGCAATGAGAGTGTGGGAATGGTGTTTGCAGCACAAGTCTCTAATTCAAGCGGTCTACCTGCCAGGAGTGCAGAACGAACTGGCAGATCGCCTCAGCAGAACAGAGACAGATCCTCATGAATGGTCTCTCGACTCAGCTGTAGTTCAGTCAATATTCGCAGAGTGGTGAATTCCAGACCTGGACCTTTTTGCATCCCCACTCAACACAAAACTGCCTCTCTTCTGCTCCAGAAATCCAGGGCCTGGCATTTTCTGTCAGGTTGCGTTCAGGCTGCAGTGGACAAAACGCTTTCTATATGCCTTTCCTCCTCTTCCTCTAATTCAGAAGGTACTTTTCAAGTTCGAATCCCAGGGGGACAAAATTATCCTCATTGCTCCCTTCTGGCCTCGACAAATGTGGTTTCCACTGCTCAACAGTATGTCGGCAGCTCCGTCAAAACCACTCCCACTTCAGGCGAACCTCTTGACTCAAGGGCTGGTTGTTCATCCCAACTTGAGGTCGCTTCACCTTCACGTTTGGCTCCTGAAGAGATAGAAGTGAACAGATTCAATGTCTCTCGCAGGGTTTCAGATATTCTTCTGGCTGTGCGGAAGCCAGCCACTAGAAAAACTTACACAGCCAAATGGAAGCGTTTTTGGCTCTGGAGTGCAAAATCCTCTTTAAATCCCTTTTCCTGCCCAGCAGATAAAATCTTGAAGTACCTCTTAGACCTCTCAAATTCAGGCCTGCAGTACTCTACAGTCAAAGTTCACCTTTGTGTCATTTCAGCTTATCATGAGCAGGTACTTTCCTTGTCACTAGCTCAGTTACCTGTGGTTGAGGTTTCTTAAGGGAATTCTGCATACCAGACCTCCTATAAGACGTCCAGTCGCAGCCTGGGACATTAATCTTGTGCTAGACATGCTCACTCAAAAGCCTTTCGAACCTCTGGCTACCTATGAGCTAAAATTTCTCAACTGGAAAACGGCCTTCCTGGTGGCCATTACCTCAGCCCTCAGGGTTTCTGAGATACATGCCTTGGTCACAGACCCTCCGTATACTGTGTTTCATAAAGACAAAGTAGTCCTTAGAACCCATCCTAAATTTCTTCCTAAGGTTGTTTCAGAGTTCCATCTAAACCAACCTTTAGTCCTTCCCTCTTACTTTGCGGACTTCCAGAATGAAGGAGAACGTTCTCTTCATTCCCTGGACGTCAAGAGAGCTTTACGTTTCTATCTAGATAGAACAAAGGACTTTCGTAAAGCTCAACAACTGTTTGTTTCCTTCAGCGAGACCCGACTGGGTCAACCTGTCGCTATCAGGTGTATCTCAGCATGGCTAGTGGCATGCCTTCGTCACTGTTATCCCATGGCACAGGTTAAGCTGGAGGGCAGAGTGTACGCTCACTCTACTAGGGCGGTAGCAGCATCTCTGGCAGAAATCCGCAATGTTCCCATTGCAGATATTTGCAATACGGCTACCTGGAGCTCAGTGCATACTTTCGTTAAACACTGTGCCCTGGATGTCCATGCCAGACGACATCTGTCCTTTGGCAGAACCATCCTTAATGGACTTCTGTCCTAAAACTGTGAGCTCTTGGTCTCTCCTGCCACTCTCTCAGGGGATTATTAGCTCGGTACTCTTCCATTAGTGTGAATGAGTGGTGGAGACTTATGTCCAGGAAGATATGGAAATTACATACCTACCGTAATTCTTGATCTTCTTGGATGAGTCTCCACCACTCATTCACACGCCCGCCCTTCATCCCCCGAGCTCACCTCTGTTGTTGGTCTTCACTCTCTCAAATCTTTAGGCTGTGAAGACTTCTTTGTTGACCCTTCTTATACGGGTCTTCCGGACTATCTTATGTCCGGTTTTTGGTTAGGCTATCCTTCTAGGTTAGTTAGGCTGCACCTTCTCGGAAAAAAAGGTACTGAGGCGGTTGGGAGGTCGACGCCGAGATATTCATTACTGCACGAGCTGAGGCTCACGGTGCCGCTCCTGACGGTGCCGTCTCAGGCGCCGATCTTCCAGCAAAAATGTTTGCTTCCAATGGGTCCTAGTGCCTCCGGCGCTGATCCCATTACTGTGAATGAGTGGTGGAGACTCGTCCAAGAAGATCAAGAATTACGGTAGGTACGTAATTTCCATATATGCAAGATGCCTACCAGCATGTTCTAGTACACCTGAGTCACCGCAAGTACCTTCACTTTGTGGCCTTAGATCAACATTACTTGGTCAGATTCCTGCCCTGTGGGCTCTCCTCGGCATCTCAAGTCTTTATTTAAGTGCTTGCAGTCCTCACTGCGCACTTTGAAAGCTCGGTGCTCAAGTTTTTCCTACCTAGACAATTGGCTTCTGGCAAACCCATCAAGGCAGGAGGCACATTAGGCAATTTCCATGTCATCTCTGTTGCTCACCTCGAGGTGCTGCTGAATCTGGAAAAGTCGCAGCCTCAAGCTTCTCAGCAGCTTCTCTTCGTAGGGATCCTCTTGGACACTACCAAGGGAAGGGCGTTGCTGCTGGAGGACATAAGGAAAGACATTCTCCTGATAGCTTGCTACGTCCAAAAGAACGCTTCAGTGTGAGCTTATTAAATGCAGTGGATGTTAGGCCTCATGGCCTCGTCTGTCTTCATGGTGCTTGTAGCCAGACTGCACATGAGGACCATCCAGTGTATGCTCGGCACACGACAGTCACCAACTACACATCCGCAGTCTTAAACCAACAAGGTGACAAAACCTTTAAGGAGATTACTTGCATGGAGGATTCAGGAGGACAACCTTCTTAAAGGTCTGCCTTTTGCCCTGCCAGAGTCTCAGATAACCATCACCACAGATGCGTCTCTGCTCGGCTGAGGAGCTCACTACCAAGATCTCCACACTCAGGGAGTGTGGACCCAGGAGGGGTCTCATCTGCACATCATTGTTCCAGAGATGAGAACTGTCCTGTACACTATTTGGGCCCTGAAGGATGTCTGTCACAAAGTGATACTTCTCCAGACAGACAACAAGGCTGTGAACAGCAACAAACAGGGTGGAGTGCACTCTTCCATCTGTGCAGGGAAGCCATGAGGGTATGGGAATGGTGCCTCAACACACAGCGTTTTGATTCAGGCAGCATATCTGCCAGGAATTCAGAACAATCTAGTGGATCACCTCAGCAGGACAGAGGGGACCCTCATGAGTGGTCGCTTGCACCAGGCGTCTTGCAATCGCTCTTGACGGTGGGGCACTCCAGACCTGGCCTTTGCATCTCAACTCAACTCAGCAAAACTGCCTCTGTTCTGCTTCAGAAATCCAGAATCTGGCATTTTCTGTCAGAATGCATTCAGACTGCGGTGGACAAGATGCTTTTGTATGCATTTCCTCCTCTTCCTTAATTCAGGGATGCTGCTCAGACTAGAGACCCACAGAGGCAGGATGATCCTCAGTGCACCCTTCTGTCCTTGACAGATCTGGTTTCCATTGATCAACAAATGGAGAGTCCTTCGAGACAATTGTCTCTATGAACAGACCTCCTGACACAGGGACCTCTGATCCATCCCAATCTGCCCTCCCTTCATCTCCATGCTTGGCTCCTAAGGAGGTAGAAGTGAGCAGGTTTAAAGTCTCTCAGAGAATCTCACAGATCCTCTTGGCAGCATGTAAACCCTCCACCAGAAAGACTTATACTGCTAAATGGAAGCACTTCTCAACATGGTGTGGCAAGATCCCCCAGATCCTTTCCAGTGCCCATCAGATAAAGTGTTTGTGTATCTGTTAGACATGTCTGATGCAGTACTGCAGTATTCGATGGTAAAGGTATGTGCACTTTTTGCCTATCATGAGCCAGTCCAGAATATGTCCCTGGCTCAACTTCCTTTGTTCAAAAGATTCCTCAAAGGCATTCTGCACACAAAGCCCCCCAGTTAGGAAGTCGGTTGCCACATGGGATATTATTCTGGAGCTAAATGTGCTCACTCGCAAACCTTTTGAGCCTACAGCCTGTGATCGCAAATTCTCTCACTGTAAGTATTACCTGAGCAACCGCTCCAGTCATGGGGCAAAAACCACACCACTGGGTTTTGTCTTAACGCCGCTTTATTTGATCAAACCTTACACATGCATGTGAGTTCTGCAAAGGAGAAGCTCTCCGATTACTGCTCACAGTAGCTTATGTACATTTTACAGTTTACTTAGGCTTGGCTATAGGTGATTTCATTCTAAGCATGCTTACAACAGCTTTTTCTTATCTCTTACAAAACCTTACTATCAGCATTTTCCTTATATGGAGTTGTTTTTCCACTTATTCAGTTCTTTCTTATCAGACAGCAACTGCCAGTTCTAACTAGTTTTATTCAGCTACACAGCTATATTTTTCACCTAAAGTAACCCTGCTTCAGCAAGCCTGGACATCTGCATTATTTTAGCTACTTAGTTAAATCATGTGAGACTTAAGCATTATTTCATATTCTTTAAAAATAAATCCCTCAAGCCACATGTGAAGTTCCTGACCTGGAAGACCGCCTTGTCTGTTGGCATACTTCTGCTCGCAGGGTCTCTGAAATACATGCCTTGGGCTCAGACCCTCCAGATACCGTCTTTCATAAAGAAAAGGTGGTCCTCCATACTCACCTTAAATTCTGCCAAAAGTGGTTTGATTTCAACTCAATCAGTCGTTGGTTCTTCTACTTCTCTAACTTCCAGAATGAAGGAGAACGCACTTCATTCACTGGATGTTAAGAGAGCTTTATGGTTCTACATTAATAGAACTGCGGATATCAATCAAGCAAGGCAACTCTTTTCTCTTTCAGTATGGTTCTGCTGGGTCAGCTGGCATCGTGTCAGATGCATCTCTGTTTGGATAGTGGCATGCCTTCGCCATTGCTACACTATGGCACAGGTCAATCAGGAAGGTCAGGTATGCTTCCACCAACTCGAGTGGTGGCTATGTCTCAGCGGAGCTACTGTCTGTTCCTATTTGCAAAGCAGCTACTTGGAGCTCAGTGCACATTTGTAAAGCACTGCACCTTGGATGTCCATTCCAGACAGCATTCTTCCTTTGACAGGGCAGTTCTTAGTAGGATTCTGTCCTGAGCAAGCTCTCTCTCCTGCTAAGTGTTCCATGTCATAAGAGTGAACCATTTTGCACGACTTGCAAAAGAGTGAGTAAACCCTAACATAAACCAATATGGCACATCACACTAAACCCCGAACACAAACTCTGTGCACATGGAAAAGAATGTTTAAAGCAGGGGGCTGCACCCCCCCCCATACATATATAATCATCTTGGGGGGGGGTGGACACTGGAGGAAAGAAGAGGGACTGTAAATGGCAAAATATTATGAAAAAAAAACGCAAACAACAAAAAATGTACTTGCATGCAGTCCCGAACCCAGGACCACCAGCTCCGCAGACGGTGTCCCTATCTACTACGCTACGTCGTCACATCCCGATTTAGCCATCCCTCTTCTTCCCTTCCCCCCTTCCATCACTATTACTTCCCCAAGTTGTTTGTCCCTTCTTGCCTTGCTATTCCTTCCCCTCACTCTTCATTCACTGCAGCTTATCCTGAAAGCAACCAAAATGAGTCGCTCATCTTGATTCGCTCATATGACTTGATACCCCTGCCACCCTGCTCGGGGGAATTGGTTTAGCTTGGTACTCAAACCCAGAAGTATAACTAAATGGTGAAAACTTTTAAGTCCAGGAAGATATGAACATTATGTACCTACCGTAATTCTTGATCTTGGACAAGTCTTCATGGTTTATTCATATGCCCACCCACCATCCTACAGGCTCACTCAGTCTGTTCCTGGTCTTCACTCACTTGTTGGTTGGGCTGTGACAGCATTGTTTTAGCTTGACCATTCTTATTAGAGTCAGTTGGGCTAGCTTATGCCCTTGTTAGGTTAGGTGTTTCCTAGTTTCATTTTGCTGCACCTCCTTGGTAAAAAAGGTACTGAGGTGTTTGAAAGGTCGATGCAGAGATGGCCCATACAGGCGCGAGCTAATCTCGCAATGCTG
Source organism: Neoceratodus forsteri (assembly GCA_016271365.2). Classification (NCBI taxonomy): domain Eukaryota; kingdom Metazoa; phylum Chordata; order Ceratodontiformes; family Ceratodontidae; genus Neoceratodus; species Neoceratodus forsteri. The sequence continues at coordinate 717,835,068 of CM057454.1, read as the reverse complement.
CACATGTCTGCTCCTACCACAGCGCCGGCCCAGCTGAAGATTTTGGGCTCCTGCAGGGTCCTAACACCTCCGGCTAAAACCAAGAAGTGTGATTAAAAGGTGAAGATTGACTAACAAGATTAAGAATTACAGTAGGTACATCATTTTCATTTACGCTGTTCAGTCAGAGATGGACTCAGTGGTCATTAAGGCAGCTCATGACAGATCTAAGGCGCCTAAGCAGCTTAGTTCCCTTCCCTCAGACAAAGGGTCTCGTAGAATTGACCTCTGGGCTAAGAGTTTGTGTCCTCTACGCTAGGTTTGAGGATTGCAAACTATCTGTCACACATGGTTAAATACCAGAATGCCAGTTGGAAGAAGGGCAGGGCCCTTCCAGAGAGCATCCAGAAGCCGGAGTTGCTTTAGTGTCTCCAAGCAGCTGAGGATGTGAGCAAACACCTCCTCAGAGCTTTGTATGTCATGGCTGACATGGTTGCCAGGGCAGCTGCCACAGGTATATGCCGCCGCAGGCACTCCTGGCTCAGAGTATCGGGGTTTGCAGCTAATGTGCAGCAAAAAGTGTCTAATTCCCCCTCAATGGCACCACGCTGTTTGACTCTGATGTCCAGGACATCATAAATTATCTGCAGGCCTTGGGCAAGGCCCTCAAATTGGTCCACTCCCTCTATCATACCCAACCAAAGGATAGAGGACGTAACTCCTTTCGTAAACAGAACAATAGGCCTGGAACTGCTCCTGTCCCCAGGAAAATGCAGCGCCCAGGCCCCTGCCTGCCCTCCAGTGCTAGAGCAGCAGCGGCGCCCAGTGACGGACCAGCCCCTGTGGCTGGCTCCATCTTTGCTTGACTCCTTGCTGGACCCCCTTTCTTGTCTGAGACCAGGAGATGGTGGTCGGAGGTCAGTTCTCCCTCCATCTGAATCAGTTGAGAACCATAACTTCCATGTATGGATTCTGCAGATCATAGAGAAGTGTCACACCTGGAGCTCATCGAGCAGCCTCCAGAAACCCCACCTCCACCCTCAAGCTATCCCCTGGCTCACTTGTCTGTTCTCCGGAGACGGTGCAGTCCCTTCTGTGCAAGCAGGCCATCAAACCAGTGCCCAGGAGCCAGAGAACAAGGGTTTTATCCCAGGTTTTTCCTGGTCCCCAAAAAGAATGGAGATCTGAGGCCTATTTTAGATCTAAATGACCTCAGTCTGTTTGTCCAGTAGAAGAAGTTCCAGACGGTGACTTTGCTAGGCCTAATGCTCCTCAAGACAGGGAAATGGCTCTGTTCACTGGACGTACAGGATGTGTACCTGCACATTTCGGTCTTTCCTCCTCACTGGAAGTTTCTCCATTTTGCCTTTCAGGGTGAGCATTATTAATTCAAAGTGCTGCGCTTTGAATTATGTTCTGCACTGTGAGTCTTTACCAAGTGCTTGGCAGCAGTCACAGCAGCTCTCGGAAGAGAGGAACTGTATCTCTTCCCTTATCTGGACGATTGGCTCCTGAAGGCCCCGTCCAGGGAACAGCTTTTGCCGTGTCTCCAGCTCTTCCACTCTCTGGGCATTACTGTCAACTTGCCCAAGTCAGTTCTGGTACCATCCACAAAGGTTGCGGCATGTAAGGGTGGTTATGGACTCGACACAGGGAAGGGCCTTCCTGACCCAAAACACGGCGGAGTGCCTCATAGCCCAAGCTCAGGAAGTTGCCCAGAGCCAGTACATTCTTGCCAGGATATATCTTAGATTGCTGGGCCTGATGGCAGCTGCCATACCCGCTGTTCCACTGGCCAGGCTTCATATGCATACCCTCCAGTGGACCCTCCGGCTACAGTGGCACCAGTACATGGATGAGTTAGACCAACCAGTCCTGGTCTCTTCCCAGGTACGCAAGGTTCTACAGTGGTGGATGGACCCCTTGAATCTGCTTCAGAGCGTTCCATTCCAGATCTTTTCCCCGCATCAGATCCTAATCACAGACCCCTCAGGTCTGGGCTGGGGAGCACACCTGGGTACCTTCCAAACCCCAGGGATTCTGGTCCCAGTGGGAAGCCTCCTAGCAGATCGGTGTCCTGGAGATGAGAGTGGTGCTCTACGCCATGCAAGCATTTCAAGAACACAGTGCTCCGGGTCAGCTGCTGGTGCAGTCATACAATCTCACTGTAATCTATATCAACAAGTAGGTGGGGACTCATTCATACCCCCTGAGCAAAGAGACCATGAGAGTGTGGTACTGGGCATTAGATCACAGTCTGACACTCTCTGTGATCCACGTGCCAGGCATACAAAACACCCTGGCTGACAGTCTCAGCAGGATTCAGTCCAGGATGCACGAATTGGAGCTTCTCTCATCCGTAGCAGTAGACTTGTTCAACAGGTGGGGTTGTCCAGAGTTGGACATTTTTATGTCCCCACTCAACACAGAACTGCCCAATTTCTGCTCACTAGATCCAGGGCCTGGAGTTTTCTGGCGATACGCGTTGCCCTCTCTTGGAGCAGGAGGTTTCTTTGTGCATTCCCTCTGTTTCCTCTGATCCAGAGGTTATTAATCAGTTGCAGATGGAGGGGCCAGCATGATTCTAGTAGCTCCATTCTGGCCTCACCAGATATGGTTCCCTCTCCTTCAGCAGATCGTGGAGGAACTTCCTGTCCGTCGTCTTCTTTGCAGGAATATGCTGACCCAGGATCAGGGGACCCTGGTCCTTTTCACAACCTTAGGTTCCTCCATTTGCATGCCTGGATCCTGAGAACATAGCCATCACCAGGTTCGGGATCTTTAACAGTGTGGCGGACGTCCTTGTGGGCTCCCAGAAACCTTCCAGTCGAGCCACGTATGTCATGAAGTGGAAGCAGTTTGCCATCTGGGCTGCCAAATATAACTTAGATTTTCCCATATGTATCTTCACCATTCATCACTGGTGGTTATACGCTGGAGGCTCTATGACCCACGCAGGAACTTACTTAGAAATGTTTTTCAAGGGGGAGGAGTCAGCACCACCCTCGAGGCCAACACACACCTTACTGCTATAGGGGTGGCCAGTAACCAATGCAGACTACTCCCTCGATTCAGTTCTGTCTTTTCCATCATCGAAAGTGCACCTCGTGGGAGCGGAAGAGCTGTTATAATGCAGTTCGTAGTTTTGAGTTGTCGCCAAAGTTCTGTTCATCATTACTCAATGCTGTAGATCTTCAGACGGGTGAAACTGTTCCTTTCTTATTGTAGTTCTTGTTTTCTATGGCGCTGAGTTTTTCACTGTAGTTTCATTTTATTTTGTGTGTGGTCAGTCATGTCTGATCCGGGGCCTAAGTCAAAGGCGGGACATGTCCCTATGTGTCGGTGCCCCTGCGGCAAGTCTATCTCCATAACGGATCATTATGATCGATGCCACTCTTGCCTGGGCCCTCAACACGACATGGACAACTCATGATGCATGCATCTCCAAGGACCGCTGGGTCCTCAAACACACACATTTAAGGTGGGTGGAAACCTTCCACCTTCGGAGGGCGGCATCCATCCAGGGATGCCAAGGGCAGAACATTGGACCCTCCCCTGAGTCGGCCCCCAGCCCCCGATACTACACATATCGGTGGGGAACAGGCTGAAGTCAGTTCCAGTCCTGCTGGAATCTCTGGCCTGCCAGAGGGGACAGGTGGACAATCGGCTTCCTCCAAGGGGTTGGTTGAGCACCCCTCTAGGTCGTCCGCCTCCTCAGAGGCACTACTACCCTCAGTATCGCGGTCGCAGCTATACGCTGGATCCAAACCGATGGGGCCTTTGGTGCTGCCTGCAGATTTTGCCAGTGCTCCTAGCCCCATCCCTGGGGTTGGTGAGCAGGGTGGGATCTTGGTTCTTGCTGGACCTATCTCCGATGCAACCAGTGGCGCCGGAGCCTGTAAAGTAATGGAGTTGGCCTCTCTTCCGGTCGTCCTAGTCTCTCCTCTTCGGAGGAGGATGACTGAGATGACCCAGAGTGGCTACCTGACTCCGAGGAGTCCCCTGACTCCAAAGAATCACGTCGCCTACCTAGGTCTGGTCGTGGGGTTCCGGAGATATCTTTGTCTACTGCCTCCCTGGCTAGGCCTACCCTTGTGGCTGACTCCTCAGAGTATTCCAGCACTGTTGGCGGTGCCAGGGACTCTCTTGGTGTTAACGGCACTGAGGAGAATGACACCAGGCTTGTATATGGTGCTACACCCGGAGCTGAGTTAGGCACCAGCGCCACCTTCGGTGCTGGGTCTGGCTGGCACTGGGAGTGGTACCGTACAGACTCTATTACAGGGTGGGTTCAGGATGGTCCTGCCTGGTTCGCCAGGGGTTGGGCCCATCCCAGAGCTTCCTCTGTCAATACCTCAGGGACAGCTGATGGGCAGGTCCCTTCTGAAGGGGGGTGTTGAGAAGGCCTGGGGTGGCTGGGCACACTCCCAGGGCTGCTGGTGGCTCAGGAAGTGCTGACCCCAAGCATTTTGCTGTCCTCAGCGGGGAGGGGTGGGGTCTGCATTAGGTGGGACCCTGATCATCTCACTGTGGGGCATTTTCCTTATGGCACCTCTTGGGCCCTCCTGTATGGTTGGCGGAACCTACAGTGGGCACTTTGTGCCCCATTAGGGTCACCTGCACGCCTCTAAGCCCTAGCAGGGATCCTCCTCTACGCCAGAGTCTGTGCCAGACTTCTGCTCATCCTCCTCCCTCGGATCCTCTGCCTCACCACCCTGCGTGGCCTTTGACCTAGGACCAAATCAGAGCTTCGGCTGCTGCTTTTCCTCACTGCTTAAGAGCTCTGGACAAGGTCATCTTCAGACCAGAAGCCCCTGCAGCGCCATAGTCTGAATCAAGCTCTTCTGCTTCCTCATCTTCCTCTCCGGAAGAAGAAGACCAGTCGGTCCATCTGTCGTCAGGCGCTGATATCACAAGCTACCAACGATTCTTGTTGAGGTTGTTGGAAGAATTCCATATATCTCACTTTGCAAGTCACAATCCTGCTCATGTGATGCTTAGTCTCCTTGGGGAGTTCTCCTCAGAGAATATTGTTATTCCTCTGTGGCCTGTTCCATTTTTGGAGGTATCACATCGGGTGTGGCAGAACCCCTCTGTCCATTCTCCAGCCCTAGGGACTGTCAGCAGGTATTGCGCACCCCAGGGGTCTCTCAGGTTCCATGCCTCACACCACTTCTGGGATAGAGCTACTGGATACCCCCTCTGGGCATTGTCGCCCGAGACATGACCTGCCCCTGGAGGCTGACTCAGCCAAATTTGACCACTGGGAGAGGAAGGTTTTCTCTGCAGCACATCTCAACGTGTCAGGCCCATATGGCTGCCTACGCTAGGCACTTATGGATGGTGCTAGGACAGCTCCTAGCCACCCTGCCTGACACAGAGGCAAGCCATCTGCCTTTCTGTGAGTGGCCTAGAGCTAGCGAGGCACCAGTCAAAAGAATCATACGATGCTAATGAGGTAGGTTCTAGGCTGGCAGGAACTACAGTCTGCATAAGGCAGATAGCATGGCTTTGCCTATCCAGGTTGTCACCCTTGGCACAGTGTAGGGTGATTGCCTCCCCTTTCCAAGGAACCCACTTTTTCTCCCGCAGGGTGAAACAGGAATTAGCGGGGCGCGTTCTTCTCCCAGGCAACTGGAGTCCCCGTCTTGCCCTGACCAGTCGCGGGCCTCACTGGGCTCATAAGGGGCTTCTTCCCCCTGTGTCCCCCCCCCCCCACAGGAGGCTGAGGAAAGTTCACCCCTCAGGGAGGTGCCAGGTCCCTCTCGGGGCTTGGTACTACTCACTATGATGAATGGTGAAGATATTAAGGAAGATAGGAAAATTACATACCTACCATAATTCTTGATCTTCCTTTATATCTTCACCATTCATCACTGCTTCCCACCTCCTTCACCTCTTGGGCCTCATCCTCTGGGCAGTGCCTCCTCCTTGCTTGCTTTACCCCAATGGAGGCCAATTGTGGGCAGAGTCTAGTGTGCTCCTCCGGGTCCACTGGTCCTTCCGGTTGGCGTCAGTGACCCTCCTTAAGAGAGCAGGCTAGAGTGCTTGCCTCCCTTCTGATAGGGGCTTTGGGACCCCCTTCATGATCCGGATGGGACCCCTCATGTCTCCCCGCCTCCTTTCAGAGGGGGCAGAGTTCAGCCTGGGTTCCTTGGACTTGGGATCTTATTCGAACACTGAGGAGTTGAGGGGTTATTGGGACATCCTCCCCCTTCTCCTACTGGAGCTTTGGCTCCCGTATCCTGGTTAACCTGGGGCAGGTCCCCCTCCTTCTCCTCAAGAAGGACTTCCATTTGGACAACCCATTCTCCTCATGCCTGCTGGCTCGGAGTATGTGGTGTAAATAAAAAAAAAAACCCTAGGGCCCTTCTGCAGAAAGACTTGGGTTGAAGGAGGAGGAATACTGCCCCGGAATGGGTCCTGTCCCCACCTCCGAGTCCTTTTGGGACAGACTTGAGAGACCTTGGCACAGATCCTCTGCAGATCGGAAGAGTCAGACACCTAAGTTAAGTCCACTATCAGGCTGCTCTGCTGGGTGTTTACAGCATGCACATTGAGTCTTGCCTTTCTGTCCAGATGGCAGACCACTGTGAACTTCCCCCTCCTGGGGCGGTTAGTGAGAATAGAGTCAAGCATAGGTCCTTCTGATCCCAAGATGTTCCCTAGCATCAAGGGGATAGGTTGCCATATGGTCTCTCATTGCCTCTCTTTCTTTCCTTTTTTCTCTACCTTCCTTTTCTCCACCTCCCCCCACACACACACACTTTCTGTCCTCCTTGGGTCTGCTTAGTGGTTCGCCCCCCATACCACACCCTCAGGTAGCTTCCTCCCTCTTGTGTTGGCTTTATGCCTTTTGTGTTTTGTATCCTTTCCTGTTAGTATTACTCTGGCTACCTTGCCCTGCTCTCATTCTTCTCTATATGTTTTCCATTCTCTCTGACAGAACTGAGGCGAGGAAGGAGTCGGTGTCAGTTACTGGCCAGCCTCGTGCAGCATGCTGTGCATCGCCTCATGGGCAGCGCCAGCTCCTCCCTAGAAAAATTTCTAAGCTAAGTAACCTCCCATGACGCCATAGTGACTCCAGCATATAACCCACCAGTGATGAACTGTGAAGATATACAGGAAGATCAAGAATTACAGTAAGTACATAATTTTCATATCCTTTCACCTGGTCGGTGAATCATATCCTAGACTACCAGATTTCACTGTCCGACTCAGGCCTCCAGTATTCTTCCCTCAAGGTTCACCTTTCAGCTGTCTCTGCATTTCATGAGCCCATGGGTGACCACACAATTGCTCAGCTGGATATCTCCTCACCTACTTAAGGGCATCCTGCATTGGAAATGTCCAGTCCGTTCTTGTCCCTACTTAGGACTGTGATTTTATTTTGGAAAAAATTACTGTCTCCATTTTAGCCATTCAAGACTTGGTGATTTGCATTTTTGCTCTTGGAAAGCATTGTTTTTAGTTGCAATTAATTCTGCTCAAAGAATTTCAGAGCTTCAGGCCCTCTGGTGCGAGGTGCCTTATTTGATTTTTCACAGAGACAGAGTTTTTTTGCGCATAAATCCTAAGGCCTTACTGGATTTAGTCTTCACCATTCATTCATACTACTGTGTACCACACCGGAGGCGCTTGGACACAGCCGGAGCCGAAAATCTTCAGGAGGGTCAGCACCAAGGTAGGACCGTGCATAGACTGGCTTGCACCTGTGTGCTATCTCGCATCAACTCTTCAGCCACCTTAGTTCCTTTTTTCCCAACATCGAGTATACTCAGTGACGATGACGCCGCCCAGAGTCAGATCTTCATGTCTGAGCAACAGCATCATAGAGTTGATCAGTTTAGTTTTGTTTAATATTTTATTATTTAAAAAAAAGAAATGTATTTTCTGAAGAAAGACGATCTCTCAGCTTGTCATTGACAGAGTCGACTATGGACGGTATCGGTGACTGTAGAGAAACTTCACTGGAAAGTTGTTCTGGCAATATGTGTCCGTCTGCCGCCTCTTACAAGGGGAGGGGAGTCCAAACCACAGGCAGTCCGAGCTCAGGAGGAGGTCAGTCCGGGCTGTTCCTGATCCTGGTCCTGGCACTTATCCCTTCTGTGGCTAAGGACACAGACAGGAAGCACACCCCTCCTAAGAACAGACTCTTCCTAGCGTCACAGCTCTTTGCAGATGTTTTAGTGGTACTTGCAGAGAATGATAAGGTTGTCCTCCCCCAGGAGATCTTAGCACGACCTATCAATAAGGAATCTCGCAAGGTTGACACTTTAGGGAAATGGGCCTTCGTATTCGCAACCTTAGGCATGTGTAATGCCAGATCTGACTTTGAGGAGGAGTTCTTGCAGCAGGTAATACCATTAGGACTAATGCCGCCAGGCGTTAGGACCCCATGGAAAACTTGTAGCTAGCAGTCTGTAGCACCGCCCGATGTCAGACGTGGTATAAAGGAGGCGGACCCCTGGCGCCATCTCAGCTCTTTTCCCGCCGTCGACCTGCATAGTTCGGCTCCACGGATGCCTTCTTCTGCAATCGACCGCTATTTGTGAAAAGTTCTTTGAAAGTTTGTTTTTTCGATCGTTTTCAACGCTCTGTGTATGTCGTCGCCCTTTCCACTGTGCCGAAAGCCGAAGTGTGTGTGCGGGAAGCAGATCCCGCCAAAGACGACCATGTGGCCTGCCTTATCTGCCCAGGCCCAGACCATCGCCCGACGCTGCACGCACTGTCAGAAATTCAACCAGAAAACAAGAACCAGGAGGCCCAATGTATTCAAAGCCTATCTCCTGGAGCAAAAGTTGCGGCTATGCAGCATGGTTCTGAGCCCAGCTGCCTTTCTCGCCAGAGACTCCCCACCCAGAGACAAATCTTTGGCGGGGGAAGCACCTTCACCGGATAAAGACAGGGCCAGGTCAGTGTCGTGCCCAAAGTCGCACACTAAACCTTCATCTTCGACCTCTGGCCAGAGGTCTGGCTGATCCCGGCTCAGGCTTCGAGTCCTCCAACAAAAAAGCCTGCTCCCGCCCCTTCTTAGGGCAAACACCAGGAATCAGCCTCTTCTGGGCAGTTGCCTTCTCTGGCCCACCAACCCCACAAGCCTGCTTTAGGGTCGACCCAGGAAGGCCATTCTTCGGGGAAACTGAAGGAAAAACACAGTTCGTCTGAGAAATGTAAGCTCTTGGACGAGTCTGAAGGTCTTCAGGAGGCTGTCCGTCATCGGATGCCCCCTCCACTGGCTAAGGTACGTCCGGCGAACAAGCACCTGCCTAGCCGGTTGCCTTCACCGACGTCCCACACCCCGATGCCTAATAAGGAGCGGTCGCTGGTGGAGGGTCGAATGCCCATCCCTCCTTCAGGGGGTCGATCGCCTGAAGGGCCTTCGCCCACCCCGGATGTCGGCTCACCCGACAAAGGCACCACCAGATGTCCGGACACAGACAAGTACTCCCCAGACCCGGCGCTAGATCCCAGGGACCCCCAGACACCCAGTCCTGCAAATCCGACGCCCGGTCCAGCAGTCGTCCCTGTGGCAGACATAGGGTCTATAGATGTGATGTTCTCTACAGACCCCCAGTGCCCACCCCAACTTGCCACCCATGGGGTCTCCCCTGCTCCACCTACACCAGTCGGGATGAAGGTTCTCACCCAGACCCTAAGGGCAAAAGAAGCAGGAGACCCTCTTCGCCAGTCCTTCTAGTGGACACCTGTCCTCCTGGATGACGGGATGCCAGCCCTGTTTTCTCCGGACTCTTCCGAGAAGAGGAGTTCATCCCACCTTCTCCGGGACCCAAGAATTCTCCATGGTCCCTCCGGATGATCCTCATTTTTAGACATTATGAGGCACATCTAGTCTATCTATGAGTGGAATACCAAGAATTAGACCCAGGTGGAGGCGCCTGGCAAAATTCTTACGGTCTAAGGAGCCAAAGCCGCTGGTAATTCCGGCCATTAGTCTAGCCTTCCAGGATGTGACTGACTCGCATAGTGTACACCTTCCTCAATATAGGCTGTCCCAAAGAAGGCCAACAGGCTTTTATAAACCCCCAAAGCAGAACCCTTTTGGGGAGCAGCCCAGGCTAGTTCACTGGTCCTGCAGCAGCTCATGGCCGGGCACCCAGCTTAAACCTCTGGATCGCGATTCCAAGAAATTGGATAGCTGGGGTCGTAAGGTCTACTCATTGGCCACAGGTTCCATCAGGTCTCTGAACTTTATGGCGCACATTGTGACTTACCAGCATTCACTATGGCAAAAGACCTTAGATTTGGTCAAGGAAATGGCAGACTCAGACTTGGACACAAAAACAGAAGTGCTAGCCTGTGCCCAGTCCAGTCTGGACATGGATAAGCATGTCCGGCGCTGCTCATATGATGCTGTGGACGTGGCCTTACGAGCTGCAGCTATGGGGATGTGTCTGAGAAGGTATTTCTGACTGAGGCTAACCGGCTTTTGCCCTGATCTCCAGGACTCAATTCTGGACTCCCTCTTCCAAGGTCCAGTGCTGTTCAGCCAGAAGGTAGAAGTCCTGGTCAAACAACTCCAGGAGTCAGGTAAGGCCGTGGTGGACGTTCACCGTATGTACAAGTCTGAGCCTCAAGGACCTGTCGCTGTCCGTTTTTGCAAAGGACAGGGAGGTAAAATCTGGACAGGGGTTCAAGTAGGCGGGTCACCTTCCTCCCCAAGGCCCTAAGCAGCCTAAAGCTCCTAGGCACAGGGCCCCTGCCTCCTCTGCCTGACCTCCGCTGCCCCCGCTACACAGATTGAGAAGGTCGGAGGGAGATTTGCCCTTTACCCTGTCAAATGGTCCGACATCACCGCAGACCAGTGGGTGTTGGACACCATTCAAAAAGGGTACTGATAGAGTTTCTCTGTATCCTCCGGACAGCGGCGCGCCACCCCCCCCCCGGGTCCATTGTCCACTGAACCATGCATAGCTTCTGGAGAAAAATGCCATCCAGCCGATGCCTGCAGCCCAGAGGGGCAAGGGTTATTACTTCTGTTTTTTTCTGGTCCCAAAGAAAATGAGAGACCTTCGCCCAGTTCTGGATTTAAGCCAGCTCAGCCTCTCGGTCAAATACCAGGGGTTTTGGATGGTAACTCTGGCAAGTCTGTTTCCCTTGCTCCATCAAGGGGACTGGTTGTGCTCCCTAGATATGCAGGATGTCTACATGCATATTAAAGTTCTGAGATCTCGCAGGAGGTTTCTCAGGTTCAGGTTTCAGGACCAGGACTACCAGTTTCGGGTCCTGCCCTTTGGCCTTTTCCCACCTCTCCACCCCCCCCAGGAATCTGTATTGTTACCCTTATACAAGGTTGGGGAGTTCCTATCCAGTTCTCCAGTACTTATCAGCCGGGTCTCCAGCGGGAGAACTGAGATGGGGCCGGGGGTCCGCCCCTTTATACCACGTCAGGCGTAGCCGACATCGGGGGTGGGCCCCCGCTACAGATTGCTAGCTACAAGTTTTCTGTGGGGTCCTAACACTCGGCAGCATTAGTCCTAATGGTATTACCTGCTGCAAGAGCTCTTCTCGAAGATCTGCTGTTACGGTAAGTTATTACATAACTGTACTTTATCAGGGCCATTACCTCAGTATGAGTACAAAATGTGTAACGCTCCTTTTTTTTTTTTTTTAACCATCTGTTTGTTCTTCTCCCCTCCCGTGGCACTCCACTCCCTTCGGGAGATGCCTATGGCTGTTCTAGTCCCCACTTCCTACCTGTATCCCGTGGTGGTCTGTCCTCCACGTAGCCTTGGCTTACCCCCCCAGGCAGGGATGAGATGGGGGGCAAGCACCCTGAATTCCTGAGTCTTGTCAGGATGCCTGTCGCTGGGGCAGGTAGGGGTATTGGGGATCGGGCCTGGCGCTCCGTCTACCCGGGAGTGCCATGGGTGTTTTTCCGATGTTCTGGGGGAGTGGCTACGTCCTGATGTCAAGGCGTCTCCGCCAACATCTGCCACTTCCCAACCCCTCTGTGTGTACATGTGTTCACATGCCTCCGGCTTCAAGGAGAGGCCAGTCAGGCACCGAGCGTAGGTCCCCCTCCTCCCGGGAGAGGGAGCACTGTCCTCGGACCTCAATCCTCTCCTCCCTGCCGATCCCCGACGTCCTGGGCTCGTTCCCGAACCCGAGTCACCAGCGTGGCGCAAGGTATAGTGTCCAGCGCCTCAACCCTCGGCGCCACCAGGCCTGTCATGTGGAACACTCTCAAATCAATAGTCGAGAACCTCCCACAGTCTAATGTTAATTTGGAACTTCTACAGACTATTACCAGAGGCATAGAGTCCAGCAATCATCAGCTAAAAGCAGCTGTGGATGCCTATGACACTGCAGCTAGAGCGGCGGCTGTTGGAATCTGTACCAGGCGGTATTCCTGGCTTAGTATGTCAGGCTTCTCACCCGAGGCTCAGCGGCAAGTGATGAATGTCCCCTTTGACAGGGCTTATCTGTTCAGCCCTCAAGTTGAACAAGCACTAAAGGCTGCTCAGAAAACTAGGACTGCCATTAAAACAGCCAAGCTGGTTCTGTCCACCCCAAGGGGCAGGAACCATTGACAGTTATGTAACAGGCAGTCCTTTTAAGGTAAATGTCCGAGGAGCCTTTAATAGAAACCAAACTCCTCAACCACAAAGAAAATGCAGCAAGAGGCACAGGGCCCAAAAGCACCCAGTGCCAATATCTGGAAATTTGTCCATCATGGACCGGCATGACTGTTACCTCACCTGCCTGGGTCCATCTCATGATATGGTTAATTGTGACGCTTGCTTCTCCATGGGCCGCCGAGTTCTGAAGCGCCGCGTATTGAAAGTCGGCCACACTCTGCCGACTTTTAGAGGGCGTCGTCGTTCGAGGGACTCCAAGCACAGGTCTCTCTGCCCTTCCTCCATGTCCCCTCCCAGTTCCATACGGACCGGTGAGGAGGGAGCCTTCTAGCCTTGCCATGGAGGATGCCTCTTCCACGGTGCTGGAGGAACAGCTGGCCCTCGCGGGGGCCAGGCTGGGAGCACCACTCAGGCAGTCACCCCCTCGAAGGTGCAGGCTCCCCCGATGTCATGGCCCACGCCTACTGGGCCCAGCATGGTGACTCTCAGCATTGCCCGCTGGCACCATTCTGGATCCTGAGCTGTTCGTGGCTCGTGATCAGGACAGCACCGTGAGATGCACTGGGGCCCATCCGCAGCACTGAGGGTGGAGAACCTCTGGGTTCACTTGTCTGAGGTCTTTGAATCTCCTCCTCTGCAGAGCAGGCTGATCAGGAGACTGATTCGACTAGCAGCCTGACCCTCGGAGTCGGAAGGTTCTCCAGTGCCCAGTACCACTGTGCCCTCCTTGTTCCCTTCCCTCAACTCCAGCGGTTGGTCGGCACTGGCTCCCTTGCCGAGGTGACGCCGGAGCGGGTCCGCTGATAGTGGCCCTCTGACTGGGAGGATGGTGTTTCTAATCTTCCTGTATATATCGTCACCATTCATCACTGCTGGGGTTATACACCAGAGGTGCTATGACCTCGCAGGAGCTTTCAGCTTACATTTTTTTTTCTTGGGAGAGGAGCCAGCGTCGAGGACGGCGCCACCCATGAGGGCGACGCACAGCGTGTCGCTTGAGCGTCAGTCAGTAACTCGCACCGACTCCTCCCTTACCTCAGTTCTGTTCTTCCGCCATTTAGAGTGCACCTCATGGGAGCTGATGAGCTGAATTGCGTAGTTTGCCGATGACCGAAGTTCTGTTAGTTTTCTCGATGCCGTAGAGCTGCAAACAGATGAGACCATTCCCTGTTTTATTGTATTCTGTTTTTAGTGTTTCTGCAGTGCTGTGTCTTTTCTCTATTTTATTTAAATTTTGTGTGCAGTCGATCATGTCTGATCTGGGGCCTAAATTGAAATCTAAGGCGGAACGTGCCCCAGTTCATCGGTGCCCCTGTGGCAAGTACATCTCCGTAACGGATCGCCACGATCGATGTGTCTCTTGCCTGGGCCCACAGCACGACATGGACAACTGCTACGTGTGCTGGGACCTCTGGGTCCTTGAAACACGTGCGTTGAAGGTGGGTCGGAAACCTCCTACCTTCAGATGGCGGCGTCGGTTCAGGGACACTATGGCAAAAACTTTGAACCCTTCCCGGGTCGCCCTCTGTTATTGCTCTGCGTGGCGGGCTGTGAGCCGTCAACGGTGCCAGCCTCGCTGGGGTTTCTGGTTCGCTAGAGGGGTCGGGAAGACAGTTGACCTCCGGGGGAGTAGGTTGAGTACCCCTCTCGCTTGTCGGCCTCCTCGGAGCCATGACCACCCCCAGTGTCTCGATCGGAGCTACACACTGAATCCGAACTGGTGGGGTCCTCGACTCCATCCGCCAGCTCTGCTCAAGCTCCTGGCCCAATGCCGGAATCGGTGAACAGAGTGGCGCTGAGGTTGCAGCACAGCCGTCGTTCGGTGCCGTGCAGGGTGCCGGACCCGGTAGGGTGCGAGGGGTAGTCTCTCTCTCCCTGTTGCCCTGCTCTCTTCCTCTTTGGATGAGGAGGACAGGTCTGACCCAGAGTGGTTGCCCACTCTGAAGAACTCTCCGGCTCCAGGTCTTGCCACCATGTGATTCCTGCAGCAAAATTCTGAGGTGTTTTCACCCCTCCTCCACCCAACTAAGCTCTGCTTCTGGGGCCGCCATCTCCGAGTCTTCTGACGTCGTTAGCAGTGCCGGGGACTCTTGCGGCACCGTCTCCAGACCCATGGGAGAGGGTGGCACCGACCCTGGTGCCATGGAGAAGGGTGGCGCTGACGATGGAGCAGGGTTGGGAGACGGTGCCGGGTCTAGGGGCAGTGCCACACCCAGTGCTGAGTCTGAGGTCGGCACTTCTGTGGGGGCTGAATCCGGCATTAATGCTGGGAGCGGCGTGGCTTCTGTTCCCATTTTAGGGGCTAACTCGGGGGTTGCCATGGCAGGTTTACAGATGCCTGTGGCTCCTCCGGTATTGCTTCCCTCAGTGCCTCAGGGGTGGATGAGGGGCAGGTCTCTCTGGGGGCTTGAGAGCACCTTGGGTGGCCCAGGGCCTTCTCTCAGAGCTGTTGGTGGCTCTGGGAGGAGCTGCAGTGCCAACCCTCATGTTTCGCTGTCTTCAGCTGGGGAGTCTGCATCTGGTGGGGTGGGGGCCACCCTCAAGGGCTAGACTGGCCCCTGTCTCCTCACGTGGGGCTTCTTCTTTAGAGGCGCACTTAAGCCACACCTGCACGTTGCATAGCGACCTTCTGTGGATTTTATGAGCCCCGCCCTTCTGGAGGGGTCGTGTGAATGTTCCTAAGCCCCAGCAGGGATCCTCCTCTGGTTCGCCAGTCTTCTCCTTCTTCTTCAGATCCTCTGCCTCGCCCTTCTGCTCTCCCAGGCATTTCGGGTCCTACGGGGCCCCTATCTTGGGACTAATTCAGAGGCTCGGCTGTAGCTTTCCCTTGCTATCTTAGAGTTCTGGATCAGGTCATTTTAGACCAGAAACCCCCGCTGCACCCAGTCTGAATCAAGCTCCTTCGCCTCCTCATCTTCCTTCCTTGAGGACGAACACTCCTTGGTCCTTCTGTCCTCAGGCGCTATCACCAGCTATCAGCTGTTCTTGTCGTGGTTGTTGGAGGAGCTCCACATTTCCCATTTTGCAAGTCACGATCCTGCCCATGTGATGTGTTCTGTCCTGGGAAAGTTCTGTGGGAATGTGGTCATACCTCCGTGGCATGTTCCTTTTCAGGAAGCATCCCATCGGGTCTGGCACACTCCCTCCACCCCCGGCCTTGAGGGACTGTCAGAGCAGGTATGTGCTCCCCCAAGGGTCTCCAGGATCCATGCCTCCACCTCACTTTGGGGATAGAGCTACTGGATACCCCCTCTGGGCATCGCTGCCCAAGACTTGACCGCCCTCTGGAGTTCGACTCTGCTGAGTAACCACTGAGGGAGAAGGAATTTTTTCTTGGCGCATCTCTATGTATTTCAGCCCATCAGGCTCATATGGCTGCCTATGCTAGACTCTTATGGATGGTGCTAGGACAGCTCCTAGCCACGTTGCCTGACTCAGAAGTAAACAGGCAGGCCATCTGTCTTTCTGCTTCTGGCCTAGAGCCAGTGAGGCATCTCTCAAAGGCATCATACAATGCTAATGAGGTAGCTTTTAGGTTGGCAGGATCTGCAGTCTGTATAAGACAGGCAGCATGGCTTTGCCTTTCCAGGTTATTGCCCTTGGCCTGGCATACGGTGATTGTCTCCCACTTCCAAGCAGCCTATTTTTTTCTTTTGCAGGGTAAGACGAGAATTAGCGGGGTGCCTTACTTCTCCCAGGTCATGGGGTTCCCTGTCTCACCCTGATCAGCCTCGGGCTTCTCCTTCTGTTGTTTTCCCCACAAGGGGCTGAGGGAACTCCTGCCCTCAGGGAAATGCCAGGTCCCCTTCGGAGGCTTGAGTACTCACCACGGTAAGAATGGTGAGGGCACATACAGGAAGATATGAGAAATTACGTACCTACCATAATTCTTGATCTTCTTGTATATCTTCACCATTCATCACCGCTTCCCGCCCACCATCCCTCTGATGCCTCAGCCTCTGAGCAGGGTCTCCTCCCTGCTTGCTCTCCACTCCATGGATACCTCTTGTGGGTAAGCCTTGGCTTCTCTGCTCCTTGTTCCTCCAAGGGATTAGTTCTTCTCCTGGAAGAGGGGAGGACAGGGTCACTCCCGATCTCCGCCTTGCCTTCTGAGCAAAACCGGAGTTTGGTTCTCCCTCAGGACTCTGGAATACTGGTGGGCTCTGGGGACCCGAGACCCCTCCCTTCTCTCTTTTCCTCATGAACCAAACTGGCTGACCTGGGGCAGTTCCTCTCCTTCCATGGCTTCTTCCCCCGCCTTTGGCTCGGGATTAGTTACAGGATGTAGTAATGCCTGGTTGTGGAATGTCTGTTGAGGGGTCCTTTGTCCTGGGGTGTGTCCTGTCCCCACCCCTGCGTCTTAGGGCAACCTGCAGAGACCCCGGCATCTTACTCCCCAGGGTTTCAACGGGCGTCCCCTCTGGTTTCAGCCTTGGGGTTGTTTCTCCAGGCTATCTTAGCTGGAACAGCCCGGTCTCATGTCAGATGGCAGACAGGCCAGTCTCTCCTTCTTGAGAAGTATCTGGAGAATATAAAGGTGGATGCCGCCCTTGAAATCATCTTCCTGTCTCCCTGGGAGGAGTGGGGTGCCATGGGGTCTCTCATCATCCTTTACTCTCCCTTCTTCTTTTCTTCTCCTAAAATTCCTTAACCCTTACCACTTCTCTATCCCTTAGGACCACCCAGTGGTTGGGGCCCCATCCCTATGCCACACCCACAGTTAGCCTCCTCTTCTCCTGTGTCGGCTTTTTCTCCTTTTGTTTTATATCCTTTCCTTTTACTGTCTTTTGGGCTCCAGTTACTGCACATCCCCAAAATATAGCCTTTTTCCACTGACCAAAAGAAAATTGTTTTAATGCAAGAGGTTGCAGCATTGTTTCGGATAGAACCTCAGCTTTGCATCTTGTGCAGAATCTCAGTTTTATTTAAATAAAACAGCAAATGCTTAGCTGAAGCTCAGAAATAAAACTAGTGTTCTATATGGAAATGAATCGTGAAAACTCCTTGTCCTGCTCTGCTTTGCTTATGAATTGCCAGACCCTGTTTCACCATTAAGAAGCCGCGACTTTAAAGGGGCAGCTTTTCTTAAAAAATTTTTTGCCTGCGTCTTCAAAACGGGGATGGTTACTAATCTAGGGCAGCTTCAAAACGGTGAAATATAGTAAGTGAGTAGGTTTCAGGTTTCTCAGAGAATCTCAGAAATCCTCTTGGCGGTGTGTAAGCCCTCCACTAGAAAGACTTACACAGCTAAATGGAAGCGCTTCTCAGTTTGGTGTGACACGTCCCTTCTAGACCCATTCCGTTGCCTACCAAATGAAGTGTTGGAGTAACTCTTAGACCTGTCAAATGCAGGACAGCAATATTCGACAGTGAAGGTACACCTCTGCTTGATTTCTGCCTATCAGGAGCCAGTACAGAACATGACACTGACTCAATTACCACTAGTCAAGAGATTCCTCAAGTGCATCCTGCACACTAGACCCCCTGTCGGGAAGCCGGTGGCTGTGTGCGATATTAACCTCATGCTAAATATGCTTGCTCATAAACCTTTTGAGTCCCTAGCCACCTGTGATTTGAAGTTTTGACCTGAAGGCTGCCTTCTTTGTGGCCATTACTTCCACACGCAGGGTCTCTGAAATACATGCCTTGGTCACAGACCCTCCATATACTGTCTTTCACAAGGACAAGGTGGTGCTTCATACTCACCCTGAGTTCCTACCAAGGTGCTTTCGGATTTTCACCTCAATCAATCCTTGGTTCTCCCACTTATTTTGATAACTTCCAGAATGAAGGGAATGTACTCTTCACTCTCTGGATGTCAGGAGGGCTTTACAGATTCTACATCAATAGAACAGGAGATTTGCAAATCCAAGCAACCTTTTGTATCATTCAGCAGGCCTGGCCGCCCAGCCTGTTGCCATTAGATGCATTTCTGCTTGGATACTGGAATTCCTTCACTATTGCTACTCAATGGCACAAATCAAGCTTGAAGGCCGGTTCTGTGCCAGCTCTAGCAGAGCGGTAGTGGCATCTCTGTCGGAGACCCGTAATGTGCCTATTGCAAAGCAGCTAATTGGAGCTCAGTGCATATCTTCATGAAGCACTATGCTCTAGATGTGCATGCCAGGCAGCATACTTCCTTTTGCAGGACAATCCTTAATAGACTGTTTTCCTGAGTAAGCTCGGTCTCCTGCCGCCTTGCTTGGGGGATTGGTTCTTAGCTTGACACTGTCCCAGTAGTGTGAATGAATGGTGAACACTTTTAGTCCAGGAAGATACGGCAGTTACGTACCTGCCATAATTCTTGATCTTCTTGGACGAAGTCTTCACCATTCATGTACACACCCACCCACCATCCTCTGAGTTCACTCATCCTGTTTCTGGTCTTTACTCCCGTGTTTGTGTGGGCTATGAAGCCATTGTTGAGTTGACCCTTCTTACACCAGTCATCTGGGCTATCCTGTACCCAGATTAGGTTAGGTGTTTCCTAGGTTAGTTTACTCTGCACCTCCTCGGTCAAAAAGGTACTGAGGTGGTTGGAGGATTGACGCCAAGATAGCCTATGCAAGCGTGAGCCAATCTCTCTATGTCACGCATGCGCATTCCTACTTCGGAACCAACCCTGATGAAGATTTTTGGCTCCCGCTGGGTCCTAGCACCTCTGGCGTAGTCCCAGTAGTTTACATTATTGGTAAAGACTTTGAAAGCCAAAAACCAGCCAGCTATATCAAGGCCCCATATGACCTCTCGGCTCAGTTCGCCATCCATGTTTCCTTCCCCCTTATTAATTATGTCTTACACTATAAAACGCACATCACCTGTACCCAATCGAAAAGGGGGTGGGCCCTGTCTCTTAAGCTTCTACTCAGTTCTGTCAAGAAACTCTTATTACTGTTACGCCCAGGAATGGGGAACTAAACCTTGACCCACGGGCTCCTTCTCAGTGCCTCCGATCTGGCCCAGTTTAAAGGCCTGTCTTTCCTCCATATCAATGCCTGCAGTCTACTAAGGAAACTGGACGCTATCCATGCATGGGTGTGCCTCGCTGATATAGATATTCTAGTTATATCTGAAACATAGTTAAAATCCCACACTTCAGACCAGGCCATAAATACCTCATACAATGTGTTCAGGGCTGACAGATTTACTAGGGCTGGGGCTCAATATACATGTGTGACAAATTCTGTGTCTCACTTATTGGTGCTGCCTGCACTCAGAGAATTTGAATACCTCATTCTTAAGGGCTGTACCTCGCCTACTGAGTTTTTAACCATCACGGGTTGCTACAGGCCACCCTCAGGGGCATTGACTTGTTGCAGCATCTCCATTCTCTTCTCGGTCCCCTAACCATAGAATTTATCATTATGGGTGACTTGAACCAAGATTGGTTCTCTCCCTGCTCCGCTCCCTTAAAAGCCCTTTGTGACTCTCTTTGTCTCTCCCACCTAATAATGGAGGCCATGCATATTAATTCCAAAAACCCTGCAAAAAGTACTTTACTCGACTGTATCCTGGTGAACAAACCTCATAACTTCACTCACTCTGGGGTCTTTTTCAATGACACAAGTGACCATAGTGTCATCGCTTGTGTAAGGAACTGCCCAAACATATCTCCTCCTCCACCTACATCTACAAAAGAAGCTGCTGCAACTTCAGTTGTGCTAACTTCCGCTCGGATCTAAGTAATATCAGGTGGCAAGACTTTTACCTTACCCCCTCAATGGAATCGGCTTACATTCAGTTTAAAAACCTGCTACTGCAAGTTATAAACAAACATGCCCCGTTAGTCAAACTCAGAACTAGGGAAAAGTCCTGCTTCTGGTTCAACGACTTGCTCAAGTCTGCCCTATGTAAAAGAGATGCCGTCTTGAAAAGTGCACGTAAACCAAACTTCCGACCGACTGGATGGTCTTTCGTACTTTGAGGGTCCACTGCACAGAATTAGTCAGAGTGGAAAAAGCAAAATAATTCCAGTCAGCTCTGCATTCCTCCAATAATAACCCTAACAAATTCTGGAAGACACTGAAGAAAATTCAAGGCTACAATCCTCGCCCTACTCTCCCTGCAAAGATCCCTACCAGTGGCACTACAACCACTAGCAAAAAGGACATCCTAAACCAATCACTTTGCTACGGCTGGTCTCGCCTTTGATTCATCCCCTGCAAGTACGCTTCACTCCTTAATTCAAACACTTGACGCCTCCCTATGAGGGCATCCTCCCACACAGATTTCTTCAGCTTCACCCCTGTCACTTTAAAACAGGTGGAAGATCTGTTGCTAGCGCTTGATGCCAATAAGAGTGCTGGGGCCAATCAAATTGACCCCTGCTTCCTAAAGCTTGGATGCAATGTACTGACCACCCCATCACCCATCTCTTCAACAAATCTCTTGCTGAAGGGGTCATCCCCCATGACTGGAAAGTAGCCCACGTTCCACTTTTTAAGTCAGGTGATCCAAGTGACCTGAACAATTATAGGCCCATATCCATTTTACCAGCTCACTCCAATACAAATATGCGGTGCCCACCGGTACCTTTTCAGGGTTCACGGAGCAACCCTCAGCATAGGGTTGGTGGCTGACTCTGTGTTCCGGCACTCTGGCAATACCGAGGACATTGATAGATCACCAGACAAAGAGTCCAAGAAATTGGACCATTCGGCTTATATGCTGCCTTTTGGCTAGGCCTCCGCCAGGCGAGCTCGGCCATCTTGATGGCACACTTCTCCCATGCCCTGTTAGGCTCCCTGGATGAGGTGATTCCTCACCTCACCTTCCTGTGGACTTCCAGACTACGGTCAGGCTGTGGCGAAATAGCAACTCCAGATCTACTGGGTCAATATGTTGCATGCTGTACAGCACACATGACCTCGAGGTAGGAATAGCACGGTAGGTAAGAGCGAGAGGGTGCAAAATCGTGAAAGGATGTATGCACAGTAGTGCTCCCTCTCACTCTTCCCAGTGCAGGATAAGAATCCTGCTGGGACAGGGGTCTGCCAAGCAGCTGCCGTGGCTCAATGGGATGAGCCACTGGCAGCAAGGGAGGCAAGCTGTGCATTTGGGACTGGGTTTTCGATTCCTAATCCCAGACGCATGGGATTTTTTTCTTCTCGCACCTTGTGTGATATTAAGTGTTAACCAACACCCCACCCCGTAGTTAGTTATGTTAGTTTCCATTCGTGTTGGATTGGGAGTGTGGTATATTGTTACGGGTTATGTTCATGACATTATGACCCCGTGTCAACTACAGATGGCTCTGGATGTTGGGGATTCCTGTTCCCTCCGATGGTGGCCGTGCTTGCCTTGGCTGCAGATTTGACCTCATGGCAGACACTTCAGCACAAGCTGGCGGATGTACCATTCTTAGGCACCAACCTCTTGGGCCTGTTGTGGAGGGTAATCTCCAGCACACTGAAAGTCCATTGCCATCCTGGACTCTATGACATCTGCTCCTGGGTCCTCTTGTGGGAAGCTGGCTCTGCCACTTCCTTTCCTCCTGGTTTACTGTTACCACAGACTGGTGGTTACTGGAAGTGGTCAGCCAGGGTCTGCCTCGAGTTTGAGCATTACCCTCCCAGCTGAGCCTAAGCCCCACGGGAGGACTTGGTATCTGCAGACACTCATTGGGCTGATCGAGATGACATAGCGCAGCTACTCTGCAAGGAGGTCATGGTAAGGGTAGTGGATCCCTGTAACACCTATGGTTTGTCTCCAGGTACTTCCTGGTGCCAAAGTGGACAGGGGGCTGGTGCCCCATTCTAGATCTTAACGACCTGAACAAATTCCTCCGTCTCGCACTTTTGGGATGGTCACGCTGTCTCAGATCATACCATCTCTCAAGCAGAACATGAGGTTTTGCTGCCTGTATCTACAGGACGCATTCTTTCACGTCCCGATCTGTCCGTCCCACCGAAGTTTCCTCCACTTCTGAGACAAAGGGAACCTTCTATGAGTTCCAGCCCATGCCATTCGGCCTCTCCTCAGCCCCCAGGGTCTTCACCAAATGCATAACAGTGGTGTCAGCTTAACTCAGGTGCCACAAGGTCTGCGTGTACCCCTATCTGGACAACTGGCTGAGAGTGGGTCCCTCCAGGCAGGAGGTGGAGCGTTCCAGGGACCTGGCCCTCCAGAGCTGCACTGACCTTGACCTCCTGGTCAGTGAGACCAGGTCAGAACTCGTGCCCTCACAAGTTATCAGCTTCATTAGGGCAGAGCTCGATTCTTGCCGAGCCAGAACCCGGCTCCCGGCAGACAGGGCAGAGGTGTTCTTCTTTGCCAGATCATTTCTAGGGAGGTGGATATGTTGTTCAATCCACACTTACTGGCAGGTTCCTTGCTGCTCTAAATCTTGCCGGAAGGTCTTCATGCTGACTCCTCCCACCCACCTGGGTGATAAAACTCTTGGCTCCGCCCCATGATGTCAGATCCTCCTTACCACTTGGAGGCTCAGGTTCCCTCCTTAGCGCTCTGCGTTTTAGGCCTGGATCCACACTCTTCGGTTAAACCGAAACTTATTCCAAAGTTTAAAAGACTTCGGTCTTCTTTTTCCCTTGCGGCTGCGATGGACAAATCGACAACCGGACTTCGTCAGTGCCCCTGTGGGCAGAAGATGTCCCAGACCGACCCGCACTCCACGTGCGTTTACTGCCTAGGACTCTGATATGACTCGCAGGCTTGCAAATTATGCAAATCCTTTTTAGCTTCGGTCTTGGAGGACCGCGCTGCCTGACTGCTTTTGGGGCACCCTGAAAAACATTATCCTCCGGTTAAGTTGAAGGAGGCCCGTTATGCGGTGTCTGTGGCGGCGGGCTCGGCAGACCAGCTGGAGAAGATGATCGCCCTCGAGGAGGAGGCGGCCCAGGCCGCATCTTCATCTTCCTCGGTCGCGGCATTTATCCCACTCTCCTTGGGCTCTTCTTATATAGCTTCTTTTAAGAAGCTTTGCCAATCCCTCTCCACCAAGGGAGAAGGACCATTGGGACATTCAAGTTGGTCCAGAAAAAATGACTCCTAAGGTAAGTCCCACCTCGGCGTTCGCTCGTGGGAGCGGAGAGATCCTTCCTGGATTGTCGACAGTCGACTTCAGTCGAGGTTGCAGCTAAGGCTGCTGGCTTCATGATGTCCCCTTCAGGTCAGCCGGCCGAGACACCCGTCGACGCAGTCGAGATTTTTCTCGACCCGTCGGACGGTTTGTCGACTGGAGAAGCCGACAACCCTTCTTTACCGGTTCCTCTAGTGGAAACCGAGGACTTGACTGTGCCGCCTCCTGCCGGCGTCCCCGGTTAAGGTCCCTGAACCGAGGGAGGAGCGGGTTTCCCCCCCCCTCTCTGACCCACCGGAATCCCGAGGTCTCGTCTCGGACCTCTGCAGGTCCGGCGGTCCGCGTCAGCGGTCTCGGTCTCAGCACCATGGAGCGGCAGCGCCGCTCATCGTCGTCATCCTCTTCGGAGAATAGGCTCTGGTGCAAGTTGCGTGCTATGAGGAGATTTAATGTGGCAGAGCTCTTATTGTCCAGGAATAAGCCGACTCCATCGCCTTCTGGCTATGAAGTGGCTGTCACCGAGCGGCCAAAACAACCCTCAGAGTGGTCGAGGAGCCGAAACCAGCACCGTTGTTCATCCAAACCAGCTGCACCACCAATTGTGGTGGAACCTCTGCCTCCGCAACCGAAGACTGGGGCCCCAACCAAGGATTCTCGGTCGGGTCAGGGTTTGCCCCATAGGTTGTCGGTCACCCTCACTCCCGATTGACCTCGGCATGTGGAGAGTGGCTCACGCGCTCAGCAGCTGTTTGCAGACTCCTCGGAGTCTGATGACAACTCCTCCTTGTTCTCCAGGCTGCTTGACCTGGAGTCCACTGGGGATCAGTCAGTGGACAAGAGCTCATCCTCATTCTTAGAAATGCTCCGACTCATCTCAGAATCCACTGGGATGAAGCCCGAACCCATTTCTAAATGGGACAAGTATCCCCTCACGGAGATACTGGACCGAGGGGATTCCCCTTTGGAGGCCTTTCCGGTGGCCGAAGCCATTGTTGGCCTGGCCCTGGAGCTGTGACAGCAGCCAGCTTCTTGTCCAGCACCTTTGGCCAGGATGGCTCGGAAGTATGCGGTCCCTACAGGTTCACTCTCCGGTTTCTCTGAGCACCCCTCTGCGAAGGGGTAAGTGACCGATAGTGTTTTCCGGCGTTCCGGTAACGCTCGGGATGTGGACTAACCGCCTGATAAGGAATCCAAAAAGTTGGACTACTCAGTGCGGAAGGTATACGCTGTTTCCTCCCTAGGCCTTCATCAGGCTAGCTCGGCCGTTCTGTTGACACACTTTTCACACACCCTTTTGGGCTCCCCGGATGAGGTGATTCCTCATCTCCTGGCTGACCTTCAGACGACTGTCAAGCAGGTGCAGGATCAGGGAAGGGCAGTAGCCAAACAGCAGCTCCAAACTTCATTGGACATTGCTGACTCATGTGCCCGGTCAGTAGCGGCCGCAGTGGCCATGCACTGCAGAGCTTGGCTGTGGATCTCCACCTTTACGGCGGATACCCAGCACAAGCGGGCAGACGTCCCCTTCTTGGGTACCAACTTTTTCGGTCCTGTGGTGGAGGGTCATCTCCAACGTATCGAGAAGTCCAACGCCACCTTGGACTTGGTCACGTCTGCCCAGAAGGACAAAGGCCGCCAGAAGCAGCGTAAGCCCTTTCGTCCTTCAGCCCTTGCGGCACATCCGGCCAAGCAACACCAGCATCAGGGCCAGCAGGCTCGCACTTGTCACCCCAAAGCCAAGCCTGCTGCTTCCTCCAGCAGGAAGCTGGGGGAAAGGCCTGGGCAACCCTCGGCCGGCCCTTCCTCCAAGCCTGCCCAGTGACGGGTTGAGGGGTGTCGCCCCCAACCTCGTCACTCATCCCCAACTCCCCCCTGTGGGGGGGATGGCTCTGCCACTTCCTTTCCGCCTGGTCTGATATCACCATGGACCATTGGGTGTTGGAAGTGGTAGGCAGGGGTCTGCCTCTCGAATTCAAGCAGTCCCCACCCTATCGAGCCGTCGCCCCACATGGGGCTACGGGTTCCGCAGCCTCTCTGTTGGCTCGTCTAGCCGACATTGCCCTGCTCCTCCAGAAGGAGGTGGCGGACCCTCCTCCAGACCCAGGGTTTGTGTCCAGGTACTTCCTGGTCCCAAAATGGATGGGGGGCTGGTGCCCCATTCTCGACCTACATGACCCAAACAAGTTCCTTAGGTCTCGCACCTTCAGGATGGTCACTCTGGCTAAGATCATTCCATCCTTAGAATGAGGCATGTGGTTGTGTTCTCTGGACCTTCAGGATGCATTCTTTCACGTCCCAATCCGTCCGTCTCACCAGTGATTCCTCCGCTTCAGGGCAGAGGGATCCCTTTATGAGTTCCAGGCCATGCCCTTCGGCCTCTCTCCAGCTCCCAGGATCTTCATCAAATGCATGGCAGTGGTGTCAGCACTCCTGTTGCGCCGAGGGATCTGGGTGTACCCTTACCTGGATGACTGGCTGATTGCAGACCCCTCCAGGTTGGAGGTGGAGCGGTCCAGAGATCTGGCCCTCCAGGTCTGCTCTCAGATTGACCTCCTCATCAACGAGGCCAAATCAGAACTCGTGCCATCGCAGGTGATTCAGCTCATTGGAGCAGAGCTCGAGACTCTTTGACCCAGAGCACAGCTCCCGGCAGACAGGGCCGAGGTCCTTTCCTCCTTTGCCCAATCATTTCTGGTTGGGCAGTTGCGCCCTGCCTGGGACTTCCTGCGCCTTCTGGGCCTCATGGCGGCCTGCACCAGCATGGTCCGTTGGGCCCGCTGGCATAAGCGTCCCCTGCAATAGGGGCTGGCCCGCCAATGGGTCACAACACTCTGGTCCTCTGGACCAGCCAGTGACAGTGACCCAGGAGATGTGGAACGGCCTCCAGTGGTTGCTCATTCCAGCTCATCTGCAGGAGGGTATCCCGTTTGTCCGCCCGAAGCCGACGGTCACTCTGATGACCGCCTCTCTGATGTGTTGGGGTGCCCATCTGGGGGAGCTCAGAGCTCACGGCCTCTGGTCCCCTCAGGAGTCTCGATGCCACATCAACCTGCTGGAGCTTCAAGCGGTCTGACTGGCCCTCACCGCCTTTGCTCCGTTTATTCGGGGTCAGGTGGTCCAGTTCCAGACAGACAACACCACGACCATGTACTACCTCAACCGACAGGGCAGGACGCACTCCTTGCCTCTCTGCAAGGAGGCTCTCCACACTTGGTCTCTCATGATCAGCCTGGAGGCAGATCTCCTAGCTATCCATGTGGCAGGAGCCTCCAACAGTCTGGCCGATGCCCTAAGCCGGATAGGCGCTGCATCTCACAAGTGGTCTCTCCTGCTGGAGTCTCCTTATCTGGTCTTCCACAGGGACAGGGTTGTCCTGCGCCCCAACCGAAATTCCTTCCGGAAGGTGGTGTCGGAGTTTCACCTTAACCAGGTGTTGACTCTGCCGTGTTCTACCCCAATCACACCGGAGGTCTAATATAGGCTCCATACTTTGACCCTAGAAGAGCTCTTATTATAAGGAGTGGACAACTGAAATTTGGGGAGAGTTGCGCCAGTTGTTTGTCACCTACGCTGAAGCTGCACCTGGCAGACCTGCAGCCAAGTGGATGATAGGCAGGTGGGTCACCTCCTGCATAGATCTCTGCTATAGGTTGGCGGGCGTGGAGCCTCCCAAAAGGATAAGAGCTCATTCTACCCGCCATACCACTGCTTCGGTGGCTGCTTCCAGGGACATCCCTATCCAGAAAATCTGCAGGGATGCTATCTGGAAGTCAGCACACACCTTCATTACCTACTACCACATCGACCTTGAGTCACGCCGGGATGCTGGTTTTGGGACCTCTGTTCTCTAGTCCTTATTTTCCGAGTAGGGGGTGCGCGCCTTGCCTCTCTCCTCCCGGAGAACTGCTAGGAGTCTGCCAGTAAATGTGGATTGAACAACATATCCATGTCCCTAGAAATACAGGTTACTCACCTGTAACAGGAGTTCTAGGAGTGGTATATGTTGTTCATCCACACAACCCACCCGACCTCCCTGACTTCGACACGCAACCTGGCTTCCAGCGGGCTAGATCTGGCGTCATGGGGCAGAGCTGAGAGTTTTTCCACCCAGGTGGGTGGGAGGAGCCAGCTTGAAGACCTTCTGGCAAGATTTAAAGTGGCAAGGAACCTGCCAGTAAGTGTGGATTAACAACATATGCCACTCCTAGAACTCCTGTTACAGGTGAGTAACCTGTATTTCTGGTTGGGCACTTGCGCCCTGCCCGGGACTTCCTGCACCTTCTGGGTTACATGGTGGCCTGCACCAGCATGATCCGATGGGCCCGTTGGCATATGTGCATCCTGTAATGGGAGCTGGCCTGCCAGTGATCTCAGTGCCAAGATCACTTCGACCGACTGGTCATGGTGACCCAAAAGATGTCGGACACCCTCCAGTGGTGGCTCGTCCCAGCACATCTGCAGAAAGCTATCCCGTTTGTCCATCCCGAGACGATAGTTGTCCTGATGACCAATGCCTCTCATGGCCTGGGGTGCCCACCTGGGGATCACAGAGCCCATGGGCTCTGGACCCCCCCCAGGCATCCCAGTGCCACATCAACCTGCTGGAGCTCCGAGTAGTTTGGCTGGCGCTGACTGTATTCGCTCTGTTTGTTCGGGGTCAAGTGGTCCAAGTCCAGATGGACAATACCATGACCATCTACTAACTCAACAAGCAGGGCAGGACACGGTCCTTGTCTCTGTACAAGGAAGCTCTCCACATCTGAACCCTCATGCACAGCCTGGGGCAGACCGCCTAGCCATCCATGTGCAGGAGCCTCAAACCAGCTGGTGGGTGCCCTCAGCCGATGGGCGAGGCATCTCATGAGTGGTTCCTCCATCCGGAGGTAGTTCACAGCCTGTTCTCCCATGGGGTACCCTTCTTCAGGTGGACCTCACTTCCAGGAGAATGCAAAGCTGAGGATGTTTTGTGCCCGCCTCTCAACATTCATGAGGTCATGGACCCCAGGCCTCTTCTGTGCCTTCCCTCCATTTGCCTTGATCCACAAGGTGTTGCTTAAAGTCAGGAGGGACAAGGCACAGGTGATCCTTGTGGCTCTGGACTGGCCCCACCAGTTTTGGTACCCGATCTCCCTCAGCCTCAGCAGCAAGCTCCGAGGCATCTTCCACACACACACACACACACACACACACACACACACAGCCTTGCTTTCCATCAGTCAGGGGTACTCCACCCGGACTTTCAGTCCCTGCACCTGACAGCCTGGTTCCTGAGCGGCTAGAGTTCCAGGTTTTAGGTCTCTCCAGAGATGTCCTCACTATAGTCAAGGTATCTAGAAAGGAATCAACCAGAAAATGCTATGCCTTCAAATGGAAGAGATTCTCCATTTGGTGTCGGGGCACATGGTTGGACCCTTTGTCCTGACCAGTGGCCAGCATTTTGGACTAACTGTGGTCTCTCTCCCAAGGGGGACTTCGGTTGATGACCCTTAAGATGCACCTGGCAGCCATCTCTGCTTACCGGCACGGGCTGGTCAGCAGTCGGTGGTACAGGAGAAGGTGGTCTGGCACTTTTTCCAAGACTTAGATCACATTTCCCCTCCAGTGTATGAACCACCACCACCATGAGACTTGCTGGTTTTGGCAAAGCTCATGGGCTGATGCACAGGTGTGAGATGTCGCCTGTCGTGAAAGACCACTTTTCTGGTGGCTATGACATCAACCAGAAGGATCAGTGAGCTCCAGGCACACTCAGTGGAGTCTCCTTACCTGGTCTTCCACAGGGACAAGGTTGTCCTGCAGCACAACCCAAAGTTCCTCCCGAAGGTTGTGGCAGAGTTTCACCAAAATCAGGTGATGACTCTGCCGGTGTTCTTCCTGAATCACACCTCGGAGGCTGAACACAGGCACCATTCTGTGGACCTAAGGCGAGCGCTCACTTTTTACAAAGAGCGCACGGCTGGAGTTCAGGGAGAGGTTCGCCAGCTCTTTGTCACCTACGTTGAAGTCACACCTGGCATACCTGCAGCCAAACAGACGAGCGGCAGGTGGATCACATCCTGCATTGATCTTTGCTATAGGTTGGCAGGTAGGGAGCCTCCCGGAGGGCTAAGGGCTCATTCCACCTGCCATACAACTGTATCGGTGGCTGTTTCTAGGGACGTCCCTATCCAGAAAATCTTCAGGGCTGCTACCTGGAAGTCAGCAAACACCTTCATTTCCTATTAACCCACTGACCTCAAGTCACGCTGGGATGTTGGTTTTGGGGCCTCAGTTTTCCAATCCTTATTTCCTATGTAGGGGATGTGCGCCTTCCATCCCTTCTCCTGGAGAACTGCTAGGAGTCTGCCAGAAAGTGTGGATAGAACATCATATTCACGTCCCTAGAAACACAGGTTACTCACCTGTAACAGTAGATCTTCCTGGTCATAAAGTCTCCAACACTCATTCACATTAGTGGACTACGCTGAGGTGCTAGGACTGAAGTGAAGCCAAAATCTTCGGGAGAGTTGGGCGCGGTAGGACTGTGCATGCGCAGTGCCATGAGACTAGTTCATGCCGTATAGGCTACCTCCGTGTCGACCCTCCAACCCGCTTCTTTTTTTCCCGCCATTGAGTGCGCCAGTGACGCGCCGCCCACCAGGAGTCAAATCTTACGCCTATACAGCAACAGCATAGTCATTCAGTATTTAAGTCCTAGTATATTTTATTTATTTATTATTTTAAAAAGTTTTTCGTCCCAACAGACTCGTCCTCAGCCCACCTTCAACAGAGTCAACCATGAACAGGGCCGGTGACGGTAAGGAGACTTTATGAAAGCTGTTTCAGCAGCAGGTCTGGAACCGGTCCGCCACCTTCTACTGAGGAGGGGTCTGACTACGGGCAGTCCGTGCTTGGGAAGAAGGGTGGTCCTCCTGAAAGCACAAAAGGAAGTGGGCCCATTCCCGATCTTTGTCGGGGACCCGGTGCCACTTGGCCCCGAGTTGTTCTTCATCCCACTGGTCGAAGAAGCAGCAGTACTGCTTGAGGTCACCCTCTGGTATATCTGCATGAAGATCATAGGTAGCACGGTACAGGAGACTGATCCTGACTCCATCGTGGTCGCCTGCAGCCTCAGTTCCCGGTGGCTGTCATCCTTGACTCCGGAGTCCTTCCCTCCCCCCTGGGGGGTCCTCCAGTGAGCAGTTTCATCATTGGGCCGCTCTTATGGAGCAGTGGGTTTCGGTTGTTGTCCCGACTTCCCGTGCCTGCGGAGCCGACCCTGGGGCCTTTGGGCCTAGGGGCTTAGGATCCGCGGGCAGGGCGGTTGGGTCATTCTAGTCATGCAGCACCTTTTTTGGTGCCGTCAATGCTGCACTCTTGTGCTTTTCCCCCACACATGACTGACGCAGGGACCAGCACAGGTACTACCTTCTCCTACTTATGTTTTCAGATCTTCAGCCTTGGGTGCCCCGGAGGTTGGGGTCTCCAGGCATTCACCCGGCACCGATTGTGGCACCGCTTCTGTCGCTGGTTTTGGCGGCACCGCATCCGGCACCATTTTTGATGCCGGCACGGGTCCAAGGATTTTCAACTCCGATTCAAGGAACACCTCCTCCTGCTCTCTTTCCTCCCTTTCCTTTATATACTATCCCTCCTGGGCTAGTAGGAGATGATGTTGAGCCTGATCCTGATCTGCGATTAGGAGACGACTTCTATAAAGATTCATCCTATGGAGTGGAAAGTAAACCCTCTACTTCAGCAGAGCCTTTGGTCAAGGACCTATCCTTTAAATCTTTCCTGAAGAATATAAATTCCACCCTCTCTCTCTGTCTCTCTCTCTCTTTCTCTCCAGACTTCTGAGGTTGATCCTGGGAAGTTGTTGCACCTTCAGTATCTGCATGTTCCAGAAATCCCTGCGGAGTTGACACCTTTGGTACAGCCCTCTTTCGAGACTCTTTCACAAATGGTGTGGGGCAGTCCAGCGCTTATTCCTTCAGTGGCTAAGTCCATAGACAGGAAATAAGCTCCCCCTAAGGATAGACCAATCCTTGCCTCGCAAGCCTTTGCGGACACCATAGTGGTCTTGGCAGAGAATGACAAAGCCGTTCTTCCTTAGGAGTCTGTGGCTTGTCCAGTAAAGAAAGAATCCTCTAAGACACCTTAGGAAAGTGAGTGCTTCGCTGCTGCTACCCTAGGAATGTGTATTGCTAGCTACCAGGGCTATTTCTGCATTGTGTCCTATGCTTGCAATGGGCAGGTTATACACGAAGCTCCACACCTGCGGACAGGTGAGCACCCACCGTTCTTCACTAACGGCCACCAGCTGTCCGTGGCTCTGCTCCTCCCCCCGGCGCGCATGTCTGCACAGGGAGGCCAGGGGAGGCGATGCGTAATCAGCCGGGCATCCAGTTGGATGTCCACCCTGGGTCTGTAGTGGATCACTTGCTGTGCACAGGTCCAGTTGTGAGAACTGCACCCACAGACACTTGGACCTATAAGCGCTGTGCCAGTGTCACAGTCTCTGGTGCAAAGGAGCCATCCAAGCAACTTTCCACAGCCCAAGACACCCCGGCCCCTGTGGAGCATGGCACCCCCCCCCAGTGCACACACCTTATGCCAGTCGCCCGCTGCCCTTAGCAGAGCACCCTCGAACACTGTACTCCTGACCCAACATGTGTCATGGTGCCCCCACGACACTCCTACCTGCATCTGCTGGTGGGGTACTGGGTGCCTGATGGCCAGCGCACAGCCCTCCACACACCTCTACAGCTGCTGGCCATCTGACCTCCGTGGGTGCGCGCGGCTGCGCCCATGTGGGTCAGAAGGCGGCAGCCATGGGATGTGCAGAGGGCTGTGCCGTTGACCATCGAGCACTGGGCACCCACCGCGCATGGGTAGGGTGTTGTTGGTACCTGTGGGGGTGGCCATGCCCTGCTGCTTGCTTTGCTGGCACTGTCAGGTGCTGGACTGCGTGGGTGCAGGAGTGCAGCCTTGGGGGTGGGACAGTGGTGGGGATTGCTCCATAGAGAGCGGGGGTGTCTCCCAGGGGGTCAGGGCAGCCACACTGTTGGGGGGGGACACAACTATCCTGCCTGTGGACCTCTTCTCCAGTCCGGTGTGTGCAGGGGCTGGGCACGTAGGGGCACTTACGGCAGGGCTGTCTGTGGTGTACCTGTCTGCCCCCATGTGCCCCAGTGTGCAGCCCTACTCGTCTTGATGATTGGCATGTACACTGGCACGCCCACTTGGCCTCCCCTGACACATTGCTTTTCATGCAGCTGGGGATCTGGCATGCAGAAGGCTCGCTTCCCTTAGTGCATACTGCACGGGGAGCCGAGGTGTGGCGGGTTGCGTGTCTCAGATACACGTGGTGTAGCCACACTTACCCATTAGTGCATAGGGCCTTTTATATATATATATATATATATATATATATATATATATATATATGTACCCTCTGGCACTTGCTAAAAGCCACTGTGGAGGCTCTTCCGGAGTTGGACGTTAGTTCAGAGCTTCTCCAGACTATTACTAGAGGCATTGAGTCCAATAATCAGCAACTTAAGGCTGCTATGGACGCCTTTGATACTGGCTTGAGGGCAGCAGCAGCTGGGATATGCACCCAGCGTCACTCATGGTTATGGACTTTGGGGTTACAAATAATGCTCAACAAAGAGTCATGAAACTTCCATTTGATGGAGTTTACTTGTTGGCCCACAAGTGGAGCAGGTACTGGAGGTCACACAGAAAACTAGGACTGCTAGTAAGACGGCCAGACCGGCCCTGTTGCCCCTCAATGGGACGGAAACTGCTGGCAGTTCCATAACCCTTAGTCCTTTCGTGGTAAAGGCAGAGGTGGTTTCAACAAGAACCAAGCTCCCCAGCCGCAAAAAGAAAACGCAGCAGAAGGCACCTAGTGCCACCCTCTGAAAATTCAGCCCAGGCCCCACCTTGGCTGTCCTAGGAGACTCATCTTGGCAGCAGGGGGGCTCGACTCAGTTTTACAACCAGTGGAAGTCAGTCACATCGGACAAATGGATCCTCAGGATAATTCACCAGGTTACTTTCTGAATTTTCAGATACCTCTATAGATCCACCCAAACGACAGCCCAGACTGTCCATCACTCAGTCAGACCTCCGAGATTCAGGGTCCGCTGAACAACATGGCAGTAGAAATAGTTCTGCAGGAGGAACGGGACACAGGTTTCTACTCCCATTACTTCCTAGTTCCAAAGAAAACCGACAGTATGCACCCTATTCTAGACCTAAGGAAATTAAACAAATTCCTCTCCAAAGAGAAATTCAAGATGATGTCGTTCAGTATGCTTCTACCTCTGATTCATCAAAACGATTGACTGGCCACCCTGGACATTCAGGACACCTACCAACATGTTCCCGTCACCCGAGCCACCACAAGTATCTTTGATTTGTGGCTCTGGTCAGCACTACTAATTCAGAGTCCTGCCCTTTGGGCTGTCCTCTCGCCTCAAGTCTTTACAAAGTGCTTGCAGTACTCACAGTGCATCTCAGGAAACTCGAATTCAGATTCCTGTATTTGGATGATTGGCTCCTAGCAAGCTCATCCAAACATGGGACACAGGAAGTGCTGGCCATGGCTTCCAGGTTCCTCACATCGATGGGAGTTCTTTGAATCTGGGAAAATCGCAGCTGCAGCCCTCCCAACAACTCCTCTTCATAGGAGCTCTCCCCGACAGCACCAAAGCAAGGGCCTTCCTTCCAGAGGACAGGAGAAACAATATCCTCCAGATGGCTTGCTTCATCTAAGAGAATGACTCAGTTCAATCTCTCTCGATGCAGTGGATGCTGGGTCTCATGGAATCGTCTGTGTTCACGAAGCCTCTGGTTCATCTTCACATGAGAACCACTCAGTGGATGCTCAGTACTCAGTGGTCCCTGACCACATCCACAGTCCTTTCACATCAAGGTGACAGAACCCCTAAGGCGGTTCCTCACCTGCTGGATTCAGGAGGTCAACCTTTGTTAAGGCTTCCCTGTTACGACTCTAGAGACTCCGATCACCATCACCATGGATGCATCTCTAATTGGCTGGGGGAATCACTGTCAGGATCTTCACACCCAGGGTCTCGAGTCTCAACTACACATAAATGTCCTGGAAATTAGAGCTGTTCTGTACGCTGTCCAAGCCCTGAAGGACATCCTCTGTCACAAAGTAATTCTCCTTCAGATGGACAACAGGACAGTGATGTACTACATCAGCAAGCAGGGTGGAACACACTCTTACCCTCTGTGCAGGGAAGTGATGAGAGTGTGGGAATGGTGCCTGGAACACAAAGCCCTGATCTAGGCAGTCTATCTGCCTGGAGTCCAGAATAATCTAGCGGATCACCTCAGCAGAACGGAGGCAGATCCACACGAGAGGTCACTCGACTCAAATGTGCAGCCGTTCTTCGAAGAATGGGCACACCTGACCTGGACCTTTTTGCATCCCCACTCAACACAGAAGTGCCTCTATTCTGCTCCAGAAATCCAGAACCTGCCGTTTTCTGTCAGGATGCATTCAGACTGTGGTGGACAAGACGCTTTCTGTATGCATTTCCTCCTCTTCCCTTCACTCAGAGTGCTGCTCAGGCTGGAGGCACGGGGGGCAGAATGATCCACATTGCCCCATACTGGGCTTGTAAAATTTGGTTTCCATTAATCAACAGATTATCAGAAGTTCCATCTAGACGACTACCACTTCAAACAGACCTTCTGACCCAGGGCCCAGTGGTCCATCCCAACCTGAGGTCCCTTCTGCCTCATGCCTGGCTCCTGAGGAGATAGGAATGGGTAATTTTGTCATCTCCAGTAGCGCCTTAGACATTCTCCTAGCAGCTCATAGCTATCCACTAGGAAGACTTGCACAGCGAAGTGGAAACGTTCTCTATCTGGTGTGCAAAGTCCTCCCTGGACCCCTTTTCTGCCCGCCAAACAAAGTCAAATACAGGGCTACAATACTCAACAGTGAAGGTACATCTCTGTGCGGTTGATTACCACGAGCCTGTTCACAATATGTCAGTGGCTCATGTGTCCTTGGTTAAAAGGTTTCTTAAAGGCATCCTCCACACTAGGCCACCGGTCAGGAGACCGTGTCCGCTATGTTATTAACCTTGTGCTAGACATGCTCACCAGTAACCTTTTCCAGCCTCTAGCAACCTGCGAGTTGAAGTTCTTGACCTGGAATGCTGCCTTCCTTGTCGCCATTACGTCTGCTCGCAGAGTGTCTGAAATACATGCCCTGGTCACAGACCCTCCATATATAGTATTTCACAAGGGCAAGGTGGTTCTCAGGACTCACCCTGAATTTCTTCCAAAAGTAGTCTCGGAATTCCACCTGAACCAGCCTTTGGTTCTTCTGACCTACTTAGCGAACTTCCAGAATGAAGGGGAATGTACCCTACATTCTCTGGATGTGTAAAGAGTTTTGAGGTTCTATATTAACAGAACGAAAGAGATCCACAAATCCAAGAAACTCTTTGTCTCATTCAGCATGGCCCGGCTGGGTCAGCCTGTTGCCATCGGGTATATTTCAACATGGCTGGTAGCATGTCTCCGCCATTGCTATTCAATGGCGCAGGTCAGGCTGGAAGGCAGGGTGTACACCCACTCTATTAGAGCAGTTGCTACATCTCTGGCAGAAATACGGAACATGCCCATTGCAGACATCTGCAATGCAACTACTTGGAGCTCTCTGCACACCTTAGTGAAGCACTACGCCAGACAGCATCCGTCCTTTGGCAGGACAATACTCAATGGACTTCTGCCCTCAGTGAGCTCCTTTCTCTCCTGCCGCCCATTTGGGGGGTTATTTTGGCTTAGTACTCTCTCATTAGTGTGAATGAGTGGTGTAGACTTTATGTCAAAAAAGATAATGAAAATTACGTACCTATCGTAATTCTTGATCTTCTTGAACAAAGTCTCCACCACTCATTCACACACCCACCCGCCATCCCCTGAGCTCACTTATCTTGTTTTTGGTCTTCACTCTCTCGATGGCTGGGCTGTGAAGACACTGTTGTGTTGACCCTTCTTATCACGGGTCATTTGGACTATCTTATGCCTGACATGGTTTAGTTTCACTAGGTTAGTTCACGCTGCAAATCCTTAGTAAAAAAGATACTGGGGTTGGAGAGTTGGCACCCGAGATAACCTATATGGCGAGCCAGTCTCAAGGCACCCGCATGCATGTGCCGTCCTACCTTGACACCGGCTCTCCCAAAGATTTTTGGCTCCCGCTCTGTCCTAGTGCCTCCAACGTAGTCCCATTAGTGTGACTGAATGGTGTAAACTTTGGCCAAGATGATCAAGAATTACAGTAGGTATGTAATTTTCATTTCTAGGAGTGGTATAGGATGTTCATCCGCATGGACCCACCGACCTCCACAGCTTAAACATATTCTGCTTCCAGCGGGCAAGATCTGGCATCATGGGGCGGAGCCAAGGGAGTTACCACTTGGGTGGATGGGAGGAGCCAGCTTGAAGACATTTCTGGCAAGATTTAAAGGGGAAAGGCAACTGCCAGAAAGTGTGGATGAACATGATATACCACTCCTAGAATTAATGTTGCAGGTGACTAACCTGTGTTTTCTCTCCCCTCAATAAATTCAGTAGGTACCCTCTCCTCAGGAGCTAGGCCTCAAATCACAACCCTCCTTGGGAATCACTAGAGCCAGTAGAAATGTTCAAATATCTAGGCTTCTGGATCAATAATAGGCTCTCTTTTACTTCGCACATTGGAGAACTAGCCAAAAAGCTAAGACAAAGACTAGGTATTTTTTATCGCATCATGCACTTTCTCACGAGGCTAAAATAAGATTAATGCAGACAACATTTCTTCCTTTCCTGAATTACAACAACTTTCTTTGCAGTCACTGTCCTGTTTCCTCCCTTTCCAAACTCCTCATCTTGTACCATAAAGCCTTTAGATTCATTACCAATTCATCCTACAGTACACATCATTGCTCCTCTATGCCAGCTCTGCATTTCATTAAAACAGGAGACTGAACAATGTTGCTATATGGGCCTACAGAGCCATTACAGGCAAGCTCCCTCAGTATGTCTCCAAACTCTTAGCCTACTCCATGGGAACGTATTCTCTTAGAAGATATTCCTATATCACATTCGACATCCCTAGGACCATAACTCGGTATGGTACATCTTCTTAAACTATGTCTTCCCTTCCATTTGGAATAGAATCCAAAAATCCCTAAAACTCTCACAAATTGTCAACATGACAACCTTTAAAACAGTGCTTTGTCACCTATTGAATGAAACCTGTAAATGTTTCAAGCCCTAGCACTCCTACCTGATCCCCTCTACTGCTGATTGTTTTATTACTTGTCTAAAGTTCGCCAAGCCACCTCCCTCCTCTTTACTAGGTAGTCTTGAGACCTTCTGTGACTTTTTATTGTTTTTCTGACCCTTTCCTTAATATCCCTTTATTCTACACCCTCCTGAACTGTAGATGTTGTTTAGTCATGTATTCTATTACTTTTGTACAAGTGCCTTGTATATAATTTGTATGTGTTTCAATTATTGTGTCACCCAGGACCACTTTGTAAATGAGTTCTCTCAGCAGTGTTTCTCCTGGTAAAATAAAGATAGACTTGGCTGAAATCCAGTCCGACAGCTCCACGGTTGTCTACTGTTTGAACAAACAAGGTGGGACCCTTTCCTATCCCCTGTGCAGGGAATCAATGAGAGTATGATATTGGGCAATCCAAAAAGGGATACACCTATTAGTGCATGTTCCGGGAATCAACAACACTCTAGGAGACGCTCTCAGCAGATCCAAAAGTCAGAAACATGAGTGGGAACTCCTCCAGGATGTTCTGCAGGACATCTTCCTGCACTGGGGCAACCCAGAGATAGATCTGTTTGCGTCTCCACGCAACGCCAAGCTTCCTCACTGTTGCTTGCTAGAGACCGGTCCTGGAACTTTATGGCTGGATGAGTGATCTCATTCCTGGACAGGAAAATTTCTTTATGCCCTCCCTCCCTTCCTTCTTACACAGAGAATCCTACTTAAATGTTTCAGGTACAAGGCTGACATGATCCTCATCAGCCTGTATGGCCGAGGCAGGTCTGGTTCCTGTTGTTGCAACAAATGACTATCCAGCACCTCCACCTCTTCCCATTTGCCCTGCTCTACTGTCTCAGATTGGGAGTTCTCTTCTTCATCCCAACCTTCGCCTCCTGTATCTGCATTCCTGGCTCCTGATGACATAGTCCTCTCTCAGTTCCGGGTCTCCCTGCAAGTAGTGGAGGTCCTACGGGCTGCCCATAAACCTTCTACCCGTTCTTCCTATTCCATGAAACGGAAGCGATTTTCTTTATGGGCTAAGGATCATGATTTAAACCCATATACTTGTCCTCCACAACGCATCCTGGACTATTTGCTGTCCTTGTTGGACAGCGGCCTCAAATACTCCTCTTTCAAATTCCGATTATCTGCCATTTCGACTTTCCATATCCCGGTGGAGAACAGACAGAACACCAGGAGGAAGGAGCTACTGGTATAACTAAAACTTCTCTACTGGGACTAAGAACTAGAAATCTTGTCCTGGGGCCTTCAATTTAGGGTAAAAAAAAAAAAAGAGTGGGTGTGTTTGTCAGAGGTAGTTGAAGTAAATTATCTGTTATCTCTATACTTATCTAGGTGCTTGTCACAGGTGTCAGAAGGAAATTGTTAACTAAGTGTAGAAAGATTTGCAAAGTAGGGGGAGTGGCTTAGCTAGCAGGAGCCAGGTTAAAACCAGATTTAAGCACTGCTCCTAGATAGCTTCTGCCAGAGAACAGGCAGAACACCAGGAGGAAGGAGCTACTGGTGTAACTAAAACTTCTCTACTTGGACTATATTGCCCTCCTTCCCTCCCCTCCACCCTAAACCAGTTCTACTTTTATAGGCACAGGATTTAACTGACAACAGGAACTTCCTGTTTAGGAGCAGGAAGTGAGTGACCACAGAGCCACCAAAGACTCACCATCCTAGAAGGGCAAGAGTAGCTCTCCATCTCCACCCCCCCACCTGCTGGAGGTCTGACTCTGAGAAAGTAAGGAGACTACTGAGAAATATAGGAATTTCTTGTCTTAGAACAGGAAGATCAGGAGCTAAAAGCACAGAGGCAGTAAGTAAGTAGGGAAGACAAAGAAGAAGAAAATAAACAAATAGAGGAAAGAGTAAGTATTCCAAACAACAGTTAGGGGGCCAGAAAAAAGACATGATGGGAGTGGTGCAGTGCAGTGGCTGAGGAGCAGCAGTCTTCCAGGAGACGTTCTGGAGGATGCAGTGTTGTCCCATCTGCAGGCATCTCTCTGGGATGAGGGAGGAGGCTGCTCATCTCCAGGCTGAGTTGGCCAGGATTTGTGGGACCTCCTTTCCCACCCAGAGACCACCAGGGTCACTACCGTTGCCTCAGAGGTTGCCAAGAAAGAGGAGCGTTGGACCACAGTGGGCCCAGAGAGGTGAGGTGGAACAGAGGCGCATCCTCCAGTTGTACCTCCACAATTTATGTGCCATTCTGGAAAGTGTGGTTCCTCATGGAGGCACCCGCAGTGGAGACCAAGGAAGATGCTGGGAACCTCCACAAAGGAGACCCACAGGAGGGTAGCATGGGACCCCACAGGGGAAGGAAACAACCTGGTGGGGGACTCCATTGTTAGGAAGGTAGAACTGGGGGAGAGGGAGGTAAGGTGCCTGCCTGGCACCATGGCTTGGAGGGTCAGGGAGCAAATCCTCAGGATCACAGGAGCAGCTGCACAGGGGAGGGAGCTGGATGTCATTGTCCACCTAGGGACAAATGACCTGGCTAGGAAAGGGATCAGAGCAGTGCAAGAAGCGCTTGTGGAAATGTGGGAGGGCCTTGTGACAAATAGCACACGGTAACCTTCTCGGAGGTGCTGCCTGTCTATGGCACTTTGATGAGGCTAGGTGCTCCACACCATGGGATTCAATCAGTGGTTGAAAACTGGTGCACAGCTCAGGGATTTGGCTTCATTGGGATTGGGATCCACCTGGACGGATGCAGGCCTATACTGGTGTGGTGGTTCGCATCTGTCCAGGAGGGAACCAAGATCCTAGGTGATAGGTTTAAATTCTTCATTGGCAAGCATTTAAACTAGCCAAGGGGGGAGGCACTGGAAAGGAACAGGGAAATCCTAGCCTCCCCTAAAAAATCAGGGTACTAATTGAGGTAGACACCAACATAAAGGTGTCAATAGGGAGAAGCGCTGGGGTAAATGGAGAAAGTGACAAACGCAGTCAGGACAGGGATGGGGCAAAAAGGGGTAAGGCCATCAAAAAATGGAGGGTAATGAGTACCAACGCCGTAGTCTGGGCAATAAGCTCCCTGAACTGGTGGCCTTGATGGAAGAGGGATGCCTGGATATCATAGCAGTCACAGAAACATGGTACACAGAGAAC
This sequence comes from Neoceratodus forsteri, assembly GCA_016271365.2. Lineage (NCBI taxonomy): Eukaryota > Metazoa > Chordata > Ceratodontiformes > Ceratodontidae > Neoceratodus > Neoceratodus forsteri. Next base: position 717,794,027 of record CM057454.1, on the reverse strand, counting down.
CATGACTGGAATGTTAACATACCAGGGTACACAACCTGCAGGAGAGACAGGAGGGCAGAAGGGGGGGGGGGAGTAGCTCTCTATGTAAGGGAAGGGATAAAAGCAATTGAACAAAAGAGTAAACAGGGAGCAGAGGAGGCACTGTGGGTCACCTTAGAGACTGGAAATGGCACCACAGTCCACACAGGGGTTGTATACAGACCTCCATCTTGGGAGGAGGGAATGGACAAGGATATGATAGAAGGCATACTTAGGATGGCAGAGAAAGGGGAGATACTGTTGATGGGGGACCTTAATATGCCATATGTTAACTGGAGCACCTTTGCTGCAGCCACATCCAAAAGCAGGGCCATTCTTGATGCCCTTCAGGTGGCATGCCTCAGACAGCTAGTTTTGTAACCTACTCGTGAGGGATCAATCTTAGACCTCGTACTCTCAAATGGGGACATTGGGACCAAGTGACCACCAAACAGTGTGGTTCATGAAAAACTCAGCTACAGAGTCAGGTCATATAAAAGTGAGGGTTCTGGACTTCAGGAGGGCTGACTTTGGCAAGATGGGAGAGTGCTTTAGAAAAGCACTAGCAAACAGGCTAGGAGGATGGGTGGAGCAACAATGGGGACACATCAAAACTGCCATCACAGAGGCAACAAGCCTTTGTGTGAAGCAAATAAATCAAAATGAAAGAAAAAGCCACTGTGGTTCTCAAAAGAAGTGGCGGTGAAGGTTGGGGAGAAAAAGATAGCATTTAGGAAGTATAAGGAAACACAGAAGGAGCAGGACAGAGAACTGTACCAGTTAAGGCAGAAGGAAGCAGGGAGGGTAGTCAGAATAGCAAAGGCACAAACTGAGGAAAAGATAGCCAACTTGGTTAAGAAGGGGGGATAAAACCTTTTATAGGTATATCAGGGAGCGTAGAAAGACAAAGGGAGGGATAGTGAGGCTGAATAGAATGGATGGTGGGTGGGCAGAGAGTGACAGTGAAAAAGCAGGGATACTGAATGACTACTCCTGTTCGGTACTCACAAATGAGGAAGTGGGGGGGAGGTGTCTAATCCAATTAACAGAAGCACTCTGGAGAGGGTGGTCGATCCCATTCCTTTCACAGAAGAAAGGGTCCTGAAAGAACTCCTAAAACTGAAAGTGGACAAAGCAATGGGGCCAGATGGAATTCACCCCAGAATTCTAAAATAATTAGGCAGAGAACTAGTGACACCACTGACTACTCTTTATAACAAATCATGGGAAGATGGTGTAGTACCTGAGGACTGGAAGAAGGCTGATGTGATTCCCCTTCATTTATGTGGCATCTCCTTGGTTCTCCAGTTTATGAGCGTGCCAGCATCTCTGGTGAAAAAACTGAGGATGGGCTGGCGGACTGCCCCTTTTATGCCATAGGCATGGGGCGATCCCCCACTAATGACTGCTAGCTAAAAGTTTTCTGTGTGGTCCTAGTGTCTGGTGCCTTAGTCCTAACGATGTTGTCTGCTGCAAGAGCTCCTCTCGAAGATCTACTGTTACAGTAAATTGTTGCATTAACTGTACTATTTTGGAGTACCTTCTCTATCTTTCAGACTCGGGTCCTAGGGGTACTCCTCCTAAAGGTGCACCTTTCTGCCATCTCTGCATACCATGCACCTATTGAGGGCAAACTATTGCCCAGCTCGAGGTGTCCCACTCCTTTTTTCAGGGGTTTCTCCACCTAAAGCCTCCCTTTTGGGACCTTGTTCCTCAATGAGATCTTAATTTTTTGTTTGAAAAACTCACTTTGCCTTCCTTTGAACTCGCTGTGAGTTGTGAGCTGCACTTTCTGTCATGGTAAGTACTCTTTTTAGTTGTTGCTTCTGCTCGCAGGATTTCCAAGCTTCATGCTCTAATGTGTAAAGAGCTGTGTACGGACTATTGGTCCCTGGACAAAACGTCACGGGGACAAAATGCAGCTGTAATAAATGCCACGCAGCTGAAAACTGAGCAGATTAATGCTCAACAGAAGTACTTTATATTCCGCTCAGCACTCACTGTTGTCAGGTAGCAGGTGATGATTCAAAGCCGGTGGTGTCATATCTGGATGAGATAGGGCGGTTCAAAGTGGTGGTTAGGTAGGATTATACAGAGGTCGGTACAGGAGAGAAAGTAGTAATTAAGGTTAGGGCACAGGACAGGATATGGTTAAGGTGACTGGAGGTAAAGAAAAAGGAATTAGCAAGCTGAAGCTTAATGGAGGAAGTAAAGATGCGTGTAACAGCAGTTCAGTTAGATTTAGCAATGGGAGTAATGTAGAACAGAGTAGAGAGAGAAAGAACAGCTGTTCAGCAATGCATTAAAACAGAGAGAAAATCTAAATGAGATCTGCAGTCCAAAGAACTTAAGAGTGCTGGAGTAAGGATAAATGCTGAGAAATATGAAAAGCAGCAGGCAACTGGTTACAGTGCTTCCAATAGCTGGCAATTGAGTAATTTTAAAGCAATAGCCTAGATACCCCTCCCAAACATCACGAAAATGGAATTAAATAATGACACCTCTACTAGCTTGAGGAGTGGGTGGAAATGTCACTGGTAAATCAGAAGGGGGATCACCAGTAGGAATATGGAGGTCATAGTACTCTTGTACACCCATTTGGTTAGACACACTTGAGTCTGGGTCCAGTTCTGGAGGCCATACCTCACGAAGGATGTGGGGAGGATAGAGAGGTTCAGAGGAGCGACAAAAATGATAAAGGGTTAAAGCCACCTATCCTATGAAGAAAGGTTGAGAGATTTGAACATGTACTTCCTGGAGCAGAGTAGGAAGGGACATGATCGAGACCTTCAGTTACCTTAAAGGGTATAAACAGGGTGCCAGGAGGGAGCATCTTCAGATGAAGAAAGGAAGTGCGGAGGATGAGGGCATGACCTGCAGATGGAGGGAGGACAGTTCAGGGTAATATTAGAAAATACTGTTACTCAGAGAGAGTCGTAAAAAGTGGAACAGACTCCCAGAAGCAGTCGTTGGAGAGGAAACAGTGGAGGGATTCAAAAGGGCATGGGACAACCACATGGGAGTGTTAAAGGGGGGAGGCACAGGTCCAAGCAGATAGCTGGACAAATGGGCAGACTTGGTGGGCCTAGTTCAGTCCTTTTCTGCCATCACACTTCTATGAATCTAAATCACTGTGATGTCTGCATTATGCCCGCGTCCTATTCAGCTAGCAACGATTTCAGTATTGACGAATTGACTGCAACATGCTGTCCGTGGCAAAGTTAACCGCACCTAATTGTCCGTGAACCATAAAGAGCATTAGTTGTTTTTTTCACAAAGACAGGATGTCTGTGTACTAACCTACGCTTTTATGTAAGGTTGTGTCCGAATTTATGTTGAACCAATCCATCCACCTACCAGTTTATTATCCTGAGTATTCCAATCAGGGGAGGCCTTGCTCTATACCTTGTATTTATTTATTTATTTTATTTTTTATTTATGACTTTGTTAACGGGTAGATGCACTGATCCTAGGGACCGTTTTCAGGCACGACCCAGGCCACGTAAGTCGGCACAGAGTAGAAACATCAAAATAACAAGAACATAACAAGCAGGTAATACACAGTGAAAGGTTACAGTTGTTACATATGGCAGTAGTTGAGGGACAACAAATAAAGTAAAGTAAGGCTCATGGTGGTACAGTTTCAGTAAATGAGAGATGTATAATGTATACCGTAATGTATACTTGAGATGAAATAATGTATGTTCATAGGGTTCTGCGGTATTACACACAGTCTTTCAGGAAGTCTGACCAGTTTGTTTCGTTCGCCAACAAGAGGGAGGACACTAATGTGTTTTTTTTTTTTTGTTTTGTTTTTTTGGGGGGGGGTTAACATATTTACTCGTTATGCCCCCTTGCTTTCCCCACCAGCCTCTTTTTCTTTAGGGAGCCCTAGACTGTGCGCCTTCCCATAGCTCTGATTTGGGTAACTACTCAAGAGTGCCGGCAGAACTACCCTTATCCTGCTGTGGTCCCCCCCCCACCGGCGGGGTAGGAGGGGACCCCCCTTCGTCCCCCCGAGTTCATGAGTGTGTATTGGGTGGTCCATCCGTTCCCCCAAGGAGCCCAGTTATGGAGTCTCAGGACTGTCGGGTACCTTCTATAGGTGGCTGGTGTTTTTTTTTTTTCCTGCTTTCTGGTTCCACCCTCGGACATCGGCACGCATGGGGATTCAAGGAGCGGAACACTTTGAGACATGCTGCCACCTGGATCCCAGCTGACATCCTCCCACCCAGATTCCTGCTGTCCCGCTGCACCTCCACCCGTGGTCACCCAGATGGCAGTAAGCCGGGACACACAGACCACCCTCCCCAGAGGGAGAGCAGCCATCGGGCACTCGTCGTCCTCCCCGGCCGGCCTTCCAGTAATCCAAGATCACTCCCAAACCTGGGTCACTGGTGTCACAAGCAGTAGCACTACCGCTGTGCCAGCGGGCCGGCGCAGGGAAGGACGCCTCTGTTTTGAAGCAGTGTTTGTCTAAGTGGTTGACTAATTGCATTGTTTATTGATACTGCATGTACAACAATCCCTTGCTGGGAGTGGTCAAATGTCACTCGACCAGAGGCATGACTGTCTCTGCAGCTTGCTTCAAGATTGTGTCTGCTGCTGATATCTGTGCAGCTGCCACCTGGAGTTCTGTCCACACTTTTCCCAAGCATTATAGTCTGGACTTTGCCTCTAGGCACAGAGCCAGTTCGACCTAGCAGTCCTTCAAGGCCTCCTCTCCTGAGCACCATGGTTCTTTGTTCCTCCTCCCTGCTGCCATCCTGGTCAGCTGTGGTACTGCTTGGGACTCGGTCCTACCGATGATGGCCTTCTGCAAGAGCCTCCTCGAAGTAAGATAGTACAGTTACTTAAAAACTTACTGCAACAGTAGATCTTCAAGAAACGTTCTTGCAGCAGATCCTGCTTTCCCACCATCCTTACCCTGTGCTTCCTTTCCGTCTGCACCCCTTTTGCTTCTGTATTCATTTGTTGGCTTTCGGGAACCTTATTGGTTCTCTTTTGCTGCCCGTTCGAGGTCTCAGGCGGGAGAACTGAGGTAGGTGTGGAGGACCGTCCCTTTTATAGGATAGTCCAACATCAGCATACTGTCGTTGGCAGTCCCCATAGTATACTGCTAGCCAGAAGTTTTTTGTGTGGTCCTGGTGCCTGACTGCTTTAGTCCGACCAGTGATGACCTGCTGCAAGAGCTCCTCTCCGTGATCTGCTGTTACGCCAAGTTCTTACATAACTGTACTCTTTTGGTTGCTAGTACCTCTGCTCAAAGGATTTCTGAGCTTCAGGCCCTCTGATCCGAGGCGCCTTATTTGATTTTTAAGAAAGATGGTTTGTCTTTGTGCACACACCCATTTTCTCCGTAAGATGGTGTCAGAGTTTACTGCCTGAACCGATCTATTCACCTTGTGGTGTACTTTCCTAAGCATGCCAATCCTTGGGAAGCACTGCTCCATACACGTTAGATGTGCGCAGAACCTTGAAGTGTTAAATGCTGTGGACTAAGGAGTGCATGAAGTCGAAGCATTTGTTTGTTTCTTTTGCTCCTGGCAGAGAGGGCAGTCGGGTTTCGAAACCATGTTTATCTAAATGGTTGATAAATTGTATTGTGTTCTGCTACAATAAGTATGGCAAAGAGTTGCCAGGAGGAGTAAAAGCTCCATCCACAAGAGGCATGGCTACCTCTCTGGGCTGTTTTCAAGTGGTCTCAGCCAATGACATTTGTGCATCATCCACTTGCAATACAGTCCATACCTTCACCTAGCACTACAGTGTGGACGTTGCCTCAAGAGCCCGTGCATGTTTTGTCAGACAGTGCTGCAGGGCCTCTTGTCTTAAGTTTTAAGGATTGCAACTGTTTTCTCTGTGCATATGTAACTGCTTGGGACTTGTTCCATCTGTGGAACTCGATAATTGAGATGCTGTTGAAGAAGATAGAATAGGTACGTAAGAACCTTAACAGTAGATCTTCTTTGAGGTAATCTTTTGCAGCGAGTCATAACATGCAGGAATGTACAGCCACGAGGCATCATTTCCTCGGATGATTTCTCAGCAGTCGACCAGGGACCTCCCCAGTGGTACCACGTGTTATATTCTGGCACATATAAAAGAGGGAGGTCCCAGAAGCTCCTCAGTTCTAACCCCAGGAATTCTCCAATATTCATAACTCTTGCAGTCTGCCCTTAAAATAAAACTACCCTGAGATAGAATGTATGCTAATGATGGAACCATCATTGGCTCATGCTAATTTTCAAATGCTGCCAGTGTTCTAATGCTTCAGATTTCATTCTCCGCCTGACAAGTACAGATGTCTCAGAGTGCTCTCCTCATCAGTCGTTCCTGTCTTGCTGAATTAAAAAAATAAACTTGAGTATTTTTATCAACTTTTTTCATTTGCTGCCTTTATCTTTTGTTAAATTGTCAACCACTAGTTAGTTTAGTGTTTTGTTTTTTTTTATATTATTTTCTCAGTTTCTCCCAGTTCAGGATGACCAAGGAGAAACAGAGCTTTAGTGTCAGTTCCGGAGTTTTTTGAAAGTAAAACTCCGGTTAGTAATTTATTTAGTTTTAATAGTTTATTTTGAAATTTACCACTGAGTTCGTAAAAAGTAACCAATAACCTTGGTTCACAAGTTCTTGGTTCGTATCGGATCTTTTATTGGTTCTGGAACCAACCGCAAAAAACACTTTAAACTTTTTAAAAACGTTTGCGGTTTCTAGTTTTATAATGGTTTTCATTATGTCAGATAAACCGAAGAAGAAAACTGATGAACCTGGTTTCAAGAATTGTACCCAGTGTTGGGAAGTCTTTGCCAAGGCAGACAAACATTCCTTATATGTTGTGTCCCTTGGCCAGGATCATTTTTCTGCAGAATGTGACATTTGTAAAACCTTTCCTCCTAAAACTGTGGAAGAACATTTGGAAAGGTTGCAGAAGAAATTACAAAAGGGTTTCTCTGGCTCAGACCAGCCGACACCCTCTAAACAAGTGGGTGAAACCGCAGATTCTGTTCCGACCACACCTGATAAGGGTTCCCAGGGCAGAAGACCTGCAGAACCGCCTGACTCTCCAGTTCTTTTGAAGAAATCAAAAAAGGCCAAACTTATTGAACCCCCTACTAGTCAACCTAAGGGGACTTCAACTGAGTCTGTAATAATGCCTTCACCTGAGGAAATTGCTCAGGCCTTTAGGGTTGTTCAGGCATTGCAGGGGTTGGCACCAGTCCCTTTCCCCTCTATTCAGGGACAAACCCTTTCCAAGCAAGCCACCCCTTTTACACAGCCCTCAACCTATGAACGTTTAGAGGGTGAGGACTATGAGGAGGAGGAAGGTATTGAACCAGAAGTCTCCCCTGAACAGGAGTTTGGTTCCCCTTCTAGAACATCAGAAGATTTCTCATCTCGTTTTCCTTTTGTCAGAAAAATGGTAGATGCATTGGACCTCACTACCAGTGAGACTGTGGAAGATGAAGATGAGACTGAGTAGTTTGAAATGATGGGACTCACACTTACTAAAAAGCTGCTGCTCCCTATATATAAATGTTTCAAAAGAGATACTTGTAAAGTCTTGCGAACTCCTCATTCTATCTCCCCTGTAGATAAAAAAGATTGGAGAAGAAATATCAGCTTGACGGGGAAAGTACTGAATTTTAATCACCCATCCTGATCATCAGGAGTGGTACAAACAGCAGCTTATGACAGAGCAAAGTGCCTTTAGCCTCCCATCCTCCTGAAAGGACTCCAGAAAGATGGCTAGCATGGCTAAAAGGATGTCTTTCTGCCTCCTTGACTATTAGACAAACCAGCTAACTGTCATATGCAGAACAATATCAAAGGACACTGTGGCAGTCTGTTTTGATATTTGCAAAAAGCTCCACCTGGCCTCTTGGAGGATTTGACTGAGACTGCCAGGTGTGGGTTGGAGGCTGCTAACTACCAGTTCCAGATGGCAGATGACTCAGATGACACTGCTGCCAGATGAATGACAAATTCTGTGTGTTTGAGGAGGTTTGCATGGCTCAGGGCCACGAACCTCACTCGGGACACCCAAGCAAAAGCTGTGGATTTCACCGTAGAAAATAATTTGCTTTTTGGGTACAAGATAGAGGCTTATATGAAAAAGGTGGACGAATACAAAGCCACCTATAAGAGCAGTTCAGCTAAAGAAAGGCCATTTCCTTCCACCAGGCCGTATGGAAGGGGAGGAATGGGTAGATTTCCCTACAGCAGGCCTTTTTACCAGACCCAGGCTTTTCCACAATACCAGCAGTACCCTCAGCAAATAGGGTACTTCAGGGGCAGGAGCAGGAGGGGATCCAGGTGAGGTTCTTGAGCTGACCAGGCTCAGCCCCAGGCAAAACAGGCTTCCTGACTCCATTGTCAAGGCCACCTCCCCACGACCAGTAGGGGGCAGACTGCTTCATTATTTTCAGGCTTGGAAGAACATCACCACAGACAAGTGGGTCCTGGAAGTAGTGAGTTAGGGTTTGTCCCTAAGCTTCAAATCTTTCCCAAACCTAACATCTTCCCTTGTCAGTCTTCATCATTGATTACTGCTGGATGTAAGCTGGAGGTGCACACCTGCACGGGAGCTTTTTTGAGGGGTGTAGGAGTCTATGTTGATGACGCTGCCCACAAGACCGACTCACTGTGTGGCGCATGAGGGTTGGCCGTTAGGCATCATAGACTCCTCCTCCACCCCAGTTCTGTTTCTCCAGTCGTCGAGGTTGCATCCGCTGCGTGAGTATTCAAATTTGCTGCGTCACTAGGACTTGTCTGATTTTAGATGCCATGTTTCTGCATCTCCGTTTTCCTCCATCCCAGTTCTGAGTATCCCCTGTCGCTATTGACCTTGGTAAACTCGTTCCTTTTTATTTTCTTACTGATGGCACTGGGTCTGTTCTGTAGTTTTTCATAAATTGTTTTCAGCGTCATGTCTAGTTTGGGGGCTAGGAAGAAATCCAAAGTGGGCCGTGCCCCCATGCGTCGGTGCCCCTGTGGCCAGCATTATTCCATAACGGACCGGCATGACGTCTGCCTTTCGTTGTTTAGTCCTAACCATGATATAGGGTAATTGCAGTGCCTGTTTCTCCATGGACCACCGCGTTCTTAAGATCCACATGTTCAAAGTTGGCAGGGCCCGCCAACTTTCGGAGGACGGCGCTGTCTAGGGATGCCATGGCGAGAACCTTGACCCTGCCTCCAGGTCTTTACGACCAGTGAGGAGGAAACTTCCTCTTCTGATTCTAGCCTTGCCATCGGGAGGTTTCTTCCACAGTGCTGGAGGAGCGGCTTGGTTGCCTGCAGAGCCAGGTGAGATCACCGCTATGGCAGTCACCTCCTCGGAGGTGCAGGTTTCCCAGTGTTGTGGCCCACAGCTGCTGGGCCGGCAGACCATAGCACCACCTCGGTTCCCGGTGCTGTTCGTGGTGCCGGTGATCGGGGCGGCACCTCGGGTGGTGTCATGTCCTGCATCGGTGCCATTGGCAGGGGAGCTCCCGGTGTTGCTAGTCTGGCAGTATGTTTGGTCTCCTCCTCTTTGGAGAGGGATAATTCGCTGGCCAATCTGGACTGGTATCCCAACCTCGGGTCAGGGAGCCCTCTTGGGCGCTCGCCCAGGTGGCCCAGTGCGCATCTCCCGGGCACCCCAGATTCACAGTCTCTGTGAGCCCCACATTGACCCAGTGCCGGAGCCCCATGATGGATAGCGGTTCTGGGGTGTCTGAGGTGATGGTCTCGATCTGGGAGCTGGGGCAGCTGCCATCTTTGGTGCTGCCGGGCTACCACAGTTGGGATGGGGACCACCTTTCTGCGAGTCTCCCTTGGGGACCCCTTAGCTCTGGGTTGAGAAGAGGCGGACTCAAAGCCAGAGGGTTGAAAAGGCAGGGTGAAGCACAGCGGCCCTCTTCCACTACCCTGCGGTGGGTGGAGAGGAGTCACAGTACTAAGCCCCACACCTTCTTCTCCTCCTCCTCCTCTGAGACTCTTTAGAGCTTCTCTTAGTAGGCAACGCTTGAGGTTGCCCTTCTGGATCCATGCAACCCCGGTCGCATTATAGGAGATTCTCCTTCAGGGCTCAACCAGGATTTGTTTTCATTACAACGCCCACTGACTGCATCGATTTTGGATCCTCCCATGTGGGAGGATCTACTGCGAGTCTAAGAGCCCTGGTAGAGGGCCGGCTGCTATTGGTTAGGTGCCCTTCACCAATCCCTCTGCAGACACCTCCCCCTCTCCCAGGCCACGTGAGCCCTATGGGACTCTTAACCTGGGAGACATTCAGGGCCACTATGGCATCCTTCCCTAGGTATGGTAGAGCCATGGATGAGCAGGTCTTGTGCCTGTCTCCAATTCCACAGGAGGATTCTGAGCATCCGAGCTCCTCGACTTCCTCATCTGAGGAAGAGAAACCTTCCATCCATCTTTCCTCCAACGCTGATTTCACAGAATATCAGTGATTCCTCTTGAGGTTGGTTCAGGAGCTCCGCATTTCCCATGTGGTAAGGCGTAATGCTGACTGGGAAACGCGCTCCTTTTTGAGTGAGTTTAGTGTGAACCACCTGGTGGTACCTTCCTGGCGTATTCTTCCAGGAAGCGGCCAGTCTGCACCTGGCAGTCACCAGCTGCCTCATCCCCAGTCCCAGTGGACTGCAGGAGGAGGTATTGCGCTCCCCAGGAGACTCTTGGTTCTCTGCTTCACGGCTTCAGATACTCCTCCTGGGCTTCAACACCCGGCACATGGCCGACCACTGGATCCGGATTCCGCTGAGTTTGACCAATGGGGAAAAAGAGTTTTCTCTTCAGCTCGTGTGTTGCTCTGCATCAGCTCACATCAGGCTCACTATGCTGCCTACAAGAGGTACCTGTGGTCGATGCTGGTGCAGGGTGTTAGCATCATTGCCTGATTCGGTGGAATCTAGGCAAGCCATTGCCCTCTCTGCTCAGGGTCTGGAGCTTGCAAGGCACCAAGCAAGGGCATCGTATGATGCCAGTGAGGTGGCTTCCAGACTGGCAGGGACTGTGAACTGCATCAGGCAGACGGCATGGCTTTGCTTGTCTAGATTGTCACCCGCTGCCCGGTGTAGGGTAATTTCCTCCGCCTTCCGGGGGACCCATCTTTTCTCCCACAGGGCAAGGAGGAAATTACAGGGGCGTTTTCTGTCCCCCCCAGTCACAGGGGACACCTCCTCAACCTGACCAGCCTTATGCCACGTATGACCTAGTATGGCAGTAGGGTCTCCCCCTCCTGCATCTCCCCGCAGAAGGCTGAGGAGTCTGTCCCTCAGGGTAGTGCTGTAGGTCATGGGGGCTTAGTACTCTCTAGTAGTAATGAATGGTAAGACTGACAAGGGAAGATATGAAAATTACATACCTACTGCAATTCTTGATCTTCTCTTGTATCTTCACCATTCATTATTGATTCCTGCCGACCTTCCCCTCTTGGGCCTCGGCTTCTGGGTGCTGCCTCCACTCTGCTCCCCCCCCCCTTCGAGGCCAGTTGAGGACAGAGCCACCCTGGTACCTCGGGCCCTCTGTTTCCTTCTCTAAAGTTACAGAGCGCTCAAACTAGGAGGGCTGCGAGTAGGGTCTTCGCCCTAGCATTGGAGGGATCTCCCTGTGATTCTCAGTGGGGTACACTGTGGGGTCCATTCCATGACTTGGCACAGATCTGTTTGTCTGTTGTCAGCTTGTTTAGGGGTGGGGACTTTGTCAGTGTATCCCGTGGGAGGGCCCATAGGGATTCCGCCCCTGTTTTCTATTTCACTGTCTCCCTACGTATAGGGGTCATTCTGGATAGAGTCCTCTCCTTTTAAGGGTTTTTTTCCCCTTGGTTAAGCCCTCAAATGGTAAGCTAGTGAAGGCCATGCTCCAGGACTTTCATCCCATTTGTGGGTTTAGGGATGGGGAGGGTGTCAGACTTTACCATGCTTTATATTTTCCAAGACCATCTCAACATTTTTTTTCTGGACCTATGTCCAGTGGTCCCTGAAGTTGATGGGATCCTTGTGTGTGTGTGTGTGTGTGTGTGTCCCACATACATATACATATACATATATATATATATCTATATATATATATATATATATATACACACACACGCTTTATATATATATTCATGTCCTCTGGTCGGCTTATTCGTTTTTCAGTTTATATCCTTTCCTTTTTCTATCCCATGGCTCTTTTACGTCATCTTTGGATTTCTCTATCCCCCTTTTTCATTCCTCTCTGGCAGGACAGAACTGGGGTGGAGGAGAAGTCTACAAAAGCTCCCGTGCAGGTGCACGCCTCCGGCTTGTACCCAGCATTAATGAATGGTGAAGATACAAGAGAAGATCAAGAATTATGGCAGGCAAGTAATTGTCATATCCAGAGTATTCAAGCCAGCTTCCATAGCAGAAAGGAAGCTATTGGAAAAGGAGGCTCAAAACTTGCTGCTGTCAAAAGCAGTGGAACCTGTTCCTCCACAGCAAAAGGGAAAGGGTTTTTATTCAAGGTATTTCCTCACAACAAAGAAAAATGGGGAGTGGTGGCCTATCCTAGACCTCAAAAGCATCTGACAAAGCCAAAGTTCAAAATGGCAACATTGGCAATGATTCTGCCAACACTCCAGAAAGAAGACTGGTTGGCATCCTTGGACCTAAAATATGTCTATTTCACATCCCCCATGAGGGAGTCTCAGAGAAAATATCTCAGGTTCAGACTCCTTCAGGTCACTACCAGATCTTATCTGTGTCAGTCTTCACCATTCATCACCTTTGGGTTATTGGCCGGAGGTCATGACCCCGCTGGAGCTTTTTTTTTTGGATGGGCGGAGCCGACGCACCATCGAGGCTGACGCACTGGGCAGCGCTCGCGGGTTGGCCGTTAGGTGCTGTCGGCTCCGCCCTCCCACCAGTTCTTCATCTTCCGCCATCGAGGTCACCTCGTGGGAAGCTTCTAAGAGCAACTTTGAGGCCTGCTGCTATGCAGTTTCATTCCTTCTTTTTCGACTCTGTCGACTCCGAGCTGTAGTTCGTTGGCCCCGTTCTCCTGCCAGTTCTGATAGCTCACTTGACGTCACCTGGTAGGATTGTTCCTTTATTTGTTTAATTTTGCAACATAGAAACAGAATTTGACGGCAGATAAGGACCGCTTGTCCCACCCAGTCTGCCCATTTCCCCTGCCTACTGGAGAAGCTGCAGATCCTAGTTAACCAGCAGCCTACTTCTTCCTACCCCCACCCCCTAGAATTGCCTTATGACTGTCCCATGCATGCTTGAATTCCACCACTGTTTTTGACTCCACGACCTCCTCTGGAAGGCCGTTCCATGCATCCACAACCCTCTCTGTGAAAAAATACTTCCTTAAATTACCTCTGAGCACCCCCCATCTTCAAATTGTGCCCCCTTGTTCTTGCACACCTCTTTTTTTGAAAGATGCTACCCTCTTGGACTTTGTTGATTCCCTTGAGGTACTTGAAAGTTTCTATCATGTCCCCCCTCTCCCTCCTTTCCACAAGGCTATACATATTAAGCTCCTTAAGTCTCTTCATATGTCTTCCGGTGCAGACCCTGCACCATTTTAGTTCCCCTCCTCTGGACAGCTTCCATCCTGTCTATGTCTTTGCGAAGACTGGATCTCCAGAACTGCACGCAGTACTCCAGATGGGGTCTGACCAGCTGTCTGTACAGAGGATAATAACTTCCTGTTTTCTACTGGTGATGCCTCTCCTATGCATCCCAGTATCCCCCAACCCTCCTTGCTGCCCTCTCACATTGCTTGCCCACCTTTAAGTCATCTGATATGACTACCCCCAGGTCCCTTTCCATTTTTGTTGTTGTTAGTATCTCACCCCCATTGTATACTCTTCCCCTGGGTTTTTGTTTCCCAGGTGCATTACCTTGCACTTCTTAGCATTGAATCTAAGCTGCTATACATTTGACCATTCCTCTAACCTTGCCAAGTCCCTTTTCATCCTTTCCACCCCACCTTGTGCATCAGCTCTGTTGCAGATCTTTGTGTCATCTGCAGAGACATACTTTCCTTCCAGTCCCTCTGCAATGTACGCTTATAAGACATCGAGTCTTGTTTTGGTGTTTTCTTTCGTAGGTCATGTCTAGGTTGGAGGGCAAGAAATCTTCAGTCAGGATGGCCCCCATGTAACAATGCCCTTATGGCCATAAGTTCTCGGCACCGACCAGTCTGACCGTTGCCTGGCATGTCTTGGACCGCTTCACGACATGGATTAGTGCGATGCCTGCTTCTCCATGGACCGGTCATCGAACAACGCATGTGGAAAATGGTGAGCTCCACCGACTTTCAGGGGTGGACGCACTCATCGGGCCAAGCCACATTCTCTCAGCCTTTCCTCTGGATTCCCCTCGGTTCTAGTGAACCGAGGGAGGAAGTGTTCGACCTCTCGTAGCCTGGCAGTGGCGAGGCTCTTAGCACAGTGCAGCAGGCCCAGTCCCTATTCCTTCCGGGGCCGGCGGGAGGCACCGCGCAACATCACCCCTTTGGGAGCGAAGGCTCCCCTAGTGTTGGACCTGCGGCTCGGAAGGCCCGGGTCAGCGACATCCTCGATGCCGTCTCTCGCCACCGTTTCGGGCCTTGGCAACGTTCAGTGCACCGTGGACCCTGATGGCATCAGCGCTGGTCCATCGCTCGGCACTGTGGCTGCTGTAGGCACCATTTGCAGAGCCAATGATGCTAGCAATGCCGTGGGAGGTTCTAGGACACTGTCTCTGACTTTTTCTCACGAGCCGAGGTTGAGCACGGCGCTGTGTCTAGCTCCGGAGCCATTCACGTTTCGGGCATGGGCACGGCACCATGGAGGTTTCAGATCTTGGTGCCATTTGCGGCGCCAAGAGCACTGTTGGAGACGTCGTTGGTGCTGTTTCTGTCCTCGGCGCTGTGGGAGGTCTCTGGCCTCAGCACTGAGAGCATTGTCAGAGCCATTGTCAATGCCGTTTCTGTCCTCGGCGCCGCTCACGGTGCTGTGGGGTGGGACGGCGCCATGTCAGGCTCTGGCTGTGAGACTGCTGCCCTTGTTGGAGCCATGTCCTCTTCTGCCACATTCGCGGTGCTGCAGGGACACTGGTACAACTCTGGTCGCGGTCTCTGCTTCTGGTACCCTATTTGGTCAGGATGGCAGCGTTCGCCCACCAGCTGTTTGGCACAGGGCTTCAGTTTCCACCTCTTCGGAGAAGGAATCAGACTTTGAGTCAGACAGGCAGTCTGGCTCTTTGGAGTTAGCTGCTGGCTTGGGTGCCCTCGTAGTGTCCTCCACAGGCCGGAGTCAGTCGCCCTTTGAGGAGCGGACAGTGACTGCTGGGGCCAGAGTCAGGGGTTCTGACCAGCAGGCAGTAGTGCAGGCCACCATTGCACTGCAGCCCAGCCTCGGAGGGTTCTCTGACCCCTCAGCGGTGGTACCCCCTCAGGTGATGTGCCTAGATCGCCCAACTTTGGGGCCGATCAGAGCATTCATGGGAGGGGAGGGTGCTGCGCCCTGGATAGCTCCTTCGGGGGCCGACCAGAGCTGTCAGTTGCCTAGGCTGGCTCTCTCAAGGAGGAGGGCACTCTTGGATTCCAAGGAGTCAAGGGGCATGGGGTCTGTGTGTCGACCTTTTTCTGGAGCCCACCCGGGCTCTGAGAGAAGCACTCCCTAGCCCAGGCGGAAGTTAGTCGATTTCTCCTGTCAGCTGTGTCCCTATCCCTCTGCCACATTCTCCTGCGCTCCCAGGCATCCTTGGTCCTAGCGGGCCTCTCTCCTGGGAGAAGTTCTGGGCCGTGGCTGCTTGGTTCCCCGCTTACGTCAGGACCATGGACAGACAGGTTTTTCAACCTCCCTCTGAGCATTTGAGGTCCTCTGACTCCTCATCCCCCTCTTCTGGGGGAGAGGAGACATCTGTCCAAATCTCTCCAGCTGCTGATCTTGCGGAGTATCAGCGATTCCTCGTGAGGATGTTGGAGGATCTGCACATCACCCCCCCCCCAACTCAAAGCAATCCAGAGCACTCGGCCATGCCTTTCTAGGCGATTTCAGTGAGGACACCCTTGTGGTGCCCCCCTGGCCTGCTCCCTTTTGGGAGGCGTTGCGTTCTTGGCAGAGGCCTTTCTCCAGAGTTCCTGCCCCTAGGGATCTCTGCCAGTGGTATGCGCCCCTGGAGTCTCAGGTTCCATGCCTCATCCTCAGTCTGGATTGACACAACTGGACACTCCTGATGGACTTCCGCCCTCCACGTGACTGGCCCCCAGATCAAGATTCCTTGGTTTTGACTTCTGGGGAGGAGGATGTTCTCTTGAGGATGAGGGGGTGATGTAGCCATGACAGGGGCGGTTAGAGATGGAAAGGGGGTAGGAGGCAGAGGCTGGATAGCAGGAGGAACAGGGGAAACTTGGAATTGCGGAAAACGGGGAGCAGTGGATCAGAGCAGGAGGATGATGGGGTAGAGGGAGGAAAGTGCAAGGAAAAGACTAGTTGGGAGGAAAGGGCAAGGAGAACCAAAAGTACAAGGGAGGATACCATAAAGGGAGCTGAGGGTTTGGGTCAGCGGAGCACAACATGAAAGGAGGGCTGAACAGAGACGAGAAGGAAGAGAGGACTAGCCAGGCTAGTTTAGCAGATGAGTGGAAGGACCAGTCGTGAGTAGTAACGGTGGGGGTAGCGAGGTACAGAAGGATACTCAGGAGGACGAGAGGCATAGGATCGGAGGAGGAGGTGGCCATGGTAAATAAGGAGGGGATGGCAGGTGGCACCCAGATAGGGGGAGGAGCAAGGAGCCAGCTGGGGGGAGGGGCCGGTAGAAAGGATGAGGGACATGGAAGGGAGGGGAATGGAGGAAAAGGGGCAGCCAGAGTGCCCCTGTTGGGTGATTCCATGATCAGGGGGATCAAATGGGATAGGGAGGGAGAAGCCTGCCCAGTTAGAACAAAATGCTTCCCTGGGCTAACGGCGCACAGGGCCAAGCATGAGGTATTTCAGCTGGTAAAGGATTGTGGAGGTTCCCAGGACATACTGGTCCACCTGGGTACCAATGAGATTGAGGGAAATAGTGAGCTAGAGATACAGGCAAGGTTCAGGGAGCTTGCCAGGGTCTGTCATGATATAGAATGCACAGTTTCCTTCTCGGAAATTCTGCTGGTGCCAAGGGCTAGTGGGGAACACAAGAGGAAGAAGTGTGGGGCCAGAGGGTATGGGTTGATGGGGGATTGGGGGGAGACCTGGGAGGATAAGGGGCTGTATGTTAGAGATAGGCTCCATCTCAATTCGTAGGGGAAGGAAATCCTTAAGTTGAAAATAGAGGGGTTCATTGGTGAAAGGTGGGGTTTAAACTTGTGAAGGGGAGAGGGATGGGAGAAAAGGATGTTGAGGGGGGTCCGATAAAGGAGGGACTCTGTCTCCACCCCCCCAGGGAGCTGGAGGAATGCAGGAAAAGGCCAACTGGTAAGGTGCGGACCAGGGGAAGACAGAATCCCCACAGGTACTCGAGCAGGGGAAATGGAAGTATAGGGAAAGGGTGGAAGGTAGTCCTGCTAAATGCCAGGAGCTTGGGCAGTAAAATGCCTGAGCTCCAGGTGATGCTGACTGAGGGAGAGGTGGATGTGACAGCGGTCACTGAGACCTGGACCACCGCAGGGCATGACTGGGACCTGAACCTGGAGGGTTACACCATGTTCAGGAAGGACAGGGAGGAGGGAAGGGGAGGAGGGTAGCAATAATAGTCAAAACTGCATTGCCATAGGAGGAGTGGAGGAGGTGGTAGGAACTGTGGAAGTGATTTGGGTCACCTTGATAACAAGGGGAGGGCAAGAGAGTAAAAATAGGAGTGGTATATAGACCCCCCTGCACTGGCGGAGGAGCTGGAGGAGAGTCTGGTGGCAGATGTTGGGAGACACTGCAGATTGGGAAGGGTGGTGGTGTTGGGGGACTTAAACGTGCCAGGAACAGACTGGGAGACTGACATCCTCGGTGGCCAGGGAACAAAGGTTGTTGGATGTCTTTCAGGACGCGTTCCTAACTCAGCAGGTGGGGGAACCGATCAGGGAGGAGTGGATACTAGATGTGGTCTTGGCAGACAGTGACCAGATTGGGGGCCTGGAGGTAAGGGACCTGTTGGCAGGGAGGGACCATGCCACGGTCTGGTTCTGCCTGAACCTAGGAGGGGTAGAAGGCGGCACAAAGACGGAGATAACTGACTTCAGGGGGGGCTGATTTCAAGAAAATGGGAAGGATCCTTAAGGAGCACTTGGATGGGATTGGGCCAGACATGGACGCTGACAGTAGATGGGAAATCATCAGGAGGAGGGTGCAGGATGCTACCAGCACCTGCGCAAGAGTAAGACGAAAATGTGGTAGGGCCCGAAAACCCTGCTGGTGGACCAGGAGATTCAGGAGCGAGTGGGGGAAAGTAGGTGGCCTATATGCAATTCAAGTGCTCAAGGGTGAAAGGGACGACGAGATCGAGCTGATGGCCAGAAGGGCCACTAGGGGTGAGGCAGGGATGAGGCAAGGAAGGAGCAGAACCTGGCCAGAGAAGTTAGGAGAGGAACAAGGGGTTCTTTAGATACATTGGGGAAAAACGAAGGGTGAAGGGTCAGATTAGCAGGATTAAAACAGGGAAGGGATGGGCACAAGACCCGGGGGAGCAGGCTGAGGTACTGAATGAGTACTTCGCCTCAGTTTTCACCAAGGAAAATGGGGCGCTGCATCATACATGGGAGGAGACAGTGAAACTGAGGAGGGGGGACCCTTACCGATCAGCGGGTCTGGGGAGGGGGGCGCCACTGGCAGGTGGGGGAAGGCAAAGCAAGGACGAGGTAGCAGAGGTGGAAATCACGGCAGAGAGAGTGATGGAAGCCCTCAAGTCCCTTAAGATGGAGAAAGCACCAGGGCTGGATAAATTACATCCCAGAGTGCTGAAGGAACTGGCGAAACCCCTGGCGGAGCTCTTCAGCATCTCTTTGAGGACAGGGTGGGTGCCCCAGGACTGGAAGGTGGAGCATATAGTGCCTATCCACAAGGGGGGGATCAAGGGAGGTGGCAGGGAACTACAGGCCCGTCAGCCTGACATCGGTGGTGGGCAAGGTGATGGAGGGCATTGTCAAGGAGAGAACGGGGAGGACCTGGAAAAGTTGAGGTGCCTGGATGATGGACAGCATGGATTCGTCCTGGGGAAATCGTGTCAGACAAACCTTGTGGAGTTCTATGACTGGGTGACGAGTACCTTGGACCTGGGTAGACCAGTGGACGTCCTCTTTCTTGACTTCAGCAAGGCATTTGACTCTGTTCCTCACAGTGGCCTGTTGGATAATCTGGGAGAAATGGGGGTGGGGAACCAAATGATCAAATGGATAGACAGTTGGCTCCAGAACCGAACCCAGAGGGTCATGGTTGGCGGGATAGTCTCACCCCAAGGAGAGTCATTAGTGGAGTCCCTCAGGGATCAGTCATTGGGCCCCTCCTGTTCAACGCCTGTGTCTCTGACGTAAGGAAGGGTGTCAGGACTGAGATGAGTCTCTTTGCGGATGACTCAAAACTGGGGGCGGTGATGGATGGGGAGGAGGAGGGTGGCCTACATGGGGACCTGGGCTCTGGAAGGTGGTCTAGAAAGCAGAAGCCGAGGTTCAATGCAGATAAATTCAAGGTACTGCACCTGGGAGCCAGAAACCAAGGCCAAGTGTACACCTGTGGAGGGGATGCTACAAGTCTCAAAGGCAGAGAGGAACGTGGGGGTGGTGGTGGATGTCAAGATGAACAACTCGGAGACTTGTAGGAGGGCAGCGGCAAAGGCCAACAAGATGCTTGGATGCATCACTAGGGGGCTCACCTCCAGAAAGAGAGAAGTGATACTCCCACTGTATAACTGCTTGGTGAGGCTGCACCTCGAGTACTGCGTGCAGTTTTGGAACTCCTGGAGAGGGTCCAGAGAAGGGCAATCAAAATGATTTGGGGCTTGGGGGATAGGATCTATGGGGAGAGGCTCGAAGAGCTAAATATGTACACATTGGAAGAAAGAAGGGACTGGGGGAACATGATAGAGGTCTTCAGGTACATGAAGGGGATGAATAGGGGAGGAGCAGTCAGGGTGCTCCAAAGGAAGGGGGGGGCAACTAGAGGGCATGGGTGGAAGCTGGGGGGGTTCAGGGGAGAAAGGAGGAGTGCTACTTCACTGAGAGGGTGGTGGAGCCATGGAATGTGCTGCCCAGGGGGCTGGTGGAGGCAGAAACGGTGGAGGGGTTCAAGAGGGGCTGGGACAGGTACAGGGGAAGGGTTCTGGAAGCAAAAACCAGTGCAGCAAGAATATACGGGACTGGGAAGGGAGAAGCCAGAGAGTGAAAGGGGGGCAGCAAGGTCAGCTCCCAGGGTGGGGGCTGACCAAACGAGCAGACACGAAAGACCGTTAGGCCTATTCTGCTGGCATTTTAGTATGTTAGTGTGTTAGTCGGCACGGTTGCTGCTCTCTGTCGCAGCACATCAGGCCCACTACACATCCCATGATAGGTTCCTGTGGTCTAGGCTGGGTCAGCTCCTAGCCTCGTTGCCTGACACACAGCAAACCAGACAAGCCATTGCACTCTCTGCATGTGGCCTGGAGCTAGCAAGGCACCAAGCAAGGGCATCGTACGATGCCAATGAAGTAGCTACCAGGGTCGTAGGGACAGCGATCTCCACTAGGCAGACGGCATGTCTGTGTCTTTCCCGTTGTTACCCTTGGCCCGGCGTGGGTGATTACCTCCGCTCACCAGAGAATCTATCTCTTCTCCCATAGAGTGAGATGGCGACTGTCGGGCAACTTCCTTCCCCTCAGGGAGATCCCGTCTCACTCTTCCCACTCGTGAGCCTCTCCAGGCAGAAGGTTCTCCTCTTGGTGTGTCACCACTGAGGCTAAGGGACTCTGTCTCTTAGGGGTTGAAACCCCTTAGGGGGCTCAAGCACTCACCA
This sequence comes from Neoceratodus forsteri, assembly GCA_016271365.2. NCBI lineage: Eukaryota > Metazoa > Chordata > Ceratodontiformes > Ceratodontidae > Neoceratodus > Neoceratodus forsteri. Next base: position 717,773,089 of record CM057454.1, on the reverse strand, counting down.
AAGGTGATGAATGGTGAAGATTGACACAGATAATATATGAAAATTAATGCACTCAGCCATAATTATGATCTTTCTGTATCTTCACCATTCATCACAATCCCACCCACCATCCCCTGGGGCCTCAGTCTCTGGGTCCCCTCCCTCTCTTGTGTCCTTTCTCGGCCCCTCCTTTCTGTTAGTCAGGGGCGGTAAGGCGGGGACACATAGGGGAATAATGTTTTAGAGGAGTGGTCAGGATGGGGGAACTCCTTCTCCAGTGTTTTGGCTCCACCTCTGTGAGGTGGGAGTTGGTAACTGCCTTCTGTTCTCTCCACTTCTGACCCATCAGTCCTTAGTTTCCTTGTCCTGTGGACATATCCGTAATTTCCTCAAGAAACCAAAATTTCTTATACCAAAAATGTTTCCCCTGGAGAGGGGAGAATTAACCCTGTGTCCTGTCTTTCTCCTAGAATAGCCGTTTTCTGCTTTTAGAGTTATTGCCAGTGATTCTGTGCCTTGAATTCTGATAGTGAACCTTTGGCTACTCCTTGCAGTTCTTATACAATCTGGAGACAAGTCAACATGCAGGGTTCCGAGGTATGGTTGTTACCTCCCCCAAGCTTATCCTAAATCCTTCCCTCTCCTTTTCTTATTTCCAGAGATTGGGACCCCTACCCAATCCCTTGTCTTCCTTCTTCTGTCCTCTCAGTTGTTTATTTCTCCTTTTGTTCATGTATCTTTTCTTTTGTCTGTCCCTTGGACTTCCTTGTCCCACCCTCCCAACCCTTTTTCTCACCTCTCCAGCGACTCAGAACTGGCAGGAGGGCAGAGTTGACAGCACCTAACAGCCAACCCGTGAGCACTACGCAGTGCATCGACCTCTCAGGGGTGGCGCCAATGGTGCGTTGACTCCGCCCATCCAAAAAAGAGGCTCCCACGGGGTCCTGACCTCTGGGCAGTAACCCAAAGGTGATAAATGGTGAAGACACACAGAAAGATCATAGTTATGGTAGGTACGTAATTTTCATTTCTCAACACTGCCATTCGACCTCACTTTGGCCCCAAGAATGTTCACAAAGTGCTTGGCAGTAGTCGTGGCACACCTGCAAAGGTTGGGTGTGTCAGTATTGCCATATCTAAATGACTGGTTGGTGGTAGGAAACTCATCACAACAGGTAAGGGAATGCTTACAGCTCACCCAGGGCCTCTTGGAGATCATAGGGTTCATGATAAATCTGAAAAAGTCTGTTCTTCTACCTGCACAAGTACTGGAGTTCATAGGGAGCAGAATTGAATTCCCTGGAGGGCAGCGCTTACCTGCCTCCGGACAGGTTAGAAGCATAGTTCAGATAGCGGGCTCCTTCAGCCTGAATGGAGCAAAAACTGCAAGACAGTTTCTTCAGTTACTGGGCCACAGGCTGCAGCCACAGGCACAGTCTTGGGGTCAAGGTTCCAGATGAGAGACATTCAGTTCCACCTCAGGGCACACTGGTGCCAAAGAAAGGACTGACTCAAAGTTGATTCCAGTAACAAAAACATTACTTCAAGCCCCCAAGTGGCAAGAAAAGGAAGCCAACCTATGGGAGGGGTTTTCCTTCCAGCAAGAGCCCCCATCAGTGATTCTCAAAACAGGTGCATCACTGCTAGGGTAGGGGGCTCATCTAGGGGATCACACCACCCACGGTATGTGGTCAAGTGCAGAGTCACTTGAGCACATCAGTCTTTTGGAGCTCAGAGCAGTGCTGCTGGCCTTAAAGGCCTCCACTCCACTGGTGCAAGGAAAGGTAGTACAGGTCAGAACAGACAAAACCACCACAATGTAATACATCAACAAGCAGGAAGGACAAGATCAAGCCCTCTGTGCACAGAGGCCATGAAAATATGAAGCTTGGCTTACTCCTTGGGAGTTTCCTTTAGGCCATCCATCTTCCAGGGAAGGGTAACACTCTGGCAGATGTTCTCGGCAGAATCAACCAGGTCCATCATGAATGGACCCTCAACGAGACAGGTGTTGGAAGCAGTTTCAGAAGGTGGGAGTAGCCAGGGATGAGTCTACTTTTGCATCACTTGAGAACCACCTGCCAAAGTACTGTTGTGGGCCACCAGCCAGGGTACAATCCCTGGATGCTCTGGTCTTGGATTGGTCAGGCATGCACCTGTATGCCTTCCTCCATTTCCTTGGTGCTCAGGGTTTTGATCAAACCCAGATCCCAACCAACATCAGTGATCTTGATAGCACCAGATTGGCCCAGGCAGCCATGGTACTCTCTGCTGCTCTCTATGTCTGTGGTGAAACCAATACACCTTCCTTGAGGCACAACCTTTTAACCTCCAGTCAAGAGAGGATCAGTATCCGAACCTCAGAAATCTCAGACTCAAGACATGGTTCTTGAGGATTTAGAGTATCGGCTTGCATCTCTCAGACAGAGTTTTAAATGTTTTAAGGGTTACAGAAAGCCATCTACTAAAAAGACATATGCTTCAAAATGGAAAAGATTTACTATTTGGTGTTCCAGCAATGATGTGGTGCCAGCAGAGGCAGGGATCCCAGCCTTGCTGGACTATCTTATTCATTTACATGCTCTGGGCTTGCAACCCACTACTTTGAAAGTCCACCTAGCTTCAGTGTCTGCCTATATTCAGCTGGGAAGGTGCCTCTTGACATCTAATCCTATATTCAAGAAATTTTTCAAAGGTCAGGCCCATGTGCACCCCCCTCATAGGGAACTGGTGCCAACTTGGGACTTGACTGTTTGGATAGCCAAGTTCATGGGTCTCCCATTTGAGCCTTTGACATCCGATCATTTGAAATATGTCACATGGAAAACAGTTTTCCTGGTGGCAATAACTTCTGCAAGAAGGATCGGTGAACTTCAAGCTCTGTGCATTGATCAGTACTATATTACATTCCACAGAGATAAGGTAGTCCTGTGAACAAACAGGACATTTCTTTGCAAGGTGGTTTCTGATTTCCATCTTAAACCAGTACCATTATTCTACCAGTCTTTTTCACTGAACACTTGTTCAGGTGAACGAACTCCACAGTCTGGATGTCAAATGAGCACTTGGCTACTACATGATAGTTACTAAGGATCACAGACAGGACATAAAACAGCTGTTCCTGATTTATGGGGATGTGGGAAAAAGAAATCCAGCATCTAAAGGTCAGTTCTTGCTGGATAGTTCAGTGCATTCAGTTGTGCTACTCTAAAGCTGAAAAGAGCCTCCAGCAGGTCTGATGGCTCATTCTACAATGGGCTCAGTTGCTACCATAGTAGCTGCCGGGATGCCCCATTAGTGGAGGTGTGTAAAGTAGCTACCTGGAGAACAGTACACACCTTTACAAAGCATAATAGCCTGGACACACAGTCCAAGTGATCTGAGGTTTGGCACAGCAGTCCTGCAGAGTCTATTACCAAAGTAGGTTCTGTGCCCATCTCCAAAGGTACTGTAGTAGTCTACAAGAGTTATGAATGTTGGAGAATACCTGGGGTTAGAATTAAAAATTACTTACCATAGTAATTTTGTTTCTTCCAGGGTATTCTCCAGTATTCATAACTCACCCACCCTGCCTTCACTTCTAGAACCAGTATCCTCTGCAATCCAAGCTGAATAACCACGTGTGAGGGTGCCACATTCTGGCATATCTGTAATTGAGCCGTGTGGGGCATTGATTTACCCTTCTTGAGGTGATTCTGACATTGTAGGGGGTGTTTTCTTCCCCTAGTTGGGGGGTTTAGTTAGATTAATTTATTGTCATTATTATCATTATTAGGTAGCTATGGTTATTGGCAGGACCTGCCCTTTCAGGCTTTCCATGAAATGTGAAGCATTAGAACGCTGCCAGTTGATAAGGGTAGCATCTGAAAATTAGCATGAGCCAATGATGGTTCCATCAGTAGCATGCATTCTATCTCCGGGCAGTTCTACTTAAAGGGCAGACTGCAAGATTTCTGAATATTGGAGAACACCCTGTAAGAAACAAGATTACTATGGTACGTAATTTTTCTTCTTTAACAAACCAAGAACCTGCATGCTACATTCTCCTTCCGTATAGCTTCCAGTTGATGACGAAGAGTTCTACCGAGCTTTCCTTAGCGGTGTTACCCAGTTTGTCATATTTATTCACCGATGTCTTTGGATCCTTTGTTGCCTAAGTGTTCTTTTGGACAGCTACTCGCGACTGAGGATCTCCATGACGTCTGTATTTGATGCCTCAGTCCTGAACATGATCCCTGTCTGTGTCCTTTGTCAGTGTTTCAAGAAGGCCACAAAACGTTGAAGGCCTCAACAGCTTCAAGAATTTTTGATGGTAGAAAAAGTTGCCCTCCTGGAGCAGGAGACGCGCTCGAAGCCCAGGGAGTCTTCCGTGTCCTCCTCGGGGTCTAACAGGTCTGTAGGTGGCCCCTCATCGTCAACAACAATGAAGAAACATACCAGTAAAACAAAACGTTTCTCCCACTTCCTCCTCGTCGACGAAGAGTTTACCTTCCTCTTCCCATTCACGGGAGCAGGGACTTCTGAAAATGAAGATTGTCCTGGAGGCATCTTCTGTTCCGTTGCTGACCTCTGGCACTTCTCCTTCCTCCTGCCCATGGCTCTTCCGTCGATGATCTCAGGGTGATTTCATTGCAGCTACACACGCTGCTGTCTCAGGTTTCCACCTGCTGTCCATCGACAGTGGCCTTGGGACCACTGATGGCGGTTTCTTTGTCATTTACTTCTCAGATGGTGAGCCTAACACGGCTCTCCCGGCCTACTTCTATTTGGGACCTTTGTTCACCTCTTGTCGATGGCTGGTCGGTTGCTGCTGTCATTATCACCTGTTCCATCTGTAGTGCCTATTCAGTCAGTTCATACTGTCACAGTTAGCCATGGTGGATGTCCAGGCTTTAGTGAATACCATACTGGACCTTACAAAGTGACCCCCATGATCCCAAGGAGGTGAGGTGGTGGTCCTTCTCTCTGGCCCCTTGACACAGTCTTCTGTGTCCAGAACGGCTAGTTCCTCTCCAGCTTCTCTGTATTAGTCACAGAGGGATGTAGACATGGAGGACCCTTTCCTCCGAGAGTGGGACCTTACTGACCAGGATGAGGATGTCTGGAAGGTATAGGGCCAGACTCCTGAGGAACTTGGGACCAGTGATAAAACAGACAGGACACAGACAAAAGGGATCAGATCATGAATAAAGTGCTTATTCTGATTACAAATATAAGTTCTGCATTGCCTTACCTCGTCACGGGGAGCCAGAGTATTCCCTATACTCCGGAGCATATGATCAGTCTCGGGTGCAAGCGATTTGCAACACCATATAGAGTGTGTTAATACTATGGCAGCGACTAGTCCATGCGTATATTATAATTACAGCTAACATAACAAAACAAGCCCTATTGGCTAAAAGTTAGATGCTTCCAGTATCTAAAGATATACAGAGTATAGAAATATGCTGGCTTAGGCATTCCAGCACTAAACAATAGATTAGTATTACGGGAGACGGCAGTCCACTAGGTGGTGCTGTAGTATAAGGCAAAATCATAATGTTGGATAAGGCAAATCCAAATACAGTCAGAAGTTATTGTTACACAATCCACCAGATGGTGGTGCAGACCACACTCGATCATACAATGGTATTGTTGCAAGCAATAAAGCATAAACAATGACTAGTTAGAAAATACAGTAAAATCACATTATATTCATTATCAGTAGTCATAACATTGCAATTAGCAGCAAACAATAATCAGTAATTGGTCCCTATTACCACTCTTATACGGTTGGTACTGTGCCCTAATCAGTTGGGTAATAATTTGTACCATCATGGTTAGCAGTAACAAAATAGTGTTGTCCAAGATGCCAATATGGTGTGGGGGCTAGCCTCTTCAAGGACATGGACTAGATCATGAATTTTTCCAGCCCTTGGCCTCCTATTCAAGCCGAGCCCACTCTGAGTTGCCTTGTTCCCCTCCAGAGGACCCCAGTTTTTCTGACATTATGGTTCATCTGCAGAAGACTTTTGGCTCCCAAGCGGGCAAAATGCCTCCCGTGGGAAATTAGCCAATTTCTTGATCCTCCCAGACTTTCCTTCTTTGGTCATTCCTCCCTTAATGGAAAGCGTTTGAAGATGCTGTTTTGGCAGCTTGGCGTAACCCTTTTCATAACTTCAAACCCTTGTAAAAATGATAGGACTATCAGGCCCCTGGATCACCTTATTTCCTCCCCCTCCCCGCGCTGACTCTGTAGTCATCAATTGCAGCCCGTGACATAAACATTTGAGTGCACAGCCTCCTGACAAGGAGTCAAAAAGCTGGATGTGATGGGAAAAGATTCAATTCATCCTCGACTATAGCGCATTGAATTATCGGGTCATCTCATCTCTTAAAATACCAAGAAGAGATCCTGAAGACTTCCGATTCTGCTGTACAGAATCTTCCCTGCTGGAGCCCCTCAGGATGATCTCGTAGCTAAGTTGACTTCAGCTTCCACTGTCTGTTGTCACTTACTGAGAACCACATATGATGTCATTGATTTTCAACTAGGGCATTTTCAGCTGGGATTTGCCTTAGGAGACATGCTTGGCTTTGTGTTTCACCCAAGATGTCCAACAGTTCATCCTTAATGCACATTTTAAAGGTGATAAACTTCTCTGACCTCAAACTTAGGATATATTGACCTCTTTACAGAATTTGTGTGGTACCCTACATTCTGTCTGCACCATGTATCATACCCAGGTTAAACCTGTTAACAAGGGTGGCTTCCACTGACCCGCCAGTAGACAATGCCCTGTGGCTCAGCAATGGCTCAATAATATTAAGAACAGGCCTAGGTCTCCCTGCCTGGCCTTTGGGCCACCCCAAAGGTGTCTCGTTGCGTCCCTGCTGCTCCCCAGCAGGATCGGCCCTCTGCCTGAGGGACCCCCCTTGACTGTGGGAATGGAGTCCCATCCCACGGCTGTCGGGGGCAGGTTTTCCTTGCACCTTCCTGGTTGACAGGCGATAACCTCGGATTTGTGGGTCCGATGCGGGGTTGGGATAGTCAGGAAGGATATAATAACAGGCAGACTACCATTCTCAATGCATGAAAAGCGCCATCATGATATTTCACAGAAATAATGTTTGTTAAGTGACTTTGTGATACAACAAAGTGATGAAAACAAAATAATCCAAATAAGGTAAAAGAAAAGGGCCACTGCTATGACAGCAGTGCCTCTAAAATATCTCTAGCCATACTTCACAGTAGTGTGAGCACCAGAGCTCTCTGCCAGCTCAACTGACTCAACCTGTCTGTCTCTCAGAACTGAGCTAGAGCGTTTAAAGGCTGTCTAGAAATTCAGAAATTTCCACTCCACTGTGATTGATATCAGACCTAACATAAAATTAGCCACTAGGGGCCACTGTTGCTCTATAGAGAACAGTTCAAATGGCAACTACAGGCTTGTTTTACAACATTAGGAAAGGTCGGAACTTATTGTGACTCTTTCCCTTCTCAGACGAAGCCTCTACTTTCCTTTTCAGAAGCATAATGCAGTGGCGATAATTAAATTAAACAAAACCACAGTTTCTCCACTTATTCTTTTATATAGTACATAAGTACTCTTTTTAAAAACCAGCATACGTTTAGCCCTAAGCACCTTTGTACTGTAATTTGAAGTACTTTTTTTGGGGGCGGGGGGGCAAGGGACCCTCGCCTTTCTACCAGGGCACCCATCCTTGACAGGGGTCACTCTGTCACAGTGCCACCAAGGGCTTCTCATTACCCCCCTCCCCCAATCAGGAATCTGTTATAGAGGGAGAAAGCCACACTCTTCTTACCAGACATGCTATCGAACCTGTTCCCCCTTCTCAGAAGGGCCAGGGCTTTTATTCCCATTTTTTCTGGTCCCCATATGGACAGGAGACTTGTGTCCAATTTTGGATCTAAGACTCCTCAATCTCTATTGAGTATAAGAAGCTCAGAATGTTGTCCTCCAACTTTCTCCCCTTCTGAACAAAGGGGACTGGCTGTGTTCTCTGGACATGAAGGATGTTTATCTTCATATCCTGATGCATCCTACCACATAAGATTTCTTTGATTCCAATTTCTGGGCTTTTATTATCAATTCAGAGCCCTTCTGTTCCTGTTGTCATCAGCCCCTCAGGTTTTTACAGAATGCCTGGCTGTGGTGGCTGCTGCCTTCTGCAGGGAAGGCCTATATGTTTTACCATACATGGACTCTTGACTTCTGAAAGCTCCATCCAGTCCTCTGCTGGCCGCCACCTGGGTCTGAACCCTTCAGATGTTTTCCTCTGTAGGAATCACAGTCAACATCCTGAAATCCAAGATGGATCACTCACAGTGTCTCCAATATATTGGATCGATCCTGAATACCAAGGAAGGATAAGCATATCTTCCCAGAGATCAAGCAGACAAACTGATCTCTATGGCATTTTACCTGGGCACAATTGGATATGTCTCAACTCGTGACTATCTTTACCTCCTAGGTCACATGGCAGCGACCATCTCCATAGTCCCTCATGCTCACCTACACATGAGGGTCCTCTAATGGACTCTAAGGGTCCAATGGGACCAAAGAGAAAACAATTTCAAGGCACAGGTCATGGTGTCCGCTCCGGCACTTCGAGAACTACAGTAATGGATGTCCCAATACAACCTGTTGTGCTGCGTCCCTTTCCTGTCCCCATCCCATGTCTTATTCTAACAATGGACACCTCCTTACAGTGCTGGGGTGCTCATCTAACGGATGTTTGCTCCCGGGGCTCCTGTACAGCAATAGAAGCACATCTCCACATCAGTATTCTGGAAATGCGAGCAGTCCTGTATGCCATACAGGCTTTTGAGACCCTCCTTCCTCCTTCAAATCTAATCCAACAGGTCCCCTGTGGTTCATTATCTGAAGACCAAACAAGGGGGAACCCATTCCTATCCCCTTTGCAGGGAATCGATGAGAGTTTGGTATTGGGCAATTCAAAAAGGCATTCATCTCCTGGTGGTCCATGTCCCAGGTATCCACAATACTCTGGCGGATGTTCTGAGCAGATCCTCCTCCCAAAAACGCGAATGGGAAATTCTCCAGGCAGTTCTGAATGATGTCTACCTTCGTTGGGGCTGCCTGAAGTTGGTTCTGTTTCCTTCTTTGCAAAACACAAAACTGCCTCTCTCCTGCTCTCTTGAGACATTTCCTGGAACTTTATGGCTGAACATGTTATCTCATTCCTGGTCAGGAAGATTTCTTTACGCTTCCCCTCTCTTCTCTCTGATTCAGAAGGTTCTTTTCAAACTGGTCAGGGACAGGACAACCATAATCCTCATTGCACCTCTCTGGCGAGACAGGTCTGGTTCCCATTGCTACTGCAGTTGTTGATCCAGGACTCTCTACCTATTTGCCAAGCTCTTCCACCTCAGGCAGGGGAATCCTTGCTGCATCCCAACCTTTGTTCCCTGCATCTGCATGCCTGGCTCTTGAAGACATAGTCTTCTCCAGATTCCAGGTCTCCCACAAGCTGCAGAGGTCCTGCGAGCTGCCCATAAGCCGTCTATGCGGTCTTTGTATTCCATAAAGTGGAAATGATATTCCATATGGGCTTCTACTCATGAGTTGGACCCACATGATTGCCCCCCTCAGCGCATGTTGGATTATTTGCTCTCCTTGGTTGAAGGTGGTCTAAAATACTCTTCTGTGAAAGTACATCTTTCTGCTATTTCAGCCTTTCCGTTATGAGAACCTTCTTAAAAGGAATTCTTCATATTAATCCCCCCCATTAGGGACCCGGTTCTAGCGTGGGATTTGAATTTTGTTCTTGGAAAAACTGACGTTAAGTATTTTTGAGCCTCTGTAGCCTCGTGAGCTGCGTTATCTATCCTGGAAAACTCTTTTCTTAGTTGCCATTACGTCTGGTCTACGTATTTCAGACTTACATGCACTGATGTGCAAGGAGACTTACCTGCAATTTCATAAGAAATAGGGTCTCTTTACGTGCCAACCTAAAATTTCTTCCAAAGGGGGTGTCTGACTTCACTTTGAATCAAACCATAGTCTTACCCATGTATTATGCAGAGCTGATGAATCCCTGCTTCATATTCTAAATGTGCAATGAGCCCTGAGATGATATCCTCACACAAAACCGTTGCGTAAAGCTGAGCAACTGTTTGTTTCTTTTGCCCCTGGTAAAGAGGGCGTTCAGGTTTCCAAGCAGTTTTTGTCCACTTGGTTGGTCAACTGCATTACTTTTTGTTATAAAAAGTATGATAAACCACTTCCCAGAGTGGCCAAACCTCACTCCACAAGGGGTATGACTGCCTCAGCAGCATGCTTTAGAGGCTTTTTAGCAGCTGAAATTTGTGAAGCTGCTACTTGTCTACTGCACATACCTTTACAAAGCATTACAGTCTGGCCTTTGCTTTGAAGAAGCAAACCAATTTCGGACAGGCTGTCTTCCAAGGCCTATTGTCTTAGGTTACTATTTATGCTTCCTACTCCCTGATGCATCCTAGCTGCCGTGGACTCATTCCTACACGTTATGACCTGCTGCAAGAGATTACCTTGAAGAAGATAGTACAGTTGTGTAAGAACTTATCATAACAGTAGCTCTTCAGGAGTATCTCTTGTAGCAGGGCATGCCGCCCTTCCCACCTTCCCCCTTGCTTCCTACTTCAGAAGGGTTACTTGGCTCCAATTCTTTCTTATGAAATATCAGGCTGCTGTCTTTTCCTCCTTGGTTCCCCTCAGAGGTCAGATAGATTGGATTCTGATTTTGGTCAATGACATGGAAAAGAACCAAGGAGCTTCTGGGACCTGCCCCTTATATACGTGCCAGAATATAACATGTGGTACTGTCGGGGGAGGTCCCAAGTCAACTGCTGAGAAATCATCCAGAGGAAATTATGCCTACAGCTGGACATTCCTACACGTTATGACCTGCTGCAAGAGATAATCTCGAAGATCTACTGTTATGGTAAGTTCTTGCGCAACTGTACTATCTTCAAGGGGATCTTGGTCATCAGGTCTGCCTCCCTTCCCACCATCCCCCATTTTGGGGGGCGGGTCTCTTTCTCAGAACTGACTATCTAGTGTATCCAGCCTTCCATATAGGCTGGGCACCTCTGTCTCTCTTCTAAGTCCCCATGGCTTGAGCTGTGCCCTTTGTCTCTGGGGAAAGAACCAAGAGGAAGCAAGGGCCACTCAAACCTTTAGGGTTGGGGACATCGGCAGATGACAGAGGCGTGGGCAGTCCCAGTTGCACTGCTGAAAATCTTCCATGTGGATCCTGCTTCACCAACAGTGAAGTCCCATCTGTGGGACCTTTTGACTGAGATCCCCTCGAAGATCTACTGATCTTCCTGGACTTGGTCTTCACCATTCATTCACACTGTTGGGTTCATGCTGGAGGTGCCAAGACCCAACGGGAGCCAAAAATCTTCGGGAGGGTCAGTGCCAAGGTAGGACTGTGCATGTGCGGCACTGGTTTGCACCTGTGTAGGCTATCTCGGAGTCGACCCTCCAACCGCCTCGGTTCCTTTTTTTCCCCAACATCGAGTGTGCTTGAATGATATCGCTTGCCCTCCTGGAGTCATGTCTATACAACAGCAGCAATATAGTCATTCAGTTTCGTTTAGTATTTTGTTCTTTATTATTTTACTGGAAAAACAAATAACAAGGGACGTTTTCTGTCATCCTGCCTATTGACAGAGTCGACCATGGATGGCATCGGTGTCGGTAGGAAGACTTCGCTGGAAAGCTGTTCTGGCAGTGGGTCTATGTCCAGTCCGCTGCCCATTACAGATGGGGGGGTGCCGACCACGGGCATTCCGGTGTTCAAGAGAATGACAGTCATAAGCACAAAAAGAAGTGGATCCGTTCCCGATCAAGGTGGGGAACCTGACGCCACACAACCTTAGGTTGTTGTTCTTCCTGGCTGTAGAAGAAGAAGCAGTACCGCTCAAGGTTGCCCTTTGATAAGTCTGCAAAGGAATCTTTGGTAGTAGAGAACGGTAGACCCACCCCAACCCCTTCAGGGTCTACGGTGGTCTCCGATCTTCCTGGACCTAAAGTCTCCACCACTCATTCACGCTAATGGGACTACACTGAGGTGCTAGGACCCAATGAAACCAAAAATCTTCAGGAGGGCCAGCGCCTGGGTGAGGCCCGCGAGGCTGGCACCACAAGCTCATTCGCAGCATATAGGCTACCTGGCGTCGACCTCCTCCAACTGCCTCAGTTCCTTTTTCCCTCTCGCTGAGTGCACTTCAGTGACGATGTCGCTCGCACGCCGGGAGTCAAAACTTCACGTCTATACAACAACAGCTATAGTTTTTCAGTTTCAATTCTTTTTGTTAGTTTTATTATTTCTTATCAGTTTAAAATAAATAAATAAAATTACTAAATTTTTAGCAGAAGTCTTCAGCCCTCCTTCGACGGAGTCCACCATGAACGGGGCAGGTGACGGTAGAGAGACTTCACATGAAATCTGTTCTGTCAGCAGGGCTTGGTCTGGTCCGCCACCCTCTACGGAGGGTGGTCTGACTACAGGCAGTCCAGTGCTCGGGGAAGGGGGATCGGCAGTCCTCCCAAAGCATAAAATGAAGTGGTCCCATCGAGACTCCGCACCCGCTCAGCCTCGGGGTTCTACTTGGCCTCCCCATCAAAGAAGAAGCCGCACCACTCGGTCGCCTTCTGCCAACAGGTACATCTGCACGTCAATTGTTGGTTGCCAGTGGCAGGAGCCAGACTCCATCCCTTCCGGGTCCCCTCCGGCCTCTGTTTTGGTAACAGGCATCCTCAACTCAGAGTTCCTCCCTGCTCACTGGGTGGGTCCTCTGGTGAGCAGTTCACCACTGGGCGCTTTTATGGAGCAGTGGGTTGTGATGTCCCGTCTGCCCGAGCAGTGAGTCCGTCGCTGGGGCCTTGGACCTTCGGTTTTTCAGACTTGGGGCAGGGCGGTTGGGGCTTCAAGTCGCGTGGTGTCTTCTTGGTGCGGTTAGCGCCTCGCTTGGGTATTCATCCCCCTCATACGGCTGTGGCGCAGGGGTCTACATTGGTGCCTTTATCTCCTGCTGAATTTCTCCACCTTTCTTCTGCGAGTCGAGGATTGAGGACATCTGGCTGGGCTCCGCTGGCCGGTACTGCGCTCGATGTCACGTCCTGTGCTGGTGCCGCCTGTGTTTTCAGCACCACCTCCTGTACCGACGCCACATATGGCACAGTGGTTTTTGACTCTGATTCACAGTGTTCCTCCTCCTCCTTTCTTTCCTCCTTTTCCTATCTGTACAGTCTCCGGACTAGTAGGAGATGATGCTGAGCATGATCCTGATCTTTGACTGGGGGGCGACTTTGGTGATGGCGTCTCCCGGTGTGTGAATAAACCTAGGTCGAGGACCTTTCTTTTTAAGTCTCTACTTAGAAACATAGATACCACTCTCTCTCCAGACTTGAAATCGATCCTTAGAAGCTGCTGCGTCTTCAGTACCTGCATGTTCCTGTAGAATTTACTTCCCCTGTGCAACCCTCTATTGAGACACTCTCGCAAATGGTGTGGGATAATCCGGCACTTATTCCCTCTATGGCTAAGTCCATAGACAGGAAATATTGCCTTCCCAAGGATCGACCCATTCTGGCCTTGCAAGCCTTTACTGATGCCGTAATTGTCCTGGCAGAGAAAGACAAAGCCGTTCTTCCAGAACAATATAAGGCACATCCAATAAACAAAGAATCTCACTAAATCGACACTTTGGGAAAGCAAATTCTTGCTGTTTCTTCCGGCAGGCACATTGCTAGCTATCGAGGCTTTCTTTCTCAATATGAGTATACACTCTGGCATTCACTTAAGGCCACAGTAGAAGCTCTCCGATTCGGACGTTAACACAGAGCTTCTTCAAACCATTACTAGAGGCATTGAATCCAACAATTAACAGCTCAAAGCTGCCATGGATGCCTTTGACACTGCCTCCAGAGCAGCAGCGGACAGTATATGTACCCGTCACCACTCTTGGTTGCGCACCTCGGGGTTCACAAATGTTGCCCAACAGAGGGTTATGGCTTTATCTTTCGATGGTACGTACCTGTTCAGTCTTCAGGTTGAGCAGGCACTAGAGGCCACACAGAAGACTAGAACAGCCATCAAAATGGCCAGACCGCCAGCCGCAGCCCCTCAAAGTGACGGGAAACAGTGTCCGTTTCATAACCGTCAGTCCCTTTGTGGTAAAGACAGAGGGGGCTTTAACAGAAGCCTAACCTCTCAGCCGCAAAAGAAAACGCAGCAGGAGGCACAGGGCCCCAAAGTGCCTAGTGCCACTCTCTGAGATCCCGGCCCAATTCCGACCTCAGCTGTCTGAGGGGGACTCATCCTCAGCAGTAGGAGGGCGTCTGACTCAGTTTTACGACCAGTGGAAGTCAGTCACATCAGACAAATGGGTGCTCAGAATAATCCGCCAGGGGTGCTCTCTAAATCTTTCAGAAACCTCTCCGGATCACCCACCCAAATGGCAGCCCAACCTGTCTGTCTCTCAGTCAGACTTTCTTGCTTCTGAGATTCAAGGCCTTCTAAACAACAGGGCAGTGAAATTGGTCCGGCTGGATCAGCAGAACACAAGTTTCTACTCCCATTACTTACTAATTCCAAAGAAAACAGGCAACATGCACCCTATTCTTGATCTCTGGAAGTTAAATACATTTCTGTACAAGGAAAAGTTCAAGATAATATCACTCGGAACACTTTATCTCTGATTCATCAAAACAATTGGCATGCTGGACATGCAGGATGCCTATCAGCACGTTCTCATACACCCATACCACTACAAATGCTGCAGATTCGTGGTGTTGGATCAACACTACCAGTTCAGAGTCCTGCCCTTTGGGCTATCCTCTGTGCCTCTAGTTTTTACAAACTGCTTTGCAGTTCTCGCAGCACATCTGAGGAAGCTTAGAATTTAGGTATTCCCATATCTGGACAATTGGCTTCTAGTAAGTCCCTCCAGACAAGAGACTCAGAAAGCATTGGCTACGGCTTCCAATTCCTCACGTCCACGGGAGTACTGCTAAACTTGGGAAAGTCACAGCTACAGCCCTCCCAATGGCTCCTTTTCATGGGACCTCTTATAGATACCCCAGCGCAAAAGCTTTTCTTCCAGAGGACAGGAGGAGTGACATCCTCCAGATGGCCCACTTCATCAGAGAGAACGACTTGGTCCGAGCCCTCTCAATGGAGCGGATGCTGGGTCTCATGGCATCTTCAGTGTTCACGGTGCCTCTGGCTCACCTTCATATGAGGACTGCTCAGTGGATGCTCAGCACTCAGTGGTCACCGACCACGCACCCACAGTCCTTTCACATCCAGGTGACGGAACCTCTAAAACTGTCACTCACTTGGTGGACTCAGGAGGACAACTTTCGGGAAAGTTATCCCTTCACCCCTCTAGATCCCCAGATATCCATCACCATGGATGTGTCCCTACTGGGATGGGGCGCTCACTGTCAGGATCTCCACACCCAGGGTCGCTGGAGTCAAGACTAGTCTCAGCTTCACATAAATGTTCTAGAAATAAGAGCCGTCCTGTACGCAGTCCAAGCCTTGAAGGACATACTCTGTCACAAGATCATTCTCCTTCAAACAGACAAAACAGTGATGTACTATATCAACAAGCAGGGCCGAGCACACTCTTACCCCGTATGCAGGGAAGCAATGAGAGTGTGGGAATGGTGCCTGAAGCACAAAGCTCTGATCCAGGCAGTCTACCCACCAGGAGTACAGAACAATCTGGCAGATCGTCTCAGCAGAATGGAGACAGACCCTCACGAGTGGTCTCTCGATATAAACGTCATGCAGTCACTCTTGAAGAGTGGGGGCTCCAGACCAGGACCGTTTTGTGTCCCACTCCAGCAAAAACTGCCTCTCTTGTGCTCTAGAAATCCAGGACCTGGCATTTTTTGTCAGGATGCATTCAGACTGTGGTGGACAAGACATTTTCTGTACGCATTTCCTCTTCTTCCCCTAGTTCAGAGGGTACTGCTCAAACTAGAGGCACGGGGGCAGAATGATCCTCATCGCCCCATTCTGGCCTCATCAGATCTGGTTTCCATTGATCAACGGATTGTCAGAAACGTCTCCAAGACACTTCTACTTCATACAAACCTGCTGACCCAGGGCCCTGTGGGCCATCCCAACCTGAAGTCCCTTCACCTCCGTGCCTGGCTCCTGAGAGATGGAGGTGAACAGGTTTAACGTTTCATGTAGGGTCTCAGATATTCTGTTAGCTGCATGCAGACCAGCTACTCAAAACGCATGCGGCTAAGTGGAAGTGGTTCTCCATCTGGTGTGCAAATTCTTCCTGGAATCCTTTTTCCTGCCCACAAACAAGGTCCTAGAATATCTTCTGAATCTCTAACACAGGCCTGCAATACTCGACCATCAAGGTTCACCTTTGTGCGATTTCAGTATCATGAACCCATGAACTCCATGTCTCCAGCTCAGCTTTCTGTGGTCCAGCGGTTTCTTAAGGGCATCCTGCATACTAGGCCACCGGTTAGATGACTGGTAGCAGCCTGGGACATTAACCTTGTGCTAGACATGCTCACCCATAAACCTAGATACTTGTGAACTGAAGTTTCTGATTTGGAAGACCACCTTCCTTGTAGCCATCACTTCCACCCGTAGAGTGTCTGAAATACATGCTTTGGTCACAGACCCTCCGTGTACTGTATTTCACAAAGATAAGGTGGTTCTTAGGACCCACCCTAAGATTCTACCCAGGGTTTTCTCAGAATTCTATCTGAATCAGCCCTTGGTCCTTCCAACCTACTCCGTGAACTTCCAGAATGAGGGACAGCGTAGACTACTTTCTCTGGATGTGAAGAGAGCTTTGCGGTTCTATTTAGACAGAACTAAAGAAAATCTGCACGTCAAAACAACTGTTTGTCTCCTTCAGCACGGCCCGGCTGGATCAGCCTGTTGCTATCAGATGCATTTCAGCATGGCTAGTGGCATGCCTTCACCATGCTACTCCATTGCACAGGTTAATTTGGAAGGCAGAGTATATGCTCATTGCTCCAGAGCAGTTGCGGCATCTCTGGCAGAAATCCGGAATGTGCCCATTGCAGACATTTGCAATACGGCCACTTGGAGCTCCGTGCACACTTTTGTAAAGCACTACACTTTGGATGTCCATGCCAGGCACCATCAATCCTTTGGCAGGACAATCCTTAATGGACTTATGTCCTAAGTGAGCTCTTCTCTCCCGCCGCCCATCTCGGGGATTATTTTAGCTCGGTACTCTCCATTAGTGTGAATGAGTGGTGGAGACTTTAGGCCCGGAAGATATGGAAATTACATACCTACTGTAATTCTTGATCTTCCTGAATGATCTCCACCACTCATTACATGCCTCCCTCCATCCCGAGCTCATTCATCCTGTTTTTGGTCTTCAACCCCCTCGTTGTTGGGCTGTGAAGACTCTGTTGAGTTGACACTTCTTACACGGGTCATTCTGACAATCTTATGTCTGACAGGTTAGTTTCACTAGGTTAGTTTACGCTGCACCTCCTCTGTAAAAAGAAGTTGTTGAGGCAGTTGGAGGGTCAACGCCAGGTAGCCTATATGGTGCAAGCTGAGTTCGCGGTGCCGCTTTCTTGCAGCCCTACCCAGGCGCCGGCCCTTCTGAAGATTTTTGGCTCCCGCTGGGTCCTAGCACCTCCAGCGTAGTCCCATTAGTGTGAATGAGTGGTGGAGACTTCGTCCAAGAAGATCAAGAATTACAGTAGGTACATAATTTCCATTTCTTAATGGCCGAGACCCTCTCAACCCAGAGCCCCTCTCTGTCCTCCTGTGGGGTTTCTGGTGAGCAGTTTCATCACTGGGCTGCTCTTATGGAGCAGTGGGTACAGCGTCTGTCTCATTTGCCTTTGCCGGTAGACCCAGTTCTGGGACCCTCGGGGATTGGAGCCACTTGGCTACGGTCAGGGCCTTTAGGGCAGGATGTGCTTTCTGTGCCACTGACTGAATTTTTGACCTCGCCAGTGCTGACACCTGTTCCACATTCCTCTCCCCCTCACTTTATTTCCTCGCGGGGCCAGCACAGGTACAACTCCCCGCCTCCTTTTTTCCTAGGTCTGGCAGTGGTTATCTGGCATTGGTGCCGTGTGCGGTGCCGGGCTCCTTGGTGCTACGTGTGGCATTGGGTGCTTCGGTGCGGTGTCACCCTCAGGTGGGGTCTTCAATGCAGCGTGTGGTGCCGGGGTCTTCAGTGCCGTGTGCGGCACCCAGAACTTTGTTGCCACATCTGGGCGCCAGGATTTTCAATGCCAGTAGCTCCGGTATCGCCTGTGTACCCCTTTCCTAAGTCAGGGCTTGACCTTGCAATTTCAACTCCTGATTTCTCCAGGGTGGAGGTGGAACATTAATCTGATCCTGACCTTATATTGTATGACTGTGGTGAGGATGACTCATTCCTTGGCTTGGATGAGAAGCCTTCTGTCCCAGCTGAAACCCTTGTCAAGGACCTTTCCTTCCAGTCTCTCCTCAAAACATGGGGTCAACCCTGGCTCAGCAGACCTCTTCAGTAGACCTAGGCAGGCTTTGCGCCTCGAGTTCCTTCATATACCCTGCGTTCCTATAAGCCTTAGCCTCCTGTACTAACCTCCTTTGAGACTTTAGCATAAGCAGTGTGGGAGAGGCTATCTCTGATTCCTTCTGTGGCCAAGTCCATAGACAGGAAGTATACCCCTCCTAAGGAGAGGCCTTTCCTAGCATCGCAGCCTATCACAGATATTTTGATAGTTCTTGTGGAGAAATACAAAGCTGTCCTCCTCAGGAGGCTTCAGCACATCCTGTCAATAAGGAATCTCGTAAGATTGTCACCATGGGGAGAAGCGCAGCTTTCAGCGCCTTGGGCATGCCTGTTGCCAGTTATCAGGGACGTGTCTCCCAATGTGAGTATATCCTTTGAATTCTCTTAAATCAGTGTGTGAGAACCTCCCAAGTGTGACGCTACCTTGGAGCTTCTTCA
This sequence comes from Neoceratodus forsteri, assembly GCA_016271365.2. NCBI lineage: Eukaryota > Metazoa > Chordata > Ceratodontiformes > Ceratodontidae > Neoceratodus > Neoceratodus forsteri. The sequence continues at coordinate 717,754,122 of CM057454.1, read as the reverse complement.
GACTATTTTTTTTTTTTTGTTGACTCTATTTTTGCACTGAAGGTCCAGGGCTTCCTTCCGGAGTATCCACTCGACTGCTGCCTCTACTCCCAGCCTGAAACCCCCTTTGGTCTCCCTCTGACCCATGGTCAGTCCAGCTCCCTGGATCACCCTCTGGGAGAGATCCCGCTATCCCTTGTGGACTTTCAGAAATTAGAGGGACAGCTATGAGATTGAACCTGGCCCGGAGAACCAAGGAGGTAGGTCCGACAGTGGAATGTGGGCAGGTCAGCCGGGTCTCCTTCATCTCCGCTGGACCTCCAGGGTATTTATGCTGAGGTTTCCCCTGCAGCGTGGATGTGCAGTGTTGATATAGTGGGCACCACCTCTGGCGTCCATGGCTATGCTTCTTGATTGTGCTGGCTCCTGTATGACCCTCGATCTCTATCGGGGCCGCCATGAGCTGAGTGGAGCCCACAGCCCACCCTGGGAGGAGGAGAGCTGTCCTCAGAATGCTCAGTTCTCTTCCTCCCCAGCTGATCTCGCTCTCAACCTTGGTCACTGGCGTGGCGCTGAGTTGTGGCATCCAGTGCATCAACCCTCAGCGCCACCAGGCCAGCTTTCTTCATACTGTTACCAGAGACATAGAGTCCAGTAGTCATCAGTGGAAGGCTTCTATGGATGCCTATGACACTGCCACTAGAGCAGCCTCCACTGGAATTTTATCAGGTGTCATTCCTGGCTCAGAACATCAGGTTTCTCACCTGATGCTCAACAACAGGTCATCAATGTCCCATTTGATGGTGCTTATCTGTTCGGCTTCAAGTTGAACAAGTACTAGAGGCTGCCCAGAAAACCTGGGCTGCCATTAAAACAGCCAGGTCGGTCCCTTCAGTTCTAGAGGGGCAGAAACAGTCAGTTATTTTGTAATAGGCAGCCCTTTCAAGGAAGAGGCCGAGAGCCCCCAAACAGAAACCAGCCTCCTCAGCTGCAAAGAAATCAAGCACAAGGCACAGGGGCCCAAAAGCGCCTAGTGCCACCCTCTGAAAATCCATCTCCGGGTCCCAGCTCAACTGTCCGAGGTGGACATTTCAGTGGCAGGGAGGTCATCTGACTCCAATTTCACAACCAGTGGAAGTTTATCACCTTGGATAAGTGGGTCCTTGGGATTGTTTGGGAGGGTTACTCTCTCAGTTTTGCAGAGATCCCCTCTGGACCTTCCACATAAGTGGCAGCACAGCCTGTCTGCCGCTCAGTCAGAACTTATAACTTCCAAGATTCAGGGCTTTCTCAAAAACAGGGCAGAAGATGATGTTCCTCCGGCTGAGAGGAACACAGGTTTCTACTCCCATTACTTTCTGGTCCCAAAGAAGATGAGCAACATGCACCCCAATCTGGACTTCAGAAAGTTAAACAAGTTCCTGTACAGGGAGAAGTTCAAGATGATCTTCCTGGGAACTTTATTACCTCTCCTCCATTTGTACAACTGGCTGGCATCCCTGGACATGCAAGATGCCTACTGTCACAAACCCACTCCTGGGGGTGAGGTCCACTGAACTCATAGTGCTCACCTCTAAGTGCAATCAGTGGCTGGGTGGGGGACAGAAAATACCATCCTTGTGTCCTTCTATAGGGTTCTCTGAGTTAACAACTGAACACTCACCATGAGGCCCAAAGGCTTCCTCTTTACTCTGGATAAGGGTGCAATACCAGTCTCGAGTCTTGTAGCCAAATGGGAACCCTTCTTTGTTGCACTAAGGGGATGATCCAGGTGTTAAGATCTCTTGAGTAACCTCGTGACCCTGATTTTGTCTTCTCCCACCAGGCATGCAATAACCTGGTTCAAATCCTCACAGACTCTTCCCTGAGACTTTTGTATTCTCCCAGTCTTTACCCAGATTTCCTTACAGATCCTTGTTCGATTGGTAGCTTATGGTGGCACTCCTTAGCAATAACAGTTTGGTCACAGATTATTAATAAACATCCCACAATCACACATAATATAAAATCTAGCTCAGGCAGGTTTCTTAAAAACAAATGTTTGTACTAAATACTTAAATAAGTATCATACAATTACAACTAAAATATTTAAAAATTTGGTTACAGAATAACACAAATAAAAAGTGGACATGTACAAGAAAACCACACTATAAACTTTTATCTAATTTCTATCCTAAGTCTGTAGTGAATTGAAGTCCAGAAGAATAAGAAGTCTGAAAAATCCTTTCCTTCTTTTTCAGCCACTAGCTTTCAGTGTCTTCTGGCAGTTTGTTCTGTGTCTTGTCAGGAAGTGCATCCATTGAAATGCTCCAGAAAAGAGAGTTTGCTTCTGTTTCAGAGCCCGTTTATTCTGCAGAAATTCCTGGTATGGTCCTAACTTTTAGGCCAGTAGGTGCCACCCTTGTGCTTTCCCAAAATTTTAAGAAATTATTATTATTTCTTATTTAGGTTCTTACATCACAACTTCCTGGCACATTAATAACATTTTAGAATTGGTGCCTTTGGTGTCTTACTTCCCTACAATATAACACTTGTAAGACAATTCATACCAGCCTGTCAAGGATGGCTATTTCCCAAATCCTAGTTCCAGAGCATCCTGCCTTTGAAGTGCAAAGGTTTATCTTCTGAATCTTTTTGTTACCGCTTCTTTCCTTGGAGTATAATTTAGCTTCCTGGCAAGCAGCTGGTTCCTAGGTCACAGATGAATATCAGACATTTGAAAAATCCATTCTCTCTTTCTATATGACCCCTTTTCTTAACACTGGCGTTTTCTTGTGGCATTTAACATACACAAAATCACATAACAAAAATAACAAAGATATCTGCAAATAATGACTGGCAATGGATAGTTCTACGGACATGGATATGTTGTTCAATCCACACTTATTGGCAGGTTCCTTGCCGCTTTAAATCTGGCCGGAAGGTCTTCAAGCTGGATCCTCCCACCCACCCGGGTGGTAAAACTCTAGGCTCCGCCCCATGACGCCAGATCTTCCTTACTGCTTGGAAGCTCAGGTTCCCTCCTTAGCGCTCTGCATTTAGACTGGATCCAACTGTTCGTTAGTCGAAACTAGTTTTGAAGTTTTCTAAACCGGTCTTCATCTTCCTTGCGGCTGATGGACAAATTGATTCCGGCTTTGGAGACTTTCAGAGGTGCCCTTGCAGGCAGAAAATGTCCAGGACAGATCCGCACTCCCGTCGTCTACTGCCTAGGCCTGAGACCACGACCCACAGGCCTGCGAGGTTGTGCTGCTCTTTTTGGCAACCGTCCTGGAAGACCGTGCTGCCCGATTGAGCTCGGACGCCCGAGCGCTTCCCACCAGTAAAATCCAAAGAGCTGTGGGCGGTGTCCAGCGGCTGGTTGGGCTGAGCAGCTCGAGCAGATGATCGCCCTCGAGGAGGAGGCGGCCCAGGCCGCATCTTCCTCCTCCTCAGCCACGGCATTTATCCCACTCTCTCTGAGTTCCTCGTAGTCAGCTTCATTCAAGGAGCTTTGTCATTCCCTTTCCACGAAGGGTGAGGGGCCTTCGGGACATTCTTCTCGGCCCAAGAAAAAGGAGTCGAAGGGTAAGTCCCACCGTCAGCATTTGTGGGAGCAGGAGAGGCCTCCTTCCCCGGAGAGCCGACCGTCAACTTTGGTCAAAGTTGCGGCTCAGGCCGCTGGCTTCAGTGTGTCCCCGTCAGGCCAGCCTGCCGAGACTCCCGTCGACGCAGTCGAGATTTTTCTCGATCCGTCGGATGGGCTGTCGACTGGTGAAGCCGACAACCCACCTTCACCGGTTCCCCCGGTGGAGACCGAGGATCTGCCTGCACCTTCAGGGCCACAGTCCCCGGCTAAAGTGCCCGAGCCGAGGGAAGAGCGGGTGTCTCCTGCCCCTTCCCAGACCCGCCCTCGGTCCCCCGAGGGTCTCGGTCAAACCGTTCCCGCTGACATCGGTGGTCTCAGTCTCTGTACCGAAGTAAGCGACGACACTGTTCCTCCTCGTCCTCTTCCTCGGATGAGGGGAGGCTTCAGCGTAAATTACGTAGATGCTACGAGGAGCTTATGTGGCAGCAGTTACTGTTGTCTGGGTCTAAACTGACTCCGATTCAGCCCCCGGCCATCAAGTGGCTGTCGCCCGAACAACCCGGAAGCAACCGCTCGCCCCAGTCGAGTTGCGTTCCTGGGCGGTTGTTCGGCCAATTGGCTGCTCCACCGATTGTGGTGGAACCTCCGCCTCCACAACCGAAGTCTGGGGCACCGACCAAGGATTCTCGTTGGGCCATGGCTTGCCCCACAGGTTGTCGGTCACCCCACTCCCGACCGTCCTCGGCAGGTAGAGGGTGGCTCAGGGCCGAGGCAGCTCTTCGCAGACTCTTCGTAATCTGACGACAACTCCTCCCTGTTCTCCAGGCAGGTCGACCTGGAGTCCTCCGGGGGCCAGTCATTGGACGATAGCCCATTGTCCTTCTTGGTTCTGCTTCAACTCATCTCGGAGTCCACTGGGATGCAGCTTGAGCCCATGTCCAAACGGGCAAAGTATCCGCTGACAGAGATACTGGACCGAGGGGATTCCCCCATGGAGGCCTTTCCGGTGGCTGAGGCCATTGTCGGCCCAGCCTTGGAGCTCTGGCAGCAGCCTGCTTCCTGTCCTGCACCCTCGGCTAGGATGGCCAGGAAGTATGTGGTCCCTACCGGGCTTTGCCCAGTTTCTCGGAGCACCTCTCTGCCGAGGGGTTAGTCACCGACAGCGCCTTCCGGCGTTCCAGTAACGCTCGGGACATGGATAAGCCCCCTGACAAAGAGTCCAAAAAGCTGGACTTTGCTGGGTGCAAGGTGTACGCTACGTCCTCCCTCGGCCTCCGACAGGCCAGCTCGGCCATGCTGATGGCACACTTCTCCCACACCCTCTTGGGCTCCCTGGATGAGGTTGTCCCTCATCTCCCAGCTGACCTGCAGACCATGATCCGTCAGGTGTGGGTAGGGCGGTGGCGAAGCAGCAGCTTCAGACTGCTCTGGACATAGGTGATTCCTGTGCCAGGTCAGCAGCGCCACGGTGGCCAGGCGCGCAGGGGTGGCTGAGGATGTCCACCTTCATGGCGGATACCCAGCACAAGTTAGCAGACGCCCTTCTTAGTGACTGACCTCTTCAGCCCTGGTGGAGGGACGCCCAGTGGATTGAAAGTCCAATGCCACCCTGGACTCGGGTCACCTCCGCCCAGAGGGACAAAGGCACCGCCAGCAACAGCATAAGTCCTTTCTGCTTCAGCCCCTGCAGCCTCGACCGGCCCAACAGCACCAGCAACAGGGCCAGCAGGCTCGCACTTGGCATCCCAAACCCAAGCCGGGCGGCTTCCTCCAACAGGAAGCAAGATGGTAAAGGCTCAGGAGGTCCTCTGCTGGTTCCTCCTCCAAACCTGTCCAGTGATGGGTTGAGGGTGCTGCCCCAGCCTCGCCACTCCCCTGGGTTCCCCCCCGGGGGGACGGCTCCACCACTTTCTTTCCGCCTGGTCTGCTATCAACACGGACCTCTGAGTGTTGGAGGTGTAGGAAAAGGCCTGCCTCTGGAGTTCGAGCAGGCTCCTCCCTTTCGAGGCCGTCGCCTCGGGGGCCACGGGGTCCAAGAGTTCGCTGTCGTGCCTACTGACCCGAGCATTGCCCTGCTCCTCAAAAAGAGGTGATCAGGGAAGATGGCAGATCCTCCTCCAGACCCGGGGTTCGTGTCCAGGTATTTTCTGGTCCCCAGACGGATGGGGGGCTGGCGCCCCATTCTCGACCTGCACGACCTGAACAGGTTCCTAAGGTCTTGGACCTCCAGGATGGTCACTTTGGCTCAGATAATACCATCCTTGGAACGAGGCTTGTGGTTCTGTTCCCTGGACCTCCAGGACGCGTTCTTTCACATCCCGATCCGTCTGTCTCATCAGAGATTCCTCTGCTTCAGAGCGGAGGGTTCCCTTTATGAGTTCCGGGCCATGCCCTTCGGCCTCTCTCTAGCTCCCAGGGTCTTCACCAAATGCATGGCAGTGGTGTGATAGCATTCCTGCAGCGCTGAAGGGTCCGGGTGTACCCCTACCTGGATGACTGGCTGATTGCAGCCCCCACCAGAGCGGAGGTGGAGCGGTCCAGAGATCTGGCCCTCCAGGTTTGTCCTCAGATTGGCCTCCTCATCAACGAGGCCAAGTCGGAACTCGTGCCGAAGCAGGTGATACTTTTCATTGGGGCAGAGCTCGACTCTCTTCGAGCCAGAGCTCGGCTCCCGTTGGACAGGGCCGAGGTTCTTTCCTCTTTTGCCCAGTCATTTCTGGTTGGGCAATCGCGCCCTGCCCGGGACTTCCTGGGCCTCATGGCGGCCTGCACCAGCGTGGTCCATTGGGCCTGTTGGTACATGCGTCCCCTTCAATGGGGACTGGCCAGCCAGTGGTGACAGCGCTGCAATCCGTTGGACCAGCCTGTGACAGTGACCCAGGAGATGTGGAACGCTCTCCAGTGGTGGACTGTTCCGGCACATCTGCAGGAGGGCATCCCGTTCGTCCGCCCCGAGCCGATGGTCTCTCTATCGACCGATGCATCTCTGATGGGTTGGGGTGCCCATCTGTGGGAGCACAGAGCGCATGGCCTCTGGTTCCCTCAGGAGTCCCGATGCCATATCAACCTGCTGGAGCTCTGAGCGGTCCGCCTAGCTCTCACTGTCTTCGCTCCATTTCTACGGGTCAAGTGGTTCAGGTCCAGACGGACAATACCACGACCATCTATTGTCTGAATCACCAGGGCGGGACGCGCTCCATGCTGTTATCCAAGGAAGCTTTCCGCATATGGTCCCTCGTGCGCAGCCTGGAGGCTGATCTCCTAGCCATTCAAATGGCAGGAGCCTCCAACACCCTGGCCGATGCCCTAAGTCGGATAGGGGCTGCGTCTCATGAGTGGTCTCTCCTGCCAGAGGTAGTGCAAGATCTGTTCTCCCACTGGGGCACGCCTCAGGTGGACCTGTTTGCCTCAGGGAGAATCTGAGAGCTGAGTCTGTTCCATGCCCGCCCCCATCAGCAGGGCTCGCTGCAGGATGCCTTCTCGAGGCCATGGACCCTGGCTCTTCTACGCTTTTCCCCATTTCCTTGATCCACAAGGTGCTTCTCAAGGCAAGGAGGACAAGGGCGGAGATTCTGGTAGCCCCAGACTGGCCCCGCCAGTTCTGGTATCCAGATCTCCTCAGCCTCAGCTCCAGGCTCCCAAGCGGCTTCCAGCCCGCGGACCCGATCTCAGTCAACCAGGGAAGGTATTCCATCCGGACCTTCAGTCCCTGCACCTGACGGCCTGGTTCCTGAGTGGCTAGAGTTCCAGGCCTTGGGTCTTTCTGACAAGGTCCTCAACGTCGTTGAGGCGTCCCATAAAGAGTCGACCAGGAAATGCTATGCCTTCAAATGGAAGAGATTCTCCATTTGGTGTCAGGGGAAGGGCTTGGACCCTTCCGCCTGTCCCTTGGCAAGCATTCTGGACTATCTGTGGTCCCTTTCTCAGCAAGGACTTCGGTCAACGACCCTTAAGGTGCACCTGGCAGCCATCTCTGCTTGCAGGCGCGAGCCGAAGCAGTCGGTGGTGCAGGAGAAGGTGGTCGGGCGCTTTTTCAAAGGCCTTGACCACATTTCCCCTCTGGTGCGAGAACCTCCACCACCGTGGGATCTACTGCTGGTATTGGCCAAGTTCATGGGCAAGCCATTCGAACTGATGCACAGGTATGATATTTCCCACCTGTCGTGGAAGACCGCCTTCTTGGTGGCTATCACGTCAGCCAGAAGGATGGGAGAGCTCCAGGCGCTTTCTATCGAGTCTCCTTATCTGTTCTTCCACAGGGACAAGGTTGTCCTGCGCCCCAACCCAAAATTCCTTGCAAAGGTGGTGTCGGAGTTTCACCTTAACCAGGTGTTGACTGTGCCGGTGTTCTACCCCAATCACACCTCGGCGGCCGAATATAGGCTCCATACTTTGGACCCTAGACGAGTGCTCGCTTATTACAAGGAGCGGACGGCTGAAGTTTGGGGAGAGGTTCACTAGCTGTTTGTCACCTACTCTGAAGCCGCACCTGGCAGACCTGCAGCCAAGCGGACGATAAGCAGGTGGGTCACCTCCTGCATAGAGCTCTGCTATAGGTTGGCGGGCATGGAGCCTCCCAGAGGGATAAGAGCTCATTCTACCCGCCATACCACTGCATCGGTAGCTGCTTCCAGGGACGTCCCTATCCAGGATATCTGCAGGGCTGCTACCTGGAAGTCGGCACATACCTTTTATTACCCACTACCACATCGACCTTGAGTCACGCCGGGATGCTGGTTTTGGGGCCTCGGTTCTCCAGTCCTTATTTCCCAAGTAAGTATCGGTGGTGTGCTCCTTGCCTCCCTCCTCCCGGAGAACTGCTAGGAGTCTGCCAATAAGTGTGGATTGAACAACATATCCATGTCCCTAGAAATACAGGTTAGTCACCTGTAACAGTTCTAGGAATGGTATATGTTGTTTATCCACACGACCCACCCGATCTCCCCAGCTTCAACGCACAACCTGGCTTCCAGCGGGCTAGATCTGGCATCATGGGGCAGAGCCGAGAGTTTTACCAACCAGGTGGGTGGAAGGAGCCAGCTTGAAGACCTTCCGACAAGATTTAAAGCAGCAAGGAACCTGCCAATAAGTGTGGATGAACAACATATACCATTCCTAGAACTCCTTTTACAGGTGAGTAACCTGTATTTTGCCACATCTACCAGCACATTCCGGTGCACCCAAGTCACCACAAGTACCTCCACTTCGTGGCCCTGGGTCAACATTACTAGTTCAGAGTCTTCCCCTTTGGGCTCTCCTCAGCACCTCCAGTCTTTACAAAGTGTTTCGCAGTTCTCCCGGCACACCTATGAAAGCTCGGCATCCAAGTCTTCCCCTACCTAGACAATTGGCTTCTGGCAAGCCCATCCAGGCAGGGAACACAGGAAGCAGTTTCTAGGACATCTCAGATCTTACTTCGAGAGGGCTCCTGCAGTTGGCAATAACACTTAGGAATGAGCCGCCAGGTGCTAGGACCACACAGAAAACTTAGCTAGCAGTATCTGACAGGGGACCACCCACCCGGCGTCAACGTGTCCAACATCAGCCCAACACTATATATTGGTGGTCCCCACTCCCACCTCCAGTTCTTTGCCACTATCGACCTGCATACGTTGGACCTCACAGAACGCTGCTACAGTTGACCACCATGTTTGTTAAGTATACACTTTCGAATTTTATTTTCTGCTTAAAAGTTAGTTATTTCGACATCAGATTGCGTGTCTTCACCAGCTCCGTCCGACTCCCACAAAAACAAGTGCGCCTGCGGCAAGCAGATACCGGAGAAAGACGGCCATACCACATGTCTAATCTGCCTAGGGCCTGACCACGACACCGAGGCTGTGAGGCCTGCCAGAAATTCAACCAGGCTACATGGAAATGCCATTCACATGCCCTGGAAGCCCACCTTCTGAAGAAAAGTTAGTTTCCATGGAAAAGCAGCTGTAGCATGTGCAGAGTTCCTCTTGTTTCCTGAAACAGAAGAAGCCCAAATGGGACAAGGATAAGAATTGGAACCGGGATTGGTCTCCATCCAGGCTGCGGCTCTCCTTAGAGACCATGAGTGACGAGCAGCCCTCTTCAGTAAGGAGAGCGCCCCTAGGTTTCATAGGGAAATCAGAGCCAAGAAGACTGTAGTCCATATTGCTCGCCAATTAGATTTAATTATAACCCTTGATTGATTTGTTACTTAGAAAAGTATCTAATCGAATTTTAAATAAATTCATGCTTTCTCTGGTCACCACAGAAAGTGGTAGACCATTCCAAATTTTAGATACTCTGACAGAGAACCAAGAACTTCTCTGTTTAGTTCTACATCGTTCAACTATTAATTGTAGTGGGTGAGCCCTAGTTTCATAAGTCACGTCTCTGAAAACCAGTCCTAAGGAATTCCATAAGGTAGTATCATATAGGGCTGTATACACCAAACATAAGTCGCCTCTCAGTCTGTGATATTCTAGACTGTAAAGTCCAATTTTTATAAGTCTGTTTTCATATTCTAGACCCTGAACTTCATCCATTCTTTTGGTTGTCCTTCTCTGAATACGTTCAAGGGCATTTATAGAACCCCTGTCTCGCTGGTTAGGTCTCAACATGAGGCCTAACCAGCGAGGAGTACAGTGGAAGTAGGACCTTGCTACTTGTACTTTTTATATGCTTATTTATACAGTGGAGAATACCCCCAGCCTTTTTAATTATTTGTTGGAAATGTAGACCAAAGTTTAAATAATTTTTTACTCTAATTTCCAGGTCTCGCTCGTCTGCGACAACCTTAAGAAGTTTGTTGCCCATATGATAATTAGCTAATGGGTTTCTTTTTCCAAAATGCATTACAGCACATTTCTCAGTGTTAAACATTAGTTTTTTTGTTAATACCCAATTTTCTAGTTCATTTAATGTGTATTGTAAAATAGTTACATCTTCAGGTTTATTAATCATGTGGCCTATACGAGTGTCGTCAGCAAATTTGGTCAACCAGACGTTAGTTGAAGAAGATAGTGAGGAGATATAGATATTAAAAAGACAGGGTCCCAGAACAGATCCCTGAGGAACCCCACTAGTCACTGGTTCATATTCTGAGTAGTAACCCTTTATACAAACTCGTTGGGTCCTCTCAGACAACCATGACTCTATCCATCTAGCAATATTCCCGTCCAGTCCCATTTTTATTGTGGCATCTATTAGTTCACCGTGGGCACCTTGTCAAAGGCTTTGAAAAGTCCAATAGAATTACATCCACAGCTTCACCCCTATCCAAGGCTAAGCTGACACCACCGTGAAAATTCAAGCAGGTTTGTCATACAGGATCTGGATTTTACAAACCATGCTGTGCAGTGTCTGGTGCATAATGGTCTCGGTATAATTTTTTACTATACCCTCCATGATTTTACTCAGAACAGATGTTAGACTAATGGGCCTATAGTTTGCAACATTGTGTTTCGATCCTTTATTTTTCAAAATGGGGATAACAGTGGCCTGTCTCCATACTTCTAAGACCTCACCTTCTATGAGAGATTTTGTGAATAGGGCAGCTAATGCACCAGATAGGGGAATTGCTAGTTCTTTCAAGATACGGGGGGTGGATTCCATCAGGTCCAGCAGATTTGTTGGGATCAAGTCCCAAAAGTAATTGCTCTATTTCCTTTTTCTCAATCTTATATTGTTTGATTGTGGAGTAAATATTGTGATTTACAGTGGGGCTAGTTTTGCTATTAAAGACTGAAGAAAAGTAGTTAATACAAACTGTAGCCATTATGGATTTATCAGTTTGTAGTTCTCCATTTTGATTTTCTATTGGGCCTATAACGGGCGCACCTCCCCTTTTGTTATTTATATAAGTATGAAAGGTTTTATAATTGTCTTTAACATTAGCAGCTTGCCTATATTCATAGTCACACTTTGCTTTTCTAATACTTTTTTTTAGATATTTTTAAATGTTGTTTATAGTCAAGCCAATTTTTTTGAGAATTACTTAATTTAGCATTAATAAATGCCCTATTTTTATTTTTAATACGCTTCATAACTGTTGCATTCATCCACAGTGTTTTAGGTTTGTTGTTATCTATTTTCTTAATTTGGGGGATATACTTTTTTGTTGTAATGGTCAATTTGGTATTAAGAGACTGCCATATTTCTATAAGTGTTTTGTGGTTAAATTCCGATTTCCAGTCCCAATGGGCCATTTTGTTGCGAAAATCTCCAAAATTTGCCTTATTAAAATTATATATTGAAATGGTACTGGGGTCAAATTCCTGGTTTACTTTAAAAGTAAAGTATACCATTGAGTGGTCGCTACACCCAAGTGGTGGAATAACCTTACAGTTTATTATACTGGAACCCAGGTTATTTAAGACCAAGTCCAGAATATTTTCGCCCTGAGTGTTCTCCTTTACTGATTGTTCCATATTGTGCTCCAGAAAAATGTCCAAATAATTATTTTCAGTAATAGTATTAGTGTATAATGTGTTCCAGTTTATACCTGGTAAATTGAAATCCCCCATCAGAATAGCATTTGATGAAGATGAAAACACATTAACAAATTCAAGTAATTGGACATCGTCTCTCCCTCCGGCCATATCTGCTCCACTCCCTCTCTGCTGTGTTGGCCTACCACCATCCGGTGGAGGGCAAAACCCTAGCCCAGCTGGAGGTTTCCAGGACTTTCTTGAAGGGGATCCTTCACATCAAACCTACAGTCCGGACTCCTTGTTCCCCCTGGGAATCTCAATTTTATGTTGGAAAAACTTACTTTGCCCCCTTTTGAACCAGCAGCAAGTTGTGATATGCACTTCCTGGCTTGGAAAACGCTGTTTTTAATTGCAGTCACTTCAGCTTGAAGGGTTTCAGAGCTTCAGGCTCTAGTTTGTCGAGAGCCTTTTTTAATTTTCCACAGGGGCTGGGTGGTCCTGCGGACTAATCCTTCTTTTCTTCCGAAAGTTGTTTCGGAGATGACTCTCAATCAGAGTGTCGAGTTGCCAGTATTTTTCCCACAGCATTCCAGCAGGGGGGAATATCTTCTGCACACCTCAATGTGCCCAAGATTCTGAGGTATTATACCTGTCAGACTAAAGAGGTTCGAAATTCGAATCAGCTTTTTGAGGCCTTTGCCTCCCAGTGCCAGGGCAAGGCCATCACTAAACAGACACTGTCTAGGTGGCTGGCTAACTGTATCCAGTACTCTTACCAGCAGTACAAGAAACCCCTTCCGGGGGTGGTCTAAGGTCCACCAGGAGTGTGGTCACTTCTACCGCCTTTTTCAGGAATGTGTCCACTGCGGATATTTGCACAGCGGCCACTTGGTCTTCCGTCCACACCTTCACTAAGCATTATAGTCTGGACATTGCCTCTAAACGTCGAGCTGGTTTCAGCCTTGCAGTTTTGCAAGGTCTTCTGTCTTAAGACAGCCTCTTAGTTGGTAGACATCTTCCTCCTCCCGGAACCTCGTCTCCAACTCCTTCTTTATGTTAGACTGCTTGATATTTAGTCCTACATGTGAAGACCTACTGCAGGAACCCTCTCAAAGTAAGATATAGTAGTTACGCAAGAACTTACCATAACAAAAACCACAAAGGAGCTCGCACAAGGACGGGGTGCCATGGAAAACTAAAAGTCAAAAACACAAATCCAAGCACTCATCACCACAAAAGAACTTGGCCCAGAAGGGAAACATTTTAAAAGGATTTATTGAATTGCCTGACGCGTTTCTGGTCCCACTGGACCCTTTATCAAAGGCTAAATGAGGCAGGAAAAACACACACATATATAACCCTAGAATAGATCACATGACAAATTACAGCAATTAAAAAACACAAATAAAATGTGTCTAACAATGAAGCAGTACTACATTCCTCCATGTAAAATTCTATATTTCTAACAGGCAGGACACTAATTACTTCAAACATTCAATGAATAAAAACAGCAGTACTAGTTTAACAATTATACAACATTAGAAAACTACATTCCTCCATGGAATTCAATATATCTAACAGGCAGAACACTAATTACTTCAAACATTCAATGAATAAAAACAGCAGTACTAGTTTAACAATTATACATCAAAAGGGTGTTGTGAAGCCTTACAGTTCTCGCTAAGACAAAGGGGTCAAGGCTAGCCTATATTTAACCATAGGTATAGTGACTTGATAGTTGTTATTAATAAGTTTTGGGCTCGTTCAGATCTACTATGTAATGTATTTGCTCTGATAACTGTTAATTACTAACTAGCTAAAAATCAGCCTTGCACTCTGAGTCTATGGCAGGGATCCTTGCATGACTACTTGTCTTAGTAGTGTATTCCTACTGATTCTCTGCTTAACTGTTATGTTGTCCTCTCTCATAGTTAACTGTGCCAGTTGCTTGTGGATTGCCTGGTTCCTCAATCCTATAGGTTGTCAGCTGAGCTTGTCAACCTTATCCAGGCTGGTGCTGACCTGTTTTAAGACCCTCAGCTGGCGCTGCCGTACAGACCTATAATCTCTGAGAAAGTGGCCAGTTCCAGGTTCCCTGACCCACGAGGAAATGCTCCTGTGATCTTTGAGGGTGGCCCTTATAAGTTTTAGGATGTACCCGTGGAATTGTAATAAGGGGATCCTCTGGGCTTCAATCTATATACTGGCCCAACTTGGGACGGACTGGCTCATTAGCAGTACCACCTGCCCCCCTCATGCCAGGGTGGGATCGGGAGTACATGTGGCAGGTCACTACAGATGCCCCTCTACCAGGTGCAATGTCCTTCTCTTAGTGGGCGTTATGAACTCTCTAGGAAAGGGATCCTATATCGATCCCTTCTCCTTACTTGGGGTTCAACCCATGTCCATCTGCAGCGGCCCTACTCCCTCTAACCCTCTCTCTCTCGGCGATTGCTTGCAGTGCTGATGCTACTGGCAGGAGACATCCAGCCTAACCCTGGTCCTGGGGCACCTAATGTCTCTATTTCTTCTCCATCAGATAAGGCCTGGGATGCAGCCAAGGGCCTGAGGCTGGTTCATATGAACATCTGCAGCCTGAGACCTAAGATCCATAAGTCCAAGCTTGGCTAGCGGCTACAATCCAGACATACTAGCAGTCTCGAGACCTGGTTAAAGCCCCACATTCTGGATCATGAGGTAGCTGCTGCTGGATATGCCTTCTACAGAAAGGACAGACCCTCTAGAAGAGGGGGTGGGGTCCTGATATATGTAAGGGACACAATTACGTCCTCCCTTGTTAGTATGCCACTAGGCCAGAACCCGGACGCTGAAGCAATATTCATTCGGCTCACTCTAGGTGGGGCTAAGCACCTCACAATAGGCTGCGCTTACAGCCCGCCCACAAATGCGCCGGCTCTTGTTGCCCTCCTGCAGAACCCAGCAGTAGAATCTGCTTCAGAAATCATCCTACTGGGTGACTTCAACCTAAAGTGGGCCCTTGAGGCGAAATCTGCCATCAATGCTAAACTAAATGACTCCCACCTCACCCAAGTCATCACCTTACCAACCAGAATGAACCATGCCACAGGAAGGCATACTACAATTGACTGGGTCCTGACCTCTACCCCTAACAATGTAAAAATGTCAGGGACCTTGGCAGATGCATTGAGTGACCACTCGCCTGTATTCGCCATCTGGAAGAATTGTGCTAATAAAGTCCCACCCAGGATTTTTACCCCTAGGGACTACTTCTAACTTCGCCTGACCAATTCATTCGCTACTTAAATGGTATCGACTGGAGCAATATAAGACACCTCCCAGTCTGGAGGATGCCGCAAATTCTTCCAGACATCCCTCCTGAGAATTATGGACCTTTAGCCCCTTTAAAACCTACAGAGTAAAGGAAGCTGCTACAAATGGATCTTGCCTCCTCTAAAGCCATGATGTCCACCCGGGACAAGGCCTGGAAAAAGTACCTGAATTCAAGGCAACCGGGGGACCTAGCGGCCTACAGGGCCCATAGAAACCATTGTAAAAAGGCCATTAAACTAGCGAAGAAAGCATATATCACCAACCTCCAAAAAACTAACCTTGGCAATCCAAGGCTTTTCTGGACGCACATTAATGAACTCCTCAAAGGGAGCATTAAAACGTCACCCAGCCCAATCCTGGCTAATGGGCAACTAATCTATGAGGGATCTCACATTGCTGAGACCCTTAACACTTACTTCACGAACCTGGAGGCATATAAGCGGGGACCTCCTGACACGAATAGTAAGCCGGTTTCACAATGGCCCCAGGACCTTGATCGCCCTTTGTTTCACCTGAGGATGGTCAGGAAAAGAGGTCCTTACCACCCTTAAACTTACACCCAAGAGGATCTAGGGGCCCTGATGGGATCCAAACAAGAATCCTAAAAGAGGGAGCCCCAGCCTTAGCTAAACCCCTAACCTGGCTGATCAATCGGTCCATAACGGAGGGATCAGTACCCAAGCTCTGGAAACAAGCACTAGTGATTCCCATACACAAGGGAGGAGCAGCAGAGCCCATTGAGAACTACAGGCCTATCTCCTTGTTGTGTTCCATAGCTAAAGTACAGGAGAAGCTTGTTTACTCTCAACTCCGGGACTACCTAGAAACTCACCGGGTAATCTCACCATCTCAGCACGGGTTCAGGGCTAACCATGGGACGGACATCATGCTAACTAAATTCTCAGCTGAAGTACTGAGCAATAATGATGGAGGGGTCAGCACAGGGTGGTCTTCATTGACCTATCCAAAGCTTTCGACCTGGTAAACCACAACCTCCTTCTACAAAAATGTGTTCTCTTGGCCTTGATACTCACTCACTGATGGTTCAAGAGTTATCTCTCGAGCACCCAGAGGGTTAAGTGGGAGGATAAAGTCTCTAAGCTAAGCTGCACTTAAAGAAGGGGTACCCCAAGGGTTTCCATCCGGCCCCTTCTCTTTACTCTGTTCATTAATGATCTGCACAAAACTGCGTAGTAGCAGTGCCATTCAGCATGCTGGATGATGCAGTCATTTATAGAGCCTCCCAATTTACCCGAGTTGCAGACAGCCCTCTAAGAAGACATCCACTTGATGGAGGACTGGCTCTCTCTGAACAAAATGGTTCTAAACACTAGCAAAACGAAGGTAATGCTCTTTGGCCCTAGATCCCTGGGAACAGAGAGGTCACACCACCTACAACTCCAGTCCAGGGGGGGTGTAAAACTTGAGGTGGTCTACTCCACCAAATACCTTGGCCTTACCCTGGACCAAGGTTTTACACTAAAGAATCATGTAGATCAAATCACAAAAGCCATCCATGGGAAATTAGGCATCCTTTATAGACTAAAGGACCAAATCATTCCTGAAGCCAGGGTAGCCATTGCCACAAGTGTTCTCCTCCCAAAGCTCACATTCGGGGCTCCGGTCCTCCAGGATGTGGCCACGATGGAATTAGGAAGGCTGCAGACTCTGTACAATAAGATAGTCCGCTTTGCCACCCTGTCTCACCCGAGGACTCACCACTGTGAGGCCCAATCCAGGCTCAGGTGGCCGTTACTTGATGCTCGTCTAGCCTACCCTTCCCTTTGCCTTACATTCAAGATACTGGGCCCTCACCTCCCCCAGCCTGGTTGGGCTCACAGGTGAAACCCAACCCACGGCGCCTCGCGCGCTCATCAGGCCAATCTCTCCTCGAGGTTCCTAAGATGAGGACTAAAGCCGGTCTAGGTCCTTATGCACACCGCCTCTTCCACCTGGAACAACCTCCTTGAGGTCCGGGAGGCTGAGACTGTTTCTAGCTTCGGACTTTGCTGAAGGGACACCTGCTCAATAGGAGCATATGTCAATGTCACAGTACCTGACCTAGCTCAGCCTCTTGGGCAGCTCACTTGTCCTCCCAACAGCCATCTTGGCAGTATAATGGTCCTTCTTGCAGAAGGGTGCACTTAGGTCCCTAATTTATCCCTTCCAATCCTGCAGACACAGCAGCTAACCCCTAGGTCTACAGGCGCTGCTTACTATTCCTGAGGGACCTGGTATCTAATCTACTACTAGTGATGCCTAATTGTTTAATGTACGCATTATTTGTAACCTTCATGTCCATACAGCCTATATGTCTTCCACTTCCTGGCGCCTGTAAAGATATGTACTCTTATTTTTAAAAACTATCCATTCTCCAGACTGTACTGAACTGTTACTGTATGTTGTTGTTGCACCCGGGTCGGCCCTGAAAAAGGGACCTCTTCGGGCCCAGTGGGCCTACCCGGTCATCAAAATTCAATAAATAAATAAATAAATTAGAAAACTACATTCCTCCATGGAATTCAATATATCTAACAGGCAGAACATTAATTACTTCAAACATTCAATGAATAAAAATAAATAGCAGTACTAGTTTAACAATTATACATCATTAGAAAATACATCAAATCAAACATGTCTAATAATGGTGTCATTGGTACCTAAAGTCCACATGCAAGGGAAAGGAACATAGAAGTTGGGGGGGTTACAAAAAAGGGAAGAAAAAACTGCTTCACTTTCTCAATAGACTAACGTCTTTCTTCTAAAAAAGGCTTTAGATCAAAATTACCATTTAAACCCGAACTAATAGTTGCTTTTAATTGCAAAATCCAAAAAGCTTCTCTTTTAAGAATCAGATTTCTATAATTACCCCCCCAGGTTTCCGAGATACTTTATCAATAGCCATATTCTTAAAAAAAATTTTTATACTTATCGTTTTTACATGCTAAAATATGTGCTGCCGTGGCATAAAGTAAATCTTCTCTTAATATAGCCCATTGGTGCTCACCAACTCTAATCTTGAAACTCCTTTCGGTTTTCCCCACATAAAAGGCATTACACGAGCAGGTTGCCAGATAAATCACACCACTCGTGTTACAACATAAACTAGTACATAAAACTTTGATAGACCCTCCTGGACGTCCTTATTATTAGTGGGGTGGGGTCCCTGACTGAGCCTCTCTCTCTCGTTATTTGGATTCTTTCTTACGAATGTATGTGGAAAAATTGCCCTCTTATTTAAAAGACACTAGGGGTGTTTTAAATCTTTTGAGCACTTTACATGTGGAGAGTGACATTTTGTTAATCTCTTTGGATATAGAATCTCTATATTCTAATGTTCCCCATAATGGTGCTTTAGATGCTATGGCATTTTTTCTAAATAGTGACCCAAGTTACAACGGTCCACCTATAGATTTTCTTTTAAAATTGATGGAATATGTTTTAACTTTCAATGTATTTTTGTTTAATCAGTCTGCTTACAAGCAAATTAAAGGGACAGCCATGGGAGCAACTTGTGCACCTTCAGTAGCTAATTTATACATTGGACTGTGGGAAAGAGAATTTATGTATTCAGCAAGTAATCCATTTCTCAATAAAATTATTTTATGGAAGCGTTTTATAGATGATATAATTTTGTTATGGAAAGGAACTCAATCTGAATTTCAAGAATTTATTAGATTTTTACATTCTACAAATGACCATCTGCGTTTTATTTTTAATATAGCTAATGATCGACTTCCATATTTGGATATTTCTATAATGAAAACGTAAATGGTAGTTTTGAAACAGAGATTTATCGAAAAAATGTAGATGGTAATACTGTTTTGATGGCTTCTAGTTGTCATCCAGTCCATACGATTAAAAATATCCCTAAAGGTGAATTTTTAAGAGTTAAAAGAAATTTCAGTACAGATAATAGTTTTGTGATGAATGTAGATGTAATGGAAGCAAGGTTTAAGGAGAGGGGTTATAGTAGTACAGATATTTCACAAGCAAGAGAAAAGGCAATGAATACAGACAGAAATACATTATTACGACCATCAAGTGTGAATAATACACATGATACACGGTTTAGTGTTGTTACAACTTATTCATCACATGCAAAGTTTTTTTCTGAGGTTATAAGTAAACACTGGAGGGTTCTATTAGCGGAAAAAAATCTTGAGAATATAGCAGAACAGTCACCAAGAATTACATTTAGAAAGGCAGCTAGTCTAAAAGATAGTCTTGTACATAGCCACTTTGTAGATACACAAACAAATACGTGGCTAATACAACCCTTTGGTTGCTTTAAATGTAATAATTGCATTTATTGTGATCTTGTGAATAATGGTAAAACTTTTTCAACCATTAACAATACAAGGGAATTTACAATTAGACAATTTACATCTTGGGCAGACTGGGTGGACCATAGATCCTTATCTGCCGACACTGTCTATGTATCTATGTATCTTGTAACACGAGTGGTGTGATTTATCTGGCAACCTGCTCGTGTAATGCCTTTTATGTGGGGAAAACCGAAAGGAGTTTCAAGATTAGAGTTGGTGAGCACCAACGGGCTATATTAAGAGAAGATTTACTTTATGCCACGGCAGCACATATTTTAGCATGTAAAAACGGTAAGTGTAAACATTTTTTTAAGTATATGGCTATTGATAAAGTATCTCGGAAACCTGGGGGTAATTATAGAAATTTGATTCTTAAAAGAGAAGCTTTTTGGATTTTGCAATTAAAAGCAACTATTAGTGTAGGTTTAAATGGTAATTTTGATCTAAAGCCTTTTTTAGAAGAAAGACATTAGTCTATTGAGAAAGTGAAGCTGATTTTTCTTCCCTTTTTTGTAAATCCCCCAACTTCTATGTTCCTTTCCCTTGCATGTGGACTTTAGGTACTAATGATACCATTATTAGACATGTTTGATTTGTTGTGTTTTCTAATGATGTATAATTGTTAAACTAGTACTGCTGTTTATTTTTATTCATTGAATGTTTGAAGTAATTAGTGTTTTGCCTGTTAGATACTGTATATTGAATTCCATGGAGGAATGTAGTTTTCTAAGGATGTATAATTGTTAAACTAGTACTGCTGTTTTTATTCATTGAATGTTTGAAGTAATTAGTGTTCTGCCTGTTAAATATATAGAATTCCATGGAAGAATGTAGTACTGCTTCATTGTTATACACATTTTATTTGTGTTTTTTAATTGATGTAATTTGTCATGTGATCTATTCTAGGGTTATATATGTGTGTGTTTTTCCTGCCTCATTTAGCCTTTGATAAAGGGTCCAGTGGGACCAGAAACGCGTCAGGCAATTCAATAAATCCTTTTAAATGTTTCCCTTCTGGGCCAAGTTCTTTTGTGGTGGTGAGTGCCTGGATTTGTGTTTTTAACTTACCGTAACAGTAGATCTTCGAGAGAGTTTCCTGCAGTAGGTCTAGTTTCCCACCCTCGTTCCCCCAGCTCCTGGAGTTTTATTTCCTTTTCTCCTGTCTAGTTCCCTGGCTCAGCCAGGGCACAGGGCCCAGGAGTTGTTACTCCGTTTTTCTACTCCCTTCCTTAGGTCTCCGGTGGAAAAGAACTGGAGGGCAGGCGCAGGACCACCCCTTTTATAGTTGAGCTGACGTATCACCTGACAACGGGGGGGGGGAGGGGTGGTCCCCACTGATGATTGCTAGCTACAAGTTTGCCATGCAGACCTGGCGCCAGGGGGCGCAGTCCTATACGTGAAGACCTACTGCAGGAACCTCTCTCAAAGATCTGCTGTTACGGTAAGTTCTTACGTAACTGCTATATCTTCGAGAAAGAGAGGCTCTTGCAGTAGGCAAGCTTTTTCCCTCCCTCCTCCTCCCCCTCACTGCTGTTGCTTTTCAGCCAATTCTAGTGGCTGTAGGTGTCCTCTCCTTCTCTTGTCGCACCTTCTCTTAGGTCTCCATCAGGAGAACTGGAAGCGGGCATGGGGACCGCCCACTATATAGCGCCGGGCCAGTGTTGTTCTCATGACACCGGGTTGGTGGTTCCTCGCCAGACACAGCTAGCTAAGTTTTCTGTGTGGTCCTAGTGCCTGGCGGCTCAGTCCTAAGTGTTATTGCCTACTGCAAAAGCCTCTCTTGAAATCTACTGTTAAGGTAAGTTCTTACATAACTGTACTTTCCTCACCTTCATGAGGGTTCTGCTGAACCTGAAAAAGTCACAGCTTCAGCCCTCTCAAGAGCTCCTCTTCATAGGAGCCCTCCTGGACACCTCCAAGGCAAGAGCTTTTCTTCCAGAGAATAAGAGAAGTGACATTCTCCAGATGGCTCACTTCATCAGGAAGAACACTTCGCTACAAACTGATTCCATGCAGCAGATGTTAGGCCTCATGGTCTCGTCCGTGTTTACAGTACCTCTAGCTTGACTGCACATGAAGACCACCCAATGGATGTTCAGCACGCAGTGGTTTCCAACCACACATCTACATTCTAACCCCTTAAAAGTGATGGAGCTTCTGGCGAGATACCTTGCGTGGTGGATTCAGGAGGACAGCCTGCTCCAAGGTCTGCCCTTTGTCCTACCAGAGTCTCAGATCACCATCACCATGGATGCATCTCTGCTCAGCTGGGGGGGGCACTGCCAGGAACTCCACACTCGGGTGTGGAGCCAAGGGGAATCTCACCTACACATCAATGTTCTGCAGATGAGAGCAGTCCTGTATGCTGTTCAGGCCTTGGAAGATGTCGTCTGTTGCAAAGTAATTCTCCTCCAAACAGACAACAAAGCCGTGATGTACTACATCAACAAACAAGGTGGAGCTCCTCTTACCATCTGTGCAGGGAAGCCATGAGGGTGTGGGAATGGTGCATCGAACACAATGTCCCTATTCGGGCAGTCTACCTGCCAGAGACTCGGAACAGCCTGGTGAATCGCTTCAGCAGGACAGAGGCAAATCCACACGAATGGTCACTCGAACCAGACATCGTGCAATCACTATTTGACGAGTGGAGCAGTCCATACCTGTAACTTTTTGTGTCCTCACTCAATGCAAAATTGCCTCTATTCTGCTCCAGAAATCCAAAACCTGGAGTTTTCTGTCAGGATGCATTTAGACTGCAGTGAACAAGATGCTTTCTGGATTCATTTCCATCTCTTCCGCTAGTTCAGAGGGTGCTACTCAGACTGAAGGCACATGGGGCTGAAGGCGCAAGGTGTTGGAATACCTACTAGAGCTGTCATATGCGAGACTACAGTATTCAGCTGTAAAGGTACATCCCTGCACGCTTTCTGCCTATCATGAGCCAGTTCACAGTATGACGTTGGCTCAGTTACCGCTGGTTAAGGGGTTCCTCAAAGGCATTCTTCACACAAAGCTCCCAGTCAGGAAACCGCTAGCTGCGTGGGATATTAAGCTTATGCTAGACATGCTCACTTGTAAACCCTTTGAGCATCTAGCCACGTGTGACTTAGTTTCTTACCAGGAAGACCACCTTTCTGGTGGCCATCACATCCGTTCACAGGGTCCCTGACATACATGCCTTGGTCACGGACCCTCCGTATACTGTCTTTCGTAAAGACAAGGTGGCACTTCATACTCACCCTAAGTTCCTACCCATAGTGGTTTCGTACTTTAACCTTAATAAGTCCTTGGTTCTCCCCACTTATTTTTCTAACTTCCAGAATGAAGGGGAATGCACCTTTCATTCTCTGGACGTCAAGAGAGCTCCAAGCAACTCTTTTTGTTGTTCGTCTCAGCCCCGCTGGGCCAGCCAGTGGCCATTAGATGCATTTCTGCTTGGATAGTGGCATGTCTTTGCCACTGCAACTCTATGGTGCAGGTCATGTTGGAAGGCCAGGTGCATGCCCACTCTACTAGACTGGTAGCTGCATCCATGGCAGAGATCCGTTCTGTACCTGTTACAGACATTTGCAAAGTGACTACTTGAAGCTCTGTGCATACTTTTGTGAAGCACTACGCTCTAGATGTCCACGCCAGACAGCACCCTTCTTTTGGCAGGACAGTCCTTAATGGAATTCTGTCCTAAGGGAGCTCTGTCTCCTGCCACCCTGCTCGAGGGATTGGTTTTTGGCTTGGTACTTACCGAGCAGTGTGAATTAATGGTGAAGACTTTTAATTCCAGGAAGATATGAAAATGACGTACTTACTGTAATTCTTGATCTTAACGAACATACGAAATTTGACAGCAGATAAAGGCCTATAGGTCTATCAAATCTGCTCAATTTTGCAGCTAGCTGCCCTACTCAGCAGCTGCCCCTCCAACCCCCCAACCCTTCCTCTTACTCCATCCCAGCCCCTTTTGAAGCAGCTCACTGTTCTGCAGGATACCACTTCTGCTGGTAACATGTTCCACTCAGCCACTACCCTCTCCATAAGAAAGTGTCTTCTCATCTCTCTCCTGAACCTACCCCCCCCCCACAATCTCATAGCATGGCCTTGAGTATTTTTCCCTCACTTTGAAAAGCCCCTCCTTGCCAATCCTGTTTATGCCTGTCATGTACTTGAAGGTTTCTGTTATGTCCCCCTGTCCCTCCTCTCCTCCAGCAAGTACATGTTCAGTTCCCTCAGTCTGCTCTCGTATGGTAAGTCCCCCAGACCCTGGATCATCTTTGTTTCTCTGTGTTGTACCTCCTCCAGCCACTTAATGCCTTTCTTCGGTATGGGTGCCAGTACTGCATGCAATACTCCAGATGTGGTCTTATTAGCGATCTATACAATGGCAGAATAACCTCCACCCTCCTTGAGGATATACCCCTGGCAATACAACCCAGCATTTTATTGGCCTTTGCAGCTGCGTTCCTACGTTGAGCTGAGCTATTTATTGATCCCGTTATGATTACCCCAGAACCGTTTCTTCCTCAGTCACAGCAAGCTGTACCCCACCCAGCTGGTAGCTCCTTTTTGGATTTTTTGCCCCAAAATGTGGCACCTTGCACTTTTTGGCATTGAACTCCAACTGCCAGGTGTTTGACCAGGTCTCCAGCTTTATCAGATTCTCCTGCAACCTCTGCCAACCCTGTAGGTCATCCACCACCGCTCCCATCTTGGTGTCATCAGCAAACAGTCTGATCTTGCTTTTGATACCCATCGAAATGTCTGCAATGAATATCCCAAATAACACTGGTCCTAGCACTGAGCACTGCGGATCTCCGTTTGTCACTGCCCTTGAGTATGAGAGCTCTCCACCCACCACCACTCTCTGTTGTCTTCCACTTAGCCAGTTCCCTACGCCATCCCACCATCTTCTTGGAAAAGTCTTCACCATTCATTTACATGCCCAACCACCATCCCCCGAGCTCACTCATTCTGTTTCTAGTCTTCACTCTCTCTTGTGTTTTGGCGGTGAAGACTTTGTTTCTCGACCCTTCTTATACGGGTCAACCAGGCTATCTTATGCCTGCGTTAGGTGTTTCCTATGTATAGGTTACGCTGCACCTCCTCTGTCAAAAAGGTACTGAGATGGTTGGAGGGTCGATGCCAAGATAGCCTACACAGGCACAAGCCAGACTCACGGTGCCGTGCATGCATGGTCCTTCCTTGACACTGACCTTCCTGAAGATTTTTGGCTCTCCCGCTGGATCCTGACACCTTCGGCTTGAGCCCAACAGAGTGAGTGAATGGTGAAGATTTGTCCAGGAAGATCAAGAATTACGGTAGGTATGTAATTTTCTTTCTTCCGAAACTGTTCTGTCTCTCTGCACTCTCTGCCTATCATGAGCCAGTCCAGAACATGACTCTGACTCAACTACCTCTGTTCAAAAGATTCCTCAACCACATTCTACATACAAGGCCCCCAGTCAAGAAGCCGGTTGCCCCTTGAGATATTAACCTTGTACTAGACATACTAACTTGTGAACCTTTTGAGCCTCTAGCTACGTGTGATCTCAAGCTTCTGACCTGAAAAAAAGCCTTTCTGGGTGCCATCACTTCTGCTCTTAGGGTCTCTGAGATACATAGCTTTATTTACAGACCCTCCATATACCGTCTTTCACAAAGACATAGTGGTTGTCCGTAAACACCTTAAGTTCCCTACCAAAAGCAGTGCTCACGCTAACACACTGCTGACGCCCTGGGCAAAATCCAATTTTTGACGCACCGCTATAAATGCACTGCATCTGCTTTTGACGCAGCCCTTCTTTGCTGGACTGATGCATTGTCAGCTGCAAATGGTGCAGCGTGACTTTAAATTTGACTTGCATTATGGGCTTCCCTGTGGGACAACAGTGAGAGGGGTAGTGATTGGTCCTTTTTTTTTTTTTTTGTTATATTTATTTATTTTAATATTAGAGCCGTGATTAGCGAAATGCAGTTTAGGTGGCAGGGACCATCTGTGCAGGAGTGGTGAAGAAATCACAGTGTGGGCAGTGAATTGTTGATGAAGCTGGGGAGGAGCTCTGAGGGCCGGCATTCGTTTGTTTACTTAGTCTCTGCGGCGGCTTCACCGGCGAGTATTTTTCTCAACTGTGGCCCCTGTATTTCTCTGTGTGGCAGAAGGGAGGGATGGTGACAGCTGGTGACTGGGGAAGGAAGACACTGCTCTCATCATCAAGAGGCATTGGAAGAAGTTTGAATCCCGACTGAGCCAGGGGAGAGGTGACAGCTCAGGAGAAACCAGCACAA
This sequence comes from Neoceratodus forsteri, assembly GCA_016271365.2. NCBI lineage: Eukaryota > Metazoa > Chordata > Ceratodontiformes > Ceratodontidae > Neoceratodus > Neoceratodus forsteri. The sequence goes on along the minus strand of CM057454.1, from coordinate 717,728,248 downwards.
GGAGCAGAATGGTATCCAGTTCGACGGTTCTGTCCATGAGAAGTAATGGGGTCGGACGGAGCAAAACAACTAAATCTGTGCGTGGGTGAATCGGGGAAAGAGTCTGACCCGCATAGTGGCACAGATGTGTCTGGCTGGGGACTGGGTCAGGGATATAGGTCCTCGAGGCTGAAATTACCAGTGACACTCGGTGACAGCAAGGCAAGTTAGAAAAGGGATGTTTCTTTGGAAGGAGGGTTAGGGTGGGGTGCACTGGCCATATTGTCACTCACTGTATTTACTTAAATTACTGCCTCTCACTCTGGACCTCAGTACAGTACTGCCCTGCCTGACACTCAAAAGGAAAAGTAAGAATGGTGTGTCACCAATCGTACTTTACTGATTTGCTTCCTACAGGCTGAAGCACCTCTTGTATGTATATTTTGTAATCGGTGCATCAGCCCTACAGGAACTAGCACATCAGTATGATCGGTGAGACCCTTCTTACTTTTTCTGTTGTGTGTCAGGCAGGATTCAGTGCAAGGCAGTCTGTGAAGCACAACAGAAAGTGACAACGCTCTTTGGGTGGCAAACCGGGCAAAGTACCTGTTTTTTAAACATTTGAATTTTTAAGTAAGAGGAGGTAGTTTATAATGATGGGGCAAATCACAGTTTTTGAAGCAATGACCCCCAACTTTTGAAGCAGAGGGTCAGTCTGGCCCCCTGATTCTTGACTCTGACGCAAGGCCTGAAAAGTGGTTTCAGAGTTTCACCTCAGCCAGCCTTTGGTGCTGCCTACTTCTCATCCCAGGAATTCTTCTGTACACTTAACTGTTGCAGTACGCCAGCAGAGTATAGTTGCCCCAGAGGTGAAGTCAGTGTTAATGAACCTGAGCATTGGCCAATCAGGACAAATCTGTGCTGTGTATGGTGCTCTTACTTTCATTTCAAATTCTTTTCTCTGCAGCTTGTACAATACTGCCTCGGAGTGCTCTCTTCAGAACTTCTTTTTGAAATATTTTTTCCTACATTTTCATAGTTTTCGTCATTTTTGGGCTGTTTTTACAGTTACAGTAAGTTTTATAGTATTTTATATTTTTTCTGTGGATTTTCGTTCCGCAAAATCAGTCTTTTCCCCACATTTTTCTGACTAAAAAAATATATATTTAGAAGTAAAATTCCATGGATTTTGACTTTTTATTTTTTTTTTTTCTGCTGACTTGTGTTTTCAGGGTTTTTTTTTTGCATATTTTCACACATTTTGAACTTTTCTCTCAGTGGGACCCGGTTTCCCCTCTGTCCCCCAGCACTGTATACTGCCTTTTTCTTTTGAACTTTGTCAGTGTTCTGACTGCTTTTTTACTTTCAGTCAGACTATTTTTGGGCTGTACCCTATTTTATTTTCATTCTGCCTTGACTGTGGTTTTCAGACTGTCACAGTTTATTTTTGAGACAGTCTTTTGCTCTTGTTTACAGTTACCAATTCAGCTTTTAGGCTGCTTACTATGGCTTCACAGTCTGCCTCACCTTCCATAAAAAATAGAGATGAGGGGTCTGCCTCTCATCAGAAGAATAAAGAAAAGTTCTCTTTGGACATTAATGAAAATAAGCCTGATAAAAATTATAATGTCCAAGCCAAAAAAGACAAAATGAACACTGGTCCCTTGGGTCCTGCTAAAAGGAAATTGAAAGAAAAATATTTTACTGCAATGTAGAAAAGACACCAGAACACAAGGACACAATATGAAATTGAAGGGGGAGTAGATTAAGAGGGAACATGAGGAAGTTTTTCTACACAGAGTGGGTGGTGGACGCTTGGAATAGTCTGCCACAAGAGGTGGTGGGAGAAAGTACAGTGGAGGGGTTTAAACGTGCCTAGGACAGGCACAAGGGAACATTGGCCGGGAGGGAGTGATGAAAAGCCGTTGATTACTTAGGATCAGTGGACATATATAAGTATAGGGCCTACGGGCAGACTGGATGGGCCTAGTGGTCCTTATCTGCCGACAATTTCTATGTTACTGGCCCTCCCACTGAGAAAATAAGGGAGGTGCCAGTGACAAATAAAGATGTTACCTATGCAGAGGAAATGGCAAAGGCTTGGCAAATATATAAATATTTCAGGCTGTGGGCTCCCTTTTCAGGGCCCCAAATGAACCGAATTCTCCTATCCCCTCTGACCCTGGTCGTGGTCAGGGCAAATTCTTTGCAAGGGAATGTAATTTGGAAGAATCGCTAGATCTTCACTGTATGTATCTTCATTCATTCCTGCTGGGTAATATGCTGGAGGTGCTAGGACATCGCAGGAGCTATTAGCTTGGAGAATTTTTTCTAGGGGGAGGAGCCGGCACTGGGACGGTGCAGCCCTTGAGGCTGACGTATTGCATAGCGCTCAAGGGTTGGCCAGTAACTGACTCTGCCTCCTCCACCTCAGTTCTGTGTTTCCGACCGTTAAGAGTGCATCTCCTCGTGGAAGCTGAAGAGTGTTGCTGCTTACGCAGTTGAGAAATTTCAGTCGATCGAAAGTTCTGTATCACCATCACTCGACACCATAGATTCTGCAAACAGGTGAGACCGTTCTTTCTTTCTTTTATTTCTGTATTAGTTCTACGTTGCTGAGTGTCTTTCTGTGGTTTTGTTTAATTTTTTGTTGCGACGATCGTGTACAATTCGGGGCTTTCTATTAAATCTAAGGCAGGACATGCCCCCATGCGTTGGTGCCCCTTCGGCAAGTCCATGACCATAACAGATCGGCATGACCAATCTTACTTTGAGAGGGTTCCTTCAGTAGGTCATCACATATAGGACTGACGCCACCTGGCGTCTGGTCACACAGCAGACTTTTCTAGCAATGCCTGACGGGGGACCGCCCACCCGATGTCAGCGTGACTGTATATAGTGGGCGGTCCCCACGCCCACCCTCCAGTTCTTTCCCACCGTCACCTCGTGTCAGTCGCATTGCAGACTTCCATATAGCGATCGTGAAAGTTTATCGTGTCGGTTTATCCCTCGCTGCTTTTTTCTCAAAAAATGTGTTTTTCATTGATGTCTTCTCCCAAGAAGAAGTGCTCGTCCTGTGGCACGCAGATCCCGCACAAAGACGGTTACCTCAAGTGCGTCCTCTGTTTAGGCCCGGACCATCCAGTCTCCTTCTGCCCTGAGTGCCAGACCTTCAACCAGGCCACAAAAAAAGAGGAGACAGCAGGCTTTGGAGGCCCATCTGCTAATAGCTCACCTGATTTCCCTCGAAAAGAAAATGGATTGTCTCAGAGATTCGTTTAAAAAATCTTCTCTTTCAGAGAAACACAGGGAGAGATCTAGGGAATGGGACCGCTCTGTGGAAGACGCCAAGCCCTCAACGAGTAAGGCCCAGCTGCCGCCCAGAAAATCAGACAGTAAGTCTGGCAAAACTTTGGGGGATCAGTCGTCCGTCGGCTCCTCCAATGACCGCACCACCTCGGCCAATAAGTCGGCCCCTGGCTCCTCCGGGGACCGTGTGGCGGCCAGTAAGACATCTACCCAGGCAGTGGGTACTTGACCGGCTCCAGTCGATAAGCCCGCCAGGGGCTCCTCCCCTGATCGACCGACCCCACCCACTAAGTCAGCTGTCCCTGACTGCTCGGATCGGTCCACTGGCCGCCTGAAGGTGCTCTCACTCTGACTTCCCGGGCGGAACCAGAGCTAGAGAGAGTCCCTCTCCTCTCTTCCGCCTGCACTCCTCCAGTTCCTGTGGGGTACGTCCGGGCGATGGTAGAGGAGAGCCCATCAACCCTGTTGATGTTTCCAGCTAACTCGCCTCCTTCTGGGGTCAAGGAGAAAGAGGCCCTCCTTGGCCTACGGCCTTACTGTGGAGGCCCTCCTCCGACTTCCGGGGCTTCCAGCACCCCGATGTCAGTTATCCCGACAGCAGTCCCACAGCCGGGACCGGTTGACCGACCTCTGGCCCCAACGCTAGATCAGGTCCCGACACCAGGGCCTCTTCATCTGGCCCCGACGCCGGCCCCTCTGACACCAGATCACCTTCCAACGCCGGATCGGGTGGTACTGGTTCTGATGTCAGTTCCCCTGACGTGGGCTGTCCCGACGCCAGACCCTCAACCTATCTATACAACGGCAGGTCCGATGTGGGTTCCCCTGATGCCAGATCTGACGATGGGGTTTTTTTCCAGACCCCAAACTGTCCCACATTACCTGTCGGGGTATCCTGGGGACTACCCGGCAGTTCCACTCCAGAATAGAGTCACTTTGGACAGTTCTACCCTGGATTGAATCCCAACTCACACTTTATGGGATTCCAGGGCTATTACCCACCACCACCGGTTATCTCTCCTTCCCCCTCCTCCTTCCCCTCAGCCACTACCTACTCCACCACCCCTCCTTCTCCTCCAGTTACCCCAGATTTCAAGACTTTAATCCAGTCTTGGTGGCAGGGGGCATGGTCGGAGTTGGTCTCAGACCTGGAGACTAGACTCCCACAACTGCAGTCTCCTAGGTCCCTTTCCCCGAGAAGTTCATCTATAGCCACTGTCCACATTTCAGGGAAGACTCTGCAGGACGTTTCTCTTCTGGATAGCAGACGCCGTCCTGTCTAGGAGCTGGATGAAGACGACGACAGTTCAGAGGGGAGAGAAGATTCCTTGGAGGAGCATCCAGAGGATCATGAGGAGTCGAAAGGTAATGTCTCTCCAAAGTCTCTACCAGAAGACCCTGCCTTCTCGGACCTCTTGAGGGCCATGAAGGTGAAGGATTACTTCGAGTGGGAGTCGGAGGAACAGGACCCTATGAGACAAAGGCTCGCAGAGCACCTCGACTTAGAGTCTCTGTCTCCCTATACCCATTCCTCCCTGGATGGCACCTCACCAAGACCTCACCACTACCGTCTGGCAGATGCCTCATTCTATCCCGGCTGTCCCCAAGCAGGCGGACAGGATCTACCAGGCACCAAAGGATGCCCCATTCTTAAAGGTTCATCCCAAGGATGACTCTGTGATCATCTCTGCAGCTCATGCTCGCTCTTCAGTGCCTGAGCAAATGAGCACCACTTCTCCGGAATAAGAGTCGAGGCAGATGGGCCAGTTCGGGAAAAAGATATTCTCATCGGCCACGTGCGCCCTCCAGTCCCTCAGTTTCGTGGCCCACATGGTGTCCCATCAGAAAGCGACCCTGGCCAGGCTGGAATCGCGAGTCCAGTCCATGGATTCCTCGCCTTTGAAGGAGGATCTTGCCAAGGATCTCCGCCTCTCCAAGGTTTCCTGTAAGCACAGTTTACACACCACTTATGACTCCGTCGACTCAATGGCCCATACCTCGGCAACTGCCGTTGCCCTCAGACGGCATTCCTGGCTTCGCCATTCTGGACTCGCCAACATTGTCCAGTCAGTGATTCAGGATGCCCCTTTCAGGGGCTCAGTTCTTTTTGGTGGAGACACCAAGGATATTATCACAGACCTACAGGACAAGGGCGTTGCACTTAGGTCTGCCAGGTCTAATTACCGATTGGTCTCCGAGCAGCAGCAGCAGCCCTTTTGGAAAAAGACCTGGAGACAGAGAAAGGACTCTCAGGTGCGCCGCCAAGGGAAACGTAAAGCCACGGGTACAGCCCCACCTTCTGCTTCCAAATATCAGAGACGTTCAGGAGGTCCTCCCCTTGGATGTCCCGCCACTTCTTGACTCCCCATCCCCACTGCCTCCTCAGTCTTGCAACGGGGAGTAGGTGAGGGGGAGGTTTGCCCCAATGTGCAGGAGTGGAGAGCGGTCACCTCCAGCGAATGGGTCCTGCAGCTAGTGTCCGTCGGACACACCATAGAACTTCTGGAGATCCTCTTAGAAAATCCACCGCAGAAGTCCTCCTACTCTCCAGACCAGGCCCTTCTCATTCGCGAGGAAGTAAATTCACTCTTGCTCAAAGAAGCAATCGAGCACGTCCCCTTCGGGCAAAGGGAAAGGGATTTTATTCCCATTTTTTCCTGGTTCCAAAAAAGACTGGGGACTTCAGATCCATACTCTACCTTAGTCAGCTAAATCAGTTTGTCGAGTACAAAAAATTTTGAATGCTGACACTACAGAGTCTCCTTCCTCTACTCATGGAGAACCACTGGCTCTGTGCCCTGGATATGCAGGATGCCTACCTGCACATTCCTATTTTCCCCAGCCACCGCCGATTCCTGCGCTTTCGATTCCAAGGGGAACACTTCCATTTCCGGGCACTCCCTTTTGGCCTGTCTTTTACCAAGTGCCTGGTGTTGGTCTCAGCATTCCTACACCGCAGGGGTATTGCTGTCTTCCCTTACCTGGACGACTGGTTGATTTCAGCCCTGTCCTGGGATTCTTTGCTGGAGGCTCTTTCCTTTGCCCTGGACCTTTTTAGCAGACTAGCAATCACGGTCAGTGTTCCCAAGTCACCCTTTATCCCTTCCCAGAGAATTCAGTTCATTTGGGCAGTCCTGGATATGGCCCAGTTCAGAGTCTTCCTTCCTCCAAACAGAGTGGAGACTCTTGTCTGTCAGGCCTCCAAAGTGGCTTCCCTCAGGACCATCCCGGCTCGGGAAGTCCTTCGTCTTCTGGGCCTGATGGCGGCCTCCATCACTACCGTTCCTCTAGCAAGATTTCACATGAGGATTACTGAGTGGTCGTTGCGGTGCAGTGGGATCAGCTCGTGGACGACCTGGACCATCTGGTTCTAGTCTCCTCAGCAGTTCAGAAAGATTTGCAGTGGTGGACGGATTTGCGCAGTCTTTCTGTGGAACTTCCTTTTCGGAATCCTGCACTAGTAGCCACCCTCACCACAGATGTCTCGAATATGGGGTGGGGAGCTCACTTCGAGGAACACCAAGCCCAAGGGCTATGGTCCGGCTTGGAGACTTCTCTCCACATCAACGTTCTGGAGTTGAGGGCGGTACTGTACACGCTACAGGCCTTTCAGACCCTCCTTCCAAAGGGATCACTGCTAAGCCAAATGGACAATATGTCAGTAGTTTAGTATGTCAGCAAACAAGGAGGAACCCAGTCGTACCCCCTATGCAGGGAGGCGACGCAGGTGTGTAACTGGGCAGTCCAGCGCCACCTGGTCCTTGTGGCCGTGCACGCTCCAGGCATTCTAAACGTCCTGGCGGACAGTCTTAGCAGATCTCTGACCCTAGCTCATGAGTGGGAACTACATCAGGAAGTGGTGGGATCCATCTTCCATAATTGGGGGCATCCGGAAAGCGACCTCTTCGCCTCCCAATCCAACGCAAAACTTCCGAAGTTTTGCTCGCTCGTTCCAGAGCAAGGTGCTTTTTGGAGTGATGCATTGTCTCTATGTTGGACAGGGAAATTTTTCTACGCTTTGCCTCCATTTCCCATTCTGCAGAGGGTTCTCCTCAAGCTTCAAGCTTCTGGCGAAGAGGACAAAGATGATCCTCATCGCTCCTCTCTGACCGAGACAGATCTGGTTCCCGCTGCTACAGCAGCTTTTCCCGGGAACCACCGGTTCCAATTCCGGTGACCCACAACCTCCTGACCCAGGATCAGGGTCGACTGGTGCACCCGGGGCTCAGGACCCTGCATCTCCATGCGTGGCTCCTGCAGACATAGCGATATCCCTTTTTGGGGTTTCCTCCAGGGTTGTTCAAGTCCTCATTGAGGCCAGAAAACCTTCTACCCGTTCCACTTACGCCATGAAGTGGGAACGGTTTTCCAATTGGGCAACCGCTAAGGGTTGAAACCCCTTCTCTTGCTCAGCCCCACAAGTCATGGAATATCTCCTTCACTTGTCAGACTCGGGTCTGTCCTACTCTTCCTTAAAGGTCCATATCTCGGCTATCGCAGCGTACCACGAGCTAGTGGATGGTAAACCCATGGCTCAGTTGGATGTCTCAAAAATCTTTCTGAAAAGGATTCTCCATCTGAACCCCCAATCCGCCGGCCCACTCCGCCTTGGGACTTGAACTTTGTACTGGAAAAACTCACCCTTCCTCCTTTCGAGCCGGCTATGAGTTGTGATTTGCACTTCCTATCCTGGAAGGTGCCTTTTCTTGCGGCTATCATGTCAGCCCGAAGGATTTTGGAGCTTCACGCTCTAGTCTGCAAGGAGCCATACTTGATTTTCCATCGGACCGGGCGGTCCTCAAAACTCATCCGAGGTTTCTTCCCAAGGTGGTGTCAGAAGCCACGCTGAATCAGTCAGTTGAGCTTCCGGTGTATTACCCGTCCCCCTCTAACAGAGGTGAGGCGCTCCTTCACACGATGAATGTACATCGGATTCTCCGATGTTACACCCACCAGACCAAAGAGTTTCGCTCTTGCGACCAGTTGTTTGTCTCCTTTTCCCCCCCGAGATCGAAGGGCAAACCAGTTTCTAAGCCAGGCCTTTCCAAATGGTTAGGCAACTGCATTCATTACTGTTGACCAGAAGGACGATAAACCTCTGCTGGGTTCCATCAGAGGTCATTCTACTAGGGGCATGACTGCCTCCACGACCTTCCTTCAGAACGTTTCTGTGGCTGACATTTGCGCTGCCACTACTTGGAGTTCTGTCTATACCTTTACCAAGCATTGCAGTCTGGACATTGCTTCTAGGTGGAGGACTGGCTTTGGCCTAGCTGTCCTGCAGGGTCTTCTGTCCTAGACTGGGTCCTTCCTGGACCTCAGTTTTTTTCCGTTGGAGTTAGTTTTCTTCCTCCCTAGTTTCTGTTGGTCTCTCCTTGGAAGGACTGCTTGGTCCTATATGTGATGATCTACTGAAGGAACCCTCTCGAAGTAAGATAGTACAGTTACATAGGAACTTACCATAACAGTAGATCTTCGAGAGAGGTTCCTTCAGTAGGTCGTATTTTTCCCTCCCTCCTTCCCCTCATTTTTGTTTCTACAGGAACTCCAAATCCCGTTCACTTCTGCTGTCAGGCCTCTTCCTGGCCCAGCGGGAGAACTGAGGGCGGGTGGGGCCGCCCACTATATACAGTCATGCTGACGCTGGTCACGTGATGTCGGGTAGGCGGTCCCCATCAGGTATTGCTAGAAAAGTCTGCCGTGCTGCCTGACGCCAAGTGGAGTCAGTCCTATATCTGATGACCTACTGAAGGGACCTCTTCCGAAGATCTACTTTTACGGTAAGCTTCTACATAACTGTACTTTGTTTTACCTGCCTAGGAACCCAGCATGACATGGACAGTTGCGACGCTTGTTTCTCCATTGATCATGAGGTCCTTGAAATGCGCACATTGAAGGTTGGTTGGGATCCTCCCACCTTTGGAGGACAGCATCTGTCCAAGTATTCCAAGGTCAGGTCTTTGAACCCTTCCCCCAGGTCACCCACCAGTACTTTACATACCGGCAGGGAGCAGGCCTAGGCTGGTTTCTGGTTTGGCTGAGACCGCAGGCCTGTCACAGGGTTTGGTTAGACAGCTTGCCTCCTCCGGGGGGTCGATTGAGCACCCCTCTAGGTCTGTCGCTTCTTCGGAAGCATGCCCACCCCCCGGTGTCGCGGTCACAGCTATACGCTGGGCGCACACCGGCGGGGTCCTCAGTGCTGCCTGTCGACACCACCTCAGCTGCTGATTCCACCCCCGGAATCTGTGAGCGGAACAGTGTCACAGTTCGCACTAGGCCTGCCTCCATTACCATTAATGGCACCAGGAGCGGCAGGGTTTTAGGGGTGGCCTCTTTCCCAGTCTCCATGATTTCTTCCTCTTCAGAGGAGAATAATCAGGATGACCTGGAGTGGCTGCCTGGCTCCGTGGTGTCCCGTCGCCTGACTGGACCTAGTCGTGAGGTTCCCATGGTAGCATCTTCGTCCGTTCCCCCGGAGGGCCCTTGTCTTGGGGCTGACTCCTCTGAGTCAACCGGCACCATTCGCTGTACCAGGGATGCTCGCAGTGTCGATTCCAGCACCAGGGAGGAGGACGGTGCTATGGGCAGTGCCGCACTGGGAGCCAGGTTGGAGTCCTGCGCTGCCTCAGGAACTGGGTCTGGTGGCAGCGCCTTGGGCAGTGCCAGATTAGACTCTGGTTCGAGGGTGGGGTCTGGGATGGTCTCGACTGACTCAGACACCTCTCTTGGTGCCGGGGGCCTTGAATTCAGGGGGTGGCCCGTTTGGCGATCTCCTTGATCTTGTCCTCCATCTCAGGGGACTATGATTGGGATGATCCCGACTGGGTTCTGGACTCCTTGGATTCTGCCGGGGTCTCTCCAGGACCTTTAGAAGTTTCTAGTCAGGTGTCGGGTGGTGCTGTTGGTGACGCCGCCGCTGCAGGCCCTTCTGGCGCTGCCTCCTGTGCTGGGGTCTGTCGGAGGCCTCTCCAGTGCTCCTGTGAGTGGCAGCTCCATGGCCCACGCCATTTCTGGTGGTGGTGCCATTTCTGTTGGCAGCGCCACGTGCGGCACTGCCTCATTTTCTGGTGTCGTGGCCTGTGCCGGCTTGGGGGCAGGCATCCTTCTGTTGGCCAGGCCCAGACCTACTGTGATCTGTATCCCAGCTGATGAAGAGGATACTCGTGGGGGGGCACTGCTTTCCCTCCCAAGGCAACCAGTCCAGACTCTTCCACTAGGCCCCTTCTGAGGGGCAAGTCCCTCTCTTTGAAGTCAAGGGTTGGCAGGACATGGTCTGAGCGGCGACCTCCTCTGGGAGACCCTCGGAAACCTGTCAGGTGTCACAGTACGGACCCATCTCTGCCAGGGGATAGTCTTTTTTTCTTGTTTCATGGAGAGATGGGAGCTCTTAAGTCTCACAACCCGTCATTGAGAGACATAAGTGACTGCAGTTTTTTTGGACAGTGTCTTTCTTTCATGCAGTTGTTTAAGAGCTAAAGCATGGATTGCTGAGGTCCTGGGTACAGATCACAGTGAGTGTCACACTTTTCATTTCTACAATTGGATTTCTTTCATGCTGTCATAAATATATTTATAATTTCTTATTATCATTTGTGGATTTGGTGGGGGAAATTGTTTTGAGGTTGTTGGGTGGGCTAGGGTAGTTAAAGCTGGGGTGTGTATATGTTGGGTTTGATTGGTTGGAGTGAGAGTTTTGGTGTGTGTGTGAGGGTGTGTTTCTTGTATGAGTAGTGTGTTGTGTTTATTGTTTGTGGTTTGACTGCTGCTGTTGACTGTGATGTGCTGGGAGGGTATAAAGATGGTAATGCGCTTCCCTCTCCAGACTCTGGGACCTCCACCTTTTTTACTGTCCCCGCTTGCCACCTGTGACATATATAAAATGATGTACGTTTGGGTTAGTCAGGAGGCAGAAGAAGGCGGGGGGTTTGGGGCCTGGTGGGGAACTGGAAAGGGGTGGTGTGGTCAGATTGGGGTAACGGAGACAAGGAGATTCCCTGGGGTGAAATGGGACCAGGATAGGAGTCCTCCCTGCCTGGTTCCCATACCAAGAGCTCTGCCACATGTAGGCAGGTGGCATGGTCTTTCTTGACTGCTCATCCTACTCTGGCAGTGTTGTGCAACACCAGGTCTATTAAAAACAAGCCTGCTATAATTGCAGATCTTGTTGGTACATGTGACCTAGCATGCATCATTGAGACCTGGCTGGCCGAAAATGCATGCCCGATATTGGCCTCAGGAGTTCCAGTCGGGTTCTCGGTGATACACCGTCCGAGAATGGATCGTAGGGGCAGGGGGGGTAGCCATTTATTTTAAAGCAGAGCTAAGCCTTCTGGATGTGCCAGTGGGGTCCACCATATCCTTTGAGTGTATGGTGGGTGTGAGTGTGGGGTGCAGGATACTGCTTTTCTACTGTCCACCCGGGGATGGGAAAGAATTCCTGCAGGAAGTCGCAGACTTCATTGTTGACATGGTATCGGGATCCCCCATATGGTTAATCCTGGGGGATTTCAATGCCTGGGTCGACGATAAACTCTCACACTTCGCTCGAGACGTCTTCCAGCTTATGACTTCACTGGGCATCACACAGGTTGTTATCTCCGCAACTCACATTTGTGGTCACTCATTGGACCTGGTGTTCCTCCTTGGGTGGAGATCTGCGACTTGGTGGTGGAACCAGTTGGTTGGCCTGACCATCACACCATAGGATTCAGTTTCATGGCTTCTCCTAATGGGCCTGCCTTTACAGAGATGGTCTGGTACAGCCCTTTGAGGGGTGTGACCCCAGAGGGCCAAATGGCAGTGCTGGACCTGGCTTGTTGAGGGAATGCATGGATCCAGGGGATCTGGTACTTGCTTATAATAGGGCAGAGGCCCTGGATTCCATTGCTCCTGTTCGTGTTCGACCACTCACTCTTCGCCCAAGGTCCCCATGGTTTGATGGGACCTTGAAGGAGTTGAGGAGAGTTGGTCATAGGTTAGCAAGGACTTGGCGGAAGTCCGGCCTGAAGGTTGACAGCCTTAGATCGATGGACCATTATATGGTCTATCAATCAACAATAACCCATAAGAAGGCAGAATTCCTGTCCAGGGAGATTGTCGCTGCGCAAAACTGACCAGCTCAGCCCTTCCGGACTGTTGACAGATTGTGCAATCCAGCCTGTCTGCAGTCTGGGGGAGCCTTGTCACAAGAGATATGTGACGAGTTTGCTAGTTTTTTTTGCAGATACGGTTGCCACCATCAGGTCTGAGATCTGTCTAGCCACCTCTATGGGGTATTGCGGAGGTCGGCAGGTGGCTGCAAGCCCCCGGTGTACCTGGTCCGACTTTGACTGGCTGGACATCACGGACGTTGTGAGGATCATCCAGACTTTGCGGCCAACTGGCTATAGTCTGGATCCATGCCCAACGCACCTCCTTGTAGGGTGCGTTGAAGTGAATGGCCCGGTTCTGGCTGAGATAGTCTGGAAGTCATTGGAGAGGGGGATCTTTCCTGATCCCCTGAAGGAGCCGGTTGTGCGACCGCTCCTGAAATAAACCTCCCTTGACCTGGACTGTCTTAACAACCACAGACCACTCTATAACCTGCTCTTTTTGGGTAAGTTTATGGAGGAGGTGGTTGCGCTGCAGCTGGATGATCATTTATCCTCCCACAACGTCTGTGACTCTCTCCAGTCCAGATTTAGGAAGAGCCATAGCACTGAGACAGCCATTGTTCGGGTGCTTGATGATCTCCTAATAGCAAGAGATTGGAGGACTCGTTCCATCTTGGTCCTCCTCGATCTCTCAGCAGCATTTGCCACTGTGGACCATGGTGTGCTGTTGGAGTGCCTGCGGTTCATGTTGACTGTCAGGTACCATCCTCAGATGGTTTCAATCTTTCCTTGAGGGTAGGACGCAGAGAGTGGTCTCTGGAATTTATTCCTCTGACCATCTCCCCTATCCTGCAGGGGCCTGCAGGGCTCCATTTTGTCACCCATGTTGTTCGCAGTGTGTATGCTGCAGTTAGGGGACATTATTAGGCGGTACGGTTTGGGTTTTCACTACTACGCAGATGGTACTCAACTGTACGTCTTTTGCAACCAAATGGGGAGATGTCCCCTCAGTGTTTAACAACTTGCTTTCCGTGATCCAGGACTGGATAAGTGCCAGCTGGCTGCAGTTGAACCCTACTAAAACCAATGTGTTGGTGGTGGTGGATCCAGATCGTCGGGAGGTGGGTTTGTCGGTAGAAGAATCCTCTGGGCTTTGGCTTGGGGGGTGTACAGCTGACTACTTCAGATTGGGTGTGTAACCTGGTTGTTATTTTTCATGGCAGTTTGGCTGTTGTCAAGACCACTTTTTACCATCTGAGGAATATCGCCCGGGTGAAGCACCTGGTCCCTCCTGATGATCTTTCATCGTTGGTCCATGCCTTCATGACTTCTCGCCTTGACTACTGTAATGCCTTTTACCTAGGGCTACTGCGGATTGATATTTGCCACCTGCAGCTGTTGCAGAATGCGGCTGCCAGGCTGGTGACTGGTACATCTAGGACCAGTCACATTACGCCTGTGCTCCATGGACTGCACTGGCTGCCAGTGCGGTGGCATATCACCTTCAAGGTGGGTTTGGTGACCTATAAAGCCCTGCCTGATCAGGGACCCTGTTGCCTGCAAGATCTCCTTTGTCCCTACTGTCTCTCCCAACCACTCCAATCCACCGACAAGGGATTGCTATAGATCTCCAGGGTGAGGCTGAAGACATCAGGAGTCAGCTGCTTTGCATTTGCGTCCCCTACCCTGTGGAATTCTCTACCACTTATTGAGATGGTTATTTAATTTTATGTACAGGCGCCTTGATCATTGGAAAGGCACCTTTTTACAAATAAAAGTGATTTCATGTAAATATCTTCACCATTCATTACACCCTCCCTGTAACCAGGCGCAGGGCAGCGCTGTCCTGCCCTTTTTCTCTCCCTGCTCCTTGAGGTAGGATGAGAGTCAGGGGATGGGGTAGCTTTTTCTTCGAGGCAAACCCTGATCTTCCTGGACTGCAGTCTCCACCACTCAGTCACACTAATGGGATAGCGCTGGAGGCGCTAGGACCAAGAAGGAGCCAAAAATTTTCAGAAGGTTCAGCACTGAAACAAGACCACACATGCGCGGCACTGCGAGACTAGCTTGCACCTGTGTAGGCTATCTCAGCATCGACTCTCCAGCTGCCTCAGTTCCTTTTCTCTTGCCGTCGAGTGCGCTTGGATGTCGATGTCGCTCGTCTGCCGGAGTCTAAAGTTTTTGTCTATACAACAGCAGCATTAAACCGTTCAGTATTCGTTTAAATTAACATTTTAGTATTATTTTCTTATTTTAAGAAGACATAAAAGAAGATTATGAAGAAGAAAAAGAAATTCTGATGTGCCATCAACGGAGTCATCCTTAGACGGTAGTGGTGACAGTAGGAAGACTTTGTTTGAAAGTTGTTATGGCAGAGGGGGCTGTGTCCGGTCCGCCGCCCTTTACGAAGGGGGGGTCCAACCACGGGCAGTCCTGTGCTTGGGGGACGACAGTCCGCTGAAGCACAAATCTGGTGGTTCCAGGAATCTGGCTACTCTTGACCTCGAGCTCTTCTTCATCCTTGGGGGAAGAAGAATCGGTACCACTCGAGGTCGCCCTTTGGTACATCTGCACAGGGATTGTTGGTGGTGAGGAGCGGTAGGCCTGAACCGACTTTGGTGGGTTCCCCTTGGACCTGCTTTTAACGTCCGTGTTTTTTGACACCAGATTCCATCTCTGTTCTCGATGGAGTTTCGGTGAGCAATTTCACCTTATGGCCTCTCCTTTGGAGCAGGGGGTTTGACTTGTGTACAGTTTTCATGGCCAGTGTTCCCCGTTCTGGGGCCACCTTGTCTCAGAGCCGCTGGACCGGGGCTGGGTCGATTGGGTCATGATGTGCGCAGTACCTTCGCCATCGCGTTGACCCCTCGTGCCTACCCCCCTCCCCTTTTTTCCATGCAGGGGCCAGCATGGGTACCACTTTTCCTTCTCCCTTTTTCCTCAGGATCTTCTGGTGCCGTTGGTGCTGCTGGCATTGCCGTTGGTGCCGCTGTGCAGTGCCGTGGATGTGCCGTTGATGTGCGGTGCAGTGGATGGCACCGTTGGTCCTGTGGGTGCCACGTGGCACTGTAGTTGGTGCCACTGGTGCCGTGGATGGCACTGTTGGTACTGCCAGTGCCATTCATACTGCACAGTGCCGTGGATGGCGCCGTTGGTGTCATGCGGTGCCATGGTTGGTGCCGCTAGTGCTGCGCGGCAGTGTGGATGGGGCCATTGGTGCTGTGCGACGGCTTCACAGGTGGTACCACAGGTGTCAGGTGCCGCGGGTGATACCGGTGCCATGGGTGGTGCCAGTTGGTGCTGTCTGGTGGGTGGCGGAGTTTTCCTTCTGCAGACCTCTTCTTCCGTGAAAGTTATTGCAAGGAGTTTTCCACGGAATGAAGTCCTGCTCTGCGGAATATTTCCGCAGATCCTAATGGCTTTAAGTCCGAATGGGATCCTGTGTCATTCCGGTGGTTTTCCGCTGGTGGGACTCTTGTTCTGCGCTATTCTGCCGGCGGAATTCTGCATTCTGCTCAGCACTTGGTCAGCTCCTTAAGTGGCATCAAGCTCCTCAACACCTTTCCTGGTGGCGGAGTCTCTAGTGATTCTGACCTAGACCTCTGGGAAAGAAGTGCATCTGGATGAGTCTCTCCCTATCCTATTTGTCGGTGATACAGGGGATGACTCATTTTAGAAACTGGAGGGTAAACTTTCTCTCTCAGCAGAGTCTGTGATGGAAGTTCTTCTTTTCAGTTCTTCCTCAGGGATATGGGGTCCATCTTAACATCTCGGACTTCTTTAGTGGACCAAACACTTCTGTATCTGGACTCTTTTCAGTCGCCAGTACAATTACACCCTGTAGAACACACTAATTCAATGGTTGGGAGCCTTCCGGACTCTTCCGCACCTTTGAGAGGATATATAGCCGCCCTGTGATACTGCCTCTTCGGTGTCTTCATTGGCAACAGGTGATTAACATCTCTTCAGCTGTGATTATTGGTCCAGTCCCGCCGGTTTCAAGGCTCCCCCTGCCCCTCAGATGGATGACATCATCGTCATTCTTGTATCAGGCAGTCCTTTCAATGTAGAAGCCTGAAAGCCTTGTCAGGCTCTAACTAATTGTCAAAAAAAATATATATATACACACACACACACACACACGTACATATATATATATATACACACACACACACATACATACACTCACAGCAGAGGGCCTAGCCCGAAACTTCCCGATACAATCCTTCTGGATTCAGCACAGGTTCTGGTCATCTCTAAACTACAGTGGAGAACACCTGACTTCGTCTACTTCTTGGAGAAGTCCAGTCCAGTGGAGATATGGGTCATCGCTTTTTTCCGAGGGAGATTTGCTCTTAATTTAGAGATGTTCCCCTAAACCTAGGCAGCAGCCCAGTCTGTTGGTTTTGTTTCTTCAGACCCTCTTCTCTTGATCAGAGCCTCAGAGCAACAGAAATGACTCCACGGCAAGTCAGAACACAGGTTCCTATTTCCTTACTTGCTGCAAGTTAACAGGCGGCATGCTCCCTTCTCAACCATAAAGGTCAAGAGGGTTCTTGTTCAAGAGGTGGATTCTTGTTATTCATACCTTCACTTCCTGCACATTGATTCCGTGCCAGTCGTTCTGGACTGGACTCTTCGGAAACAGTTGCTCAGCTCTCCTCTCCCTTTCTCAGAAAGAGTTTTTCCATTTAGGGGAATGTGTTAGTTTCACCTTCCCAGCAGCTGCTTCTCTTAGGAGCTCCCCTAGTTACCTCCAGGGCACAAAGGAGACCTTCTGACATGAAGTTGCCCACTTCAAGCACGTGATGAAACTGTGTTGTTCATTTTTCATCAGCAAGCAATTTAGAGCTTTTTTCCTACTCCCTTTGAGGAACGCCAGACCGAGTGGTGCCTCACCACGTTGAGTCACTTCAGTTATTAGGTGCTCACTTTCAACAAATGGGTCAGCCTGAACTTGGTCCTTTCTGTGTCCCCCCTCGACGCAGATCTGCCCGTCTTGCCTCAGAAATCCAGACCCTGTTTTTTTCTGTCAGAATGCTTCTCCACAGTGGACACGTCCTCCTGTACACTCTCCCTCTCTTCCCTTAGTTTAGAGACTGCTACTACAGCTGTAGGCAAACAGGGGCAGAATGATTCCTCTTGTAATAAGAAGTGGGTAGGCTCTGATTCTCCCAGACTGCCACAAGAGGCTTCTAAGTCATGCTTTGGCCTTCCATCAGGAAGGCTTAAGTGACTAAGTGGAAACCTTTCTCCATTGATGGGCTAACCCCACCTGCACCTCCAATTGCTAACCAAGTAAGGGGTTCAAGTGCCTCTTGGACCTGTTGTTCACAGGCCAGCCATACTTGGTAGTGGGGGTATCCATCTGCACTTTCTCGGTCTACCTTGAACCAGTAGACTTCACCTCCAGCTCTTTCAGTTAGTAAAGCTTTTTGACTTTACCAAATTGAGAAGCCAGGTTCTCATCGCTCTTCTAGAGTGGTTGCGACCTCCTGGCGGAGTTTCATTTTGTGTCCGTTGCAATCTTCTGCAAAGTGGTGAGTTGGAACTCAAGTGCATACCTTTGAAGCACTGTGTTCTGGATCTTCTTTCCAGAGAGCTCTTTTCTCAGTAGGACAGTCCTTGGACATTCTTTCTGAGTGAACCCTATCTCCTACTGCCCTGCTCTGAGTGGTTTGGTTTTAGCTTGGTATCTCCCATTAGTGTGATTGAGTGGTGGAGACTGCAGTTCAGGAAGATATGGAAATTATGTACTTACCGTAATTCTTGATCTTCTTGGACGCAGTCTCCACCACTCATTCACACGCCCACCCTCCATCCCCTGGGCTCACTCGTTTTGTTTCTTTGATCTTCATGGCCTTGTGGTCCCAGTGTGAAGACTTTGCTCAATTGACCCTTCTTGCAAGGGTCATCCGGGCCTTTCAGGCCCAGAAGGTTAGGATAAGTTAATTTTTACTAGTTACGCTGCACCTCTTCTGTTGAAAAGGTGCTGAGGCAGTTGGAGGGTCGACGCCAAGATAGCCTACACAGGCGCAAGCTAGCCTTGCATTGCCACGCATGCGTGGTCCTGTCTCGGCCCCGAACCTTCTGAAAATTTTGGTCTCCCCGCTTGATCCTAGTGTCTCCGGCGCTATTCCATTAGTGTGAATGAGTGGTGGAGACTGCATCCAGGATGATCAAGAATTACGGTAAGTACATAATTTCCATTTCCCTAACTTTAGTGGCTCTGTCAGCCCTTTTGCTGTGATGGCCTTCTGAACGTTTTTCTCTGTTCTGCTCCCCTGTAGGGGTAGGAAGAATCCCCCTATACGGTCTTCTGATCTTACTTCGAGATGGAGCTCTTGCAGCAGGTAGCACAAGTAGGACTGAAGCCAGCAGGCAGCAGGACTCCATGGAAAATTTCTAGCTAGCAGTATACAGCAGGGGACCGCCCCCGGACGTCCCATGTGGTATAAAGGAGGTGGTCCCCCAGCACCCTTCAGTTCTTTTCGCACTGTCAACTCGCATGCATTGGCTCCACAGATGCCTTCATCTTCGATCGACTGCCATTTCACCAGTGTTGTCAGCGCTTTATTTTTCAACAAGTTTGTTTTTCTCTTTTATTTTTCTGCATGTCGACTTCCCCGACGTCATCCATAGATGGCACTAGTCTGTGTGTGCCTGCAGAAAACAAATCCTGTCGCGGGATGAACACTTAACCTGCCTGCTGTGTTTAGACCCAGACCATGACACCGAGGCCTGCCCACACTGCCAGAAATTCAGTAGAAGAATGAGGATACGCCGCCAGAAGAACTTCCATGCCTACTTAACGGAGCAGAAATTAGCTGCCATGCAGAAGGATTCTTCTGCCAGGAAGGGCCCCTCTCACAAAAAATCAGGGAAGCATCACCATAAAGAGAAGAGGAGAGAGAGGGAGAGGGAAAGAGATGGATCCCTGTCGGGGTTCAGACAATGCATTCTCCTACCAGATTGACAGTAGTGAGACCACCCGCCTAGATAAGGGTGACGGGGGTGGGGGGGGGCTCTACGCAAGAGTCTTCTACACTACAACCTCTGAAAACCCGGCCACACTCCCATTCTTCAGGCCGTCATTCAAACACCAATGTCAGGTCTTCTTCCAGTGACTGACCAACGAAAGCGTCCTCCAAGTCGGCTTCCTTGGGAGCCGACTCCTTGGATAGACGTAGGGATTCGAGTCCACTCCTCCTCAGTCTCTCAACCCCCTAGGGGCCTAACATCAATCAAGCCGGAGAAGAGGACGATGGAGAAACGGCCACCCCCCAATGACACAGTCCTTCGCCAATCCCTGATGTCCGAAAAATGGACGACGGCTTCAGGTAGGTCGCCAGATGAGACCCATCATCAGGCAAAGGAGCCCAACACCAGGCAACCTAGAGCTCCCAATACCTCGAAACCAGCATTGTTGTTACACTGCCGACCCCGACTGATGAACACAGCGACCCACCATCAGGTAGCCGACATCAGCCTCACACAAGAATCTGGCTGATGACCTTAGAACCCCACCTAAAGCTGGCAGGACCCCCTCACCTAAAGACCCATCGCCACCTACAGGGCTGACGATGGGTACACCAAAGCCGCCAACTCCGTCCCCAGACCAGACGACAGATCAGGAGCCAGGTCCATTGAACCTGCAGACGCTGGATTAGGAGCCAAGACTCCACCTGTCACAGGTAAAAACCTGTTTGCTTCTTGGTGGGGCACTATCAAGTCTGACATCCTCCCAGCCAAACATACGGGGTAGAGGAGCCTAATCCCAGGGAACCCACTCCTCCACCCAAAGAACTTACTCCTCCACCCAAAGAGCCCATTCCTTCACCCACTAGCAGGGGTCGCTCAGGCCATAAAAGGCACTCCCGAGCAAAGAGCAGGAGCTTGTCGCCCTCCACGGATGATCATAAGCGTAAGCACAGACATACTAGGTCCAGGTCCTCCTCCTCAGTGGAATCTGACCATTCCTCATATTCCTTATCCAGGTCCTCCTCGGGGGGGGAGACCTCCCATCCCTGGATCTGAGGGACACATCAAGGTCCCCGCCTGACGACCCCTCCTTTATGGAGGTTATGCGTCACATCCAATCAAACATGGGCTGGGACACTGGGGACCTCGACCCTGAAAGATGCCGGCTTGCTAAATAACTGCGCCAGAGAGACCCCAAACCAGTGGTCGTTCCACCACTAGTGAACACTTTTCAGGACATAACCAAGGCAGCATGGAAGTATCCCTCCATGTCTTCAGCCATCTCAAGGAAGGCAAATTGCTACAGGGCACCCCAAGAGGAATCCTTCCTAGGCAAACAACCAGTAGCTGACTCCATAGTCATCATGGCTGTTCATGATAGGTCCCAGAGACCAAAACATCTAAGCACACAGCCACCGGACTGAGAGTTCAAGCAGCTGGATTCAATGAGCAGGCGGGTATATTCTTCTGCTACCTGCACTGTCAGGTCTTTGAACTTCCTGACCCAAGTGGTGCAGTTTTAGAACGCGATGTGGGAACGGGATGGATTTAGTTCGGCACCTACCAGATTGTCCCCAGAAAGCCGAGTTGGAGAAACCTATGCAGACGGGATCAGACATAAGCACTCACGTCCTTAGGTTGGCCTGTGATTCAGCAGACACTGCAGCAAGGGCAGCCACTATGGGGGTATGCCTCAGGAGACACTCTTGGCTTAGGGTCTTGGGTTTCGCCCAAGATGTCCAAGCAGGAATCCTGGACGCCCCTTTTAAGGGCTCAGTCCTTTTCAGAGAGGAATCCAAAAAGATTATCACCAGAATTCAGGACTCGGGGAAAGCTGTATGCATAGCCCAAACAAAAAACATTTTGAAAACAGTGTTTTCGTGGCAAATCCGGCCACCAAACCAGGTACCAGCAACAGAGAGGAGGCTATGGTCACAAAGGCCTCTCTCGTGGCTCAGGAAACTCAGGGCAATGGTCAGCCATACCCACCTAGACCACTCTGCCCTCAGCCACTAATGCCTGACTTTTGGCCGAACCCTCCTCTCCAGATAGATTTAGCAGGAGAGGTGGTCAGAAGCCACTTTTCTCTCTATCAAGATGGCTGGAAGCTGGTCACCTCTGACCAATGGGCTCTACAAATGATTCAGTGGGGTCACACAATAGAATTTACTGAGATATCCCTAGACAGACCACCCCTATTTTCCCATTATTGCCAATCCCATGCTGCTCTCATCCAGGATGAAATCCAGGCCCTGCTGGTCAAGAGAGCAATAGAGCCTGTACCAAACAGTCAGAAGGGACAGGGGTACTGTTCTCACTTCTTCCTAGTACCCAAGAAAACGGGAGATCTCAGGCCCATCCTAGACCTCAGCGACCTCAACAACTACGTAGAGTAAAGGCACTTTTGGATGTTCACTCTACAGGGTCTACTCCCCATGATCCACCAAAGATATTGGCTCTCATCCCTGGATATGCAGGGTGCATACTTACACATCCTGATAGCCAGTTACCACAGGAGATTCCTACAGTTCGAATTCCAGGGTCAACACTTCAAATTCATGGCACTACCATTCAGCCTATCTTCGGCACCAAGGGTTTTCACCAAGTGCCTAGCAGTAGTGGCCACAGCTCTCTGGAGGAGAGTCCATTATGTCTTCCCTTACCTGGATGATTGGCTTCTCACAGCACCATCAAGGGAGCCTCTTCAGCACATGGTGGAAGACACTTCTTCTCTCTTTGTGGCACTAGGACTCACAGTCATCATGCCAAAATCATCACCCTGGCTGACTCAGAGGCTCCAGTTCATCGGAGCACTACTCGACACCTCTCAGGGGAAGGCCTTTCTTCCAGAGCGGACCGCTAAGGGGGCTCGCTCACCACATTCCGTCTTTACGATAAGTCCCGGCCAGGACAGTGCTCAGACGTCTCGGCCACATGACAGCAACCATTGCCACTGGACCAGTGGCCAGACTCCAGATGAGGACGATCCAGTAGACACAGAGGGCCTAGCAGGATCAACATTAGAATGATCTAGATCAACCAGTCTCAATCCCAGAACCTGTCTGGCAAGCCCTCCAATGGTGGATGGTGCCATCTCACCTATCTGTGGGTACCCCCTTCCAAAGGATACAACCTACCCAAATATTGACAACAGATGCCTCAGGCACAGGCTGGGGAGCACATCTACACAATTGCAGGACTCGAGAGATTTTGGTCCCCGACCAAGGAGTCCCTGCATAACAATGTATTAGAAATCAGGGCCATCCTATACTCCTTACAGGCACTGCAAATGGACATACTTCCGGGACACCTCCTGGTCCAGATGGACAACATGTCGGTGGTGTTCTGTATCAGCAACCAAAGGGGAACACACTCATATCCACTCTGCCGTGAGGTCATGAGCGTTTGGGAGTGGGCCATAGCTCACCAGAAGGATATCTCGGCAGTTCACATCCCAGGTGTGCAAAACACACTGGCAGGCGTCCTAAGCCGGTCAAGATCCAGAACCCATGAGTGGGAACTCCAGCAGTCGGTCATACAAGATCTGTTTGACAGGTGGGGACTGCCAGAGCTGGACCTTTTTGCATCCCCACACAATGCACAACTGCCCAGTTTTTGCTCGCTAGATCCAGGGCCTGGTGTTTTCTGACTAGACACGTCATCCCTCTGCTGGACAGGGTGATTCCTCTACACCTTCCCTTCCTTTCCCCGATACAGACGGTACTTCTCAAACTGCTGTCAGAAGGGGCAGACATGATCCTTGTAGCGCCCTTCTGGCCTCGACAGATTTGGTTCCCCCTACTCCAGCAACTGGCAAGGGAACCACCTCTTCCACTTCCGCTCACTATCTCAGGACAATGGGACCTTAGTCCACCCAGACCCGAGATCCTTACACCTGTATGCATTGCTCCAACAAACTCATCCATTTCCCGCTACGGGGTCTTCGCCAGAGTAGCAGACATTCTGGTGGCCACCAGGAAACCATCTACCAGAGCCACATACGCTATGAAGTGGAAACACTTCTGCCTCTGGGCACTCAGCCATCAAGTAGATCTATTCACTTGCCCAGTGAACTCAGTACTAGAGTACCTCCTTTACCTTTTTGACTCAGGCCTCAGCTACTCTTCCATAAAGGTGCACCTCTCTGCGGTGTCTGCTTATCATGCACCTGTGAAGGGACAAACCCTGGCACAGTCAGATCTTGCATGCACTTTCTTGCATGGTATCCTTCATATGAAGCCACCCATCGGGGATCTTCTTTTTGTCCCGGAAAAACTTGCGTTACCTCTATGTGAACCAGCCACTGATTGGGAGCTGCACTTTCTCTCTTGAAAAGCATTGTTCTAGGAGCGTGGATATGTTGTTCATCCACACTTCTTGGCATGTCACCTTCCACTTTAAATCTTGACGGAAGTCTTCAAGCTGGCTCCTCCCACCCACCCGGGTGGTATATACCTCGGCTCCACCCCATGATGCCAGATCTTCCTTTCCGCTGGAAGATACAGGTTCCCTCCTGCCCTTGCAGCAATTTGTAGGCCCTGGATTCAAAACATCAGTATTTACCGAAGTTACTTTTAAAACTCGTTCGAGTTAGCGATTGCGATTCTACCACATCGGATATGGAGGAAAAATCTTCCCCCCAGATTTCGCCGGTGCCCCTGCAGCCAGAAGATGTCACGCACCGATCCCCACCTAACATGCGTTTACTGCCTAGGTGCCGGATGTGACACCTCGACATATACTTTTTGCTTGACCTTCCATCCCAACGTCCTGGATGACCTCAAGGCGCGTTTGAAGCTGGGGAGACCGGAGAAAAGGAACCCACCAGTGAAATCGAAGGAGGCGAGGTAGGTGGTTTCCACTGCCGTGGGATCCACTGAGCAGCTGGAACAAATGAAGGCATTTGAGGAGGAAGCAGCTAAAGCTTCGGCCAGTCGAAGCTTCTTCATTCCGCTGAACCTTAGCTCCACCTTTTCAGGCTCCTTCAAGGAGTTGTGTTAGTCTCTCCCCACCCGGGGTGAGGCGCCCTTGAGCTTGCACTCCTCCCACTCTCAGAAGAGAGACAAGGACTCGATGTCTTTGTCCCGATGAAGACGTTCCTGGTACCAAGAAAGGTCCTAGTCCCGGGAAACCGCGCTCTCGACTTCGGTCGAGATCGCATCCTCCGCCGCTGGCTTTACGGACCTTCCGTCTGGGCAGGAGACCGAGGAAGTGGTCAATGAGGTGGAAATAGTCCTCGATCCTATCGAACCTTTATCACCGGCTCTGCCCGATGATTCCTTGGAGAGGACTCCTTTCCTCATTTTTCCTGATGAGAAAACCCAGCCTGCTGGTGTCCCCATCAAGGAACCGGTTCCAGACCCTCGGGTGTCACCGATTCCGGTGTCTCCAGATTGACCGAGTCAGCCTCCCCGATCTCGATCGAGGTCTGGAACCCCTCAGCGAACGACCGAGGAAGAGCCATAAATGCTCTAAGAGGTAGCGCCACAGATGCTCCTCATCCCCTCAGGACGAGGAGGCTTGGCAGAAACTCTGTCGACGCTATGAGGACCTAATGTGGCAACAGTTTGTTTTGACCGGGCAGAAACTGGCTCCGCCATCCACCCTGGCCATCACTTGGCTTTCGCCTCCTAGGCCGAAGCCGACCCCTTCTGAGCTGACTCCTTTGGTTCCCCCACCCGCGGGGCCGGCCCGTGTTCTGGTTCGGCCAAAACTGGTTTCTCCACTTGTCTGGGTGGAACCACCACCTAAGCAGCCTCAGGGAGGAACGCCCTCAAAAGAGGATCGGCCAGACACCTGGCTTCACCGGCACCTGTCTATCACGGTCACCCTGGATCGCCCTTGGCGTGTAGAGGGTGACTTAGGTGGTAAACCGTTTTATCCCCACTCTTCGGACTCTTGACGTCACAGGACTGCACTCACATCCCAGGGATGATGAGTCCTCCGTGACAGGGTTGGAGGAAGGTCCTTCCTCCTTCCAGGGCATCCTCCGCCTCATCTCCGACTCTACCGGAATGCCCCTGGAATCCATCCAGAAAAAGGCAGAGTACCCTCTCACCAACATCCTCAAGAGAGGGAATATCCCGACGGAGGCCTTTCCAGTAGCCAAGGCTATCGTGGGCCCGGCTATTGAACTTTGGCAGTGCCCTGCTTCTTGTCCAGCCCATGGGGTCTGCTGCAGGGTTCACAGAGCACCCTTCAGCTGAGAGCCTGGTGACCACCTCTGCGTTCAGGTGTACTGGGAGTTCAGCCAACACTGACCGACCAGCGGACAAGGAGTCCAAGTATATGGACCATTCAGCCTGTAAGGTCTATGCGGCCTCTTCTTTGGGCCTTCGTCAGGCCAGCTCGGTGGTTATTATGGCACACTTCTCTCATGCCCTTCTTGGGTCATTAGACGAGGTCCTCCCTCATCTCCCAGCGGACATGCAAACCACGGTCAAGCAAGTCTGCAACCAGGGTCGTGCTGTCGCAAAACAGCATTTCCAGACGGTCTTGGACATAGGGGATTCTTGTGCCCACTCTTTAGCAGTCGCAGTGGCCACTCACCGCAGGGCTTGGCTGAGGCTTTCCTCCTTTCCAGCGGATACCCAGCACAAGCTTGCTGATGTGCCCTTCCTAGGTACTGACTTGTTTGGTCCAGGAGTGGCTGGTCACCTTCAGCGTATAGAGCAGTCCAGTGCCACCTTGGATGCCACTTCTGCTAAGGGTTCTTCAGGCAAGAACCAGCAGAAGAAAAAGAATAAGCCATTTCAGCATTCTTCCACTGCGGTCAGGCAGCCCTCCTATCAAGGAGGTCAGCAGCAACAACAGCAGCAGTCTCAAGCTTGGCACCTGCGGCCGAAGCAGGGCCCTCAACAGCCCCGTAAGGGTGGCCAAGGCACAGGGGCCTCCTCCTCCTCCTCTTCCAAGCCTGCTCAGGGACGGGTTGGGGGTGGCGGCCCCCATTCCCGTCACACCAGTTCTGGGTCCTCCCGTGTGGGGGCCAGCTCCACCACTTTCTTTCTGCCTGGTCCGATATCACTTCGGACAGGTGAGTTCTCGAAGTGGTCAGTCAGGGACTGCCTCTAGAGGTCGAGCAGTACCCTCCCAGCCGAGTCCGCGCCCCTCGGGAGGAAAGGATCTCGACTTGCTCCCAGTCGGCTCTTCGAGACGACATAGCTCAGCTCCTCCTCAAGGAGGCTATAGCTCCAGTGCCGGATCCTCCGACAGACCCAGGCTTCGTTCCAGGTATTTCCTGGTGCCCAAGCGGACGAGGGGTTGGCGCCCCATCTTAGATCTCCACGACCTGAATTAGTATCTCAGGTCTTGCACCTTCCAGATGGTAACTCTGAACCAGATCATACCATCTCCGGAGCGCAACATGTGGTTCTGTTCTCTGGATCTACAGGACACGTTCTTTCACTTCCCTCTCCGTCCTTTCCACCAGCGGTTTCTCCACTTCAGGGTCGAGGGGACCCTGTACGAGTTCTGAGCCATGCCGTTCGGCCTGTCATCGGCCCCTCGAGTTTTCACCAAATGCATTGCAGTGGTGGCGACCCACCTTCAGCGTCGAGGAGTCCAAATTTACCCTTATCTTGATGATTGGCTCTTGGCAGGTTCCTCCCTTCAGGAGGTGGAGAGGTCCAGGGATCTGGCCCTCTGAACCTGCTTCCAACTTGGCCTCATGATCAACGAGGCCAAGTCGGAACTCGTGCCTTCTCAGGTGATGGGCTTCACCGGGGCAGAGCTCAACTCTCGTCAAGCCAGAGCTCTGTTCCGGGCGGACAGGGCAGAGGTTCTCTCCTCCTTTGCCTGATCATTTCTGGTTGGACACTTGTGCCCTGCCCGGGACTTTCTGCGCCTTCTGGGTTACATGGTGGCGTGCACCTCAGTGGTCCATTGGGCCAGGTGGCACATGCTCCCCCCTCCAGTGGGAGCTGGCCGCCCAGTGGACTCAGCGCCACAGTCACCTCGACCAGCTGATCACTGTTACCCAGAAGATGTGGGACGCTCTCCAGTGGTGGACCGCCCCAGAACGGTTGCAGGAACGGATCCCCTTTGTCCACCCCGAGCAGACGGTCATTCTTACGACCGATGTCTCTCTCATGGGCTGGGGAGCCCACATGGGGGACAGCAAAGCCCATGGGTTCTGCACCCCCGAGGAGTCCTGATGCCACACTCAGAGCAGACAGACTGGTGATGTCAGCTTTCGCTCCTCAGCTCTGGGGTCAAGTGGTTCAAGTCCAGATGGACAATACCATGACCATGTACTACCTCAACAAACAGAGCGGCACGCACTCCCATCTGCTGTGCAAGGAGGCGCTCCGCATCTGGACCCTCGTTAGTCGGAGGCGGATCTCCTAGCCATCCATGTGGCAGGAGCCTCGAACCAGCTGGCGGATGTTCTCAGCTGCATAGGCCAGACATCCCATGAGTGGTCTCTCCATCCAGAGATAGCTTACAGCCTGTTCTCCCATTGGGGCAAACCACTGGTGGACCTGTTTGCCTCCAGGGAAAACACCAAGTTGAGACTGTTCATGCCCGCCCCCCTCAGCAGAGCTCGCTGCAGGGGGATGACTTTTCGAGGCCGTGGACCCTAGGCCTCTTCTGCACCTTCCACCCATTTCCCTTGCTCCATAAGGTGTTACTCAAGGCAAGGAGGGACAAGGCGAAGGTGATTCTGGTAGCCCCAGACTGCGAACAAATCCTAAGTTTATGCCAGAGGTAGTGTCTGAATTTACCTTTAACCAAGACATCAACCTGCCTGTTTATTATCCAGAGCACTCAAATCAAGGAAAAGCTCTGTTACACACCCTAGATGTCCACCAGATTCTTCGGTATTATTTAACCCGAACCCGGAAATCCAGATCGTCTGACCAACTCCGATGTTCTGTATGTTCGTAACTGTTCAACTCTTTTGCCCCCCGAATGTTAGGGGAACCTGTTACAAATCAAACCCTTTCTAAATGGTTGGTGAATTGCATTGTATTCTGTTACCAGAAGTAGGACAAATCTTTACCGGGACCGGTACAGGGCCACTCCACCAGAGGAGTAGCAGCCTCTCTTGCCTCCTTGAGGAATGTGTCTGCAGCAAACATATGTGCATCAGCCACTTGGACTTCAGGCCACACATTCAGTAAGCATTACAGTCTGGACATTGCTTCTTGGTGCAGGACCAGCATCATCCTTGCGGTCCTGCAGGGCCTTCTTTCTTGAGGGACTTGGTCTGTATCTCTTGATCTTACTTCGAGACACAGCTCTTGCAGCAGGTTACACCATTAGGACTGAAGCCGGCAGGCGTCAGGACCTCACGGAAAAATTCTAGCTAGCTATCTTCAGCGGGGACCGCCTCCGACGTCAGACGTAGTACATAAGGGGGCGGTCCCGCCCGATTCCCCAGTTTTTTCCCGCCGTCGACTTGCATGTCTCGACCCTTCGGTTCAGTCTCTAGCGCGCGACGCGTGGTTAAGTTCTTTCCTACGGGAAATTCAAATTTGTTCAATCAAGTTTTTCTCTAGATGTCCTCTCCGACCTCCAGTCACTCCTCGAAGTGTGCTTGTGGGAAACAGATCCCCTTCAAGGACCCTCACACGGCCTGCGTCCGGTGCCTAGGCCCAGACCACGACACCCGGGCCTGCTCCTTTTGCCAGGGGTTTAATAGCAGAACCGGATCCATCGCCAGAAGGCCCTTCAGGCTTTTTGCTGGAAGAAAGAAAGCTTAAGACCATGTCTTCAAGTGGGACTCTTCGAAAGCCCACAAGCACGCTGAAAAACGAAGGGAGAAGGCCCCTTCCAGGTCCCCGTCTAGGGCCTCAGACTCACACAGCTCCGGTTCCAGGTCCGACCGCTCCCCCTCCCAGGCCAGCTCTCAGCCTCCCCCTGCTGCGGTTAAGAAGTCTTCCTCTTCTCAGGCCAAGACTGCCTGACCTTCCTCGTCCTCCAGGGCCTTGGTCAAGTCTGGGGATCGCCACCATCACCGTAAGTCGGGTTCCCGCCTTTCTGAACCCGACGTCAGGTCGTCTTCCTTGCCTCCTCGCAAGACCTTGGAGCTTACCTCTCTGAAGAGACCGCAGGACCCGACGCCGGTGTGCATGTCATCGTCCTCTCGCCACAGATCCCGGGAACCGCCGTCGGCCAGATGGCGGCCAGGCCAGCACTCCATCGGACGCCGGTGGGGGACGGTGCCACCCCCTATTGAAGAAAACCCGGCGCCTCCGACTGGCGTCGGTCAGAACCATAACCGAGGAGAATTAACTCAGCCGAGGACCAGGCAAGGCGACCCGGTCCTGTCGAGCAGCAGGGAATCCTCGCCATTACCCGAGCCCCTGTGGAGCCGGCGCGGGACCCGGCGACCGTCCACGGCGCCCGGACCGTCCATCAGGCCTTTCCGTGGTAAGTAAAGGCTGTTCACTTACTGGTGGGACACCATAAAGAAGGACATGGTTCCCATCCACCTCTCTTCCTCCTCCTCTTCCTCTTACACGATTACTCCTCCGGTTCCTGCACCCCCTCCCATTGGGGTCGCAGGCCGACTACCTCCTCCCGGGAGCACAGAACACCTCAAGGGAGACCAGACAAATGGAGACCTCCGTCCAAATCCTCTTCCAGGTCACCCAGCCCTAAGAGACCCAGAAGGCGCCTGACGATCACCTTGACGGAGGACACAGGATCAAGTTCTCAACATCCAGATCCCCATCTCCCCTCTCCATCTCTTCTCCGGATCCACGCGAAATGCCAAAGTCTCCTCCGGATGACCCTTCGTTCTCGGATATTGTGAGACACATCCAAGAGAACATGGGATGGGATGCGGAAGAGCTAGACCCTGAAAGGCTACACCTTGCAAAGTATCTTCGGCAGAAGGACCCCAAGCCTGTGGTGGTGCCACCCTTGGTAGACACTTTCATGGACATCACCAAGGCAGCATGGAAGCATCCACATTCGCTCCCGGCAATGCCGAAGAAAGCTGATCGCTTGTACAAGCTTCCCAGGGAAGACCAGTACTTGACTCAGCAACCTCAGGCCAACTCTCTGGTCATAACAGCCTCACATGACCGGTCCCAGGACGCATAACATCTGAGCACCCTGCCACGGACCCAGAGTCCAAACAGCTGGGCGCTATGGGTAGGCGCCGTATGCTTCCGCTACCTGCGCCATCAGATCCCTGAATTACTTCACCCACATGGTGCAGTTCCAAAATGCCTTGTGGGAACAGGGTCTGGATGCGGCTGAGAAACTGCCGGAAGGTGAGCAGAAGGAGGAGGTGCTTCAGCTCCTTCGTACAGGTTCGGACGTGGGAACCCAAGTGCTACGAGCCACGTATGACTCCTCGGACTCCTCGGCCCGAGCAACACTCTTGGTTGCACAGTCTCCGGCTTTACCCGGACATCCAGAAGAATATCATGGGCGCCCATTGAGGAGTCTTGTTTGGTAAGCCCTCAGAGAGATTATTACCAAACTCAAAGATGCTGGGGAAGGCGGGTGAGGTCGGTTCAGGCCATGTACCGACCAAGCTTAGTTCCTTTCCAGGAACCAAGCCGATTTCATGGACGCACACAGACAACAGTCCTGCCCCACTCCACAACAGAGGGGCTCCGGCTTCCAGAGCCCAGAAACAACCGCAGGCGAAGCCAGCGTGCTTCCAAGCCAGTCCAGCCAGGCGGGACCCTCAGCCGCCAACAGCCTGACTCCTTTCCAGCCCCGCCCCTCAGGATCAGCGGAAATCATGGTCGGGGGTCGCATTTTGTAACTTCCTGCCAGGATGGCAGGCTATAACCACCGACCGTGGGTTCTTTCCAGTTGATTGAAGAGGCCACTTTATAGAATTGCAGAAAAGCCACCGAGGCCTCCCTTGCTCTCCGGTATCCGGTCAGCACAAGTCTCTGATCTGGCAAAAGTACTGCGCTCTTGCAAAGGGAAGCGATAAATACGTCCGGAGAACCAGAGGACAAGGATACTATTCCCACTTCTTCCTGGTTCCAAAAACAGGGACCTCCGTCCGATTCTGGACCTCAGCGACCTCAACGTGTCGGTCGCATACAAGAGATTCCGCATGGTGACTCTTCCGGGCCTCATTCCCATGCTGAAGCAAGATGCCGTCTTAGCATCTCTAGACATGCAGGACGCATACCTGCACATCCCTATAGCTCAGGCGCACAAGAGATTCCTGCGCTTCGAGTTTCTCGACCACCACCTCCAGTTCCGAGCCCTTCCATTCGGACTGTCATCCGCACCTAGGGTCTTTACCAAATGCATGGCAGTCGTGGCAGCGTCTCTAAGGAGACAGGGCCATTATGTGTTCCAGTACCTGGACGATTGGCTTCTCTGGCTGCCTCCAGAGAGGCGCGTTACGTGCGATCCAGAGCACCCAGGACCTGTTCGATCTCTGGGCATCCTAATCAACCACGAGAAGTCTCTCCTGGTACCGTCGTAGAAGCTGTAATTTATAGGCGCAGTACTGGACACCATTCAGGGAAGAGCATTTCTTCCAGACGACAGAGCGGAGCGCATCAGATCCCTCATCAGGGAGTTATCGTCAGACAAGACCGTCCCTGCCAGGTCGGTCCTTCGCTTGCTCGGACACATGGCTGCAGCCATTCCTACTGTCCCTTTCGCAAGGCTCCACATGCGGGTAACCCAGTGGATGCGCAAGGTGCAATGGGATCAAAGGCAAGACCACATGCAGCATCCGGTCAGAATCACAAACACCGTGATTCGAGACTGGCAGCGGTGGCTAGACCCAGGGTCGCTCTCCACGGGCGTCCCGTTTATAGCGCCGTCCCGGAGGTAATCCTCACCACAGACACCTCAGGTCAAGGTGGGAGCACACCTGGATGGGGTGAAGTCCCAGAAGTACGTGGACCCCTCTGGAGCTCATCTCCATATCAATGTCCTAGAGATGAGGCGGTCCTTTATGCCCTGCAGGGCCCTTCAGTCAGAAATCACACGAGTACTCTCCTGCTTCAGACAGACAACCACGGCGGTGATGTATTACCTCAACAAACAAGGAGCACACTCTTACCCCTTTGCAAAGGAAGCCACGAGGTGTGGATTGGGTAATCCGACACGCGAATCTGATCACTGTACATGTTCCCGGGTGGACAACACGATTGCAGGCGGCCTGAGTCGCTCCTGGCCAGAGTCCACGTAGGGAACTTCTTCAAGAGGTAGCAGAGGATCTGTTTCTTGATGGGGAACTCCAGAGTTGGACTTGTTGCATCCCCATCAAACGCAAAACTGCCCAATTTTTGCTCACTAGATCCAGGGCCTGGTGTTTTCTGGCGAGACGCGTTGTCCCTCTCCTGGGCGGACAGATTCCTCTACGCTTTCCCTCCCTTCCCGTTTATCCAGAGAGTTCTTCTCAAACTGCGCAGGGAGCATGCAACAATGATCCTGGTGGCCCCTTTCTGGCCCAGACAGATCTGGTTCCCTTTGCTAATTCAGCTATCCCGGGAACCTCCGCTCCCATTGCCATTCAGCTCCCATCTCTTGTCTCAGGAGGAAGGTTCACTGGTCCACCCGGACTTATGCTCACTGAACCTGCATGCATGGCTCCTAGAGACATAGCCATCTTGCGTCACGGGGTCTCGCAAGAGGTTGCAGAAGTTCTTTCTGCAGCCAGAAAGCCGGCAACGCATGCGACGTACGCCATGAAATGGCGCCGTTTTTGTTTATGGTCACGAGCACATGATTTTTCCCCTTTAGGTTGCCCAGTGGGAGTGGTGTTGGACTACCTGCTCTCCCTTTTCCGTTCGGGTCTAGCCTACTCCTCTATCAAGGTGCACCTCTGTGCCATCTCTGCCTACCACCTTCCGGTGGGACATCGCACAGTGGCACAATTAGACGCCTCTTGGGAATTTTTGAGAGGGGTGTTACACCTTTGGCCACCCATTAGGGACCCAGTGCCTCCATGGGATTTGCTGTTTGTCCTAGAACAACTCACGTGTCCCCCCTTCGAACCTGTCGCAGATTGCGAGCTGCATTTTCTGTCGAAAACGCTGTTTTGGTTGCTGTTACTTCAGCGAGAAGAGTTTCTGAGCTTCACGCTCTCATGTGCAAGAGCCTTATTTAGTTTTCCACGGGCAGAGTATCCCTGAGGGCCAGATCCAAAATTTTTGCCTAAGGTGGTCTCTACACTCACTCTCAATCAGGATATTGACCTGTCGGTCTACTTCCCGAACTACTCTAATAGAGGAGAGGCACTGCTCCACACCCTGGATGTTCACCGCAGCTCGAGGTATTACCTCAACAGAACTAAACTACTTCGTAGTTCAGAGCAACTTTTCGTTTCCTTTTCTGAAAGGATGATGGGCCAGCCAGTATCCAAACAGTCCCTGTCTCGCTGGCTTGTCCAGTGTATTTCATACTGTTATGATATCAAACAAAGCCCTCCGGGTACAGTCCGGGGTCATTCTACTAGGGGTGTGGCCACCTCCTTTGCAGCACTCAAACATCTCCCACCTCTGCCATATGTGCTGCAGCCACTTGGAGCTCTGTGCATACATTTATCAGGCATTATAGCCTGAACATCGCGTCTCGGCGAAGAGCCGGCTTCGGCCTGGCGGTGCTACAGGGTCTCCTGTCGTAGATTCAGGACCTGGAATGTATTTCCTAGTTTCCTCCTCCCAGAATGTTGGCAGCGTTAGTGCTTGGGAATCAGTTCTAATGGTGTAACCTGCTGCAAGAGCTGTGTCTTGAAGTAAGATAGTACAGTTACGTAAGAACTTAATGTAACAGTAGATCTTCGAGAACAGCTCTTGCAGCAGGTACCTTCCCGCCCACCTTCCCCCTTGGAGGAGGCATGGCTTTCGCCTTTAATATCGGGGTTTTTCCCTTTGACTTCTGTCGGTGGATCCTCGGTCTCCCATTTTGGTGTCAGCCTCGCGGCCGGAAGTCTCCGGCGGGAGAACTGGGGAATCGGGAGGGACCGACGTCGGGGGCGGTCCCCGCTGAAGATAGCTAGCTAGAATTTTTCCATGGGGTCCTGACGCCTGCCGGCTTCAGTCCTAATGGTGTAACCTGCTGCAAGAGCTGTTCTCGAAGATCTACTGTTACGGTAAGTTCTTACGTAACTGTACTTTTCTTCCACCCTGCATGTAAGGAACTACGTACTCCTTGGGACTCAGTCCTGCTTGGGTTACCTGCTGCAAGAGCTCCATCTTGAAGTAAGATAGTACAGTCATGTAAGGACTTACCGTAGAAGTAGATCTTCAAGAGAAGCTCTTGCATCAGGTACTGTTGCCTACCCGCCATCCCCTCAAGGGATTCCTTCTGTATACACAGCAAGAGCATCTGCCTCCTAGGCCATAGGAGGATCCTTGGTTTCTCCATAAAAATCTTCATCTGTGCTGGGGTCTCTGGTGGGAGAACTGAGGGATGCTGGGGGACTGCCTCTTTTATACCACATGAGACGTTGAGGGTGAGCCCCCACAATATACTGCTGGCTAGAAATTTTCTGTGGGGTCCTGCTGCCTGCAGGATTTAGTACTGTTTGTGTTACCAGCTGCAAGAGCTCCTCTTAAAGATGTTCAGTTATGGTAAGTTCTTAAGTAACTGTACTTTTTGATGCCTCAGGTTGGCTGCTTCCAACGAAGGTTGGAGTTGCTCCCAATGCTTCAGCCTTGGCAAGTGTTTTAAATCCAGGGACCTGTTGTGGCTGGTCCTGAAAATGTCCTTAGGGATCTCTTGTGGTTAGTGGGCGTGGTAACCGGT
Source organism: Neoceratodus forsteri (assembly GCA_016271365.2). Taxonomy (NCBI): domain Eukaryota; kingdom Metazoa; phylum Chordata; order Ceratodontiformes; family Ceratodontidae; genus Neoceratodus; species Neoceratodus forsteri. The sequence continues at coordinate 717,693,197 of CM057454.1, read as the reverse complement.
TAGCCTTCCTGCCTTGCTCCTGCGGGCTGTTTACGCCAAGTTAGTTTGACCTTTTCTTAAGTTGGCTGTAATGGTCCACAGTTGTGAGTACTGTTTAAAGAAAAAAACAGGGAGGATGCAAGTATGAACATGCTGTGGGGGTCGTCTTCTTCAGGATCCTCTCCTGGACACCCCCCTTGAAACTTGGAAGAAAATGTGTCCATTCAGGCCTCTGACAGTTTCCCTCCTGGGGACGGTAGGAGACTTCTCTCCCCCATCCTTCTCCCTCATGCTATTAAGGCAGCTCCCTGGTCAGGGACTGCTGAGTTTTATGGGGCCCCTGGCCCAACAGGACCTACATCCTCACATTCTGCCCTTCAGTACTTATTCTGAAGAGCCTCTCTAGTCACCACACAGGGGATCCAATGTCTAGGAGGGAAAGGAAGTGAATGGGGAGTGGATATCCTCCTAATGTAGGGAGTGGATAGCTTCCTCAGGAGGGAGACTGTTGGCTGTTTTCCTGTCTTTTCTTCCCTTTTTTTTTTTTCCTTGTCTCTTTTGGGCTGCCCAGCATGCTGGCCACCCTTACCCTCTTAGTTTGTTCTTCTTGGCTATAACCCCTCCTTTCAGTTGGCTTTATGTTTATTTTCTCCCCCGCCCCCTAATCATTCGGGCACCCTTGCGGCTCCATCTGTACCTATCCTTATCCTTTCTTCCTCGCCTGGCGGACAAGAACTATGTGATTATAAATGTTCACTACTGTATTACTTACTGTGTAAATGCTATGACATTTCATATATCATGACAAAACAAGGGTTGAGAGTGACAGGGTCGATATGAAGCTGCTTGCCCTAGTCCTTGAGGAATTGGCAATCCCTAACTAAGATTTTCAGCCTCTCCCTGAAACCCTCCGAGTTCCTACATGTCTGGAAAGCCACTATAGTTATACCAGTCCATAAGAGTGGGGACCATTACCGTGTTGCCAACTACAGGCCCATCTCAATTGTTTCTTTCTCCCTTGTCCAGAGTACTGGAAAGAATAGTCTCTGACCAGCTTGTCTCATATCTCACTAAGTACAACCTATTGTGCAACCAACAACATGGCTTTAGGAAGCTGCACAGTACTTGTACGGCCCTCAGTGAATACACAAACTATCTGCACAAAGCTCTGGATAATGTGAACTTGGTTAGTGCTTTCTACATAGACCTCACTAAAGCATTCAACCTTGTGAACCACTCACTGTTGCTCAGCAAGTTTCGCTCCCTAGGCTTCTCCCCTGAAACAGTGTTATGATTTTGCTGCTACCCTGCTGGTCACACACAGAGAATTAAGATAGATGGAGTACTCTCCGATGCAATGGGCATCTCACTTGGAGTCCCACGGGGTCGATTCTTGCCCCCTCCTCTTTAGCCCATTTGTCAATGGCCTGACTGATGATGGCCTGCACACGAAGATGCTGCTGTATGCGGATGATGCAGTTATCTTCAAGAGCAGTTTTCAACATGGTACCCTCACCAGTGAACATCAGATTAGTTTTGAGTCCCTGAAGATTTGGTTTAGTAACCCCTGAGGCCAAAAACCTGGCTGTCTTTAGTTGAGTCCTTCCACTCATTGATTATGGACTCCCTGTCTGGTGTGGCAACTGACACAGTTCTCGAGGGTAAGGATGGTGCTTAACAAAGCCTGACATTTTGCTACCAAAGCTCATAGATGCACACCTAGCTGCTCCTTCTGTGCTGTCACCAACTTGCTTCCCTTGCAGGCCAGGCTTAGATATCAGACAGTCCTTCTAGCCAAAAAAGCACTACTAGGCTTCACCCCACTCCCCGTAACCGGTACCCATTTCCATCCATTCCTTAACCAGTACTCCACGAGGAGTATAACCAGGCAGGCTGTTGCCTGCGTAAGCGGTCATTTGCCACTTACACAGCTAAGTGGCTCAGTGAACTCCTCACTGCAATCACTGGGCTCTCCAAAATATCAATCAAGCTGGAAATGAGAGAGGGAGATGAATGGAAGCAAGCAGGGAGTAAGAGGGGTGGAATCTTAGTGCTGGGGGACTCAATACTAAGAGGAGTTAGGTGGGGTAGCAAGTGGGAGAGGCATAGTCGCATTTGGGTGGAGGCCATGCCAGGAATGACAGCGGAAAGGGTGGGACAGTCTGTTCTGAAATATGCTAGAAGGGGTAGGGACAAGCCTCATTTAATTATACATCTTGGGACAAACGACCTGGCTGACAAGACAGTAGATACAGTCCAGAGGAGGTTTGAGGAACTAGCACAATTATGTGAGGGGGCAGGAAGATCAGTAACTTTTTCAGAGATACTTGTTGTGCCAAAGGCAAGCACAAGAAAGCTGAGAATAGAGGAATTTAACGGATGGCTAAGAACCTGGTGGTGTGCTAAAGGGTATGGGCTGTTGGGGGTGGGGAGGGACCTGGGAGGACAGTAGTCTGTATGCCAAGGACAGACCACACTTGAGTGAGGAGGGAAAGAAAGTGTTGAAACAGAGGATGGAGGAGTACATAGAGGAAGTTGGGAATTTAAACTAGGAGTGGGGGTGGCAGTTGGGGAAGAGATATGCAGAGACCACAGGTTGGAAAACCATAGAGCTTACCCCCATAACAGGGATAAAGGACAAATGGCAAGTACTGTTGGTGATGCTAGAAAGGAGGGCAGGATGGGGGGTGGAGGTGGTTGCACCCTTAATGCTAGGAGCCTTGAGAAAACTGCAGAGTTACAGGTTCTCATGGCAGAGGGAGGTGGACATTGCAGTCATCATGGAAACATGGGCCACCCAATACAATGACTGGGACCTGTCTGTACCAGGTACAGATTATTTCGTAGGGACAGAGTGATTGGGAAAGGAGGGGTGGCACTATATGTGAAGGAAGGACTGAAGTTGCGTAAGGGAGGAAGGGAGGAGGGTAATGCAGTCACTTTGGATGCAACTCCAGGATTCCAAGAATAGGATTCTTAGAATGGGAGTGGTGTACAGACCACCATCTCAGGCGGAGGAGTTAGACAGGGAACTAGGCGGGACAGATCAGGAGGACCTCAGAGAAGGAAGTGTGAGGTGTGATTGTGGGGACTTCAACATGCCAGGAGTAGACTGGAGCACCCCAACAACCAGGAACAGAAGGAGCAGGTACTGCTGGATGCCTTCCAGGACAGCTTCCTGCTGCAAATGGTCATGAACCAACCAGGTCAGGAAATACCCTTGACCTTGTGCTGGCAAATGGGGACTTTGTGAGAAGAACTTACAGTGGAGGAACCGCTGTCAGGGAGTGACACCGCTCAGTATGCCCACATTGGATATGGGCAAGGAAGGAGGGAATCTGGCACAATAGTGCTGGACTTCAGGAGGGCCGACTTTGGGAGGATGAGGAAGTGGTAAAAGGGTACCTGGCAGAATTCAATCTAGTATGGACACTAACCAGAGGTGGGAGCTCATAAAGCTGGGGATAGTGGAGAGCAACAAAACCTGCTGCAAAGCCCAGAGCAAGGCTAGGGCTGAAACCGATCTGGTTGAGCAAGGAGGTCAGGAAAGGTAAGGAGGAAAAGAGCTGCCTTTAGAAGTACAAGAAAACAGGGAGGGGGAGGACAGGAGAAGTACTTGACAGAATCGAAAGAGGTGACAAGGGCAGTAAGGGGAGCCAAAGCATCTACGAACCAGGCTGGCACAAGGCATAAGAAGGGGAGATGGACTTCTTAGTACATCAGGTAGAAAAAGAGCTGTAAGGACAACATAGTAAGGATTAGGAAGGAGGGGGTTGGGTGGAAGCAGGAGTGCGATAAGTGGAAGTACTAAATGAGTACTTCTGCTCCAGTGTTACTAAGAAGAGGGGTGACACCCAAGGTGGAGAGAAATAGCAGAAGCAGAAGCCAGTAGAGGCAGACAGATGGAAATCATGGAGAGCAGAGTTCGAGAGGGTTTGAAGGCACTGAGGGTGGACAAAGCGCCAGGCCCAGATGGCATCCACCCCAGGTTACTGAAGGAGCTGGCAGAGGTCCTTGCAGGACCTTGGCAGACCTATTTAATGCCTCACTACATTCTGGGTGTGCCTCAGGACTGGAGGATGGCTCATGTGGTGCCCCTCCACAAGAGTGACCAAGGATGAACCAGGAAACTACAGACCAGTGAGCCTCCATCCATCGTGGAGTAGCTAATGGGAGACTATCCTGAAGGAAGGCTGGTGGCCCTCCTAGAAGCTAAAGGACTACAGGACAGCAGACAGCATGGCTTCATACATGGCAGATCCTGCCAAACCAACCTGGTCGAGTTCTATGACTGGGTAACTAGGCAACTGGACAGGGGCCATGCAGTGGATGTCCTGTATCTGGACTTCAGTAAGGCATTGGACTCAGTGCCACATGGAAGGCTGGGAAGGAAGTTAGTAGGCACAGGGGCAGGTGCAAAGTTGGTGAGATGTGTAGGAAACTGGCTGCAGGGAAGGCAACAGAGGGTGGTGGTGGGTGGGTAGCTCTCACACCCAAGGACAGTGACAAGCGGTGTTCCACAGGGCTCAGTGTTGGGACCAGTGTTGTTTGGGATATTCATTGCAGACATATCATGAGACATCAAGAGCAAGATCAGTCTGTTTGCTGATGATGCCAAGGTAGGCGCAGCGGTGGATGACCTAGGGGGATGGCAGGAGTTGCAGGATGATCTGGCAAAGTTTGAAACCTAGTCAGACACCTGGCAACTGGGCTCTAATGCCAAAAAGTGCAAGGTGCTGCATTTTGGGATGAAGAACCCAAGGAGGAGTTACCAGCTAGGGGCAGTGCAGCTAGCCCAGACAGAGGAGGAGAAGGATCTGGGTGTGCTCATTACAGGGTCAATAAACAACTCGGCACAATGTAGGAAGGCAGCTACAAAGGCCAACAAAATGCTGGGTTGTATTGCAAGGGGTATATCCTCGAGGACGGAGGGAGGTGATTCTGCCACTGTATAGGTCATTAGTTAGACCACACCTGGAGTACTGCGTGCAGTACTGGCGTCCGTATCTGAAGAGGGACATCAAGTTATTGAAGGGGGTGCAGCGCAGAGTGACAAAGATGATCAAGGGGCTGGGGGACTTATCATATGAGAGGAGGTTGAAGGAGTTGAGAGGAGAGACAGGGGTGACATGATTGAAACCTTTAAATACATGAAAGGAATAAACAAGACGGGTACAGAGGGGCTGTTCAAAGTAAGGGAGGGGAGGGCCACCAGGGGCCATGATATGAGACTGGAGCGAGGAAGGTTCAGGAGGGAGATGAGGAGACACTTTTTTACAGAGAGGGTGGTGGCTGGGTGGAATGCATTACCTGCTGAAGTGGCATGCAGTAGAACAGTGGACTGCTTCAAATGAGGATGGGACAGGACAAGGGGGAGGGTTAATGAAGGGGAAGGGTGGAAGGGAGGGGCAGCTGCAGAATAAGGGGTGCTAGCTGCACATTCGAGCAGACTTGATAGACCTCTAGGCCTTTATCTGCTGGCAAATTTCGTATGTTCGTAATCTTTAAGAATGCCCTAAAAAAAGAAATCACTTTCAACAATGTCTGCCACTGTTTTAACAGACCCCTACCAGTGTTAACTGGCTCTCCCACATGGGTCCTGCCTGTATGCTACTCACTTCTTTTTTCTTACATCCTTCTTCCTTTGTTCAGTTGCTGCACCTGTACTTTAAGCTAACCCCTTGAGTTCCCAATAGCTTTTTGTAATTATCTTAAACTATAGTTATATACATTTCAACAGTAACACTATATAATATCTAAACAAAGGGATCCCAATACCAGTTACATTTCCACATAATGATTTGCATATATTTTTATACCAGTAAATATGCAAGGGAGGAAAAGACAGAAACAGCAGGGGAAGACTGAGAGATAGCGAGAGACAAAGAATTGTGAGATTGTCGGGGTGATCAAATCCTAGGTCTCACAGAAAAATTTGGTTGCGCAACCAGACAGACAAGAGACAGGAAAGGAAAGAACAGAACTGATCCCTGCATTCAAACTCTCCATATTAACTGGGACAGGGTCCTATTCAACCCCTGTCACAGAGTCCTCCTCAGGGGGAGACCTCTCATCTCCAGACCTGAGAGACACACCAAGGTCCCCACCTGACGACCCCTCCTTTATGGAGGTTATGCATCACATCCAGTCAAACATGGGCTGGGACACTGAGGACCTTGAGCCCGAAAGACATCAGCCGACAAAATACTTGAGACAAAAAGACCCCAAACCAGTGGTTGTACCACCCTTAGTGTACACTTATCAGGATGTAACCAAGGCGGTATGGAAACATCCATCCTTGTGTTTGGCCATCCCAAAGTAGGCAGATCACCTTTATAGGGCACCCCGAGAGGAACCCTTCCTTTGTGAACAACCAACAGCTGACTGCATAATCATCATGGCCGCTCATGACAGGTCCCAGAGACCAAAACATCTAAGTACACAGCCACCGGACCGAGTCCAAGCAGCTGGATTCAGTGGACAGGCGGGTATATTCTTTTGCCACCTGCACTGCCAGGTCTCTGAACTTCCTTACACACGTGGTACACTTTTGGAATGCCATGTGGGAACAAGAGATGGATTTAGTTTGGGGTCCTCCAGATTATCCACAAAAATCTGAGCTAGGGAAACTTATGCAGACGTAGGCACTCATGTCCTCAGGTCATCCTATGATTCAGCAGACACTGCATCTAGGGCAGCCACTACAGGGGTATGCCTCAGAAGACACTCCTGGCTTAGTGTCTCGGGTTTCACCCAAGACGTCCAAGCAGGAATCCTAGATGCCTGTTTTAAGGGTTCAGTTCTTTTCGAGGAGGAATCTGAAAAGATTATCACCAGAATTCAGGACTCTGGGAAGGCTGTATGCACAGTCCAGACCATGTATAAGCCCAGACAAAAAACATTTCGAAAACAATGTTTTTGTGGAAAATCCGGCCAACAAACCAGGTACCAGCAGCAGAGAGGAGGCTATGGTCACAAAGGCCCCTCTCGTAGTTCAGGAAACTCGGGGGTAAAGGTTAGCCAAATTCACGTAGGCCACTCTGCCCTCCGCCACTAACGCCTGACTTCTGGCTGAACCCTCCTCTCCAGACAGATCTAGCAGGAGAGGTGGTCGGAGGCCACTTTTCCTTTTGTCTAGAGGGTTGGAGGTTGGTCACCTCCGACCAATGGGTTCTACAAATGATTCAATGGGGTCACACGATAGACTTTACTGAGATACCCCCAGACAGACCACCCCTGTTTTCACATTATTCCCAATCCCACGCAGCTCTCATCCAGGACAAAATTCAAGCTCTGCTGGAGAAGAGAGCAATAGACCCAGAAGGGACTAGGGTACTATTCTCACTTCTTCCTGGTACCCAAGAAAACGGTAGACCTCAAGCCCATCCTAGACCTCAATGACTACTTAGAACACAGGCACTTTCGGATGGCCACCCTACAGGGTCTACTCCCCATGATCCACCAAGGGGATTGTTTCTCATCCCAGGACATGCAGGATGCGTACTTAGACATCCTGATAGCCAGGCACCACAGGAGATTCATACTGTTTGAATTCCAGGGTCAGCACTTCCAATTCTGGGCACTGCCATTCGATCTGTCTTTGGCACCACGAGTTTTCACCAAGTGCCTAGCAGTAGTGGCAGCAGCTCTCCGGAGGAGAGGCCATTATGTCTTCCCTTACCTGGATGACTGGCTTCTCACAGTCCTGTCCAAGCAGGCTCTTCAGCACACAGCAGAAGACACTTTTTCTTTCTTTGCAGCATTGGGAATCACAGTAAACATGCAAGAATCATCACCCTGGCCAACCCAAAGGCTCCAGTTCATTGGAGCACTACTCAACACCATTTGGGAAGGCCTTTCTTCCAGAGGACAGAGCGAACCACCTAAGGGGTCTTGCTCACCACATTCAGTCTTTATGACAGGTCCCGGCCAGGACAGTGCTCAGACTTCTCAGCCACATGACAGCAACCATTGCCACTGTACCACTGGCCAGACTTCATATGAGGACGATCCAGTGGACACTGAGGGTCCAATGGAATCAACATTGGGATGATGTCGACCAGCCGGTCTCAGTCCCAAGACCCGCCCAGCAAGCCCTCCAGTGGTGGCTGGAGCAGTCCCTTCTATCAGTGGGTACCCCTTTCCAGAGGATACAGCCTACCCAGATATTAACAACAGGTGCCTCAGGTACAGGTTGGAGTAGGCACATCCACATGATCGCAGGACTCGGGGGTTGTGGTCCGCAGTCGAGGAGCCCCTACATATCAATGTATTGGAAATGAGGGCTGTCCTATATGCTTTACAGGCATTGCAAACAGACATACTTCCCGGGACACCTCCTAGTTTAGACGGACAACAGGTCAGTGATGTTCTGTATTAACAAACAAGGAGGAACCCACTCATATCCACTCTGCCTTACGGCTGTGAGAGTTTGGGAATGTGCCATAGGTCACCAGATGGAGATCTCAGTAGTTCATGTCCCAGGTGTACAAAACACGTTAGCAGACGTCCTAAGCTGGTCAAGATCCAGAACCCATGAGTGGGAACTCCAGCAATTGGTCGTAAAAGATCTATTTGACAGGTGGAGTCTGTCAGAGTTGGACTTTTTTGCATCCCCACACAATGCAAAACTGCCTAGTTTTTGCTCGCTAGATCCCGGGCCTGGTGTTTCCTGGCCAGAGGCATTGTCCCGCTGCTGAACAGGGAGATTCCTCTATGCCTTCCCTTCCTTTCCCCTGTTACAGAGGATTCTCCTCAAACTGCAGTTGGAAGGGGTAGACATGGTTCTGGTGGTGTCTTTCGGGGTCCAACAGATTTGGTTCCCCCTACTCCAGCAGCTGGCGAGGGACCACCTTTACCACTACTGCTGACCTCACGCTTGCTTTCTCAGGACAACAGGCATCTAGTCTATCCAGACCTGAGATCTTTACACCTGCATGCGTGGCTTCTACAGACTTGACCGTTCCCTGCTACGGAGTCTTGACCAGAGTAGCCAACGTTCTGGTGGCCGCCAGGAAACCCTCTACCAGAGCCACATACGCAATGAAGTGGAAACGCTTCTGCCTCTGGGCCCTCAGCCATCGAGTAGATCCATTCATTTGCCCAGTGAACTCTGTACTGGAGTACCTCCTTTCCCTTTTCGACTCAGGCCTCAGCTATTGTTCCATAAAGGTGCACCTATCTGTGGTGTCAGCTTATCATGCACCTGTGAACGGACAAACCTTGGCACAGTCTGATCCACGCACATTCTTGCGTGGTATGCTTCATATGAAGCTGTCCATCAGGGATCCCATCCCTCCGTGGGACCTTCTTTTTCTCCTGGAAAAACTTACGTTACCTCCACTTGAATGAGCCGCAGATTGCGAGCTATGCTTTCTCTCTTTGAAAGCTTTATTTCTGGTTGCAGTCACTTCTGCTTGGAGGATCTCTGAGCTTCAGGCTCTGATGTGTAAAGAGCCATGTTTAATTTTCCAGAAGGACAGGGTGTCCCTATGAACAAACCCTAAGTTTCTACCAAAAGTGGTGTCTGAATTTACCCTTAACCAAGACATCAACCTGCCTGTTTATTATCCAGAGCACTCAAATCAAGGAGAAACTCTGTTCCACACCCTGGATGTCCACCGGATCCTTCGGTATTATCTAACCTGAACCCCGGGAGCCAGACAATCTGACCAACTGTTCGTCTCTTTTGCCCCCCAAATGTTAGGGGCACCGTTACAAAAGAAACCCTTTCTAAATGGTGGTGGTGAATTGCATTGTTTTCTGTTACCAGAAATATGACAAACCCTTACCGGGACCAGCAAAGGGTCACTCCACCGGAGGAGTAGCAGCCTCTTTTGCCTCATTAAGGAATGTGTCTACAGCAGACAAATGCACAACAGCCACTTGGAGTTCAGTCCACATATTCATTAAGCACTGCAGTCTGGACATTGCTTCTAAATGCAGTACCGGCTTCGGCCTTGTAATCCTGCAGGGCCTTCTCTCCTGACGGACTCAGTCTTTATTTCTGTGTCTCTTCCACCCTGAATGTAAGGGACTGTGTACTGCTTGGGACTCAGTCCTACAGAAGAAAGTCATTTTTTTTTTTACCAGATTGGTTTTTTGTAGACACCAAGTACCAAAGGAACAACCTCCCCACCCACCCCCATTTACCAACCACCCCAGGTGCTCTACCTTTATAGTGGAAGGTCAGGCCACACCTACTTAAACACACCAAAACAGTTAGGCAGCACAGCACAAGCAGTAGCTTGGCTGGTATATAGGCAGAATTACAAAGGGTGTACCTAGCAACTAGGTCCACAGAGGTACATACAAGAGGAGCAGAGAGAAGCTGTAAGTCACTACAGAAGGAGAGAAAGACAGGGTGAGAAGGGGAAGGGGAAAAAAGGGGTTTGCTGCTGGAGGTCTGTCTCTGAGGAAGTAAAAAAGAGACTACTGAGGAATACAGGAACTTCCTGTCCCAGAAGAGGAAGGGCAGGAGCTGTAAGGATACAGAGGCAGTAGGAAAGTAGGGAGGACAAAAAAAAACAGGAAAGAAAACTGAGATAAGAAAGAGTAAGCATATAAAACAGCAGTCGAGGGGCCACAAATAAGACATGATGGGAGTGGTGCAGTGCAGTAACTGTGGAGTGGCAGTCTTCCAGGAGACATTCTGGAGGATGCGGTATTGTTCCATCTGCAGGCACCTCTTTGGGCTAAGGGAGGAAGTTGCTTGTCTCCAGACTGAGTTGGCCAGGATTCGGGGGACCGCCTCTCTTACCCAGGGACCACCAGGGTCGACGCCGCTGCCTCAGAGGTTGCCAAGAAAGAGGAGCAGGTGGACCACAGTGGGATCAGGGAGGGTGAGGGTGGTGGAACAGAGGCGCATCCCTCCAGTTGTACCGCTCCACAGTTCATACACCATTCTGGCAGAGTGTGGTTCCTCTATGGAGGCACCTGCAGTGGAGACCAAGGAAGATGCTGGGAACTTCCAAAAAGGAGACCGTCAGGAAGGTGGCATGGAACCCCACAGGGGAAAGAAACAACTCTTGGTGGGGGACTCAGTTGTTGGGAGGGTAGAACTGGGGGAAGGAGGGGAGAGAGAGAGAGATAAGGTGCCTTCCCGGCACCATGGCTTGGAGGGACAGGGAGCGACTCCTCAGGATTGTGGGAGCAGCTGCACAGGGGAGGGAGCTGGATGTCATTGTCCACCTAGGGACAAATTACCTGGCGGGGAATGGAATCATAGCAGTGCAGGGGGAGTTTGTGGAGTTGGAGAGGGGTCTTAGACAAGTGGCATACTCAGTAACCTTCTCAGAGGTACTGTCTGTCTGTGGTATGGGTGAGGCTAGGGGGCTCTGCACCATGGAATTCAATCAGTGGTTGAAAACTGATGCAGAGCTCAGGGTTTTGGCTTCATTGGGGACTGGGGGTCCACCTGAAGAGATACAGGCCAATACTGGCACGATGATCTGTCAAGGAGGGGAATTAGGATCCTAGGTGATAGGTTTAAATGCTTCTTTGGCAAGCATTTAAACTAGCCAAGGTGGGAGGCACTGAAAAGGAGCCGGAAAACTTACGCCCCCAACAAAACAGGGTAGTTAGCGAGGTAAATACTAAAATAGAGAAGTTGGGGAGAAGGACAGGGGTATATGGAGATAAAAGGCAGTAAGGACAGGGATGAGGCTAAAAGGAGTAAGGCCATCAGAAAATGGAGGGTAATGAGTACCAACGCCTGTAGTCTGGGTAACAAGCTCCCTGAACTAGTGTCCTTGATAGAAGAGGGAAGCCTGGATATCGTGGCAACCACAAAAACATGGTACACAGAGAACCATGACTGGGATGTCAACATACCCAGGGTACACAATCTACAGGAGGGACAGGGAGGGTAGAAGGGGAGGAGAAGTAACTCTCTACGTAAGGGAAGGGAGCAAAGCAACAGAACTAAAGGGTAATCTGGGAGGAGAGGTGGCACGCTGGGTCACCCTGGGAATAGGAAATGACACCACAGTCTGCACGGGGTTGTATACAGACCTCCATCTCGGGGGGAGGAAATGGACAAGGAAGTGATAGAAGGCATCTTTAGGATGGCAGGAAAAGGGAAGATATTTATTGATGGGGGACCTGAATATGCCAGATGTTAACTAGAGCACCTTTGCTGCAGCCACATCCAAGAGTAGGGTCATTCTTGATGCCCTACAGGGGGCATGCCTGAGACAGCTAGTGTTGGAACCCACTCGGGAGGCAGCAATTGTTTGACTTGGTACTTTCAAACGGGGAGGGAGAGAGGATCTCGGATTTAGAAGTGGCAGCCATCTAGGAACAAGTGACCACCAAACAGTGTGGTTCACGATAAACACAGCCGTAGAGTCAAGCCATACATATGTGAGGGTACTGGACTTTAGGAGGGCTGACTTTGGCAAAATGGGAAAGTGCCTCAGAAAAGCACTAGCAAACAGGCAAGAAGGAGGGATGGAGGAACAATGGGGAAACATCAAAACTGCCATCACAAAGGCAACAAACCTTTGTATGAAGCAAATAAACAAATCAAAATGAAGGAAAAAAACACTATCATTTTCAAAAAAGGTGGTGGGGAAGGTTAGGGAGAAAAAGATAGCATTCAGGAAGTATAAGGAAACACAGAAGGAGCAGGACAGAGAACTTCACCAGCTAAAGCAGAAAGAAACAGGAAAGGCAGTCAGAATAGCAAAGGCCCAAACTGAGGAAAAGATGGCCAGCTCAGTTAAGAAGGGGGATTAAACCTTTAATAGGTACATTAGGGACCGAGGAAAGACCAAGGAAGGGATAGTGAGGCTGAATAAAAGGGAGGCTGGGTGGTCAGAAGGTGGCAATGAAAAAGTAGGGGTACTGAATGAATACTTCTGCTCAGTATTCACAAAAGAAGAGGAGGGGGAGGTACCTAATCCAATCAATAGAAGCACTCTGGACAAGGGGGATGGGTCGATACCCATCCTTTCGCAGAAGAAAGGGTTCTGAAAGTACTCCTGAAAATAAAGGTGGACAAAGCGATGGGACCTGATGGGATTCACCCCAGAATTCTAAAAAAAACTGAGGGGAGAACTAGTGACACCACTGACTACCCTTTTTAACAAATCATGGGAGGATGATGTGGTACCTGAGGACTGGAGGAGAGCGGATGTGATTCCCCTTCACAAAAGTGGGAGCAAAGCTGAGGCAGGAAACTACAGACCTGTTAGTTTGACCTCAGTGGTAGGGAAAATGATGGAATCGCTTCTGAAAGAAAGAATTGTTGAGTACCTAGAGGCCAACTAGGCACAGGATCCAAGGCAGCATGGATTCACAGTGGGAAGGAAGGTCATGTCAGACGAATCTAATAGATTATTTTAAGTGGGTGACCAAAGTAGTAGACCAGGGAGGGGCTGTGGACACGGCCTACCTAGACTTTTTAAATTTTTATTTCTAGGGACATGGATATGTTGTTCATCCACACTCATTGGCAGGTATCCTTGCCGCTTTAAATCTTGCCGGAAGGTCTTCAAGCTTGCTCCTCCCACCCACCCGGGTGGTATAACTCTCGGCTCCGCCCCATGACGCCAGATCTTCCTTACCGCTTGGAAGCTCAGGTTCCCTCCTTAACGCTCTGCGTTTGAGACTGGTTCCTATTTCTCCGTTTGCGGATTTAAAAAAAATAAAATTTTGCAAAAAAGACTTCAGTCTTCTATCCCTCGCGGCTGCGATGGACAAATCGACTCCCGGATTTCGGAGATGCCCATGCGGGCAGAAGATGTCTCGGACGGATCCACACTCCACGTGTGTCTACTGCTTAGGCCTTGAAGCACGACCCGCAGGCTTGCGACCTGTGCTCATCTTTCTCAGCCTCGTCCTCGAAGACCGCTGCCCGATTACATCTGGGCGTCCCGAAGCGTTTCCCTCCGGTGAAGTCAAGGAGGCCGGTTGGCGGTGTCCTTCGGCGTGGCTCGGCAGATCAGCCTCGGCGGACTGGTAAGCCCTAGAAGAGGAGGCGGCGCGGGCGTATCTTCCTCGGCGCGGCATTTATCCGCTCTCTCTGGGCTCTTCTTACGGCTTCTTTGAGGAGCTTTGTCTGTCCCTCTCACTAAGGAGAAGGGCCTCGTTGCGGGACCTTATTCTCGGTCCAAAAGAGGACGAGGTAAGTCCCCTCCGTCGGCGCTCTTGGGAGGCGGAAGGTCCCTCCCCGGGCCGTCGACCGTCGGCTTCGGTCGACCGCTCGGCTTCGGCCACTGGCCTCACGGTGTCCCCGTCAGGTCAGTTGACCGAGACTCCCACCGATGAAGTCGAGATTTTTCTCGACCCGTTGGACAGGCTGTCGCCTTTAGCAGCCGAGATTCCCCTCTCCCCGGTTCCCGGGAGAGTTGAGGATCCCGTGGGCTCGCCTGTGCCTCGGTTCCGAGCCCTCGGATGCACCATCGGGCGAAGGAGTGCCGGTTCCGGCCGACACCTCCCGCACCGACCTCGGAAATTCCGGGACTCTCGGTCTCGGTCTCGGGACCTCTTGGCGGTCCAGCCGATCCCGTCATAGGCGGTCTCGGTCTCGGCTTCCCGCCAGTGAAGCAGCGTCGCCGCTCGTCCTCGTCCTCCTCCTCGGATGAGGAAGCTTCGGCGTAAATACGTCGGCGATGCGAGACCTTATGTTGCAACAACTCCTCCTGGCGGGAATAAGCCGACCCGTCGCCTTCCCGGCCATTAAATGCTGTCACGGATCGGCCGACACAACCCCTCGACTTATCCGAGGCCTATACAGAGCGGTTGTTCGGCCAAAACCAGCTGCTCCACCGATTCGGTGGAACCTCGCCTCCACAGCCACCAATTGGGGCTCCGACCAAGGATTCGGTCGGCTAAGGGTCTACCACGGCTGTCAGTTACCCTCACTCCGATCGACCTCGGCAGGTGAGGGTGGCTCAGGCCAGAGGCAGCTCTTCGAGGACTCTTCCGAGGTCCGAAGATGATTCCTCCTTTTCTCAAGCGACTGGACTTGGAGTCTTCAGGAGGTCAGTCAATGGACGATAGCCCGTCGTCCTTCCTAGGACTACTGACGTCATCTCGGGTCCACGGGATGGAGCTCGAACCCGTTCAAGCAGGCCAGGTATCCCCTCACGGAGATTCTGGACCGAGGATTCTCCGGCGGAGGCCTTTCCGGTGGCCGAGGCCATAGTGGGTCGGCACTGGAGCTTTGGCAGCGCCCTGCTTCCTGCCCTCGCCTTGACCAGGATGGCCAGGAAGTATCACGGTCCCTACTGGTTCCTTGTCGGTTTCGGAACACCCCTCTGCTGAGGGTTGGTTACCGACAGCGTTTTCCGGCAGCGGCGCGCCAGGATGTGGAACAAACCTCCTGACAAGAGTCCAAGAAATGGACTATGTCGAGGCGAAAAGTCTACGCTCGTCCTCTCTCGGCCTTCGTCAGGCCAGTTCGGCGTCCTCCTTGGCTGATTCTCTCATGCCCTGTTGGGCTCCTGGATGGTCATCCCTCATCTTCCTGCCGATCTGCAGACTACGGTTAAGCAGGTGCGGGACCAGAGCAGGGCAGTGGCCAAACAGCAGCTCCAGACTGCTTTGTTTAGGGGACTCATGTGCCAGATCGGTGGCGGCCGCAGTGGCTTCTCGTCGGCGGGCTTGGCTGAGGATATCCACCTTTAGCGGATACCCAGCACAAGTTGGCGGATGTCCCTTTTGGGGACTGACCTCTCGGCCCTGGGGTGGAAGGTCACCTGCAGAGGATCGAGAAGTCAATGCTACCTTGGACTCGGTCTCTTCGCTCAGAAGGACAAAGGCCGCAAACCACAGCCTAAGCCCCTTTCGTCCTTCTGCTGCCTCGGTCGCGCCCGGCCAGCAACGTCAGGGCCAGCAGGCTCGCCTTGGCATCCCAAACCCAAGCCGCCGGCTTCCTCTAACAGGAGGGCAGGAGGGAAAGGCCCAGGAGGTCCCTCGGCCGGTCCCTCCTCCAAGCCTGCCCAGTGGACGGGCTGAGGGATGTCGCCCCATTCCCGTCACCTTCTCCCTGGGTCCCCGTGGGGGAGCCCGGCTCGGCTTCTTCCGTTCCGCCTGGTCCGCTGTTCCCACGGACAGGTGGGTCTTGGAGGTGGTGGGAAGAGGCCTGCCTCTGGGTGTGAGCAGGCACCACCCTTCAGAGCCAAGCCGCCTCGGGCCTGGGATCCCTAGCCTCACTGGCATGCCTGTCGAGCCGACATCGCTCTCCTCCTCCAGAAGGAGGTGATATGAGAGGTGGTGGACCCTCCTTCAGACCCAGGGTTTGTGTCCAGGTACTTCCTGGTTCAGCGGCGGACGGGGCTGGCGCCCCATTCTACCTACCGACCTAAACAAGTTCTGGGTCTCAAACCTTCAGGATGGTCATACTAGCTCAGATAATACCATCCTTGGAACACGGCGTGTGGTTCTGCTCTTTCTGGACTTGCAGGACGCGTTTTTTCCGTCCCTATCCGTCCATCTCACCAGAATTCCTCTTGAGTTCCAAGCCATGCCCTTGACTTGTCTCCAGCTCCCAGGGTCTTCACCAAATGCATAGCAGTGGTGGCAGCATTCCTCTTGGCTTGAGGGTCAGGTGCTACCTGGACGACTGGCTGATAAGCAGCTCCCTCCAGGAAGGAGGCAAGAGTGGTCCAGAAATCTGGCCCTCCAGGTCTGCTCTCAACTGGGCCTCCTTATCAACGGAGGCCAGTCGGAACTCGAGCCAAGCAGGTGATTCTATTCATCAGAGCGCAGCTCGACTCTCTTCGAGCCAGAGCGGCTCGGCGGACAGGCCGAGGTTCTTTCCTCCTTTGCCCGATCATTTCTGGTTGGGCAATGCGCCCTGCCGGGACTTCCTGCGCCTCCTGGGTCTCATGGCGGCCTGCACCAGCGTGGTCCGTTGGGCCGCTGGAACATCGTCCTTCAGTGAGGACTGGCCAGCAGTGGTCCAGCCTGCGATCCTTTGGACCAGCTTGTGTCGGTGACACAGGGATGTGGGCAGCTCTCCAGTGGTGGACCGTTCAGATCATTTGCAGGAGGGCATCCCGTTACGTCCGCCCGAGCCAGCGGTCTCTCTATCGACCGATGCCTCTCTGATGGGTTGGGGTGCCCATCTGGGGAACACGGGCTCATGGCCTCTGGTCCCAGCGGAGTCGATGCCACATCAACCTGCTGGAGCTCGAGCGGTCCGCCTAGCTCTCACCGCCTTTGCTCCGTTCCTCCGGGGTCAAGTGGTCCAGTCAGGCGGACAATACCACGACCATGTACTATCTAAACCGCCAGGGCGGGGCGCGCTCCATGCTTCTATGCAGGAAGCTCTCCGCATTTGGTCACTCGTTACGCAGCCTGGGCGGATCTCCTAGCCATTCACGTGGCAGGAGCCTCCAACACCTGGCCGATGCCCTGAGCGGATAGGGGCTGCATCCACGAGTGGTCTCTCCTGCGGAGGTAGTACAGCATCTGTTCTCCCATTGGGGCACACCTCAGGTGGACCTGTTTGCCTCCAGGAGACCAGAGCTGAGCCTGTTCATGCCCGCCCCCTCAGCAGGCTCGCTGCAGAGGGATGCCTTCTCGAGGCAGTGGACCCGGGCCTCTTCTCGCCTTTCCCCATTTCCCTTGATCCACAAGGTGCTTCTCAAGGCGAGAGGACAAGGCGCAGGTGATTCTGATAGCCCCAGACTGGCCTCGCCAGTTCTGGTACCAGATCTCCTCAGTCTCAGCTCCAGGACTCATGACAGCTTCCAGCTCGCCCGGACCTGCTCTCAGTCAATCAGGGAAGGTGTTCCATCCGGACCTTCAATCCCTGCACCTGACGGCCTGGTTCCTGAGCGGCTAGAGTTCCAGGCCTTGGGTCTTTCCGACGAGGTCCTCAATGTAGTTGAGGCGTCCCGTAGGAGTCGACCAGAAAATGCTATGCCTTCAAATGGAAAAGGTTTTCCATTTGGTGTCAGAAGCAAGGGCTTGGACCTTCCTCCTGTTCCTGACGAGCATCTTGGACTATTTATAGACCCTTTCTAGTCAAGGGCTTAGGTGACGCGACCCTAGAGGGTGCACCTGGCAGCCATCTCTGCTTGCAGGAGCGGGCAGGGGAAGCAGTCGATGGCGCAGGAGAAGGTGGTCTGGCGCTTTTCAAGGCGCAGTCACATTTCCCTCAGTGCAGGAACCCCCACCTCCGTGGGATCTACTGCTGGTACTGGCAAAGCTCATGGGCAAGCCATTGAACCTATGCACAGGTGTGCTCTCTCTCACCTGTCGTGGAAGACCGCCTTCTTGGTGGCTATCCGTCAGCCAGAAGGATGGGAGAGCTCCAGGCGCTTCCATGAGAGTCTCCTTACCTGGTTTCCACAGGGACAGGTTGTCCTGCGCCCACCAAATTCCTTCCGAAGGTGGTGTGGGAGTTTCACCTTAACCAGGTGTTGACTCTGCCGGTGTTCTACCCCAATCACACCTGGAGGCGAATATAGGCTCCATACTCTGGACCCTAGAAGGCTGCTATTATAAGGAGGCGCACGGCTGAAGATCGAGGAGAGGTTCGCCAGCTGTTTGTCACCTCGCTGAAGCCGCATCTGGCAGACCTGCAGCCAAGCGGACGATAAGCAGGTGGGTAACCTCCTGCATAGATCTCTGCTATAAGTTGGCAGGCATGGAGCCTCCCAGAGGGATAAGAGCTCATTCTACCCGCCATACTGCTGCAACAGTGGCTGCTTCCAGAGACGTCCCTATCCAGGAAATCTGCAGGGCTGCTACCTGGAAGTCAGCAAACACCTTTATTACCCATTACCACATCGACCTTGAGTCACTGGGATGCTGGTTTTGGGCCTTGGTTCTCCAGTCTCTCTTTTCCCAAGTAAGTATGATGGGGTGTCGTCTTCCCTCCCTCCTCCCGGAGAACTGCAGAGTCTGCCAATGAGTGTGGATGAACAACATATCCATGTCCCTAGAAATACAGGTTACTCACCTGTAACAGGAGTTCTAGGAATGGTATATATTTGTTCATCCCTACATTCCCGACCTCCCGGCTTCGACGCACAACCTGAGCTTCCAGCGGGCCAGATCTGGCGTCATGGGGCGGAGCCGAGAGTTATACCACCCGGGTGGGTGGGAGGAGCAAGCTTGAAGACCTTCCGGCAAGATTTAAAGCGGCAAGGATACCTGCCAATGAGTGTGGATGAACAACATATACCATTCCTAGAACTCCTGTTACAGGTGAGTAACCTGTATTTTTAGCATTTAGTACTTGAGCATACAAAATACATATATCCTGAGTAGGTATACAGCTTAAAATTTCAGAAATACATTACATAGGATGGTGACTATCTAGTCATTCAGTACAGCATTAGGGGTTAGTCTCATTTTCCACTAATACAATAGACATGAACCAATGTCAGGGGCCATAATGCAGTCAGTGCTCAAATTTTACAGTAACAGTATTGGAAATCCACATTTATAAACCGACCTTAAAAAGGTCGTAGTTAACTTTAAATAACCTGTGCTATAATAAGAGAACTCCAGTCCAGAGCTCCCCTGGAAGACTAAACTAGGGTGTTAGGGTGCAGGCCACAGTGCTCCGGAAAATCAGCCTCTTATTGAAATTAAGTAAGTAAAAGGAAAAGAAAAAAAGTTGTCTGGTGCCATAGTAGGACTTCGATCCCCGCACCAAGACCAGCTCGTACCTCATGTATAAATGTTGGACACCTAGGCTGTTAAAACTCACGAGGTTCACTGGAGCAACCGCGCAGCAGCAAACGAGCTGCCATGAGGCATAATGCACCCCCTCCCTCCACAATTACTCACTATGTGAGAAAAAACCGAATCTCTCTTCTCTTATAATTCAGTATATACTTTCTATTAGGAGGTAATGTGAATCAAAGTATCACATTGCAATAAAAAGATCAGGAATTCGCAATCACTGAACAATTTTGTGCACGTACATTCCTAGTTATAAATGTAGAAAATGAAAGGAAAACAATCACTGTTCCATCACAGGTTAATTAAGAAAGGGATTGCATAAACACACATTGAGAGTTATCAGAGTCTTAACAGTGTTCAAATCTTCAGCATAGTTCTCTCAATAAAAAGTTAGATACCTCCATAAATTTAACGGACAGTTTAAAGTCCTGCATCTGAGATGGAGTGTTCATTCGTTTCTCAGAAATCCCAAATCAAACTGCTGTTTTAGAGAAAAGTTCTCCATTGTCAAATACCGGGTCTTCAGTCCCCTTCTGTGTCCTCGTCTTCCGATGAACATTTCTCCCGTTGTCATTTAGCTGCGATTCTGTCCACACAAACACCAGCCTCCTTTGGGTCGGTAGATTGGAACTGCTGACGGCCTTCAGAAAAACAGAGTCGCGCTGGAAAATCAAGAGAATAAGTGATACCTAACTCCCGTAGTCTGCTCTTCACCCCATCAAACGCTTTCTTCTCATTCGGGTAGCATAGGAGAGGTCAGGAAAGAACAGAATTCGAAACTCTTTAACATAGATCGGTCCCTGGTTTCTTAGAGACCCCAAAAGTAAGTCTCACTCTCTTGCAGACCAAAGTGTAAACATGACAGTTCTTGGATTTTCCATGCTATTTGATGGCCTTCTGGGGGTAATCCTGTAGGCTTTGACCACACAAAAGTATGACATGGAAGTTAAATCCTGCAATCAGGTTTGCAGATACGAAAGAAGGACATCTCCGAGTCCTCGGGGAGACCTAGGATGCGCACTTTAGCTGCCCAGACTGCATTCTCCAGCTGCTCCACGTGGCTCCGGAGAGCGGCCTGTTCCTTTAGAGATGTGGCAGTTGCCGCCATGGCCTTCCCCGCCATCGCTTCTGCCGTTTTTGTAATCTTCCCCCATGGTATCTAATCTATGTTCAAGCAACAGAAATTTTTCTGAAAAAACATCCAGTGTTTGGTCCATTTGCTGGACAGTTTTTGTTAAAGCATTTACCGCAATTTGTAAAGTAGACAGGGTAGCTGCGTTAGAGTCAGTGCTTGTAGGCTGTGAAGGGCCTGCTGCTTTGTTGGGTGGTTTAGCGCTGGTTGAACGTAGCTGGAAGAAGTCTAGTTTTACTGATTTTGTGTGGCCCATCTTCGTGTTATAATATAGCTCTCTGGATACAGCCTCTCTTTTGTTCCGAATATAAGTTGTAGGTCAAGTATTTCTTTTAGAAACTATGTTTTTATTTATAAAAAATATAGCCTTGTCTTGGAAGCTCCAGAAGAGTGCTGTTGCTTGCTGGGCTGCTGGCTTCACCCCAAGCCTACCTAGACTTTAGCAAGGCATTTGGTACAGTCCCAAACAAGTTA
This sequence comes from Neoceratodus forsteri, assembly GCA_016271365.2. Lineage (NCBI taxonomy): Eukaryota > Metazoa > Chordata > Ceratodontiformes > Ceratodontidae > Neoceratodus > Neoceratodus forsteri. The sequence goes on along the minus strand of CM057454.1, from coordinate 717,671,962 downwards.
GCCAGCCTGGGAGTGGGTCCCAGGGTGGTAGCTTGGGTAAAAAAATTGGCTGGACAAAAGGACACAGAGAGTAATAGTAAACGGAGTCCACTTTGAAGAAAGGGGGGTTACTAGTGGGGTACCGCAGGGTTCAGTACTGGTACCAGTCCTTTTAATGTCTTTATAAGTGACATTGCAGAGGGACTGGAAGGAAAAGTATGCCTCTTTGCAGATGACACAAAGATCTGCAACAGGGTTGATGCAGGGGAGGGTGGGTTAGAAATGATGAGAAGGGACTTGGCAAGGTTGGATGAATGGTCAAAAGTATGGCAGCTTAAATTCAATGCAAAGAAGGTCAAAGCAATGCACCTGGAAACAAAAAACCCAGGGGAAGAGTACACAGATTTTTTTTGGGGCGTCCGTTGCTAACAACAACAAAAAATGGAAAGGGACCTGGTCATATCAGATGACCTAAATGTAAGCAAACAATGTGAGAAGGTAGTAAGGAGGGCTGGGGGATACTGGGATGTATAGGTAGAGGCATCACAAGTAGAAAACAGGAAGTTGTTATCCCTCTGTACAGACAGTTGGTAAGACCCCATCTGGATTACTGCATGCAGTTCTGGAGACCCTATCTCTGCAAGGACATAAACAGGATGGAGGCTGCCCAGAGGAGGGCAACTAAAATGGTGCAGGGTCTGCACCAGAAGTCATACAAAGAGAGACTAAAGGAGCGTAATATGTATACCCTCGGGGGGAGGGGGGGATGTGATGGACATTTTCAAGTACCTCAAGGGAATCAACAGAGTTCAAGAAGGTAGCATCTTTCAGAAAAAGTGATGTGCAAGAACAAGGGGGCACAGTTTGAAGATAGAGGGATGGCTCAGGGGCAACGTTAGGAAGTGTTTTTTCACAGAGAGGGTGGTGAACACATAGAACATCCTTCCTGAGGAGGTTGTGGGGTCAAAGACAGTGGGGGAATTTAAGAATGCATGAGGAGAACATAAGGCAATTCTGGTGTGGCTTGGGAAGAAGTAGGCTGTTTGTTAACCAGGATCTATAGCTTATCCAGTAGGTAGGAAAATGATCAGATTGGGTGGGCTAAGTGGTCATTATCTGCCGTCAAAGTCTGTGTTTCTTTGTTACTTGTGTTACCTGCTGCAAGAGCTCCATCTCTAAGTAAGGTAATACAGTTACATAAGAACTTACCGTAATAGTAGATCTTTGAGAGGAACTCTTGCAACAGGTCCTGTTTCCCACCCGCATTCCCCTCAAGAGATTCCTTCTGCATACACAGCAAAGAACATCTGCCTCCTAGGCCACAGGAGGATCCTCAGTTTCTCCATCCAAATCTTCATCCATGCCGGAGTCTCACACGGGAGAACTGAGAAGCGCTGGGAAATCACCTCCTTTATACCACATGGGACATGGGGGCAGACCAACATCGAGGGTGGTCCCCCGCTTTATATTGATGCAAGAGCTCCTCTCAAAGAGCTACCTTTACGATAAGTTCTTACGTAACTGTACTTTTCTACTACCATTACTTTCTGGTCCCAAAGAAAAAAGGGTGCATGCACCCCATTCTCATCCTCAGAAAGTTAATCAAGTTCATGTACAGGGACAAGTTCAAGATGATCTCCCTGGAAATGTGACTACCTCTCCTGCATCGATACGACTGGCTGGCATCCCTGGACATGAAAGATGCCTACAAGCACATTCCAGTGTACCCAAATCACAGCAAGTGCCTCTGCTTTGTGGTCCTGGGTCATCAGGACCAGCTCAGAGTCTTGCCCTTTGGGCTCTTTTCAGTGCCTCAAGTTTTTACAAAGTGTTTTGCAGTTCTTGTGGCACACTTACAAAAGCTTGGCATCCATGTCTTCCCCTACCTTGACGATTGACTTCTGGCAAGCCTGTCCAGGCAGGGGACAAAAGGAAACAGGCTCCATGACATTTCAGTTCCTCACCTCCATGGGGTTCTGCTGATCCTGGAAAAGACACAGCTTCAACCCTCTCAACAGCTTCTCTTCATAGGAGACCTCCTGGACACCTCCAGGGCAAGGGGTTTTCTTCTGGAGGACAGGAGGAATGACATTCTCTAGATGGCTTGTTTCATCAGGGAGAGCACTTTGGTACAGGTTCATTCCATGCAGCGGATGTTAGGCCTCATGGCCCTCATCCTTATTTACAGTACCTCTAGCTCAGTTGCACATAAGGACCACCCAAAGGATGCTCAGCGCCCAGTTGGTCTCCAACCACACATCTGCAGTCTTATCCCATAAAAGTGACGGAGCCTCTGATGAGATTATTTGCATAGTGGATTCAGGAGGAGAACCTGCTCCAAGGTTTTCCCTTGCCCCACCGGAATCTGAGATGCATCTCTACTTAGCTGGGGGCTCATTGCCAGGAACTCCACACTCGGGAAGTGTGGAGCCAGGAGGAATCTCATATGTTCATCAATGTTATGGAGATGGGAGTGGTCCTGTATGCTGTTCGAACCTTGGAAGATGTTGTCTGCTGCAAAGTAGTTCTTCTCCAGACAGACAACAAAGCTGTGATGTACTACATCAACAAACAAGGTGGAGCTCTCTTCTACCATCTGTGCTGGAAAGCCATGAGGATAGGGGAGTTTTGCATCGAGCACAGTGCCCTGATGCCGCCAGTCTTGCCAGGAATTCAGAACAATCTGGCAGATCGCCTCAGCAGAACAGAGGCAAATCCACACGAATGGTCACTCACACCAGAAGTCGTGCAGTTACTGTTCGATGAGTGAGCAGTCCAGCTCTGGACCTTCTGCTTCCCCATTTAATTCAAAACTGCCTCTATTCTGCACCAAAAATACAGAACCCGGTGTTTTCTGTCAGGATGCATTCAGTCTGTGGTGGACGAGACAATTTCTGTACCCATTTCCACCTCTTCTGCTAGTTCAGGTGGTGCTGCTCAGACTAGAGGCAGACAGTGGCAAGATGATCCTAATTGCACCGTATGTGCCTCGACAGGTCTGGTTTCCTTCAGTCAATAAATTGTCAGAGGTTCCTCTGAGATCGCTACCTCTGTGGGTGGATCTCCTGACTCGGGGACCCCCGGTCCATCCCAACCTGCACTCCCCTTCATCTCCATGCCTGCCTCCCAAGGAGATAGAAGTGGGTAGGTTTAAAGTTTCCCAGAGAATCTCAGAGATCCTCTTGGCAGCATATAAGCCTTCCACCAGGAAGACTTAGACCACTAAATGGAAGCGTTTCTCGATTTGGTGTGCTAAGCTCTACCTAGATCCATTCCATTGACCACCAGATAATACCTGTTAGATCTGTCACATGCAGGGCTGCAGTATTCAGTGGTAAAGGTACACCTCTGCATGCTTTCTGCCTATCATGAGCCTGTTCAGAATATGATGCTGGCTCAGTTACCACTAGTCAAGAGGTTCCTCAGGGGCATTCTTCATGTGAAGCCCCCGATCAGGAAACCGATGGCCATGTTGGATATTAACCTCATACTAGGCATTCTCACTCGTAAACCCTTTGAGCCTCCAGCCAGCTGTGACTAAGTTTCTGACCTGGAAGACCACCTTTCTGGTGGCCATCACTTGTGCTCGCAGGGTCTCTGAAATACATTCCTTGGTCATGGACACTCTGTGTACTGTCTTTCATAAACACAAGGTGGTTCCTCATACTCACCTTGCGTTCCTACCCTAAGTGGTTTCAGACTTTCAACTCAATCAGCCCTTGGTTCTCCCCACTTTATTTGCTGACTTACAGAATGAAGGGGAATGCACCCTTCATTCTCTGGATGTCAAGGGCTCTATGATTCTACATTGATAGAATAGGAGATATCCGTAAAGCCAGGCAGCTCTTTGTGTCATTCAGCGTAGCCCAGGGCCAGCCATTAGATGCATTCCTGCTTGGATAGTGGTATGCCTTCGCCATTGCTACTCTATGGTGGAGGTCAAGTTGGGAGGGCAGGTACATCCCATTCTGCCAGAGTGATAGCAGCATCGCTGGCAGAATCCATTCTGTACCTATTACAGACATTTGCCGTGCTGTGTGGGCCTTGGTAGCTAATCTTTATGAAGCACTACACTGTAAATGTCCATGCCAGACAGCACACTTTCTTTGGCAGGGCAGTCCTTAATGGAATTCTGTTCTGAGTGAGCTCTGTCTCCTGCCGCCCTACTTGGGGATTTGTTTTTGGCTTAGTACTCACCCAGCAGTGTGAATGAGTAGTGAAGGCTTTTAAGTCCAGGAAGATATAGAAAATTACGTGCCTACGTAATTCTTGATCAGCTTAGACAAGTCTTCTCTATTCTTTCACACCCACCCCATTCCTGAGGCTCACTCATTATGTTTCTGGTCTTCACTCCCTCATGCATTTGGGTGGTGAAGACTTTTCCTTTCTTATACAAGTTAACCAGGCTGTCTTATGCCCGTGTTAGGTTAGGTGTTTCCTAAGTTTAGTGTACGCTGCACCTCCTCAGTCAAAAAGGTACTGAGATAGTTGGAGAGTCGACGCTGAGATAGCCTACACAGGCGCAAGCCAGTCTCGCAGTGCTGCGCATGTGCAGTCCTACCTCTGCGCTGAACCTCCTGAAGATTTTTTGCTCCCGTGTGGTACCTTCGGCTTGAACCCTAGCAGTGTGAATGAATGGTGAAGACTTGTCCAGGAAGATCAAGAATTAAAGTAGGTACGTAATTTTCATTTGTTTTCCCTTTCAAGAGTGCATCTGATCTGAATTGCTTGGTAATATGTGAAGAACCCAACGCTCATAGCCATTGAATTTATTTTGCCAGCTGGTGCCATATTCTTCTATGTAGCTTTCCTCTTCTGTGGATTCTACCACTGTTGGTGTAAATTGACCCTAATCATTTTCCAGATTGCCACAGATGTTGGGCTGATCATTAATCAGACCCAAATAACAAATCGTATCCACTATTGGTGGTATTGCTACTTAGGAAGTTAAAAGAAGAGTAAATAAATAATAATAAACCTCTAACCTTCTCTTGGTGGTCTAGTATATTGTTTGCACCTCCCCATCCCAATCTCTTCAGGTGGTAATGGGGGTGTTTGAATAACTAGTCAGATTTTACCTTCTAATGCCACTCCCAGGGAAGTTAAGGATTGAGGGTTAGGAGAGGGCCCAATGCAAAATATTATATTTTAGGATTGAAAGGTGTCAAGCTAGGGAGGTGGGTACAGCTAAAAGGATAATGTTTTCTTATGGCACATGGATTATGGGGTTTATTTTATTAACCCTGCTACCTTTACCATTTGAGCATGAATACTAAAGATTTGGCCCTCTTAGGAATTTACACACCTGTCTGGCACCATCATTAGCTCTGTGTTGTTGCCAGTTTAATACCATTATAAGAGCGCCAGACTCCAGTTTATCATTAACATTGTTAAATGAACTAATGAGGGATTCTGATTGACATATTCAGAAAAGAGTGACTGGACTGTAAACAATAAATGTAGGTAGATTTAGTTGGCAAATCAAGAACCATAGGGTATAATCTACGATGAGGAAACATATTTTCATGTAGAGGATTATTGGGATATGAAACATTATGCCATACATGTTCACACTGTTAAAAAGTAACCAAGGTGATTTTGCTATAGAAAGGAATGGGTAAAGATAAAGAAATGGTATTAATGCAAAATAGACGAAAGAAAGATTTGCCTACAGTACCAGAGTAAAAGGAACAACTATTTCCTATGTTCTACACTGACATATTTGTTGTTGTATCCTAACATTGATTGTAACTCAAACATAACTGTTTTAAAATTTGTAGCACTGACAGTGAAACTGCAGCAGATGCTCATGAACGGTCACCCTTCAGCTCATCCCAGTGAAACTTCTAAACAACCTTCAACTGTTTCCAGCACACAGCCAGAAGCTGCTGCAACATTGCCAGTTACAGGCACAACATCCATTTCAAAGGAGACATCCATGGTCTCCTCATCTCCTGCTGTTGCTGCATTCCTTGCAGGAAAACCTAAAGCTACACCCATCCCGCTGTCAGATCTGAAGTGGTACAGGGCACTGCCACTCCATCACAGATATCATCTGTCTCTGCCATCAAATCTGAAGCAGCATCTACCTTTACTGTCAAATCTGAAATGGCACAAGGCACTGCCACCAAACAAAAAGCTGCACCTGTCTCTGACACCAAACCAACATCTGCATCGATTTCCTCCACCATACCTGATGAGGCACTTGTGTCTACCACCAAACCTAAAGAGACCCTCCTCTTCCACCATTTTTGCAGTGAAACCCACATCTGAGCCTATAACTTTCTCTTTCGTTGTTCCAGAAGAGAAACTAAAAGCTGTATTTACTAGTGATGAGAAAACTAAAGCAACAGTGGTCCCTGCTACCATTTCTAACGAGGAAACAAAATCTGCAGTGGTCTCTGTTTCTACAGATCAGCCAAAGGCTGCACCAGACACTGCCGCCATCTCTGCGGAAGAATCTAAAGTTGAACCAGACTCTACCACTGCAGAAGTTGAGATGAAAAAAACTGCAGAACAAGAATCGGCTCATCCCAGTGAAACTTCTAAAAAATCTTCAACTGCTTCCAGCACACAGCCAGAATCTGCTGCTACATTACCAGTTACAGACACAACATCCATTTCAGAAGAGACATCCAAGGTCACCTTGTCTCCTGCTGCTGCAAGTGCAGTCCCTGCAGAAAAATCCAGAGCTGCACCCATCCCTGCTGTAAAGTCTAAAGTGGCACAGGACTTTGCCACCAAACCTACATCTGCATGGATTTTCTCCACAAAATTAAATGAGGCGCCTGTGTCTACCACCAAACCTAAAGGGACACCCTCCTCTTCCACCATTTCTGCAGTGAAACCTAAATCTGAGCCTATAACTTTCTCTTTCGTTGTTCCAGAAGAGAAACTAAAAGCTGTACTTACTCCTAATGAGAAAAGTAAAGCAGCACTGCCCCCTGCCACCATTTATGATGAGGAAACAAAATCTGCAGTGGTCTCTGTTTCTACAGATCAGCCAAAGGCTGCACCAGACATTGCCGCCATCTCTGCAGAAGAATCTAAAGTTGCCCCAGACTCTGCCCCTGCAGAAGTTGAGATGAAAAAAACTGCAAACCAAGAATCACTTGACAAAATGGATGTTGCCCCTGGCCAAAATGGAAAGGAAGTAATTTCTTCCACAAGTGGAGACTTACAACCAGCAAAGCTGACGGCTGCAGTTGCTAATGAAACTACTACAAAGGCAGCTTCAAAAACTGCTCCATCTCAAGGAGATACACTTAGAACAAAAGGTCCACCTCAGAAAAATGAGGCACCACCAGCAGAGAGTGATGGTAAACAAGAAGTTATCACAAAAATGGAGCTTAAAAAGGAAGCTGACATAGAGAAGAAGCACTTGACAAAGGATTCAGGACAGTCAACCAATGGCAGTAGTAACAAATGTAGCCTCAGCAGTAGCGAGCAAAGAGAAGCCCAGCCATACTACCACCAGGTCGGGCAGCAGAGAAGACATTCTCCACACGAGAAGATAGGAGGGCAGACATAAGGATATTCAAGACACTACCGAGAGAGAGATAGGAGATCATCAAGTGGTAGAAGGGATGAAGACAGAAGCAAGGTGAGAAATGTTGTTTTATCTTATTCTGGTTAGTGGTGTTGAATAGCTGGTGTATAACAGAGATAACACTGATCAACATGATAAATGTCCTGGGCACCACTTCACAAGCAGGGATGTAATAAGTATGCTCTGCAGATAGTGAAAAGAAAGGGGTGTTTAATGGATCACTAGTGTTCTGTGTCACGCGTGAGTAACTAGGCCACAGGCAGCATCTCCTGCACTTGAGAAGTGAAGCGATGACATCCGTGATCTGTACCACACCTTGGAGTGTATGTCTGCAGTTATACAATGGTCCCTTTTTGTTTGTTTGTTTGTTTAAAAATCAATAAACAAAATGATTTTAATGTGCAGGAGTATAGTTTTAAAATAGATCTTCAAAGAATTGATCTTCTCCATGAAGTATCACATTTTGGTCTTCGAGATGGAGAGACAGAACCCATAGAAACCAGACTTGAGGGTTATTTACCTGTAACTGTAGATCGTCCTGGACTTAAGTCTTCATCAATCATTCTTATTGCTAACTTCAAGCCAGGCGCTGTGTCCTACAGGATCAAAAAAATCTTCAAGAGGGCGGCTTTGAGATAGGACCACTTGCCTGGCACACTGCAAGGCTGGCTCGACCCGTGTGGGTTGTCAACTCAACCCTCCCAACGCGTCTGTTCCTTTTCCCACCCTTGCTGTTGAGTGTGCTTCAGTGACAACGCTCACCTGCAAGTCAGATCTTTATGTCTGTACAGCAGCATTTAGTTTTCTTCAGATTTAGCTTATTTGCTATTTTCTCTTGTTAAAAAGAAAAGTTTTTTTTTCTTCTTCTGCCCTACTGACCAAAGGAGTAGCTTTTGGACAGTGACGGTGACTGTGACTGTAGGGAGTCTCCTTTAGAAGTCTACTCCAGCAGTAGGCTGTGTCCTGTTCACCGCCCTCTCTGGGTAGTGTGGTGTTAGGGAAGGAGGACAGTCCTCCGAAAACAGAAAAGAAGTGGGCCGTTCTCGATCCAGGTGGGGAACCTGGCACCGTTCTGCCTCGAGTTCTTCCTCTTCCCATCAGAAGGGAAGAAATGGTACCCTCGAGTTTCCCTCTGGTATGTCAGCTAAGAGGTCATTGGCATCTCTAGGCGGGGCGACTTCACTGCTCCGTCCAGTTCAAGATGGCCTCTGCCCATTGTCGCCCTGAATCTCGACACCAGAGCCCTTCTCTGTCCTCTTGTGGGGTTTCCGGTGGGCAGTTTCACCACTGGGCTGCTGTTATGGAGCAGTGGGTACAGCGTCTGGCCTGTTTGCTCCTTCCATCAGATCTGGTGCCTGGGCCCTCATACCTATGCGCCCTAGAGCTGCAGCTGGGGTCTTCTGGTCAGGTAGAGCATTTGTCTTCAGTAGTGGAACCCCTTCCCTTGCAGGTGACCGCGCCACTGATGCCGATTCCATGTGCCTGCCCCCCTCAGTCTGTTTCCTTGCAGGGACTGGCAGTGGTACCATCCCCGGACCCTTTTTCCTCTTCTAGGCCTGGGTTGGATGCTGGAGTGGTGCTGTCCCTGCTGCCAACTCTTTCTTGGTCGGCACTGCCTCCCTTGGGTCATGCACAGGTTCTAGTGTGGCCAGTTGTTCTGCTTCTAGGCCTGGTCATCTCAGCCTTTTGGCTCTGCACCACTTCCTCCCTTCAGCCTCAGTGGGGAATATGGAGCAGGATGAGTCTCGCCCCTACCTCATAATTTCTGAGGAAGGGGATGAAGTCTCTTTCTCCAGCCTGGACAATAAGCACATAGATCTTAACTGTATTACTCTTCGCCATTCATCACTAGTGGATTTAAGCCGGAGGCGGCGCTAGGGCCACACAGGAGCTTATTGCTGAGAGCTTTTTTTTTAGGGGTAGGGGCTGGTGTCGCCCTTGAGGCCGACACATTGCGTGGTGCTCATGGGTTGACCAGTAACGCGCCAGCCCTCCACCACCTCATTTCTGTTTTCCTGCCATCAAGGTGCATCACCCTGTAGGAGCTACCGTGCTTTCTACTCGTCACGAAGTGAAGTTACTGGTCGACACTGATTTTGCCGCTACTGATGTTCTCCATAAACGGTAAAACCATTTCTCGTATTTTTCTTATTTTCTACAGCACCAAGTCTTTGCTTTAGTTTTAGTTACGTAACAGTCATGTCGATTAGGGCCTACTTCAGAATCCAAGGCGGTGCGTGTCTCTATCGTCAGTGCCCGTGACAATCCGATGACTGTGACGGACCATCAGATCATTGTAGCACCTGCCTGGGTACCTGTCACGATATGGACAACAGTGACACCTGCTTCTCCATGGACTGCGGGTCCTCGAGGTGCATGCATTGAAAGTGGGTCAGGATCCTCCCACCTTTGGAGGTGTCGTTGGTCCCGGGACACCAAGGTCAGGGCGTTGGGCCCTTCCCTGGGTCTCCCTCTGGTACTGTATGTACCGAGGGGAGTAAGCCTAGCTGGTTCCAGTCTTGCTAACACCAGAGGCCTGCGTGAGGGGTCGGGCAGACAGTCAAACTCCTCCAGGGGTGAGCTGCGCCCCCTCACTTCCCACTGCTTCTTTCGGAAGTGCATACACTCGATATTGCGGTTGCTGCTATCGCTGGACCTGAGCCAGTGGAGTCCTCAGTACCACCTGTTAGTGCCGTTTGACTCCGTTCTCCACTCTTTAAGCGGTGACCGAGTGGGGCCATGCTCAGTGCTAGGCCCTTTTCTGATGCCGCCAGCAGCACCATGAGTGGGATGTTTTCGGGTTGCTTCTCTGCCAGTCTCTGATCTCCTCCTCTTGGATGAGGATGATCGAGATGACTCGGAGTGGCTGCCCGACTCTTGAGGAGTCCCATAGCATGGTTAGGTCTAACGATTCAGTTTCCGGTGTTACCAATTCGGTTGCTCCCCCAGCAGGCCCTGCCCTTGGTGCTGACTCCTCTATGTCCTCTATTCTCCGCTTGCAGTGCCATGGATGCCTCCAGCGCTGATTGTGATACCGGGTAGAGTATCAGCACTGAGAGTCAGGGGACAGCGCTATCTCCAACCCAGAGTCTGGTGCTGGCACCAAGCTCTGTGCCAGGTTGGACTCTGGCGCCGAGTCTTGTTGTGGCATTGTGCACGGTGCCAAGTTGGATTCCGGGTTGGGGTCTGGGGTTGTTTCCAGCGCCTCCTCTGGTGTCGGGGCTGTCTCTGATCCCCCAATTTCGGGCACTGGAGACCATCTGAGGGGCATGTCCCTGACTAGGGAGGAGATTTTTAGGTTGGGAGATGCACACAGACCCACTTCCAGACCTGCTGATGGCTCCGGGAGGAGTCACAGTGCTGACTCTTCTCTTCTTTACTCTCCGGACCAGGTAGGGTCTGCAGCAGGTGGGGCTAGAGGCCGCCCACAAGGGACAAACCAGCTCCGTTTGCCCCATCGTTGGGTCCTTTCTCTTGGGCGCCACTTTAGTCACTCCTATATGGTTGGGTGACCTACAGTGGGTGTTTTTCGCAGCCCCCTCCCCCCCACGGAGGGGTCCACTGCGCATTCCCGTAGCCCTAGCAGGGATCCTGCTCTGGCTCACCAGGCTTCTCCTTCCCCTGCAGATCCACTGCCTCCTCCCTCTGCGCCTGCCAGGTCTCTGGGGACCGATGACCTGGGACCAGTTCAGATCATCATCAGCTGCTTCCCCCGCTACCTATGAGCCCTGGAGCAGATAATTTTTATACCAGAGCCCCAGCAGCCCATTAATTTGAGCTGGGCTCCTCTGCTTCCTTGTCTTTCTTCCCAGAGAAGAGGATCCTTCAGTCCACCTGTCCTCAGAAACTGATATTACCAGATATCAGCAATTCCTTCGAGGTTGCTTGAGGGCTCACATATCCCACTTCACAGTCGCGATCCTGACCATGTGACACGGGCATTCCTCGAAGAGTTCACCCTGAGAACATTGTTATTCCTCTGTGGCCTGACCCTTTCTCAGAGGTGTCTCATCAGGTCTGGCAGCATCCTTTGCCCTTCTCCAGCCCCTGAGGGACTGTCAGCACAGGTATTTTGCACCCCAGGGTCTCCAGGTACTATGTCCCACCCTCTGATATTGTAGAGTTCTTGGATTACCCCTTCTGGGCATCGTCTCTCAACACAACCCCCAAAGAGTCTGACTCTGCTGGGTTTTACCGCTGGGGTAGGAGAGTCTTCTTGGCTGCGTGAATCCTTTTGTGCATCTCTCAGCACACAGGTACATAGCCTGACTAGCTAGGCATCTGCAGGCGTGCTGGGACAAATCCTGGCAAACTTGCCTAACATAGATGCAAACAGGCAATTCATTTGCCTTTCTGATCAGGGCCTAGAGCTTGCGAGACACCAAGCAAGGGCATCTTATGATGCCAGTGAGGTAATGACTAAGCTAGTAGGAACTGCAGTCTGCATTAGGTGGACAGCATGGTTTCACGTCTCGCTGTTATCGCTCCTGGCCTGGTGTAGGGTGATTGCCACTCACTTCCAAGGGGCCCATTTTTTCTCCCCCAGGGTGAGGCGAGAATTGTTGGGGCGCCTTCCTTCTCTCAGGCACGGAACTCTGTCTCGCCTGACCAGTCTCTAGCCTTCCAGGCCCTAAGTGAGGCCCCTTCCATCCTGTGCCCCCACAGGAGACTGAGGAAGTTTCCAGCCCTCAGAGAGTGTCACGCCTTTAGGTGCTTGGTACTCACCCTCCAGTGATGAATGGTGAAGATTAGTATAGTTAAGGATATGAAAATTACATTACCACGCTGGCCCATTGGCACAGCGGTTGATTCGTCTGCGACGCTGGAGGGCCAACCAGGGGAGGAGGATGGAGCATCCAGCGATGGCTTGCCTTCTCTGGGAGGAGGTGGGGATGCAGCCCGGCATCTGCTGGCCCTAGCGGGAGGGCCAGGTGCCCAACAAGGTGTCAGGCCCCAGACAACTGGAGGAGTGGTGGACATAGGCGTATGCCTTGACTTCTGTGGCATGCCACTCCCCAGGGAGAAACCAGGAAATAGCTCCCTGGCCGGCGGATGGTGCGCGGGCTCCCACTGCCAGCGCAGCCCTGGATGACCGACCCCACCTCAGCGACACCTGGGCCATTGCAGAGTGCACTGGCTGCCCCCACTGGTGCCTTCCCCTTCGGAGGAGGGGGACCTGTCCAGTGAAGGGATACGCTGAGTTACCTGGGGGATCGCAGTGTGAGGTGTCGGCTGGAGTTGGGGACGGCGAGCAGGCGGAGAGCCCAGGCGACCCGAAGGAGTGCTCGGCTAGAGGGATGGAGGGAGCAAAAAAAAATTACATACCTACTGTAATTCTTGATCTTACTGTATATCTTCACCATTCATCCTGCTTCCTGCACACCTTCCCCTCTTGGGCCTCAGTCCCTGGGCAGTGCCTCCTCCCTGCTTACCTTCCCCCAATTGAGGCCAATTGTGAGTATAGTCCTGCTGGCACCTCAGGGTCCACTGATCCTTTGCTAAATTGACAGGCACCAACTTGGGGGAGAGGGCAAGCAGGGGCGTTTCCCCTCTCTATGCTAGGTGTTCTTCAGGGCCCCTTCGTGATCCTGATGAGATCCCATCTGTCGGGCTTGATAGGGCCCTCTTTAGTTCTGAAGACGCTCTTATCTCTGCCCTCATTGGGTCTCAGGTTTATCCTCTTCTTGGGTCCCAGTCTTTGTCGTTGGAGAGGGGACTCCAGGACCTCTGTCCCCTCTTCTCGGAGTCTTGGTAACTCCATTGTATTTCCAGAGTAACCCTCTCTGGGTTCACCTGTTTCAGGGTTCCCTCTAACCTCCTAAGAGGTTTTCCACTCCAGGAGACTTTAGGCCTCAGTCTTACCATTTTTACAGCCCTGGGCATAAGGGGGATCTCATCCCTCTTAGATTCTGGACCTTCCTAAATTGAGGGGTCTACATCTGAGGGGATTCTGCCCTGGGGTGAGTTCTGTCCCCACTGTTAATTCTGTAAGGGACAGGGAGTGAGAGACCTATGGCCCCTTTTTCCTGTCTCTCGTGGACCAAGAGGGCACATCCCTTTATGGCTCACTCAGTGTCCTGTGATGCTTCCTCATCTGCTGGACCTGTGGCCAGCTTACACAGCATCTTGGTTCTTACCTTGAAGTCCTCTTCAGCCTTGGAGGCTTATTCTGTGCATCCTCGCTGGCTTGCTCTCTTTTACTCTCTCGCTCTCTCTACCCCCCTCTGCCTTGGAGTTCCTTCCCAATGTAAACAAAATGAGGGAGAGGAGTCAAGCAGTTGAGTCCCCTCTTGACCCCCAGAAGACCCCTCTGAACTCTCCTTTTGGGGTGTCATGCCTGTCTCTCATTCTCCTCTCCCCTCTTTCTCTATTTCTTTTCTCTCCCCCCCTTCTCTTTATCCCTCCTTTGGTCTGCCTGGTGGTTGGGGTCCCCTGTCCCAGATCTCATAGTGTCCTTCCCCTTCTCTTGTGACTGGCTTATTCCTTTTTCGGTTTACATCCTTTCCTTTTACTATCTCTCTCAGGCTCCCTTGCCCTGCCCTCCTTTTCTTCCTCTGTCTCTAGTTTTTCCAATCTCTGCCAAGCAGAACTGAGGTGGTGGAGCAGTTGGGATCGGTTACTTGCCAGTCTGTGAGTGCCATGCAGTGTGTTTTGCCTGAGGGTGCCAGCTCCTCCCCTAGAGAAAAAAAATCTGTAAGCTATAGCTTCCACTGGGTCCTAGCGCCTCTGGTTTAACCCACCAGTGATGAATGGTGAAGATACTGTATACAGTAAGACCAAGAATTATGAGAGGTACATAATTTTAATTTCTTTCCCGCCACCAGCTTGCTCGCATGGGTCTCTGAGGAAGGTCCGTCACAGTATTTGTGCCTTTTTTAGCCTACAGATTTTATTTACTTACCTTTTAATAATCTCTTTTTCAGAGAGAGTCCTTCTTTTTGTTTGTCGAGAGTTAATCTTTCTACTTCTGTCTTCCATCGTTGCTGCAGCCGAAGAAGATGCTTTTACAGATGAACACTACATCTATGTCTGCTGTCTTGGGCCTGACCACAAGTTTGACTGTGAGCTCTGCCAGAAGTTTTACCAAACAGCCCACAGATGACACAAAAATGCTGTCAAAAAGTTCCTGGTGGATGAATAGGTAGCCAGCTCCAGGCAGGGGTCCTCCAGGGTCCAGAAAATCCGTCCCCGATTCCACCTCAGCTGCCCAAGGGGGACATTTTCCATGGCAGTGGGAGGTAGTCTGACTCATTTCTACAAACAATGGAAGTCTGTCCCCATGGACAAGTGGGTCCTCAGGAATGTTCAGTAGCATTACTCTCAATTTTGCAGATATTCCCCGGACCTTTCACCCAAGCAAGCAACACAGTCTGTCAGCTGCTCAGATCTTCTCTCAGTGCCCGATACAGGGCCTTCTCAGAAACAGGGCAGTAGAACTAGTTCCCTGGGAAGAGAGAAACAGAAGTTTTACTCCCATTACTTTCTGGTTCCAAAGAAGACTGGCGGCATGCCCTATTCTAAACCTCAGAAAGTTAAACAAGTTCTTGTTCAGGGAGAAGTTTAAGATGGTCTCCCTGGGGATATGGGGGTGGACCAAAGGTGGTCCTTCACTAAGGAAGGAATACTGGTTGCCACAGATGAGTGCGTTAGGCTCTGGGGTAAGAACACAAGGGCCAAAGTGCCCAGCTGGTTTAGTTCTGGGGTTGCCCAGGCAGTAAGGGAAAAGAGGTTGGCCTATAGAAAATTCAGGAAGGCCAAGAGAGAGGTGGATAGGAAAAATTACCTAAGGTTGGCTAGTTAGGCAAGTAATAAAGTCAGATGAGCAAAGGCACAGAAGGAGCTGCAGATAGCTGAAGGAATTAAGAATTGAAAGGAGGAGCAGCTGCAGGAATAAGGGGTGCTAGCTGCACATTCAAGCAGACTTGATGAACCTCTAGACCTTTATCTGCTGGCAAATTCGTATGTTTGTAAGAAGGGAGTAGGCTTTTCGCTATGTAAGTGAGAAAAGGGACAAGAAGGGAAGGAATTGTTAGGTTTAAGAAAGGGATGGAGTAGGTGGAGGATAATGGGGAAGCAGAGATACTAAATGAATACTTCTGTTCTGTCTTCACCAGGGAGAAAGATGGACCAGTGCCTTCAGGAGGGAAAAGAGGAGCGGGGTGGGCACAGATGTAGTGATAGAGGAGGACAGAGTGAGGGAGGGGCTGCTGGCATTGAAGGTGGACAAATCACCAGGCCCGGACAGAGTACATCGAAGGGTACTAAAGGAACTGGCTGAGGAGCTGGCTGGGCCACTGGTAGACCTATGTAATAGTTTACTAGAGATAGGCATAGTATCCCAGGACTGGAGAATAGCACATGTAGTGCCACTCCACAAAAACAGTCCTAAGGATAACCCAGGGAATTACAGACCAGTCAGTCTGACCTCCATTGTGGGCAAGCTCATGGAGACCATTCTAAAGGAAAGGTTGGTGGAATATGTAGAGGAATATGGTCTCCAGGATGTGAGACAGCATGGGTTCATGAGGGGGAGATCATGTCAGACAAATCTGATTGACTTCTTTGGCTTTGTCAATAAGACAGTAGACGGCCAAGCAGTAGACATCTTCTGTCTTGATTTCAGCAAGGCCTTTGACTCTGTGCTCCACAAAAGGTTGTTCAGGAAGTTGGTGGATCTCGGGGTTGGGGAAAAGATGGCCAGATGGGTGGAAAACTGGCTGAATGACAGAACCCAGAGGGCAGTTGTGGGGAGAGAGTTATCTGGCACAAGACAGGTAACCAGTGGGGTCCCGCAGGGCTCGGTGCTGGGGCCGGTGTTGGTCAATGTCTTCATCACTGACATTGGAGATGGCATTATGGGCAAAATGTGCCTATTTGCAGATGATACCAAGCTCTGTGGGAGAGTGGACACAGCTGAAGGGATTCAGGACCTACAGGAAGATCTGGAAAAGCTGGGGAGGTGGTCCATGATCTGGCAGCTTGGCTTCAATGCCAAAAACACAAAGTTATGCATATTGGAGCCAAGAATCCTAGGACAGAGTACTACCTGGGTGCATTCAGTATCTGCATCAGAGGAGGAGAAGGACCTGGGAGTGATGATCACTAGTGACCTGAAGCACTCCATGCAGTGCAAGAAAGCAGCAGCAGAGGTAAACAAGATGTTGAGATGCATATCTAGAGGATCAGTAGTAGGTTAGAGGAGTTATACTGCCCTTGTACAGGTCACTGGTAAGGCCACATCTAGAGTATGGAGTTCAGTACCGTGTCTACACCTAAAAAGGACATTAACCTACTGGAGAAGGTCCAAAGGAGGGCTACAAAGATTTTAGCTGGTCAGCAGTGTAAGGTATACATGGAGAGGTTGAGGGCACTGAACATGTACTCCCTGGAAGACAGGAGAGAGAGGGGGACACGATTGGGACCTTCAAGTACTTGAAAGGGATAAATAAGGTTGATAAGGAGAGTCTCTTTAAGCTGAGTGGCAACCATAACATGAGGGGGCACAGTGTTAAGCTGGAGGGTGGGAGGTTTAGGAGGGAGGTCAGGAAGGACTTCTTCACAGAGAAGGTGATGGACACTTGGAATGCGCTGCCAGAAGAGGTAATCTGATTGAAGACAGTGGGCAGCTTTAAGAGGCTGGCACAGGTATAGGGGCCATGGGTAGGGAGGAGTGGGGAGAGGCATCAGGACAGTAGCTCAAGCTGTGGACCCCTGCAACATGAGCAGACTTGATAGACCAAATGGCCTTCTTCTGCTGGCTTCTTCATATGTTCGTATGGGGACTTATCTATCACTTCTCCAATAGCGACTGGCTGGCATCCCTGGATCTTCCTGGACATAAGTCTCCACCACTCATTCAGACTAATGGGATCAGCACCAGGGGCACTAGGACCCATCGGGAGCAAACTTTTTTGCTGGAAGGTCGGCGCCTGAGACAGCGCTGCGAGGAGCAGCACCACGAGCCTCAGCTCTTGCGGTAATGAATATCTCGGCGTCAACCTTCCAACCGCCTCAGTTCCTCTTTTCCCGCCGTTGAGTGCACTTCAGTGACGATGTCGCTCACCCCCTTGGAGTCAAACTTCAAACTAGCAGCATAGTTTTCAGTTTTATTGTTTTGTAGTAATATCTCGAATAAATATCGTTTAAGTTTATTCTCATTTACAAAGAAGTCTCAGCCTACTTTGATGGAGTCGACCATGAGTGGGTCAGGTGATGGTAGGGAGACTTCATATTAAATATTCAGTCAGCAGGGCTGGGTCGATCCGCGCCTTCTCCGGAGGGTCTGACAATGGTCAGTCCAGTGCCGGTGAGCGGTCCCTTGAAAGCATAAAAATAAGCGGTCACATTCTCTGCACCGTTCGCCTCGAGCTCTTCTTGGCTCATAGGTCAAAGAAGGCATCACTCGAGGTCACCCTCTGATATGTCTCTTGCGTGAGCCGGTCAGTTATTGAGCTAGTTGCGGTCTCCTCCCTGAGCCGGCTTCTGTTTCTGGTAGCGGCGTCTCGACATCGACCCTACCCGTCTTCTGGTAGGTCTTCAGATGAACAGTTTCATCAGTGGGCTGCTGTTATGGAGCAATGGGCTCGGAGTTTGGTCAGCTGCCTGGCCAGTCCTTCGACGCCGGGCTTCTTGGGAGACCAGGTAGGGGCGGCTGAGCCTCCCTGGTCGCCACGGCACCGTCTTCAGTGCCTTCGACTCCGCGGCAGGGTGTTTCCCCTCATATGGCTGCGCTGCAGGAGCCCACACCGATGCCTCTATCTCCTGCTCTTCTTCCTCCTGCTCTTCTTCCTCCCTCCTCCCTTCTCCTCAAATCCTGTTTTCAGAGTTTTGGGGTGTTTTTGACATCCTCGGCTTCGATGGTGACCTGCGCCATCCTCGGTGCCGATAGCATCTGTCAGCGCCGTCCTCGGCGCCATTGAAATTACCAATTGCCATGTGCTACGTCGACGGTGTCCTTGGCGCCATCCAGCCTCGCAATGCCGTGTGGCTCCTCGGTGCCGTGCACCCTGTCGGCACCGTCCGGCCTCGCGGCGACGTTTTCGGCGCCGTGTGGCTCCTCGGCACCATGCAGCTTCTCGGTGCTGTGCACTTCATTGGCGCTGTGCATTTCTGCAGCGCCAGGGGTCCTTAGGGCGTTGTCCTCCTCTCAGGACTCCTCCTTTTACCCTTTTCCTTCCTCATTTCCATCTGATTTCCACTCCTTTCCTGTCCATGCAGTCCCTCCTGGACTGTCAGGAGATGACATTGAGCCTGACCCAGACCTTAGGCTGGATGGTGAAGTGGAAGAGACAGGATCTATTCCTGCTGCAGAGCCTGTGGTGAGGACCTGTCTTTTAAGTCTCTGCTGAAAAACTTGATTTCCACCCTTTCTCTCCAAACTACAGACGTCGATCCTGGGAAATTGCTAAGACTTCAATATCTCCATGTTCCTGAGATCCCTACGGATTTGACTCCTCTGGTACAGCCATCGTTTGAGACGCTGTCTCAAATGGTATAGAGTAATCCTACTCTCATTCCTTCGGTGGCTAAATCCATAGATAGGAAATACTCAGCCCCAAGGATCGACCCATTTTGGCGTCCCAAGCCTTTGCGGATCCTATTGTAGTTTTGGCAGAGAATGATGAGGTCGTCCTCCCCCAAACTACTACAGCTCGACCTATTAACAAAGAATCTCGTAAGAGAGACACTTTAGGTAAGAGAGTCTTTGCTGCTTCCACCCTGGTATGCGCATTGCCAGCTATTAGGGCTATTTCTCTCAATATGAGTATATCCTTTTCATTCACTCAAACAGATGGTTGAAGCTCTACGGAATCGGATACAAAGTCGGAGCTTCTTCAAACCATTACCAGGGGTATCGAATCCAACAACCAGCAGGTTAAAGCGGCTATGGATGCTTTCGATACTGCTTCCAGAGCGGCGGCGGCCGGCATTTGTACCCGCCGTCATTCCTAGCTGCGCACTTCAGGTTTCTCAAATGGCGCACCTCAGCAGGTAATGGCGTTGCCTTTTGATGGTGTGTATCTCTTTGCCCTCAAGTAGAACAGGCTCTAGAAGCTACACAAAAAACTAGGTCAGCCATTAAGTTGGCTTGACCTCCTCCTGTCCCCTCTTGAGAGGGTGTTAATAAACACCAGTTCTATAACCGTCAGTCCTTTCGAGGCAAAGGCAGAGGAAGTTTTCATAAAAACCAAGCCCTCCAGCCTCAAAAGAAAATGCAACAGAAGGCGCAAGGACCCAAAGTGCCCAGCGCCACCTTCTGAGTTGTTGGCTCAAGTCCCACCTCAGCTGCCCAAGGTGGACTCTTCCTCTGCGGTGGGAGGTCGTCTGACGCACTTCTACAATCAATGGAAGTCCATAACCTCAGACAAATGGGTCCTCTGGATAATCCGCGAGGGATATTCACTCAATCTTGTGGAGACCCCTCCAGATCGTCCTCCCAAACAACAGCCCAGGCTGTCAACACTTCAGTCAGACCTTCTCGCCTCCGAGATTCAGGGCCTTCTGAACAACAGGGCAGTAGAAGTAGTTCTGCTGCATCAACAGAACACAGGGTTCTACTCCCATTATTTTCTGGTTCCAAAGAAAACCGGGGGCATGCGCCCCAATTTGGACCTCAGAAAGCTAAACAAATTTCTGCCCAAGGAGAAATCCAAGATGATTTCACTAGGAACCTTGTTACCTTTGCTTCATCAGCACAACTGGCTAGCCTCCCTAGACATGCAGGATGCTTACCAGCACATCTCTATTCACCCGAAGCATCACAAATTCCTAAGGTTTGTGGCTCTGGGACAGCATTATCAGTTCAGAGTCCTGCCCTTTGGGCTATCCTCGGCACCACAAGTTTTTACAAGGTGTTGTGCAGTTATTGCAGTGCATCTCAGAAAGATCGGAATTCAAGTATTCCCTTATCTGGACGACTGGCTTCTGGCAAGTCCTTCCAGGCAGGGAACTCTGGACGCCGTAGCCATGGCTTCAAACTTTCTCACATCCATGGGAGTCCGGCTAAATCTCAAAAAATTGCAGCTGCAGCCCTCCCAGAGACTCCTTTTTATAGGAACTCTTCTGGACACCTGTGCGAAGGCTTTTCTTCCAGAGAACAGGAGGAGAGAGATCCTTCAGATGGCCCGTCACATCAGGGAGAGCAACTCGGTTCCGGCTCTCTCGATGCAACGAATGCTAGGTCTCATGGCATCCTTGGTGTTCACTGTACCCTTAGTGCGCCTTCACATGAGAACTTCTCAGTGGCTGCTCAGTACTCAGTGGTCCCCAACCACTCACCCGCTGTCCTTTCTCATCAAGGTGACAGAACCTCTAAGGAGGTCACTCACCTGGTGGTCGCAAGAGAACAATCTCCTGGAAGGGTTTCCCTTTGCTCCTCTGGATCATCAGATTTCCATTACCACAAACGCGTCCCTGATGGGGTGGGGGGCTCACTGTCAGGCTCTCCACACTCAAGGTACGTGGACTCAGGTCGAGTCCCAGCTTCACATAAATGTCTTAGAAATGAGAGCCATCCTTTATGTGGTCCGGGCATTGAAGGACATTCTGTCACAAGAACATTCTCCTTCAAATGGACAACAAAGCAGCGATGTATTACATCAACAAACAGGGCAGCGCTCACTCTTACCCCTTATGCAGAGAAGCAATGAGAGTGTGGGAATGGTGTTTGCAGCACAAGTCTCTAATTCAAGCGGTCTACCTGCCAGGAGTGCAGAACGAACTGGCAGATCGCCTCAGCAGAACAGAGACAGATCCTCATGAATGGTCTCTCGACTCAGCTGTAGTTCAGTCAATATTCGAAGAGTGGTGAATTCCAGACCTGGACCTTTTTGCATCCCCACTCAACACAAAACTGCCTCTCTTCTGCTCCAGAAATCCAGGGCCTGGCATTTTCTGTCAGGTTGCGTTCAGGCTGCAGTGGACAAAACGCTTTCTATATGCCTTTCCTCCTCTTCCTCTAATTCAGAAGGTACTTTTCAAGTTCGAATCCCAGGGGGACAAAATTATCCTCATTGCTCCCTTCTGGCCTCGACAAATGTGGTTTCCACTGCTCAACAGTATGTCGGCAGCTCCGCTAAAACCACTCCCACTTCAGGCGAACCTCTTGACTCAAGGGCTGGTTGTTCATCCCAACTTGAGGTCGCTTCACCTTCACGTTTGGCTCCTGAAGAGATAGAAGTGAACAGATTCAATGTCTCTCGTAGGGTTTCAGATATTCTTCTGGCTGTGCGGAAGCCAGCCACTAGAAAAACTTACACAGCCAAATGGAAGCGTTTTTGGCTCTGGAGTGCAAAATCCTCTTTAAATCCCTTTTCCTGCCCAGCAGATAAAATCTTGAAGTACCTCTTAGACCTCTCAAATTCAGGCCTGCAGTACTCTACAGTCAAAGTTCACCTTTGTGTCATTTCAGCTTATCATGAGCAGGTACTTTCCTTGTCACTAGCTCAGTTACCTGTGGTTGAGGTTTCTTAAGGGAATTCTGCATACCAGACCTCCTATAAGACGTCCAGTCGCAGCCTGGGACATTAATCTTGTGCTGACATGCTCACTCAAAAGCCTTTCGAACCTCTGGCTACCTATGAGCTAAAATTTCTCAACTGGAAAGCGGCCTTCCTGGTGGCCATTACCTCAGCCTGAGGGTTTCTGAGATACATGCCTTGGTCACAGACCCTCCGTATACTGTGTTTCATAAAGACAAAGTAGTCCTTAGAACCCATCCTAAATTTCTTCCTAAGGTTGTTTCAGAGTTCCATCTAACCCAACCTTTAGTCCTTCCCTCTTACTTTGCGGACTTCCAGAATGAAGGAGAACGTTCTCTTCATTCCCCGGACGTCAAGAGAGCTTTACGTTTCTATCTAGATAGAACAAAGGACTTTCGTAAAGCTCAACAACTGTTTGTTTCCTTCAGCGAGACCCGACTGGGTCAACCTGTCGCTATCAGGTGTATCTCAGCATGGCTAGTGGCATGCCTTCGTCACTGTTATCCCATGGCACAGGTTAAGCTGGAGGGCAGAGTGTCAGCTCACTCTACTAGAGGCAGTAGCAGCATCTCTGGCAGAAATCCGCAATGTTCCCATTGCAGATATTTGCAATACGGCTACCTGGAGCTCAGTGCATACTTTCGTTAAACACTGTGCCCTGGATGTCCATGCCAGACGACATCTGTCCTTTGGCAGAACCATCCTTAATGGACTTCTGTCCTAAAACTGTGAGCTCTTGGTCTCTCCTGCCACTCTCTCAGGGGATTATTAGCTCGGTACTCTTCCATTAGTGTGAATGAGTGGTGGAGACTTATGTCCAGGAAGATATGGAAATTACATACCTACCGTAATTCTTGATCTTCTTGGATGAGTCTCCACCACTCATTCACACCCTCCCTACTCATCCCGAGCTCACCTCTGTTGTTGGTCTTCACTCTCTCAAATCTTTAGGCTGTGAAGACTTCTTTGTTGACCCTTCTTATACGGGTCTTCGGACTATCTTATGTCCGTTTTTGGTTAGGCTATCCTTCTAGGTTAGTTAGGCTGCACCTTCTCGGAAAAAGGTACTGAGGCGGTTGGGAGGTCGGCCGAGATATTCATTACTGCGAGCTGAGGCTCCGCAGTGCCGCTCATGCAGTGCCGTCTCAGGCGCCGATCTTCCAGCAAAATGTTTGCTTCCAATGGGTCCTAGTGCCTCCGGCTGATCCCATTACTGTGAATGAGTGGTGGAGACTCGTCCAAGAAGATCAAGAATTACGGTAGGTACGTAATTTCCATATATGCAAGATGCCTACCAGCATGTTCTAGTACACCTGAGTCACCGCAAGTACCTTCACTTTGTGGCCTTAGATCAACATTACTTGGTCAGATTCCTGCCCTGTGGGCTCTCCTCGGCATCTCAAGTCTTTACGAAGTGCTTTGCAGTCCTCACTGCGCACCTTTGAAAGCTCGGCGTTCAAGTTTTTTCCTACCTAGACAATTGGCTTCTGGCAAACCCATCAAGGCAGGAGGCACATTAGGCAATTTCCATGTCATCTCTGTTGCTCACCTCCAGGGGGGGTGCTGCTGAATCTGGAAAAGTCGCAGCCTCAAGCTTCTCAGCAGCTTCTCTTCGTAGGGATCCTCTTGGACACTACCAAGGGAAGGGCGTTGCTGCTGGAGGACATAAGGAAAGACATTCTCCTGATAGCTTGCTACGTCCAAAAAGAACGCTTCAGTGTGAGCTTATTAAATGCAGTGGATGTTAGGCCTCATGGCCTCGTCTGTCTTCATGGTGCTTGTAGCCAGACTGCACATGAGGACCATCCAGTGTATGCTCGGCACACGACAGTCACCAACTACACATCCGCAGTCTTAAACCAACAAGGTGACAAAACCTTTAAGGAGATTACTTGCATGGAGGATTCAGGAGGACAACCTTCTTAAAGGTCTGCCTTTTGCCCTGCCAGAGTCTCAGATAACCATCACCACAGATGCGTCTCTGCTCGGCTGAGGAGCTCACTACCAAGATCTCCACACTCAGGGAGTGTGGACCCAGGAGGGGTCTCATCTGCACATCATTGTTCCAGAGATGAGAACTGTCCTGTACACTATTTGGGCCCTGAAGGATGTCTGTCACAAAGTGATACTTCTCCAGACAGACAACAAGGCTGTGAACAGCAACAAACAGGGTGGAGTGCACTCCTTCCATCTGTGCAGGGAAGCCATGAGGGTATGGGAATGGTGCCTCGAACACAACGTTTTGATTCAGGCAGCATATCTGCCAGGAATTCAGAACAATCTAGTGGATCACCTCAGCAGGACAGAGGGGGACCCTCATGAGTGGTCGCTTGCACCAGACGTCTTGCAATCGCTCTTCGACGAGTGGGGCACTCCAGACCTGGCCCTTTTTGCATCTCAACTCAACTCAACGCAAAACTGCCTCTGTTCTGCTTCAGAAATCCAGAATCTGGCATTTTCTGTCAGAATGCATTCAGACTGCGGTGGACAAGATGCTTTTTGTATGCATTTCCTCCTCTTCCCTTAATTCAGGGATGCTGCTCAGACTAGAGACCCACAGAGGCAGGATGATCCTCAGTGCACCCTTCTGTCCTTGACAGATCTGGTTTCCATTGATCAACAAATGGAGAGTCCTTCGAGACAATTGTCTCTGCGAACAGACCTCCTGACACAGGGACCTCTGATCCATCCCAATCTGCCCTCCCTTCATCTCCATGCTTGGCTCCTAAGGAGGTAGAAGTGAGCAGGTTTAAAGTCTCTCAGAGAATCTCACAGATCCTCTTGGCAGCATGTAAACCCTCCACCAGAAAGACTTATACTGCTAAATGGAAGCACTTCTCAACATGGTGTGGCAAGATCCCCCAGATCCTTTCCAGTGCCCATCAGATAAAGTGTTTGTGTATCTGTTAGACATGTCTGATGCAGTACTGCAGTATTCGATGGTAAAGGTATGTGCACTTTTGCCTATCATGAGCCAGTCCAGAATATGTCCCTGGCTCAACTTCCTTTGTTCAAAAGATTCCTCAAAGGCATTCTGCACACAAAGCCCCCCAGTTAGGAAGTCGGTTGCCACATGGGATATTATTCTGGAGCTAAATGTGCTCACTCGCAAACCTTTTGAGCCTACAGCCTGTGATCGCAAATTCTCTCACTGTAAGTATTACCTGAGCAACCGCTCCCGTCATGGGGCAAAAACCACACCACTGGGTTTTGTCTTAACGTCGCTTTATTTGATCAAACCTTACACATGCATGCGGGAGTTCTGCAAAGGAGAAGCTCTCCGATTACTGCTCACAGTAGCTTATGTACATTTTACAGTTTACTTAGGCTTGGCTATAGGTGATTTCATTCTAAGCATGCTTACAACAGCTTTTTCTTATCTCTTACAAAACCTTACTATCAGCATTTTCCTTATATGGAGTTGTTTTTCCACTTATTCAGTTCTTTCTTATCAGACAGCAACTGCCAGTTCTAACTAGTTTTATTCAGCTACACAGCTATATTTTTCACCTAAAGTAACCCTGCTTCAGCAAGCCTGGACATGCGCATTTATTTTAGCTACTTAGTTAAATCATGTGAGACTTAAGCATTATTTCATATTCTTTTAAAAATAAAATCCCTCACAAGCCACATGTGAAGTTCCTGACCTGGAAGACCGCCTGTCTGTTGGCCATCACTTCTGCTCGCAGGGTCTCTGAAATACATGCCTTGGGCTCAGACCCTCCGTATACCGTCTTTCATAAAGAAAAGGTGGTCCTCCATACTCACCTTAAATTCCTGCCAAAAGTGGTTTCGGATTTCCACCTCAATCAGTCGTTGGTTCTCTCTACTTCTCTAACTTCCAGAATGAAGGAGAACGCACCCTTCATTCACTGGATGTTAAGAGAGCTTTATGGTTCTACATTAATAGAACTGCGGATATCAATCAAGCAAGGCAACTCTTTTTCTCTTTCAGTATGGTTCTGCTGGGTCAGCTGGCATCGTGTCAGATGCATCTCTGTTTGGATAGTGGCATGCCTTCGCCATTGCTACACTATGGCACAGGTCAATCAGGAAGGTCAGGTATGCTTCCACTCAACTCGAGTGGTGGCTATGTCCCTAGCGGAGCTACTGTCTGTTCCCATTTGCAAAGCAGCTACTTGGAGCTCAGTGCACACATTTGTAAAGCACTGCACCTTGGATGTCCATTCCAGACAGCATTCTTCCTTTGACAGGGCAGTTCTTAGTAGGATTCTGTCCTGAGCAAGCTCTCTCTCCTGCTGCGGTTCCATGTCATAAGAGTGAACCATTTTGCACGACTTGCAAAAGAGTGAGTAAACCCTAACATAAACCAATATGGCACATCACACTAAACCCCGAACACAAACTCTGTGCACATGGAAAAGAATGTTTAAAGCAGGGGGCTGCACCCCCCCCCATACATATATAATCATCTTGGGGGGGGGTGGACACTGGAGGAAAGAAGAGGGACTGTAAATGGCAAAATATTATGAAAAAAAAACGCAAACAACAAAAAATGTATCTGCATGCAGTCCCGAACCCAGGACCACCAGCTCCGCAGACGGTGTCCCTATCTACTATCGTCGTCACATCCCATTTAGCCATCCTCTTCTTCCCTTCCCCCTTCCATCACTATTACTTCCCAAGTTGTTTGTCCCTTCTTGCCTTGCTATTCCTCCCTCACTCTCCATTCACTGCAGCTTATCCTGAAAGCAACCAAAATGAGTCGCTCATCTTGATTACGCTCATATGACGATACCCTACCACCTGCTGGGGGTTGGTTTAACGGTACTCAAACCCAAAGTATAACTAAATGGTGAAAACTTTTAAGTCCAGGAAGATATGAACATTATGTACCTACCGTAATTCTTGATCTTGGACAAGTCTTCATGGTTTATTCATATGCCCACCCACCATCCTACAGGCTCACTCAGTCTGTTCCTGGTCTTCACTCACTTGTTGGTTGGGCTGTGACAGCATTGTTTTAGCTTGACCATTCTTATTAGAGTCAGTTGGGCTAGCTTATGCCCTTGTTAGGTTAGGTGTTTCCTAGTTTCATTTTGCTGCACCTCCTTGGTAAAAAAGGTACTGAGGTGTTTGAAAGGTCGATGCAGAGATGGCCCATACAGGCGCGAGCTAATCTCGCAATGCTGCACATGTCTGCTCCTACCACAGCGCCGGCCCAGCTGAAGATTTTGGGCTCCTGCAGGGTCCTAACACCTCCGGCCAAAACCAAGAAGTGTGATTAAAAGGTGAAGATTGACTAACAAGATTAAGAATTACAGTAGGTACATCATTTTCATTTCGCTGTTCAGTCAGAGATGGACTCAGTGGTCATTAAGGCAGCTCATGACAGATCTAAGGCGCCTAAGCAGCTTAGTTCCTTCCCTCAGACAAAGGGTCTGTAGAATTGACCTCTGGGCTAGAGTTTGTGTCCTCGCTAGGTTTGAGGATTGCAAACTATCTGTCACACATGGTTAAATACCAGAATGCCAGTTGGAAGAAGGGCAGGGCCCTCCAGAGAGCATCCAGAAGCCGGAGTTGCTTTAGTGTCTCCAAGCAGCTGAGGATGTGAGCAAACACCTCCTCAGAGCTTTGTATGTCATGGCTGACATGGTTGCCAGGGCAGCTGCCACAGGTATATATGCCACAGGCACTCCTGGCTCAGAGTATCGGGGTTTGCAGCTAATGTGCAGCAAAAAGGGTCTAATTCCCCCTCAATGGCACCACGCTGTTTGACTCTGATGTCCAGGACATCATAAATTATCTGCAGGCCTTGGGCAAGGCCCTCAAATTGGTCCACTCCCTCTATCATACCCAACCAAAGGATAGAGGACGTAACTCCTTTTCGTAAACAGAACAATAGGCCTGGAACTGCTCCCTGTCCCCAGGGAAAATGCAGCGCCCAGGCTCCCTTGCCTGCCCCCTCCAGTGCTAGAGCAGCAGCGAAGCGCCCCAGAAGTGACGGACCAGCCCCTGTGGCTGGCTCCATCTTTGCTTGACTCCTTGCTGGACCCCCCCCCCTTTCTTGTCTGAGACCAGGAGATGGTGGTCGGAGGTCAGTTCTCCCTCCATCTGAATCAGTTGAGAACCATAACTTCCGATGTATGGATTCTGCAGATCATAGAGAAGTGTCACACCTTGGAGCTCATCGAGCAGCCTCCAGAAACCCCACCTCCACCCTCAAGCTATCCCCTGGCTCACTTGTCTGTTCTCCGGGAGACGGTGCAGTCCCTTCTGTGCAAGCAGGCCATCAAACCAGTGCCCAGGAGCCAGAGAACAAGGGGTTTTATCCCAGGTTTTTCCTGGTCCCCAAAAAGAATGGAGATCTGAGGCCTATTTTAGATCTAAATGACCTCAGTCTGTTTGTCCAGTAGAAGAAGTTCCAGACGGTGACTTTGCTAGGCCTAATGCTCCTCAAGACAGGGAAATGGCTCTGTTCACTGGACGTACAGGATGTGTACCTGCACATTTCGGTCTTTCCTCCTCACTGGAAGTTTCTCCATTTTGCCTTTCAGGGTGAGCATTATTAATTCAAAGTGCTCGCTTTGAATTATGTTCTGCACTGTGAGTCTTTACCAAGTGCTTGGCAGCAGTCACAGCAGCTCTCGGAAGAGAGGAACTGTATCTCTTCCCTTATCTGGACGATTGGCTCCTGAAGGCCCCGTCCAGGGAACAGCTTTTGCCGTGTCTCCAGCTCTTCCACTCTCTGGGCATTACTGTCAACTTGCCCAAGTCAGTTCTGGTACCATCCACAAAGGTTGCGGCATGTAAGGGTGGTTATGGACTCGACACAGGGAAGGGCCTTCCTGACCCAAAACACGGCGGAGTGCCTCATAGCCCAAGCTCAGGAAGTTGCCCAGAGCCAGTACATTCTTGCCAGGATATATCTTAGATTGCTGGGCCTGATGGCAGCTGCCATACCCGCTGTTCCACTGGCCAGGCTTCATATGCATACCCTCCAGTGGACCCTCCGGGTACAGTGGCACCAGTACATGGATGAGTTAGACCAACCAGTCCTGGTCTCTTCCCAGGATGCAAGGTTCTACAGTGGTGGATGGACCCCTTGAATCTGCTTCAGAGCGTTCCATTCCAGATCTTTCCCCGCATCAGATCCTAATCACAGACCCCTCAGGTCTGGGCTGGGGAGCACACCTGGGTACCTTCCAAACCCCAGGGATTCTGGTCCCAGTGGGAAGCCTCCTAGCAGATCGGTGTCCTGGAGATGAGAGTGGTGCTCTACGCCATGCAAGCATTTCAAGAACACAGTGCTCCGGGTCAGCTGCTGGTGCAGTCATACAATCTCACTGTAATCTATATCAACAAGTAGGTGGGGACTCATTCATACCCCCTGAGCAAAGAGACCATGAGAGTGTGGTACTGGGCATTAGATCACAGTCTGACACTCTCTGTGATCCACGTGCCAGGCATACAAAACACCCTGGCTGACAGTCTCAGCAGGATTCAGTCCAGGATGCACGAATTGGAGCTTCTCTCATCCGTAGCAGTAGACTTGTTCAACAGGTGGGGTTGTCCAGAGTTGGACATTTTTATGTCCCCACTCAACACAGAACTGCCCAATTTCTGCTCACTAGATCCAGGGCCTGGAGTTTTCTGGCGATACGCGTTGCCCTCTCTTGGAGCAGGAGGTTTCTTTGTGCATTCCCTCTGTTTCCTCTGATCCAGAGGTTATTAATCAAGTTGCAGATGGAGGGGGCCAGCATGATTCTAGTAGCTCCATTCTGGCCTCACCAGATATGGTTCCCTCTCCTTCAGCAGATCGTGGAGGAACTTCCTGTCCGTCGTCTTCTTTGCAGGAATATGCTGACCCAGGATCAGGGGACCCTGGTCCTTTTCACAACCTTAGGTTCCTCCATTTGCATGCCTGGATCCTGAGAACATAGCCATCACCAGGTTCGGGATCTTTAACAGTGTGGCGGACGTCCTTGTGGGCTCCCAGAAACCTTCCAGTCGAGCCACGTATGTCATGAAGTGGAAGCAGTTTGCCATCTGGGCTGCCAAATATAACTTAGATTTTCCCTATATGTATCTTCACCATTCATCACTGGTGGGTTATACGCTGGAGGCTCTATGACCCCGCAGGAACTTACTTAGAAATGTTTTTCTAGGGGGAGGAGTCAGCACCACCCTCGAGGCCAACACACACCTTACTGCTATAGGGTGGCCAGTAACCAATGCAGACTACTCTCGATTCAGTTCTGTCTTCATTACCTAAAGTGCACCTCGTGGGAGCGGAAGAGCTGTTATGAGTTCAGTTTTGGAGTTGTCGCTAAAGTTCTGTTCATCATTACTCAATGCTGTAGATCTTCAGACGGGTGAAACTGTTCCTTTCTTATTGTAGTTCTTGTTTTCTATGGCGCTGAGTTTTTCACTGTAGTTTCATTTTATTTTGTGTGTGGTCAGTCATGTCTGATCCGGGGCCTAAGTCAAAGGCGGGACATGTCCCTATGTGTCGGTGCCCCTGCGGCAAGTCTATCTCCATAACGGATCATTATGATCGATGCCACTCTTGCCTGGGCCCTCAACACGACATGGACAACTGCGATGCATGCATCTCCAAGGACCGCTGGGTCCTCAAAACACACACATTTAAGGTGGGTCGGAAACCTTCCACCTTCGGAGGACGGCATCCATCCAGGGATGCCAAGGCAAGAACATTGGACCCTCCCCCTGAGTCGCGCCCCCCGCCCCCCGATACTACACATATCGGTGGGGAACAGGCTGAAGTCAGTTCCAGTCCTGCTGGAATCTCTGGCCTGCCAGAGGGGACAGGTGGACAATCGAGCTTCCAAGGGGTTGGTTGAGCACCTCTAGGTCGTCCGGCCTCAGAGGCACTACTACCCTCAGTATCAGTGGTCGCAGCTATACGCTGGATCCAAACCGATGGGGCCTTTGGTGCTGCCTGCAGATTTTGCCAGTGCTCCTAGCCCCATCCCTGGGGTCTAGTGAGCAGGGTGGGATCTTGGTTCTTGCTGGACCTATCTCCGATGCAACCAGTGGCGCCGGAGCCTGTAAAGTAATGGAGTTGGCCTCTCTTCCGGTCGTCCTAGTCTCTCCTCTTCGGAGGAGGATGACTGAGATGACCCAGAGTGGCTACCTGACTCCGAGGAGTCCCCTGACTCCAAAGAATCACGTCGCCTACCTAGGTCTGGTCGTGGGGTTCCGGAGATATCTTTGTCTACTGCCTCCCTGGCTAGGCCTACCCTTGTGGCTGACTCCTCAGAGTATTCCAGCACTGTTGGCGGTGCCAGGGACTCTCTTGGTGTTAACGGCACTGAGGAGAATGACACCAGGCTTGTATATGGTGCTACACCCGGAGCTGAGTTAGGCACCAGCGCCACCTTCGGTGCTGGGTCTGGCGTTGGCACTGGGAGTGGTACCGGTACAGACTCTATTACAGGGGTGGGTTCAGGGATGGTCCTGCCTGGTTCGCCAGGGGTTGGGCCCATCCCAGAGCTTCCTCTGTCAATACCTCAGGGACAGCTGATGGGCAGGTCCCTTTCTGAAGGGGAGGGTTTGAGAAGGCCTGGGGTGGCTCGGGGCACACTCCCAGGGCTGCTGGTGGCTCAGGAAGTGCTGACCCCAAGCATTTTTGCTGTCCTCAGCGGGGAGGGGGTGGGGTCTGCATTAGGTGGGACCCCTGATCATCTCACTGTGGGGCATTTTCCTTATGGCACCTCTTGGGCCCCTCCTGTATGGTTGGCGGAACCTACAGTGGGCACTTTGTGCCCCCCCCCCATTAGGGTCACCTGCACGTTCTCTAAGCCCTAGCAGGGATCCTCCTCTACGCCAGAGTCTGTGCCAGACTTCTGCTCATCCTCCTCCCTCGGATCCTCTGCCTCACCACCCTGCGTGGCCTTTGACCTAGGACCAAATCAGAGCTTCCGCTGCTGCTTTCCTCACTGCTTAAGAGCTCTGGACAAGGTCATCTTCAGACCAGAAGCCCTGCAGCGCCATAGTCTGAATCAAGCTCTTCTGCTTCCTCATCTTCCTCTCCGGAAGAAGAGACCATCGGTCCATCTGTCGTCAAGCGCTGATATCACAGCTACCAACGATTCTTGTTGAGGTTGTTGGAAGATTCCATATATCTCACTTTGCAAGTCACAATCCTGCTCATGTGATGCTTAGTCTCCTTGGGGAGTTCTCCTCAGAGAATATTGTTATTCCTCTGTGGCCTGTTCCATTTTTGGAGGTATCACATCGGGTGTGGCAGAACCCCCTCTGTCCATTCTCCAGCCCTAGGGACTGTCAGCAGGTATTGCGCACCCCAGGGGTCTCCAGGTTCCATGCCTCACACCACTTCTGGGATAGAGCTACTGGATACCCCCTCTGGGCATTGTCGCCCGAGACATGACCTGCCCCTGGAGGCTGACTCAGCCAAATTTGACCACTGGGAGAGGAAGGTTTTCTCTGCAGCACATCTCAACGTGTCAGGCCCATATGGCTGCCTACGCTAGGCACTTATGGATGGTGCTAGGACGGCTCTAGCCACCCTGCCTGACACAGAGGCTAGCTCATCTGCCTTTCTGTGAGTGGCCCAGAGCTAGCGAGGCACCAGTCAAAAGAATCACACGATGCTAATGAGGTAGGTTCTAGGCTGGCAGGAACTACAGTCTGCATAAGGCAGATAGCATGGCTTTGCCTATCCAGGTTGTCACCCTTGGCACAGTGTAGGGGTGATTGCCTCCCTTCCAAGGAACCCACTTTTCTCCCGCAGGGTGAAACAGGAATTAGCGGGCGCCGCTTCTTCCCAGGCAACTGGAGTCCCTGCCTGTTCTCTGACCAGTCATGGGCCTCACTGGGCTCATAAGGCTTCTTCCCTGTGTCCCCCACAGGAGGCTGAGAAAGTTCACCCCTCAGGGAGGTGCTAGGTCCCTCTCGGGGCTTGGTACTACTCACTATGATGAATGGTGAAGATATTAAGGAAGATAGGAAAATTACATACCTACCATAATTCTTGATCTTCCTTTATATCTTCACCATTCATCACTGCTTCCCACCCTCCTTCACCTCTTGGGCCTCATCCTCTGGGCAGTGCCTCCTCCTTGCTTGCTTTACCCCCAATGGAGGCCAATTGTGGGCAGAGTCCTAATTGCTCCTCCGGGTCCACTGGTCCTTCGGTTGGGCGTCAGTGACCCTCCTTAAGGGGAGAGCAGGCTAGAGTGCTTGCCTCCTTCTGATAGGGGCTTCTGGGGACCCCTTCTTCATGATCCGGATGGGACCCCCTTAAGGTCTCCCGCCCTCCTTTTCAGAGGGGGGCAGAGTTCAGGCCTGGGTTCCTTGGACTTGGGATCTTATTCGGAACACTGAGGAGTTGAGGGGTTATTGGGACATCCTCCCCCTTCTCCTACTGGAGCTTTGGCTCCCGTATCCTGGTTAACCTGGGGCAGGTCCCCCTCCTTCTCCTCAAGAAGGACTTCCATTTGGACAACCCATTCTCCTCATGCCTGCTGGCTCGGAGTATGTGGTGTAAATAAAAAAACCCTAGGGCCCTTCTGCAGAAAGACTTGGGTTGAAGGAGGAGGAATACTGCCCGAATGGGTCCTGTCCCCACCTCCGAGTCCTTTTGGGACAGACTTGAGAGACCTTGGCACAGATCCTCTGCAGATCGGAAGAGTCAGACACCCAAGTTAAGTCCACTATCAGGCTGCTCTGCTGGTGTTTACAGCATGCACATTGAGTCTTGCCTTTCTGTCCAGATGGCAGACCACTGTGAACTTCCCCTCCTGGGGCGGTTAGTGAGAATAGAGTCAAGCATAGGTCCTTCTGATCCCAAGATGTTCCCTAGCATCAAGGGGATAGGTTGCCATATGGTCTCTCATTGCCTCTCTTTCTTTCCTTTTTTCTCTACCTTCCTTTTCTTTCTCCACCCTCCCCCCCACACACACACTTTCTGTCCTCCTTGGGTCTGCTTAGTGGTTCGGCCCCCCCATACCACACCCTCAGGTAGCTTCCTCCCTCTTGTGTTGGCTTTATGCCCCTTTTGTGTTTTGTATCCTTTCCTGTTAGTATTACTCTGGCTACCTTGCCCTGCTCTCATTCTTCTCTATATGTTTTCCATTCTCTCTGACAGAACTGAGGCGAGGAAGGAGTCGGTGTCAGTTACTGGCCAGCCCTCGTGCAGCATGCTGTGCATCGGCCTCAAGGGCAGCGCCAGCTCCTCCCCCTAGAAAAAATTTCTAAGCTAAGTAACCTCCTGCGACGTCATAGTGACTCCAGCATATAACCCACCAGTGATGAACTGTGAAGATATACAGGAAGATCAAGAATTACAGTAAGTACATAATTTTCATATCCTTTCACCTGGTCGGTGAATCATATCCTAGACTACCAGATTTCACTGTCCGACTCAGGCCTCCAGTATTCTTCCCTCAAGGTTCACCTTTCAGCTGTCTCTGCATTTCATGAGCCCATGGGTGACCACACAATTGCTCAGCTGGATATCTCCCCTACCTTACTTAAGGGCATCCTGCATTGGAAATGTCCAGTCCGTTCCCTTGTCCCTACTTAGGACTGTGATTTTATTTTGGAAAAAATTACTGTCTCCATTTTAGCCATTCAAGACTTGGTGATTTGCATTTTTGCTCTTGGAAAGCATTGTTTTTAGTTGCAATTAATTCTGCTCAAAGAATTTCAGAGCTTCAGGCCCTCTGGTGCGAGGTGCCTTATTTGATTTTTTCACAGAGACAGAGTTTTTTGCTTGTAAATCCTAAGGCCTTACTGGATTTAGTCTTCACCATTCATTCATACTACTTGTACCACACGGGCGCTTGGACATGGCAGACCCAATCTTCAGGAGGGTCAGCACCAAGGTAGGACCGTGCATAGACTGGCTTGCACCTGTGTAGGCTATCTCGGCATCAACTCTTCAGCCACCTTAGTTCCTTTTTTCCCCAACATCGAGTATACTTCAGTGACGATGACGCTCGCCCAGAGTCAGATCTTCATGTCTGTGCAACAGCATCATAGAGTTGATCAGTTTAGTTTTGTTTAATATTTTATTATTTAAAAAAAAAGAAAATGTATTTTCTGAAGAAAGACGATCTCTCAGCTTGTCATTGACAGAGTCGACTATGGACGGTATCGGTGACTGTAGAGAAACTTCACTGGAAAGTTGTTCTGGCAATAGGGATGTGTCCGGTCTGCCGCCCTTTACAAAGGGGGAGGGGGGAGTCCAACCACAGGCAGTCCGGAGCTCAGGAGGGAGGTCAGTCCGGGGCTGTTCCTGATCCTGGTCCTGGCACTTATCCCTTCTGTGGCTAAGGACACAGACAGGAAGCACACCCCTCCTAAGAACAGACTCTTCCTAGCGTCACAGCTCTTTGCAGATGTTTTAGTGGTACTTGCAGAGAATGATAAGGTTGTCCTCCCCCAGGAGATCTCAGCACGACCTATCAATAAGGAATCTCGCAAGGTTGACACTTTAGGAAATGGCCTCAGAATGCAACCTTAGGATGTGTGTGCCAGATCTGACTTTGAGGAGGAGTTCTGCAGCAGGTAATACCATTAGGACTAATGCCGCCAGGCTAGGACCCCATGGAAAACTTGTAGCTAGCAGTCTGTAGCACCGCCCGATGTCAGACGGTGTGGTATAAAGGAGGCGGACCCCTGGCGCCATCTCAGCTCTTTCGCCGCCGTCGACCTGCATAGTTCGGCTCCACGGATGCCTTCTTCTGCAATCGACCGCTATTTGTGAAAAGTTCTTTGAAAGTTTGTTTTTTCGATCGTTTTCAACGCTCTGTGTATGTCGTCGCCCTTTCCACTGTGCCGAAAGCCGAAGTGTGTGTGCGGGAAGCAGATCCCGGCCAAAGACGACCATGTGGCCTGCCTTATCTGCCTAGGCCCAGACCATCGGCCCGACGCTTGCACGCACTGTCAGAAATTCAACCAGAAAACAAGAACCAGGAGGCCCAATGTATTCAAAGCCTATCTCCTGGAGCAAAAAGTTGCGGCTATGCAGCATGGTTCTGAGCCCAGCTCGTCTTCTCCCGCCAGAGACTCCCCACCCAGAGACAAATCTTTGGCGGGCGGGAAGCATCTTCACCGGGATAAAGACAGGGCCAGGTCAGTGTCGTGCCCAAAGTCGCACACTAAACCTTCATCTTCGACCTCTGGCCAGAGGTCTGGCTCGGTCCCGGCTCAGGCCTCCCGAGTCCTCCAACAAGAGTAAGCCTGCTCCCGCCCCTTCTTAGGGCAAACACCAGGAATCAGCCTCTTCTGGGCAGTTGCCTTCTCTGGCCCACCAACCCCACAAGCCTGCTTTAGGGTCGACCCAGGAAGGCCATTCTTCGGGGAAACTGAAGGAAAAACACAGTTCGTCTGAGAAATGTAAGCGCTTGGACGAGTCTGAAGGTCTTCAGGAGGCTGTCCGCCATCGGATGCCCCTCCACTGGCTAAGGCACGACCGCGAACAAGCACCTGCCTAGCCGGGTTGCCTTCACCGACGCCCCACACCCCGATGCTATAAGGAGCGGTCGCTGGTGGAGGGCCTAACAGCTCATCCCTCCTTCAGGGGGTCGACGCCTGAAGGGCCTTCACCACCCGGATGTCGGCTCACCCGACAAAGGCACCACCAGATGTCCGGACACAGACAAGTACTCCCAGACCCGGCGCTAGATCCCAGGGACCCCCAGACACCCAGTCCTGCAAATCCGACGCCCGGTCCAGCAGTCGTCCCTGTGGCAGACATAGGGTCTATAGATGTGATGTTCTCTACAGACCCCCAGTGCCCACCCCAACTCTGCCACCCATGGGGTCTCCCCCTGCTCCACCTACACCAGTCGGGGATGAAGGTTCTCACCCAGACCCTAAGGGCAAAAGAAGCAGGAGACCCTCTTCGCCAGTCCCTTCTAGTGGACACCTGTCCTCCCTGGATGACGGGGATGCCAGCCCGTCTTCTCCGGACTCTTCCGAGGAAGAGGAGTTCATCCCACCTTCTCCGGGACCCAAGAATTCTCCATGGTCCCCTCCGGATGATCCCTCATTTTTAGACATTATGAGGCACATCTAGTCTATCTATGAGTGGAATACCGAAGAATTAGACCCAGGGTGGAGGCGCCTGGCAAAATTCTTACGGTCTAAGGAGCCAAAGCCGCTGGTAATTCCGCCATTAGTCTAGCCTTTCCAGGATGTGACTCGACTCGCATAGTGTACACCTTCCTCAATATAGGCTGTCCCAAAGAAGGCCAACAGGCTTTATAAACCCCCCCAAAGCAGAACCCTTTTTGGGGGAGCAGCCCAGGGCTAGTTCACTGGTCCTTGCAGCAGCTCATGGCCGTGGCACCCAGCTTAAACCTCTGGATCGCGATTCCAAGAAATTGGATAGCTGGGGTCGTAAGGTCTACTCATTGGCCACAGGTTCCATCAGGTCTCTGAACTTTATGGCGCACATTGTGACTTACCAGCATTCACTATGGCAAAAGACCTTAGATTTGGTCAAGGAAATGGCAGACTCAGACTTGGACACAAAAACAGAAGTGCTAGCTGCCAGTCCAGTCTGGACATGGATAAGCATGTCCGGCGCTGCTCATATGATGCTGTGGACGTGGCCTTACGAGCTGCAGCTATGGGGATGTGTCTGAGAAGGTATTTCTGACTGAGGCTAACCGGCTTTTGCCCTGATCTCCAGGACTCAATTCTGGACTCCCTCTTCCAAGGTCCAGTGCTGTTCAGCCAGAAGGTAGAAGTCCTGGTCAAACAACTCCAGGAGTCAGGTAAGGCCGTGGTGGACGTTCACCGTATGTACAAGTCTGAGCCTCAAGGACCCTGTCGCTGTCCGTTTTGCAAAGGACAGGGAGGTAAAAATTCCCAGGGCAAGGGGTTCAAGAGGCGGGGTCACCCTTCCTCCCCAAGGCCCTAAGCAGCCTAAAGCTCCTAGGGCACAGGGCCCCGCTACCTCCTCTGCCTGACTCGCTGCCCCCCGTGCCACAGATTGAGAAGGTCGGAGGGAGATTTGCCCTTTACCCTGTCAAATGGTCCGACATCACCGCAGACCAGTGGGTGTTGGACACCATTCAAAAAGGTACTCGATAGAGTTTCTCTGTATCCTCCGACAGCCGCCCCCGGGTCCATTGTCCACTGAACCATGCATAGCTTCTGGAGAAAATGCCATCCAGCCGATGCCTGCAGCCCAGAGGGGCAAGAGGTATTACTTCTGTTTTTCTGGTCCCAAAGAAAATGAGAGACCTTCGCCCAGTTCTGGATTTAAGCCAGCTCAGCCTCTCGGTCAAATACCAGGGGTTTTGGATGGTAACTCTGGCAAGTCTGTTTCCCTTGCTCCATCAAGGGGACTGGTTGTGCTCCCTAGATATGCAGGATGTCTACATGCATATTAAAGTTCTGAGATCTCGCAGGAGGTTTCTCAGGTTCAGGTTTCAGGACCAGGACTACCAGTTTCGGGTCCTGCCCTTTGGCCTTTTCCACCCTCCACCCCCAGGAATCTGTATTGTTACCCTATACAAGGTTGAGGAGTTCCTATCCAGTTCTCCAGTACTTATCAGCGGGTCTCCAGCGGAGAACTGAGATGGGAGGGCCGGGGTCCGCCCCTTTATACCACACGTCGGCGTGGCCGACATCGGGGGTGGGCCCCCGCTACAGATTGCTAGCTACAAGTTTTCTGTGGGGTCCTAACACTCGGCAGCATTAGTCCTAATGGTATTACCTGCTGCAAGAGCTCTTCTCGAAGATCTGCTGTTACGGTAAGTTATTACATAACTGTACTTTATCAGGGCCATTACTCTCAGTATGAGTACAAAATGTGTAACGCTCCTTTTTTTTTTTTTTTAACCATCTGTTTGTTCTTCTCCCCTCCCGTGGCACTCCACTCCCTTCGGGAGATGCCTATGGCTGTTCTAGTCCCCACTTCCTACCTGTATCCCGTGGTGGTCTGTCCTCCACGCAGCCTTGGCTTACCCCCCCAGGCAGGGATGAGATGGGGGGCAAGCACCCTGAATTCCTGAGTCTTGTCAGGATGCCTGTCGCTGGGGCAGGTAGGGGTATTGGGGATCGGGCCTGGCGCTCCGTCTACCCGGGAGTGCCATGGGTGTTTTTCCGATGTTCTGGGGGAGTGGCTACGTCCTGATGTCAAGGCGTCTCCGCCAACATCTGCCACTTCCCAACCCCTCTGTGTGTACATGTGTCTGCTATGCCTCCGGCTTCTACGAGAGGCCAGTCAGGCACCGAGCGTGTGTCCCCCCCTTCCTCCCGGGAGAGGAGCACTGTCCTCGGACTCTCAATCCTCTCCCTTCCCTGCCGATCCCCGACGCCCTGGGCTCTGCTCTTCGAACTCGAGTCACCAGCGTGGCGCAAGGTATAGTGTCCAGCGCCTCAACCCTCGGCGCCACCAGGCCTGTCATGTGGAACACTCTCAAATCAATAGTCGAGAACCTCCCACAGTCTAATGTTAATTTGGAACTTCTACAGACTATTACCAGAGGCATAGAGTCCAGCAATCATCAGCTAAAAGCAGCTGTGGATGCCTATGACACTGCAGCTAGAGCGGCGGCTGTTGGAATCTGTACCAGGCGGTATTCCTGGCTTAGTATGTCAGGCTTCTCACCCGAGGCTCAGCGGCAAGTGATGAATGTCCCCTTTGACAGGGCTTATCTGTTCAGCCCTCAAGTTGAACAAGCACTAAAGGCTGCTCAGAAAACTAGGACTGCCATTAAAACAGCCAAGCTGGTTCTGTCCACCCCAAGGGGCAGGAACCATTGACAGTTATGTAACAGGCAGTCCTTTTAAGGTAAATGTCAAGGCCTTTAATAGAAACCAAACTCCTCAACCACAAAGAAAATGCAGCAAGAGGCACAGGGCCCAAAAGCACCCAGTGCCAATATCTGAAATTTGTCCATCATGGACCGGCATGACTGTTACCTCACCTGCCTGGGTCCATCTCATGATATAGTTAATTATGGCCTTGCTTCTCCATAGGCCGCGAGTTCTGGGCCCAGTGTGAAAGTCGGCCACCACTCTAGCCGACTTTTAGAGGCGTGCGTCGTTCGAGGACTCCAAGCACAGAGTCTCTGCCCTTCCTCCATGTCCCTCCCAGTTCCATACGGACCGGTGAGGAGGGAGCCTTCTAGCCTTGCCATGGAGGATGCCTCTTCCACGGTGCTGGAGGAACAGCTGGCCCTCGCGGGGGCCAGGCTGGGAGCACCACACAGGCAGTCACCCCCTCGAAGGTGCAGGCTCCCCCGATGTCATGGCCCACGCCTACTGGGCCCAGCATGGGTGACTCCTCAGCATTGCCCGCTGGCACCATTCTGGATCCTGGAGCTGTTCGTGGCTCCGGTGATCAGGACAGCACCGTGAGCTGTACTGGGCCCATCCGCAGCACTGAGGGTGGGAGAACCTCTGGGTTCACTTGTCTGGAGGTCTTTTGAATCTCCTCCTCTGCAGAGCAGGCTGATCAGGAGACTGATTCGGACTAGCAGCCTGACTCCTCGGAGTCGGAAGGTTCTCCAGTGCCCAGTACCACTGTGCCCTCCCTTGTTCCCCTTCCCTCAACTCCAGCGGTTGCGGTCGGCACTGGCTCCCTTGCCGTAGGTGACGTCGGGAGCGGGTCCGTTGATAGTGGCCCTCTGACTGGGAGGATGGTGTTTCTAATCTTCCTGTATATATCGTCACCATTCATCACTGCTGGGGTTATACACCAGAGGTGCTATGACCTCAGGAGCTTTCAGCTTACATTTTTTCTTGGGAGAGGAGCCAGCGTCGAGGAGCGGCGCCACCCATGAGGCGACGCACAGGCGTGTCGCTGAGCGCCAGTCAGTAACTCGCACCGACTCCTCCCTTACCTCAGTTCTGTTCTTCCGCCATTTAGAGTGCACCTCATGGGAGCTGATGAGCTGAATTGCGTAGTTTGCCGATGACCGAAGTTCTGTTAGTTTTCTCGATGCCTTAGAGCTGCAAACAGATGAGACCATTCCCTGTTTTATTGTATTCTGTTTTTAGTGTTTCTGCAGTGCTGTGTCTTTTCTCTATTTTATTTAAATTTTGTGTGCAGTCGATCATGTCTGATCTGGGGCCTAAATTGAAATCTAAGGCGGAACGTGCCCCAGTTCATCGGTGCCCCTGTGGCAAGTACATCTCCGTAACGGATCGCCACGATCGATGTGTCTCTTGCCTGGGCCCACAGCACGACATGGACAACTGCTACGTGTGCTGGGACCTCTGGGTCCTTGAAACACGTGCGTTGAAGGTGGGTCGGAAACCTCCTACCTTCAGATGGCGGCGTCGGTTCAGGGACACTATGGCAAAAACTTTGAACCCTTCCCCCGGGTCGCCCTCTGTTATTATACGTAGCGGAGGGCTGTGAGCCGTCAACGGTGCCAGCCTCGCTGGGGTTTCTGGTTCGCTAGAGGGGTCGGGAAGACAGTTGACCTCCGGGAGTAGGTTGAGTACCCTCCGCTTGTCGGGTCCTCCTCGAGCCTATGACCACCCAGTGTCTCTGGATCGAGCTACACATGAATCCGAACTGGTGGGGTCCTCGACTCCATCCGCCAGCTCTGCTCAAGCTCCTGGCCCAATGCCGGAATCGGTGAACAGAGTGGCGCTGAGGTTGCAGCACAGCCGTCGTTCGGTGCCGTGCAGGGTGCCGGACCCGGTAGGGTGCGAGGGGTAGTCTCTCTCTCCCTGTTGCCCTGCTCTCTTCCTCTTTGGATGAGGAGGACAGGTCTGACCCAGAGTGGTTGCCCCACTCTGAAGAACTCTCCGGCTCCAGAGTCTTGCCACCATACGAGGCCTAGCAGCAAAATTCTGGAGGTGTTTTCACCCCCTCCTCCACCCAACTAGCTCTGCTTCTGGGGCCGCCATCTCCGAGTCTTCTGACGTCGTTAGCAGTGCCGGGGACTCTTGCGGCACCGTCTCCAGACCCATGGGAGAGGGTGGCACCGACCCTGGTGCCATGGAGAAGGGTGGCGCTGACGATGGAGCAGGGTTGGGAGACGGTGCCGGGTCTAGGGGCAGTGCCACACCCAGTGCTGAGTCTGAGGTCGGCACTTCTGTGGGGGCTGAATCGGCATTAATGCTGGGAGCGGGCGTGGCTTCTGTTCCCATTTTAGGGGCTAACTCGGGGGTTGCCATGGCAGGTTTACAGATGCCTGTGGCTCCTCCGGTATTGCTTCCCTCAGTGCCTCAGGGGTGGATGAGGGGCAGGTCTCTCTGGGGGCTTGAGAGCACCTTGGGTGGCCCAGGGGCCTTCTCTCAGAGCTGTTGGTGGCTCTGGGAGGAGCTGCAGTGCCAACCCCTCATGTTTTCGCTGTCTTCAGCTGGGGGGGAGTCTGCATCTGG
The DNA here is from genome assembly GCA_016271365.2 of Neoceratodus forsteri. Lineage (NCBI taxonomy): Eukaryota > Metazoa > Chordata > Ceratodontiformes > Ceratodontidae > Neoceratodus > Neoceratodus forsteri. Next base: position 717,629,644 of record CM057454.1, on the reverse strand, counting down.
TGGGGTAAGGGGCCACCCTCAAGGGCTAGACTGGCCCCTGTCTCCTCACCGTGGGGCTTCTTCTTTAGGGCGCCACTTAAGCCACACCTGCAGGGTTGTGCGACCTTCTGTGGATTTTTTGCGCAGCCCCGCCCTTCTGGAGGGGTCGTGTGAATGTTCCCGAAGCCCTAGCAGGGATCCTCCTCTGGTTCGCCAGTCTTCTCCTTCTTCTTCAGATCCTCTGCCTCGCCCTTCTGCTCTCCCAGGCATTTCGGGTCCTACGGGGCCCCTATCTTGGGACTAATTCAGAGGCTCGGCTGTAGCTTTCCCTTGCTATCTTAGAGTTCTGGATCAGGTCATTTTAGACCAGAAACCCCCGCTGCACCCAGTCTGAATCAAGCTCCTTCGCCTCCTCATCTTCCTTCCTTGAGGACGAACACTCCTTGGTCCTTCTGTCCTCAGACGCTATCACCAGCTATCAGCTGTTCTTGTCGTGGTTGTTGGAGGAGCTCCACATTTCCCATTTTGCAAGTCACGATCCTGCCCATGTGATGTGTTCTGTCCTGGGAAAGTTCTGTGGGAATGTGGTCATACCTCCGTGGCATGTTCCTTTTCAGGAAGCATCCCATCGGGTCTGGCACACTCCCTCTACCCCCCCCGGCCTTGAGGGACTGTCAGAGCAGGTATTGTGCTCCCCCCCCCAAGGGTCTCCAGGATCCATGCCTCACCTCACTTTGGGGATAGAGCTACTGGATACCCCCTCTGGGCATCGCTGCCCAAGACTTGACCGCCCTCTGGAGTTCGACTCTGCTGAGTAACCACTGAGGGAGAAGGAATTTTTTCTTGGCGCATCTCTATGTATTTCAGCCCATCAGGCTCATATGGCTGCCTATGCTAGACTCTTATGGATGGTGCTAGGACAGCTCCTAGCCACGTTGCCTGACTCAGAAGTAAACACGGCAGGCCATCTGTCTTTCTGCTTCTGGCCTAGAGCCAGTGAGGCATCTCTCAAAGGCATCATACAATGCTAATGAGGTAGCTTTTAGGTTGGCAGGATCTGCAGTCTGTATAAGACAGAGCAGCATGGCTTTGCCTTTCCAGGTTATTGCCCTTGGCCTGGCATACGGTGATTGTCTCCCCTTCCAAGCAGCCTATTTTTTTCTTTTGCAGGGTGACGAGAATTAGCGGGGTGCCTTACTTCTCCCAGGTCATGGGGTTCCCTGTCTCACCCTGATCAGCCTCGGGCTTCTCCTTCTGTTGTTTTCCCCACAAGGGGCTGAGGGAACTCCTGCCCTCAGGGAAATGCCAGGTCCCCTTCGGGGGGGCTTGGTACTCACCCAACGGTAATGAATGGTGAAGACACATACAGGAAGATATGAAAATTACGTACCTACCATAATTCTTGATCTTCTTGTATATCTTCACCATTCATCACCGCTTCCCGTCCACCATCCCCTCTGATGCCTCAGCCTCTGAGCAGGGTCTCCTCCCTGCTTGCTCTCCACTCCATGGATACCCTTGTGGGGTTAGCCTTTGGCTTCTCTGCTCCTTGTTCCTCCAAGGGATTAGTTCTTCTCCTGGAAGAGAGGGGAGGACAGGGTCACTCCCGATCTCCGTCTTGCCTTCTGAGCAAAACCGGAGTTTGGTTCTCCCTCAGGACTCTTGGAATACTGGTGGGCTCTGGGGGACCCGAGGACCCCTCCCCTTCTCTCTTTTCCTCATGAACCAAACTGGCTGACCTGGGGCAGTTCCTCTCCTTCCATGGCTTCTTCCCCCGCCTTTGGCTCGGGATTAGTTACAGGATGTAGTAATGCCTGGTTGTGGAATGTCTGTTGAGGGGTCCTTTGTCCTGGGGTGTGTCCTGTCCCCACCCCTGCGTCTTAGGGCAACCTGCAGAGACCCCGGCATCTTACTCCCCAGGGTTTCAACGGGCGTCCCCTCTGGTTTCAGCCTTGGGGTTGTTTCTCCAGGCTATCTTAGCTGGAACAGCCCGGTCTCATGTCAGATGGCAGACAGGCCAGTCTCTCTTCTTGAGAAGTATCTGGAGAATATAAAAGGTGGATGCCAGCCAGAAATCATCTTCCTGTCTCCCTGGGAGGAGTGGGGTGCCATGGGGTCTCTCATCATCCTTTACTCTCCCTTCTTCTTTTCTTCTCCTAAAATTCCTTAACCCTTACCACTTCTCTATCCCTTAGGACCACCCAGTGGTTGGGGCCCCATCCCTATGCCACACCCACAGTTAGCCTCCCTCTTCTCCTGTGTCGGCTTTTTCTCCTTTTTGTTTTATATCCTTTCCTTTTACTGTCTTTTGGGCTCCAGTTACTGCACATCCCCAAAATATAGCCTTTTTCCCACTGACCAAAAGAAAAATTGTTTTAATGCAAGAGGTTGCAGCATTGTTTCGGGATAGAACCTCAGCTTTGCATCTTGTGCAGAATCTCAGTTTTATTTAAATAAAACAGCAAATGCTTAGCTGAAGCTCAGAAATAAAACTAGTGTTCTATATGGAAATGAATCGTGAAAACTCCTTGTCCTGCTCTGCTTTGCTTATGAATTGCCAGACCCTGTTTCACCATTAAGCAGCCGAGACTTTAAAGGGGCAGCTTTTCTTAAAAAATTTTTTGCCTGCGTCTTCAAAACGGGGATGGTTACTAATCTAGGCAGCTTCAAAACGGTGAAATATAGTAAGTGAGTAGGTTTCAGGTTTCTCAGAGAATCTCAGAAACCTCTTGATGTGTGTAAGCCTCCACTAGAAAGACTTACACAGCTAAATGGAAGCGCTTCTCAGTTTGGTGTGACACGTCCCTTCTAGACCCATTCCGCTGCTCTACCAAATGAAGTGTTGGAGTAACTCTTAGACCTGTCAAATGCAGGACAGCAATATTCGACAGTGAAGGTACACCTCTGCTTGATTTCTGCCTATCAGAGCCAGTACAGAACATGACACTGACTCAATTACCACTAGTCAAGAGATTCCTCAAGTGCATCCTGCACACTAGACCCCCTGTCGGGAAGCCGGTGGCTGTGTGCGATATTAACCTCATGCTAAATATGCTTGCTCATAAACCTTTTGAGTCCCTAGCCACCTGTGATTTGAAGTTTTTGACCTGGAAGGCTGCCTTCTTTGTGGCCATTACTTCCACACGCAGGGTCTCTGAAATACATGCCTTGGTCACAGACCCTCCATATACTGTCTTTCACAAGGACAAGGTGGTGCTTCATACTCACCCTGAGTTCCTACCCAAGGTGCTTTCGGATTTTCACCTCAATCAATCCTTGGTTCTCCCCACTTATTTTGATAACTTCCAGAATGAAGGGGAATGTACTCTTCACTCTCTGGATGTCAGGAGGGCTTTACAATTCTACATCAATAGAACAGGGGAGATTTGCAAATCCAAGCAACCTTTTGTATCATTCAGCATGGCCCGGCTTCGCCAGCCTGTTGCCATTAGATGCATTTCTGCTTGGATACTGGAATTCCTTCACTATTGCTACTCAATGGCACAAATCAAGCTTGAAGGCCGGTTCTGTGCCAGCTCTAGCAGAGCGGTAGTGGCATCTCTGGCGGAGACCCGTAATGTGCCTATTGCAAAGCAGCTAATTGGAGCTCAGTGCATATCTTCATGAAGCACTATGCTCTAGATGTGCATGCCAGGCAGCATACTTCCTTTTGCAGGACAATCCTTAATAGACTGTTTTCCTGAGTAAGCTCGGTCTCCTGCCGCCTTGCTTGGGGGATTGGTTCTTAGCTTGACACTGTCCCAGTAGTGTGAATGAATGGTGAACACTTTTAGTCCAGGAAGATACGGCAGTTACGTACCTGCCATAATTCTTGATCTTCTTGGACGAAGTCTTCACCATTCATGTACACACCCACCCACCATCCTCTGAGTTCACTCATCCTGTTTCTGGTCTTTACTCCCGTGTTTGTGTGGGCTATGAAGCCATTGTTGAGTTGACCCTTCTTACACCAGTCATCTGGGCTATCCTGTACCCAGATTAGGTTAGGTGTTTCCTAGGTTAGTTTACTCTGCACCTCCTCGGTCAAAAAGGTACTGAGGTGGTTGGAGGATTGACGCCAAGATAGCCTATGCAAGCGTGAGCCAATCTCTCTGCTCACGCATCGCATTCCTACTCGGAACCAACCCTGATGAAGATTTTTGGCTCCCGCTGGGTCCTAGCACCTCTGGCGTAGTCCCAGTAGTTTACATTATTGGTAAAGACTTTGAAAGCCAAAAACCAGCCAGCTATATCAAGGCCCCATATGACCTCTCGGCTCAGTTCGCCATCCATGTTTCCTTCCCCCTTATTAATTATGTCTTACACTATAAAACGCACATCACCTGTACCCAATCGAAAAGGGGGTGGGCCCTGTCTCTTAAGCTTCTACTCAGTTCTGTCAAGAAACTCTTATTACTGTTACGCTCAGGGAATGGGGAACTAAACCTTGACCCACGGGCTCCTCTCTCAGTGCCCTCCGATCTGGCCCAGTTTAAAGGCCTGTCTTTCCTCCATATCAATGCCTGCAGTCTACTAAGGAAACTGGACGCTATCCATGCATGGGTGTGCCTCGCTGATATAGATATTCTAGTTATATCTGAAACATAGTTAAAATCCCACACTTCAGACCAGGCCATAAATACCCCCTCATACAATGTGTTCAGGGCTGACAGATTTACTAGGGCTGGGGGCGTTGCAATATACATGTGTGACAAATTCTGTGTCTCACTTATTGGTGCTGCCTCCGTACCCAGAGAATTTGAATACCTCATTCTTAAGGGCTGTACCTCGCCTACTGAGTTTTTAACCATCACGGGTTGCTACAGGCCACCCTCAGGGGCATTGACTTGTTGCAGCATCTCCATTCTCTTCTCGGTCCCCTAACCATAGAATTTATCATTATGGGTGACTTGAACCAAGATTGGTTCTCTCCCTGCTCCGCTCCCTTAAAAGCCCTTTGTGACTCTCTTTGTCTCTCCCACCTAATAATGAGGCCATGCATATTAATTCCAAAACCCTGCAAAAGTACTTTACTCGACTGTATCCTGGTGAACAAACCTCATAACTTCACTCACTCTGGGGTCTTTTCAATGACACAAGTGACCATAGTGTCATCGCTTGTGTAAGGAACTGCCCAAACATATCTCCTCCTCCACCTACATCTACAAAAGATGCTGCAACTTCAGTTGTGCTAACTTCACTCGGATCTAAGTAATATCAGGTTGCAAGACTTTTTACCTTACCCCCTCAATGGAATCGACTTACATTCAGTTTAAAAACCTGCTACTGCAAGTTATAAACAAACATGCCCCGTTAGTCAAACTCAGAACTAGGGAAAAGTCCTGCTTCTGGTTCAACGACTTGCTCAAGTCTGCCCTATGTAAAAGAGATGCCGTCTTGAAAAGTGCACGTAAACCAAACTTCCGACCGACTGGATGGTCTTTCGTACTTTGAGGGTCCACTGCACAGAATTAGTCAGAGTGGAAAAAGCAAAATAATTCCAGTCAGCTCTGCATTCCTCCAATAATAACCCTAACAAATTCTGGAAGACACTGAAGAAAATTCAAGGCTACAATCCTCGCCCTACTCTCCCTGCAAAGATCCCTACCAGTGGCACTACAACCACTAGCAAAAAGGACATCCTAAACCAATCACTTTGCTACGGCTGGTCTCGCCTTTGATTCATCCCCTGCAAGTACGCTTCACTCCTTAATTCAAACACTTGACGCCTCCACATGAGGGCATCCTCCCACACAGATTTCTTCAGCTTCACCCCTGTCACTTTAAAACAGGTGGAAGATCTGTTGCTAGCGCTTGATGCCAATAAGAGTGCTGGGGCCAATCAAATTGACCCCTGCTTCCTAAAGCTTGGATGCAATGTACTGACCACCCCATCACCCATCTCTTCAACAAATCTCTTGCTGAAGGGGTCATCCCCCATGACTGGAAAGTAGCCCACGTTCCACTTTTTAAGTCAGGTGATCCAAGTGACCTTGAACAATTATAGGCCCATATCCATTTTACCAGCTCACTCAATACAAATATACGGTGCCCACCGTACCTTTTCAGGGTTCACGGAGCAACCCTCAGCATAGGGTTGGTGGCTGACTCTGTGTTCCGGCACTCTGGCAATACCGAGGACATTGATAGATCACCAGACAAAGAGTCCAAGAAATTGGACCATTCGGCTTATATGCTGCCTTTTGGCTAGGCCTCCGCCAGGCGAGCTCGGCCATCTTGATGGCACACTTCTCCCATGCCCTGTTAGGCTCCCTGGATGAGGTGATTCCTCACCTCACCTTCCTGTGGACTTCCAGACTACGGTCAGGCTGTGGCGAAATAGCAACTCCAGATCTACTGAGGTCAATATGTTGCATGCTGTACAGCACACATGACCTCGAGGTAGGAATAGCACGGTAGGTAAGAGCGAGAGGGTGCAAAATCGTGAAAGGATGTATGCACAGTAGTGCTCCCTCTCACTCTTCCCAGTGCAGGATAAGAATCCTGCTGGGACAGGGGTCTGCCAAGCAGCTGCCGTGGCTCAATGGGATGAGCCACTGGCAACAAGGGAGGCAAGCTGTGCATTTGGGACTGGGTTTCGATTCCTAATCCCAGACGCATGGGATTTTTTCTTTTCTCGCACCTTGTGTGATATTAAGTGTTAACCAACACCCCACCCCCGTAGTTAGTTATGTTAGTTTCCATTCGTGTTGGATTGGGAGTGTGGTATATTGCTACGGGTTATGTCTTGCGACATTATGACCCCGTGTCAACTACAGATGGCTCTGGATGTTGGGGATTCCTGTTCCCGCTCGATGGTGGCCGTGCTTGCCTTGGCTGCAGATTTTGACCTTCATGGCAGACACCTAGCACAAGCTGGCGGATGTACCATTCTTAGGCACCAACCTCTTTGGGCCTGTTGTGGAGGGTAATCTCCAGCACACTGAAAAGTCCATTGCCATCCTGGACTCTATGACATCTGCTCCTGGGTCCTCTTGTGGGAAGCTGGCTCTGCCACTTCCTTTCCTCCTGGTTTACTGTTACCACAGACTGGTGGTTACTGGAAGTGGTCAGCCAGGGTCTGCCTCGAGTTTGAGCATTACCCTCCCAGCTGAGCCTAAGCCCCACGGGAGGACTTGGTATCTGCAGACACTCATTGGGCTGATCGAGATGACATAGCGCAGCTACTCTGCAAGGAGGTCATGGTAAGGGTAGTGGATCCCCTGTAACACCTATGGTTTGTCTCCAGGTACTTCCTGGTGCCAAAGTGGACAGGGGGCTGGTGCCCCATTCTAGATCTTAACGACCTGAACAAATTCCTCCGGTCTCGCACTTTTGGGATGGTCACGCTGTCTCAGATCATACCATCTCTCAAGCAGAACATGAGGTTTTGCTGCCTGTATCTACAGGACGCATTCTTTCACGTCCCGATCTGTCCGTCCCACCGAAGTTTCCTCCACTTCTGAGACAAAGGGAACCTTCTATGAGTTCCAGCCCATGCCATTCGGCCTCTCCTCAGCCCCCAGGGTCTTCACCAAATGCATAACAGTGGTGTCAGCTTAACTCAGGTGCCACAAGGTCTGCGTGTACCCCTATCTGGACAACTGGCTGAGAGTGGGTCCCTCCAGGCAGGAGGTGGAGCGCTCAGGACCTGGCCTCCAGAGCTGCACTGATTTTGACCTCCTGGTCAGTGAGACCAGGGTCAGAACCTCGTGGCCCTCACAAGTTATCAGCTTCCATTAGGGCAGAGCTCGATTCTTTGCCGAGCCAGAACCCGGCTCCCGCAGACAGGGCAGAGGTGTTCTTCTTGCCAGATCATTTCTAGGGAGGTGGATATGTTGTTCAATCCACACTTACTGGCAGGTTCCTTGCTGCTCTAAATCTTGCGGAAGGTCTTCATGCTGACTCCTCCCACCCACCTGGGTGATAAAACTCTTGGCTCCGCCCCATGATGTCAGATCCTCCTTACCACTTGGAGGCTCAGGTTCCCTCCTTAGCGCTCTGCGTTTTAGGCCTGGATCCACACTCTTCGGTTAAACCGAAACTTATTCCAAAGTTTAAAAGACTTCGGTCTTCTTTTTCCCTTGCGGCTGCGATGGACAAATCGACAACCGGACTTCGTCAGTGCCCCTGTGGGCAGAAGATGTCCCAGACCGACCCGCACTCCACGTGCGTTTACTGCCTAGGACTCTGATATGACTCGCAGGCTTGCAAATTATGCAATCCTTTTTAGCTCGGTCTTGGAGGACGCGCTGCCTGACTGCTTTTGGGGCACCCTGAAAAACATTATCCTCGGTTAAGTTGAAGGCCCGTTGTGCTATGTCTGTTGGCGCGGGTTCGGCAGACCAGCTGGAGAAGATGATCGCCTCGAGAGGAGGCGGCCCAGGCCGCATCTTCATCTTCCTCGGTCGCGGCATTTATCCCACTCTCCTTGGGCTCTTCTTATATAGCTTCTTTTAAGAAGCTTTGCCAATCCCTCTCCACCAAGGGAGAAGGACCATTGGGACATTCAAGTTGGTCCAGAAAAAATGACTCCCAAGGTAAGTCCCACCCTCGACGTTCGTTCGTGGGAGCGGGAGAGATCCCCTTCCCTGGATTGTCGACAGTCGACTTCAGTCGAGGTTGCAGCTAAGGCTGCTGGCTTCATGATGTCCCCTTCAGGTCAGCCGGCCGAGACACCCGTCGACGCAGTCGAGATTTTTCTCGACCCGTCGGACGGTTTGTCGACTGGAGAAGCCGACAACCCTTCTTTACCGGTTCCTCTAGTGGAAACCGAGGACTTGACTGTGCCGCCTCCTGCCGGCGTCCCCGGTTAAGGTCCCTGAACCGAGGGAGGAGCGGGTTTCCCCCAACCCCTCTCTGACCCACCCTCGGAATCCCCGGAGGTCTCGGTCTCGGACCTCTTGCAGGTCCGGCCGGTCCCGCCGTCAGCGGTCTCGGTCTCAGCACCATGGAAAGCGGCAGCGCCGCTCATCGTCGTCATCCTCTTCGGAGAATAGGCTCTGGTGCAAGTTGCGTCGGTGCTATGAGGATTTAATGTGGCAGAGCTCTTATTGTCCAGGAATAAGCCGACTCCATCGCCTTCTTCGGCTATGAAGTGGCTGTCACCGGAGCGGCCAAAACAACCCCTCGTAGTGGTCGAGGAGCCGAAACCAGCACCGGTTGTTCATCCAAACCAGCTGCACCACCAATTGTGGTGGAACCTCTGCCTCCGCAATCGAAGACTGGGAGCCCACCGTGATTCTCGGTCGGGTCAGGGTTTGCCCCATAGGTTGTCGGTCACCCTCACTCCCGATTGACCTCGGCATGTGGAGAGTGGCTCACGCGCTCAGCAGCTGTTTGCAGACTCCTCGGAGTCTGATGACAACTCCTCCTTGTTCTCCAGGCTGCTTGACCTGGAGTCCACTGGGGATCAGTCAGTGGACAAGAGCTCATCCTCATTCTTAGAAATGCTTCGACTCATCTCAGAATCCACTGGGATGAAGCCCGAACCCATTTCTAAATGGGACAAGTATCCTCACGGAGATACTGGACGCAGGATTCCCTTGGAGGCCTTTTCGGTGGCCGAGCTATTGTTGGCCTGGCCCTGGAGCTGTGACAGCAGCCAGCTTCTTGTCCAGCACCTTTGGCCAGGATGGCTCGGAGTATCGCGGTCCCTACAGGTTCACTCCGGTTTCTCTAGGCACCCCTCTGCGAAGGGTAAGTGACCGATAGTGTTTTCCGGCGTTCGGTAACGCTCGGGATGTGGACTAACCGCCTGATAAGGAATCCAAAAAGTTGGACTACTCAGTGCGGAAGGTATACGCTGTTTCCTCCCTAGGCCTTCATCAGGCTAGCTCGGCCGTTCTGTTGACACACTTTTCACACACCCTTTTGGGCTCCCCGGATGAGGTGATTCCTCATCTCCTGGCTGACCTTCAGACGACTGTCAAGCAGGTGCAGGATCAGGGAAGGGCAGTAGCCAAACAGCAGCTCCAAACTTCATTGGACATTGCTGACTCATGTGCCCGGTCAGTAGCGGCCGCAGTGGCCATGCACTGCAGAGCTTGGCTGTGGATCTCCACCTTTACGGCGGATACCCAGCACAAGCGGGCAGACGTCCCCTTCTTGGGTACCAACTTTTTCGGTCCTGTGGTGGAGGGTCATCTCCAACGTATCGAGAAGTCCAACGCCACCTTGGACTTGGTCACGTCTGCCCAGAAGGACAAAGGCCGCCAGAAGCAGCGTAAGCCCTTTCGTCCTTCAGCCCTTGAGGCACATCCGGCCAAGCAACACCAGCATCAGGGCCAGCAGGCTCGCACTTGTCACCCCAAAGCCAAGCCTGCTGCTTCCTCCAGCAGGAAGCTGGGGGGAAAAGGCCTGGGCAACTCCTCGGCCGGCCCTTCCTCCAAGCCTGCCCAGTGACGGGTTGAGGGGTGTCGCCCCCAACCTCGTCACTCATCCCCAACTCCCCCCTGTGGGGGGGATGGCTCTGCCACTTCCTTTCCGCCTGGTCTGATATCACCATGGACCATTGGGTGTTGGAAGTGGTAGGCAGGTCTGCCTCTCGAATTCAAGCAGTCCCCACTCTATCGAGCCGTCGCCCACATGGGGCTACGGTTCCAAGAGCTCTCTGTTGGCTCGCTGTCGACATTGCCCTGCTCCTCCAGAAGGAGGTGGCGGACCCTCCTCCAGACCCAGGGTTTGTGTCCAGGTACTTCCTGGTCCCAAAATGGATGGGGGCTGGTGCCCCATTCTCGACCTACATGACCTAAACAAGTTCCTAAGGTCTCGCACCTTCAGGATGGTCACTCTGGCTAAGATCATTCCATCCTTAGAATGAGGCATGTGGTTGTGTTCTCTGGACCTTCAGGATGCATTCTTTCACGTCCCAATCCGTCCGTCTCACCAGTGATTCCTCCGCTTCAGGGCAGAGGGATCCCTTTATGAGTTCCAGGCCATGCCCTTCGGCCTCTCTCCAGCTCCCAGGATCTTCATCAAATGCATGGCAGTGGTGTCAGCACTCCTGTTGCGCCGAGGGATCTGGGTGTACCCTTACCTGGATGACTGGCTGATTGCAGACCCCTCCAGGTTGGAGGTGGAGCGGTCCAGAGATCTGGCCCTCCAGGTCTGCTCTCAGATTGACCTCCTCATCAACGAGGCCAAATCAGAACTCGTGCCATCGCAGGTGATTCAGCTCATTGGAGCAGAGCTCGAGACTCTTTGACCCAGAGCACAGCTCCCGGCAGACAGGGCCGAGGTCCTTTCCTCCTTTGCCCAATCATTTCTGGTTGGGCAGTTGCGCCCTGCCTGGGACTTCCTGCGCCTTCTGGGCCTCATGGCGGCCTGCACCAGCATGGTCCGTTGGGCCCGCTGGCATAAGCGTCCCCTGCAATAGGGGCTGGCCCGCCAATGGGTCACAACACTCTGGTCCTCTGGACCAGCCAGTGACAGTGACCCAGGAGATGTGGAACGGCCTCCAGTGGTTGCTCATTCCAGCTCATCTGCAGGAGGGTATCCCGTTTGTCCGCCCGAAGCCGACGGTCACTCTGATGACCGCCTCTCTGATGTGTTGGGGTGCCCATCTGGGGGAGCTCAGAGCTCACGGCCTCTGGTCCCCTCAGGAGTCTCGATGCCACATCAACCTGCTGGAGCTTCCAGCGGTCTGACTGGCCCTCACCGCCTTTGCTCCGTTTATTCGGGGTCAGGTGGTCCAGTTCCAGACAGACAACACCACGACCATGTACTACCTCAACCGACAGGGCAGGACGCACTCCTTGCCTCTCTGCAAGGAGGCTCTCCACACTTGGTCTCTCATGATCAGCCTGGAGGCAGATCTCCTAGCTATCCATGTGGCAGGAGCCTCCAACAGTCTGGCCGATGCCCTAAGCCGGATAGGCGCTGCATCTCACAAGTGGTCTCTCCTGCTGGAGTCTCCTTATCTGGTCTTCCACAGGGACAGGGTTGTCCTGCGCCCCCAACCGAAATTCCTTCCGAAGGTGGTGTCGGAGTTTCACCTTAACCAGGTGTTGACTCTGCCGGTGTTCTACCCCAATCACACCCTCGGAGGCCGAATATAGGCTCCATACTTTGGACCCTAGAAGAGCGCTCTCTTATTATAAGGAGTGGACAACTGAAATTTGGGGAGAGTTGCGCCAGTTGTTTGTCACCTACGCTGAAGCTGCACCTGGCAGACCTGCAGCCAAGTGGATGATAGGCAGGTGGGTCACCTCCTGCATAGATCTCTGCTATAGGTTGGCGGGCGTGGAGCCTCCCAAAAGGATAAGAGCTCATTCTACCCGCCATACCACTGCTTCGGTGGCTGCTTCCAGGGACATCCCTATCCAGAAAATCTGCAGGGATGCTATCTGGAAGTCAGCACACACCTTCATTACCTACTACCACATCGACCTTGAGTCACGCCGGGATGCTGGTTTTGGGACCTCTGTTCTCTAGTCCTTATTTTCCGAGTAGGGGGTGGTGCGCGCCTTGCCTCTCTCCTCCCGGAGAACTGCTAGGAGTCTGCCAGTAAATGTGGATTGAACAACATATCCATGTCCCTAGAAATACAGGTTACTCACCTGTAACAGGAGTTCTAGGAGTGGTATATGTTGTTCATCCACACAACCCACCCGACCTCCCTGACTCGACCATAACCTGGCTTCGCGGGCTAGATCTGGCGTCATGGGGCAGAGCTGAGAGTTTTCCACCAGGTGGGTGGGAGGAGCCAGCTTGAAGACCTTCTGGCAAGATTTAAAGTGGCAAGGAACCTGCCAGTAAGTGTGGATTAACAACATATGCCACTCCTAGAACTCCTGTTACAGGTGAGTAACCTGTATTTCTGGTTGGGCACTTGCGCCTGCCCGGGACTTCCTGCACCTTCTGTTACATGGTGGCCTGCACCAGCATGATCCGATGGGCCGTTGGCATATGTGCATCCTGTAATGGGAGCTGGCCTGCCAGTGATCTCAGTGCCAAGATCACTTGACCGACTGGTCATGGTGACCCAAAAGATGTCGGACACCCTCCAGTGGTGGCTCGTCCCAGCACATCTGCAGAAAGCTATCCCGTTTGTCCATCCCGAGACGATAGTTGTCCTGATGACCAATGCCTCTCATGGCCTGGGGTGCCCACCTGGGGATCACAGAGCCCATGGGCTCTGGACCCCCCCCAGGCATCCCAGTGCCACATCAACCTGCTGGAGCTCCGAGTAGTTTGGCTGGCGCTGACTGTATTCGCTCTGTTTGTTCGGGGTCAAGTGGTCCAAGTCCAGATGGACAATACCATGACCATCTACTAACTCAACAAGCAGGGCAGGACACGGTCCTTGTCTCTGTACAAGGAAGCTCTCCACATCTGAACCCTCATGCACAGCCTGGGGGCAGACCGCCTAGCCATCCATGTGCAGGAGCCTCAAACCAGCTGGTGGGTGCCCTCAGCCGGATGGGCGAGGCATCTCATGAGTGGTTCCTCCATCCGGGAGGTAGTTCACAGCCTGTTCTCCCATGGGGTACCCTTCTTCAGGTGGACCTGTTCACTTCCAGGGAGAATGCAAAGCTGAGGATGTTTTGTGCCCGCCCCTCTCAACATTCATGAGGTCATGGACCCCAGGCCTCTTCTGTGCCTTCCCTCCATTTGCCTTGATCCACAAGGTGTTGCTTAAAGTCAGGAGGGACAAGGCACAGGTGATCCTTGTGGCTCTGGACTGGCCCCACCAGTTTTGGTACCCCGATCTCCTCAGCCTCAGCAGCAAGCTCCCGAGGCATCTTCACACACACACACACACACACACACACACACACACACACACACAGCCTTGCTTTCCATCAGTCAGGGGGAGGTACTCCACCCGGACTTTCAGTCCCTGCACCTGACAGCCTGGTTCCTGAGCGGCTAGAGTTCCAGGTTTTAGGTCTCTCCCAGAGATGTCCTCACTATAGTCAAGGTATCTAGAAAGGAATCAACCAGAAAATGCTATGCCTTCAAATGGAAGAGATTCTCCATTTGGTGTCGGGAGCACATGGTTGGACCCTTTGTCCTGACCAGTGGCCAGCATTTTGGACTAACTGTGGTCTCTCCCAAGGGGGACTTGGGTTGATGACCCTTAAGATGCACCTGGCAGCCATCTCTGCTTACCGGCACGGGCTGGTCAGCAGTCGGTGGTACAGGAGAAGGTGGTCTGGCACTTTTTCCAAGACTTAGATCACATTTCCCCTCCAGTGTATGAACCACCACCACCATGAGACTTGCTGGTTTTGGCAAAGCTCATGGGCTGATGCACAGGTGTGAGATGTCGCCTGTCGTGAAAGACCACTTTTCTGGTGGCTATGACATCAACCAGAAGGATCAGTGAGCTCCAGGCACACTCAGTGGAGTCTCCTTACCTGGTCTTCCACAGGGACAAGGTTGCTCTGCAGCACAACCCAAAGTTCCTCCCAAGGTTGTGGCAGAGTTCACCAAAATCAGGTGATGACTCTGCCGGTGTTCTTCCTGAATCACACCTCGGAGGCTGAACACAGGCACCATTCTGTGGACCTAAGGCGAGCGCTCACTTTTTACAAAGAGCGCACGGCTGGAGTTCAGGGAGAGGTTCGCCAGCTCTTTGTCACCTACGTTGAAGTCACACCTGGCATACCTGCAGCCAAACAGACGAGCGGCAGGTGGATCACATCCTGCATTGATCTTTGCTATAGGTTGGCAGGTAGGGAGCCTCCCGGAGGGCTAAGGGCTCATTCCACCTGCCATACAACTGTATCGGTGGCTGTTTCTAGGGACGTCCCTATCCAGAAAATCTTCAGGGCTGCTACCTGGAAGTCAGCAAACACCTTCATTTCCTATTAACCCACTGACCTCAAGTCACGCTGGGATGTTGGTTTTGGGGCCTCAGTTTTCCAATCCTTATTTCCTATGTAGGGGATGTGCGCCTTCCATCCCTTCTCCTGGAGAACTGCTAGGAGTCTGCCAGAAAGTGTGGATAGAACATCATATTCACGTCCCTAGAAACACAGGTTACTCACCTGTAACAGTAGATCTTCCTGGTCATAAAGTCTCCAACACTCATTCACATTAGTGGGACTACGCCGGAGGTGCTAGGACTGAGCGGAAGCCAAAAATCTTCGGGAGAGTTGGCGCCGAGGTAGGACTGTGCATGCGCAGTGCCATGAGACTGGTTCATGCCGTATAGGCTACCTCCGTGTCGACCCTCCAACCCGTTCTTCTTTTTTTCCCGCCATTGAGTGCGCTTCAGTGACGTCGCTCGCCCACCAGGAGTCAAATCTTTACGTCTATACAGCAACAGCATAGTCATTCAGTATTTAAGTCCTAGTATATTTTATTTATTTATTATTTTAAAAAAAAGTTTTTCGTCCCAACAGACTCGTCTCAGCCCACCTTCAACAGAGTCAACCATGAACAGGGCCGGTGACGGTAAGGAGACTTTGCATGAAAGCTGTTTCAGCAGCAGGTCTGGAACCGGTCCGCCACCTTCTACTGAGGAGGGGTCTGACTACGGGCAGTCCGTGCTTGGGAAGAAGGGTGGTCCTCCTGAAAGCACAAAAGGAAGTGGGCCCATTCCCGATCTTTGTCGGGGACCCGGTGCCACTTGGCCCCGAGTTGTTCTTCATCCACTGGTCAAGAAGCAGCAGTACTGCTTGAGGTCACCTCTGGTATATCTGCATGAAGATCATAGGTAGCACGGTACAGGAGACTGATCCTGACTCCATCGGTGGTCGCCTGCAGCCTCAGTTCCGGTGGCTGTCATCCTTGACTCCGGGTGCTTCCCTCCCCCTGGAGGGGTCCTCCAGTGAGCAGTTTCATCATTGGGCGCCTTATGGAGCAGTGGGTTTCGGTGTTGTCCCGACTTCCTCTGCCTCATGGAGCCGACCCTGGGGCCTTTGGGCCTAGGGGCTTAGGATCCGCGGGCAGGGCGGTTGGGTCATTCTAGTCATGCAGCACCTTTTGGTGCCGTCAATGCTGCACTCTTGTGCTTTTCCCCCACACATGACTGACGCAGGGACCAGCACAGGTACTACCTTCTCTACTTATGTTTTCAGATCTTCAGCCTTGGGTGCCCGGAGGTTGGGGTCTCCAGGCATTCACCCGGCACCGATTGTGGCACCGCTTCTGTCGCTGGTTTTATGGCACGCATCCGCACCATTTTTGATGCCGCACGGTCCAAGGATTTTCAACTCCGATTCAAGGAACACCTCCTCCTGCTCTCTTTCCTCCCTTTCCTTTATATACTATCCCTCCTGGGCTAGTAGGAGATGATGTTGAGCCTGATCCTGATCTGCGATTAGGAGACGACTTCTATAAAGATTCATCCTATGGAGTGGAAAGTAAACCCTCTACTTCAGCAGAGCCTTTGGTCAAGGACCTATCCTTTAAATCTTTCCTGAAGAATATAAATTCCACCCTCTCTCTGTCTCTCTCTCTTTCTCTCCAGACTTCTGAGGTTGATCCTGGGAAGTTGTTGCACCTTCAGTATCTGCATGTTCCAGAAATCCCTGCGGAGTTGACACCTTTGGTACAGCCCTCTTTCGAGACTCTTTCACAAATGGTGTGGGGCAGTCCAGCGCTTATTCCTTCAGTGGCTAAGTCCATAGACAGGAAATAAGCTCCCCCTAAGGATAGACCAATCCTTGCCTCGCAAGCCTTTGCGGACACCATAGTGGTCTTGGCAGAGAATGACAAAGCCGTTCTTCCTTAGGAGTCTGTGGCTTGTCCAGTAAAGAAAGAATCCTCTAAGACACCTTAGGAAAGTGAGTGCTCGCTGCTGCTACCCTAGGAATGTGTATTGCTAGCTACCAGGGCTATTTCTCGCATTGTGTCCTATGCACGAATGGGCAGGTTATACCCGCCCACGAAGCTCCACACCTGCGGACAGGTGAGCACCCACCGTTCTTCACTAACGGCCACCAGCTGTCCGTGGCTCTGCTCCTCCCCCCGGCGCGCATGTCTGCACAGGGAGGCCAGGGGAGGCGATCCGTAATCAGCCGGGCATCCAGTTGGATGTCCACCCTGGGTCTGTAGTGGATCACTTGCTGTGCACAGGTCCAGTTGTGAGAACTGCACCCACAGACACTTGGACCTATAAGCGCTGTGCCAGTGTCACAGTCTCTGGTGCAAAGGAGCCATCCAAGCAACTTTCCACAGCCCAAGACACCCCGGCCCCTGTGGAGCATGGCACCCCCCCCCAGTGCACACACCTTATGCCAGTGCGCCCGCTGCCCTTGCAGGCGACCCCCGAACACTGTACCCCTGACCCAACATGTGTCATGGTGCCCCCCCACGACACCCTACCCGTACCCGCGGGTGGGGTACTGGGTGCCTGATGGCCAGCGGCACAGCCCTCCACACACCTCTACAGCTGCTGGCCATCTGACCTCCGTGGGTGCGCGCGGCTGCGCCCATGTGGGTCAGAAGGCGGCAGCCATGGGATGTGCAGAGGGCTGTGCCGTTGACCATCGGCACTGGCACCCACCCATGGGTACGGGGTGTTGTTGGTACCTGTGGGGGTGGCCATGCCCTGCTGCTTGCTTTTGCTGGCACTGTGTAGGTGCTGGACTGTGGGTGCAGGAGTGCAGCCTTGGGGGTGGGACAGTGGTGGGATTGCTCCATAGAGAGCGGGGTGTCTCCCAGGGGTCAGGGCAGCCACACTGTTGGGGGGGGACACAACTATCCTGCCTGTGGACCTCTTCTCCAGTCCGGTGTGTGCAGGGGCTGGGCACGTAGGGGCACTTACGGCAGGGCTGTCTGTGGTGTACCTGTCTGCCCCCATGTGCCCCAGTGTGCAGCCCTACTCGTCTTGATGATTGGCATGTACACTGGCACGCCCACTTGGCCTCCCCTGACACATTGCTTTTCATGCAGCTGGGGGATCTGGCATGCAGTAGGCTCGCTTCCCTTAGTGCATACTGCACGGGGAGCCGAGGTGTGGCGGGTTGGCGTCTCAGATACACGTGTGTAGCCACACTTACCCATTAGTGCATAGGGCCCTTTTATATATATATATATATATATATATATATATATATATATATGTACCCTCTGGCACTTGCTAAAAGCCACTGTGGAGGCTCTTCCGGAGTTGGACGTTAGTTCAGAGCTTCTCCAGACTATTACTAGAGGCATTGAGTCCA
Organism: Neoceratodus forsteri; assembly: GCA_016271365.2. Taxonomy (NCBI): domain Eukaryota; kingdom Metazoa; phylum Chordata; order Ceratodontiformes; family Ceratodontidae; genus Neoceratodus; species Neoceratodus forsteri. The sequence goes on along the minus strand of CM057454.1, from coordinate 717,611,546 downwards.
ATAATCAGCAACTTAAGGCTGCTATGGACGCCTTTGATACTGGCTTGAGGGCAGCAGCAGCTGGGATATGCACCCAGCGTCACTCATGGTTATGGACTTTGGGGTTACAAATAATGCTCAACAAAGAGTCATGAAACTTCCATTTGATGGAGTTTACTTGTTGGCCCACAAGTGGAGCAGGTACTGGAGGTCACACAGAAAACTAGGACTGCTAGTAAGACGGCCAGACCGGCCCCTGTTGCCCCTCAATGGGACGGAAACTGCTGGCAGTTCCATAACCCTTAGTCCTTTCGTGGTAAAGGCAGAGGTGGTTTCAACAAGAACCAAGCTCCCCAGCCGCAAAAGAAAACGCAGCAGAAGGCACCTAGTGCCACCCTCTGAAAATTCAGCCCAGGCCCCACCTTGGCTGTCCTAGGGAGACTCATCTTTGGCAGCAGGGGGGCGTCTGACTCAGTTTTACAACCAGTGGAAGTCAGTCACATCGGACAAATGGATCCTCAGGATAATTCGCGAAGGTTACTTTCTGAATTTTTCAGATACCTCTATAGATCATCCACCCAAACGACAGCCCAGACTGTCCATCACTCAGTCAGACCTCCGAGATTCAGGGTCCGATGAACAACATGGCAGTAGAAATAGTTCTGCAGGAGGAACGGGACACAGGTTTCTACTCCCATTACTTCCTAGTTCCAAAGAAAACCGACAGTATGCACCCTATTCTAGACCTAAGGAAATTAAACAAATTCCTCTCCAAAGAGAAATTCAAGATGATGTCGTTCAGTATGCTTCTACCTCTGATTCATCAAAACGATTGACTGGCCACCCTGGACATTCAGGACACCTACCAACATGTTCCCGTACACCCGAGCCACCACAAGTATCTTTGATTTGTGGCTCTGGGTCAGCACTACCAATTCAGAGTCCTGCCCTTTGGGCTGTCCTCTGCGCCTCAAGTCTTTACAAAGTGCTTTGCAGTACTCACAGTGCATCTCAGGAAACTCGGAATTCAAGTATTCCTGTATTTGGATGATTGGCTCCTAGCAAGCTCATCCAAACATGGGACACAGGAAGTGCTGGCCATGGCTTCCAGGTTCCTCACATCGATGGGAGTTCTTTTGAATCTGGGAAAATCGCAGCTGCAGCCCTCCCAACAACTCCTCTTCATAGGAGCTCTCCCCGACAGCACCAAAGCAAGGGCCTTCCTTCCAGAGGACAGGAGAAACAATATCCTCCAGATGGCTTGCTTCATCTAAGAGAATGACTCAGTTCAATCTCTCTCGATGCAGTGGATGCTGGGTCTCATGGAATCGTCTGTGTTCACGAAGCCTCTGGTTCATCTTCACATGAGAACCACTCAGTGGATGCTCAGTACTCAGTGGTCCCTGACCACACATCCACAGTCCTTTCACATCAAGGTGACAGAACCCCTAAGGCGGTTCCTCACCTGCTGGATTCAGGAGGTCAACCTTTGTTAAGGCTTCCCTGTTACGACTCTAGAGACTCCGATCACCATCACCATGGATGCATCTCTAATTGGCTGGGGGAATCACTGTCAGGATCTTCACACCCAGGGTCTCGAGTCTCAACTACACATAAATGTCCTGGAAATTAGAGCTGTTCTGTACGCTGTCCAAGCCCTGAAGGACATCCTCTGTCACAAAGTAATTCTCCTTCAGATGGACAACAGGACAGTGATGTACTACATCAGCAAGCAGGGTGGAACACACTCTTACCCTCTGTGCAGGGAAGTGATGAGAGTGTGGGAATGGTGCCTGGAACACAAAGCCCTGATCTAGGCAGTCTATCTGCCTGGAGTCCAGAATAATCTAGCGGATCACCTCAGCAGAACGGAGGCAGATCCACACGAGAGGTCACTGACTCAAATGTGCAGCCGCTTCAAGAATGGGCACACCTGACCTGGACCTTTTGCATCCCCACTCAACACAGAAGTGCTCTATTCTGCTCCAGAAATCCAGAACCTGCCGCTTTCTGTCAGGATGCATTCAGACTGTGGTGGACAAGACGCTTTCTGTGCATTTCCTCCTCTTCCCTTCACTCAGAGTGCTGCTCAGGCTGGAGGCACGGGGGGCAGAATGATCCACATTGCCCCATACTGGGCTTGTAAAATTTGGTTTCCATTAATCAACAGATTATCAGAAGTTCCATCTAGACGACTACCACTTCAAACAGACCTTCTGACCCAGGGCCCAGTGGTCCATCCCAACCTGAGGTCCCTTCGTCTCTATGCCTGGCTCCTGAGGAGATAGGAATGGGTAATTTTGTCATCTCCAGTAGCGTCTTAGACATTCTCCTAGCAGCTCGAAAGCCATCCACTAGGAAGACTTGCACAGCGAAGTGGAAACGTTTCTCTATCTGGTGTGCAAAGTCCTCCCTGGACCCCTTTTCTTGCCCGCCAAACAAAGTCAAATACAGGGCTACAATACTCAACAGTGAAGGTACATCTCTGTGCGATTTCGGATTACCACGAGCCTGTTCACAATATGTCAGTGGCTCATGTGTCCTTGGTTAAAAGGTTTCTTAAAGGCATCCTCCACACTAGGCCACCGGTCAGGAGACCGGTGTCCGCTTATGTTATTAACCTTGTGCTAGACATGCTCACCCGTAAACCTTTCCAGCCTCTAGCAACCTCCGAGTTGAAGTTCTTGACCTGGAATGCTGCCTTCCTTGTCGCCATTACGTCTGCTCGCAGAGTGTCTGAAATACATGCCCTGGTCACAGACCCTCCATATATAGTATTTCACAAGGGCAAGGTGGTTCTCAGGACTCACCCTGAATTTCTTCCAAAAGTAGTCTCGAATTCCACCTGAACCAGCCTTTGGTTCTTCTGACTACTTTAGCTAACTTCCAGAATGAAGGGAATGCCTACATTCTCTGGATGTAAAGAGTTTTGAGGTTCTATATTAACAGAACTAAAGAGATCCACAAATCCAAGAAACTCTTTGTCTCATTCAGCATGGTTCGCTGGGTCAGCCTGTTGCCATCGGGTATATTTCAACATGGTTGGTAGCATGTCTCACGCCATTGCTATTCAATGGCGCAGGTCAGGCTGGAAGGCAGGGTGTACACCCACTCTATTAGAGCAGTTGCTACATCTCTGGCAGAAATAGAACATGCCCATTGCAGACATCTGCAATGCAACTACTGGAGCTCTCTGCACACCTTAGTGAAGCACTCCTAGAACAGCATCCGTCCTTTGGCAGGACAATACTCAATGGACTTCTGCCCTCAGTGAGCCCTTTCTCCTGCCGCCATTTGGGGTTATTTTGTCATACTTCTTCATAGGTGGGATGAGTGTAGACTTTATGTCAAAAAAGATAATGAAAATTACGTACCTATCGTAATTCTTGATCTTCTTGAACAAAGTCTCCACCACTCATTCACACACCCACCCGCCATCCCCTGAGCTCACTTATCTTGTTTTTGGTCTTCACTCTCTCGATGGCTGGGCTGTGAAGACACTGTTGTGTTGACCCTTCTTATACGGGTCATTTGGACTATCTTATGCCTGACATGGTTTAGTTTCACTAGGTTAGTTTACGCTGCAAATCCTTAGTAAAAAAGATACTGAGGCGGTTGGAGGGTCGACACCGAGATAACCTATATGGCACGAGCCAGTCTCAAGGCACCGCGCATGTGCCGTCCTACCTTGACACCGGCTCTCCCAAAGATTTTTGGCTCCCGCTCTGTCCTAGTGCCTCCAACGTAGTCCCATTAGTGTGACTGAATGGTGTAAACTTTGGCCAAGATGATCAAGAATTACAGTAGGTATGTAATTTTCATTTCTAGGAGTGGTATAGGATGTTCATCCGCATGGACCCACCCGACCTCCACAGCTTCGACGCACATATTCTGCTTCCAGCGGGCAAGATCTGGCATCATGGGGCGGAGCCAAGGGAGTTACCACTTGGGTGGATGGGAGGAGCCAGCTTGAAGACATTTCTGGCAAGATTTAAAGGGGAAAGGCAACTGCCAGAAAGTGTGGATGAACATGATATACCACTCCTAGAATTAATGTTGCAGGTGACTAACCTGTGTTTTCTCTCCCCTCAATAAATTCAGTAGGTACCCTCTCCTCAGGAGCTAGGCCTCAAATCACAACCCCTCCTTGGGAATCACTAGAGCCAGTAGAAATGTTCAAATATCTAGGCTTTGGATCAATAATAGGCTCTCTTTACTTCGCACATTGGAGAACTAGCCAAAAAGCTAAGACAAAGACTAGGTATTTTTTATCGCATCATGCACTTTCTCACGAGGCTAAAATAAGATTAATGCAGACAACATTTCTTCCTTTCCTGAATTACAACAACTTTCTTTGCAGTCACTGTCCTGTTTCCTCCCTTTCCAAACTCCTCATCTTGTACCATAAAGCCTTTAGATTCATTACCAATTCATCCTACAGTACACATCATTGCTCCCTCTATGCCCAGCTTCGCTGGCATTCATTAAAAACCAGGAGACTGAACAATGTTGCTATATGGGCCTACAGAGCCATTACAGGCAAGCTCCCTCAGTATGTCTCCAAACTCTTAGCCTACTCCATGGGAACGTATTCTCTTAGAAGATATTCCTATATCACATTCGACATCCCTAGGACCATAACTCGGTATGGTACATCTTCTTAAACTATGTCTTCCCTTCCATTTGGAATAGAATCCAAAATCCCTAAAACTCTCACAAATTGTCAACATGACAACCTTTAAAACAGTGCTTTGTCACCTATTGAATGAAACCTGTAAATGTTTCAAGCCCTAGCACTCCTACCTGATCCCCTCTACTGCTGATTGTTTTATTACTTGTCTAAAGTTCGGCCAAGCCACCTCCCTCCTCTTTACTAGGTAGTCTTGAGACCTTCTGTGACTTTTTATTGTTTTTTCTGACCCTTTCCTTAATATCCCCCTTTATTCTACACCCTCCTGAACTGTAGATGTTGTTTAGTCATGTATTCTATTACTTTTGTACAAGTGCCTTGTATATAATTTGTATGTGTTTCAATTATTGTGTCACCCAGGACCACTTTGTAAATGAGTTCTCTCAGCAGTGTTTCTCCTGGTAAAATAAAGATAGACTTGGCTGAAATCCAGTCCGACAGCTCCACGGTTGTCTACTGTTTGAACAAACAAGGTGGGACCCTTTCCTATCCCCTGTGCAGGGAATCAATGAGAGTATGATATTGGGCAATCCAAAAGGGATACACCTATTAGTGCATGTTCCGGGAATCAACAACACTCTAGGAGACGCTCTCAGCAGATCCAAAAGTCAGAAACATGAGTGGGAACTCCTCCAGGATGTTCTGCAGGACATCTTCCTGCACTGGGGCAACCCAGAGATAGATCTGTTTGCGTCTCCACGCAACGCCAAGCTTCCTCACTGTTGCTTGCTAGAGACCGGTCCTGGAACTTTATGGCTGGATGAGTGATCTCATTCCTGGACAGGAAAATTTCTTTATGCCCTCCCTCCCTTCCTTCTTACACAGAGAATCCTACTTAAATGTTTCAGGTACAAGGCTGACATGATCCTCATCGCGCCTGTATGGCCGAGGCAGGTCTGGTTCCTGTTGTTGCAACAAATGACTATCCAGCACCCTCCACCTCTTCCCATTTGCCCTGCTCTACTGTCTCAGATTGGGAGTTCTCTTCTTCATCCCAACCTTCGCTCCCTGTATCTGCATTCCTGGCTCCTGATGACATAGTCCTCTCTCAGTTCCGGGTCTCCCTGCAAGTAGTGGAGGTCCTACGGGCTGCCCATAAACCTTCTACCCGTTCTTCCTATTCCATGAAACGGAAGCGATTTTCTTTATGGGCTAAGGATCATGATTTAAACCCATATACTTGTCCTCCACAACGCATCCTGACTATTTGCTGTCCTTGTTGACAGCGCCTCAAATACTCCCTCTTTCAAATTCCGATTATCTGCCATTTCGACTTTCCATATCCCGTGGAGAACAGACAGAACACCAGGAGGAAGGAGCTACTGGTATAACTAAAACTTCTACTGGGACTAAGAACTAGAAATCTTGTCCTGGGGCCTTCAATTTAGGGAGTAAAAAAAAGAGTGGGTGTGTTTGTCAGAGGTAGTTGAAGTAAATTATCTGTTATCTCTATACTTATCTAGGTGCTTGTCACAGGTGTCAGAAGGAAATTGTTAACTAAGTGTAGAAAGATTTGCAAAGTAGGGGGAGTGGCTTAGCTAGCAGGAGCCAGGTTAAAACCAGATTTAAGCACTGCCCTAGATAGCTTCTGCCAGAGAACAGGCAGAACACCAGGAGGAAGGAGCTACTGGTGTAACTAAAACTTCTCTACTTGGACTATATTGCCCTCCTTCCCTTCCCTCCACCCTAAACCAGTTCTACTTTTATAGGCACAGGATTTAACTGACAACAGGAACTTCCTGTTTAGGAGCAGGAAGTGAGTGACCACAGAGCCACCAAAGACTCACCATCCTAGAAGGGCAAGAGTAGCTCTCCATCTCCACCCCCCCACCTGCTGGAGGTCTGACTCTGAGAAAGTAAGGAGACTACTGAGAAATATAGGAATTTCTTGTCTTAGAACAGGAAGATCAGGAGCTAAAAGGGCACAGAGGCAGTAAGTAAGTAGGGGAAGACAAAGAAGAAGAAAATAAACAAATAGAGGAAAGAGTAAGTATTCCAAACAACAGTTAGGGGGCCAGAAAAAAGACATGATGGGAGTGGTGCAGTGCAGTGGCTGAGGAGCAGCAGTCTTCCAGGAGACGTTCTGGAGGATGCAGTGTTGTCCCATCTGCAGGCATCTCTCTGGGATGAGGGAGGAGGCTGCTCATCTCCAGGCTGAGTTGGCCAGGATTTGTGGGACCTCCTTTCCCACCCAGAGACCACCAGGGTCACTACCGTTGCCTCAGAGGTTGCCAAGAAAGAGGAGCGGTTGGACCACAGTGGGCTCAGAGAGGGTGAGGGTGGTGGAACAGAGGCGCATCCCTCCAGTTGTACCTCTCCACAATTTATGTGCCATTCTGGAAAAGTGTGGTTCCTCTATGGAGGCACCCGCAGTGGAGACCAAGGAAGATGCTGGGAACCTCCACAAAGGAGACCCACAGGAGGGTAGCATGGGACCCCACAGGGGAAGGAAACAATCCCTGGTGGGGGACTCCATTGTTAGGAAGGTAGAACTGGGGGAGAGGGAGGTCAGGTGCCTGCCTGGCACCATGGCTTGGAGGGTCAGGGAGCAAATCCTCAGGATCACAGGAGCAGCTGCACAGGAGGGAGCTGGATGTCATTGTCCACCTAGGGGACAAATGACCTGGCTAGGAAAGGATCAGAGCAGTGCAAGAAGCTGCTTGTGAAAATGGGAGGGCCTTGTGACAAATAGCACACGGTAACCTTCTCGGAGGTGCTGCCTGTCTATGGCACTTTGATGAGGCTAGGTGCTCCACACCATGGGATTCAATCAGTGGTTGAAAACTGGTGCACAGCTCAGGGATTTGGCTTCATTGGGACTGGGGATCCACCTGGACGGATGCAGGCCTATACTGGTGTGGTGGTCTGCATCTGTCCAGGAGGGGAACCAAGATCCTAGGTGATAGGTTTAAATTCTTCATTGGCAAGCATTTAAACTAGCCAAGGGGGGAGGCACTGGAAAGGAACAGGGAAATCCTAGCCTCCCCTTAAAAATCAGGGTACTAATTGAGGTAGACACCAACATAAAGGTGTCAATAGGGAGAAGCGCTGGGGTAAATGGAGAAAGTGACAAACGAGTCAGGACAGGATGGGGCAAAAGGGTAAGGCCATCAAAAAATGGAGGGTAATGAGTACCAACGCGTAGTCTGGGCAATAAGCTCCTGAACTGGTGGCCTTGATGGAAGAGGGATGCCTGGATATCATAGCAGTCACAGAAACATGGTACACAGAGAACCATGACTGGAATGTTAACATACCAGGGTACACAACCTGCAGGAGAGACAGGAGGGCAGAAGGGGGAGTAGCTCTCATGTAAGGAAGGATAAAAGCAATTGAACAAAAGAGTAAACAGGGAGCAGAGGAGGCACTGTGGGTCACCTTAGAGACTGGAAATGGCACACAGTCCACACAGGGTTGTATACAGACCTCCATCTTGGGAGGAGGGAATGGACAAGGATATGATAGAAGGCATACTTAGGATGGCAGAGAAAGGAGATACTGTTGATGGGGGACCTTAATATGCCATATGTTAACTGGAGCACCTTTGCTGCAGCCACATCCAAAAGCAGGGCCATTCTTGATGCCCTTCAGGTGGCATGCCTCAGACAGCTAGTTTTGTAACCTACTCGTGAGGGATCAATCTTAGACCTCGTACTCTCAAATGGGGACATTGGGACCAAGTGACCACCAAACAGTGTGGTTCATGAAAAACTCAGCTACAGAGTCAGGTCATATAAAAGTGAGGGTTCTGGACTTCAGGAGGGCTGACTTTGGCAAGATGGGAGAGTGCTTAGAAAAGCACTAGCAAACAGGCTAGGAGGATGGGTGGAGCAAACAATGGGGACACATCAAAACTGCCATCACAGAGGCAACAAGCTCTTGTGTGAAGCAAATAAATCAAAATGAAAGAAAAGCCACTGTGGTTCTCAAAAGAAGTGGCGGTGAAGGTTAGGGAGAAAAAGATAGCATTTAGGAAGTATAAGGAAACACAGAAGGAGCAGGACAGAGAACTGTACCAGTTAAGGCAGAAGGAAGCAGGGAGGGTAGTCAGAATAGCAAAGGCACAAACTGAGGAAAAGATAGCCAACTTGGTTAAGAAGGGGATAAAACCTTTTATAGGTATATCAGGGAGCGTAGAAAGACAAAGGGAGGGATAGTGAGGCTGAATAGAATGGATGGTGGGTGGGCAGAGAGTGACAGTGAAAAAGCAGGGATACTGAATGACTACTCCTGTTCGGTACTCACAAATGAGGAAGTGGGGGAGGTGTCTAATCCAATTAACAGAAGCACTCTGGAGAGGGTGGTCGATCCCATTCCTTTCACAGAAGAAAGGGTCCTGAAAGAACTCCTAAAACTGAAAGTGGACAAAGCAATGGGGCCAGATGGAATTCACCCCAGAATTCTAAAATAATTAGGCAGAGAACTAGTGACACCACTGACTACTCTTTATAACAAATCATGGGAAGATGGTGTAGTACCTGAGGACTGGAAGAAGGCTGATGTGATTCCCCTTCATTTTATGTGGCATCTCCTTGGTTCTCCAGTTTATGAGCGTCCAGCATCTCTGGTGAAAAAAACTGAGGATGGGCTGGCGGACTGCCCTTTATGCCATAGGCATGGAGGCGATCCCCACTAATGACTGCTAGCTAAAAGTTTTCTGTGTGGTCCTAGTGTCTGGTGCCTTAGTCCTAACGATGTTGTCTGCTGCAAGAGCTCCTCTCGAAGATCTACTGTTACAGTAAATTGTTACGTAACTGTACTATTTTGGAGTACCTTCTCTATCTTTCAGACTCGGGTCTAGGGTACTCCTCCCTAAAGGTGCACCTTTCTGCCATCTCTGCATACCATGCACCTATTGAGGGCAAACTATTGCCCAGCTCGAGGTGTCCCACTCCTTTTTTCAGGGGTTTCTCCACCTAAAGCCTCCCTTTTGGGACCTTGTTCCTCAATGAGATCTTAATTTTTTGTTTGAAAAACTCACTTTGCCTTCCTTTGAACTCGCTGTGAGTTGTGAGCTGCACTTTCTGTCATGGTAAGTACTCTTTTTAGTTGTTGCTTCTGCTCGCAGGATTTCCAAGCTTCATGCTCTAATGTGTAAAGAGCTGTGTACGGACTATTGGTCCCTGGACAAAACGTCACGGGGACAAAATGCAGCTGTAATAAATGCCACGCAGCTGAAAACTGAGCAGATTAATGCTCAACAGAAGTACTTTATATTCCGCTCAGCACTCACTGTTGTCAGGTAGCAGGTGATGATTCAAGACGGTGGTGTCATATCTGGATGAGATAGGGCAGTTCAAAGTGGTGGTTAGGTAGGATTATACAGAGGATCGAGAGTACAGGAGAGAAAGTAGTAATTAAGGTTAGGGCACAGGACAGGATATGGTTAAGGTGACTGGAGGTAAAGAAAAAAGGAATTAGCAAGCTGAAGCTTAATGGAGCGAAGTAAAGATGCGGTAACAGCAGTTCAGTTAGATTTAGCAATGGGAGTAATGTAGAACAGAGTAGAGAGAGAAAGAACAGCTGTTCAGCAATGCATTAAAAACAGAGAGAAAATCTAAATGAGATCTGCAGTCCAAAGAACTTAAGAGTGCGGAGTAAGGATAAATGCTGAGAAATATGAAAAAAAAAAGCAGCAGGCAACTGGTTACAGTGCTTCCAATAGCTGGCAATTGAGTAATTTTAAAGCAATAGCCTAGATACCCCTCCCAAACATCACGAAAATGGAATTAAATAATGACACCTCTACTAGCTTGAGGAGTGGGTGGAAATGTCACTGGTAAATCAGAAGGGGGATCACCAGTAGGAATATGGAGGTCATAGTACTCTTGTACACCCATTTGGTTAGACCGCACTTGGAGTACGGGGTCCAGTTCTGGAGGCCATACCTCACGAAGGATGTGGGGAGGATAGAGAGGGTTCAGAGGAGAGCGACAAAAATGATAAAAGGGTTAAGCCACCTATCCTATGAAGAAAGGTTGAGAGATTTGAACATGTACTTCCTGGAGCAGAGTAGGAAGGGGGGGGGGGACATGATCGAGACCTTCAGTTACCTTAAGGGTATAAACAGGGTGCCAGGAGGGAGCATCTTCAAGATGAAAGGAAGTCGGAGGATGAGGGGGCATGACCTGCAGATGGAGGGAGGACAGTTCAGGGGTAATATTAGAAAATACTGTTACTCAGAGAGAGTCGTAAAAAAGTGGAACAGACTCCCAGAAGCAGTCGTTGGAGAGGAAACAGTGGAGGGATTCAAAAGGGCATGGGACAACCACATGGGAGTGTTAAAGGGGGGAGGCACAGGTCCAAGCAGATAGCTGGACAAATGGGCAGACTTGGTGGGCCTAGTTCAGTCCTTTTCTGCCATCACACTTCTATGAATCTAAATCACTGTGATGTCTGCATTATGCCCGCGTCCTATTCAGCTAGCAACGATTTCAGTATTGACGAATTGACTGCAACATGCTGTCCGTGGCAAAGTTAACCGCACCTAATTGTCCGTGAACCATAAAGAGCATTAGTTGTTTTTTTCACAAAGACAGGATGTCTGTGTACTAATCCTACGTTTTTGCGTAAGGTTGTGTCCGAATTTATGTTGAACCAATCCATCCACCTACCAGTTTATTATCCTGAGTATTCCAATCAGGGGGAGGCCTTGCTCTATACCTTGTATTTATTTATTTATTTTATTTTTTTTATTTATGACTTTGTTAACCAGGTAGATGCACTGATCCTAGGGACCGTTTTCAGGCACGACCCAGGCCACGTAAGTCGGCACAGAGTAGAAACATCAAAATAACAAGAACATAACAAGCAGGTAATACACAGTGAAAGGTTACAGTTGTTACATATGGCAGTAGTTGAGGGACAACAAATAAAGTAAAGTAAGGCTCATGGTGGTACAGTTTCAGTAAATGAGAGATGTATAATGTATACCGTAATGTATACTTGAGATGAAATAATGTATGTTCATAGGGTTCTGCGGTATTACACACAGTCTTTCAGGAAGTCTGACCAGTTTGTTTCGTCGCAACAAGAGGAGGACACTAATGTGTTTTTTTTTTTTTTGTTTTTTTTTTGGGGGTTAACATATTTACTCGTTATGCCCCTTGCTTTCCCCACCAGCCTCTTTTTCTTTAGGGAGCCCTAGACTGTGCACCTTCCCATAGCTCTGATTTGGGTAACTACTCAAGAGTGCCGGCAGAACTACCCTTATCCTGCTGCTGTGGTCCCACCGGGCGGGTAGGAGGGGACCCCCCTTCGTCCCCCCGAGTTCATGAGTGTGTATTGGGTGGTCCATCCGGTTCCCCAAGGAGCCCAGTTATGGAGTCTCAGGACTGTCGGGTACCTTCTATAGGTGGCTGGTGTTTTTTTTTTTTTTTCCCTGCTTTCTGGTTCCACCCCGCGGACATCGGCACGCATGGGGATTCAAGGAGGCGGAACACTTTGAGACATGCTGCCACTCTGGATCCCAGCTGACATCCTCCCACCCAGATTCCTGCTGTCCCGCTGCACCTCCACCCGTGGTCACCCAGATGGCAGTAAGCCGGGACACACAGACCACCCTCCCCAGAGGGAGAGCAGCCATCGGGCACTCGTCGTCCTCCCCGGCCGGCCTTCCAGTAATCCAAGATCACCCTCCAAAACCTGGGTCACTGGTGTCACAAGTAGTAGCACTACCTGTCACAAAGCAGCGGGCCGGCGCAGGGAAAAGGACGCCTGTTTTGAAGCAGTGTTTGTCTAAGTGGTTGACTAATTGCATTGTTTATTGATACTGCATGTACAACAATCCCTTGCTGGGAGTGGTCAAATGTCACTCGACCAGAGGCATGACTGTCTCTGCAGCTTGCTTCAAGATTGTGTCTGCTGCTGATATCTGTGCAGCTGCCACCTGGAGTTCTGTCCACACTTTTCCCAAGCATTATAGTCTGGACTTTGCCTCTAGGCACAGAGCCAGTTTCGACCTAGCAGTCCTTCAAGGCCTCCTCTCCTGAGCACCATGGTTCTTTGTTCCTCCTCCCTGCTGCCATCCTGGTCAGCTGTGGTACTGCTTGGGACTCGGTCCTACCGATGATGGCCTTCTGCAAGAGCCTCCTCGAAGTAAGATAGTACAGTTACTTAAAAACTTACTGCAACAGTAGATCTTCAAGAAACGTTCTTGCAGCAGATCCTGCTTTCCCACCATCCTTACCTCTGTGCTTCCTTCCGTCTGCACCCTTTTGCTTCTGTATTCATTTGTTGGCTTTGGGAACCTTATTGGTTTCTTTGCTGCCTGCTCGAGGTCTCAGGAGGAGAACTGAGGTAGTGTGGAGGACGTCCCTTTATAGGATAGTCCAACATCAGCATACTGTCGCTAGCAGTCCCATAGTATACTGCTAGCCAGAAGTTTTTGTGTGGTCCTGGTGCCTGACTGCTTTAGTCCGACCAGTGATGACCTGCTGCAAGAGCTCCTCGTGATCTGCTGTTACGCCAAGTTCTTACATAACTGTACTCTTTGGTTGCTAGTACCTCTGCTCAAAGGATTTCTGAGCTTCAGGCCCTCTGATGCGAGGCGCCTTATTGATTTTAAGAAAGATGGTTTGTCTTGTGCACACACCCATTTTCTCCGTAAGATGGTGTCAGAGTTTACTGCCTGAACCGATCTATTCACCTTGTGGTGTACTTTCCTAAGCATGCCAATCCTTGGAAGCACTGCTCCATACACGTTAGATGTGCGAGAACCTTGAAGTGTTAAATGCTGTGGACTAAGGAGTGCATGAGTCGAAGCATTTGTTTGTTTCTTTTGCTCCTGGCAGAGAGGGCAGTCGGGTTTCGAAACCATGTTTATCTAAATGGTTGATAAATTGTATTGTGTTCTGCTACAATAAGTATGGCAAAGAGTTGCCAGGAGGAGTAAAAGCTCCATCCACAAGAGGCATGGCTACCTCTCTGGGCTGTTTTCAAGTGGTCTCAGCCAATGACATTTGTGCATCATCCACTTGCAATACAGTCCATACCTTCACCTAGCACTACAGTGTGGACGTTGCCTCAAAGAGCCGTGCATGTTTTGTCAGACAGTGCTGCAGGGCCTCTTGTCTTAAGTTTTAAGGATTGCAACTGTTTTCTCTGTGCATATGTAACTGCTTGGGACTTGTTCCATCTGTGGAACTCGATAATTGAGATGCTGTTGAAGAAGATAGAATAGGTACGTAAGAACCTTAACAGTAGATCTTCTTTGAGGTAATCTTTTGCAGCAGGTCATAACATGCAGGAATGTACAGCCGCAGGCATCATTTCCTCCGGATGATTTCTCAGCAGTCGACCAGGGACCTCCCCCAGTGGTACCACGTGTTATATTCTGGCACATATAAAAGAGGGAGGTCCCAGAAGCTCCTCAGTTCTAACCCCAGGAATTCTCCAATATTCATAACTCTTGCAGTCTGCCCTTAAAATAAAACTACCCTGAGATAGAATGTATGCTAATGATGGAACCATCATTGGCTCATGCTAATTTTCAAATGCTGCCAGTGTTCTAATGCTTCAGATTTCATTCTCCTCTGACAAGTACAGATGTCTCAGAGTGCTCTCCTCATCAGTCGTTCCTGTCTTGCTGAATTAAAAAAATAAACTTGAGTATTTTTATCAACTTTTTTCATTTGCTGCCTTTATCTTTTGTTAAATTGTCAACCACTAGTTAGTTTAGTGTTTTGTTTTTTTTTATATTATTTTCTCAGTTTCTCCCAGTTCAGGATGACCAAGGAGAAACAGAGCTTTAGTGTCAGTTCCGGAGTTTTTTGAAAGTAAAACTCCGGTTAGTAATTTATTTAGTTTTAATAGTTTATTTTGAAATTTACCACTGAGTTTCAGAAAAGTAACCAATAACCTTGGTTCACAAGTTCTTGGTTACAGATCGGATCTTTATTGGTTCTGGAACCAACCGCAAAAACACTTTAAACTTTTTAAAAACGTTTGCGGTTTCTAGTTTTATAATGGTTTTCATTATGTCAGATAAACCGAAGAAGAAAACTGATGAACCTGGTTTCAAGAATTGTACCCAGTGTTGGGAAGTCTTTGCCAAGGCAGACAAACATTCCTTATATGTTGTGTCCCTTGGCCAGGATCATTTTTCTGCAGAATGTGACATTTGTAAAACCTTTCCTCCTAAAACTGTGGAAGAACATTTGAAAGGTTGCAGAAGAAATTACAAAAGGGTTTCTCTGGCTCAGACCAGCCGACACCCTCTAAACAAGTGGGTGAAACCGCAGATTCTGTTCGACCACACCTGATAAAGGGTTCCCAGGGCAGAAGACCTGCAGAACGCCTGACTCTCCAGTTCTTTGAAGAAATCAAAAGGCCAAACTTATTGAACCCCCTACTAGTCAACCTAAGGGACTTCAACTGAGTCTGTAATAATGCCTTCACCTGAGGAAATTGCTCAGGCCTTTAGGGTTGTTCAGGCATTGCAGGGGTTGGCACCAGTCCCTTTCCCCTCTATTCAGGGACAAACCCTTTCCAAGCAAGCCACCCCTTTTACACAGCCCTCAACCTATGAACGTTTAGAGGGTGAGGACTATGAGGAGGAGGAAGGTATTGAACCAGAAGTCTCCCCTGAACAGGAGTTTGGTTCCCCTTCTAGAACATCAGAAGATTTCTCATCTCGTTTTCCTTTTGTCAGAAAAATGGTAGATGCATTGGACCTCACTACCAGTGAGACTGTGGAAGATGAAGATGAGACTGAGTAGTTTGAAATGATGGGACTCACACTTACTAAAAAGCTGCTGCTCCCTATATATAAATGTTTCAAAAGAGATACTTGTAAAGTCTTGCGAACTCCTCATTCTATCTCCCCTGTAGATAAAAAAGATTGGAGAAGAAATATCAGCTTGACGGGGAAAGTACTGAATTTTTAATCACCCATCCTGATCATCAGGGAGTGGTACAAACAGCAGCTTATGACAGAGCAAAAGTGCCTTTAGCCTCCCATCCTCCTGAAAAGGACTCCAGAAAGATGGCTAGCATGGCTAAAAAAGGATGTCTTTCTGCCTCCTTGACTATTAGACAAACCAGCTAACTGTCATATGCAGAACAATATCAAAGGACACTGTGGCAGTCTGTTTTGGATATTTGCAAAAAAGCTCCACCTGGCCTCTTGGAGGATTTGACTGAGACTGCCAGGTGTGGGTTGGAGGCTGCTAACTACCAGTTCCAGATGGCAGATGACTCAGATGACACTGCTGCCAGATGAATGACAAATTCTGTGTGTTTGAGGAGGTTTGCATGGCTCAGGCCACGAACCTCACTCGGACACCCAAGCAAAAGCTGTGGATTTCACCGTAGAAAATAATTTGCTTTTTGGGTACAAGATAGAGGCTTATATGAAAAGGTGGACAATACAAAGCCACCTATAAGAGCAGTTCAGCTAAAGAAGGCCATTTCCTTCCACCAGGCCGTATGGAAGGGAGGAATGGGTAGATTTCCTACAGCAGGCCTTTTACCAGACCCAGGCTTTTCCATAATACCAGCAGTACCCTCAGCAAATAGGGTACTTCAGGGGCAGGAGCAGGAGGGGATCCAGGTGAGGTTCTTGAGCTGACCAGGCTCAGCCCCAGGCAAAACAGGCTTCCTGACTCCATTGTCAAGGCCACCTCCCCACGACCAGTAGGGGGCAGACTGCTTCATTATTTTCAGGCTTGGAAGAACATCACCACAGACAAGTGGGTCCTGGAAGTAGTGAGTTAGGGTTTGTCCCTAAGCTTCAAATCTTTCCCAAACCTAACATCTTCCCTTGTCAGTCTTCATCATTGATTACTGCTGGATGTAAGCTGGAGGTGCACACCTGCACGGAGCTTTTTGAGGGTGTAGGAGTCTATGTTGATGCGCTGCCCACAAGACCGACTCACTGTGTGGCGCATGAGGGTTGGCCGTTAGGCATCATAGACTCCTCCTCCACCCCAGTTCTGTTTCTCCAGTCGCGAGGTTGCATCCGCTGGTGAGTATTCAAATTTGCTGCGCCACTAGGACTTGTCTGATTTTAGATGCCATGTTTCTGCATCTCCGCTTTCTCCATCCCAGTTCTGAGTATCCCTGTCGCTATTGACCTTGGTAAACTCTTCCTTTTTATTTTCTTACTGATGGCACTGGGTCTGTTCTGTAGTTTTTCATAAATTGTTTTCAGCGTCATGTCTAGTTTGGGGCTAGGAAGAAATCCAAGAGTGGGCGATGCCCCCGTGAATCAGTGCCCTGTGGCCAGCATTATTCCACTGCGGACCCCGGCATGGCGTCTGCCTTGAATTCCTAGTCCTAACCATGATATGGGTAATTGCAGTGCCTGTTTCTCCATGGACCACTTCGTTCTTAAGATCCACATGTTCAAAGTTGGCAGGGCCCCGCCAACTTTCGGAGGACGGCGTCGTTCTAGGGATGCCATGGCGAGAACTCTTGACCCTGCCTCCAGGTCTTTACGACCCAGTGAGGAGGAAACTTCCTCTTCTGATTCTAGCCTTGCCATCGAGGAGGTTTCTTCCACAGTGCTGGAGGAACGGCTTGGTTGCCTGCAGAGCCAGGTCGAGATCACCGCTATGGCAGTCACCCCTCGGAGTGCAGGTTCCCAGTGTTGTGGCCCACAGCTGCTGGGCCCAGCAGACCTATAGCACCACCTCGGTTCCAGTGCTGTTCGTGGTGCCGGTGATCGGGCACATGAGTGGTGTCATGTCCTGCATCAGTGCCATTGGCAGGGAGCTCCTGTGTTGCTAGTCTGGCAGTATGTTTGGTCTCCTCCTCTTTGGAGAGGATAATTCAGCTGGCCAATCTGGACTGGTATCCCAACTCCTGGGTCAGGGAGCCCTCTTGGACGCTACGCCAGGTGGCCCAGTGCTCTTTATCTCCCAGGCACCCCAGATTCACAGTCTCTGTGAGCCCCACATTGACCCAGTGTCGGGAGCCCCATGATGGATAGCGGTTCTGGGGTGTCTGAGGTGATGGTCTCGATCTCGGGAGCTGGGGCAGCTGCCATCTTTGGTGCTGCCCGGGCTACCACAGTTGGGATGGGGACCACCTCTTCTGCGGTCTCCCTTGGGGGACCCCTTAGCTCTGGGTTAGAGGAAGAGGGCGGACTCAAAGCCAGAGGGGTTGAAAGGCCAGGGTGAAGCACTGCGGCCCTCTTCCACTACCCTGCGGTGGGTGGAGAGGAGTCACAGTACTAAGCCCCACACCTTCTTCTCCTCCTCCTCCTCTGAGACTTTAGAGCTTCTCTTAGTAGGCAACGCTTGAGGTTGCCCTTCTGGATCCATGCAACCCCGGTCGCATTATAGGGAGATTCTCCTTCAGGGCTCAACCAGGATTTGTTTTCACATTACAACGTCCACTGACTGCATCGACCTTTGGATCCTCCCATGTGGGAGGATCTACTGCGAGGTCTAAGAGCCCTGGTAGAGGCCGGCTGCTATTGGTTAGGTGCCCTTCACCAATCCCTCTGCAGACACCTCCCCCTCTCCCAGGCCACGTGAGCCCTATGGGACTCTTAACCTGGGAGACATTCAGGGCCACTATGGCATCCTTCCCTAGGTATGGTAGAGCCATGGATGAGCAGGTCTTGTGCCTGTCTCCAATTCCACAGGAGGATTCTGAGCATCCGAGCTCCTCGACTTCCTCATCTGAGGAAGAGAAACCTTCCATCCATCTTTCCTCCAACGCTGATTTCACAGAATATCAGTGATTCCTCTTGAGGTTGGTTCAGGAGCTCCGCATTTCCCATGTGGTAAGACGCAATACTGACTGGGAAACGCGCTCCTTTTTGAGTGAGTTTAGTGTGAACCACCTGGTGGTACCTTCCTGGCGTATTCCCTTCCAGGAAGCGTCAGTCTGCACCTGGCAGTCACCAGCTGCCTCATCCCCAGTCCCAGTGGACTGCAGGAGGAGGTATTGCGCTCCCCAGGAGACTCTTGGTTCTCTGCTTCACGGCTTCAGATACTCCTCCTGGGCTTCAACACCCGGCACATGGCCGACCACTGGATCCGGATTCCGCTGAGTTTGACCAATGGGGAAAAAGAGTTTTCTCTTCAGCTCGTGTGTTGCTCTGCATCAGCTCACATCAGGCTCACTATGCTGCCTACAAGAGGTACCTGTGGTCATGCTGGTGCAGGTGTTGCATCATTGCCTGATTCGGTGGGAATCTGGGCAAGCCCATTGCCCTCTCTGCTCAGGGTCTGGAGCTTGCAAGGCACCAAGCAAGGGCATCGTGTGATGCCAGTGAGGTGGCTTCAGACTGGCAGGGACTGTGAACTGCATCAGGCAGGCGGCATGGCTTTGCTTGTTCTAGATTGTCACCCGCTGCCGCGTGTAGGGTAATTTCCTCCGCCTTCCGGGGACCCATCTTTTCTCCCACAGGGCAAGGAGGAAATTACAGGGGTTTTCTGTCCCCAGTCACAGGGGACACCTCCTCAACCTGACCAGCCTTATGCCACGTATGACCTAGTATGGCAGTAGGGTCTCCCCCTCCTGCATCTCCCCGCAGAAGGCTGAGGGAGTCTGTCCCCTCAGGGTAGTGCCAGGTCCCCTGCGGGGGGCTTAGTACTCCTCTAGCAGTAATGAATGGTAAAGACTGACAAGGGAAGATATGAAAATTACATACCTACTGCAATTCTTGATCTTCTCTTGTATCTTCACCATTCATTATTGATTCCTGCCGACCTTCCCCTCTTGGGCCTCGGCTTCTGGGTGCTGCCTCACTCTGCTCCCCCTTGAGGCCAGTTGAGGACAGAGCCACCCTGGTACCTCGGGCCCTCTGTTTCCTTCTCTAAAGTTACAGAGCGCTCAAACTAGGAGGGCTGCAGTAGGGTCTTACCTAGCATTGGAGGGATCTCCTGTGATTCTCAGTGGGGTACACTGTGGGGTCCATTCCATGACTTGGCACAGATCTGTTTGTCTGTTGTCAGCTTGTTTAGGGGTGGGGACTTTGTCAGTGTGTCCGATGGGGCCCATAGAGTTCCGCCCCTGTTTTCTATTTCACTGTCTCCCTACGTATAGGGGTCATTCTGGATAGAGTCCTCTCCTTTTAAGGGTTTTTTTCCCCTTGGTTAAGCCCTCAAATGGTAAGCTAGTGAAGGCCATGCTCCAGGACTTTCATCCCATTTGTGGGTTTAGGGATGGGGGAGGGGTGTCAGACTTTACCATGCTTTATATTTTCCAAGACCATCTCAACATTTTTTTTCTGGACCTATGTCCAGTGGTCCCTGAAGTTGATGGGATCCTTGTGTGTGTGTGTGTGTGTGTGTGTCCCATATACATATACATATACATATATATATATATCTATATATATATATATATATATATATACACACACACGCACACGCATATATATTCCATGTCCTCTGGTCGGCTTATTCGTTTTTCAGTTTATATCCTTTCCTTTTTCTATCCCATGGCTCTTTTGCGTCATCTTTGGATTTCTCTATCCCCCTTTTTCATTCCTCTGGCAGGACAGAACTGGGGTGGAGGAGAAGTTCACAAAGTCTGCAGGTGCACGCCCCGGCTTAAAATTTGCATTAATGAATGGTGAAGATACAAGAGAAGATCAAGAATTATGGCAGGCAAGTAATTGTCATATCCAGAGTATTCAAGCCAGCTTCCATAGCAGAAAGGAAGCTATTGGAAAGGAGGCTCAAAACTTGCTGCTGTCAAAAGCAGTGGAACCTGTTCCTCCACAGCAAAAGGGAAAGGGTTTTTATTCAAGGTATTTCCTCACAACAAAGAAAAATGGGGAGTGGTGGCCTATCCTAGACCTCAAAAGCATCTGACAAAGCCAAAGTTCAAAATGGCAACATTGGCAATGATTCTGCCAACACTCCAGAAAGAAGACTGGTTGGCATCCTTGGACCTAAAATATGTCTATTTCCACATCCCCATGAGGGAGTCTCAGAGAAAATATCTCAGGTTCAGACTCCCTTCAGGTCACTACCAGATCTTATCTGTGTCAGTCTTCACCATTCATCACCTTTGGGTTATTGGCCGGAGGTCATGACCCCGCTGGAGCTTTTTTTTTTTTGGATGGGCGGAGCCGACGCACCATCGAGGCTGACGCACTGGGCAGCGCTCGCGGGTTGGCCGTTAGGTGCTGTCGGCTCCGCCCCTCCCACCAGTTCTTCATCTTCCGCCATCGAGGTCACCTCGTGGGAAGCTTCTAAGAGCAACTTTGAGGCCTGCTGCTATGCAGTTTCATTCCTTCTTTTTGACTCTGTCGACTCCGAGCTGTAGTTCGTTGGCCCCGTTCTCCTGCCAGTTCTGATAGCTCACTTGGCGTCACCTGGTAGGATTGTTCCTTTTTGTTTAATTTTGCAACATAGAAACAGAATTTGACGCAGATAAGGACCGCTTGTCCCACCAGTCTGCCCATTTCCTGCCTACTGGAGAAGCTGCAGATCCTAGTTAACCAGCAGCCTACTTCTTCCTACCCCACCCCTAGAATTGCCTTATGACTGTCCCATGCTTGAATTCCACCACTGTTTTTGACTCCACGACCTCCTCTGGAAGGCCGTTCCATGCATCCACAACCCTCTCTGTGAAAAAATACTTCCTTAAATTACCTCTGAGCCCCCCCCATCTTCAAATTGTGCCCCCTTGTTCTTGCACACCTCTTTTTTTGAAAGATGCTACCCTCTTGGACTTTGTTGATTCCCTTGAGGTACTTGAAAGTTTCTATCATGTCCCCTCCTCTCCCTCCTTTCCACAAGGCTATACATATTAAGCTCCTTAAGTCTCTCTTCATATGTCTTCCGGTGCAGACCCTGCACCATTTTAGTTGCCCTCCTCTGGACAGCTTCCATCCTGTCTATGTCTTTGCGAAGACTGGATCTCCAGAACTGCACGCAGTACTCCAGATGGGGTCTGACCAGCTGTCTGTACAGAGGATAATAACTTCCTGTTTTCTACTGGTGATGCCTCTCCCTATGCATCCCAGTATCCCCCAACCCTCCTTGCTGCCCTCTCACATTGCTTGCCCACCTTTAAGTCATCTGATATGACTACCCCAGGTCCTTTCCATTTGTTGTTGTTAGTATCTCACCCCATTGTATACTCTTCCCTGGGTTTTGTTTCCCAGGTGCATTACCTTGCACTTCTTAGCATTGAATCTAAGCTGCTATACATTTGACCATTCCTCTAACCTTGCCAAGTCCCTTTTCATCCTTTCCACCCCACCTTGTGCATCAGCTCTGTTGCAGATCTTTGTGTCATCTGCAGAGAGACATACTTTTCCTTCCAGTCCCTCTGCAATGTCGCTTATAAAGACATCGAGTCTTGTTTTGGTGTTTCTTTTCGTAGGTCATGTCTAGGTTGGAGGGCAAGAAATCTTCGAAGTCAGGATGGCCCCCCATGTAACAATGCCCTTATGGCCATAAGTTCTCCGGCACCGACCAGTACGACCGTTGCCTGGCATGTCTTGGACCGCTTCACGACATGGATTAGTGCGATGCCTGCTTCTCCATGGACCGGCGGGTCATCGAACAACGCATGTGGAAAATGGGGCGAGCTCCACCGACTTTCAGGGGTCGGGCACGCACTCATCGGGCCAAGCCACATTCTCTCAGCCTTTCCTCTGGGTCCCCTCCCGGTTCTATATGAACCGAGGAGGAGAGTGTTCGACCTCTCGTAGCCTGGCAGTGGCGAGGCTCTTAGCACAGTGCAGCAGGCCCAGTCCCTATTCCTTCCGGGGCCGGCGGGAGGCACCGCGCCTGAATCACCCCTTTTGGGAGAAGGCTCCCTAGTGTTGGACCTGCGGCTCGGAAGGCCCGGTCAGCGACATCCTCGATGCCGTCTCGCCACCGTTGCTGGCCTGGCAACGCTCAGTGCACCGTGGACCCTGATGGCATCAGCGCTGGTCCATCGCCGGGCACTGTGGCTGCTGTAGGCACCATTTGCAGAGCCAATGATGCTAGCAATGCCGTGGGAGGTTCTAGGACACTGTCTCTGACTTTTTCTCACGCGCCGAGGTTGAGCACGGCGCTGTGTCTAGCTCCGGAGCCATTCACGTTTCGGGCATGGGCACGGCACCATGGAGGTTTCAGATCTTGGTGCCATTTGCGGCGCCAAGAGCACTGTTGGAGACGTCGTTGGTGCTGTTTCTGTCCTCGGCGCTGTGGGAGGTCTCTGGCCTCAGCACTGAGAGCATTGTCAGAGCCATTGTCAATGCCGTTTCTGTCCTCGGCGCCGCTCACGGTGCTGTGGGGTGGGACGGCGCCATGTCAGGCTCTGGCTGTGAGACTGCTGCCCTTGTTGGAGCCATGTCCTCTTCTGCCACATTCGCGGTGCTGCAGAGGACACTGGTACCAACTCTGGTGCGGTCTCTGCTTCTGGTACCCTATTTGGTCAGGATGGCAGCGTGCGCCCACCAGCTGTTTGGCACAGGGCTTCAGTTTCCACCTCTTCGGAGAAGGAATCAGACTTTGAGTCAGACAGGCAGTCTGGCTCTTTGGAGTTAGCTGCTGGCTTGGGTGCCCTCGTAGTGTCCTCCACAGGCCGGAGTCAGTCGCCCTTTGAGGAGCGGACAGTGACTGCTGGGGCCAGAGTCAGGGGTTCTGACCAGCAGGCAGTAGTGCAGGCCACCATTGCACTGCAGCCCAGCCTCGGAGGGTTCTCTGACCCCTCAGCGGTGGTACCCCTCAGGTGATGTGCCTAGATCGCCCAGCTTTGGGGCCGATCAGAGCATTCATGGGAGAGGAGGGTGCTGCGCCTGGATAGCTCCTTGGGGCCGACCAGAGCTGTCAGTTGCCTAGGCTGGCTCTCTCTCAAGGAGGGGCCTCTTGGATTCAAGGGTCAGGGGCATGGGGTCTGTGTGTCGACCTTTTCTGGAGCCCACCCGGCTCTGAGAGAAGCACCCTAGCCCAGGCGGAAGTTAGTCGATTTCTCCTGTCAGCTGTGTCCCTATCCCTCTGCCACATTCTCCCGCTCCCAGGCATCCTTGGTCTCTAGCGGGCCTCTCCTGGGAGAAGTTCTGGGCCGTGGCTGCTTGGTTCCCCCGCACGCCAGGACCATGGACAGACAGGTTTTCAACCTCCTCTGAGCATTTGAGGTCCTCTGACTCCTCATCCCCCTCTTCTGGGGGAGAGGAGACATCTGTCCAAATCTCTCCAGCTGCTGATCTTGCGGAGTATCAGCGATTCCTCGTGAGGATGTTGGAGGATCTGCACATCACCCCCCCCCCAACTCAAAGCAATCCAGAGCACTCGGCCATGCCTTTCTAGGCGATTTCAGTGAGGACACCCTTGTGGTGCCCCCCTGGCCTGCTCCCTTTTGGGAGGCGTTGCGTTCTTGGCAGAGGCCTTTCTCCAGAGTTCCTGCCCCTAGGGATCTCTGCCAGTGGTATTGCGCCCCCTGGAGTCTCCAGGTTCCATGCCTCATCCTCAGTCTGGATTGACACAACTGGACACTCCTGATGGACTTCGCGCCCTCCACCGTGACTGGCCCCCAGATCAAGATTCCTTGGATTTTGACTTCTGGGGGAGGAGGATGTTCTCTTGAGGATGAGGGGGGTGATGTAGCCATGACAGGGGCGGTTAGAGATGGAAAGGGGGTAGGAGGCAGAGGCTGGATAGCAGGAGGAACAGGGGGAAACTTGGAATGCGGGAAAACGGGGGGAGCAGTGGATCAGAGCAGGAGGATGATGGGGTAGAGGGAGGAAAGTGCAAGGAAAAAGACTAGTTGGGAGGAAAGGGCAAGGAGAAGGACCAAAAGTACAAGGAGGATACCATAAAGGGAGCTGAGGGTTTAGGTCAGCGGAGCACAACATGAAAGGAGGGGCTGAACAGAGACGAGAAGGAAGAGAGGACTAGCCAGGCTAGTTTAGCAGATGAGTGGAAGGACCAGTCGTGAGTAGTAACGGTGGGGGTAGCGAGGTACAGAAGGATACTCAGGAGGACGAGAGGCATAGGATCGGAGGAGGAGGTGGCCATGGTAAATAAGGAGGGGATGGCAGGTGGCACCCAGATAGGGGGAGGAGCAAGGAGCCAGCTGGGGGGAGGGGCCGGTAGAAAGGATGAGGGACATGGAAGGGAGGGGAATGGAGGAAAAGGGGCAGCCAGAGTGCCCCTGTTGGGTGATTCCATGATCAGGGGGATCAAATGGGATAGGGAGGGAGAAGCCTGCCCAGTTAGAACAAAATGCTTCCCTGGGCTAACGGCGCACAGGGCCAAGCATGAGGTATTTCAGCTGGTAAAGGATTGTGGAGGTTCCCAGGACATACTGGTCCACCTGGGTACCAATGAGATTGAGGAAATAGTGAGCTAGAGATACAGGCAAGGTTCAGGGAGCTTGCCAGGGTCTGTCATGATATAGAATGCACAGTTTCCTTCTCGGAAATTCTGCTGGTGCCAAGGGCTAGTGGGAACACAAGAGGAAGAAGTGTGGGGCCAGAGGGTATGGGTTGATGGGGATTGGGGGAGACCTGGGAGGATAGGGGCTGTATGTTAGAGATAGAATCCATCTCAATTAAGTGGGGAAAATCCTTAAGTTGAAAATAGAGGGTTCATTGGTGAAAGGTGGGTTTAAACTTGTGAAGGGAGAGGGATGGGAGAAAAGGATGTTGAGGGGGGTCCGATAAAGGAGGGACTCTGTCTCCACCCCCCCAGGGAGCTGGAGGAATGCAGGAAAAGGCCAACTGGTAAGGTGCGGACCAGGGGAAGACAGAATCCCCACAGGTACTCGAGCAGGGGAAATGGAAGTATAGGGAAAGGGTGGAAGGTAGTCCTGCTAAATGCCAGGAGCTTGGGCAGTAAAATGCCTGAGCTCCAGGTGATGCTGACTGAGGGAGAGGTGGATGTGACAGCGGTCACTGAGACCTGGACCACCGCAGGGCATGACTGGGACCTGAACCTGGAGGGTTACACCATGTTCAGGAAGGACAGGGGAGGGAAGGGGAGGAGGGGTAGCAATAATAGTCAAAAACTGCATTGCCATAGGAGGAGTGGAGGAGGTGGTAGGAACTGTGGAAGTGATTTGGGTCACCTTGATAACAAGGGGAGGGCAAGAGAGTAAAAATAGGAGTGGTATATAGACCCCCCTGCACTGGCGGAGGAGCTGGAGGAGAGTCTGGTGGCAGATGTTGGGAGACACTGCAGATTGGGAAGGGTGGTGGTGTTGGGGGACTTAAACGTGCCAGGAACAGACTGGGAGACTGACATCCTCGGTGGCCAGGGAACAAAGGTTGTTGGATGTCTTTCAGGACGCGTTCCTAACTCAGCAGGTGGGGGAACCGATCAGGGAGGAGTGGATACTAGATGTGGTCTTGGCAGACAGTGACCAGATTGGGGGCCTGGAGGTAAGGGACCTGTTGGCGGGAGCGACCATGCCACGGTCTGGTTCTGCCTGAACCTAGGAGGGGTAGAAGGCTGCACAAAGACGGAGATAACTGACTTCAGGGGGGGCTGATTTCAAGAAAATGGGAAGGATCCTTAAGGAGCACTTGGATGGGATTGGGCCAGACATGGACGCTGACAGTAGATGGGAAATCATCAGGAGGAGGGTGCAGGATGCTACCAGCACCTGCGCAAGAGTAAGACGAAAATGTGGTAGGGCCCGAAAACCCTGCTGGTGGACCAGGGAGATTCAGGAGGTGGTGAGGGGAAAGTAGGTGGCCTATATGCAATTCAAGTGCTCAAGGAGTGAAAGGGACCGAGGGGAGTACGAGCTGATGGCCAGAAGGGCCACTAGGGTGGTGAGGGCGGCTGAGGCAAGGAAGGAGCAGAACCTGGCCAGAGAAGTTAGGAGAGGGAACAAGGGGTTCTTTAGATACATTGGGGAAAAACGAAGGGTGAAGGGTCAGATTAGCAGGATTAAAACAGGGGAGGGATGGGCACAAGACCCGGGGGAGCAGGCTGAGGTACTGAATGAGTACTTCGCCTCAGTTTTCACCAAGGAAAATGGGGCGCTGCATCATACATGGGAGGAGACAGTGAAACTGAGGAGGGGGGACCCTTACCCATCAGCGGGTCTGGGGAGGGGGGCATCACTGGCAGGTGGGGGGAAGGCAAAGCGGGGACGAGGTAGCAGAGGTGGAAATCACGGCAGAGAGAGTGATGGAAGCCTCCAAGTCCCTTAAGATGGAGAAAGCACCAGGGCTGGATAAATTACATCCCAGAGTGCTGAAGGAACTGGCGAAACCCTGGCGGAGCTCTTCAGCATCTCTTTGAGGGACAGGGTGGGTGCCCCAGGACTGGAAGGTGGAGCATATAGTGCCTATCCACAAGGGGGATCAAGGGAGGTGGCAGGGAACTACAGGCCCGTCACCTGACGTCGGTGGTGGGCAAGGTGATGGAGGGCATTGTCAAGGAGAGAGCGGGGAGGACCTGGAAAAGTTGAGGTGCCTGGATGATGGACAGCATGGATTCGTCCTGGGGAAATCGTGTCAGACAAACCTTGTGGAGTTCTATGACTGGGTGACGAGTACCTTGGACCTGGGTAGACCAGTGGACGTCCTCTTTCTTGACTTCAGCAAGGCATTTGACTCTGTTCCTCACAGTGGCCTGTTGGATAATCTGGGAGAAATGGGGGTGGGGAACCAAATGATCAAATGGATAGACAGTTGGCTCCAGAACCGAACCCAGAGGGTCATGGTTGGCGGGATAGTCTCACCCCAAGGAGAGTCATTAGTGGAGTCCCTCAGGGATCAGTCATTGGGCCCCTCCTGTTCAACGCCTGTGTCTCTGACGTAAGGAAGGGTGTCAGGACTGAGATGAGTCTCTTTGCGGATGACTCAAAACTGGGGGCGGTGATGGATGGGGAGGAGGGGAGGGTGGCCTTACATGGGGACCTGGAGGCTCTGGAAAGGTGGTCTAGAAAGCAGAAGCCGAGGTTCAATGCAGATAAATTCAAGGTACTGCACCTGGGAGCCAGAAACCAAGGCCAAGTGTACACCTGTGGAGGGGGGATGCTACAAGTCTCAAAGGCAGAGAGGAGCGTGGGGGTGGTGGTGGATGTCAAGATGAACAACTCGGAGACTTGTAGGAGGGCAGCGGCAAAGGCCAACAAGATGCTTGGATGCATCACTAGGGGGCTCACCTCCAGAAAGAGAGAAGTGATACTCCCACTGTATAACTGCTTGGTGAGGCTGCACCTCGAGTACTGCGTGCAGTTTGGAACTCCTGAGAGGGTCCAGAGAAGGGCAATCAAAATGATTTGGGGCTTGGGGATAGGATCTATGGGAGAGGCTCAAGAGCTAAATATGTACACATTGGAAGAAAGAAGGGACTGGGGAACATGATAGAGGTCTTCAGGTACATGAAGGGATGAATAGGGGAGGAGCAGTCAGGGTGCTCCAAAGGAAGGGGGGCAACTAGAGGGCATGGGTGGAAGCTGGGGGGTTCAGGGAGAAAGGAGGAGGTGCTACTTCACTGAGAGGGTGGTGGAGCCATGGAATGTGCTGCCCAGGGGCTGGTGGAGGCAGAAACGGTGGAGGGGTTCAAGAGGGGCTGGGACAGGTACAGGGAAGGGTTCTGGAAGCAAAAACCAGTGCAGCAAGAATACTCTGGGACTGGAAGGAGAAGCCAGAGAGTGAAAGAGGGGCAGCAAGGTCAGCTCCAGGGTGGGGGCTGACCAAGCGAACTGAACCACGAAAGACCGTTAGGCCCTATTCTGCTGGCATTTTAGTATGTTAGTGTGTTAGTCGGCACGGTTGCTGCTCTCTGTCCAGCACATCAGGCCCACTCACATCCTCCATGATAGGTTCCTGTGGTCTAGGCTGGGTCAGCTCCTAGCCTCGTTGCCTGACACACAGCAAACCAGACAAGCCATTGCACTCTCTGCATGTGGCCTGGAGCTAGCAAGGCACCAAGCAAGGGCGTCGTACGATGCCAATGAAGTAGCTACCAGGGTCGTAGGGACAGCGATCTCCACTAGGCAGACGGCATGTCTGTGTCTTTCCCGGTTGTTACCCTTGGCCCGACGTAGGGTGATTACCTCCGCTCACCAGAGAATCTATCTCTTCTCCCATAGAGTGAGATGGCGACTGTCGGGGCAACTTCCTTCCCCCTCCAGGAGATCCCCGTCTCACTCTTCCCACTCGCGGGCCTCTCCAGGCGCAGAAGGTTCTCCCTCTTAGTGTGTCACCCACTGAGAGCTAAGGGACTCTGTCTCTTAGGGTTGAAACCCCCTTCGGGGGGGGGCTCGGCACTCACCCAAAGGTGATGAATGGTGAAGATTGACACAGATAATATATGAAAATTATGTACCAGCCATAATTATGATCTTTCTGTGTATCTTCACCATTCATCACAATCCCACCCACCATCCCCCTGGGGCCTCAGTCTCTGGGTCCCCCTCCCTCTCTTGTGTCCTTTCTCGAGCCCCTCCTTTCTGTTAGTCAGGGGCGGGGTAAGGCGGGGACACATAGGGGAATAATGTTTTAGAGGGAGTGGTCAGGATGGGGGGAACTCCTTCTCCAGTGCTTTGGCTCCACCTCTGTGAGGTGGGAGTTGGTAACTGCCTTCTGTTCTCTCCACTTCCTTGACCCATCAGTCCTTAGTTTCCTTGTCCTGTGGACATATCCGTAATTTCCTCAAGAAACCAAAATTTCTTATACCAAAAAATGTTTCCCCTGAGAGGGGGGAGAATTAACCCTGTGTCCTGTCTTTCTCCTAGAATAGCCGTTTTCTGCTTTTAGAGTTATTGCCAGTGATTCTGTGCCTTGAATTCTGATAGTGAACCTTTTGGCTACTCCTTGCAGTTCTTATACAATCTGGAGACAAGTCAACATGCAGGGTTCCAGGGTATGGTTGTTACCTCCCCCCCAAGCTTATCCTAAATCCTTCCCCTCTCCTTTTTCTTATTTCCAGAGATTGGGACCCCTACCCAATCCCCTTAGTCTTCCTTCTTCTGTCCTCTCAGTTGTTTATTTCTCCTTTTGGTTCATGTATCTTTTCTTTTGTCTGTCCCTTGGACTTCCTTGTCCCACCCTCCCAACCCTTTTTTCTCACCTCTCCAGCGACTCAGAACTGGCAGGAGGGCAGAGTTGACAGCACCTAACAGCCAACCCGTGAGCACTACGCAGTGCATCGACCTCTCAGGGGTGGCGCCAATGGTGCGTTGACTCCGCCCATCCAAAAAAGAGGCTCCCACGGGGTCCTGACCTCTGGGCAGTAACCCAAAGGTGATAAATGGTGAAGACACACAGAAAGATCATAGTTATGGTAGTAATGCATTTTCATTTCTC
Source organism: Neoceratodus forsteri (assembly GCA_016271365.2). Lineage (NCBI taxonomy): Eukaryota > Metazoa > Chordata > Ceratodontiformes > Ceratodontidae > Neoceratodus > Neoceratodus forsteri. The sequence goes on along the minus strand of CM057454.1, from coordinate 717,581,703 downwards.
AACACTGCCATTCGACCTCACTTTGGCCCCAAGAATGTTCACAAAGTGCTTGGCAGTAGTCGTGGCACACCTGCAAAGGTTGGGTGTGTCAGTATTGCCATATCTAAATGACTGGTTGGTGGTAGGAAACTCATCACAACAGGTAAGGGAATGCTTACAGCTCACCCAGGGCCTCTTGGAGATCATAGGGTTCATGATAAATCTGAAAAAGTCTGTTCTTCTACCTGCACAAGTACTGGAGTTCATAGGAGCAGAATTGAATTCCCTGGAGGGCAGCGCTTACCTGCCTCCGGACAGGTTAAGAAGCATAGTTCAGATAGCGGGCTCCTTCAGCCTGAATGGAGCAAAAACTGCAAGACAGTTTCTTCAGTTACTGGGCCACAGGCTGCAGCCACAGGCACAGTCTTGGGGTCAAGGTTCCAGATGAGAGACATTCAGTTCCACCTCAGGGCACACTGGTGCCAAAGAAAGGACTGACTCAAAGTTGATTCCAGTAACAAAAACATTACTTCAAGCCCCCAAGTGGCAGAAAAGGAAGCCAACCTATGGGAGGGTTTCCTTCCAGCAAGAGCCCCATCAGTGATTCTCAAAACAGGTGCATCACTGCTAGGGTAGGGGCTCATCTGGGGATCACACCACCCACGGTATGTGGTCAAGTGCAGAGTCACTTGAGCACATCAGTCTTTTGGAGCTCAGAGCAGTGCTGCTGGCCTTAAAGGCCTCCACTCCACTGGTGCAAGGAAAGGTAGTACAGGTCAGAACAGACAAAACCACCACAATGTAATACATCAACAAGCAGGGAAGGACAAGATCAAGCCCTCTGTGCACAGAGGCCATGAAAATATGAAGCTTGGCTTACTCCTTGGGAGTTTCCCCTTTAGGCCATCCATCTTCCAGGGAAGGGTAACACTCTGGCAGATGTTCTCGGCAGAATCAACCAGGTCCATCATGAATGGACCCTCAACAGACAGGTGTTGGAAGCAGTTTTCAGAAGGTGGGGTAGCCCAGGGATAGATCTCTTTGCATCCCTTGAGAACCACCACCTGCCAAAGTACTGTTGTGGGCCACCAGCCCAGGGTACAATCCCCCTGGATGCTCTGGTCTTGGATTGGTCAGGCATGCACCTGTATGCCTTCCCTCCATTTCCCCTTGGTGCTCAGGGTTTTGATCAAACCCAGATCCCAACCAACATCAGTGATCTTGATAGCACCAGATTGGCCCAGGCAGCCATGGTACTCTCTGCTGCTCTCTATGTCTGTGGTGAAACCAATACACCTTCCTTGGAGGCACAACCTTTTAACCTCCAGTCAAGAGAGGATCCAGTATCCGAACCTCAGAAATCTCAGACTCAAGACATGGTTCTTGAGGATTTAGAGTATGCGGGCTTGCATCTCTCAGACAGAGTTTTAAATGTTTTGAAGGGTTACAGAAAGCCATCTACTAAAAAGACATATGCTTCAAAATGGAAAAGATTTACTATTTGGTGTTCCAGCAATGATGTGGTGCCAGCAGAGGCAGGGATCCCAGCCTTGCTGGACTATCTTATTCATTTACATGCTCTGGGCTTGCAACCCACTACTTTGAAAGTCCACCTAGCTTCAGTGTCTGCCTATATTCAGCTGGGAAGGGTGCCTCCTTGACATCTAATCCTATATTCAAGAAATTTTTCAAAGGTCAGGCCCATGTGCACCCCCCTCATAGGGAACTGGTGCCAACTTGGGACTTGACTGTTTGGATAGCCAAGTTCATGGGTCTCCCATTTGAGCCTTTGACATCCGATCATTTGAAATATGTCACATGGAAAACAGTTTTCCTGGTGGCAATAACTTCTGCAAGAAGGATCGGTGAACTTCAAGCTCTGTGCATTGATCAGTACTATATTACATTCCACAGAGATAAGGTAGTCCTGTGAACAAACAGGACATTTCTTTGCAAGGTGGTTTCTGATTTCCATCTTAAACCAGTACCATTATTCTACCAGTCTTTTTCACTGAACACTTGTTCAGGTGAACGCAGACTCCACAGTCTGGATGTCAAATGAGCACTTGGCTACTACATGATAGTTACTAAGGATCACAGACAGGACATAAAACAGCTGTTCCTGATTTATGGGGATGTGGGAAAAAGAAATCCAGCATCTAAAAGGTCAGTTCTTGCTGGATAGTTCAGTGCATTCAGTTGTGCTACTCTAAAGCTGAAAAAGAGCCTCCAGCAGGTCTGATGGCTCATTCTACAATGGGCTCAGTTGCTACCATAGTAGCTGCCGGGGATGCCCCATTAGTGGAGGTGTGTAAAGTAGCTACCTGGAGAACAGTACACACCTTTACAAAGCATAATAGCCTGGACACACAGTCCAGAAGTGATGCGAGGTTTGGCACAGCAGTCCTGCAGAGTCTATTACCAAAGTAGGTTCTGTGCCCATCTCCAAAGGTACTGCTTCGTAGTCTACAAGAGTTATGAATGTTGGAGAATACCTGGGGTTAGAATTAAAAATTACTTACCATAGTAATTTTGTTTCTTCCAGGGTATTCTCCAGTATTCATAACTCACCCACCCTACCTTCACTTCTAGAACCAGTATCCTCTGCAATCCAAGCTGAATAACCACGTGTGAGGGTGCCACATTCTGGCATATCTGTAATTGAGCCGTGGGGCATTGATTTACCTTCTTGAGGTGATTCTGACATTGTAGGGGGTGTTTTCTCTCTAGTTGGGGGTTTAGTTAGATTAATTTATTGTCATTATTATCATTATTAGGTAGCTATGGTTATTGGCAGGACCTGCCCTTTCAGGCTTTCCATGAAATGTGAAGCATTAGAACGCTGCCAGTTGATAAGGGTAGCATCTGAAAATTAGCATGAGCCAATGATGGTTCCATCAGTAGCATGCATTCTATCTCCGGGCAGTTCTACTTAAAGGGCAGACTGCAAGATTTCTGAATATTGGAGAACACCCTGTAAGAAACAAGATTACTATGGTACGTAATTTTTTCTTCTTTAACAAACCGCAACCTGCATGCTACACGTTCTCCTTCCGTATAGCTTCCAGTTGATGACGAAGAGTTCTACCGAGCTTTCCTTAGCGGTGTTACCCAGTTTGTCATATTTATTCACCGATGTCTTTGGATCCTTTGTTGCCTAAGTGTTCTTTTGGACAGCTACTCGCGACTGAGGATCTCCATGACGTCTGTATTTGATGCCTCAGTCCTGAACATGATCCCGTGTCTGTGTCCTTTGTCAGTGTTTCAAGAAGGCCACAAAACGTCTGAAGGCCTCAACAGCTTCAAGAATTTTGATGGTAGAAAAGTTGCCCTCCTGGAGCAGGAGACGCGTCGAAGCCCAGGGAGTCTTCCGTGTCCTCCTCGGGGTCTAACAGGTCTGTGGGTGGCCCCTCATCGTCAACAACAATGAAGAAACATACCAGTAAAACAAAACGTTTCTCCCACTTCCTCCTCGTCGACGAAGAGTTTACCTTCCTCTTCCCATTCACGGGAGCAGGGACTTCTGAAAATGAAGATTGTCCTGGAGGCATCTTCTGTTCCGTTGCTGACCTCTGGCACTTCTCCTTCCTCCTGCCCATGGCTCTTCCGTCGATGATCTCAGGAGTGATTTCATTGCAGCTACCACCGCTGCTGTCTCAGGTTTCCACCTGCTGTCCATCGACAGTGGCCTTGGGACCACTGATGGCGGTTTCTTTGTCATTTACTTCTCAGATGGTGAGCCCTAACACGGCTCTCCCGTCTACGATTTTGGGGACCTTTGTTCACCTCTTGTCGATGGCTGGTCGGTTGCTGCTGTCATTATCACCTGTTCCATCTGTAGTGCCTATTCAGTCAGTTCATACTGTCACAGTTAGCCATGGTGGATGTCCAGGCTTTAGTGAATACCATACTGGACCTTACAAAGTCGACCCCATGATCCCAAGGAGGTGAGGTGGTGGTCCTTCTCTCTGGCCCCTTGACACAGTCTTCTGTGTCCAGAACGGCTAGTTCCTCTCCAGCTTCTCTGTATTAGTCACAGAGGGATGTAGACATGGAGGACCCTTTCCTCCGAGAGTGGGACCTTACTGACCAGGATGAGGATGTCTGGAAGGTATAGGGCCAGACTCCTGAGGAACTTGGGACCAGTGATAAAACAGACAGGACACAGACAAAAGGGATCAGATCATGAATAAAGTGCTTATTCTGATTACAAATATAAGTTCTGCATTGCCTTACCTCGTCACCGGGAGCCAGAGTATTCCCTATACTCCGGAGCATATGATCAGTCTCGGAGTGCAAACGATTTGCAACACCATATAGAGTGTGTTAATACTATGGCAACGACTAGTCCATGCGTATATTATAATTACAGCTAACATAACAAAACAAGCCCTATTGGCTAAAAGTTAGATGCTTCCAGTATCTAAAGATATACAGAGTATAGAAATATGCTGGCTTAGGCATTCCAGCACTAAACAATAGATTAGTATTACGGGCAGACGGCAGTCCACTAGGTGGTGCTGTAGTATAAGGCAAAATCATAATGTTGGATAAGGCAAATCCAAATACAGTCAGAAGTTATTGTTACACAATCCACCAGATGGTGGTGCAGACCACACTCGATCATACAATGGTATTGTTGCAAGCAATAAAGCATAAACAATGACTAGTTAGAAAATACAGTAAAATCACATTATATTCGTATCAGTAGTCATAACATTGCAATTAGCAGCAAACAATAATCAGTAATTGGTCCCTATTACCACTCTTATACGGTTGGTACTGTGCCCTAATCAGTTGGGTAATAATTTGTACCATCATGGTTAGCAGTAACAAAATAGTGTTGTCCAAGATGCCAATATGGTGTGGGGGCCTAGCCTAACAAGGACATGGACTAGGATCATGACTCCTTTTTCCAGCTCCTTGGCCTCCTCTATTCAAGCGGAGCCCACTCCTGAGTTGCCTTGTTCCCCCTCCAGAGGACCCCAGTTTTTCTGACATTATGGTTCATCTGCAGAAGACTTTTGGCTCCCAAGAAACGGAGCAAAATGCCTCCCGTAGGAAATTAGCCAATTTCTTGATCCTCCCAGACTTTCCTTCTTTGGTCATTCCTCCCTTAATGGAAACGTTTGAAGATGCTGTTTTGGCAGCTTGGCAGCAGCCCTTTTCTGTAACTTCAAACCCTTGTAAAGCTGATAGGACCTATCAGGCCCCCTTGGATCACCCTTATTTCACTCCCCCCTCCCCCGCGGCTGACTCTGTAGTCATCAGTGCAGCCCGTGACATAAACATTTGAGTGCACAGCCTCCTGACAAGGAGTCCAAAAAGCTGGATGTGATGGGGAAAAGGGTCAATTCATCCTCGACTATGACGCATTGAATTATACGGGTCATCTCATCTCTTAAAATACCAAGAAGAGATCCTGAAGACTTCCGATTCTGCTGTACAGAATCTTCCTGCTGGAGCCCCTCAGGATGATCTCGTGGCTAAGTTGACTTCAGCTTCCACTGTCTGTTGTCACTTACTGAGAACCACATATGATGTCATTGATTTTTCAACTAGGGCATTTTCAGCTGGGATTTGCCTTAGGAGACATGCTTGGCTTTGTGTTTCACCCAAGATGTCCAACAGTTCATCCTTAATGCACATTTTAAAGGTGATAAACTTCTCTGACCTCAAACTTAGGATATATTGACCTCTTTACAGAATTTGTGTGGTACCCTACATTCTGTCTGCACCATGTATCATACCCAGGTTAAACCTGTTAACAAGGGTGGCTTCCACTGACCCGCCAGTAGACAATGCCCTGTGGCTCAGCAATGGCTCAATAATAGTAAGAACAGGCCTAGGTCCTGCCTGGCCTTTGGGCCACACCCAAGGTGTCTCGTTGCGTCCCTGCTGCTCCCCAGCAGGATCGGCCCTCTGCCTGAGGGACCCCCCTTGACTGTGGGAATGGAGTCCCATCCCACGGCTGTCGGGGGCAGGTTTTCCTTGCACCTTCCTGGTTGACAGGCGATAACCTCGGATTTGTGGGTCCTGTAGCGGGGTTGGGATAGTCAGGAAGGATATAATAACAGGCAGACTACCATTCTCAATGCATGAAAAGCGCCATCATGATATTTCACAGAAATAATGTTTGTTAAGTGACTTTGTGATACAACAAAGTGATGAAAACAAAAATAATCCAAATAAGGTAAAAGAAAAAGGGCCACTGCTATGACCAGCAGTGCCTCTAGGCCATCTCCTAGCCTGCTTCACACAGTAGTGTGAGCACCAGAGCTCCTCTGCCAGCTCCAACTGACTCAACCTGTCTGTCTCTCAGAACTGAGCTAGAGCGTTTAAAGGCTGTCTAGAAATTCAGAAATTTCCACTCCACTGTGATTGATATCAGACCTAACATAAAATTAGCCACTAGGGGCCACTGTTGCTCTATAGAGAACAGTTCAAATGGCAGCTGCAGGCTTGTTTACAGCATTGGGAAAGGTCGGAACTTATTGTGCTCTTTCCCCTTCTCAGACGAAGCCTCTACTTTCCTTTTCAGAAGCATAATGCACAGTGGCGATAATTAAATTAAACAAAGCCACAGTTTCTCCACTTATTCTTTTATATAGTACATAAGTACTCTTTTTAAAAACCAGCATACGTTTAGCCCATAAGCACCTTTGTACTGTAATTTTGAAGTACTTTTTTTGGGGGCAAGGACCTCGCCTTTCTGCAAGGCACCCATCCTTGACAGGGTCACTCTGTCACAGTGCCACCAAGGGCTTCTCATTACCCCCCCCCAATCAGGAATCTGTTATAGAGGGAGAAAGCCACACTCTTCTTACCAGACATGCTATCGAACCTGTTCCCCCTTCTCAGAAGGGCCAGGGCTTTTATTCCCATTTTTTCTGGTCCCCATATGGACAGGAGACTTGTGTCCAATTTTGGATCTAAGACTCCTCAATCTCTATATTGAGTATAAGAAGCTCAGAATGTTGTCCCTCCCAACTTTTCTCCCCCTTCTGAACAAAGGGGACTGGCTGTGTTCTCTGGACAATTATAGTCCCTTGAAGGATGTTTATCTTCATATCCTGATGCATCCTACCACATAAGATTTCTTTGATTCCAATTTCTGGGCTTTTATTATCAATTCAGAGCCCTTCTGTTCCTGTTGTCATCAGCCCCTCAGGTTTTTACAGAATGCCTGGCTGTGGTGGCTGCTGCCTTCTGCAGGGAAGGCCTATATGTTTTACCATACATGGACTCTTGACTTCTGAAAGCTCCATCCAGTCCTCTGCTGGCCGCCACCTGGGTCTGAACCCTTCAGATGTTTTCCTCTGTAGGAATCACAGTCAACATCCTGAAATCCAAGATGGATCACTCACAGTGTCTCCAATATATTGGATCGATCCTGAATACCAAGGAAGGAAGAGCATATCTTCCCAGAGATCAAGCAGACAAACTGATCTCTATGGCATTTTACCTGGGCACAATTGGATATGTCTCAACTCGTGACTATCTTTACCTCCTAGGTCACATGGCAGCGACCATCTCCATAGTCCCTCATGCTCACCTACACATGAGGGTCCTCTAATGGACTCTAAGGGTCCAATGGGACCAAAGAGAAAACAATTTCAAGGCACAGGTCATGGTGTCCGCTCCGGCACTTCGAGAACTACAGTAATGGATGTCCCAATACAACCTGTTGTGCTGCGTCCCTTTCCTGTCCCCATCCCATGTCTTATTCTAACAATGGACACCTCCTTACAGTGCTGGGGTGCTCATCTAACGGATGTTTGCTCCCGGGGCTCCTGTACAGCAATAGAAGCACATCTCCACATCAGTATTCTGGAAATGCGAGCAGTCCTGTATGCCATACAGGCTTTTGAGACCCTCCTTCCTCCTTCAAATCTAATCCAACAGGTCCCCTGTGGTTCATTATCTGAAGACCAAACAAGGGGGAACCCATTCCTATCCCCTTTGCAGGGAATCGATGAGAGTTTGGTATTGGGCAATTCAAAAAGGCATTCATCTCCTGGTGGTCCATGTCCCAGGTATCCACAATACTCTGGCGGATGTTCTGAGCAGATCCTCCTCCCAAAAAGCAATGGGAAATTCTCCAGGCAGTTCTGAATGATGTCTACCTTCGTTGGGGCTGCCTGAGTTGGTTCTGTTTCCTTCTTTGCAAAACACAAAACTGCCTCTCTCCTGCTCTCTTGAGACATTTCCTGGAACTTTATGGCTGAACATGTTATCTCATTCCTGGTCAGGAAGATTTCTTTACGCTTCCCCTCTCTTCTCTCTGATTCAGAAGGTTCTTTTCAAACTGGTCAGGGACAGGACAACCATAATCCTCATTGCACCTCTCTGGCCGAGACAGGTCTGGTTCCCATTGCTACTGCAGTTGTTGATCCAGGACTCTCTACCTATTTGCCAAGCTCTTCCACCTCAGGCAGGGGAATCCTTGCTGCATCCCAACCTTTGTTCCCTGCATCTGCATGCCTGGCTCTTGAAGACATAGTCTTCTCCAGATTCCAGGTCTCCCACAAGCTGCAGAGGTCCTGCGAGCTGCCCATAAGCCGTCTATGCGGTCTTTGTATTCCATAAAGTGGAAATGATATTCCATATGGGCTTCTACTCATGAGTTGGACCCACATGATTGCCCCCCTCAGCGCATGTTGGATTATTTGCTCTCCTTGGTTGAAGGTGGTCTAAAATACTCTTCTGTGAAAGTACATCTTTCTGCTATTTCAGCCTTTCCGTTATGAGAACCTTCTTAAAAGGAATTCTTCATATTAATCCCCCCCATTAGGGACCCGGTTCTAGCGTGGGATTTGAATTTTGTTCTTGGAAAAACTGGCGTTAAGTATTTTGAGCCTCTGTAGCCTCGTGAGCTCGTTATCTATCCTGGAAAACTCTTTTCTTAGTTGCCATTCGTCTAGTCTCACATGTTTCAGACTTACATGCACTGATGTGCAAGGAGACTTACCTGCAATTTCATAAGAAATAGGGTCTCTTACGTGCCAACCTAAAATTTCTTCCAAAGGGGTGTCTGACTTCACTTTGAATCAAACCATAGTCTTACCATGTATTATGCAGAGCTGATGAATCCCTGTTTCATATTCTAAATGTGCAATGAGCCCTGAGATGATATCCTCACACAAAACCGTTGCGTAAAGCTGAGCAACTGTTTGTTTCTTTTGCCCCTGGTAAAGAGGGCGTTCAGGTTTCCAAGCAGTTTTTGTCCACTTGGTTGGTCAACTGCATTACTTTTTGTTATAAAAAGTATGATAAACCACTTCCCAGAGTGGCCAAACCTCACTCCACAAGGGGTATGACTGCCTCAGCAGCATGCTTTAGAGGCTTTTTAGCAGCTGAAATTTGTGAAGCTGCTACTTGGTCTACTGCACATACCTTTACAAAGCATTACAGTCTGGCCTTTGCTTTGAAGAAGCAAACCAATTTCGGACAGGCTGTCTTCCAAGGCCTATTGTCTTAGGTTACTATTTATGCTTCCTACTCCCTGATGCATCCTAGCTGCCGTGGACTCATTCCTACACGTTATGACCTGCTGCAAGAGATTACCTTGAAGAAGATAGTACAGTTGTGTAAGAACTTATCATAACAGTAGCTCTTCAGGAGTATCTCTTGTAGCAGGGCATGCCGCCCCTTCCACCTTCCCCCTTGCTTCCTACTTCAGAAGGGTTACTTGGCTCCAATTCTTTCTTATGAAATATCAGGCTGCTGTCTTTTCCTCCTTGGTTCCCCTCAGAGGTCAGATAGATTGGATTCTGATTTTGGTCAATGACATGGAAAAGAACCAAGGAGCTTCTGGGACCTGCCCCTTATATACGTGCCAGAATATAACATGTGGTACTGTCGGGGGAGGTCCCAAGTCAACTGCTGAGAAATCATCCAGAGGAAATTATGCCTACAGCTGGACATTCCTACACGTTATGACCTGCTGCAAGAGATAATCTCGAAGATCTACTGTTATGGTAAGTTCTTGCGCAACTGTACTATCTTCAAGGGGATCTTGGTCATCAGGTCTGCCTCCCTCCACCATCCCCCATTTTGGGGGGCGGGTCTCTTTCTCAGAACTGACTATCTAGTGTATCCAGCCTTCCATATAGGCCTGGGCACCTCTGTCTCTCTTCTAAGTCCCCCATGGCTTGAGCTGTGCTCCCTTTGTCTCTGGGGGAAAGAACCAAGAGGAAGCAAGGGCCACTCAAACCTTTATAGGGTTGGGGACATCGGCAGATGACAGAGGCGTGGGCAGTCCCAGTTGCACTGCTGAAAATCTTCCATGTGGATCCTGCTTCACCAACAGTGAAGTCCCATCTGTGGGACCTTTTGACTGAGATCCCCTCGAAGATCTACTGATCTTCCTGGACTTGGTCTTCACCATTCATTCACACTGTTGGGTTCATGCTGGAGGTGCCAAGACCCAACGGGAGCCAAAAATCTTCGGGAGGGTCAGTGCCGAGGTAGGACTGTGCATGTGCGGCACTGGTTTGCACCTGTGTAGGCTATCTCGGAGTCGACCCTCCAACCGCCTCGGTTCCTTTTTTTCCCCAACATCGAGTGTGCTTGAATGATATCGCTTGCCCTCCTGGAGTCATGTCTATACAACAGCAGCAATATAGTCATTCAGTTTCGTTTAGTATTTTGTTCTTTATTATTTTACTGGAAAAACAAATAACAAGGGCGTTTTCTGTCATCCTGCCTATTGACAGAGTCGACCATATGGATGGCATCGGTGTCGAAGTGGAAGACTTACGGCTGGAAAGCTGTTCTGGCAGTGGGTCTATGTCCAGTCCGCTGCCCATTACAGATGAGGGGGTGCCGACCCGCGGGCATTCCGGTGTTCAAGAAGATAACCAGTCATAAGCACAAAAAGAAGTGGATCCGTTCCCGATCAAGGTGGGGAACCTGACGCCACACAACCTTAGGTTGTTGTTCTTCCTGGCTGTAGAAGAAGAAGCAGTACCGCTCAAGGTTGCCCTTTGATAAGTCTGCAAAGGAATCTTTGGTAGTAGAGAACGGTAGACCCACCCCAACCCCTTCAGGGTCTACGGTGGTCTCCGATCTTCCTGGACCTAAAGTCTCCACCACTCATTCACGCTAATGGGACTACACTGGAGGTGCTAGGACCCAGCGGGAGCCAAAAATCTTCAGGAGGGCCAGCGCCTGGGTAGGGCCACGACGAAGCGGCACCACAAGCTCGGATCGCAGCATATAGGCTACCTGGCGTCGACCCTCCAACTGCCTCAGTTCCTTTTTTCCCGCCGCTGAGTGCACTTCAGTGACGATGTCGCTCGCACGCCGGGAGTCAAAACTTCACGTCTATACAACAACAGCTATAGTTTTTCAGTTTCAATTCTTTTTGTTAGTTTTATTATTTCTTATCAGTTTAAAATAAATAAATAAAATTACTAAATTTTTAGCAGAAGTCTTCAGCCCTCCTTCGACGGAGTCCACCATGAACGGGGCAGGTGACGGTATAGAGACTTCACATGAAATCTGTTCTGTCAGCAGGGCTTGGTCTGGTCCGCCACCCTCTACGGAGGGTGGTCTGACTACAGGCAGTCCAGTGCTCGGGGGAGGGGGATCGGCAGTCCTCCCAAAAGCATAAAATGAAGTGGTCCCATCGAAGACTCCGCACCGCTCAGCCTCGAGTTCTACTTCGGCCTCCCCATCAAAGAAGAAACCGCACCACTCGAGGTCGCCTTCTGGTACATCTGCACGTCAATTGTTGGTTGCCAGTGGCAGGAGCCAGACTCCATCCCTTCCGGGGTCCCCTCCGGCCTCTGTTTTTGGTAACAGGCATCCTCAACTCCAGAGTTCCTCCCTGCTCACTGGGTGGGTCCTCTGGTGAGCAGTTTCACCACTGGGCCGCTTTTATGGAGCAGTGGGTTCGGGGGTTGTCCCGTCTGCCCGAGCAGTGAGTCCGTCGCTGGGGCCTTCGGGCCTTTCGGTTTCAGACTTGGGGCAGAGCGGTTGGGGCTTCCAAGTCGCGTGGTGTCTTCTTCGGTGCGGTTAGCGCCTCGCTTGGGTATTCATCCCCCTCATACGGCTGTGGCGCAGGGGTCTACATTGGTGCCTTTATCTCCTGCTGAATTTCTCCACCTTTCTTCTGCGAGTCGAGGATTGAGGACATCTGGCTGGGCTCCGCTGGCCGGTACTGCGCTCGATGTCACGTCCTGTGCTGGTGCCGCCTGTGTTTTCAGCACCACCTCCTGTACCGACGCCACATATGGCACAGTGGTTTTTGACTCTGATTCACAGTGTTCCTCCTCCTCCTTTCTTTCCTCCTTTTCCTATCTGTACAGTCCCTTCGGGACTAGTAGGAGATGATGCTGAGCATGATCCTGATCTTTGACTGGGGGACGACTTTGATGATGACGTCTCCCTAGGGGTAGTGAATAAACCTAGGTCGAGGACCTTTCTTTTAAGTCTCTACTTAGAAACATGAATACCACTCTCTCTCCAGACTTCGGAAATCGATCCTTAGAAGCTGCTGCGTCTTCAGTACCTGCATGTTCCTGTAGAATTTACTTCCCCTGTGCAACCCTCTATTGAGACACTCTCGCAAATGGTGTGGGATAATCCGGCACTTATTCCCTCTATGGCTAAGTCCATAGACAGGAAATATTGCCTTCCCAAGGATCGACCCATTCTGGCCTTGCAAGCCTTTACTGATGCCGTAATTGTCCTGGCAGAGAAAGACAAAGCCGTTCTTCCAGAACAATATAAGGCACATCCAATAAACAAAGAATCTCACGAAATCGACACTTTGGGAAAGCAAATCTTTGCTGCTTCTTCCCCGGGCAGGCACATTGCTAGCTATCGGGGCTACTTCTCTCAATATGAGTATACACTCTGGCATTCACTTAAGGCCACAGTAGAAGCTCTCCCGGATTCGGACGTTAACACAGAGCTTCTTCAAACCATTACTAGAGGCATTGAATCCAACAATTAACAGCTCAAAGCTGCCATGGATGCCTTTGACACTGCCTCCAGAGCAGCAGCGGACAGTATATGTACCCGTCACCACTCTTGGTTGCGCACCTCGGGGTTCACAAATGTTGCCCAACAGAGGGTTATGGCTTTATCTTTCGATGGTACGTACCTGTTCAGTCTTCAGGTTGAGCAGGCACTAGAGGCCACACAGAAGACTAGAACAGCCATCAAAATGGCCAGACCGCCAGCCGCAGCCCCTCAAAGTGACGGGAAACAGTGTCCGTTTCATAACCGTCAGTCCCTTTGTGGTAAAGACAGAGGGCTTTAACAGAAGCCTAACCTCTCAGCCGCAAAGAAAGCAGCAGGAGGCACAGGGCCCCAAAGTGCCTAGTGCCACTCTCTGAGATCCGGCCCAATTCCGACCTCAGCTGTCTGAGGGGACTCATCCTCAGCAGTAGGAGGCGTCTGACTCAGTTTTACGACCAGTGGAAGTCAGTCACATCAGACAAATGGGTGCTCAGAATAATCCGCCAGGGTGCTCTCTAAATCTTTCAGAAACCTCTCCGGATCACCCACCCAAATGGCAGCCCAACCTGTCTGTCTCTCAGTCAGACTTTCTTGCTTCTGAGATTCAAGGCCTTCTAAACAACAGGGCAGTGAAATTGGTCGGCTGGATCAGCAGAACACAAGTTTCTACTCCCATTACTTACTAATTCCAAAGAAAACAGGCAACATGCACCCTATTCTTGATCTCTGGAAGTTAAATACATTTCTGTACAAGGAAAAGTTCAAGATAATATCACTCGGAACACTTTTATCTCTGATTCATCAAAACAATTGGCATGCTGGACATGCAGGATGCCTATCAGCACGTTCTCATACACCCATACCACTACAAATGCTGCAGATTCGTGGTGTTGGATCAACACTACCAGTTCAGAGTCCTGCCCTTTGGGCTATCCTCTGTGCCTCTAGTTTTTACAAACTGCTTTGCAGTTCTCAGCACATCTGAGGAAGCTTAGAATTTAGGTATTCCCATATCTGGACAATTGGCTTCTAGTAAGTCCCTCCAGACAAGAGACTCAGAAAGCATTGGCTACGGCTTCCAATTCCTCACTGCTCACGGAGTACTCTAAACTTGGGAAAGTCACAGCTACAGCCCTCCCAATGGCTCCTTTTCATGGGACCCTCTTATAGATACCCCAGCGCAAAGCTTTTCTTCCAGAGGACAGGAGGAGACATCCTCCAGATGGCCCACTTCATCAGAGAGAACGACTTGGTCCAAGCCTCTCAATGGAGCGGATGCTGGGTCTCATGGCATCTTCAGTGTTCACGGTGCCTCTGGCTCACCTTCATATGAGGACTGCTCAGTGGATGCTCAGCACTCAGTGGTCACCGACCACGCACCCAATCCTTTCACATCCAGGTGACGGAACCTCTAAAACTGTCACTCACTTGGTGGACTCAGGAGGACAACTTTCGGGAAAGTTATCCCTTCACCCCTCTAGATCCCCAGATATCCATCACCATGGATGTGTCCCTACTGGGATGGGCGCTCACTGTCAGGATCTCCACACCCAGGGTCGCTGGAGTCAAGACTAGTCTCAGCTTCACATAAATGTTCTAGAAATAAGAGCCGTCCTGTCCAGATGCAAGCCTTGAAGGACATACTCTGTCACAAGATCATTCTCCTTCAAACAGACAAAACAGTGATGTACTATATCAACAAGCAGGGCCGAGCACACTCTTACCCGTATGCAGGGAAGCAATGAGAGTGTGGGAATGGTGCCTGAAGCACAAAGCTCTGATCCAGGCAGTCTACCCACCAGGAGTACAGAACAATCTGGCAGATCGTCTCAGCAGAATGGAGACAGACCCTCACGAGTGGTCTCTCGATATAAACGTCATGCAGTCACTCTTCGAAGAGTGGGGAGCTCCAGACCAGGACCGTTTTGTGTCCCCACTCAACGCAAAACTGCCTCTCTTGTGCTCTAGAAATCCAGGACCTGGCATTTTTTGTCAGGATGCATTCAGACTGTGGTGGACAAGACATTTTCTGTACGCATTTCCTCTTCTTCCCCTAGTTCAGAGGGTACTGCTCAAACTAGAGGCACGGGGGCAGAATGATCCTCATCGCCCCATTCTGGCCTCATCAGATCTGGTTTCCATTGATCAACGGATTGTCAGAAACGTCTCCAAGACACTTCTACTTCATACAAACCTGCTGACCCAGGGCCCTGTGGGCCATCCCAACCTGAAGTCCCTTCACCTCCGTGCCTGGCTCCTGAAGAGATGGAGGTGAACAGGTTTAACGTTTCATGTAGGGTCTCAGATATTCTGTTAGCTGCATGCAGACCAGCTACTCGAAAAACGTACACGGCTAAGTGGAAGTGGTTCTCCATCTGGTGTGCAAATTCTTCCTGGAATCCTTTTTCCTGCCCACAAACAAGGTCCTAGAATATCTTCTGAATCTCTCGAACACAGGCCTGCAATACTCGACCATCAAGGTTCACCTTTGTGCGATTTCAGCGTATCATGAACCCATGAACTCCATGTCTCCAGCTCAGCTTTCTGTGGTCCAGCGGTTTCTTAAGGGCATCCTGCATACTAGGCCACCGGTTAGATGACTGGTAGCAGCCTGGGACATTAACCTTGTGCTAGACATGCTCACCCATAAACCTAGATACTTGTGAACTGAAGTTTCTGATTTGGAAGACCACCTTCCTTGTAGCCATCACTTCCACCCTTAGAGTGTCTGAAATACATGCTTTGGTCACAGACCCTCCGTGTACTGTATTTCACAAAGATAAGGTGGTTCTTAGGACCCACCCTAAGATTCTACCCAGGGTTTTCTCAGAATTCTATCTGAATCAGCCTTGGTCCTTCCAACCTACTCCGTGAACTTCCAGAATGAGGGACAGCGTAGACTACTTTCTCTGGATGTGAAGAGAGCTTTGGTTCTATTTAGACAGAACTAAAGAAAATCTGCACGTCAAAACAACTGTTTGTCTCCTTCAGCCGCGCCGGCTGGATCAGCCTGTTGCTATCAGATGCATTTCAGCATGGCTAGTGGCATGCCTTCACCATGCTACTCCATTGCACAGGTTAATTTGGAAGGCAGAGTATATGCTCATTGCTCCAGAGCAGTTGCGGCATCTCTGGCAGAAATCCGGAATGTGCCCATTGCAGACATTTGCAATACGGCCACTTGGAGCTCCGTGCACACTTTTGTAAAGCACTACACTTTGGATGTCCATGCCAGGCACCATCAATCCTTTGGCAGGACAATCCTTAATGGACTTATGTCCTAAGTGAGCTCTTCTCTCCGCCGCCCATCTCGGGGGATTATTTTAGCTCGGTACTCTCCCATTAGTGTGAATGAGTGGTGGAGACTTTAGGCCCAGGAAGATATGGAAATTACATACCTACTGTAATTCTTGATCTTCCTGGACGAAGTCTCCACCACTCATTCACACGCCCACCCTCCATCCCCGAGCTCATTCATCCTGTTTTTGGTCTTCAACCCCCTCGTTGTTGGGCTGTGAAGACTCTGTTGAGTTGACACTTCTTACACGGGTCATTCTGACAATCTTATGTCTGACAGGTTAGTTTCACTAGGTTAGTTTACGCTGCACCTCCTCTGTAAAAAGAAGTTGTTGAGGCAGTTGGAGGTTGGCATGGTAGCCTATAATGGTGCAAGCTGAGTTGGTGCGCTTTCTTGCAGCCCTACCCAGGCGCCCGGCCCTTCTGAAGATTTTGGCTCGCTGGGTCCTAGCACCTCCAGCGTAGTCCCATTAGTGTGAATGAGTGGTGGAGACTTCGTCCAAGAAGATCAAGAATTACAGTAGGTACATAATTTCCATTTCTTAATGGCGAGACCCTCTCAACCCAGAGCCCTCTCTGTCCTCCTGTGGGGTTTCTGGTGAGCAGTTTCATCACTGGGCTGCTCTTATGGAGCAGTGGGTACAGCGTCTGTCTCATTTGCCTTTGCCGGTAGACCCAGTTCTGGGACCTCGGGATTGGAGCCACTTGGCTACGGTCAGGGCCTTTAGGGCAGGATGTGCTTTCTGTGCCACTGACTGAATTTTGACCTCGCCAGTGCTGACACCTGTTCCACATTCCTCTCCCCTCACTTTATTTCCTCGTCGGGGCCAGCACAGGTACAACTCCCGCCTCCTTTTTTCCTAGGTCTGGCAGTGGTTATCTGGCATTGGTGCCGTGTGCGGTGCCGGGCTCCTTGGTGCTACGTGTGGCATTGGGTGCTTCGGTGCGGTGTCACCCTCAGGTGGGGTCTTCAATGCCGCGTGTGGTGCCGGGGTCTTCAGTGCCGTGTGCGGCAGCCAGGGCTTTGTTGCCACATGCGGCGCCAGGATTTTCAATGCCAGTAGCTCCGGTATCGCCTGTGTACCCCTTTCCTAGGTCGGGCTTCGGCCTTGCAATTTCAGCTCCTGATTTCTCCAGGGTGGAGGTGGAACATTAATCTGATCCTGACCTTATATTGTATGACTGTGGTGAGGATGACTCATTCCTTGGCTTGGATGAGAAGCCTTCTGTCCCAGCTGAAACCCTTGTCAAGGACCTTTCCTTCCAGTCTCTCCTCAAAAACATGGGGTCAACCCTGGCTCAGCAGACCTCTTCAGTAGACCTAGGCAGGCTTTTGCGCCTCGAGTTCCTTCATATACCTAACGTTCCTATAAGCCTTAAGCCTCCTGTACTAACCTCCTTTGAGACTTTGTCGCAAGCAGTGTGGGAGAGGCTATCTCTGATTCCTTCTGTGGCCAAGTCCATAGACAGGAAGTATACCCCTCCTAAGGAGAGGCCTTTCCTAGCATCGCAGCCTATCACAGATATTTTGATAGTTCTTGTGGAGAAATACAAAGCTGTCCTCCCTCAGGAGGCTTCAGCACATCCTGTCAATAAGGAATCTCGTAAGATTGTCACCATGGGGAGAAGCGCTTTCGTACTTGCAGCCTTGGGCATGCCTGTTGCCAGTTATCAGGGACGTGTCTCCCAATGTGAGTATATCCTTTTGAATTCTCTTAAATCAGTGGTCGAGAACCTCCCGAAGTGTGACGCTACCTTGGAGCTTCTTCAGACTATTTTTTTTTTTTTGTTGACTCTATTTTTGCACTGAAGGTCCAGGGCTTCCTTCCGGAGTATCCACTCGACTGCTGCCTCTACTCCCAGCCTGAAACCCCCCCCTTTGGTCTCCCTCTCGACCCATGGTCAGTCCAGCTCCCTGGATCACCCTCTGGGAGAGATCCCGCTATCCCTTGGCGGACTTTCAGAAATTAGAGGGACAGCTATGAGATTGAACCTGGCCCGGGAGAACCAAGGAGGGTAGGTCCGACAGTGGAATGTGGGCAGGTCAGCCGGGTCTCCTTCATCTCCGCTGGACCTCCAGGGTATTTATGCTGAGGTTTCCCCTGCAGCGTGGATGTGCAGTGTTGTCTGCGTGGGCACACCTCTGACGTCCGCCGCTGCTCCACTTCTTGATTGTGCTGGCTCCTGTATGACCCTCGATCTCTATCGGGGCCGCCAAGGAGCTGAGTGGAGCCCACAGCCCACCCTGGGAGAGGAGAGCTGTCCTCAGAATGCTCAGTTCTCTTCCTCCCCAGCTGATCTCGTTCCCGAACCTTGGTCACTGGCGTGGCGCGAGTTGTGGCATCCAGTGCATCAACCCTCAGCGCCACCAGGCCAGCTTTCTTCATACTGTTACCAGAGACATAGAGTCCAGTAGTCATCAGTGGAAGGCTTCTATGGATGCCTATGACACTGCCACTAGAGCAGCCTCCACTGGAATTTTATCAGGTGTCATTCCTGGCTCAGAACATCAGGTTTCTCACCTGATGCTCAACAACAGGTCATCAATGTCCCATTTGATGGTGCTTATCTGTTCGGCCTTCAAGTTGAACAAGTACTAGAGGCTGCCCAGAAAACCTGGGCTGCCATTAAAACAGCCAGGTCGGTCCCTTCAGTTCTCGAGAGGGGCAGAAACAGTCAGTTATTTTGTAATAGGCAGCCCTTTCAAGGAAGAGGCCGAGGAGCCCCCCCCAAACAGAAACCAGCCTCCTCAGCTGCAAAAGAAATCGCTGCACAAGGCACAGGGCCCAAAAGCGCCCAGTGCCACCCTCTGAAAATCCATCTCCGGTCCCAGCTCAACTGTCCGAGGTGGACATTTCAGTGGCAGTGGGAGGTCATCTGACTCAATTTCACAACCAGTGGAAGTTTATCACCTTGGATAAGTGGGTCCTTGGGATTGTTTGGGAGGGTTACTCTCTCAGTTTTGCAGAGATCCCCTCTGGACCTTCCACATAAGTGGCAGCACAGCCTGTCTGCCGCTCAGTCAGAACTTATAACTTCCAAGATTCAGGGCTTTCTCAAAAACAGGGCAGAAGATGATGTTCCTCCGGCTGAGAGGAACACAGGTTTCTACTCCCATTACTTTCTGGTCCCAAAGAAGATGAGCAACATGCACCCCAATCTGACTTCAGAAGTTAAACAAGTTCCTGTACAGGGAGAAGTTCAAGATGATCTTCCTGGAACTTTATTACCTCTCCTCCATTTGTACAACTGGCTGGCATCCCTGGACATGCAAGATGCCTACTGTCACAAACCCACTCCTGGGGGTGAGGTCCACTGAACTCATAGTGCTCACCTCTAAGTGCAATCAGTGGCTGGGTGGGGGACAGAAAATACCATCCTTGTGTCCTTCTATAGGGTTCTCTGAGTTAACAACTGAACACTCACCATGAGGCCCAAAGGCTTCCTCTTTACTCTGGATAAGGGTGCAATACCAGTCTCGAGTCTTGTAGCCAAATGGGAACCCTTCTTGGTTGTTGCACTAAGGGGGATGATCCAGGTGTTAAGATCTCTTCGGGTAACCTCGTGACCCTGATTTTGTCTTCTCCCACCAGGCATGCAATAACCTGGTTCAAATCCCCACAGACTCTTCCCTGAGACTTTTGTATTCTCCCAGTCTTTACCCAGATTTCCTTACAGATCCTTGTTCGATTGGTAGCTTATGGTGGCACTCCTTAGCAATAACAGTTTGGTCACAGATTATTAATAAACATCCCACAATCACACATAATATAAAAATCTCGCTCAGGCAGGTTTCTTAAAAACAAATGTTTGTACTAAATACTTAAATAAGTATCATACAATTACAACTAAAATATTTAAAAATTTGGTTACAGAATAACACAAATAAAAAGTGGACATGTACAAGAAAACCACACTATAAACTTTTATCTAATTTCTATCCTAAGTCTGTAGTGAATTGAAGTCCAGAAGAATAAGAAGTCTGAAAATCCTTTCCTTCTTTTTCAGCCACTAGCTTCAGTGTCTTCTGGCAGTTTGTTCTGTGTCTTGTCAGGAAGTGCATCCATTGAAATGCTCCAGAAAAGAGAGTTTGCTTCTGTTTCAGAGCCCGTTTATTCTGCAGAAATTCCTGGTATGGTCCTAACTTTTAGGCCAGTAGGTGCCACTTTGTGCTTTCCAAAATTTTAGAAATTATTATTATTTCTTATTTAGGTTCTTACATCACAACTTCCTGGCACATTAATAACATTTTAGAATTGGTGCCTTTGGTGTCTTACTTCCTCTACAATATAACACTTGTAAGACAATTCATACCAGCCTGTCAAGGATGGCTATTTCCCAAATCCTAGTTCCAGAGCATCCTGCCTTTGAAGTGCAAAGGTTTATCTTCTGAATCTTTTGTTACCGCTTCTTTCCTTGGAGTATAATTTAGCTTCCTGGCAAGCAGCTGGTTCCTAGGTCACAGATGAATATCAGACATTTGAAAAATCCATTCTCTCTTTCTATATGACCCCTTTTCTTAACACTGAGCTTTCTTGTGGCATTTAACATACACAAAATCACATAACAAAAAAAAAAGATATCTGCAAATAATGACTGGCAATGGATAGTTCTACGGACATGGATATGTTGTTCAATCCACACTTATTGGCAGGTTCCTTGCCGCTTTAAATCTTGGCGGAAGGTCTTCAAGCTGGATCCTCCCACCCACCCGGGTGGTAAAACTCTAGGCTCCGCCCCATGACGCCAGATCTTCCTTACTGCTTGGAAGCTCAGGTTCCCTCCTTAGAGCTCTGCATTTTAGACTGGATCCTAACTGTTCGGTTAGTCCGAAACTAGTTTTGAAGTTTTCTAAACTTCGGTCTTCATCTTCCCTTGCGGCTGCGATGGACAAATTGATTCCCGGCTTTCAGAGCTTTCAGAGGTGCCCTTGCAGGCAGAAAATGTCCAGGACAGATCCGCACTCCACGTGCGTCTACTGCCTAGGCCTAGACCACGACCCACAGGCCTGCGAGTTGTGCTGCTCTTTTTCGGCAACCGTCCTGGAAGACCGTGCTGCCCGATTGAAGCTCGGACGCCCCGAGAAGCGTTTCCCACCAGTAAAATCCAAAGAGGCTCGTTGGGCGGTGTCCGCAGCGGCTGGTTGGGCTGAGCAGCTCGAGCAGATGATCGCCCTCGAGGAGGAGGCGGCCCAGGCCGCATCTTCCTCCTCCTCAGCCACGGCATTTATCCCACTCTCTCTGAGTTCCTCGTAGTCAGCTTCATTCAAGGAGCTTTGTCATTCCCTTTCCACGAGGGTGAGGGCCTTCGGGACATTCTTCTCGGCCCAAGAAAAAGGTCGAAGGGTAAGTCCCCACGTCAGCATTTGTGGGAGCAGGAGAGGCCTCCTTCCCCGGAGAGCCGACCGTCAACTTTGGTCAAAGTTGCGGCTCAGGCCGCTGGCTTCAGTGTGTCCCCGTCAGGCCAGCCTGCCGAGACTCCCGTCGACGCAGTCGAGATTTTTCTCGATCCGTCGGATGGGCTGTCGACTGGTGAAGCCGACAACCCACCTTCACCGTTCCCCGGTGGAGACCGAGGATCTGCCTGCACCTTCAGGGCCACAGTCCCCTGCAGTGCCCGAGCCGAGGGAAGAGGCGGTGTCTCCTGCCCTTCCCAGACCCGCCTCGGTCCCCGAGGGTCTCGGTCAAACCTGTCCTCGCTGACATCGGTGGTCTCAGTCTCTGTACCAAGTAAGCGACGACACTGTTCCTCCTCGCCCTCTTCCTCGGATGAGGGAGGCTTCATGTAAATTACGTAGATGCTACGAGGAGCTTATGTGGCAGCAGTTACTGTTGTCTGGGTCTAAACTGACTCCGATTCAGCCCCCGGCCATCAAGTGGCTGTCGCCCGAACAACCGAAGCAACCGCTCGCCCCAGTCGAGTTGCCCGTTCCTGGGCCGGTTGTTCGGCCGAAATTGGCTGCTCCACCGATTGTGGTGGAACCTCCGCCTCCACAACCGAAGTCTGGGGCACCGACCAAGGATTCTCGGTTGGGTCATGGCTTGCCCCACAGGTTGTCGGTCACCCTCACTCCCGACCGTCCTCGGCAGGTAGAGGGTGGCTCAGGGCCGAGGCAGCTCTTCGCAGACTCTTCGTAATCTGACGACAACTCCTCCCTGTTCTCCAGGCAGGTCGACCTGGAGTCCTCCGGGGGCCAGTCATTGGACGATAGCCCATTGTCCTTCTTGGTTCTGCTTCAACTCATCTCGGAGTCCACTGGGATGCAGCTTGAGCCCATGTCCAAACGGGCAAAGTATCCGCTGACAGAGATACTGGACCGAGGGGATTCCCCCATGGAGGCCTTTCCGGTGGCTGAGGCCATTGTCGGCCCAGCCTTGGAGCTCTGGCAGCAGCCTGCTTCCTGTCCTGCACCCTCGGCTAGGATGGCCAGGAAGTATGTGGTCCCTACCGGCGCTTTGCCCAGTTTCTCGGAGCACCTCTCTGCCGAGGGGTTAGTCACCGACAGCGTCTTCCGGCGTTCCAGTAACGCTCGGGACATGGATAAGCCCCCTGACAAAGAGTCCAAAAAGCTGGACTTTGCTGGGTGCAAGGTGTACGCTGCGTCCTCCCTCGGCCTCCGACAGGCCAGCTCGGCCATGCTGATGGCACACTTCTCCCACGCCCTCTTGGGCTCCCTGGATGAGGTTGTCCCTCATCTCCCAGCTGACCTGCAGACCATGATCCGTCAGGTGTGGGTAGGGCGGTGGCGAAGCAGCAGCTTCAGACTGCTCTGGACATAGGTGATTCCTGTGCCAGGTCAGCAGCGGCCACGGTGGCCAGGCGCCGCAGGGTGTGGCTGAGGATGTCCACCTTCATGGCGGATACCCAGCACAAGTTAGCAGGACGTCCCCTTCTTAGTGACTGACCTCTTCAGCCCTGGAGTGGAGGGACGCCTCCAGTGGATTGAAAAGTCCAATGCCACCCTGGACTCGGTCACCTCCGCCCAGAGGGACAAAGGCCACCGTCAGCAACAGCATAAGTCCTTTCGTCCTTCAGCCCCTGCAGCTCGACCGGCCCAACAGCACCAGCAACAGGGCCAGCAGGCTCGCACTTGGCATCCCAAACCCAAGCCGGCGGCTTTCCTCCAACAGGAAGCAAGATGGTAAAGGCTCAGGAGGTCCCTCTGCTGGTTCCTCCTCCAAACCTGTCCAGTGATGGGTTGAGGGGTGCTGCCCCCAGCCTCGTCACTCCCCCCTGGGTTCCCCCCCGGGGGGACGGCTCCACCACTTTCTTTCCGCCTGGTCTGCTATCAACACGGACCTCTGAGTGTTGGAAGTGTGGAAAAGCCTGCCTCTGGAGTTCGAGCAGGCTCCTCCCTTTCGAGGCCGTCGCCTCGGGGGCCACGAAGTCCAGCGTCTCGCTGTCGTGCCTACTGACCCGAGCATTGCCCTGCTCCTCGAAAAGAGGTGATCAGGAGATGGCAGATCCTCCTCCAGACCCGGGTTCGTGTCCAGGTATTTTCTGGTCCCCAGACGGATGGGGCTGCGCCCCATTCTCGACCTGCACGACCTGAACAGGTTCCTAAGGTCTTGGACCTCCAGGATGGTCACTTTGCTCAGATAATACCATCCTTGGAACGAGGCTTGTGGTTCTGTTCCCTGGACCTCCAGGACGCTCTTTCACATCCCATCCGCCTGTCTCATCAGAGATTCTCTGCTTCAGAGCGGAGGGTCCTTTATGAGTTCCGGCCATGCCCTCGGCTCTCTCTAGCTCCCAGGGTCTTCACCAAATGCATGGCAGTGGTGTGATAGCATTCCTGCAGCTCGAAGGGTCCGGTGTACCCTACCTGGATGACTGGCTGATTGCAGCCCCACCAGAGCGGGAGGTGGAGCGGTCCAGAGATCTGGCCCTCCTGAGTACTCAGTGCAGTACTACGCCCCGATTCTGAAGAGGGACATCAAGTTATTGAGGTGCAGCGAGAGTGACAAAGATGATCAAGGGCTGGGGGACTTATCATATGAGAGGAGGTTGAAGGAGTTGAGAGGAGAGACAGGGGTGACATGATTGAAACCTTTAAATACATGAAAGGAATAAACAAGACGGGTACAGAGGGGCTGTTCAAAGTAAGGGAGGGGAGGGCCACCAGGGGCCATGATATGAGACTGGAGCGAGGAAGGTTCAGGAGGGAGATGAGGAGACACTTTTTTACAGAGAGGGTGGTGGCTGGGTGGAATGCATTACCTGCTGAAGTGGCATGCAGTAGAACAGTGGACTGCTTCAAATGAGGATGGGACAGGACAAGGGGGAGGGTTAATGAAGGGGAAGGGTGGAAGGGAGGGGCAGCTGCAGAATAAGGGGTGCTAGCTGCACATTCGAAGCAGACTTGATAGACCTCTAGGCCTTTATCTGCTGGCAAATTTCGTATGTTCGTAATCTTTAAGAATGCCCTAAAAAAAGAAATCACTTTCAACAATGTCTGCCACTGTTTTAACAGACCCCTACCAGTGTTAACTGGCTCTCCCACATGGGTCCTGCCTGTATGCTACTCACTTCTTTTTTCTTACATCCTTCTTCCTTTGTTCAGTTGCTGCACCTGTACTTTAACGTCTACTCTTTTCTTCACCTACATTTATAAGTGATAGTATAATACACTACTGCTGTGATACCTCCTTTGTAACTAATTTACCCACTTTGTAAATTGTAATTCTATATTCTACTGTTTAACTGTGTCAAATACCATTTTGTATTTATTTTCATTGTAACTACTGTGCAGCCTATGTATAACGAGGCTCTGATAGAGTTGATGATATCTGTTTGTCCCCTAGTGACACAGAACCTTTGCAAACAAGCATTTTGCTCAATAGTCTTCTCCAGTCTTAAGATAAACAGTTAAATAAAATATATAAAGTTATGCAAATCTGAAGCTGTTAATGGAGTTTCTAATGGAAAATTAAGCCACTCGGCCATGTTTGAGGCTTAATATCTCTAGCATTAATCACAATGTAAACTTTAAATAATTGGGATATTTTGATCTTCCTGGACTTTAGTCTTCACCATTTATTCATGCTACTGGGTTCTAGCTGGAGTGGCTAGGACCTTGTGGAAGTCAAAAATTTTAAGGAGGGCCAGTGCCGTGGTAGGACCGTACACGCGCAGCACCGTGGTAGGACCGCGCATGCGCAGCACCATGAGATTAGCTCGCATCTGTGTAGGCTACTTCATTATCAACCCTCTAACCACTTCAGTTCCTTTTTTTCCACTGAGTGTGTTTCAGTGACGATGCTCACCTGCCGGGAGTCAAAACTTCACATCTATACGTCCGTGGTTCTTCTTTTTAGGCAGGGGAAGGGCCCAGCCACCCACCCCCATCCCCAACCACCCCACGCTACACTCCTTTTATAGGGTACCACAGTTGTGACATTTCCTGTGGCAGAGCAGGAAGGGGCGGATCAGTGGGGCCTCCACAAGGTGATCTCATTTACAGGGCACTAGTAATTTAACTTGTTATAACAAGTTAAACAAAGCACAATTAAACCATTACTTGCATTTTTTTTCCTTCTAATTACTCTGACTAGGTTACAAACCCAGCAACTTATTTGGAATGGATTTCATTAACTGCAGGTACTGTGGAACAATTTTCAGAAGGACAGTCTTACAGGATTTAGGACACTGTCCTACATGCTGGAGCCTTTGGAGATCTTAGGTCTCAGCTCCGGGCAGCATGGGCAGAGATTGCCGCCTCAAATTTCATATTGAAGAGGAAATACATTATAAGAACCACCTGCCATTTCCCCAGCATCCAACAGAAAAACCTCGACCGCAGAGGGTAGTTGGTCCAGGAGGTTGGCAGGTGGTTAGGAGGAACAAATCAGGTGCCCCATCACTCTCTGCTCTCCAACACATTACCTCCAAAACCATATAAACACTACAAACAGGTATCTGCCTCTATCTCTGAAATCAAATAAAGAGGCAGAAGACACTGCAGAGCAGGACACTGCAGCACAGGAGCTAGCACAACAATACTCACCCAAATCAGGAACCAAAACTAAACAAGCACAAAGAAATCCAAAAAACTTCTGATCATAGGAGACTCCATGATTCGGGGAGTTGATACCCATCTCCAGCCAGGGGTGATGGTCAGATGTCTCCCAGGTACATCAGCATGGAGAGACACTGACCGCATTGCTAAAATTGTTCACAAAGCAGGAGAAAACATTGATGTCCTAGTACACATAGGGACTAATGATCTCGCCAGCCGGTCAGTTGTGGAGACCAAGGAACACCTGACTAGGCTGGGTGACAAACTATCATCTATTTCGTCCGGCATCTCCTTCTCTGAGATCCTGCCAGTCTGGGAGGGGCAGCAGATGGACGGAGAGGTCAGAGAAAGGGAGATAGGGAGCTAAACACGTGGCTCAAGGACTGGTGCCAGGAAAAGGACACAGATTTGTAGGAACTGGCAACAGTTCTGGGAGCGAAAGTTCTTTAAATTTGATGGACTGCATCTGACTAAAGAGGGAGTCAGTGCATTGGGGCAGAAGTTTGACGTCTTTGCAGAATATTTAAACTAGCAAATGGGGAGAGGGGTGCAGCACCCCATACGTTGAATGGGAAGAACACCCCTCCCCCCTCAGCTAGTGGTCAAACTGGAATTCAGTGTGTTTGCCGTTCATTTGCATCACCAGGTAAGAAAAAAGGTTTGTCTCCCCATACGATGCACAGGGGTAATGCCAAACCTCACCCAACAACTAACACACCAAAATCTGGCCAATGGAAAATCATGTACACAAATGCTCACAGCCTGGGAAATAAGATCCCAGACCTGCAGGCAATAATGTCAGAGGCTAAACTGGACATAGTAGCAATTAGTGAGACGTGGTTTACCAGTAACCACACTGGGAGACTTCAGTACCTGGCTATGTATTGTTCAGAAGAGACCGAGGTGCAAAAGGGGAGGAGTGGCCCTGTATGTTAATGAAAATATCAAAGCTACAGAAATTCAGAATTACATAAGGAGCCAGAAGAACTGTGGGTCACCCTGGAAACAGAAATGGGACAGCCATAAGAACTGGGGTTGTCTACAGGCCCCCAGACCAGAGGAGGACATAGACACATTACTGTTAGAAGATATCAAAACATGACAGCTAAAGGGAGGTTCTGATAATGGGAGACTTCAACATGCCAGATACAGATTGGTCAATACCAGCAGGAACATCTGCCAGAACTAGACTCATAGTGGATTCCCTGCAGGGAGGCCTCAAACAACTGGTACAGCAACCCACAAGAGACAGGGCTATCCTAGATCTAGTACTGACTAACAAAGAAGGGATCACAGATCTCCAGGTAGAAGGTCACCTGGGGGCCAGTGACCATCACATGGTATGGTTCAATTTGGCTACTACATCTAAATCATCCCATTCAAGGCAAAAATATGGGACTTCAGAGGAGCTGACTTTGATAAGATGCCAACAGAGTTAAGCTAGCCCTGGCAAAAGAAACACAGGTGAGAGGTACAGGCAAAGTGGGCAAGCATTAAGGATACAATACTTGAAGCAACATCCCATTGTGTTAGACAGAAAAGGAAGTGCAAAAGAAGAAACCACTTTGGTTCTCAAATACAGTAGCAGAAAAGGTCAGAGCCAAAAGGCTGGCCTTCAGAAAATATAAGGGAACACAGCGGGATGAAGATAGGGAGGCATACCAAACTGCCCTAAGGGAAGCAGGTAAGGCAGTAAGGCAGGCAAAGTCCCAAACTGAGGAAACACTAGCACAAACAGTAAAGAAGGTGACAAGACTTTCTATAGATACATTAGTGAAAGGAGAAAGTCCAGAGAGAGTATTGCTAAGCTTAATGGAGAAAAGGGAGCATGTGAGGAGGAGGACCCTGTAAGGCATCTATCCTAAATAGATACTTTTCTCAGTATTTACTGAAGAGAAGGTAGGGCAGGGCCCACAGCTCAACATCATGGACACAGGGGAGGGAGGTGAGCACTACTCCCTTCACAAAAGAAAGGGTCCTACAAGAGCTTGCTAAGCTCAGGGTGGATAAGGCAATGGGACCTGATGGCATACATCCCAGGGTACTTAAGGAGCTAAAGGAGGAACTAGCAGAGCCATTAGCAGAATTGTTTAGTGAGTCTCTGAGCACAGGAGAGGTCCCAGAAGACTGGAGAAGGGCTCATGTGATCCCACTCCACAAGAGTGGTAGCAGGGAGGAGGCGGGGAACTACAGACCGGTCAGTCTTACCTCAGTAGTGGGCAAGATTATGGAAGCACTCCTTAAGGAAAGGATAGTGCAACACCTGGAATCCATAGGGGCACAGGATCCAAGACAGCATGGGTTTACAAAAGGAAGGTCCTGTCAAACTAATCTCATAGATTTCTTTGACTGGGTAACCAGAGTGGTGGACCAAGGGGAGCAGTTGATGTCGCCTACCTTGACTTCAGCAAAGCTTTTGACAC
This sequence comes from Neoceratodus forsteri, assembly GCA_016271365.2. Taxonomy (NCBI): domain Eukaryota; kingdom Metazoa; phylum Chordata; order Ceratodontiformes; family Ceratodontidae; genus Neoceratodus; species Neoceratodus forsteri. The sequence goes on along the minus strand of CM057454.1, from coordinate 717,553,014 downwards.
TGTTCCACATAGAAGATTGATAAATAAGCTAGGTAGGCTGAATGTGGGTCAAGTTGGTCAACTGGGTGGCAAACTGGTTGACTGGCAGAAAACAGAGTGGTGGTAAATGGTATACAGTCAGAAGAGATGCAAGTCACAAGTGGGGTACCTCAGGGATCAGTCCTGGGGCCAGTCCTATTCAACATCTTCATTAGTGACCTGCAGATGGACTAGAGGGTAAGGCTTGTCTGTTTGCAGATGACACCAAGATCTGCAACAGAGTAGATGATCCAGATGGGGTGGGCAGAATGAGAAGAGATCTGGATAAACTAGCAGAATGGTCAGAAGAGTGGCAACTGGGATTTAATGCAAGAAGTGCAAAATCATGCACATAGGGAAGAGAAACCCTGAAGCCACTTATAGGCTGGGAGGAGTTGCTAGCAGTCACAAAGGAAGAAAGAGACTTGGGCATCATCATCACTGATGACCTGAAATCATCAAGCAGACCTCTAAAGCAGTAGGTAGGCTAGGGGGTGTTAGGGTGTGATAGTAGGGTATCACAAGTCGTAGAGGTAATAATCCCTCTGTACAAGACATTAGTTAGGCCCCATCTGGAGTACTGCGTGCAGTATTGGAAGCCACACCTTCACAAGGACATTAACCAAATTGAGGCAGTCAGAAGGGCAACCAAAATGGTGCAGGACTGCATCAGAAGACATATGAGGACAGATTAGCAGGCTCAATATGTATACCCTTGAGCAAAGGAGGGAGAGGTGATATGATCGAGACATTTAAACACCTTAAGGGCATAAACAAGGTGAAAGAGTCTAACATGTTTAAATATAAGAAAAATAGCAGGACAAGAGGACACAGCATGAGATTAGAGGGAGGCCGATTAAGGGGGAATGTGAGGAAATTCTTTTTCACAGAAAGGGTGGTAGATGCATGGAATGACTTACCACAAGAAGTAGTGGCTATGAATACAGTGCAGGGCTTCAAACAGGCATGGGATAGGCATAAGGGAGCAATACAAATGACTATGAATAGATAGGTCACTGACATAGCAAAGGCCGATGGCACATTTATAAGGTAGAAAAAGAAATGGGCAGACTGGATGGGCCTTGCGGTCCTTATCTGCCGTCAACTTCTATGTTTCTATACGACAGCAGCTTTAGTCATTCAGTTTAATTTTAGAATTATCATTCTTAATTGTTTTTAAAAAAGAAGAAAGAAAGGAAGAAACGTTTTTCTCTCAGCCTACCATCGACTGAGTGGACCATGGACGATATTGGCGACTGTAGGGAGACTTTGCTAGAAGGATGTTCTGGCAGTGAGTCTGTGTCCAGTCTGCTGCCATTTACGGACAGGCAGTCCAGTGCTTTGGTGGGGGAAGGACAGTCCTCCCGTAAGCACAAAAAAAGCGGAGCCCATTCCCCGTCATGATCAGGGATCCAGCGCTGCTCGACCTAGAGTTTTTCTCTTTCCTGACAAAAGAAGTAGTGCTGCTCAAGGTCACCGTCTGGAAGATCTACAAGGGAGTCTTTGGTAGTGGAGAGTGGTAGGAACACCTTCACCCCTCCAGGGTCCCAGGTGGCCTCCATTCTTAACGGCTGGAACTCTCGACACCGGAGCCCCTCTCTGTCCTCCTGCAGGGTTTCCAGTGGGCAGTTTCATCACTGGGCTGTTCTTATGAAGCAGTGGGTACTCATTCAGGCCTAAATACACCTGTAGATGGCATCTGAAAGCATAGCCACTCAGGCCAATAATGCCTGTAGATGTACTCAGCTGACTTTCACTAAGGCCAGGAAATGTCTGAGGAAGTCAGCAGTTTGTACCTAAATATTAAACAAACCAAATTGCTTAGAACTGATTGCATAGCACCGTTAGAAAGGTAATTTTTTGCCAAACAATGTTGCTGCTGATACTTTGTGTCTATCATGTATACTTTAGGAGTTAATCGCATTTGTTTAAGGTATGGTGTGCATGGCTGACATTTGTCTCTCAAGCCACACCTAAGCACATTGAATAAATCTGGAAAAAAAAGTTGTTTGGTGTTTCAGCTAGTATTAAATAAAAACTAAATGGATTACAATTGATTGCATAGCACTGTTAGAAAGGTAATTTTGTGCTGAACAATTTTGCCACTGATACTTTGTGTCTGTCATGTATATTTTAGGAGTTATTTGCATTTGTTTAAGGTATGGTGTGCGTGGCTGACATTTGTCTCTCTAAGCACCTTGAAAAAATCTGGAAAAAAAAAAAAGTTTGGTATTTCAGCTAGTATAAAATAAAAAAACAAATTGATTACAGTCGATTGCATAGCACCTTTGGAAAGGTAATGTTGTGCTGAACAACTTTGCCACTTGTACTTTGTGTTTAGCACTTACGGTTCAAGTGATATTAACATTTGTTATGGCATGCTGACAATGGTTTGATTTTGCTTAGAAAGGTCCAGGATGCAGTGCTAAGAGTATACAGGGCACAAGTGGTGGAAGTCTCAAAGAGCTCTTGTGGTGTGAATGAATTAAGATGATCTCCCTAGGAACGCTACAACCACTGATTCATTAACACAACTGGCTGGCATCTCTGGATATGCAGTATGCTTACCAGCATGTCCCTGTGCACCCAAGTCACCACAGGTACCTCCATTTTGTGACTCTGGGTCAACACTACCAGTTCAGAGTCCTGCCCTTTGGGCTTTCCTCGGCGCCTTGAGTCTTTACCAAGTGCTTCGCAGTTCTCATAGCGCAGCTCAAAAAACTCAGTATTCAGGTCTACCCTTACCTGGATGACTGGTTCCTAACAAGCCCTTCCAGACACAAGACGCAGGAAGCAGTTGCCACAGCTTCTCAGTTCATCACTTCCATGGGGGTGCTACTGAATCTGGAAAAATCCCAGCTTCAGCCCTCCCAACAGCTTCTCTTCATAGGAGCCCTCCTGGACACCTCCAGGGCAAGGACTTTCCTTCCAGAGGACAGGAAAAATAACATTTTCCAACTGGCTCACTACATCAGAGGGAATGACTCTGTGCGGGACCTCTCAATACAGCAGATGATGGGACTCATGGCATCGTCTGTTTTCATGGTACCTCTAGCCTGACTGCACATGAGGACAACGCAGTAGATGCTCAGCACACAGTGGTCACCGAACATGCATCTGCAGTCCTTCCGTATAGAAGTAATGGAACCTCTGACAAGATCACTTGCATGGTGGACACAGGAAGACAGGCATTTTCAAGCTCTACCCTTTGCCCCACTGGAATCTCAGATCACCATTACCCTGGATGCATCTCTGATCAGATGGGGAGCTCACTGTCAAGGCCTCCACACTCAGGGAATGTGGAGCCAGGAGGAGTCTCATCTACACATAAATGTTTTAGGGATGAGAGCTGTCCTATATGCTATCCAAGCCCTAAAGGATGTCCTCTGTCGCAAAGTAATTCTCCTTCAGACGGACAAAAAAAGGCTGTGATGTATTACATCAACAAGCAGTGTGGAATGCACTCATACCCTCTGTGCAGGGAGACCATGAGGGTGTGGGAGTGGTGCCTTGAGTGCGATGCTGTGATTCAGGCAGTCTGCCTGCCAGGAACCCAGAACAACCTGGCGGATCACCTCAGCAGAACACAGGCAGATCCACACGAATGATTGCTCGCACAAGACATCATGCAGTCACTATTCGACGAGTGGGGCAGTCCAGACCTGGATCTTTTTGCATCCGGACTCAATGCAAAACTGCCTCTAGTCTGCTCCCGAAATCCAGAACCTGGCATTTTCTGTCAGGATGTATTCGGACTGCAGTGGACAAGACGCTTTCTGTACGCATTTCCTCCTCTTCCATTAATTCAAAGGGTGTTGCTCAAACTGGAGGCACAAGGGGACAGGATGATTCTCATCGCCCCATACTGGCCTCAACAGATCTGGTTTCCAATGATCAGAAAGTTGTTGGAGGTCCCTCCAAGGCAATTGCCTTTGCGAACGGACCTCCTGACCCAGGTAACACTGGTCCATCCTAACCTGCACGCCCTTCATCTCCATGTCTAGCTTCTGAGGAGACAGAGGTGGGTAGGTTTAAAGTTTCTCAGAGAATCTTGGAGATCCTCTTGGCAGCGCACAAGCCTTCTACCAGGAAGACTTACACCACTAAATGGAAACGTTTCTCGATTTGGTGTGCTATGTTCTATCTAGATCCATTCCGTTGCCCACCAAATAAGGTGTTGGAGTACCTCTTAGACCACTCAAATGCAAGGCTGTGATATTCGACTGTAAAGGTACACCTCTGTGCGCTTTCTGCCTGTCATGAGCCAGTCCAGAATACGGCACTGGTTCAGCTACCGCTAGTCAAGAGGTTCTTCAAGGGCCCTCTTCACACAAAGCCTCTGGTTAAGAAACCAGTGGCGCTGAGGGTTGAGGCACTGGATGCCTTACCTCGTGCCATGCCTGTGACCTGGGTTCGGGAACAACCTTGGGTCATCGGAGAAATGGCATGGGAGGGAGTAGGACTGAGCAGCTGAAAGGCAGCTCTCCTCTAGTGGGGTGGTCGTGCCCCCCCCCCATAATTCTACTCCCACCGGGTGGAGGTCAGGTGGTTAGCGTAGGCGGGAGGGGTGGCAGTGTAGCAGGAGGGCCCTCTAGGGCATGACATGCGCACACCTGGGGTCAGGGCCTGGGAGAAAAAGCCTACAAAATGTATATTTATTAAAAAAAAAAAAAAAGAAAGAAAGAAACCGGTGGCTGCGTGGGACATTAATCTCATGCTAGACATACTCACTTGCAAACCTTTTGAGCCTCTAGCTTCGTGTGACTTGAAGTTTCTCACCTGGAAGACCGCCTTTCTGGTAGCCATTACTTCAGCTTGCATGGTCTCTGAAATACATGCCTTGGTCATAGACCCTCAGTATACTGTCTTTCACAAAGACAAAGTGTTACTCCATACTCACCCTAGGTTTCTACCCAAAGTGGTCTCGGAATTCCACCTCAACCAACCCTTGGTTTTCTCCACTTATTTCTCTAACTTCCAGAATGAGAGGAAAATCAACTTTCATTCTCCGAATGTTAAGACTGCTCTACGACTCTACATCGATAGAACAAGGGATATCAGTAAAGCCAAGCAATGCTTTGTATCATTCAGCATGGCCCAGCTGGGTCACCTGTGGCCATTAGATACATTTCGGCTTGGATAGTGGTATGCTTTCACCATTGCTACTCCATGGCATAGGTCAAGTTGGAAGGCCAGGTGCACACCCACTCCTGCTGTGGCGTTAGTGGTGTCCCTGGCAGAAATCTACTCTGTTCCCATTGCCGATGTTTGCAAACCGACTACTTGAAGCTCAGTGCATATGTTTGTGAAGTACAGTGCTCTTGATGTCAATGCCAGACAGCAAGCTTCAATTGGCAGGACAGTCCTTAATGAAATTCTGTCTTGAGTAAGCTCTGTCTCCTGCTGCTCTGCTCGGGGGGATTGGTTTAGCTTGGTACTTTAACCCAGTAGTATGAATAAACGGTGAAGACTTTAAAGTCCAGGAAGATAGGAAAATTACCTATCGTAATTCTTGATCTTCTTGGACAAGTCTTCACTGTTTAATCATATGCCCACATGACATCCCCTGGGCTCACTGATCTTATCTGTGTCAGTCTTCACCATTCATCACAGATGGGTACTGGCCGGAGATCAGGACCCCGAGGGAGCTTTATACTGCGTGGCGCTCGAGGGTTGGCCGTTAGGCTGTGTCGACTCCGCCTGCCTACCAGTTCTTCGTCTCCCGCCATCGAGGTCGCCTCGTGGGAAGCTTTTGCTGTAATTTAGGCCTTTCAGCCTGCTCAAAAAAATCGACGTCAGTCCGTCGGCCGTCTACCGGTTCTGGGTTCAGCCTCCACTCGACGTCGCCGGTAAGATCTTTCCTTTTATTTCAAATTGTGCGACTTCGAGTCTGTTTTGTGGTGTTTTTTTCTCTGTTGGTCATGTCTCGGTCGGAGGGAAAAAGTCTTCTAAGGCTGGTCGGCCCCCCATGCGTCGGTGCCCGTGCGGCCGAAAATATTCCGTCACTGACCAGCACGACCGGTGTCTCGCGTGTCTTGGCCTGCTTCACGACATGGATTCGTATGGCGCCTGCTTCTCCATGGACGCCGTGTCCTCGAACAGCGCTTCGTTGAAAGTAGAAATGACTCCGCCCGACTTTCGGGGTAGGGTTAGCACTTCGTTGGAGCCAAGCCACGCTCTCTCAGCCCTTCCTCCGGGTCCCCTCCGGTTCCTCACGGACCGAGGAGGAGAGCCTCGACTACCATAGCCTGGCCATTGCCGAGGCTCCTCCTGCAGCGCGGGCGCCCGTCCGCTTCCTCCCAGGAGAGGGCGGGGGCGCCCGCCCGCGGCAATTGCCCGCCGGGGTGAAGGCTCCCCGGTGTCGCTACTGCGGCTCGGAAGGCCAGGTCGAAGCGCCATCCTCGATGCCGTCGGTTGGTGCCGTAGACGCCCGGCACCATTCGATGAGCCTGTCGATTGCCGTCGTCAGCGCCGACTTCGTCGCTCAGCGCTGTGGGCCCTGTCGGCGCCATTCGCGCGCTGGCGCTGTTCACAGCGCCCGTGGGGCAGAGATCCGGCATCTTCTTTCACCATGTCTCGCCTCGGCGCGAGGTTGAACGCGGCGCCGTGCCTGGCTCGGACCATAGGGCCTTCGGCTCGGCTGTCGGTGCCGTCCTCGGCGCCGTCCATGCTCTCGGTGCCACTCTCGTGGCCTGAAGAGCGATCGGTGCCATGTTGGCGCGAGTCCGCCCTCGGGGCCGTCGGCGCTGGCCTCGGTGCGGCACGCGAGGGGCCTGGCGGTGTCGTCGTCGGGCTGAGATTGCTGCTAGGGCTGCTGATGGTGCCGTCTCTGTCCCTGGTACCGCCCCCGGTGCTAGTGGACTTGACGGTGCCGCATCTGGCCCTGGCTCTGGACCTTTGGCCCAAGCTGCCCTGGCGCCTTCTGCAAGCCCCGCCCACGGGGTTGCGGAGGGCACCGGTGCCGCCTCGGGCACAGCTCTGGCTGCCGGGCCCTCTGGCAAAGTTGGTTTCACCCGCCCTCCTACTGTTTGGCTCAGAGCCTTGGACTCTACCTCTTCGGAGTCTGGCTCGGAGTCAGACGGGCAGTCACACCCTTCGGGGTTGTCTGCGGAGGTGGGCGCTCCCGTGGTCTCATCGATGAGTCGTAGCCAGCCCCTGTCTGAGGAGAGTCAGGTGGCCCCGAGGCTAGGGTCAGTGGCGCTGACCAGCAGGCAGTGGTGCGTGCCACCATTGCTCTGTAACCTGGCCTTGGGGGTTTCATCGACCCCTCGGTGGTGGTACCCCCTCCAGTGGTGTGTCTTGATCGCCCAACTTTGGGGCCCATCGAGAAGCCTGCAGGAGGGGAGGGTGCTGTTCCCTGGGTCTCCCCTTCGGAGGCAGCCCAGAGATGCCAACTACCTAGGCTGGCCCTCTTGAGGAGGAGGAGGACTCTCTCGGACTCTGAGGGGTCGAGGGGTGTGGGGTTCAGCGCGTCAGCCTTTCTCTGGGGTCCACCAGGGCCCTGGGTGAAGCCGAAGTGCGGATTTCCACCCTTCTCCTTCCGGTTCCTTGAGGGGGTCCCATTCTTTTGAGGCAGGGGACCGTCCTTCTGGACTTTTACAGCCCCGGTCGCCTCACTGGGGGGATTCTTCTGGGTGCAGCCAAGGCAGTACCAACGTGGTTGTACAGCTGTCGGCTGTGGAGTCTTCCGGGGGGCACCCTCCTCGGGTGCTCATGGTCCGCTCCCTAGCCCTGGCGGAGGTCAGCCGACTTCCTTTCTCAGCTCTGCCCCTATCCCTCTGCCACATTCTCCGGCGCTCCCAGGCATTCTTGGTCCTAGCGGCCCTCTCACCTGGGAGCAGTTCAGGGCGGTGGCTGCTTGGTTCCCTGCCTACGTTAGGGCTATGGACAGCCAGGTTTTTCAACCTCCCCCCGTGCAGCCACCCTCGGAGCGTATGGTGACCTCCAGCTCCTCATCCCCCTCTTCTGGGGGAGAGGAACCCTCTGTCCACATCTCTCTGGCTGCTGATCTCTCCGAGTGCCAGCACTTCCTCGTGAGGATGCTGGAGGACTTGCACCTTTCTCCCTCTTCTATTAGCAATCCTGAGCATGCGGCGCACGCCTTTCTAGGCGATTTTGGTGAGGCCACCCTTGTGGTGCCGCTCTGGCCTGCTCCCTTTCGGGAGGCGTCCTTGCGTTTCTGGCAGAGGCCCTTCTCCGGAGTTCCTGCCCCTAGGGACCTCAGCCAGAGGTATTGCGCTTCCCCGGAGTCTCCAGGTTCTATGCCTCATCTGCAGTCCAGCTTGATGCATCTGGACACCCCTGATGGGCTTCGCGCCCTCCACCGTGACCGGCCCCCGGATCAAGACTCCTCGGATTTTGATTTTTGGGGGAGGAGGACCTTCTACTCGGCACGGTTGCTCCTTTCTATTTGCGCTCACCAGGCCCACTATGCAGCCTACAACAGGTTCTTGTGGTCCACGCTAGGTCAGATCCTAGCTGCTTTGCCTGACTCGGAGCAAACCAGACAAGCCATCGCGCTCTCTGCACGTGGCCTGGAGCTAGCAAGGCACCAAGCGAGGGCATCTTATGACGCCAGCGAGGTAGCTACCAGGGTTGTAGGGACAGCGATCTGCACCAGGAGATCGGCGTGGCTACGTCTTTCCCAGTTGTCACCCTTGGCCCTGCGTAGGGTGATTTGCTCCGCCCACTAGGGAACCTACCTCTTCTCCCGTAGAGCGAGACGGCGCTTGTCGGGGCAGCTTCCTTCCCCCTCCAGGGGGACCCCGTCTCGCTGTCCCCACTCTCGGGCCTCCTCAGGCCTGGAAGGTTCCCCCCCTTAGTGTGTCACCCACTGAGGGCTAAGGGACTCTGTCCCTTAGGGTGTAATGAATCAACCCCCTTGGGGGGGGCTTGGTACTCACCCATCTGTGATGAATGGTGAAGATGAACACAGATAAGATATGAAAATTACGTACCTACTGTAATTCTGATCTTTCTGTGTATCTTCACCATTCATCACAACCCCGTCCACCATCCCCCTGGGGCCTCAGTCTCTGGGCCTCCCTCCCTCTGTGGCTCCCCCTCTCTTTTGGAGCGGGGTAAAGTAGGGACACACAGGGGGTATTTTCCTTTAAAGGGTACAGCTCGAGCGGCACTCCTTCTCTACTACATGTCTCCACCCCGATGGGGTGGGAGTTGGTGGTTGCCCGCCTCCTGTTCTCCTTCTGGTTTCCATCCAACTGTTTAAAAAAAAAAAAAAAATCTCTTTTTTCACCAAACATCTTTCCTGAGAGAGTATTAAATCCCTGTACCCTGTCCTTCTTCCAGAATAGCCGACTCTGCTTCTGGGGTATTTGCCAGTTATTCTGTGCCTTGAATTCTGGCAGAGAGCTTTGCTACTCCTTGCAGTTCCTATACAATCTGGTGACGGACAAGGGTCTCGGATCCTTGTTACCTCTCACTCTCTACTAAATTTTCTCCCCTCCCTTCCCTTCCTTCTTCCGCTTCCAGAGATTGGGGCCCCTACCCAATCCCCTTAGTCTCATCTCTTCTCTGCTGTCCTCTCAGTCGTTATTTCTCCTTTTAGTTCAGTTTTTCCTTTCCTTTTTCTGTCCCTTGGACTCTCTTGTCCCACCCTCCATCCCTTCCTCTTACCTCTCCGGCGACTCAGAACTGGTAGGCAGGCGGAGTCGACACAGCCTAACGGCCAACCCTCGAGCACCACACAGTACATTTTGGCCTCGAGGTGGCACCGATGCTATGTCTGGCTCCACCTACCCTTTTAAAAAAAAAAAAAACTCCCTGGTCTGATCTCCGCCAGTACCCATCTGTGATGAGTGGTGAAGATACACAGAAAGATCAGAATTACGGTAGGTACATAATTTTCATATTCTGTTCCTGGTCTTCACTCCCTTGCTGCTTGAGCTATGAAGACATTTTATTTGACCCTTCTTATACGGGTCAAACAAGATCTGCAACAGGGTGGATACTCCAGAATGGGTGCAGAAAATGAAGAGGGACCTTGAGAAGCTTGAAAGATGGTCAAAGATGTGGCAGCTGAGGTTCAGTGCAAAGAAGTGCAAAATAATGCACCTGAGTAAAGGGAACCCTGGGGAGAGCTTCAGGTTGGGGGGGGGGCTGACTGTCACCAAAGAGTAAAGGAACCTAGAGGTTATCATCTCTGATGACATTAAGGTATCAAAGCAGTGTACAAAGGTGGCAGGGAGGGCCAGTGGGATGCTGGGGTCCTTAGGCAGGGATATCACTAGCAGAAGGCGGGAGGTGGTGATGTCATTGTATAAAACATTGGTAAGGCCTTACCTGGAATACTGCATGCAGTTCTGGAGACCACACCTATGCAAGGACATAGATAAGGTGCAGATGATCCAGAGAAGGGCGACAAAGATGGTGCACGGCTTATACCACAAAACATATGAGTTGAGACTAATGGACCTCAATATGTGCTCGCTGGAGGAAAGGAGACAGCGGGGGGACATGATTGAAACTTTCAAATACCTCAAGGGCATAAACAAGGTGCAGGTGGGGAACCTTTTCCAGTGCAGAAAAGTACTAGAACAAGGGGGCACAATATGAAATCGGAAGGGGGGTAGATTAAAAGGTAATGTGAGGAAGTTTTTCTACACAGAAAGGGTGGTTGACACGGGGAATAGTCGGCCACAGGAGGTAGTGAGGGTAAGCACAGTGGAGAGGTTTAAGCATGCTTGGGACAGGCACAAGCCTGAGAGAGAAGGGAGTGATGAAAAGCCATTTATCACATATGATCAGTGGCCACGTACAATATATAGGGCCTAAGGGCAGACTGGATGGGCCTAGTCCTTATCTGCCGACAATTTTGATCTTTCTAGGTAAGGGGCTGTATTATGCCCTTGTCAAGTTAGGTGTTTATTTAGTCTTATTTATGCTGCACCTTCTCAGTCAAAAATATACTGAGGCGATTGGAGGGTCAACACCGACATAGCCTACACAGGTGTGAGCTAATCTTGTGGAGCCGCGCATGTGCGGTCCTACCACGGTGCTGGCTGTCCTAAAGATTTTTGGCTCCCGCAGGGTCCTAGCACCTCCAGCTAGAAACCAGCAGTATGAATAAACGCTGAAGAGTTGTCCAAGAAGATCAAGAATTACAGTAGGTATGTAATTTTCATTTTTTGTTACTAAAATAAATTAAGAAGTAAAGTTTACAGATTACCATGCTCTCTATTATATTACATCAAAGATGGTAAATTGGCCATCTTCTACATTTTGTGAAAAAAAATATGTATCTCTGTTTATGAAGCTGTATTAAATCTGTGACTATTATTAGATATAAATAAGCAATAACGGGTTCTCCAGCAATGATGTCTGTTCAGTAACAGGCTGCTAAACTACACAGATCAGAGAAACTGGTAATTTATTGCCAAAACTGCAATTTGGTATTAACAAAAACATCCGTAACTCAAACAGTAAAACAAGTATTGTCAAAAGAAAGACATAATGTTAAAGGTCTCAAGTTTATTATTTGAAACACATTTTTTTTTATATAACTCATCTTTATTTCACACAATGATACAGCAGAATGGTACATTGTACATTGGTGTACAAAAAAACGTTCTACACCAACATTTTACACCAAGCTACAAGGTTCTCTGTCGTTCAGTACACCTAAACAGTTTGATCCCTCTCTAAACAAGAGGGACCATTATTAAGATCCTGGAATAGGAAATTGAAAATCATATTATACCGAAGTCCACAATCAGAAATACTGCTGTACACAAAGGGTATAACTAAACAGAACAAAGTCCAGTAAATGTATGAATATTACAGCTGTTTACTGGAACCTGGAAATAAAAAGAAAAAAAGAGAAACAGTAAAAGAAAAAAAAAGGAAACAGTGGCCCAACTTTTGCCTGCCCGTCTGTCCTCACCCCCATTTATCTACCTGACTCATTTGACTATGTATACTTTCTACTGAGCGGTTGTCGCTGTTGTGACCTAATGTCCACTCTTTGTACAGCATTAGTCAGTGAGAAGATGGAGAAAAATCAGCTATGTAGAACACTTTTAAACCGTTGCTATTTCTAAAACATTAGTGCTGGTACCTATTGTAAAATAAACTTTGCTTACTTTTTGTTTCAGTATTATTCAGGAAAAAGTAGCAGAATTCTTAAGAGCAGCAGCAGTAAAGTTCAGAAAATGCAGCAGTTAATTGTTTATTTTACTAGGTCTGTTTCGTTTTTCAATATCAAAAATACTTAAACTGAACGCAGCTAAAAATTAGAATTATTATTAGCTTACAGTTGGTTATAGGAAGGTGAGTGAAAAAATAACAGTACAACGTGGACTTGACATTAGTGATATAAATTAGTAACAGTGCATCAGTCTTATATCCATTAACCCTGTTACCATTTTTGTAAACAGGAAGAGGAAATAAGGTTACCATTTAAATTGGACAAATCTGTCGCTCTGGATGAGGTTGGGGACGAGTTAAATGAAGAGCCTGCCATGCAGTCTGACATCGGGAAGGAGACAACAAAAGATGTTTCCAAAGATTTACCTTCTTCTGCTGCTTCTGTCAGAAAAGAGCCTCCAGTGCAACCCAACACACCAAAGGAGGAAAGCAAGGATGTTTCTGAAGATTTCCTTTCCTCTGCTGCTTGTGTCAAAAAGCTTTCTGTGCAGTCAGACATCCACAAAGAAGAAATCAAAGATGTTCCTGAAAAGTTACCTTCTTCGGCTCCAAGTCTGGCAAAAATGCCTCTTGTGCATCTTGACATCCTCAAAGAAGAAAGCGTGGAGGTTTCAGAAGATGTGCTTTCCTCTGCTTCTAGTGTCACACAGGAGTCTCCTTGGCTATCTGACACACCTAAAACAGAGAATGCTTCAAAAGATATACCTTCCTGTGCTCCTAATGTCGAACCTGCCTTGCAGTCTGGCACACCAAAAGGAAAAAGAAGAGCAGTTCCCGAAGATTCACCTTCCTCAATGCCTAGTGCAAAAAAAGAATCTCCCTTGCAACATAAAATTCTAAAAGAGAAAATAAAGGATGTTCACAAAGATTTACCTTCCTCTGCTCCTAGTGCCAAAAAAAAGAAAAGTGCAAACACTACCAAAGACGATTTGGCCTTTGTCACTTTGGATGAGATCGGAGAAGAGGAGGATTCTGCTGTACCGACTGAAAATACAATTCCAGTCTGCCAGAATGAAGGGCAAGTGCTAGTAACAGTGGATGAACATGGGCCAGACGAGGGTCTTCTTTCAGAGACAGAAAAAAAAACACACATACTTGTGACATTAGATGAGGTGGGTGGCGAGGATGAGGTTAACCCACTGATGTCTAAAGATAGTACTTCACAAGACAAAGATCAAGCAGAGGATTACCTTGGTTCACAAAGAGCAGGCGGACAACCCCTGGTTACTCTAGATGAAATAGGAGAAGAGGACGATGAATATGTCTCGACTACTAGGTTGCCTGTCTTGACTGAGAATGCAGGAGTCCGCACCAAAGCAGAAAAGTCAGTTGAAGAACACAAAGCAGTTACAGAAGATCTGTTGGGAAGCACAGTCAGCATTTCATATCCTGTGTTTAAAGAGACTTCACTTGTTACAGTTGATGAAATACAGGGAGACAAATCAGACCTGTCTTTTGGAACTTCAGATGAAAGTAGTGAAGAAGATAATGATGCCTGTTCCCTTTGCAGTAGTTTTATGGATGACATGAACTTTGTTACTGTTGATGAGGTAGGAGAGGATGATGAGGACCAGATGGCCGAATTGGAAACATCAGCAGTAGATGAATGCCAGTTGGAAGATGAGTCTTCACCTAGCATTAAGGAACCGACAAAGAGAACATTGGGCAGACCAAGAGGAAAGAAGAGAAAGCAAGCTCCAGGAAATCAGTGCTACGTAAGATGCACCAATTAGAAGCTGAAAGTTTCAGGTTTTACAGATGTTGCAATGTATTTATAGATCTTACTTCGAGGGGGCTCTTGCAACAGGCAACACTGGTGGGACTAAGCCACCAGCCACTAGGAGCACATGGAAAACTTCTAGCTAGCAGTCTAGAGTAGGATACCACCGTGGCATTGGCACGCCAACAGCTGTCCTGTGGTATAAAAGGGGTAGTCCCCCAGACCTACCTCAGTTCTTTTCCCTCTGTCGACCCATGCATGTTGGACCTTCACGAATGCCAGCATCAGTCTGTCACCATTTTTCTCATGCTCTGCACTGCAGTTCTTTTATTTTCTTTTCAGTAAAATATTGTTTTTTGGTGGTGTTTTGCTTTTGTTTATATCTTCTTCTCCAGCTTTGTCTTCCAACTGGCCTGCATTGTGAGCCTTCGGGAAGCTGCTCCCATCCAAGGATGGCCACACTTCTTGCCTGCTCTGCTTAGACCCGGACCATGAAACTGAGGCCTTCCAGGACTTCAGCATGGCCACAAGGAGATGCCATTTGAGGACCCTCCAGAGCTGCTTGCTACAGCAGAAGGTAGCTGCAATGGAGAAGGAGCTTATGTCCAAAAGTTCCTCTTCTTCCGTGGCCTCTGGGGCGTTGACTTCTGTCCAGAAGGAGAAGTCATCCAGCGGGAAGCATAAGCATCGGGACCATCCTCCATCAGCTTCCTGCTATAGGTCACCACATAACGTAAGCCAGTGACTGCCTCCTGGTTTTCCTTCTGCGGGAGGTCAGCCCCTCTGCCTTTGGCAGCCCTTTCCCCTTCCGGGTTGCCAGTCTCTCTAGTTCGGGCAATGGACTTCATCCCGTGCCTCCCAGCCCTTGACGCTCAGGCCCATTGTTCCTATGGGTCCTCAGCCAAATGCCCGGGGTTGTCTTCTCGGGTGGTGGTTCTTTGCCCGTCACCCTCCCCCGGTCTTGGTGTTGCCATTGTCAGTTCCCATTTCTGGGGCAGACGCCTCTCAGCATTACTTGGAGCAACTACCCGTTTCTTCCACTCAGGTGGCACCTTTGCCTCCATCTCAAGAGAACTCCCCTGCACCAGCTGTTTTGCCGAACCAGCGTTCGCCATCACCTGTCAGGAGGCCGACACCCGCAGTAATGTCACCTGCCCTGCCGACTCCTCACCCTTCATCACCTCCGCCTCAACAGGAACCGCAGTCAACACCGGCTGGCCCTTCGGGTAATCCCCAGCCGGAGCCTGCAGGTCCAATGCCTGGGTACCTGATGCCTCAGAGACTGCTGCCTGGGTACCCATTGCCTCAGGGACTGACACCAGGGCACCCAACACCTCCGGGGGCTGATGCAGGGGTACTCGACACCTGAAGGTCCAATGCCTGGGTACCCGACACCTCCAGGACCAGTGCCTGGGTTCTCAACGCCACCTCCTCAGTAACCTTACCCACAGTATAATTCACCTTCTCTGGTGGATTATAACGTGCTGTTTTCAGTCTCCTGGACTTTTGTGATGGATAATGATACTCCCAGGAGGCCTGCTACTCCTCCTTCTACTCAGGACCCTCCTGCTCCAGACACTGGCCATCACAAATACCATCACAGGGAGGACCATTGTCTGCAGATGCCTATCCCAAAGAGTGACTCATCTGGGGAGGATTCCTCCTCTTCCTCTTCAGAGGCCTCGGAGGATTCTGACACTAAGCCCCTCAAGGAAACCCCCAAATCCCCTCCCCCCCGGACGATTCCTTATTTTTGGACGTGATGTGACACATACAGTCCCTGATGGGGTGAGAAACAAAGCAGCTAGATCCTGAGCGCCGACACCTGGCTGTCTACCTCTGCAAAAAGGAGACCCTCCATCTGGTAGTGCCTTCCCTCATTGATTCATACGAGAACGTCACTATGGTGACTTGGAAGCATCCTTCTTCCACTCCACGCCTTGTCCAAAAAGGCTGATCACCTTTACCATGCACCCGTGGGTAAACCTTGTTTAGGCAAGCAGCCTGAGGTGGATTCTGTGGTCATGAATGTGTTCCATGAGCGCACTAAAAAACCCAGGCACCTCAGCACCCAAGCTCCTGACAAGGAATCTCACCAGATTGACCAGCTTGGCAAGCGAGTTTATGCTTTTGCCACTCTGGCCATCAGAATTACCTGGCCCAGGTGGTACAGTACAAAAATGCCCTGTGGGACCAGGCCAGTGATCTTGTGAAAGCCCTTCCAGAAGATTCCATGAAAGCCCATCTGGCTCGAATGTTCAGCCGCACCCGCAGAATCAGCACTTCACGCCCAGTCAAGGGTAAGTGGAGGACAGAAAGGAGTTTGGGGTTAAGTAAAAAAGCACAACAAAAGGAACAATTAGCTTAATCGGAGGGCGCGGAGGTACAGAACAGGGTACAAGATGTTAAGGTGGGCGGGGGAAGGCAGAGAAGGCTGTTTAGAGGGTCATTGAGATTGGCACCAACAGCTGCAAACTTAGAACTAAGAATTTAAACCGAGGGCAAGGAGGAAGGGGGGTGCAGAGGAACAGAGTTGCAGAGAAGTTCAAAGATGGTGTAGAGGGGAAGAGAACAGGTATTAAGGTTTTAGGCAAGCAGAGCAGTGGGAGAGGTTACAGCAGAGGAAGCAGCAGATTTCAATACAGTTCCTTTCAAACACATTTCAGCTAAATCCCAGAGCATTATACCCAAACAGTGGCAATTAAAATTACAGTACTTTTCCCAATTAGTTCAGTTTAAATTCGCAGTACAGTTCCCCCAGAAAATCCTGTTCTCCTCAGACCCAGAGGCAGGGTTTAAACAATCCCCAAAAATTCAAAACAGATAAGAGGAGGAAGGAAAAGTAATTTGTGTCCTGAGGCGAGCCGAGATTGCAGATCAACGCTGGATATGCTGGCTTAAGAGGTGTCCAGTCAGCAAAAGAGCCACGCGAGCAGCTGCCAATGGCTTGCTATAAGAGAGAGCCCAAGGACCAATCCACGTCCTGTCTGGCAGTCCTGGGACTAGCTAGAGTCCATACCTGTTCAGGGTAGCTTGCTGGCGAGCAGAAGAGGTGGCGCGATCTGCAGGCTGTTCAGCCATGGGATCATTGCTCCACGCCCGGTCAGGGGTGAGTGGAGAACCTGTTCAGGGTAGCTTGCTGGCTGGCAGAAGAAGTGGCACGGTCTGCAGGCAGTCTGTGGAGGGGTGGTGGTATAACAGATGGTCCAGATGCAGAACTTCATGTTCAACACACAATCTCTGTGTGATGTTTATTTAAAATACTGTTGATTACCTTCAGCAATGGCATATCCCTTCTTCAATATATCATTTTGCAGCAACAGACTATGCATGTCCTTCATCTGCACTTAATCAGCACCTACTGATCTAACTTTTCAATTGAGATTCAGCTTCTTCTTTGTGTAAAGCTACCAACTTTTTGAGGCCTAAAAGTGGGACAGGGCCCATCCTGACCATGCCCCCTCCACCCCCACCGTGTCACGTTCACGGGCACCACTGCAGACAACGCTGCACACAGTCAAATGTTGCTGCTTGCTCTGGCCATGCCACCCCACAGTAACACCAGTAGCAAACAGCCAGGTTGAAAGAGTACATCACTCCTGATTTATTAACTAATGTACAGAAAAGTTTATTAGAAGCAAACCTGCGTTAAACTGTGTTCAGACATTCAAGCTGCATGTATTGCTCCTCCTAACAGTCCCATCACAACCTGCTGACACTCCTCTCATTTGCTGAGCAAACTTCACTTCAGTGACTCCCACCAGCACACCAGATTGTTTTAACACACTTCCCTGCAGCTGATCAGGTTCGGGTACCTTAGTTCACTGCTGCTGGTCTCTTCTGTCTGGAGTCCCTCTCAGCTGCTGGCAGGCAGCCGTCCACATGCACTTGTTTGCACTACTATCCAGTCTAACCTAACAGGAAGGAACATGCTTTACCGTGCTCCCACTGACCTGCTTGCGGTGCAACATAGGCTCACTCAGGGGTTGACGTTGCAAACTGCTGTCCAGCTCAAGAAGCACCACAGAGATGCTGAAATAACTGTAAATCATGGATTAGCAGTCAGCAAAAAAAAAAAGGGACAAAACTGGGACAAGTAAGCAAAAACCAGGACAAAAGTGACATTTTGCAAAACTTGTGGGGATACTGGGACATGCTGCCTAAAACAGGGATTGTCCTGGGAAAATAGGGACTGTTGGTAGCTTTACTTATGTGGGCCTTGTTTGCTTGGGTGATGGGGTCTCAAATTAAAAAAAAAGAACAAGCTAAAGACAAAGAACCATAGAGCAGAAGCACTGAAGCAAGGGTTACCCAAAAAGGCTTTGGCAATAAGCCAAGTTTCAAATAAACACAACATCGAAGAAAGACTAAAGGAGCTTAATATGTATACTCTTGAGGTAAGAAGGGAGAGAGGGGACATGATAGAAACTTTCAAGTACCTCAAGGGAATTAACAAAGTCCAAGAGGGTAGCATCTTCCAGAAAAAGAGATGTGCAAGAACAAGAGGGCACAATTTGAAGATAGAGGGGGGAAGGCTCAGGGGTAATGTGAGAGTATTTTTCACTGAGAGGTTGTGGATGCATGGAACAGCCTCCCTGAGGAGGCTGTGGAGTCAAGAACAGTGGGGGACTTCAAGAATGCATGGGACAGGCATAAGGCAGACCTAGGGGCGGGTAAGAGGAAATAAGCTGTTGGTTAACTAGGATCTGCAGCTTATCTGTTAGGTAGGAAAATGGGCAGACTAGGTGGGCCAAGCGGTCCTTATCTGCCGTCAAATTCTATGTTTCTATCACACATACTCCCATAATGCAAAGCACCATGAAGTTCCAGAGTGGCTCAGTTTACAGCAGGAATACATGGTAACCAAAAGGGCCTCTTAAACAATCTGCAATGTACATGCATTTAAATAGCACAATTGGGGGGGGTTTCTGATATCTCTACCCTGGTAACTTAATTTCTATAATGCAGTCACCTAGTACTTTTTACTTTTATCAAAAACACGTAGTGCCATGGTATTTGCAACATTTACAGGATTCGTACACATAAGGTACATACATCAAGGTTTTTAATGACATAGTGCCATTGCATACTAAATCCAACGAGGAACATCAGCTTGGAGGTCACAACAGTAGCCTCCCTGTACGAGGACCTGAGCGGGAAAAGGAGAATTAAAGAGGACACTATAGCATAGTTAAGAAAGGGGAGGGGTGCCCATAGGTGGCCAACCTTATGGACTAGAAATTGTATAGGATGGATTAGGCTAAGTAATAGAAGAACTGTTGCAACATATTTAAGAAAATGTCAGGCCTCAAAAGGTACAGGATCTCCCTGTCACATATCCCCCACTTCAAGAGGGAAGCAGTTATCTCATACTGCTTACCACCTTCCTGTCCCAGGAAGGGATGGAGCTTCCACCCATCCATCTTCAGAAGCTCTGCCTCAGGGTCCCTATTAACGATAAACATTCCATCATAAACATAGTGGATATCATCATTCTTTACCCTGAGGCATTAACACATTTCTCAACATAGACTAATGGCACCTTCCCTGTACTATCTTCTTTTAAGGAAAGTATGTCATATTTCATTGACATCAATTCCTGCACCATATCTAAACATGAAATTGGCATTTACATGTTTTGTCCCTGCCTTGTGGGACACAATAAATCGATAAGGCTGAAGAGCTAAGTACCACCACATTATACAGGGATTTTTTTTCTCTCATTTGGTGCAACCAGCAGAGGGGGTTGTGATCAGTTAAAACCTTAAATTCAGCCCCCCATTAGTAATATTTCAGAGACTCAATAGCCCACTTCAGAGCTAAGCATTCTTTCTCTATGGTAGCATATCTTCTATCCCTTTCATGTAGCTTCCTGCTGATATACATGATCGGATGTTCTTCTCCATCTGTTTTCTGAGATAAGACTAGCCCGTACCATTCTCTGATGCATCGGTTTGAACCTCAAACACTTGGTTGAATTCAGGGCTTTTCAATACAGGAGTTGTACATAGAATGGCCGTGATATTCCTAAATGCCTCATCACAAATAGGGGTCCACTGAACCTTATTCAGGCACCTCTTTTTAGTGGGAGCTGTCAAAGGACTAGCAATGGCAGACCATCCCAGTGGCACTGAGGGTTGAGGCGCTGGATGCCACACCTCACATTACACTGGTGACCCGGGTTTGGGAGCGACCTCAGAGTGTCAGCGTGGGGAGGGGAGGGCAGAGCATGATCAAGCATGCCGATGGGCAGCTCTCCTCTCCCGGGGGTGGTGAGAGTGGGGTTGGCATACCCCCCGTAGTTCTGCTCCCACCGGGTGGAGGTCTGGTGAGTAGCATAGGCGGAGAGGGGGCGGCAAACAATTACGGGAGGTGGAATGGGCTGAGCTGGCACTACAGGGTGCATAGCGTGCTTCCACATGCTCGCACAGCCATGTGCCGAATGCCTCGGGGGGTCAGGGAAAACCTGCAAAAACACCTATATGTCCCTATGCTTGAGTTGCTAGGAGGAGGCGGCAGGACCGTTAACTTGATTAAAAAAAAAAAAAAAAAAAAAGGAATAACAATGGCTGAGAAACCAGCCAAGCCTAGGAAAGATCTGACATGCTTTTTTGTGGTAGGTATAGGGCTGTTTGCTACTACTGTAACCTTTTCTACCTCAGGCTTCACTTGTCCATTGCCCAAAATGAATTCTAGGTATCTTGTCTCGGTCTTTGCTAGGGCACACTTAGCAGGGTTAATGGTCACTCCCCACTCCTTTATTGCTTGCAATACCTGGGACAAGTGTCTAACATGGGTTTCCCAGTCAGGACTGAATATGACCGCATCATCCAAATAAGCTGCACAGTACTCAATGTGTGGTCTTAGTATGTGGTCCATAAAATGCTGAAAAGTGGCTGGGGCTCCATGTGGTCTGAATGGCATTGTGACAAATTGGTATGAACCGATTGGGGCGCTAAATGCGGTTTCATCTTGTGAATCGGGCAACAAAGGGATTTGCCAATATCCCTTATTGAGGTCAAGGATGGAGATATACTGTGCATTGCCTAGCCTGTCAATGAAGTAATTTATTTGGGGCATTGGGTAGCCATCGAATAGTGACACATTAAGCTTTCTAAAAATCTAGGCATAGACTTATCCCACCCTCTTTCTTGTCTGCTGTGACCATCGGTGAAGGCCATGCACTCTTTAAATACACAGTTATGCCTAACTGCTCCATTTTTCTGACTTCCTGAATCACGTCATCCCTCACCTTCATGGGAAATCTGTAGGGCTTTTGGTGTATGAGCTTGTCTTGTGTGGCAGTTATGATGTGCACAATTCCTTTGGCCCTTCCCAGGACGTTTGTGAATATGGGCTCAAATTCTTGTCATACCCTCTGCAAATCTGTCTGTTGCTAAGGCTCCAATTCATGGTTTATCTGAATCTCCTACAATGGTCCTGACTGCTCTAGCCTTTTATAGGCAACCTCTAGCTCTGACTCACTAACTTCAGGATGGATATAAAGAGAAGGGTTAGGCTTCTCATGCCGTTTCCTAAGGAGGCTCACATGGTAAATTTTCTGGACGGGTCTCTTTCCGGGCATGCTAAGCTCATAGTTCACTACTCCTGTCTGCCTCAAAATGGTGAAGGGGCCCGGCCATTTCATGAGTAGTTTGTTCTCTGTGGAGGAAAGGAGTAACAACACTTTGTCTCCTTACTGAAATGTTGTAGTCTTCAAACTCTGGTCGTATCTTTCTTTCTGCAAATCTTGCTTCTGTTCTAAGCTCTGGTGTGCCAAGCTAATGTACCTCACCAGGCATTTGCGTAACTGAGTCATATACTCTACGACATTAAGATGTCCCACCTTCTTCCCAGTGTTCTTTAACCACATCCAGTGGTCCCCTTTGGTTCCTCCCTTATAATAATGAAAAAGGAGAGAAACAAGTGGATGCTTGAGGGAATTCTCTGTAAATGAAAAGTAAATAGGGGAGGTACCTATCCCAATCTTTACCTTCTTCTTTTACATACTTCCTCAACATTCTCTTTAATGTCTGATTGAACTTCATTATGAGCCAGCAGTCTGTGGGTGGTGTGGTGAGATATGCACTACTACCACACCCAGCAAACGGTACAATTCTTCTAGCAGATGTGCATTAAAATTACTCCCCTGCTCAGTAAGTATTTCCTGGAGGATTCCCATGTGGCTAAATACCTTTGTTAGCTCCTCTGCTAACCTTGGGGTGGTGACACTTCTCATAGGGATAGCTTCTGGGTAGCGGGTAATGTAATCACCTAAGACCAGTACAGATCTGTTACCCTTGGCGCTCTTTTCAAGGGGGCCCACTACATCCATGGCTATCCTGTCAAAGGAGTTAGTCACAACAGGGATGGGTTGTAGTGGTACTCTATCCCTTTTTTCCTACCTGAGCTACCTTCTAAAACTCAGCACACACTTTACAATACGCAGCTGTGTTCTTCTGGATAGAGGGCCAATAAAACCTGGGTAATATCCTGTTCAGGGTGCTATCTCTCCTTGCATGGCCTGCTAAAGGGATGTCATGCGCCCGATACATTATTTGGGAGAAGAATTTTTCTGGAACCATTAGTTGGTATACTGCCTCTCCAGTTCTGGAGTTAGTGTATTCTCTATACAGTATTCCCTGTTTTACAACAAACTGAGGGGAACCTTTTTCCAGTCCCTTCCCCACCTTTGAAAAAAGGCTAAGTGAAGGGTCTGCTTTTTGCTCATGTTGCATATCACATTTAAAAGTGTGTCCCAAGTCTGCCTGTATACCAACATGGGTGTCAGTCCAGTCCTTCTTTAGCTTCCTCTTCTCCACCGTAGTTTTACAGTCCTTGCCAGGATCCTCAAAAACATCATCATCAGATGGGAACACAGATGGTAAATGTCCCTTCTTCACTTGAGCTCTGGTGGTTACAGCAACTACAGCAGAGTCCTGGGCGGCATGAGGATCTGTAAATGAAGCACAGTCTAGGTGGTCATGCCGATAACAACTGGCACGGGTAGGCAAGGTACCAACCGCACTTCTACCTCATGTGTCTTTTCTTGAACAGTCATTTGTATGGTGGCTATAGGGTAGCAATGGTATTTCCATGCACACAGATGGCTGCTGTATCCATCCCTTTATTATTCCTAGTAACCAGATCTGCTTGCACAATAGTCGGACGACTCCCTGAATCGATCAGTCCCATCATCTGCTGTGATCCAGTCTGCACAGTAGCCATAAAGTGACACCAGTTCACTAAGGCTATGTGAGCTGTCTCTTTGTTATGTTGTTTTTGTTAGGAGAGTTTATTACATAATGTCCCTTATTTTGGTACCCATGACATACGATCTCTGCTACTGGGAATCCCCCTCCCCCCCCCAAGCTCTCTAGTCTTGTTTCACTGGGCCTAGATTTGACAGTTTATAAGTAAAAGGGTTCCTTACCGGATTGCTGATGGTCACAGCTGCTGATGTCCCTTGGAACCCTCTGGGTCTGGATAGTCGTGCTGCCAGGTTTTATCTGCAGAATCAGGCCGAACCCAACGTTGTACATCCTGGGGTAAAACTTTAATAAACTGTTCAATAATTACTGCCTCCAGAAGTTGGTCCTTGATGTTGTTATCTGGCTACAACCATTTGTAGCAGAGCTCCTTGAGACGGACATAACTCTTTGGAGCAGGGGGGGATAGGTTTCATTGTTTATGTCATGGCGCCTGAGGATCTCCTGCTTCACACGGTCATAATCCTCTGCCTCTCGGGAGTTCATGTGGCTATAAACCAACTGGGCACTGCCTGACAGGTGTGGTGCCAGTCAAAAAACCCACTGTTCCCTTGGCCATGCACATGTTCAAGCAATCCTCTCAGATGCTGTGAAGTAGGCTTCAGCGTCATCACTGTCTGAAAATGTAGACAATTTTTTGTCTTTTAGGCTACTGGCTTTTTCTGTTTGTCCTGCATCGATGGCATGCAAGACCCTCATGGTATCCGCCCATTTGGCATGTTGCCTTCTTAGCTCAATGTCTCCATCTCTTTCCATCTGCACCCGTTTTATGCAGAGCCATTTCAACAACTCCCCTATGTTCTCAGATGGAGCGTCTTCAAGAGGAGGCAGTTCCCTCCATTCTTCCTTGTCCCCTTGCATCTCTTCGTCATCTTCATGCTTGGCTTTCCTCTGAGCTCCCAGATCCAGTCCAGGCAGCAGCCTCTCTCCCAGTCTGTCGGCCATGGTTCTGGTGAAAACTCCACAGACTCTCTTCTCCGAGTTCTCCTCTGGCAACTCCTGGTGCATCGGTCCGCCTGGGATATCTGGGCGATACCCACTGGAAAACACCCCCCTTAGGCCAATCCAGATGTTTCCAGCAAGTTATCCCACTTTTGACACCAAGTCTGTGGAGGGGTTGTGGGATAACTGATGGACCAGACACCGAACTTCAGGTTCAACACACAGTCTCTGTGTGATGTTTATTTAAAATACAGCAAATAACCTTCAGCAATGGCATATCCCTTCTTCAGTACATCACTTTGCAGCAACAGGGAGAAAGAGATAGCATTCCGGAAGTATGAGGAAACACAGAAGGAGCAGGACAGAGAACTGTACCAGTTAAAGCAGAAGGAAGCAGGGAAGGCAGTCAGAA
Organism: Neoceratodus forsteri; assembly: GCA_016271365.2. Classification (NCBI taxonomy): domain Eukaryota; kingdom Metazoa; phylum Chordata; order Ceratodontiformes; family Ceratodontidae; genus Neoceratodus; species Neoceratodus forsteri. The sequence goes on along the minus strand of CM057454.1, from coordinate 717,528,488 downwards.
TAGCAAAGGCCCAAACTGTCAAAAAGATAGCCAACTCTGGTAAGAAGGGGGATAAAACCTTTTATAGGTACATTAGGGAGTGAAGAAAGTCCAAGGGAGTGATAATGAGGCTTAATAAAGGGGAGGGTGGGTGGACAGAGAGGGACAGTGAAAAAGCAGGGATACTGAATGAATACTTCTGCTCATTACTCACCAAAGAAGATGAGGGGGAGGTACCTAATCCAGTCAATAGAAGCACTCTGAATGGGGGTTGATACCAGTCCTTTCGCAGAAGAAAGGGTTCTGTAGGAACTCCTAAAACTGAAGGAGGACAAAGCAATGGAGCCGGACGGGATTCACCCCAGAATTCTAAAAGAACTAAGGGGAGAATTAGTAACACCACTGACTACCCTTTTTAATAAATCATGGGAGGATGGTGTGGTACCAAAGGACTGGAAGAGAGCGGATGTGATTACCCTTCACAAAAGTGGAAGCAAAGCAGAGGCAGGACACTATAGACCTGTTAGCTTGAACTCTGTGGTAGGGAAAATGATGGAATCACTTCTGAAAGAATGAATGTTGAGTACCTAGAGACCAGCGGGGCTCAGGACCCAAGGCACCATGGAGTCACAGCGGGAAGGTCATGTCAGACGAATCTCTAAAAAACTTTTTTGACTGGGTGACCAAAATAATGGACCAGGGAGGGGCTGTGGACATGGCCTACCTAGACTTTAGCAAGGCATTTGACACAGTCCCACACAAAAGATTAATAAACAAATTAGCCAGCCTGGGAGTGGGTCCCAGGGTGGTAGCCTAGATAAAAAATTGGCTGGACAACAGGACGCAGAGGGTAATAGTAAATGGAGTCCACTTCGAAAAAAGAGAGATCTTCCTGGACATAAAGCCTCGACCACCCATTCACACTGATGGGAAGTACACTGGAGGCGCTAGGACCCAGCGGGAGCCAACATTTTTCAGGAGCACCGAGGCAGGGCCACGAGGAAGCGGCACCATGAGCCAGGCTCGCGCATATAGACTACCTCACCGTCGACCCTCCAACTGCCTCAGTTCCTTTTTTCCTGCCATTAAGTGCACTTCAGTGATGACATCGCTCACCCACCAGGAGTCAAAACTGCTCATCTATACAATAGCAGCTTTAGTTTTATTTTGTTTTCAGTAGTTTTATTATTTTCTAGAGAAAATAAAGTTAACAATTACATTTTATTATTATATTTCGTCATAAGAAGTCTTCAGCCCTCCATTGAAGAAGTCGACCATGAGTGGGGCAGGTAACGATGGGGAGACTTCGCATGAAAGCTGTTCAGTCAGCCGGGCTGGGTCTGGTCCGCCGCCCTCCATGGTGGGGGGCTCTGACTACAGACGGTCTGGTGCTCAGGGGGGATGGACGGTCTCCCCGAAAGCACAAAAAGAAGCAGTCTCATTCCAGGCACCGCTCGAGGTCGCCTTTGGGTACGTTTGCATGAAGAACGTCAGTTGCTGGGGACAGGGGCCAATCTCCGCCTCTGGAGACCCCTCCAGTTTCTATCCCTGGTGACTGACATCCTTGACTCCGGAGTCCCTCCCCACCTGTTGGGGGGTCCACGGGGAGCAGTTTCACCATTGGGCTGCTCTTACAGAGCAATGAGTGCGGAGGTTGTCCCGACTGCTTGATTCGGCTAGTCCGTTGCCGGAGCCTTCCGGCCTGTCAGTTTCGGACCTGCAGGCGGGGCAGTTGGTGCTTCCTAGTCATGTGGCATCCTCTCTGGTGCTGTCAACTCCGCGCCCTGGCATCTATCTCCCTCACGTGGCTGCGGCACAGGGGCCACACCGGTGCCTTTGCGAACTTCAGTTGTGGCGTCGTAGTCGAGGCCGGTGCCATGCTCTGTGCCGGCTTCTGGAGCCATATGCTTGTGCGCACTGCGCCTCAGTGCCACAGTCCTTGCCGGCACCGCGCTCTGTGCCACTTCCTGTGCCGGCGCTGATTATGTTCTCAGCGCCACTTCTGTGGCGGCACATGGGTTTCAGAGGTTTTCAACGGCGATTCTCTCTGCTCCTCCTCCTTCTTCCTCTTCTTTTCCTCCCTTTCCTATCTATACAGTCCCTCCGGACTGGCAGGAGATGACACTGAATCTGATCCTGTTCTTCGATTGGGAGATGACTTCCATGAGGGTTCTGCCATAGGGGCAGGGAACAGACCTTCTTTAGAGTCTTTGGTAGAGGACCTTTCCTTTAAGTCTCTGCTCAGAAATTTAAATTCTACTCTTTCTCTCTCTCTGTCTCTCTCCCTCCAGACCTCGAATATCGATCTTGGGAAGTTGCTGCGTCTGCAGTATCTGCACATTCCGGATATCCCTAGGGATTTAACCCCTCCAGTGCAGCCTTCTTTCGAGACTCTCTCTCTCTCTCTCAGATGGTGTGGGATAACCCAGCTCTTATTCTCTCTGTGGCCAAGTCCATAGATAGGAAATATGCCCCTCCCAAGGATTGTCCCATTCTGGCCTCTCAAGCATTTGCAGATGCCATCGTGGTTTTGGCAGAAAATGACAAAGCTGTTCTTCCACAAGAATCTACAGTATGTCCAATAAACAGAGAATCTCGCAAGATCGACACCTTGGGTAAGCAAGTCTTTGCTGCTTCAACCTTGAACATGCGCATTGCTAGCTACCAGAGTTACTGTTCTCTGTAAGAGTATACACTCTGGCATTCACCCAAAGCTACAGTAGAAGCTCTTCCCGATTTGGAGGTTAACACGGAGCTCCTACAGACCATTACTAGGGGTATCGAGTCCAGTAATCATCAGCTTAAAGCTGACATGGATGCTTTCGACACTGCCTCCAGAGCGGCGGTAGCTAAAATTTGCACCCATCACCACTCTTGGTTGCATACCTCAGGCTTCACGAATGATACCCAGCAAAGAGTTATGGCCTTACCTTTCGAAAGTGTGTATCTGTTTGGACCTCAGGTAGAGCAGGCATTGGAGACCACTCAGAAAATTAAGTCAGCCATCAAAACGGCTAGACCTTCTTCCGCAGCCCCTCAAAGGGGCGGGAACAGGCATCAGTTTCATAACCGTCAGTCCTTTCGTGGTAAAGGCAGAGGAGGCTTTAACAGAAACCAAACTTCTCAGCTGCAAAGAAAGCACAGCAGAAGGCACAGGGCCCCAAAGCACCCAGTGCCACCCTCTGAGTTTCCAGCCCAGGTCCCACCTCAGCTGTCCGAGGGGCACTGTTCCTCGGCAGTAGGGAGGTGTCTGGCTCAGTTTTATGACTGGTAGAAGTCGATAACATCAAACAAATGGGTACTCAGGAGAATCCGCGAGAGGTACTCTCGCAATCTGTCGGAAACCCCTCCGGATCATGTACCCAAACAACAGCCCAAGCTGTCTGTCTCTCAGTCAGACCTTCTTGCTTCTGAGATCCAAGGCCTTCTGAACAACAGGGCAGTAGAGGAGCAGTGGAACACAGGTTTCTACTCCCATTATTTTCTAGTTTCAAAGAAGACAGGTGGTATGCACCCTGTTCTCAACCTCAGAAAGTTAAACAAGTTCCTTTATAAGGAAAAATTCAAGATGATATCATTCAGTACTCTTTTTACCCCTGATTCATCAACATGATTGGCAAGCCTCCCTGGACATGCATGATGCCTATCAGCACATTCTCTCACACCCAAACCACCACAAATGCCTAAGATTCGTGGCATTGGGTCAGCACTGCCAATTCAGAGTCCTGCCCTTTGGCCTATCCTTAGTGCCTCGAGTTTCTACAAAGTGCCGTGCAATTCTCACGGTGCATATGAGGAAAATCAGAATTCAGGTGTTCCCATAGCTAGACGATTGGCTTCTTGCAGGCCCCTCCAGTCAACAGACTCTCTAGAAGCCGTGGCCATGGCCTCAGACTTCTTTACGTCCATGGGAGTTCTGCTGAATTTGAAGAAGTCGCAACTACAGCCCTCCCAGAAGCTCTCCTGCATGAAAACTTTCCTTCTGGAGGACAGAAGGAGTGATATCCTCCAGATGGCCTGCTTCATCAGAGAAAACAACTCAGTCCGAGCTCTCTCGATACAGCGGATGCTGGGCCTCATGGCATCCTCAGTTGTCACTGTGCCTCTGGCTCGTCTTCACATGAGAACTACTCAGTGGATGCTCGGCACTCAGTGGTCGCCAACCACACACCCTCAGTCCTTTCACATCAAGGTGACAGAACTGCTGAAACAGTCACTTACCTGGTGGTCTCAGGAGGACAGCCTTCAGGAAGGTTATCCCTTCGCCCCTCTAGATCCCTAGATCTCCATCACCATGGATGCGTCCCTGCTGGGATGGGGAGCTTACTGCCAGGATCTCCACACCCAGGGCCGATGGAGTCGGGATGAGTCCCAATTTCGCATAAATGTCCTGGAAATGAGAGTTGTCCTTTATGTGGTCCGGACCTTGAAGGACATACTCTGTCACAAGACTATGGGTCTAAGTCAGTTCGCTCCCGCGTTTTTTGCTGCTGGTCAACTCATTCCCTACGACCCGCTCTCTTGTCAATTCGCTCCCGCAGTTCTCACTCCCCAACAACCCACTCCCAATCCCGAAGTATGTATGCTTTGTTAGTGATTGAGGGATCTAGACTGTAATACCTTGGCTAGCCATTGACCAACGTGGAACGCAGGAAAAGGCACAGCGGCTGCTCTGTCCTAGCCGCATCCAATATTGGAACAGAATACTCACTGAAAAATACAATAACCAGAAGCTGGCCCTGAAGAACCAGAGGCTGGATCCTGATTTGATTTCGACAGCTGACATTGATTTAGGAAACTGGATTGAAGGTTAGGGGTTTTCCAATTTTACCCATGTTTCCCGAACACCTAAACATGGAGTCAGCCACAAGGCCCTCAGCTGAGGGGTGCTCAGTGAATCCTGAAAGGGAACCATTAGGAATTGTATGCATGCAGGCCATCCTTGCCAGTGGCGCAGGTCAGGAGGCTGAGTGTTGCTACAGCTCCAACATAGGGCCAAGAATGGCCTCTGCAACCGGGAATGGTTCTCCAGGGGAAACATTCCAGTCTAGGATCTCATTAAGCGGGTACCGTGCCCTCTAATGAACAGACTCTGTCTGGAGACCTGTAGACTCCTGAGATAATGTGGAGCAGGCAAATAAAGGAGGTGAGGTCTTCCTCTGTTGAGAGATCTTGTCAACTCAACATCCACCAGATGAGAGTGCAGGGAGGATCCCTCCACCTCCAAAGAGTCATCAAAGAGGGGTCAACCACCCAAATCCACACTGACCCTCCGAAGACAGCGGTGTTGGTGACTGACAATTCATGGGAAAGACCAGAGGCTGGACAGGACTCCTTAGTCAGAGTGGCTGTATTCAGCTGCTTGGCAGGCAGCTCCACTGGAATCGGTGGAGAGGGTGGGGGAGGCCAAGCCTAGATCTGACAGATTGGCTCCTGCCAAGGCGGAGGCGTTGGCCTTGGTCTCTGTGGCAAAATCTATGTGATAGCTGAGGTAGAAGCTGGAACAGGCTTCATCCTGGTGAATACGACCTGCTGCCACATTAAATCCTCGTATCATTGAAGCAACTTGGGCAGAAGCCTCTCCTCACCCTAAGAGGAAAATGATGAAGAACAGCGGCGACACTGCTTCCCCGAATGCTGAGAGCAGGAGCGCTGATGTGGGCTGCTTGACTTGAGGGATCGAGAGCGGGACTGTGACCTCGACCATCGGGGGAACCGACAGTGGGCCTTGGAGGGGCCGATGAAAGCCAAGCCTCTTCCTAGTCTGGGAGCTCCTGAGAAGGAGGAGGTAGATCAGCCGACTGATCCTTCCCTCTTTGGGTAAAAGGCAGGACCAGAGTCTTGAATAACGAGGTATCAGCCTGTTTGGGCGACAACAGGTCGACCAGTTCAGGAAAACTCTTGGCTGGAAGATCAGCCTGCATCCTGATGAACTGGCCTGATGAGGAAACCATGGGGCTGGAGACCTGGGTCAAGGAATCAACCGAAGTAACATTGACAGGCACCCATTAAGAAATAGGACCATGTGGCCAAGAAGGTCTATGCTGCCTCCTTTCCCAGTCATTGCCAGGTGAGTTTGGCCCTCCTAATGGCCCACATATGTCATGCCCTATTAAGCACTCTTAATGGAGTTCTTCCCCGTGTCCCAGCAGACCTTCAGACCATGGTCAAGTAGGTCCGACCGGGACCAGGGCTGGGCTGTAGGCAGACAGCGGCTCCAGATGGCCATGGACATTGGTGACTCATGCGCCTGGTCTGTGGTGGCCGCAGTGGCTATGCACCACAAGGCTTGGCTGTAAATGTCGACCTTCATGGTGGATACCCCGCAAAAGCTGGATGATGTCCCTTTCCTTGGTACTGACTTGTTCAGGCCGAGGGTCGAGGTCCATCTCACCTGTATCGAGAAGTCCAAGGCCACCTTGGACTCGGTGACATCCACCTAGAGAGATCCCAAGGGTTCTAAGCAACCAAAGAAGAAGCCCTTTCGAACCCTCTCCATTCCTGCGGACAAACCAGCCCAACCCCAGTCTGGGCAGCAGGCTCAGGCATAGCGACCTCAGCCAAAGTTTGTGGCCGTGGTCATCCACAAGCCTGGAGGACAAGGCCCTGGTGACTTTTAGGCCAGGCCCTCCGCCTCCAAGCCTGCTCAGTGACGGGATGAAGTGTGCCTCCCTCATGACCGTCATGCCTCCTTGGATCCTCCCATTGAAGGCCGTGTCCGCTTCCTTTCCACTTAGTCCACTGTTGCAATGGACAGGTGGGTCCTTGAGGTAGTCATTCAGGGTCTACCTCTGGAGTTTGAGGTGTACTCGACCAGCTAAGCCCCACAGGTGGGCATAGTGTCAGTTGACATCCTGTCGGCTCTTCAGAGTGACATTGCCCAGCTGTTCCACAAGGAGGTTGTGGCTCCTGTCTCAGACCCTATGGAACACCCAGGATTTGTTTCCAGGTACTTCTGGTGCCGAAACGGACGGGGGGGGGGGGGCTGGTGCCCCATTTCAGATCTGCGCAACCTAAACAATTTCAGCAGACCGCACACCTTCAGGATGGTCCCTGTATCTCGGATCACACCATCTCTTGAGCAGGACATTTGGTTCTGCTCCCTGGATCTTCAGAACGTGTTCTTCCATGTCCCATTCTGTCTGTCGCACCGCCAGTTTCTGTGGTTCTGATCGGAAGGGATCCTCTATAAGTTCCAGGCTATGCCATTCGGCCTGTCCTTGGCCCCCACGGTCTTCACCAAGTGCATCACAGTGGTGGCAGCTTTCCTGAGGCATCAAGGGATATGGGTTTAACCCTGCCTAGACGACTGACTGATTGCAGGTCCATCCAGGCAGGAGGTGGAGCGGTCCAGGGACCTGGCCCTCCAGACCTGTCTCTCTCTTGGCCTCCTAATTAATGAGAACAAGTCAGAACTCATGCCCTACCAGCTCATCAATTTAATTGGGGCAGGGCTCGGCTCCCAGCGGAGAGGACCGAGGCGCTCTCCTCTTTTGCCTGATCATTTCAGGTTAGGCAGTTGCACCCTGCTTGGGATTTTCTGAGTCTCCTGGGATACATGGCAGCTTGCACCAGCATGGTCCGTTGGACCCACTGGAGAATGCTCTCTGCAGTGGGAACTGGCACGCCAGTGGTCTCAGCACAGGGGCCACTTCAGCCAGTCGGTCACTGTGACCCAACTGATGAGGATCACCCTCCAGTGGTGGTCAGTCCCAGAACATATGCAGGAAGGTATCCTCTTTGTCTGCCCAGAGCCGACTGTTATCCTGACAGCCGATGCCTCATTGACTGGGCTGCCCATTTGAGTGACCACAGAATCAGCAGTTCTGGACCCCCGAGGAGTCCTGATGCCACTTCAACCTCCTGGAGATCTGGACAGTTCAGCTGGCACTGTCTGCTTTTGCTCCTCAAATTTGGGGTCAGGTGGTTCAGGTCCAGACGAGCAACACCATGACCATATACTGCATCAACAAGCAGGCCAGGACACACACCCTTCCTTTGTGCAGGGAAGCTGTGTACATATGGACCCTTGTACGCAGTTTGGAGGCAGACCTTTTGGCCATCCATGTGGCCGGTGTTTCCAGCCAGCTGGCAGATGCTGTCAGCCATGTGGACAAGGTGGCTCACGAGTGGTCACTCCACCCAGAGGTTGTACACAACCTAGTCTCCCAGTGGGCTTTCCTTTGGTGGACCTATTTGCTTCCAGGGGGAACACAAAGTTGAGGCTGCTCTGTGTCCATCTCGCTCAGGAGGGAACACTGCAGGGGGATGCCTTCTCGCATCCCTGGACCCCGGCCCTTCTCTATGCCTTCCTTCCATCGTCCTTGATCTACAAGGTGTTGCTCAGGGTGAGGAGGGACAAGATATGGTTGATCCTGATGGCTCTGGACTAGCCACGCCAATTCTGGTACCCCAGTCTCCTTAGCCTCAACAGAAGGCTTCCGAGGCATCTTCCTCTCTGTCCGAACCTGTCCTCCATCAATCAGAGGAAGATACTCCGTCCAGACCTTCAATCCCAGAACCTACCAGCAAAGGCTTAGATCACATTTCCCATGCGTTGCATGAACCACCACCACCACCGTGGGACTTGTTGCTGGTTTTGGCAAAACTCATGGGCAAGCCATTCGAACCAATGCACTGGTGTGACATGTCTCGCCTGTCGTGAAAGCCCACATTCTTGGTAGCTGTCACATCAGCCAGAAGGATCAGTGAGCTCCAGGCGCTTTCGGTGGAGTCTCCTTACCTGACCTTCCACAGGGACAAGATTGTCCTGCCACCCAACCCAAAGTTCCTCCCGAAGGTTGTGCCGGAGTTTCACCTTAATCAGGTGATGACTCTTCTGGTGTTCTTTCCGAATCACACCTCAGAGGCCAAACACAGGCGCCATACTCTGGACCCTAGGCGAGCACTCGCTCATTACAAAGCGCTCACAGCTGGAGTTCGGGGAGAGGTTTGCCAGCTGTTGTCACCTACGCTGAAGCCACTTCTGGCAGACCTGCAGCCAAGTGGACGATTGGCAGGTGGATCACTTCCTTTATTGATCTCTGCTATAGATTGGCAGGTAGGGAGCCTCCCCGGAGGGCTAAGGGCTCATTCCACCCATCATACCGCTACGTCGGTGGCTGCTTCTAGGGATATCCCTATCCAGGAAATCTGCAGGGCTGCTACCTGGAAGTCAGCACACACCTTAATTTCCCATTACCACATTGACCTTGAGTCATGCTGGGATGCTGGTTTTGGGGCCTCAGTTCTCCAGTCTCTGTTCCCTAAATAGGTGGTGTGCGCCTTGCCTACCTCCTCCCAGAGAACTGCTAAGAGTATGCCAAATAGTGTGGATAGAACAATGTATTCACGTCCCTAGAAACACAGGTTACTCACCTGTAACAGTAGTTCTAGGAGTGCTGTATGTTGTTCATCCACACAGACCCACCCAGCCTCCCCTGGCTTAGGCGCACAGCCTCTGCTTCTAGTGGGCAATATCTGCCCTCTTGGGGTGGAGCCGAGGGATATACAAGCTTGGTGGGTGGGAGAAGCCAGCTTGAAGACTTTCCAGCACTTCTTAAAGGGGAAAGGACTATGCCAAATAGTGTGGATGAACAACATATACCACTCCTAGAACTACTGTTGCAGGTGAATAACCTGTGTTTTTTAGCCTCCAGACCGAATGCTGCTTCACACTTCACCCCAGTACTGCCAGGTGAAAAAATGTTCTAATTAGCAAACAGAAAAGGAACAATACTTCAAATATAAGAAGTGACGGCTGGCTACATCTGAAAGTTACTATTAAAGATCAAATGCCAGTGTTTTACAGATTTACAGTTAACACAGGTATTCAAGTCCCTGTGTCATGATTAGTGTTTCCTGTAAATAGCATGCTGTTTGGTTTTGTGGTTTTCTTTAAATCAGCATCTGCAGTAACTGAAAACAGTGAAGAAACAGTGAAGTTTTGTCTGTTCCTGTCAGTGTGTGATGACATCATCCTTGTCCAACCTGTTGCTGTAGCAGTGAAGTCCTTAACTGCTTGTAGTAGCTGTTGCACTTCCCAGCCAAAGCAAGCTGTAGGGCTAATTGTCTTTTCTCCAAGTAAGCTACTAACTCATCTGGTTTGTGTCTAGATAAATTGGTTTACCATCTATCATTCTGTTTTCATAAAGAGTTGGTCATTTGTGTTTCAGTGGGTAACTGATGGTATAAATAAATGTTTTTGAGAAATCTCCTGTCTGTATCACAGTTGAGTTCTTTTGCATCAAAACTCTGCATTGTTTTTGACTATATAAACACAGGGTTGTTTAATGGACATAAATCTAAAGTTTGTTAAGTCATAGAAGTAGTGTCTCTTTGATGTAGCGTCCATACATATATTCATGTGAGAACAATATTGTTGTTATGTCAGATTGACAAACAGGTGTCTGCCACACTTTGTTATTTCAGGAACATATACTGTATGAACTCACAAAATTCAGTTCTCTGACGGATTCTGTGTGGAAATATATCATGTATGTGTGTAAGTAGACATACTGTATGTCATCCTGATGCCCCTGTCTCTTGCCACTCAGTTGAGGCTGCCCCCGGTCAGGGCCAGTGCTACCTGTTGCCCTTCCAGTCTCCACAGACAGGGTTGTTGTGCTCTGCTAAGCCCCAGAGTCCCAGCACCTCAGTCTCCACAGTTGGGGCTGCTGCACCATGCTGCCCAAGGCCACCAAAGGTGGGGCTTTTGCTTTTATTTATTTTATTTATTTAATTCTAGGATTACAGAGACCTTTGAACCAAGGCTCTTTTACAAAGGTTCCACGTCAGAGGCATTACGAACATGGATGAAATGACACAAAATAGAAGAACAATAGTCATGGTACAACAACATTAAGATAATTAGAGACAGGAACTTATAACAGTCAGCTGAGGGAGCCAAATAGGAGACAAGCGGAATAACAGTGGGCCTAGGTATAGAGGCAGCTGGCCTCAGAGAACATTTGGGGAAAACGAAGGAGGGGGACATACAGATGCAGCCGGAGGCAGCTGTCAGATGGTGGGAGGAGGGGTGTAGGCATACATGGGTGAAGGGAAAGAAGGGCGTTGGGATGGTGGGGAGTGAGCAGGGGTGGATTGGCTGGGGCAGTAGATAGATAATAAGTGCAAGTGGGGTATGGGGCTGCAAGGGAGGGGAGAAAAGGTGGCGGCATCAGTGGCAGGACATGACAGCTCAGGAATAAGTGTAGCAGTCACAGGAGCTAGAGGCTATAAGGTGGAGCCATAGTCTAGTTTTGAAGGTACCAGGAGTTGGAGCTGAGGTGATGGCTGGGCTGAGGTTATTCAGCCAGAGAGGAGCAGTATATGTGAAGGAGCATTGACCCTGAGCAGTGTAGCTGCAGGGGATTTGAAGGACTTGAGTTTTAGAACCCCCTGGTGATCTGCTTGTTGTTTCTGCTGTTGTGGAGCAGGGCAGTGACCCCAGGTGGTGCAAGACCGAGGTTAATTTTCTTTGCCATTATGCAGGTAAGGAACTTTATATGATTTGGGAGTTGGAGACAGCAGGTTTGAGCATATGGATCACAGGTATGTGTAAGTCGGTGTGCCACACTGATAAGCCGACGTGACTTGTTGAGGGTTGTTGAGATACGTCTGAGGGTAGTCATGGTGGAAGAATCATAGATGAGGAGTCTGTAATCAGTGATCGATACCACGGAACTCTGGACGGCAAGCTTCCATGCCTGAGGCGTGAGATGTTGTCTGTGCCTGTAGAAGAGACCAGGTCGGGGAGTTACAAGCTTTAGCCACGCTTTCGATGTGAGCCTTGTAGGACAGGTTGGTGTCAAGCAGTATCCCAAGGTATTTGAAAGAATGGACTTGTTTGAGGATATTCCCTTGCGATGTGGAGATAGTCAGGGGGTGTAGCTTGTGTCTATTGTGGGAGCTGCAGAAAAGCATAGACTTTGTTTTCTTGTGGTTAAGGACGAGTTTGTGATTGGAGAACCACTCCTCAACAGCACTGAAACCAAGGTGGAGATTTTGTTGTAGAGGTAAGGGGTCTCTGTGGGATGAAAAGACGACTGCATCATCAGCATAGAGGATGATTTTCTCCGTGGAAGATTGGTAAGGAATTCAGAAATAGGCTGAAAAGTAACGGGCCGAGTATCGAACCTTGAGGGACACCAGAGTGAACTGGCAAGGTATCTGAGAGAGAACTGGTAATTTTCACCCTTTGCGTGCGGTGTTCCAAGTAGCTTTTGAACCACTGTGCTGAGTCAGGAGAGAGACCAATGTTCAGAAGTTGGTTGACCAGTAGCCGATGGTGTACAGTATCAAAAGCCTTGGAGAGGTCAGTATAAACTGCGCCAGTAAGAAGGCCTTTGTCAAGGGAACTATGTACAGCTCCAGTGAATTCAAGAAGAGCAGTGGAGGTACTGTGCCCCTTTCTGAATCCGTGTTGTTGCTCACAGATTCTGTTTGGCGAGGTGGGTGGTTAGTTGGTCTGCCACGATCCGTTCAAGTGCCTTGGAGAAAGGGGGCAGAATAGAGATCGAGCGATAATTAGCATGGCTAGTCTTATCACCACTTTTGTGAACTGGGTTGATGGTAGCAGTCTTCCATCTGTCTGAGAATTGACTAGAGCGGAGAGAGAGATTCATGATTTTGGTTAAGGCACAAAGTACTTCCTCGAGAGTAAGTGACAGCAGTTTAAGATCAATAGTGTCTCCACTAACTCTGGATTTAGAAATAGCAGCTGTGTTGTATTGTCGTGCTTTGTTCAAGTTAATCTCCTGGAAGTAGAAGTTGGGGTTATTTATCTGAGCATCACGGGCACTTGAGGAGCATGTGTCTTCATGAAAGAAGTCAGGTGGGAGGACAGCACTAAGGTCAGTAAATGCAGTGTTAGCAATTTTCGTGGGTTCAAGAGTGGGGACCTCATCAACTATCAGCATGGCTGGGGTTTTTTTTTTGGTTGTTTTCCTGTGATTTCCTTGATGTTATCCCAGAAAGCACGACCATTGCCCCAGGTGTTTGAGAGTACATCATTATAGTATGACCTTTTGGTAAGTCGGATGGCTTTGGTACAGACATTTCGAGCTTATTTGTAGTTTTGTATGTCTGATGGCTTGCCTGTGGCTTTGGCCACTGCCCAGAGATAGTCCCTAGCTTTCAACTGAGAGAGGAGCTTGGAGTCTATCCAGGGGTTGCAGAGTGTTTTGGCTTTCTGTTTTTTAGCAGGGGCATAGAGGTCACAGGCCTTGTTAAAGGTGGTGATGAAGTAGTCGAGGGCCACATTGACATTTGTAGCATTGAAGATAGGAGGGAGAAGATGGGGGGCATAACGAGGAGAAAAAGGAGGTTAGAAGCATGGAGGAGAGTGCCCACGAGGTAGGCATGAAACAACTGGTGGGGGTAGAGCCGTGCCTGAACAGTTTGAGGGTGATTTGAGGGCAGTGGAGAAGCTTCAGGAGCAGGAGGAGAGAGAGAGAGTTGGGTAAGGCAGGTGCTGTGTTGGACGAAAGTGGAATGGGCTGGTGAAGGCCCAGAACTGGTGATCCAATGGGCTGAGGCGGGGAGAAGGGGCGTGGCTTAGGCGTATAAAGTTAAGGTGGGGGGTGGGGCAGGCGTAAATTACGGCAAAGTCAATGTATTTCTGTGGGCGCAGAGCAAAAGGCAGAGAGAGATGGGAGCCAATCAGGAGCAGCGTAGACAGCGGGTGTCCAATCGGGGAGCGAGGCAGCAAGCACTAGACCAATGGAAGCTGCCCGCAGCTTCCCCGACCCCAGCAGGAATCTTACCTGGAGTTGCTGGAACTGTGAGGTGGGCGGTGGTGGCGACTTGGGCAGCTAGCTTCAGGAGCTGCGGCCGTACCGAGAAGTGGACCCGGTGGCCTGGTCAGGGGCTCGATCTAAGGGGGAGAAAGAGGAGAGGTGGGGATTAGTTAAGGCAGAGCTGGACAAAGGCAGGTGGCGTGGAGGACAGGTTAAATCGGGGGGCGTGGAGCGAGAGAAAAGTTAGGCAGTTGCAAGCAAAAGTGGAGGTGGGGCAGCTAAGATTTGGAACAATAGATATTCCAAATACCTGGCGCCAGGAGAGAGAGAGAGAGGCAGAAGGCTTTTAAAATTGTGACCCTAGGAGACAGAGAAAGTAGTGAAAGTAGCGAGAGGAGATTTCAGTAGCGAATCAGAACAAAATTAACTCTCCGTTTTAAACAACAGTTCAAATGGCTGTATCAAACAAATTACATGCAAATATAACAATAAAATGGCTGTAATCACACTTCAGAGATGCACTGGATTGTAGTCGGGAGAAAGTGGGCAAAATTACAGCAAAGTCAAAGTATATGTATGGATGCAGAGCCTGGCGAGCAGAGCAAAGGCTGCACCCTGCTACCTACTTCCACTGCTCCCAAATGTGCAGGGCCACTGCATTACGTGTACTCTATCTCACAGATGGGGCTGCTGTACCCTGATGCTACCCTTTGTCCTGCCACATGGTCGAGGCATCTGCACTATGCTGTCCTCTATCTCTGTCACCACATCCAAGGCTGCTGCACTCTGCAACCATGTTGACACAGTCAAGGCAGCTGTGGCCTGCTGTGCTCTAGAGCCCCATGCCTCCACAGGTAGGGCTGCTGCACCCTGCTACCCTCTGTCCCCACCCTATAACACAAGCTGAAAGTTTTGTTTTTTTCTTTCGAGCAGCTTGGGTAGTGTACCGAAGGATCTGACTCAGGTGGCAGGGAGCAGCATAGTGCAACAACCATAACTGTTGAAGCAGGAGGCTCTAGGGTGCAGCAGGGCACAGTGGTGGCAGGGGGCAGAGGACAGCTTGGTGCAGATGTTTTGACTGTGGGGCAGTACACAGTGGGGCATCAGAGTACAGCAGCCCTGACTGTTAGACAAGGTGCACATGTTGCAGCTGCCCTGCCCATTTGGGGCACTACAGGGTGCAGAAAAATTCCCACCTTTTGTTGGCCTTGTGCAGCATGGTGCACCAGCCCCAACTGTGGAGGCAGGGGCCCTGGGACTCTAGGGCTTAGCAGAGCACAACAGTCCTGTATGTGGAGATTGGAATGGGGGCATTGGCCCTGCCTGTTTTGGGGGGGGGGTGGCAGAGGGAAGCAGGATGCAGCAGCCTCAACTAAGAGGCAAGAGACAGGGGCATCAGGATGACATATAGTATGTCTAGTTACACACTTACATGATGATGTTCCACACAGAATCCGTCGGAGAACTGAATTTTGTGAGTTCATACAGTATGTGTTCCTGAAATAGCAGTGTGTTTGCCAATCTGACATCACAACAATATTGTTCTCACATGAATATATGTATGGAGGCTAATTAAAGATACAGTACTTTAGCCTGCCCTGTGGCACTGAGGGCTGAGGTGCTGGACACCCTACCTTGCGATACGCCGCGACCCAGGTTTGGGAGCAAACTCAGGCGCTCGGGGGTAGTAGGGTAGGGTTGAGGATGAGTGCCCTGTGCTCTTCTCCCGGGATGCAAGGGGTATGACCTGGCATGCCAGCAGCCCTCCAGTGGGGCAGGGGTTGTTGCAGCAAGCAGGTGTACCATGTGATAAGTGGCGATGCAGGCAGGGTTGCCGTGCGCCAGAGAGTCGGGGGTGCACCACATATGGGAGGGAGAGCGCAGAACGGGGAAAACACCGGCTCATAGGACAGGCGACGGCACCTGTCCCCCATGCCCACCACCGGGCTGTCTCCAACTGGCCTTCTAGGTCTTCCACCCGGGCCCTTACCTGCAAGCCAGAGTCTGACATGCAAGAGCGCCCAAGAGGAGGGGGCAACCCACCCCGGGTGGGTTAAACCGGGGGTGCTGGCTGCAGAAAGGGGGGAGAGAGAGTAGGCACAGTATGGAGGGGCCTCAGGCGGGCAGGAACTGGATGGGATACCTGAGAGAGGTTCCACGAGCCGTGACCGGAGGGGAAAATAGTTTGGAAAAAAAAAAAAGACACTACTTCTGTGACTTAAACTTTAGATTTCTTTTAGGTCCATTAAACAACACTGTTTATATAGCCAAAAAGCAATGCAGAGTTTTGATATGAAAGAACTCAGCTGTGATACAGACAGGAGATTTCTCATAAACATTCATTTATACCATCAGTTACCAACTGAAACATAAATGACCAACTCCTTATGAAAACAGAATAATAGATTGTAAACCAGTTTATCTAGACACAAACCAGATGGGTTAGTAACACACTTGGAGTAGACAATTAGCCCCACAGATTGCTCTGACTGGGAAGTGCAACGGCTACTACAGGCAATTAAGGACTTCATTGCTGCAGCAACAGGCTGGACAGGAATGATGCCATCACTCACCAATAGGGTCAGAAAAATCTTCACTGTTTCCTCACTGTTTTCAGTTACTGCAGAGCACATTAAGAGATGCTGATTTAAAGAAAACCACAAAACCAAACATGATATTTACAGGAAACACTAATCATGACACAGGGACTTGAATTCCTGTGTTTATCTTACATCTTTAAAACATTGGCATTTGATCTTTAATTCCAGGCAGTACACTAGCTCTTTGAATATGCAAAAAATAAAGTTACCATGTTGCTGCTACATAAAAAAATTCATTATCCTGTATTGAAATGAACATTGTCACAATCCTGAATGAAAAACTATTTAAAAAATTAAAATGATATGCTAATTAAATGTATTATATAACCTCACAATTTACTTACCATGCTTACTATAATATTTAGATTGTTAAACAGCACAATAGAACAACTATGTGATGGAAATTTTCGCTACTGTATGACTTAAGGTGCAAGTGCTGTGACATTTCTTATACAGTATCATGGCAAAACAAGGGGTGTGTGTGACAGGGTTGATGAAGAAGCTAGAAGGAGAAGGAAGGAAACATATTCAATTCAGTGCTTTAGAGTAACTGGTAATTGGTATTTTTCCTTTAAACTTAGATTGTGGGCTTGTAGTGACACTATACTTTCTTTCTTTGTTGTCTTTACTTATAATTGTTTTTGGGCTGTTGAAAATTTAAAACATAGTGGTGGTGTAATTCTGTGCTGTCTTTAATCATTCCCTCCCCTTCCCCAACTCTTAATTATATGCCCTGATAAATCTGATTGACAGGAGCTAAACACAGGGTATAGTAAGAGGTGTGAAGTAGGAGGGCCTGGGAAGAAGCCCACCCTCAGCACTCGACAAGTGTTTCGACTCATTTATTTATTTATTGGTTTCTTTTTCCAAAAAAAATATCTGAGGATCAGTTACAGGATTTTAGTACTGTAAATTAATAAAAAGAGAACTAAGAGAGTTTCAGTAGCAGACAAGTTGTGGGATTGCAGTATAATGTGGGGAGTGGTGCAATGCAGTGGCTGTGGTGCAGCCATATTCAGGCAGACCTTCTGGACACTGAGGGTGCTGCCCTATCTGCATGCATCTCTGGACTGGCGGGATGAGGTAACTAGACTCAGAGCGGAAGTAAATGGGTCAGAGTACCATCACCCCTATCCAGGGACCACCCAGTCCAATGCAGCTGCCTCAAAGGATGCCGAGAACGAGGAGCACTTGGATGACAGTGGGCTCAGGGAGGGTTAAAGCAGTCAGGCAGAGGCACATCCCAGATCCTATTCCTCTCAAGAACTCATATGCCACACTGGCAAATGATGACAACCAAATAGAGGTACCCAGAGAAGTGGAAGGAAAGGATGTGGAGGTTAGCCAAGGAGGTGACCTCAGTGGGGAAAGCAGTGGACCCCAGAGGAGGAGGCGCAATCCTGGTGGGGGACTCCATCGTAGAGGATCCAGCTAGGAACACAGGAGGAGAGGACAGGGAGGTGAGGTGCCTACCAGGTGCCATGGCATGGAGGATGGAAGGAAGATACTGGGATCACTGGGAAGGCAAGGCGGAGGGTGAGCTGGATGTCATTATCCACCTAGGTACTAATGACTTGGCAAATGGGAGCCAAGGAAGTTCAGGAAGAGTTTAGGAAACTGGGAGGGTCTCAAGCAAGCTACTTCTGTCACTTTCTCAGAAGTACTACCTGTGAGAGGCAAGGGAGATAGAGTGCATGCACCAGGAACTTTAACTCATGGTTGAAGAACTGGTGCTGTGAGAAGGGTTTGGATTCATTGGTGACTGGGGACCCACCTGGAGGGATGGAGGTTTGTTCAAGCTGGCGGCCTGCATCCATCCTGGAGGGAATCAAGTACTCAATGATAAGTTTAAATGCTACATTGACAAGCATTTAAACTAGCAAAGGGGTGGCAGGCCAGCAGGAGGTGCCTACTTGCTCACCCCACAACTAGCAGTGGAACCAGTGAACCAGAGGTGGCTATCTCTGCAAGCGGTATGCAAAAGATGGAGATTAGTGTCCAAAGGTGGATAAGCAGAAAAGGGCAAAATTCAGCAGAAGGGCAGACAGCAAGGAGAACCAGGGATAAATGACAACCAAGGAAGGGCTGGGTAGAACAGTGAAGCAGACTAGGAGGTCAAATCATGGAAGCCATGTGCAAATGCCAGGAGCCTTAGCAACAAGATGGAAGATCTGGAGGCTGTCATGGGTACAGTCAGACCTGGACATTGTGGCCATCACTGAAACCTGGTGTAATGATAACCATGACTGGGAGATGGCCATACCTGGCTACAACATATTCAGAAGAGACCAGAGCAGGCAGGAGGAGGAGGTGGCACTGTATGTAAAATGACATAAGGGCCACAGAGATCCAGGAGGAACAAAATGGGGAGAGATACTGTGGGTTAAGCTAGAAAGGAGATGGGGCCAGCCATCCGCACAGGTGGTCTATAGACCACCAGCCCAGGAGGAAGAAACAGATAGGGAGTTGCTAGCCATCCAAAGGATGGCAGACAAGGGTGAGGTAGTACTGGTTGAGACTTCAATATTCAGACGTGGACTGGAGCATCCCAGCAACAGCATCAACTCAGACAGATTTATCCTGGACTCCTCTCAGGTGCCTTCCTCAAGCAACTGGTCATGGAACCAACTCCATGAAGGCAATACTGGACCTTCTGCTCACAAACAGGGACAGTGTGATTGGGGTAACAGTGGGGGAGCACCTGGGTAACAGTGACCACCAGTCATTGTGGTTTGAAATCACAGAAAGAGCAGAACCAAACCACACAAAAACACGTATCCTGGATTTTAGGGGGGCAGACTTTGGGAAAATGGGGAAATACTTGGAAGAGGCATTAAGAGGAATGGGACAGGAATCAGGGGTTGAGGAACAGTGGGCAGTATTTAAAATGGGGATTATAAGAACAACAGAATTATGCATTAAGCAGGTTAGCAAGAGGAAAAGGAAGAGGAGACCATTATGGTTTTCCAAAGAGGTAGCAAAGAAAGTGAAAGCCAAAAAGACAGCATTCAGGCAATACAAAAAGACACAGGCAGAAGGGGATGGGGAGAAGTACCAGGAGAAACAAAGGGAGGCAGGGAAGTCAGTAAGGGAAGCCAAAGCTCAGACAGAAGAACACATTGCAAAATCAGTGGTTAAAGGGACAAAACCTTTTACAGGTACATAGTGAAAAAAGAAAAGACAAAGGGAGGGATAGTGAGACTGAAGGGGAGGATGGGAGTCGCGTGGAGGATGACAACAGTAAAGCTGACATATTGAACAGGTATTTCTGCTCAGTCTTTACTGAGGAAGAGAGATAATGGGTCTGAAGGAGTACAAAGGTGAGAATGGTGCAGAAATGGACTACAAGTCCCTTTACCGAGAAAGGTCCTGAAGGAACTGGAAGTAATAAGAGTTGACAAAGCAATGGGGCCAGATGGGATTGCACCACTTGTATCCTTAAGAACTAAGAGGTGGTGGCTGAACCTCTGGCTATCCTGTTTAGCCAATCACTGGAAACAGGGAGGTACCTGAGCTGGAGGACAGCAGATGTCCCCTTATACAAAAGCGAGAACAAAGAGGAAGCAGGGAACTACAGACTCAGTCAGCCTCACCTCAGTAGTGGGAAAGATCATGGAAGCACTTCTGAAGAGAGATTGGTGGAACATCTGGTTGTCAATGGACTGCAGGACCCAAGGCAGTATGGTTTCACCAGGAGGTCATGTCAGAGCAATCTCATTGAATTTTTGACTGGGTGACTAGGGAGGTGGATCAGGGAGGGCAGTGGACATGGCCTATCTGGACTTCAGCAAGGCCTTTGACACTGTGCCACATAGAAGACTATTACACAAACTGGGGAATATGGGTGTGGGCAGGACAGTAGTGTGGTGGGTAGGTAACTGGCTGGGTGCAGCAGGACACAGAGGGTGGTGGTAAATGGCTGTCACTCCACAGAGGAAGAGTGAGCAGTGAGGTACCACAGGGATCAGTGCTGGGACGGGTCCTATTTAACATCTTCATCAGTGACATTGCGCAGGATCTAGAAGGCAGAATTTCACTGTTCGCTGATGACACAAAGCTCTGTAACAGACCAGACACACCAGAGGTGTAGACAGAATGAGAAGGACCTGCAGAAACTTGAAGAATGGTCAAGGGTTTGGCAGTTGAAATTCAATGCAAAGAAGTGCAAGATAATGCATATGGGGCACAAAACCCGGCACAATATATCAGTTGGGGGTGAGGATATAGCATGCACCAAGCAGGAAAGGATTGGGTTGTCATCTCGATGACCTCAAGGTAGGAAACAGTGTGACAAGGCATCAGGTAAAGCAAAATAGGATGTCTGGGATGTATAGGCAGGGCATCACCAGCAGGAAAAGGGAGGTCATAATCGCTATACAAGACACTTAGTGAGGCCCCACCTGGAGTACAGTGTACAGTTCTGGAGACCATACCTACGTAAGGACATATAGACAGGTAGAGAAGATTCAGAGGGGCAACAAAGATGGTGCATGGATTGCATCACAAGTCCTATGAAGACAGGTTGAAGGAACTGAACATGTACTCCCTGGAGGAGAGGAGGAGAGAGGGATATGATAGAGACATACAAGTATCTTACAGGGAGAAACAGTGCAGGAAAACATTATTTTTAAGCGAAAAGATGTTCCAGGACTAGAGGCATGGGATGAAGTTGGAGGAGGGCGATTCAGAGGAAACATGAGAAGAATTTCTTCACAGAGCGGGTGGTGGACAAGTGGAACACCCTGCCAGAGGAAGTGGTGGGGGCTGAAACAATCACGGGATTTAAGAATGCATGGGATAGACATAAAGGAATTCTAGAGGTCAGGGGTAAGGGGAAACAGACTTCTAGGAAAACAAACTGAACTTCTAAGCTCAAATGGGCAGACTGGGTGGGCCATAGGCCCTTATCTGCCGACACTGTCTATGTATCTATGTATCTATGTGAAACTGCTTGCCCTAGCCCTTGAGGAATTGGCAGATCTTACCCAAATTAATCTTCACCAATCATTACTAATGGGTCCTACTGGAGGTCAGAACCCTGCACGGAAATAAAAAAGAGCACTGTCTCTCTAAAAAAAGTTTTGTGTGGATGGAGACAACGTTGGTTCGGTACTGCCCTCGAGGCCAGCGTTCTACATGGTGCTCGCGGGTTGGCCAGTCACCGACTCCTCCCAGCTCTCAGTTCTCAGTTTTGTTTTTTTCCGCTGTCGAGGAAGGACGCTGCATGGCAATCTCTACAAGCAACTGCGTCACTGTCTAGGCATCAGTTTCTACGGTGCCATGAGTACCAGTGCCAGAGGGGTTTTTCTTGTTTATTTCAGTGCCAGGTGTACCCTTTTCCCTTATTTATTTTCAAGCCGCAGCAGTGGTATGTCAGGGTCGGGGCGTCGTTCTAAATCAAAGCAGTCCGTAGTTGCCCCTATGCGTTGCTGCCCAAGTGGCAACTCCATTATGATCACAGACCCCCACAATCGTTGCTTTTCTTGCCTGGGTCCCCACCATCTGATGGACGAGTGTGATGCCTGTTTTTCTGTAGACTTCCGTACCTTGGTGGTTCAAGTGGCGCACTGGGGTAGGAAACCCCTGACCTTCGGCGGGCATCAGCGGACTCTGGACGCCAAGGCAAGAACTTTGGGCTCCACCCCTGAGTCCCCCACCCCCTCAGGCTTATACGACTCAGCGGGGTAGTGAACTCCCCTTGTTGGGGTGCAGGGTTCCCGTGAGGGGTTGGTAGGGAGGTCATCTTCCTTCGGGGAGGCAACTGGTCACGCCTCGCAGTCCAGTTCCTCTTCAGAGGATCAGACATCCTCCGAGGTGGAGTTAGAGCTATATGTGGGCTCTCCTTGAGAGGTCCCCTCGAGACCACGCTCCTCACCGACTTTGGCTTTTGGAGCCATCTCCAGTGCCAGTGAGCAGAGCAGTGTGGCTAGTGTGTCTGAGCCGTTCCCTAATACCCTTCGGGGCACCAGGGGTCCTGGGTTTCAGGTGTGGCCAGGTTGGAAGTGACCCTTGTCTCCTCTCCTGTCTCTTGGGATGGGAGCAACCCCAATTGGGCCCCTGGCTCTTCGGACTCTGCTTGGACATCCCCAAGGCTACTGGAGTTCCCGTGCTGGCTTCCCATCCAGAGTTTGGTGCCGTCAATGGTGTCACTGTCTCGGACCTTTCCAGAACCTCCCCTGGTTCTCTGGATCTGGATTGTGATGGTGCCATGTCCAGGCATATGCTGTGACTGGCGTGTGGTCAGTGCCATGGTGGGTGCCTCTTCTCTGGCATCGACCCTTCCTCGGCTACTACTAGCCCCTCCCCCCCTTGGCTGTACCTCATCGATCAATTCATGTCTTTCAGCAACTGGAGGTCCGGCCGATGAGGAGGAACCTTGGGAGGATCCTTTAACCTCTTTGGGGGTTGGGGGTTCTTTCCCTTCAAGGGAGGCAAGCCCAGATTCCTCCACTGGGCCTTCTAAGAGGGATAGATCATCTTCCCAGGAGAAGGGGACTGGTAGACCGGTCTGTAAATGACAACCTGTGTGTCCTAGGGCTGCTGGGGGTCGTCGTTGAGGACTGTCCAGTTTGGTCTCTCTCTCCCAGGAGGGAGTTCTGCAGTGGGTGAGGACAGGAGTCTCCCAAGTGGCACTGCATGGCTCCAGCCTCACCTTCCGGGGATCATCCCCAAGGGTGTCACCCAGTCCGCTCCTTAGAGGTTGGGCGAGCTGGGGTTTCAGGTTTTTCCAGTTCTTCTCCTAATCAATGCATCTGGACAAACCCAGTGCTCTGGCAGAGGTACTCCCTGGTCTAGCCATGTTATCCCTCCTACTCCATCTCTGCCTCCCCTACCCCCTTTCCAGGGTTTCTTAGACCTGAAGGCCCTCTGTCTTGGGAACAATTCAGGGCGGTGGCAGCACTGTTTCCCTGTTACTTCAAGACCATTTCTGAGATCATTTTCAGACCTCCTACTTCAGTTCTGCCTAGCTCTGAATCAGACTCCCCCTGTTTTTCGGCCTCCTCAGTGCAGGAAGAGGACACTTCATGCCAGTGTTTCCTTTCAGAGATGATGAGGGAGCTCCGTATCTCCCACCCTGATGGACGGAACCTGGAAACCTGGATCGTGCAACGCTGTCATTTCTAGGGGAGTACAGCGCTGACACTTTGGTCATCCCTCCTTGGCAACAGACATTACAGGAGGCTTCACGAGCTGTCAGGCCACAACCCTCTGCCCGTTCTCCTGCTCCTAGGGACTGTTTGCACAGGTACTGTGCAGCAGTGGGATCTCTGGGTGCCATGCCTCAGCCTTCTTCAGGCCTGGGGTTACTGGACACCCTCTGTGGGCATCACCACCTTAGTCGAGACTGCCCCCCTGACTCGGACTCACCCAAGCTCGACCAATGGGGAGGGTGTTTTTTTTTTGTTTGTTTTTTTGGGCACATCTCCTTTTGCAAATGTTGGCTCATCAGGCACACCAGGTGGCCTATTCTAGGCATATCTGTTCTCTGCTAGGGCAGCTCCTAGCAGCACTGCCAGATGGTGAGGAAACCAGGCAAGCCATTCACCTAACTGCTCAAGGCCTGGATCTAGCAAGACATATCTAGGGCTCTCTGCAATGCCAGTGAGGTGGCTTCCATGCTGGTAGAATGTTCAGTCTGCATTAGGCGGGCTGCGTGGCTTCACCTATCCAGGTTGTCACTCCTGGCCCGGCATAAGGTGATGTTCTCACCTTTCCAAGGGGCCCACTTCTTTTCCTGCAGGGCACGGTGAGTTCTTCAGGGGCACCCTCCACTTCCTGGATCCCAGTAGCATTTGCCAACCCAAGTCCTCTGGCCTAGCCAGGTCCAGTTCAGCCTCCACCTCCCGTGTCTTATTTTTTCTCCCCCACAGGAGGCTGGGGGAATATCTTTCCCCCAGAGTTCATCTTGTTGGTACTCAGACCCATTAGTAATGAATGGTGAAGATTTATTTGGGTAAGATATACAAATTACGTACTTAGCATAATTATGATCTTCCTAAATACCTTCATCCTCCCTCCCTATGATCAGACACTGGGCGGCCCAGCACCCTGTTTCCTCCCCATCCTTCTGGCCGGAGGGGATTGGAACATCGGGGCTCGGGCCTGGGCAAACCCTGTGTCCACCCTGGATGTTTCCACCTCTGATGGTCGGCGAGGTTGCTTCACTTTTATATGACACCTCTAGGTTGACTCCGTTAAGGGTTTTTCCCCAATTGAGCAGTCCTCCAGTCCTTGAGGTCTCCTTCCTGGAGCGATCCCCTTTAGATACTTAATTCTTGTAGAAAAATTTTAGAAGGAGAATGAATACTTAGACTAGGAGGGAAGGAATGGATGAAAACAGAAGGTAAGGAACAAGTCTGTCACTGTGAGAGATGGGATTCTCTCTCTGTTTAAAAAAAAATAAAAAAGAGGGGGGAAGAAAAAAAAAAGGGAACTCTTTTTCTCTCAGTATGGTCATGTCCCCAGGCCTCTGACCCTTCCATCCCTACAGCGCCCCCCCCCGCCTTTTTTTTTTTGTCCTTCTCCCTCTTCATCCAGTTAGATGCTTGAGCCCTGGTTTAATTCTTTTCCATTTGTGGACTCTAGTCTCCGGGCTTCCTGAGGAGACAGACCTGCGGGCTGTGGGGCGGGGGAGAGTTGGGCTAGTTTTTCTTCCTCCGTCTGTCTGCCTTCCTCCTCTCCTATCTCTTAGCTGTTTTTTTACTTGCCCAGGGCTTCCCAGTGTTCTGGTCACCCCTGTTTGTCCTCATTAGATCTTACTTTGAGAAACAGCTCTTGCAACGGGTTACACCATTAGGACTGAAGCCGGCAGGCACCAGGACCACACGGAAAAATTCTAGCTAGCAGTATCCAGCGGGGGACTGCCCCCAACATCGGCCCCTCCCCGACATCAGGCGTCACATAAAAGGGGGCGGTCCCCCAGCATCCCCAGTTCTTTTCCCGCCATCAACTTGCCAGCATCGGCCTCATGGAAGCCTGCTCTACTCTTACGACGCGTGAAATCTTCAATTTAAGTAAAACTTTACTCCATGTCTGCTTCTTCTTCTCCCGACGGATGTCCCTCTAAGTGCGCCTGCGGCAAGCAGATCCCGTTTGCAAGACCATCATTCTGCCTGTGTCATGTGTCTGGGCCCAGAGCACGACACCCAGGCCTGCTCTGTTTGCCAGCAGTTCAATAGCAGGACCCGGATCCGCTGCCAAAAGGCCCTTCAGGGATTCCTCCTCAAGGAGAAATTAAAAAATATGGAGAAAAGACCTTCCTCCAAAGGGGAATCTTCTCATAAATCTGAGAAGCATCGGGACTCGGACAGGACAAAATCCCCAAGCAGGGCCTCAGAGTCCAGGACCAGCTCCAGCTCTGCCTGGTCCGATAGATCTCCTTCCCAGGCTCACTCCCAGCCTCCCCTGGTAAAGGTAAGGTCTTCAAGGGCTCCTCTGCCTCCCTGCACCCGCTCAAGACCTCTCGGGCATCTGATGCCTCTAAGCCTGCTCCTTCGGACAGGCACAAAAAGTCTTCCTCCAAATCATGAGGTGCATTTGACTGACACCGGGACACCGACTTCAGGTCCGTCTCCCAACCTCCTAGAAGACTTCCGGAGCTGACATCCTTAGCGGACGGTGGTTCCAGAAGGCATCAACCCAGCACCCGAGGTGACCGACTACTACACGACACCGGACGTCAGGGTCCTCAGGCAAGAGGCTACCACATCACCAGGCGACCAGGCGAGGCAACTACGGAGGGCGCTGGCGCAGGAGGGCGGATCCAGTGCTTGCCGGGACCCGACACCGAACCCCGGCAGGCCCACACCGTGCTGGGTCCATCGTCAGTATGAACATCCGGTGAAAGTTTGTTCACCTTCTGGTGGGGAAACCATCAAGAAGACATGGTTCCTCCTAAGCCTCAGCCTCCTCCACCACCTCCACCTCCTCCTAGGGGTGCCAAAGGTGACAGACCCCCGACCCCCAAGGAGCCAACTCCGCCTCCTCGGGGCCTATCGAGAGACAGGAAATGTCCATCACGCTCTCCCTCAGGGTCCCCGAGCCCGAAGCGACCCAGGGGCAGACGTCAATCATCAGGAGATGACTCCAGGCCAGATACGTCCGACATCTCCTTTCAGTCCCCCATCACCAGACCCACGGGACCTTCCAAGGTCGCCTCCGGATGATCCCTCCTTTTTGGAAATCATGAGGCACATCCAGGACATATGGGATGGGAGACTGTGAAGGCTATGAACTCGAGAACAACGCCTTGCCCATTACCTCAGGCAGAAGACTCGAAGCCTGTGGTGGTCCCACTGCTGGTGGACACCTTCACAGACGTCCCAAGGCAGCTTGGAGCATCGCATTCCACGGCTGTTCCGTGAAGGCTGACCCGCTTTGCAGGGCTCTACAGGGACCAGTATTTGGCTCAACAACCCCTAGCCAACTCCTTGTCGTTACTGCATCTCAGGACCAGGTCCCAGCCTCAACATTCGATGCCCAGCCTCCAGACCAGGAATCTAAGCAATTAGATTCCATGGGAAGACAGCGATGTATCAGCTGCTACCTCCTGTGTGAGGTCTTTGAACTATCCGGCGTACATGGTGCAATTTCAAACCCTCTCTGGGATCAGGGCCAAGCCCTTCTTAAGATCTACCGGATGGCGAAAAGAAGGAAAGCACTAAACCTCCTCAAACTGTGTCTGGCGTGGGAGCCAGGTTCTCCGAGCCGCTTACCTTTCGGCAGCCAGGGGCGCTTCTGACATTGTCTCCGGAGACACTCATGGCTGGTCTGGATTTACCCCAGACATCCGAAGAAATCTCCTGGGCGTCCCTTATAATGGGCCGGTCCTCTTTGGTGAGGAGTCCAAGAAGGCTATCACCAAATTGCAGGACGCTGAGAAGGCAGTCAGGACTGTACAAGCCATGTACAGACCAAAATCTGGTTCCTTACGTTCCGGCCAGCAACCCAGGGGCAACTTTGGCCATAAGAATCAAACCAGGTTCCTCTGGGCCTGGGCCCAAAACATTCAAAGCAGCCCAGCCTCGCGAGGGGCCAACACCACCATGACTCCTTCCTGGCCCCGCCCTCCTCACTCTGGATCAAAAGATTGAGAGAAGGTGGTGAGTGCATCTCTCATCACCTTTCAGGATGGCAGAGGTCACCTCCGAGCCGTTGGGTGTTGCGGTTGGTTGAACAAGGTCACTCTATAGAGTTTCGATCACCCACTGTCAGACCTCCCTGCTCTCCCATTACTCGGGTCAGCATGCTCTGCTTATTCAGCAAGAGATCTTGGCCCTCCCTACATGAGGAGGCCATAGAACATGTTCCACTGAACCAGAGAGGAAGCGGTTACTATTCCACTTCTTCTGGTTCCAAAGAAATGGGATTTGTGCCGATTTTGGATCTCAGCAATCTCAACAACTTTGTGCTGTACAAGCATTTCCGCATGGTGATCCTGTCGGTCTCATTCCCATGCTCAAAGAGGGCGCATGGCTGGCGTCGCTGGATATGCAGGACGCTTACCTACATCTCTCGATCGCTCGAGCGCACTGCAGATTTCTGTGGCCGAGTTTTCTTTGGCGCCACTACCAGTTCGAGCTCTCCCTTCGGAGTTCTTCCTTTCGGGTGTTCACGAAGTGTATGGCGGTTAGCAACGGCAGCTCTCGGGACAGGGGGGCCACTACGTGTTTCCATGCTTAGATGACTGGCTCCTCATGGCAACCTCACGGGAGGCCCTGATGTCCATAATGCAGGATACCTGTTCCCTCTTCCTATTGCTGGGCATCATCAATCAGGAGAATCATGCCTTGTTCCATCTCAGAAATTGTACTTTATTGGAAGCGGTTCTGGACACAGATTCAGGAAGGCATTCCCTTCCCAGGACAGGTGGAGCACATCAGATCCCTCATAACGGACATAAAGGAAAAGAAGACGGTACCAGCCCGCAGCGTCCTTTGCCTGCTCGGACATATGGCAGCTGCCATTGCGACGGTTCCCCTAGCTCGACTCCATATGTGGGTTACCCAGTAGATGCTGAGATCACAATGGGACCAAAAGCAGGATCATCTGCAGCATCCTGTCCAGATAACGAACACAGTCATCCGAGACTAACATTGGTGGCTCGTCTCATACCACCTCTCGATGGGAGTCCCCTTCACTGCACCACCTCCTTCAGCGACTCTCTACACAGATGCCTCAGGGTCCGGATGGGGAGCTCACCTCAACGGGGTCAGGACTCGAGGCTCCTGGGCGTCTCTGAGTCTATCTTCACCTCAGTATTCTGGAGATGAGAGCTGTTCTCTATGCCCTACAGGCATTCCAGATAGAATTCGCTGGGACTCTTCTGGTCCAAACAGACAATACCACGTGATGTACTATCTTAACAAACAAGAGGCACTCATTCCTACCCCTTTGCAGGAGGCTCAGAGGTTTTGAATTGGGTGTTGCAACATAGGACACATTATTGCAGTACATGTTCTTGTGTATACAAAACTTCTCATGAACAGCTAAGCGATCACAGGCCAGGGACCCGCAGTGAGGAACTGCTTCAAGGAAGGTGCAGAGGACCTGTTCCACAGATGGGGGACACCAGAATTAGACCTCTTAGTCCCATTCGCGTAAAAACTGGTAATTCTGCTCGCTAGATCCAGGGCCTGGTGTTTTCTGGTGAAGTGCGTTGTCCCTCTGTTGGATGGGCAGGTTCCTCTCGCTTTCCACCCTTTCCTTTGATCCAGAGGGTCCTTGAAGCTCAGTCAAAGCAGTGTTGCCTCAGTCTAGTAGCACCCTTTTGGCCCTGGCAGATTTGGTTCCTCTCTTCCATCAGCTGGCCCAGGGACCTCCGGTGCCTCTGCCATTTTCTCTCACCTTCTATCCCAGGGAGACAGGCTCCTTGGTCCCGTCGGATCTTGGTCTCTGAATCTGCATGCCCCTGGCTCCTAGGACATAGCAGTCCTGAGATCGGAGACCCTCTCAGGAAGTTGCAGATGTTCTGGTGGCAGCCAGAAAACACTCGAAGTGGCGTAGATTTTGTATTTGGGCTCAGGCTCGAGCATTGACCCCATTGGAGTGTTCTGTAAGGTCTGTTTTAGACTACTTCCTCTCCCTCTATGAGGCAGGACTTGCCTATTCGTCCATTAAGGTCCATCTATGCACTATTTCAGCATACCATTCTCTGATAGGTCACAGGTCTCTAGTTCAACTAGAGGCTTCTGGCGCCTTTTTGCATGGCATCCTGCACTTGAGACCTCCCATCAAAGACCCAGTTCCACCTTGGGATCTTCCTTTTGTTCTAGAGCAGCTTACGCTGTCTCCTTTTAGACCAGGCGCAGATTGCGAAATACGTCTCCTCGCATGAAGAGCGCTCCTTTTAGTTGCTGTTACTTCTGCCAGAAGAGTTTCGAGCTTCACACACTCATGTGTAGAGATCCTTCCTTGATTTTCACAAGGACAGGGTGTCCTTAAGAACAAATCTAAGTTTCTTCTTTAGGTGGTCTCCTTGTCACACTCAACAGGATATAGACCTACCAGTGTATTACCTGAATCCTGACGGTAACAGGGGAAGCCCTGTTGCATGCCGGATGTGCATAGGTTCTTCAGATACTACCTGACCAGAACCAAAGCCCATCGTACATTGGACCAGCTCCTTGTTTCCTACGCACAGAGTATGATCGGTACTCCTGTTTCCAAATAGTCGCTTTCTAGATGTCTGGTAAAGTGCATTATGTTTTGTTATCAGAAGCAAAAAAACTCTTACCGGGACCAGTGAAGGGTCATTCTACTAGGGGGGTGGCTACCTCCTTTGCAGCACTTAAAAATGTCTCCACTTCAGCCATCTGTGCAACAGTGACCTTGGAGCACTGTACATACATTCATCAGGCGCTACAGTTTGGATATTGCCTCTTGGCGCAGAGCTGGTTTCGGCTTGGCAGTCCTTGGGGACTTTGTCCTGAAGCTTGGAGCTTTTCTCCTGTCCTCCTCCCCTACACAACTTGGTCCCTTACTGCTTGGGAATCAGTCCTAATGGTGTAACCTGCTGCAAGAGCTGTTTCTCAAAGTAATATAGTACAGTTACTTAAGAACTTACCGTAACACTAGATCTTTGAGAACAGCTCTTGCAGCAGGTAGTTCCTCCTTCCCTTCCTGAGGTTGGAGTCTTCTGACCTAGTTTCTAGGCTACAGCGTCTTTCAACGCCTTCGCAAACCATTCCCTTTGGGCAGTTCTCGGTCTCCCCATCAGATGTCATTCTTGGGCGGGAGACTCGGTAGAGAACTAGGGATGTGGGGACCACCCCTTTATGTGATGCCTGATATCGGGAGGGCGGGACGTTCGGAGGCGCATCCCCCACTGGATACTGCTAGCTAGAATTTTTCCGTGGGTCCTGGCCTCTGCCGCTTCAGTCCTAATGAAGTAACCTGCTGCAAGAACTGCTCTCGAAAATCTACTGTTACGGTAAGTTCTTGCGTAACTTTACTTTTTCCCTCTGACCTAACCCTAGTTGGTCTTCAGCTTTAATTTGTATTTTTTCCCTACCCTTACCTATATTTCGGGCACCCTGGCCCTCTGAACCACCCCCCTTCCTTTCCTTACCTGGCGGACAGAACTGAGAGCTGGGAGGAGTTGGCGTTGTTAATGGCCACCTAAGGCACCACATAGAGCACTGGCCTCGAGGGCTGCCAACCGGACAAGTCATCTCCAGCCACACAAAATCTTTAAAGAGACAGTGCTCTTTTTTATTTCCGTGCAGGGTCCTAACCTCCGGTAGGACTCATTATTAATGAATGATGAAGATATTTGGGAAGATCATAATTACGGTAAGTATGTAATTTGTATTTTCCATAACCAAGATTTTCAGCCTCTCCCTTAAACTCTCTGAGTTCCGACAGGTCTGGAAAGTCGCCATAGTTACACCAGTCCATAAAAGTGGAGACTGTAACATGTCCCCAACTACAGGCCCATCTCAATTGTTTCTCGCTTGTCCAGAGCACTGGAAAGAATCTTCTCTGACCAGCTTATCTCATATCTTACTAAGTAAAACCTGTTGTGCAACCAACAACATGGCTTTTGGAAGCTGCACAGTACTAGTATGTCCCACAGTGAATATACAAACTATCTGCACAAGGCTCTGAATAATTGGCACTTGGTTGGTGCTGTCTACATAAACCTCACTAAAGCATTCGTACTCGGGAACCACTCGGTTTTGCTCAACAAGCTTCTCTCCCTAGGCCTGTCCCCTGAAAGTGTTGTAGTTTCACTGCTACCTACTGGTCACACACAGAGAGTTCAGATAGATGGAGTATTCTCCAGTGTGATGGGCATCTCAGTTGCAATCCCACAGGGGTCAGTTCTTGGCCCCTTCCTCTTTAGCCTATTTGTCAATGGTCGGCCTGATGCTTGCCCACACTCGAGGATGCTGCTGTATGCAGATGGACGCAGTTATCTTCAACAGCAGTCTTCAACATGGTATCCTCACCAGTGAATTTCAGAGTACTTTTGAATCCCTGGACTTCTGGTTTAGACTAAATAAGCTTGTCCTTTACTATAAAAAATTGAAAACCATGCTGTTCTTTGGAACACACCTTAAGAACAGGATGCCTCCTCTGGATATTCCTAATGCCTTGGGAGCCACCTTGGAGCATGTGGAATCCTTCAACTATTTGGTGTCACCCTGAATGAGACCCTTTCCTTCACCAAGCACATTGACAACATCATAGGACTCGCTGATAGAAAATTGAGAGCATTCTACCGACAAAGGTGGAGTATAACCCTGAGGCCAAACACCTGTCGTCTCCAGTTGAATCCTCCCACTCATTGATTATGGATTCCCTGTCTACGGGGTGGCAACCGACACAGTTCTCAAGAGGGTAAGGGTGGCGCTTAACAAAGCCTAACATTCTGCTACCAGAGCTTATAGATACATAGCTGCTCCCTCTGTGCTCTCACCAACTTTCTCCCCTTGCAGGCCAGGCTTAGATATCAGACCGTCCCTCTGACCAAAAAAGGACTACCAGGTCTCACCCCACCCCCACCCCCACACACCCCACTGCCATAGGTACCCTTTTCCATCCGTTCCTTAACCAGTACTCCACAACGAGTATGACTAGGCAGGCTCTTACAGTACCACTGCGTAAAACCTGCCTGAGTAAGCTGTCATTTGCCACTCACACAGCTCAGTGAACTCCCTGCTGCAATCACTGGACTCCAAAATATCAATATTTAAGAAAGCCCTAAAGAAAGAAATCACCCTCAACTTGTCTGCCACTGTTTTAACTGACCACTACCGGTGTTAACTGGCTCTACCACGCGGGTGTCCTGCCTGTATGCTGCTCGCTTCTTTTTCCTCATCCCTTTCTTCCTTTGTTCATTCGCTGCACCTCAACTTAACATCTACTCTTTTCTTCACCTACCTTTATAAGTGATAGTATAATACACTGTTGCTGTGATGCCTCATTTGTAACTAATTTATCCACTTTGTAACTTGTATTTCTATATTGTACTGTTAACTGTATCAAAGACCGTTTAGAATTTTTCCTAGTAACTACTCTGTAGCCTGTCTATCTATAACAAGGCTCTAACAGAGCTGATTATGTCTGTCTCCTCTTGAAGTGAAACCTTTGTAAACAAGTACTTTGCTCAATGATCTTCTCCGATCTTCAAATAAATATATAATGTTATGGAAATCTGAAGCTCCTAATGGGTTTTCCATTGGAAAATTAAGCCACTCAGCAATGTCTGCAGCTCAATATCTATAACATTAATCAAACTGTAAACTTCAAACAATTGGGATATTTCAATTTTCCTGGACTTACAGTCTTCACTGTTTATTCATACTACTGTATTCTAGCTGGAGGTGCTAGGACCCTGTAGGAGCCAAAAATCTTCAGGAGGGCCAGCACCATGGTAGGACCGCGCATGCGCGACACCACAAGATTAGCTCGCACCTGTGTAGGCTACCTCAGCGTCGACCCTCCAACCGTCTCAGTTCCTTTTATTCCCCACTGTCGAGTGCGCTTCAGTGATGACGCTCGACCACTGAGAGTTGAAACATCTTGCCTATACGACAGCAGCTTTAGTCGTTCAGTTTCATTTTAGTATAATCATTTTTTGTTATAAAAAAGGAAAAAAGTAATGAAGAAAAGTTTTTCTCTCAGCCTGCCATTGACTGAGTTGACCATGAACAGTATCCATGATGGTAGGGAGACTTCGCTAGAAAGCTGTTCTGGAAGTGGAGCTATGTCCAGTCCACCATGGTTTATGGATGGGGGTGGGAGTCCAACCATGGGCAATCTGTTGCTTGGGGGGGGGGACAGTCCTCCCAGAAGTACAAGAAGAAGTGGTCCCATTCCTGGTCACGTTCCTGGACCCGGTGCCACTCGACTTAGAGTTCTTCTCCTTCCCAGCAAAATAAGTGATACCACTCGAGGTTACCCTCAGGTAGGTCTGCGAGGGAGTCTTTTGTAGTGGAGAGCAATAGGCCCACCCCAACCTCTCCAGGGTCCCCGGTGGCCTCCATGCTTAATGGCCAAGACTCTCGACACCAGAGCCCCTCTCTGCCCTCCTGCGAGGTTTACGGTGGGCAGTTTCATCACTGGACTGCTCTTGTGGAGCAGTGGATACAGCATCTGTCTCATTTCCGTCTGACCCATTTCCGAAGCCCTTGGGCCTTGGAACCGCTATCCCATTGTCAGGGTCTTCATGGCATGATGTGCGGTCAGTGCCAGTGATGGAATTTCTATCCTCTGTGGAACGGATGCCTCTGACGCCAGTTCCACGTGCCTCTCCTCCTCATTTTGTTTCCTCACAGGGGATGGCACAGATAACACTTCCCTCTACCGCTTTTTTCCAGGACTGGCAGTGGTTCTTGGGCGTTGGTGCCACGTGCGGCGCTGGGTTCTTTGGTGCTACATGTGGCACTGGGGCCTTTGGTGCCATGTACAATGCCGTGGCTTGATGCCACATGTGGCACCGGGGTCTTCAGTGCCACGTGCAGCACTGGGGCCTTCAGTGCCATGTGCGGCGTTGGGTCATTTAGTGCTGCGCGTAGCGACAGGGTCTTTCATGCCAGTGGTGGTTCTGGTGTCAGCTGTCTACCCCTTGCCTAGGCTGGGCTTCAGCCTTACAGGAGCAGCTCCTGATTTCCCTAGGGTTGAGGTGCAGCATGATGAGTCTGATCCTGACCTTATTTTATTTAACGATGGCTAGAATGACTTATTCTACAGCTTGGGTGGGAAGCCCTCTATCCCAGCTGAATCCCTGGTTGAGGACCTTTTCTTCCAGTCTCTTTTAAGAAATATGGGGACAACCCTGGTCTTGCAGACCTCTTCAGTAGACCAAGGAAAGCATTTGCGCCTTGACTGCCTTCATAGCCCTAACATTCCAATGAGCTTTATGCCTCCTGCCCCCCACCCCGTCCTCTGAGAATCTGTAGCCATCAGTGTGGGTAAGGCTGGCTGTGATTCATTCTGTGGCCAAGTTCATAGACAGGAAGTATGGCCCTCCCAAGGAGAGACGTTTCTTAGCATTGCAGCCTATCACAGATGATTTGGTTCTCCTTGCAGAGAATGACAAAGATGTTCTCCCTCAGGAGACTTCAGCACGTCCTATCACTAAGGAATCTCAGAAAATTGACACCTTTCACAGCCACAACCCTGGGCATGCATATTGCCAGTCTCCAGGGGCATTTTCCCCAATATAAGTATGTACTTTGGATCTCTGTTAAAACAGTGGTTGCAAATCTCCCAGAATCTGACTCTAACTTGGAACTTCTACAGACTATTACTAGGGGAATAGAATCCAGTAGTCATCAGCTGAAAGCTTCAGTGGATGCTTATGATACTGCCGCTAGGGCAGCCACTGCTGGAATCTGTATCAGGTGGTACTCCTGGCTTAGGACATCAGGATTTTCTCCTGATCCTCAACAACAGGTCATAATTGTACCTTTTGACGGTGCTTATTTGTTTGGGCCTCAAGTTGAGCAAGCACTAGAGGCTGCCTAGGAAGCAAAGACTGCCATTAACACAGCCAGGTCAGCTCCCCAAATGGGCAGGAACTATCATTTTTTTTGTAACAGGCAGCCCTTTTGAGGAAGAAGCCTAGGAGCCCCTCACAGGAACCAGCCTCCTCAGCCACAAAAGAAAACACAGCACAAGGCACAGAGCCTGAAAGTGCTCAGTGCCACCCTCTAAAAAGTCACCTTTTTCACCCTCTAAAAAATCACCTCAACTGCCCCAGTGGACATTTCAGTGGCAGTGGGAGGACACCTGACTCAGTTTCACAACCAGTGGAAGTCTGTCACCACAGACATGTTGGTCCTCAGGATTGTTCGGTAGGGTTACTCTCTCATTTTTCCAGAAATCCCCTCCCTTCCCCCCCCAATCTTCCACCCAAGCTGCAACATAGTCTTTCAAGTCGCTCAGTCAGACCATCTCACTTCTGAGATACAGGGCAGTGAAGATCGTTCCCTGAGCAGAAAGGGAGCATGGGTTTCACGCCATTACTTGGTTTCAAGAAAGAACAAGTATGCACTTCATTCTTTGACCTCGGGAAAATTAAACAAGTTCTTATTCAGAGAGAAGTTCAAGATGATCTCCCTAGGAGTGCTACTTCCACTCCTACATTAGTATGAATGGCTGGCATCTCTGGATATGCAAGATGCTTACCAGCACGTTCCAGTACACCCAAGTCACCACAAGTACCTACGCTTTGTGGCCTTGGGTTAACACTACCAGTTCGGAGTCCTGCCCTTTGGGCTTTACTCAGCTCCTCAAGTCTTTACGAAGTGTTTCGAAGTTCTCATGGCACACCTCTGAAAGCTCAGTGTCCAGGTCTACCCCTGCATAGACTATTGGCTTCTAGCAAGCCCATCAAGGCAGGGGACACAAGAAGCAGTCTCCTTGGCACTCAGTTTCACACCTGCTTAAGGGTCCTGCTGAACCTGGAAAGGTCGCATCTTCAGCGCTGTCAGCAGCTACTCTTCATAGGAGCCCTCCTGGACACTTTCAGGGTGAGGACTTTTCTCCCAGACAGGAGGAACAACATTCTCTGGGTGGCATGCTACATCAGAGAGAACACTTAGGCGCGAGTTCATTCCATGCAGCGGATGTTAGGGTTCATGGCCTTGTCCATGTTTGTGGTACCTCTAGTTCAGCTGCACATGAGGACCACCCAGTGGATGCTCAGCGCACAGTGGTCGCCAACCACACAACCGCAGTCTTACCCCATAAAAGTGACAGAGCCTCTGATGAGATCACTTACATGGTGGATTCAGGAGGAAAACCTGCTTCAAGAGGCCAGCCTGGTGGCACTGATGGTTGAGTCGCTGGACACCACAGCTCATGCTAGGCCAACAACCTGGGTTCGGGAATGCAGCTGGGTCGTCAGTGAGGGGCTTGGGGGAGGGAGGGAGCAGGATTGAGCAGCTGCTCGGCAGTTCTCTCCTGGTGAGGGCACTGTGGTACTGCGGCATGCATGTGCTTTCAGATGCGGCCATAGCATGGGGGGAAGGGAGAAAACCAGAAAAATGGAGCTGGCAGGCTCCATGACGCACCAGACCACAATCCTGGTGATGGGATCAGGAGTCAGGGCAGATAAGAGTCCTAAAAGGGAGGGCCAGCACCCTGCCTACATGCTCCTGGGGCACAAAAACTATTTAAAAAAAAAAAAGAAAAGAAAACCTGCTTCAAGGTCTGCCTTTTGCACCACCAGAGTCTCAGATCACCATGACTGTGGATGCATCTCTGCTCAACTGGGGATCTCACTGCCAAGAACTCCTTCTCAGGGGGTTTGGAGCCAGGAGAAATCTCATTTACATATCAGTGTTCTAGAGATAAGAGCGGCCCTGACCACTTTTCGGACCTTGGAAGCAGCTGTCTGCTGAAAATTAATTTTTCAGACAGACAACAAGCTGTGATGTACTACATCAGCAAGCAAGGTGGGGCACTCTCCTACACTCTGTGCAGGGAAGCCATGAGGTTTCCATTGATCAGCAAGTTGTTGGTTGTCCCTCCGAGACAATTGCCTTTGCGAATGGACCTCTTGACCCAGGGATCCCTGGTCCATCCCAACCTGCACTCCCTTTGTCTCCATGCCTAGCTCCTGAGGGAGATACAAGTGGTTAGGTTTAAAGTTTCTCAAAGAATCTCGGAGATCCTCTTGGCAGTGCGTAAGCCTTCCACCAGGAAGACTCACACCACCAAATGAAATCGTTTCTCAATTTGCTGTGCTAAGTTCTATCTAGATCCATTCCACTGCTCACCAAATAAGGTGTTGGAGTACCTGTTAAACCTTTTGAATGCAAGACTGCAATATTCAATGATAAACATACTATTCTGTGCGCCTTCTTGCTGTCATGAGCCTGTGCAGAATATGGCGCTGGCTCAGCTACTCGAGGTTCCTGAAGGGCATTCTTCACACAGAGCCTCCAGTTAAGAAACCAGTGGCTGCGTGGGACATTAATCTCATGCTAGACATGCTCACTCCCAAGCCTTTTGTTCCTTTAGCCACGTGTGACTTGAAGTTTCTCACCCTGGAAGACTGCCTTTCTGGTAGCAATTACTTCAGCTTGAAGGGTCTCTGAAATACATGCCTTTGTCACAGACCCTCTGTATACTGTTTTTCTCAAAGTCAAGGTGGTACTCTGTACTCACCCTCAATTTCTATTCAAAGTGGTTTCGGAATTCCACCTCAACCAACCCTCGATTCTCCCCACTTATTTCTCTAACTTCCAGAATGAGGGGGAATGCACCCTTCACTCTCTGGATGTTAAAAAATCTCTTTGGTTCTACATCAGTAGAACATAGGACATCCATAAATCCAAGCAGCTCTTCATGTCCTTCAGTGCTGCCC
This sequence comes from Neoceratodus forsteri, assembly GCA_016271365.2. Taxonomy (NCBI): domain Eukaryota; kingdom Metazoa; phylum Chordata; order Ceratodontiformes; family Ceratodontidae; genus Neoceratodus; species Neoceratodus forsteri. The sequence continues at coordinate 717,490,347 of CM057454.1, read as the reverse complement.
AGCTGGGCCAGCTAATGGCCTTTAGATGCATTTCAGTTTGGATAGTGGCATGCCTTTGCCATTGCTACTCTATGGCGCAGGTCAAGTTGGGAGGCTAGGTGCACGCCCATTCTACCAGGGCGGTAGTGGTGTCCCTAGCAGAAATTCACTCTGTTCCCAGTGGCGATATTTGCAAAGCGGCTACATAGAGCATGGTGGATACCTTTGTGAAGCACTACATTCTCGATGTCCATGCCAGACAGCATGCTTCCTTTGGTAAGACAGTCCTTAATGGAATTCTGTCCTGAGTGAGCGCTTTCTCCTGCTGCCCTGCTCGGGGTATTGGTTTAGCTTGGTACTCTAACCCAGTAATATGAATAAACGGTGAAGACTTTAAGTCCAGGAAGATAGGAAAATTACGTACCTACCATAATTCTTGATCTTCTTGGACAGGTCTTCACCATTTATTCATAAGCCCACCCACCATCCCCCGGGCTCACTCATTCTGTTCTTGATCTTCACTTCCTCGTTGCTTGGGATCTGAAGACATTGTCTTAATTGACCCTTCTTGTATGGGTCAAACAAGGACTATCTTATGCCCTTGTCAGGTTAGGTGCTTAGTTTTATTTACACTGCACCTTCTCGGTCCAAAGAGTACCAGGGCGGTAGTGACGACCCTAGCAGAAATTCACTCTGGGTTGACGCTGAGGTAGCCTACCCAGAGAGAGTAGGGAAATTGTAATTTTGTGCCAAAACTGCAATCGTATTAACAAAACACCCATAACTCAAACAGTATAACAAATATTGTCAAAAAAAAGGCATCATTTTAAAGGTCTTAAGTTTATTAAGACATTAAACAGGTCAGCTCCTCCACATCCCTCCAGGCATCAGCTGCTTGCCTGCTCCCCACTGCCTAAGGGGATCCTTGCACCCTGAACGGGTCAGCTCCTCCACATCCCTCCAGGCATCAGCCGCCTGCCTGCTCCCCACTGCCTAAGGGGATCCTTGCACTCTGAATGGGTCAGCTCCTCCACATCCCTCCAGGCATAAGCCGCCTGCCTGCTCCCCACTGCCTAAGGGGATCCTTGCACCCTGAACGGGTTAGCTCCGCCACATTCCTCTGGGCATCAGCCGCTTGCCTGCTCCCCACTGCCTAAGGTACGGTGCAGTTGGGAACTGAAGTTGCTTTACTGGACCTTGAGGCAGTTTAATAGACTACCTCTCCAACTGAGCTGTGCCATCTGATTGTCCCTATTTTTTATTTCGTTACCTTGGGGAAAGTCCTTAAGCAGGGTGAAGAGTTGGAATCACTGCAGCTCTTTCTCTGTGTAGCTGTCTGGGTGATTTTTTTCACCCCCTTCCCCATTCCTTTATTAAATACACTTTATCTCTCTCAGTGACCTGCTCCTTCTTCTCTCTGGTTTCTGTCTCTCTCTCTCTCTATCTCTCTCTCAAAGGGGTAGTACCTCATTCCTGGGGCTTGTGCATCACTGCATCCTGCCTAAATACACTGCAGTCATCTCCCTAGCCTTGTTGAGGCAGCTTCTGACACTGCTTTCAGGCTATCGGCCCTTCTCATCTCCCCGGCTGTGGTATTCTGAAGATTTGTTTGCACCCTTGCTTCACCTCTCATCATGAAGCCCCTTTGCATTCCCCTCGTGGCTGCCGCACTGCTAGGTACCCTATAATCTCAGACTGCTGTGGCAAGGTACTTTCAAACGATCAATCTGACCTAAGCCACTTTACTGTAACCTTGCATCTGTACATCCCTTTTCGCTCCTCTGATCAGGTGGGACAGAAGCTCGAGCAGTCACCTCACAATTGCCTTTCTGTCCAGACTGGAGCACCGGCTGCTGGGCTTCTCACTAGTTACCATGCCTGGCACCTAGTTGACAGCTCCTGCAACTCCTACTGCTCTCCCTGCTCCTCCTGGGAGGTGATATTGAACCCAACCCAGGCCCCACGAATTCATCCATCACCCCATCCTGCGATATCTGGATCTGCCCCATTGTTTTTAAAATCACCCACATGAATATGCAAAGTCTCCCGTCTAAAATACCCTGACCTTGAGACATGAGTTTCCCTCCACAATCTGCATATCCTTTGCCTAACAGAGGCCTGGCTGAAGCAGCAGCATTCAGACTACCAGTACCAGCCTGCCGGTTACGCCGTGCTGTGCAGAGACAGACCTAGGAAAAAGAAGGGAGGCGGTGCTGCCATGTATGTAAAGGAACCTCTTTCTGCCTCATCCATCCTATGTTCTGACAATGATTCTACTAGTGACTGGGTCATTGCCGAGTTAACGGTGGGATCTACCAAGAAACTCTATCTGGGCTGTTGTTACAATCCTCTGCAAGGGGGTGTAGCTGGTCTTCAAAGCCTGCTTAATGGATATGGGTCTCTCTCCCCATCCAGGGATACTGTAATTCTTGAAGACCTTAACCTCAGCTGGCTGGCTTCTCACGAAACTGAATACGCCAGCATGCTTAAAGTGTACAACCTGACTCAAGTCATCACCCTCCCCACCCAACTCAACATTCGGACTTGCACCCACTCTCTAATCGACTGGGTAATCACTAACAGTGAAGAGAGAATCACTCAGGCAGGCACCTTTTCCCGACTCCCTGAGCAATCACTCCCCTACCTATGCCATCTGATCCACCAAGTCCTCTCGCTACCCTCCAAGTACCTGTCCTTTCGCAGCTTCAGTTGCACTGGCAAATCCCTCCTCCTCAAGGATGTTAAGGACGTCAATTAGCAGGGTCTATCTGCCCTCACAGATACTAACACTGCTGCAGTCTACTTCACCAGTGCTCTCCTAGACGTCCAGAACCGCCACTTCCCTATCAGCACTAGGCGAGTCAGAAGATGGTGTACACGCTGGATAACCCACAAACTCCTCACTCTCATGAAGGAGAGTGACCATAATTGGGCTGCTTATAAATCAGACTTCGGGTCCTGTGACATGAATATCACGCCAAGAATCAGCAAGCACTTGATAAGGACTCTAAAACAGAACTATCACCTCAAGACCCAGGGGGACAGTTTCAGCAATCAAAGAAATTTTGTGACTCATAAACTCCATTGACTCCATCCCTTTCAGTAGCCCTAGCCTGCCCCAAGTTCCCCATGGGTTTACTGTCCCACCCTTCGGCTGTGGCTAAGGCACTTCACTCCCATTTCACTGATCTGTTGGCCCTTCTTAGTAAACTCCCCTCCAGCAATCCCACTCCTCCCGGGCCTTTCACCTCCTCCACTTACCCGCCCACACTGCTAGTCTGTCCTCCAATCCTGGCACTAGCTCTAACCTCCATCCCTCTCCTTATCTTCCCCACTCCTCCACCCCCCCACCACCCATTATACTTAAGGCTTGCCGTCGACACTCCTCAAGCTCCTTCGTAGTGGCGCCTCAGGCCATGATGGCCTCTTCCCACGCTTTCTAAAACTCGTCTCCTCAATCATCTCCAAACCACTTACCTTCATATTTAATCTCTCTGTCCACCTCCTCCATACCCCACTTCTGGAAGGTTGCCAAGGAGGTCCATATCTTTAAAGCCAGCGACTCTTACTCCCTCGACAACTATCGGCCAATATCTATTCTCCCCCGACTTAGTTAACACCTTGAAAAGATTATCCACTGCCAGCTATCTGAATACCTCACCAAACATAACCTTCTACGTGCCCAAAAACACAGCTTCTAAAAGTATCACAGCACCGCTACGTCCACTGGCTCTCCTTGCCATATTCTCTCTAATGTAAAACAGTGAAACCGTGCCACTGGTGCTGTCTTTGTTGACCTATCTAAAGCCTTCGCTCTTGTAAAACACACCCTCCTCCTCTCTAAATTGCAATCGACTGACTCCTCTGTGCTGATGACCTTGTTATCCTTCATAGTGACAAGTCTCTCCCTCGTATGTCCTCTGCCCTCACCCAGAACTACAGTGCTGTCCACAGCTGGTTCACTTCCAACTTATTGCTGGTAAATGCCAAAAAGACCACAGCAATGCTATTTGCATCTAAACCAGTGCTTGCTAAATACCTTGCGGACAATTCCTCTCTCTAAATTCTCTCACCAGATGGCCCTGCACTTGAAAATGTCTGTGCCTTTAAATACCTGGGGATTACGCTTGACCCCCCCTTCTCTCCTTCACTGACCATGTTGACCTTGTTATCCGAAGGATTACCCAGAAACTAGGTGCTGCCTGTTGTATAAAACCCTATCTGTCCAATGTTGCTCGCCTTGCCATAGTCAGGGGCAACATTCTCCCCATGCTGGACTACTGATCCCCCATATACTCTGGTGTCTCTGCCACCCTACGAGTTAAACTATTGGCTGCCTACAACAGCGCTTGTCGCTTCATGCTGTCTGCCCCTTTCTCTACGCAGCACTGTGACCTTTACAGTTCCCTCGGCTGGCTCCCCCTACAAGGCCATTTCGAATTCGCCCTGGGCTGCTTTGTAGACACCATCATCAGAAATAGTGCTTTCTCACCTCTCTCCAACCTCTGTAAGCTAGGTATTTTGTCTAGGTGTCTTCGATCCTCTATGTCCCCCCTTTGAGGTGCCGTGAACTATGAGCAAAATGGTTGGGAATGCTCTATTAGTAGCAGCGCCCACCTTTTGGAGTGGGCTACCCACCCCACTCAGATCTTCTAACACCCATCTCTCCTTTAAGCACCACCTCAAATCCTGGCTACTAACAAACCACAGCTGCAAATGCCCACCTAAATAGCTGCCCTAACCGCCTGGTGCTTTCTCATTCTCACCCTCTCCAGTGGTGCCAACTGGTACTACTCCCTTTTATGTTAACCCTCCTATCCCTACATCCCCACCCCTTTCCTTACTCCCCATCTCTGGAGATCTCCCTTTCCTCGTCCAGGAGCGACTGCTCACCTTTCTGTTGGCCCACATTTCCTTTTAGGAAGATTGCTTGTTATTGCTGCCATTTACTGTAAATTCAAATGTATTGCATTTTGCAATCTTGTATCTTATATAACCTTGCATTTTTGTTTTGTCCTATTGTTTCTTGCCTACTGCTCAGTGAGACACTGCTTGAGGAGCCTCCAGAGCTTCTTGCTACAGCGGAAGTTAGCTGTACTTATAGTCTACTTCTGTGTCATTGTATGTGGCCCGCGACGTGCCTGAAAACGGTCCCTGGGATCAGTGCACTCACCTGGTTAGCGAAGTCATACATAAATAAAATATTATTTAGAATACTTTTAACCCTTTTCTATTTCTTCAAAATTAGTGCTGGTACCTATTGTAAAATAAACATTCCATACTTTTTGTTTCAGCATTTTTTAGGAAGAAGTAGCAGAAGTCTTAAGAGCAGCAGCAGTAACATTCAGAAAATGCAGCAGTTAATTATTTAGTTTACTAGGTCTGTTTTGTAATATCATTTTTATATCTCCTTCAGTGTCTGCCCCTTAGCATACGGAAAACACAGTTCCAATCCTGGCAGAAGATTATAAGGAAGTATATTTGGAATTCGAAGAGACCTCGGATTATACAAACAGATCAAACTCTTAGGGGCAGAGCACTTCCAGACTTAGAAAAGGTACTTAATTGCTGGAAGAAATTTGCTTTTTAATTATAAGCAGTACTACAATGTCATTGCAGTAGTTTTATGTATTATGACTTCACCAGAAGTCATATGAAAAAAGACTAGAGGACCTCAATATGTATTCCGTAGAGGAGTGGAGAGAGTGGGGCGATATGATAGAGACATTCAAGTACCTCAGGTGTATAACAAGGTACAGAAGGGTAGCATCTTTCAGAAAAGGTTTATAAGAACAAGGGGACATGATATGAAGCTAGAAGGGATTAGGCTCAGAGGCAAACGTGAGGAAGTACTTTATCACAGAAAGAGTAGTGGATGCTTGAAACAGCCTCTGTAAGGAGATGGTGGGGGAAAAAACGGTAGGGGAATTCAAGAATGCATGGGATAGACATGAGTACTCTCAGAGTAGGGAAGAGAGAGGGCAAGCCACAGATCAACTAGGGTCTGCAGTATTGCAGTAGGTGGGGAAAAAAGGCACACTAGGTGGGCCACACGGTCCTTATCTGCCATCACCACCTGTAGCACAGTGGTTTAAGGCTCTGAGCTGCAAACCTGGAGACCTGGGTTTGAATCCCACAGCCCCCACTTGCATACTGTGTGACCCTGAGTAAGTCACTTAACTTCCTTGTGCTCCCAGGTCACACCTGTAAACAAGCTTCAGCTTAGTGTCTCTCTCCTGGTTAAAAAAAAAATGTTTCTATGCCAATAAATGAAAAGATTAGGAACTGTATGGTTGCAAAAACAGTGGGGGAATTTAAGAATGCATGGGACAGACATAAGGCAATTCTAGTGGGAGGCAGGAGGAAGGCTGTTGGTAAAACTAGAATCTGCAGCTTATCTGATAGGTAGGGAAATGGGCAGACTGGGTGGGCCAAGCGGTCCTTATCTGCCATCAAATTCTATGTTTCTATACTTACAGTACGTATGATATGATGTGATCTAATTGGCTGTACCTAAGCGTTTTAATAAACTTGAATTAAAAAAAAAAAAACTGAAATCAGCTAAAATTTAGCATTACTAGTAGTTTACAGTTGGTTATAGGAAGGTGAGTGAAAAAATAACAGTACAACATGGATTTAACATTAGTGATTTAAATTAGTAACAGTGCATCAGTCTTTTATCCATTAACCCTGTAACCATTCTTGTAAACAGGAAGAGGAGGAAGAGGAAATGATGTTCCCATTGAATTTGGATGAATTTGTCGCTTTGGATGAGTTTGTCGCTCAGGATGAGGTTGGGGATGAATTAAATGAAGAGCCTCCCATGCAGTCGGACATCGGGAAGGAGACAACAAAAGATGTTTCCAAATGTTTGCCTTCATCTGTTGCTTCTGTCAGAAAACAGCCTCCAGTGCAATCCAACACACCAAAAGAGGAAAGCAAGGATGTTTCCAAAGATTTATTTTCCTCTGCTGCTTGTGTCAAAAAGCCTTCTGTGCAGTCAGACATCTGCAAAGAAGAAATTGAAGATGTTCTTGAAATGTTACCTTCTTCGGCTCCAAGTCTGGCAAAAGAGCCTCCTTTGCATCTTGACACCCCCAAAGAAGAACGCATGGAGGTTTCAGAAGATGTGCTTTCCTCTGCTTCTAGTGTCACAAAAGAACCTTCTTTGCACCCTGGCAGTTCAAAAGAGATAAGTAAGGATGTTTCTGAAGACTTACCTTCTTCTACTCCTAGTATCACAAAGCAGTCTCCCATGCAACCTGGTACTCCAAAAGAGAAAAGTAATGATGTTTCTGGAAATCTAACTGCCTCTGCTAGTATGAAAGAGCCACTAATACAACCTGACATCCCATATGAACAACATAAGGATGCTTCAGAAGATATGACTTCCTCAGCTCCCTATGTCAAAAAAGAATCTCTTACACAGCCTGACATTCCAAAAGAGAAAAGTCGAGATGTTTCTGAAGATGCGCATACTTCTACTCCTAGTGTCACAAAAGAGCCTCCTTTGCTATCTGACACACCAAAAGCAAAAACAGAGAATTCATCAGAAGATATACCCTCCTGTGTTCCTAATGCTGAACCTGCCTTGAAGCCTGGCACACCAAATAGGAAAAGAAGAGCAGTTCCTGAAGATTCACCTCCCTCAGTGCCTTGTACAAAAAAAGAACCTGCCTTGCAACACAAAACCCTAAAAGGGAAAAGAAAGGATGCTGCCAGTGATTTACCTTCCTCTGCTCCTAGTGCCAAAAAAGAGAAAAGTGCAAACACTACCGAAAACGATTTGGCCTTTGTCACTTTGGATGAGATCGAAGAGAAGGAGGATTCTGCTATACCAACTGAAAATACAATTCCAGGCTCCCAGAAAAAAGGGCAGGCGCTAGTAACAGTAGACGAAACTGGGCCAGATGAGGATCTTCTTTCAGAGACAGAAAAAAAAACACACATACTTGTGACATTAGATAAGGTGGGTGACAAGAATGAGGTTGCCCCACTGATCTCTAAAGATAGTACTTCACAAGATAAAGATCAAACAGAGGATTACCTTGGTTCACAAAGAGCAGGCGTACAACCCCTGGTTACTCCAGATGAAATAGAAGAGGACAAATATGTCTCAAGTACTAGGTGTATTGTATTAACTGAAAATGCAAAAGTAAACACCAAAGTAGAAAAGTCAGTTGAAGAACACAAATCAGTTACAGAAGATTTGTTGGGAAGCACAGAGAACATTTCATCCCCTGTGCTGAAAGAGGCTTCACTTGTTACAGTTGATGAAACACAGGGAGACAAATCAAACCAACCTCTTGGAAGCTCAGATGAAACTACTGAAGAAGATGATAGTTGTTCTTTTTGCAGTAGTTTTAAGGATGACATGAACTTTGTTATTGTAGATGAGGTAGGAAAGGATGACGAGGACCAGACAACCCAATTAGAAACATCAACAGTAGATGAATGCCAGTTGGAAGATGAGTCTTCGCCTAGCATTAAGGAACCAACAAAGAAAAAATTGGGCAGACCAAGAGGAAAGAAGGGAAAGCAAGCTCCAGGGAATCAGTGCTACGTAAGATGCATCAGACGATGAAAGTTTTAGGTTTTACAGATTTTGCAACATATTTATAGCTCTTACTTCGAGGGGGCCTTTGCAGCAGACAACACCGGTAGAACTAAGCCGCCAGGCACTAGAGCCACACAGAAAACCTCTAGCTAGCAGTCTTCAGTGGGGGATCGCCCCTATGTCAGCACACCGACATCTGTCCTATGGTAAAAAGGGGCAGTCCCCCAGACCTACCTCAGTTCTTTTCAACCTGTGCACGTTGGACCTTCACAGATACCAGCTTCAGTCAACCACCATTTTTCTCATGCTGTACACCGCTATTTTTATTATTTTTTTTTTTGAGTAAAACATCGTTTTTTGGTGGTGTTTTGTTTTTGTTGACATCTTCTTCTCCAGCTTCATCTTCCAGCTGGACTACAAAGTGTGCATGTGGTAAGCAGCTCCCATCCAACGACTGCCACACTTCCTGCCTGCTCTGCTTAGGCCCTGCCCACAACACCGAGGCCTGCCAACACTACCAGGACTTCAACCCATCTACCCGGAGACACTGCTTGAGGAGCCTCCAGAGCTTCTTGCTACAGCGGAAGTTAGCTGCGATGGAGAAGAAGCTTAAGTCCAAAAGGTCCTCTTCTTCCCCAGCCTCTGTGGCGTCGATGACTTTTTCTTTCCAGAAGAAGAAGAAGTCCAGCAGGAAGCATAAACATTGGGACCATCCCTAGTCAGCTTCCTACACTAGGTCACCACATAAGCCAGTGACTGACTCCTGGTCTTCCTTCTGCAGGAGGTCAGCTGCTCTGCCTTTGATAGCCCTTTCTCCTTTGGTGTTGCCAGTTTCACAGCTGCCTGCCCTCATTTCTATTTCGGGTGGCAGCGGACTTCATCCCCTGCCTCCCAGCCCCTGGTGCTCAGGCCAGTTGTTTCTACTGATCCTCAGCCAAATGGTCGAGGTTGTCTCCTCAGGTGGGGGGTCTTTGCCCATCGTGCACCCCCCCCGTCTTGGTGCTGCCATGGTTGGACCCCATTTCTGGAGCTGACGCCTCTCGGCGATACCCAGAGCAAGCACCAGCCTTCTCCTCCACTCAGGTGTTGCCTTTGCCTCTGCCTTGAGGGAACTCCCTTCCTGCATCTGTCCAGGAGGGGAACCAGGGTCTTAGGTGATAGGTTTAAATGCTTCATAGGAAAGCTTCTAAACTAGCCAAGGGGGCACTTAAAAGGAGCAGGGAATTCCCAGCCTCCCCCCTACAAAACAGGGTAGTTAGCGAAGTCAACACCAAGGTAGACAAATCAATAGGAAGCAGGACAGGGGTCAGTGGAGAAAAAGGCGAAGGCAGTAAGGGCAGGGATGATGCTAAAAGGGTAAGGCTATCAAAAAATGGAGGGCGATGAGTACCAATGCCTGTAGTTTGGGTAACAAGCTTCCTGAACTAGTGGCCTTGATGGAAGAGGGCCATCCAGATATTGTGGCAGTGACAGAAACATGGTACACAGAGAACCATGACTGGGATGTCAGTGAACCAGGGTACACAATCTACAGGAGGAGTAGCTCTCTACATAAGGGAAGGGATCAAAGCAATGGCACTAAAGGGTAAACGGGGAGTAGAGGAGGCACTGTGGGTCATCTTGAAGACAGGAAATGGCACCACAATCCGCACAGGTGTTGTTTACAGTCCCCTGTCTCGGGGAGGAAAGGGACAAGGAAAGTATAGAAGGCATCTTTAGAATGGCGGAAAAAGAGATATTGTTGATGGGGGACCTGAATATTCCAGATCTGGATCACATTTGCCGAAGCCACATCCAAGAGCAGGGTCGTCCTTGATGCCCTACAGGGAGCATGCCTCACAGCTAGTGTTGGAACCCACTCAGGAGGGAGTACTGTTAGACCTAGTACTCTCCAGTGAGGATGGAGAGAGGATCTGAGATTTAGAAGTGGGTAGCCATCTGTGAACAAGCAACCGCCAAACAGTGTGGTTCCCAATAAACACAGCTGTAGAGCCGAGCCATACAAAAGTAAGGGTGCTGAACCTTAGGAGGGCTGACACTGTCAAAATGGGAGTGTGCATAAGGAATGCACTAGCAAATGGACAGGAAGGAGGGTTGGAGGAACAGTGGAGAAAAATCAGAACTGCCATTACAGAGGCAACAAGCCTCTGCATGAAACAAATAAAACAAAACAAAGGGAAAAAAAAACACTATGGTTCTCAAAAGAGGTAGCGGGGAAGGTTAGGGAGTAAAATATTGCATTCATTAAGTATAAGGAATCACAGAAGGAGCAAGACAGGGAACTGTATCAGTTAAAGCAGAAGGAAGCAGGGAAGGCAGTCAGAATAGCAAAGGCCCAAATAGAGGAAAAGATAGCAAAATCGGTTAAGAAGGGCATTAAAACCTTTTATAGGTATATTAGGGAGCAAAAAAAGACCAAGGGGAGGGATAGTGAGGCTTAATAAAGGGGAGAGGATGTTGGCAGAGGGTGAAAGTGAAAAGGCAGAGATCTTGAATGAATACTTTAGCTCAGTATTCACAAAAGAAGAGGAGGGGGATGTACCTAAACCAGACAGTAGAAGAACTCTGGATGGGGGGGGAGGATACCAGTCCATTCACAGAAGAATGGGTCCTGAAAGAACTCCAAAAACTGAAGGTGGACAAAGCAGTGGGGCCCTGACAGGATTCACCCCAGAATTCTAAAAGAAGTAAGGGGAGAACTAGTGACATCACTGACTACCCTTTTTAACAAATCATGGGAGGATAGTGTGGTACATGAGGACTAGAGGAAGGAAGATCTTATTCCCCACCAAAAAAAGTGGGAACAAGGTAGAGGCAGGAAACTACAGATCTGTCAGTTTGACCTCAGTGGTAGGTAAAATTATGGAATCACTTCTGAAAGAAAGAATTGTTGAGAACCTAGAGGTCAGCGGTGCACAGGACCCAAGGCTGAAAGGTCATGTGAGACAAATCTAATAGATTTCTTTGACTGGGTGCCAAAGTAGTAGATGAGGGAGGGACTGTGGATGTGGTCTACCTAGACTTTAGCAAGGCATTTGACACAGTCTCATACATAAGATTAATAAACAAGTTAGCCAGCCTGGGAGTGGGTCCCAGGGTGGTAGCCTGGGTAAAAAATTGACTGGACAACAGGACACAGAATAATCGTAAACGGAGTCCACTCTGAGGAAAGGGGGGTTACTAGCAGGGTACCACAGGGTTCAGTACTGGGACCGGTCCTCTTTAATGTCTTTATAAGTGGCATTGCAGAGGGACTGGAAGGAAAAGTATGCCCCTTTGCATTTGACACAAAGATCTGCAACAGGGTTGATACACAAGGGGGTTTGGAAAGGATGAGAAGGGGCATGGCAATGTTGGAGGAATGGTTAAAAGTATGGCAGCTTAGATTCAGTGCAGAGAAGTGCAAAGTAATGCACCTAGGAAACAAAAACCCAGGGTAAGAGTACACAGTGGGGGAGTGCTAATAACAAAAATGGAACAGACCTGGCGATAGTCATATCAGACTACCTCAAGGTAAACAAGCAATGTGAGAAGGCAAGTAAGGAGGGCTGGGGGATACTGGGATGCATAGGGAGAGTCATCACCAACAGAAAACAGGAAGTTGTCATCCCTCTGTACAGACAGTTGGTGAGACTCCATCTGCTGTATTGCGTGCAGTTCTGGAGACCTCATCTCCACCAGGGCATAGACAGGATAGAGACAGTCCAGAGGAGGGCAGCTAAAATGGTGCAGGGTCTGCACCAGAAGCCATATGAAGAGAGACTCAAGGAGTTTAATACATATACCCTAGAGGGAAGGGGGGACATGATAGAAACATTCAAGTACCTCAAGGGAATCAAAGTCCAAGAGGGTAGCATCTTTCAGAAAAAGAGGTGTGCAAGAACAAGGAGGGCTCTGAATTTGAAGACAGGGGGAGGGTGGCTCAGGGCAACGTGAGGAAATATTTTTTTCACAGAGAGGGTGGTGGACGCATGGAACAGCCTTCCAGAGGAGGTAGTGGTGTCAAAAACAGTGGGAGAATTCAAGAATGCATGGGACAGACATTAGGCAATTCTAGTGGAGGGTAAGAGGAAGTAGACTGATGGTTAACTAGGATCTGTAGCTTATCTGAAAGGTGGGAAAATGGGCAGACTGGGTGAGCCAAGCAATCCTTGTCTGCCATCAAAGTCTATGTTTCTGTGTAAGCCCCCACTTCAGTGCTTGCGCCAGCTGTTTTGCCGGACCGATGTCAACCATCACCTGTCAGGCCGACACCTGCAACACCATATCCTGCACTGTCGACACCTCAGCCATCGTCACCTTTGCCTCAGTTGATGCTACAGCCAACACCGGTTGACCCTTCAGGCAATCCTCAGCCGGCGCCTGCGGGTCCAACACCTGGGTACCTGACACCTCAAGGACCGATGACAGTATACAGCATGCCTCAGGGGCCAACATGGTGGTCCACAACGCCTGAAGGCCCAATGACTGGGTACCTAATGCCTCCGGGACCAGTGTCTGGGTTCGCAACGTGGTAGATTATAATGCACTGTTTTCAGCCTGCTGGACCTTTGTGAAGGATAAGGAGACCTCCAGGAGGCCTCCTACTCCTCCTGCTACTTGGGACCCTCTTCCTCCAGACATTGGCTGAGCAGGACCCAGTCACCCCTGTTCTCCAGCATCTACTATCATTCGCAAAGATCATCATAGGGAGGACCATCGTCTGCTGATGTCGGTTCCATAGAGTGACCCGTCTGGGGAGGATTCCTCCTCTTCCTGTTTGGAGACCTCTGAGGATTCCAACGGCTCTTTTGACACTAAGCCCCTCAAGGAACCCCGGGACAATCTCTTATTTTTGGATAAGATGCAGCTCATACAGCCCCTGATGGGGTGGGAAACAGAGCAGTTAGATACTGAGCGCTAATGCCTGGCTATCTACCGACACAAAAAGGAGATCCTCCCTCTGATAGTACCTCCCCTAATTGATTCATATGAGAATGTCACTACGGTGACCTGGAGGCATCCTTCTTCGATCCCCCCTTGTCCAAGAAGGCTGACCGCCTTTACTACATGCCTGTGGGTAAAACCTATTTGGGCGAGCAGCCCGAGACTGACTCTGTGGTCATTGACACAGCTCATGACCGCACTAAAAAACCCAGGAGCCTCACCACCCATCCTCCTGACAAGCAGTCTCACCAAATTGACCAGTTTGGCAAGCGAGTATATGCTTCTGCCACTCTGATCTTCCAGACTCAGAATTACATGGCCAATATGGTACAATACCAAAATGCTCTATGGGACTAGGCCAGGGACCTGGTGCAAGCCCTTCCAGAAACTCCACAAAAGCCCATCTGGCTCGGACGTGGGCAACCATGTGCTTTAGGCAGCCTACGACACCGTCAATGTAGCAGCAGCAGTGGGGGTCTGCATCCATCGTGGCTTGGGTGTCAAGGTTCACCCCTGATGTTCAGGCAAAAAATCCTGGACGCCCCTTTTCGTTGTCCCGTCCTGTTTGGTGGAGATTCTCAGGATGTCATCACCCTCCTCCAGGAGACAGGTAAGGCTTTAAGGTTGGTACATTGTACATACTGCTCACAACCCAAGTCCTCCCAACGTCAGTCATTTCACTGGCACCCCAGACAGAAGTCCAAGGGCCAGCAGCCGAAAGGGACATTCCAGTGCCAGGCTTCCTCCCAGTCAGCTGGAGCTTCTACCCCTAGAACCCTAAGAGCATCCCCAGCCTCCCTGCCCACCCCTTGTTCCACAGCTTGAATCCTTTCCCGACCCCTCCCCCCTCAGCATTGGTCTTGGGTGAGGTGATAGGGGGTCGCTTTTCCCTATACCTAGAGGGGTGGCGTATCATGACATCAGACTGATGGGTGCTCCAGATCATTGAATGGGGCGACACCCTCAAATTTCTAGAGGTTCCCCCAGAAAACCCTCCCTTGCACTCCTGTCACTCTCAGGCCCACATTGCCCTCATCCAGGAGGAGATTTAGGCACTCCTGCAGAAAAGGGCCATAAAGCCAGTTTCCCTGGTGCAGAGAAATGGGATTCTATTCCCACTTCTTTGTAGTCCCCAAGAAAACAAGAGACTTAAGACCAATTTTGAATCTTAGCCATCTGAGCCTCTACATAGAGTACGTGCTACAGGACAGTCACTCTGCAGGGCTTCTTGCCCCCTCCTCCAACAGGGGGACTAGCTATGTTGGCATATGGACCGAACATCTCTGTCAGAAATGTAGTGGCTATATTGCCGTGGACACAATGTAGCATGGACAAACAATCGCCATTCAAAAAGTTGCCACCAGTACGTCCCGACAGCGGTAATAAAGCCACTACCTTTCTGATGGCGACGTTCGGTAAAGGAATTGGAACTGGCAGTGCTAAAGGAGGATGAGGAGTTAAAGCCTTGTTACCAGGTCATATGTCCCACCTTGCCCTACCCTAGAACTGTAGTTTATTTCCATTTACCACCAACTGAGGAAAGGAAATGTGGTAGCCTAATTTTGTGTTAACAGTCACCAGTATCTGTGTAAATGATGGAGACATATTGTAGAAAGGTATTGTAGAATTGCACTGCAGTATAAAACATCTATATCAGATGCTGCACATACAAACCCAGTTCATTCTCCAACATCTGAGCCCACTCAGCCTCCAAATATCAGGTGTGTGTTAGCTTTAATATGGTCCTCAGCAAGAAGATGTAGCCTTAAGATAAATTAGATTATGTGTGCAATACAGGCACAGTGTAGCAGCGTTTCATAGCAGTTCCTTTCTGCAGAAGTCTAGCACTGCACTGCTTTAATAGATGCATCTGTGGTAAAAAAATAAAACTTTGTACAGTGCAGTGTGTTTAACTGTGTTCAGTGTGTTTCAGCATGTTTCTGGTTCTCGATCACAGTTGTGAAAACAAACTTCCGAGCTTATGCAGTCTGACACAACACTCAAACGTACAGTACTGCTGTTTTATCCTCTGTGCAAGTAAAGTGTGTTCTAAACAGTGATGTGAGAAGGCTGATAACACTTATCTTTAGAACTCCCCATGTTATGCTGTAACTTTCATGACTGGCTAGCATTCACGGCAACTTGTCCTGTTATCAAAGTGTGCAGTGGCTATCAGTCCGCAACGTAACATGTTCTGCGCCATTTTCAGTGATTTCTTTTCGTTTCCACGACATTGTATCTGCGACTTTTTGTCTGGGGACAGAATAGCTCTACACAGGCTATGTTCTCTAGACATGCAGGATGTATGTCTCCATATCCTGGTTTTTCCCACTCCACCACCGGTTCCTCCATTTTTGTTTTCAGGGGGACCACTTTCAGTTTCGTGCCCTCCCTTTTGTATTTTGTTTGGCTCCCCGAATCTTCTCCAGGTACTTAGTGGTAGCTGTGGTTCTTCGGAGACAGGGCTTTTATGTATTCCCCTATCTGGACAATTGGCTGTTGACAGACCCCTACAGGGCTCAGTTGATTCGGACCCTGGAGTCCACCTTTTGGTTATTTCAAGTCCTGGGGATTACTCTAAACCTGTCCAAATCTTGTCTCTTGCCAAGTCAGCACCTCCAGTACATAGGAACAGTCCTAGTCTCTCACAGGGCAGAGCCTTCCTGCCACAGGACAGGGCGGAGTGTCTAATTGCGCAGACCCAGCTGATGTCCTCCTCCCGTCGGGTTCCAGCCAGATCTTTCCGCCATCTACTGGGGCATATGGCAGCAGCTATAGCTACAGTTCCCCTGGCTCACTTGCAAATGAAAGTCCCACAATGGACCCTCCGAGTTCAGTGGGACCAAGGTACTGACAACCTGGATCAACCAGTACTAGTCTCCTGCCCAGAGAGACCAACCCTGGAGTGGTGGCAGAACCCCTCCAGTCTTCTCAAGGGGGTTCCTCACCGGGCAGTATCCCTGCAAGCAGATCCTCACAACAGATGCTTCGGGCTTGGTTTGGGGTGACCATTTCGCAGACCGTCAGACTCGGGGGGGGTCTTAGTCCGAGTCAGAGCAGCATCTTTATATCAGTTTGCTGGAGATGTGGGCAGTTTCTCTTCCAGTTTACTTTCTGGTTCCAAAGAAGACATTTGGACATGCACCCCATTCTCAATCTCAGAAAGTTAAACAAGTTCTTGTTCTCGGAGAAGTTCAAGATGATCTTCCTGGGAACACTAATACCACTCCTCCACCAGTATGACTGGCTGGCATACCTGGATATACAAGATGCCTACCAGCACATTCCGATACACCCAGGTCACATCAAGTACCTTTGCTTCGTGGCCTTGGGTCAACACTACTAGTTCAGAGTCCTGCCCTTTGATCTCTCCTCGACACCTCAGGTCTGTACAAAATGTTTCACAGTTTTCACGGCACACCTCCAGAGGCTTGGCGTCTGAGTGTTCCCCCTACCTGGGCGAATTTCTTCTGGCAAGCCCATCCAGACAGGGGACACAGGAAGCAGAAGCCATATGAAGAGAGGCTAAAGGCGTTTAATATGTATACCCTAGAGGGAAGGGGGGACATGATAGAAACATTCAGGTACCTCAAGGGAACTTCACAACTCCTCACTTCCATGGGTGTTCTGCTGAACCTGGAAAAGCCACAGCTTCAACTCTCTCAACAGCTTCTCTTCATAGCGCCCTCCTGGACACCTCAGGGCAAGGGCTTTTCTTCCAGAGGACAGGAAGAACGCTATTCTTTGCATGACTCACTACATTAGGGAGAACACTTCGGTGTGCGCTCTTTCCATGCAGCGGATGCTAGGACTCGTGGCCTCGTCCGTATTCACGGTACCTCTAGGCAAGGCAATTTTGGTTTTTTTACAAAAAAAAAAAATTTATTTCAATTTTAGAGGCTACATACAGTCACTTACATTCACTTGACCTAAATTTACAATTCCCTCTATAGGAAAACGAATCATTATACACAGTACCAGTGTTTCCTAATATATTTCTCCCCACACCTGCAGGTTTATCCACTCCGCATGACCTGAATCCTATACTTTTAACCCATCCCACAGAGAGGCACTCTTCAATTGCAAGAGGTCCGCCAAGAAGGGGGCCCAATCCTTTGTGAACTGTTCCAGCTTATCCTTGATGAGGAGAGTAATTCTGTCCAGGGCTAATGTGTGCAGGGCAAGTGTTCGCCATGTCTGCACTGTAGGGGTAATGTTGGTGACCCAAGTATTTTGGATGCAATGTCTGGCTAGAATCAGTAATATGCAAACCCATCTGGGAAAAGGGGTCTATTCCCCCTCTGCATCTACCTCGATTCAAAATAGGCAGATTAGTGGGTCCAGTAGGATCACTCTGCCCCACATCCTCCCTACCTCCCCTACCACCGATGTCCAAAAATGCTGCAAGAGGGGACATGTCCAGAAACGATGCACATAGGTGCCGAATTCCTGGTTACACCTTCCACAGTAAGGTGAAGTTGCAGGGTGGTACTTGTGAACAATCACCAGTGGATTGTACACCCTGTGTATACATTTATAAAAGGGCTCTCTGAATTTGTTACAAAATAAGAAGACCCATGTGCATGTTCAGGAGCTCTCCCCAATCCTTGTCACTTATCTGAAGGCATAGGTCTCTTTCCCAAAGTCTCCGGACATTTCCCGAAAGATCCAGTAAGCACTGCCTTGTGTCCCTTACTACTTTCCCCATAAACCCTTTTGTATCCCACCACGATGCTTGAAATTGAGCTTCTGTTTTCCGCAGTTCCCCAGACCCGGGTCCATCTCTTTCCAACCCCATCATGTATGCCCTAACCTTAAAATATCGGAATAATTGCCCTTCTTCTAACTTGAATCTCTGATGTAATTCTAAGAATGAGCTCAGCTGCCCCCTACACACAAATCCCCCACGCTCCTCACATCCTGCCTCTCCCAGATCTTAAAACATGGGTCCTCCCAGCCTGGTAAGAAAAAAAGGTTCCTCACCAGAGGCACCAAGTATGTATCCAGTGCCTTTACACCCCTTTGTCCTAGCAGCCTGTCCCAGCTATCCAGAGCTGCTTCCAGCAGCAGGTTCCTATGCTCCTGTCATCTGTATGCTCCCCTGCTCCGCTTCTCCAAGTATGCAGAGAATTGTGCAGCGCAGTCCCTCTGTTCTAAGTCAACCCACCTGGCTACTGGTGGCTCATGAATCCAGTCACTCACATATCTTTGCTGTGCTGCCAAGTAATACGTGCCCATGTCCAGGAAATTCACTCCCCCTCTCGCTGTATCTGTTTAGAGGCGCCGCAGACTTATCCTTGGTCACTTTCTCTGCCAAATAAACCCAGAGAACAAACTCTCTAGTCATTTAATATCTCTCTGGGTTGATCCCATATGTAGCATCTGCATAATGTATAACAATCGTGGACATATGTTCATTTTAATCAGATTTATTCTTCCCAGCCACGAGACTGGAAGTGAGGTCCATCGTATGAGATCAGCTGCAATCGTCTTGAGTATAGGGTTATAATTAAGGTTATGCAAAGATTCTAGGGACCATCCAGCTTTGATCCCCAGATATCGAAAGTGTCCTCCTACTGCCTTAAAAACCCCATCCCTTTTCCCCCCTCGGAAGTCCTGGGGAGCCTCATAATCTCAGATTTATCTAAGTTTAATTTATACCCCGAGAATCCAGCAAACTTCTCAATCAACTGCAAGAGACCAGGCATAGATTTCTCAGAGTCTGTTATGAACAGTAGCATATCATCTGCATACATAGCGATTTTATGTTGCTCCCCCGATATCCCTCCGTACCCCTTGAATGCTCACCTCCTGCCTAATGGCTACCGCCAAGGGTTCCACTGCCAAAGCAAAGAGCAGCGGGGAGAGTGGACACCCCTACCTTGTACCCCTGCCCAGATTAAAGCCCGCCGAGAGAGTGCCACTGACCAGAACTTTCGCTCTGGGTGATCTCTACAGTCTCTACCCAGTCTCCGAATGACCCCCCCAGACCAAACCAGGCCATGGTTTCAAACAAGTACTCCCATTCCACCGTATCAAATGCCTTTTCCACATCCATTGAGAGGATACAAGTGTCCACTTTCCTCCTCCCAGCTCCCCAAATCAAGTTTAGGAGTCTCCTTACATTATGATATGATAATCGCCCCTTAATGATTCTGGTCTGGTCTGGGTGAATCAAGTCGGGTAGTACCTCCTCCAGGTGACCCGCCAATACTTTTGCGAATAGCTTGGCATCACAGTCGAGTAGCGAGATTAGACAGAAAGATGCACATTCCAGGATATTTTTCCCCTTCTTTCGGTATCAAGCATATTACAGCGTCTGAGAAAATCCCTGGTAGACTCAAGGCCTCCCCCTCTACTTGCTGAAATGACTCACAAAGTGGCCCAGACAGTTGCCCCGCCAAGCATCTATAGTATTCTATTGGGAAGCCATCCGTTCCACTCGCTTTTCCTACCTGTAACCTCTAAATAGCCCTCAACACCTCTTCTCTCTTTACCAGACTATTAATAGCCGTCCTCTGCTCCTCGCTTAATTTAGGTAGTCTCAGAGTATCCAGAAAGGCTCTGCCACTCTTTTTGGCCCCTTGTCCCCCCTCCACCTTATACAGTTGTTATTAGAAACTACATAAACATTCTCTAATTTGTTGTTCTGCCTTATTTAACACCCCACTTATCTTTAATCGCTGAGATATGGGTTTGGCCCTTTCCTCCCCCCATTCATATAACTTTTTCTGCCCAAAGGTCCATGCCTTTCTGGCCTCCTCACTAAGCAAAGTGTTCAAGGCTTCCCTCACTACCTTTAACCTATTCCAGTCCCTTTGCCCCCGCAGCCCTTCTCCCCAGTTCTCTCACTTTACCTTCTAATTCCACTCACCTGGCTTGTTTCTGCTTCTTACCCCTTGATGCATATCTTATAATTATCCCCCTCATATATGCATTACCTGCATCCCATATTATCCCTTTACTAGTGGGCGAGTTTGCATTTGTTGTTATATAATTTTCCCAACAATCCCTTAAGTACTCCTTAAATTTTTTAGCCTCTAACAGGTATGTCAGGAATTTCCAGGGTGGGGGCCTCTCCCTTGATCTATTCATCCTTAGTGAAATTATAACCATAGCGTGGTCAGATATGTGGATAGGGCTGTGACACGTTGTCTGAAGTCTTCGATACCAACCCTGTGGGATGAATATATAATCTATCCTCAACCACGTGCCATGTGAGTTTGAGTAAAAAGTATATTCTTTAGCCCCCGGATTTGCCTCTCACCGTCCATCTACCAACTCCAACTCTCCCGTTCCCCGCGCCACTGTCTGATTGCATCGCTGTGCTGGCCCCTGCACTGCGAATGGTCTAAATAAGGGTCCAAGGTATAGTTCAGCCCGCCCCAGAATCAGTCCCGGAACTGCTCCTTTACCAAAAGTGAGAGGATCATACTATAAAACGATGCCTCAAATACTGCAGGGCATATATACTCAAAGGTTATTTGTTCTCCCCAAAGCACCCCTTCCACAAATACATACCTCCCACCGCTCTGGTCTCTACCACTGCTTGACTTGGAAAGGAGATTTTTATGCAGAAGGATAGCAACCTCTTTATGCTTTTAAATGAGGCTGTGAAACCCTTCCCCACCCATCCCTTCTTCAGCTTCAAGTGCTCCGCTGCTGTTAGATGTGTTTCCTGCAGCAGAGCCACCTGAATCCCTTGCCACCTCATAGCCGTAAGGAGTTTAGTCTGCTTCACGGGGTCGCTATCTCTCGGACATTCCAGGAGCACACCACAAGGTCTTGTTTATTAGCCATTAATACAGTAGTTACCAATCCCCTCGTCTCTGCCCCAATTTTTTCCAGAGTGGTGCATGCACCTATCCTCCCAGCAGGTCTCTCCCAGAGTTCTTACCTGGCACACTGTTAATTTTCCTCTCTATGTATGTATGCAATAATAACATTTTAACAAAACAACAACTATGTACATAACATATATAACATTTAACTGTACTCCCCCAATTGTCCAAACACTTAGACTCAACCTGTCCCTCCCCCCTCTTTTCCTCCAGTCTCTATAACTCGACTGGTCCCCTTTAAAACTCTCTCATTTAGGCTTTGCTGCCATCCTCCCCTCCCCGACATTATCCGCCACTCAGGCTTAAATGTCATGAAAAAACCCTTCAGGCGGTTGTGTTGGCCCCCGAGTATACGTTGCCATCGCCCCTTCATATTCAACTGTTAGGTGCGAGTTTAACTTCCTCTGACTTTTTCAGCTAGATAATCTTTCCCCCCATTAAACATCTCCTTCTGAATCAGAAGGGGATCGCATACAATACTGTTATGTTTAAACACTCAGCATCATACTTTAATATTTCCAGACTACGCCTGAATATCGCCCCCAATTCCCCCTCCCATGCAGCATATACGTTTTTTCATGTCCTGCTCTTCTATCCCTCATACACATAGTACTCCCTCCCTCTCTCCCTTAGCCATTGACACAAACCCATGTCCATTGTCCCTGCTATATTTCATTCCTTAGTACAATTGTCCTGGCTTTTCACGCTGTCCCCATCTCCCATTCCTCCACCCGGGCACTGCACCTCCTGCGACCGGAGAGCAGGATGGGAGCACACCAGATCATACCGGTGTACTTGGAAAGACTTTCTTCTTGATAAAAAAGGCAGTAGATCACAGCACCCAGTTCAGCCCTTTTCCATGTGTTCCATTTTCTGTGAGAAGCCCCAAACAATAGGGAGCGCGAGAAAACTGGAGGCCTCACAGAACCTGGTGACCTTCAGATATTCATCCAATTTTATGACGAGGGTTTCCACAAATTTTGCCGCCTTTTATCCGCCTCCCAAAACGAGTAGGTGGCCCCCTCATACTTCACCTTGAGTGTCGCTGGATACAGCTTAAAATTTTCCACCTTAAGGGACCTAAGCAAGGCCATGGATTCATTGAATTTTTTATATTTAGTTAAGAGCCTCAGAGAGTAGTTTTGCGATAAAAAAAAAAAAAAATCCGATGCCCCTCGAACAACACCTGCCTTTCTCCCAAAAGGCCCGTAGCACTCTCTCCTGATCCTGGTAGTTGTGAAACCGTATAATTATTTGGCGGGGCGACTGCCCCACCGAAGGCCTACTCATGACGGCCTGGTGCGCTCACTCCAACTTTAACTTGCCATGTTTGAGATCTAAACCCAGGAGCTTAGGGAGAGCCTCTGCACAGAAATCTAGGGCATTGTCCCCTTCTAACCCCTCTGGCAAACTTCATAGGCATAGGTTAAGATGGCGGTGGTGGTTCTCTTGATAATCTGCCGCTTCTTTCATGCCTCCAGTTCTTTTTGGAGGGTCAGGATTTGCTCAGGTACCCCCTGTAGCTCATCTTCCACCCATGTCAAACGCTCCTCTGCCTCTGTAATCCTTGTCTCTTGAGCAGCCTGTTGGGTGAGGACCTCCTGCAGCCTGTCGTCTATGCGGGTCTCTAGCTTACATAGCCGGTGCTCCAATGCCGCCAACACAATGGCCCGTTAGCTTGCACCCCAAAGCGCTCGCCTCGGCGGCAGACAGAGAGACAATCTGCTGGCTTTCTGTTGGTGTACAGGCCGCTCCTTTCTTCGCGGTTTTACCAGTCGCATGTTGACTTCTACTGGGACTCGACGAAAGATACTTATAAATGGTGAGTTGTTTTACCGCCTATATATTGAACCATCCATAGATGTACATGATTTTTCACTTTTTTATCTTAATTGTACTCCAGTGGGAAGGAGCGAGGCAGAAACACGTCCTCCACGTTAAGTGCTCATTAGCACCCTTCGGCAAGGCAATTTTATTTATAGGGCGCCCATTCCCGGAGGCTCTAGGCACCTAACAAAACATCAATAAAAATAGAACAAACAATTAAAATGCAATAAAGAAAACCTTACAGAAGTAGTAGAATACAGTTTAAAACTCAGCATCTTAAAAGGAAAAGTTTCAAGTTTGCTTGATTGACAGCACCTGAGGACCACTCAGTGGATGCTGAGCACGCAGTGGTCACCCATCACGCATCCACAGTCTTACCCCATAAAAGTGACAGAGCCTCTGAAGAGATCACTTGCATGGTGTATTCAGGAGAACAAACTGCTTCAGGATCTCCTCTTTGCCGCACCGGAGTCTCAGATCACCATAACCACAGATGCATCTCTCTTAGGCTGGTGAGCTCACTGCCAAGAACTCCACACTCTGGGGGTGTGGAGCCAGCAGGAATCTCTTCTGCATATCAGTGTTAGATGAGAGTGGTCCTGTACGCTGTTCGTGCTTGGAAGAAGTTATCTGCAACAATCTTCTTCAGACCAGCAACAAGATGGTGATGTACTACATCAAGAAACAGGATAGGGCACACTCCTAACCTCTATGCAGAGAAGCCATGAGTATATGAAAGTTGTGCCTCGAACACAGTGCTCTTATTTAAGCATTCTGCCAGTCAGGAACACAGAACAAGCTTGCAGATTACCTCAGCAGGACGGAGGCAGATCCACATGAATGGTTGCTTGCACCAGACGTCGTGCAATTGCTATTCAGCGAGTGGGGCAGTCCAGACCTGGACCTTTTGGCATCCCCACTCAATGCAAAAGTGCCTCTGTTCTCCTCCAGAAATCCAGAACCTGGCGTTTTCTGTCAGGATTCATTCAGACTGCGGTGGACAAGATGCTTTCTGTACACTTTTTCACCTCTTCCACTAGTTCAGAGGATGGCGCTCAGATTAGAGGTGCACGGGGGTAAGATAATTCTAATAACTCCACACTGGCCTTGACAGATCTGGTTTCTGTTGATCAACAAGTATGTAGAGGTCCCACCTCTGCGAACGGACCTCCAGACTCAGGAACACCTGGTCCATCTCAGCCTGCACTCCCTTCATCTCCATGCCTGGCTCCTGAGGAGATAGAAGTGGGTAGGATGACTTATACTGCTAAATGGAAGCTTTTCTCGATTTGGTGTGCTAAATTCTATCTAGACCCATTCCATTGTCCACCTAATAAGGTGTTATTGTACCTCTTAGACCTATTGAATGCAGGACTGCAGTATTCGAGGACAAAGGTACACCTCTGAGCGCTTTCTGCCTATCATGATCCAGTCCAAAATATGATGCTGGCTCAGTTACCGCTTAGTCAAGAGGTTCCTCAAGGGCATTCTTCACACAAAGCCCTTGGTTAGGAAAATGGTGGCTGCATGGGATATTAAAGCTTTTGAGCCTCTTGCTTTGTGTGACTTGAAATTTCTGGTAAGTTCCTACTCAAGTGGTGTCGGATTTTCACCTTAATCAGCTCTTGGTTCTCCCCACTTATTTCTCTAACTTCCAGAATGAAGGAGAACACACCCTTCATTCCCTGGAGGTCAAGAGGGCTCTTCGATTCTGCATCGCTAGATCAGGGGATATCCGTAAAACCAAGCAACACTTTGTGTTATTCAGCCCAACCCGGCTGGGCCAGCCAGTGGCAATCAGATGCATTTCTGCTTGGATAGTGGCATGTTTGCCATTGCTACTGTATGGCACGGGTCAAGTTGGAAGGCCAGGTGCACGCTCATTCTACTACAGCGGTAGCAGCATCCCTGGCAGAGATCTGTTCTGTACCCATTACGGAAATTTGCAAAGCGGCTGCTTTGAACTTGGTGCATACGTTTGTAAAGCACTACGCTCTGGATGTTCATGCCAGACTGCACGTTTCTTTTGGCAGGACAGTCCTTAATGGAATTCTGCCCTGAATGAGCATTGTGTCCTGCCGACCTGCTCAGGTAGTTGGTTTTTAGTTTGGTACTCACCCGGCAGTATGAATGAATGGTGAAGACCTTAAGTCCAATAAGATATGGCAGTTGCATACCTACTGTAATTCTTAATCTTCTTGGACAAGTTTTCACCATTCATTCATATGCCCACCCACCATTCCCTGAGCTCAGTCTTTCTGTTTCTGGTCTTCACTCCCTCGTTTATTTTGAGCTGTGAAGAGTTTGTTTCTCAACCTTTCTTATACAGGTCAGCTGGGCTATCTTATGCCCTTGTTAGGTTAGGTGTTTCCTAAGGTTATTTTATGATGCACCTCTTCAGTCAAAAAGGTATTGAGGCAGTTGGAGGGTTGATGCCAAGATAGCCCACACGGGCACGAGGTAGTCTCTCGGTGCCACACATGCACGGTCCTACCTCAGTGTTGGCCATCCTGAATATTTTTGTCTACCACTGGGTTATTGCACCTCTGCCATGGATCCCAGCAGTATGAATGAATGGTGAAGATCAAGGATAATATAGGCAGGCCTGATTTTAATTTCTATAAAAGTGGATATGGGTAGGCTGGCGCAGGGTAAGGAAAGGTCGGTGTTGTTCTGGACAGGGCCAGAAGAGGGTACCGAGACAGAGGTCTGGCAGGCACAGGCTGTGGGGCTGGCATCGGGCCTGCAAGCTGGGGCTGAGGCAACACTGGCGTCTGGTCAGCAGATGCTGGTTAAGGAAGCTTGGGAGGAGAATCTAGCAGTGCTGGGAGAAGAGAGATGGGCACCGGCAGAGATTAAGACCTCCTTGCTAAGCAGTGGTGATATTGGTCTTGGAGGGGCCAGTAGCCTGCTGCAGCCACTGCCAAGAAGGACTGACAACGGCCCTTGTGGAGGGGACTGACAGAGGTAGTGCCGGGATCAGGGGATGATAGCAAATTAGTCGGCGCCAGACACACCCACACCAGCTGAGCCTCCTGGCTGAGAACCCGAGGGTCATTTGCAGATGACACAAAATCTGCAGCAGGGCCAATACTCAAGATGGAGTGGAGAGAATGAGGAGTGACCAAGAGAAGCTTGAATAATGGTCTAAAGTGTGGCAACTAAGGTTCAATTCCAAGAAGTACAAAATAATGCACCTGGGAAGAGGGGACCCTGGGGAAAGCTACAGGATTGGGAGGGAGTTGCTGAAAATCACCAAGGAAGAAGGGAACCTGTGGGGTTATCATTTCTGACAACCAAAAGGTGTCTAAATAGAGTGCAAATGCTGCAGGGAGAGCCAGTGGCATGCTGGTGTGCATAGGCAGCGGTATCACTAGCAGAAGGTGCGAGGTGGTGATGCCTATGTACAAAACGCTAGTGAAGTCTCACCTAGAGTACTGTGTTCAATTCTGGAGACCACACATTTGTAAGGACATTGACTGGGTGGAGGCGATTCAGAGAAGGGCAACTAAGATGGTGCAGGGATTGCACCAGAAAACATATGAGGAGATACTAAAGTACCTCAATATGTACACGCTGGAGGAGAGGAGAGCTTGGGGGGACATGATATGAAATTGGAAGGTGGTAGGCTAAGGGGAAATGTGAGGAAGTTCTACACAGATAAGATGGTGGACACATGGAATAGACTGCCACAGGAGGTGGTGGGGGTGAGCACAGTGGAAGGTTTTAAACATGCATGGGACAGGATTATGGGTACCTTAGAGGTAGGAAGGAGGGGTGACAAGCCATTGATCAGGTGGGGTCAGAGGCCACAAACTAGTGTAGGGCTTTCTGGTAGACTAGATGGGCCTGGCAGTCCTTATCGTCTGTCAGTTTCTATGTTTCTACGAGCGTCGGACTGGAGAGCAGGAGACAAGACTCCCCTGCCCCAAGTAGCTGCGGCTCACCACAGAGATAAAGGCAGGCAGCGAGCCACCGGTAGCCCTGCAGGAGTAAGGGCAGACATGGCTTAAGTGTCTGACCCTCTGTGGGAGGAAGACCCAGACATGGTCGATGATTTGTGAGGGGACCGCGAGCAGAAAACAGACCAGGCCTGATCCCGGTGTTTGTCTGTGTTTATGCTTCCTGCTAGACTTTTCCCAGGACTGAGAGGAGGAGGAAATCTGGTGGCCTGGGCTGGCGAAGTGAAAGAGCCCCTGTCCTGCAGCACGTGTTCCATCGCAATGAGTTTCTGCTTGATCAAATGGTTCTCCAGAATTTTGAGGCGACATCTCTGAGTAGCCTGGTTAAACTTCTGGCAGATCCAGCAGGCTTTGGTGTCGTGGTTGGGACCTAAGCACAGGATGCAAGCAGTGTCCGTCTTTTTCTGGAATTTGTTTGCCACAGGCGCACTTAGTAGAGCAGTCGGTAGATGAGGTAGGTAGAGAAGACATAAACCTGAGATTGGTAATGCCAAAAACTCGATATTGGAACTTAAGAAAAACAGTAAAAATAAGAGCGCAGCAAGCCCAGGTAATGGTGGTCGTAATGGTGGTCATTTGTAGCTGCGGCGGCTTTGGTGGTCCAGTGTGTGTGGGTTGATGGCAGGGAAGAACTTAGGAGGGTGTGGGGGACTACCTGCCTTTATAGGATATGCAGACATCAGAAGGTGACATCGGCGGTGGGTGGTCCCCCGAGGTAGACTGCCAACTAAAATGCTTCCTTGTGGTCCTGGTGCCTGGCAGCTAAGTCCTGGCTTGCTGCAAGAGCTTCCTCAAAGTAAGGTTAATCATTTTCAGATGCAGTCAGCTATTAGATCTTACATCTGAAGTATTAAATCTTTTCTGTTTGCTAATTGGAAGATTTTCCACCAGGCAGTACTGGGCGAATGTGTAGAGCAACACTGTGGAGGCTAGAAAAAAAGTCAGTTCTGTTGTCAGCGTTGGAGAAATTTGGCACATTAGCTGGGTATAAAATTAAACTTTCCAAATCCAAAGCCATGATCTTAAGTGGTACACCGCCCTCCCGCCCCAGGCTTTATGAATCAGTTTCCTTTCTTGGGTGGCTAAGAACAGTTTTTGTTACCTAGGTATTCAGGTTTCGGCAGATATCTCAAGACTATATCCATAAAATTATCAGAAGCTACTTCATGCAGTTAAGTCAGACGTGGCACGTTGGAATCTCCTCCCCCGACCCTTTACGGATGGGTACAGTTGATAAAAATGAACATCCTTCCCTGCTTATTTTTATTCCAAACTCTCCCCATAGTGATACCCAAGGCATGTTGGCAAGATCTGCAAAAAGTTATATCTAAATTCATATGGCCCAGTAAATGGCCCCAGATCTCTCACTCGGTACTCTGTCACCCTAGGGGGAAGGGTGGCCCGGGGCTCCCTGACATTCAGAAATATTATTTGGCATATCAGGGGCCATGGCTTTATACGTGGGTTAAACAGCACCAAGAAGCAAGGTGATAATGAGATGGAACTTCAGGATATGGCCACGTACCCTCTTTGGACTTTACGTATTCAAACGATTTCAATCCAGTTACTTCGCAGCGTGGGTAACCCATAAACCAAACACACAATTAAGAGCTTACTTAGGCTTCGCCGCCTGGCTGGGATACCGAGTACTGTAGGCCCCCTCACTCTCATCAGGCAGCATGACAACTCTCCCACCTCCCGCCATTATAGATAAGGGTATCAGTACTGGGAAGCTCATGGCCTTTCCCAGTTTACACATTTCCTCATGGGAGACGCATTCCTGTTTTTTTAACAGTTGCAACATAAATATGCATTAGGGAAAGAAGACCATTTTCGCTTTCTGCAAGTCATCCATTTTTTTTCCCCCCATATTCTGTTTGTGCTCCTATTTCTCTGTGCCCCCTTCTGACCGACCCTCCCAGCCCTGACATCCTGTAATTGCCAGGGCTTACCTTTCTGCCTGGCCCAGAAATGGAGCCTGCGGAGAGTCGGGCTTCATCCTGCGACCAGAGAATTGATTTTCTCCTCCATTTTCTCCTCATTCCCCATTGCTGGGGCGCACATGCCAGACATGCATGCATGGAGGCGCACGCACATCCAGGGACGTCCCGCAGCACCCACCCTTCCTGTGCGCCCTCAGACCCACACTTCCCTCAGGCCTCCACCTGGGGGCAGTCATTCAGCAGGAGTGCAGCTTCTCCCCTCCCTGAGAGAGGAGAGCTGTCCTCCGAATGTTCAATCCTCTCCCTTCCCGCCAACCCCCAACGGCCTGGGCTCGTTCTCGAACCCAGGTGGCTGGCGTGGCGTGAGGTGTGGCATCCAGCGTCTCTACTCTCAGCACCACTGGGCCGGCTAGCCATTTTATTTTTTAACCTTCACATTTCAAACCATTACAAAGATCACAAACAGCACTAGAAGACATTTTTTTTGTGGGTTACTCTGACGGTGAAAGCAGACCAGTTTCGGAGTTCTACAACTTTCTTATGGGCTTGGCCCCCCACTGACCGATTCTGTCCATCTTAGGTGGGAAACTGAATCTGGTCTTCCCATTCCTCTGCCTCAGTGGGAGCATTGGCTGAAACGAGGATGGGCAGTGACAGCCTTGCCCACTTGGCCTGAATTTAACTGGAAAATATTATGGAGATTTTTTCCATACCCCAACCATAACAAAACATTTTGAGACTACTTAGTCAGACAGTTGCTGGCGGGATTGTGGCCTGGTTGGTTCCCATTGGCACATTTTTGGTGGCTGTCCTAAATTAACTCCATACTGGCAGCAAATACATGCTCAATGCAGGCAGTTTTCAAGATTCCCATACCATTCACTTTCCACAGTCTTGTTCTTCGCCTCTTGGAGGCTCTTGGGGACTCGAGGCCCACTGCTAAGCTCACTCATATTTTACGTTCCTGCCCTAAAATGTATTACCATACACTGGCTTTCCTCACACATCCACACCTTTTCTCAGTGGAGGCATATAGTTTCCGAGATAGAATCTATGAAACGAATTACGATCACCCTTCCCCTGTAAAATACACAGATCTTACTTTGAGAGGGCTCTTGCAGTAGGTTCTAACAATTAGGACTAGAGCCACCTGGCACTAAGACCACACGGAAAACTTTAGCTAGCAGTGTGTGGCGGGGGACCACCCACCCAGCATCATGTGACAGACATCATCGTGACACTACATAGTGGGCAGTCCCCACACCCGCCTTTTAGTTCTTTGCCACCATCGACACGTGCATGTTGGATCTCGCAGAGAACTCTGCTTCAGTCAACTGTCATTTTTGGATAAGTATTTCATCGCTTTTATTTCTTTCTGTAAATCTTTGAAAAGTATTTCTTTTTTCGTGCATGTCTTCTACGACCCTTCTAAGCCACATAAGAACAAGTGCGATTCCAGCAGAACTCTGTTCACTCACAAAGTGAGTACTGCATGCAGTTCTGGAGACCCAGTCTCCGCAAAGACATAGACAGGATGGAAGCTGTCCAGAGGAGGGCAACTAAAATGGTGCAGGGTCTGCACCGGAAGACATATGAAGAGAGACTTAAGGAGCTTAGTATGTATAGCCTCGAGGAAAGGAGGGAGAGGGGGGGACATGATAGAAACTTTCAAGTACCTCAAGGAATCAACAAAGTCCAAGAGGGTAGCATCTTTCAAAAAAGAGTGTGCAAGAACAAGGGGCATAATTTGAAGGTAGAGGGGGCTCAGAGGTAATTTAAGGAAGTATTTTTCACAGAGAGGGTTGTGGATGCATGGAACGGCCTTCTGGAGGAGGTTGTTGAGTCAAAACTGGTGGAATTCAAGCATGCATGGGACAGTCATAAGGCAATTCTAGGGGGTGGGGGCAGGAAGAAGTAGGCTGCTGGTTAACTAGGATCTGCAGCTTATCCATTAGGTAGGGAAATGGGCAGACTGGGTGGGCCAAGCGGTCCTTATCTGCCGTCAAATTCTGTGTTTCTGTGTTAAGATGGCCATTCCCTCTGCCTCTTCTGCTTGGAGCCAGAGCACAAGACCGAGGACTGTGAGGCCTGCCAGAAATTCAACGAGGTCACACAGAAACGCTGCCAACAGGCCCTGGAAACCCACGTTCTTAAACTAAGGATGACTTCCATGGAGAAAGAGCTGCAGAACTAGTGGGGATCGTTCTCTCTCTCACCACGGGGGGAGCCTGCACCTCAGAGGTGACTGCTGAGGCGGTGTCAGCGCCCCGCGGCCAGGGAGGGACCTGACGCTCCCCGACCCAGAAGGGCCTCCTCCTCGGCAAGAAAAGACGAGGGGACCCCCTCCTCCTCAGACCGTATAGGCCGGGAGGGACCCGGGGAAAGACAGAGACCTTACCTGAGAATCCCTTGAGCCTTGCGTCCCGAGGTCGGCGGGCTTTGCCGAGCTGAACGCTGGACTTCGAGGACACGGCGGTCCATGGAGAAACAGGCGCCGCATCTAATCCATGTCGGTTGGGTCCCAGGCAACGGAGACAAACGCCATGCCGTCCGACGCGGGGAAATGCCGCCACAGGAGCACCGGACGATAGGGGCGCGGCCCGTTTTCGAAACGCCGCCCAGAACCGGACATAACGTAAACAAACAAGGTCAAAATACAGAAAGAAAACACCGGCACCGTACAAAGAAAAAAGGAACAGTCTTACCGGTATGGCGTCGAGTGCGAGAAAAATCGGTGGTCTACTGCTTGATTAGTTGACGCTCCATGCGAAACAGGTGCTGCCTCGGCGGCGGGAGAAACAGAACTGAGTTGGAGGAGTCGATTAGCTACTAGCGGCGCCCTACGCTTGTAATATGGCGTCGCTCTCGGCCGAGGACGTTGAGCAAACTAAAAAAAAAAAAAAAGCTCCCGTGGCGGGTCCGCGCCTCGAGCTTACACCCAGGAAGTAATGAATGGTGAAGATACAAGAGAAGATCAAGAATTACGGTAGGTACGTAATTTTCCTTTCTCTCTCTGAGGGGGTTCATCGGACTTCCATAAGAAGGACAAGGAGAAGCATCAGGACCACGATCGGTCTGCTTCCCACCTGCGGCCTCCTTCAGGTGCCACGGGTGACAAGCGGTCTCTTCAGTTTCCGATCAGTTGGTCCGGTTGGATTCCAAAACATCTTGTGTTTTTTGTGAATTTTTCTGGGTTAGTAATGGTGTCCAGTTCCTAATGGTTTCAAAAAAACAGACTTTATTCTATTTTTTTCACAGCCCATGACATGGTTGGTAACAGATAGGAGAGTATTACCTGGCTTGAAAGCAGTAAAGGGTAATTTTGTTAGTAAGGCTATGTCTGAGAAACCCAAGGAAAAAAACGGTCCCACTAGGTTTCAACACTGTAGTGAGTGTGGGGAGGCTTTTGCTAAAGCTGATCTCCACCTCACCTGTGTTTATTGTCTGGGGTTTGACCACCTCAAAACAGACTGCAAAATTTGTAAGAGTTTTTCTAAAGCCTCTATGCATAAAAGATTGAGTAGGCTAGAGGAAAAGGAGGCCGAGAAGTCCGCTGACCCAGATGGCCAGCCCGGTTCAGTTTTGACCGACCCTGAGGGGGTGCCCACTGAACCGGGCGATACTTCCTGGGGCAAAAGGAGATCCAGCTCTATGGGGTCGGTTCCGGCGAAGAGAAGGAGAAAGTCTGCCGGTTTGGATCCAGTATCGCAAAGTCCAGCTGCCAACAAAATAGCCAAAGCGATAAGTATTGTTCAGTGACTTCACCCAGTTCCATCCAAACCGACACCACTGGTTAAGCGGTCGGTTTGGTCGGATCCGACTCCATCGGATTATGATCTGGATGTATATTATGAAGTGGAGTGGGAAGGAGACGAAGATTATCCCGATGATGATGATGGCAACAATTTTGGAGGCCTAGATGAGCCTATAGAGCCTGACATCTCCCGAGACAGGCCTACCAGTGTCTCCCCCACCAGACTTTCTGAGTCCCCTTCCCATTTTTTGTTTTACAAAAAAGTGGCTGAATCTCTCCAGCTCCCAGTGGTGGAAGCTGCTGTAGAGGATGAAGAGCCTGATTATGTTGAAATGATGGACATCCCAGAGTCCAAGAGGCTGTCTATCCCTCCACACAAATTTTTGGGGAAACAGGCAAAGAAGATTTTGCAAATGCCTAACTCCTTACTTCCTGTGGATAAGAAAATGGACAGGAGGTACATGTTATCAGGCTCTGGTACGGAGTTTTTGTACAACCATTGCAGCCATGTTGGGGTAGTGCAGGCTGCAGCCTGTGACAGAGCTAATATTCCTTTGGCTTCACACCCTCCAGGTAAAGATTCCAGGAAGGTGGATGCCATGGCCAAGAAACAGTACTTGGCATCCTCCTTGGGACTCAGGCAGGCAACTTATATGGCCTATATAACCAGGTACCAGAAGTCCAGGTGGGGCACTGTCTTTGAACTGGCAAAGAAGGATCCCCCCGGCTAGCCAAAGAGCTGAGGAGGTGGCTGGTGATGGAATTGAGGCATCAGAAGTGCAATTGCATGCTGCTGTGGACTCTAATGATGTGGCATCTAGAATCATGGCTACATCAGTGTCTCTTTGGAGATTTGCTTGGCTCAGATGTTCTAGCCTTTCTCAGGATACCCAGGCTAAGGGCATGGATTTTCCTGTGGTTGGTAATTCTCTGGGGAGCAGACAGATGCTTACATGAAGAAAATTGACGAATACAGGACCACCTACAGGAGTGCACAGGCCAAAGAGAGACAAGCCACTCCTCAAAAGCAGCAGTCTAGGGACAGGGGCAGTCCTTTCCACAGGCCTTTCTACCAAGCCCAGGCTTCCTCTCCTTTCCCACAGAGGGGGTTCTTTTGAGGGAGAGGTAGGAGGGGGATGAGCAGGGCTGCTTCCTCCTCCCAGTCCAAGGCTCCTGCCAAACAGACTTTGTGTCAGTTCGGGTTGCCTCCCCAATACCAGTAGAGGGCAGGCTGGTTTACTGCTTCCAGGCTTGGAAGTCTGTTACTTGAGACAAGTGGGTCCTGGAGGTAGTAAGCCAGGGACTGGATCTCAGTTTCAAAAAGTTTTCCAAATTGAGGGTCAAGTCTTTTCCTCCTGCAACAAGTTCAGAAACCATTGCCCTAGAGGCGGAGCTTTCCTCCCTACTAGATCTCAGAGCTGTGGAGAGAGTTCCTACATAGCACAGGGGCAAGGGTCTGTACTCCAGATACTTCCTTACCCCCAAAAAAGACGGGAGTGGCAACTTATTCAAGACTTGAGATATCTGAACAAACATATCACAAAACCAAAATTCAAAATGGTGACTCTGGGAATAATTCTTCCCTCTCTAAGGCCAGGGGATTGGTTAGCTTCCCTGGACTTCAAGGATGCCCATTTCCGTATTCTTATCAGGTGCTACCAAAGAAAGTACCTCAGGTTCTATTTGCCCTGAGGTCATTACCAGTTCAGAGCCATGCCCTTCGGCCTAACATCAGCTCCAAGGGTATTTGCAAAGTGCTTGCAGTAGTAGTAGACTTCCTCAGAAGGCAGGATATCTCAATCTTTCTTTATCTGGACAACTGGCTCATTGTAGGTCAGTCCCCAGACCAGGTAAAGTCAGCTCTGGAAGTCTCTCAGAATCTGCTCAGTTCCCTAGGATTCCTTCTCAGTCTTCCCAAGTCAGTTCTCAAACCAGTACAGCTTCTTACTTTCATAGGAGTAGAGCTAGATACTGTCCAGGCAAAGGCCTTCCTCCCACTAGCAAGGATAAAGGCCCTTATAGATCTTGCTTCTTCCTTTTGACCTCTGGTCTCTCGCCCAGCCAGACACTTTCTTCAACTCCTAGGCCACATGGCAGCTTCGACTGCAGTGGTACGAGGAGCTAGGTTTCAGATGATGGACATTCAGTTCCACCTAATCTCATTTTGGTCTCAAAAAAAAGACTCTCACCAAACTGATTCCAGTGACTCAGATTCTGGTGGTGGCTGGATCTGGACAATCTCCAACAAGGTGTTCCATTTGTCAGTGAAGCTCCCTCAGTGGTTCTAACCACAGATGCTTCTCTCCTAGGTTGGGGAGTCCATCTGGGGGCCCTCACTGTTCAGGGTGTTTGGTCACAACAGGAGTCTGTCCTTCATATCAGTCTTTTGGAACTCAGGGCAGTGTTCCTAGCTTTTCAGACTTTCTCAGAGTTAGTCAAAGGCAAAGTGGTTTAGGTCAGGACAGACAACACCACCACGGTGTGGTACATAAACAAGCAAGAGGCACTTGGTCCACGGCCTTGTGCATGGAGGTCATGAAACTGTGGTCTCTAGCCTACTCTCTTCAGGCTTCCCTGACAGCAGTTCATCTTCCAGAGAAGGACAGTGTGCTGGCAGATGCTTTGAGCAGAATTTCCCAGGGCCATCACAAATGGACCCTGGACCCTCACATCCTGAAAATAATCTTTGCCAGATGGGGCATTCCAGAGTTAGATCTCTCTGCAGCCCCAGACAGTCATCTACTTCCTCTGGTCTGCTGGAGACCTCCAGTCCTAGGGACTGTTCCTCTAGATGCTGTCCTATTGGATTGGAAGGGCAGGTTTCTGTATGCCTTTCCTCCCTTCCCTCTATTGTTCAGAGTTCTGGTCAAGATCAGGTCTCAACCCTGCTGTTGTCTCTGGCAGTGTCATTCCCCTGTGTCTTCCCAGGAGACACAATCTTCTACCCTCCTCTTAGGGGCGGATTTGGTACCCCAGTCTCCAGTCTGTCAGTCTCAAAGCCTGGTTCTTGAAGAGCTAGAATATGTGGGCCTGCATCTTTCTCAGGGAGTGATGGATATTCGGAAGGTCTCTAGGAAACCTTCTACCAGAAAAACTTATAATTCTAAATGGAAAAGGTTCAGTATTTGGTGTTCTGAGGGAAGCATGCAACCAGATGCTGCAGGCATTGCCACAGCCTTAGATTACCTGGTACATCTTAATGGCCTAGGCCTTAGGCCCGCAACCCTTAAGGATCGTCTAGCAGCTGTCTGCCTTTCTTTCTGCAGGGAAGGGCTCTTCCTTGGCATCACACCCTGTCTTCAGTAAGTTCTTCAAAGGCCTGGTTCACATTAACACTCCTTTTGGAGAGCCTACCTCGGCTTGGGATCTGAATGTCTGCATTGCACAGCTTATGCAGCCACCCTTTTGAGCCTTTATCTTCGGCCAAGCTTAAGTACTTGACCTGGAAAACTGTGTTCCTGGTAGCCATTACCTCTGCCAGGAGGATAGTGAATTATAGGCCTTGTCAGTTGAACCTGACTTTATTTCCTTCCATAGAGATAAGGTGGTCCTCAGGACAAATACAAAGTTTTTACTTAAAGTGGTATTGGATTTTCATCTGAACCAATCTATGTATCTACCTGTGTTTTTCACTGATCACTCTTCTTCAGGGGAGAGATGATTACACAGCCTGGACGTTAAAAGGGCACTTCGCTACTATATAGAGCATACTAAGGCGCATAGAAATGATTGTCTCCAGCTGTTTCTCACGTATGGGGAAGTAGGAAAAGGTAAACCTGCTACTAAAAGACCTACTGCCAGGTGGATTGTCTCCTGTATCCAATTATGCTATGCCAAATTGGGCAAAGAACCTCCTTTAGGCCTGAGGTCCCACTCGACTAGAGGTACAGCTGCCTCTCTTGCTGCGGCTAGAGATGTCTCCTTGGTAACAATTTGTAAAGCAGCCACCTGGAAAACAGTTCATACATTCAATTCACCAAGCATTACTTTCTGGACATCCAGACTAGGAGTGATGCTAGGTTTGGTACAGCAGTGTTGCAGACCTTCTTCCCAAAGTAAGGTTCTGTGTCTCCTTCTCCTCCTGGGGGAACTGATTAGTAGTCTACATATAGTCAAAGAATATAGCAAGACTTCATGTTGTTTGAAAAAAAAAATATGACCATTGTAATGTTGTTTCTTCTAATGGAGTCTTGCTGTATTCTGTCCTCCCTCCCATCTCAGAACCTAGTTTTTGGGACATGGGCTGGCAGATACAGTGTACCCCTTCCTCTATTTAGGGTGAGGTGGTTGTCGTTTTATTGTGGTTTTTATCATTACTATCTACTCTATTTTTTTCTTCGGTTCTCGACTTGAGTCTTTCGAACCAAAGTTTTGTTGCCTTTTGGCCTAAAATTAAACAATTTCTATAACTTTGGTTAGTTAGTTTTGCTCGTAAGAATCTGATAGTTACACTGAGATGTATCAGAGACAGAGGTTTGAAAACCGAGCTCAACGTTCTATGCTGCTGCATGGAGTTAATCCTTTCTTCTCCGGAGCAGTTCAAGTGCTGGGGCTAACTGCATATAGTCAGAATAAAGCAAGACTCCATTAGAAGAAACAACATTACTGTGGTGAGTAATTTTTTCTTACCACCATCAGGCCTCCAGTGGGTCTCTCGGCTCTGCCATCGGGCCCTTCGCTGGTCCTTCTGACACCAGGCTTCCCTATGCCTCCCTACCCTTCATCAGGGTATCTGCTACCAGGATACCCCACGCCGGGCTATCCGACACTGGGCTATTCGCTCTACAGGATGCTGGGTTATCATTACCTGACACCGGGTTATACGATGCCAGGGTTTATCTTCCAGTGCTACCCACCCATAAATCAGTCTCCTTCTCCTCCACCACCTCAGCCTCAGGTGGATTTTAGGGAGGCATTACTGTCTTGGTGGTCAGTAACCAAGACACAGTTGGTCTTGGAACTGGACCGGCAGCAACTGGACGCTGCTTCCACACTGGCCTGCTTGGACCGTACTCCGAGATCCATTTCCCCAGTGGAGTCTCACCCCTCTACTGCAGGACAGACCTCACATCCTACTGCAGTCGCCGGTATCGGCAGGGGCGTTGAGGTCTCTTCACAGGGGCTTCTGCCTCCACGGGCTCTGCTTCCGGACAGAAGCCCATTGTCAGAATTGGACTCGGACTCCACTGACTCCTCTACCTCAGGTTTTCATATCCCCTCTCCAGAGGATCCAAAACCCAAAGACTCTCTCAAATCTCCTCCAGAGGACCGCTCTTTTACATAGGTCCTCAGGGAGATGCAGGAGGCAAACAGGTGGAAAACGGAGGATCTGGATCTCCAACGCAAGAGGTTGGTAGAACACCTGGATATGCCAGAACTGTCCCCTCTGCTCATTCCTCCGTGGATTGGACCACATGAGGATCTGACCTCTCCGGTCTAGTAACAACCTTCATCAGTGGCCGCAGTCACCAAGAAGGCTAATAGACTGTATTGAGCCCCATAGAAACATAGACTTTGACGGCAGATAAGGACCGCTTGGCTCACGTAGTCTGCCCATTTCCCTACCTACTGAATAAGCTGCAAATCCTAGTTAACCAACAGCCTATTTCTTCCTTCCCCCCCCACAAAAATTGCCTTTTGTCTGTCCCATGCATTCTTGAATTCTCCCACAGTTTTAGACCGGTTTTATTCAGTGGTCATTAGTGCCGCCCATGACCATATGGCTAAACCTAAACACATGAGCACTTCTCCTTCAGAGAAGGAGTCAAGACAGATAGGCTAGTTTGGATGCAAGTTTTACTCCTCTTCCACTCTGGCTCTCAGAGCTTTGAACTACCTGGCACACATGATTGTATACCAGAAATCTATCCTGCGACAGTTGATGTTAGAATTCGAGGCTTTGCCCGATTCCGTGGCTAAAACCAAAATTTCCCAGACTGTCAAGATAGTAGAAATCTCTTGCTGTAATTACTTCAGAGCAACATGTGATGCGGTAGTCGCCTCTACCCAGGGTACCGCCATGGCTATCAGCATGCACCAGTACTCCAGGCTGTGGGTATCCGGACTGGCCCAATATGTCCAGTCGGCCATCCAGGATGCCCCTTTTAGAGAACCAGTCCTTTTCAGAGGTGATGTCAAGGACATAATCACTGAGCTCCAGGACAGTGGCAAGGCACTGCGCTGTATCCAGTCTATGTATTGCTCTAGCACCAAGTCATAACAGCCATTTCATCACCAGCAATGGTGCCAAAATAGCCAACAGCCAGTCCGACATCAGAACAAATGTCAGGCCCTGTTGGCGGGGTCCACCCTTTCAGCCAAGTCCGAAAGAGCTGCTGGGGCAGCGCTCCCCCACCTCTTGACTTGTGGTAGGGCCCTCAGTCTCCTACATCAGCTCCGGAGGAACCAATACAGTGCAGATTCGCCAACCACTTGGCCGGGTGGGAGGCGATCACTTCAGATACATGAGTCCTTCAGCTCATCACACAAGGCCATACCATCGAATTCACAGAAGGAGACCTCCAAGACATCCTCCATGCCTCTCTCACTACCCAATAGGCCACATTCCTCTCATAAGGGAAGAGATCAAGGCTCTTCTGACAAAATCAGCTATAGAGCCCATTCCGCGGATCCAGGAAAGAAAGGAACGTTACTCCCACTTCTTCCTGGTCCCCAGAATGACAGGGCACCTCCATATGATACTGGACCTCAGCATACTAAACCTATACGTACAGTACAAGAGGTTTCGCATCCTGACCATACCGGGTCTGCTGCCTCTTCTGCACCAGGGTCACTGGCTTTGTGCTCTGGATATGCAGGAAGAATACCTGCATATCTCAATTTTTCCCTCCCACCGCCGCTTCCTATGCTTTATCTTCCAGGGGGAACACTTCCAGTTCAAAGCGCTCCCCTTTGTCCTCTGCTCAGCACCCAAAGAGTTTACCAAGTGCTTAGCAGTGGTGGCAGTGGCTTTATGCCACCAAGGAATATATGTGTTCCTGTACCTCAACCACTGGCTCCTGTCAGCACCATCAAGGGACAGCCTGGTGGCCTCCCTGTCTACTACTGTGAGTCTATTCAGGCAAGTGGGGATCACTGTGAATTACCCCAAATCCCACCTTGTTCCTTCACAGTGCCTCCAGTTTATTGAGGTGTTGCTGGATACTGCTCAGGGTCAAGCTTTCCTCCCTTTGGATTGGGCAAAAACCTTATGTCAGCAGACTATCCATGTGGCAACTAGCCAGTGGACCACGGCCTGTTTGGTCTTGCGCCTTCTGGGCCTGATGGCAGCAGCTATTCCCACTTTCCCCCTAGTCAGGCTCCACATGCAGATTATACAGTGGACCCTTCGGGTCCAGTGGAACCAGAAATCAGACGACCTGGATCACAGAATTCTGTTGTCCAGCCCCATGCGTCGGGACCTCTTGTAGTGGCAGGATCTGCCCAGTCTTGCCAGAGGGTTTCCTTTTCAGGCATTTCCCACCTGCTCAGACCCTGACAGTGGATGCATCCTGTCAGAGCTGGGCCGCCCATTTGGGCAACCACAGGACACAGGGATCCTGGTCTCAGCAGAAGCTATCTCTGCACATCACTGTGCAAGAGATGAGGGCTGTACTATACGCCCTGCAGGATTTTCAGCCCCTACTCCTTCCGGGCCCCTACTGGTAAAGACGGACAACATGTGCGTGGTCTTGTACCTGAGCAAACGGGGAGGCACATGGTCGTATCCACTGTGCAGGGAAGCGATGCACGTGTGGCATTGGGCGATGCAGGACAGCCTGCAGCTCATGGCAGTGCATGTCCTAGGCGTTCAAAATGTCCTGGCTAACACCCTCAGCCAACCTCGGGCAAGGGCACACAAGTGGGAACTGTGGCAGTCAGTAGTCGAAGACATTTTCATTCTGTGGAATCACCCAGATCTTGATCTGTTTGCCTCTCCATCTAATGCAAAACTACCCAGTTTCTGCTTGCTTGTTCCCGGGTGTGGTGTTCTGGCGAGACACGCCGTCTCTTTGCTGGACAGGGAGGTTCTTGTACGTCTTCCCTGCCTTTCCACTGTTGCAGAGGGTACTTCTGAAACTACAGAAAGAAGGGGCTCACGTGATTCTCATAGCCCCTTGTTGGCCTCGCCAAGTGTGGTTTCTTCTGCTTCAGCAGTTGAGAGTGGAACCTCCGGTTCCCCTACCCCTCAGCCAGAATCTGCTGACCTAGGACCAGGGCAAGCCGATTCATCTGGGCCTCAAATCCCTTCACCTTCACGGGTGGCACCCACTGATGTAGCTGATGCACACCTTGGGGTCTCTTCCAGAGTGAGTCAAGTCCTTGTGGAGGCCC
Source organism: Neoceratodus forsteri (assembly GCA_016271365.2). Lineage (NCBI taxonomy): Eukaryota > Metazoa > Chordata > Ceratodontiformes > Ceratodontidae > Neoceratodus > Neoceratodus forsteri. The sequence goes on along the minus strand of CM057454.1, from coordinate 717,449,224 downwards.
GTAAGCCATCCACAAGATCCACATATGCTATGAAATGGAAGAGGTTCTCCAGTTGGGCAGCTAACAAGGGATGGGACTCTTTCTCTTGCCCTGTCCCCAGGTCATGGGTCATGGAATACCTGCTGCTTCTCTCTGAACTTGGCTTTAGCTATTCTTCGCTGAAAATCCACTTGTCTGCCATTTCTGCGTATCATACTCCAACTCCAGTGGATGGCAAAAGTCTGGCGAGGTTGGAGATTTCCAGAACTTTCTGATGGGAAGTCTCCATCTGAAACCCCCGGTCAGGAACCCTGTTCCCACGTGGGATTTAAATTTTATCCTTGAAAAACTCACTTTGCCTCACTTTGAACTGGTCACTAGTTGCGACCTGCGCTACCTTTCCTGGAAAGTGCTCTTTTTAGTTGCCATTACTTCAGCTCAAAGGATTTCCGAGCTTCAGGCCCTGATGTGTAAGGAGCCTTATTTGATTTTCTACAGAGACAGGGTGGCTCTGCTACAAATTCTAAGTTTTTACCCAAGGTGGTGTCAGAATTTACTCAGAATCAGACCATACACATGCCAGTGTATTACCTCGAGCATTCTAATGAAGGAGAGGCCATTCTGCACAGACTCGATGTGCCCAGAACCTTGCGTTATCATACGAAGTCAGTCTGTAAAACAGATCAGCTTTTCATTTCTTTTGCACCCAAAAGAGAGGGTGCAACAGTTTATAAACAATGCTTGTCAAACTGCATTTTTTTTTTTTATCAGAAATACAACAAGCCTCTTCCGGGTGAAGCTAAGGGGCATTCAACCAGAGGCATGGCAGCATTTACTGCTTGTTTCAGCCACAGACATTTGTGCAGCAGCCACTTGGAGCTCTCTCCACACCTTTACCAAACACTACAGTCTGGACATTGCCTCTAGGGGCAGGGCAGATTTCGGACTAGCCGTCCTTCAGGGCCTCCTGGCTTAGCCTGGTACCTACTGCAGACCTTCCTGCCCCCTGTGCTTCCATCTTTGTCTAAATTTCACTGCTTGGGGCTCGGTCCTAATGGTTAGTACCTGCTGCAAAAGCCCCCTCGAGGTAAGATAATACAGTTACGTAAGAAGTTACCGTAACAGTAGCTCTTCAAGAGAGAGGCTGTTGCAGAAGGTACTTTTTTCCTTCCTGCCTTTCCCCTGCTTTTCCTGCTGCTACTTTCTAGAATTTCTTTTGGCTTCAGGAATCCCCTCCTTTGTCCCATCGCACCTTCTTAGGTCTCCGGCAGGAGAACTGGAAGGCAGGTGTGGGGCCCGCCCACTATATAGTGTCATGCTGACATGCGTCACGTAATGTCGGGTGGGCGGTCCCCTGCCAAACACTGCTAGCTAAAGTTTTCCGTGTGGTCCTAGTGCCTGATGACTCGAGTCCTAATGGTTAGTACCTGCTGCAAGAGCATCTCTCGAAGATCTACTGTTACAGTAAGTTCTTACATAACTGTCCTTTTTTAGAGATCTGGTGACCCTGGCATCTCATGGAGACCACAGGTGGAGAGGTCAGGGTTCATGGAACATAGATATAGTATTTACAACACTTGTATTCACATTATTGCTGTTCCGTTTGCTGGCCCCTTAGGCAGATTGGCAGACCCACGCCCTTCCTACTTTATTTTTGATGGTCCTTCATCAATCACACAACATCATTATCAACTCCACAATATCACTGTTAGGATTTTCAGAAACCAGTATGCAATTCTAGATATTCAAACCCCAGAAAATCTTACTATATTCTGACGTATGCAGTATGATCTTGCCATAAGACTGCCCCGGAGCCAAAATGGCTAATAGAACCTGTGCTGATCATGGAGTGTTAGGCTCAAGCTCAGTTTTCAAACCACTGTCCCTGATAAACATTCTACAACTGTAAGATTATTTACTCCACTTGCCTAGTATAGACGCCTCAGATTGCACTTCTTCATCTTTTCTTGAAGATTTTATTGTTCTCGTTTTTTTGAAGTAATACTTATTTCTGTTCAGTTTTAAACCACTGTCCTTGAGTGTACAGGAGATTAGTCTAGATTTAGTTTTATTCTGGTAAGCTTTTCGGTTTCTTCTCGTTTCGTTTAACTAGGAGGAAACCAAACGTTTATTTGCATTTTAAAAGTTGAATTTCTGTGTTTAAACCTTACTTGGGCCAGTTATTCATTTCTGAGAGAAACCATGGTAACTCTTGATTCTCTCGGTTGCTAAACAGACCGTGTTAAAAAAAAAAAAAAAAAGTTGGAGATTTTGTTTATTTGTGTGGGCTTCTGGCTTGCAGAAAACCCACTTTTTAAGGGTTTTTACTGGTTATGTCACAACCCAAGAAAAGGACTGGCCCAGTGGATTTTCAACATTGCACAGAGTGTGGGGAACCATTTGCTAAAGCAAATCCTCACTTAGTTTGTATTGTCTGTCTGGGGTTTGACCACCTTAAGGCAGATTGTGAAATTTGTAAGAATTTTCCTCAATCGACGCTGATAGACATTTGAAGTGACTGAAGGAAAAAATGTCTGAGAAGGCTGCTGACCCAGCTTTAGCTAAAACTTCGTCCTCTCAGAAAGAGAAACCCAAGGAACCAGTTAAGCAACCCTTTGATCATGGTGATGGTTCCTTGGGTAAGAAGAGAACCGCAGACACTGCCGCTGAACCAGCAAGTTCTACCAAGAAAAAGAGGAAGGAAAAACACTCAGTTAAGGAACCGCAACCAATGAACGCATCTGTTCCAACTGCAGAAGCAGTAGCTAACACTATTATAAGCGTTCTTCAGGCACCGCAAACCAGTGCCGCTGTTCCAGTTCAGTGGCTCGGTTCAGGACCTGGGTTCTTCCTCAGTTCCCAGTTCACTTGAACAGTTTGCTGAGGTTTATGTGGAAGGGGATGATGAGGATGAAGATTATGGGTATCCTCTTGAACCAGAAGTATCCCCTGATCCTCACCGTCCTGACTCCCCTGAGAAGGGAGCTGAGGATTTTTTTTTATCCCAGTTTGCCTTTATGAAGCAAGTGGCACAGACTCTGGACCTCTCCACCCAAGAATCCACAGAGGAGGAAGAGGAACCAGACTGTATGGAAATAATGGATGTGCCAGCAACAAAGAGGCTGTTGCCCATCCATAAGTCATTGAAGAGACAGGCTTCCAAGACTTTACAGACCTCCACTTCCATTCCCCCCAGTGGACAAGAGGATGGATAGGAAGTACTGGGTGCCCAAGTCTGGGGCAGAATTCATTTTTGGACACCCCACTGACGAAGTGGGGGTGGTGCAAGCTGCTGCATGTGATATAGCAGGCCCCCCCCCCGGCATCACATCCACCAGAGAAGGATTCTAGGAAAATGGATTCAGTGGCCAAGAAGTCCTATTTGGGTGTCTCTCTGGGCTATTAGACAAACAGCCTACATGTCTTATGTTGTCAGTTTTTAGGGGGGGTATAACTGTGGGAGGGAAGGGAAAGGGAGGTAAGGTGCTTGCCTGGCGCTATGGCTTGGAGAGACAGGAAATGAATCCTCAGGATCATGGGAGCAGCTGCAAGGGGGAGGGAGCTGGATGTCATTATCCACCTAGGGACGAATGACCTGGCTGAGAATGGAATCATAGCAATGCAACAGGAGTTTGTGGAGTTGGGGAGAGGCTTTAGACAAGTAGCACACATGGTAACTTTCTCGGAAGTGCTACCTGTCTATGGCATGGATGAGGCTAGGGTACTTCACACCATGGGATTCAATGACTGGTTGAAAAACTGGTGCAGAGCTCAGGGATTTGGCTTCATTGGGGACTGGGGCTCCACCTGGAGAGATGCAGGCCTATACAGGCGTGATAGTCTGCATCTAACCAGGACGGGAACCAGAAGCCTAGGTGATATGTATAAATGCTTCATTGGAAAGCATTTAAACTAGCCAAGGGGGGAGGCACTGAAAAGGAGAAGGGAAATCCTATCCCCCCCAAAAAAATTCAGAGTAGTTAGCGAGGTAAACACCAAGATAGAACAGTTGATAGGGAGATGGGCAGGGGTAAATGGAGAAAAAGGCAAAAGGCAGTAAGGACAGGGATGGGACAAAAAGAAATAAAGCCATAAAAATGGAGGATAATGAGTACCAATGCTCGTAGTCTAGGTAAAAAGCTCCCTGAAATGGTGGCCTTGATGGAAGATGGATGCCTGGATATCATGGATCACAGAAACATGGTACAAGAGAACCATGACTGGGATGTCAACATACCAGGGTACACAATCTACAGGAGGGACAGGGAGGGAGGAAGAGGAGGAGGAGTAGCCTCATGTAAGGGAAGGGATCATGCAACAGAACTAAAGGGTAAAGGGAGGAGGAGGGACATGTGGGTCACCCTGGAGACTGGAAATGGCTCCATAATCTGCACAGGGGTTGTATACAGACCTCCGTCTCAGGGGGAGGAGACAGACAAGGAAATGGTAGAAGGCATACTTGGGATGGCAGAGAAAGGGGGGCATTGCTGATTGGGGACCTGAATATGCCAGATGTTAATTGGAGCACCTTTGCTGCAGCCACATCTAAGAGCAGGGCCATTCTCGATGCCCTACAAGGGGCATGCCTCAGACAGCTAGTTTTGGAACCCACTCGGGAGGGAGCAATCTTAGTCCTGGTACTCTCAAATGGGGACGGAGAGAGGATCTCTGATCTTGAAGTGGGCAGCCATCTGGGAACAAGCGACCACCAAACAGTGTGGTTCATGATAAACTTAGCTGTAGAGTCAAGCCGTACAAAAGTGAAGGTACTGGACTTCAGGAGGGCTGATTTTGTCAAAATTGGAGAGTGCCTCAGAAAAGCACTAGCAAACAGGCAAGAAGGCAGGGTGGAGCAACAATAGGGAAACATTAAAACCGCCATCACAGAGGCAACAAGCCTTTGTGTGAAGCAAATAAGCAAATCAAAATGAAAGAAGAAGTCTCTATGGTTCTCAAAAGAAGTAGTGGAGAAGGTAAGGGAGAAAGAGAGAGCATTCAGGAAGTATAAGGAAACACAGACGGAGCAGGACAGAGAACTGTACCGGTTAAAGCAGAAGGAAGCGGGGAAGGCAGTCAGAATAGCAAAGGCCCAAACCAAGGAAAAGATAGCCAACTCAGTTAAGAAGGGGGATAAAACCTTTTATAGGTACATTAGGGGGCAAAGAAAGACTAAGGCAGGGATACCGTGGCTGAATAAAGAGGAAGGTGGTTGGGCAGAGGGCGACAGTGAAAAAGTAGGGATACTGAGCGAATACTTCTGTTCAGTATTCACAATGGAAAAGCAGGGGGACATACCTAATCCTGTCAATAGAAGCACTCTGGGTAGGGAGGTTGATATTGGTCCTTTCACAGAAGAAAGGGTTCTGAAAGAACTCTTAAAACTGAAGGTGGATAAAGCAGTGGGGTCTGATGGAATTCACCCCAGAACTCTAAAAGAACTAAGGGTAGAACTAGTAACACCACTGACTACCTTTTTTAATCATGGGAGGATGGTATGGTACCTGAGGACTGGAGGAGGGCGGATGTAATTCTCCTTCACAAAAGTGGGAGCAAGACAGAGGCAGGAAACTACAGACCTGTCAGTTTGACCTCAGTGGTAGGGAAAATGATGGAATCACTGCTGAAGGAAAAAATTGTTGGGTACCTAGAGGCCAGTGGGGCACAGGACCCAAGGCAGCATGGATTCACAGCAGGAAGGTCATGTCAGACAAATCTAATTAATTTTTTTGACTGGGTGACCAAAGTAGTAGACCAGGGGGAGCTGTGGACATGGCCTGCCTAGACTTTAGCAAGGAATTTGACACAGCCCGCACAAAGATTAATAAACAAATTAGCCAGCCTGGGAGTGGGTCCCAGGGTGGTAGCCTGGGTAAAGCACTGGCTGGACAACAGGACACAGCGGGTAATAGTAAATGGAGTCCACAGTGAAGAAAGGGGGGTTACTAGTGTGGTACCGCAGGGTTCAGTACTGAGGCCGGTCCTTTTTAATGTCTTTATAAGTGACATTACAGAGGGACTAGAAGGGAAAGTATGTCTCTTTGCAGATGACACAAAGATCTGCAAGAGGGTTGATACGCAAGGGAGGTGGAAAGGATGTAAAGGGACTTGGCAAGGTTGGAGGAATGGTCAAATGTATGGCAGCTTAAGATTCAACGCAAAGAAGTGCACCTGGGAAACCAAAACCCAGGGGAAGAGTACACAATGGGGGTGAGATACTGACAACAACAAAAATGGAAAGGGACTTGGGTGTAGTCATATCAGATGACCTGAAGGTGGTCCAGCAAAGTGAGAAGGCAGTAAGGAGGGCTGGGGGGATACTGGAATGCATAGGAAGAGGCATCACTAGTAGAAAACAAGAAGTTGTTGGCCCTCTGTACAGACAGTTGGTAAAACCACATCTGGAGTGCTGTGTAAATTCTGGAGACCCCATCTCCGCAAAGACATAGACAGGGTGGAGGCTGTCTGGAGTAGGGCAACCAAAATGGTGCAGGGTCTGCACCAGAAGACATATGAAGAAAGACTAAAGGAGCTTAAGATGTATAGCCTCGAGGAAAGGAGGTAGAGGGGAGACATGATAGAAACTTTCAGATACCTCAAGGGAATCAACAAAGTCCAAGAGGGTAGCATCTTTCAGAAAAAGAGATGTGCAGGAATAAGGGGGTACAATTTGAAGATAGAGGGGGGACGGCTCAGAGGTAATGTGGGGAAGTATTTCTTCACAGAGAGGATTGTAGATTCATAGAACAGCCTTCCTGAGGAGGTCATAGAGTCAAAAAGAGTGGGGGAATTCAAGAATGCATGGGACATACATAAGGCAGTTCTAGTGGGGGGTAAGAGGAAGTAGGCTGTTGGTAAACTAGGATCTGCAGCTTATCCGTTAGGTAGGGAAATGGGCAGACTAGGTGGGCCATGCAGTCCTTATCTGCTGTCAAATTCTGTGTTATGTGTCCAGATACCAAAAGAGCCTCTGAAACACTGTTTTGGAGATAGCCAAGGCATGCCCTGGACCCATGGCATCAGACTTGTCCAAAGCTGCGAAAAGGCATAGAAGCTTCTAAATGCCAGTTTCAGATGGCAGTGGATGTAAATGACAATGCAGCCAGGCAAGTGGCAACCTCAGTGTCTCTGAGGAGATTTTCTTGGCTAAAGGCCACTTATTTGTCACAGGACACACAGACAAAGGCACTGGACTTTCCTTGTGAGCCTACATCTCACTTCGGTGAGCAAACTGAGGCTTACATGAAGAAGATGGATGAGTATAAAGGGGCCTATAAGAGTGCTGCTGCAAAAGAGAAGGTGGCAACACCACAGAAGTACCAAGGCAAAGGGGGCAGGGGTAAATCCCATTCTAGGGACATGGATATGTTGTTCATCTACACTTACTGGCAGGTATCCTTGCCGCTTTAAATCTTGCCGGAAGGTCTTCAAGCTGGCTCCTCCCACCCACCCGGATGGTAAAACTCTCGGCTCCACCCCTTGACGCCAGATCTTCCTTACCACTTGGAAGCTCAGGTTCCCTCCTTAGCGCTCTGCGTTTTCGACTGGTTCCTGAATAGTTTGGTCTTCGAATTTAATTAGAAGTTTTTCTTAAAACTTCGATCTTTTTCTCTCGCTGCGGCGATGACTCATTCGTTTTCCGGCTCTCGGAGGCGCCCGGTTAATTCCTCCAGTAAAGACCCGCACTCCACGTGCGTCTACTGCCTTGACTTGGATCATGATCCGCAACTTTGCGATTTTTGCTGTGCCCTTTCGACCAGCTCTCTGGAGGATCGTGCGGCCCGTTCGGGGCTCGGGCGACCTGAAATTTTTCCTGATCCGAAAATTCCTGGAGACCGCCGGGCAGTGTCCGTGGCTGTCTCTGTTGAGCAGCCTGATCTTCCTTCTTCCGGGAGGGGCGGTTGCCTCCTCTTCCTCAGTCGCGCGCCATCCCGCCTCCCTGAGTTCTCATGCAGCTTGCTCATGAGCTTCGGCCAGTCCCTTTCCTCGAGGGGAGAGAATCTCGGGACCTGCCTCAGCCCAAGTCCAAGGAGTCGCAGGCTAAGTCCCTTCGTCAGCGCTGGAGGAGAGGGAGAGTTCCCTCCCCGCCGGCTGACGCCCGACTGGCCAGGGTGGCTCACGCTGGCTTCACAGTGTCCCCCCGCCAGGTCAGCCGCCAGGACTCCTGCCGACGCGGTTGAGTCTCGACCCGGCCATCCGGCTGTCTGCTGCTGGAGCCGCCATCCTTCGCCGTCTCCTCTGCAGAGGCCGAGGTTCTGCCTGTACCTTCGGCTCGCCAGGCCTCGGCCCTTCGTCTCGAGTCGAGGCAGGAGCGGGCGCGTCTCTGCCCTTCCCAGGTCCGCCGGTTCCCCGAGGATTCGGGTCTCGGTCTCGTCCTCCTTCGCTGCCGCCACACCGACTTCGCGTCAGCGGTCAGGGCACCGAGTTAAGTGGCATTACCGCTCTTCCTCGTCACCCTCCTCGGTTGAGGAGTGGCTTTGACGCAGGTGGTGTCGACGCTATGAGGAATTCATGTGGCAGCAGTTGTTGTTGTCCGGGAATCAATCGACTCCGATTCATTCCCCGTCCGGCAAGCAGCTGCCGCCTGATCGGCTGACTCAGCCGCTCTCTGCAGTCGAGGTGCCCTCTCCCGGGCCGGTTGTTCGTCCGATCCCTGCTGCCCCACCGCCCTCGGTGGAACCTCGGTCGGGTTATGACCTGTTCCGCAGGTTGTCTGTCCCTCTCACTCCCACCCGCCCTCAGCGGATGAAGAGTGACTCAGGCCTGAGGCAGCTTTTTGTGGACCCCTCGGAGTCCGAAGTCGACTCCTTTACGTTCCCCAGTCAGGAGGACCCGGGGTCCTCTCCGGAACATTCTGTGGATGACAGCCCATCGTCCATCATGGGTCTGCTTCAGCTTATCTCGGAATTCACCGGGATGCAGCTGGAGCCCGTGTCCAAATGGGCCCCTTATCCCCTTACGGAGATTCTAGACAGAAGGGGTTCACCCTCGGAGGCCTTCCCGGTGGCCGAGACCATCGTGGGCCCAGCCTTGGAGCTCTGGTGGCGGCCTACTTCCTGCCCTGCGCCCTCGGCCTGGATGGCCAGGAAGTACTCTGTCCCGGTCGGTTCTTTGCCCGGTTTCTCGGAGCACCCCTCGGCTGAGGGGATAGTTACCGACAATGTTATCCAGTGTTCTGGGAACGCTCGGGATGTGGATAGGCCCCCCGACAAGGAGTCCAAAAGGATGGACTACGTCGGGCGTAAGGTTTATGCTGAGTCCTCCATAGGCCTCCGACAGGCCAGCTCGGCTGCACTGATGGCACATTTCTCCCACGCCCTTTTGGGCTCCCTGGACGAGGTGCTCCCTCATCTCCCGGCCGACCTGCAGACCACGGTCCGGCGGGTGCGGGACCAGGGTAGGGCGGTGGCGAAGCAGCAATTCCAGACTGCTCTGGACTTAGGTGATTCCTGTGCCAGATCGGTGGCGGCCGCAGTGGCCATGCGCCGCAGGGCGTGGCTGAGGTTATCCTCTTTCTCACTGAAAACCCAGCACAAGTTGGCGGACATCCCCTTCTTGGGGACTGACCTTTTCGGCCCTGGAGTGGAGGGACACCTCCAGGGGACCGTGAAGTTCGATGCCACTCCGGACTCTGTCACTCCCGCCTGGAGGGACAAGGGCAGCCAGCAGCCTTTGCGTAAGCCCCTTTGCCCCCCCGGTCCCTGCGGCTCGACCGGCCCAACACGAGGGCCAGCAGGCTTGCGCTGGGTGGTCTGTCTCCAAGCCAGCGCCTTCCTCTAAAAGGAAGCAGGGAGGTAGAGGCCCGGGAGCTCCCTCGGCCAATTCCACCTCCAAGCCTGCTCAATGACGGGCTAAGGGGTGGTGTCCCCGGCCCCGTCATCCCTACCCGGGTTTCCCCGTGGGGAGACCTCTCCGCTCCTCCTCCACCTGGTCCGCCTTCCCGGACCTCTGGGTGCCGGAGGTGCTAGGGGAAGGCCCTGCCTCAAGATTGCGAGCAGGTACCACCCTTTCAAGCCGTTGACCCACGGGGGTCTTGGGGTCCACACCCTCGTTGTCGGCCCGCTGGGCCGACTTGCCTGGCCCTCTAAGCAGAGGCGTTCAGGAAGGTTGCGGATCCTCCTTCAGACCCTGGGTTCGTGTCCAGGTATTTCCTGGTCCCAAACCGACGGGGGGCTTGCGCCCCATTCTTCCACACACCTGGATGGTCTCTCTGCCTCAGATATCCCATCCTCAGATCGAGGCGTGTGGCTTCTTTCCTGGACCTCCAGGACGTACTTACTCTTCGTTCTGTCCGTTTCTTGGAAGATTCCTCCCTTTCCTAAGCGAGGGATCTCCTTTCAAGTTCCAAGCCAGGCCCTTTGGTCTCTGCTCAGCAGCTTTCTGCGGCATCGAGGGGTCCGGGCGTAACCCCACCCGGATGGCGGCCTGACTGCAACCCTTCCAGGTGGAAGGGGACGATCCAGAGTTTCTGGCCTTCAGACTGGTCTCCTTTATCGGAGCCACGTTGGAACTCGTGTCTTAGCGGGTGATCCTTCTTCGGGACGAGACTCGACTCTTAAGTCCGAGCTCAGCTCCTGGCGGATAGGGCTGAGGTTCTTCCTCCCTTACCTAGTCAGGCCTGACTGGGCAATTGCGCCCTGCCGGGACCTCCTGGGCCCGTGGCGGCCGGTTCCAGCGCGGTCTGTTGGACCCGCTGGTTCATATGTTCCATAGTGGGAACTGGCCAGCCAGCGGTCACAGTGCTGTGTTCCTTCAGACCAGTTCGTGACTACAGCCCAGGAGTTAGGGGAACGCTCTCCCTCGGACCGTTCCAGCTCTTGCAGGAGAACTTCCCGTTCCTCCGCCCTGAGTCGACGGTCTGCTCTGACCGATGCTTCTCAGATGGGTGGGGGTGCCCATCTAGGGGAATACAGAGTGCTCTGCCTCTGGTCCTCTCGGGAGTCCCGACATCTTTCTGACCTGCTGGAGCTCTAAGCAGTCCGCTTGCTTGCACCGCTCGCTCCGTTTGTGCGGGGTCCAGTGGCATTAGTCCAAGTGGACAACACCACGACCATGTGCTACCTACCCCGCCAGGTTCGGTCAAGCCCCTTGCCTCTGCGTAAAAGGGTTCTCTGCATTGGGTTTTTCGCGCAGCCGGGAGGCGGGTTTCCCTGGCCATTCGATGGCAGGAGCCTCCAGCTCCTTGGCTGATGCCCTAAGCCGGACATAGGCTGCGCCTCACGAGTGGTCTCCCCTGCCGGAGGTAGCACAGTATCTTCTCCCTCCTTCCCTCCAGGGAGAATGCGAGGCTGAGACTGTTTCATGCCCGCCCCCTCTGCAAGGTTTGCTGTAGGGGATGCCGTCGAGGCCGTGGACCCCGGGCCTTTTCTACGCCTCTCCCCCATTTCCCTTGACCCACGGGCAAGGTGAGGAGGGACCAGGCGCAGGCGATGCTTGTAGCCCCAGACTGGTTTGCCAGCTCTGGTATCCAGCTCTCCTCAGTCTCAGCCCCAGGCTCCAGTAGCGGCTTCCAGCCCGCCCGGTCCTGATCGTTGTCTTCAGGGGAAGGTGTTCATCTAGACCTTCAATCCCTGCACCTGAAGGCCTGGTCCCTGTGCGGCTAGGGGCCTGGCCTTGGGTCCTTCGGCAAGGTCCTCGATGTTTTCGAGGCGTCCTGCCAGAAGTCGGCCAAACATGCTCGTCTTCGAATGGAAGGTTCTCCATTTGGTGTTGGGATAGGGCTTGGGCCCGTCTCCCGTCCCTCGGTGAGCATTCCGGACCATTTGCGGTCCGTTTCTTTTAAACTAGGGCTTCGGCCGACGACCCTCTAGGTGCTTCTGTTGGTCACCCCTGTCTTCCGGGCGTGGGCCGGAAGGCAGTTGGTGGCGCAGAAAAGGTGGTCTGGCACCCTTTTTAGGCCTCGATCACACCTCCCCTTTGGGGAGAGTATCCCCATTCTGTGGGATCTGCGCTGGTAAGGGCTTAGCTCACGGGCAAGCCGTTCGAACCTTTGCACAGGTGCGAGTCCCCACCTGTTGTGGAAGAACACCTTCTTGGGGCTACCCTGCCATCCAGAAGGAGGGAGTGTTCCAGGCGCCCTTTGAATCTCCCATCGGGTCTTCCACAGGGACAGTTAGTCCCGCACTCCCACCCGAAGTTCCTATCGTAGGCGGTGGCGGAGTCTTTCCCTAACCGGGTATGGTCTCCACCGGGGTTCATCCCCACTCACACCTCGGAGGCCGTTTATAGGATCCATGGGGACCCTATTTTACGCTCACCTACCCAGGGAGCGTAGGACTGAAGTTCGGGAGAGGTTCGCCAGTTGTTTGTCATCTACGCTGAAGCCGCACCTGGCAGACCTGCAGCCTAGCAGACGATGAGCAGGCGGGTCACCTCCTGCATAGGTCTCCACTGTAGGTGGGCGGGCATGGAGCCTCCCAGAGGGATGAGTGCTCATTTTACCCACCCTTCCGCTGTATCGGCGGCTGCTTCCGAGGATACTCCTGTCTAGGATATCCACAGGGCTCCTACCTGGAAGTAGGCTATTCCGTTTCCCCTTCCACATTGACCTTGGGTCACGCCGGGATGTTGGTCGGGGCCTCGGTTCTCCAGTCTTTATATCTAAGTAGGAGGTGTGCGCCTTGCCTCCCTCCTCCCGGAGAACTGCTAGGAGTCTGCCAGTAAGTGTGGATGAAGAACATATCCATGTCCGTAGAAATACAGATTACTCACCTGTAACAGGAGTTCTTGGAATGGTATATGTTGTTCATCCACATGACCCACCCGACCTCCCTGACTTCGACGCACAACCTGGCTTCCAGCGGGCTAGATCTGGCGTCATGGGCGGAGCCGGAGTTTTACCACCCGGTGGTGGGTGGGAGGAGCCAGCTTGAAGACCTTCCGGCAAGATTTAAAGCGGCAAGGATACCTGCCAGTAAGTGTGGATGAACAACATATACCATTCCTAGAACTCCTGTTACAGGTGAGTAACCTGTATTTACAGGTCTTTCTTTTAGGCTCAGGCTTCACCAGCCTACCAGCCTCAGAGGAGGTACTTCAGAGGCAGAGGTGGAAGGGGCAGCAGCCGTGCTGGCCCCAGCACTCAGCCAAGTGCACAGATCAAGCAAACCCCCTGAGGGGTCTGCCAGGTCGCCTCCCCACTCCCAGTAGGAGGCAGGCTGGCCCACTATCTCCAGGCTTGGGAATCTATCACTACAGACAAGTGCGTCCTGGAGGTAGTGGGCCAGGGGCTTGCCCTCAGTTTCAAGGTTCTTCCCAAGCTGAGGAAAATACTTTGCAGACCTGCCAGCCTATCGGAAGCAACTCTGTTGGAGGAGGAGGAGGAAGTAGCAAAACTAATTCAGGAAAAAGCAGTAGAGCCGGTTCCCTTGGCCCAAAAGGGAATGGGTTTCTACTCAGGATACTTCATCACTCTAAAGAAAACAGGGGAGTGGCGTCCCATACTAGATCTTACAGACATTTGACAAAGCCAAAGTTCAAAATGGTCACCCTGGCTACCGTTCTCCCTACACTCAGGAAAAGAGACTGGCTAGCATCGCTGGACTTAAAAGATGCCTTCTTCCATATTCCCATCAGGCAGTCACATAGAAAGTACCTCAGGTTCAGATTGCCATCAGGCCACTACCAGTTCAAGGCCATGTCTTTCGGCCTGACTTCTGCTCCTAGAGTGTTCACCAAGTGCCTAGCAGTAGTGGTGGCACACCTAAGGAGACAAGGGGTTAGTTTTCCCATACCTGGATGACTGGCTGGTGGTAGGCTAGTTTCCTCAACAGGTAAGAAAGGAGCTGGCCCGGCACAGCAGTTGGATTTCCGCATGACACTGGCGATCCAGGCTCGGAATGGACCCGGTTGTCAGGGTGGCTGGGAGAAGGATTGAGCATCCTTAAAATGCTCGCCTCCAGGGGAGGGTGTGTGTTGGTGTCTAGCGATACCCAGCGGAGTCTGAGTTGCTGCAAGCACACCAACACTTGGACATCTCAGGAGCAGGGCAGATGCTGGTCGTCATTGCACGTCCCCGCCCCTACTTACAGGGCAAAGAAAAATCTGGTCCGGGCTCATCTTCATGATGCACTGCCCCCAGGCCTCTCATCGCCTCCGATGCCAGCTTCCCCCCAACCAGATACCAGAATTGCGGCGTTAAGGGCCGGTGCCGCAACCCAGCCCTCTGGGAGGCAAGTCAGGGGTGACTGGGGGAAGAAGCACAGGCTTTGATCGGGGATGGAGGTCCTGGGGGTCCATGACCAGAGCAGATACTCTGACTGCCAGGTGCCACCAAAAAGTAGTAAATAAAAAAAAAAAAAGATAAGAAAGGCACTGACCATCACTCAGGATACCCTGTGTACACTGGGCTTCCTGGTAAACCAGAAAAAGTCAATGCTAACATCCATTCAACTCCTGGAGTTCATGGGGCAGAACTAGACACACTGAGAGGAAGAGTCTTCCTGCCTCAGGGAGGGGTAGACAGCTTGGTACAGCTGGCATACCCCCAGATACGAACATATGAAATTTGCCAGCAGATAAAGGGCTAGAGGTCTATCAAGTCTGCTCGAATGTGCAGCTAGCACCCCTTATTCTGCAGCTGCCCCTTCCTTCCACCCTTCCCCTTCATTAAACCTCCCCCTTGTCCTGTCCCATCCTCGTTTGAAGCAGTCCACTGTTCTACTGCATACCACTTCAGCAGGTAACGCATTCCACCCAGCCACCACCATCTCTATAAAAAAGTGTCTTCTCATCTCCCTCCTGAACCTCCCTCGCTCCAGTCTCATATCATGGCCCCTGGTGGCCCTCCCCTCCCTTACTTTGAACAGCCCCTCTGTACCTGTCTTGTTTATTCCTTTCATGTATTTAAAGGTTTCAATCATGTCACCCCTGTCTCTCCTCTCCTGCAGTGAGTACATGTTCAACTCCTTCAACCTCCTCTCATATGATAAGTCCCCCAGCCCCTTGATCATCTTTGTTGCTCTGCGCTGCACCCCCTCCAGTAACTTAATGTCCCTCTTCAGATACGGACGTCAGTACTGCACGCAGTATTCCAGGTGTGGTCTAACTAATGACCTGTACAGTGACAGAATCACCTCCTCCCTCCTCGAGGATATACCCCTTGCAATACAACCCAGCATTTTGTTGGCCTTGCAGCTGCCTTCCTACATTGTGCCGAGTTGTTCATTGACCCTGTAATGAGCACACCCAGATCCTTCTCCTCCTCTGTCTGGGCTAGCTGCACTCCCCTAGCTGGTAACTCCTCCTTGGGTTCTTCATCCAAATGCAGCACCTTGCACTTTTTGGCATTAAAGCCCAGTTGCCAGGTGTCTGACCAGGTTTCAAGCTTTGCCAGATCATCCTGCAACCCCTGCCATCCCCCTAGGTCATCCACCACCGCGCCTACCTTGGTATCATCAGCAAACAGACACATCTTGCTCTTGATGTCCCATGATATGTCTGCAATGAATATCCCAAACAACACTGGTCCCAGCACCGAGCCCTGTGGAACGCCGCTCGTCACTGCCCTTGGGTGTGAGAGCTCCCCACCCACCACTACCCTCTGTTGCCTTCCCTGCAGCTAGTTTCCTACCCATCTCACCAGCTTTGCACCCGCCCCTATGCCTACCAACTTCCTTCCCAGCCTTCCATATGGCACTGAGTCGAATGCCTTACTGAAGTCCAGATACAGGACATCCACTGCATGGCCCTTGTCCAGTTGCCTAGTTACCCAGTCATAGAACTTGACCAGGTTGGTTTGGCAGGATCTGCCACGTATGAAGCCGTGCTGTCTGCTGTCCTGTAGTACTTTGGCCTCTAGGAGGGCCACCAGCCTCTCCTTCAGGATAGTCTCCATTAGCTTACCCATGATGGATGTGAGGCTCAGTGGTGTGTAGTTTCCCGGTTCATCCTTGGGGCCACTCTTGTGGAGGGGCACCACATGAGCCATCCTCCAGTCCTGAGGTACACACTCCGAATGTAGTGAGGCATTAAATAGGTCTGCCAAATGTCCTGCAAGGACCTCTGCCAGCTCCATCAGTACCCTTGGGTGGATGCCATCTGGGCCTGGCGCCTTGTCCACCCTCAGTGCCTTCAAACCCTCTCGAACTCTGCTCTCCATGATTTCCCCTTCTGTCACCACTTCTCACCCTGCTTCTGCCATTTCTCCCACCTTGGTGTCACCCCCTTCTCTTTAGTAAATACTGAGCAGAAGTACTCATTTAGTGCTTCAGCCTTATCGCACCCTGCTTCCACCCAACCCCTCCTTCCTAATCCTTACTATGTGGTCCTTACAGCTCCTTTTCTCCCTGATGTACTTAAAAAGTCTTCTCCCCCTTCTTAATGCCTTGTGCCAGCCTGAGTTCTAGATGCTTTGGCTCCCCTTACTGCCCTTGTCACCTCCTTCGATTCTGTCAAGTACTCCTCCCTGTCCTCCCCTTCCCTATTTTCTTGTACTTCCTAAAGGCAGCTCTTTTCCTCCTTACCTTGTCCATGACCTCCTTGCTCAACCAGATCGGTTTCTTAGCCCTAGCCTTCTTGCTCTGGGCTTTGCAGCAGGTTTTGGTTGCCTCCACTATCCCCAGCTTTATGAGCTCCCACCTCTGGTTAGTGTCCATACTAGATTGAATTCTGGCCAGGTACCCTTTTACCACTTCCCCCATCCTCCCAAAGTCGGCCCTCCTGAAGTCCAGCACTATTGTGCCAGATTCCACTCCTTCCTTGCCCATATCCAATGTGAGCCATACTGAGGTGGTCACTCCCTGACAGCGGTTCCTCTGCTGTAAGTTCTCTCTCAAAGTCCCCATTTGCCAGCACAAGGTCAAGGGTATTTCCTAACCTGGTTGGTTCACTGACCATTTGCAGCAGGAAGCTGTCCTGGAAGGCATCCAGCAGTACCTGCTCCCTTCTGTTCCTGGTTGTTGGGGTGCTCCAGTCCACTCCTGGCATGTTGAAGTCCCCCACAATCACCACAGTACCCTTCTCGCAGGTCCTCCTGATCTGTCCCGCTAGTTCCCTGTCTAACTCCTCCATCTGAGATGGTGGCCTGTACACCACTCCCATTCTAAGAATCCTATTCTTGGGATCCTGGATTTGCATCCAAAGTGACTCCGTACTACCCTCTCCCCTTCCTCCCTTACACACTTCAGTCCTTCCTTCACATATAGTGCCACCCCCCCACCTTTCCCAATCACCCTGTCCCTACGAAATAACCTGTACCCTGGTACAAACAGGTCCCAGTCATTGTATTGGGTGGCCCATGTTTGCGTGATGGCTGCAATGTCCACCTCTCCCTCTGCCATGAGAACCTGTAACTCTGCAAGTCATTTGCTCCAGCTGTTAGGTCACATGGCTGCATCAACAGCAACAGTGTCAGGGTCAAGATTCCAGATGAGGGACATTCAGTTCCATCTCTGGTCTCACTGGTCTCAAGAGAAGAGACTCCCTGTCAAAGATGGTACCAGTCGCAGGAACCCTGCTTCACGCTTTGCAGTGGTGGCAAGTAAAGGACAACCTCAGGGAAGGTGTGCTCTTCCTCCAGCCGCCACCAACAGCAGTCTTGACAATAGATACCTCCCTCCTAGGATGGGATGCCCACCTAGGGGAGCATACTGCTCATGGTACCTGGCTCCTTCAGGAGTCTCTGCTACACACAAACCTGCTGGAACTCAGGGCAGTTTATGTGGGCATTCAGCTGTTCACTTCAGTGCTGCAGGGCAAAGTGGTTCAAGTCAGGACAGACAGTACAACCACAGTGTACATCATCAACAAGCAAAGGGGCACAAGGTTTCACCCCCCTTTGCACAGAGGCCATAAAAGTATGGAACCTGGCTTCCTTCCTAGGAATCTCCCTCTCAGCAGTTCATCTGCCAGGGAAGGACAGCGTTCTCGCGGATGCCCTCAGGATCTACCAGAACCACCACGAGTAGTCACTTAACAGGCAGGTCCTGCATGTGGTGTTCAGAGGTTGGGACACTCCAGAGGTGGACCTCTTCGCAGCCCCAGACAATCACCAACACCAGTGTTCTGTTGCAGGCCTCCTGCACTGGGCACAGTGCCTCTAGATGCAATTCTGTTTGATTGGACAGGAAAGATTCTGTATGCCTTCCCCCCCATTTTCCCTGCTGCTCAGAGTACTGAACAAGCTGAGGGTTCAGCCAGCAATAATGATCCTCATTGCTTCAGACTGGGCCAGGCAGCCTTGGTATCTTCTGCTACTGACCCTGTCAATCTCCAAACCAATCTCCCTGTCCAGGAGGGACAACCTACTGACGTCCTCTCAGGGCATGGTCCTATACCCCAATCTCCAGTCCCTCAGACTCAAAGCTTGGCTCTTGAGGACTTAGAATATGCTGATGTACACCTCTCGGAAGGAGTGCTAGAGGTCCTCAGGGTGTCTAGAAAACCCTCCACTAGAAAGCCTTACTCTTCTGTAAATGGAAAGTTTTTCTCTTTGGTGCCAACAGAGACAAATAAACCACCACCAGCCGGGCTTATCTGTAGTTTTATACTATCTGGCACACTTGTCTTCCCTTGGCCTTCAGCCTTCCACCCTTAAGGTACACCTAGCAGCGGTCTCTGCATACTTCGTATCTGGAAAAGGGGCATCCCTGGCCGCCAACCAGGTATTCAGTAAGTTTTTCAAGTGCCTATTGCACTTGAGACCCCCTCACAGGGAACCCACTCCTACATGGGATCTTAACATATGCATTGGCCAGCTAATGCAACCACCGTTCGAACCCATGTCCTCAGCAGAGCTTAAGTATGTGACGTAAAAAAACAGTGTTCCTAGTAGCCATCACCTCAGCCAGGAGGAACAGTGAGCTCCAGGCGTTGTCCCCAGAGCCAGATGACATAGCAGTCCATAGGCCCAGTGCAGTCCTTAGGACCAATAGGAAATTCCTCCCTAAGGTGGTTTCAGAGTTCCACCTTAATCAGTCCATGATATTACCAGTCTCTTTTGCTGATCATTCCAGTTCAGGGAAACAAAGATTTGCATAGTCTTGATGTCAGGAGAGCTGCCCCACAAGGGCTCAGCTGTCAGTCATGTAGACCCTTTCAAACTTCAACTCCGGAGGCATCTCCTTGCCTCCAGTTGCTGTGACTGTCACTAGCCCACCCCTTGCGGCAGCATCTGCCTCCCTTTAGTTTGCCATGTGTGTTATTGCCTCCCCCTTCTTCTCCCCTCCCAATCCTCCTCCCCTTGGCTATTTCCCCCTTCGACAGTGTCATTGCTGACTACTTACTTTATTCCTCCCCCACTTCTCTTCCTTGTTCTCTCCGCCTCTCCCCCTACCCTCTCTCTACCTCTGTTCTCCACCCCACCACTCCCCCTCTTTGCTTTACCAAACCCCAGCCCTGCTGGATTTTACTCCAGAATGTAACCAATCTGCTCCCTGGATTTATGTGCTTCTGCATTTTATCCTACATGGCAGCCATGGATACAACTTGTTAGTTATCCGTAGTGTACCATGCATATCTTATTACCACTGTATATTGATGTATTTGCTATACTTGTTTTGGACTGTATGATGTGGAGCCTTTGTAAGGGGGTCCCTGACTCAAAGTTTGTAATTCCGAGACTTTAATAAATAAATAAAGATGAGCTACTACTTGGATCACTCGAAGGACCACGGGCAGGATAGAACCCAGCTCTTCCTGACATGTGGAGAGGTGGAGAAGGGCAAGCCCACCTCAAAGAGGACCGTTTCCCATTGGATTGTGGCCTGTATCCAGTTTTGCTACAGCAAAGTGGGTAAATAGCCTCCAGTAGGCCTCAGGGCCCACTCTACAAGGGGTACAGCTGCTTCTATAGCAGCTGCGAGAGATATCCCTTTGGTAGAAATCTGCAAAGCAGCTACCTGGAAAACAGTTCACATCTTTACCAAGCACTGCAGCCTGGATACCCAGGCCAGAAGTGATGCCAGGTTTGGCATAGCAGTACTGCAGAGCTTGTTTCCTAAATAGGTTCTCTACCCTCTTCCAAAGGTACTGTTTGGGTAGTCTGCAGAAGTCAGAATACAGTAAGATTTCCTGAGGTTTGAAGAAAAAATTACTTACCATAATAATCTTGTTTCTTTCAAGGGAATCTTAATGTATTCTAAGCTCCCACCCTGCCTACCCTGCTAGAACCTATGGGCATTGCAACACAGCTGTTCATGCTGTTTGAAACCTTTGGGTGTTTCTTTATTGGACTTAGTAACTTGTCTTTTTTTGTAGACTCTGTCTTTATTCTCTACCGCACCTGGGCATTCTTCCGGGGTGTACTCATGACAGCCTCTACTCCCTGACTGAACCCTACTGTGCCCAGAGAGACTCCCCCAACCACCCAGGCAGACCTAGCCCCCGAGATAACCCCTGTGGAGGGCCTGTCCTCCCACAAAGGCCTTTCTGGAATTAGGTCATACCTGGATGGCGGTTGGCCATGGTGTCTTCCGATCGCAGGGCCGTCAGTGGGAAGTGGGCTCTGTAACTGGAACCCTGATCATCTCCACGAGTGTGGAGGGCTTTTTCTGGCTTTTGGTTTTGTCCTGGTCCCCGAGGAGCCCAGCTAGCATGACAACATAGTGCCGCAGCTCCCCTCCCCCCAGCATACGCAGCGCCGCTATGCTGATGCCCTCCAGCCACCACCAATGGTCTTTCCGTGAGTGGATGCTCTTCTGAGCCCTCCCGGAGAAGATAGAGCAGTCTACCGGATGCTTAATCTCTTCCCTCCCCTGCCGACCCCTCGACGTCGCTAGCATAGTGCGAGGTGTGGTGTCCAGTGCCTTAACCCTCAGCGCCACTGGGCCTGTCAGTGACTTGAGTCTTAAAGTTGCCCACATTTTTAAATAAAGGGGTATTGTCGATGTTGGGTGTTGTTAATTGGTTATTTAATTATTAGTATAGTTCAGATAGCTTGTTATTATGTTTGCTTCGTATGAATCTGACAGTTGTAGAATGTTTATCAGGGACAGTGGTTTGAAAACCGAGGTCAAGCCTAACATTCCATGATTAGCATTGGTTCTATTAACCATTTCGGCTCTGAGGCAGTCTTAGGGTGACACCATACTGCCGAAGTCGGACTACAATAAGATTCCCTTGGAAGAAACAAGATTACTATGGTAAGTAATTTTTCTTGGGCACCTTCTCACCTTATCCCAGATGTTTCAAGAACTTCTAATTAATGACTCCTGGCCACCCACCCTGCCCAGCAGGTCTGCATGTCAAGTATCACACATACTGTTTTGACAGTTGTTGTTTATGTTGCAAGCCATTTTTGTAGGCATACTCTTGTTTCTTATACAACCAAAGGAGGGATACTGAGGCTTAATAAAGGGAAGGGAGGGTGGGCAGAGGGGGATAGTGAAAAGCAGGGATACTGAACAAATACTTCTGCTCAGTATTCACAAAGGAAGAGGAGGAGGAGGAGGTACATAAATCAAAGAATAGAAGCACTCTGGATAGGGAGGTAGATAACCAGCCCATTCACAGAAGAAAGGGTTCTGAAAGAACTCTTAAAACTGAAGGTGGACAAAGCAATGGGGCCCGACGGGATTAACCCAAGAATTATAAAAGAACTAAGAGTAGAACTAGTGACACCACTGACTACCCTTTTTAACAAATCATGGGAGGATGGTGTGGTACCTGAGGACTGTAGGGGGGGGCCAGATGTAATTCCCCTTCAGAAATGTGAGAGCAAGACAGAGGCAGGAAACTACAGACCTGTTAGTTTGATCTCAGTGGTAGGGAAAATTATGGAATCACTTCTGAAGGAAAAAATTGTGTTCCTAGAGGCCAGTGGGGCACAGGACCCTAGGCAGCATGGATTCACACTAGGAAGGTCACGTCAGATGAATCTAATAGATTTCTTTGACTGTGTGACCAAAGTAGTAGACCAGGGAGGGGCTGTGGATATGGCCTACCTAGACAGCAAGGCATTTGACGCAGTCCCACACAAAAGATTAATATACAAGTTAGCCAGCCTTGGAGTGGGTCCCAAAGTGGTAGCCTGGGTAAAAAACTGGCTGGACAACAGGACACAGAAGGTAATAGTAAACGGAGTTCACTCTGAAAAAAGGGGAGTTACTAGCAGGGTATCGCAGGGTTCAGTACTGGGACCGGTCCTCTTTAATGTCTTTACAAGTGGCATTGCAGAGGAACTAGAAGGAAAAGTATGTGTCTTTGCAGACAACACAAAGATCTGCAACAGAGTCAATACAGAAGGTGGGGTGGAAAGGATGCAAAGGGACTTGGCAAGGTTAGAGGAATGGTCAAATGTGTGGCAGCTTAGATTAAGCGCAAAGAAGTGCAGAGTAATGCATCTGGGAAACAAAAACCAAGGGGAAGAGTACACAGTGGGGGGTGAAATACTAACAACAACAAAAATGGAAAGGGATCTGGAGGTAGTCATATCAGATGACCTTAAGGTGGGCAAGCAATGTGAGAAGGCAGTATGGTGGGCCAGCGGGATACTGGGATACATAGGGAGAGGCATCACTAGTAGAAAACAGGAAGATTTTCCTGGACATAAAGTCTCCACCACTCATTTACACTAATGGGATCTATGCTGGAGGCGCTAGGACCCAGCGGGAGCAAACTTTTTGCAGGAGGGCTGGCGCCAGAGATGGAGCCGCAAAGAGCGGTGCTGCGAGCCTCTGCTCGTGCGGCAATGACTGTCTCAGCGTCGACTCTCCAACCACCTCAGTTCCTTTTTTCCCCGCCGTAGAGTGCGCTTCAGTGACGACATTGCTCGCCCGCCGGGAGTCAAACTTCAAACTAGCAGCATAGTTTTCAGTTTATTATTTTGTAGTATTTTTCGAATAAAGTACCACTTACGATAATTTATTCTTATCACAGAAAGAAGTCTCAGCCTACATTGATGGAGTCGACCATGAGCGGGTCAGGTGACGGTAGGGAAACTTCATATGAAAGCTGTTCAGTCAGCCGGGCTGGGTCCGGTCTGCTGCCTTCTCCGGAAGGTGGGTCTGACAACGGACATTCCAGTGCCCGAGGGGATGGGAGGTCCCCCTGGAAGCATAAAAGTAAACAATCCCATTCTCAGCACCGTTCGGCCTCGAGCTGTTCTTCGACCCATAGGTCAAAAAAGAGAAGGCATCACTCAGGGTCGCCTTCTGATATGTCTGCGCGTTGACAGTCGGTCAATGGGGTCAGTTGCCGGTCTCCTCATTCAGAGTTGCCGGATTCTGGTTCTGGGCTCTGACCTCTTCGACATCGGAGCCCTTCCCTGCCTTCTGGTAGGGCTTCCGATGAGCAGTTTCATCAGTGGGCCGCCCTTATAGAGCAATGGGCTCAGAGGCTGGTCCAGCTGCCTGGCCCAGTCACTCAGGGGCCCTCAGGCTCTTCAGGGGTCGGGCAGGGCGATTGGGCCTTCCTAGTCACGAGCGCCTCTTGGTCCCCGGACTCCAGCCTTCAGGTGTTTTCCCACCTCATGGCTGCGAGCGCGGGGCCACACCGATGCCTCTATATCCTGGTATTCTTCCTTCTTTCCCTCAAATTCTAATTTTTGGTGCCCTGGGTTGGTTTTGGTGGTGTCAGTGGGTGGCTTGGCGCCGCTGCCGGCTCCGCTCTCGGCACCGTGTGGCTTTTCGGTGCCATTGAGTTTCTCGGCACCGTGTGGCTTTTCGGCGCCATGTGGCCTTTCGTCGCCATCTTTGGCACTGTGTTCTTCTTTGGTGCCATCTGCTTTGTCGGCGTCGTGCGACCTTTCAGCGCCGTGGTCTTCTTCTGCACCGAGGCTGGGCTTTTCTTCTACCAGTCTTCAGAGCGTCGCCTCTCCGATTTATTTTCCATCCTCTTTTTCTGATGATTTTCAATTCTTTCGTATCCATACAGTACCTCCTGGACTATCAGGAGATGATATTGAGCCTGACCCAGATCTTAGACTGGGTGATGATGTGGAAGGAGCAGGATCTAATCCTTTTACAGAGCTTGTGGGAAGGACCGGTCATTTAAGTCTTTGCTGAAAAATTTGAATTCCACTCTTTCTCTCCAGACTATGGACATCGATCCTGGGAAGCTTTTAAGACTCCAGTACCTTCATGTTCTGGACATCCCTATGGATTTAACTCCCCCGGTACAACCCTCCTTTGAAAAGCTTTCTCAAATGGTCTGGAATAATCCTGCTCTCATTCCTTCTGTGGCTAAGTCCATAGATAGGAAGTATGCTGCTCCCAAGGATCGACCCATTTTGGCCTCCCAAGCCTTTGCGGATCCTATTGTAGTCTTGGCAGAGAATGATAAGGTCGTCCTTCCTCAGACTACTACAGCTCAACCTATAAACAAAGAATCTCGTAAGATAGATACTTTAGGTAAGAGAGTCTTTGCTGCATCCACCCTGGGTATGCGTATCACCAGCTACCAGAGCTATTTCTCTCAGTATGAGTATATTCTTTGGCATTCACTCAAACAAATGGTTGAAGTTCTACCGGAGTTGGACACTAATTCAGAGCTTCTTCAAACCATAACCAGGGGCATTGAGTCCAACAACCAACAGGTTAAAGCAGCTATGGATGCATTCGATACTGCCTCCCGAGCGGCGGCAGTGGGCATTTGTACCCGCTGCCATTCCTGGCTGTGCACTTCAGGTTTCACAAATGATGCCCAGCAACAGGTCATGGCATTGCCCTTCGATGATGTATATCTCCTCGGACGTCAAGTAGAGCAGGCTCTAGAGGTCACACAAAAGACTAGGTCAGCCATTAAATTGGCTCGACCTCCTCCCGCCCCCTCTCGAGGGGGTGTTAACAAACACCAGTTTCATAACAGTCAGTCCTTTCGACGCAAAGGTAGAGGAGGTTTTAATAAAAATCAAGCCCCTCAGTCTCAAAAGAAAATCCAACACAAGGCGCAAGGACCCAAAGCGCCCAGTTCCACCTTCTGAGTTTCTGGCCCAAGTCCCACCTCAGCTGCCCAAGGGGGACTTTTTAGCGGTGGGAGGTCGTCTGACTTAATTCTACAACCAGTGGAAGTCCATAACTTCAGACAAATGGGTCATTTGGATAATCCGCAAGGGGTATTCCCTCAATTTTTCGGAGAACCCTCCGGATTGTCTTCCCCACGCAGCAGCCAAAGCTGTCAATTCTTTAGTCAGAGCTTTTTGATTCCGAAATACAAGGCCTTCTGAACAACAGGGCATTGGAAGTAGTTCTGCTGGATCAACGGAACACAGGGTTCTACTCCCATTACTTTCTAGTTCCAAAGAAAACTGGGGGCATGCGCCTCATTTTGGACCTCAGAAAATTAAACAAGTTTCTTCCCAAAGAGAAATTCAAGATTATATCGCTAGGGACCCTGTTACCTTTGCTTCATCAGCATGACTGATTAGCCCCCCTGGACATGCAGGATGCTTACCAACATATTCCTATTCATCCAAAGCATTGTGAATGCCTAATTTTTGTGGCTTTGGGACAGCACTATCAATTCAGATTCCTGCCCTTTGGGCTATCCTCGGCACCGCAAGTTCTTACAAAGTGTTGTGCAATTCTCGCAGCGCATCTCAGAAAAGTCGGAATACAAGTGTTCCCATATCTGGATGACTGGCTTCTAGCGAGCAAGGAACTCTCGACGCCCTTGCCATGGCCTCAGACTTTCTCACACTCATGAGAGTCCTGCTAAACCTCAAGAAATTGCAGCTGCAGCCCTCCCAGAGGCTCCTTTTCATAGGAACTCCTCTGGACACCTCCTGTGCGAAAGCATTTCTACCAGAGGACGGAAGGAGTGGTACCCTACAGATGGCCCGATACATCAGACAGAACTGCTTGGTTCGAGCTATCTTGATGCAGTGGATGCTAGGTCTTGTGGCATCCTCGGTGTTCACTGTACCCCTAGCATGCCTTCACATGAGAACCTCTCAATGGATGCTTAGTACTCAGTGGTCCCCCAAACACTCACCCTCAGTCCTTTCTCATCAAGGTGACAGAACCTCTGAAGAAGTCACTCACCTGGTGGTCGCAGGATGGCAGTCTTCTGGAAGGGTGTATCCCTTTGCTCCTCTGGATCATCAGATTTCCATTACCACGGACGCGTCCCTGAGGGGGTGGGGAGCTCACTGTCAGACTCTCCATACTCAAGGTATGTGGACTCAGAATGAGTCCCAGCTTCACATAAATATCTTAGAAATGAGAGCCGTCCTTTATGCAGTCCGGGCTTTGAAGGACATTCTCTGTCTCACAAAAAACATTCTCCTTCTAACGGACAACAAAGCAGTAGTGTATTACATCAACAAGCAAGGTGGGGCTCACTCTTACCCCTTATGCAGGGAAGCAATGAGAGTGTGGGAATGGTGCTTGGAGCACAAGGCTCTAATTCAAGCAGCCTATCTGCCGGGAGTGCAGAACGAACTGGCAGACTGTCTCAGCAGAACAGAGACAGATCCTCATGAATGGTTTCTTGACTCAGCCGTAGTTCAGTCACTATTCGCAGAGTGGGGAACTCCAGACCTGGACCTTTTTGCATCCCCACTCAGCACAAAACTGCCTCTCTTTTGCTCCAGAAATCTAGGGCCTGGCATTTTCTGTCAGGATGCGTTCAGGCTGCAGTGGACAAAACGCTTTCTATACGCCTTTTCACCTCTTCCTCTAATTCAGAGAGTACTTCTAAAGTTCGAGTCCCAGGGGAGCAAAATTATTCTCATTGCTCCCTTCTGGCCTCGGAAGATATGGTTTCCGTTACTCAACAGTATGTCGGAAACCCCTCCAAAACTGCTTCCCCTTCAGACGAACCTTCTGACTCGGGCCTGTGGTCCATTCCAATCTGTGATCACTTCACCTTCATGCTTGGCTTCTGAAGAGATAGAGTGAACAGGTTCAATGTCTCCCATGAGTGTCAGATATTCTTCTGGCTCTTGTGAAATGACCACTAGGAAAACTTACACAGCCAAATGGAAGCGTTTTTCGCTCTGATGTGCAAAATCCTCTTTGAATCCTTTTTCCTGCCTACCAAATGAAGTTCTAGAGTACCTTTTGGACCTCTCAAAGTCAGGTCTGCAATACTGTATAGTCAGGGTTCACCTTTGTGCCATTTCAGCTTATCATGAGCCAGTATTTTCCTTGTCACTGGCTCAGTTACCCTTGGTTAAGAGGTTTCTTAAGGGAATTCTGCATACCAGACCTCCTATCAGACGTCCGGTCACAACCTGGGACATTAATCTTGTGCTAGACATGCTCACTCGAAAATCTTTCGAGCCTCTAGCTACCTGTGAGTTGAAATTCCTCACTTGGAAAACTGCCTTCCTGGTGGCCATTACCTCGGCCCGCAGGGTCTCTGAGATACATGCCTTGGTCACAGACCCTCTGTATACTGTGTTTTATAAAGACAAAGTAGTTCTTAGGACCCATCCTAAGTTTCTCCCTAAGGTTGTTTCAGAATTCCATCTAAACCAACCTTTGATCCTTCCCACTTACTTTGCATACTTCCAAAATGAAGGGGAGCATTCTCTTCATTCTTTGGATGTCAAAAGAACTTTGTGTTTCTATTTAGATAGGACAAAAGATTTTCACAAAGCTCAACAATTATTTGTTTCCTTCAGCAAGACCCGGCTGGGTCAGCCTGTCGCTATCAGATGCATTTCAGCATGGCTGGTGGCATGCCTTCGCCACTGTTACTCCATGGCGCAGGTTAAGCTGGAAGGCAGAGTGTACGCTCACTCCACTAGAGCGGTCGTGGCATCCCTGGCAGAAATCCACAACTTGCCCATTGCAGATATTTGCTATGCGGCCACCTGGAGCTCATTGCATACTTACGTCAAACACTATGCCCTGGATGTCCATGCCAGACGACATGTTTTGTTTGGCAGAACCATCCTTAATGGACTTCTGTCCTAAATCTGTGAGCTCTTGGTCTCTCCTGTTAGTGTGAATGAGTGGTGGAGAATTTATGTCCAGGAAGATATGGAAATTACATACCTACCGTAATTCTTGATCTTCTTGGACGAAGTCTCCACCGCTCATTCACACGCCCACCCACCATCCCCTGAGCTCACCTCAGTTGTTGGTCTTCACTCCCTCAGTCTTTAGGCTGTGAAGACTTCTTTCTTGACTCTTCTTATACAGGTCTTCCGGACTATCTTATGTCCAGTGTTTGGTTAGGCTATCCTTCTAGGTGAGTTACGCTGCACCTCCTCGGAAAAAAAAGGTACTGAGGTGGTTGGAGGGTCGACGCCAAGATAGTCATTGCCACACGAGCAGAGGCTCACAGCGCGGCTCCTTGCAGCTCCCTCTCTGGCACCGGCCCTCCTGCAAAAAAGTTTGCTCCCGCTGGATCCTAGCGCCTCCAGCGTAGATCCCATTAGTGTGAATGAGTGGTGGAGACTTCGTCCAAGAAGATCAAGAATTACAGTAGGTATGTAATTTCCTTTTGTTATCCCTCTGTACAGACAGTTGGTGAGACCTCATCTGGAGTACTGTGTGCAGTTCTGGAGACCCCATCTCCGCGAGGACATAGACAGGATGGAGGCTGTCCAGAGGAGGGCAACTAAAATGGTGCAGGGTCTGCACTAGAAGCCATACGAAGAGAGATTAAAGGAGCTTAGTATTTCTACCTGAGAGGAGGAAGAGGGGGGACATGATAGAAACTTTCAAGTACCTCAAGGGAATCCTCAAAGTCCAAGTGGGTAGCATATTTCAGAAAAAGAGATGTGCAAGAACAAGGGGTCATAATTTGAAGATAGAGGGGGGATGGCTCAGAGGTAATGTGAGGAAGCATTTTTTCATGGAGAGGGTTGTGGATACATGAAACAGCCTTCCTGAGGATGTAGTGGAGTCAAAAACAGTGGCGGAATTCAAGAATGCATGGGACAGACATGAGGCAATTCTGGTGGGGGGTAGGAGGAAGTTGGCTGTGGGTTAACTAGGATCTGCAGCTTATCCACTAGGTAGGGTAATGGGCGGACTGGGTGGGCCAAGTGGTCCTTATCTGCCGTCAAATTCTGTGTTTGTATGTTTCTAACTTTATTAGTTGTCATCGCTAAGCGATACTGTTAGGAATTCAAACCATGGATTCACCATCATGGACCGTCTTCAGAATATCATGTAGTAATGGTTAACTCCAGTAATTGGTGTGACACCCATCTTCTTTAGGTTCCTGAGTGGACTGAGATTTGAATGTCCTGTCAAAAGTATTTCATGAAATTAACTGTTAACTTATAGCAATGTTATTTATAATAGTACAAAAATAAAAATTGAGTTTAAAAAAAAATAAATAAGTTCAGTTCTAGGGACTTGGATATGGTGTACGTATCCACACTTCTGGCAGTGCCCTTTCCCCTTTAAGGCTTGCCTGAATGTCTTCAAGCCGGCTCCTTCCATCTGGGTGGTAACTCGCTTGGCACTGCCCTGTAATATCAGATTTTTTTTTTTTACTTTGTATTTTTCCCCCTGCTCCAACCCCAGCGCTGTCACCTGGCTACCTACCTGCTGCTGCTGCTTCGCTCCTGAGGCTTCCTCATGCAGCCGTGGCTTTCCCCCCAGGTGGGGCACGGTGGAGGAGGAAGCTGCCCTGACCCCCCCAGAGGAAACAAGTTATTGTCAGTGCCCCAAGAGGTACTGCAGCATGTGGGTAGGCAGGGTCCCTCTATCGAGTTTCCATGCCAGTGCTACACCAGGGAGAGGCATTTTTCTTGTACACCCCCCCCCAGCACAGTGTGCCACATGACACCATGGCGTTACGCTGGCATCCATTGTGCTCCCCCATTGGTCAGGCGCTGGGGCCGCAGTACTTCCTGGTTGCTGCCAGAGGCCAGTCCACCCCCAGGCCAAGGAACAGCCCCCCCCCCGGAGCAGCTGAGCAGTCTAACAGATGCTCAGATTACCTCCCCCGGCTGGCCCTCTAGTACCCAGATCCACTTCCGAACCCGGGTCGCCAGCATCACAAGCGGAAATCCAACTGCTGTGCTGACTGGCCAGCCCTGTGAAATCAGATCTTATCTTCCACTGGAAGAAGGTTCCCTCCTTTCCACTCTTGTGCTGCAGAAGCCCTTTGCTATAAAATCTTTTGATTTTCTTTCTTTTTCCTTTTATGCTCCCATCCTGCACTCTGGCCAATCCCTCTTTCAGGCCTCTTATGGACCTTCTCACCCGGCTGCTTCCAACCCCACTGCCCCACATCGCAACTAGCCCAGTTAAAACCGATGTATCCCTTCATCGGGTGGGTCCCTTACCTTCGTAAGGATTGAGCCTTTCAGCCATGCCAGTGATCCTGGGTGCTGCTGAGGCGGCAGATGGAGGTCTGGGAGCTCAGTGATGAGGGTACAGGAAGACCGTCACCCAATCAGCCAGGGCGCCATTTTCCGTGTTTTCTCCCTCAAGAGTGTGACGTGCAGGATGCAGGCATGCCAGCGTCTGTCACACTCTTTCCATAGTGGGATTCTGCTCATTGCTGTACTCCCGGCCTCCACCAGAGGTCAGTAGGCACCGGTCCCTGGCCCCACCCTCCCCCCGAGAGAAGGCGAGTAGTCAAAGATGCGCAAGCCTTCTCTCCCTGGCCGGCCCTCCAACACCCGACTCCGTTACCAAACCCGGGTCACAGGTGTCGCAGTGGTAAATCTTTCCTCTGCACCGGCGGGCCAGTTCCATCTTCGTGTTTTCTTTTTTTTTTTTTTTTAAATAAAAACAAAACCTTGTCTTCATGTTTCCTCAAGTTTCTTCATAACCACGATATGGCTTGCACGAAGTCTGCTCTGGGATTCTGAAGGTGTACCTGCGGGCATAAAATGTCCTGGATGGATCCGCACACCAAGTGAGTCTATTACCTGAACCACGAGCACAACCCCCAAGCATGCAGTATTTGCCACACTTTCCACCCGTCCACTTTGGAGGACCATCATGCCCGCCTGCTCTTAGGTCATCCGGACGATTGGAACCTACTGATCAAATCTAAGGACGCTCATCGGGTAGTCTGCTGAGCGACTTGCAGCATTTGAGGAGGCCCCATCTCAGGCCACAACTCAAACTCCCTCAGCTTCTGCCTTTTTGTTGCTCTTTTTACATAGAAACGTGGACTTTAGCAGCAGATAAGGAGCGCTTGGCCCACCCAGTCTGCCCATTCCCCACCTTTTGGATAAGCTGCAGATCCTAATTAAATAACAGCCTACTTCCTCCTACCCTCCACTAGAACTGCTTCATGTCTGTCCCTCGCTTTCTTGAAATCTCCCACTATTTTTGACCCCTCTACCTCCTCTAGAAGGCTGTTCCATGCATCCACCACCCTCTCTGTGAAAAAATACTTCCTCATGTTGCCCCTAAGCCATCCCCCTCTATCTTATTGTGGCCCCTTGTTCTTGTACATCTCTTTTTCTGAAAGATGCTACCCTTTTGGACTTTTTTGATTCCCTTGAGGTATTTGAATGTTTCTGTCAAGTCCCCCCCTCTCCCTCCTTTCCTCTAGGGTATACATATTAAGCTCCTTTAGTCTCTCTTCATATGGCTTCTGGTGCAGGCCCTGCACCATTTTAGTTGCCCTCCTCTGGACTGCCTCCATCATGTCTGCGTCCTTGCAGAGATGGGGTCTTCAGAACTGCACACAGTACTCCAGATGGGGTCTCACCAACTGTCTGTACAGAGAGATAACAACTTCCTGTTTCCTACTGGTGATGCCTCATCTCTTGAGTGGACGTTCAGACAACAGTCGAGCATGTCTGACCGGGACCAAGGCCGAGCTGTAGCCAGACGGCAACTCCAGACAGCCATAGACACTGTTGACTCATGCGCCCCATCCATGGTGGCTGCAGTGGCTATGCGCCACAGGACTTGGCTGCAGATATCGACCTTCACGGCTAATACCCAGCATAAGCTGGTGGATGTCCCTCTCCTTGATACTGACTTGTTCAAGCCAGGGGTCAAGGGGCATCTCAACCATATCGAGAAGTCCAGTGCCACCTTGGACTCGGGTGACATCTGCCTAGAAGGATCTGAAGGGTTTTAAGCAACCAAAGAAGATCTGTCATCTGCAAGCCTGGAGGATGAGTCCCCAGTGGCTCTTCAGCCAGGCCCTCCTCCTCCAAACCTGCCCAGTGACGGGATGAGGGCTGCCTCCCTTATTCCTGTCATGCCTCCCCTGGGTCCTCCCGTAGGGGGACGGCTTCACCACTTCATTTCCACCTGGTTGACTTTCACCACGGAGAGATGGGTCCTCGAGGTGGTCGGTCAGTGTCTGCCTCTGGAGTTTGAGGTGTACTTGCTCAGCCAAGCCAAGTCCCATGTGAGAGCATAGTGTCCGTCTACATCCAGTCAACTGTTCGGTACATCATTGCCCAGTTCCTCCACAAGGAGTTCATGGCTCCTGTCTTGGACATTTTGGAACACCCAGAATTTGTTTCCAGGAACTTCCTGGTGCCGAAATGGACCTGAACGAGTTCATCAGTCCACAAACCTTCAGGATGGTCACTTTGTCTCAGATCATACCATCTCTCAAGCAGGATATGTGGTTCTGCTCCCTGGATCTTCAGGACGTGTTCTTTTACATCTCAATCTGTCCTTCCCACTGTCTGTTCCTCTTGTTCCAGGCTATGGCATTCGGCCAGTCCTCAGCCCCCAGCTTCTTGACCGAGTACATCGCACCAGTGTCTGCTTATCTGAAGTACCGAGGGGTCTGGATTTACCCCTACCTGGACGACTGGCGGATTGCAGGTCCATCCAGGCAGGAGGTGGAGCGGTCCAGGGACCTGGCCATCCAGACCTGCATCTGTCTTGGCCTCCTGGTTAACTAGGTCAAGTCAAAACTCTGTTCAGTTCAGTTTATATTGACAGGAAGAAATTCTGTTGAGCAGGCTCATTTGCAAGGAGGTCCTGATACAGACACACATACACAGTGCGTACTAATGGAATCATCAAGAGAAACAGAACATATACAAGTTATTTACAGTTATACATAAATCGTAGGCCAAAATGAGAGAGATACAGGGTATATACAATATGTAAAGGTAATAGAAAAGTCATGGGCAAAGTGACAAATGCAATAGTTGAGCGAAGTCAAGTTCAGTAAAAATTTAGATGCAGCACTAACTGAAGTCTGCTGTAAATGATAGGCGGTTTACAGGTGTCTGACCTGCCAATAAAGTACAGTCTTGGTGGTGAGACCTATCCGAGGAGAAACAGGTGAATGGAGTGTGTATGGGTGGGTAGGTGGAGAATTGAAAGGAGAGGATGGTTGGGGGTGCAGATGAGAAGGGCAGAGGGTAAGGGTAGGCGGTAGGGGTGGAGGAAAGGAGGGTGAAGACAGGTGGAGGGGAGTGGAGAGTGACGGGTAGGGGTGAGTTAAGGCAAGTGGGAGGTTAAGGGGAGATGAGGGTGAGGTAGAGTGTGGTCGAGTAAGGCAGAGGTGGAAATGAGGAAAGGTTAGAGTGGGAAAGGCAGGTGGATTGGGATGGAGGCTAGATAGGTGGAGGTCTGGAGGGTGGGAACGGTGGAGGGAAGGAATAAGTGAAGAGGGATAGATGGTTAAGTAGGGGGTGGTGGTGGGGAGTGAGGGGTGTAGTGGGTATTATACTCATGCCCTCGCAGGTGATCAGTTTCATTGGGGCAGAGCTCGACTCTTGCAGAACCAGGGCTTGGCTCCAGGCGAAC
The DNA here is from genome assembly GCA_016271365.2 of Neoceratodus forsteri. Classification (NCBI taxonomy): domain Eukaryota; kingdom Metazoa; phylum Chordata; order Ceratodontiformes; family Ceratodontidae; genus Neoceratodus; species Neoceratodus forsteri. The sequence continues at coordinate 717,415,712 of CM057454.1, read as the reverse complement.
AGGGCTGAGGCTCTCTCCTCCTTTGCCTGATCATTTTGGGTTGGGCAGTTGTGCCCCACTTGGGATTTCCTCTGCCTCCTGGGATACATGGTGGCTTGCAGCAATGTGGTCCATTAGGCCTGCTGGAGAATGCGCTGTGTGCAGTGAAAGCTGGCATGTCAGTGGTTTCAGCATAACGGCCACTTCGACCAGTCGGTCACTGTGACCCAGCAGATGAGGGCCGCCCTCCAGTGGTGGTTAGTCCCGGAACATCTGCAGGAAGGTATCCTGTTTGTCTGCCTAGAGCTATTGGTTTATCCTGACGACCAGTGCCCCTCTCATAGGCTTGAGTGCCCACTTGAGGGACCACATGGGCTCTGGACCCTGGAGGAGTTCTGGTGCCACATCGACCTGCTGGAGCTCTGGGCAGTTTGGCTGGAACTGACTGCTTTTGCTCCTCACATTCGGCATCAGGTGGCTCGGTTCCAGACAGGCAACACCACAACCATGTACCGTCTCAACAAGCAGGCTGGGATGCACACCCTTACTCTGTGCAGGTAAGCTCTCCACATGTGAACCCTTGAGCGCAGCTTGGAGGCAGACCTTCTAGCCATTAATGTAGATGGTGTTTCCAATCTGCTGGCAGATGCTGTCAGCCATGTGGGCAAGGTGTCTCCATCCAGAGGTTGTAGACAACCTGATCTCCCAATGGGGCACTCTTCTGGTGGACCTATTTGCTTCCAGGAAGAACACAAAGCTGAGGCTTTTCTGTGCTCCCCCTCCCCTTGCAGGGAACGCTGCAGGGGGATGCCGTCTTGCGGCCCTTGACCACGGGCCTCCTCTATGCCTTCCATCTGTTTTCCTTGGTCTACAAGATGTTGCTCAAGATGAGGAGAGACAAGGCGCTATTGATCCTGGTAGCTCCAGACTGGCCACGCCATTTCTGGTACCTCGATCTCCTCAGCCTCGGCAGCAGGCTCCCGAGAAGTCTTCCTCTCTGCCCGAACCTGCTTTCCATCGACTAGGGGAAGATACCCCATCTGGACTTTCAGTCCCTGCTCCTATCAGCCTGGTTCCTGAGTGGCTAGAGTTCCATGGTTTGGGTCTCTCTGATGTCCTCACTGTGCTGTGTGTTCTTGACTACCTGTGGTCCCTCTCCCAGTCGGGCCTTTGGTTGACAACCCTTAATGTGCACCTGGCAGCTAACCAGGTGATTCATCTCCCAGTGTATTTCACCAATCACATCTCAAAGACCGAGTAAAGGCTCCATACCTTAAACCTGCAGCAAGTGTTGGCCTATTATAAGGAGCGCATGTTGAGGAGAGGTTTGACAGGTGTTTGTCACCTACGCTGAAGCGGCACCTGGCAGATCAGCAGCTAAGCGGATGATTGGCAGGTGGATTGTATTCTGCATTAACCTCTGATATAGGTTGGCTGGTTGGGAGCCTCCCATAGGGCTAAAGGTTCATTCCATCCGTCATACCGGTGTATCAGTGGCTGCTTCCAGGAATGTCTCTATCCAGGAAATCTGCAGGGCTGCTACCTGGAGGTCAGAACAGACCTTCATTTTCCACTACCACATCGACCTTGAGTCATGCGAGGATGCTGGTTTTGGGGCCTCAGTTCTCCAATCTTTATTCCCTAAGTAGGGGGTCTGCGCCTTGCCTCCTCCTCCCGGAGAACTGCTAGGAATCTGCCAGAAGTGCGGATAAGTACACTGTATCTGCATCCCTAGAAAAACCGGTTCTAGGGACATGAATATGATGTTCTATCCACATTTGTTGGCATTGTCCTTCCCCATTTAAGATGTGCCGGAAAGTCTTCAAGCTGGCTCCTCCCACCCACCCGAGTGGTATATCCCTCAGCTTAGCCCCATGACACTAGATCTTCCTTTCTGCTGAAAGAAGCGGGTTCCCTCCATCACACTTCCACGTTGTAGGCCATAGCGCTTTCTGATCCTTTTGGATTGCTATCTAAAACGTCGCTACCATTTTGGTCTCATTGGGCAGTACAGAATCTTTAAAGACGATTAGTCGATTATGCTTGCCACAATGCTCCTATATATGCCCATTTTTGTGTAAGATATCTAAGCTATGTTTGAAGCTATCCATTGATGCTTGACTTATTACTTCTTCGGGCATTGAATTCCAAGTTGATATCACTCTCTCACTAAACCAACCTTTACGCTTCCAGGTATTACACTTATCCCCCACAAGCTGGAGGTGGTGTGATCTAGTACTGTACATCAACTCATTAAGCCTTAATCCCAGTCCTTCCCAAAGTTGTTTATCTGAACATGCTTTATATAATAGGCACATATATCCCGAGTCTCCTATACTCAAAGGGAAAACATGTCCAACTCACTCAATCTAGTCTCATAATCTTTATGTTTCATTCCTCTGCTAGAGCGTGTAGCTTTTTTTTGTACTCTTCCTAATAGTTGTATTTCATTTTTCTGTTGTGGTGATCACACTTGAATCCCAAATTCCATTAGCAGTCTTACCAATGCCCCATACAGTGGGACCATCACCTCCCTAGGTCTACCAGCAATATGCTTAAGAATACAATTTAAGACACTATTTGCCCTTCCTGCCACCTTCCTACAATGGGATTTGAACTGAAGGTCATTTGTAATTGTGATACCCAGGTCCCATTCCTCGCTGAATACTATTAAGGGTGTGTTACCTATATAATATGTATGGCCTATGTAGCTATTTCCCAAGTGCATGACAGTACATTTGTTCCCCTTTAAGGGGGGAATTTGTACAGCTCACACCAATCCCTAATATGGTTAAGTGTGTCTTGTAATGCACTAGATCCTCCGTTGTCTTGGATTTCGGCCCCCAGTCGACAGTCATCTGCGAATTTAGTCATCCAGACAGTTTTATGTTCATACTTAAGTGACGTCACGTATATATTAAAAAGGCTTGGACCCAGGACTGACCCCTGTGGCACCCCGCTCATCACCTTAATCCATTCTGAGACCTCTCCTCTAATGATAACTCTCTGTTTTCTCTCTGTCAACCATGACTTGATCCATCTGACAGTGTTTTAATTTAGGCCCAAATTCCTTAGTGTTTTGATCAACTCGAAATGAGGCAGTTTATCGAAAGCTTTGGTAAAATCCAAAAATACCACATCAGCTGATTTCTTCTTATCCAATGCCTTACTGACTCTGTTGTAGAAGCATATTTGTCTGGCATGATCTATTTTTTTTTTAAAGCCATGCTGCGTGTCATCTCCTAGATTATTTTTCCTTATAAACTTCTCCATGTATTCCTTTATTATTCCTTCCAACACTTTACACAATATTGATATCAAGCTTACTGGCCTATTATTTGCTGGATTCTCCTTCAATCCTTTTTTATAAATGGGTACAACTAATACTTCTCTCCAGGGGGTTACAACGTCTCCTTTGTCAAGGGAGAGTTCAAAGATGTGGCTAATTGGGATCGAGAGTTCTACTGCTAGTTCCTTTGATACTCACGGATGGATTCCATCTGGTCCGGGGGATTTATATGGGTTTAATTTACAGAGTCTTTTTGTTACTTCGACTGGATCAATTATAATTGGGCTGTTTTTTGTCTCCACCTTTCCCTCTACTGCAATGTCCTGTTGCAAAATATTTATTTTGAATCTCTGCCATTTCTTTATTTGTACTTATGACTGAGCCATCTGAGCCAAGTAGGGGCCCTTTTGTGTTTCCGGAGTTTCTTTTCCCATTTATATAGGCATAAAATGATTTATAGTTATCCTTAGCTGTAACTGCTAATTTGATTTCAGATTTTGCTTTCTTTATTTCTTTTTAATATATGGATTTTGAACATAATAGTATACTGAAGTATACAAAAAACAAATGGCCTTAAATTCAAAATCCACATATTAAAAAAAATAATGTATAGGTACTGGTGTATTACCGACGAGTGATACCATCTCGAGGTTCTGGACACAGGAACCTCTCGAGCTTCACTTTCGAGGTTTCTACTTGTCCAGATCCTCTCGATGGTATTCAAAATCAAAATCTTTATTTCACCAGACGAACACTGTTGAGCAATGCTCATTTTCAAGATGGACCTGAACAGTATACAGTCATAATTTAACACAATGTTTACAGTAGTAAGAAAAACAAGTTTAGAACCATAACAGTTACAGTGAGAAAATATTAACAACAAGGCCTAAACAAAAAAAAAATGTCTACTGAAAATATAAAGTTTCATTGGGAATGATGTGTAAAAGTATAACCCAACACAATTGCCTGAAAAGTACTAGGGAAAGGAAGAGAAATAGAGATCCAGAGAAGAGTAAAATGGATTAAAGGAGAAGACTACTGTATATTTCTGATCTGAATATGTCTGATGTATTTATTATACGTTATATCAGTTACTGTACATATGTCAATAAGAGATCAGTCATTTCTGCTGTTGCAACACATATCTAGAGTCTGAGGCTCTGACACAAGGTAGCAAAATGTTAAGCAAGCCTCCATTTACATGCAAATGGTCACTTGTAATATAGCCCCTCCCATTCCCTGATGTCACTGCAGCAACAGTGCAGAAGTACACATAAGGGTATCAATGCTGTCAATCCTGATTTTAGTTTAAATTTGCAATGGCTTAACACAGTTCTGTCATGCAGCTCACACAGGGAGTAGTACTTGCAGCCTTAATACTTCATGTGTAGAGCAAATAATACATCGAATAGTATTTCATTCACAGGAAACAATCTCTCTTCTTTGTGCTGCTCATTTCTCTCTGTGAGACAGTTGCAACATGTTGTGGAAAGCAGTAGAAAGAATCAAGTCAGACAGTCAAGTAGTCAGTCTAGCAGTCAATCAGTAATGAACCAGGTGAACACCCTTGAGAAGATTCATTTACAAGGTAGGCCTGAGCAGTTTCCCAAAGGATCACACAAGACTGAATTCCTGCTTTGCACAAATTATACACTCCCTTTCTGCATTCTGAAAGTGGAGAGCTAGATCACTTACTTTATGAAGTGTATTGTTTTACATTTCAAATGCTCCTTACATCTGGGTTTCTGCCTGGAAATACCAAGACACAGAATGCATATGACATGGGAGGAATGAGCTAAGTAAACACAGAGCACTACAAACACAGACTAATTTGTTTCTTTATCTACAACAGCTGAAGTATAGCATGTGATTTGTGAGGGACATCCTACTTCAAATGCTGGCATTACAAAGGGGGAAGGGCTGCCACAGCCTGTTTTCAGTACCTTCAAAGTGAAGTGCTGTAGCTCTCACATCACTGCTAATGATTTATAGTGGGAATGGGGGCACTTTTAAAGTCATGGACCTGAGGGGCCATCACAGTTCCCAAGGAGGTTAGGGGAACTTGTTAAGGGCTAGAGAGTAAGGGACTTCAGTAGGATTTTAACCAGAGTTTCCCAGTTCTTGTGCCTGTGCTTTAACCACTAGATTACCCTTCTTCCATATGCTGCAGCTGATGTTGTCCTGGTACCCTATTCCTTGTTATAGCTGAACTCTTTATTGCCTTAAATCAGCCATCCAATCACTGACTACCTAGTTACAAAGGGAAAGGGGCATTTGTGCAAGATTGTGTCTCACTGCTGATGTCAATCAAAACAGAGAGTGCTAACACACACAGAACATAATATAACAGCTATATAATACCACTTAAGACTATTGTTGTACCCAGAGTCATTTATTGGGTAAACCGTCTTTGCTAACAGAAACATTAACACAACACGTACAGGCACTTCCTTATAGGCCTGCTGCATATACATGTCAAATCAGTGCTGCATCACACTCATATGGTCCTAGTTCCTATTAGACCTGCACTTCAGGATGTGCACAACACTTAAAAGGGTTCCCCATTACTCAAGTGGGGAACCAAACATTGTGGGTTCTGTTTACTGGTGGAACAGCATTTAGTGCAGCACCATTATCTGTTGTTCTGATGACATAATCCTGCAGCAGCATTGGTGGTAAAATGGAGGACAAACACATTGATAACTTCTGGGGGCTGTATATTTTTATTTATAATCTAGATTTGGACAGTAGTAGGACTGCTGGCAACTGGAGAAGGCACACAACAGTTACACATAAGGAGTTGGGAAAATATGGGTGTGAAACTATGGGAGACTTCCCCTTTAAAAATGGGCCGGGGGAGTTGGATAGTAAATGAAATAAGAGGGATGAAAAGGAAGGAAGGAAGAGAGGGAAGGTGGGGTAACAGAATACAGGAGCTGGAATGAGAGCGTGAGGGGGTCTGTATCCACTAACAGGTAAAGCCGAGGGATGCGATTACAATACCCTGTAACAGGACAGAAATGTGGTGGGAGTAGGGGAAGTAAAAGGATAAGGTTGAAGGAAGTATGAGCTGTTGGTTGCAAACACAATCACAGGAAGAACTGAGATGTTTGAAATAAAGGAACAAGGGAACAGTGGATGGGGTTGGGGGAGGATGAGTAGAGAGAGGCAGGGAACAGCCTGAGCCCTTGTTAAAAGATAAACCCAGATTACGGGAAGCAGTTGCAACGTTCAATAAAGGAACGGGCATACAGTGATTTGAAAGCTGCCAGCATAATGGGGAGGACCACTTTCAACATTTTTTGCAGCTTATTCCACAATAGAGGTAGCTTCTAACTTATTGAGGCCCTACCAAAATGTGATTTGACCTTGGGTACAGACAGTGTAATATAGGAAGCACCTCTCAATACCTACTTGCCTATCATGCATAGTGGCATGCAATCAGAAATATATTGGGGCAGCATCTTAGTGATGGCTCTAACTATCCAAAGTGCCGCATTTCTGTGACGCCTATGCGTAAGAGACGACCATCCCACTGCTGAGTATAAGGAGCAGTGATGCGTCGAGTAGGGGAGTCCTGTAATAAACCTTAGGGCTCTGTGGTAGAGCGTGTCCAACTTTGAAAGTGCAGTGGTAGGACCCTGACTGTAGAGAAAGTCTGCATAGTCTAGTACAGACTGGAAGGTGGTTTGGACCAGCCTCATCTTCGCCTCCCTTGAGAGGGAGTGGTTGATTCTATAGAAAAGACCAAGTCTCTGCCGAAGCCTTTTTATCAGCTCATCTATGTGGTCTATAAAGGACAGTCTATAGTCAGTCCAGACCCCCATATATTTGAACTTTACAACAAATTCCAAGGGTTCGCCCAGAAGTGTAACAATTGGTGCCTTTATGGGATCTGCCACATGAACACGTGGAGAAAATATCATTGCCTTAGTTTTTTGGCATTTAAAAGTAGTTTCTGGTTTAGGAGCTGATGCTGGAGCTGGTTGAAGTCATGTTGAAGGTCACTACATGCAGATTCAAGAGATGGTCTACAGGCAGCACCATGTCATCAGTGAAAAGATGAATGTTAGCAGCTTTGATACTGTCATCGATACTGTTAATGTAGATCGCGAAGAGTAATGGTCCTAAAATAGAGCCCTGTGGTACACCTCTCACTAAGGGTTTTAAGTGGTGAAAATTCCCCTTCTGCCTTAACTTGCTGGAGCCGATCCGCAAGATAATTATAGAGCCATCTCAAGGATGATGAGTTTAGACCAATGTTCCAGAGGGATGTAAGAAGGAGTTCATGGTCCACAGTATCAGAAGCCTTGCTCAGGTCTAAAAATACTGCGCAGACAAAATTCTTATCATCCCGTTCACGTTGCCAGTCATTAGTTACTTTAGCGAGAGCTGAGATGGTACTATGTCGAGATCTAAAGCCTGATTGTAGGGGATTAAGCAGGTTCTCAGTGACTATGTACTTTCTGAGTTGATTGCTTACAACTTTTTCCCAACAGTTTGGATAGAATAGGTAGTAGCGAGATTGGCCTATAGTTATTAAGGTCAGTAGGGTCTCCAGAGTTGAACGGGGAAATTACATGGGCAGTTTTCCATAAAGGAGGGAGGACACCCTGAGTAAGAGATAAGTTAAAAAGGTGTGTAAGTGGCACAGCCAAGACGTGATAACCAGTTTTTAGGTAGAGAGGATCCAGGAAGTCTGCTCCTGCGCTCTTCATTGTGTCCAGCTGTAAAGGAAGGTCTTCGACTTCCTTCAGGGATACAGGCTGCAGGGAGAATGTAGAGTCAGGAACAGGTACTCCTTGATAAAGGATGCCAATTTGAGAGCGGAGATTGCTGGCCTTTAGAGGTATCAAAAGCTAGACCAGCAGTGACAAAGTGATTGTTGAGATTATCAAGGATGGAAAACCGTTCTACAAACAGGGCGCCACCAACTGTAATTTTTGCTGGCAGGGAATTAATTACCAGGGGAATGGCCTTCTATGTCTTGTATGGTTTTCCAAAATTTGGAGGGACACTGTGAGGATGATTCAAGCTCCATGCGGTAAAAATTAGCCTTTGCCACTCTGACCAACTAAGTACAAAGGTTTCTAGCCCTCCTAAACATAATCCAGTCGGCAGGCAGCTTATATCTCCAGGCAGCTTTCCATAACACGTCCCTATTTTGAAGTGCAGACTTTATCTCAGCTATAAACCATCGGCATGATTTAATCCTGATATGGACTTTAACCAATGGAGCATGCTTATCCATGGCCCCTAGTACAATTTCATGGAAGATGTCGTATGCCATATTTACTGATTTTGATAGGTAGAAGTCCTGCCAATGCAAGGAGTTTTTTTATCTCTGTAACAAACTCACAGGGATCAAAGTTGAGTCGGCATCTCTTGGTGGTGAATTTAGAAATGGAAGTTGATTTAGGGTTAGCTCTTACACATGCAATAAAACAGTGCTCACTAATATCCGAGAAGAATCCACCAACGTGGGAGTATAGGTAAGGTTTACTTTCAACAATAAGATCTAGTAGAGAGCTATTGGTTGGGTTCTTTTTATTAGGGCGAGTAGCTTCATCAGTTAGTTGGGTCAGCCCAAGGGTGTCACAAGTGTCTTTTAAGGGGTGTGAAGGCACTGGAGAACCAATCTAAATGGAAGTCTCCTAAAATTATGACCTCAGATGACACAGCTCCCATTGTACTTTCCAGATGTTTCAAAAGTTGTAAACCAGCTGACGGAGGTCTGTAACGTCCAACTACATAGAGCAAGGCCATAGGGGAAATCTTGACTTTAACAGATAGGCTTTCAAATTCATTTTGAACGGAGGTTGAGTCAGTAACAGAAACAGGGTATTTATCTCTAACATATATGGCTACTCCACCACCTCTGAACCGTCTGTCCGTCCTAAACAATAAGTATGAGGGGATGTTCATTTCGCAGTCTGCAAAACCAGGTCTAAGCCAGGACTCGGTAACCACCAGTATATCAGGTGTGGTATGACAGACCCATGCCTGGATGGAGGTGATTTTCTTTAGTAGGCTGCGTGCATTGACATGCATAAAGCTCAAATCTTTGAGACTAGGCAGATCAGCTGGAGAAAACATAGTTGCTGGTGGACCAGGGTTTAGTTCAGTATTACCAGAGTACAGTAGTAAAAGGAGCAGTAATTTTCTGATAGTCCCTAGGAGGACTCTAAGTGCTGAACACCGTTCCTATGTTTCGTGATGGCTATCAGTCGCTGGAGGGATCCTAAGATTATTGCCATAATGGCCAAAAGCCACATAAATTAAAACTCTTAACTGCGAAGTGCATGGGAGACAGAGGAGCATATGTAGAAGGTGCTACACCCTCACTACCTAGTACTTCCACAGTACCATCCCGCCACAGTAGGTTTATAGCCAGATCAGGTTTGTGAAACATGCAGGCACATATATACTGATCCATGGAATGTGACATACCTTGGCAGTCTTCCTTGTTACTGTTTGTGAAGATACCAACTAATGGATGTTGAGCTAACCCAAACAGGTGAACAAGGCATAAGAGGAAAAGGGGCATGGAGGGCAATCGAGTTACCTGCATAGTTCTGATTGTTTGGCAAGTACCTTGAGGCTTTAACTAACCCTGCTTCTGAGACAGAAAAGAGGCAACAGTAATAATAACTATATAACTAAAGGCAGAGTGGTAGTGTTTATACAAGGTCATCAAGTTTATACCACTCAAGTCCCTACTAATTAAAATTGATGGTCACCCACAGAACCAACATGAAATAAATGGGGTTCGATGTTAGAAGAGTGTCTACATGTCATGAAGACCAACAGTCCAAGCAATTATAGTGTTGCCCTTTAAGAAAGAAAGAAAAAAAATACATATATATATATATATATATATATATATGTATGTATCAGAGCACAAACAGCACTGCTAGCTAATGAAATGTGAGGGAGAGAGAAGTAGGCGTGGTTAACGTGTCTTTAAGGTGGCCTAAGGAGGGGGGGAGAGGGGTGGGCGAAAAATTACTACAGTGGTAGGGATGAATATAGTGCAGAGTCCTAGATGGGGAAGCTCACTGAAACCAGGCTCCGAGTGCAGACCAATCAGAAGGCTGCAAGGTGGCAATCGGCCAATCAGGGCTAAACCGTGTGAGGGTGCCGGAATTCAATTGTAGCCGGGACGCTCACAGCTTGCAAATCTCCGTAGTTGTAGCCAAGAAAAGCTGTACCTGCTGCTGCTGTTCAAGGGACTGGTTGCTGCAGGTTCCTCGGGGCGCCAGCGGTCCGGGTCTGACCCACGGACAAATGCAGTAGCCCAGAGAGGCTAGGGAATGCCTAAGAAGGGAAGACAGAGAGATATATTCAGCAGTAGTGGGAGGGTTCAACCAAAGGCACAAAAGGGCTGTAAATTACTGTGTATTGTGCTGCAATGACAGGGCAGGTCGCCGACAGCAGGGAAGGTGCCAGCTCTGTCTGCAAACACAAAGACAGGGGTTGGTGGCGGTCAGGAATCACAAGCCAAATCAAACAAAGAAAGGAAAGCTAGGGTCAAAGACCAGGCAACTGTGTCACTCAGAAAATATTACAGTCTGCCCATACAGCATCAAACTTTTCCTAAGAAAGACTAATACAGAATACCCTCATGCAAAATTTACCTAAAAAAGACTAATACAGAATATCCTCATGCTCAATCTAATTGCTTTACCTAGGGGATTAAATCAAGTACATATGAATTACTCCGAATTAAACGAAAAATGCTAGTTCTTATTGCTCTATACAGGATTTTGAATTAGGGGATTAAATCAAGTACACATGAATTACTCCGAATTAAACAAAAAATGCTAGTTCTTATTGCTCTATACAGGACTTTGAATTAGGGGATTCAATCATGTACACATGAATTACTCCAAATTAAAAAAAACAAAAACGGTAGTTCTTATTGCTCTATATAGGACTTTGAATTAGGCACATAGGGATTTCTTCTAAATCAAAACAATAGCTGGATGTTCCGCTCAAGTGTAGCTAACACCCAGGAGAACCAGCACTTTTACAGCAAACTGCACCCCTGCGGACCAAGGCTGAGTGCAGTTCAAAAGGGCAAGGCTGGACCAAACGGCAAGTTTATTACTCGCCGGTAATGCACCAGCACCTATACATTATTCTCTTTTTTAACCTACTTCTGCATGTTTCTGAATTTAACCTGGTTGATTTCTTGTTTAGCTTTTTTTAGGTTCATAAACCATTTTTGTTTTCTCTTAATTCATTTTTTTAGTTTACTATTTATCCATCTAGGTGTGTTGTGACCCTTTTTATATTTTCTTTTTAAGGGGATATGCTGCCTTGTACAGTTTTCCAACTTGTTTTCTAATATTTGCCATATTTCAGTTGTATTTTTTCCTTAAATTCCTGCTTCCAATCCCATGTTTTTTAACTCTTGTTTAATAGCTTCAAAGTTTGCTTTTTTGAAGTCCATAACAGTGGTTTTACCCAAAACATCTTGATTGCTTTCCAAAATAGTAAATGTTACCATATGAGTCCAGTATGTTTTCTCCTCTTGTGCACTGAGTGACCATCTGTTCAAACCCCATTTGATCAAGTATGTCCATATACATTTTTTCCTGTTTACTTTCTGCCTTTTGTTTGTCCCACTGTATCTCTGGCATATTTAAGTCACCTAACACTGTTATTCTATCTGCAAGGTTTAAGTTTAGTAAGAAATTTTGTAGGCTGATATCATCTTCCTGTTTGATAGATAGAGGCCTATAAATTACTCCTAGTAATATTTTTGGTGTTTTTAAAGGAGTGATTTTAATCCACAGTTGCTCTAATGAATCAATGTAGATCAGGGGTTCTCAAATGGTGAGGCCAGCCTCCCTGGGGAGGCCCCAACCTGTTCCAGGGGAGGCTCAAGCAAGTCTAAAAGAAAGAACTGTATTTAAATTTTGAGTTTTATATATTTTGTGTGAATAGATGAAGCAAACTGAAAGAGGATAAAAGTAGTTGAATTTTATGTAATTATTTACTAACAGATGACAAGGGAAGTTGAATGAGTCAAGGCTCATTTCAGGTCTTCCCGGGGAAGAGTAGGGAGTGAATACATTTCAAACAGTAACTGCAAAACAATCAAGAAATACACAACGTACAATAGTGTAAACAAATACGAACAATAAACTAATGAGTGGTGGTAACTGATCAATTTGTAGACTGATGGCAGAACAACCCAAATATAAGGGTTGAGCATAGAAGTGCTGAGAGCAACAGCAGGAAGGAGCAAAGTAATCCCTAAGAAGTTGCTTAGGAGCAGGGAAGGAGTAGGAGAGGCAAAGTATGTAAGAAGGTTATTTCATACAGAGAGGAAACAGAGAAAGTAGTCTGGCTCATGAAGATACTGCAACAAGGGGTAACAATGGTTCAAAAATGAAAATAGCAGAGCAAGAAGGTTGGCCTGTTGGGGGAGGAGTTTCAATAAGCCGAATAATAATATATTTTTATTTTATTTATTTGTTATTCAGATAACACCTTTGAGCACATGAGAACTTTTTCAAAGGTTCCATGACAGTATAAGACCAAGAACTGAATGTGAGCCAAGTACTCAAAGGGGTTTCAATTTATTCATGGTGTACTGTGCAAAGTACAGTATGTTATTTTTCTTTGGGAGGGGCCCAAGATTATTTCAATTTTTGGGGGAGGCTCAAAATCTTTTCCATGGATTTGGGGAGGCTCACTGTGACAAAGTCTGAGAACTATTGATGTAGATAGTAATGTCTTCTGTCTGGATATCATCCGAGTCATGTAATACCACTCCTCCTCCCTTCCTATATTGTCTTGATTTAAAATACAATTTATAACCCCTTATCTCTTGCTCCCGAGTTTGCCTGAGGTCCCACCAAGTTTCTGTAACTGCGCAGATTTTAATCTGCTGGGATTCCATGATGTATGCACTCATCCATTTTATTACTAAGACTCTTTGTATTTACTAATAATGTTTTCCATCCATTGGGAGTATTCTTGCTACTTCCTTGGGTTGTGAGGTTTCATTCATCATGTCCTTATCCTCTACCCTTCCATACCCCCAATTATTCATTTAAATGAGTCTTTATGCAGTCACTAAATCTGCGGGCCAACAGACATGTGCCTATTTTATTTAGGTGGAGACCGTCAGGACTTTTTAGTCTTTCATCCCCAAAAACATCCCAGTTGTCCAAAAAAGTATAGCCCTTTAGATGAGACCATTCCCTCAACCAGCTATTTACCTTGCGGATGTCTATTTGTTTTGTAATGTCTGCCATTAACTGGAAGGATACCAGAAATAATATCATCTCCCCCTCTGGACACAATTTTAATGTCATCTCCTCATAATCTTCATAGATGTGCTTTATATTTCTTCTCCCAATATCCTAGATCTAGTACTGACTAACAAAGAAGGGATCACAGATCTCCAGGTAGAAGGTCACCTGGGGGCCAGTGACCATCACATGTTATGGTTCAATTTGGCTACTACATCTAAATCATCCCATTCCAAGGCAGAAATATGGGACTTCAGAGGAGCTGACTTTGATAAGATGGCCAACAGAGTTAAGCTAGCCCTGGCAAAAAGAAACACAGGTGAGGAGGTACAGGCAAAGTGGGCAAGCATTAAGGATACAATACTTGAAGCAACATCCCATTGTGTTAGACAGAAAAGGAAGTGCAAAAGAAGAAGGAAACCACTTTGGTTCTCAAATACAGTAGCAGAAAAGGTCAGAGCCAAAAGGCTGGCCTTCAGGAAATATAAGGGAAAACAGCGGGATGAAGATAGGGAGGCATACCAAACTGCCCTAAGGGAAGCAGGTAAGGCAGTAAGGCAGGCAAAGTCCCAAACTAAGGAAACACTAGCACGAACAGTAAAAGAAGGTGACAAGACTTTCTATAGATACATTAGTGAAAGGAGAAAGTCCAGAGGGAGTATTGCTAAGCTTAATGGAGAAAAGGGAGCATGTGAGGAGGAGGACCCTGTAAAGGCATCTATCCTAAATAGATACTTTTACTCAGTATTTACTGAAGAGAAGGTAGGGCAGGGCCCACAGCTCAGCATCATGGACACAGGGGGGAGGGAGGTGAGCACTACTCCCTTCACAAAAGAAAGGGTCCTACAAGAGCTTGCTAAGCTCAGGGTAGATAAGGCAATGGGACCTGATGGCATACATCCCAGGGTACTTAAGGAGCTAAAGGAGGAACTAGCAGAGCCATTAGCAGAATTGTTTAGTGAGTCTCTGAGCACAGGAGAGGTCCCAGAAGACTGGAGAAGGGTTCGTGTGATCCCGCTCCACAAGAGTGGTAGCAGGAGGAGGCGGGAACTACAGACCAGTCAGTCTTACCTCAGTAGTGGGCAAGATTATGGAGGCACTCCTTAAGGAAAGGATAGTGCAACACCTGGAATCCATAGGAGCACAGGATCCAAGACAGCATGGGTTTACAAAAGGAAGGTCCTGTCAAACTAATCTCATAGATTTCTTTGACTGGGTAACCAGAGTGGTGGACCAAGGGGAGCAGTTGATGTCGCCTACCTTGACTTCAGCAAAGCTTTTGACACTGTTCCACATAGAAGATTGATAAATAAGCTAGGTAGGCTCGGGTGGGTCAGAAGTTGGTCAACTGGGTGGCAAACTGGTTGACTGGCAGAAAACAGAGAGTGGTGGTAAATGGTATACAGTCAGAAGAGATGCAAGTCACAAGTGGGTACCTCAGGGATCAGTCCTGGGGCCAGTCCTATTCAACATCTTCATTAGTGACCTCGCAGATGGACTAGAGGGTAAGGCTTGTCTGTTTGCAGATGACACCAGGATCTGCAACAGAGTAGATGATCCAGATGGGTGGGCAGAATGAGAAGAGATCTGGATAAACTAGCAAAATGGTCAGAAGAGTGGCAACTGGGATTTAATGCAAAGAAGTGCAAAATCATGCACATAGGGAAGAGAAACCCTGAAGCCACTTATAGGCTGGGAGGAGTTGCTAGCAGTCACAAAGGAAGAAAGAGACTTGGGCATCATCATCACTGATGACCTAAAATCATCAAGCAGACCTCTAAAGCAGTAGGTAAGGCTAGGGGGTGTTAGGGTGTATAGTAGGGTATCACAAGTCGAAGAGAGAGGTAATAATTCCTCTGTACAAGACATTGGTTAGGCCCCATCTGGAGTACTGCGTGCAGTATTGGAGGCCACACCTTCACAAGGACATTAACCAAATTGAGGCAGTCCAGAGAAGGGCAACCAAAATGGTGCAGGGACTGCATCAGAAGACATATGAGGACAGATTAACGGAGCTCAATATGTATACCCTTGAGCAAAGGAGGGAGAGGTGATATGATCGAGACATTTAAACACCTTAAGGGCATAAACAAGGTGAAAGAGTCTAACATGTTTAAATATAAGAAAATAGCAGGACAAGAGGACACAGCATGAGATTAGAGGAGGCCGATTAAGGGAATGTGAGGAATTCTTTTCACAGAAAGGGTGGTAGATGCATGGAATAGCTTACCACAGAAGTGGTGGCTATGAATTCAGTGCAGGGCTTCAAACAGGCATGGGATAGGCATAAGGGAGCAATACAAATGACTATGGATAGATAGGTCACTGACAGAGCAAAGGCCGATGGCACATTTATAAGGTAGAAAAAGAAATGGGCAGACTGGATGGGCCTTGCGGTCCTTATCTGCCGTCAACTTCTATGTTTCTATGTTAACCCTTGCATGTAGCAACACTAACAGTATTAGTCTTTGAGCTCCCAACCATGATGGATGACAGGTCCGTGCCTGGATTTTGCCAGTGCCCATGTGGACGGAAAATGTCATGCACTGACCCCCATGCCATGTGCATCTGCTGCCTGGGCCACAAACATGACACCCAGGCCGCTAGACATTTGACGGTCTTTTCACGCAACAGTTCTCGAGGACTGCTTCACCTGTCTTAAGTTGGACTGCCCGGAAAAACTACCTCTGTAAGTCAAATCTAAAGACACCCATTGGGTGGTCTCCATGGCTGCGGGGTCCGCCGAGCAGCTGGAACAGGTTGCGGCCTTTAAAGAGGAGGCGGCTCGGGCCACTGCTCAGTCCTCCTCAGCTTCTGCCTTCGTGCTGCTCCAGTTGGGCTCCAATTTTTTGGGCTCCTTCAAGGAGCTGTGCCAGTCCCACCTGACTAGGGGTCAGGGTCCTTCTAGATCTTATAGCTTCCACTCTCAGAAGGAGTCGAAAGAAAAGACTCATTGTTGACATTCGTGGGACTGGGAACATCCTCTGTTTCATGGTTCCCTGATTTTGTCCACGGTTGAAACCGTGGCCTTGGCCACCAGCTTCATGGAGACCCCATCAGGTCAGTCGGTCAAGATGCCATCCGATGATGTGGCCATGATTTTTCTCAACCCAGTTTACTGGTTGTCGTCCGAAGAGGCCGACAACTCTCTCTCTTCAGGACTCCGGTCCTGCCTGTGACCTTAGAAGGGGCTGATCAGTCCTCTGATCAGAACTCTCCGGCCACCGACCCAGACCAGGAGGAGCTGTGGCATTCTCCGGCTCCCACCAAGATCCCCAGTTGGCACCCCAGATGGCTGAGGTCGAGCTCTTGGTCCTCCTCCAGTGGGTCGAGCAGCTCCCGCCATCACTGGTGCTTTCACTGTCAGCGCCACCTCTATTCCTCATCCTCCATGTGTGAGGAGAGGCTTCGGCGCAAGTTGTGTCGACGCTACAAAGACCTTATATGGCAACAATTGGTGCTGGCTGGTATGAAGCCGACCCCGGTTTCCACACTGGCCATCACTTGGCTGTCGTCCGAGAGGCTGACATCGACTCCCACTGTGGGTTCGGTCAAGATCACCCCTCCCTCAGCAGAGCCAGTCAAGACCATCTTCGTTTGGTTGAAGCCAGCCTCTCTGCCAGTTGTGGTGGAGCCACCACCCAGGCAGCCACTGACTGGCGCTAGGACTAAGGAGTCTCAGCCGGCCAAGGAGCTTCCACATTGGCTGTTGGTCACCGTCACACCTGACCACCCACGGAGGGTTGAAGGTGAGTGGGGCAGTTGGCTGCTTTATGCGGACTCCGACAAGTCTGAGGATTCCTCACTGCTCTCTTATCCAGTCAGTGAGGAGTCTGTGGGGGATCTCTTGATGGAGAAAGAACCCATTTCCTTCCTTGGCATCCTCCGCCTCATCTCAGAGTCCACAGGGATGAAAATGGAGCCCATACAGAAGCAGGCTTGCTATCCCCTTACAGAGATTTTGAACAAAGGGGACTCTCCAGAGGTTTTTCCAGCGGTGAGGCCATCTTTGGCCCTGCCCTGGAGCTTTGGCAGCACCCCGCGTCTTGCCCGGAGCCCTCTGCCTGGATGGCCTGCAAGTATGCAGTGCCCATTGGTACCCTCTCGGGTTTCACGGAGCACTCCTCGGCCGAGGGACTGGTGGCCAACTGTGTGTTCCAGCGAGCGCTCGGGCAATATCGGGGATATCAACAAGCCACCGGACAAGGAGTCCAAGAAATTGGACCGTGCAGCAAAAAAATTTACACTGCCTCCTCGCTCGGTCTCCCTTCAGGCGAGCATGGCCATCTTGATGGCACACTTCTCCCATGCCCTCTTGGGCTCTTTGGATTAGGTGATTTCTCACCTACCTGCGGACCTTCAGACCATGATCAAGCAGGTCCGAGATCAGGGCCGGGCTGTGGCCAAGCAGCAACTGCAAAGGGCTCTGGATCTGGGGGATTCCTGTGCTCGCTCGGTGGCGGCCGCAGTAGCCATGTGCCGTAGGGCTTGGCTGCGGATCTCGACCTTCATGGCAGACACTAGGCACAAGCTGGCAGACGTTCCTTTCTTGGGCTCCAGCCTGTTTGGGCTCAGTGTGGAGGGTCACCTTCAGCGCATGGAGAAGTCCATTGCCACCTTGGACTCTAACATCTGCACAAAAGGATCTCAAGAGCTCCAGGCAACAGAAGCGAAAGCACTTTTGATCCGCCACTCCAGCAAAACCAGCCCAGCATCAGGCTGGCCAGCCGGCTCAGTCCTGGCAATCCAGGTCCAAGTCAGTGGTCTCGGTGGTCTGTAAGCCCAGAGAAAAGGGACCCAGTGGCTCCTCAGCTGGGTCCTCCTCCTCCTCGAAGCCTACTCAGTGATAGGATGTGGGGGGTGCCATCCTCATACCCGTCACACCTCCCCTGGGTCCTTCTGTGGGGGGCCAGCTCTGCCACTTCTTTCTAGAAGTGGTTAGTCAGGGTCTGCCTCAGGAATTCGAGCAGTACCCTCCAAGCCAAGTCCGTGCCCCACGGGAAGACTTGGTATCCGCAGACACTTGGTCGGCTCTTTGAGACGACTTAGCCCAACTCCTTTGTAAGGGGGTCGTGGTCAGAGTAACGGATCCTCCAGAACCACCCTGGGTTTGCCTCCAGGTACTTCCTGGTGCCAAAGCGTAACAGTGGGCTATTGCCCTATTCTGGAGCTATATGACCTAAACAGGTTCCTTAGGTTGCACACCTTCATGATGGTAACTATGTCTCTGATCATACCATCTCTAGAGCATGTGTGGTTTTGCTCCCTGGATCTTCAGGACACGTTCTTTCATGTCCCGATTTGTCAGTCCCACCGAAGTTCCTCCGCTTTCAGGCCAAGGGAACACTCTGTGAGCTCCAGGCCATGCCTTTCTGCCTCTCCTCTTCCCCCAGGGTGTTCAATAAATGCATTGCAATGGTGGCAGCTTACCTGAGGTGCTAAGGGGTCTGGGTGTACCCCTACCTTGACAACTGGCTGATTGCAGGTTCCTCCAGGCAGGAGGTGGCACGGTCCAGGGACCTGGCTCTCCAGACTTGCACCTCCCTTGGCCTCGTAGTCAGCAAGACCAAGATGGAACTCGTGCCCTTGCAGGTGATGAGCTTTATTGGGGCACAGCTCGACTCCGAGCTGGCTCCCAGTAAACATGGTGGAGGTTCTCTCCTTATTTGCCCGATCATTTCGGGTTGGACAATTGCGCCCTGCCTGGATCTTCCAGCACCTTCTGGATTACATGGCGGCCTGCACCATCGAAGTCCAATGGGCCCTTTGGAATATGCACTCCTTGCAGTGGGGGCTGACCAGCCAGTGGTTTCAGTGCAAAGGTCACTTCAGTCAGCTTTTAATGATAACCCAGATGATGTAGGACACCCTCCAGTCGTGGCTGATCCCAGCACATCTGCAGGAAGGGATCCCATTTGTGTGCCCCGAACTGACACCATCCTGATGACCGACACATCTCTCATTGGTTGGAGTGCCCATCTGGGGGAACACAAGAGTCCATGTGCTCTGGACCCACGAGGAGTCACGATGGCACATCAACCTGCTGGAGCTCCCGCAGTTCAGCTGGCACTGACTGCATTTGCTTTGTTTATTCGTGGTCAATCAATCCAAGTCCAGACAGACAACACCACGACCATGTACTACTTCAGCAAGCAGGGCAGGATGCAATCCCTGTCTCCGTGCAAGGAAGTTCTCCACATTTGGACCATTGTGCGCAGCCTGGAGGTGGATCTCCTTGCCATCCATGTGGCAGGAGCCTCAAATCAGCTGGGAAAAGCCATCAGCTGGGTAGGTGAGGTATCTCACGAGTGGTCTCTCCATCCAGAGGTGGTTCACAGCCTGTTCTCCCAATGGGGCACCCCTCAGGTGGACCTGTTTGCCTCCAGGGAGAATGCAAAGCTGAGGCTATTCTGTGCCTGCCCCCCTCAGCTGGGCGTATAGCAGGGGGATGCCTTCTCAAGGCCTTGGACCCCAGGCCTCTTCCCTCCATTTCCCTTGATCCACAAGGTGCTGCTCAAGGTCAGGAGGGACAAGACATGGGTGATCCTGGTGGCTCCGGACTGGCCACGCCAGTTCTGGTGCCCCAATCTCCTGAGCCTTAGCAACAGGCTCCTGAGGTGTCTTCCACTCCGCCCTGCTCTCCATCAGTCAGGGGAAGGTACTCCACTCGGACCTTCAATCCCAGCACCTGACAGCCTGGTTCCTGAGTAGCTAGAGTTCCAGGCTTTGGATCTCTCCAAAGACATCCATACCATGGTGGAGGCATCTAGAAAGGAATCGACCAGAAAATGCTATGCCTTCAAATGAAAGAGATTCTCCATTTGGTGTCAGGGCAAGGGGCTGGACCCTTTGTCCTGTCCGGTGGCCAGCATTTTGGACTATCTGTGGTCCTGCTCCAAAGGGGGAATTCTGTCAACTACCCTTAAGGTGCACCTGGCAGCCATCTTTGCCTACTGGGCATAGGCTGGTCAACAGTTAGTGGCGCAGGAGAAGGTGGTCTGGCACTTTTTCAAAGGCTTAGATCACATTTCCCCTTGTGCGTGAACCACCAACACCATGGGACTTGTTGCTGGTTTTGGCAAAGCTCATGGGCAAGCCATTCGAACTGATGTGCAGGTGTGACATGTCTCACTTGTCGTGGAAGACTGCCTTCTTGTTGGCTATCACATCAGCCAGAAGGATCAGTAAGCTCCAGGCGCTTTCTGTGGAGTTTCCGTACCTGGTTTTCCACAGGGACAAGTTTGTCCTGCACCCCAACCCAAAGTTCCTCCTAAAGATTGAGTCAGAGTTTTACCTTAATCAGGTGATGACTCTTCCGGTGTTCTTTCCGAATCGCACCTCAGAGGCCGAACACAGGCTTCATACTTTGGACCTGAGGCGAGCGCTCGCTTATTACAAAGACCGCACTGCTGAAGTTCGGGAATTGGTTCGCCAGCTGTTTGTCACCTACACTGAAACCACACCTGGCAGACCTGCGGCCAAGCTGACTACTGGCAGGTGGCTCACTTCATGCACTGATCTTTGCTATAGGTTGGTGGATAGGGAGCCTTCCGGAGAGATAAGGGCTCATTCTACCCGTCATACCACTGCATTGGTGGCTGCTTCTAGGGACAACCCTCTCCAGGAAATCTGCAGGGCTGCTACCTGGAAGTCAGCACACACCTCCATTTCCCATTACCACATTGATCTTGAGTCACACCGGGATGCTGGCTTTGGGCCTCAGTTCTTTGGTCTCTGTTCCCTAAGTAGGGGGTGTGCACTTTTCCTCCTTCCTCCCGGAGAACTGCTAGGAGTATGCCAACAAGTGTGGATAGAACAACATATCCACATTCTTAGAAACACATTACTCACCTGCAATAGTAGTTCTAGGAGTGGTATATGTTGTTCATCCACACGGACCCACCCGACTTCCCCTGGAACAGGTGCATAACCTTTGCTTCCAGCGGGCAAGATCTGGTGTCATGGAGCAGAGCTGAGGGATATACACCACCCTGGTGGGTGGGAGGAGCCAGCTTTAAGACTTTCTGGCACATCTTAAAGGGGAAAGGACACTGCCAACAAGTGTAGATAAACAATATATACCACTCCTAGAACTACTGTTACAAATGAGTAACCTGTGTTTCTGTTCCTTCTGCTACATCACCAGAAATGTGACCAAACATATTGAGGCATCACAACCCTGGCAGCCTCAGCACTGGCTTTTGCAAGTTACCAGTCAAAATGCAGGAAACTGTGACATCACTAGTAACCAAGAAGAGCCAACC
This sequence comes from Neoceratodus forsteri, assembly GCA_016271365.2. Classification (NCBI taxonomy): domain Eukaryota; kingdom Metazoa; phylum Chordata; order Ceratodontiformes; family Ceratodontidae; genus Neoceratodus; species Neoceratodus forsteri. The sequence goes on along the minus strand of CM057454.1, from coordinate 717,393,912 downwards.
CTGCTTCTTTGTATGAAACAGAATAATCTGACGGTGTGAAATGCTTTTTTTTTTGTTACTAGTGATGTCACAGTCAGTGTGGTCTTAGTGTTGATGCTATAGTGAAAAGAAAATAACTAACTTTTTTTAGCCTTCAGATGGAGTGCTGCTTCACACTTCACCCCAGTATTGCCAGGTGAAAAATGTTCTAATTAGCAAACAGAAAAGAAAAAAAATGTTTCAAATGTAAGAAGTGATAGCTGGCTACATCTGTATGTTACTGTTAATTCCAGGCAATACACTAGCTCTTTAAAGAGCAGCTGACACTTTCAGGAGAACTTTACCAGAACATAATATCTACTCACAGTTCAGCTTGTATTTCACATTAGTTCTGTATTCCTCATCCCCATTATTTATAACTGAGGTCATCTGCATGAAAACTGGATCTTTGCTCCTGAAGAGTTTATCTATTCTTGTTGCTGTCTCCCTACCTGAGGTCATAATGCACTGCTTGTGGCATCACAGTTTCTCCCATGGCAACAGACTGTGATGTCACAACAGAGGATTATGACTTGAAGTAGAGAGTCAGCTATAGAGGCAGATGAACCCTGAGAGATAAAGATCATGTGTTCTTGCAAATGTTCTCAGTAACAAATACTGGGGAGGAGGAATCCTTATTGTATATGTGTAATGGAAGCTGAATTGTACCCAATTATTATGTTTTCCAAAGTTGTTTTTTTTTTTTTTTTTTAAGGCCTTCCAATGACATCACGGCAACAGCAGCAGCCTAAGGGTTGAGCTCTCTCCCCGAGAAAACTTAAAAACCTCAAAAAATCCACAAATCTACAAAATATACTGCAACATGCCGCCTGGAGAATCTAAGAATGAAAGAGGGGATAAATTTCGGCAGAAAGCAAGTAAAAAGCCCGATGGAAGTAGAATTAAAGACAAGCCGAAGGCCCACAGCCGGAGTGGATCTCCTTGTAACCCGTATTGCTCCAACTATGATGCGGAGGGTGAGACTGAGAATCTGTCCCGATCACGCTTCAAAACTCTTTTGAGGGAAATTCAAGAGTCTAGGACAGAAAATGAGGGAGTTTCACAATCTAGCACAAAAGCTAAACAATATGGAACAGCAGATTGAGAATGCGGAACAGAGAATAGCCCAAACCAAAAGCACAGGTGAACTCTTGGGTCAGGCGGTGGGCTTACTGTACCAGCACACTTTGGCTCTCCAGGCGAAATGCAGAGATTTAGAGAGTAGATCCAGGAGGGATAACCTTCGCCTCTGTGGTCTGGCGGAGGGCGCCGAGATCCAACCTATGGCTTCCTTTATAGAGGACCTCCTGACAGACATCCTTGCTGTTCCCGACAGCTGCCATATCCGAGTAGAGTAGGCCCATTGATCTCTAGCGCCGTGACCCACAGACCCGGCCGCAAGACCCCGCTCCATCATTATAAAATTTCGCCAGCTACAGGGTCAAGGAGGATATTCTGAAGAGGGCCTGGCAGAAAAAAAGAGTTAAAATTCCTGGATTCAAGACTGTCGATGGATCAGGATTATCCCTTCGTGGTTCAACAGGCAAGACAACGCTGGGTTCCTTTCTCTAAAATCTTTTGAGAACATCAGATTCACTTCCAGACACCCTATCCTGCAAGGCTGCAGATTCTGTGGGAAGAGGGGGCGAAAGTATACAACTCCCCGGAAGAAGTGAAAATCCTTGGAAAAAAAAAAAAGGTATTGAACCTCAACAGCTAGAGGCGGAACGCTCAAAGCGGAAGCAGTCGGGGAAACACAGACTAGCACCTTGTGGCCAGTCGGAAGAAAGGTTCATCGCTGGAGGTGGCTCATGTGGTTCTTGAGCAAGTAGCAGCCCTGCAGCAGAAGAAAGAGCAAGACCACCAGGAGAACCCCCCCTAAAATGCATGGGACTTAAAACTTCTCTGTAAGGTGTCTGTGGCTGTTTTTTCTTTCTTGAGCTCCTGTTGAGAGCTGTGTAGCTCCCGCCCTCTCGTAGCGTAGTAGTGACTGAAGCTGTATCATCTGGGCCTCACTGCGGCTCTCCCTTCCACGTGGGTTTTGGTTCATCTCCCACGCCCGTAACTGTATACTGAGGGCACCACAAGTGGTAGGACTTCAGCTGGATCTGGTGGCTTAAGGTCGGACCCACGCCTGGATTACTTGGGACTCTCGCATCTGTGTTTTTCTTTTACTACGAGTTGAGAGCATGACTCTTCCCCGGAATACATCATTGGATCTCCAGACGTCCAGATGGAACTCAAACTGTGCGACTTGAGTTTATAAAACAACTTCCTTGGATATATAACTCAGGGGTGTGGGAGGGGTTAGAACCCCTGATGGGGATGTGATCATGTTTGGGGGAAGGGAAGATGGAGAGCACAGTGGAGAGATTGGGGATGGAGGGCTGCAGCTGAGACTGAAAGGACTCGGGGGAGGGGAAGGGCGCCAAGGGGCAGGGCTGAGAATAACTGGTACCAGGACAGTTTGAATTTAGAAGCTGCACATGAGCAGAAATATTTCTTGAAAAATAGTGACAGTGCTACAAATGGATTTTCTCGGGAGGAGATTGAACATGGTTGCTATATTCCGGAAGAGGGTTGCCGTGACGCAAGATATTGATTTAGTAAGAGGTCAAGCACAACATCTATGGCCTCAGGGAGGGCTTCACAAATTTGGGGCATTTCAGCACCTCCTCTTCTCTCCCTCGCCCGGAAGGTTAAGGGGTGGAGAACAGAAACCTGTTATTTCAGGTTTCCTACCTTGGAAGTGCCTATTGCAAGACATGTATATAGTTATAGTTATTGCCTTGTTGGCAACATGTTTTATGTGTTGTAAAGGTCATCAGCTGAAGAAAGAGTTGTGTGTCTAACGGGGCTCCCTGCGGGGAGGGATTGAGACTTATGCCCAAGTTGATCCAGGGAAGAGAAACAGAAGGACTCCTTGGGGCAATAAAAATGGCTAGACCCAAAAAAGTTCTGTTCATATAATGTCCACAGATCAGCGAACCCAGTCAAATGTAAGATTTTGAGTTACCTGAGGAAAATGGCTGTAGACTTTATATTTCTTCAGGAGACTCACCTGTCCCTTCAAGAACACTCTAAAATGGGTACCATGGGTTTGGGCAGCACTGCTACATCCTCCTACAAAAGGGGGCAGAGAAGAGGGGTCACAGTTTTAGTCCCCAGACATGTCCCTTTTGTAAAGACATGTGTTGGCAGATCGGGAGAGAATTTATGTTCTGATGAAGGGGATGCTTCAGGGCAGACCACTGACCCTGGCATCAGTGTATTTTCCCCTCGGGGCGGAATCGGCCCTATACCTGAAATTTCTAACAACCCTACAGGAGTGGGCACAAGGGGAAGTGATATGGGGAGGTGATTTAAATTTGACTCCGAACCCTGCATTGGACTCCACTGCACAGACTTCTCGCAGGGAACACAGTACGGTCAAAAGCATTGAGATTGCCTGGAGAACTAGGATATGTAGATATCTGGCACCACTTAGAGGGTAAGAAAAGGGATTACACATTTCACTCAGCAGTACACCGCACGTACACAAGATTGGACAACTTTTTGGTCCCCAAGGAAATGGTGGGTCTGGTGAAAGAGGTGTCAATTGGGGACTTTGTTTTATCTGATCATGCCCCTATCTTTTTGACCATGCGGTTCAGTGAGGTCAGGAAAAATACATTTTGGAGGCTAAACTTTTCTTTGCCTCAAGACATGGAAGTGATAGACTCTATAAAGCAAATGACTGAATATACACTGAAAGATAATGATCTTCTTGAGATATCCCCGGCCATCCTGTGGTCATTAGAGGGAAGTTCATAAGAGTGATCTGTCCAGAGGAAAAGAGAGAGGGAGGCAAAGAGGTTGAAACTAATAACCCAAATACAGCTACTGGAGGCACAACAGAAGCTTAAGATAAATAAGGACAGAGCTAAGACTTTAAAACAGCTGAAAGCCAAGCTCTCCACCTTGCTAGATTATGCCGTAGAACAAAAACTCGTGTTCTTAAAACAAAAGTATTACGAAGGTGGCCCAAGAGCCCAAAGACTCTTAGCTGGTAGGTTGAGGGTACAGAGAAGTAGGGCTACCATTCAGGCTATACACTGTCCTACATCACATAAGATAGAGAAGGGGGTTGGGGGGATTGCAGAGGCCTTTCGTGCATACTGTGCTACCCTATACAAGCAGGGACTTCCGCCTTCCCTCATTAACGCAGGAGCAAGCTGACCATCTCAATCGACCCATAGGGGAGGGGGAAACCGACACCATAATCAGGGGATTAAAATCACTCAAATGTCCCGGTACAGACGGGATACCGGGGGAATTTTATAAGTTGTTCCATGGAGAGCTTCTTGCCTTACTAGTTAAGAGTATTTCACAGTCTACAGGGAGAGGAGGAACAGATTCCCCCCTTGTGGTCATAGGCCATCATATGAGTAATCCCCAAGTCGGGGAAGGACCCTCTGCTCTGCTCCTCTCCTCATACCGTCCAATTTCATTATTAAACATTGATTATAAAATTTTGACCTCAATCATGACCAAAAGGCTCCAGGTAGTCATTCCAAGTTTAGTCAAATTAGATCAGACAGGCTTCATCCCAGGGCAACAGGCCCAGGACAACCTTAGGAAGACTATCCATATAATTGACCATCTGAAGTCCACCAAGACAGCTGCTTTTGTGGTCAGCACTGACGCTGAAAAAGCATTTGACAGGGTCTCTTGGACTTTCCTAGAGGAGACCCTGTCTCGTTTTGGGGTAGACACTCCCTTTCTAAGGTAGATATCCAAAATATACAAGTCCCCGATGGCCTGTGTCCGAGCAAATGGACACCACGCTCCTGGGTTTCCCCTAGAATGAGGAACCAGACAAGGGTGCCCTTTGTCGCCCCTCTTATTTGCTCTGTACATCGAACCCCTGGCACAGGATATTAGGCAGGATGAGGGAATCCAGGAGGTACAAATAGCAGGGCACCAGCATAAGATCTCCCTATATGCTGACAACGTATTAATATACTTAGAAGACCCTATGAGCTCACTGGTCCAGGCGATAGGAAAAATAGCAAAATTTTCAACCCTGGCTGGCTATTCTTTAAATACCTCTAAAACAGAGATATTATCCTTTCACTAGCCCCCCAAACTGAGGGCTAACTACCCCATGAGATGAGACTTAAAGCAGATGAAATACCTTGGGGTCAGTATTGGCACTTCATCTTCACAGCTATACCAACTCAACTTCATTCCCCTATTGAATCAGTTAATGCTACATATTCAAAAATGGAATGTTTTACCACTCTCACTCCATCGTCTAATACAGGCAGTGAAGTTGAACGCATTGCCTCGGTTCCTCTACCTCTTTCAAGGTGCCCCATGTATAATTGCAAAGAAAGATTTAGAAGTTTGGCAACGAATACTTACGCGATTTATATGGGCCACCAGGAAACACAAGAGTGTGGAAACAAACTATGTTCCTCCCAAAGGAGCAAGGAGGTCTGGCTGTACCCATACTGGAAGGTTACTGGGTTGCTACTCAGATAAGGATAGGGTTAGTGTGGGGACACCCAACCCATATGGCTACTTGGAAGGAGATTGAAATGGGAATATATGAATCGCCTCCTTTACCAGCTCTCCCTTTCCACCCCAAGCATCAGCTGGAAAATGGACTGGGGGGCTTACGGCCACCCGAATGACGTTAGAAGGTTTGAAGAGGGGGACCTTGGGTGGGGGGAATCAGGATAGGGCATGGAAGTATCAATGGTGGGCACTTGATGCAGAATTTCCTCCTGCAGCATTAGATCCCTGGTTCCGCCATAAAGCCAAGGAGGGTTTCCAGGCGCCCTGGCAGTTATTAGAGGAGGGAGGTTCCCCCCCTTTTGATGTTGTTCAGAGGCGCTGTAATCTTACCTCAGCCAACAGAATCAGATATCTACAAATCTTCAGCTACGTAAACCAAAAATGTAGAAGAGACAATCTCGCAGGAGTTTAAGGGAATAGGGAAGAGATTTTTGAACAGCTCTGGAAAGTTGATAATGCCCCCAGAGCAATAACCCACCTCTATAGGAGATATACACAACAACTTAAGGCCAACACTCAATATATTAGACAGGAGCGGGAACAGGAAATGAATATAGTTTTATCAGAGCAACAATGAGATATGGGCTGGAGGAACACTTGGAAGGTGACCTCCTTGCCCTCCTGGAGGGAGTTTTTATGGAAATCGAGGACCAGATTTTTCAGGGTCCCCGTGCTGGTTCATAGGTAGCAGCCAGGTACAACCTCACAGTGTTGGAGGAGGCAGTGTGGGGAGGCCAGGGCTACACATACCCACATTTTCTGGTCTTTCCCAAGTCTACATCAATACTGGACACATTTAGAGAACTCCTTAAGACAGATATTGCAGATTCAGGGCTAGATGGTCCCCGAGATTTTGGTACTGGGGGAGATCCCCGGGAGAAGTCGGGGGATGGGAAGCAGTCTATCTCTGGCAGGTTCTGACTGTGGCTGCACTGAAAGCAATAACCAGAAAGTGGCTCCAGGTCAGTCCCCTGACCATAATGGAGTGGCAGGAGGGAGTTCAGCAGATACAACAACTTGAGGAACTCACCTTTAAGCTGCAGCAGAGAATCACTGCATTCCAGAACCGGTGGACCAGGTGGGTGCTTTGGAGGGGTCTGGACAATTAAACACGCCCAGACTGGGGGGGGTCATTCCTCTGCCTGGGTAAAACCTTGATGGGAGTTCTCTCCTCCCAGGACCAGGTGATGCTGTGTGCCTGAGACACGGTGGGGGGGGGGCTGAGAGCATCATCCCATCTGCAGGGGCACAACGAAAGGAAGATGTATACAGTTAGACATGCAACAACTGGTAGATAAATCAACAACTCTACTGGAATAAAAAATGAATAATTTCAAGACAACAGACCTTACAGTTTGGTTAAATTGTTTTTATTGTTATAATTGTTTTACCTAATGTACACCATTAAGTGAGGGTTAACAAACTCCCTTGTCTCTGATACAAATTTTTATAACCTGTACAATGTACAAATTTTTATAACCTGAATTGGAAGGTTTGGAGACCCAGGTTAACATGGGAGTGAGTACCATATTGGACTCAGCATTGTACCCTGATGGATTGTACTCAACATCTTTGTATAATGAGTATATTGACTGTTTGCAATGTAATATAATGTATGATTTTTTTATAATATGAAATCAATAAAGTATTAAAAAAAAAGTGTTTTTAAGGCGTCAGCAGCTCCTTAAAGAGCTCCTGACAGCATTAGGATAACACTGAAAAACAGTAAGATTTATATTCAGCTCCATTCTGTTTTCTTTATTATTTCACATATTTCAATAATTCATTCCTAGTTTTCTTTATTACCGAAAACGATTGCATGACGACAAGATCCCTGTCCCCTAGACTGTATCAATCTGGTTGCTTCTCTACATGTGACAACACAGTCCTGTTTATGACATCATATTTATTTCCATACCAACATATTTTGATGTCATAAACTGAATATCGGGTGTAGGCAGGCAGCCAGAGCTAAAAGAGCAGAGATACTGTATTCATGCAAATACACTTAGTAACAAGGGTGAATATTACAGAATAAAATATGAAATATAAGCTATATTTATGCCTGAATGTTAAATTTTTTTCAAAGTTGTCTCAACTGTGTCGGAAGCTCTTTAAATACACAAAGAAGAAAAGTTGCCATGTTGCTGCTACATAAAAAAACATTCATTATGTGGTACTAAAACAAGCATTGTCATAATCCTGAATGAAAAGCTATTTAAAAAAATGAAAATTAGATGCTAGTTAAATGTATAATATAACCTCACAATTCACATACCTTGCTTACAATAATCGTTTTATCATAAACAGCACAACAGAACAATTGTGATGGTAAATTTTCACTACTGTTCGACTTAATGTGTAAGTTCTATGACATTTCATATATCATGACAATACAAGGATTGGGAGTGACAGGGTCGATTTGAAGCTATTTGCCCTAGCCCTTGAGGAATTGGCTATTCTATATTGTACTGTTAACTGTGTCACCATTTTGTATTTATTTTCCTAGTAACTACTGTGTAGCCTGTGTATCTATAATGAGGCTCTAACAGAGTTCATGATATCAGTTTGTCTCCTGTTAACGTGGAACCTTAGCAAACAAGCACTTTGCTCAGTGGTCTTCTCTGATCTTCAAATAAATAAATAAAATGTATAAGGTTATGCAAATGTGAAAAAAGATGTGCAAGAACAAGGGGGCACAATTTGAAGATAGAGGGGGGACTACTAATGTGAGGAAGTATTTCTTCACAGAGAGGGTTGTAGATGCATGGAATGGCCTTCCTGAGGAGGTCGTAGAGTCAAAAACAGTGGGGGAATTCAAGAATGCATGGGACAGACATAAGGCAATTCTAGTGGGGGGGTAGGAGGAAGTAGGCTGTTGGTTAACTAGGATCTGCAGCTTATCTGTTAGGTAGGGAAATAGGCAGACTATGTGGGCCAAGCAGTCCTTATCTGCCATCAAATTCTGTCTCTCTATGAAGCTCTTAATGGGGTTTCCATTGGACAATTAAGCCACTCAGCCATGTTCCAGGCATAATATCACTAACATCAATCAAAATGTAAGCTTCAAAAAACTGGAATATTTCGATCTTCATGGACTTAGTCTTCACCATTTAGTCATACTACTGGGTTCTAGCCAGAGGCACTATAACCCTGCAGGAGCCAAAACATCTTCAGGAGGGCCAGCGCCGTGGTAGGACCGTGCATGCACAGCACCATAATTAGCTTGCGCCTGTGTTGGCTACGTCAATGTCGACCCTCCAACCGCCTCAGTTCCTTTTTTCCAGTTGTTGAGTGCACTTCAGTGATGTTGCTCGCCCACTGGGAGTCAAAACATCTCATCTGTATGACAGCAGCTTTAGTTGTTCATGTTCGTTTTAGTATTATCATTCTTTGAAAAAAAGAAATTAAAAGTTTTTCTCTCAGCCTGCCATCGACAGAGTCGACTATGGATGGTAGGGAGACTTTGCTAGAAAACTGTTCTGGCAGTGGGGCTGTGTCCAGTCTGCTGCCCTCTACGAGTGGAGAGTCCAGCCAGGGGCAGTCCGGTGCCTGGGGGCAAGGACAGTTTTTCTCTAGGCACAAAAAGAAGGCCCGTTCTCAGTCATGATTGGGGACCTAGCGCCGCTCGACCTAGAGTTCTTCTCCTTCCCAGTGGAAGAAGTGGTACTGCTCGAGGTCGACCTCTGGTAGGTCTGCGAGGAAGTCTTCAGTAGTGGAGAGTGGTAGGCCCATCCTGACCCCTCCGGGATCCCAGGTGGCCTCCATTCTTAATGGCTGGGACTCTCTTATGTCCTCGTACAGGGTTTCTGGTGGGCAGTCTCATGACTGGGCCGCTCTTATGGAGCAGTGGGTACAGCATCGGTCCGTTTGCCTTTTACAGTGGACCCGGTTCTGGAGCCTTGGAGCAGCTGGCTCGCGGTCAGGGTCTTCAGGGCTGGGTGTTTGGTTGTGATGATGGAATTTCTGCCCCCACCGGTACAGATGCCGCTGATGCCGGTTCCACATGCCTCTCCTCCTCACTTTGTTCCTTTGCAGGGGATGACACTTCCCTTCCCCTCTTTTTCCAGGTTTGGCAGTGGTTCTCGGGCATCTGTGCTGGGTTCTTGGGTGCAGCGCCGGGTCCTTCAGTGCCGTGTGGGACACTCAAACCATCGGTACCACGTGTGGCGCCAGGACCTTTGGTGCCACGCCTGAAGACGGGTCATCGACGATGGTGTTCCAGGTCAAATTTACTCCACCCCTTGCCTAGGCTGAACTTGCCTTGCAGGGAGCTCCTGATTTCTCTGGGGTGGAGGTGGAGCATGATGAGTCTGATCCTGACTTTATTTTATCTGACGATGGCGAGGATGACTTATTGTATAGCTTGGACAAGAAGCCCTCGATCCCAGCTAAACCCCTGGTTGAGGACCTTTCCTTTCAGTCTCTTCTCAGAAACATGGGAACAACTCTGATCCTGCAGACCTCTTCAGTAGACCCGGGTAGGCTTTTGTGCCTTGAGTTCCTAATGTTCATATGAGCCTTACACCACCCACCCACCCCACCTTTGAGACCCTGTAGCAAGCAGTGTGGGGAAAGGCCAGCTCTGATTCCTTCTGTGGCCAAGTCCATAGACAGGAAGTATGCCCCTCCCAAGGAGAGACCTTTCTTATAATCGCAACGAATCGAAGATACTTTGGTTGTCCTTGCAGAGAATGGCAAAGCTGTTCTCAGGAGACTTCAGCATGTCCTATCAATAAGGAATCTCATAAAATTGACACCTTGGGGAAACTGATTTTCGAAGCCGCAACCCCGGTCATGCATATTGCCAGTTACCAGGGGCATTTCTCCCAATATAAGTAAGTACTATGGATCTCTCTTAAAACGATGGCAGCGAATCTCCCAGAGTCTGACTTTAACTTGGAGCTTCTACACATTATTACTAGGGGCATAGAATCCAGTAGTCATCAGCTGAAAGCTTCAATGGATGCCTGTGATACTGCCGCAAGGGCAGCCGCCACTGGAATTTGTATCAGGTGGCACTCCTGGCTTAGGACATCAGGATTTTCTCCTGATGCTCAACAACATGTCATGATTGTCCCATTTGACGGTGCTAATTTGCTCGGCCTCAAGTTGAGCAACACTATAGGCCACCAGGAAACAAGGACTGCAAGAAAACAGCCAGGCCAGCTCCCCAGGGCAAGGAGACAAATCCAGTTTTTTTGTAACAGGCAGCCCTTTCGAGGAAAACGCCGAGGAGCTCCTAACAGGAACCAGCCTACTCAGCCACAGAAGAAAACACAGCACAAGGCACAGGGCTCTAAAGTGCCCAGTCCTATATTCTGAAAATCTGACTCTGGTTCCACCTCAGCTGCCCAGGGTGGACATTTCAGGGCAGTGGGATGTCGCCTGACTTAGTTTTACAACCAGTGGAAGTCTGTCACCACAGACAAGTGGATCCTCAGGATTGTTCAGGAGGGTTACTCTCTCAGTTTTGCAGAGATCCCCCTGGATATGCTACCCAAGCAGCAACACAATCTGTCAGCCCCTCAGTCAGACCTTCTCACTTCCGTGATACAAGGCAGTGAAAATTGTTCCCTGGGCAGAAAGGAACATGGGATCTTATTTCAAGTGGGCGCTCTTGCAGCAGGCTATAACCATTAGGACTAATGCCGCAGGCCTTCGGACCCACCAGAAAAATCTTAGCAGTACCCAGCAGGGACTGCCCCTTGATGTCGGCTCCACCCTGTCGGTCACGCTACATTAGGGGGCAGACCCTGGCTCCACCCCAGTTCTTTTCCCTCCGCGAGCCGCTCACATTGGGGACGTTTTTGCTCTCCAGCAGTTTCCAGCTCAAATTTTGGATTTCTCTTTGGAAATTGACCGTTCTTTTGCATTTTTTTTTACTTCAGTGCTGCGTATGTCATCACTGTTGTCCGTATCCTCTGGGCTGAAGAGGAACAAGTGCAATTGTGGCTGCCAGATACCATCAAAAGATGGCCACTCCAAGTGCGTCTTCTGCCTGGGTCCAGACCATGACAGTGCCGCCTGTAACACCTGTAGAGGCTTCACCAGCAGGACAAGAATTCAACGCCTGAAGGCCCTAGAAGCTTACCTCTTGGAAAAACAAATAGATGTCCTGCACACCTCGGGGGACAAGAGTAAACACCGGGACAAGCCCTGTAAGTGCTTCCGGGACAAGGACTGTTGCCGGTCCTATCGTCGGTCCTGTTACCGCCTCAAAAGCTCTTCTTTCTCGGGCTCAGGAGAACACCGCAAAAACCCCAAGAAACTGAGTGCTCCCACCAAAAAATGACGCTGGTCAAGGCGGGACCATCTGGTGAAAAGCCGGCGAAGCCCAAGATGGCGCCGCTACATGTGACCAAGGCCTCTTTGGCACAAGCCTCAGCCCTGCCCAAGGAGGCCTCCGCTTCCCCTGGTTCGGGCAAGCTGCCAGGTGATGGACACCACCTCCGGTGAAACCAACGCCAGTCCCACCACTGATGCCAGTGGAGGACACTCCCATGGAGGGTGCACCCCCTAACGTTCTGTTGACCTTCAGATCTTCCACTCTGCAGGGCTCTTTGGGGTACTCCCACACTCTTGCCCTCCCAGATCCTCCAGCTTCTAAGGGTCCCTTCCCGAGAATAGCAGTCACTCTTTTCAACAAAGAGGAGCTGCAAGAACTCTTCTCTTTTTGGTGGAGTCAGGTAAAAAAAAGAGGAAACTACTGAAGCCAGACCCGACACCAGTTCCCAACCGGCTGGACAGCCTTGAACCCAAGGGCCTTCCCGCTCCTTCTCCAAAGAAGACCCCCAAGCGGTTGCTGCCTCGCCCGCCCTCGAAGGCTTGTTCCTGGTCCCGGTCTGAGGACTGTCGTTGGTGCCCCTCTTGATTGGACAACCGTTGTTGGTCCCGGTCTCAGCCGAGGAGCCGATCCCACTCTCCCAGGCGGGCCCGCTCCTGATGCTGATCCCCAGGCTGACGTTAGTTGTTGCTTCGTCGTCGGTACTGTAGCTGTTGTCAGTCCTGGATGCAGAACAGGCTATTCAAGGCATAGTAGTAGGTTGTCATCTCCTTCTTCCACTTCCTCGTCCTTCTCAGGGGTTCCCTGGGGGAGAAGGACCAACCCTGCTTGCCTCCTGACGATCTGACCTTTCTGGATGTCATGAGGCACATCCAGGCCTCCAATGAATGGGAGATGGAGGACCTGGATCGGGAACACCGTCAACTGGCCCGTTACCTGAGGCCGAAGAAGCCCAAGCTTCTGATGGTGCCTCCTTTAATGGATATCTTCCAAGACCTAACCAGGATAACTTAGAAGCATCCAGCCTCAGTCCCGGCTTTTCCGAAAAAGTCAAACAGGCTGTATAAAGCCCCAAGGGATAAGCCTTTCCTGACTGAGCACCCTCAGGCAGACTTATCTGTCATTATGGCTGCCCACGACAAGTCCAGGCAGCCTACGTACCTCCGCTCCCAGCCTCCTGACCCAGAGTCCCACTACTTGGACCAGGTGGCAAGAAGGTCTACTCTGCCTCCACCTGCTCCATTAGATCCCTTAACTTCCTTACTCATATGGTCCAGTACCAGAATGCATTGTGGGGGAGAGGGCAGGAGCTAGCCAATGCCTTCCCAGACTCCACACAAAAGACAGAGATTCTGGACATTTTAAAATCGGGCTCAGACGTAGGCATACATGTTCTCTGTGCCTCATTACATGTTCTCTGTGCCTCGTATGATACTGCAGATACGGCGGCCACAGTGTCAGCGTCAAGTGTCTGCCTCTGGCGCCATGCCTGGTTGAGAGTCTAAGGCTTTCCCAGGATTTGCAGTCCAGAATCCGGGACCTCCCGTTCCAGGGTTCCGTCCTTTTTGGACTTGAGATGGAGTCTCTTATCTCTCGTCTCCAGGAGTCGGGCAAATCTATTTGGTCCGTCAGACAGTTGTACAGAGTGGACCAGAAATGCACGAGACAACAGCTTAAGCCCATGGTAACCAACAGGGCCAGAGAGGTGGCTTCAAGATGAAAGCTGGCAACCAGCAACCTGGAGGCACTCCTTTTCAAGGCCCTAAGCCCTCCCAAGCCTCTCTGCTCACTCCCACTTCTGCCCAATGACTCCCTCCTGCCCCCCCCTTCGGAGGAGGTACCGGGGAACCAGTAAGGGGTCGATTCTTCCTTCACCTGAAGGATTGGAGCTCTATTAGAGCGGACCAGTGGGTCCTAGATATTATAAGGAGGGGACATAGGCTGGAGTTCACCAAAATCCCCCCAGACAATCCACCAAGGTCCTCAAGATATCCTCCTTCTCACATACCCCTTATAGAAGGAGAGATTCAGGCCTTCTTGCAGAAAAGGGCTATAGAGCCAGTTCCTTTGCAGCAGCAGAGAAAGGGATATTACTCCCACTTTTTCCTAGTTCCAGAAAGACACGGGATCTTCGGCCCATCATGGACCTCAGCTCTTTAAACCACTATTTAGAGTACTGAAGGTTCAGGATGGTGACCCTTCCAGGTCTTATTACTCTGCTGCACCAGGGAGACTGGCTCTGCTCCCTAGACTTGCAAGATGCATACATGCACATTGGGGTCTTTCCCCCTCACAGGAAGTATCTGAGGTTCTACTTCCATGGGGAGAATTAATCAGTTTCGGGTTCTTCCATTCGGCTTCTCCTCCATTCCTCGAATCTTCGCCAAATGCTTGACAGTGGTAGCTGTAGCTCTAAGACACCAGGGACATTACGTCTTCCCTTACCTTGACAATTGGCTCCTTGCGTCCCCGTCAAGGATGCACCTCCTTCAGGCTCTCGGAGACATCTATACTCTGTTCCAAGAGGTGTGGGATCACCCTGAACCTTCTAAAGTCTTCCCCAGCACCCAGCCAAAGACTCGTCTTCATAGGGGCGGTCCTGGATTCAGTCCAGAGCATGGTTTTTCTACCTACAGAGAGGGGCGATCGCCTATGAGAGATAGCCGGATTGGTCCTAGTAACCCCTCAGGTCAAGGCCAGGACCTTCCTCAGACTTCTGGGGCACATGGCGGTGGCCATCCCTGTCACTCCTTTGGCCCACCTCCACTTTGAGAATCCCACAATGTATGCTCAGGGTGCAGTGGGATCAATGCTCAGACATACTAGACCACATGGTCAGAGTCACGCAGCCGGTCAAGAGGACCCTACTTTGGTGGCTGGACCCTCTCAATCTAGAGAAAGGGGTCCGTTTTCCATTAAGAGCCCCCAAATCAGACCCTAATGACAGATGCATCGGATTTGGGATCGGAGGCGCACCTCGGGGCCCACCAAATGCAAGCAGTCTGGACCCGGAGGAGCGCGACCTCTACATCAATGTCCTAGAGATGCAAGCGGTCCTCAATGCACTGAATGCCTTCCAAGAGGACCTTGTCCCAGGCTCTCTCCTAGTTCAGACGGACAACATGGCAGTCTTTTACATCAACAAGAAAGGGGGAATGCACTCCTACCCCCTATGCAGGGAGGCAGTGAGAGTCTGGTACCAGGCACTGGAATGTCACAGCTCTCTGTCCGCAGTGCACGTTCCGAGCATCCAAAACTACTTGGCAGACAGCCTAAGCAGGTCTCAGTCCAAGGTGCACAAGTGGGAGTTGCTACAATCAGTAGTGGATCAACTCTGCAACACATGGGGTCATCCAGAGTTGGACCTCTCTGGGTCCCCACGTAACGCCAAACTGCCAACTTTCTGCTCGTGAGAGCTCGCGCCTGGTGCTTTCTGCCAGGCGCATTGTCCCTTTGTTGGGTAGGGAGGTTTCTTTACACCTTCCCTCCCTTCCCTCTTATTCAGAGCGTGCTGTTGAAGATACAGGTCGAGGGGGGCTCGGATGATCCTAATCGCCCCATTCTGGCCTTGGCAGATTTGGTTCCCACTTCAGCTGTTGTCCTCGGAACCTATAATCCCGCTACCGATATGCTCGCTGTTGCTGTCCCAGGATCGGGGCATGCTGGTATATCCAGATCTCAGGTCTTTGCACCTTCATGCTTGGCTCCAGCAGACATAGCAAAATCCAGGTATGGGGTCTCCCAAGAGTTGGTGGATGCCCTTGTCTCAGCAGAAGCCCTCTACTCGCTCCACTTACGCTATGAAACGGAGGCAGTTTTGCTTATGGGTGTTGTCTCACCGTCTGGACCCCCTTACCTGCCTGGTGAACTCAGCATTACTCTATCTCCTCTCCTTATACTAACAAAGGCTTGAGCTACTCTTCAATAAAGGTGCACATGTGGGCCATTTCTGCATATCATGTCCTCTTGCGTGATAGGATCTTGGCCCAACTGGACATAGCCTGCACCTTCTTACAGGGTATTCTGCATTTGAGACCTCCCATTAGGGATCCTGTCCCTCCCTGGGCCGCCTGTTTGTGTTGGAGAAGCTCACTGCCCCCCCCCTTTGAACCTGCGGCTGATTGTGAACTGCGTCACCTTTCCTGGAAAGTTTTATTTATTTATTTATTGAAAGATATCAGAAATTACAATCCTTTGAGTCGATGACTCCTTTGCAAAGGCTCCACGTCAGTAAGAACATACACCAGGTATCACAAACTGAGACATTAGGTACAACTATATACAGTTGTCACCAGTACAAACTTAAATCATATGGCATGGTTAAACTTAAAACATTGGTAGCGGGTTTAAACAGATTGGTGCCACGTATGATGCTGATTATATCATCGGGATTTTAAGGAGGTCCCAGGTCAATACTTTAGATTCATGTGACAGTACTTGGTTTCGTAGGATCTAACAAAGTAGGCCCTGAGTCAAGATATGATTAGAGTGAGGTAGAGGATCCAGGCATAGGGAGAGCATAGAGAGCCGGGGGGGAGGACCCCATATTTGAGGCGACTGGGACCCGGTAAGAGTTATCAACAGTCACAGGTAATGGAGTGGAGGAGTGTCCTTAGACCAGCTTTAAATTGACCCAAACTGGATGTAAGGGAGATAGTGGATGGTAGGTTATTTAGCCATATTGTGGCACGATAACGGAAGGACCGTTGCCTAAGGAAGTTTCTACAGTGAGGCACAAGTATGGGGGTATTTGCAGAGTGTCTTGTGGCCCTCCTGAGGGAGGCTGTTTGAATAAGAGGGTGGAGGCCTATTGGAGCTTGTTTGTGTAGTATCTTCCTTGCTAGAAGACAGGTGTGATACTTCACCCTATTCTGGAATTTTAACCTGCCAGTAATTTTGTAAAGCTCTCAAGTATGGGTGAACCTATTACAGTTCAAAACCAGACAGCAGGCCTTGTTGAGGGAGAGGTTGATGTTGCACACGGCAGTATGATCGGCAGACCCATAAATTACTATGCCATAGCCCACCAGGGGTAGAATAAAAGAGGACACTGCTAGATGCATTGCAAGTGGCAGAATGCAGTGCCGATGTCTGTAAAGGATCCTTAACCTTGTATTCACAGAGGAGGTTACTTGCTGAATGTGATATGTAAGGGAGGAGTCCAACAAGACTCCCAGGTATTTGAAACTGTCAACCTGTTCTAGAGCGATGCCATGTGTGTTTGTGATGATTAGTGGCATGTTATAGACCAGGTTTTGGCAGTGAGAGATCATAGCTTTTGTCTTTTTTATAGTTAATTATTAGGCAGTGTTCAGAGAACCAGGTTTCGATCTCACCAAAGAAGGTCTGCAGGGCAGCCTGTAGTGTGTTGAGATGTTGATGTTTCCAATGGACTACAGCATCGTCAGCACAGAGCAGAAGCTTCCCACTACAGGAATTGGGGAGGGGGTTCAGAGAGAGGGTGAAAAGCAATGGGCCTAGTATGGACCCTTGAGGGACCCCTGAGCAGACTGTTTTCATGGAGAATATGGTTTGATTAGTTTTTACCTGCTGTGTCCTGCCAAAGAGATAGTCCTTGAGCTAGGTGGAGACTTCAGGGGAGATATTTAGTGACGGAAGAGTGTGGAGAAGAAGCTCGTGACTGAGCGTGTCACAAGCTTTGGTCAAGTCGATATAGAGGGCCCCTGCTACTGAACCATGATCAAGGGCCTCGTGTATATAGGAAGTGAAATCGACCAGGCAGTGGAGGTGCTGTGACCCCTCTGGAAACCATGTTGTTCTTGACAGAGCAGATTGTATTTGGTCAGGTAGTCCATGAGCTGGTCCGCCACTATTTACTCAAGGGCCTTTGAGAGAGGGGGGCAGTATGGATATTGGCCTGTAGTTGCTGGCAGAGGTAGGGGCCCCACTCTTTAATATGGGGGTGATAACTGCTCTTTTCCCAAGAGCTGGGGAACTGATTGAGACATAAGGATAGGTTAAATATTTTGGTGAGATGGGGCAAAGTCACATCCAAGGTTAGCTGGATGAGTTTGAGGTACAGGCCGTCACTACTGTAACATGAGTTTGCCAGGGCTTTGCCTAGGTAGCGTTTTGCCTCTATGCAGGATATGATTTGTAGTCAGAAAGGAGGGTGGTTGAAATGGGGAGGGGAGTTTATGGGGTGGGCACTGATCGGGTCAAAGAAGTTTTGGGGGGAGAATGTGGCCCGAGGTCTGTAAAGGCAATATTGAGGGCTTCTGTTATAGAATTTGGGTCCTGGGAGGTGACCCCATTTATTTGAAGCTGCACTGGGGTCAGGGATACATTTTTCCCAGTTAGTTCCTTAATGTTCCTCCAGAATTTGCTACCTGTTCCCCAGGAGGAGGTAAGGGCTTGGTTGTAATACTCGGCTTTAGCATGACATATTGCCCATGTGCAGCTATTTCGAGCCTCCCTGTACTTCTGTCTGTCTTGGGGGAGTTGTGAGGTGAGGGCCTTGTACCATAGGTTATCCCTCTTTCTCATGCAGTCTAGTAGGGTCTGGGAGATCCATGGAGTGTCCAGGGTTTTTACTATCTGTCTTAAATAGGGGGCAAAGATGTCGCAAGCAGAGTTAAAGGAAGAAATAAAAAAGGTGAGTGCATCGTCAACTGTTTGGGCAGTGTGGATAGGAGACCAGTCGAAGGAGGCGAGGTAGGATTTCAGGCGTGGGAGGGCACCTTTCCTTAAGCGTCTTTGTATTGTGGTTTTTCTGGGAGGGTTTGGGAGAATTTTATTTGACCACCAACAGGTAACTGGAGAGTGGTCACTTATCGAGTCAGGGAGCACCTTAATATGGGAAAGGTTATTTGGTCAGTTTGTGAGGATAAGGTCGATAAGGGTGGATGTTCCAGTTTTTCGGTCTAGCCTGATGGGGGATTGGACAACTTGAGTGAGGTCGTGAGCAAGCACTGCTTCCTTACATGTGGAAGACGTAGTAGATAACCAGTTTATATTGAAATCACCCATTTAGATGACTTCACTCTTTGTTTCTTAGTTGCTGTTACTTCAGCTCAAAGAGTTTCCAAGCTCTAGGCTCTGATGTGTAAAGAGCCTTATTTGGTTTTTCACAGGGAGAGGGTTTCCCCTCAAACAAATCCTAAGTTCCTTCCCAAAGTGGTCTTGGAGTTGACCCTCAACCAGTCGGTTCACCTTCCAGTTTATTTTTCTTCTCCTTCCAGTACGGGAGAAGCTCTCCTATGCACACTGGATGTTCACAGGGCGCTGAGGTACTACCTCAAGTGCACAGCTACACACCGTAAATTGGAGCAACAGTTTGTGGCCTTCGCACCAACACTTGGGCAAACCGTTGTCTAAGCAGACTATTTCTAAGTGGCTTGTCCCCTGTATTGTTCAAACAACATTGTCTTGCTATATTATGACATATGCAGTGAGTCCTAACCTTCGAACTGCTCCAGAGGTGAAAGAGTTAACTGTCCATGCCAGGCGTGGAATGCTGAGCTCGAGCTCGGTTGAAACTCTGTCTGTTGTTCTTCAAACTTAAACCGTCAGATTCTTTACTCCGCCTCACTGAACAGTCGCTCCGGAGATTTCTCCTTCTGCTCGGTTCATTTTGTCGGTTAAAATATTGTTTTTCTCGGTTTTCGACCGAATTTAAACCGCAAACGGTCGGTTCAGGCTTTGTCTGTGGTATTTGTGAGTACTAGATAGGTTTACATTAATTCTCTTCTGTGTGGAACTTGTAAACTGTTTATCGGTTCGGTTTGAACCGATCAGGTTGTTTAAAATATCTTAATCTGTGATTTAGAGTGTGGTTACCGGTTCTTATCGGTTCTAAAAAAAACGGATTTTATTACGGTTTTCCACGACCCGTGACACGGTTAGGAACCCGATAAGAGGAGTCTTGCCTGGCGGATTGCCATAAGCAGGTAAGTTTGGTTAGGACTGGCACTATGTCTAGAAACCCAAAGAAAAACCGGGCCCACTGGGTTTCAACACTGCAGTGTGTGTGGGGAAGTCTTTGCCAAGGCTGACCCCCACACCACCTGTGTTTATTGTCTGGGGTTTGACCACCTCAATGCAGACTGCCAGATTTGTAAAAATTTTCCTGCAGCTACCCTGGAAAAGAGAGTTGGTAGGCTCAGGGAAGGAGGCCAAAAAGTCAACTGAACGGATGGCCAGCCTGGTTCGGTTCAACCGAACCAGAGGAGTGCCCTCTGACCAGGGCGAGACTTCCTGGAAAAGGAGAGCCGACTCTGAGGGGTCGGTTCCAGCAAAAGGACTCAGGAAATCAGCTGGTGTGAGCCAAAACTTTCCTCTCCAACCGCTGATGATATGCTCGCGATTCAAATTGTCCAGTCGCTTTCCAGTTCCGACGAACCGGCACCATCAAATAAGCACCGGTTCGTGATTCCACGGTTCAAGAGTATGATTTAGAGGAATATTATGAACGGAGGGGGAAGGAGTATGAGAGAGTGAATGTGGATTTGAAAGTCTGGATGTGCCCATTGACCCGGACATCTCCCCAGACAGACCTTCAGGAGTGTCTCCTCCTAGGCTTTCTGAGTCCCCTTCTCATTTTATGTTTTATAAAAAAGTGGCTGAAACCCTCCAGCTCCCTATGGAGGAAGCTGCGGATGATCAAGAGGAGCCTGACTATGTGGAAATGATGGATATCCCAGAGTCTAGGAGACTATCTGTTCCCTTGCATAAATCTTTTGGAAAACAGACTTTTAAAATTCTAAAAACTCCTCACACTATACCTCCTGTGGATAAGAGAATGGACAAGAGGTACACATTGTCAGGCTCTGATACGGAGTTCCTTTCACAACAATGCAGCAATGTGGGGTAGTGCAGGCTGCAGCCTGTGACAAGGCATATATTCCCTTGGCTTCACACCCCCCGGACAAGGACTCCAGGAGGATTGATACCATGGCAAAGAAACAGTACATGGCAGCATCCTTGGGACTCAGACAGGCAAATTATATGGCTTATGTTGCTAGATATCAGAAATCCAGATGGGATACTGTTATGGCTCTAGCAAAACAGGTCCCTAGCCAGCTGCCAGGAGCTGGAGCAGGTGGCTGCTGATGGTATTGAGGCATCTAAGGTGCAATTCCATGCTGCAGTGGACTCAAATGATGTGTCATCAAGTCATGGCTACATCTGTGGCACTTAGCATAATGGCTTGGCTCAGATGTACTAGCCTGTCATAGGATACCCAGACTAAGGCCATGGATTTTCCTGTTGTGGGTAATTCACTGTTTGGGGAGCAGACAGAGAATTACATGAAAAAAATGGATGAGTATAGGACCACCTATAGGAGTGCACAGGCCAGGGAAAGGCAGGCCACTCCTCAAAGGCAGCTTCCCAGGGGCAGGCCTTTTCATAGGCCTTTTTACCAAGCCCAGGCCTCCTCTTCTTCTTATGTCCAGAGGGGGTTCTTTAGAGGGAGAGGCAGAAGGGGTGCCAGCAGGCCTGTTTCCAACCCTCAGCCCAAAGCCCCTGCCAAGCAAGCACCCTGATGGGGTTGCCAGGGCTGATTCTCAACTACCTGTAGGGGCAGGCTGGCTTACTTTGTCCAGGACTGGGTCTCTGACATCAGACAAGTGGGTCCTGGAAGTAGTAAGCCAGGGACTGGTTCTCAGCTTCAAAAGTTTCAAAGATGAGAACCAGATCCTTTCCACCTGCAAATCCACTAGAGGCACTTGCCTAGAGGCAGAGGTCTCTTCCTCCTGGCTCTCAGAGCTGTGGAAAGGGTTCCACCCCTACACCAGGGCAAAGGGTTGTACTCCAGGTACTTCCTTACCCCAAAAAAGACAGGAGAATGGCGGCCCATCCTGGATCTCAGATACTTAAACAAGCACCTTTTAAAACCAAAATTCAAAATGGTGACTCTGGGAATTATTCTACCCTCTCTAAGGCCAGGGGACTGGCTAGCGTCCCTGGACCTCAAGGATGCCTACTTCCATATTCTCATCAGAAGCTCCCATCGAAAGTACCTCAGGTTCGAGCTGCCCTAAGGCCATTACCAGTTCAGAGCAATGCCCTTTGGCCTCGCCTCTGCTCCAAGGGTATTCACAAAATGCCTGGCAGTAGCTTCCCTAAGAAGGCAAAGAATTGCCATCTTCCTTTACCTGGACGACTGGCTCATAGTGGGCTAGTCCCCAGACCAAGTCAAATTACACCTACAGATAACTCAGCAACTGCTCACCTCTCTAGGTTTCCTTCTGAATCTTTCAAAGTCGGTTCTAGAGCCTGTCCAGCTCCTCACCTTCATAGGTGCAGAACTGAACACAGAGAAAGCCTTCCTTCCTTTGGACAGGGCAAGGACCCTGGTGTCTCTGGCCTCCTCATTCACCCTGCAGGTGTCTCAACCAGCAAGGCATTTTCTACAGCTCCTGGGGCACATGGCTGCTTCTACAGCAGTAGTGCAGGGAGCCAGATTTCAGATGAGGGACATTCAGTTCCATGTGAGAGCCTTTTGGTCTCAAAGGAAAGACCCTCTAACCAAATTGATCCCAGTGACTCAAACCCTGATCCAGGCCCTACAATGGTGGCAGGATCAGAGCAGTCTCAGACAAGGGGTTCCTTTTGTCACTCAGTCTCACTCCTTAATCCTTACTACAGATGCATCCCTCTTGGGGTGGGGAGCTCACATGGGCGACCTCACTACCCAGGGGTTGTGGTCCCCTCAGGAATCTCTGCTCCACATCAATCTGTTGGAACTCAGAGCAGTTTTTCTAGCACTTCAAGCTTTTTCCAAATCTGTTCAGAACACAGTTGTACAGGTCAGAACAGACAACACCACCACAATGTGGTACATCAACAAGCAAGGGGGCACTCAGTCTACGGCCTTGTGCACCGAAGCAATGAAGTTGTGGTCTCTGGCTTATTCCCTGAACACCTCCCTTATGGCAGTTCACCTCCCAGGCAAGGACAATGTCCTGGCAGATGCTCTCAGCAGGATTTCCCAGGGCCATCACGAATGGTCACTGGACCCCCTGGTCTTGGAGATGGTATTTGCCAGATGGGGCACCCCGCAGATAGATCTTTTTGCAGCCCCAGACAATCACCAACTTCCCCTTTTTTGCTGCAGGCCCCCAGTGTTGGGCTCAGTCCCTCTGGATGCCTTAGTTCTCAATTGGGAAGGGAGGTTTCTCTATGCTTTTCCCCCTTCCCTCTTCTGTTCAAAGTGTTAGTCAAAATCAGATCTCAACCCTGCAAGATGATCCTGATTGCTCCAGACAACCCTGGTATCCACTTCTACTATCCTTAGCAGTCCATCTTCCCCTGTGTCTTCCCAGGAATCACAACCTGTTAACCTGTGCTCAGGGGAGGGTTTGGTACCCGAACTTCAAATCTCTCAATCTCAAGGCCGGCTCTTGAAGAGTTAGAGTTTGCTGGTTTACACCTCTCCCAAGGTGTAATGGATATCCTGAAGGCTCCTAGAAAACCTTCCACCAGGGCTACTTATAATTCCAAATGGAAGAGGTTTTCCATATGGTGCTCTGGAAAGCATATTTCCCCATAATCTGCTGATTTACCCACAGTCCTGGATTATATGGTCCACTTAAATACCTTGGGGCTGAGACCAGCTACCCTAAAAGTGCATCTGGCAGCTGTGTCTGCTTTTATTTCAGCAGGTAAGCCCTCTTCTCTTTCAGCTCACCCTGTATTCTCCAAGTTTTTCAAGGGATTGCTTCACACCAACCCTCCATTCAGGGACCCTGCCCCTGCATGGGGCCTTAATGTTTGCATTGCTCAGCTTATGCAACCTCCCTTTGAGCCTTTGTCTTCAGCAGAGCTTAAGTACTTGAGTTGGAAGACTGTGTTTCTGGTAGCCATCACTTCTGCCAGACGCATAAGTGAATTACAAGCTTTGTCAGTGGAGCCTGATTTTATCTCCTTTCATAGAGATAAGGTGGTCCTCAGGACTAACAGGAAGTTCTTGCCTAAGGTGGTTTCAGATTTCCACCTTAATCAAACTATATCTCTTCCAGTGTACTTCACTGACCATTCCTCCTCTGGCAAGGAGGCTGCACAACAGATGTGAAGGGAGTCCTTGGTTACTACATAGGCGTACCAAGGGTCACAGGTTTGACTCCCTCCAACTGTTCCTCACTTATGGTGAGGTTGGTAAAGGAAACCTGCCACTAAAGATCCATTGCCAGGTGGATTGTCTCTTGTATCCAATTTTGCTATGAAAAACTGGGTAAGTTCCTCCCTCAGGCCTGAGGGCTCACCCTACCAGAGGTACAGCTGCTTCCTGGCTGCTGCCGGGGACATCTATTCTAGAAATTGTTAAGCAGCTACCTGGAAAACAGTTCACACTTTACCAAGCATTACTCCCTGGATATCCAGGCTAGGAGTGATGCTCGGTTTCTAGCACAACTTTGCTTCAGAGCCTATTTCCCAAGTAGGTTCTGCCCTCTCCTCCATGGAGGTACTGCTTTGTAGTCTGCATATGTCATAATATAGCAAGACTTCATGTTGTTTGAAAAAAATTACTCACCTTAGTAATGTTTCTTCTAATGGAGTCTTGCTATATTATGACCTCCCCACCCACCTGCCCCTCTCAGAACCTCTGTTTTTGGGATGTGGGTGGGCAGTGCAGTGTTGGCACTTAGTAGGTGCCCACCTTGTTATTTTCACTCCTCCTTTTTTGGGGTGACTTGGTGTTGTGTTTTTCATTTTTTGGGTCTCCTGACTTGAGTCTTTGTTTTGGGACCAAAAAGTGTGTTCTTATGTTTAGTAGCCAGTTGGCTAGTGTAGGTTTACAGCTTCCACACAGGACCTCAGTGAGTTTAGCTTGTAAAGATCTGACGGTTTGAGTTTGAAGAACAACAGACAGAGTTTCAACCGAGCTCGAGCTCAGCATTCCATGCCTGGCATGGAAAGTTAACTCTTTCACCTCCGGAGCAGTTCGAAGGTTGGGATTCACTGCATATGTCATAATATAGCAAGACTCCATTAGAAGAAACAAAAATTACTAAGATGAGTAATTTTTTCTTTTCTGCTATGAGAAACACAACAAACCCCTTTCGGGCCCAGTTAGGGGTCACTCCACCAGGGGAGTCTTGGCTTCTTTTGCCGCCTTGAAGAATGTCTCTATAAGAGATATCTGCGTGGCAGCCACCTGGAATTCTGTGTACACATTTGTGAAGCACTACAGCCTGGAGATTGCATCCAGACGCCGTGCCGGTTTTGGCTTGGCAGTCCTTCATGGACTTCTGTCCTGATTGGCTGTGTTGTCAGCATTTTTCTATCCTTCCTTCTCCTGGGGTTAGGCACCTCCTTGGCGTGGGACTGCTAGGGATTCAGTCCTAATGGTTATAGCCTGCTGCAAGAGCTCCCACTTGAAGTAAGTACAGTTATGTAAGAACTTACCGTAACAGTAGCTCTTCAAGAGGAGCTCTTGCAGCAGGTGCTGCTTTCCTGCTGACCTTCCCCCCCTCCGGTTAAGTGTTCAGCACATAATCTACGGGCTTTTTTTCTTTCTCTCGCTAGGGTCCGTTTGTATATCTTGGCGGGGGAACTGGGGTAGAGCTGGGGTCCGCACCCCTATGTAGGGGTGGTCCCTGCTGGGTACTGCTAGCTAAGATTTTTCTGGTGAGTCGTAAGGCCTGCGGCATTAGTCCTAATGGTTATAGCCTGCTGCAAGAGCTCCTCTCGAAGATTTACTGTTACGGTAACAGTACTTTTCTATTCTCATTACTTTCTGGTTCCAAAGAAAACTGGGAGTGAGCCCCATTTTCAACCTCAAAAAGTTAAACAAGTTCTTATTCAGGGGAAAAGTTCAAGATGGTCTTCCTGGGAACGATGCTACCACTCCTATGTCAGTACAGCTGGCTGGCTTCCCTGGATATGCAAGATGCCTACCAGCATGTTCCAGTACACCCAAGTCACCACAAGTGCCTATGCTTCGTGGCCTTGGGTCAACATTACCAGTTCAGAGCCCTGCCCTTTGGGCTCTTCTCGGGTCCCTGAGTCTTTATGAAGTGTTTTACAGTTCTCATGGCATACCTCCAAATGCTCAGCGTCCAGGTCTGTCCCTACCTAGACAATTGGCTTCTGGCAAGTCCGTCGAGGCAGGTGACTTGAGAAGCAGTCTCCATGGCATCTCAGTTTCTCACCTCCATGGGGATCCTGCTGAAGCTGGAAAAGTGGCAGCTTCAACCCTCTCAGCAACTCCTCTTCATATGAGCCCTCCTGGACACTTCCAGGGTGAGGGCTTTTCTCCCAGAGGATAGGAGGGACAACATTCCCTGGATGGCTCACTACATCAGAGAGAACACTTCGGTGTGAGCTCATTCCATGCAGCGGATGCTCGGCTTCATGGCCTTGTCTGGGTTTATGGTACCTCTAGCTCAACTGCACATGAGGACCACCCAATCGATACTCATTACACAGTGGTCGTCAACCACACATCCACAGTCTTACCCCATGAAAGTGACAGAGACTCTGACAAGATCACTTGCATGGTGGATCTTCCTGGACATAAAGTCTCCACCACTCATTCACTCTAATGGGATCTATGCCAGAGGCGCTAGGACCCAGCGGGAACAAACTTTTGAGGGTGGGCGCAGAGATGGAGCCGAGGAGAAGCTAACTCACAGGCCATGGCTGGGTACAGTGAACTACCTCATCAGCCACTCCAGCTGCCTCCAATTCCTTTTTTCCCACCGTCAAGTGCGCTTCAGTGGCGGCGCTCGCCGCTGGGAGTCAAACTTCAAACTAGCAGCATAGTTTTCAGTTTATTGTTTTGTAATTTATCTTCGGAGTATCAAGTAGATTTTAATTAAATTATAGATTAATAAAGAAGTCTTCAGCCCTCCATTGACGGAGTCGACCATGAGCGAGTCAGGTGATGGTAGGGAGACTTTGTATGAAAGCTGTCAGTCAGCCGGACTGGGTCCAGTCTGCCACCCTCCCCGGAGGGTGGGTCTGACAACGGATGGTCCAATGCTGAGGGAGACGGGCATTCCCCCCGAAAGTATAAAAGGAAACTGTCCCATTCTAGGCACCGTTCGGCCTCGTTTTTCTTCTTCGGCACACAAGTCGAGAAAGAGAAGGCATCACTTGAGGTCACCCTCTGGTATGTCTGCACGTTGACGGTTGATCATTGGGGCTAGGCACCGGTCACCTCCCCTCTCAGAGTTGCCAGTTTCTGGCTCTGGTGCCCGACCTCTTCAACATTGGAGCCTGTCCCTGCCTATTGGACGGGCCTCCCGATGAGTAGTTTCACCAGTGAGCTGCTCTTGTGGAGCAGTGGGCTCAGAGGTTGGTCCAAGCGCCTGACCCGGTCACTCCGGGGCCTTCAGGCTGTTCGAGAGCCCGAGTAGGGCAGTTGGACCTTCCTAGTCGTGCGGCGCCTTCTTCAGTGCCGTCGACTCCATGCTCAGGTGTTTTCCCCCCTCACATGGCTGTGGCACAGGGGCCTACACCGATGCCTTTATCTCCTGTTAATTTTCCTCCTTTTCCTTCAAATTCAGTTTTTGGAACTTTGGGACACTCTTTGAGTCGTCTGCGGTGCCGGGGGCTCTTCCGGTGCCTTCTGCGGTGCCGAGGGCTCTGTTGGCGCCATCCGCGGTGCCGGGGGCCCTGTCGGCACCATGGCCCTTGTCACTGCCGTGTTCTGGGTGGTTTGCAATGGCGCTGACTTCCTTGGGTTCGGCACAGTGTTCTTCATCAGCTGTTAGGAGATGATTTTGAGCCTGACCCAGATCTTCGTCTGGGTGATGATGTTGAAGGAGCAGGAGTTAATCCTGCTGCAGAGCCTGTAGTCGAAGACCTTTCCTTTAAGTCTCTGCTGAAAAATGCTAATTCCACTCTTTCTCTCAAGACTACAGAAATTGATTCTGGGAAGATTTTAAGACTCCAATACCTACATGTCTCGGAGATCCATATGTATTTAACTCCTCCGGTACAACCATCTTTTGAGACCCTTTCTCAGATTGTATGGAACAATCCTGCTCTCATCCCTTCTGTGGCTAAGTCCATAGATAGGAAGTACGCTGGTCCCAAGGATCGACCCATATTGACCTCACAAGCTTTTGCTGCTCCCATTATAATCATAGCAGAGAATGACAAGGCCATCCTCCCTCAGGCATCCTCAGTACAGCCTATCAATAAAGAATCTCATAAGATAGACACCTTAGGTAAGAGAGTCTTTGCTGCTTCCACCCTGGGTATGTGTATTGCCAGCTACCAGGGCTATTTTTCTCAATATGAATATGTCCTTGGGCATTCGCTCAAGCAAATGATAGAAGCTCTGCCTGAATCTGAAACCAATTCAGAGCTACTTCACACCATAACCAAGGGCATTGAGTCCAGTAACCAACACATTAAAGCTGCAGTGGACACTTTCGATACTTCTTCTCGAGCAGCAACAGCGGGCATTTGAACCCCTCGCCACTCTTGGTTACGTACTTAGGGCTTCACGAATGATGGCCCAGCAGCAGGTCATGGCCTTACCCTTTGACGGTATGTATCTGTTCGGACCCCAGATGTAACAAGCTTTGGAAGCCACACAGAAGACTAGGTCAGCCATTAAGATAGCTCAGCCCACACCCGCCCCCTCTTGGGGAGTGTGCCAATAAATGTCAGTTTCGTAACCGTCAGTCCTTTCCGGGCAAAGGCTGGGGGGCTTTAACAAAAGCCACACCCCGCAGCCACAAAAGAAAATGCAGCAGAAGGCACAAGCCCCCAAAGTGCCCAGTGCCACCTTCTGAGTTCTCGGCCCAGGTCCCACCTCAACTGCCCGAGGGGGACTCTTCCTTAGCAGTGGGAGGACATCTGACTCAGTTCTACGACTGGTGGAAGTCTATAAATATTAGACAAATGGGTCCTCTGGATAATCTGCAAGGGGTATTCGCTCACTCTTTCAGAACCCCCCCAACGATCAACCCCCCCAAATGACAGCCCAGACTGTTGGTAGTACAGTCAGACCTTCTTGCTTCCGAGGTGCAAGACCTTCTGAACAACAGGGCAGTAGAAGTAGTTCCGCTGGACCAACGAAACGCAGATTTCTACTCCCATTACTCTCTAGTTCCAAAGAAAACTGGAGGCTTGCGTCCCATTCTGGGTCTCAGAAAGTTAAACAAATTCCTTCACAAGGAAAAGTTCAAGATGATATCTCTAGGTACCCTTCTACCTTTGATTCATCAACACGATTGGCTAGCCTCCCTGGATATGCAGAATGCCTACCAACACATTCTTATATACCCAAAGCATCACAAATACCTGAGGTTTGTAGTGTTGGGTCAACATTATCAGTTCAGAGTCCTGCCCTTTTGGGCTATCCTCAGTGCTGCAAGTTTTTACAAAGTATTGTGCAATTCTCGCAGCACATCACAGGAAAATTGGAATTCAGGTGTTTCCATACCTGGATGATTGGCTTCTAGCAAGCCCTTCCAGGCAGGGAACTCTGGACGCCATAGCCAAAGCTTCAGACTTCCTCACATCCATGGGAGTCCTGCTAAATTGCAGCAAATCGCAGTTGCAGCTCTCCCAGAAACTCCTTTTCGTAGAAACTCTTCTGGATACCTCCTATGCGAAAAAGCTTTTCTTCCACAGGACAGAAGGAGCGATATTCTACAGATGGCCAGGTACATCAGAGAAAACAGCTCGGTTCGAGCTATCTCGATGCAACAGATGCTTGGTCTCATGGCATCCTTGTTGTTCACTGTACCTCTAGCTCGTCTCCACATGAGAACCTCTCAGTGGATGCTCAGTACTCAGCGGTCCCCAACCACTCACCCTCAGTCCTTTCCCATCAAGGTGACAGAACCTCTAAAGAGGTCACTCATCTGGTGGTCACAGGAGAATAACCTTTGGGAAGGGTATCCCTTTGCTCCTCTGGACCATCAGATCTCCATTATCACCGACACATCCCTGATGGGGTGGGGAGCTCACTGCCAGAAGCTCCACACCCAAGGTACGTGGACTCAGGACGAGTCCCAACTCCACATAAATGTCCTGGAAATGAGAGCCATCCTCTTTGCAGTCCGGGCCTTGAAGGACATACTCTTTCACAAGAATATTCTCCTGCAAGTGGACAACAAAGCAGTGATGTATTACATCAACAAACAGGGTGGTGCACACTCTTATCCATTATGCAGGGAAGCTATGAGAGTGTGGGAATGGTGCCTGGAGCACAAGGCTCCAATCCACGCAATTTACCTACCAGGCTTGCAGAACGAACTGGCAGACCGTCTCAGCAGGACAGAGGTAGAGCCTCACGAGTGGTTTCTCGACTCAACCATCGCTCAAGTCGCTCTTCAAAGAGTGGAGAACTCCAGACCTGGACCTCTTTGCATCCCTATTCAATGCAGAACTGCCTCTCTTCTGCTCCAGAAATCCGGGACCTGGCATTTTCTGTCAGGATGCATTCAGGTTGCGGTGAACAAAACGCTTTCTATACGCCTTTCCTCCTCTTCCTCTAATTCAGAGGGTGCTTCTTAGATTCGAGTCTTAGGGAGACTGAATTATTCTCATTGCTTCCTTCTGGCCTTGACAGATATGGTTCCCACTGCTCAACAGTCTGTCGGCAACCCCCCCCCCCGAAGCCACTTCCCCTTCAGATGAACCTTCTGACCCAGGGGCCTGTGGTCCATCCCAATCTGAAGGTGCTTCCTCTTCGGCTCCTGAGGAGACAGAGGTGAATAGGTTCAATGTTTCCCATAGGGTTTCAGATATTCTCTTGGCTGCATGTAAACCAGCTACTAGAAAAACCTACACAGCCAAGTGGAAGCGTTTCTCTCTCTGGTGTGCAAAATCCTCTTTGAGTCCTTTTTCCTGCCCACCAAATCAAGTCTTGAAGTACCTTTTAGACCTCTCAAATTCAGGTCTGCAGTACTCTGCTGTCAAAGTTCATCTCTGTGCCATTTCAGCTTATCGTGAGCTGGTACATTCCTTGTCTCTGGCTCAGTTGCCTGCAGTTAAGAGGTTTCTTAAGGGCATTCTGCATACCAGCCCTCCTATCAGATGTCCAGTCGCAGCCTGGGACATTAACCTTGTGCTAGACATGCTCACTCGGAAATCTTTCCAGCCTCTAGCTACCTACGAGTTGAAGTTCCTCACTTGGAAAACGGCCTTCCAGGTGGCCATCACTTCGGCTCATAGAGTTTCTGAAATACATGCTCAGGTCACAGACACTGTACACTGTATTTCACAAGGGCAAAGTAGTTCTTAGGACTCGCCCTAAGTTTCTTACCAAGGTTGTCTCAGAATTTCATTTAAACCAATCTTTAGTCCTACCTACTTTGCTAACGTCCAGAATGAAGGGGAACGTACCCTGCATTCTTTGGATGTTAAGAGAGCACTGTGATTCTATCTGGATAAAACAAAAGAAATTTGCAAGGCTCAACAACTGTTTTGTTTCCTTCAGTGAGACCCGGCTGGGTCAACCTGTCACTATTAGGTGCATTTCAGCATGGCTGGTAGCATGCCTCCACCACTGCTATTCTATGGCACAGGTTAAGCTAGAAGGCAGAGTGTATGCTCACTCTACTAGAGCAGTCACGGCGTCTCTGGCGGAAATCCACATTGTGCCCATTGCAGACATTTGCAGTGCAGCTACATGAAGCTCAGTGCATGCTTTCGTTAAGCACTGTGCTTTAGATGTCCATGCCAGATGACATCTGCCGTTTGGTAGGACTGTCCTTGACGGACTTCTGTCCTAAGTATGTGAACTCTTAGTTTCTCTTGCCGCTCATCCCAGGGGTTTGTTAGCTCGGTACTCTCCCATTAGTGTGAATGAGTGGTGAAGACTTTATGTCCAAGAAGACGTGACGTGGAACCTTTGTAAAAGAGCCCTGGGCTCAAAGGTAATTGTAATCCTAGAATTGAAATAAATAAATAAAGAAGATATGGAAATTAGATACCTACCGTAATTCTTGATCTTCTTAGACAAAGTCTCCACCACTCATTCACACACCCACTCGCCATCCCCTGAGCTCACATCTTCATTTTTGGTCTTCATTCCCTCAGTGGTTGGGCTGTGAAGACTTTATTGTTGATCTATCTTTCATGGGTCATTCGGACTATCTTATGTTCGCTTTTGTTAGGTTAGACCTCTAGGTTAATTACGCTGCACCTCCTCGGAAAAAAAGATACTGAGCCGGTTGAAGGGTCAAAGCTGAGGTAGTCTTTACTGCACAAGCCATGGTTCACGGCTCCGTCTCTGGCACCGACCCTCTCGAAAAGTTTGCTCCTGCTGGGTCCTAGCACCTCCGGCACAGATCCCATTAGTGTAAATGAGTGGTGGAGACTTCGTCCAAGAAGATCAAGAATTATGGTAGGTACATAATTTCCATATTCAGGAGAAAAACCTGCTTCAAGAGGTCTTCACAGTGGCACTGAGGGTTGAGGTGCTGGACGCCACACTTCATGCTGCGTCGGCAACCTGGGTTCGGTAACCAGCCTTGGTTCGGGGGTTGGCCCGGGGGGGAGCAGGGTTGAGCAGCCGCTTAGCAGCTCTCCTCTACCAGGGAGGAGTCTCGTCGCCTCCCACAGTCCCACTGCCCGCAGCTGGAGGCCTGAAGACCGTGCAGGTGGGCGGCATGCAGTGGGGAGAGCACTGCAGAACCACAGCATGCGTGCGCCACCAGACTCGTATGCGTGGTCATGGCACAAGGGGGAGAATACCAGAAAAATTGAGCTGGCAGGCTCCATGAAGCACTCGACTGCAATCCTGGTGATGGAATCAGGAGTTTGGGCAGATAAGAGTCCTCCAGCGTAGGGCCGCAGCCCTGCCTGCCAGCTCCCAGTACATAAAAACGTTTATTAAAAAAAGAAAACGTGTTTCAAGGTTTGCCTTTTGCCCCACAGGAGTTTTCAGTCCCCATCACCATGGATGCATCTCTGCTCGGCTGGAAAGCTCACTGCCAAGAATGCCACACTCGGGTGTGGAGCCAGGAGGAATCTCATCTGCACATCAGTGTTCTGGGGATGAGAGCAGTCCTGTCCGCTGTTCGGCCTTGGAGGAAGTCGTGTACTGCAAAGTAATTCTTTTTCAAACTGACAAAAAGGCTGTGATGTACTACATCAAGAAGCAAGGTGGGGCACACTCCTACCCTCTGTGCAGGGAAGCCATGAGAGGTATGAGAGTGATGCCTTGAGCATCATACTCTGGTTGAGGAAGACTGCCCACCAGGAATTCAGAACAACCTGTCAGATCACCTCAGCAGGAAAAAGGCAGAGCCACACGAATGGTTGCTCGCACCAAACGTGCAATTGCAATTTGACGAGTGGGGCAGTCCAGACCTGGACCTGTTTGCATCCCCACTCAATGCAAAACTGCCTCTATTCTGCTCCAGAAATCCAGAACCCGTCATTTTCTGTCTGGATGTATTCAGACTGCAGTGGACAAGACGCTTTCTGTATGCATTTCCACCTCTGCTGCTATTTCTGAGGGTGCCGCTCATATTAGCGGCACACAGGGATAAGATGGTTCTAATTGCTCAATACTGGCCTCAACAGATCTGTTTCCATTGATCAGCAAGTTGTCAGATGTTCCTCCAAGGCAGTTGCCTTTGCGAATAGACCTCCTGACCCAGGCACCCCGGTCCATCCCAACCTGCACTCCATTCATCTCCATATCTAGCTCCTGAGGAAGATAGAAGTGGTTAGGTTTAAAGTTTCTCAAGAATCTCAGTGATCCTCTTGGCAGTGGGTTAAGCCTTCCACCAGGAAGACTTACACCACTAAATGAAAGCGTTTCTTGATTTGGTGTGCTAAGTTCTATCTAGATCCATTTCATTGCCCACCAAATAAGGTGTTAGAGTACCTCTTAGAGCTTTTGAATGCAGGACTGCAGTATTCGATGATAAAGGTATACCTCTGTGCACTTTCTGCCTATCGTGAGCCAGTCCAGAATATGGCGCTGGCTCAGCTACCACTAGTCAAGAGGTTCCTCAAGGGCATTCTTCAGACAAAGCCTCTGGTTAACAAACTAGTGGCTGTATGGGACATTAATCTTGTGCTAAACGTACTTGCAAAACTTTTGAGCTTCTAGCCACATGTGACTTGAAGTTTCTCACCTGGAAGACTGCCTTTCTGGTAGCCATTACTTCAGCTTGCAAGGTCTCCGCCTTGGTCACAGAACCTCTGTATACTGTCTTTCAGAAAGACAGAGTGGTACTCCTTACTTACCCTAATTTTTTACCCAAAGTAGTTTAGGAATTCCACCTAAACTAACCCTTGGTTCTTCCCACTTATTTCTCTAACTTCCAGAATGAGGGGGAATGCACCCTTCACTCTTTGGTTGTTAAAAGATCCCTTTGGTTCTATATTGATAACACAAAGGACATCCACAAATCCAAGCACCTCTTCATGTCCTTCAATGCTGCCCGACTGGGCCAGCCAGTGGCCTTTAGATGCATTTTGACTTGGATAGTGGCATGCCTTCGACATTGCTACTCTATGGTGCAGGTCAAGTTGGAAGGCCAGGTGTACGCCCACACTACCAGGGTGGTATCATCCCTGGCAGACATCTCTGTTCCCATTGCCGATATTTGCAAAGTGGCTACTTGGAGCTTGGTGCATACATTTGTAAAGCATTACAGTCTGGATGTCCATGCCAGACAGCATGCTTCCTTTGACAGAACAATCCTTAATGCAATTCTGTCCTGAGTGAGCTCTGTCTCCTGCCGCCCTGCTCAGGGGGATTGGTTTAGCTTGGTACTTCAACCCAGTAGCATGAATAAACGATGAAGACCTTAAGTCCAGGAAGATAGGAAAATTACATACCTACAAGTCTTCACCGTTTATTCATATGCCCACCCACCATTCCCCGGGCTCACTCATTGTGTTCCTGGTTTTCCCTCCCTCCCTCGTTGCTTGGGCTATGAAGACATTGTCTTAATTGACCCTTCTTTTATGGGTCAAATAAGGGCTGTCTTATGCCCTTGTCAAGCTAGGTGTTCATCTAGTTTTATTTACACTGCACCTCCTCGGTCAAAAAGGTACTGAGGTGGTTGGAAGGACACCGCCGAGGTAGCCTACACAGGTGCGAGCTAATCTCATGGTGCTACGCATGCATGATCCTACCACTGCACTGGTCCTCCTGAAGATTTTTGGCTCCCACGGGGACCTAGCACCTCCGGTTAGAACCCAGTAGTATGAATAAATGGTGAAGACTTGTCCAAGAAGAGCAAGAATTATGGTAGGTTCGTAATTTTCATTTTTGGTGATAAAATAAATTATTAAAGAGCTGGTGACACGTTCAGGACAGATTTAACAAAACATAATATTTAGTCACTCTCCAGCTTGTATTTCCCATTACTTCTGTATTCCTCTTCCCCATTATTTAGTAGTAAGGTCATATGCATGAAAACAGGATCTTTGCTCCTGAAGCGTTCATCTATTTCTGCTGCTTTCTTCCTACGTGAAGTCATAGACTTGTAACCTCTCAGTTATTCCCATGGGAACACATTGTGATGTCACAACAGAGGATTATGACTTGAAATAGGCAGTAGGCTTTAGAGGCAGATGAAGTCAAAATGAACTCTAAGGGACAATTGTCATATTCATACACATTTCTTTAGTAATAAGTTATGGAGAGGAAAAATGTGTGAACTATAAATGGAATGTAAGCAGAATTGTACCTAATTATTACAATATAACCTCGATTATCCGACCCCCCATTATCTGAACCTCTGGATTATCTGAACTAGTACCATGTCCCCCAAGCTAATAGGAACATGGTGATAAGGACTCTTGATTTTACAAACCCTTCGATTATCCGAACTAATCTTACGTCCCCCATTGAGTTCAGATAATCGAGGTTGTACTGTATGTTTTTTAAAGTTTTTTCTTTGAGGCATCAGTAGCTCTTTAAGAAGTAAAGTTTACAGATCACCATGCTCCCTATGATATTGCATCAAAAATGGTAAATTGGCCATCTTCTACATTTTCGAATTTGACTTTTTTTATGAAAAATGCCGTTGTTAGAGCTATGTATCTCAATTTATGAAGCTGTATTAAATCTGTGACTATTATTAGGTATAAATAAGCAATAACGGGTTCTCCAGCAATGATATCTGTTCAGTAATGGGCTGCCAAACCACACAAATCTGAGAAATTGGTAATGTTGTGCCAAAACTGCAATTTGGTATTAAAAAAACACCCGTAACTCAAACAGTATAATAAGTATTGTCAAAAGAAAGGCATCATTTTAAAGGTCTTACGTTTATTATTTAGAATACTTTTAAACCATTTCTATTTCTACAAAATTAGTGCTAGTACCTATTGTAAAAAAATCTTTCTTTTTTGTTTCAGCATTCTTCAGGAAGAAGTAGCAGAAGTCTTAAGAGCAACAGCAGTCAAGTTCAGAAAGTACAACAGGTAAATTATTTTTTTACTAGGCCTGTTTTTTCAATACCATTTTTACAAGATCTGTTTTGCAATATCCTTTTATATTACTTTCAGTGTCTGCCCCTTAGCATACGGAAAACACAATTCCAGTCCTGGCGGAAGATTATAAGCAAGTACATCTGGAATTCGAAGAGACCTCGGATTATACAAACAGATAAAACTGTTGTAGGCAGAGCACTTCCAGACTTAGAAAAGGTACTTAAGTGCTGGAAGAAATTAGATTTTTATTCAAAAGCAGTACTACAATGCCATTGCAATAGTTTATATATTATGCCAGTGTTACCAGATGAATTGATTAGGAACTATTTGGTTACAATGCTTATGGTATGTCGTGATTTGTTGGCTGTACCCAAGTGTTTCAGTAAACCTGAATTAAAAAAACAAAGTGAACACAGCTAAAAATTAGAATTACTAGTAGCTTACAGTTGGTTATAGGAAGGTGAGTGAAAAAATAGTACAAAGTGGACTTGCATTAGTGATATAAATTAGTAAGAGTGCATCAGTCTTTTATCCATTAACCCTGTGGCCATTTTTGTAAACAGGAAGAGGAGGAAGAGGAAATGATGTTCCCATTTAATTTGGATGAGTTTGTCGCTTTGGATGAGTTTGTCGCTGTTGATGAGGTTGAGGATGAGTTAAATGAAGAGCCTCCAATGCAGTCTGACATTGGGAAGGAGACAAAAGATGTTTCCAGAGATTTACCTTCTTCTGCTTCTGTCAGAAGAGAGCCTCCAATGCAACCCAGCACACCAAAAGGGGAAAGCAAGGATGTTTCCAAATATTTACTTTCCTCTACTGCTTGTGTCAAAAAGCCTTCTGTGCAGTCAGACATCAGCAAAGAAGAAATCAAAGATGTTCCTGAAAGATTACCTTCTTTGGCTCCAAGTCAGGCAAAGAAAACTCATTTGCATCTTGACACCGCCAGAGTAGAAGGCATGCAGGTTTCAGAAGATGTGCTTTCCTTTTCTTCTAATGTCACAAAAGAGCCTTCTTTGCACCCCAGCAGTTCAAAAGAGATAAGTAAGGACGTTTCTGAAGACTTACCTTCAGCTCCTAGTGTAACAAAAGAGCTTCTTTTGAAACCTGACACCCCAAAAGAGAAAAGTAAGGATGTTTCTGAAGATGTACCTTCATCTGCTACTAGTATCACAAACCAATCTCCCATGCAACCTGATATTCCAAAAGAGAAAAGTAAGGACATTTCTGGAAATCTAACTGCCTCTGCAGTATGAAAGAGCCACCAATGCAACCTGACAACCCAAATGAAAAACATAAGGCTGCTTCAAGACAGGGTTTCTCAAATGGTGAGGCCAGCCTCCCTGGGGATGCCCCAACCTGTTCCAGGGGAGGCTCAAGCAAGTCTGAGAAATACTGTATTTAAATTTTGAGTTTTATGTGTTTTGTGCAAAGGGCTGACACAAACTGAAGGAGAATAATAGTGAGTGAATTTTATTTATTTACAAACTAGTGACCAGGAAAGGCACAGTGAGCCATGGCTCATTTCAGATGTACATGGGAAAAGTTAGGTGAATACAATTCAAAAGGTAACCGTACAAAACAGTCAAGCAATACAAAATGAACAGTAATGCAGACAGATAGGATTGATGTGCAAATAATAAGAGGTAACAATTGAACAATTAGACTGGTGGCAGAATGGCTCAAATATAAGGGTTAAGCAGAGAGGTACTAGGAGTAAGAGCAGGAGGGAGGAAAGGATCCCCGAGAAGTTACTTTAAGGGCAGGGTTAGGGGGCGGAAGGGAGAGGTAGGTAGGGAAGACAAACGGAGACAGCTGTCTGACCCATGAAGATATTGCAACAAGGAGTAACAAAGGTTCGAGAGTCAAAATAACAGAGTAGTCTGTCCTTGGGGTGGGGGGGTACAATAAGCTGAATTAAATGAGAATAATTTCAGCCAAGTACTTAAAGGAGTTTCATGTTATTCTTGGTGTATTGTGGAAAGTATAATATTTTCCTGTGGGGAGGCCCAAGATTAATTCCATATTTGGGGGAGGCTTAAGATCTTTTCCATGGCTTTGAGGAGGCTTACTGTGATAAAGTCTGAGAACTAATGCTTCGGAAGATACGGCTCCCTTTGTCAACAAAGAACCTCTTACACAGCATGACATTCCAAAAGAGAAAAGTTGAGATGTATCTAAAGATGTGCATACATCTAGAGTCACAAAAGAGCCTCCTTTGCTGTCTGACACACCAAAAGCAAAAACAGGATGCTTCAGAAGATATACCTTCCTGTGCTCCCAATGCCTTGTCTGCCTTAAAGCCTGGCACACCAAAAGGGAAAAAAAGAACAGTTCCTCAAGATTCTCCTTCCTCTGTGCCTAGTGCAAAAAAAAGCCTCCCTTGTAACACAGAACCCTAAAGGGGAAAAGAAAGGATATTCCCAAAGATTTACCTTCCTCTGCTCCTAGTGCCAAAATAAAGAAAAGTGCTACTACTACCAAAGACAATTTAGCCTTTGTCACTTTGGGTGAGATCGGAGAGGAGGAGGATTCTGCTGTACCAACTGAAAATACATTTCCAGGCTCACAGAGGAAAAAGGGCAGGTGCTGGTAACAGTGAATGAAAATCGGCCAGACAAGGATCTTCTTTCAGAGACAGAAAAAAAAACACATGTATTTGTGACATTAGATGAGGCGGGTGACGAGGATGAGGTTGCCCCACTGATGTCTAAAGATAGTACTTCATAACACAAAGATCCATCTTGGAGCCTGCAGGAATTTCCTGCATACTACACAAGTTCGGCTGCATTGACTTGACTTTGTGGATTTTGCTCCCAGGTCATCACTGTAAGTCGTATAAAAATAGAAAGGTTATAAAGCTTGAATTCATACATGTAGTGTCCTTTCGGTTTTTATACCATAAATGCAAATGAAAAAAATCTCTTTGTCCAGATATTGTTGGAAAATGCTAAAAATGAAGCTAAGAACCCATTTATCATTGTTATGTTTACCAAATATAATTTCAGAATGATGATTAAGAAATAACATTTTAAAGGGTTCTCTTCTAGTATTAACTACTACTAGGTCATTTTGAGCCATCATATATGATTTTGATCAAGTCTTAAGTAATGTTCTGCTTTTTTCTTTTTTTTTTATTAGTTGTTTAGCCAGGAGTAGTACACTAAGCTGAAAGCTTTGTTACAGGTGTGACCTGGGAGCATAGGGAAGTTAAGTGACTTGCTCAGGGTCACACAGTATGCAAGTGGAAGCTGTGGGATTCAAACCCAGGTCTGGTCTGCTGGATGTCACCAGATTTGCAGCTCGGAGCCTTAAACCACTGCGCTATACTGCCTCCCAAATACAATTTAAAGCAGCATAAATTTAGAGATTTAAATACAATTGATAGGGATCCATATTGTGGTTTCTGATGTGATAACTCTATTATGGACTTTTTCTGAGATAGCTTTCTTACCTTTGAAATAATTTATGTTCTTTTATTAGTTTTATATATTTTTTTCATTGTATTACAGAAGTCTGTAGCCCCTTATATGTGAAGTATAGGATGTGTGTGTTTCTCTTTTCTTTCTCATAAGAAAGCCTAATGAAAAGTTACTTTAAAACTGGATTGTTGAATATAAAGTTGAGGCACTTTATGATGTAATTGTGATGTCACACATTGTTATGAATTTAAGAGGCTGTCCTTCACCAACCACCCGCCCCGTGATGAAGCCTTACATGGCGAAGTGACGGTGCAGCTGGTGAGACAGACGCGTTTGATTTCAGTGTTGAATGGAAATTTGTTCCTATTAAAACTATTAGTTTTGCATGCCTTGTGTGGAGTCCCTTCATTGTAGTTATTCATGAACTCCTTGCTCTGGAGTGCTGGTGTGATTGTGTAAGTGCTCCTAGTTATCAAGCCTGCCTTGCAGCTTGGCACACCAAAAGAGAAAAGAAGAGCAGTTCTTGAAGATTCACCTTCCTCAGTGCCTAATGCAAAAAAAGAATCTCCCTTGCAACACAAAACTCTAAAAGGAAAAGAGGATGTTCCCAAAGATTTACCTTCCTCTGCTTCTGGTGCCAAAAAAAAGAAAAATGCAAACATTACCGAGGACGATTTAGCCTTTGTGAATTTGGATGAGATCGGAGAGGAGGAGGATTCTGCTGTACCAACTGAAAATACAATTCCAGTCTGCCAGAATGAAGGGCAGGTGCTAGTAACATTGGATGAAATTGGGCCAGATGTTCTTTTTTCAGAGGTAGACGAAAGCCCACACGTTCTTGTGACATTCGATGAGGTGGGTGATGAGGATGAGGTTAACCCACTGATGTCTAAAGATAGTACGTCACAAGACAAAGATCAAGCAGAGGATTACCTTGGTTCACAAAGAGCAGGCGGACAACCCCTGGTTACTCTAGATGAAATAGGAGAAGAGGACGACGAATATGTCTCAACATACTAGGTTGCCTGTCTTGACTGAGAATGCAGGAGTCCGCACCAAAGCAGAAAAGTCAGTTGAAGAACAGAAAGCTGTTACAGAAGATTTGTTGGGTAGCACAGAGATAACATTACATCTGTGCTTAAAGAGACTTCACTTGTTACAGTTGATGAAATATAGGGAGACGAATCAGACGAACCTCTTGGAACTTCGGATGAAACTACTGAAGAAGATTATGGTTGGGTTTTTTTGCAGTAGTTTTAAGGATGACATGAACTTTGTTACTGTAGATGAGGTAGGAAAGGATGACTAGGACCAAACAGCCGAATTAGAAACATCAACAGTAGATGAATGCCAGTTTGAAGATATGTCTTCACCTAGTATTAAGGAACCAACAAAAAAAAAATTGGGCAGACCAAGAGGGAAGAAGAGTAAGCAAGCTCCAGGTAATCA
This sequence comes from Neoceratodus forsteri, assembly GCA_016271365.2. Taxonomy (NCBI): domain Eukaryota; kingdom Metazoa; phylum Chordata; order Ceratodontiformes; family Ceratodontidae; genus Neoceratodus; species Neoceratodus forsteri. The sequence continues at coordinate 717,352,839 of CM057454.1, read as the reverse complement.
GTGCTACTTATGATGCACCAATCAGAAGCTGAAAATTTCAGGTTTTACAGATTTTGCAATGTATTTATAGATCTTACTTCGGGGGGCTCTTGCAGCAGGCAACACCAGTAGGACTAAGTTGCCAGGCACTAGGACCACACGGAAAACTTCTAGCTAGTAGTCTGCAGTGGGGGACTGCCCCCATCGTCAGCACGCCATCTGTCCTATGGTATAAAAGGGGCAGTCCCCCAGACTTACCTAAGGTTCTTTTCCCAGCATCGACCCATGCACATTGGACCTTCATGGATGCCAGCTTCAGTCGGCCACCATTTTCTTTCTGCTTTACACCGTGATTCTTTTTTCTTTCGAGTTAAACATTGTTTTTTGTTTTTGTTTATGTCTTCTTCTCCAGCTTCGTCTTCTGACCAGCCTACAAAGTGTGCCTGCTGCAAGCAGCTCCCTTCCGGGGATGGCCACACTTCTTGCCAGCACTTCAACCCGCCACAAGGGGATGCCAGTTGAGGACCCTCCAGAGCTTCTTGATACAGATCTTTGGGGCAGCGAACTTCGTCCCTTTCCTCCCAGCCCCTGTTGCTTAGACCATTGTTCCTACGGGTCCTCAGCTAAATGGCTGGGGTTGTCTCCTTGAGCAACAAGTGTTTGCCAGTCACACTGCCCCCCCCCCGGTCTTGCTGTTGCCGTCGGTCCCCGTTTCCAGGGCCGATGCCTCTCGGCATCGCCCAGAGCAAGCACCCACCTCCTCCTCCTCCTCTCGGGTGGCGCCTTTGCCTCCATCTCAGTGGAACTCCCATCTGCAAGAGCCCGCTTCTCCTTCAGAGGCTGCGCCGGCTGTTTCGCCAGGCCGGCGTCAGCCATCACCTGTCAGGCCAACACCCACAGTGCCGTCACCTGCACCGCCAGTGCCTCAGCTGTCGTCACCTCCACCTCTACCAGCACTGCAGTCAACACCGGCTGGCCCTTTGGTTAATCCCCAGCCGGTGCTTGCGGGTCCAATGCCTGGGTACACGACCCCTCAGGGACTAACAGGGTATCCGTCACTTCAGGGGCTGACACAAGGGTACCTGACTCCTAAACGCCTGATGCCTGGGTACCCAACACCTCAGGGACCAGCACATGGGTTCCCAACACCACCTCCTCATGTATTGTTACCCACAGTATAATCCACCTTCTTTGGTGGATTATAACGCATTGTTTTCAGCCTGCTGGACTTTTGTGAAGGATAAGGATACCCCCAGGAGGTCTGCCACTCCTCCTCCTCCTACTCTGGACCCTCCTCCAGACACTTGCTGGGCAGGATCCAGTCTCCAGCATCTGCTGCCGGTCACAAAGACCGAAGTAGGGAGGACTGTCACCTGTTGACGCCATTCCCAAAGAGTGACCAATCTGGAGAGGATTCTTCCTCTTCAGAGGCCTCAGAGGATTCCAGGTACCCTTCCGACACTAAGCCCCTCAAGGAAATCCCCCCCCCCCAGACAGTCCTTCATTTTTGGACGTGATGCAGCATGTACAATCCCTGATGGGATGGGAAACAGAGCAGTTAGATTCTGAGCATTGACGCCTGTCATTCTACCTCTGCAAAAAGGAGACCCTCCCTCTGGTAGTACCTCCCCTCATTGATTCATATGAGAACGTCACTATGAGGACCTGAAAGCATCCTTCTTCCACCCCTGACTTGGCCAAGAAGGCGGACCACCTTTACCATGCTCCCATGGGTAAACCCTATTTCGGCAAGCAGCCTGAGGTGGACTCTGTAGTCATGAATGCAGCCCATGGCAGCACTAAAAAACTCGGGCACCTCAGTACCCATCCTCCTGACAAGGAGTCTCACCAAATTGACCAGTTTAGCTAGCGAGTTTATGCTTCTGCCCCTCTGGCCATCCAGACTTAGAATTACCTGCCCCATATGGTACAGTACCAGAATGCTCAATGGAACCAGGCCAGGGACCTGGTGCAAGCCCTTTCAGAGAACTCTACAAAAGCTCATCTGGCTTGGACATGGGCAGCCATGTGCCTAGGGTTGCCTATGACACCGTTGATGCAGCCGGGTGAGCAGCAGCGGCAGGGTCTGCATCCGTCGTCACTCCTAGCTCAGGTGTCGGGGTTCACCCCTGATGTTCCGGCTAAAATCCTGGATGCCCCTTTTTGGGGTTCCATCCTTTTTGGCAGAGATGCCCAGAATGTACAGGGCTTGAAATAATGGGCTCAAGGGTACATTTTCACTGAAAATGCAGGTGGCGTAGCTTACGTTTCCAGATCAAATGTTACATTTCCATATATGAAATAATAGAAAATGATAAATATTAACAGACACAGTAGAGCGAGTCTAGGAACACAGTTTATGCCTCCTCTTCACTATCTCCCTCAGAGGAACTGAGAGGAACACACAGTAGCTCAGATTTTTACTCTAGAAGGAAATATTCCCCTTAATGTAGGACAATGTCCTCTTTCTGTGCATGAATTTGTGTTTTTTTTTTATCTACCACAGAGTTAGATTTCCCTTCAAGTTAGCAACAAGTCTTCAGAAATCAATTAAAATAGGCAGTGATCTGGTTTTATTATTTGCACAGCAGCTCTTCCTGATTGTACAGTCAAAGATTTTTTTTTTTTTTTGTACAGTCTAAAATATATTTTTTTTCTACAAGAGTCTGTTCTGACTTTTCTAGGAAAAAGCCTGTCTGTGCAGGCATATAAAGATCACTGCTGCTTCATTTGTACCCTGACCACCTCACTACTCGATGGACCCACCAAGTTCCCAAGTCCCCACTTGCCAAACGAAAAAAATATATACTGTTTACTCAGTACAGCAAATCCTGACTGCACTCAAGAGGATGTTTTACCCACACTCAGTACAGATCCTTGTTTATTTGTCCCCCAACCACTAGAGTACTCCCGACTTACTTCGTCTTTTTTGCAAAAAAAAAAAATATATATATATATATTTGTTTTTCTCAGTGCTGCAGCTATTACTGAATGCTGCACACTGACAGAGATCGATCTTTTTTTCCCCATCAACAAATACAGCTTCTTCCTTGATACTATACACAAAGACTTGGCAAACTAAACAGGCAGCTCCTACCTCTCTGGCTGCCATCTTACTACCACGGCAACTCTTGGTCCACACAGCAGGAAGAGATCCTGACCAGCCAGTCGGTGAAGGCAGCAGTAGTGAGTCACATGGGTCACGTAATGGCAAGGACCCACAGCTGTCCAAGGAGCACCTGCTTGCAGCAACGGAGTCTGCCCCAAACCCTGACAGCCCGCACAGGAAGGATAGGATGGCGTGTTCCCCCCGCCAGAGACCTGAAGCAACTGCGCAGCCATGGAGAGACTTGCTCACATGCTCCACTTACAGACAAAAAACTGCAAGTAGCATATATGCAACAGCATTTGCAGATGGAATTGCTGATCTGTAGCTTACATTTCCTTCAGCCAGACTGCATTTCCACGGAAATATGGAAAGGCTATATTTTTCAAGCCCTGATGTAGTCTCCTTCCTACAGGAGTCAGATAAGGCCTTAAGGTTAGTACATTCTAAGTACCGCTTGCAACCCACGTCCTCCCAAAGTCAGTCCTTTTGCCAGCACCACAGACAGCAGTCCAAGGGCCAGCAGCGGAAAGGTGCATTCAAGTGCAAGGCTTCCTCCCAGTCAGCTGGACCTTCCGCCCCTAGGGCCCGCAGAGAGTCCCCAGCCACCCTGCCCACCCCTGGTTCTGCAGCCTGACTCCTTGCCTGACCCCCCCTCCAGCAGTGGCTGGGGGGGCGGTAAGGGGCCACTTTTCCCTACACCTAGAGGGCTGGCGCACCATGACATCAGCTCGATAGGTGCTCCAGGTCATCGAAAGGGATCACACCCTTGAATTTCTAGAGGTTCCCCCATAAATCCCTCCCTTGCACTCCCATTACCCTCAGGCCCACATCATCCTCATCCAGGAGGAGATTCAGGCACTCCTGCATAAAAGTACCATAGAGCCAGTTCTGGCACAAAGAGGAAAGGGATTCTGTTCCCACTTCTTTCTAGTCTCCAAGAAAACAGGGGACTTGAGACCGATTGTGGATCTCAGTCATCTGAGCCTCTACATACAGTACAAGTGCTATAGAATGGTCACTCTGCAGGAGTTCTTGCCCTTTCTTCACCACGGGGACTGGCTATGTTTTCTAGACATGCAGGATACCTATATCTATATCCGGGATCTTCCCACCCCACCGCCGGCCCCTCCATTTTTGTTTTCAGGGGGGCCACTTTCAGTTTTGTGCTCTCCCTTTTTGCCTTTCCCTCAGCTCCCCAAGTCTTTACCAAATGCCTAGCAGTGGTGGCTGTGGTTCTTTGGAGACAGGGCTTTTATGTCTTCCCCTATCTGGACGATTGAGTGTTGACAGCCCCCTGCAGGGTTCAGTTGATTCAGACCACGGAATCTACCTTTCAGTTATTTTAAGTCCTGAGGATTACTGGAAACCTGCCCAAGTCTTGTCTCTCGCTGAGCTAGCACCTCCAGTACATAGGAGCGGTCCCAGACTCACCCAGGGCTGAGCCTTCCTGCCACAGGACAGGGTGGAGTGTCTAATGCCTCAGGCCTGGCTGGTATCCACCTCCTGACAAGTTCCAGCCAGATCTTTCCTTCGCCTGCTGGGGCACATGGCAGCAGCTGTAGCTATGGTTCCCCTGGCCCGCTTGCACACGAGTCCCTCAATGGACCCTCCAGGTTCAGTGGGACCAATGTACCGATGACCTAGATCAACCAGTACTAGTCTCCTGTCTGGTGAGATAGACCCTGGAGTGGTGGCAGAACCCCTCCAATCTCCTCAAGGGGGATCCTTTCTTCATGGTATCCCTGCAAGCAGATCCTCACTTCAGATGCCTTGGGCCTGGGCTGGGGTGCCCATTTGGCTGACCGCCAGACTTGGGGGTCTTGGTCCGAGTCAGAGCAGCATCTTCACAACAATGTGCTGGAGATGTGGGCACTTCCTCATGCTGTGCAAGCCTTCCAGACCCACTTTCTTTCAGCCCCGCTATTGATACAGACAGACAACATGTCTGTAGTCTGTTGTATCAACAAACAGGGAGAGGCGCACTCTTACTCCCTTTGCAGTAAGGCCATGGGAGTCTGGTATTGGGCCATAAATATCTGGAATTATCTGCAATACATGTTCCAGGCATCCAAAACCTCCTGGCCAACAGCCTGAGCAGATCCAGGTTGAGGGCTCTCGAGTTTGAATTCCTATCCTCTGTGGTCGAGGACCTCTTCAGCAGGTGGGTTAATTCAGAGATGGACCTTTTTGCATCCCCACTCAATGCAAAACTGCCCAGTTTCAGCTCACTTGATCACTTGCTCTCCTTGGAGCAGGGCACTCTGGTCCATCCAGACCCAAGTTGCTTCATCTTCTTGCATGGCTCCTGCAGACTTCACTATCGCCCACTTTGGAGTCTCTTCCCGGTGGCAGATGTCCTGGTGAACGCCAAGAAACCTACTACAAGAGCTACCTATGCCATGAAGTGGAAGTGCTTCTCCATCTGGGCCACCACATAGAAACATAGACTTTGACGGCAGATAAGGACCACTTGGCCCACCCAGTCTGCCCATTTCCCTACCTACTGGATAAGCTGCAGATTCTAATTAACCAACAGCCTATTTCCTGCAACCCCCCACTATAATTGCCTTATGTCTGTCCCATGCATGTTTGAATTCCTCCACTGTTTTAGACCCCAACCTCTCAGGAAAGGCGGTTCCATCGTCCACCACTCTCTTAAGTGAAAAAGAATTTCCTCACATTACCCTAGGCAGTCCCCTCTAACTTTGTTGTCCCCTTGTTCTTACACATCTCTTTTTCTGAAAGATGCTACCCTCCTGGACTTTGTTGATTCCCTTGAGGTACTTGAAAGTTTCTATCATGTCCCCTGTCCCTCCTTTCATCAAGGGTATACATATTAAGCTCTCTCAGTCTCTCTTCATATGGTTTCTGATGTAGACCCTGCACCATTTAGTTCCCTCCTCTGGACTGCTTCCATCCTGTCTATGTCCTTGCATAGATGAGGTCTCCAAACTGCACGCAGTACTCAGATGGGGTCTCACCAACTGTCTGTATAGAGGGATAACCACTTCCCTTTTTCTACTTGTGATGCCCCTCCCTATGCATCCCAGCATCCCCCTGGCTTTCCCTACCGACTTCTCACATTGCATACCCACCTTTAGGTCATCTGATATGACTACACCCAGATCCCTTTCCATTATTGTTGTTAATACCTCCCCTGCTATTGTGTACTCTTCTCCTGGATTTTTATTTCCCAGGTGCATTACTTTGCACTTCTTTGCATTGAATCTAAGTTGCCATATGTCTGACCATTCCTCCAACCTTGCCAAGTCCCTTCTCATCCTTTCTACCCCCCCTTGTGTATCAACTCTGTTACAGATCTTTGTGTCATCCGCAAAGAGGCATACCTTTCCTTCCAGACCCTCTGCAGTGTCACCTATAAAGACGTTAAAGAGGACTGGACCCAGTACTGAGCCCTGAGGTACTCCACTAGTAACCCCCCTTTCTTCAGAATGAGTTCCATTCACTATTCCCTTCTTTGTCCTGTTGTGCAGCCAGTTTTCTACCCAGGCTACCACCCTGGGACCCACTCCCAGGCTGGCTAACTTGATTATTAATTTTTGTGTGGGACTGTGTCAAATGCCTTGCTAAAGTCTAGGTAGGCCATATCCACAGCCCCTCCCTGGTCTATTACTTTGGTCACCCAGTCAAAGAAATCAATTAGATTTGTCTGACATGACCTTCCTGCTGTGAATCCATGCTGCTTTGGGTCCAGTGCCCCACTGGCCTCTAGGTACTCAACAATTCTTTCTTTCAGAAGTGATTTCATCATTTTCCCCACCACTGAGGTCAAACTAACAGGTCTGTAGTTTCCTGCTTCTGCCTTGCTCCCACTTTTGTGAAGGGGAATCACATCTGCCCTCCTCCAGTCCTCAGGTACCACCCCATCTTCCCATGATTTGTTAAAAAGTGTGGTTAGTGGTGTCACTAGGTCCTCCCTTAGCTCTTTTAGGATTCTAGGGTGAATCCGTCAGGCCCCATTGCTTTGTCCACCTTGAGTTTTAGAAGTTCTTTCAGTACTCTTTCTTCTTTAAATGGACTGGTATCAACCCCACTATCCAGAGTGCTTCTGCTGTTTGGTTTAGGTAACTCCTCCTCTTCTTCTTTTGTGAAAACTGAGCAAAAGTATTCATTCATTATCTCTGCCTTTTCACTGTCTCCCTCTGCCCACCTCCCCTCTCCTTTATTAATCTTCCCTATCCCTCCCTTAACCTTTCTATGTTCCCTAATGTACCTATAAAAGGTTTTATCCCCCTTCTTAACTGAGTTGGCTATCCTTTCCTCGGTTTGGGCCTTTGCTTTTCTGACTGCCTTCCCCACTTCTTTCTGCTTTAATTGATACTGTTCCCTGTCGTGCTCCGTCTGTGATTCCTTATACTTCTTGAATGCAGCCTTTTTCTCCTTAACCTTCCCTGACACTTCTTTTGAGAGCCAAAGTGGTTTTTTATTCCGCTTTGTTTTCTTTATTTGTTTCACACAAAGGCTTGTTGCCTCCATGATGGCAGTTTTGATTTTTCTCCATTGTTCTTCCACCCCTCCTTTCTGGCCATTTGCTAATGCATTCCTCAGGTATTCACCCATTTTGCCAAAGTCAGCCCTTCTAAAGTCCAGTATCCTTGTATTTGTATGGCTTGTCTCCATGGTTGTGTTTATTGTGAAGCACACTGTGCAGTGGTCGCTTGTTCCCAGGTGTCTATTGACTTCTAAGTTTGTGATCCTCTCTCCATTTGAGAGTACCAGGTCTAATATTGCTCCCTCCCGAGTGGGTTCCACCACTAGCTGTCTAAGGCATGCTCCCTGTAGGGCATCGAGAATGACCCTGCTCTTGGATGTGGCTGCAGTCCATGTTGCCCAGTTAACATCTGGCATATTCAGGTCCCCCATCAACAGTATCTCCCCTTTTTCAGCCATTTTGAGAATGCCCTCTATCATTTTCTTGTCCATTTCCTCCCCTTGAGACGGGGGGGTCTGTATACAACCCCTGTGCGGATTGTGAAGCCATTCCCTGTCTCCAATGTGACCCAGAGTTCCTCTTGTCCTCCCCCTTTACTTTTAGTTCTGTTACTTTGACCCCTTCCCTATGTAGAGAGCTACTCCACCTCCTCTTTACCCTCCCTGTCCTTCTGTAGATTGTGCATTCTGGTATGTTGACATCCCAGTCATGGTTCTCCGTGTACCATGTTTCTGTGACTGCTACAATATCCAAGTGTTCCACTTCCATCAGGGCTACTAGCTCTGGAAGTTTGTTTCCAAGACTACAGGCATTGGTACTCATTGCCCTCCATTTAATGTTGGCTTTATCCTTTTTTACCCCATCCCTGCTCCTATTGCCCTTGCCCATTTTTCCATGTACCCCTGTCCTGCCCTCTGTCAAGCTCTGTACCTCAGTGTTTACCCTACTACCTGCCATGCTTTGCGGGGGGAGGCTTGAACTTTCCTGTTTTCTATCAGCACCTCCCCCCTTGGCTAGTTTAAAAGCTTGCCAAGGAAGCCTTTAAACCTGTCACCTAGGAGCGTGTTTCCTTCCTGGACAGATGCAGACCATCATGCCAGTATAGACCTTCATCTCTCCAGGTGGACCCTCAGTCCCCAATGAAGCCAAAACCCTGTGCTCTGCACCAGTTTTGCAACCATTCATTAAACCACATGGTGTGCAGTACCCTAGCCTCACCCCTGCCATAGACTCCCAGCACCTCTGAGAAGGTGTGCCTTCTCGCTGCAGGCACACTTCGAGAAGCAGTGAGAAGGCATTTGGATCCCTTCACCTGTTGGGTGTACCTCATTCTATAGTACCTCTTGTCCCTTTCGGACTCAGGCCTGGAGTACTCATCGCAGAAGGGGCACCTTTCCGCCATCTCTGTGTACCTTGCACCCATTGAGGGCAAGGCTGTTGCCCATCTGGAACTTTCCCATGCTTTCTTGCAGGGTAGTTTACATTTGAAACCTACTATTAGGTATCCTGTCCCGCCATGAGATCTTTTTTATGTTGGAAAAGCTTATTTTGCCTCCCTTTGAGCCAGTCACAAGCTGCAAGCTACATTTTCTGTCGTGGGAAGTATTGCTCTTGCAGCAGATAACACCGTTAGCACTAAGCCACCAGGTGCTAGGACCACACAGCAAAATTCCAGCTAGCAGTCTATAGCAGGGGACTACCCCCGATGTTGGCACGCTGATATCTGCATATGGTATAAAAGAGATGGTCCCCCAGCCCATCCTCACTTCTTTTCCTGCTGTCGACCCATGCGAGTCAGACCTCCACAGATGCCTGCTTCAGTTGACTGCCATTTTACTCACAGTTTACCGGCGATTTCTTTATTTTCTTTACTGACTCACGGTAATCCTTATTTTTGGTATTTCTTACTGTTTTTTGCATATCTTCTTCTCTAGCTATGTCTTCAGACCGGCGATCGAAGTGTGCCTGCAGCAAGCAGCTTTCCTCCAAGGATGGACACTCTTCTTGCCTGCTCTGCTTAGGCCCTGACCATGACACCGAGGCCTGCCAGGACTTCAGCCAGGCCACACAGAGATGCCATTTGAAGATCCTCCAAAAGTTCCTGCTGCAGCAGAAATTGAACACAATGAAGAAGGAGCTCCAAGGCAAATGTTCCTCTTCTTCCCCAGCATCTGTGGCATCGACTTCTTCCTCCACCCTGAAAGAGAAGAAGTCCAGTGCAAAGCACAAGCACCGGGACAAGCATAAGGATCAGCCTTGGTCAGCTGCCCGCTCTCGGTCTCTGCACAAGTCAGTGGCCAACTTAGGGTCTTTCTCCCGTGGGAGGTCGTCCCCTCCTCCACCAGCTTTCCTTACTCCTTTTGGGCTACCTGTGTCTCAGCTGCTCGCACTCATCACCATTTCAGGTGGTGAAGTTTCGGACTTCATCCCCAGTCTCCCAGCCCCTGGAGCTCAGGCTCTTACACCCAGTGGGTCCCCAGCCAGGTGGCTTGACCAGTTCTTCAGGGTGGCGGGTCTTTCCCTGTCATGCACCCCCATCTTGGCACTGCCAGTGTCAGTCCCGAGTTCTGGGACCGATTCTAAGCAACGCCCGGAGCATGTGCTTGACTCCCCCTCACAGGCAACGCCTCTGCCTCCGTTGGGAGCTAGCTTCCCTTCTCAGGCTTCCACTTTGTGGTCTGCACAGCTGCTTCGCTTGCTCGGCTGTCACCGGCTCCCCCAGCATCGACCCCAACGATTCCCCAGCCGTTGTCAGCAACATCTCAGCCAGCGCCAGCTGGCCCTTCAGGCATTTTCCAGCTGACCCCTGAGGGACTGGCACCCACTCTCCCCATGCCTTCGAGACTGACGCCAGAGAACCCTTTTTCCTAAGGGCTGATGCCAGGTTACCCAGCAACCCAAGGACCGATACCAGGGTACCCGGCTCCTCAGGGACCAACGCCGTGGTATCCTACTCCTAGCTACCCAGTGCCATCTTCCCCCCCTCCCACTCCACAATCCACCAGCAGATTACAATGCCTTATTCTCAGGTTGTTGGGAGTTTAAGAACAAGGATTCCCCGAGGAGGCTCCCCACTCCACCTCCTATAGATCCTGCTCTGAACCCTGACCAGGCAGATACCAGCCTTCCCCAGTCTCCAGGAGACCGGTGATACCGTCGTAAAGGGGACCGTTGGCCACTGACACTGGTCTTGGACTCTGACTCATCAGGAGGATATTCCAGAATACCCCCAGAGCCTGAGGAGCCCAGGGATATCCCTAGATCCCCCACTTGACGATCCCACCTTCATGGACATCGTGAGGCACATACAGTCACTGATGGGTTGGGAGACAGAGGAAATAGACCCTGAGCATCGCCATCTGGTGGTCTGAGAACCTCTGTTTAGTGGTGCTCCCGTCATCAGCTTATATGAGGACATCAACAAGGTCACCTAGATCTGTCCATCCTTCACTCTGGCCTTAGCCAAAAAGGCAGACTGCCTTTATCATGCTCCCAGAGACAAGCCCTTTTATGGGGAGCATCTGGAGGCAGACTCAGTGGTCATGAATGCAGCTTATGACCACACCAAAAAACCTAGGCACCTCAGTACCCATCCTCTGGATAAGGAGTCTCACCAAGTGACCAGTTCAGCAAGAAGGTCTTCACTTCCGCCACCCTTGCCATCCGGACCCAGAACTACCTAGCCCACATGGTGCAGTACCAGAATGCTGTGTGTGGAACAAGGCTCTTGAGATGGTACAGGCTCTTCTCGATGACTCTACCAAGACCCAGTTAGTCAAACTTCTGAAATCAGGCTCAGACATGGGCAATCATGTCCTCAGAGCTGCCTACAGCACGGTGGACACTGCCAGTCTGGTGGCAGCTGCAGGCATTTGGATTTGCCTCCATTCCTGGCTTAGGGTTTCAGGCTTCGCTCCAGACTTGCAAGATAAAATCCTCGATACCCCTTTTCAGGATTTGGTCCTCTTCGACGAGGATGCCCAGAACATTATCTCTTGTCTGCAGGAATCAGGCAAGGCTTTGAGGTCGATACTTTCCATGTAGCACTCCCAGCCTAAATCCCACCAGCTTCAGCCCTTTCACCGGCACCCCAGACAGCAGCCTATGGACCAGCAACCCAGAAATGCCTTCAAGTGCAAGGCTTCTTTTTAGTCAGCCAGAGCATCTGCCCCTAGGGCCCCTAAAGCCTTTCCTGCCACTTTACCCATCCGTGGTTCCACAGTCTGACTCCTTACCCGACACCGGCAGAGACCTTGGGGGAGGCAGTTGGGGGGGTCGCTTTTCCCTGTACCTAGAAGGATGGTGGAACATAATCTCAGACCAACGGGTTCTCCAACACGTGGAAAAGGGGCATACTCTAGAATTTCTGGAGATCCCCCCAGACAATCCTCCTTTACACTCCCATTACCTTCAGGCTCATATCGCCGTCATACATGAGGAGATTCAGGTGCTTCTGTGCAAAAAAGCTATAGAACCTTTCCCATGGCTCAAAGAGGGAAGGGGTTCTTTTCCCACTTCTTTCTAGTCCCAAACAGAACCGGCGATCTGAAACTGATTCTCGATCTCAGCCACCCGAACCTGTTCATAGAATACAAGTGCTTCAGAATAGTCACCCTTCACGGGCTTCTTCCCCTTCTTCACAAAGGGGAATGGCTTTGCTTGCTGGATATGCAGGAACCTTATCTCTGTATCCTAGTCTTCGAGCCCCACAGACGGTTCCTCCACTTCTTCTTCTTCCAGAGGAACCATTTCCAGTTCTGGGCCCTCCCTTTCAGCCTCTCCTTGGCTACCTGAGTCTTTACCAAGTGCCTGGCAGTAGTAGCTGCGGCCGTTAGGATCAGTAGGTCATCCCTTGTCTGGATGACAGGCTTTTAACTAACCCCTCCAGAGACCACCTGATCTGGACCATGGATGCCACCTTCTGTCTATTCCAGACCCTGGGAGTTACTCTGAACCTACTCAAGTCCTCCCTTTGGTGGAGCCAATGCCTGCAGTACATTGAAACAATCCTAGACACAGCTCAGGGCAGTGCCTTCCTGTCACCAGACAGGGTGGAGCACTTATAAGCACAGGCCCAACTGGTAGCTTCTTCTCACCAAATCCCAGACAAGTGATTTCTACGACTCCTAGGGCACATGGCGGTGGCTATAGCTACAGTCCCCCTAGCCCACCTGCACATAAGAGTACCTCAGTGGAATCTTCGGGTCCAATGGGACCAGTGCTCAGACAACTTGGAGCAGTCAGTTTTAGTCTCCAACCCTGTGCAGCAGATCCTGGGAAGGTTCCAGACCCATCCAACCTCTCCCAGGGGGTTCACTTCCAGAGAGAATTTCCATAGCAGATTCTTAGCACAGACGTGTCGAGCCTGGGCTGGGGTGCCCATCTGGCAGCCCGTCAAACTCAAGGGACTTGGTCACAGCAAGAAGAGCATATCTACATCAATCTGCTGGAGATGCGAGCTATCCTTTACGCTATGCAGGCCTTTCAGATACACCTCTTCCCAGGACCCTTACTTATTCAGACAGACAATGTCGGTAGTCTACTACCTAAACAAGCAGAGGGGGACTCATTCCTACCCTTATTTCAGAGAGGCCACGAGTGTATGATACTGGGCTGTAGGGCACAACCTGGAATTAACTGCCATACATGTTCTAAGCGTCCAAACTATCATGTCCAACAGTTTAAGCAGGTCCAGGTCGAAGGCGCATGGGTGGGAGATCCTGCTTTCCATGGTCGAGAACCTCTAGACAGCTGGTGTTTTCTGGCGAGATGCGTTGTCCTTCTCTTGGACAGGGAAGTTTCTGTATGCCTTCCCTCTTCTGCAGAGGAGTCTCCTCAAGCTGCAGTCAGAGGGAGTGGAGATGATTCTTATAGCTTCCTACTGGCCACATCAGGTTCCCTCTGCCGCAACAACTAGCAGTGTAACCTCTGCTCCCCTTGCCACTATGCTCCAAACTGCTTTCGCAGGAGCAGGGCACTCTGGTCCACCCGGACCTTAAATCGCTCCATCTCTCTGCTTGGCTCCTGCAGACTTAGCTATTGCCCGCTTCTGGGTTTCCTCCTAGGTGGCGAGTGTTTTAATGGCCACAAGGAAACTATCCGCTAGAACCATTTACGCTATGAAGTGAGAGCGGTTCTCCATTCAGGCCACCACTGGGCACTTGGATCCCTTCATCTGCCTGGTGAATCTTATTTTGCAGTACCTCCTTTCCCTCTCAGACTCGGGTCTGGGTCACTCCACACATAAGGTGCATCTTTCAGCCATCTCTGTACCATGCACTGATTGAGGGAAAAAATATTGCTCAGTTGGATCTTTCCTGCACCTTCCTGCAGGGTGTTTTACATTTGAAACCTCCCATTAGGGACCCCGTCCCACCTTGGGATTTATTTATTATGGAGAAGCTTACTCTGCCTCCCTTTGAGCCAGCCACAAGCTGCGAGCTATGCTTTCTGTCGTGGAAAGTGTTATTTTTAGTTGCCATTACTTCTGCTTGGAGGATCTCCGAGCTGCACGCTCTGATGTGTAAAGAGCCTTATTTAGTTTTCCATAAAGACAGGGTGTCTTTGCAGATCAATCCTAAGTTTCTGCCTAAGGTGGAGTCTTTGAGTTTACGTTGAATCAATCCATCCATCTGCCTGTTTATTTTCCTGAGTATTCTAATCGGGGGGAGGCCTTACTTCATATTCTGGATGTTCACTGGGTGGTCCGGTTTTATTTGGACTGCACTCTCTCTGTCAGAAAGACTGATCAGTTGTTTATTGCATTTGCCCCCAGAAGATAAGGGGATGTTTGTCTAAATGGTTTCTCAAATGGTGAGGCCAGTCTCCATGGGGAGGCCCAGCCTGTTCCAAGGGAGTCTCAAGCAAGTCTGAAAAAGTACTGTAACATTTTTAGTTTTAGGTATTTTGTGTGAAAGGATGAGGCAACCTGAAAAGATAATAGTAGATGAACATATTTACAAATCAGTGACCAACAAAGGCTCATTGAGCCATGGCACATTTCAGGTGTACCCAGGAAGTCGTTTGCAGTTAAAACAATTCAAAAGGTAACTGCAAAACAGTTAAGCAATACGGAATAAACAAGACTGCAAACAAATAGAAATAATGAACAAATAATGAGAGGTAACAATTGACCAATTAGACTGGTGGCAGAACAGCCCAAATACAAGCGTTATACAGAGAGTTACTAGGAGCAAGATCAGGAGGGAGCAAAATGATCCCCAAGAAGTTGCTGAAAAGCGGGGGGGGGATGCACAGGTGGGTAGGAAGGCTATTCCAGATAGAGGGGCAACAGATAACAGTCTGACCCATGAAGGTATTACAACATGAACATGGGGTAACAATGGTTCGAGAGTCAAAATAGTGGTGCAGGTAAGCTTAATTCACAGAGAGAGTTACAATGGGGTGGTTACAATAAGCTGAATAAAATGAGAACAAACTACTCAAAGGAGTTTCACTTTATTCCTGTTGCACTGTGCAAAGTATGCTATTTTCTAGAAGGAGGCCCAAGATTATTTCATTGTTTATTTTCCATGGGTTGGGGGGGGTCACTGTGGTGAAGTCTGAGAACTACTGGTCTAAATGGTTAGCAAATTGTGTTGTTTGTTGCTACTGTAAGTACAACAAGCCTTTGTCAGGTCCAGTCAAAGGCCATTCTACTAGGGGCATGGCTGCCTCTTTTAAAAATATGTCCACTGCTGACATTTCTGCAGCAGCCACTTGGAGTTATGTCCATACCTTCATCAAGCATTACAGTTTGGACATTGCCTCTAGGTGTAGAGCCAGTTTTGAACTTAGAAACATAGAAATTGTTGGCAGGTAAGGACCGCTAAGCCCATCCAGTCTGCCCGTAGGCACTGTACATTGTATGTGGCCAGTGACTCTACTGTATGTGATCAATGGCTTGTCATCACTCCCTCCCCTCTCAGGCTTCATTGTGCCTGTCCCAAGCATGCTTAAACCCCTCCTCTGTGCTTGTCCCTGCTACCTCCTGTGGCAGACTATTCCATGTGTCGACTACACTTTCTGTGTAGAAAAACTTCGTCACATTACCTCTTAATCTACCACCTTCCAATTTCATATTGTACCCCCAGATTCTAGTACTTTTTCTACATTGGAAAAGCTCCCCCCCCACCTCCACCTTGTTTATACCTTTGAGGTGTTGGAAAGTTTCAATCATGTCTCCCCACAGTCTCCTCTCCTCCAGTGAGTACATATTGAGGTCCCTTAGTCTCTCCTCATATGTTTTGTGGTGCAAGCCCTGCACCATCTTTGTTCTTCTCTGGATGGTCTCCACCTTATCTATGTCCTCGCACAGGTATGGCCTCCAGAACTGCATGCAGTACTCAAGGTGAGGCCTTACAAATGTTTTATACAATGGCATCATCACCTTCTGTCTCCTGCTAGTGATACCCCTGCCTATGCAACCCAGCATACCACTGGCCCTCCCTGCCACCTTTGTACACTGCTTTGATACCTTAAGGTTATCAGAGATGATAACCCCTAGGTCCCTTTCCTCTTTGGTGACAGTCAGCTCCTCCCAACCTGTAACTCTCCCCAGGGTTCCCTCTACCCAGGTGCATTATTTTGCAGTTCTTTATATTGAACCTCAGTTGCCACATCTCTGACCATCTTTCAAGCTTCTCCAGGTCCCTCTTCATTTTCTGCACCCCTTCTGGAGTATCCACCCTGCTGCAGACCTTGGTGTCATCTGCAGACAGGCAGACCTATCCTTCCAGTTCCTCTGCAATGTCACTTACAGTCCTTCAGGGCCTTCTGTCATAAGGTGCCATATGGCAGTTACTTTCCTTCTTCCAGCTGACCAGGTCAGTTTATTCGCTGGTTGGGACTCTGTCCTAACGGTGTTGCCTGTTGCAAGAGCCCCCTCAAAGTAAGATAGTACAGTTACATAAGAACTTGCCGTAACAGTAGATCTTACTTCCAGAGTCAGCTCTTGCAGCAGGTAACACATCTAGGACATCAGGTGGCAGGACCCCACGGAAAACTTCAAGTTAGCAGTCTATGGCTGGGACCCCCCCTTCCCGTCAGCAAGCCCCTGACATCCCATATGGTATAAAAGAAGGGCAGTCCCAGGCATCCCTCCAGTTCTTTTCCTGGCGTCGACTTGCATTCATCGGCTGCATGGATCGCCTCTCGCTAGTTCGACTGCCATTTTTGCCAACTTACTTAGCTGGATTTCTTATTTTCTTGCCAATAAAGTTAGCTTTTTTCAGCGTGATTGTTCCTGTATGTTGTCTTCTCCAGCATCTTCTATTGAGATGCACCCCTTCAAGTGGCAAACTGATCCCATCCAAGAACGGGCAGTCGGCCTGCATGCTGTGCCTAGGCCCAGACCATGATACTCAGGCCTGCCAGCATTGTCAAAAATTTAACAGCCAGACAAGGATCTGCCACCAGAAGACCCTGCAGGCCTACCTCACTGAGCAACGTTTGACCACCTTGCAGAGGGATTCCTCTTCGGGGAGAAGTTCTTCCCACCATAAATCATCGGGGAAGCACGAGGAGAAGAAGGAGAGAGCGAGAAAGAGGGGTCACCCTCCAGATCCAAATCTTCAGGCTCCCATACTGCCTCCAGGGGCAGTTCAGACTCGGCCTCCTAGGTGACCAGTTCTACCTCCAGGCTTGCGGTTGTCAAGCCCCCCGCCCAGGTCCAGGCATCAGGCACTAAGGATCGGGGCTCTGGGTCTTCGGTCCCTGCCTTACAGCCGCTGAAGGTCTGGCTGTCTGATCAGTCTTCAGGCCAGCTCACTAACATCGGTAAGGGCCTGTCAGCCCACTCCTGGTTGGCCTCGGTCTCTGGTGCTGACTCCTGGGACAGGTGTAAGGCCGCGGGGCACTCCTCAGGGAGATCCACCTCTCAACTGCCGAGACCCACCAAGCCGTTATCGGGCAGGCGTCCGACAACATTGCATCAGTCCAGCCACTGGTAGTGCCAAACCAGTCCCTGACATCACTGGTCTCCCCCCCCGCCTCTGTTGGATGATCAGTTGGGACACAGCCTTTCTGAGGATCGGTAGGTGACAGCTTCAAATCAGGTGTCAGCTACCATTGTCGGGCCCACTAACGTGGCCCCAACATCGCCTCCAGCCCACCCACTATTGCCAGATCATGGCACCATGCTGGACCAGCGTTGGGTCTGACAACCGACTCGGACCTTAAGCTGCATTTGTTCCTGGTTAAGGACCTTTTCAGCTGTTCGTGGGAGACCATCCGGATGGATTTCCTTCCACCACAGCCCCAAGGACTGAGGATCCCCCTCTGGATACAGGGGCTCCTCTGATGGCCTCCAACCCACCTTCGGGCAAGGGAATGGGCACAGCGCCTACCTCACCTTCGAGCAAAGACAAGGGTAAGGCTCCTTGTAAGCACTGCTCTAGATCTCAGTCAAGGCACCTGAGTTCCTCCGGCTCCCCCAACTGCCATAGGCACAAGTGACTGTGCAACCGGCCTCCGTCCGTCCTCCTCTGTGGACTCAGACCATTCTTTGGACACGTCCTCTGAACCCTCGTCCATTGGGGACTTGTTCCCCTTAGACCCCAGGAACACCCCCAAATCACCGCCTGATGACCCCTCCTTCATGGAAATCATGTGGCATATCCAGACTAATATGGGATGGGAGACAGAGGACATGGACCCGGAGAGACTCTGCCTGGCCAAATATTTGTGCCAGAAGGCCCCTAAGCTGGTGGTAATCCCACCCTAAGTGGATATCTTTGCAGATGTCATCAAGGCAGCTTGGAAGCGCCCCCGGACCTCCACCGCAATACCCAAGAAGGTGGACCACCTTTACAGGGCTCCCAAGGAGCAGCCTTTTTTGGGAGAACAACCCTTGGCAGACTCAGTAGTGATCTCGGCTGCCCATGATAGGTCCCAGAGACCGAGGCACTTTAGCACTCAGCCCCTGGACAAAGAATCCATCAACTGGATTCCATGGGACGTAAAGTCTGTTCGTCGGCCACCAGTACCATAAGGAGCCTAAACTTCCTTGCCCATATGGTACAGTTTCAGAATGCCCTTTGGGAGCAGGGGCTCAACAGAGTGAAGGAGATCCCTGACTGTCCACAGAAAGCAGAGCTAGAGATATGCAGATATGGGCACACATGTTCTCCTGTCAGCTAATGATTCGGTGGACATTACAGCGAGGGCCGCGGCCACAAGAGTGTGTGTGTACGCAGGCATTCATGGCTCTGAGTCTCTGGTTTTGCACAAGATGTGCAGTCCAGCATCCTAGATGCACCCTTCCAGGGTTCCATCCTCTTTGGTGAGGACTTTGAAAAGATTATCTCCAAAGTGCAGGACTCCAGCAAGGTCGTTCAGTCAGTACATTCCATGTATAAATCGAAGCAAAGGCCTTTTCGAAAGCCTCGCTTTCGAGGGAGAGGAGGACAACAAGCTCACTTTCAGCCTCAACAGCAACAGCAAGAAGGTTACGGCCGTAAGGGCCCCGCCAGAGGCTCCCAAGGGTCCACCTCTTGGGCCACCAAACCAGCCCAGGCTGCTCTTCACCCTCCCATGATATCCTGACTCCTTGTTGGACCCACCTCCTCCCATGACCCTGACAGGGGAGGTGATCGGAGGTCACTTTTCTGTCTATGCCAGTGGCTGGCGAGAGGTCACCTCTGACCAGTGGGTCCTTCAAATGATCAACAACAGACACTTGATAGAGTTCATACAGATGCCAACAGATAGGCCACCCCTTTCCTCTCAATGTTCCCTGGCTCATGCCAGGCTCATCCAAGCTGAAATTCAGGCCCTCTTGCTCAAAAGAGATATAGAGCCAGTACCCCCATCTCAGAGGGGCACGGGCTTCTATTCACATTTTTTCCTCATGCCCAAAAAGACCAGGGACCTGTGCCCCATCTTGGACCTCAGCGACCTCAATCAGTTTGTGGAATACAAATGGTTCCAGATGGTCACGCTACAGGGTTTGCTGCCCATGATCCATCGGGGAATTGGCTGGCATCGGTGGATATGCAGGATGGCTATCTTCACATTCTTGTGGCCAAACCTCACAGAAGGCTCCTCAGGTTCCAGTTTCAAGGGAGGCATTACTTCCTCAGCCCCAAGGGTTTTACCAAGTGCCCTGCAGTGGTTGCAGCGCCCCTTCAAATGAAAGGGCAGTATGTTTTTCCTTATCTGGACGACTGGCTCTTGGGGGCACCGTCCAGCGGGCAGCTGCGGCGTATGATCAGGACACCTGTTATCTCTTCGGAGAACTGGGTATCACCATCAATGTACCGAAGTCCTCCCTGGTCCTGACCTAATCCCTCCAGTTCATCGGAGTGCAGCTTGATACCGCTCGAGGTAAGGCCTTCTTACCCTAAGACAGGGCACTTCGCCTTCGTGGCTTAGCACACCATGTCTCATCCCTATCAACGGTCCTTGCCAGAACGCTACTCCAGCTCCTACGCCATATGGCCACATCCATTGTGACAGTCCCTGTAGCCAGATTGCATATGAGGATGATTCAGTCCACTGTGAGAGTCAAGTGGGATCAAAGATGGGACGATTTGGAGCAACCGATCTCTATACCAGAACTGGTTAGTCGAGAACTCAGCTGGTGGATGACATCCCCCTCTCTTGCAGAGTGGATGCCCTTTCAGAGAACAGCCCTGGGTCAAGTCTTGACATAAGATGCTTCAGGCATCAGTTGGGGTGCACATCTGGGTGTCTACAGGACACAGGGCACCTGGTCTGTGGCTGAAGAGCCTCTCCATATAAATATTCTGGAAATGAGAGCAGTTCTCTATGCCCTGCAGGCTTTGAACACAGTGCTTCACCCAGGACACCTCCTCATCCAGTCAGACAACATGGCAGTGGTGTTTTACCTCAACAAGCAAGGTGGCACTCACTCTTACCCCCTTTGTTGGAAAGCAGTGCGGGTCTGGAACTGGGCCATCACTCACCACCTAGATTTCTCGGCGGTTCGTGTCCCAGTGGTTCAAACCCCACTGGCGAATACTCTCGGCAGGACTCGGTCCAGAACGCACAAATGGGCCCTTCTACAATCTGTCATTGACAACCTTTTCGACAGATGGGGCAGGTCGGAACTGGACCTCTTTGCATCCCCTGTGAATGCAAATTTGCCCAGTTTTTGCTCGCTAGATCTGGGACCTGGAGTTTAGACGCATTGTCCCTCTCCTGGAGAGGGAGGTTCCCCTACACCTTCCCTCCCTGCCCGCGCCTTCAGAAGGTTCTTCTCAAGCTGCAAGCGGAAGGGGCAGTGATGATCCTTGTGGCTCCGTCATGGCCAGGACAGATTTGGTACCCCCTGCTACAATGGTTGGCTGCCGATTCCCCTGCCACTGAGCACTCACTTGCTCTCCCAGATTGACAGCACCTTGGTTCACCCGAACCTTTGGTCACTGCATCGCCTTGCATGGCTCCTGAGGACCTAGCCAAGTTGCACTTTGGGGTCTCGGACAGGGTTGCCAACGTTCTGATGGTTGCTAGTAAACCCTCCACCAGAGACACTTACTCCATGAAATGGAAGCGGTTTTGCCTCTGGGCTACTACCTTCCATCTTGATCTCTTGGCCTGTTCGGTGAGCTCAATTCTCGAGTACCTGTTGTCACTCTCGGACTTGGGGGTTAGACTACTGATCCATCAAAGTGCATGTGTCTGCAATTTCTGCCTAGCATGCCCCTGTTCAAGACAGAACTGTGGCACAGTTGGATGTAGCCCGCACATTCTTGCAGGGCATTCTTCATATGAAGCCTCCCATCAGAGACCCTGTCCCTACTCGGGACTTGCTTTTCAAGTTGGAAAAGCTCACCTTACCCCCGTTTGAACCAGCCACAGATTGCGAGCTTCACTTTCTTTCCTGGAAGGCATTATTTTTAGTTGCTGTTACTTCTGCTCGAAGAATTCCCGAGCTTCAGGCCATGATTGTAAGGAGCCTTATTTGATGTTCCACAAGGACCAGGTGGCCTTGAGGACCAATCCTAAGTTCTTACCGAAGGTGGTGTTCGAGTTGACCCTGAATCAGGACATACATTTCCCAGTGTATTATCCCAAACACTTAAACTGGGGTGAGGCTCTTCTCCATACACTGGATGTTCATCACATTTTGCATTTTTATATCTCCAGAATGAGTGAATTTAGACGTTCTGACCAGCTTTTTGTTTCCTTTGCCCCCAGGATCCAGGGGACTTATGTAGCCAAACAGACCCTCTCTACAT
Organism: Neoceratodus forsteri; assembly: GCA_016271365.2. NCBI lineage: Eukaryota > Metazoa > Chordata > Ceratodontiformes > Ceratodontidae > Neoceratodus > Neoceratodus forsteri. Next base: position 717,331,097 of record CM057454.1, on the reverse strand, counting down.
GGCTGATTAACTGCATTTCATTCTCTTACCAGAAATTTGATAAATCCTTGCCGGGCTCGGTGAAGGGTCACTCCACGACGGGAATAGCGCCATCTTTCACTGCTCTTTGTAATGTGTCTGCGGCTGACATTTGTGTGGCAGCCACATGGAATTCTGTTTGCACTTTCGTCAGAGACTACAGTCTCAACATTGCCTCCAGACGCAGTGGGGGCTTCGGCCTTGTGGTTCTGAGGGCACTTCCCTCTTCATATCTCTCTGCCTCCTCCTCCTCCCAAGACTAGTCTGGGTCTCCTTTACTGCTTGGTACTCAGTCCTGTATGTGTTATCTGCTGCAAGAGCTGACTTTCAAAGTAAGATAGTACAGTTAACATACTAAATACCAGCAGATTAGGCCTTATGGTCTGTCGAGTCTGCTCGTACCTCAGATCCCCTGTTGGAAACTGAGGCTGTCCCCCCAAGTGTTCCGATACCCCTTTCTGTATCTGTCCCACCCTCTCTTGAAGCCCTCCACATTGGAAATCTGGACCAGCTCGCCAGGCAGCGCGTTCCAAAGATCCTCCACCCTCTCCATGAAAAACCTCCTCCTCTCCCCCCCCCCATTCTTCCTCCTTCCAACTTCAAACCATTCCCTCTGGTGATACCTCCCTCCTTTAGTTTAAAGACCCCCTTCCTGTTTACCCTATTTATTCCATTGAGGCACTTGAAGACCTCGATCATGTCCCACCCGTCTCTACTCTCCTCCAAAGTAAACAGTCCAAGCTCCTCAAGTCTGTCCTCATACGTCAACTCCGTCAGTCCTCAAATCATCCTGGTAGCCCTCCTCTGTACCCTCTCCAGGAGCTGTATGCCCCTCTTTAAGTGTGGTCTCCAGTTCTGTACACAGTACTCAAGGTGAGGCCTCACCAGCAACACCATTAGGACTAAGATGCCAGGCACTAGGACCACACAGAAAACTTCTAGCTAGAAATTATTAGCAGGGGACCACCCCCAATGTCGGCCTGCCCTGAATACTGTGTATGGTATAAAAGGGTTGGTCTCCCAAGCCAAGCTCAGTTCTTTTCCCACCGTTGACCCACGCAAGTTGGACCTCCACGGATGCCTGCTTCAGTCGATCACCATTTTCTTCGAGATTGACCCATGTTTCTTCATTTTTTACTTCCAGTAAATTTAATTTCAGTTTTCATTGTTTTTACATGTCTTCTTCTCTGTCCTCCTCTTCAGAGCGGCAGCAAACAAAGTGTGCTTGCACCAAGCAGCTTCCCTCCAAGGATGGCCACTCCTCTTGCCTGCTCTGTTTAAGCCCTGACCACAATACCGAGGCCTGTAAACATTGCCAGGACTTCAATTGGACCACAAGAAGATGCCGCCAGAAGACCCTGGAATATTTTGTGCTGCAGCAGAGACTAGCCAAGATGGAGAAGAAGCTCCAGGGCCAAACTACGTCTTTTTCCCCCACCTCCAGGGGCTTCAACTTTGTCCTAATCCCACAAGGAGAAGAAGGCCAACGGAAGGCACAGGGATAGGCTGGGTCACCTTCCCGCTCTCTGTCCCCGCATAAGTTGGTGACTGCCTCTGGGTCTTCCTCCTGAGGGAGGTTGGCTCTTCCTCCTCCTCTGGCAGCCCTCCTTTGGGTCTCCCCGTGATAACCACCTGCTCTCATCACTATCTTGGGTGGTGGTTTTTCGGGGCTTCCGACTTCGACCCCAGCCTCACAGTCTCTGTTGCTTAGGCCCTTACACCCAGCAGGTTCTAAGCCAGGCGGCTCCACTGGGTCCTCTTTGGGTGGTGGGTCCTTGGCCATCGCCTCCCTGGTTCTGGCATTCCCTAAGTCGGTTCCAAGTTCCGGGACTGTCGTCTCTAAGCTATGCTAGGGTCATGAGCTTGCCTCCCCCACTAGAGCGGCACCTGTGCCCCCATTGGGAGCTAGCTCCCTGGGACATGCATCCCCTTCAGGGCCCACACCAGCTGATTCATAAGACCGGTGTCAGCCTATGCTTTTCCAGTTGATGTCGATCACTCCGAAGTCGACTCAGACGCCTCAGCCGTTATTGCCTGACCCTCAGTCATTGCCTGATGGACTGACGCCTGGTCTGACAGCTCCTGCTAGATCGATGCCGGACAGTCATTCACTCCAAGGGTCGACGCCTGATCACCTGGCTCCTCAGGGACCGATGCCGAGATACCCAACGCCTCAGGGGCCGATGCTGGGACTACCTGCTCCTCACATCCTGCTCCTGCCTTCCCAAACCTCAGAATCCTCTTACAGATTACACCGAACTGTTCTCAGCCTCATTGGAGTTCATGAAGGCTAAGGAGACACTGGGGAGGCCCCCCACTCCTCCTCCTCAGGACCCTCCTCCAAATTAGGATAAACCAAAGGACACACCTAGGAGGCCTCCCACTCCACCTCCTTGGGAGCCTACTCCAAACCCAGACAGGGCTGGAACTAGCCATCCCTGGTCTCCCAGGATCGGGGACACACCAGTGTAAGAACTGCTGTCCATCGATGCTGGTCCCAGACTTTGATGAGTCAGGAAGATATTCTTCCCATTGCTCAGATGAATCTGAAGACTCCCACATGCCTTCAGACCCGGATGAATCCGAGGCACCCCTCAGTTCCCTCCTGAGATCCCACCTTTGTGGACGTAATGAGGCACATACAGTCCATCATGGGTTTGGGAGACAGAGGAACTAGACCCTGAGCACCATCGCCTTTTGGTCTTTCTCCATAAAAAAGGAGACCCTCCTTTGGTGGTACCCCCCCCCCCCATTGATTCTTTTATGGATGTCAACAAGGCTGCTTGGAACCATCCATCCTCCACTCTGGTATGGCCAAGAAGTCAGACTGCCTCTATCATGCCCCCAGGGACAAGCCCTTTTATAGGGAGCACTCAGAAGCTGACTCAGTAGTCATTAATGTGACTCATGACTGCACCTAAAAGCCTTGGCACCTTAGTACCCAGCCAATGGATGAGGATTCTCGACAGTTGGACCAGTTAGGTAAGAAGGTCTACGCCTCAGCCACCTTGGCTATCCAATCCATGAATTTTGTAGCCCACATGGTCCAGTAACAAAACTCCCTGTGGGACAAGGCTGTGGAGATAGTGCAGTCTCTCCCTAAAGCCCCTAAGTCTGAGCTGCTACAGATCCTCAAATCTGTCTCTGACATGGGCAGTCATGCCCTCAGAGCCTCTTATGACATGGCAGACTCTGCCAGTTCTGCTGTGGCCACATGTGTTTGTATTCACCACTATTCTTGGCTTAGGGTTTCGGATTTTGCTCCAGATCTACAAACCAGAATCCTAGCTGCCCCATTCAGGGGTCCTGTCCTCTTCGGCGAGAATGCCTGGAGCATTATTTCTCGCCTACAGGAATTGGGCAAGGCCTTGTGCTCGGTACATTACATGTACTACTCCAGTCCAAGTCAAACTAACGGCAGTCCTTTTGTCAGCCCGCCAGACAGCAACCTAAGGGCCAGCAACCCAGGGGTGCCTCCAAATGCAAGGCCACCTGTCAGGCAACCAGAGGCTCAGTCCCTATAAGACAGGGTTGAATATGACCCTGTCCCAGTTGTTATGGAAAGTTTGAATGCAGGGATCTGTTCTTACCTTTCCTGTCCCTTGTCTGTCTTGTTGCGCAACCAAATTTTCCTGTGAGACCTAGGATGTGATCACTCCAGCCATCTCGCAGTTCTTTGCCTCTCACTGTCTCTCAATGTTCCCTTGCTGTTTCTGTCTTTTCCTCCCTTCCATATCTGTTGGTATAAAAATATATGTAAATCATTATGTGGAAATGTAACTGATATTGGGATCCCTTTGTTTAGAAATTATATAGTGTTACTGTTGAAATATAGATACTTATAGTTTGAAGGGGGATAAAACCTTTTTTAGGTACATCAGGGAGCAAAGGAAGACTAAGGGAGGGATAGTGAGGCTTAATAAAGGGGAGGGGTGGGCAGAGGGTGACTGTGAAAAGGCAGAGATACTAAACAAAATATTTTTGCTCAATATTTACAAATGAAGAGGGGGAGGTACCTAAAACAAACAATAGAAACACTCTGGATACAGAAGTTGATACCAGCCTATTTACAGAAGAAAGGGTTCTGAAAGAACTCTTAAAACTGAAGGTGGACAAAGCAATGGGGCCTGATGGGATTCATCCCAGAATTGTAAAAGAACTAAGGGTAGAACTAGTGACACCACTGACTACCCTCTTTAACAAATCATGGGAGGATGGGGTGGTACCTGAGGACTGGGGGAGGGCAGATGTGATTCCCCTTCACAAAAGTGGGAGCAGGGCAGAAGCAGGAAACTACAGACCTGTTAGTTTAACCTCAGTGATGGGGGAAATGATGGAATCACTTCTGAAGGAAAGAATTGTCGAGTACCTAGAGGCCACAGGGGCACAGGGCTTAAGGCAGCATGGATTCACAGTGGGACGGTCATGTCAGACAAAACCAATCATTTTCTTTGACTGAGTGACCAAAGCAGTAGACCAAGGAGGGGCTGTGGACATGGCCTACCTAGACTTTAGCAAGGCATTTGACACAGTCCCACACAAAAGATTAATATACAAGCTGGCCAGCCTGGGAGTGGGTCCCAAGATAATAGCCTGGGTAAAGAATTGGCTGGAGAATAGGACACAGAGTGTAATAGTAAATGGAGTCCACTCTGAAGAAAGGGGGGTTACTAGTGGGGTGCCGCAGGGTTCAGTATTAGAACCGGTCCTCTTCAATGTCTTTATAAGTGACATTGCAGAGGGACTGGAAGGAAAAGTATGTCTCTTTGCAGATGACACAAAGATCTGCAACAGAGCTGATGCACAAGATGGGGTGGAAAGGATGAGAAGGGACTTGGCAAGGTTAGAAGAGTGGTCAAATGTATGGCAACTTAGATTTAATGCTAAGAAGTACAAGGTAATGCACCTGGGAAACAAAAACCCAGGGGAAGAGTCACAATGGGGGGTGAGATACTAACAACAACAAAAATGGAAAGGGACCTGGGGGTAGTCATATCAGATGATCTAAAGGTGGGCAAGCAATGTGAGAGGGCAGCAAGGAGGGCTGGGGGGATACTGGGATGCATAGGGAGAGGCATCACCAGTAGAAAACAGGAAGTTGTTATCCATCTGTACAGACAGCTGGTGAGACCCCATCTGGAGTACTGTGTGCAGTTCTGGAGACCCAGTCTCCTCAAGGACATAGACAAGATGGAAGCTGTCCGTAGGAGGGCAACTAAAATGGTGCAGGGTCTGCACCAGAAGACATATGAAGAGAGACTAAAGGAGCTTAATATGTGTAACCTTGAGGAAAGGAGGGGGGGCATGATAGAAACTTTCAAGTACCTCAAGGGAATCAACAAAGTCCAAGAGGATAGCATCTTTCAAAAAAAGAGGTGTGCAAGAACAAGGCGCAATTTGAAGATGGAGGGCAGCTCAGAGGTAATGTAAGGAAGTATTTTTTCACAGAGAGGGTTGTGGATGCATGGAACGACCTTCCGGAGGAGGTTGTGGAGTCAAAAACAGTTTTGAATTCAAGCATGTATGGGACAGTCATAAGGCCACTTTAGGGGGTTGGGGTAGAAAGAAGTAGGCTAACTAGGATCTGCAACTTATCCATTAGGTAGGGAAATGGGCAGACTGGGTGGGCCAAGCGGTCATTATCTGCCATCAAATTCTATTTTTCTATGAGATGATTGCAAAAAGCTATTGGGAACCCAAGGAGTTAACCTGAGAACATTTTGTAAGCCCTTTTTCAGAAGCTGTGGAGAAGGGCCCTCTGGTCTGGGACATTGTGTACTTGCTGCACCTGCCTGAAACTTACAAGAACATTTTAGAAAAAAAAAACAGGATGCTTGTTAAGGAGGGGGTTTGCAAAGACTTAAAGAGCTGCAATGTTTTGAGACACAAAGAGATTGAAGGAAAACTTAGATGGATCTTCTCTGTTTATTCTGCCTTTGTAAAAGTTATAATGAACAAGTTTACTTTTTTCATGTTACTGCTAGTACTGATAAACACTTTTTGCAAATTTTACAACTGCTCCTGGTTTTTCCTATGCTTGCTGACCTGTGCCTCAGTAGCAGGTGGTGTCAGCCTAAGTGGGATTGCATCGTGCATACTCTAAGCCAGGAGTTTTGTACGTCGGTACTGGAGCTAATACCAGGGAAGCATAGAGAAAGGTATAGATTCTGCAGCAGCAAGTCCAGGAGTGGTTACCAGGAGAATGGCAGCCAAACTATCAGAGACAGAAGTCCAAGCTGAGATTGTACAGCCAGCACAAGTTATGGAAAAAGAACAGGCAGTGATAGAACCTGAAAGCCTGATGGACTTTTTCAAATAGAGGGCTATACAACAAAAAGAGACTGAGAAGCAGAGAGAAAAAGAGATTCAACGTTTAGAAGCACAGAGGAGAGAAGAGATGCAGTGACTGATTTGAACTTCTTTGAAAACAGCTCCAACATCCAGGAAAGAAAGAAGATATCTGAATAAACTGTGGCAACAAGTGACTGATGGACATAAGGGGTTAACATATGAAAATGCTGAAACTAAGCTGATAACTGATTGTGTTTTTCTTTCAGAGCAAGTTAATGATGTTTCTCTATAGGGTTATTTTAAGCAGCTGGGGGTGAAACCAAAACAGGGTGAACCTATGTTTAAAAAAATGTAATGGGTCACTGTACAGAGTTTGGATTAAACCTCAGACACAGGAACAGACAGAACACTTGGTTATACCACAGAAGTATAGAATGGAGTTGTTACAGATAGCACATGATAATCCTATAGCTGGTCACTCAGGGAGGGGATCGCACCCTTTCCAAATTGCTGTATAGATTTTACTGGCCTGGAATTCATGAAGATGTTGCTACCTATTGCAGTTCTTGTGCTGGGTGTCAGAAAGTGGCCCCCAGTGACTAAAAAAGACAAGGTGCCGAGGCAGGCCCAGTAGACTGGAAAAGCCACCTGGAACACCTATGAGCAGTTATCAAAACTATTTATATACTAAAAGAAAGGTTGGTGGAATATCTAGAGGAGCATGGTCTTCAGGATGCGAGGCAGCATGGGTTCATGGGGGAAGAGATCATGTCAAACAAATCTGATTGACTTCTTTGACTGTCACTAAGACATTAGACAGGGGCCAAGTAGTAAACATCCTCATTTTTGACTTCAGCAAGGCCTTGATTTTGTGTCCCACTAAAGGTTGATCGGGAAGTTGGTGGATCTCTGGGTTGGGGAAGGATGGCCAGATGGGTGGAAAATTGGCTGAGAGACAGAACCCAGAGGGTGGTTGTCAGGGGAGAGTTATCTGTCGCTAGAGATGTAACAAGTGGGGTCCCGCAGGGCTCAGTGCTGGGGCTGGTGATGTTCAGTGTCTTCATCAGTGACATTGGAGATGGCATTATGGGCAAAATGTGCCTATTCGTGGATGATGCCAAGCACTGTGAAAGAGTAGACGCCACTGAAGAGATACAGGACCTACAGAAAGATCTGGAAAAGCTGGTTAAGAGGTCCAGGATCTGGCTGCTTGGCTACAATGCCATGAAATGCAAAGTTATGCATATTGGAGCCAAGAATCCCAGGGTGGAGTCCGAGTATCTGCATCAGAGGAGGAGGAGAAGGACCTGGGAGTGATGATCAGTAGTGACCTGAAGCACTCCACGCAGTGCAACAAGGCAGCAGCAAAGGCAAACAAGATGCTGGGATGCATATCTAGGGGGATCAGTAGTAGGAGAGAGGAGGTTATACTGCCCTTGTACAGGTCACTGGGAAGGCTGCATCTAGAGTATGGAGTTCAGTACTGGTGCCCACACCTCAGTTAACCTGCTAGAGAAGGGCCAGAGGAGAGCAACAAAGATGATAGGTCAGCAGGGTAATACGAGAAGAGATTGAGGGCACTGAACATGTACTCCCTGGAAGACAGGGGGGGGGAGACATGATTAGGACCTTCAAGTACTTGAAAGGAATAAATAAGGTGGATAAGGACAGTCTCTTTAAGCTGTGTGGCAACCATAACACAAGGGGCGCAGGAGGGTGGGAGATTTAGGAGGGAGGTCAGGAAGCATTTCTTCAGAGAGACGGTGGTGGGCACTTGGAATGTGCTGCCGGAAGAGGTCTTCTTGTTGAAGACAGTGGGCAGCTTTCAGAGAGGCTGTGGGGTTAGGCATGGGGGGAAGGCAAGTATCATGGGTAGAGAGAATGGGAGGAGTGGGGCGGGAGGGCAGGGTCATTAGCTCAAGCTGTGGACCCTGCAATACAGGCAGACTTGATAGACCAAATGGCATTCTTCGCTGGCTTCTTTGTATGTTTGTATCAAACATGCAGGTCTGTTACTCCTACCAAATGTGCATTGGGCATGCAGGAAACTGGATATTTGGGCTATGTGTTAGGAAATGGAGACATTAAGCTAGACGTTTCTAAAATAGAAGCTGTAGCTTACAACCCTGTCCCTAAAACAAGGGCTGGCTGGTTATTATCAGAGATTTGTTCCAAACTTTGTTGAGTTAGCTACTCCCCTTGCTGATCTCATGAAAAAATGGTACCCAAATAATGTGAAATGGACCCCAGAGTGTGATAAAGCTTTTCAAGCCATTAAGGCTGCATTATGTTCAGCCCTGTTTTAAGATCATCGGACTTTGAGAAACCATTTTTGTTACAAATAGATGCATCAGAGGTAGGCCTAGGAGCAGTCCTGAGTCAAAATATAGATGGGACAGAACCTCCTATTCTGTACATAAGTAGGACGTTGCATGACAGAAAAGATACTCCACCATTGAAAAGGAATGTTTAGCAGCAAAGTGGGCCATGGAGTCCCTTAAGTTTGATTTGCTAGGAACTGACTTTGTACTTATACCAGATCACAATCCTCTGTTGGATTAATCAAATGTAAGATAAAAATTCCAGAATCAGAAGGTGGTATTTGGCACTACAGCCATTTAAATTCAAGGTGATACACAAATCTGGTAAAGAGAATAGCAATGCTGATTTTATGTCAAGATATGGATCAAGAATTGAGGACTCCGAAGGTTGAAAAACATATGAGTTTGAACTTTATTGTTTGCTGTACTGTTATAAGAAAAAAAAAATACTACACATGTGCTTAATTTCTGAAAGTTGGAAGCTAATGTTAGAGAATTAATATAAAGTTTTGGAAACCTGTTTGATAAAACAGGTTCCCTCTTGGGGGGGGGGGTGACAGGGTTGAATAGGACCCTGTCCCAGTTGTTATGGAGAGTTTGAATGCAGGGTTATGTTCTGTTCTTTCCTTTCCTGTCTCTTGTCTGTCTGGTTAGGCAACTCAGTTTTCCTGTGGGACCTATGATTTGATCATCCTGACCGTCTTGCAGTTCTTTGCCCCTCACTGTCTCTCAGTCTTCCCTTGCTGGTTCTGTCTTTTCCTCCTTTGCATATCTTCTGGTATAAAAATATATGGCACCCTAGAGCCTCCTCCTCCACTCTTCCCCTTCCTGGTTCCTCTGCCTGACTCCTTACCTGACCCACCCTCCCCAGCTGAGACCTTGGGAGAGACATGGGGGTCTCTTTTCCTCTATACCTAGAAGGATAGCGCAGAGTAACCTTAGACCAGTTGGCTCACCAGCTTGTGGAAAAGGGGCATTGCTCTAGAATTCCTGGAGATTCCCTTAGACAACCCTCCTTTGCAGTACCATTACCCTCTGGCACATATTGCCCTCCTCCAGGAGGAGATTCAGGCACTTCTGCACAAACAGGCCATAGAACTCATCCTAGCAACACAAAGAGGGAAGGGACTGTATTCCCATTTCTTTCTAGTTCCAAAGAGGACTGGCAATCTGCGTCCCATCCTCTATCTCAGCCACCTAAACCTATTCATAGAATACAAATGCATGTGGATGGTCATTCTTCACAGCCTTCTCCCCCTCCATCAGTGGGACTGGCTTTGTTTGCTGGATATGCAGGACGCTTATCTCCACATACTGGTATTTCAGCCACACAGAAGGTTCCTTTGCTTTTGCTTCCAAGGAAACCATTATCAGTTTTGAGCTCTGCCTTTCAGCCTATCCTCAGCCCCTAGAGTCTTTACCAGGTGCCTGGCAGTAGTAGCTGTGAACTTCAGAAGTCATGGCCATTATGTCTTCCCTTACCTGCACGACTGGCTTCTAACAGCCCCCTCCAGGGTTCAGTTGATCCGAACCATGGAGGCCACCTTCAACTAGTTTTGGACTCTGGGGATAACTCTTAACCTACCCAAGTCCTCCCCTTGGCCAAGCCAAAAGTTGCAGTACATTCAGGCAATCCTAGACTTTGTTCTGGGCAAAGCCTTTCTGCCTCTAGACAGGACGGACCGCTTACAAGCGTAGGCTTCACTGGTGTCCTCGTCTCACCATGTCCCAGCCTGGTCTTTCCTGAGGCTACTAGAGCACATGGCGGTGGCCCTAGCAACAGTACTTCTGGCCCACCTGCACATGATGGCATCTCAATGGAACCTTAGGGTCTAATAGGGCCAGCGCACGGACAATCTGGAGATGCTGGTCTTAGTATCCAACCCTCTGCAGCAGAATCTGGAATGGTGGCAGAACCCCTCCAACCTCTTCAAAAGGATTCACTTTTGAGCAGAATACCATCATCATATTCTTAACATGCAGACTTCAAGCCAGGACTGGGGTGCCCAGCTGGTAGACCATCGGACTCAGGGGACTTGGTTACTGCAAGAGCATCATCTCCACATCAGTGTCCTGGGTATGTGGGTGATCCTTTACGCCCTGCATGTCTTCCAGACACACCTGCTCTCATGCCCACTTCTGATTAAGACAGACAATATGTCAGTTGCCTTTTACATAAATAAGTGGAGGGGGGTACGATGACTCCCTCTTTCCCCCTCTGCAGAGAGACCATGAGAGTATGGTACTGGGCCATAGAGCACAACCTGGAACTGACCGCTGTGCATGTTCCAAGTGTCCAAAACATCTTGAACAACAGCTTAAGCAGGTTCTGGTCCAAGGCACACGAATGGGAATTTTTTCCCTCCATGGTCATGGATCTGTTCAACAGATGGGGCCGTCCAGAGCTGGAACGCTTTGCGTCCCCACTCAGCACAAAACTGCCAGATTTCTACTTGCTAGATCCAGGACATTGTGTTTTCTGGTGAGATGCATTCTCTCTCTCCTGGACAGGGAGGCTTCGGTATACCTTCCCTCCCTTTCCATTCTTACAGAAGGTTTTCCTCAAGCTGCAGTCAGAGGGACCAGAAATTATACTCCTAGCTCCCTACTGGCCACAGCAGATATGAAACATAGAAACATAGACTTTGACGGCAGATAAGGACCGCTTGGCCCACCTAGTCTGCCCATTTCCCTACCTACTGGATAAGCTGCAGATCCTAGTTAACCAACGGCCTATTTTTTCCTACCCCTCACAAGAATTGCCTTATGTCTGCCCCATGCATTATTGAATTCTTCCACAGTTTGACGCCAAAACCTCCTCAGGAAGGTGGTTCCACGTGTCCACCACACTCTCTGTGAAAAAATACTTCCTCACATTGCCCCTGAGCTGTCCCCCCTCCATCTCCAAATTGTGTTCTCTTGTTCTTGCACCTCTCTTTTTCTGAAAGATGCAACCCTCTTGGACTTTGTTGATTCCACTGAGGTACGTAAAAGTTTCAGTCATGTCCACCCTCTCCTTTCCTCAAGGGTATACATATTAAGCTCCTTTAGTCTTTCCTCATATGGCTTCTCTTGCAGATCCTGCACCATTTTAGTTGCCCTCCTCGGAATTCCCTCCATCCTGTCTGTGTCTTTGCGGAGATGGGGTCCCCAGAACTGGACTCAGTACTCCAGATGGGGTCTTACCAACTGTCTGTACAGAGGGATGACAACGTCCTGTTTTCTACTGGTGATGCCTCTCCCTATACATCCCAGTATTCCCCCAGCCCTCCCTACTGCCTTCTCACATTGCTTGCCAACATTAAGGTCATCTGATATGATTACCTCCTGATCCCTTTCCATTTTTATTGTTACTACTCTCCCCCACCCCCACATTGTGTACTCTTCCCCTGGGTTTTCGTTTCCCAGGTGCATTATTTTGCACTTCTTTGCATTGAATCCAAGCTGCCATACTTCTGACCATGCCTCCAACCTTGCCAAGTCCCTTCTCATCCTTTCCACCCCCCTGTGTATCAACCCTGTTGCAGATCTTTGTGTCATCTGTAAAGAGGCATACTTTTCCTTCCAGTCCCTCTGCAGTGTCACTTATAAAGACATTAAAAAGGACTGGACCCAGTACTGAACCCTGTGGTACCCCACTAGTAACCCCACTTTCTTTTTTTTGTTGCTGAAATTGCATTTTTCTGCCTCCTTTCCCCAGCCTGCCACTCCCGACCCTTCAGGGGAAACAACTGACATCCCACTGCCTTCCACCCTACCCAGACGGACCCCAGATTCCCATGGAGCCACGGTTGTGCTCCCCGGACAGGGACGAGGTGGGGACTGAATGCCCCGTAACTTACATTTTGTCGGTCCTGGGTTCGTCGACGGGCAGAGGCATATCGTGGGCACGGCACAGTTACCCCTCTTCCTGGTGGTAGCAGGCTCAGTTTCCATTTTCACCCTCCCCGACAGTGTGCTATTCCCCTGAAGTCATGGCTCAGAGCACTGATGTCCACGCTGTACCACAGCCAGTCATCCCTCGAAGGGCTTGCAGTACTCTGAGCCTCCGCTCAGAGTCAGTCAAGTGTGCAGGCATCGGCCTGTACCCTCCCTGGAGAAGGCAACCTGTCATAGGACACTCAAGCCTATCTCCCCCCTGCTGACCCACCAGTGACCCGAGTCCGCTCCTGATCGTGGGTTGCCTGCGAAGTGTGATGTCCAGCACCTCAACCGTCTGCGCCACTGAGCCGGCCCGTAACCCCCTTTTCTTCAGAGTGGACTCAGTTTACTATTACCTTCTGTGTTCTGTTGTCCAGCCAATGTTTTACCCAGGCTACCACAGTGGGACTCACTCCCAGGCTGGCTAATTTGTTTATTAATCTTTTGTGTGGGACTTTGTCAAATGCCTTGCTAAAGTCTAGGTAGGCCATGTCCACAGCCCCTCCTTGGTCTACTGCTTTGGTCATTCAGTCAAAGAAAATGATTGGTTTTGTCTGACATGACTGTCCCGCTGTGAATCCATGCTGCCTTGGGCCCTGTGCCCCACTGGCCTCTGTGTACTCAACAGTTCTTTCCTTCAGAAGTGATTCCATCATTTTCCCTACCACAGAGGTCAAACTGACAGGTCTTTAGTTTCCTGCGTCTGTCTTGCTCCCACTTTTGTGAAGGAGAATCACATCCACCCTCCTCCAGTCCTCAGGTACCACCCCATCCTCCCATGATTTGTTAAAAAGGGGGTAGTTGGTGTCACTAGTTTTCCCCTTAATTCTTTTAGAATTCTGGGGTGAATCCCATCAGGCCCCATTGCTCTGTCCACCTTCAGTTTTAGGAGTTCTTTCAGAACCCTTTCTTCTGTGAAAGGACTGGGATTGACCCCCCCCCCCCAAACCAGAGTGCTTCTGTTAATTGGATTGGGTACTTCCCCCTCCTCCTCTTTTGTGAATACTGAGCAAAAGTATTTGTTCAGTATCCCTGCATTTTCACTATCCCTCTCTGTCCACCCACCATCCATTCTCTTCAGCCTCATGATCCCTCCCTTTGTTTTTCTATGCTCCCTAATGTACCTATAAAAGGTTTTATCCCCCTTAGCTGAGTTGGCTGTCTTTTACTCAGTTTGGGCCTTTGCTATTCTGACTGCCTTCCCTGCTTCCTTCTGCCTTAACTGGCACAGTTCTCTGTCCTGCTTCTTCTGTGTTTCCTTGTACTTCATAAATGCTATATTTTTCTCCCTAACCTTCCCTGCCACCTCTTTTGAGAACCATAGTGTTTTTTTCTTTCATTTTGATTTGTTTATTTGCTTCACACAAAGGTTTGTTGCCTCTGTGATGGCAGTTTTGATGTTTCCCCATTGTTGCTCCACCCTCTCCTCCTTGTCTGTTGGCTAGTGCTTTTCTAAGGCACTCTCCCATTTTGACAAAGTCAGCCCTCCTGAAGTCCAGTACCCTCACTTTTGTATGGCTTGACTCTTCAGCTGAGTTTATCGTGAACCACACTGTTTGGTGGTCACTTGTTCCCAGATGACTACCCACTTCTAGATCTGAAATCCTCTCACTGTCCCCATTTGTGACTATGAGGTCTAAGATTGCTCCCTCCTGATGGGTTCCAACACTAACTGTCTGAGGCATGCCACCTGTAGGGCATTGAGAATGTCCCTGCTCTTGGATGTGGCTGCAGCAAAGGTGCTCCAGTTAACATCTGGCATATTCAGGTCCCCCATCAGCAGTATTTCCCCTTTCTCTGCCATCCTAAGGATGCCTACTATCATATCATTGTCCATTCCCTCCCCCTGAGATGGGAGTCTTTTTACAACCCCTGTGCAGATTGTGGTGCCATTTCCAGTCTCTGAGGTGACCCACAGTGCCTCCTGTCCTCCCTGTTTACTCTTGTGTTCCATTGCTTTTATCTCTTCCCTTACATAGAGAGCTACTTCCCCTCCCCCTTCTGTCCTCCCTGCCTCTCCTGTAGGTTGTATGCCCTGATATGTTAACATCCCAGTCATGGTTCTCTGTGTACCATGTTTCTGTGACTGCCACGATACCCAGGCATCTCTCTTCCATCAAGGTGACCAGTTCAGGGAGCTTGTTGCCTAGACTATGGGCACTGGTACTCATTACCCTCCATTTATTGATGGCCTTACCCCTTTTTGTCCCATCCCTGTCCTTACTGCCTTTGTCGTTTTCTACATTTAGCCCTGCCCTTCTCCTTATCGATGTCTGTATCTTGGTGTTTACCTCACTAATTACCCTGATATTTTGAGGGGAGCTCCCACATGGTTTCCATGGTTGCAGCAACTAGCAATGGAGTTTTCACTTCCTCTGCCATTTTACTCTGACCTGCTCTCCCTGCAGCAGGGCACTCTGGCCCACCTGGACATCCAGTCTTTTCATCTTCATGTGTGGCTCCTGGAGACTTAGCTATTGCCTGCTTCAAAGTATCCTCTTGGGTGGCAGACGTTTTAGTGGCAGCAAGGAAACCTTCCAATAGAGCCACTTACGCCATGAAGTGGAAGCGGTTCTCCATTTGGGCCACCATTCAGCACTTGGATTCCTTCATCTGCCCAGTGAACCTCATTCTGGAATACCTCCTTTCCCTGTCAGACTCTGGTCTGAGCTACTCCTCACTTAAGATGTACCTTTCCGCCATCTCTGCAAACCATGCACCTATTGAGGGCAAAGTCATTGCCCAGTTGGATCTTTTCCTCACTTTCCTGTGGGGTATGCTCCATTTGAAGTTTCCCATTAGGGACCCAGTTCTACCATGTGACCTTTTATTTATTTTGGAAAAGCTTACTTTCTTACCCCAGGAGTCCTTTAGCATCAGTAACTTTAGCAGTTAGCTGGCTAGGTGCAACTGCCTTGGAGGTATGCCTTTAAAATAATTTTATTTAAATGAGTTTTGGGCAACAGCCAATAAAAACAAGAGAGGGAGTGAGCTGAGTGAGAGCAGCCTGAAGGCTTCAGAATTTTATCTCCACTGGACTGAGCAACGTTGCCCCTGAGGTGCCTCTCAACTTTCCTTGTCCTAGGTCTTATCTGGGTAAAGTTTTCTTCATAAAATAACTTTTGTGTACTGACTGAAAGTTTTAAGCTTTGGTTAGCACCGCACTAATTTTATGTTTTTAGCGCAATCGTGCTATTTTCACTTTAATTTTACTGCGACTGTTCAGTTTTTGTGCTATTTTTACCGCGGGTGCTTAATTTCGACAGTTCCTCAGGTTTTAAACTTAATTCTTGAAGGAACCATCGATTTAATGTCAGTTGCCTTGTTTTGTACCTCAGACCTCGTGGGCTTTACCGTGGGGCACCAATTGGGAGTTCAGTCTTTGACGGTTGCCTGGGGGTTCTCTTGAGTATTGGCAGTTACAGAGAAACCCATACATAATATAAAACTGGACATAAGCTGTCTGTGTCACAGGACTGGCAGGTGGCATTTCAACAGAAACCTGTGTGCAAGTTGACCAGTATTACTAGACTTTCTATTAAGAGTGGCACTGGTATAGATCCCAGTACTATAAAAAAGAATGCACTTTTAAATTAGACAGAGTTATTTAACTTAGGCAGGATTGGCCAATGGCATTTCACAGAAACCTGCACTCAGATCGTGAGGTCCAGAACTTGGTTTGTGTTGTTTAAATTGGCACAAAGCAAAGAAGTCTTGATTTATTATGGATGAGGATAAATCAAAGGCTTCTGATGAGGGGCCATCTAAAAGTACTAACAATAACAATGTAAGCAGAGGTGCTGAGGAGCCCTCCAGATCCCAGCCAAAATACAAAGCTTCCAAAGATGAAGTTCCTCACAAATTAAGAAATAATAAAAATGATGAAAAAAGGAAGCTTGATTAAGCCGCTGATGAAGTGGCTTAAAAAAAAAAAAAAAACTGTGAAGAAAAAGTGCTCCTGTTGCAGCCAATAGCGAGATAACAGGCAGCTTAAAGCATAAAGAAGAAACAAAACACATACAACCACAGTCTGCACAGGATCTTCCATCTGTGCAAGACATGGCAAAAGCATAGCAACTGTTTTAGAACCTACAAAAGATGGGGCCTGTATTTACTGGGGTTAGCAGGTACCCTTCCACAGTTCTCTCCTTCGTAGATTGTGAGGGTGACGCAGATGATGATGAACATTTTTATGATGCCCCGACATGGATTTTGAGGGCCTTGAGCCCCATGAGTCCCCAGACCCTCTATTCGGGACCCCCCACCCGGTTGCCCAGGAGGACACCTCCTCTGTGTTTACATTTTTATAAAATATGCTAGACACCTTGGACCTCCCTACGTAGGAGCCCACCCAGGATATCAACGTAGACGAAGATGATTTGGAGATGAGAGATCTTTCAACCCCCAAGATCCTGGTCATCCCTATCTGTAATGCATTCAGAAGAAATACCATGAAAGTGCTTCAGACCCCTACTTCGGTGTTGGGTTGACAAGTAGATTGAGAAAAAATACAGATTGTCTAGAACTGGTACCGAGTTCCTGTCTGCACACCCTAGCCATGAGAGTATAGTGCAACAGGCAGCTTGCAAGAAAGCTGGAATCTCCTTGTCCTCCTTACCTCTGGACAAGGACTCCAAGAAAACTGACTTTATAGCAAAGAATATGCATGCCACAGCCTCCCTGCTTCTCAGACTTTCTTCGTGCATGGTGTTTACAGCCAAATATCAGACATCCCTATGGAAGTCTGTCCTGGCCATTGCCCACAATGGGTCAGATTCTATGGTGCAGGAGCTGGTGGATATGACAAAAACTGCCTTGGAAGCTACCAAATACCAGTTCCACAAGACAGACAATAACAATGCCGCCTCTAGGGCAATGGCCCACGCCATCCCTCTGAGACGCTTTGCATGGCTTAGAGCTACCAGTCTAACCACAGACGCCCAGACCAAGGCCATGGATTTTTCTCTGTGATCAAAATGGACTTCCAGTGACGTCAGGGACCGACATGGCGGTTTGATTCACCCGCTCCGCTACTCAACGACTTAAATCGCAATTAATCGCCCACAAGATGATAGAATCCTGAGCTAAGCAGCGGAGAAGCAAAGCAGGGAAGCTTCACCTATCCCCTGCCCAAAAGCTTAAGGCCCTGCTGCAGGAGGATGAGGCTGAAATCACTGACGAAATAGAGACCTCCGGAGAAGCGCAGCAGGCCGAACAGCATGGAGGCTTCCGGAATGATGACCTGATAGAAACTGTCAAGCAAACAGCCCACACAGTCACGAAAATAGATCAGACTCTGTCTGAACAATGGGCTGATCTTGGCAGAACTGAGCATAAAATGGATCAGATGGAGTTATGCCTCACAGCGGTGTCTGAGCAGACTGACAGACAAGACAGACTTCTGTTGTACCTTCTGGCATGGGATCGGGAGCTAACACACAAGCTGAATGACCTGGATGGCAGAAGCCGGAGGCAAAACATGAGAATTCACGGTGTCCCCGAGGGTCTTGAGGGAGATGCCGCAAACACCATTGAATTCACTCAAAAGCTTTTTAAGAAGGCCATTGACCTCCCTGGGGGCCTGGATTTAAGCCTCGATCACGTCCACCACTCTCTGGCACTGAGATCAAGCAATCTGGAGGCCAGGCCTATATCCCTTGTAGTCTGCTTCACCTGGTATAGCAGTAAGGAGGAGGTATTGCGGAGAGCCTGGCAACAGAGCCCGCTGGAATTTGAGGGCCACAAAATTGCCATTGACAACAATCACACTTCGGAAGTACAGGAGGCCCGAAAGGTGATTTGGCCTGTTGTAAAGCAATGAAGAGCCAAAAATATCAAGACCCAAATCTTACACCCAGCAAGGCTGAGGATCTCAACAGAGCAAGGCACCAACGTCTTTAAAGATCTCCTGTCTGCCGCTCCCTACCTTGAAGAATTAAGGATTAACACACACTCCCGATAAAGGAAAAGCTTGAGAGAGACCTCCTAGCATTGGCATAGTCCGTGGCCTAGAAGGGAATTGCTAAAACAGGCTCCTCAGCGTGGCAACCTCAAACCTCCCTTCGAGCAGATATTGGCGCGGTGCTTCAGAGACTCTGGGACCCTGCCTTGATTATTAAAAATACTCCCCATCTGAAGCTGGTGATGTTGGCCAACGAAGCAGGAGAACCAGGACCAACGCAATCCTTGGACACGTGAGACAACCCCTCGAAGTGTGCACTTTGATCAGCTCTCTCGGATGGAGTCACTCTCTACCTAACAACACAGGACTGATGTGCCCTACCGATCCTACTGAGTCCTACTAATTAACTCACCTGCAGTCTGACTTCTTTCTTCCCCTTCTCTCCCAGCTTCTAGGGGGTCGCAGTGACTAGTACTATCATGTCGCTGTAACATGGCTGCATAAGAACTCGATTGACTCCCTCCTTTTTGTCACATTAATAACGGCCCTGCTGTTTCACTCCTCGTCTCCTTTCTCCCCACATTTTCATCTTCATGCTTACTTCAGGACTGTTTACTGCCTTATTGGGTAGTGTTTCGAGGGAGGGGCCTTGTGGAACTGAACCCATGGATTTAATTATTTTAAAGGGCAATAATTTACAGCACAGCTGTCTACTTATCTGCAGTAGCAGTCGTCAATCGTTTTGGACTTTGAGGGGAAAGAAGGGGATAGGAGGCAGCTGTTCTGGATGAGAGGAGGAGGAATGATGATGGCCATTTTTCCCTCTATAACACATTAGTGCCTGGTTGTTCTTTCTCCTCCACCCTCTCCCTTAAGCGGTTCTCATTCCTGTGCATTACCTACCTGGAAGCATTCTTGGGGGGGGGGGGTGAGATGTGCAGGCCAGTCTTGAAACAACGGGAACAGGTTTTGAAGGGTGTCAACACAGAATATGCCTGCTCATCATCATCATCATCATCATCATCCCTTCTCAATTGGCATGAATTGCAGTGGCCTCTGAAGGTGGAGTTTTGGGGGGGTGGTTTGGACATGTATGAAGAGGACGGACTGACCATGCCTCTATGCCAGTTGGCTGGGCCCGGCTTTCGGGCTTACTCCACTCCTTACCCCAGGTCCACCATGGCTCTGCTACTGATATACCTGGTAGTCTCCCGGGAGGGGGGGAAGGGAGGGCGTATTGGAACTTAACCGGCAGGGCACAGCTCTGTCTCTTTTTTTAAAAGATGATAGCCCAGAATATGATCCCCCAGACATGTTGCCCCGCATGGAGCTAATATCTACAGAGAGCCTAGTGGACTCAGGGTGCACCGACCCTATGGCTCGGGCCTTGGCCTCGATTGTGGGCTTTGCTTCACAGATAGGGATGGCTTTACTCTGGGGGGACAAGGCTTGGAATGGGTGGGACCGAGAGACCGAGGCATCTATCTCACCACTTGCTGGATTTATTCTGGGGCCGGGGCTGAGGCAGACAGGCTTGGACACCTGAACCACTCTCCATCCCTGGATTTTTGATCTTGAATGGCAGGAATAGGCCAGTTTGTTCAGGAGTTGGTGTTTGAACCCGGGAGAGAGATCAAGGCCATGTGGTACACCTGGCCCCTGACTACTCCAGTCTGAGATATCCCCAGGGCTTATCTCCTCTATGGAGGATCCAAACATTTAATAGGGCTCAAGAGGGGGGGCTGTCCTCATTGGGGAATTTACCCCCTCGTATAGATATCACAGTAGCCCCAATCTCGAGGAGAAAACAGGGAAGGGGGGTTGGATGGGTATGCAGAATAAAAGAGGCTGGAGTTGCTAAAAGCATAATGCTTTAAGCACAAACATTGGTGTGGGTCATTACAAGACCCTGAGTTTCTCAGGGTTTTTTTCTTATTTTTGAGAAGGTGGGTATTGGGAAAAGTGTTGGGAATTGTGCCTCTATCCAGTTCAACACTGACAGATGGAGGGGGGGGGCATTCACCCTGGATATCCCAGGGCCCTGCAGAGAACACTCATTGCACTACTGAGTGCTGTGCTCTGCATACTCAGACACCCCTCTGCTGACAAGCATCGGTCAGCCTTCCCTTGGAAGCCTAATCATTGAACCTTGGACAACCAGGCTGAGAGGAGTTCCGGTCGAGGTTGTCCAACACTTAATTCAGCTCTTGGCTCGAAACTGGAAGAGGCCAGAGCGATTGTTTTGTAGTACAATAGTTAAAAAAGTGTTTTTTTTAAGTTTTGTTACTGTCTATATTAAAAAGTTAGATGTTTTGCAGACTTGCTATAGATTTAAACTGACAATGCTTAGACAGTCTGTGCTTAAGAGAAGGAATATCAATCTTAGTTGGATGGAACATGGCTAATTGTACTACTAAGTTTATGTCTCTAAATGTGAATGGACCGTCCAGCCCAGTCAAGAGGAAAAGGATCCAGCAATTTGTCGCATCTCAGGGGTGTGGAGGTGTGTTTTTACAGGAGACTCACCTCTCCCCCCAGGAGGCCCAAAAGCTTAAATCAAAATCCTTTCCAGTGATATATCATTCTTCCCTCCCTGTGGGTAGAAAGAGGGGGGTAGCGATTCTGCTGTCGGCAAATCTACATTTTCAACAGTAGGAGGTGGTAGAAGACCCTGAAGCTAGGTGTATTATTGTGGTTGGGTCTATACAGGACACGCAAATAATCCTGGCTAACATCTACATCCCCCCTGGGTCCCCACTTAGAGTATTCTCAAACATTCTACAGCTGGTGGCAGAAAAGGGTAAAGGCACTGTATGAATGGGCGGAGACTGGAATATAGTTTTAAATTTGGCCCTTAACTCAACCTCTCAGATCCCAAAACTGGATGCAGCCAAGGCCCGATCTTTTAAAATTCAGTTAGAACAGCTGGGCCTAACTGATATCTGGAGAGAGAGAAATACCCTAGAGCATGAGGTTACACTTGCTTCTCTCCCAGGTTTAAGGTATTTTCCCGCCTTGACATGTTCTTTACATTTAAGGGTGACCTAAACAAGTTCCCTTCCATATGGGTGGGTACCACCATCCTCTCGGACCACAGCCCTGTCTACCTGGAGGTGGAGCTGGGACTGCCCAAACATACCACACACTGGAGATTAAACACTTCCTTCCTTCAAGATAAAGGAGTTTTAAAGGAACTTAATGATTACCTGAAAATAACCCTCGAGGAAAATACCAGACAAGAAACCTCACCACAGATATTGTGGTACATGATTAAAGCCTCACTTAGAGGTAAACTCATCTCAATAGCATCCCGTAGAAAATGAGAAATGAGGCAAAAACAACAGAAATTAATGTCTCAGATTAAAAAACTGGAAGACGCCCAAAAAAATCAAGTGGGAGGAGTCCTGGAACAGGGAATTGTTAAAGTGCAGGAATTTATTACACAGCATCCAAAAAGCGGAGGTAGAAAAAGCCCGGTTCTATTTAAAACAAAGATACTATGAAGGTGGTCCCCGAGGCACTAAACTCGTAGCCTGTAGACTGCGTCAATATGCAGCAAAAGCCACAATAACCAAAATAGTATCACCTCAAACAGGCCAAATGGTCAGACAAACCACACAGCAGAATCCTTTGCGGAATACTATTCAAAATTCTATAGTTCAGAAGAGAAAACTTCCCAACAGGACAAATGAAACTATTTGGACTCCATTCCATTCCCTCCGGACACTGCCAGATTGCTGACCAGGCCCATCACCCAGGAAGAAATAATCTCCACAATTAAAAAACTTAAGCCAGCCAAATGTCCTGGCCCCGACGGGTTTGGGGCAGAATTTTATAAAACTTTGGCCCCTAAAACAGTCCCCTTACTTCTTAAAGTCTTTTCAAATATCTGACTGAGAGAGGCCCCCTCTCTCTTGGCAATATGTGACCATAATAATCCTGCATGAAGATGGAAAAGACCAAGTGTGAATCTTACCTCCCATATCCCTACTGAACCAAGAGATTACAAGATCTTTTACTTATAATAGCCTCTCAGGCTGAACCCTCATTTTACCAGATTTAATTCAGTCAGATCAATCTGGCTTTGTCATGGTCGGCCAAGCACCTGATGGAGTATGCTTCACCTTAGATATGATAGATAAGATCCAACGCACCCACACCCCGGCATGCCTGTTAAGCCTAGACACCGAAAAGGCCTTTGACATGGTCTCCTGGGACTTTTTGTTCTCGGTGCTCGAACACAGGGGATTCCCTGAATCCTTCATAGACACCATGAGATCCCTGTATACGGGTCCTCGGGCATATGTCAGGGTGAATGGGGGTCTGTCAAATAGATTCCAACTGGGCAGGGGTACTTGTCAAGGATACCCCCTCTCCCCTCTCTTATTCGCCATGTATATCAAACTTCTGGCGGAGGTTGTCAGGAGGGCGAAGGACATAGCAGGGATTAAGGTGGGTGGTATACAGAAAAAAATCCTGCTGTATGCAGATGATGTTTTGCTGACCTGCTCTCAGCCACACAAATCTATAGAGCAGGTGTGGCCTATTCTGGAAAACTTCGGTAAACACTCAGGATACTCCCTAAATAAAACAAAAATGGAAGCCTTAAGCTTTTTTTTTTAATCCATCTGAGGGCATCTGCCAACTCCTCCCCTTAAATTGGTCCGCTGGTGGGATGAGATACCTGGGGATTCATATCACTAAGCACCCTTCCAAATTATTTAAAGCAAATTATTTATCCTTGATGGCCTTTCTCAAGAATGATATGGAAAGATGGTCCTTGACCAGTATGCCCATGCATGCTAGAATTCAAGCCATAACAATGAATGTACTACCTAAATTTTTGTACTTGTTTCAACGTATATCAGTATACATTCACAGATCCAACTTTCAGTTGTGGCACAAAATGATCTCCAGATTCATTTGGGCCAATAAAAGACCCAGAATAAGACTCAAAACATTACAGGCTCACCGTGAGGTCGGTGGCAGATCCCTCCCAGACATGGAGAATTATTTTCCTGTACAATTGAAGCATGCACTCCAGTGGGCTGGTCCCAGCTCCACCTCCGGCTGGAGGGAAATGGAAAGAGGAGAGGAGGAGGAGGGGGGGTAGGTTACTTCTTGAGGATCGAATAGTAACTCCCCTTTTAACTCAATCACCCGATGCCTAGGTTCGGCTGGGTTGGGGAGACCCTCCGCTCAATCCACCGATTGTGGCAAAAATATAAGTTGTTACCTTCGCTGTGGCCTCTAAAAAGCCTGGCCTGGGCCGAGGACTTCCCCCCTAACTGATTAGACCTTACATACAAAGAGTGGAGTAGGACGGGTCTGGCATACTTCGGGCAGTTTGCTCAGGGGGGCCTGATTCAAGATTTTAATTCACTTAAGAATAGATTTAACCTCAAAAACTCAGATTATTTCAGGTTTCTCCAAGTAAGAACATATATCACTTCTCTCCAGAGGAGAGAGGTGAACTCTGACAGGGCAGCAGCCATCCTACAGATAAAATCATCCATGGACCAAAAGGGCCAGATATCCACCCTTTATAAAGTCCTTAGAAACCTAAGAACAGACCCCTTATCCAAGATCAAAAACAAGTGGCAGGAGGAGGCTGGACCCGGCTCTACACCCCTTAACTGGAAATCCATCTTCAGCATTGCCAGAATGGCAGCCAGATCACCCCTTTGGCAAGAATTTGCCTGGAAGGTAAGGATTCGCTTCTTCCTCACTCCCGCAGTGCTAAATAAAAGAAACCCAAATTTCCCAGCTAGCTGCTGGAGGAGATGTGGGGAGGATAAGGCAGGTTACCTCCATATTTTTGGGGCGTGCCCAAGGCTGTCTGGATTTTGGGCAGACATCATATCAGCGATAAAGGACATTTTTACAACTGCCCAACCTTTAAACTGGGAGGAGATGATTTTGGGGGCACCTCCTTCGGACGTTAGGGGGCTAGACTCACTGTATCTCTGGGCAATTCTAACAACAGCAGCCCACAAGGCGATAACTAGAACTTGGCTTAGCCCTTCATTGCCTCAGAGACAGGACTAGATTTCAGTTGTCAAGGGCCTTGCTGAACTAGAGGAACTCACCTTTAAAATAAATCACAAGACCACACTTTATGTTCAAAGATGGTCGAGATGGGTTGTCTGGCAACAGCTAGTTGGGGAATTCTGACCTGGGCTTGGGGGATGGGGCATCTTTCCTTCTCCTGGGCGAGGACAATTCGTAGTAGTAAACTAAAACCTTAATAACTTAACTATACTGGAATAAATTTGCTACAGACTTACAGTTTTACTCATGTCTTTACACATGTTTCTAACTCCAAGACTATAGGAACTTTTCCCTCTAGATATGGAGAGGAAGTGCATTGTATTCCTATATAATGTACTGAATTTGTAACATTGACTCTCTCAGATATAATCAATTATTTTGCTAAGCTTAAATAAAAATCAGAGTTTAAAAAAAAATGTTTAATTACAGAACCACTGACTACATGAAAAAGGTTGACGAGTACAAGGCCTCCTGGTGTAGTCACTCGTCTAAATCTAAGGCTACCACCCCTCAGAGATCGCATCCCAGGGGCGGTTAGGGCAGAAGTTTTTTTCCCAGGCCTTACAATACTTGTCCCCAGTCTGACTTCAGTCAGTGCAGGGAGTCTTTCAGAGGCAGGGGCAGAAGGGCCAGCTCTTTCCAGCCATCTGCCTCATCGTCTTAAGTCCTGATGTGAGTGTCCAGGTTGCCTCCCCACTTCCAGTGGGAGGCAGACTCTCCCACTGTCTTTAGAACTGGTCCCTTCATTACGTCGGACAAGTGGTTGTGAAAGATAGTTGAGAAGGGTCTGCCACTACAGTTCAAGCAGATGCCAGACCTCAAGCATACCCAGGTGTCAAGACCTCTGTCCCCAACACAGGTTCCACTACTGGAAATGAAGGTACCAAACCGTCTAGCTCTATGAGCAGTGAGAGGGTCCTGGCCCACGTGAGGGGCAAGGGCCTCTATTCCAGGTACTTCCGACACTTAAGAAAACTGGGGAGTGGCGACCTATCTTAGATCTCAGATATTTAAACAAACATCTGAAAAAAAAACATTCAAAATGGTCACTGTTACTGGTCATACAGTCCTTACAGCAAGGAGACTGGCTAGCCTCCCTGGACTTAAAGGACACTTACTTCCACGTACCCATAAGGAGGTCTCTCAGGAGGTTTCTCAGATTCCAACTTCCTTCGGACCACTATCAGTTCGAGGCAATGCCCTTCGGCCTGTCCTTGTCCCCAAGACTCTTTACCAAGTGCCTCGCAGTGGTAGCAGCACACCTCAGAAGAATGGTTGTCACTCTCTATCCCTATCTGGACGACTGGCTCATAGCAGCAAAGTCTTCTTGCCAGGTCAAGGAGTTCCTTTCCCTTACAGAACACACTCTGGAGTCCCTGGGTTTCCTGATAAATCTAAAGAAATTTCACCCGGAACCCTCCCAGCTGCTCACCTTTATAGGGGCCCAGCTGGACACTCAGAAAGGATATGCTTTCCTCCCACAGGAAAGAATTTAGAGTTTCCTCGCAGTAGCAGATTCTTTCACCTGGGGACAGCCAAGACCAGCCAGACATTTTCTAAAACTCCTGGGACACATGGCTTCAATCACTGCAGTGGTCCCAGGAGTCAGGTACAGGATATGACTCCTGCAAGCCTACCTCAGAGCTTGCTGGTCTCACAGAAGCAACAATTTTTCAAAGCCGATACCTGTGACAGAGCGGTTCCTCCAAAACCTGCTGTGGTGAAAGAACCCTGTAAATTTACAAGCAAGGGTACTATTCCAAGCTCCACTACCCACAAGGGTGATCACCACAGATGCCTCCCTCTTGGAGTGGGAAGCATATCTGGACAGTGCCTCAGTAAGTAGTACCTGGACTCTCGAAGAGTCACGGTGACACATAAGTCTCTTGGAACTCAGAGCAGTGTTTCTAGCTCTCAAAGCTTTCGCTCCCAGCATGAAAGAGCAGGCAGTTCAAATTCAGACACCACCACTGCAACGTTTTACATAAACAAGCAGCGTGGTACCAGATCAGGAATACTCTGTTTGGATGCTGTAAAGCTCTGGTCCCTAGCCTTCTCCCTGGGAGTCAGCCTCTCAGCTATTCACCTCCCAGGCAAACACAGTGTCAAGGCCAGAACGAATGAACCCTGAACCAGCAGGTACTAGCCACAATGTTCAGATGGTGGAGTACACCAGAAGTGGATTTGTTTGCCTCGCCCCTCAATTTTCAGCTTGCTCAGTACTGTTGCAGTCCCCCAGTCCCAGAAACCCTTCCCATAGATGCCTTGATCCTGGACTGGTTAAGGAGGTTCCTATACTTGTTCCCTTCCTTCCC
Organism: Neoceratodus forsteri; assembly: GCA_016271365.2. Lineage (NCBI taxonomy): Eukaryota > Metazoa > Chordata > Ceratodontiformes > Ceratodontidae > Neoceratodus > Neoceratodus forsteri. The sequence goes on along the minus strand of CM057454.1, from coordinate 717,304,278 downwards.
CCTGATACTCAGGATATTTCTGAAACTCAGACAACAGCCTGCGTCGATGAGCCTGGTGGCTCCAGATTGGCCCAGGCAAGCCTGGTACCCTCTCCTTCTCTCAATGTACTGCAGCAGGCCCATTCACCTGCCTCAGCTCACTTTCTGCTGACCCTTCCTCAGACAGAAGTGCAGTATCCAGACATACACTCTCTTTACCTCAAGGCCTGGTTCTTGAGGAGTTAGAGTTTTCATCCTCTCAGTACTCTGACCAGGTCCTTAAGATACTGAGGATGGCTAAAAAAAAAAAAAAAACACTAAGAAGACTTATGCAGCCAAATGGAAAAGGTTTTCCCTGTGGTGTAAGAGCAAAAAGGTTGACTCCCCTTTCAGCTTCAGACCCTCAGCTGCTGGATTACCTGGTACACTTGCAGGCGTCAGGCTTGAAACCATCTTCCCTCAACCTACACCTGGCAGCAATTTTGGCCTACCTTTCGGTTGGAAAGAAAAAGTCTGTTTTTTCCCCATGCCATATTTAAACAGTTTTTCAGAAGCCTCTTGCACCTTCAGCCTCCAGTCAGGGAGCTAGTTTCTCCTTGGAGCCTGAACCTCTGCATAGACAGGCTCATGAATCCACCCTTTGAGCCTATGTCCACTGCTCATATCAAGTTTGTGAGTCTTCCTGGTGGCCATTACCTCTGCCAGGAGGAATCAGAGCTACAGGCCCTGTGCACGGATCCAAATTACATCATACCTCACAATGATAAAGTTGAGCTCAGGACAAATAGGAAATTTCTGCCAAAGGTGGTTTGAGTTCCACTTAAACCAGTCTGTTACTCTGCCTGTCTTCTTTGCTAGGCAGTCCACTCCTGGCAAGCAAATACTCCACAGCTTGGATGTCAAAAGATCCATCTTTCACTACCTAGGGCATGCTAGACATCCAGAGGCTCTTCAACTCAGTTGTTCCTCACCTACGGGGATGTAGGCAGAGGAAGACCAGCTACCAAGAGTACTATTTCCCACTGGTTGGTCTCGTATCATATTATTTTATGAAAAAAACTGGTCACCAACCTCCAGTGGGGCTCAGAACCCACTCCAACAGGGGCACTGCAGCTTCACTGGCAGCAGCAAGGGACATTCCCCTTCTGGATATCTGCAAAGCAGCTAACTGGAAATATGTACACACCTTTGTGAAACACTACAGCTTGGATGTGCAGACCAGATCTGATGCCAAATTTGGCAGGGTGGTTCTGCAGAGCTTCTTTCCTAAGTAGGTTCTCTGCCCTCCTCCCACTGAGTACTGCTCTGGAGTCTGCTAAAGTTACTGATGCTAAAGGAGTCCTGGGGTAAGAAGAAAACATTACTCACCATAGTAATATTCTTTCTTCCAAGGGGGTCCTTTAGCATCAGTAAGCTCCCACCATTCCTCCCTGATTCACCTGTCAGGAGAAGGGCTCTGTTATCATGTCTTGCCAAATTTGGACTTTTTATTGATGAGTTTCTAACTCATGTTGTTTTCTGTTTCCACTTTTGTGGACATTTGTATGTTTTTTGAATCCTGTTGATTCATTTTCAGGGCATGTGCCCTCGTTTTCCTTCAGAAAAATTCTGAAGCCTTCAGGCTGCTCTCGCTCAACTCATTCCCTGTCTTGTTTTGATTGGTTGTTGCCCAAAGCTCATTTAAATAAAATTCTCTTTAAGGCATACCTCCTGGGCAGTTGCACCTAGTCAGGTAACTGCTAAAGTTACTGATGATAAAGAAGAAAGAAGATTACTGTGGTGAGTAATTTTTTCTTGCCTCTCTTTGAGCAAGCTGCAAGCTACGTTTTCTGTCATGGAAAGTGTTATTTTTAGTTGCCATTACTTCGGCTTGGAGGATTTCCGAGCTACAGGTTCTGATGTGCAAAGAGCCTTATTTAATTTTCCACCAAGACAAGGTGTGGACCAATCCTAAGTTTAAACCTGTAGTGGTGTCTGAGTTTATACTGAATCAATCCATCCACCTTCCTGTTTATTTCCCTGAGTATTCTTATCGGGGAAGCCATCCTGCATACTTTGGATGATCATTGGGTGCTTCATTACTATTTGGATTACACCTGTGCTATCCGAAAATCTGACCAGTTTGTTTTGTTAGCCCGCCAAACAGTGCTTGTCTAAATGGTTGAATGACTGTATTGTTTATTGCTACCGCAAGTATGACAAGCCTTTGCCTGGACTGATCAAAGGTCATTTCACCAGAGGCATGGCAGCTTCTGATGCTTCCTTTAGGCATGTGTCCACTGCAGATCTTTGAACAGCTGCCACCTGGAGCTCTGTCCACACTTTCATCCAGTATTACAGTCTGGACATTGCCCCTAGGTGCAGGGCAGGCTTTGAACTTGCAGTCCTTAAGGGTCTCCTTTTCTGAACATCTGCTGACTTCATCCTCCCAGCTGACTAGAGTCAGTCCCTGTACTGCTTGGGACTTGGTCCTAATGGTGTTGCCTGCAGCAAGAGCCCCCTTGAAGTAAGATAGTAAAGTTACAGAAGAACTTACTGCAACAGTAAATCTTCAAGAGGAACTCTTGCAGCAGGTGCTGCTTTCCCTACCGCTATCCCCCTGATGACTGCTTTTCCATCACAGCTGTTCTGTTTTCCTCGGTTCAGAGGAACCAACTTAGTTCTCCAATTTCTGAGCATGTCGGGTTTCCAGTGGGAAGACTGAGCTTGAGCTAAGGGACCGCCCCTGCTATATGACAGGCAGATGTCAGGGTGGGCTGACTTTGGGGGGACGGTCCACCGCTAATCACTACTAACTAGAAGTTTTACCTGTGGTCCTAGTGCCTGGCAGCTTAGTCCTAATGGTGTTGGCTGCTGTAAGAGCTCATCTTGAAGGTCTACTGTTACAGTAAGTTCTTTTGAAACTGTACTGTCTTCAAGAGGAGCTCTTTCAGCAGGCACTGCTTTCCCTCCCTCCTTCCCCTTAATTGCTGTTTCTCCATCACAGCTGCTCTGCAATCCTCGGTTATGAGGAACCTCCTTTGTTCTCTGAGCATGCCGGGGTCTCCAGCGAAAGAACTGAGGATGGGTTGGGGGACCACCCCTTTAGACCATATGCGGACGGTGGCGTGCCGACGTCAGGGACAGTCCCCCATTATAGACTGATTGGTAGAATTTTTCCCTGTGATCCTAGCACCTGGCGGCTTAGTCCTAACTGTGTTCCCTGCTGCAAGAGCTCCCCTCGAAGATCTACTGTTACGCTAAGTTCTTACAAAACTGTACTTTTTTGGTTGCTGTTACTTATGCTCAGAGGATTTCCGAGATTCAGACTCTGATGTGTAAAGAGCCTTATTTGAGTTTTCACAAAGGCAGGGTGTCTTTGCATACAAATCCTAAGATCTTCCTGGACTGAAAGTCTTCACGGTTTATTCATATTTCTGGGTTTAAGTCGGAGGCACTAGGAGCCTGCAGGAGTCAAAAATCTTCAGGAGGGCCAGCACCGTGGTATGACCACTGTGGTGAGCTACCCAACTGCCAGTCATTATGTGCAGGTGTAGTTCTTTTTTTTTTTTTTTGTCATTTTGTGTATGTTAAATGTCACAAAAGATGTCCATGTGGTTTTTTTTTTTTATTATTTTTAAAAGGAGTGCATAGGTTATTGAAAACGTCACAAGTAAATGAGAAAAGGTCGTGCAAAATACTATATGTGACCCAGGAAAACAGCTACTAGCCAGGAAGCTGAAAATTACATTTTCAAAGAGGATGGAAGTCCCTGGTTAGCTAACTGATGTAATAAAATTTCAGGAGGAGAGAAGCTGTCTCCCCTGTCATAAACCTATAAGATCTAAAGGAGTAATGGTTTTTATTTATTTATTTAGGTCTAGGATTACAAGTACCTTTGAGCAAAGGCTCTTTTACAAAGGTTCCACATCAGTTGCAGTACAATACAGGAAATACAACAAAATAACAACATTGCAAGTAAAACAGTGCAGTAGTCAGATAATATGTAATTGAGTGAGAAAACATAAGAGAAAACCAGAACAGAGTCAACAGAGGAGAGAATGGGGGAACAACGGGGTGGGGGGCACATAGGAAGGTAGGAGCAGCCAGCGGTATTGTCAACATCACAGGGAGAAGTGCTATTGGTAGGGAGGGGGGAGCAGGCATGGGGAGGGGTAGTGGGAGACTAAGGGTAGAATAAGAAATAAGTGCTATGTAGGAAAAGCATGGAAGAAGCTAATGTAGTGGTAAGTGTCACACTTGGACAGCTGGTTCTGATCCCTGTATCATATTTTTTTGTAAATATAAAACAATGTGTGATGGACTGTGTCATGAGAACATGCTATTTTGCTAGAACTGACACATCAAAAAACCCCAGGGATAAGTTTAAAGGACAGGAGGTATTTTTAACTGCAGATTTCTAAAATGCAATTACCTTGTCAATTTGCTTTGATTACAGGAAATACAATTAGCCATTCATGACGTCCTCAGGGAAATCCTTTGATTTTGCACTAGGTGTCATAATGGGAAGAGCATGCTTGTGTTTTGGGTGTCTCCCAGGAAGCCAGCTCACTTCATCAAAGAGACTTTTGATGTGCGGGTCCCAGACTGCATTGTAGTCCAGTGTGCATGTGTGGGGGGGTGTCATCAGAGGGAAGCCAGCATTTCATCAAAGAGCCTTTGAGGTCTGTGAAGATCAGAAAGACCCTTTTACATCAAAGAGTTATTGAGAAATTGAGTTATGCTGAGGTCACAGGATCTTACTGCCTTATAAGGATATCCTGTTTCCTGTAGCGATAATCTTTTTAATATATCCTATAGCGAGGTGTAAAGTGACCTCATCCAAAAGGGGCTGGAGAATCCAGCTTTTAAACTATGATTCTGTTTTCATAGAGGGACTTTTTTTTATCTGACTCTGAAGAAGCAACATTAAGCACTGTTAGGAGATAAATATTCTGTGCATAGGAGATTTAGGTTACATGTTTAAACCTGTTTTGTTTAATGACTTCTATGTTTTTGGGATATTTTGTTCTGTATTTTACTGTTTCCTATTTTTATCTATTTTAAAGTAAATATATATTTTAAAACAGAAACTGCCTGGTTTACCTTGACATTTCTTTTTATATAAGTAGAGCTTTAAAAGGTTATAGTTGACACTGTATGTGAGCTTGTTGTTATACCAAACTGGGAAATGGATAGAGTTCTAAGGGTTCATTTTGTAGACCTGGTTAGGTGCTCGTAGGCAAAGATATCTGGCCCTCTAAAGACAGAATTATCTGAGCCTGATAATTGGGTATGCTAACAAGAGGTTATCAGTTTGAATCCCTCCAGAACCTGAGACTAAGGTGACTTGAACCCACAAAAGAGACAAGAGGGTTACTTTGTACTGTTAACTGTCCACAGATCCTATGCTCGGAGGTTGGCACTTTGGGAGTAGAAGACCTGACCTGAGCGAATCTGTGACAGTAAGTATGGCTGATTAGATGAGGCAGTCACAGGAGCTAGAGGCCTTGAGATGAAGATGGAGCCTGGATCTGAACGTGCCTAGCTTGGGAATGAAGGAGATGTCAGTGCTGAGACAATTCAGCCAGCTGGGAGCCCTATGAGCAAAAGATCTTTGACTCTGAGTGGTGCGACAATGGGGAACCTGCAAAAGCTGAGATTCAGATCCCCTAATGTTGCATGGATTTATGCTTGGGCACAGGAGAGCTTGGACCCCAGGATGGGTGAGGCCCATGGTTATTTTTTTTTTTTTTTTTGCCATAGTGCAGGTTAGATACTTAATAAGGTTGGAGAGTTGAAGCCATCCAGATTGAGCATAAAGGTCACACGTATGTGTGTGACAGTGGGTTCTAGTTGTGAGCCAACAGGCCTTGTTGAGGGATGTCGATATGCGTCTGAGAGTAGTAGCAGATGCCGAGCCATAGATGATGAGGCCGTAGTCTATGATGGAGACCACTGAGCTCTGTACAGTAACCTTCAAGGCTTCTGGGATAAGATGTTGCCTGTGCTGGAAAAGTAGGCCTAGACGAGTGTTATCATCTTTGACAACACCATCAATGTGGGCCCCATAAGATGGATTAGGGTCAAGCGAGATCCCAAGGTATTTAAATGATTGCACCTGTTCGAGGGTCTTTCCAAGGCTGGTAGTAATGGTAAGGGGGTGTAGCCTGTGCTTGTTGTGGGAGCTGCTAAAAAGCATTGACTTATTTTTTTGTGGTATAGGACCAGCTTATGCTTAGTAATCCAGTTTTCAACAGAGGTGAATCCTAGCCACAGATTGTGTTGTAAGGGTTTGGGGTCCTTGTGGGAAGTGAGAATTACAGCGTCGTCAGCATAGAGGATGATTTGTTCAAAGCAAGATTACAGAAGGGTGTTCAGAAAAATGCTGAAAAGTAGTGGACCCGGTATAGATCTCTGGGGGACACCTGAGTGGACAGGTCTAGCATCAGAGAGAACATCAGTGATTTTTACCCTTTGTGATGATTTTCCAAGTAACTTTTAAACCATGCCGTATAGTCATGAGAGCCCAACATTCAGTAGGTGTTCAGTCCACAGACAATGGTGGACAGTATCAAATGCCAGAGTCAAATCAATAAATACTGACCCAGTTAGATGACCTTTATCCGGTGTGCTGTGTAGGGTTCCAGTGAATTCCAGGAGGGCAGATGAGGTGTCATGTCCTTTTCTGAACCCCTGTTGCTGCGTACACAAAATATTGTATTTGTCCAGGAAGTCAGTAAGCTGGTCTGCAACTATACGCTTAAGGGCCTTAGAGAGGGGAGGTAATATGGAGATCGGCCGATAGTTCCTGTGGATGGCTTTGTCACCTCTTTTATGGACCAAAGTAACAGTAGCAGATTTCCATTTGTCAGAAAACTGACTGAGGCTGAGAGAGAGGTTGAAAATTCTTGTTAATGGGCCTAGAACCTCTTCAAGGGTGATAGACAGCAGTTTAAGGTCCAGAGAGTCAACACTAGTTCTGGACTTTTAGACAACAGGTGTCAGCAAGGTTACCACAATCTGATTATATATTTTTTTAGTAGTGCTAGGAAGTAGTGATATGACAACCCAAATTAGGAAATCCTTAAAATCTGGAAAAAGCAAGAGTGACACATATTATCCTAACAAAAATAAGGCCACTAACTATCCATAGACTGGGACAGCCATCCCTATTTAAGACCCTCTACAGTCACTGGTGGGCTCACTTTTCAAGGGATGCTCTTCTGACACCCAAGAAGCAAGACTGCCACAATACAGAGCTCGACTAAGAACCAGAGACTGTACTTATTCTTCTGGATTTCAATTCACTAAGAACTTAAGGTAGAAATTAGATAAAGGTTTATAGTACATTTATTTTATGTATGTTTTCCACTTTTATTTGTGTTATTCTGTGACAAATTTTCTTAAACCTTTAGTTGTAACTGTATGATTATTTAGTAAAAACATTTGTTATTAAGAAACATACCTGAGCAAAATTTTTCATGTTGTGTGTGGTTGTGGGATGTTTAATAATAGTCTGTGACTAAACTATTATTGCTAAGGGCTGTCACCATAAGCTACCAATCGAAAAAGGATCTGTACAGGGAAATCTGTGTAAAGATAGGGAGAATACAAAAGTGTCAAGGAAGGGTCTGTGGGGATTTGAACCAGGTTATTGCATTGCCAGTTGGAGAAGGCAAAATCAGGATTACAAGGCTACCCCAAAGGGATTGTAACACCTGGATCTTCCCTCTTAGTGTAGCAACCAAGAAAGAATTCTCATTTGGCTACACGACTCGAGACTGGTATTGTACCCTTACCCAGAGTAAAGAGGGAGCCCTGGGGCTTCATGGTAGTTCAGTTGTGACCTCGGCAAGCATTCTAGAAGGACAGGGAGAGTATCCCTGTTTCCCCCTTCCCTGTCATGGATTGCACTTAGGGGTGGGCACTGAGAGCTCAGTGAACCTGACCCTCATGACTGGGTTTGTGATAGATCTGGTGCACAGTGGTGGGATCTGAGAGATCTGTTAGTATTGTATTGCGATTTGAGAGATATTGGTGGCACAGGCATAACAGTTCAATTCGAGGCTAGTGTATCAGATTGATAAGCTGAAAACAATGCACACACAATCAAGGCAGAAATCTGAAAAAAAAATAATTTGGTTACATTATAAAGTTCCCTGTTTTCTTTTTTTTTTCTTGGAGTAAGCTAGTGTATTAGTAATTTGGGAAGAAGATGGCTTTAGACTACAGTAAATACAGTGCAGACTACCTAAGGCAGTTGTGTCAGGAAAGAGGGGTCCAGTATGAGGGGCAAACCAAAAAGAATCTCATGGAGGCTCTCATATCAGCTGATGAGCAAGCGGTTGTCCTGAACCTTGAGTCCCAGCAAGTGACTGAATAAGACCAGAGCCTGGGTGTGAGGGTGCCAGGGTCTATTACAGAGTCCAGTACCAGGGAGGAGGGCAGCGAGACCAGAAGGAACCCAGAGCAGCAGGGAAAGGTCACCACAGAGCTGGAGCTAGAATGGATCAGGCTGCAGCTGGAGGTGAGGAAATTGGAGCTGGAGTAGAGAAAGTTCGAAGCCCAGGAGCAGAGAAAATTCAAAGCCCAGCAGCAGAGGGAATTTGAGCAGAGAAAGTGTGAACTGGAGATGCAGTAAAAACAGCACCAGAAAGAGGCAGAGGGAAGGGAAAAACAACATGAGAGGGAAGAAAAGCAGTGGCAAAGGGAGTTTGAACTGGAGAAGCTAAGACTCCAACGACCAGCACCAGAGGCGGTAAGTGGCTTGGATGAACCTGAAACACCAGGGTTGGGATATAAATTGAATTCCAAATTAATACGTGAATTTAAAGGGGGGAGGATATGGATGTATTTTTGAACTTGTTTGGAAAGGTCTGTATTCAGGCCAAGGTACCTGGGGAGTCCTGGAATTTCCAGCTATCCCCGCTGCTTACTGGTAAAGGGCACAAGGCGCTAGACTAGATGGACAATAATGATAGCCAAGACTGTGAAAAACTTTAAGCTGCCTTTTTTTTTTTTGCTCCTTCCCAGTTCCGAGCCGGCCTTTCCTTCAGGCCACCTATGCCCTCCATGCCGCACTGCCTCGGATCAGCCACGTCTTCAGCACCCCAGGGTAACCAGTGGATGTAACCTTTCGCCGGGTGGGTCCCTCTCCTTCAAGAGGGAAGGCACTGGTTTTCCCCAGGTGCTGCTGAGATGGTGCGTGCACTGTCCTCTGACTCATGGCAACAAGAGCTGGCAACCGTCATTGGTCGGCTATGGGGCTCTTTTCGCATTTGTCCTTGAGAATGGGACCTCAGATTGTCGCCCCTAGCCTCTGCTAGGGATCAGCAACTTCGGTCGTCCCCCCCCTCCCCCAAGAGAAGGCGTAACCATCAGCCGATGCTCAGCCTTCTTCCTGGCTGGCCCTCCAGCACCCAAGTCCGTTCCTGAACCCGGGTTGTTGGTGTCGCAAGCAGAAATCCAACCGTTGCACCAACAGGTTGGTCTTTTTGTTTTTTTATAAATACTCTCCTTCTCCCCCCAGGTCCCAGGTTGTTAGTCATCCTAGCCATCTGTCCAGCCTTGTATCCCAATATCAGGCTGCAACCCCTTCCCCCCCATAGCTTACCCTCCATGGTGGTGTGGCGAGGAGCCCCCAAACTCTACTCACCTCAATCGGGATCCAGCTCAGGGAGAACCATTCGGGGTCTGGGCCTGTGGTGAGTGGCTGCCTCATCCAGCTGACTGGGACCATTTTCTTCCCTCAAGAGTGGTATGTGCAATGACATCAGTGGAGGGAGCATGCACACATTCCTCCCGGTGCCTGCCCTAATCAGTTCCTTCTTGCCACATCAGTGCTCTCTCCCCCAGCTGCTGCCAGGGGTCAGAAGCACACCAACCACTGAGATCCCTCCTCCCCAGAGAGAGAGAGCAGTTCCTCGGATGCTCAATCCCTCACCACCCCTGCTGATCCACGGCAGCCCATGCTCGTTCCCAAACACTGCTTGCTGGTGTAGCACGAGATAAGTCAACCAGTGCCTCGGTGCCACCAGGCCAGCCTAACTTTAAGCTGGTTTACTTAAAAAGTATGTCCTGACTCCTGAGGCCTTCAGGGTTAAATTCCATAAACTCCCAAAAAGCCCTGACATGAGCTTTGAGGAACTCACCACAAAGCAATGTCAGTTTTTTAAAACATTGGTGGGAGGGGATGGAAGTAAACTGGGAGGAAAATTGAGGAGGTTGTACTTTTAGAGTAGTTCTTGTGGGCTTGCCCAGCAGAGCTGAAAACCTGGCTAAAGGACCAATATCCAAAAACAGCATAGCAAGCTGTTTTGCTCTCAGATCGCTATGCCAGGAGTAGGCCTGCTGTGAAAGGAAGTGGGGCAAGTGTTGCAGGGCTGAAAGGGAAAAGCACACCTTCAGGGCAGCTAAAACCCTCACAGCCTCTGCAGAAAAGTGGATGCTCCAGGTTACCAAAAAGGGATTTCTCAGATAAAGAAATGATGACTGCTGGTTTTGTAAACAGCCGGGGCATCTTGCTAGACAGTGTCCTAAAAAGGCTTAGAGTGAACAAAGTGGTGCTCAAACAGAGTTGGGTGCACTGTGTATCCCTGAAAGCATGCCTGTAAACATGAGGGAGCACATACACCTGCAAGTGTAAATGGGGTGCAGACACATGGGTTAAGGGACACGGGGGCATCTCTTACCTTAGTAAAAGGGGATTTGGTTGGGCCTGAACAGCTTATACCTAATCAGTTTATAATGTTAAGAGGATTCACTGGGGAGGAGAAGACTCTTCTACTTGCTAGTGTTCTCTTGGACTGGGGTAAGACAGGAGAGACTGTGCAAAAGGTAGCAGTGGCAGACCATCTCGCACTGGATGTGATTATAGGGAACAATCTCCAGAAGGGGTGGTGTGTGCTGTTACCTGCAGTCAGATGGCAAAGGCCGATTGTAGTTCCCTGAACTCCATAGAAGCCCTTGTGGAAAAGAATAGGAGGCTGGTTCCCCAGCCTGTGTCTAATGACATGGAGCATAGTGAAAGGGAGGTAAGACTTCCCAAGTAGCAGTCCACAAAACAGCTACAGAAGGTTACTCCAAGGAGGAAGAGGTAACAATTGGTCAGGAGGTTAGGGATGACAGTGACTCTGAATGCCCTGATGCTAGAGCTAGGGACACCAGTTTAGGAACTGAAGGGGACATGTCCCATGCCTTTGGGAAAATGTGAAGATTTTGCAGCTGCTCAGAGGACTGATCCTAGTTTGGAGAGGCTGAGGGCTTGTGCAGAATCTGATGGGACACTGGGAAGGTGACATTAGGTATTCAAACCCCAGGAAATCTTACTGTATTCTGACAAATGCAGTATGGTCTCACCAAAGGACTGCTCTGGAGCTGAAATGGTTAACAGAGCTTATGCTAATAGTGGAATGTTAGGCTCGAGCTCGGTTTTCAAACCACTGTCCCTGGTTGCACTTCCTGCAACCGTCAGATTCTTTACTGCGCTTGCCTCAGTAAGACATCTCCGGAGAGCTCGCACCTACTTGAAGAAGTTTATTTTGTCTCTGGTTGTCAAAGTACACTTAGTTATTTCAATTTTTAAAGCACTCTCCATGATTCACAAGTAGACTTAGTCCAGATTAGTGTTCATCGGGTAAGTTTTTCAGTTCCTTATTGTTTTTTTTCAGGTGAGAAGGAACCGGGTAGTTTCCCATATTTTCTGAGGTGAATCTCAGTCATTTTCTTCTGTTCTGACTGTTAAGTCAGTTTTTATTTAGAAAAATGTTACCGGGGTAACTCTTAGTTGTTCGTTTTTTACCAACCAAAAAAACAAAGTGTTTTGGGGGTAAATGTCACAGGCCAAGAAAAGAATGGTCCCCACAGGTTTTTGACATTGCACTGAGTGTGGGGACCCGTTCACTAAAGCAGATCCTCATCTGATTTGTGTATTTTACTTATGGTTTGACCACCTCAAAGAGGACTGAGATATTTGCAAAAACTTCCTCAGTCGATGTTTAAGAGGTGACTTCAACGACTGCAGGAGAAGATGCCTGAGAAACCCGCTGACCCAGCTACAGAAAAAATGGCGATTAGCCATAAAGAACCAGAGGAACAGCCCTCTGACAAGGGTGATGGTTCTTCAGGTAAAAAACAGCCCATGGATACTGCCATTGAACTGGCAACTTCAGGGAAAAGGAAGACAAAGGTAGAAACATACAGTGCCCAAACCACAACCAAAAAAGACACCGGTTCCAACTGCTGAGGAGATAGTGAACGCTATAAGAATTTTCCAGTCACTTCAACCAAGTACCTCGGTTCCGGTTGGCAAGAAGTCGCATACACAAACCTCCGATTTTTCCACTGTTCCCAGTTCATTGGAACAAGGGGTAGAATCTTTCCGAGAAATGAGAACTATGGAGAGCCAATTGAACTGGATATCTCTCCTGATCCCCACCATCCTGATTCCCGTGACAAGGGGACTAAGGGCTATACATCCCACTTTGCTTTTATGAAGCAAGTGGCCCAATCCCTGGACCTCCCTACTCAGGAGTCCACTGATGAGGAGGAAGAACAGGACTATATGGCGATGATGGACGTTCCAGTTTCTAAAAGGCTGATCTTACTTCAAGAGGAAGCTCTTGCAGCATGTAACACAAGTAGGACTGACACCACCTGGTGACAGTTCTCAGCAGTTTTTTTTCCATTGTGCAGATGTCGGGAATCCTCCCCGACGGTGTTGGCTCCACCCCGATTTGGGAATCTCTGTATAAGGGAGGAGTTCCCCACATGCTCCAGTTCTTTCCTGCCGCAGAGTCAGAGTTAGTTTGCTTTCTGTTTACCGCTTGCAGTGCCGATCGCTCTTTTACCTTCATTGCTTTTCAAGAGTTGTTTTTCACATCTGTGCCTTCTTTCTCCAATGGGCACATCAACAAGTGCTCCTGCAAGTGGCAGATACCCCCTAAGGATGTCCATTCTGCATCTCTTTTCTGCCTGGGGCCCGACCATGACACCAGCGCCTGTCCCCATTGCCAGGCCTTCAACTCCCCAAGCGGAGTCCAAACTGGCCATGATGGAACATGTTTTGTCCTGGGAGGGAATCTGACCACCCTCACATCCATAAGAAGCACCTCAAACTTTAGGGGCACCAAGAAAGAGAGAGGTCCCATTCTAGGCCCAGGTTCTCAGACTTGAAGTCAGGGTCATCAGGGCATGATTCCCACCTCACGGTCCTCAAACCGTCCACTGGGTCTGCCACGGCCAAGCCCTCAGGGACCACCTTCCAGCCACTGAAGGTGCATCTGCCCGCTGAGAAGACTTTCTTGCCAGGTACAGGTAAGTCCTCCTGCTCAGCCTCCAATAACAAGGCCAACTCCCGGGAGTCGAGCGAGGCTTTTGGGTCTTCCGGCAGCAGGGCCTTGTCCTTGCCACCAAACTCTAAAGACTCCGACTGGTGCCTGCCTCCAGCGGCTGACTGACGTTCAGTCGAGAAGTCTTCAAAATCTTACAAGTCTGACCATCCCAAGGCTCACGCCACCGAGGGATCTGACTCCAAAGACAAGCGGACGCCAAATCGACACCCGTCCATGGTTCCTCTGGCCTCCACCCCGGCAAAGGCCGTCCCGCCGCCAGAGTTCTCCTAACACCGGTCACTGCGGCGCCTCACATCAGCTGTGAGACCCCCTCTCCACAACAGATGCCGGTCCACCTGACGTTGGAGGCCAACAACAGGGGAGCTGATGCTCCTCCAATGCTACCTCATAGACCTACACCAGTGCCTACTGACACCGGCGACAAGAGGTCGGACCCGATGCGGGCACGCCCTCCAGCTCCAGTGCACATCCTCCTCCTGCACCTGGTTCCCTGAAATTGAACCTTTTGCAGGTTAAGGAGCTTTTCTCCCACCAGTGGGACACAGTTAAACATGATCTCCCAGTGGGTGCACCTCCTCCCATGCCCACTCTGGTTCCAGTACACGATGCCTTGGAGCTGTCTAATCAAGAGGCAGGGAAGGAGCCAGCACCACCCAAGAAACATACCGATAAGAGGTGCAGGAGGACCAGGTCCAGCAGTTCCTCCCGCTCTCCGGACAAGAGATGCAAGAAGAGATGACACAGGTCCCCATCCTCTTTGGCCTCGGACTCTTATGTAGACTCCAACACCTCTCTTGTGGATTCGGATATCAAATCACATTTAAGAGACATGGAGGAACACCCCAAATCCCCTCCAGATGACCCCAGCTTCGTGGAGGTGATGAAGCACATCCAGGCAAACATGGTTTGGGTCACCGAGGTCCTGGACCCCGAGCAACTCTGGTTGGCTAAATACCTCTGCCAAAAAGACCCTAAGCCGGTGGCCATCTCTCCCTTTGTCGACACCTTCAAGGACATCACATTCGCTACCTGGAAGCACCCTCACTCCTCCTCTGCCATACCCAAGAAGGCTCATCGGCTCTACTGGGCCCCTAAGGATCACGCCTTCTTGGCCGAACCACCCACAGCAGACTCAGTGGTGATTTCAGCAGCTCATGACCATTCGCAGAGGCCCAAATACCTGAGCACCCAACTGCCTGACAGGGAGTCAAAGCAGCTGGATTCCATGGGGCGTAAGGTATACTCTGCTACCACCTGCAGTATCAGGAGTCTCAACTTCCTGACCCACATGGTCCAATTCCAGAACGCTCTTTGGGAACAGGGACTGGACATTGTGCAAAGCATGCCCAATTGCCCTCAGTGGGCAGAGCTTGTGAAATTGCTTCAGACCGGCTCAGACGTGGGTACCCATGTTCTGAGGTCGGCCTATGACTCTGCGGACACCTCATCAAGGGCGGCCGCCATTGGCATTTGCTTCTGACGCCATGCCTGGCTTCTGGTTTCTGGGTTCGATCCAGATGTGCAGACGAACATTCTGGATGCTCCCTTCAAGGGATCTGTGCTCTTTGGCAAGGACACGGAAAAGATCATCACCAGGCTACAGGACTCCGGTAAGGCCATCCAAACTGTGCAGTCCATGTACCGCCCAAAACAGGTGCGACCTTGGAAGCCCCATTTTCGTGGCCATGGGGGACATCAGCCTTAGTGACCTAGCTTCCATACCCACTTGCAGCGAGGTGGCATTAGTCATAGTGGCGGAGCCAGGGTATCCACAGCCTTCTCCTCTAGACAGGCCGAAGCAGTTACTGCCACCCTCCCTTCCCCTCCCACTGCCTGACTATCCAGTGTACCTTTCCTCCCTGGACGCCTCATTAGGGGAGCTGGTCGGAGGTTGCTTTTCCTTCTGTGCAGATGCCTGGAGTCAAGTGACTAGTGGGTCCTTGAGCTTGTGGGGTTCAGGCACTCCATAGTGTTCAACGGCATTCCGCTGGGCAGACCACCTCCCCCATCTCATTATCCTAGGGAACACCGGGCACTGACCAGAAGGGAAATCATATCCCTTTTGGACAAAAACACCATCGAACCAGTACCCTCAGCCGAGTGAGAGGCAGGGTTTTTCTCCCACTTCTTCCTGGTCCTGAAGAAGTCGGGAAACTTCGGGCCTATTCTGGACCTCCGTGATCTAAACCAATGGGTCTCCTACCAGAGATTCCATATGGTCTCCCTACCCACTCTCCCGCCCCTCATTTCATCGGGAGACTGGTGTCACTGGACATGCAGGGATGCCTATTTGCATATCCCTATTGCCAAGGGTCATCGACAGTTTCTGAGGTTCAGATTTGAAGACAAGGACAATCAGTTCAGAGTCCTTCCCTTTGGTCTCTCTTCAGCCCCCAGGGTCTTTACCAAGAGCCTGGCAGTGGTTGCCATGGCACTGCAGAGACTGGGCCACTTCGTGTTTCCTTAACTGGATGACTGGCTCCCTCCAGGTCCTGCCTGTTGGAAACCATCAGGGACTCCTCCTCGCTGTTTCAGCGCTTGAGGTTCATGATCAGCAGGGGCAAGTCTCAACATCTCCTGTCCCAGAACCTCCAGTTCATCAGAGCTCTTCTGGATACCACCCTCGGGAAAGTGTTTCTTCCCTCCGACAGAGCAGGTCAGATTGAGGTCCTGGCGTACCAAGTCTCTACAGCCTCAAGGGTCCCCACAAGACTCCTCTTCAGGCTGCTAGGGCACATGGCAGCCACCATAGTTTAAGTCCCTCTGGTGCGACTGCACATGAGAACCATTGAGGGTTCAGTGGGATCGAACACATGACAGTTTGGACACCTCAGTCCGGTTCTCGGAGCCGATCTGCTGGGAATTACACTGGTGGATGTCGTCACAAAACTTACTGGTGGGTGTCCCCTTCCATGCAGGGACCCCCACCCAGATTCTGACCATGGACGCATCAGGGCGCCCACTTGGGTACGCATCGCACTCAGGGATCTTGGTCCCCAATGGAGGAAGATCTGCATAACAACATTCTGGAACTAAGAGCAGTCCCGTATGCCCTTCATGCCCTGATCTCTGTCCTAGTGTTGGGCCACCTGTTGGTCCAGATGGACAACACTTCGGTGATGTTCTACATTAACAAACAAGGTGGCACACACTCGTATCCTCTCTGCCAGGAAGCCATGCGAGTGTGGGATTGGGCTCTGGAACATCAGCTCGTATTGACGGTGGTACACGTTCTGGGAAAACAAAACGTGTTGGCTGACGCACTCAGCAGAACCAGATCCCAGGCTCATGAATGGGAGCTACTTCAAGAAGTCGCAGATCAAATCTTCTAGCGGTGGGGGACACCAGAGTTAGATCTCTTCGTGTCACAATTCAATGCAAAACTGCCCAGTTTCTGCTTGCTAGGTCCAGAGCCTGGAGCTTTTTGGCAAGATGCACTGTCCCTCACCTGGAAGGGGAGGTTGCTCTACGCGTTCCCTCCCTTCCCGCTTTTGCAGAAGGTTCTCCTCAAGACGCAGTCAGAACCATCTGCCCTCATTCTGATAGCTCCTCTATGGCCTCATCAGATTTGGTTTCCTTTGCTTCAGCATTTAGTGGCAGAGCCTCCACTGCCTCTTCCAGTTTCCTCTCATCTTCTGTCTCAGGACAATGGGTCACTGATCCATCCGAATCTACATTCACTTCACCTACATGCCTGGCTCCTCAGGACCTAGCTAAAGCCAGGTCTGGAGTGTCCAGTCAGGTAGCACAAGTTTTGGTTGAGGTGCATATGCCTGCCACCAGGGCCACTTACGCTATGAAGTGGAAATGTTTCTGTATCTGGGCCACAGCCAAGAGGGAGGACCTGGTCTGTCCGGTTAATTCCATTTTAGAATACCTGCTTTCCCTTTCTGAGTCAGGTCTTAGTTACTCCTCCATCAGGGTACACCTGGCTGCCATCTCTGCTTATCATTTCCCAGTGCAGGATAAGACGGTAGCTCAGATGGAGGTCTCTAAGGCTTTTCTGCATGTTATTCTTCATATTAGACCTCCCATCTGGGATCCTGTACTTCCTTGGGATCTCCCCTTTGTCCTAGAGAAGCTTACACTTCCCCCCATTCGAACTGGCAGTGGAGGCCGAGCTTCATTTCCTATCCTGGAAAACTTTGCTTTTGGTAGCCATCACTTTGGCGAGGCACATTTCAGAGTTTCAGGCTCTCGTGTAAAAAACCCTATTTTGCTTTCCATAAGGATAGGATTGATCTTCCCACCAACCCAAAGTTTCTACCGAGGTGGTTTCAGAGCTCACACTTAACCAATCCATTCAGCTTCCGGTGTACTACCTGGAGCATTCAAATAGGGGAGAGGCCCTGCTTCATTCTTTGGACGTCCACATGGCTCTTGGACAGGAAATCTGATCAACTTTTTGTGTAGTTTTCTCAAAGGTCCTTAGGTCACCCAGTCACCAAACAGACGTTGTCTGGTTGGTTCATTGCAATACCTTTTGTTATCACAAGCACAACAGGTCTACTCCGGGGCTGGTTAGGGCTCATTCTACCAGAGCAGTCACTACTTCCTTTGCAGCGATGTAGCAGGTACCTGCAGCTGACATTTGTGCTGCTTCTGCCTGGAGTTCTGTTCATATCTTCGTCAGGCATTACAGCCTTGACATAATTTCCAGAGGTAGGGCAGGTTTTGGCATCGCAGTCTTGCAGGGCCTGGTTTCCTGAGGGACCCTCTCTGTTCCTGTTCCTTCTGTTTTTTCTCATATTGTTTCCCCTCCCAGAGGTTGTTATAAGTTTATACTGCTTGGGAATCAGACCTCCTTGTGTTACCTGCTGCAAGAACTTCCTCTCAAAGTAAGACAGTACAGTTACCTAAGAACTTACTGTAACAGTAGCTCTTCGAGATAAGCTCTTGCAGCAGGTGTATTTTCCTGGCCTCCTTCCCTCAGGGATCAGGCCTTTTCCAGGCTGGCTATACCTATGTTATGAGGAAAAAGTTTGGGTCACAATTTCTGATTATCGCCTGTTGCTATCTCTTTGCCTGTAGGGAGGCGTACAAGAACTGGAGCACGTGGGGAACTCCTCCCTTACATGGGGTGATGTTGAAGGTGGAGCCAATGTCGGTGGGTGGGGGCATTCCCACATTGGTACTGCTGGAAGAAAAAATGCTGAGAACTGCCAGCAGGTGGCATCAGTCCTACTTGTGTTACCTGCTGCAAGAGCTTCTCTCTGTTATGGTAAGTGCTTACGTAACTGTACTTTACTTCCCATCCATAAGTCCTTGAGGAAACATGTGAACAAGGTCTTGAAGACTCCCACTTCTGTGCCACCTGTGGATAGAAAGGTGGACGAGGAATACTGCATGGCTAAGGATGGAGCAGAGTTTCTCTTTGGGCACCCAAGCCATGAAGGGGTGGTGCAGGCTACAGCTTGTGATAAGGCTGGCATACCTTTGGTATCACACCCACCGAACAAGGATTCCAGAAAAATGGATTCTATAGCCAAGAATGTTTATCTGGGATCCTCTTTGATTATTAGGCAAGCATCCTATATGGCTTATGTTGCCAGATATCGGAGAACACTATGGGATACTCTTATGGAGATAAAATTTGTCCCAATTCCTATTGCAGCTGATCTGGAAGAAGCTGTGGAAAGGAGTATAGAGGCATCAAAAGCCCAATTCAGGATGGCTGTGGAGAATAATGGCACTGCTGCCAGACAAATGGCTGCTTCTGTGTCTCTTAAAAGATTTGCTTGGTTCAGAACCACCAACTTGACCCAAGACATACAGTCCAAGGCTTTTGATTTCCCATGAGAGCCTACATCTCTGTTCACAGCACAGGCAGAGGCTTATGTGAAGAAAATGGATGATTACAAAATGGCCTATAAAAGTGCTGCTGCCAAGGGAAAGGCATCTACACCCCAGAAGCATCAAGCTAAGGGGAGTAGAGGTAGGGGACACCATAGGCCATATTTTCAGCCTCATGCTTTTCCCCAGTACTAACCGCAGAAGGGTTATTTCAGGAGCAGATGTAGAAGAGGCAGCAACCGTACTAGCCCCAGCATCCAGACAGCATCGCAAGTCAAGCAGACACCCTGAAGTGTCTGCTCGGGTCCCCTTCCCAACCCCAGTAGGAGGCAGACTGGCCCACTACATCCAAGAATGGCAGTCCATCACCACAGATATGTGGGTCTTGAAGTAGTGGGCCAAGACCTTGCTGTCAGCTTCAAGTTCATACCAAAGCTGAGGACAAGGGTCTTCAGACCCTCTTCCCCATCAGAAACATTATTGTTAGAGGGGGAAGTCTCAACCCTTCTGTCTCAAAAGGCAATAGAGCCAGTTTCTCGGACACAAAGAGGAAAGGGCCTCTACTCAAGATACTTCCTCACAACAAAGAAAACTGGAGAGTGGTGACCCATGCTGGATCTCAGGCACCTAAACAGACATCTGTTAAAACTAAAGTTCAAGATGGTGACTCTGGTAACAGTCCTCCCAACCCTAAGGCAAGGGGGATTGATTTGCATTTCTAGACCTAAGGGATGCTTACTTCCACATCCCCATCAGGCGGTCCCACAGAAAGTATCTCAGAGTCAGACTGCCATCAGACCAATACCAATTGAAGACAATGCCTTTCAGACTTGCTTCTGCTCCAAGGGTGTTCACAGAATGCTTAGCTGTGGTTGTGGCACACCTAAGGAGGCAGGGAGTGGCAGTGTTCCTGTATCTGGACAACTAGCTAGTCATAGGTCAATCCCCTCAACAAGTAAGGGAGTCCCTGACACTTTCACAGGATGTCCTACAGTCACTAGGGTTCCAAGTCAACCTGAGAAAATTGATATTGGAGCCACTACAGCTCCTGGAATTCATAGGAGCTGAGCTGAACACTGTGAGAGGAAAAGCTTTTCTTCCACAGGCAAGAGTGGACAGCCTCATACACTTGACAAGTACCTTCAAACTGCACAGCCTAAGGCCTGCAAGGCACTTCCTACAATTTCTGGGTCACATGGCAACTTCCACAGCAACAGAGTCAGGGGCAAGGTTCCAAATGAGAGACGTTCAGTTTCATCTCAAGTTGCACTGGCCTCAGAAAAGAGACTCACTGTCAAAGCTGGTGCCAATCACAGGAACACTCTTGCAGGCACTTCAGTGGTGGCTTGAAAGAGACAATCTCAGACAGGGTATACCATTCCTGCAGGTAAACCCTTCCTTAGTGCTAACTACAGATGCATCCCTCCTGGGATGGGAGACACATCTGGAGGAGCACACTGCTCACGGCACATGGCTCAAGGCAGGAGTCACTGTTGCACATAAACCTGTTAGAGCTCAGAGCAGTCTTCCTGGGACTCCAGTCCTTCACCAGTATGCTACAGGGAAAAGTGATACAGGTCAGGACAGGCAATACAACCACCATGTACTACGTCAATAAGCAAGGAGGCACAAGGTCAACCCCCCTGTGCACAGAGGCCATGAACATTTGGAGCCAGGCATACTGTCTGGGAATTTCTCTCTCTGCAGTCCACCTACTAGGGAAGGACAATGTCCTGGCAGATGCTCTCAGCACAATCAATCTGAACCACCATGAGTGGTCCCTGAACAAGTAGGTGTTGTAGATTATGTTCAAAAGGTGGGGCACTCCAGAGATAGACCTCTTTGTAGTCCCAGACAACTATCAGCTCCCCTAGTTTTGTTGCAGGCCCCCAGTGACAGGCTCAGTCTCACTGGATGCACTACTGTTGGATTGGACAAGGAAGTACCTTTATGCCTTCCCTCCATTTCCACTGTTGCAATGAGTCCTAAACAAGCTAAGATCACAGCCGGCAACAATGATCCTCATTAATCCAGGCAGCCCTGGTACTTCCTGGTTCTGGCACTATCAGTGGCCAAACCAATCAGCCTCCCCAGGAAATATAACTTGTTGACTTCCTCCCAGGGCAGGATCCTATACCCCAAACTTCAGTCTCTCAGACTCAAGTCCTGGCTCTTGAGGACCTCGAGTATGTTGACTTGCATCTCTCGGAAGGGGTCATGGAGGTCCTCCGGGTTTCTAGAAAGCCCTCCACTAGGAAGACCTACACATCCAAGTGGAAAAGGTTTTCCATTTGGTGCTAGAGTAAAGACATAGACCACACTCAGGCAGGCTTGCCAGTGGACCTGGATTACCTGACCTACCTTCATTCCCTTCATCTAAGACTATCCACTCTGAATGTGCACTTGGCAGTTGTCTCTGCATATCAGCAGGCAAGGCATCATCTCTAGCTTCAAACCCAGTAATCGGAAAATTCTTTAAGGGCTGCTGCATTTGCATCCCCCACACAGGAATCCCACCCCAGTGTGGGATCCCAACATATGTATTGCACAGCTCATGCAGCCACCTTTTGAGCCTGTGTCCTAGACAGATCTCAAGTATGTAACCTGGAAAACAGTGTTCCTAGTAGAAATTACTTCTGCCAGAATGATTAACAAGCTTCAGGCTTTATCCATGGAGACTGATTACACTGCATTCCATAGGGACAAAGTTGTCCTCAGGACTAACAAGAAATTTCTCCCTAAGGTGGTATCTGACTGCCAGACTTTTTCACTGACCATTCCACTTCAGGGGAATGTAGACTGCATAGCCTAGATGTTAAGAGAGCTATCAGCTATTGCCTTGACCACACAAAGGGTCACAAGGGGGTAGTACCCAACTCTTCTTGACCTACGGGGAAGTGGTACAAGGTAAACCAGCCACAAAAGGTCCATGGCAAGGTGGATTGTGGTCTGTATCCAGTTTTGCTATGGCAAAGTGGGCAGACAGCCTCCAGCAGGTCTCAGGGCCCGCTCTACTAGAGGAACAGCTGCTTCCATAGCAACTTCAAGAGAAATTCCTCTGCTGGAAATCTATAAAGCAGCTACCTGGAAGCCTGTTCACACATTCACCAAGCACTACTGCTTGGATACCCAGGCTAGAAGTGATGTCAGGTTTGACACAGCAGTGCTGCAGAGCCTGTTTCCTAAATAGGCTGTCTGCCCACCTCCAAAGGTACTGCTTGGGTAGTCTGCATTTGTTAGAATACAGTAAGACATCCTGGGGTTTGAAGAAAACATTACTTACCATAGTAATCTCGTTTCTACCAAGGAAATCTTTCTGTATTCTGAGCTCCCACCCTTCCTTCTCTTCTAGAACCTAGAGGGCACTGCATGTCAGCTGTCCATATCCTATGGCAAACCTGTTGGTGTACCTGTTAGTTTCTTGGGCATCTGTGACTTGAGTCTTAGAGATTCCCTTACTGTTGAAAAGGGATTTGTCCTGAAAAGGGGGTTAATTTGTTAGAATAGTAGATTAGTTAGTTTGTTTTAGCCTCTGCATGCTTCGTAAGAATCTGACAGTTGCAGGAAGTTCAACCAGGGATAGTGGTTTGAAAACTGAGCTTGAGCCTAACATTCCGCTATTAGCATAGATTCAATTAACCATTTTGGCTCTGGGGCAGTCCTATGGTGAGACCATACTACATTTGTGAGAATACAGTATGATTCCCTTGGAAGAAACAAGATTACCAAGGTAATGTTTTCTTTTGGGACAATGGACTGTTGTATACACAGGATGTGAGGACAGAGGGAGGGGTAATGGGCAGGCAGTTTGTCATTCCCCAAGGGTACCATGAATGGTTGCTCAAGATTGTGCATTATATCCCCATGTCCGGCCATCTGGGCATTGCACGAACCACGCAGCAATTGGCCCAGAAGTTCTATTGGCCCAGCTTCACCCAGAAGGTGAAGGAATATTGCAGGTCTTGTCACTGGTGCCAATCCAAAGCTGCCATAATTCCCTTGCTCATTGTGGAGGAGCCATTCCAGAGGGTAGAAATGGATATTATGAGACATTCAAGTACCCCAAGCTCCTCTGGGAAGAAGTTTATTCTGACAGTGGTCAGTTATGCCACCCAGAGGTGGTCACCCTCTCCTCACTTAGGGCAAAGTGGCAAGACGCCTTGCTGGGGCTTTTCTCTCATGATGGGTTTCCGCAGGAGGTTATCACTGATCAAGGGGATACCTTCATGTCGGACCTGATGAAGTGTTTGTGGGAGAAGTGTGGAGTGGTGCAGAGACGCATGACTCCTTATCACCCACAAGCCAATGGGCCTGTGGAAAGGTTTAATGGTACCCTAAAATTTGATGCTCCAAGCATTTGCGGAACAGCATGGGAGGGACTGGGAGAAATACCTTCCCCACATGTTGTTCACATACAGGAAGGCACCCCAAGAGTTGACAGGTTTCACCCCCTTCAAACACTTATATGGACATAGGGTGCATGGGCCCCTAGACTTGATCTAGGAAGACTTTGATGGCAAACATGCCACTCAGGGGACTCCCATAGTGGAGTATGTCCTCAGGTTTAGGGAGAAGCTGAAGGAGCTTATGGGGTGGCTCAAAGCAACCTGTGGGCTGCCCAACAGAAGCAAAATGTCTGATATGATTGCAGAGTCAGAGCTTGCATGTACAGTGCATGTCAGAAAGTAATGGTTCTAATTCCAGTCCAGAAGGACAAGCTACATGTCGAGTGGGTGGGACCATATAAGATAGTCTGACAGGTCAATGATTTAAATTATATCGTGGAACTGCCGATGGGAGACATACCATAGAATGTACCATGTCAACGTATTGAAGCTGTATGCAAATAGGGCTGACATGGTATTTGCAGTGTGTAGTCTTGGGGAAGGGACAGACAAAGAAGACCCTCTCCTGGACTTGCTAGAGGAAAGCAAGCGAGAGTCCTCTGTGGAGACAATCAAGCTATTGCTCCAGTTGACCCCAGAGCAGACCCAGGTAGTTGGGGTGTGGGTTTAGAGGACTTTGCCCTTTTGTTTACAGCCAAGCCTGGATCAACCTACTTAGCGACATACGATGTAGACATTGGGACGCAAGCGCCCATACAGCAGACAACATACTGGCTATCTGAGGCCATCCTAAAGGACATCAGGAGGGAGATGGAGGAAATGCTGGACTTAGGAGTAATCCAGAAATCCCACAGTCCATAGTCCTCATTCCCAAGTTGGATGTCGCTACTTGCTTTTGTGTGGACTATCGTGGACTTAACGCAGTCACTAAGTCAGACAACCACCCAATGCCACAGACAGACAAACTACTGGACAAGTTGGAAGAAGCGACATACCTTACCACCATTGACTTGATGAAAGGGTACTGGCAGGTGAAGTTAACTGCCAGAGCAAGAGAGCAGTCGGCCTTCATCACTCCAATAGGATTATTCGAGTTCTGGGTAATGCCTTTTGGAATGAGAATGCCCCTGGTACCTTTCAAAGGTTGGGCAACCAGGTGTCACATGGTACTGAAGAGTATGAAGTGGCTTATCTGGATGATATTGCCATCTTCAGTACCAGCTGGAAGGAACACCTGTCCCACCTGAAGGAAGTGTTTGGCAGGATACAGAGGGCAGGGCTCACTGTCAAAGCTGAAAAGTGCCAGGTGGCTATGGTGGACATGGCACACTTAGGTCATGTAGTGGGTCAGGGCAGCTTCACCCTTTTTAAGCAAAGATTGAGGCAGTAGAGGTGTGGCCGATGCCTGAAACCCAGAAGCAGGTTAGAGCTTCCTAGGAACCACAGGGTACCCTCAAAAGTTTGTACCAAATTACAGTACCCTGGCAGCTCCCCTATCGGGCTTGCTGAAGAAAAGAAAGCCCATAAAGGTAGACTGGGAGCTAGACTGTGAATGAGCCTTCGTACGGCTAAAGGAGGCACTGGGCAGTACCCCTGTTTTGGCCAGTCCAGATTACTCTAAGCAATTTGTAGTCCAGACAGATGGCTCAGATGTGGGGATTGGAACAGTCTTCAGTCAGACCTCTAATCGGAAAAGACCACCCAATCATATACCTGAGCAAAACATTACTTCCCCAGGAGCAAACATACTCCACGGTGGAAAAAGAGTGCCATGTGCTGGTATGGGCCCTGAAAAAAATTACAGCTGTATCTGTATGAGAGGCATTTTGAGGTACAGAAGATCATAACCCCCTGTTGTGGCTAAATCAGATGGGTAAAACAAATGGTTGTCTCTTAAGGTGTAGTATTTCCCTACAGGCCTATGGCAAGAGTTACCCACAGGGCAGCATCGGCCAATGCTAGTCAAATTAGCCTATCTCACCAGTTAGAACATTAACAGAATTTGTGAAAACTTTACCATGCAGTAGGGGGTGTGTTCCCACAAATTCAGTCTAGAGGGGAGGGATGTCGCGAGCTAGCCAACTGCCCGTCATTATTTGTAGATATATTTCTTTTTTATGTGATTTTGTGTATGTTAAATGCCACAAAAGATGCTCATGTGTTTGTTTTTAAAAGGAGTTCATAGGTTACTGAAACGGTCACAGTGAAATGAGAAAAGATCTTGCAAAATATGTGACATTCCTATGTAACCCAGGAAAACAGCTACTATGTCTTCAGTCAAACCTCTAATCGGAAAAGACCACCCAATCATATACCTGAGCAAAACATTACTTCCCCAGGAGCAAACATACTCCATGGTGGAAAAAGAGTGCCATGCGCTGGGATGGCCCTAAAAAATTAGAGCTGTATCAGTATGAGAGGCATTTTGAGGTACAGAGGATCATAACCCCTGTTGTGGCTAAATCAGATGGGTAAAACAAATGGTTGTCTCTTAAGGTGTAGTATTTCCCTACAGGCCTATGGCAAGAGTTACCCACAGGGCCGCATCGGCCAATGCTAGTCAAATTAGCCTATCTCACCAGTTAGAACATTAACAGAATTTGTGAAAACTTTACCATGCAGTAGGGGGTGTGTTCCCACAAATTCAGTCTAGAGGGGAGGGATGTCGAGAGCTAGCCAACTGCCCATCATTATTTGCAGATATATTTCTTTTTTATGTGATTTTGTGTATGTTAAATGCCACAAAAGATGCTCATGTGTTTGTTTTTAAAAGGAGTTCATAGGTTACTGAAACGTCACAGTGAAATGAGAAAAGATCTTGCAAAATATGTGACATTCCTATGTAACCCAGGAAAACAGCTACTAGTCAGGAAGCTGAAAATTACATTTTCAAAGGGGATGAAAGTCCCTGGTTAGCTGACTGGTGTAATAAACTCTCAGGAGGAGAAACACCATCTCCCCTGTCTTAAACCTTTAAGATCAAAAAGGAGAAATGGTTTTAGACAAGAGTTGTCAGCAAGGGTACCACAGTCTGATTTCATTTTTTTTTTTTTAGTAGTGCCAGGAAGTGATGATGTGAGAACCCAAATAAGGAAATAAATAATTCCTTAAAATCTGGAAAAAGCAAGAGTGACATCTACTGTCCTAACAAAAATAAGGCCACTAGCTATCCACAGACTGGGCCAGCCAGCCATCCCTATTTAAGACCCTCCACAGCATTGGTATGCTCAATTTTCAAAGGGCACTCTTCTGACACACAAGAAGCAAGACTGCCACAACACAGAGATTGAGTAAGAACTAGAGACTGCACTTATTCTTCTGGATTTCAATTTATTAATAACAGAAATTCAATAAAAGTTTATAGTGCATTCGTTTTATGTTTATTTTCCACTTTTATTTGTGTTTTTCTGCGACCAAATTTTCTAAAACTTTTAGTTGTAACTGTATAATTATTAATTATTAAGTAAAAACATTTATTTTTAAGAAACCTGCCTTAGCAAGATTTTTCATGTGCATGGTTGTGGGACATTTAATAATAATCTATGAATGAACTGTTATTGCTAAGGGGTGTCACCATAAGCTACCAATTGAACAAGGGTCTATACAGGGAAATCTGGGTAAAGATAGGGAGAATACAAAAGTCTAAAGGAAGGTTCTGTGGGGATTTGAACCAGCTTGTTGCATGTCTGTGGGAGAAGACAAAATCAGTGTTACAATGCTACCCCAAAGAGATTGTTACACATGGGTCTTATTCCTTTGTGTAACAACCAAGAAGGGGTTCACATTTGGCTACAAAGACTCGAGACTGGTATTGTACCGTTACCTAGAGTAAAGAGGGAGCCTTGGGGCCTTGTGGCAGGTGTTCAGTCCTGACCTCAGTGAGCATTCTAGAAGAAAATGGGGAGGATATCCCTATTTTCCCCCTCCCTGTCATGGATTGCACTTAGGGGTGGGCATTGTGAGCTCAGTGGACCTGACCCTCAGGAGTGGGTTTGTGACAACTGAGCATGCACGGGTGCATCACCATGAGAATAACTCATGCCTGTGTAGGCTACCTCAGTGTCAACCATCCAACCACCTCAGTTTCTTTTTTCCCTGCCATCAAGTGGACTTCAGTGACGACGCTCACCTGCCAGGAGTCTAAACTTCACATCTATTTGTCAGCAGCATAGTCGTTTAGTTTGTTTTTAGTATCATCAATTTTTGTTATTTTAAAAAGAAGAAAGAAGAAGCTGCTTTTTCTTTCACCTCTACCCATCGACAAAGTTGACCATGGCCAATATCTGTGATGGTAGAGATGCTTCATTGGAAGACGGCTATGGCAGCTGGGCTGTATCTGGCCTGCCACCCACTCCGGAAGATGAAGTCCGACCATGGGGAGTCCAGTCTCCAGGACAGTCCTCCCATAGACACCAAAAGAAGCAGGCCCAATCTAGGTCAGGAACCAGGTTCTGCTCAGCCTTGAGTTCTTCCTCTTTCCAACAGAAGAAGAAGTGGTACCACTTGAGGTCACCCTCTGGTATGTCTGCTAGTGGTCTTCAGTAGTTGAGAGCAGAAGGCCAATCCTGACCCCTCCTGGCTCCCTGGTGGCCTCCGCTCTTGACAGCGTGGGCTCTCAGTACCGGAACCCCTCTCTCTCCTCTTGTGGGGTTTCCAGTGGGCAGTTTCATCATTGTGCCACTCTTCTGGAGCAGTGGGTACAGTGTCTGTCTCATTCGCCCTTTCCATTGGACCCAGTTCCATGGCCTTGGGGCTGCTGGGCTGCAGTTGGGGCCTTAAGGGCAGGATGTGCATTCGGTGCCAGTGATGGAAACTCTTCCCTCACGGGTACCAGCACTGCCAACCCTAATTCCACGTGCCTTCCCCCTCACTCGATGCAGGGGCCGGCACAGGTACCACTTCCTTCCCTCTCTTTTTCCAGGTTGGGTAAGCTTTCCCAGGTGCTGTTGCTGGGATCCTCAGTGTTGCGTACAGTGCCAGGATCTTAGGTGACATGCGCGGTGCCAGAGCCATCTGTGCCACGTGAGGTGCCATGTGCTTCAGTACCATGTGGGGCCTCATAGTCTTATGTACTGCATGCAGCATAAGAACATGGGAGCAACCCTGGATCTGCAGACTTCTGTGGACCCAGGAATGATTTTACACCTAGAGTTCCTTCATATTCCAAATGTTACAAGGAACCTTAAACCTCCTGTTCCACCCTCCTTTGAGAATTTGTCACAAGTAGTGTGGGAGAGGCCTGCTGTCATTCCTTTCATGGTATAGTCCATAGACAGTGTGTCCTCCCAAGGAGAGACCTTTCTTAGCATCAAAACTCATCAAAGACGCTTTGGTTGTCCTTGATGAGAGTGACAAAGCTGTTCTCCCTCAGAAGACTCCAGCACATCTTATCAATTAGGAATCTTGAAAAATGTATACCTTGGGGAAACAGGCATTCGCAGCTGCAACACTAGGCATGCTTATCACCAGTTATCCGGGGCATTTCTCCCAATATGAGTACATCCTTTGGAACTCTCTCAGTTCTGTACTAGAGAATCTCCTGCAGTCAGACTCCAGAATGGAGCTTCTGCAGACTATTACCTAGGGCATGGAATCCAGTAGCCATCAGCTTAAAGCTTTTATGGATGCCTATGACACTGCCTCCAGGGTAGCCACTGCTGGAATCTGTATTAGATGGCACTTCTGGCTTAGAAATCAGGATTCTCTTCTGATGCTCAACAACAGGTCATGAATGTTCCTTTCGATAGTACTTATCTGTTCGGCCCTCAAGCAGAGCAAGCAATTGATGCCACTCAGAAGACCAGAACTGCTATTAAAACACCCAGGCTGGCTCATTTAGCTCCCAAAGGCTTAGGAACCATCAGCCTTTTCACAACAAAGTGTCTTTTTGAGGAAGAGGCTGAAGAGCCCCAGGCAGACACCAGCCTCCTCAGCTGCAAAAGAAAACACAGCAGAAGGTGAAAGGGTCAAAAGCAGCCAGTGCCACCCTCTGAGACATTGGCCTAGGTCCCACCTCAGCTGCCCGAGGTGGACCTTTCCTCAGTGATGGGTGGTCATCTGACTGTTCTACAGCCAATGGCAGTCTCTCACAACAGACAGATGAGTCTTCCAGAGGGTACTCTCTCAACCTTTTGGAGATTCCCCCTGATTGGTTTGCCAAAGCTGCAGCACAGTCTCTCCACTGCACAGTCAGACCTTCTCACTTCAGAGATTATGGGTCTCCTTCAAAACAGGGCAGTGGAGGTAGTACCTTGGGAGGAATGGAACACTGTATTCTACTCCCATTACTTTCTGGTTCCAAAGAAGACTGGAGGCATGCTCCCCATTTTTGATCTCAGAAAGCTGAACAAGTTTTTGTTCTGGGAGAAGTTCAAGATGGTCTCCTTAGGGACAGTCCTACCACTTTTCCAGCAGCACAACTGGCTGGCATCCCTGGATATGCAGGATACCTATCAACATGTTCCAGTACAGCCAAGCCACCACAAGTACCTCCATTTTGTGGCATTGGGTCAGCATTACCAGTTCAGAATCCTGCCCTTTGGCTGTCCTCAGTGCCTCAAGTAAAAAGTGTTTTGCAGTGCTCGCTGCACACTTCAGAAAGCTCAGCATTCAAGTCTTCCCATACCTAGATGGTTGGCTACTGGCAAGTCCATCAAGGCAAGAGACGTAAGAGGCAGTCTCCACATCATTTCAGTTCCTCACCTCCATGGGAGTTCTGCTAAACCTGTAAAATTTTGCAGCGTCAAGCCTCTCAGCAGCTTCTTTTCATAGGGGCCTTCCTAGACACTTCCAAGGTGAGGGAGTTTCTCCTGGAGAACAGGAGGAACACCATAGTCTTACCCCAGCAAGGTGACAGAGCCTCTGAGGAGATCACTTGCATGGTGGTTTCAGGAGCACAACCTTCTTCAAGGTCTCCCCTGTGTCCTACTGGAGTCTCAGATTAACATCCCCACGGATGCATCTCCGCTGGGACTCACTGCCAAGATTTCCACACTCGAATGTAGACCCAGGAGGAATCTCATCTGAACATCAGTTTTCTTGAGATGAGAGGGGTTCTGTACATTGTTCAAGCTGTAGAGGAAGTCACAAAGTAATTCTTCTTCTGACAGACAACAAGACTGTGATGTACTACATCAACAAATTGGGTGGGGTGCACTCCTACCCCTTGTGCAGGTAAGCCATGAGGGTATGGAAATGATGCCTCGAACACAACAATCTGATTCAGTCTGTCTGCCTGGAACTCAAAACAATCTGATCACCTCAGCAGGACAGAGGCGGACATTCACAAGTGGTCGCTTGCACCAGATGTCATGAAATCGCTCTTCGACAAGTGGGGCAGTCCAGACATGGACCCTTTTGCATCCCCAATCAATGCGAAACTGCCTCTATTCTGCTTCAGAAATCCAGAACATGGCATTTTCTTTCAGGATGCGTTCAGGCTGCGGCGGACAAAAATGTTTTCTGTACACATTTCCTCTACCCCTATTTCAGAGGGTGCCTCTCAGATTAGAAGCACGGTGCCAAGACAATTCTAATTGCACCATACTGACCCTGACAGATCTGGTTTCCATTGATCAACAAATTGTTGGAGGGCCTTCCAAGGCAGCTGCCTCTGTGAATGGACCTCCTGACACAAGGACCCGTGGTCCATCCCAACATGCACTCCCTCCATCTCCATGCCAGGCTCCTGAAGAGATAGAAGTGGGCAGGTTAAAAGTTTCTTAGAGAATCTCACTGGTTGTCTTGGTAGTGAGTAAGCCCTCCACCAGAAAGACTTACATCACTAAATGGAAGCATTTCTTGTTGTGGCGTGCTAAGATTTATTTAGATCCATTCCAGTGCCCACCAGATAGTAAGTACCTGTTGGATCTTTAGGATGCAGGACTGCTGTATTCAACGGCTTTCTGCCTATCATGAGTCAGTTCAGAATATGACTCTGGCTCAGCTGTCTTTGTTAAAGAGATTCCTCAAAGACATTTTGCACATAAGGCACCCCCCCCCCAAGTTAGGAAGCCAGTTGCTGCCTGGGACATTCATTTTGTGCTGGTTATGCTCACTCATAAGCCCTTTGGGCCTCTAGCTGTGTGTGATTTGAAGTTTCTGACCTGGAAGATTGCCTTTCTGGTGGCCATCACTTCTGCTCACAGTCTTTGAAATTATTGCCCTCATCACAGGCCCCCTGTATACTGTCTTTCATAAAGACAAGGTGGTTCTCTGTACTCACCCTAAATTCCTACCCAAAGTGGTTTCGGAATTCCACCTCAACCAGCCATTGGTTCTCCCCACTTATTTCTTTAAATTCCAAAATGAAAGGGAATGCACCCTTCATTCTCTGGATGTTAGGAGAGCCTTATGATTCTACATTGATAGGACTGAGGACATCTGTCAAGCGAAGCAACTCTTAATGTTTTTCAGGTCAGCTGTTATCCATCAGATGTGTCTCTGCTTGGATAGTGGCATGTCTTCGCTATTGCTACTCTATGATGCAGGTCAAGTTGGAAGGCCAGGTGCACGCCCACTCGACTAGAGTGATTGCTGTGTCCCTGGCAGAGATCCGCTCTGTTCCCATTGCTGGTATTTGCAAGCTGCTACTTGCTCAGTGCACACCTTTGTGAAGCACTATGCTCTGGATGTCCATGCCAGACAGCATACTTCCTTTGGCAGGACAATCCTTAATGGGATTCTATCCTAAGTGAGCTCTGTTTCATGCTGCCCTGCTCAAGGAATTGGTTTAGCTTGGTACTTTAACCCAGAAGTATGAATAAGCGGTGAAGGTTTTCAGTCCAGGAAGATATGAAAATTACATACCTACCATAATTCTTGATCTTCTTGGATAAGCCTTTACTGTTTATTCAAACGTCCACCCACCATTCCCTGGGCTCACTCATTCTGTTCCTGATCTTCACTCCCTTGTTTGGTTGGGCTGTGAAGACATTGTTTTAAATTGACCCATCTTAAATGGGTCAACAAAGACTGTCTTATGCCCTTATTGGGTGAGGTGTTTAATTCTATTTACTCTGCACCTCCTCAGTAAAAAAGATACTAAGGCGGTTGGAGGGTCGACGCTAAAGTAACCTACACAGGCGCCAGCTAATCTCGCAGTGCCATGCGTGTGCATTCCTACCATGGCACCTGCCCTCCCGAAGATTTTTGGCTCACACAGGGTCCAAGCTCCTCTGGCTTGATCCCAGAAATATAAATTAAATGGTGAAGATTTGTCCATGGAGATAAAGAATTATGTTAGGTACGTAATTTTCATTTTTTGCCCAAGGCAGTGTCTGAGTTTATGTTACAGCAATCCATCCACCTGCCTGTTTATTTTCCTTAGTATTCTAATCAGGGGGAGGCCCTGCTTCATACTTTGAATGTTCACCAGGTGCTCCGGTACTGTTTAGACCGCACCCGCCCTATTAAGAAAATTGATCAGTTGTTTGTTTCATTTCCTCCTAGGAGAGAAGGGGCTCCTTTTTCCAAACAGTGTTGATCTAAGTGGTTAACTGATTGTATTGTTTTACTGCTGCTACAAGTATGACAAGCCTTTGCCGTGACCAATCAAAAGCCACTCAACCAGAGGCATGGCTGCCTTAGTCGCTTAATTCACAAATGTGTCTGCTGCAGACATTTGCGCAGTCGCCACTTGGAGTTCAGTGCATACCTTCATTAATCACGACAGTCCAGACATCGCTTCTCGGCATATGGCCAACTTTGGGCTTTCTGTCCTTCAGGACCTCTCTCTTAATGAAGATCTACTGGTACGGTAAGTTCTTACGTAACTGTATTATCTTCCTGGACTTAAATCTTCACCATTTATTCATACTGCTAGGTTCAAGCCGGAGGCACTGTGTTGAGGCACAGGTCAGGAAGCATAGGAAAATCAGGAGCAGTTGTAAAATTTGTAACAAGAGTTTAATTATTAACAACAGCAGAAAAAAATAAAATTGTTCAGAATAACTATTTACAATGGCAGTAGAAACATAGAAAAACAGAGTCCTTCTGTGTTTTTCTTCTCAATTTTCAGTTTGTCTCTCAGTCTCTGTCTTTCTCTTTTGCAAAACATTGCAGCTCCTTTTTATAAGTGTGCAGGAGCTCGTTAAGAAACAGCATGCTTCTCACACAGTGTTCTTGTAAGTTTCCAATGTTCTTGTCAGTGTCAGCAGGTGCAGCAAAAATAACATTGTGATCCAGAACTGACCTCTTGTTTACTTTTTCTGCAAAAGGCTTAAAAATTGCAACTCAGGTTAACCCCTTGAGTTCCAAATACTTGTGCAATCATTTCAACAGTATAACTATATACAGTTATTAACAAAAGAATCCCAGTATCAGTTACATTTCCACAAAATGATTCACATATATTTTTATTCCAGCAGATATTCAAGGGTGAAGAAAAGACAGAACAGCAAGTGAAGGCAGAGAGATAGCAAGAGGCAGAGAATTGCAAGACCATCGGGGTGATCAAGTCCTAGGTCTCATGAGACAATTTGGTTATGCAACCAGACAGAGAAGAGACTAGAACAGATCCTTGCATTTAAACTCCTCCTTCACAACAACTGTGACAGGGCCATATTCAACACTGTCATATACCCCTCTCCTTAAGAGGGAATCTGTTTTACAAAAACAGGTTTCCAAAACTTTCTAGTAATTCTCATCAAACATAAGCATATAACCTTTACAGTTCTGTGCATATGCAGTATCCTTTTTTCCATAACAACAGTACAGCAAATAGTTTTCATTTCATTTTATTTGTTATACTTGTTAGCACAATGAGTATGTCTGCCCGTTTTCATATGCAACAAGTGTATAAAAACAATAAAACATTACATGATAGTTGCACAATAAATACACAATTAAAAAAATATCAATGGACATAACATATAAGTACATTATAATCAATTCAAGACCTAGAAACAGGTACATTTACTAGAATCATGGAGCCATTGTCGTAATTTTTTTTAAATAAAGTTTAAACTCACACATTCGTTTTTTCAACCTTCAGAATTCTCAATTCCTGATCCATATCTTGACAGAAAATCAGCATTGACATTCTCTTTCCCAGATTTGTGCATCACTTTAAATTTAAATGGCTGTAGTGCCAGGTACCACCGTGTGATTCTTGAATGTTTGTCCTTCATTTGGTTAAGCCAACAGGGAGGATTGTGATCTGTTACAAATACAAAATCAGCTCCGAAGTAAAACGTAAGGTACTCTATGGCCCACTTTGCCGCAAGGCATTCCTTTTCAATGGTGGAGTACCTTTTCTCCCTGTCTTGCAACTTCCTACTTATATAAAGAATAGGATGTTCTTTCCCATCTATATGCTGACTCAAGGCTACACCTAGGCCTACCTCTGATGCATCAGTCTGTAACAGTAATTGTTTCTCAATGTCTGGGCTTCTTAAAATGGACTGAACATAATGCAGCCTTAATGGCTCGAAAAGCCTTGTCACGCTAAGGGGTCAGTTTCACAGTATTCAGGTGCTGTTTCACTGTGAGTTCAGTAAGGGGAGTAACTAACTCGGCAAAGTTGGGAACAAATCTCC
Organism: Neoceratodus forsteri; assembly: GCA_016271365.2. Classification (NCBI taxonomy): domain Eukaryota; kingdom Metazoa; phylum Chordata; order Ceratodontiformes; family Ceratodontidae; genus Neoceratodus; species Neoceratodus forsteri. Next base: position 717,269,289 of record CM057454.1, on the reverse strand, counting down.
GATAATAGCCAGACAGCCCTAAAAATTACCTGATATGCTTTTTTGTTTTAGGGACAGGGCTGTTAGCTATAGCTTCTGTCTTGGAAACCTCTGGCTTGAATTCTTCTTTCCCAAAACATAGCCCAAATATGTGGTTCCCTGCATGCCCAGTGCACACTTGGTAGGATTAAGTGTCAGACCTGCCTTTTTGATCGATTGGATAACTGCTCGTAGGTGTTCCAGGTGGCTTTTCCAGTCTGGACTGTACACCACATCATCATCCAGGTATGCAGCACAATGACCAGTGTGACGGGATAAAATTACAACCATGTACTGCCGGAATATAGTGGGAGCACCATGTGTAAACCAAACAGCATTGTGGTGAACTGATAGACTCCTATAGGAGTGGCAAATGTAGTTTTGTCCCTGGATTCTTTAGCTAGGGGGATTTGCCAGTAACCCTTGGTGAGATCGAGGCTACTGATATACTTCACACTTTCCAGTCTGTCCACTAAATCATCTATTCTGGGCATAGAATAACTGTCAAATTCTGACATTTGATTTAGTTTCCTAAAATCAAGGCAGATTCTTACACCCCTTTCTTTTTTGTTTACAATCACCATTGGTGATGACCAAGCACTTCTCAACTCTTCTATGATTTACAATTCTTTCATTTTTTGTATTTCCTTAACCATGAGTGCTCTTAGCCGTTCTGGAAATCTCTACCATGGAAACCTGGCTATCTGCCAAAATCTCCCACCCCTCTTTGGCCATCCCAAACAACATCCTTTACCACCAGGACCAGGGCAAGTGAGGCGGGGTGGTAGCTCTGTACATCAGGGATTCCATCCCATGCTCCTCCCACAAAACCACTGTCGCTCACCTATCCTTTCCCTCATCCAACCCTCGGGGCTCTGTATGCCCCACCAAAGACTTCACCTGACTCCCTTGTAAAGGCCATCTCAGCAAATTCCATGAGCACTACAAATGGTGAACTCATATTATTAGGCAACTTCAATCTCAACTGGCTGTTCTCCTCCACAAAACCCACTACCCTAAAGATTGAAACCCTAACTCTCTCCCAGCTAATCCAGAAACCTACCCATCTAAACCATTGGTCCCAAAATCACACTCTTCTGGACTGGATCTTATCCATCCATCCCCACAGGATCTCTTCAGCCGGTATCTTTTCTGATGCCCTTAGCGACCACTGTGTCACTTACTGCATCCACAAAATCCACTTCCACCACTCTCACCCCAAATTTATCTGGTCTCACCCCCTACACCTCCTCAATGAGTCTGCCCTAGAGCAGGACGTAATAAATGTAGGCTGGTATCCAGTCTTTTCCACATCAGATGTTGACCTTGCCCTATCCCACTTCTGCAACATCTTCCAATGTACCTGGGACCTCCACGCTCTCCTCAGGAAAGCTAGAGTGAAAAGGCACCACCATCCATGGATCACAACCAACCTCATCGCATTGTGTCAAGCCAGAGACAAGGCATGGAGGCAATACAAAGCCACCCATACCACTCGCAACCTCCAATCCTATAGACACCTCAGAAATAAATGCGCTAAAGCTATTCGGCAATCTAAATCTTCTTACTTCCAAGCACAACTCACCCAGAACCAAAACTCCCCAGCGTCCATCTGGAAGGTAATTAACTTCTTGATCAAACCCTGTTCTAAGCAGACTTGACCAGTCCTTAACATTGATGGCAGACCAGTTTCTGATCCTGTTTCTGTAGCTTCTTTTTTCAATTTGTTATTCATCTCATGCACCATACCCACCCCCCCTCCTCCACCAAACCCCACCGAACACTTCCCTACTTCCCCTGGCTTCCTCTTTCCTCCATTCATACCCTGTGAAGTCTTCAATACACTCATCTTTCTTAACCAGGCCAAAACCAGCACGAATGGCTTGCATCCTAGACTTCTCCGCATCTTGGCTTCAGCCATAGCAGCACCCTTGACACACATACAAACCTCTCCCTCTCCACTGCCACAGTTCCTTCACCTTGGAAATTGGCCAAGATCCTCCCTCTGTACAAAGGCAGTGACCCTTCTTCACCGGAAAACTACAGGCCCATGTCCCTCCTTCCCTCTCTCGCCAAAATACAGGAATCCCTCATGCTGTCAAAACTGACTGATTTTCTCTCCTCAAACAGCTGTCTTTCTCCCTTTCAGTCAGGATTTAGAGAACACCACTCCATCACCACCTTGCTGCATGTAACTGACTCTATCCTCTCGGCCATGGCCAGCAGTCTGACCACCTCCACCATATTTATTGATTTGGCAAAAGCATTTGACTCAGTCTCCCACCTCCTGCTGCTCCACAAACTCTGCTACTTTGGACACGCCCAATCTGCCATAAACTGGTTCCACTCTTACCTCCAGAATAGGCAGCAATCCATTCAAATAGGGGACACCTTCTCTCCCCTCTTCCCATCCTCTCAGGTGTCCCACAAGGATCTATCCCCAGACCCATCCTCTTCTCCTTATTTATAAACGACCTCCCCTCCACCTGCCTCTCCACTAACATGCATCTGTATGCTGACGATGCAGTCATTTTTGCCTTGGGACTCTCCCATGACAGTGTTCTCCTGGATCTCCAAAACAACTTCAATAGTGTCCAATCCTGGCTCCTGAAAAAAAACATCTTAAACTAAATGACAGTCACCATGGTCCTCAGATCTAGAAAAAAAGCTTGCCTCCCTACCTGCCCCCCAGCAATCTCCACCCTGGATAGCTCCCCCCCTTGACCTGGTCCCTACTTTCAAATACCTGGGAGTCTGGCTAGACAGCCACCTCATTTTCTCTACCCACATAGAGGCTGTCTGTGCCAAACTCCGGCCCAAACTTGCCATCCTCTATCACCAAAAAGTCAGCCTTCCCCTTCCTGCCTGCAGTGAAATCATATGTAAAACAATCCTATCTGTATTAAACTATGCAGGCATCATATATAGCACAGCACCAACCTCATCCCTCTCCAAACTTGACATCTTACTAAACTCATTCTTTTTGCCACTGCCTCCCTCCCACTTACTCATCATTGCCCCCTCTACACCCCTCTCTCCCTGGCCCCGCTCTCCCATAGGAGAACCATCCATAGCACCTCCCTCATAGATAAATACTGGTTGGGCTCTATGCCCTCCACCTCACCTCCTGTCTTGCACCAGCCAACTCCCTAGGCTACTCCCTCTGCCACAGGGACGCCTGCACATTCAACCTCCCTTGCCTCCACATTGCTTCCGGTCAAGCCGCCTTCTCATACCATCTTCTCTTCCTATGGAACACCCTCCCACCCATCTTTCGCCAGGCCTCCTCCCTCCCAGCAGTTAAGCAACCCCTCAGACTCCTCCCATCCCCTCCTTGTCAAAGATGCACCTTGGGACACACCCCTACATGGGACTAATTTCCCACACTAGGAGGCCTCAGTTGGTCAAGTTTAGACAAATGTTTTTATTGTAAGCTCTAGATGTTGTACCTATGGGCCAGGATATTCAAACTGTGCTGGGCTGTGGCACAAGCCTGGGCACAGTGCAGCTGGATTGTACCAGGACAAGGACCAGGCAATATTCAATGGTACTGTGCCATGGCTTCTGCACTGTTGAATATGGCAATGAGGGAACAAGCATTGCACATGCTCCACGCTGCTTCTGGTCAGGCTTCCCCCTTCGCCCGATCGCGGGCACACACATACAAATGCTTTTGGTCCAGTGGTACCCCCCTCCCCACCTGCCCACTGCAGTCCCTGCCACCCCACAGCCCCAGTCCGCAGTGGTGGCAGCACCTCGATGACTGACGGCAGCAGCTTGGCTGTATGCCTATTGATCACTGTGTGGGCCAATGGGCTACGAACCAAACTGTACTACACGGTCCCAAATTCATTCACAATTTGAACTGTGTAGTACAGTTTGTGTATTCACTGGCCCGCCACAGTGGACCAATAGGCGTATAGCCAACCTGTACGCCTGTCAGTCAGCGGACGGCCGGGCAGCTTGAGGGTTGGATGCTGCCACCCACAGTGGACTGGGGGGGTGCAGAGTGGTGGGGACTGCAGTGGGCGGATGGGGAGGGGGGTACCACTGGACCATCAGGGTTTGTATGTGTGTGCCCGCGATCAGGCAAGGGGGGGTTCCACTAGACCACCAGGGATTGTGAAATACTTCCACCTGCGATCAGGCAGGGGGAACGGTCCACTGGACCACCAGGGATTTTACTTAATGCACAGCCCGCGATCGGGAGAGGGGGTAAGGTCCACTAGACCACCAGGGAGCTGTGTGCACCTATATGGTGTCTGGGGAGGTTGGGTGGCCACCCACAGGCAGACAGTTGCTGTGTTGCACCCTGCAACACAGCAGCCCACCCTAATGGGTGTCCCGACTGTTCCCTGTATTTTGGGGCACATCTTTGCACCCCCCTGTGTGGTGCAATGCAGGGGTGTACCGGCATATGCGCCGCACATCCCTGGCTGAATATCGGGACGTGCCGCATATGAATGGGGACACCCCCTGCCATTGCACCACATACATTATGGATGCACCCCAGAGCATTGGGAGTTGGGCAGCTCAGCTTGCCCTTTTAAATATCGCCCTGGGGTGCATTGGTGGGTTGCACATGGTGCAGTCCTGTTGCACCCTGCACAACCCTTTTGAATATCCTGGCCACTGTCTGTAACCTAGAATTTTTGTGCAAACTGTCTGTAACAATGAAATTGTTGTACTTCTTTTTCTGGATAACTTCTATGTACACCTCTGTACCCGGGTCGCACCTGGAAATGATCCTTGGCTCACTGTGCCTTTCCCAGTCACCAAATTTTAAATAAAATTAAATAAAATAAATAAATGTATTTTGTCTAATAGAGTAAGAATGCCTTGTCACTATTACGAGCTCAACCCCTTTTGCTCGGCCTGGTACTGTGGTAAAAGTAGTACTGTTAAATGTCTAGCAAGTTACAGATATCTGCAGTTTGTTTGGAGGTTAAGGAAACATTCACCTTTACAGCATCAGCACTTACAGTTTGTTCCAGTCTATCATAAGCTACAGCAGTATATCCTTTATCAGTTCCTCATAAAACTAGCATAACAGCTTTTGGTGTTTTTCAACCCATTTCTTGAGGAGGTTAGCATGGTATATCTTAGTAGGATTTTTCTTATCAGGAGTCTCTATCTCATAGTTAACTGTGCCTGTACATCTAAGCACTTTATCAGGCCCTTGCCACTTCATTAACAGTTTATTTTCTGTAGTGGGTAACAGTAGCAAGACATTTTCACCTGGCTCAAAAACCTTTTCATAGTTTCATAGTAGGATTACGAGTTCTGAAGGCTGAAGCCCATTATGAATTCGCCACCATTTGTTTAATGGTGGTAGTTGTATTTCTTATCTCCCATGTACTGATCTAACTTTTTTTAAAGGATTCTACAGTGTCACTCATTACAACATGAGATGGTAAAGAATTCCATAATGGTGGTACCCTTTGTGTAAAAAACCTTTGTCGTCTCACTAAGAGAACATTGTAATTTGGCCTTGTGTGACCTTGTATTGTTCCTAGGTAATTGTTTTTCAAGACAGATGGTATCTAGTAACTCTCCTTTATGTAGTGGATTATATATGTATATGAGATCTCCTCTTAATAGACTATAGTGAAGACAGTATAAATTAAGTGTTTTAAGTCTGTCTTCATAACTAATGTCTGACAAGTTGTTAGCTCACCTGGTGGCCCTATGTTGGACTTTCTCAGCTATACTCAATCCTCCTGCTGATGCTGGGGCACAAAACAGAGCACAATACTCCAAACGGGGTCTGACAAGGCTCACATAGAGAGGCATCAAGACCTCAGGTTTTCGTTTACCCCATGATCATAATACAACATCTGCTGGTTTGGGGCCTCTTCCTGATTACTATAGGTGATTTCAACATATTTTGACAGCTTCTTTCTCGGGGCATACATATAAGATGTAATAGATTGTTTCTGATGGGGGTTCTCTTCCCATGTTTCTTTTATTACATCTAATGGCCCTCTAGGTTGTCTACAATACAGCATTTCAAATGGTGAAAAACCTATTGATGCCTATGGCACTTCTCTGTAAGCAAAAAGCAGGCAAGGCAAGTATTGGTCCAAGTCTTTTCCTTCCCCTATTACAAACCTGTTTAACATGCATTTTAGGGTTTGATTAAAATGTTCAACAAGACCGTCTGAGAGTGATAAGAGGAGGATCTTATGGCAGCGATACCTAGTAGTCGGTATAGCTCCTTCAGTAATGCAGCACCAAAATTACTACCCTGATCAGTAGTAATCTCTTTTGGTATGCCCACCCTGCTGAAAATTTTGGCAAGCACAGCTGCCACTTTTCATAGGTCTCATAGGTAGTTACAAAGCTAATAGGACTTAAAGGTCCATAACAGCTCGCCAAAAATATTAATTATAACGTGAGGTGTTAGTTGCTACCAAATGGTCAACTAATTGTCTTTTGAATTCTGCCATGGTTCTGCTAGCCACTACTTCAAGTGGGAGTTCATTCCAAATCTTTGTAACCCTGATACTGAACCAGTATTTTCTTTTTTTGTCTGATAGGTGGCACCTTTTAGATGGACTGGATGTGATCTTGTATCATATGCCTGAGTTCTCAACTCAAGCCCCAGCTGTGCCCATAGTTCATCATCAAACAGTGCTCTATAGATGAGGCACATGTCACCCCTAAGCCTGCAATATTCCAAGGAATAGAGCCCCAAAGACTGAGGTCTCTGCTGATAACTCAGCCCATTTAGTCCTCTGATATGCTTAGTTGCTCTCCTTTGCACTCGCTCTAGTGCTCTGATTTCAGTTTTACCTTCAGGTGACCAGTGTTGGGCGCAGTACTCCACATGCGGGCGAACCAGTGCTGTATAAAGGGGCATTATGATCCGCCTATCCTGACATTTGATATGTTTATTAATACGGTACATTAAGCTGCTAGCTTTCTTAATAGCTTGATTACAATGATATATTTAAATCTGGTTCACAACATGAGTTTTGTAACTACAGACCTATTTCTGTCTTGTCTGCTTTAGCTAAAGTTCAGGAAAGAATAGTTTATAATCAGTTGATTGGGTATGTGGATCGTTTTGGATTATTGTCTCAGAACCAACATGGTTTTAGAAAGGGAAGGAGTACTGAGACTGCCTTGGTCGAGTTCACCAACAACGTGCCTTAATGGCATGGATAAAGGGTGTCTGATGGGTGCCGTGTTCGTGGACTCTGACCAAGGCATTCGACTCAGTTGATCACCAATTGTTGATTTCTAGACTTGGATCATTGGGAGTTGGTGAGTCTTTCTGGACTGGACGAGGATTATTTAACAAATAGGTTTCAAAGGGTTAAATATAGGGTGCTGTATCAGACTCTGTAATGGTTAAGTGTGGGGTTCCACAAGGTTCTATTTTGGGGCCACTTTTGTTTTCTTTGTTTTTTGATCAACTAGTAAGTGTGATTAATAATGCTTCTTTAACACTTTACGCTGACGATGCAGTAATTTATACGCAGGGTTTGTCATTTGGAGATCTAGGTGTTTCTTTAACAGAGGAAATGTGCAATTTTCAGTCTTCACTTATGGCCTGTAAATTACTCTTAAACAAATCTAAGACAAAGGTGATGGTTTTTGGTACCCCACCTAGACTGAGATCTGAGGTTGGTACTTTGGAAGTTAAATCTCTTGATGGATTACTGTTTGACTATGTTGATACATTTCAATATCTTGGGGTATTACTAGATTCTCATCTAAGTTATGAATCTCATTTTTGAGGGTTACCTCAAGAATACATTGTAGATTAGGTTCTTTGTACAGAATCCGTTCATTTCTTATTCTGAGTCTAGGCTGGTTATTTCAAATTGCTGCTTACTTCCTATTGTGAACTATGCAGCTATGATTACTGACACTGCTTCTGAGACAGTGATTTTCAAAGAAATCCACTTTACTTCACTTGATAGCTAAGTTTGCTTTAAATTGTTCAAAGTCATCTCATCATTGTGTGATTTTGAAAGAAATGGGCTGAGTTACCGGTTTCATTAAATTTCCAATACTGTGTGGCCAAGTTCATATATAAAGTTATGGACTCTGGAATTCCACATAGTATTTCAAAGTTTTGAGACCATATATTGATGGTCATTATTCTAGACATAGGTCAGACAGTAGGTTTCTCGAGATTCCTTTTATGAAATCTAAAAGTGGACAAAGATCCTTTGCTTATATTGCTCCATTCATTTGAAATGAAATTCTCAAGATATTAGGTGGTTGTGTTCTGTCAAAAGTTTGCCGATGCATTAAGGATGTATTTCTAATCTCAATTTAATTGTAACTGTTTTTTATGAATTTTTAATGAATTTTACACGTAACAAAGACATTTTTGTCTGCAATTTGCTGCATTGTATATGTATGTTTGATTATGTATTGTCTGTATGCAATATATGTGGGTCGCACCTGTAAAAGGAACTTGTTTCCAGTGTGCTTACCCGTTAAGCGAATAAACAAACAAACAAACAAACAAACAATGAGACTTGAAGCTAAGGTCATTACTAATTCATATGCCCAAATCCCTCTCATTTTGTACAGCATGTAGCTCCACCCCGTTTAGTGAATACTTATGATGACTGTTTTTTTTTGCCAGTGTCCATTACCATGCGTTTGTCTGTATTAAAGGTAGATTTCTTCATTATCGCCCACTGCTCTAGTTAACTTAGGGCTGTTTGCAGAATTGTGGCATCACTCTGGGAATTTATTATAGACCCTATCCTTGTATTGTCCGTAAATTTTGATAAACAAATAGATGAAACAGTTTCCATCGATGCATTGTACAAGTTAAAAAGGCAGGGGCCCAGTACTGAGCCTTGGGGTACCCCACTAGTCACCTGAACTCATCCTGACATAGATCCCTTCACACACACACCCTCTGCCTCCTGTTTGTCAACCACCGCTGTATCCAATAGGTAATGCTACCGTGTATACCATGCTGAATTAGGGCATCAACTAATTGGCCATGTGGAACCTTATCAAAGGCCTTTGAATAATCTAAGAATATGATGTCTGCTGCATTCCTAGAATCGAGGGCCTGGCTGACCTTGCCATAAAATTCCAGCAAATTTGTCTGACAGGACCTGTCCTTTTTAAAGCCATGCTGATGTTGATCTCTATCCCCTGACAGTGTCAATGCATCAGTAATATATGTTTTGATAATGCCCTCAAGGATTTTTCCTATAATTGATGTCAGGCTTATTGGTCTATAATTGGATACCTCCTGCCTGGACCCTTTTTTGTGTAGGGGAATCATAGTTCTATGTGATCTGGGCAACCGCGAAAGGGCGACCAGCAGAAGAGAGAAGTCAGGGTGGCAAAAACAATTTCGCCACCCTGACAAACCTGGGGCATGGAAAAATGGCGCCAGGGTCTAAAAATACTTGCTTTCTCGGGGGGGGGCACAGCCCTACTTAAGGATTCTCAACTCCAGGGGAGGTGCATAAGTAAAAAAAAAAATAAGATTTTGGGCCGGGCGCAAGAAAAGCACAGTAGCGCCCAGACCCAGACCCGAACCCAGAACCCCAGCAGCACAAGCGAAGGCCAACCCCCAATGCCATGGCGCAGCTTGGCAGCCAACTGCAACACCACCCCCTACATCCCCTCTGCCCCCTCCCAGGGCAAGCTCGCCAGGTTCACTCCCCCCACCACGCATGTACGCGTAGTGATATCCTGTCGCTAGGGTCGCACACCATATCCGGTCGCTCTCCCTGCCCCTCGCCTTTTGGGCTTTCACCCATATCACATCACTGTTTTGGATGGCGCTGTGATTCAGGCACCCACCTCGCGTGCTACCGGAATCACCTCCACCTGTCTCTATTCATCCAGGACCTCTCCACAGTCCACGGATTTCTGAAACAAAAAAGTTACCGGAGCTGCCAAAACTTCTGCCAATTCCTTCAATACCCTAGAATGGAGACCATCTGGTCCCTGAGCTTTATTTTGGTCCAGTGCTGTCAACCTATCCCTAACTTAATTGATGCTGATTTTAAATGCCTGGTTATCTTCCTGTTCATGATGCTTCATGGTAGTTTGGGTTTTTGCATTGTATACTGAGGCAAAATAGTTATTGTAGTATTTGGCCATTGAGCTATTTTCAGCCAATAGTTCCCCATTTTTATCCCTCAGAGGTCTGATTGCTTTATTACTACCCTTCTTATTGTTTATATAAGAAAAGAAGGACTTATAATTGTCCTTTACTTTAACTGCTAGCTTCTTTTCATACTCTGCTTTGGCCTTGTATATGCTATTTTTGCACATTTTAAGTGCTGATTTGTAGGCTGCCCAGCTTGGCTGATGTCCACATTTCCTGGCCTTGCAATAAGCCTTTTTTTTATGTTTTATAGCCTACCTAGCTGATGGTGTCAACCAGGGTAGATTTTTGGGGGAATCATTATATTTCCTAGAGCTAGGTGCAAACTTATGCACAAGTTCTAAGATTTTACTACATAACACCCTCTACATGTGTTGTAGGGACTGCCCAATAAAATTTGTATGCCATTCCCCTGATGCAAGCTGTCTTTGCATACTATTAAAGTCAGCCCTACTATAGTTGTATACTACTGTATTGCCAGCTGATATAACTATATTCCCTTTGAAATAAAAGCCCACCATGTTGTGATCACTAGAGCTAAGAGGTTGCAGAACCTGGCAATCCTGAACTATTATTTTCTAAGTTGCTAAGAACCAGATCCAAAATATGGGAGCGCCTGGTGCATTCCGTTACGTGCTGTTCCAAACCGGCCAACATGAATGCCTCCAGGAAGCTTTGTTCACCAGATGTTTCTGCTTTTAGGAGATCCCAACTTATTCCTAGGAAATTAAAATCACCCACAAGAATAAGATTTCCTGCAGAAAGCTAATTTATTTATAAACTCTATGAGATGTAGGTCTTCTGAATGTGAGTTAGATGGTGGTCTGTATACTACCCCAATATTTATTTTAGGCTTGTGAGGAGGAAATAATTTGACCCATAAAATTTCCCCTGAACAACACAGAGAAGTAGCCATACTTTCTGACATGATGTTTTCAGCTATACATAATGCAACACCACCACTTTTGGGGCTGTGACAGTACGTATTGGAACTGCCTCTGGGTATCGAGTAGCATAGTTACATACTACCAAAGTGAATTGATTTCCCTTTTCACTTTTGTCTAAGCGGCCAACCACATCCATTGCAATTATCTCAAAAGGCACATCTATCAAGGGTAGGGGCACCTTGTCATTTTTAGTCACTGGGGCTACTTTCGGACACTCAGCACAAGAACTGCAAAAGGCAGCAACATCTTCATGAATTCCAGGACAGTAAAATCTGTACAGCAATCTGGCAAGGGTGCAATCCCTCCCCGAGTGACCAGCTATAGGACTATCATGTGTTATCTGTAACAACTCAGATCTATGCTTTTGTGGTATAACCAATTGATCTTACTTCGAGAGGGTTCCTGCAGTGGGTCTTCACTAATAGGACTGTGCCCCCTGGCGTGAGGACTGCACAGCAAACTTTGAGCTAGCAATACATGGCTGGGGACCACCCCCAGTGTCACATGATGGGATGTCAGCGTCACAGTATATAGGGGTGGTCCCCATGCCCGCCCTCCAGTTCTTTCCCACCGTCAACCTGTATACGTCGGACCTCGTGGTGAACTTGGCTACAGTCGACTGCCATTTTTCAAGTATTTCCTTTTCCAACGTTCTTTTCCTAAAGTTAATGCATGTCTTCACGTAAAACTAAGAAGAAGTGCTCACAGTGCGGCGCTCAGATTCCACACTGGGACGATCACTCTGCTGCATCCTCTGCTTAGGCCTAAAACATCAGTTTGACCAATGCGACATCTGCCAGTCTTTCAACCAGGCTACGCACGTCAGGTGCCAGAAAGCCCTCGATGCCCACCTTTTGAAGAAATGCCTTACATCGATGAAAAAGGAGCTTCCGGACCTTTGGGAACGTTTATTCTCTCCCACCTCAGAGCACAAGAAAAATGAGATGTGCTGGGACTGGTCCCCTTCTACCCAGCAATGCCAGGCAGCTAATGCTACTTCAGGTGGGGCGTCCCCCTCAGTAAGTACTCCACCTCCATGGTCACCGTCCACTCTGGGGGATAGGTCACTGACTTCCCCTCCTGCCTTGGTCAGTGGGCAACAGGGGTGTTACTCCCAGAAGGATTCTTCTTTGGGGCCTGTCGATAGCTCTTAGGCTGATCAGTCACCCTCCAGCTCTGCCGCCAGGTGCACGGCCTTAGTCGGTAAGCCAGTCTTCAGTTCCTCTCTTGTCCACCCGATTGTGACTGATAAGTCGGACACTGGCTACTTCAATGGCCGATCAGTCTGTCACTGGCCTGTCCGACCACCACTCGGCTGACGCTCTCCCATTAGGCCTGACTCCAAGACCCAACATTGCACAGAGCCAGCTTCCAGGCATCTCATTGTCCCACAAGGGTTCCCCCTCCCGGGACTCACTGACCCAGCCCGACCTCTCATTTTCCCTGGACCCCTGGGAAACAAGTGCTCCTGGCCAGCGATTTTTTCCCCTGCTTCAGTCATCTTTTCCAAGCTTCCCACTTCTCCAGTGGACCCATCTATGGGGAGGTTCTGTTCCTCTTGCCCCCTTCGCCAATCTCAGATCAGATGTCAGGGCCTCTTAGACCCCACTGACACTAGACCTCCCTCCCATCTACATCCCTCCAGACTCTAGAATGGCCTCAGGATTTCATGTTCCAATGCCAGAGCCCCCACCTGGCCCTTTGGGGATTCCAACTGGGACCCCTGGCTTGCCAATGAACCCTCATGCTCCCAGCAATCCCTCGGCCCTGCAGCCTTCCAGGCCCTTCACCAACCGGCGCTACAGGCTTGAACCACAGCTGCCTGCCACCACAGTTTCCCTCTTACCCAGCGCCAGGTGGGCTGTTGACGGGCTATCCAGCACCAGGTGAGCCTTCGCCTGGTTACCCGTCGCATGCTCTGAAGCTGGGACATATGTACCAGGGCTACCATCAACACTACCCTTATTGATACCAGGCTTCTGGTTACACCCCTTAGTCACCTTCAGAGTTCACAGACTACCAGTCTCCACCACCACCCTGCCTCCTTCTCCTTCTGAGCCGGAGCCACGGGGGTCAGTTCTGGCTTGGTGACAGGATGTCAAATTGCAGTTCCTGCAGGAGTTGGTGCACCCCAATCTGGTCATGGTTTCCACCCTGACCCACTGGGTAATACCTAGGAGTCCATCCCCGGTCGACCATCGGTTGTCGGACAGGGACTTTGGCAGGGGCCCTCTCGGGCATCAGGGTTACAGAGGAGGTTTCAAATATTTCTGTGCCTAGCAGACTGGAATGACTCAGACTCTGAAGCTCATTCAGAGTCTCATTACCCATTGGAACCACAACCCAAGGAGTCTCCCAAATCTCCACCAGAGGACCCGTCTTTTGAGGAACTCTTCAGATCCATCCAGCAGGCTTGTGGATGGGCATCCCAGAAGATGGATCCAAAAAAGGAAGAGGCTTGCTGAGCAGCTGGATTTAACCAGTACGGATCCCCTATCCATTCTGCCTTGGACAGGACCACACGAAGACCTAACTTCCACAATATGGAAACAACCATCCTCTATTCTTACTGTCTCTGAAAAGAGCAACAAGCATCCTGGTGGCACTGAGGATTAAGGCGCTGGACGCCACACCTCGCGCTATGCCAGCAACCTGAGTTTGGGAACGGACTTGGGATGCTGGGGGCTGGCAGTGGAAGGAGAGGACTGAGTGTCCGTGGGACTGCTCTTCCCTCCTGTGGTGGGTAGCAGGGTAGCCTCACTCTGCAGTGGCCCCCGGTGGAGACTGGGAGCACTACATGAGTGGCGCATCAGGGGAACCAATGGGGAAAAAAAAGGAGAAATAGCTCTAGGACTGGCCAAATGACAACTGCCATTCCACCAACACCACCAAATTTCCCTGAAGAAGCCATGTGCACCTCAGCAGCACCCTGGGGCCAAATGTAGTGTGTGCTGGCTGGTCCCCATCAGTGCCTTCCCCCTCAGAGGAGAGGAACCCATCCAGTGAAGGGTTACACTAGATTACCCAAAGGAGGGCTGCTATGTTAGGCTGGAGAGGGGTAGTAAGAGATATATGTCGGGGACTGTGGCAGCTCAAAGGAGTGGTGGGTCATGGAGCACGCAGGGGAGAAAAAACAGATAATACAAAAGAAAAAGCAAGGAGCAAGCCACCTTATGAGTCAACCCAAGGCTGACTCAATAGTCATTACAGTGGCCCATGATAGGTCAGCTCAACCAAAGCATCTGAGTGCCTCACCTCCAGACAGAGCCCAAGCAGATGGACCAGTACTGCTGCAAGGTCTACGCTTCCTTCACCTGTGCTATCTGGTCTCTTAGTTATGTGGCCCACATGATCTCTTTTCATAAGTTGCCTCTGACTGACTTTGAGAAAGAGCTTCAGTCTATCACGGGTAAGGAACTCTGAAATAATTTGCTGGACGAGGTGCAACTTAACAAGTCCTCCTTCCGCCATGCATTGCATGCCACCTATGACTCAGTGGACTCAGTGGCCCGATGCACCACTTCAGGAGTTCGCTTGAGACATCAGGCATGGCTCCATCTTGTGGGACTGGCGCGAGAAGTTCAGACCACTCTACTGGACACCCCCTTCAGGAGTCCCATCCTGTTTGACGGCGATGCTAAAGATGCTGTATAATAACCGAGCTACAGGAGAGTGGCACATTCCTGTGGGATGTCCGCTTCATGTATTACTCAGGCCAAAAACCCAAGCAGGCTTTCGTTGCCCAAAAAAGGGATGAAACAGACAGAACCAGAACAGATGCCAGGGTGAGTGCTGCATCACTGGTTCTGGTGCCCAGACACCTCAGGCAAAAGTCCAGAAGGCTGCTGGAGGCAGCAAAATGGCCCTCCCTCTGCCTCCTGACTTGAGGGGACCCCCTCCACCTCCTCCCATCTTCTCAGAGGAACCCATGGAGGGAAGGTTCACCCTCCACCTTGATGGGTGGGAGGTGATAACCACCAATGCTTGGGTCCTTCAACTCATCGCAAGAGGGCATTCAATCAAGTTCCTGGACAGACCCTTGGAAAATCTTCTGGGCCGGTCTCTTTACCCGTCAGGTCATCTGCTTCTCATTCAGCAGAAAATCCATGCTCTAGTAGACAAATCAGCCATAGAGCTGGTTCCTCTACAGCAGACAGGAAGGGGGTATTACTCCCATTTCTTCCTGGTCCCCAAAATTCGGGCAGTCTGAGGCACATTCTGGACCTCAGCCTGCTCAACCTCTTTGTGGAATACAAGAGGTTACCCTCCAGGGACTCTTACCTCTGCTCCAACAGAATCAATGGTCATGCTCACTGGACATGCAGGATGCTTACCTGCACATCCCTATCCTCCAGGCCCACCACTGTTTCCTTTGGTTCATCTTTCAGGAGAACCACTATCAATTCAAGGCCCTCCCTTTTGGCCTCTCTTCGGCACCCTGGGTTTTTAGCAAGTGCCTGGTGGTGGTAGCTGTGGCCCTGCGATGCAAGGGGATTTACATGTTCCCATACCTGGACGACTGGCTGTTGTCAGCTCCATATCAGGACAGTCTGATGGAGCTGCTCTCCACCACCCTGGACCTCTTTACCTGACTTGGAATCACTGTGAACTATCCCAAGTCTCAACGCTCACCCTCTCAGCACCACCAGTTAATTGGAGCAATGCTAGATATGGTCCAGGGCAGGAACTTTGTACATCCGGACAGAGCAGATACTTTGATTCAACAATCTTTGTGTGTGTCCAACTCTCGGACCACAGCACGCTCCATCCTCCGCCTGTTGGGCTTAATGGCGGCTACCATACCCACAGTTCCATTGTCTAAACTGCATATGAGGGTGACCCAATGGACCCTCAGAGTCCAGTGGGACCAACGCTCGGACAACATGGACCATAGGGCCCTGACCTCCAGCAGTATGAAGAAGGATCTTCTCTGGTGGGAGGAGCTGTTCAACCTCTCCTGGTGGGGGCCCTTTCCATCCCCCTCTCCTTCCATGACCCCTACAATCGATGCCTCAGGTATAGGTTGGGGAGTTTACCTGGGAGACCATCGACCTCAAGGGAGATGGTCTCCACAAGAGAACACTTACAGATCAATGTTCTAGAGATGAGAACAGTGCTCTATGCTCTCCAGGCATTCTAGCCCCTCTTGCAACCGGGAACACTCTGTATCCAGACCAACAACACTGCCACGGTCTGGTACATAAGCAAACAGGGAGGCACCTGATTGTACTGCCCCCTGCAGGGAGGTGATGCAGGTGTGGTACTGGGCAGTCTAGCACAGTCTGTCCCTGACAGCAGTCCATGTCCCGGGAGTACACAATGTCCTGGTGGACAGTCTCAGCTGTACCATCATGTGGGCTCATGAGTGGGAACTAAAGCAGGAGGTAGTGGAAGATCTTTTCGATCAGTGGGATCGGCCAGAAATAGACCTGTTTGCTTCCCCATCCAGCGCAAAACTACCTAACTTTTGTTCGCTCGTTCCCGGGCATGGTGTTTTTTGGCAAGATGTGTTGTCTCTGTTGGATAGGGAGGCTTCTGTATGCCTTCCCTCCCCTTCCAATTTTGCAGAAGGTTCTGCTGAAGGTCCAGACAGAGGGCGCTGGCATGATTCTCACAGCTCCCCTCTGGCCTCAGCAGATCTGGTTCCCCCTGCTACAACAGCTGGCAGCCTGACCCCCAGTACCTCTTTCTCTCCTTCACGACCTTCTGTCCCAGGAGCAGGATGGCCTGATGCACCCAAGACTCAAGTCCCTTCACTTGCATGTGTGGCACCTTTGGACATAGCGGTCTCATGTTTTGGAGTTTCTGTGAGATTCGCCCAGATCCTAGTGGAGGCCAGAAAATCATCCACCAGATCTACGAATGCCATGAAGTGGAAGAGATTTACCATTTGGGCCATGGCCAAGGGCCTGGACACATTCTGTTGCTCTGCACCCCTGGTCCTGGAGTACCTCTTGCACCTGTCTGATTCGGGCCTCAGTTACTCTTCCCTGAAGGTCCACCTTTCTGTGGTTTCTGCCTATCACCTTCCAGTAGATGACAAAACCCTAGCACTGTTGGAGGTCTCTAAAACCTTTCTGAAAGGAATCCTCCACTTAAAACCTCCAGTCCATAGTCCAGATTCCCCCTGGGACTTAAATTTTATTGATTTTGATTTATTTATTGAAAATGTAATTTTGGAGAAACTTACTTTGCCCCCTTTTGAGCCGGCAGCAAGTTGCAACATGCGCCATTTGTCCCGGAAAGCGCCCTTTTTGGTCACTATTATCTCAGCTCGAAGAATTCCAGGCCCTCATTTGTAAGGAGCCTTATTTAATTTTCCACAGAGACTGGGTGGCTCTGTGGACTAATCCTTCCTTCCTTTCTACTGAAAGTGGTTTCAGAATATGTTGAACCAAGATGTTCAACTGGCAGTTTATTATCCCAAGTATTCCAGTAGGGGGAATACCTTTTGCACACATTGGATGTGCACAGGATTTTGAGATACTATATCTCTCAGATCAAGTAGGTGTGCAGATCTGACCAGTTTCACACCCAGACGTAAGGGCATGGCCATCTCTAAACAGTGCCTTTCCAAATGGTTGGCAAATTGCATCTCGGTCATCTATCAGAAGTACAAGAAACCCCTTCCAGGGGAAGTTAAAGATCACTCGACCCGTGGCATGGCTGCTTCCATGGCCTTCCTATGAAACGTGTCCACTTTGGACATTTGTGCTGCAGCCACTTGGTCTTAAGTCCACACTTTCACCAAGCATTACAGTCTGGACATTGCCTCTAGGCATAGAGACACTCTTGGACTTGCTGTCCTGCAATGCCTCTTATCATAACTGGCTCTCTAGTTGGTAGACATTCCACCCCCCGGACCATAGTCTCCAACTTGCTTTTCTTGACTGTGTGGTATTCAGTCCTATCAGTGAATACCTACTACAGGAACCCTCTTGAAGTAAGATGTAGCAGTTGCATAAGAACTTACCGTAACAGTAGATCTCTGAGAGAAGTTCCTGCAGTAGGTCATGTTTTCCCTCCCACCTTCCCCCAGCTCCTGTTTTTCCTATCCTTTTTCAGGGCTGCTATCAGCAGCTCTAGGCTCTATGAGTTTTGCACCTTTCTCCCATCATCTTTACAGGGATCTTCCAGCAGGAGACCTGGAAGATGGCCATGGGGAACCCCCTATATACTGTCATGCTGATGTCCCATCATGTGACGCTGCGGGCGATCCGCCATCATGTATTGCTAACTAGAAGTTTGCCTTGCGGTCCTGATGCCAGGGGGTGAAGTCCTATCAGTGAAGACCAACTACAGGAACCTCTCTCAAAGATCTAGTGTTACAGTAAGTTCTTACGTAACTGTTATTTCTATCTGGTCCTGTGTCTCAGGTTTAACCCATATTTTGTACAGTAACCCATTATATTTGGTAAACATAGGTTCACCTTGTTTTGGTTTCACCCCCAGCTGCTAAAAATAACCCTGGAGAGAAACATTGTTAGCTTGTTCTGAAAGAAAATCACAATCAGTGATCAGTTTAGTTTCATCATTTTCATGTTAACCCATTATGTCCATCAGTCTTTTGTTGCCACTGTTTTTTTAGGCATCGTCTTTCCTTCCTGGACTTCTGGATCTTGGAGCTGTGCTCAGACAAGTCCATATCAAAATCAGCAAAAGGAAAAGAGTACCCACCATCTGAGATTTTCTTTGCCTGAGCTCTTGTCACCACAGCTGCTGAAACATCAGGATTTACTCCCTCTTTGTTTAGTCCAGTAAATCCAGAAAGTAATTTCCAATAATCACAGGTACAGGTAACTTAGGTACTACCTCCACTTACATTTGGTGCAATACCCCACTAAAAGTCTTTTTTCACTTGGCTGGTGGGATAGTATAAATTTTTCTCTGGGATGCAGATGACACCAGTACTTAGTCCTTTTGGACATTGTTTTTCTAGCACTTCGGTATGTACTAGGGTCTGTCTGCTTCCTTAAGCTATATGTCTGTAAGTGTGTGGGTTCAATAACAGACACCAGTCACAAAATTGAAGTGCATAAAAACTCTGGCATAGCATTTATTGTTTTATTTCCAGAAAAAAAAATATTATTTACAGAAAAGAAATAGGTTAACTTTCACCAAAACAAAAGTAAACAAAAACCCAGGCAAGTCTTGCAGTCAGACTCCCTGCTCTTCTCAGTATTCAGTGCTTTCAAACTAGTGTGTAGGCATTCACACTTCCATTCCTTCACCTGATCAGAAGATACTGACCAGTCTCCTTCCTCTCCCTATCTGACAAGGTCTTCTGGTGGAGGCCTTATATAGTACTCAAAAGGGCAGAGTTTGAAATTAGCTCCACCTACTCTGACATCACCTCCATTTGTTGCTATAAAGGCAGCCATTTTGTGGGCTGCCAACCCTATGAGAAGGGCTTCCCAGATGACTTTACCCAGGTAAGTAAACCATAACAGAGAAAAGAGAAGTAACCTAAATATTAAATATAAAGAATCTAGAATCTTTAACCAAGGGCAACAGATGAGGGGCACGCTCCCTATCTTGTTTCCTTGTAAGGTTCTAGATTCTTTAATAAATAGCCAGTTTGATGTTCTAGTGCAAAACCCAAAGAAAAAAAAGAACAGTTTTTATTTATAAAACACATTGATCTCCTATACTGTAATTCTAGCTAACAGAGTTTCTACTGTGTTTATTTAACAAATATTGGGATTCCCCAATGGCTGCAATTCTCAGCCAACAGCTGTTCATTTTTCAGCCTTTTAACAGAAAGGCAGCACCTTCTTTAAACAATTACAGCCCCTCTTGAATGAATATAGACACTGCAGGGCTTACTTCTTTATGCCCTCAGTGCCCTTGCATAAATTCAGCTCCTTTTTATTTCCTTGGAGCGAGCACCAGAACAGGACTTCAGAGTTACTTGCTAGGGAGTGTAGCACTGCTCCTTAGCAACCTTTTCTTTACTGGTGTAAACCCTCTGCATAGAAAGTGGAGGGGTGGCTCCTTTAGCAACATACTTGTGCTTTGTCTGAATATTCTAACAAATGCTTTTAAGGGCAATTACTCTTTATATTAAAGCCCATTACCATAACTACTATCAAGATGTACAAACTAGAATTGGATAACAGGGATAGTAAAGCTTTAAGAATTGCCAGGTTGGCCACCCTGACAAGAAAATTAGTATAGATAGGAAGTTAGAGGAGTAGACAGGAGAGAGTGAAAATTAAAACAAAAAGGGGGGGGGCATCTTGAATTTCTCTTCCTTTTGAAACTTTTTTTATTTTCTGCATAACAGGACCCTGTTACATACCTCCCTGCACAAGAAGGCAACATAATAAGCTTTTATTCTATTGACTGAGGCCCTTCACCCTTGGAAGGGTTGGAACTTCCGCCCACCCACTCTCAGAAGTTCCACCTCAGGGACCCTTAACAAATCGGAACCATTTACCAAACATTAATCTGTACATTACAAATATGTTTCCAGTTACCACAATTCGCTGAGGTGTGCATCTAATAATTTGCAACTATTATTTAACATTTTACATGTAACATCATCCATTTTCTTTTCCTGAGCCATCTTTATCTGCTCCAAATCTAGATAGGAAATCTGCATTTTTGTGTTGGGATCCTGCTCGATGTTTAACTGAAAACTTGTAAGGTTGCAAAGACAAGTACCACCTCATAAATCTCATATTCTTGTCTTTCATCAGATTAAGCCAACATAAGGGATTGTGATCAGTTACAATTGTAAATTCATTCCCCCACAGATAATAGTTTAAGGCCTCAATGGCCCATTTCATGGCCAGACACTCTTTCTCTATGGTGGAATATCTTCGTTCCCTTTCATGGAGCTTTCTACTTAAAAAAAGAATAGGATGTTCCCCATGTTTGTCATATTGGGTAAGAACAGCTCCGATGCCTGTATCTGAGGCATCTGTTTGAACCTCAAATGGTTTGGAGAAGTCTGGACTATATAATACTGGCGCAGAACATAATATCGCCTTTATTTTTCTAAAAGTGGCATCACACTCTGCTGTCCACTTCACCTTAGTGGGGCAACAATTCCTTGTTAGATTTGTTAAAAGTGTGGCAATGGTTGAGAAGTCTGGTATAAACCAACGATAGTAACCAGCCAGGCCCAGAAATGAGCGGACATGCTTTTTTTGTACTGGGCACTGGACTATTTGCCACAGCTTCAGTTTTACTGACTTCTGGTTTGATAGCCCCATTTCTAATAAGAAAACCTAAGTAACAGGTTTCAGTTTTGGGAAGGGCACATTTTGCTGGATTAATCGTTAAACCAGCATCTTTCAGACTCTGAATAGCCGCACTTAAGTGAACTAAGTGGGTGTCCCAGTCTGGGCTATAGATGACAACGTCATCTAGATAAGCAGTACTATATGCTTTATGGGGTCTTAACACATGGTCCATATATCTTTGAAAGGTGGCAGGGGCCCCATGAGTCCAAATGGCATGGTTGTAAACTGGTATAGCCCAATTGGAGTACAGAATGCTGTTAGTTCCTGTGCTTGGGTTGCCAATGGGATCTGCCAGTACCCCTTTGTGAGGTCAAGTGTACTGATATACTGGGCAGATTCAATTTGGTCCAACAGATCATCAATCCTGGGCATGGGGTATCCATCAAACTCTGAGACAGCATTTATGCATCTAAAATCCAAGCATAATGTCACTCCACCTTCTTTCTTACTAACTACTACCAGGGGTGAAGACCATGGACTGCATGATGGTACAATAACCTTGGCTTGCTCCATCCTTTTCACTTCCTCCACTACCTCCTCTCTGACTTTTTCAGGAAGCCTATATGGTTTCTGGTGTATGGGCCTGGTCTGTGACAGTTTGATTTCATGCTCCACACCCTTTGCTCTTCCAGGGGTTTTTGTGAAAGTACTTTTAAAATAATCTAAGAGATTGTCAATCTCTTGACGTTGTGTGGTGCCAAATCTGGATTAATGTGAATGGGTATCTCCTCATGACAAGGGTCTAACCGTTCATATGCAACATCCAATTCTGTGTTACCCTGTTCTGGTTGGATGTAGCATACTACTTCAGATTTTGGTTTTTCTTCCCATTTTCTTAACAAGTTAGCATGATAAATTCGTTTTAAGGGTCTATGCCTGGCATCTCTATTTCATAATTTATCACCCCTGTTTGTCTGACAACTTCATAGGGGCCTTGCCAATGCATTAACAACTTATTCTCAGTCGTAGGTAGCAACAGTAATACTTTTTCCCCAGGCTTGAATTGTTTTCCTTTCAACCCTACATCATATCTTTCTTTCTGAGCTTGTTTATTTTCCACATTCTCATGTGCCATTGTTATATATTTCACCAATCTTTCCCTTAGTGACAGCATATACTCAACAATATTTGTGCCCCCAACATGTTTTCCAACCTCCCAGTGTTCTTTCACTATATCTAGGGGCCCTCTGGGGTTGCGCCCATACAACAAGGTAAATGGGGAGAACCCAGTAGTGGCTTGGGGTACCTCCTATAAGCAAAAAGAAGGTAGGGAAGAAATTTGTCCCAGTCTCTTCCCTCTTCATGCACAAATTTCTGGAGCATTTTTTTCATGGTTTTATTAAACCGCTCCACTAGTCCGTCTGTCTGGGGATGATATGGGGAAGTTCTAAGGGCTGTAACCCCTAGTAGTCTATACAATTCTTGCAACAGAGCTGATGTAAAATTACTGCCACGGTCTGTTAACATTTCCCAGGGTATTCCCATTCTACTAAAAACTTTGGCCAGTTCTTTGGCCATTCGAGGAGCTGTTACCGTCCTCATTGGGATAGCCTCAGGGTACCGGGTGGCATAGTAACAGATTACAAGAATATACTGATTCCCCTTAGAACTTTTAAGTAGGGGTCCCACCACATCCATAACTCCCTCATCAAAAGGGGTGGTAACATAAGGGATAGGCTGTAGGGGTACCTGATCTTTTCTTCCTCCTTGTGCTACTAGATGGCATTTAGCACAGGCTCTACAATAAGCAGCCATGTTCTGATGAATCCCTGGCCAACAAAATCTGGACAGGATTCTCCGAACGATTTTATCCCTCCCTTCATGGCCAGCCATTGGGATGTCATGGGCAAGAAACATCACCTGTTCTCTTTACTTCTGGGGCACCATCAACTGCTCAGTTTCTAAATCATTTTTTTGGTCAACAGATATTCTATATAGTATTTTATTTCTCTGTATGAAATAAGATTGTCCTGGTTGTTTCTCTTTGGACACCTGTGAAAATAAAGGTTTCAAAGAATCATCTGCCATTTGATCTTCATAAATATGGTTACAAGACAACCCTGGTACCATATACTCTGTCCCTTTTTGGTGTTGTTCTTTCCAAGCCTTCTTCGCCCTTCTTCTTCCTTTTCAGGACTTCCTATCTTTGCCCCCACTTTCAAAATAATCTTCTTTGAAGGGAAAAACAGAGTCTAATTGGGCTTTAGTTTGAGATCTGGTAACCACATTAACAGTCTCCATAAAAGTCTGGTGATTACTCATCAGTGTTGAAAAGTGGGAAATCTTGTCCAATAATGACAGGTACTGGTAACCGGGGTACTAGACCAACTAGTACTTTACAACAGTCATTATTTATTTTAATATCAAGATGGGCAGTTTTATACTGGTGAATGTCCCCATGCACACATCTGACAGTAGTATTCTGCTGGTTTATGGCACAATCAGGGGCAAGATCAGTTCGCACTAATGTTTGCCTGCTCCCAGAATCCAATAATCCCAGGGTTTGTGGGTCTCCAATCCCCACTGTCTCTACATAGCCAAAATTGGCCAGAGCCAAATGAGCAGGCACTTGTCTTTTATTAGGACAATTCATCACAATGTGACCCTTCCCAAGGCAACCATGGCATATCAGTTTAGAATATGGAAGTCTAGCACCTCTATCCCTCCTGTTATACTGTGATTGTCTAACTGATTCTGCAGATTTTGAGAATAAAAGGGTCTTACCAGAGGTGCAGGTGGTCCTTGGTTACCTGGTTGTCCTCTGGGTCTGGTTGCTCTAGCTGCTAGGTAATCCTTAGCTAGCTTAATGGTTTCTTCTGCAGTTTCAGGTTTGTGCTCCTTCACCCATACTTGCACATCAGGAGCCAAAACCTAGATAAATTGTTCGATGGTAATAAGTTCCATAATCTGGTCAATAGACTTTGTGGTGGGTTGTAGCCATTTTATACAGTAATCCTTAAGTCTGGCATAGGTCTCCCTTGGCATGTCATAATGGAACATTTTCTGTGACCTAAAGCACTGAAGGTAAGTCTCTGTGCTGATATTATATCTTCTTAAAATCTCTTCCTTTACTTTAGCATAAGTGGCAGCATCAGTCACACTTAGTTGACTATACACAAGCTGAGCCCTCCCAGACAAGTAGGGTACCAGTCTTATCACCCACTGATCTTGAGGCCAGTTGCAAGTCTGGGCTATTCGCGCGAAAGTCGTCAGATAAGCTTCTATATCATCACTTTCGGTTAATTTATTCAACTTAATATCTCTTGGCACAGTTTGTTCTACTTGCCTTTGTGACATCTCCTGTATCGCCTTCAGGGTGTCAGTCCATTTTTGATCCTGTCTTCGCCTTTCTTCAGCTTGGAGTCTTCGGTCCTCATCCCTCAGTCGCTGATCTTTGTCCCTCTGGTTCTCCATCTTGATCTGCCGCATGCATAGCCACTTTAACAATTCACTAGGATCATCAGCAGCTGGAGGTACCTGTCGTACTTGTGGCTTTGCTGCTGCAGCTAGTACCTCTTCTTCTTCTTCCTCTGCCTTCTTCATTTTGGGTCTGGTTTCAGGCTTTAGCCCAGGCAACAAAGGCTCCCCCAGTCCTTTCTCTCACTGACCTGGTGAGATGCAATGCACTTTTGTCTGACTGTTCCCCTTTGTGCATCTGTTAGGGTGTTTATGCTGCAACACCCCCGGTACGCCTCCCAGGTAGCCTCGACACACCAGGTTGAATCCCACTTTTGACACCAATGTAAGCGTGTGGGTTCAATAACAGACACCAGTCAAAAAATTGAAGTGCATAAAAAATGCTGGCATAGCGTTTATCATTTTATTTCCAGAAAAAAAAAAAAAAAAATTTACAGAAAAGAAATAGGTTAACTTTCACCAAAACAAAAGTAAACAAAAACCCCAGGCAAGTCTTGCAGTCAGACTCCCTGCTCTTCTCAGTATCCAATGCTTTCAAACTAGTGTGTAGGCATTCACACTTCCATTCCTTCACCTGATCAGAAGATACTGACCAGTCTCCTTCCTCTCCCTATCTGACAAGGTCTTCTGGTGGAGGCCTTATATAGTACTCAAAAGGGGCAGAGTTTGAAATTGGCTCCACCTACTCTCTGACATCACCTCCATTTGGTTGCTATAAAGGCAGCCATTTTGTGGGCTGCCAACCCTATGAGAAGGGCTTCCCAGATGACTTTACCCAGGTAAGTAAACCATAACAGAGAAAAGAGAAGTAACCTAAATATTAAATATAAAGAATCTAGAATCTTTAACCAAGGGCAACAGATGAGGGGCGCTCCCTATCTTGTTTCCTTGTAAGGTTCTAGATTCTTTAATAAATAGCCAGTTTGATGTTCTAGTGCAAAACCCAAAGAAAAAAGAACAGTTTTTATTTATAAAACACATTGATCTCCTATACTGTAATTCTAGCTAACAGAGTTTTTACTGTGTTTATTTAACAAATATTGGGATTCCCCAATGGCTGCAATTCTTAGCCCACAGCTGTTCATTTTTCAGCCTTGTAACAGAAAGGCAGCACCTTCTTTAAACAATTACAGCCCCTCTTGAATGAATATAGACACTGCAGGGCTTACTTCTTTATGCCCTCAGTGTCCTTGCATAAATTCAGCTCCTTTTTATTTCCTTGGAGCGAGCACCAGAACAGGACTTCAGAGTTACTTGCTAGGGAGTGTAGCACTGCTCCTTAGCAACCTTTTCTTTACTGGTGTAAACCCTCTGCATAGAAAGTGGGGGGGGGGGCCCCTTTAGCAACATACTTTTGCTTTGTCTGAATATTCTAACAAATGCTTTTAAGGGCAATCACTCTTTATATTAAAGCCCATTACCATAACTGCTATCAAGATGTACAAACTAGAATTGGATAACAGGGACAGTAAAGCTTTAAGAATTGCCAGGTTGGCCACCCTGACAAGAAAATTAGTATAGATAGGAAGTTAGAGGAGTAGACAGGAGAGAGTGAAAATGAAAACAAAAAGGGGGGGGGGCATCTTGAATTTCTCTTCTTTTTGAAACTTTTTTTATTTTCTACATAACAGAAACCTGTTACAATGTCTCTTCACAGTCTTATCTCCCACCTTCATATATGTTAAGTACTTGCACCAATTTGCTGAGGACAAATCTGCTCCAGTGTCACTCTTCTTACTACTACAATTTCTTGCAATATGACCGGCTTATTACAGTTATAGTAAATAAAGTTTTTGGGCGCAGATGTTTTACCGCCACCAGAGTTCTTATCAGACTTGGAGTTTAAATGATAAAACGAATATCTTACTGGTGCTTGGCTGTTGCATCGCTGCTGTGGCGTTTGTCTGGACATTTGGTAGTCTTCAGCCAAAGAAACAGCCTTTTCACCCCTTTCTGGTTGGTGTTCTTTTTACCCAAAGCTGCACATCTGTAGGCAGGATGGATATGAATTTCTCCATTGCAAGTGTGTCGATCTGTGGGACTGTTTCACCCTCTGGTTAGAGCCATTTTAACAGGAGTTCTCTGAGCCGAGTGACAACTTCTCGAGGATTGTCAACCGAGTTGTACTTCAGTGGCCAAAATCTCTGCCTGTAGGTCTCTCTGGAGATGTTATGCCTTTTCAGGATTTCACTTTTCACCAGGTCATAGTTTACTGACTGTGTAGTGTCCATATTGCTGTAGGCAAGTTTGGTGTTCCCTGTCAGATAAGGTACTAGTCTTATTGCCCATTGCTGCTTTGGCCATTGGCAGGCTGCGGCAACCCTTTCAAAAGTTGTCAGGTATGCTTCAGTATCATCAGAGGGACACAACTTTGTAAGTTTAATGTATTTCAAGTTGCCTGTGTCCTGTTGCTCATCTGGATCTGTGCCAGATCCTCTCCCTTTGATAGCCTGCAAGGCATCCAGCCACCGCTGCTCCTGTCACTGCATCTCTTCTCTGCAGCTCCTGTCTCTGCATCTCTTCTCTCTCTGCTGCTGGAGTTGTTGCATCTCTTCTTTTCTGTGTTTCTCCATCTCTTTTTGTTGTATAGCCCACCATTTGAAAAAGGCAGTCAGGCTTTTAGGTTCTGTCACTGCCTGTTCTTTTTCCATAACTGGTGCTAGCTGTACAGTCTCAGCTTGGATTTCTGTCTCTGCTAGTTTGGCTGCCGTTCTTCTGGTAACCACTCTTCGGCTTGCTGCTGCAGAATCCATACCTTTCTTGTATGCTTCCCTGGTACCAGGTCTAGTACCCATGCACAAAACTCCTGGTTTAGAGTATGCACTGCATAAATCCCACTTAGGTTGACACCGTCTGCCATCAAGGCACAGGTCATGAAGCATAGGAAAACCAGGAGCAGTTGTAAAATTTGCAACAAGAGATTTATTACTAATAACAGTACAAAAAATAAATTGTTCAGAATAACTATTTACAATGGCAGTAGAAACATAGAAAAGGAGACTCCTTCTGAGTTTGTCTTCTCAATTTCCAATCTCAGTCTGTCTCTTTTGCAAAACATTGCAGTTCCTTTTTATAAGTCTGTGCAGGCGCTCATTAAGAAAACAGCATGCTTCTCGCACAGTGTTTTTGTAAGTTTCTAGTGTTCTTGTCAGTTTCAGCAGGTGCAGCAAAAAGAACATTGTGACCCAGAACAGACCTCTTGTTCACATCTTCTGCAAAAGGCTTAAAAATTACATCTCGGGTTAACCCCTTGAGTTCCAAATAGCTTTGCAATCATTTCAACAGTATAAATGTATATGTTTTATTTTTGATTTATTTATTTAGTTTTTGTTGACCGGGTAAGTGCATTAGACAAATTCTGCCTATTTTCAGGCACAACCCAGGGGAAGGGAGATACAGATGTCAACTGACCTTGAACCAGATTAAGCTGTTGGTGGTATTTTTAGTGAATTTAGTTTTAAACAAAAGAATCCCAGTATCACATTTCCATAAAATTATTCACATATATTTTTATACCAGCAGATATGCAAGGGGAAAGAAAAGATAGAACAGCAAGTGAGGGTAGTGAAATAGCGAGAGGCAGAGAATTGAAAGACCATTGGGGTTATCAAGTCCTAGGTCCCATGAGAAAATTTGGATGTGCAACCAGACAGAGAAGAGACAGAAAAGGAGAGGAGAGTACAGAACAGATCCGTGCATTTAAACTCCTCCATAACAGCTGGGACAGGGCCATATTCAACCCCGTCACACACTGGGACCCTGTGGAAGCCAAAAATCTTCAGGAAGGTCAGCACCACAATAGGACCACACATGCATGGTGCCACAAGACTAGCTCACACCACATAGGCTATCTCAGCATCGACATTCTAACTGCCTCAGTTCCTGTATTTCCCTGCCATCAAGTGCATTTCAGTGATGATGTTGGTCACCTGCCAGGAGTCAGATATTTATGTTTGTATGACTACAGTGTTTAGTTCATTCAGTTTTGGTTTATTTATTTTCTAAATTAAAAAAAATACATTTTATTATTTTTTTTCAGCCCTGCCGATCAAAGGAGTTCACCATGGATGGTGATGATAGGGAGTCTCTTTATAGGGCTGCTCTGGCAGCTGGACTGTGTCCGGTCCTCCACCCTCTCCAGAGGGGGGCCAACCATGGGGAGTGCAGTGTTTGGGAGGGAGGACAGTCCTCCTAAAGATGCAAAAAGAAGTGGTCTTGTTCTCGATCAGGGACCCGGTACTGTTCTGCCTTGAGATCTTGCTGCGAGAAGGGCTCTTGCAGCAGGCAACACCAGTAGGACCAAGCTGTCAGGCACTAGGACCATACGTAAAACTTCTAGCTAGCAGTCTACAGCTGGGGGCCGCCCCCAATGTAAACACATTGATGTCCGCATATGATATTAAAAGGACACCCTCCCGACCTACCTTAGTTCTTTTCCTGCTGTTGACCCATGCATGTCTGACCTCTACAGACACCTGCTTCAGTCAACCACTATTTTTCTACTTTGCATTTTACCCGTAATTTCTTCCTTTATTTTAGCATTTGGTAGCATCGAATTTCTGTGTTTTTTCACCCTCATTTCTCATCTTCTCCAGCTTCGTTTTCTGACCAGCCTACAAAGCGTGCCTGCAGCAAGTAGATTCCTGCCAAGGATGGCCATTCCTCCTGCCTCCTCTGCTTAGGCTCTAACCAGGATACCGATGCTTGCAAGCACTGCCAGGACTTCAAACAGACCACACAGAAATGCAGCTTGAAGATCCTTCAAAGCCACTTGCATCAGCAAAAAGCTAGTCACGATGGAATAGGAGCTTCAGGCTAAAAGTTCTTCCACCTCTCCAGTCTCTGGGGCTTAGTCTTCTTCTTCCTTCCAGGAGGAGAAGTCATCAAGTGGGAAGCACAAGTGCCAGGACCATCCTCAGCCTTATGGTTGCCACGTAAGCTGGCTTCCAGTTTGGGGTCTTCCTCCCACAAGAGGTCAGTCCCACCAGCCTCTGCAGCCCTTACTTCCCTCCAGTTTGCCAGTGGCTCTGCCATCTCTGTTATGGGCAGTGGCTCCTCGGGGCAGCAAAATTCTTCCCCTGCCTCCCAGTCCCTGATGCTCAGACTTTTGATTCCAGTGGGTCCTCAGTCAGGTGGCTCAACCAGGGTTGGCTCCTTTGGCAACTGAGCTCTGCCATTCACCCCCTGGTCAAGGCGATGCTATTGTTTGTTCCTGATCCTGTGGCCAGCACCAGTCCTTCCAGGCATCACCCATAGCAAGCGCTCACCTCCTTCTCAGTGCAGGCAAAGCTTCTGCGCTTATCTCAGGGCCCCCCCAGCACCAGCCACTCCTCTGGAGCTTCCGTATGCCCCTTCCCTGGACTGGCACCAGTTCAGCCGATGCCTCCACCAATGACACCTCACCTGTAGTCACTTTTGCCACAGCCTGTACCTCACCAATCGCCTGCTGGCCTGACACCAGGGTACCCAGTGCCGCTTCCCTCCACTGACGTACCGTATCCCCCACCTCTCTACCAGTATCCACCGTACAGTCCTCCCCCTCTGGTGGATTACAATGCCCTGTTCTCAGCCCAGTGAGACTTTATGAGGGATAAGGGCACCCCTAAGAGGCCTTCCTCTCTGCCCTGAACCCCTCTCCTAGGGACCCGGGCAGGTTTGAGCCCACTAACTCCCATACTGTGGGGACCTCTGAGAGTGGGACATAAGTCTCCCTCCCGCTCTCTGGGACTGCCATTGCAAGTCCCAGAGAGTGACCTTTTGGAAGATGATTCCTCTTCCTCCTCAGAGGACTCCAGGGACTCCTCAGACACTCGGGGAGGACTAAAGAGACCTCAAAGTTTCCCCCAGAAGATCCCTCCTTTTTCGACATGATGGGCCACATCCAGTCCCTCATAGGGTGGGATACAGAGGAACTGGACATAGAGCGACGTCGCCTTGTAATTTACTTGTGCAAGTAGGATACCCTCCCTCTGGTGGTCCCCCCTTTGATATAGGCATATGATGACATGACCCAGGCGACACTGAATTACCCTTTGTTCACTCCAGCCTTGGCCAGAAAGGCAGACTGCATTTATCATGTGCCAGTGGACAAGCCTCTCTATGGGGAGCAACCCACAGCAGATTCGGTGGTCATGAATGCTGCCCATGGTCATACGAAGAAGCCTCAGAACTTGAGCACCCACCCTCTGGATAAAGAATCCCACCAGCTAGACCATCTGGGTAAATGGGTCTACTCATCTGCAACCCCAGCTATCCGGGCCCTCAACTATTTGGCCAACATGGTGCAATACCAGAATTCCATTTGGGATCAAGGAAGAGATTTGGTGGAAGCCCTCCCCAATGACTCCAGCAAAATCCAGTTAACCCAGCTTTGTAAGCCTGGGTCTGGTGTAGGCACTTACGATTTTACTTTGAGGGGACTCTTGCAGCAGGTAACACCATTAGGACTAAGCTGTCAGGTGCTAGTACCACACGGAAAAATTCTAGCTAGCAGTCCATAGTAGGGGACCACCCCCAACTTTGGTATGCCAACATCCACATATGGTATAAAAGAGGCAGTCCCCCATCCCATTCTCAGTTCCTTTCCACTTTGAGGATCACCATGCCCACCTTCTCCTTGGTCGCATGGACAATTGGGACCCACCCATTCATTCTAAGGATGCCTGCAAGGTGTTCTCCCTGACCGCAAAGTCTTCTGAAGAGTTGGCGGCATTCAAGGAGGCTGCAGCTCAGGCCGCTGCACATTCCTCCTCGACTGCAACCTTTTTGCCACTCCAGCTCAGTGTTTCATTTGCTAACACTTTCAAGGAATTGTGCCAGTCACTTCCCACCCAGGGGCAGGGATCCTCTGGCACAAAGTCAAAAAAGGTGAATAAGGAGAAGGTGACCAAGAAGAGGTCTCGTTGACGTTCATGGGATCGGGAGCTTTTCTGGCACTCTGATTCCCTCTCTTTTCCAGAGTCACTGACTACAGCCGGCTCTTCAGCTTTGGCTGCTGGCTCCACAATCTCCCTGTCGGGCCTGTTGTCCTAAACCTAGGCTGGTGAGCCCAAGACTTTTCTCAACCCTATAAACCCACTATTAGTGGAGGAGGGTGATTCTTCACTCTCCAGGACTCCGATCCTTCATCTTTCTTGGGGGGTGGGTCTGTCCGCTGCCACACCCCTGCCTGACCTACAGCTCCTGGGCCAGGAGAGGGTCCTGCCTTTGCCGGCCCCCTCTGAGATCCGCTGCTTCCCCCCCTAGAAGTTGCAGTTGGGGCCCCACTTTCCAAGCCCAGATTTGGGCAGCCCGCACCATTTCTTGCACTCAGGCAAGTGGCTCCACCACTATTCCTCCTCTTCCTCCTCGGTAGAGGCACTGGTGCAAAATATGTCAGTGCTACGAGGATCTTATGTGGCAACAGCTGTAGTTTACCTGAGTAAAGCCGATATTGGCCTCCACCCCAGCTCTTCCTTGGCTGCCACCCCAGCTGCACCTGGACCCTGCTCGGTAGCCACTGAGCACTTCGGTCCCAGTGTGGCTGACTCTGAGTTCTCCACCAATCTTGATGGATCTGCCACCCAAAGAGCTAGCGACTGGTGCTCCAACCAAGGATGCCCAGGTCCTCTAAAGGGTTACCCCATCAACTGTCTGTCACTGTCACCCCAGATTGCCACCGCAGGGTTAGCAGGGACTTGAGTGGCAGACTGCTCTTCCATGATTCCTCAGAATTGGAAGGGTCCTCCCTGCACTCCCAGCCACTATACATGGAGTCCATGGGGGACCTGTCGACGGATGATATGGGCATCCTCCATCTTATTTCTGAATTGACTGGTCTCCAGCTGGAGCCTGTCCAGAAGCAGAGGAGGTAACCACTGACTGAGATCCTAAAGCAGGGCGACACTCCCTTGGTGGTCTTTCCAGTTCAGGATGCCATACTTGATCCTGCTTTGAAACTGTGGCAGCACCTAGCCTCCTAACCTGTGCCATCGGCCTGGATGGCCTGCAAGTATGTGATCCCTACCAGCTCCCTTTCAGGATTTATGGAGCACCCCTCGGTCGAGGGGCCTGTGGTAGATTTAATCTTCTGGTGCACTGACAATGTTGGGGATGTGGATAAACCCATGGACAAGGAGTTAAAGAAGTTGGACTACATGACTGAGAATCAAGTGCTGCTCTATTGATGGCTCATTTCTTGCACCCCCCTCCTGGGCTGGGAGCACGTCATTTCACCCCCTTGAATTCATCCTGTGACTTTCCACTCCCAACAATTAGCTCCCGGTCGTACTCGCTCCTTCCTAATTCATCCTGAGACAGTTTCGCACTTTCAAAAACTTTCTGCAGAGATGTTTAATTCTGCACTTTCTCTTTTGTAAAACATTCACTCGTTCTGTAGACATGTTTAATTCTGCACTTGCTCTTTTGTGAAACATTCACTCACTCTGTAGACATGTTTAATTAATTCTGCACTTGCTCTTTTGTGAAACATTCACTCGCTCTGCAGAGATGTTTAATTGTGCACTTGCAGACATGTTAAATTAGCTCTGCACTTGTAAATACAAATTGCTTGCTTCTGATAAAAATCACTTGTTCTGATACAAATTGCTAGTCAATTGCAGAGAGAGTGAATGTTTAACAGAACAAGTGCAGAATTAATTTAACATATCTGCAGAGCGAGTGAATTTCTGCAAGTTGAAGTTCAGAATTAATTTAACATCTCATTTACAAGCACAGTTTAAATGACCAGGGAGCGAGTATGTAAGGAGCGAATTGCTAGGGAATGAATATGTAAGGATATGAATTGTCGGGAGTGAATTGTCACAGGACGAATTAGCGGGAATGAATTGTCATGTACCCTCCTGGGGTCTTTGGATGAGGTGCTCCTGCAGACCTCAAACAAACAAGCAAGTCCCAAACTATTGGAAGCGCTCCAGTAAACCGGGCAGTACAGAGCAGGGGTGGCAACCCCAATTATAACCAACAATCTAGTGCCTCCTGCAATAGTAACAAAGAAAGCAGCAGGCGTGTGTTGACTTGCAAGTCCATTTATTTCAGGACATAAAACATGTTTTTTTATCACTTAAGCACTAAACAGGGCCCAGCGCTTCACCTCTAACTGAGGCTTCCAAGGGGCTAAATGAACAACATAATGACTAACTTTTTAAAGTCGCACCCAGTTGTGACATCATCCTGTTTCCTTAATACCATTGTTAGTTACAAGATTCAAATAATTGTCATCATTTCGTAATACAAAAGACAAATACACAAACACAGAATGTAGAAAAATTATAAATGAACTACAAATCACATCTAGTGAGCTGATGAGAGGAACTTATAGCACCCTAGTAACAATATGAAATCAAAACAATAGTTTATATTTAATGGTCTCTTTTCATCTTAATCATAATTTTTTGCACTTTTTTAAGTTCATTACCATTTGAACATAGACAGTTTCTGATTTATAAGGCATTGATTTCCAGCCGATACCCATATGAGCAACCCAACACTGGGAGTATTATTCTCTTTTACTGTGCCATAACCTTGCACTAATTCAGTAAATAATTTCTCATTTTGTTTTGTTACTACAGGTATCTACTGGAAACAAATCCCTATCTGGAACCAATACCATAGCCCGGTATGCAAAAAGGAAAAAAGGGGGGTAAATTTCATGATTTTTGCATCGTTTTTACTTAAAACGTTTTGAAACTGAAAAAAGATAAAGCAGAGATTAACCTGTGTATACAACAATTATTTTTATAGGTTCTGAATCCTTACTGATAATATAGTTCCTATTTCCATTACTGCAGGTATTCAACTCTATTCACTGCGATCACTCTCCTGGATCATGGCATATCCTGGGGATCAGTAGCTTCAGTTTACATCAGTATGCAGTTTCCAGTATTAGGATCATCTGATGGAACAAAATAAAAGCCATAAATGAAACTTCCAAATTTCATAAAAATATACTTGTAATGTAGATGGATTAATATCTGTAATGTGAATTCCATTAATATAACTGTTTTAAATTAGACTGAAAGAGAAGACAGCAGGAAATACCGCAAGGTAATTCTCATTAGTCCATAACAGTTATTGGATGGATTGGGGATAAAGGAGAGGAAATGATCTCAGTAATAAAGGGCATACCTTACCCAAATCAATTATTTCAAATAGGGTTTCAAATTACACATTTCATTCATGCCCCTTGGATTAACTGTATCTAATCGAAATATCCAGTAGCTTTGTTTTCTTAACAACAGGTTAACCCTTTCACTTCCCCTCTTGCCACATTTGGCTATTTCAATGCCCATACATTGTAGGCCATTTGGGTCAGCATTACGTACCTCTGCAAAGTGTCTCCCCACTGCTTTATCCATCTTTCTATTTATGTAGCCCACATGTTCCTGAATCCTCTCCTTGAAACTCCTCACTGTTCTACCAACATATGTAATATTGCCAAGTACACCATATTATATAAACAACAAATACAGTGTTACATGTAATCAAATCTTTTATAACCACTCCCCTATTATTCTCATATCATTCCAAAATGGCACCCTCATTGACATCCTTGCAGATATTACATCTTTTGCACTGGTGCATGCCTCTTGGTCTCTCAGGCAACCAAGTCCCTTTTTCAGGCTTTTTTGAAATAAAGTGGGTATGCACTAGTTTGTCCCTTAAACTGGGTGCCTTTTTGTAGGTCACCCTGGGATTAGCATCCACTGCAGCTACCACGTCTCATCTGCAAGAAAGTTTTGCCGGTTAATCCAAACAATATTGCTTATGGAGCCAGCAATGGAGTTATATTCAGACTCTCCCTTCTCTCCTTATCATTACATAAATCCACCTGCATCAAGTTCCTGAGTTTCTGTATTGCTGCATCAATAACTGATTTATAATAACTGGGGAGCATTTTCTGCCATTAGAAACCCAAGTTTAATTCACCATTATAACCCACGGGTTATAACAGCGAACATGTGCTGGGTTTCCAACGCTCCACGCATGCGTCTGCCTCCACTATCTTCACTTACCATGGCACCAGACAATCGCAGCCACTTCAACACTCGACTGTACACCTGGGACTGTACACCGCCAGTATGACTCAGCGGTAAGTAAATTAAAAAAATATATGAATTTGCCTCCTGTGCTAAACTTAAAAAAACTAGTTTCAGTAGCTGCTCGATCGTTGGTTGTGCTTCCTCCACACATAGATACATAGATACATGGACAGTGTCGGCAGATAAGGGCCTATGGCCCACCTAGTCTGCCCATTTGAGCCTGTAAGTTCAGTTTGTTTTCCTAGAAGTCTGTTGCCCCTTACCCCTGCCCTCTAGAATTCCTTTATGTCTATCCCATGCATTCTTAAATCCCGTGATTGTTTCAGCCCCCACCACTTCCTCTGGCAGGGTGTTCCACTTGTCCACCACCCGTTCTGTGAAGAAATTCTTTCTCATGTTTCCTCTGAATCGTCCTCCTCCAACTTCATCCCATGCCTCTAGTCCTGAAACATCTTTTCACTTAAAAATAGTGTTTTCCTGCACCCTGTTCCTCCCTGTAAGATACTTGTATGCCTCTATCATATCCCTCTCTCCTCCCTCCTCCAGGAGTACATGTTCAGTTCCTTCAACCTGTCTTCATAGGACTTGTGATGCAACCCATGCACCATCTTTGTTGCCCTCCTCTGAACCTTCTCTACCCTGTCTATGTCCTTACATAGGTATGGTCTCCAGAACTGTACACTGTACTCCAGGTGTGGCCTCACTAGTGTCTCAGATAGCGGAATTATGACCTCCCTTTTCCTGCTGGTGATGCCCTGCTCATACATCCCAGCATCCTATTTGCTTTACCTGATGCCTTGTCACACTGTTTCATTTTGAGGTCATCAGGAGATGACAACCCCAAGATCCCTTTCCTGCTTGGTGCATGCTATATCCTCACCTCCCAACTGATATATTGTGCCAGGGTTTTGTGCCCCATATGCATTATCTTGCACTTCTTTGCATTGAATTTCAACTGCCAAACCCTTGACCATTCTTCAAGTTTCTGCAGGTCCCTTCTCATTCTGTCTACACCCTCTGGTGTGTCTACTCTGTTACAGAGCTTTGTGTCATCAGCGAACAGTGAAATTCTGCCTTCTAGATCCTGTGCAATGTCACTGATGAAGATGTTGAATAGGACCGTCCCAGCACTGATCCCTGTGGTACCCCACTGGTTATCTCTTCCCTCTGTGGAGTGACAGCCATTTACCACCACCCTCTGTGTCCTGCCACCCAGCCAGTTACCTACCCACCACACTACCAACCTGCCCACACCCATATTCCCCAGTTTGTGTAATAGTCTTCTATGTGGCACAGTGTCAAAGGCCTTGCTGAAGTCCAGATAGGCCATGTCCACTGCCCTCCCCTGATCCACCTTCCTAGTCACCCAGTCAAAATTCAATGAGGTTGGTCTGACATGACCTCCCCTGGTGAAACCATGCTGCCTTGGGTCCTGTAGTCCATTGACAACCAGATGTTCCACCAACTCTCCTTCAGTAGTGCTTCCATGATCTTTCCCACTACGAGGTGAGGCTGACTGGTCTGTAGTTCCCTGCTTCCTCTTTGTTCCCACTTTTGTATAAGGGGACTACATCTGCTGTCCTCCAGTCTTTGGTACCTCCTGTTTCCAGTGATTGGCTGAACAGGATAGCCAGAGGTTCAGCCACCACCTCTTAGTTCTTTAAGGACCCTGGGGTGCACCCCATCTGGCCCCATTGCTTTATCAGCTCTTATTACTTCCAGTTCCTTCAGGACCCTTTCTCGTGTAAAGGGACTTGTGTCCATTTCTGAACCATTCTCACCCCTTGTACTCCCTTCAGACCCATTACCCCCCTCTTCCTTAGTAAAGACTGAGCAGAAATACCTGTTCAATATGTCAGCTTTATTGTTGTCATCCTCCACGCGGCTCCCATCCTCCCCCTTCAGACTCACTATCCCTCCTTTGTCTTTCTTTTTCACTTATGTACCTGTAAAGGTTTGTCCCCTTTACCCACTGATTTTGCAATGTGTTCTTCTGTCTGAGCTTTGGCTTCCCTTTGACTTCCCTGCCTCCCTTTGTTTCTCCTGGTACTTCTCCTATCCCTTCTGCCTGTGTCTTTTGTATTGCCTGAATGCAATCTTTTAGCTTTCACTTTCTTTGCTACCTCTTTGGAAAACCATAATGGTCTCCTCTTCTTTTTCCTCTTGCTAACCTGCTTAATGCATAATTCTGTTGTTCTTATAATCCCCATTTTAAATACTGCCCACTGTTCCTCAACCCCTGATTCCTGTCCCATTCCCCTTAATGCCTCTTTCTAGATCTCCCCATTTTCCCAAAGTCTGCCCCCCTAAAATCCAGGATACGTGTTTTTGTGTGGTTTGGTTCTGCTCTTTCTATGATTTCAAACCACAATGACTGGTGGTCACTGTTACCCAGGTGCTCCCCACTGTTACCCCCATCACACTGTCCCTGTTTGTGAGCACAAGGTCCAGTATTGCTCTTCTGCCGAGTTGGTTCCATGACCAGTTGCTTGAGGAAGGCACCCTGAAGGAGTCCAGAATAAATCTGCTCCTAGTTGATGCTGCTGCTGGGATGCTCCAGTCCACGCCTGGTATATTGAAGTCTCCAACCAGTACTACCTCACCCTTGTCTGCCATCCTTTGGATGGCTAGCATCAGCTCCCTATCTGTTTCTTCCTCCTGGGCTGGTGGTCTATAGACCACACCTGTGCGGATGGCTGGCCCCATTTTCCTTTCTGGCTTAACCCACAGTATCTCTCCCCCATTTTGTTCCTCCTGTATCTGTGTGGCCCTTATGTCATTTTTCACATACAGTGCCACTCCTCCTCCCTTCCTGCCTGCTCTGTCTCTTCTGAATATGTTGTAGCCAGGTATGGCCATCTCCCAGTCATGGCTATCATTACACCAGGTTTCAGTGATGGCCACAATGTCCAGGTCTGACTGTACCATGACAGCCTCCAGATCTTCCATCTTGTTGCTAAGGCTCTGGCATTTGCACACATGGCTTTCCATGATTTGACCTCCCTAGACTGCTTCACTGTTCTACTCCAGCCCTTCCTTGGTTGTCATTTATCCCTGGTTCTCCTTGCTGTTTGCCCTTCTGCTGAATTTTGCCCCTTTTCTGCTTATCCACCTTTGGACACTAATCTCCATCTTTTGCACACTGCTTTGCAGAGAGATAGCCACTCCTCTGGTTCACTGGTTCACTACTAGCTGTGGGGGTGAGCAAGTAGGCACCGTCCTTGCTGGCCTGTCACCCCCTTTGCTAGTTTAAATGCTTGTCAATGTAGCATTTAAACTTATCATTGAGTGCTTGATTCCTCCAGGATGGATGCATGGCCAGGCTTGAACAAACCTCCATCCCTCCAGGTGGGTCCCAGTCACCAATGAATCCAAACCCTTCCTCACAGCACCAGTTCTTCAACCATGAGTTAAAGTTCCTGGTGCATGCACTCCTATGCTCTCCCTTGCCTCTCACAGGTAGTACTTCTGAGAAAGTGACAGAAGTAGCTACTTGCTGAGACCCTCCCAGTTTCCTAAACTCTTCCTGAACTTCCTTTGGCTCCCATTTGCCAAGTCATTAGTACCTAGGTGGATAATGACATCCAGCTCACCCTCCGCCTTGCCTTCCCAGTGATCCCAGTATCTTCCTTCCATCCCTCCATGCCGTGGGACCTGGTAGGCACCTCACCTCCTGTCCTCCCTCCTGTGTTCCTAGCTGGATCCCTCTTACGATGGAGTCCCCACCAGGATTCACTTCCTCCTCCTCTGGGGTCCACTGTTTTCCCCACTGAGGTCACCTCCTTGCCTAACCTCCACATCCTTTCCTTCCACTTCCTGGGTACTCTATTTGGTTGTCCTCATTTGCCAGTGTGGCATATGAGTTCTTGAGAGGAATAGGATCTGGGATGTGCCTCTGCCTGACTGCTCTAACCCTCCCTGAGCCCACTGTCATCCAAGTGTTCCTCGCTCGGCATCCTTTGAGGCAGCTGCATTGGACTGGGTGGTCCCTGGATAGGGGTGATGGTACTCCTGACCCAGTTTACTTCCGCTCTGAGTCTGGCTACCTCATCCCGCAGTCCAGAGAGATGCATGCAGATAGGGCAGCACCTCAGTGTCCAGAAGGTCTGCCTGAATATGGCTGCCCCACAGCCACTGCATTGCACCACTCCCCACATTATACTGCAATTCCACTACTTCTCTGCTACTGAAGCTGACTGGCTTCCTCCACACAGACTATGGCACTTTTATTTTATATAATTGCTGTGGCAAGAAAATGCTCCCAGCAATTATATAAAATAAACACGGAGGCCGGATATTATTCAAAGAAGGCGGATGGTGCAACTGAGCGGCGCCGCACAAGGAGGACATGCCAAGGAGCACTTTCAGTGGGAGCCATTGTGCAGTGTAAATCTCATTGCACCAATGCGCAACTATAATGAATGCATGTGCAAGAGCAGGGGGTGTGCCCATGAATATTTGGCGCAATGCAATATTCAACCGTAGAACCATGGCGCAAATGCTGAGCAAAACCTGGATGCGTTGAGCAGACTTGAGCCTATAAATACAGGGCACAAGCATACAGACAGCACTTGTGCCAGGGGAAAGGGAGAGAGAGAGAGAGAGAGAGAGAGAGTGGCAAGAGATGGTGGAGAGACAGAGCAAGGGAGACAGAGCCAGTAAAGGACAGAGTGACTGTCACAGGCAGTCACAGGAGTAGAGGGACAGAGGTGGCAGTGGATAGTGAGCCAGGGGCTGAGACAGCAAGAGGGATAGGCAGGCATAGTGCTATGCAATGCACCAGGGTGGCATACAGCCCACAGCAGCCGACTGCCCAGGGGGAGACAGGACATCAGGGGCCATGGATAGTGCACCCTTCCTAATGGAGGCCGTAATGAGGGGTGTGAGGAGGCTGGAGGAACAGTGACATGGCCGTGGAAGGGCCTGTCGGCGGTACATCCGGAACAGGTGGTACTGTGCCCACACCACCTTTGAGAATTACACAGATATGGAGATTGTGGGACAGTATCACCTGAATAGGGCCATTCTGAGGTAGCTCTGTGAGCTGTGCTGTGAGAAGATGCAGGCACCCACAAGACGGAGCCACACAATGTCTGTGGAGACAAAGGTGACAGCGGCCATGTGCCTGCTCACCATGAGCACCTTCCAGAGAGCAACAGGGGACACCACAGGCATAACCCAGTCAGCCACATCATGCCTCCTCACACAGTTCCTCAACGCTCTGCTGCCACACGCTTTGGAATACATCCATTTCCCCAGCACACAGGCAGAGCATACAACAAACATGCAGGACTTCCAGCAAACATGCAGGACTTCCACAGGGTAGCACGCATGCCTGGCATGCTTGGGGCCATCGACTGCACCCATGTGGGCATCCACACACCACCTGGCCCTGAGAGTGTGGCGTATGTGAACAGGAAGGGGTTCCTAAGTGTGAATTACCAGGTGGTGTGCAATGCCAAGGGGTGCATCTCCAGTGTCTGTGCCACACACTCTGGGAGTGCACATGATGTATTCATTTGGCACAGCTCTGTGCTGTGCCACAGGTTTGAATGTGGGGACAACCACACGGGCCACATAGTGGGTGAGTATGGAATGGGCAAGGGTTGCTGGGCAGAGCAGGTCATGGGATGGGGAGTGCAGAGTGGGTGTGCTGGCGAGGGTGCCAGGGACAGGCAAGGGGCATAGCAAAAGATTACACAGGCCTAACCAGGTCACTATCCACGCAGGAGACAGCACCTATTCACTGAGGCCCTGGCTGCTCACCCCCTATCAGCACCTGTCGTCCCCAGCAGAGGAACACTTCAATGAGGCACACACCAGCATGCAGAACATCACTGAGTATGTATTTGGGATGCTGAAGGCATGATTCCATTGCCTAGACAGGTCTAGTGGTGCCCTACAGTACAGCCCCTCGAAAGCCTGTGGGCTGTTCCTGGCCTGCTGCATATTACGCAACACGGTCATTGACCATGGGATAGCTGTCGAGGCCGATGAGGGTGACAGTAGTGGGGATGACGAGGACAATGGGCCAGAGGGTGGTGGACAGCCCCCCCCCCGGGCAGAGGGATCCCTGGCTGCAAAGGATGGCATGACAGCATCGGAACACCATTGCACAGGAGCACTATGGTGCATGCAGTTAGGTGGCACCAAACCCATGCACTGGCCACACAAACAGGTACAGCACACAGACAGGGGTGTGCATGGCAATGGGCAAGCACACACACAGAAATGTGGTGCAGGGGTGGGGGAGTCAATGGCACACATTCACACACAACTGCACACAGCAGCAAACAGCAACACACACACACACACGTGCCCAGGTGCTGGCTAGTGGCGGGGATCAAATGCATTGTACCGGTGCATAGGCATAACTGGTGCCAAACTGCTCTCATCACACCCACACCACACGGGCCAACGGCCAGGCAGGCATGCACACAGGCAGCATGTGGCATGACACACAGGTGCCACACCTGTGGTATGCACACACACACCGCCTATGTGCGCACAGGGCAGCAGCAGCAGACTGCGGCCAGGGCGGCATACACATCAGGTCTGCCGTGTGGAACCATGGCCACCGTGGCAACAGGGGTGGCCACGCTGGTGCCGATCAGCAGCCACAGGCTGTTCATCTACCACAGGGGGTGTTTTCGGCAGCCCCCCAAGGGTTGTACTGCAGGACCACAACCAGATCCATGCAGGGGTGTGTAGGCACCCAAACAGGCCCACCCCAGGTGTGCCTAGGATGCCAACAGCTGAGCCCGACATTGACAGGGAGGGTATCACCCGACACCGTGATCGTGGGGTAGACAGTGCACTATGTGGTGTCTGTGGTGGGTGGCCATGCCCTGTGGCAGCCAGCAGTGCAAGGCCATCCGTGATTGCATTGGCTATGTGATCCTGGGATGTGGTCATGTCCTCCCACAAGCGCTGTATAGCCACCAGGAGCTGCGCAGTGCCCCT
Source organism: Neoceratodus forsteri (assembly GCA_016271365.2). Classification (NCBI taxonomy): domain Eukaryota; kingdom Metazoa; phylum Chordata; order Ceratodontiformes; family Ceratodontidae; genus Neoceratodus; species Neoceratodus forsteri. Next base: position 717,226,550 of record CM057454.1, on the reverse strand, counting down.
CTTGTGTTGCTCGGCTGCCTGGTGCACCTCCGCACACAGTGCACGCACCCCAGCTGCAAGCAGCACCTGTTGCTCGATGGGGGCCCATAGCAAACAGGTGTGCTCTGCCAATGGGTTGGTGCCCAGGGGAACCTAGATGGGGTGCCGACTCTCCTGTGGTGAACGACCATGCTGCACAGCCACCCCACTCAGGTGGACACTGCACAGTGGGGTCCCCATGGGGTGAGTCCCTATCAGGTGCCCCAGCAGTGGACCCCATGTCCGGCTGCCCTGTGACCTCTGCTGCCTGCTGCCCATCCAGCTGCTGAATACTGCCCAGCGCCTGTGTGGCCACACCACCACCACATGGCACTGCTGTGGCAGTGCACACAGCAGCACCTGCAGTGGTGGTGGGCAGCTTTCCCACCACTGTCAGGCTGCTGGGCATGCTTGCTGTGATGGTCTCTGGTATGGGCGTGCCCCACAACACCACACATGCTGGCCAGGATCATGGTCAGGTCGTCATCAGAGTCAGACCCCGCCCTGATCTATGTCTTCATGCAGAGGATGCCATGGCTGGCATCCTGCAAAAACACATCCAGGGCCTTGTCCGACCCTATGCCCAGGACATCTGGCTGGACAGTGGTGGTGAGCTGCAGCTGATCAGGCACCCCGGATGCCCGTGGAGGTGGATGGCTGGTCTTCTGGGGCTGGGCCTGCCTCCATGGCTGCTGCTGGTGCCCCATCCTCCACATGCAGGTGTGCTGGTGCTGAAAGAGAAAACAGATGTGTCAGTGATGCAAGGCCCCCATTCCCCCCGGCCCCCCCACCATAGCCACTGCATGCTGTGCATGCCCAACATATGTACCATGCAGTGATGGGCTTTCACCCATCTGAAATCCTCCATCTGGCACACAGTCCACAGTGCTGCAGCGCATGATGGCTGCCAACAACTCCTCCTGTGCTGTGAGCTGTGGTGCATCAACAGGCCCCCCTCTGGTGGCTGTCTGGGCTGCACAGATGGCTGCCACCTTCTCTATGATGCAGCGCTTATCGGTGCCCACCTTCTTGTGGCATTCCTGCACAGACCGCTGGTGGCTGCCCTGCTGGTTGACACAGTCCACCACCTCCTCCCAGGCCTCAGCCCTGACCTGTGGTGTGCCCGTGGCACCACTCAGCAGTGGCTCCCTGTTGAGGTAGGCCTCAAATGGGGCATCTGCCTCTGTCTTTGTGAAGTTGGGCCTGCGTTTGTGAGGAGGCCCACGCTCCTCAACCTCTTCCCGTTCCAACATTGTGCTACCTATGGACATGCACAAGTGTGTCAGTGTCAGCAGCAGCCTAATCTGTCCCCCCTGCTGTGCTGCCTGGGCTCAGCAGCATACGCAACCTCAGATGGTTGCAATACTGGTCCATGGCCTGTGCCGGTCCATGGCGCATTTATAGTGCAACGCATGCAAATGAGCATTGGCGCAATGGTAATGGCATGCTAATTTCCACAGTGCGCCATGCATTGGCTGATGAGCTCATTAGCATGTGGCAGCTGAATATCACGAATTTGCTCCGTGCACAATGAGATTGCTCCATGCAAGTTGTGGCGCAATGCACACGCATGCACATGCACAGGATGGTGTGCTGCCACCTATTGCACACTGTGCGCACAGTGCACATTAGAGCCTGTGGTGCATGGTGTGCCATGGCTGCTATTGCGCATGTGCGTGTTGTCTGGTGGCCGATCCCTGACCCCTGCTGTGACCTCTGACCCTAGGTGACCCCCGTACCCATGCCCGCATCTCCATGACTGCACGATAGCCTATCACAGCACATGTCCTCTCTCCCTGCGCATCTGGTGCATGCACTGTCCAAGTGCACTTCATGCTGCCATTTTGCTCCATGGCTTATACAGACCAGTGATGATGGAGCAGCAACAGCGGTGCAGTGCACGGGCGGCCAACTGGATGCAGGTAGAGCTGGCAAACCTAGTGGCCTGCGTCCAGCCACACACACCCCGGCTCTTTGGGCAGGTGCCATTGCAGCAGCTCCAGATGACTGTGTGGCAGGTGATTGCTGCCACCATCACACAGTGCACAGGGGTGGCCAGGAGTGGTAAGCAGTGTCATCACAGATACGGGGACCTGATGCAGAGGGACCCAGACCACTGTGGCAGCTGTCTGTGTCTCACTGTGGGTGGTGCCTGCCACTGTGGCGCATTCATCGGTTACGTGTGCCTACTGCTGGTGGTGTGGGTGTGCGCATGGCTGCCACTTATGTTGCCGTGGTGCATTCAGGACACTGTGTCATGTGACTGCCATGGCGCAGTTGGATGGCCACTGTGCACTGATGTGGTGTGCCGCTTTGTTGGCAGGCATTGGCCCACAACCCTGTGGGTGGCCTGTATGGGCCCTCCAGGGGGGTGTGTGTGTGTGTGTTCCCCCTGCTTGGTCAGTGCTGTGGTTGGGCCATGTTCCTTGGGACATTGTACTGATTATCTGTTCTGTCCCTTGTCCTAGGTGTTTGCAGACAATGGAGGTCATACTGCAGGCTCCTGTGGCAGCTGATATTGGTGACCTCTACCACAGTGGAGGCCCTATTCCAGGTCCGGAGGTGAGCAGCAGGGGGTGGCTGGATGTGGGTGCCACTATCCCTGTATTGTGTTCCCCTGTGTCCACAGTCATACCTCTCCCTCCAGTCCCTCATCCCATTGTACAGTCCCTATTCCCTGTCCCCTTCACTATCCTACCCTTTCCCACCCCCTTGTTACTGTAAATAGTTGCTTCCAATACATTTCTATTTTCTCTTACCTGCCTGTGTCTGTGTCTGCTTTGCAGGTGGTGTGAAGAGTCATGCTGCAGTGGCCTAGTGCCTGTCTGTGTGGTGTGCATGTTGTGCTTCTGTGGAGCACTGCTGTGTGTCCCACAGTGGTGGTGTCCCTTCCCTCAGTTGCTGGCTTTGCCATGGGGTGCCCTTGGGGTGGCAGTCAGGGTTGTGTGGCAGGTGTGTCTGCTTGGCTGTGTGGTCCTGGGTGAAGCATGACCTGGTCTGGTTGTGCAGGGGAGGCACAGCCTGCTGCCTGTGGGGGCCCCCCTTGGTGGCCCTCTGTCCCCCACTGGAACCCCCTGTTGCCTCCTGTCTGTGCCACTGTTGTGTCCTGGGATGAGGAGTCTGGGTGCCAGTGTGCACCAAGATATGCCCTGCTGGTGGTGGCCTCCTGTGGCTCCACTGCCCAGGCTCTGTCCCTGGGTCTCTGCTTTGTGCCATGCCCATCCTCAGTTGCTCCCACAGTTGCCTTAGGGTGTCTGTGTCTGCCCATGGCACACCTGTGGTTGCCCCATGGCACATCCACGGTTGTGCCATGGTGCATCCACAGTTGCGCCATGGCACACCTGTGCCGTATTCAGCCATGTTGCACTGGCGCAGTTTGGCATGCACAACCTCTGAATATGGCACTCACTGTGCCATGGTGCATTGGATTTGCATTGCACCTGACTTGCGCTGTCCTTTGGTGCATTTCTAAATATCTGGCCGGGGTGTCATGGTTTATTTAAGCATCCAACACTGAGGGGTGGTGTAAATCTCATTAAACACACAACCCTGTGCATTATTGTGTATGTCATAGCCATGGTTCAAGAATCTACTTCTCAGCCTGTACTTCAAAATCTTCCTGTCTAGTGCAGTTTCACCTAATCCTCAGCATTTGGCTAAATGGAATCGACTCTTTTTTTTTTTAATCATTGAACACTTTATCCTCCAGGCCAGAGCAGCTCCAATGACCATGGCCGCCAGCACCCGCACCCCCGGACTAGGTCCGCTGTGCAGATAACTGCCCACTCACTGGGCTGGCCAATGGCAGGGCCCCCCTCTTAGAGCCCTGTGGCATGGATGCCCAGTGGCTACAGCTCACAGGTCCAGGGGCACAGGGCACAGCCATCAGCTGAGTGGTCGCCCTGCCATTTTTCTCCAGGAAAGCTCTGAGGAGCTGGACGTGCAGTGGCACTGGTGCACATACATGCAGATGCCCACCGCGCCCCACCCCCTTGTCTGTGCCCTCAACTTGTAGGGCACCAGGCCTCCACCAGATGCCACTACAGTGCAGTGCAGTGCCCTCACCCACCCCAGAGGAAGGAGAACAGTCATGGGACACTCAATCCTTCCTCTCCCCTGCCAACCCCCAGTGGCCTAAGTCCATTCCCGAACCCAGGTCACCAGCACGGCATGAGGTGTGGCGTCCAGTGCCTCAACCCTCAGCACCACTGGGCCAGTGGAATTGACTCTTTTAATTTTGTAGGGTGTTCACTGTCATTGTGAAGCAGGGAATTGGTTGATGTAGTTTTCTGTAGCCTTTTGTAGTAATGCTGTTGGATCCACTATCACCCATGAGGGTGATATCTAATAAATCAGTACTCACTGTACCAATGGTACCGGTAAATCTCAGATTGAAAGGATTTTTGTTAAGCCAATCAAGGAACTGTAAAGCTGTCTCTGCTGTGCCTTTCCAAATGCATAGGCAATCATTTATAAACCAGTACCATTTGACTATATTAACAAAATAGGGGTTATATCTGTTCTGTATATTTAATAATTCCCAGTAACCCATACATAGGTTGGCATATGATGGTGACATGATTGCCCCCATTGCCGTACCTTAGGCCTGCAAGTAATATTTTTCATCAAATGTAAATACATTGTGAGTTAATATGAAGTGTAATGCTTGTATCAAAAATTCTATAGGGGTTTCTTCTCTGTGCCTACTGTTTTCTAAAAAAAAAAAAGATCTACATGCAGCAAGGCCATCCTCATGTATAAAGCTTCAACACCTATGGCTAGCCAAAGATAGTCAGTTTCCCATCTCACCTGTGTCACCTTATTTATGGTATCCCCTGTATCTTTAAGAAAGGACAGTAACTCTAGTGCCAATTTATTTAAAAAAATTATCTACACAAGCCCCCAAGTGTTATGTTAATGAATTAACCCCTGATACAATAGGACACCCCAGTGGATCCACAAAATCTTTGTGGATCTTAGGCAGTGCATACATAGTTGACATAACTGGATTTTCTACACAAATACATTTGCATTCTTCAGTTGTGATTTCACCTCTGTTAACTGCTCCCTGCAAAAGTATGGCCAATTCCTTCTTAAATGTATAAATAGGATTACTTGTTAAGACAATGTAATTAATATCATTGTCAAGTGAGGCGAGAACCATATTTCAGTACTTTTGTATGCCCATGATAACAACAATTACCACCCTTATCAACTGGTTTTATTATGACATCTTCCAATTCGGAAAGTTCATTTAAAGCTTGTCTCTCAAGGGGGTTAATGTTGTGAATCTCTGGATATTTTTAATTTAACAAGTCCTGAACCTGTTTTAAAACAGTTTTCTCAAAAGCAACAATGGAACTATTTACCACAGTAGGGTAGAATTCCAATTTACCCTTGAAGGGTAATTTCCTCTGTGTGACAGGGTTGAATAGGACCCTGTCCCAGTTGCTATGGAGAGTTTGAATGCAGGGATCTGTTCTGTTCTTTCTTGTCACTTGTCTGTCTGATTGCACAGCCAGATTATCTCATGAGACCTAGGACTTGATCACCCCAAACAGTCTCGCGGTTCTTTGCCTCTCACAGTCTCTCAGTCTTCCTTGCTGTTTCTGTCTTTTCCTCCCTTGCATATCTGCAGGTATAAAAATATATGCAAATCATTATGTGAAATGTAACTGATTTTGGGATCCCTTTGTTTAGAAATGATATAATGTTACTGTTGAAATGTATATAATTATAGTTTGAGATTATTGCAAAAAGCTATTGGGAACTCAAGGGGTTAACCTGAGAGCAGTTTTTAAGCATTCTTTCAGAAGCTGTGGAGAAGGGTCCTTAGTTCTGGGACATTGTGTTCTTGCTGCACCTGCATGAAATTGACAAGAACATTGGAAATTTACAAGAACATTTTAGAAAAAAACAGGATGTGTGTTAAGGAGGGGGGTTGCAAAGACATAGAGAACTGAAATGTTTTGAGAGAGACACACAGAGATTGAAGACAAACTCAGATGGGTCTTCTCAGTTTATTCTTCCTTTGTATTTAGTTATACTGAACACATTTTTTTATGTTACTGCTAGTACTAATAAACACTTTTTGTGAATTCTACAACTGCTCCTGATTTTTCGTATGCTTCCTGACCTGTGCCTCGATGACACTTTCTAAATTCTGCCACAGAGTCATCATTGACAGACAAAATATCTTGCTCGACTTCCGGTGACATCAGCATCGGCATGACAGCCTGATTCTGTTGCTCGTAGGCCCTGGTGATTCAGTTGGTGTTAATCAGTCAAGAAATTCCATAAAAAGGTAAATTGTGGGAGACAAGCGTATTTAGCAAGTGTTGGAGAGACGGCAAATGTGAAAATGTTGATGAAAAATGTGTCATCTAAAAAGAATAAAGGCAGTACTCCCCAGAGGCCTAGGGATCCTAGTCCAGCGAGCTCAATTGCCTCAATTCAGATGGTGGGCTCTGGAGAAGATGAAGATGGGTACGGCTCAGAGAGGGGGCAACAATGGCTGGGAAGGGCTGATTCATGAGCAATCATGCATATGTTGCACAGGATAGATACCAAAGTAACCAGCATTAAACAAGACCTCCAAAAGTTGGAAAGACACAGCACAGAAAACAAAGAACATTTAGAAAGCTTACAAATGGAGCATATGGCCTTCAGAAGATCCTTGATTTCCTTGTTTGGAAGAGAAAGAGATCTTACAAACAAAGCTGAGGATTCAGAAGCAAGATCAAGACAAAACAATATTCGAGTGTTTGGGGATCTGGAAGGCTCCGAACAAGCAGACACGGCAGCATTTATGTCAGTATGGCTACAGAAATAACTGGATCTATCTGCAGATTCCAAGTTGGGGATTGAGAGGGTGCATAGGGCTTAAGTCCCGAAACCACCACCGGATGCACCTCCGAGGTCAATAATCATAAAATTTCTGAGCTATGCAGTGAAAGACAGAGTACTCAGAATGGCATGGGACAAAAAAAAAAACTGAATTTAGATGGCCACCGAGTGTATGTGGATCAAGACTATCCACCGATGCTACTAGCCAAAAGGAAGAAAGTTTTGCAGATGGTCAAATTGCTGAAGGGTAAAGGTCTCAAAGCACAGATTAGATACCCAGCACGCCTCTGGATTCAGACGAACGATGACATCAAAACATTCGATAATCTTCTGGCGGCAACTTTATTCTTGTAGTCAATGGACTTACCAATCCCAGACATGCGAGAGGAGGAGGAAGAGGCTCAGATTGAAGGTCTCTTGTGGAGGGTGGTTCCAGGCCCTGCATCGGGGGGCAAACACAAACCCAAGGACGGTCTCACTGCATGAAGAACTCTCTGTGGCTGAAGACAGCAGAACTGAACAAATGATGCAGTAATGGGAGGCAAGGATCGAGACTACAGAGATGGGGTACCCTAGAAGTGAATCTGCAGAAGTGAACATTAAAGATGACTAAGTGCTGCCCAGTAAAGGGTGGATAAAGGAGGAATAATATTTTTTTTGGTTTTTGATCAAAGGGAATATTTGTTAATAATGGGGGAACCAAGGAATGGGGTTGGGTTTCCAAGGGAGGGGAAGGAAAGGATACAGGTCCGACAGGAAATAGGTTCCTACGCACAACTAATTTTCAAATACGCAGGGAGGTGGTCGAGCAGCGTTATGCTGAGGGATGGAAAAATAAATCTCTCATGGAGTATTGGCTTGGAGGGGCAAGTACTTTATTTGCAGTCTTTTCGATAAAATACCAAGGTGTGTAACTTCTTAAAAGAATAAGCGGGGGCCGGTCAAATAAACAGTAAGGATACGTGAATGAAGTTCCTTCTCAGCGGCTGGCACAGACAAACAGAAAATATATGAGAGTTACAGTAGATACATAATGCAGTACTTGAGTAACATATAAATAAAAAAGGGGTAGAAGAGAAGGGGGTAGTACAAGGACAGTTTAAAAGATTAAAGAGAACAGACGGGTGCGGTCCAATAACAGGAACCGAAAATCAATACTGAAGTCTCAGAGGGTGAATGTAGAAGGGGAAAGATATACATATGTAAGAGTAGAGTAATAAAAACAAAAGGGGTAATCACACTGCAACTTAGTAGGGTAGATATTGCAAGAAGGGTAACTCTCCCACAATGAGTAATAACCGGAGAGGAAACAAAGAGTTGGTCAAATGGGACTTTGTTCCCTTGTTTATTTCTTCATGTTAAAGGGATCGACGGGGATGGGAGCAACGGGAATCCCGGAAGTTCACAAATCAGGGAGGAGAAGCGAATCCAGTGGACGAGCTCTCCTTACCCTGATATGGGTGGAGCCTCACTTCCATTAGTGGAGCTACAGACTCTACACTGCCAGAAGATGTTTGTCTTCTATTTTGTTAGGTTTTCTCTGATCACTGGTATAAAACATGTATATCATGCTCCACCCTTGGGTTGGTTGAGAGGGGAAGAGTGTTCAGATGATGTTGAAAAAGTTTGTATGTTGATGTTCAATGTTCTGAATTGTTTGTTGCTATGTTATTTTTTTGTTATCTGGTGCAAATGTATAAGGTGTGATGGGGAAGAGTGTGGATAGAGGGCAAAAAAGGTGGAAGAGATTTCAATGGAAAAGAAAATGGGTAGTTTAAAAATAGGAACTTGGAATGTGAAGGGCATGAACAGTGTAATTAAAAGGGCCAGATACTACAAGAGATCCAAAAAGCCAAATGTGATATAATATGTCTCCAAGAAACCAGGCTGTCTGATGTGGAGCATATGAAATTAAGATGCTCCTGGGTGGGCAGGTAGTTGGAGATTCTAACCAACAGGCTAAAAAGGCAGGGGTGGTGATATTGATTAGAAGAGGAACCCCTTCTCAATTAACAGTACCTTTTCTGAGGTCTCTGGAAGATTAGTACGGGACACAGGCCAATTTCAGGGCAAGACCATGCATATTCTCTCAATTTATGCTCCAACACCCCCTACAGGGGAATTTATTAGAAGGGTATTCCAAATAATAGCTAAACTACCAGAAGGACAGGTAATATGTGCAGGGGACTGTAATTGCGTAGAGGATGGGTTGTTGAATTGAACGCCACCATGTAAGAGGGGTCATGGGACATGCTCCAAAATACTGTCAACATTGAGGGAGGAGGTGGAGCTGATAGACCTGTGGAGATTGCTTAACCCCTCGGGCAAAGAATATACATTCTTTTCATCTGCCAACAACTCATACTCAAAGTTTGACTGAATATATATACAGAGGAAATGGACGCAGATAGTTAAATATATAAGCTTTTACCCCATGGTCCTCTCAGATCACTCTCTGGTGGCATACCATCTACAGTGGGGGAGCGCCAAAACGAAAGGGATATGGAGGTTGAATCTAAGTCTACTGAATGACAAAGAATTTGTTGAAAAACTAAAGAGGTGATTAACATTTTTTTACAAGATAATGATAAGACGGGAACACAAAATATACAGTATATGGGACTGCTTAAAAGCAGTTATTAGAGGTCATGTGATAGCTTATGCATGTTACAAAAAAAAACAGCTTAGGGAAGCTTATCTTAAAGTGGAGGAAGCTTTAAAACAACTGGAAATGGAACATAAAGCAACCAGAAGAGCTGATTTACAACCTAAAATAAAACAAGCCAGAGAGAGGGTTAATGCTTTGTCATTACGGCAAGTGGAGAATACATTACGTTTTACACGACAAAGATACTATGAGGGAGGGGGAAAAGGCTGGTCGCCTCTTAGCCATGCGCCTTAAGAAACAAGAAGCAGAAAAATATATAATTAAAATAAATAAAGGTGCTAACCCGGGGAACCCAACAGTTCTTCCAGAAGAAATTCTACATGAATTCAAAAATTTTTATACTGAGTTGTACAGAGAGGAAAATAGTTTAGATCAAAACGATGTAAGGGAGAAATTTTTTAAAGAGCTGAAACTCCCCTCTTTATCTGCGGATCGCAGGGAACAGTTAGAAGCCCCTTTCTCAAATGCACAAATAAATGCAGCCCTAAGATCATTCAAAAGTGGTAAGACACCAGGACTGGATGGTCTTCCAGTCGAGTTCTACAGAAAGTTTGCCAAGGAGTTTACCTCAGTTTTGACTAGGGTATGCAACACAGTCCATGAGAAGATGCAGATGCCTGAATCATGGAGTAGAGCCCTGATAATTCTTCTCAAACCAGACAGAGACGCAGCTATGTGTTCGAACTATCGCCCAATATCACTTCTTAATGTAGATGCCAAGATTTTTACCAAGGCCATAAGTGTAAGATTACAGTCCCTAATTTGTGAGTTGATACATCTGGACCAAACAGGGTTCATGCCAGGGCGGCATATACAGGATAATATCCACGTACTTCTAAACACAATAGCAGAGGCACTGAAACTTCCAAAGAAAATACTACAAGCACTAATGTCTGTTGATGCCGAAAAGGCATTTGACAGACTAAACTGGAAATATTTACAATGGGTATTGGTGGGCTTTGGTTTTGGTTCCCGCTTTAGAGCCTGGATAGCTAATTTATATGAGAATCCTAGGGCACAGATTAAGGCGAATGGCATGATCTCAGATTTCCTGGAGATAGGTAGGGGCACACGACAAGGGTGCCCTCTATCACCATTACTATTTGCATTAAGTATAGAGCCCTTGGCAGCATAATTTAGACAAACGCCAGATTTTCAAGGAATTAGATTGGGGGGGGGGGATATTCGCATATCATTATATGCGGATGATACCTTAATTTATGTAAATGACCCAGTAAAAGATGTGCAGACGATAATAGATAAGCTCAAGATGTTTGGCTCATTTTCTGGCTACAAAGTAAATGAACTAAAGACAGAGCTATTACCCATTGGCAGATCCAGAGACCCACTCCCACTACTCCCATATGGCCTGAAATGGGCCCCAAATGGTTTAAAATATTTGGGTGTTTGGATACCCAGAGATTTAGATTTATTATATGTTAAAAATCACTATAGATTATTATTAGAAGCACAGAAAGACTGTATGAGATGGAAGGAACTGTCTCTCACTTTAATGGGCAAAATTGAAATAGTCCGCATGAATCTATTACCAAGATTTTTATTTTTATTTACAGTTTTGCCTGTAAGGCCTCCAGAAAGATTTTGGAAACTAATACATAATATGATATCCAAGTTTATTTGGAATGGCAGAAGACCAAGGATTAAATGGTCAATTTTGGTGACCTCAAAAGAAAAAGGGGGTTTGGCCCTGCCTGAATTTAGAAGATATTTCTGGGCAGCCCAGATACAACATTTTATCTCATACATGAACAAGGCAGAAATTCTGGCATGGATAGAGATGGGGGGGGGGGATGTGCCATTGATGGAGGATATACTGGTGATGGATTATCAAAATATTCAAAGATTCCATTACAGTAATGTTTGGGCACATAATTTGATTCTGATGTGGACAGAGATATGTAGAAAATATAAACTTCATGTGAAACGGTCTTTGAACACCCCTTTAAGACATGTATAGACTTTATACCTTTCAAATTAGAGGGGGGGCTCAAAATATGGGAAAGGGTAGGCTTAACTAAAATAGGACAATTTTTTAAGGAGGGATCGTTAAAATCATTTCAAGACATAGCCCAGAAATTTAAATTACCTCAAAAGGAACATTTTAGATTTTTACAATTCAAGCATTATCTGCTTAGTAGAGTGGGCAGAACTCAATTACAACCAAATGAGAATCCAATATCACAATTGCTGGTGGATCTGGCCACCTCAACACAATCTAGAGGGAGAGTGGCCCAGATAGTATGCCTACTTTCAACGCTACAAAGAGAACTTATAAGTAAGATTAAAACAAATTGGCATAAAGAAATGGGAACAGAGCTAACTGAGGAAGAATGGGGCCAGATTTGGAAGGGAATTTTCACGACCACAGCATCTCCTGCCTGTAGAGATTTTAGGTGGAGGGTGGTACAGCGCCACTTTAGAACCCCAGTTATAACTCAACACTTTAGGGATCATTTCATGAATTTGTTCTGGAGTGGGATGTGGAGAAGTGGGGGATCATACACACATTTTTTGGTCATGTCCGAAATTGTATTCATATAGGGTGGAGATCACTAAAGAAAGTGGTCGGATTCTGGAGGTGGGGTTGTCATGTGCACCTTCAACATGGGTGTTGAGGTTACCACCAGCAGAGGTGAGAACTAAAGCAATTAGATATTTATTCAATATCTTAATTGCAGCTGCACTGAAAGCGATAACCCGAAGATGGTTGACACCAAGGATCCCAGATAAAAAGGCCTGGTGGGATAATATTGATAAACTGATGGAGATGGAACACCTGACAGCAAGGCTTAGGCTCCAGAAAGAAAGATATGTGGCTAGATGGCTCCCTTACTTTCACTATGTGGCCGAAAGGGATAAGAGAAATGTGGTTGAGATTTTGGCCGAACAAGGGCAAGGACCCTAGGGGGAGAGAATGTGGGGAGAGATGAGATCTAAAGGGGAATATATATACCCAGGGAGGGAAGTACAAACACTGAGACCTTACCTGAGTAAGGAAAATAATAGGGAGCCATAAATCCAAATATAGGGAAAAATAAATAATTTTGGTATATATCCTTCGCACATTCCTCAATAAGATGGGAATGGCGATTGAGATGAAAAAGGTGAGTAGCAGTCTAGCCAGATATCTTTACCAATTAAATAGTCGGGATTTATTTTGACCCCTCAAGAGTGAATGCACCTTCATATATTGTAGAGATGGAAATGGACCTAGATGAGCAAACAGATGTTATATGAATTGTGGATGGATTTTAATTGCACCGGCTTTTAGTTATTTATATGTTTGTTTATGTGCATGTGTATGATTTATGTATGTTTAATGTATTATAATATGGAAAGCTAATAAAAAATCATTTAAAAAAAAGATATCCTGCTCATTCAATAAATCCACTAAATTTTGTAAATTATCTTCATCCATGGAATCCATATGTTCCATTATTCCAGAGGTTATGTCTGCACTGTCGTCACCTTGTTGGTCGCAAATGTTGTTTTCTCTCAGAAATCCCATAGTTGCTGTCTTTTCTCTGTTCTGCCCAAGAAAGTAATATTTAAATTTTGTTTTTCTAAAGAATTTGAATAAATTAACATGAATGTCAAATCTATTAATCTTGGGGGTGGGGCGTAATTTAGACCCTTCTCTGATAATTTAATTTGTTCAGGGGTTAGTGTTCTTGAAGAAAGATTTACAATTTGTCATTTTTCTTTTTCTTGTCCCTCAGGAAGCACCCTGTATTTTCATTTAATGTATCCCCTCTGACCTCATCTTGTTTTTCTTCTCTGTTTCCCCCTTGATTGTTGGCTGTTTGAGATGCCCCGATTCTGGTCTAAAAAACACACTCCTTGTTTTTTCTGCTGTGACCTGCTCTGACTTCTGCTCCTACTCCTGTCTCTGCCTCTACTCCAAGATATATTATTTACATTGCCATCTGGTGGCCATTTAAAAATATGGCCCCTTTCAAAATCCATTTGATCTCTTACCAACTTATGTTGCTTTTTAGCTATGAGTTCTTTCTCGTATTGCTCTAATTTATTTTCCACAGCTTTATCTAAAGCGACAAATTTGGGATTTGGTTTCCAACATTTTAGTTTTTCTTTCACTTTCTTGACCTCTTAGGACAGTTCATTAAAGAGCTAGTGTACTGCCTGGAAACTGCCTGCAATTAATTGTAACTTTCAGATGTAGTCAGCTGTCACTTCATATATCTCAATTATTTTTATCTTTTCTGTTTGCTAATTAGATTTTCCACCTGGCAGTACTGAGGTGATGTGTGGAACAGTACGCTGTCTGGAGGAGAAAAAAAAAGTCAGTTCTGTTCCTCCCACTACATCAACGCTGAGAGCACACTGACTATGATATCACTAGTAACCAGTGAAAACCATTTCTCACTGACAGGCTTCACTTTCACATGAAGCAGCAGGGACTGGCTCTCCCTGGTTATTGGCGATGCCACAATTTCCTGCATTTGTATTGGTTGCTTGTGAAAGTCACTGCTCAGGCTACAAATATTGTGGTGCCTCAAAGTGTTTTGTCTCATTTCTGACGATGTAGTGGGAGGAACAGAACTGACTTTTTTTCCCTCCAGACAGCGTGCTGCTCCATACATCACCCTAGTACTGCCAGGTGGAAAATCTTTTAATTAGCAAACAGAAAATAAAAAAAATACTGCAGATATGGGAAGTGATAGCTGACTGCATCTGAAAATTACTATTAATACCAAGCAGTACACTAGCTCTTTAAATTTATTAATGTTCTCTTTAATTATCAACTTGATGAAACCAGTAGAACTGTCCAAGGCCAATTTAATCCACTCTTCTTTATATTTAAAATTATCTAGTCCACATGAAGGTGTTTTCAGTACCTGAGCATGCAGACCTCTTGGAACTAGATATTTTTCCACGTAAGTCTCTAATGTTACTATGTTGTATGACAAGTTCAGTTCATTAATACCATTTCAAGTCACTCCCAGTCATGACATCATTCTGTTTCCTTAATACCATTGGTAGTTACAAGATTCAAATAATTTTCATCATTTCATAATACAAAAGATAAATACACAAACACAGAATGTAGAAGACATATAAATAAACTACAAATCATATCTAGAGAGCTGATGAAAGGAACTAATATCACCCTAGTAATAATATTTATTTATTTATTACATCTAGGATTACAAATACCTTTGAGCCAAAGCTCTTTTACAAAGGTTCCACGTCAGAGACAATACAATACATAGGTACATAATTGGGCATAGTGCATTGGACTACAAGACAGGTGATAAAGCAAAATAAAGCAGCAGATTTAACATACAATTGCAAAACTTAATTATAGGTAGAGCTTGCCAAGGGCATTTGTCACTCTGGATTAAGAAGAGTAGCAGGGAGGGGTGAATAGAGGGTTGATGGTAGTGAAAGGGAGAGGCAGGAAGGGAGTGGAAACAGTATGAGGCAAAGAGGCATGGACTGCTGAGCTGAGATGGGAGATCCCACTAGGTACGGCAGTCGCAGGTGCTACAGGCTGCGAGATGGAGTCGGAGACTTGATTTAAAAGGTCCTAGTTTTGGGGTGGAGGAGATGTCAGTGTTGAGGTTATTCCACCAATAAGGAGCCCGGTAGGTGAAAGAGCGTTGACCCAAGGAGGTTCTGCAGTGAGGGATCTTCAGGTGTTTGGAGTCAGAGCCTCTCATGTGATGGGAGTTACTACTGGGGCTGAGGAGAGATAGTACCCCTGGTGGAGCCAGGCCCATTGTGATCTTTTTGGCCATTATGCAGGTTTGATATTTTATGTGATTAGATAGTTGTAGCCATCCTGACTGTGCGTAGAGGTCACGTGTGTGTTTGGCAATTAGATCCAGTGACTAGACGACATGCTTTGTTGAGCATGGTAGAGATACGTCTAAGGGCTGTAGTTGTGGCCATACCATATAAAATGAGGCCATAGTCGATGATGGAGAGAATCGAGCTTTGCACTGCAATACTCAGGGCAGCGGAAGTTAAGCAAGACCTACAGTATGTCTGTAGAGAAGGCCAATACGCACGTTGGCAGCTTTGGCGATATTGTCAATGTGGGTCATGTAGGACAAGTTACAGTCAAGAGTGATCCCTACGTATTTGAAATCAAAACAATAGTTTATATTTAAAAATAATAGTTAATATTAATATATTTAGTTTAATGCGATCAAACAAGTCAGGGAGCAGGGCTGAGCTTTTGCGAAACAACAGTTCCAAATAGCCATGGACCTCGGTGATCCTGCGCCCACTCCATGGCCGCGGCAGTTGTCATGCGCTGCAGGGCTTGGCTTCACATCTCCAACTTTACAGTGGATATGCAGCACAAATTGGCAGATGTTCCCTTCTTGGGGTTCAGCCCAGGTGTAGAAGGATACCTTACCAGAACTGAAAAGTCCAATGCCACCTTGGACTCAGTGACTTCCACCCAAAAGGCTTCAAGTCCCAGAAGAAGAAGCCCATTCATCCCTCCTCAGCCCCAGTGGCAAAACCTGCCCAGTCATCCACTGGGCAGCAGCAGGCTTGAAGTCCCCAGCCAAATTCAGTGGCCTCGATCGTCAGGAAGCCAGGAAGCTGTGGCTCAGGAGTGCCTTCAGTCAGATCCTCCTCAGCTTCCAAGCCTGCCCAGTGACAGGATCGGGGTGCCTCCCCAACTCCCATCCTGACCTCCCTGAGTCTTCCCATGGGGGGCCAACTCCACCACTTTCTTTCTACCTGGTCCACTGTCACCATGACAGGTGGGTACTAGAAGTGGACGGCCAGGATCTTCCTCTAGAATTCGAGGTCTACCCGTCCAGCTGAGCTCACACCCCATGGGAAGACATGGTGTCCATCGACATCCAGTTGGCCCTTTGAGATATCGCCCAACTCCTCAAGGAGGTAGTGGCCCCATTCTTGGACCCTCCAGAGCACCCAGGGTTTATCTCCAGGTACTTTCTGGTACCCAAATGGATGGGGGGGCTGGCACCCCATCTTGGAGCTGCATGACCTGTGCAAGTTTCTGAGATCATGCACCTTCAGGATGGTAACTCTGTCTCAGATCATACCATCTCTAGAGCAGGACATATGGTTCTGCTTACTGAATCTTCAGGACATGTTCTTCCACATCCTGATCTGTCTGTCTTACTGGAGATTCCTCCACTTCTGAGCGGGGAGGGAACCCTCTATGAGTTCCAGGCCATGCCAATTGGCCAGTGCTCAGCACCCAGGGTCTTCACCAAGTGCTCACAGGTGATCTCCTTCATCAGGGTGGAGCTTGACTGTTGCGAGCCAGGGCTCGGGTCCCAGCAGGCAGGTCGGAGGTTCTGTTCTCCTTTTCCTGATCTTTTCGGGTTGAGCAGTTGTGCCCTGCTCAGGACTTCCTGCGCCTCCTGGGATACATGGCGGCATGCACCAGTGTGGTCCAATGGGCCTACTGGAGAATGTGCTCTCTGCAGTGGGAGCTGGCCAGCCAGTGGTCTCAGCATAGGGTTCACTTCGACCAGCTGGTCACTGTGACGCGACGGATGTGGACGCCCTCCAGTGGTGGTTGGTCCCAGAACATCTTCAGAAAGAAACATAGAAACATGGAATTTGATGGCAGATAAGGACTGCTTGGCCCACCCAGTCTACCCATTTCCCTACCTAATGGATAAGCTGCAGATCCTAGTTAATCAACAGCCTACTTCCTCCTACCCCTACCTCCTAGAATTTGTTTATGTCTGTCCCATGCATTCTTGAATTCCCCCACTGTTTTTGACTCCACAACCACCTCAGGAAGGCCGTTCCATGCATCCACAGCCCTCTCTGTGAAAAAATACTTCCTCACATTACCTTTAAACCCTCCCCCTTCTATCTTCAAATTGTGCCTCCTTGTTCTTGCACGCCTCTTTTTCTGAAAGATGCTACCCTCTTGGACTTTGTTGATTCCCTTGAGGTACTTGTAAGTTTCTATCATGTCCCCCCTGGCCCTCCTTTCCTCGAGGGTATACATATTAAGCTCCTTAAGTCTCTCTCTTCATATGTCTTCTGGTGCAGACCCTGCACCATTTTAGTTGCCCTTCTCTGGACTGCCTCCATCCTGTCTATGTCCTTGTGGAGACTGGGTCTCCAGAACTGCACATAGTACTCCAGATGGGGTCTCAACAGCTGTCTGTACAGAGGGATATCAACTTCCAGTTTTCTACTGGTGATGCCTCTCTCTATACATCCCAGTATCTCTCCAGGCCTCCTTACTGCCCTCTCACATTACGTGTCCACCTTTAGGTCATCTGATATGACTACCCCCAGGTCCCTTTCCATTTTTGTTGTTAGTATCTCACCCCCCATTGTGTACTTTTCCCCTGGGGTTTTGTTTCTCAGGTGCATTACTTTGCACTTCTTAGCATTGAATCTAATCTGCCATACGGTTGACCATTCCTCCAACCTTGCCAAGTCCCTTCTCATCCTCTCCACCCCACCTTGTGTATCACCCCTGTTGCAGATCTTTGTGTCATCTGCAAGGAGACATACTTTTCCTTCCAGTGCCTCTACAATGTCACTTATAAAGACATTGAAGAGGAATGGTCCTAGAAGTGAACCCTGTGGTACCCCACTAGTAATCCCCCTTTCTTCAGAGTGCACTCTGTCTACTATTACCCTCTGTGTCCTGTTCTTCAGCCAATGTTTTACCCAGGCTACCATCTTGGGACCCACTCCAAGGCTAGCTAACTTGTATATTAATCTTTTGTGTGGGACTGTGTCATATGCCTTGCTAAAGTCTAGGTAAGGCATGTCCACAGCCCCTCCCTGATCTACTACTTTGGTCACTCAGTCAAAGAAATCTATTAGATTCGTCTGACCTGCTGTGAATCCATATGGACTTAGGTCCTGTGTCCCTCTGGACTCTAGGTACTCAACAGTTCTTTCCTTCAGAAGTGATTCTGAGGTATCCCATTTGTTCACCCAGAGCCAGTGGTCATCCTGATGACCAGTGCCTCCCTCATGGGCTGGAGTGCCCATCTGGGGGTTCACAGGATCCATAAACTCTGGACCCCCAAGGAGTCCTGATGTCACATCAACCTGCTGGCGTTCCAGGCAGTTTGGCTGGTTCTGACTGCTTTTGCTCCACATATCCGGGGTTAATTGGTTCAAGTCCAGGCGGATAACACCACAGCCATGTACTATCTCAACAAGCAAGGTGGTATGCATTTACTGCCTCTGTGCAAGGAAGCTCTCCATGTGTGAACCCTCATGTGCAACCTGGAGGCGGATCTCCTTGCCATCCATATGGCTGGTGTCTCCAACCAGCTGGCAGATGCTCTCAGCCATGTGAGCAAGGCACTTTGAGTGGTCTCTCCATCCAGAGGTAATACACAGTCTGTTCTCCCACTGTGGCACCCCTCTGGTGGACCTGTTTGCCTACAGGGAGAACACAATGCTGAGGCTGTTATGTGCCTACCCCCCCTCAGCAGGGAATGTTGCAAGTGGATGCCTTCTCCAGGCCCTAGACCCCAAGCCTTCTCAGTGCCTTCCTTCCATTCCCCTTGATCCATATGGTGTTGCTCAAGGCATGAAGGGACAATGCATGGATGATCCTGGTGGCTCCGGACTGACCTTGCCAGTCTGGTACCCTGATCGCCTCAGCCTCAGCAGCCTACTTCCAAGGCATCTCCCACTATTCCCAGACCTGCTCTCCATCCATTAGGGGAAGATTCTCCTCTCGGATCTTCAGTTCCTGCACCTGACACACTGGTTCTCAAGTGGCTAGAGTTCCAGGTTTTAGGTCTCTAACAGTGTCTTCACTGTGGGGGAGGCTTCTCAGAAGGAGTTGACCTGAAAATGCTATGTCTTTAAATGGAAGATGTTCTCCATTTGGTGTCAGCGCAAGGGGTTGGACCCTTTAGCCTTCCCAGTGGCTAACATTCTCCACTACCTTTAGTCCCTCTCCCAAGTTGGGCCTTCGGTCAGCGACTCTTAAGGTGCACCTGGCAGCCATCTCTGCTTACTGGGTGCTGGTCAATTAGCATTTGGTGGCCTAGGAGAAGGTGGTCTGGCACTTTTTCAAAGGCCTTGACCACATTGCCTAGCCGGTGCCTGAACCACCACCACCTTGGTACCTGTTGCTGGTTTGGGCAATGCTTATGGGCAAGCCATTCGAACTGATGCACAGGTGTGAGATGCTGCACCTGTCATGGAAGACCGGCTTCTTGGTGGCTATTATGTCAGCCAGAAGAATCAGTGAGGTCCAGGCGCTTTCCGTGGAGTCTCCATCCTTGTTTTCCACAGGGACAAGTTTGTCCTTTTCCCCAACCCAAAGTTCTTTCTGAAGGTTGTGTCAGATTTTCACCTGAATCAGGTGATTAACCTTCCAGTATACTTCCCCAACCATATCTCGAAGGCCGAGCAGAGTCTCCATACTTTGGACCTGCGACAAGCGCTCACTTATTATAAGGAGCGCTTGGCTGGAGTTCAGAGAGAGGTTCCCCAGCTATTTGTCACCTACGCAGAAGCCGCACCTGGCAGACCGGCAGCTAAGCATACTTTTGGGAGGTGGATTGTATCCTACATTGACCTCTGCTATAGGCTGGTAGGTAGGGAGCTTCCCGTAGGCCTAAGGGCTCATTCTACCTGGCATACCGCTGCCTTGGTTGCTTCTTCCAGGGACGTCCCCATCCAGGAAATCTATCAGTCTGCTACCTAGAAGTCAACACACACCTTCAATTCCCATTACCACATCAACCTTGAGTCATGCCAGGATGCTGGTTTTGGGACCTCATTTCTCCAGTCTTTATTTCCTACGTAGGGGGTGTGCGCCTTGCCTCATTCCTCCCAGAGAACTGCTAGGAGTCTGCCAGTAGTGTGGATGGAACATCGTATCCACATCCCTAAAAACACAGGTTACTCACCTGTAACAGTAGTTTTAGGAGTGGTATACAGTGTTCATCCACACTGACCCACCTGGCCTCCCCTGGCAAGTAGTACACTGATTTTTTGCTTCCAGCGGGCAAGATCTGACACTATTGGGTGGTGCCGGTGGAGTTACCACCCGGGTGGGTGGGAGGAGCCAGCTTGAAGACTTTCTGGCAGGATTTAAAGGGGAAAGAAACACTGCCAGAAGTGTGGATAACCATCTTATACCATGCCTAAAATTACTGTTACAGGTGATGAACCTGTGTTGTCAGTATTTCTTATCATTATTGCATGTCTTCTACAGTTATATCATCAGACTGGAGATCGAAGGATGCTTGTGGCAAGCAGCCTCCCTCCAATTGCCTGCTCTGCTTAGGCCCTGACCAGGACACCGTAGACTACCAGGACGTCAACTAGGCCACATGGAGATGCCTTTTGAAGACCCTCCAAAGTTTCCTACTGCAGCACAAATTAGCCACGATAGAGAAGGAGCTCCAGGGCAAAAGTTCTTCCTCTTCTTCCTTAGCCTCCTGGGCATTGACGTCTTCCTCCTCCCTGAAAGAGAAGAAGTCCAGCATAAAGCACAAACATAAGGATCAGCCTTGGTCAGCTTCCTGCTCTCGGTCTCCGCACAAGTCGTCGGACAACTTAGGGTCTTCCTCCTGAGGGAGGTCGGCCCCTCTTCCACTGGCAGCCCTTACTCCTTCTGGGCTACCTGTGTGTGCCAGCCACCTGCCCTCATCACCATTTCAGGCCACAGCATCTCAAGGCTTTGGACTTTGTCCCCAGCCTCCCTGTCCTGAAGCTCAAGCCCTCATTTCTTCGGGCAGCAGGTCTTTGCCTAGCGCCCCCACCCCCATCTTGGCATTGCCTAAGTCAATCCCATGTCCTGGGACCAGTGCCTCCAAGCGATGGCTGGAACATGTGCTCACCTCTCCTCCAAGGGCGATACCTCTGGTAGGAGCTAACTCTCCTTCTCAGGCTTGCCCTTGGGGGTCTGTGCTGGCTGCTTCTCCAGATCGCCATCAGCCTTCGCCTGTTAGGCTGATACCGGCTTCCCCAGCATTGACCCCGATGACACCCCAGCCATCGTTGCCTGCACTTAAGCCAATGCCGGCTGGCCCTTTGGGTATTTCTCAGCTGACGCCTGATGGACCAGCATCCGGTCTCCCGAAGCCCCCCAAGACCTGCGCCAGCCAACCTTTCTCCTCAAGAACTTAAGCTAGGTTACCCAGCAACCCAAGGACCAACATCAGGGTACCTGGCATCTCAGGGACCCATCCTGGGGTATCCTACTCCTAGCTACCCAGTGTCTCCCCCCCACCCCACAGTCCACCAGCGGATTATGCTGCCTTATTCTCAGCTTGGTGGGAGTTTAAGAACAAGGATTCCCCAAGGAGGCCCCTCACTCCACCTTCTAGGGATCCTCATCCAAACCCCAACTGGGAAAGTCCCAGCCTTCCCTGGTCTCCAGGATACAGGACAGACCATCGTAAAGGGGACCATCTCCCACTGATACGGGTCCCAGGCCCTGATTGTCAGAAAGAGATTCCTTCTCCTCTTCTTCAGAAGACTCTGAGGATTCCAGAATGCCCAGAGCCCGATGAGCCCAGGGACATCCCTAGACCCCCACCTGATGATCCCACCATCATGGATGTCATGAGACACATACAATTCCTGATGTGTTGGGAGATGGAGGACCTAGACCCCGAGCATCACTGTCTGGCAGTCTGTCTCTGTAGGAAACAGACCCTTCTTCTAGCGGTGCCCCCCTCATCGACCCATTTGAGGATGTCATCCAAGCCGCCTAGATCTGTCCATCCTCCACCCCGACCTTAGCCAAAAAGGCAGAGACCCCCCTTTGTCATTCTACCAGAGAACAAGCCCTTTTATGGGGAGCATCCGGAGGCAGACTCGGTGGTCATGAATGCAGCTCATGACTGCACCAAAACACCTAGGCACCTCAGTACCCATCCTCCGGATAAGGAATCTCACCAAGTGGACCAATTCAGCAGGAGAGTCTATGCCTCAGATACCGTTGCCATCCGGACCCAGAACTACCTAGCCCACATGATGCAGTACCAGAATGCTAAGTGGGACAAGGCTCTTCCTGATGACTCTAAGACCCAGTTAGTCCAGCTTCTGAAATCGGGCTCAGACGTGGGCAGTCATGTCTTCAGAGCTGCCTACAACATGGTGGATGCTGCCTGTTTGTCTACAGGTGTTTGCATTCACCACCATTCCTGGCTCAGGGTTTCAAGCTTTGCACCTGACATGCAAGTTAAAATCCTCAGTGCCCCTTTTTTAGGGGTTCTGTACTCTTTCGCCCAGAACATTATCTCTCACCTGCAGAAATTGGGCAAGGCCCTGTGGTCGGTATGTTCCATGTACCACTCCCAGCCTAAATCCCACCAGTGTCAGTACTTTCGCTGGCCCCCCAGGCCAGCAACTCAGAAAATGCCTTCAAACGCAAGGCTTCTTTACAGTCTGCTAGAGCTTCTGCCCCTAGGGCCCCTAGAGCCCCTCCCGCTGCTTTGCCCATCCCTGGTTCCACAGCCTGACTTCTTACCCAACCCCCTGACCCTGGCAGAGACCTTGGGGTAGGCAGTGGGGGGGTACATTTTCCCTATACCTAGAAGAATGGCACAATATAACCTTAGACCAATAGGTTCTCTAATTTGTGGAAAAGGGGCATACTCTAGAATTTCTGGAGATTCCCCCCCAGACAATCCTCCGTTGCACTCCTGCTACCCTCAGGCTCATATTGCCCTCATACAGGTAGAGATTCAGGTGCTTTTGTGCAAAAAGTCACAGAGCCCATCCCACCAGCTCAAAGAGGGAAGGGGTTCTATTCCCACTTCTTTCTAGTCCCAAAAAGGATCGGTGATCTGAAACTGATTCTTGATCTCAGCCACCTAAACCTGTTCATAGAATACAAGCACTTAGCTGGCCCACCGGCGCAGTGGTTGGATTTCCACTTGAGATGCCAGTGAACTGCGTTCTGGAACGAGTCCGGGTTGTCAGAGGGCTGGCCAGGGGGAGAAGGATCGAACATCCCTAGGACTGCTCTCCTTCTCTGGGGGGGGTCTCTGCACTCGATGCAGGAGTGACACCTAGCGGAAGCTAGGTGCATCACCCTGCGCACTGACACATGGTCAAGGGGCACTGGGGTGGGACAGATGCAGGCATCGTTGCACGTCTCTGTCCCAGCCTATAGGGACAAAAAATACCTCCTCGATGGAGGTCTCTATGATGCCCTGCCCCCGGGCTTCAATTAGTCGCCTAGCCGAGGGCTGTCCCAACCAGTTATGGTCATACGGCACTGATACCTGCCATGGTGCCATGCCTCACCTCCTGGGGGCAAGCCAGGAGTGACCAGGAGAGTGAGGGGCTCAACAGGTGGTGGAAGCCTCGGGGGCACCATGACCAGGGCAGAGCTCTGACAGAAGGCACAAGGATAAAAGGTGATGTAAATATAAAAAAGAAAAAAAAAAGAATACAAGCACTTCAGGATGGTCACCCTTCACAGGTTTCTTCCCCTGCTCCACCAAGGGGACTGGCTTTGCTCACTGGATATGCAGGGTGCCTATCTCCATATCCTAGTCTTCCATCCCCACAGATGGTTCCTCCACTTCTGCTTCCAAGGGAACCAGTTTCAGGCCGTCCCCTTTGGCCTCTCCTCAGCTCCCTGAGTCTTTACCAAGTGCCTGGCAATAGTAGCTGCAGCCATCAGGAGGCAGGGTCATTATGTCTTCTCTTATTTGGACGTCTGGCCTCTCACAGCCCCCCTACAATTGCAGGCCCAACTGGTCTACTTCTCTTGCCAAATCCCAGCCAGGTTTTTCCTATGGCTCCTAGGGCACATAGCGGCTATAGCTACAGTCCCCCTATCCCATCTGCACATGAGAGTGCCTCAATGGAATCTTCGGGTCCAAAGGGACCAATGCACAGACAACTTGGAGCAGCCAGTCTTAGTCTCCAATTCTAAGTGGCAGATCCTGGGATGGTGGAAGAGCCCCTACAGCCTCTCCCAGGGGTTCACTTCCAGACAGAATCTCAACAAATTCTTATCATGGACACATCAAGCCTGGGCTGGGGCGCCTATCTGGTGGACTATCAGACTGAAGGAACTTGGTCTCGACAAGAGCAGCATCTTCACATCAATGTGCTGGAGATGCTAGCGATCCTTTATGCTGTGCAGGCCTTCCAGATACACCTGCTCCCAGGCCTCCTCCTCCTTATTCAGATAGACAATATTTCGGTAGTTTACTACATAAACAAGCAGGGGGACTTACTCCCACCCCTTTTGCAGAGAGGCCATTAGAGTATGGTACTGGGCAATAGAGCAAAACCTGGAATTAACTGCCATACATTTTCCAGGCATCCAAAACATCCTGGCTGATAGCTTAAGCAGGTCCAGATTGAAGGCATACGAGTGGGAGCTCCTGCCTCCATGGTTGAGGATCTCTTTGATGGGTGGGGTCGCCCCTAGTTGGATCTTTTTGCATCCCCATGCAATGCAAAACTGCCAGTTGCTCATTTGAGCCAGGGCCTGGTGTTTTCTTTCGAAATGCGTTGTCCCTCTCCTGGACAGGGAGATTTCTGTACACCTTCCTCCCTTCCCACTTCTGCAGAGGGTTCTCCTCTAAGTTGCAGTCAGAGGGACTGGAAATGATTCTTATAGCTTCCTACTGGCCATGCCAGATATGGTTTCCTCTATTACAAAAACTAGCAGTGGAACTTCCACTTCTCTTGCCCCTATGCTCTGACCTGCTCTCCCAGGAGCAGCGCACTGTGGTCCACTTGGACTTCAAATGACTTTATCTCCATGCATGACTCCTGCAGACTTAGCCATTACCCACTTTGGAGTTTCCTCCTTGGTGGTGGAAGTTTTAATGGCCACTAGGAAGCCCCCCACTAGAGCCACTTATGCCATGAAGTGGAAGCAGTTCTCCATTTGGGCCACTGCTCGGTACTTGGGTCCCTTTACCTGTCCAGTGAATCTCATTTTGGAGTACCTTCTTTCCCTTTTGTGCTCGGGTCATGATTACTCCTGACTTAAGGTGCATCTTTTGGCCATTTCTGCATACCATGCACTGATTGAGGGCAAAACTATTGCTCAATTGGATCTTTTCTGCACCTTTCTGGGGTGTTCTACATTTGAAGCTACTCATTAGGGACTCTGTCCCACCATGGGATTTGTTATTTATTTTGGAGAAACTTATTCTACCTCACTTTGAGCCAGCCACAGGCTGCGAGCTACGCTTTCTGTCATGGAAAGCATTATTTTTAGTTGCCATTACTTCTGCTCGGAGGATATCCGAGCTACAGGCTCTGATGTGTAAATAGTCTTATTTAGTTTTCCACAAAGACATGGTGTCTTTGCGTACCAATACTAAGTTTCTACCTAAGGTGGTGTCTGAGTTTACGTTGAATCAATCCATCCACCTGCCTGTTTATTTTCTTGAGTATTCTAATCAGGGGGAGGCCTTACTTCATACTCTGGATGTTCACTGGGTGCTCCAATATTTGGGCTGCACCTCTCTGTCAGATAGACTAATCAGTTGTTTGTTTCATTCACCCCTAGAAGATAAGGGGCTCCTGTTTCCAAACAGTGTTTGTCTAAATGGTTAGCAAATTGTATTGTTTATTGCTACCACAAGTACTACAAGCCTTTGTCAGGACCAGTCAAAGGCCATTCTACCAGGGGCATGGCTACCTCAGCTGCCTCCTTTAAAAATGTGTCTGCTGCTGACATTTGTGCAGCTGCCACTTGGAGTTCTGTTCATATCTTCATTAAGCATTAGTTTGGACATTGCCTCTAGACATAGAGCCGGCTTTGGACTTGCAGTCTTTCAGGGCCTTCTGTCATAGGTGCCCTATGGCTGCTACTTTCCTCCTCCCAGCTGACCACATCAGTTGCTTCACTGCTTGGGACTCAGTCCTAACAGTGTTGCCTGTTGCAAGAGCCCCCTCGAAGTAGGATAGTACAGTTAAAGTAAAAACTTTCCATAACAATAGATCTTTGAGAGGAGCTCTTGCATCAGGCACCGCTTTCCCTCCCTCCCTCCCTCCTTCCTTCTTATTGCTGTTTCTCCATCACAGCTAATCTGCTATCCTCGGTTTTGAGGAGTTTTTTTGGTTCCCCATTCTCTGAGCATGCCAGGGTCTCTGGCAGGAGAACTGAGGATGGGCCTTGGGTCTGCCCCTTTTATACTATATGCAGATGTTGGCATGTCAATGTTGGGGGAGGTCCCCCACTGTAGACCGCTAGCTAAAATTTTTCTGTGTGATCCTAGCACCTGGCAGCTTAGTTCTAATGGTATTGCCTGCTGCAAGAGCTCCTCTCGAAGAGCTACTGTTATAGTAAGTTCTTTCTAAACTATTTACATTAGGGTTGCCCTCTGACATGAGGATTCTGCTGCCCATGTGGCAGCAGCAGGGGTTGGCTTCCGCCGCCATTTCTGGCTCCGAGTATTCGGGTTGGCACTTGATGTTCAGGCCAAAATTCTGGATGCTTCTTTTCAGGGCTCAGTCTTGTTTGGGGAAGATGCTCAGGATATCATCTCCTGCCTAAAGGAATCAGGTAAGGCCCTGAGATCAGTACATTCCAGGTACTGTTCCCAGTCATTATTCTCCTTGCGTCAGCCCTTTCATCAGCCCTCCCACCAGCTTGCCAAGGGCTAACGGTTGAAAGGCCCCTTTAAACGCAAGGCAACCACACAGCTTTCTGGAACAGCTGCCCCCAGAGCACCCTCAGCTGCTCTGCCCACCCCTGGCTCCAATGCCTGACTTCTTGTCCGACTCCCCCATGCCCCAGCAGAGGCCTTGGGGGAGGTGGTCGGAGGTCAGCTCTCCCTCTACCAAGATGAGTGGCGCACTGCAATCTCAGATCAGTGGGTGCTTCAGATTATTGAGTGGGATCATACCCTCGAGTTTCTGATCATCCCCCTACCCCTGGAAAGTCCTCCTTCACTCTCTCATTGCCCGCAAGTCCACTACATGCCAGGGAACAGGTGCTGCTGGAGGCTATCCAAGACAGCTTCCTAGTGCAAGGGGTGATGGATCCTACTAGGGAAGGGAACATACTGGACTTGGTGCTATCAAATGGGGACCAAGTCCAGAATGTGGTAGTTAAAGACCCTCTAGCAGGAAGCAACTGCTGCTCAGTGTGGTTCCTCCTCAACACATGGAGGGAGTTGGCTAAAACCAGGACAAGTGTTGGATTTCAGAAAGGCAGATTTTACCAGAATGGGCAGCATCCTAGAAGGGTATTTTGCTGAAATTAACCCACGGATAGATGCTGAACAGAAGTGGACAGTCATTAGAAAGGGGCTAAATGTGGCCACAAACACGTGCACCAAATCTCAGAGTAAGCAGCCCAGGTCAAAAAAATCTAGCTGGCTCTACAAGGAGGTGGAGAGAAAGGTGAGGGGAAAAAAAGATTGGCCTTCATTAAGTTCAAAAAATCTGGGTGTGAGGAGGATAAAGAAGTGTTCAAAAAGGCATCTAAGGAGGTGACCAAGTCATTCAGGGCAGCCAAGGCAGCAAAGGAGCTGAAGTTGGCCCAGGGGATCAGAGAGAGGGAAAAGGGGTTCTTCAAATACATAAGGGAGAAGAGGAGTTGTAGGGATGACATTGTTAGAATAAAAAAAGAGGGAGGATGGGCGGAAAAGGGGGAAGATCAGGCAGAGGCACTCAATATTTCTGCTCGGTGTTCACAAAAGAAAGGAATGCCCCAATACTGCAGGGGAAAAGAGGGCAATGGTGAGGGGGCAGAGATAACAGGGTCATCCAAGAGGATAGAGTCCTGAAGGGCCTTAAAGCCTTGCTAGTGGACAAGCACCAGGACAGGATGGCATACACCCAAGGGTCCAGAAGGAACTGACAGAAGTGTTGGCAGGCCCTCTGATGGGGCCTCTTCACAAGAATGGCCCCAAGGACCAATTGGGTAACTACAGACCAGTGAGCTTGTCTTCCATAGTGGGGAAATTGATGGAGACCATTCTGAAAGAGAGGTTGGTAACCTTTCTTGATAGCAATGGTCTGCAGGATGAGAGACAGCATGGGTTTGTCACGGGAAGATCTTGCCAAACAAACCTGATCAACTTCTTCGACTGGGTCACTGGGGCAGTTGACGAAGGCCACGCTGTGGATATTCTGTATCTGGACTTCAGCTAGGCTTTCGACTTGGTGCCGCACAAGAGGTTAATGAGGAAGCCGAGGGACATGGGGGCAGGGGAAAAACTGGTGGGGTGGGTTGAGAGCTGGCAGCAGGACAAACAAATAAGGGTAGCTGTAAGGGAGAAGACATCCAAGCCAAGGCCAGTAATGAGTAGGGTACTGCAGGGTTCAGTGCTGTGCCCTGTTTTGTTCAATCTCTTCACTGGAGACATTGCAGAGTGGGTCAAGAGTAAGATCAGCCTGTTCACGGACGACACTAAGATTTTTGCAAAAGTGGACAATGAGGAAGAGAGGCAGGCACGCAGAGAGGATCTAGCTAAACTCAAACACTGGTCTAGGGGGTGGCAGTTGGAGTTTAATGCAAAGAAGTGCAAGGTCAGGCACCTTAGAGCCAGAAATCCCAGGAACAGCTACTGGCTAGGGGGAGTGCAGGTAATGGCTTCAGAGGAGGCAAGAGACCTCGGGTAATAGTCACAGGGGACATGACGGTATCAGCACAGTGTAGGAGGGTGGCAGCAAGGACAAATAGGATGCTAGAGTGTATTGCCAGAGGGATTGCCTCTCGAAAGGGGGAGGTCAGCCTACCATTGTATAGATCACTGGTGAGGCCGCACTTAGAGTACTGTGTACAGTACTGGTGCCCATGCCTCCAAAAGGATGTGAGATTACTGGAGGGGGGTGCAGTATAAGGCTACAAAAATGATCATGGGACTAGGGGAGTTGCCGTACAAGGAAAGGTTAAAGGAGATCAACATGTACTCGCTGGAAAACAGAATGGTAAGAGGGGACATGATAGAGACCTTTAAGTATTTGAAAGGCATAAACAAAGTCAGGGAGGATTGTTCTGCTTAAAGAGGGGAAGGGTCACTAGGGGGCACAGTCTGAAGTTGGAAGGGGGAAGGTTTAGGAGGGAGATGAGGAGGGACTACTTCACACAGAGAGTAGTGATGAGTTGGAATGCACTGCTGGAGGAGTTAATCGCTCAAATGACAGTGGATAGCTTTAAGCGGGGCTGGCATAGAGTCAAGGGCAGGGTTAGTACAGACAAAAACACAGAGAGGGGAAGGACTGGGACAGAGGAGGAAGGGAGGGAGGGGTTTGGGTGGGGCAACTGTAGTGATATGAAACTAAGAGCTGCACAATTGGGCAGACTTGATAGACCTGTGGGCCTTTTTCTGCCGGCAATTTCATATGTTGGTATCTCCCATATACAGGCAGAGATTTAGGTACTCCTGTGCAAGAGGGCCATAGAACCCATCCCCCCAGGCCAAAGGGGAAAGGGATTCTATTCCCACATCTTTGTAGTCCCCAAGAAAATGGGACCTGCATCCAATCCTGGACCTAAGCTGCCTGAACCTCTACAATAGAGTGCAAGGATGGTGACTCTTCAGGGGCTGTTGCCGCTCCTTCACCAGGGGGACTAGCTATGTTCCCCGGATATGCAGGATGCCTATCTCCTTATCCTGATTTTCCAGGCCCACCGCTGTTTCCTCCATTTCTGTGTCCATGGGGACCACCTCCAGTAATGGGCTTTTCCCTGTGGCCTTTCCTCTGCACTTTGGGTCTTTATCAAGTGCCTAGTGTTGGCGGCAGCAACTCTGCAGAGGCAGGGATTTTATGTGTTCCCTTATCTGGACAATTGGGTGCTGGCATTCTCTCCAGGGATTATTTGCTGCTAACCTTGGAAGGCACCTTTTGGCTCTTCCAGCTCTTGGGGATAACTATCAACCTGCCAAAGTCATACCTCGCCCAAAGTCAATGGCTCCTGAATATAGGAGCGGTCTTGGACTCTTCCCGGGGACAAACCATCCTGCCAGAGGACCGGGTAGCATGCTTGAGAGCACAGGCCCAGTTGGTGTCTTCCAGTTCCAAGATTCCAGCCAGAGCCTTTCTGCGCCTACTGCAGCACATGGCAGTAGCCAAAACCAATGTTCCCCTGGCACACGTTCATATGAGGGTCCCCCAGTGGACTCTTCAAGCCCAACGGGATCATTGCACTGACGATCTGGAGCAGCCGGTGCTGGTCTCTGACCCAGTCTAATCTACCTTAATGTTGTAGCAGAACCCTGCCACCCAGTTAATAGGGTTCCCTTTCTGCTCAGCATCCCCTCAGCAGGTCCTGACCATGGATGCCTCAGGGCTTGGCTGGGGAGCCTATCTAGAAGACTGTCAGACCCAGGTAGTTTGGTCCAACTTGGAGCAACATCTCCACATCAATGTGTTGGAGATGCAGGCAGTTCTTTATGCTCTTCAGGCCTTCCAGACCCATGTTCTTCCAGGCCTGCTACTGGTGCAGACAGACAGACAACATGTCTGTAGTCTTTTACATAAACAAGGGGGCACTCGCTCTTACCCTCTTTGTTGAGAAGTCATGAGAGTCTGGTACTGGGTCATTGAACACAACCAGGAACTCTCAACCGTCTATATTCCAGGAGTCCACAATACCCTGGTCGACAGTCTAAGCAAGTCCAGGTCAAGAGTGCATGAGTGGGAACTCTTGTCCTTGGTGTTCGAAGAGATCTTCGACAGGTGGGGCCGCCCAGAGTTGGATCTTTTTGTGTCCCCACTCAACTCAAAACTGCCATTTTTCTGCTCACCGAATCCAAGACCTCATGTTTTCTGGCATGACACATTGTCTATCTCCTGGAAAGGGAGGTTCCTGTACGCCTTCATGCTCCTGCAGAGGGTTCTCCTGAACCAGTTGTAAGAGGCAGAGATGATTCTCATAGCCCCCTACTGGCTACGCCAGATTTAGTTCCCTGTACTTCAGCAGCTGGAGGTGGAGCCTCCAGTTCCCTTGGCCCTGTTTGCTCTCCCAGGATCAGGGTACCCTGATCCATCTAGATCTCAAGTCCCTGCATCTCCATGTGTGGCTCCTGCAGACTTAGCTGTCTCCTGCTTTGGGGTGTCTTCCAGGGTTGCCGATGTCCTGATGGCTGCCAGGATACCTTCCATGAGAGTCACCTATGCCATGATTTGGAAGCACTTCTCCCTTTGGGCTACAGCTCGCCACTTGGATCCCTTTACCTGTCTGGTGAATCTTATTTTGGAGCACCATCTCTCCCTTTTGTACTCCAGCCTGGGGTACTCTTCCTTAAAGGTGCATTTTTCAGCCATCTCCTCTTATCATGCACCTGTTAAGGGCAAGGCTGTTGCCCAACTGGACCTCTCCTGCACCTTTTTTGGGGCATTCTACATTTGAAACCTCCCATTCGGTACCCACTCCCATCTTGGGATCTTCTTTCCATTTTGGAAAAACTCACTCTGCCTCCCTTTGAGCCGACCATGAGGTGGGAGCTATACTTTTTGACGTGGAAAGAGTTGTTTTTAATTGCTGCTACTTCCGTTCGAAGGATTTTCGAGCTTCAGGCTCTGTTATGTAAAGAGCCTTATTTGATTTTTCACAAAGACTGTGTCTTTGCGTACTAATCCTAAGTTCTTGCCTAAGGTGGTGTCAGAGTTTACATTGAACCAATCCGTGTACCTTCCAGTCCCCCCCCCCCCGAGTATTCTACTCTGGGAGGCCTTGAAGTTCACAGGATGCTTTGTTATTACACCAGCTGCACCCAACACGTCCATAAGACTGATCATTTGTTCATGTTGCTTGCCCGTAAGAGGGAAGGGGCACCTGTTTTGAAACTGTGTTTGCCTAAATGGTTGGCAAATTGCATTGTGTACAGTTACCATAAGAATGACAAGCCATTGCCTGGACCAGTTAAGGGTCACTCTACTAAATGTATGGCAGCCTCTACCGCCTGCTTTAGAAATGTGTCTGCTATGTACATTTGTGCAACTGTCACTTGGAGTTCAGTTCACACCTTTGTCTGGTACTACAGTTTGGAAATTGCCTCCAGACATAGAGCCAATTTCAGGCTTACAGTCCTTCAGGGACTCCTGACATGAATGACCTTTTGTTGTCTGTTTTTTCCTCCTCCCAACTGACTTGCGGTCAGTTCTGGTACTGCTTGGGACTCCATCCTGCTGGTGTTGCCTGCTGCAAGAGCCCACTTGAAACAAGATAGTACACTTCTGAAAGAACT
This sequence comes from Neoceratodus forsteri, assembly GCA_016271365.2. Lineage (NCBI taxonomy): Eukaryota > Metazoa > Chordata > Ceratodontiformes > Ceratodontidae > Neoceratodus > Neoceratodus forsteri. The sequence continues at coordinate 717,193,898 of CM057454.1, read as the reverse complement.
TACTATAACAGTAGATCTTCAGAGGTATCTCAGTCATCGGGTTACACCATAGGAACTTCACCGTCAGTGACTGGGGAATCCAAATGGAAGATTTTCAGCTGAAGGCCACCCATGCTGTTGACATCAGCCGATGTCACCGACCCTATATAACCTGCTGAATCTGAAGCTCTTATTAAATGCCAAAAAAACAAAAGCCATGGTTATCTCCTCAACCTCCACCCTCAATATGATGACCACTGGTACCCCCCAGATTATCACCCTCCTTGGTGAACCCTTAGAATTCATTGACAAATTCAATTACCTGGGAGTCTGGTTGGATAACAAACTGAACTTCAGTCACACCTAAATGAGTTATCAAAAAAGTTAAGACAGCGCCTTGGTATATTCTACGGAATAAGACATCTACTCACCCTGGAAACCAGAAAGCGGCTGGTTCAAACAACCTTTCTTCCCCTGCTTGACTACGCCGACTTCCTTTATAGTCACTGCTTTCAACACGTGCTCCAAAAGCTTGATACACTCTACCATTGTGCATTGAGATTTGTTCTTGGTCTGCCCTTACAGACTCACCATTGCTTGTTATACCAAGTGTTAGACTGGCCATCCCTCTCCCTGAGGAGGCAATTAAATGCCCTCATGTGGCTCTTCTGGGCTTTGTCAAACAAACTACCAGCCTCTATCTGTGAACTCTTTGATCGCTCAAAAGGTACCTATGGCCTAAGGAACTCCTCTTTTATCCTCCTTAAACCACCACGGACCACGACATGTCTTGAATCTACTGCCATTCACTCCTTTCTACCAACGCTCTGGAATAACATGCAGAAAGCACTCAAACTCTCCCTTCTGCCTAGCTCCTACATGTTCAGACAGCTGCTCAACTGATGCCTGAACACAGTGTGTGATTGCTTCAGGTAAGCACTATCCATCCGGTCTAACAATCCCCTAGTTCCTAATCAACCTGGCCTGTTCCCCTCTGTCGGACGGCTTCCCACTTGGGTATCTACCCCTCCTATTCCTTCCACCCTCTTGCCCATAACTAGCTCCTTTGGGGCCTCCGCCTTACTGGGCTGCCGTCTCTCATATATGTCTTGATGTACCCTATTTTCCACTGACCTCCCCTGTGTCTCCCCTCCTCTCCCCCCCCTGTTCCATATTGAGTTTTATCAGTATATGCTAAATTGTCTATGTATTTGCCATCCAAGCTTAGCTCCAATGCCTATTGACCTTGTATTTTATAATGCTCTGTATTACTGCCTGGTATACGTGAATTGTTTTGTTTTGTAAATGAAAGTGTCCTATGTGTCCAGGACCATCTTGAAAATGAGCTTGCTCTATGATGTAACTGCCTGGTTAAATAAAGTTTGATTGATTGACTGATATAGGCGTATGCTGTGTTGTGCCCTCCTCAGTTCTTTCCCACCGTCGACTTGGAAGAAGCCATCACAGTGTTTGTGCTTTTTCTGACCTACAACCTTTTTTCTACCAACCCTCTCAAATGTCTTTATAGAGATTTTTTTCTGCTATTTCTTTTATGTTGAGAGTGAAACCACCTTCTTCTCTCTTTCTTCACTGCCGCTACAGAAAGAGGATTGCCTCCAATGACAAAGTGTGTGCGTGTGTGTGCGTGTGCTGTCTTGGGCCTGATCACAACACCTCTGATTAGGAACTCTGCCAACAGTTTAACCAAACCACCCTTAGGCGATGAGGATAAGTTCCAAAAGCCTTCATGGGACAACAGATAGCCAGCTCCAAGCTAGGGTCCTCAGGGGCACCGGCCACTCAGTTGTCTTTTGGGTCTAAGAGCTCCAAGGCTTCCCAGGTCAAAGACAAGTCCTTGGGGAGAAGTCATAAAAAAGATGGGGATCATGACCACCACCCCTGGCAGCCATCCCATTCCCCGTTAGTCTCTCTTTCGGGGGCTTTTAGTCATCGACTGCTGACCCGATGAAGAGATCTGCTGTCCTTGTCCTGATTCACTCCAGACCCATACCTATAGCTGCTCCCCGGAGTCCCAGGGCACTAGGCCATCGACGTCTGGGTTGTCAGCCCCTCCTCCGTCAATGACTACCTCGACAAGGCCTGTTCTTTCCTCCTTGAAGGCTATGGGCCCATCAGGTCAATCTGCTGGGTCATTGGCCTCTGTGCCATCGATCCCATCTCTGGTGACGATGGACTTGCACAATGTTCTCATCCGTTTTGCCAATATTATAGTTCAGCAATTTTCTGCCTTTAACAGGCCTTCATCGTTGACCCCTATCCTTCGGGCCTGAGAGCCTGCCCGGGGACCGTCAACGGTGCCTCCGATGACTAACCCAGAAAAAGTAGTCGACACCGAGTAGGAGTACCATCCTGACCTCATCCTCCCAGAGGAAGAGGAGGAGGCAGAGGACCAGTATTACACTTCTGATAAGTCCACAGCTTCTTAAGTCAGTCAAGCATACCCCCAAGTCCCCACCTGAGGATGCTACCTTCCTTAATATTACGAAGCAACTGTCTACCATTATGGGGTTCCAAGTGGAGGAGGAGGAGGAGGATGCCACCAGGAAGGATCTGGTGGACTACCTGAAGATTCCTGAATCTGCACTGAGAATTATTCCTCCCCTGCTTCCAGCACTTAAAAATGCTACCACGGCTGCCTGGCACAGACCAGACATAGTGCCAGCTATGCCTTGTAGAGCTTATAAGTTCTACAATGCCCCTCAGGGCCTTCCATACTTTGTTGCCCAAGCTGAAACAGATTCAGTGGTCATCAAGGCGGCACATGACAGGTCTAAGGTGCCCAAACACCTTAGCTTCCTGCCCCCAGACAAAAAGTCTCAGAGGATAGATCTCTGGAGCAAAAGGGTGTATGCTTCCTCTACCCTCAGTCTGAGGATTGCCAATTACCTGTTACACATAATTAAGTTCCAGAACACCAACTGGAGAAAGTGCAAGGCTGCCATCCAAGCCCTTCCTGAGGGTGCCCAGAAACAGAAGTGCCAATGCTTCCAAACTGCTGAGGATGTTGGTAAGGATCTATTAAGAGTCATCTATGACTTATCTGACACTGTGGCCAGGGCAGCTACCACTGGCATTTGCCTCCATAGGCATTCATGGTTCAGAGTATCTGGGTTTGCTGCTGATGTGCAAAATTAGTTATGCAATGCACCTTTTAACGGCACCAAACATTTCGGCCTGGATGTCCAGGACCTCATAAATGACCTCCATGAATGAGGCACGGCCCTCAAATCCATCCACTCCCTCTACCACACTCAGCCTTATGGTAGGGGGTGTTCTACCTTTTGTATGCAGACCAATAAGCCAGGCTCAGGCCCCTGTACCTGGGGTAAACATTAGGCACAGTCTTCCTTGCCTGCTCCCTCCACTGCAAGAACGACAGCGAATCATCCAAGAACTGAGGGGCCAGCTTTTACAGCTGGCCCTGCCTCTGCTTGACTCCATGCCAGACCTTCTCTGCAATGGAGAACCATAACTTCAGATGCTTGGATCCTGCAGATCTTAGAGTGCAGCCATACCCTGGAGCACGTTCAGCAGCCTCCAGATACCGGCCCCTTCTCACCATCAAATTCTCCCCCAGCTCATCTATCTGTTCTCTGGGAGGAATTTCACTCTCTTCTGTGCAAGCAGGCAATAAAGCTGGTGCCAAAGGAGCAGAGAAACCAGGAGTTCTATTCCAGGTTCTTCCTGGTTCCCAAAAAGACATAAGATCTGAGACCAGTCTTGGATCTGAAAGACCTTATTCTCTTTGTCCAATACAAAAAGATCTCACTTCAAGATAGAGCTCTTGCAGCAGGCAATAACCATTAGGACTACACTAGGACCCCACAGAAACATTTTAGCTAGCAGTCTATGGCCGAGGACCGGCCCCTGACCTAGGCACCACACCTGGCGCTGCCCATAGCATAAAGGGTCGGTCCCCCGGCACCACACCAGTTTTTTTCCCACCCTCGACCCATGCATTTTGGCTCCATGGACACCTCCTGCTTCCAGTCAACCACCATGTTTTGCGCTTTGCGCAGTTACCAGTTTTCATCGAATTTAACTGAATTCATTGTGTATTTCTACCCAGCCAACTTCATCTACAAGCAGCAGAAATTAAAGTGTGTGTGTGTGGCAAGCAGATCCCAGCAAAAGACAGCCATTCGGCCTGCCTTCTGTGCCCAGGCCTGACCATAAGCTGGACGCCTGCCCACATTGCCTCAGCTTGAATAGGAGGACCCACATCTGCCGCCTGAAGACTTTAAAAGCATACCTCCTTGAACAAGTGGCTGCTGTGCAGAAGACCAACTCGGGACACGGCTCGTCTTCCTCCTTGGCCAAGGACTCCTCCCCTAGAGAGAAGAAATCGAGCAGAAAGCACCATCATCGAGACAAGTTTAGGGCCAGGTCAGAATCCCATCCCAGATTTCTACATAAGGCTTCCAAAAGTTCTACCTCCAGTGTGAGATTAGACTTTGCCCCTCCGGTTTCCTTGGCTCTCCCTGCATTACCGTCGAAGAAGCTTCCCACCTCCACCCAAACATCTGGTGGGGAGTCTTCCGGGCTAGGGCCTTCCCAGGCCCCCATTTCCCTTGCTGTCAGGCCCTACCAGCTCTCGCTAGGGTCTCAGACAGAAGGATCAGCCCTCACTTCGTTGCGCAGCAGGTCATAACCTGCCATCCGCAAGGCCGTTGCCTCTGGATTGTCAGACAAGATGACAGGGTCCGACTACAACAAGATACATCAGGAACATGAGCACCACAAGGAACTGCACTCACCTTCCAAGCTGTTGTCAGCTGGGACTTCAGACCAACAACAGTCCATAATGCCCTCTGACTCCACTACGGAGCTGAAGCAGACAGGACGCTCCAAGCCATCGTCTGATCTACAGGCCTTTAAAAAGGGTCTAACAATGGACTCGACATCAGGGGACATGACACCTGCCTCTGAGAGAGTCACAGGTGTCACTCGCTCCATCACTACCTCCCCCTCTGGAGCCCGATGACCAGACACCAGGGCACCCAGTGCCCAGGGATGAAACACCACCAGACTTGATGTCCAATACAGTGGCATTGTCAGACCTGATGACAGGGGGACCTAAACTGAAGGGTCTAATGCCAGGTCCCTCAGAAGCCCCTATCCCAAAGCCAGAGCCACAGTCAGGCCCTATGGTCCCTTTGGCTGAGGTTGGTGCTATATTCACTAGTTGGTGGACCACCATTAAAGGGGATCTATAGCCCAGACCAACCAAGCCATACCCCACCCTTGTGGAGACCCTTATTCCAGCTCCACATAGGCAACCAACCCCTCCTCCACGCAGATCGCCTTTGTCACCCCAGATGTCAGCCCACCCAGCTCCAGTGGAATGATGGAGAAGAATCTTCTGAATGATGGAAGCATGGTTGTCACCTGTCCGGATCCTTCTCTAGACACTGGAGTTGCTCTAGCAGACACCAATCCACATCTTCAGAGGAGTCCACAAGAGGTTCCTCCTCTTACGACTCATGAGACGATGACTTGTCGTCTCTTCCATCTGCAGATCCAAGGAGGAATTCCCTAAGGTCTCCTCTGGATGATCCCACTTTTCTAGATGTGATAAGACACATTCAGTTCCTTAACCAGTGGGAGACAGAAGATTTAGACCCCAAGAGATGCCATCTGGTGAAATTCTATGGGGCCACTAACCCAAAACCCTTAGTCATTCCACCATTAGTGGAGCCCTTCCAGGACATTACAGAACTAGTCTGGAAGCACTCTTCAACAGCCTTGGTGGTTCCTAAGAAAGCTGTCTGTTTATATAGGACCCCTAGGGAGAAACCACATTTGCATGAGCAACCCACAGTGGTTCTATGGTCCTTATGGCCTCACATGATAGGACTCAACAACCGAAGCATATAAGCTCCCAACCACCGGATAAGGAGTCCAAAAAGATGGACCAATTTGGCCAGAAGGTCTACTCTTCAGCCACTTGTACTGTCCAGTCATTAAATTTTCTGGCACACATGATGATGTATCAGAAGTCTTTCTGGAATAAGGCTATGGACCTGGCTCAATCACAACCTGACTCCACTAATAAGTCAGAGCTCTTAGCCACCCTACATTCAGGTGCTGACATTGGCAAGCACGTCCTCAGGTGCTCATATGACTCAGCAGACAATCAGTCTTTATTTTACAGGTGAAGACACTGCTGCCAGAACAGCTGCCATGGGGATATGCCTCCGGCACTACTTTTGGTTGAGGAACTCAGGCTTCTGACAGGATTTGTTGGATGCTATCCTGGATGCCCCTTTTCAAGGATGAGCTACTTTTGGCCAGGAGGCAGAAAAGAACCACAGGCTTGCAGGACTCAGGAAAAGCCATTTCTGAGGTCCACAAAATGTATTAGTCTGAGCCAACCCCATCCAGGCATTGGCCATTTTGTAGGCAACAAGGCCAGCAGGGTAAATGAAAGCAGCAAAGCGGGGGTTACAAAAGAAAAGGTACCCCTCTATCATCTGGGGCACAGGAACCAAGGAATGCCAAAAATGCCATAGCTCCCTTGTCCACTCCAACAACCTCTGCAAGACTCTCTGCCTCCCCCCCCCCTGCAGAGCAACAGGGGGAGGCAGAATGAGGGCAGTTCTCACTTTCCCTCACAGGTTGGTCCAGCATTACTGCAGATCAGTGGGTACTCCAAGTGATAGAAAGGGGTTAGAAACATAGAAACATAGAATTTGATGGCAGATAAGGACTGCTTGGCCCAACTAGTCTGCCCATTTTCCTACCTAACAGATAAGCTGCAGATCCTAGTTAACCAACAGCTTACTTCCTCCTACCCCCCCACTAGGACTGCCTTATGTCTGTCCCATGCATTCTTGAATTCCCCCACTGTTCTTGACTCCATGACCTCCTCAGGGAGGCTGTTCCATGCATCCACAACCCTCTCTATGAAAAAATACTTCCTCACATTGCCTCTGAGATGTCCCCCCTCAATTTTCAAATTGTGCCCCCTTGTTCTTGCACATCTCTTTTTCTGAAAGATGCTACCCTCTTGGACTTTGTTGATTCCCTTGAGGTACTTGAAAGTTTCTATCATGTCCCCTCTCTCCCTTCTTTCCTCTAGGGAATACATATTAAGCTCCTTTAATCTTTCTTCGTATGTCTTCTGGTGCAGACCCGACACCATTTTGGTTGCCCTCTTCTGGACAGCCTCCACTCTGTCTATGTTTTTGTGGAGATGGGGTCCCAGAGCTGCACACAGTACTACAGATGGGGTCTCACTAACTGTCTGTACAGAGGGATAACAACTTCCTGTTTTCTACTATTGATGCCTCTCGCTATGCATTCCAGTATCCCCCCAGCCTTCCTTACTGCCTTCTCACATTGCTTGCCCACCTTTAGGTCTTCTAATATAATTACCCCCAGGTCCCTTTCCATTTTTATTGTTGTCAGTACCTCACCCCCCATTGTGTACTCTTCCCCAGGGTTTTTGTTTTCCAGGTGCATCACCTTGTACTTCTTTGCATTGAATCTGAGCTGCCATACATCTGACCATTCCTCCAACCTTGCCAAGTCCCTTCTCATCCTTTCCACTCCATCTTGTGTATCAACCCTGTTGCAGATCTTTGTGTCGTCTGCAAAGAGATATACTTTTCCTTCCAGTTCCTCTTGAATGTCACTTATAAAGACATTAAAAAGGACCCAGTACTGAACCCTGCGGTATCCCGCTAGTAACCCTTCTTTCTTCACTCTGGACTCCATTTACTACTACCCTTTGTGTCCTGTTGTCTAGCCAATTTTTGATCCAGACTACCACCTTGGGACCCACTCCAAGGCTGGCTAACTTGTGTATTAATCTTTTGTGTGGGACTGTATCAAATGCCTTGCTAAAATCTAGGTAGGCCATGTCCACAGCCCCTCCCTGGTCTACTACTTTGCTCACCCAGTCAAAGAAATCTATTAGATTAATCTGACATGACATTCCCATCATGAATCCATGCTGCCTTGGGTCCTGTGCCCCACTGGCCTCTAGGTACTCAACATTCTTTCCTTCAGAAGTGATTCCATCATTTTCCCTACCACTGAGGTCAAACTAACTGGTCTGTGGTGCCCTGCCTCTGTCCTGCTCCCACTTGTGTGAAGAGGAATCACATCTGCCCTCCTCCAGTCCTCAGGTACCACCCCATCCTCCTATGATTTGTTAGAGTAGTCAGCGGTGTCACTAGTTCTACCCATAGTTCTTTTAGAATTCTTGGGTGAATCCCATCAGGCCCCATTGCTTTGTCCATCTTCAATTTTATTAGTTCTTTCAGAGCCCTTTCTTCTGTAAATGGACTGGTATCGACCCCCGTCTTCAGAGAATTTCTCTTGTTGGTTTAGGTACCTCCCCCTCCTCTTCCTTTGTGAATACTGAGCAGAAATATTCGTTCAGTATTCCTGCTTTTTTACTGTCGCCCTCTACCCACATTCCCTCCCCTTTATTAAGCCTTAGTATCCCTTCTTTGGTCTTTCTTCACTCCCTAATGTACCTATAAAAGGTCTTATCTCCCTTCTTAACAGAGTTGGCTATCCTTTCCTCGGTTTGGGCCTTTGCTTTTCTGATTGCCTTCCCAGCCTCTTTCTGCTTTAACTGATAAAGTTCTCTGTCCTGCTCCTTCTGTGTTTCCTTATATTTCCTGAATGCTATCATTTTCTCCTTAACCTTCCCTGCCACCTCTTTTGAGAACCATAGCATTTTTTTCCTTCGTTGTGTTTTGTTGATTTGCTTTACACAAAGGCTTGTTGCTTCTGTGATGGCTGTTTTGATTACTCCCCATTATTCCTCCACCCCTCCTTCTTTCCTGTTTGCTAGTGCTTTTCTGAGGCACTCTCTCATTTTCCCAAAGTCAGCCCTCCTAAAGTTCAATACTCTTGCTTTTGTGTGGCTTGATTGTATGGCTGTGTTTATTGTGAACCACACTGTTTGGTGGTCGCTTGTTCCCAGATGGCTACCCATTTCTAAATCTGAGATTCTTTTTCCGTCCCCATTTGAGAGTACCAGGTCTAAGATTGCTCCCTCCCTCCTGAGTGGGTTCCAATACTAGCTGTCTGAGGCATGCCCCTTCTAGGGCATCAAGAATGACCCTGCTCTTGGATGTGCCTGCAGCAAAGGTGCTCCAGTTAACATCTGGCATATTCAGGTCCCCCATCAACAATATCTCCCCTTTTTTGCCATTCTAAGGATGCTTTCTGTCATTTCCTTGTCCATTCCCTCACCCTGAGATGGGGGTCTATATACAACCCCCATGCGGATTGTGGTGCCATTTCCTTTCTCCAGGGTGACCCAGAGTACCTCATCTGCTCCCTGTTTACTCTTTAGTTCTGTTGCTTTGATCCCTTCCTTTACATAGAGAGCTACTCCTCCTCCTCCTCTTTTACCCTTCCTGTCCCTCCTGTAGATTGTGTATCCTGATATGTTGACATTCCAGTCATGGTTCTCGGTGTACCATGTTTCTGTCATTGCCACAATATCCAGGCAACCCTCTTCCATCAAGGCCACTAGTTCAGGGAGCTTGTTACACAGATTACGGGCATTGGTACTCATCACCCTCCACTTTTTGATGGCCTTACCCCTTTTAGCCCCATTCCTGTCCTTACTGCCTTTTTCATATTTACCTCTCTTCTGCTCCCTAATGACTTCTTTACCTTGGTGTTTACCTCACTAATTACCGTGTTTTGTGGGGGGAGGCTGGGATTTTCCTGCTCCTTTTCAGTGCTTCCCTCCTTGGCTAGTTTAAATGCTTGCCAATGAAGCATTTAAACCTCTCACCTAGGATCCTGGTTCTCCCCCTGGACAGATACAGACCATCGCACCAGTATAGGTCTGCATCCTTCCAGGTGGCTCAACAGTCCCCAATGAAGCCAGAACCCTGAGCTCCACACCAGTTTTTCAACCATTCATTGAATTACCTGGTAGAGATGCATGTATCACCTTGCCATAGACGGGCAGCACCTCGAGAAGGTTACAGTATGCGTTACTTGTCTAAGGCCCCTCCCCAATTCTACAGACTCCTCTTGCACTGCTCTGATCCCATTCCTAGCCAGGTCATTTGTCCCTAGGTGGAAAATGACATCCAGCTCCCTCCCTCATGCAGCTGCTCCCACGATCTTGAGGATTCACTTCCTGTCCCTTCAAGCTATGGTGCCAGGCAGGCACCTTACCTCCCTCTCCCCTCCCCCCAATGATTGAGTCCTCCACCAGGAGTTTTTTCCTTTCCCTGTGGGGTCCCATGCCACCCTCCTGTGGGTCTCTTTTGTGAAGGTTCCAGCATCCTCCTTAGTCTCCACTGCAGGTGCCTCCATAGAGGAACCACTATCCATCAGAAGAGCATATGAATTGTGGAGAGGTACAGCTAGAGGGATGCAACTCTGTTCCACCACCCGCTCCCTCCCTGAGCCCACCCTGGTCCAGCCTCTCCTCTTTCTTGGCAACCTCTGAGGTAGTGGCATTGGCCCTGGTGGTCCCTGGGTGGGGGAGGAGGTTTCACAAATCCTAGCCAGGTCAGCCTGGAGACGGGCAACCTCCTCCCTCAGACCAGAGAGGTGCCTGCAAACAGGGCAACATCGCAGCCTCCAGAATGTCTTCTGGAACACTGCCGCCCCACAGCCATTGCACTGCACCACTCCTATCATGTCTTATTTTGTGTCCCCTCGCCTGTTTCTCTGTATGCTTACTCTCTCCTCTCCTTACAACTCTCACCCTTCCTGTTCTGGGATAGCAACTTCCTATATTCTTCAGTAGCCTCCTCCTTCCTTGCTCAGTGTCAGACCACCAGCAGCTGGGGGAGCGAGCTCTTTTCCTTTAGGGTTGACAAACCAATGTTTCTCTATAATCCTTCCTTCCTACTGCCAAACAGGAAGTTCCTCTTGTTAGTCAAATCCAGTGGCTATAAAAGAAGTGGAACTGGCTTGGGTGGAGTGGTTGGAGGTGGAATGGGGCAATTAGTAGGAAAAGGCTAGCAACAGGAAGTTGTAATTTGAGTCACCTGCTTTATACTGTCTAAGCCACACCCCAATTAAGCTTCTCTCCTCCTACTGATTTAGCAAAGTAAGTTGATACAGTACCCTACCCAGCACAGAACACACACTTTCTTTCTTTTCTTTTTTTAACCCTAAATAAGACCCATTCTACCTCTAATAAAGTATCTGTCTGCTTAATCTCAACAGACACTGAGTCCTGCTGAGATATAAGTGTTAAATTAGTAAGAAAATGGTAGCTTCTTTTAGTTAGCTGCTTTCTGTTCTACAAGCAAGGCTAGCAACAGGAAGTTGTAATTTAAGTTACCTGCTTTTATATTGTCTAAGCCACACCCCCAATTAAGCTCTCTCTTCTCCTACTGATTTAGCAAAGTAAGTTAATACAGTACCCTCCCCAGCACAGAACACACGCTGACTTTCTTTCTTTTCTTTTTTTTAACCCTAAGACCCCTTCTACGTCTAATAAAATATCTGTCTGCTTAATCTCAAAAGACACCGAGTCCTGCTGAGATAAAAGTGTTAAATTAGTAAGAAAATGGTATCTTCTTTTAGTTAGCTGCTTTCAGCTCTACAAGCAAGGCTAGCAACAGGAAGTTGTAATTTGAGTCACCTGCTTTTATGTTGTCTAAGCCACACACCCAATTAAGCTCTCTCTCCTACTGATTTAGCAAAGTAAGTTAATACAGTACCCTTCCCAGCACAGAACACACACTGACTTTCTTTATTTTCTTTTTTTTAACCCTAAGTAAGACCCCTTCTACTTCTAATAAAATATCTGTCTGCTTAATCTCAACAGACACTGAGTCCTGCTGAGACAGAAGTGTTAAATTAGTAAGAAAATGGTAGGCTTCTTTTAGTTAGCTGCTTTCTGCTCAACAAGCAAGGCTAGCAACAGGGTTACACTTTGGAGTTCACCCAAATACCTCCAGACAACCCACTGATTTCCAACCATTGCTCCCCATCCCACGCAGGCCTCATCTGAGCAGAAATCCAAGCCCTCCTGAGCAAAAAGGCAACCCAGGTAGTCCCACTAAGTCCATGAGGAAGTGGGGTTATTACTCCCACTTCTTCTTAGTTCCAAGAAAGACAGGAGACCTTCGTCCCATCCTGGATCTCATTCAGCTGAACAATTTTATTGAATACAAAATGTTTAGGATGGTGACACTGCCAGGATTGTTGAATATGCTACACCAAGGGAACTAGCTCTGCTCCCTGGACATGCAGGAGGCATGCATGCACGTAAAAATCCTGCCATCCCACAGAAAGTACCTTTGCTTTACCTTCCAGGGCAAGCATTATCAGTTTCGGGTGCTGCCATTCGGACTCTCCTCGGCAACTCGAGTATTCGCCAAGTGCCTGGCGGTGGTGGCAGCAGCTCTCCACAGGCAGGGACATTATATCTACCCTTACCTCGATGACTGGCTTCTGACAGCTCCCAGAAGGGACTAGCTGTGGCACACACTGGAAAATATTTTTGACTGTTCCAAGCCCTGGGGATCACCGTAAATCTTCCCAAATCATCCCCCTGGCCCAGTCAGAGATTACAATACATAGGGGCCATCTTGGCCACTGCCCAAGGGAAGGTCTTCCTCACCTTGGACAGGGCAGATCACCCATGGGTGCTGGCTTGGAAAATCACCTCCTCAGGCCAGATATCAGCCAGAATGCTTCTGCCCCTCCTAGGCCACATGGCAGCTGCCATCATGACAGTGCTCTTAGCTCATCTTCACATGAGAGTACTTAAGTGGCCTACCCAGTTAGAATAACACTACTATAATAGTGCCTGGAAGAACAGTGCAGCCTGTACAGCACTACCCCGGACAGTGATAGGAGATTAACAGCGCTAGTACCAAGCACTCCCCAGGTCGCTGCCCATGGTACTAGGAAACACCACAAGGGCAGAGGAAATCAGGAGGCTGGTCAAGCTGCTCCCATGGTGTGGAGGGCTAAGGCAGGAAGTAGCTCAGCAGAATGGTGTTGGAGACCAGGGTTTTAATCTTGGTCTCCCTTTCACTTTTCCTTGTGGGGCCTTTTTTTTTTTTTTTTTACAAGGGGCCATGGAATAAACGGCCCCACGTATTTTTTCTTTCCTGAGATTCAGTCCCCCCCCCAGAGTAAGAATCTTAAAGATTGGGGGGTTGCGGAGCCCACTACATAAATGTATATTACTTGTTTGTTGGCGCTGTGTTGTGCTGCAGCATTCTGTTGTGCTGCTCTTCTGAAGAGCACTGTCAATACGGTGCTGTTCTGGGTGGCGCTGTTATTGACAGTGGTCTTTTGACCTAGTGCCCTTCAGTGGAACTTCAGCACACAGGGGGATCAGCAGTCGGATGATCTCGAGCAGCAAGTTTGGATCTCCATTGCTGTGCATCAGACTTTGGAATGGTGACTCACCCCCTCCTGACCAGAGACTGGGGCTTCATTTCAAAGTCCCAGTCCTCAGCAAATCCTGACAACGGATGCCTCAGGACTGGGGTGGGGTGCGCAGTTCAAAGAAAATAAGACAAGAGGGATGTGGACTCCTTTAGAACGCAGCCTCCACATCAGTGTGTTGGAGATGAGAGCCATTCTGTACGCCTTACAGGCATTTCAGATGGACCTCCTTCCAGGCCCCTTATTTTTTTTTTTGTCAATTCTATTTATGCTCCGGTGGGACCAGGGCATCTCTCTGGAGTACCCACGTGACCTGTGCCTCTACTCCCAGCCTGAAACCCCCATCCTACCAGTCTCCCACCCAGTCCAATGGACTCATCCAGCCCCCCCGGATCACTTCCCTAGGGGAGGGCCCACCTCGCATACCTGGCGGCCTACCCAACATTAGAGGGATGGTTCCTGGGCTGGGAAGGGGAGCCGGGAGATCTGCTGAAGGGTTGGTCCAGCAGCAGGATGTGGGCATTGTTCCTGGGGTCTCCTTTGCCTCCTTTGGTCCATTGTTTTTTTCCATGGTTTTACATCCTCAGAGCACGGACATGCAGTGATGTCCAAGCACCTGAGCACTGACATCCACTGCTGCTCCGCCTCCAATATCGGCAACACTCATGTAAGGTTCCTAACCTCCAGCAGGGGCTGCTGGTGAGTGGTGCAAGCCCCTGTACCCACCCCAGGAGGGGAGAGCAGTCCTCCAGATGCTCAATCCCCTACCTCCCCTGCCGACCCCCAATGACCCGACTCCATTCCAGAACTCGGGTCACCGATGTGACATGAGGTGTGTGGCGTCCAGTGCCTCAACCCTCAGTGCCACTGGGCCAGCCCCAGGCCCCTTATTGATCCAGACAGACAACATGTTGGTGGTCTTTTACATCAACAAGCAAGGAGGTACTCACTCCTATCCCCCTCTGCAGAGAGGCCTTGAGAGTCTGGTACTTGGCAGTGGAGCACAATCAGGAACTCACAGTGGTGCATGTTCCAGGGGTACAAAACACGTTAGCAGACAGCCTAAGCAGCTCTTGGTCTCAGGTCCACTAGTAGGAACTACTACAGGAAGTAGTAGATGATTTATTCGAAAGATGGGGAATTCCAGAACTGGACCTCTTTGCATCCCCACTCACTGCCAAACTGCCCAGTTTCTGCTCGCTAGAGCCAGGGCCTGGTGTTTTCTGGCAAGACCCATTGTTCCTTTCTTGGACAGGGAGGTTTCTTTATGCCTTCCCTCCCTTCCCACTACTCCAAAGAGTACTGCTCAAACTTCAAGCGGAACAAGCAGGCATGATTCTCATAGCACCGTTCTGGCCTTGGCAGATTTGGTTCCCATTGCTCCAACAATTGACAATAGAACCTCTGTTTCCCCTGCCCCGTCCTCTCACTTGCTCTCCCAGGAGCAAGGGACTCTTGTACACCCAAATCTCAAGTTTTTGCACCTGCATGCATGGCTCCTGCAGACTTAGGGACCAATACGAGGTGTCAGCAGGAGTAGCAGAGGTCCTAGTGGCTATGAGAAAACCCTTGACCAGGGCCACCTACACCATGAAATGGAAGCGCTTCTACCTTTGGGCTTGTGCCTGTTGTCTGGACCTGTTCACCTGTCCAGTGAACTTGGTCCTGGAGTATCTCCTTTCCCTGTCCAATGCAGGTTTTAGCTACTTGTCCATAAAGATGCACCTTTCTGCACTGTCAGCTTATCATGTGCCAGTAGATGGCAGGAACATGGCACAAATGGATCTGTTCCGCACCTTCCTGCGAGGTATCATGCACATTAACCCTCCCATTCAGGACCCTGTTCCGCCATGGGATCTCTTATTTTTGTTAGAGAAGCTTACATTGCCTCCCTTTGAGCCAGCTGGAAGTTGTGAGCTCCGCTTCCTGTCTTGGAAAGCTCTATTTTTATTTGCCATCACATCAGCTTGAAGGATTTCTGAACTTCGGGCCCTGATGTGTAAAGAGTCCTATTTGATTTTCCACAGGGACAGGATATCCCTGCACACTAATCCTAAGTTTCTCGCGAAGGTGGTGTCCAAGTTCACCCTAAATCAGGACATTTATCTCTCAGTTTAGTACTCAAGAGTACTTGAATAGAGGGGAGGGCTTGTTGCATACTCTGGGTGTTCACAGAGTTCTTCAATTTTATGTTGACCGTACCAGGTCTATAAGAAAATCTGATCAGTGGTTTGTATCTTTCACCCCAAGAATGCTAGGGGCACCAGTGACTAAGCATACTTTGTCCAAATGGTAGGTCAATTGCATAGTTTTATAGTACCAAAAGCATGACGAACCTTTACCGGGCTCGGTTGAAGGTCACTCCACTAGTGGTGTCGCCACTTCGTTTGCATCCCTCAAAAATGTGTCCACAGCAGATCTCTTTGTTGCAGCCACCTGGAGTTTTGTCCACACATTCATCAAGCATTACAGTTTGGACCTTGTTTCCAGAAGGAGAGCAGGTTTTGGCCTAGCTGTGCTCCAGGGACTACTCTCTTAGGAGCTACTGTGGATTTCTATTTTCACTGCCCATTTGACCTGGATCTTATAATTGTACTGCTCGGGACTCAGTCCTAATGGTTATTGCCCACTGCAGGAGCTCTATCTCGAAGTGAGATAGTACAGTTACATAACAACTTACAGTAACAGTAGATCTTCAAGAAGAGCTCATGCAGCAGGCATGCTTTCCCTCCTCCCTCCTTCCCCCTTGTTAGGAAGGTTTCATTTCTTCTCCCTTTAGGGGATGTTAGAACCTCCTCAGTTATGCATCCTTTCATATAGCTGGGTCTCTGGCAGGCAAACTGAGGTGGTGCTAGAGAACCACCCCTTTATACCATGGGCGATGTCAGGGGCCGGTTCTCTGCCACACCCTGCTAGCTAGAATTTTTCCATGGGGTCCTAGTGCCTGGTGGCATAGTCCTAATGGTTATTGCCTGCTGCAAGAGCTCTTCTCAAAGATCTACTGTTAAGGTAAGTTCTTACATAACTGTACTTTTTGAATAGTCACTTTACCAGGCCTCTTGCCCCTTCTCAAAATCGGGGATTGGCTCTGCTCAGTGGACATGCAGGACGCTTACCTGCACATAGCGATCTTTTCACCTCACAGGAGGTTTCTCTGCTTCGCCTTTCAGGGACAGCATTACAAGTTCAAGGTATTGCCCTTTGGCTTATCTTCTGTGCCGCGTCTCTTTACCAAGTGCGTAGCAGTGGTTGCAGCATCCCTCAGAAGAGAGGGGGTGTATGTCTTCCCATACCTGGATGACTGGCTTCTCAAAGCCCTGTCCAGGAAACAGCTGTTGTCTACCCTGGAGGGCACTCTTCAACTATTCCAGTCTCTAGGCAGAACAGTCAACCTGCCCAAGTCTGTGCTAGTATCATCCGAAAGACTGCAGTACATCGGGGCGGTTCTGGACTCAGGGCAGGGGAAGGCCTTCCTACTTCAGAACAGGGCAGAGTGCCTTATGACTCAAGCTCAGAAACTCGCTCAGAGTCATTACATCCCTGCCAGACTGTTCCTCCAGCTTCTGGGCCTCATGGATGCAGCCATTCTTACCATTCTACCAGCCAGGCTTCACATGCCCACTCTGCAGTGGACTCTTAGAGTGCAGTGGGACCAGCGCACAGATGAGTTATACCAACTAGTCCTGGTCTCCTACCCAGGACGCATTGTACTCCAGTGGTGGATGGACCCCTCGAATCTTCAAGGGGTCCCTTTCCAGCTTTCCTCCCTGAAGCAGATCCTAACCACAGATGCTTCAGGCCTGGTAGGCACATCTTGGTCCCTTCCAAACTCAGGAACCCTGGTCCCTGTGGGAGTCCGCTCTGAATATCAACTTCCTGGAAATGAAAGCAGTGCTGTGCGGCATGCAGGCCTTTCAGGAGCATCTAGCCCCATGTCAGCTGTTGGTGCAGTCAGACAATCTGAGTGTATTCTACTACACCAACAAACAGGGTGGGACTCACTCCTTTACCCTTTGCAGGGAGGCAATTGGAGTGTAGTATTGGGCTCTAGAGCACAGTCTCTTACTCTTGGTGGTCCACGTGCAAGGCGTCATAAACACCCTGGCGGACAGTCTCAGTCGGACTCAGTCCAGCATGCGTGAATGGGAACTTCTCTCATCTGTAGCAGAAGATCTGTTCGACAGATGGGATCGTTCAGAGTTGGAACTTTTTGCGTCCCTACACAATGCAAAACTGCCCAATTTCTGCTCACTAGATCCAGGGCCTGGAGTTTTCTGGTGAGACGTGTTGTCCCTCTCTTGGAGTGGGAGATTTCTGTACCCATTACTTCCATTTCCTCTGATCCAGAGGGCACTAATCAAGTGCAAATGGAGGAGGCCAGCATGATTCTGGTGGCCCCATTCTGGCCTTGCCAGATACAGTATGGTTTCCTTTTCTTCAGCAGCTGGCAGAAGAATCTCCAGTCTCTTGGCCTCTTTGCAGGCATCTGCTGACTGACCCAGGCTCAGGGGACCCTGGTCCATCCCAATCTAAGATCCCTACATCTACATGCGTGGTTCCTGAGGATGTAGCCATTACCAGGTTTGAGGTCTCCAACAGGGTGGCAGATGTCCTAGTGGCTGCTCACCAGCCTTCCACTCATGCCACTTATGCCACTTATGCCATAAAGTGGAAGCGGTTTGCTATCTGGGTTGCCAAACACTCCCTTGACCCGTTCACCTATCTGTTGAAGCATGTCCTGGATTACCAGATTTCTTTGTCCGACTCAGGCCTCAAGTATTCAAACAACATGAAGTCTTGCTGTATTCTGACTAATGCAGTGATCTCCAACCCTTGAACTGCCCCAGAGAACAAAGAGTTAACTTTCCATGCAAGGCATGGAATGCTGAGCTCGAGCTCGGTTGAAGCCTCTGTCTGCTGTTGTTTGAACCCCAACCGTCAGATTCTTTACGCCGACTCACTGAACAGTCGCTCCATAGATTTCTCCTTCGCGCGGTTAAAAAAGTCGGTAAAAGTGTCGTTTTTTCGCTCGGTTTCAACCGAATTTCTGCATTTAACCTGTCAGTTTAAGTCTCTGTCTGTGGTACTGTGAGTACTAGATAGGTTTCTTATAATAGTTTTCTGTGTGGAACTTGTAAACATTGGATCGGTTCGGTTTGAACCGATCAGGTTTGTGTCAAAAAACTTTTATCTTGCCGGCCCATTGGCACAGCGGTGGGCTTTCCGCTTGCGATGCCGGAGACCCGGGTTCGGGAACGGACCCAGGTCATCGGAGGGCCGGCCAGGGGAGAAGGATGCAGCGTCCTATGGATGGCTCTGCTTCTCTAGAGGGAGGGTGAGGGAAGCATTCGGAGTGCTGAGGACTCCTGGTGGAGGCTGGGAGATCTCGCGCTGCTGATGCTCAGTATCTGGGGGGCCGGGCAGATGCGGGCATCATTGCACGTCCCCACCCCCGTGGGAAGGAAAAGCAAAGGAAAATGGAGGCAGGCAGGACCACTGTGAGCATGAAGCCCTCCCCAGAGGACCTCACCTCATCACTGTTGCTGCAGGACCCCGACCAGACACTAGTTCCATGGTCACGAAGGTGGCCATGGCCCCGCCCTCCGGGGGGTAAACCGGGGGTGACCGAGGGTCCTCGGCAGCCATAGGCAGTGGTGGAGGTCTCTGGGAGCCGTGACCAGGGGTGATGAATAATGGGGTCCTGCCAGATAAAAAAAAAACAAAAAACCTTTATCTTATTAGAGTGTGGCAACCGGTCCGTATCGGTTCTAAAAAAAACAGATTTCATTATGTTTTTCCACGACCCGTGACACGGTCAGGAACGATAGAGGGTGTCTTACCTGCTGATTGCTGAAAAAAGGGTACGTTTTGGTTAGGATTGGCCATGTCTGAGAAACCCAAGAAAAAAAACGGGCCCACTTGGTTTCAACACTGTAGTGTGTGTGCGGAAGCCTTTGCTAAGGCTGACCCCCACACCACCTGTGTTTATTGTCTGGGGTTTGACCACCTCAATGCAGACTGCCAAATTGGTAAAAGTTTTCCTAAAGCTACCCTGGATAAGAGAGTAGGTAGACTGAGGGAAAGGGATGCCGAGAAGTCCGCTGACCCTGATGGCCAGCCCGGTTTGGTTTCAACTGAACCAGAAGGAGTGCCCTCTGACCAGGGCGAAACTTCTTCAGGCAAAAGGAGAACCAATTCTGAGGAGTCAGTTCCAGTTAAAAGAAAAAGAAGAGATAAATCATCCGGTTTGGATCCACAAGTTCTTTCTCCGACCGCTGATGAGATAGCCAAAGCGATAAGGATAGTTCAATCGCTAACTTCGGTTCCGGCCGAACCGGCACCATCGGTTAGGGGCTCGGTTCGGTCAGTTCCCCCGGTCCCAGATTACACTTTAGAGGAATTTTATGAACCGGAGGAGGAGGAGGAGGGAGAGTATGAAGATAATGATGATGATGGTGATTATGAAAGTCTGGATGTGCCTATTGACCCGGACATCTCCCCAGACAGACCTTCAGGTGTTTCTCCTCCTAGGCTTTCTGAGTCCCCTTCCCACTTTATGTTTTACAAAAAAGTGGCTGAAACCCTCCAACTTTCTGTGGAAGAAGCAGTAGAGGATCAGGAGGAGCCTGATTTTGTTGAGATGATGGACATCCCAGAGTCCAGGAGACTGTCTATTCCCCTCCATAAATCTTTTGGGAAACAGACATTTAAAATTTTAAAAACTCCTAATTCCATACCTCCTGTGGACAGAAGAATGGACAAGAGGTATACTCTTTCAGGCTAAGACACAGAGTTCCTTTCCCAGCAATGCAGCCATGTTGGGGTAGTGCAGGCTGCTGCTTGTGATAAGGCAAATATTCCCTTGGCTTCACACCCCCCAGACAAAGGCTCCAGGAGGATTGATGTGATGCCATGGCAAAGAAACAGTACATGGCAGCATCTTTGGGACTCAGGCAGGCTAATTATATGGCCTACACAGCTAGATACCAGAAGTCCAGGTGGGACACTGTTATGGCTCTAGCTAAACAAGCCCCTGACCAGCTGGCCAAGGAGCTGGAGCGGGTGGCTGTGGATGGGATTGAGGCATCCAAGGTGCAATTTCATGCTGCTGTGCCAATGATGTTTCATCTAGAGTCATGGCTACATCTGTGGCCCTTCGCAGGATGGGTTGGCTCAGGTGTACTAGCCTGCCACAGGATACCCAGGCTAAGGCCATGGATTTTCCTGTCATTGGTAATTCTCTGTTTGGGGAGCAGACAGAGAATTACATGAAGAAGATGGATGAGTACAGAACCACCTACAGGAGTGCTCAGGCCAAAGAAAGGCAAGCCACTCCTCAGAGGCAGCATTCCAGGGGCAGGGGCAGGACTTTTCACTGGCCTTTTTACCAAGCCCAGGCCTCCTCTTCTGCTTTTGCTCAGAGGGGGTTCTTTTGAGGGAGAGGCAGACGGGGTATGAGTAGGCCTGCTTCCACCCTCAGCCTAAAGCCCCTGCCAAGCAGACACCCTGATGGGTCTGCCCGGGCTGATTCTCCACTACCTGTAGGGGGCAGGCTGGCTTACTTTGTCCAGGACTGGAAGTCTTTAACATCAGACAAGTGGGCCCTGGAAGTAGTAAGCCAGGGACTGGTTCTCAGCTTCAAAAAATTTCCCAAGATGAGAACCAGATCCTTTCCACCTGCAAATCCTTCAGAGGCCTTTGCCCTAGAGGCAGAGGTTTCTTCCCTCTTGGCTCTCAGAGCCATAGAAAGGGTTCCCCACCCTACACAGGGGCAAAAGATTGTACTCCAGGTACTTCCTAACCCCCAAAAAGACAGGAGAATGGCATCCCATCCTGGATCTGAGATACCTACACAAGCACCTTTTAAAATCAAAATTCAAAATGGTGACTCGGGAATAATTCTACCCTCTCTAAGGCCAGGGGACTGGCTAGCCTCCCTGGACCTCAAGGATGCCTATTTTCACATTTCTATCAGGTGCTCTCACAGAAAGTACCTCAGGTTCGAGTTGCCCTCAGGCCACTATCAATTCAGAGCAATGCCCTTTGGTCTGACATCAGCCCCAAGGGTGTTCACAAAGTGCCTGGCAGTAGTGGTTGCTTTCCTAAGGAGAAAAAAGATCTCCATTTTTCCATACCTGGACGACTGGCTCATAGTAGGTCAGTCTCCAGACCAAGTCAAGTCACATCTTCAGATAACTCAGCAACTGCTCACTTCCTTAGGGTTCCTCCTAAACCTTCCAAAGTCAGTTCTAGAGCCAGTGCATCTCCTCACCTTTATAGGGACGGAGCTAGATACAATAAGGGCAAAGGCCTTCCTTCACCTGGACAGGGCAAGGACACTAATAGAGCTGGCCTCTTCTTTCACCCTTCAGGTGTCTCGACCAGCAAGGCACTTCTTACAGCTCCTGGGCCACATGGCAGCCTCTACAGCAGTGGTTCAGGGTGCAAGATTTCAGATGAGGGACATTCAGTTCCACTTGAGAACCTTCTGATCCCAGAGAAAGGATTCCCTGACCAAACTAGTCCCAGTGACTCGAACCCTGATCCAGGCTTTGCAATGGTGGCAGGATCAGAACAATTTGAGGCAAGGAGTTCCTTTTGTCACTCAGTCTCCTTCTCTAATCCTCACCACAGATGCCTCCCTCTTGGGCTGGGGAGCCCACTTGGGGGATCTTACCACCCAAGGGCTGTGGTCACCTCAAGAATCTCTGCTTCACATCAATCTCTTGGAACTCAGAGCAGTGTTTCTGGCACTGCAAGTTTTTTCCAAGTCTGTTCAGAACAAAGTAGTCCAGATCAGAACAGACAATACCACCACAATGTGGTACATCAACAAGCAAGGGGGCACTCGGTCTACGGCCTTGTGCACAGAAGCAATGAAGTTGTGATCTCTGGCCTATTCCCTGCAAACTTCTCTCACAGCAGTTCAGCTGCCAGGGAAGGACAATATCCTGGCAGATGCTCTCAGCAGGATATCTCAGGGCCACCACGAATGGTCCCTGGATCCCCTAGTTTTGAAGGTGATTTTCTCAAGATGGGGCACTCCACAGATAGATCTTTTTGCAGCCCCAGACAATCACCAACTTCCTCTTTTTTGCTGCAGACCCCCAGTGTTGGGCTCAGTCCCCCTGGATGCTCTGGTACTCAATTGGGAAGGGAAGTTCCTCTATGCTTCCCCCCACTTCCCTCTACTGTTCAAGGTACTAGTCAAGATCAGATCTCAACCCTGCAAAGTGATTCTGATCGCTCCAGACTGGGCCAGACAGCCCTGGTACCCACTGTTGCTGTCCTTAGCAGTCCACCTTCTCCTGTGTCTTCCCAGGAATTACAACCTGTTGACATCCTCTCAGGGGAGGGTTTGGTATCCGAATCTCAAATCTCTCAATCTCAAGGCCTGGCTCTTGAAGAGTTAGAGTTTGCTGATCTGCACCTCTCTCAAGGTGTCCTGAATATTCTAAAGGCTTCTCAAAAGCCTTCCACCAGAAAGACTTACAACTCCAAATGGAAAAGTTTCACTATATGGTGCTCTGATAAGCATATTTCTCCAGAATCTGCTGGGTTGCCTACAGTCCTGGACTATATGGTTCATCTCAATGGCTTGGGACTCAGACCAGCTACACTCAAAGTACATTTGGCAGCTGTTTCTGCTTTCTTGTCAGTAGGCAAGACCTCTTCTCTTTCAGCCCATCCTGTATTTTGCAAATTCTTCAAGGGACTGTTGCACACCAATCCTCCCTTCAGGGACCCTGCTCCTGCTTGGGACCTTAATGTTTGCATTGCTCAGTTTATGCAACGCCTTTTTGAGCCTTTGTCCTCTGCAGAGCTTAAGTATTAGACTTGGAAAACTGTGTTTTTGGTAGCCATTACCTCTGCCAGGCGCATCAGTGAATTGCAAGCCCTGTCAGTGGAGCCTGATTTCATCTCTTTCCATAGAGATAAAGTGGTCCTAAGAACTAACAGGAAGTTTCTGCTTAAGGTGGTTTCAGATTTCCACCTTAATCAGTCTATGTCTCTTCCTGTTTTCTTCACTGACCATTCCTCCTCCTCTGGAGAGAGGAAGTTGCACAGCCTGGATGTTAAAAGAGCCCTTAGCTACTACATAGAGCGTACCAAGGGTCACAGGTTTGACTCCCTCCAATTGTTCCTCACTTATGGGGAGGTCGGTAAGGGAAAACCTGCCACTAAAAGATCTATTGCCAGGTGGATTGTCTCTTGTATACAATTCTGCTATGAAAAATTGGCTAGAATTCCACCCTCAGGCCTGAGGGCTCACTCTACTAGAGATACAGCTGCTTCCCTGGCTGCTGCCAGGGATATTTCTATCTTAGAGATTTGTCAAGCAGCCACCTGGAAAACAGTCCATATTTTCACCAAGCATTACTCTCTGGATATCCAGGCTAGGAGTGATGCTCGGTTTGGCACAGCAGTACTTCAGAGCCTATTCCCAAAGTAGGTTCTGTCCCTCCTCCATGGAGGTACTGCTTGGTAATCTGCATTAGTCAGAATACAAAAAGACTTCATGTTGTTTGAAGAAAAAATTATCTCACCTTAGTAATGTTGTTTCTTCTAATGGAGTCTTGCTGTATTCTGACCTTCCCCCACCTCCCCTCTCAGAACCTGTTTTTTTGGGATGTGGGTGGGCAGGAGCAGTTTTGGCACCTAGAGGTGCCCCTTTTTTCTCACCCTCCTTTATTTTGGGTGTATGTTGTGTTTTGTTTTTTGGGTTTCCTGACTTGAGTCTTTTCTTTGAAACTGAAAAAAACCTTTTTATCAAATTTAGTTGCCCATTGGCTAGTGTGAGTTTACAGTTTCCATACAGAACTCCCAGTGAGTATAGCTCGTAAAGATCTGACGGTTGGGGTTCAAACAACAGCAGACAGAGGCTTCAACTGAGCTCAAGCTCAGCGTTCCATGCCTTGCATGGAAATTTAACTCTTTGTTCTCCGGGGCAGTTCAATGGTTGGAGATCACTGCATTAGTCAGAATACAGCAAGACTCCATTAGAAGAAACAACATTACTAAGGTGAGTAATTTTTTCTTCCCTCCTATTGCTCAGATGGATGTTTTCCATATCTTCCTCCGGGGCCTCCTACATCTGAAATCCCCAATCTGTTCTGTCCTGGCTTAGGAACTGAATTTTATTTTTGAAAAGTTGACCCTGTCTCCTTTTGAGTCAGATACGACTTGCAATTTGCACCTTCTCTCTTGGAAAGCATTCTTATTAGTTGCAATTACTTCTGCTCGAAGAATTTCAGCACTTTAGGCCCTCTGGCATGAGGAGCCTTTTTTGATTTTTTCACAAAGACAGGGTATCTTTGCACACAAATCCTGAGTTTCTCCCCAAGGTGGTTTCTGACTTTACACTTAATCAGTCTATCTACCTTCTTGTTTATTTTCCTGAGTGGTGCCAATTCAGGGGAAGCACTGCTCCATACACTAGATGTGCACAGAACTTTGAAGCATTATCTGCTTCAGACTAAGGAGTCCAGAAAGTCTAAGCAGCTGTATTTTTTCTTTCGCCCCAGGTAGAGAGGGTGCTTCAGTTTCTAAGGAATGTTTAAGCAAATGGTTGGCAAATTGCATTTTGTTCTGCTACAACAAGTATGGCAAAGAATTGTCTGGTGCTGTCAAAGCTCATTCCACCAGAGGCATGGCTACCTTGGTGGCTTGTTTCAAAGGAGTCTCAGCAGCTGACATTTGCGCTGCTGCCACCTGGAGTACAGTCCACACCTTCACCAAACATTACAGTCTGGACATTGCTTCTAGATCCCATGCTGGATTTGGCAGGGCTACGCTATGAGGACTCCTGTCTTAAGTTTTTTTTTGAGATCCAGTCTCCCAGACTGTGGGTTTACTCTTATCACTGCTTGATACTTGTTCCTACGGTGTAACCTGATGACTGAGATACCCCTGAAGAAGATAGAACAGTTACGTAAGAACTTACCATAGCAGTAGATCTTCGCAGGGATCTCAGTCATCGGGTATATTTCCCTCCCACCATCCCCCTTATTGGTGGCTCCTGTTTAGGACTTGGCTGTCTGCTGTTTCCATCATTTGCTTGGAGTTGGGTCCCTCGCTCTTCTCTGGTCCCCGGGCACCAGCCTTGCACCCTTCGTCTCCAGAGGGAAAGAACTGAAGAGGGCACGGGTCCACCTACACCTGTATAGGGTTGGTGATGTCAGCTGACGTCAGTGGCATAGGCGGCCCCAGTTGTACTGCTGAAAATCTGCCATGTGGATTCCCTATTCACCAATGGTGAAATTCCTATGGTGCAACCTGATGACTGAGATCCCCTCGAAGATTTACTGTTACAGTAAGTTCTTACATAACTGTTCTGTCTTTGAGAAGAATTCTTGCAGCAGTAGTAGTAGTAGTAGTAGTAGTAGTAATGATTTTATTCATCTATAATTAACAAGGTAAAACAATCCCATTGAGTACACAAGTACACTCATTTTCAAGGGACACCTTTTAAAGTGCATAACCTGGTTACAGTATTAGAAGAAAAATTTACAAGACATACAAAAAATACAAATATACATATACTTAAATACATTTCCACTTATTAAATCACATCCCACTGACCACCAATTACCCCTCTATTAAATGTTTATCCATTTTCCAATGCCATGCAACATTCATGGGGTTCCATCCTCACTTTGTTTATGGTACCACTGCTTAATCTTAGTCCAACTTATTTTAACACCATAAGATCTTAGGTCAACAAGCAGATTATTCCAAGTTTTTGGACCCAAGTAACAAATAATAATAATAAAATGTATTTGTTATAGCGCCTTTCATATAACCAAGGCGCTGTACATCAAAATAAAACAAGATACAATAAATACAATAAAATCAAGAAGATCCAGAGTAGGCTTTCCCCCACAAAAAAGTCTTAAGTGCCCGCTTAAAACACCCCACCGTCCTGCACTCCCAAAGCTGTCATGGCAAAGAATTCCAGAGGGTAGGTGTCACAAAACCAAAAGCACGCACACCAGATGACTTTAAGCTTATCCTCGGAGTCTCCAGCAACCCCTCATCAGCCATGCGGAGCTGTCGCAGAGAGGTGTAAGGAACCAGGAGCTCTTTCAAGTAATCAGGACCCTGTCCATGTAGGACAATAAAAAGTAAAACAGTGTTGCACACCCACAGTTTGTCCTACACTTTGGCACTTCAAACTCTATATACTGGGCTGATCTCAAACCCTTAATTGGGCGTTTAATTTTTAGATCTTCGGTAATGTATTCAGGTAATTTATTTTTGATAGACTCATACATAATTTTAGTTATATGTTGATTTCTCCTATTGTAGAAATGATCTCATCTTGCATTTCTGTACAACTTGCAATGATGTGTAAGTTGATGTGACCCCATTATATACCTGGCCATTTTGGTGAATATGCTGTCTACTTTTTTCAAATCAGTTTTATTTGCACCCCATATATTATAGCTGCATAATCAATCACTGGCACTAGCATCATGTTAATCACATGCAGCCTGGTATTCCTTGAACAATTATTTTTTATTCTATACAACATCCCCAGTTGTTGCCCTAACCTCCTGACCAAATTGTCTATATGAACGGACCACTTACAATTTATGTCCATCCATAACCCTAGATATTTGTACTCATTTACCATCTGTAATATAGAACCATCTCTCACGATTATTTCCAAGGGTTTTTTAATATATGGGTCTTTATTTTTTGGCGAAATAATATTACCTTGGTTTTAGTAGTGTCCAATACTAATTTATTTTTAATATAATATTTCTGTATATCATCAAAAGCTGATTGTAATGTGTGTTGTATACAGTAAGAATCCATACCTGAAACATACATAATAATAATATCATCCACATACTGATGATATCTTAATTTTTCTTGTTTAAATTCTAAATCATTTGTATATAGATTAAATAAAAGGGGCCCCAGGATTCTGATCCCTGAGGTACCCCCTGCTCTATTTGCCTAAAGTCTGAAGAATATGTGTTTAGAAACACTTTTTGTTTCCTACCCCTTAAGTAATTGGAAAACCAATCTATGACGTTATCTGAAAATCCCATATTTTTAAATTTATCGATAAATATACTATGATTTAAGGAATCAAAACCTTTTGAAAAATCTAGGCTCTGCTTCCCTTCCTCACTTCCTCCCCTGATTGTTTCTTCCACTTTGCTGGCTTTTCTCATCTTTGAGGAACTGCCTTGGTTCTCCATTTATATGCTTTTTGCTCCGGGTCACTGGTGGAAGAACCGAGGTAGGTCTGGGGGACTGTCCCTTTTACACCATAGGTGGACTTCAGCATGTTAACGATGGGGGCGGCCCCCCTCTGTAGACTGCTAGCTAGAAGTTTTCCATGTGGTCCTAATGCCCAATGGCTTAGTCCTACTGGTGTTGCCTACTGCAAGAGCTCCTCTTGAAGAACTACTGTTATGGTTAAGTTCTTACGTAATTGTACGTTCTTCCTTTTCCCATTGGAAGGGAAAGAAACTGTACTGCTTGTGGTCACCCTCTAGTGCATCTGCCAAGAGGTCCTCAGTGACATTGGGTGAGAGGCCTTGCCCAGCTAGGTCTGACACCTGGGCAGCCATCGCCTCCGGTCTGGCGAATCTTGGCACTGGAACACTTCTCTCTCCTTTTGTGGGGTTTCCAGTGGGCAGTTTCACCACTTGTCTGCTCTTATGGAGCAGTGGGTACAGCATCTGGCCCAAATGCCCCTGCCTGTGGATCTGGTGCCAGGGTCCTTGGGTCTAGGCCCCTCTGACCTGTGGCTGGAGCGTACCAATCAGGTAGAGTGTTTGGCTCTGGCAACAGCTCCTCCCTTGCCAGTGACCACTGCTGATGCCAGTTCCACATGCCTACCTCTCTCATTCTGTTTACATTCAGGGACTGGTACCATCCACTGCCTCTTCTAGGCCTGGGTGGGTGCTAGGGTGGTACTGTCTCCGATGCTGACTTCTTTTTGGTTGCCAAGTCTGGTGCCATGTCCAGTGTTGCCTGTTTTTCCACTACCTGGTCTCAGCCTCTTGGGCTCCATGCCACTTCCTCCTTCTCCTTTGGAGGGGGATATGGAGCAGGATGAGTCTGACCCAGACATTTCTGGGTTTTTTTTCATTATTTGTTTATACTCCTCCCTTTGTCTCAACCAGCCACTCCTTCGGGCCTCCAGGGTCACTCACCTCCCCTGAGAACCCCCGTCGCCAGCTCCCACCTCACATTATAGCCACTCTACAGGGTAACCTGACGTATCCCTTCGTCAGATGGGTACTCTCCTTCTGGAGAGAATGTGCCTTGTGGCTTACCTTTCTTGGTGCTGCTGAGGTCAGTCCCTGCTATCTGGGAGCTCCATGGTGGTGAGGGTCCAGGCGGCCATCATCCGGCTGGTCGAGACGCCATTCTCCCTGGTTTTCTTGTCTCCATCTACAGTGCCTGCTTCTGTAGTGCTCCCCGTCTCCACCGGGGGCCACTACAGAGCCAGGTAAGCCCTCCAGCCTTACCCAGGAGAGGAGAGCAGTTTTCCAGATGCTCAATCCTCTCCTTCCCATGCCAACCCCTGGTGACCCAAGTCCGTTCCCGAACCTGGGTCACCAGCGTGGCATGAGGTGTGGCATCCAGCACCTCAAGCCCACCAGGCCGGCTGTGACCCAGACATTTCTGAGTAAGGGAATAAGAACTCTTTTGTAGTCTGAACAATAAGATGGTAGATCGGACCATGGTCCCTCAAGAGGACCTTTCCTTTCAATCTCTGTTAAGGAACATGCAGGCAACCCTGGCTCTCCAGACCTCTTCTTTGGACCCAGGAAAGCTCTTGCACCTTGAATGAATGGCTTCATTTTCCCAATATCCCAGTGAACCTTATGTCTCCTGATCTTACTTCGAGAGTCAGCTCTTGCAACAGGTAACACAATAAGACTGTAGCCATCAGGCGGCAGAAACCCACGGAAAACTTCTAGCTAGCAGTCTTCATCAGGGATCCCCCCCGATGTCAGCCCAACCCTGATGTTATGTATGCCATAAAGTATGGGCAGTCTTTGGCATTCCTCAGTTCTTTTCCCGCTGTTGGCTTGCATTCATTGGCTCCACAGATCACCTCTCACTTGTTCGACCACCGTATTGTATCTGGCCTTTGGGCCATTTTTCTTTAATTTTCCATCAAAAAAGTTTGCTTTTTTCAGCTTCAATATCCTGTATGTCATCTTCACCAACATTCTCTATAGAAAGGCACTCCTCAAAGTGTGCCTGCGGCAAACAGATCCCTTCCAGGGATGGTCATTCCGCCTGCTTGCTGTGTCTAGGCCCAGGCCACGATACCCAGGCCTGCCAGTACTGCCAGAAATTTAACAGCAGGACTTGGATCCACTGCCAGAAGACTCTTCAGGCCTGCTTGACTGAACACCTGGCAGCCATGCAGAGAGAGTACTCTCATGAGAGAAATTCTTCCCACCATAAGTCAGGAAAGTATAAGGAGAAAAGGAAGGAGAGGGAAAAGGAGAGATCTCCCTCCAAATCTCATTCATCCGACTCCCACTCTGCATCCCGAGGCACTTCAGACTCTGCTTCCCAGGTGACCTGGTCACTCTCCTGGCTAACAGTTCTGAAACCTGCCACCCTGGTATGGGCATTGGGAGAGTAAGGCCATGACTCAGGCTCCACCCTGCAGCCTCTCAAGATTTGCCCATCTGCTCAGCCTTCAGGCAGGCATACAGAACTGTCCAAGCCGACGTCGAGCCACTCCTGGTCTGCATCAGTGTCAGGCGCCAACTCCCAGGACAGTCACAAGGCTTCATGACACTCCTCCAGGAGGTCAGCCTCTCAGCCTCCAAGGACGTCCAAACTGTCATAGGACAACATTCATTGACCACGTCCAAACCGTCATCGGACAAACGTATGTCGACCAATCTTTCATCAGGTGGTGAACTACACCGTTGACAAGTGAACAGCGTTGCACCACCAGAGACCCATCAATCGGCACCAGTGACACAGTCCCTGATGTCACTGGTCTCGCCCCGTCACCGGTTGATGCATGGTCAGGACTCAACCCTTCCCAGGGCCAGCGTAATACCGCCTCAAATCAGGCATCACCTACTAACGTTCGGTCCAATGTCACCTCCTGTCCACATGCCGTCACCAGACAGTTCTCAGCCAGACCAGGGCATGGGTCTGACTTCAGGTCTGATGCTGAACACAGATCCTAGGCTTCACCTGTCCCAGGTAAGAGACCTACTTGGGTACTGGTGGGAGACAATTCGTATGGACCTGTTGCCACCTAAACTGCTGCAGATTGAGGTCCCCCCCAGCTGGAGCAGGGGCCCTTCCACCTTCTTCTCCCATCCCACCTTTAGATAAGAACACGGAAAAGGAGTCCACCCCTCCTGCAGGTAAAAGCAAGGGCAAAGCTCCTCGCAAGCACGGCTACAGGTAAAGGTCAAGAAGTCCAAGTTTCTCAGGTTCTCCTGACCGTGGTAGACCAAAAAGCAAATGACCCAGATTCAAGACCTCCTCTTCTTCGATGGACTCAGACCGGTCCTCTGACCCTTCTTCCTTGGACCACACGTCTATCGGGGACCTACCTCTGCAGACCCTAGTGATACCCTTAAGTTGCCACTTGATGATCCCTCCTCTATGGAGATCATGCGACATATCCAAGAAAATATGGGTGGGAAACTGAGGACCTGTAGCCAGAAAGACTCAGACTGGCAAAATACCTACATCAGAAAGACCCTAAACCAGTGGTTATTCCACCCCTGGTTGACAGCTTCACGGATGTCACCAAGGCGGCCTGGAAATGCCCCCATTCAGCCCAGGCTATATCCAAGAAGGCGGATCGCCTTTTTTGGGGGAGCAGCCACTTGCAGATTCAGTGGTCATTTCGGCTGCCCACTACAGGTCACATTGGCTGAGGCACCTTAGTTCCAAGCCTCCTGATAAGGAATCTAAGCAGCTGGACTCCATGGGGTGGCAGGTCTATTCTTCCTCCACCTGCACCATCAGAAGTCTGAATTTTCTGACCCACATGGTGCAATTTCAGAGCGCCCTGTGGGAGCAGGGACTCGAAGTAATCAAGGAGCTTACAGACTGCCCTCAAAAATCAGAGCAAGAAAAGCTGATGCAGATGGTCTCAGATGTAGGTACCCATTTCCTCTGATCAGTCTACGATTCAGCAGACATGGCAGCATGGGCCACAGCCATAGGGGTGTGTGTCTGGCAGCACTTGTGGCTTAGGGTCTCCGGCTCCACCCAGGATGTACAGATGAATATCCTGGATGTGCCATTCCATGGCTCCGTTCTCTTGGGTGAGGACTCAGAACAGATACTCACCAAATTTCAGGACTCTGGAAAAGCCATTAGGTCCATTCAATGTATAAAAAAGAGCAGAGGCCCTTTCATTTTATTTATTTATTTGATATATCGATTTACAATCTTTGAGCCAGAGGCTCATTTACAAAGGTACCTCGTCACATGTAAGACAGATGGTAATACAGAAACACGGTATAACAACAATTATATTAAGCATGTGTTACAGACATTTGTCACAGACATTATTTACAGTATTTGGATGTAGATATTTTCAGACATTATTTATAATATTTGGATGACGATATTTACAACAAAACAGCAGAAGACATTATAAGCTTGAGAAAGCATCTGAACATAGTAGTCAGTCCTAGTCATGGGTTTGGTGTTATTGACTGAAGTTGCAATCCAGTTATGGACTCTGTCAGAGAATTTGGATCAGCGTTGGTGAGAGAGTGAGATATTAGTAGCAGTTACAAAAGTGGCTATTGAAGAGGTGGTTGCGAAGAGTGGTTTTGAAGTGGGCGATAACCCTTGCTTTCGAGGAGAAGGGGGACAACAACCTCGTTTTCAGCAGTAACAGCAGCAGCAAAGAGGAAACTATGGTCACAAGTTTCTTCAAAAGCCACCAGACAGGCCCCCCTCCCCTCCCGCAGCTCTCAGACACATGCAGAGCTCATTCGAGCAGAGATGCAGGCGGTCCTAACAAAAAAGGCCATACAGCCTGTGCCCACATCTCAGAGGGACATAAGCTTCTAGTGTCACTTCTTCCTGGTCCCCAAAAAGACCAGGGAACTGCACCCTATTCTGAACCTCGGTGACCTCAACCAGTTTGTAGACTACAAATGGTTCCGGATGGTTACCCTTCAGGGGATCATGCCATTAATCCTTCAAGAGGACTGGTTAGCGCCTTTAGACATGCAGGACGCTTACCTCCACATACTGGTGGCAAAACCACACAGGAGGTTTCTCTGGTTCGAGTTCCAGGGAAGACATTACCAGTTCAGAGTGTTGCCCTTCGGCCTATCATTGGTACCAAGGGTCTTTACCAAGTGCCTGGTGGTGGTTGCAGCTGCCTCTGAAAGAGGGAACATTATGTCTTTCCTTATGTGGATGATTGGCTCCTAATGGCCCTGTTCAGAGGACAGATGCAGCACACAATTCAGGCCACCTGTTCTCTTTTCAGAGACCTAGGAATCACAGTCAGTGTGACAAAGTCCTCCTTGATTCTGTCCCAGTCCCTCCATTTTATCAGAGCACTGCTTGACACCACTAGAGGGAAGGCCTTCCTCCCAGAAGACAGGGCTCTCCATCTCTGTAGGTTGGCCTGCCAGTTCTCATCCCTCCTGAGGGTCCCAGCCAGGTCAATTCTTCAGCTCCTAGGCCATATTGCTGCCTCCATTGTCACTGTCCCACTTATCAGATTGCATACGAGAATGATTCGGTGGACTCTGAGTCCAGTGAGATCAACGTTGGGGTGACATGGATCTTTCATTTTCCATTTTGGAACCAGTTTGCTGAGAACTGGACTGGTGGATGACATTCCCTTCCTTATTGGAGGGGATACCCTTTCAGAGGATGACTCCGACCCAAGTCCTGATGTCAGATGCCTCAGGCATTGGCTGGAGAGCACATCTGGACATTAACTGGGCACATGGCACTTGGTCACTGACCGAGGATACTCTCCAATATTCTGGAGATGAGGGTGATATTGTATGCCCTACAGGCTCTGAGCTCAGCACTGTGCCCTGAAACCTTCTGATTCATTCGGACATCATGGCAGTGATCTTTTACATCAACAAGCAAGGAGGTACACACTCTTACCATCTCTGCTGAGAATCCATGTGGGTTTGGAATTAAGCCATTGCTCACCACCTGGATATTTCTGCTGTTCACGTCCCTGGGGTACAGAACATCCTGGCAGACTCACTCAGCATGACCCGGTCCGGAGCATATGAATGGGCCCTTCTGCAATCAGTCATCAACAATCTGTTTGACAAATGTGGCAGGCCAGAGCTGGACCTCTTTGCCTTCCCCATCAACCCAAAGTTGTCCAATTTTTGCTCGCTAGATCCAGGGCATGGAGTTTTCTGGCGAGATGCGTTGTCCCTCTCCTGGAGCTGGAGGTTCCTCTATGCATTCCCTCCCTTCCCTCTTCTTCAGAAGGTACTTCTCAAGCTACAAGCAGAGGGAGCACAGATAATCCTCATGGCCCCATTGTGGCCATGACAGATCTGGTTCCCACTGTTGCAACAGTTGGCAGCCGAACCACTGGTTCCTCTGCCTCTGAGCACTCACCGCTCTCTCGGGATGAGGGGACCCTCATCCACCCGAACTTTTGGTCACTGCATCTCCATGCATGGCTCCTGAGGATCTAGCCAGGTCATGTTTTGGAGTCTTCGATAGGGTAGCCAATGTGCTGGTGGCAGCTAGAAAGCCTTACACCACTTATGCCATGAAGTGGAAGTGCTTCTGCTTATGGACTTCTGCCTGCCACCTGGATCCCTTGGCCTGTCCAGTAAACTTGATCCTCAAGTATCCCTTGTCCTTCTTGGACTCTGGATTGGTCTACTCCTCCATTAAATTACACCTCTCAGCCATTTCTGCCTATTATACTGTCCAGGGCAGAACGGTGGTCCAGCTGGTGGTAGCCCAGACCTTCTTAAAGGGTATCCTTCATTTGAAGCACCCCATTAGAGACCCCATCCCTCCCTGGGACCTACTTTTCATGCTGGAAAAGCTCACCCTACCCCCTTTTGAACTGGCCGTGGATGGCTAGCTGCACTTTCTGTCTTAGAAAACATTATTTTTAGTTGCTGTTACTTCTTCTCAAAGAATTTACAAGCTTCAGGCCCTCATGTGTATGGAGCCTTATTTGATTTTCCACAAGGGCTGGGTGACCTTGAGGACTAATCCTAAGTTTTTGCCAAAGGTGGTCTCTGAGTTGACCCTTACTCAAGATATCCACCTTCCTGTTTATTATTCCAATTACTCTAACGGGGTGAGGCTCTTCTCCCCACATTGGATGTTCATTGCATTTTGCAATTCTGCCTCTCTAGGACAAGAGAGTGTAAACATTCAGATCAGTTTTTTGTTTCCTTTGCCCCGTGGATCAGGGGAGCACCTGTGGCCAAACAGACCCTCTCTAAGTGGCTGGTTAACTGCATTATTTTCTGTTACCAGAAGTGTGACAAACTCTTTGCTGGGCCTGGTGAAGGTTCACTCTATGAGGGGAGTAGCAGCATCTTTTGCCACCCTTCGAAATGTGTCTACAGTGGACATTTGTGCAGCAGCCACATGGAACTCTGTCCATACATTTGTCAGACACTATGGCTTGAACATTGCCTCCAGGCGCAGAGCGAGCTTCAGCCTCGTGGTTCTGTAGGGACTCCTCTCTTAGGCAGTTGTCTCTCATTTTTTTCCTCCTCCCAGTTCCTGTCTGTGTCTCCTTTACTGCTTGGAACTTGTAAAGGAAAAATACAGTGACGATATGTAGAAATAACAGTACCTAAAGTATGAAACTTAAGACAAGCATTTCCCTATAGTCATGTGAGCATTTCTTGCTTTTTATGTAACGAAACTTAGGAGTGACTTGCCCAATCAGAGTTATAGACAAACAAAAATTGTGCCAACACACTACAGCAAATTGTAACCAATAGAAATTGACAAGCAACAGTATATATAAGCCTTGTACAACTGTAACTAAGGGAGTTTGTTGTGTTGTTAGTTCTGGTGAGGCCAGAGACAATGAACTCCCATATGCATATGTATTAAACTTTTCTTTTTACTACATGCAGTATTCCTGAGCCTGATTTTAAACTAAAGTGTAAGAAGAATATATTTTTCCACGACAATTTTGGCGTAGTCGGCAGATCAGTACGAGACTGACCCGGAGTAGTCCCGGTCGGGACGAATCCCAAGACTTGCAAAAGTACCAAAACAGAGGGAAATCTGCCTATGGCAAGCGGAGCAGGGTGGGACCGTCCCGATCGCAGAGGATTCTCTTCGGACCCAGACGGCGCTGATCACTGTGGGTACCTGCACTCAGGCCTGCTGCATGTAATGAAAAAAAAATTGCTTGTATAAGTTGTAACTGATATCAGGATAGTTTGAGCCTGAAAAAGTGGCAAAAGTAACTATTAGTCTGAGCCTGAAAAAGTGGCAAAAATGACTAGGCGCCATAAGTATAGGTTCGGTTAAAAGTAACCGAGGGAGTTTGAGTCTGCCTAGGGAAAGAACTTTGGGGGGGCAAAAGAACCTTTAAGTAGGTTGAGCACAATCCTATGAGAGGAGTAAAACTAAGCAGGAGGTAGGGCAAGTCAAAAGTAACTCCCAGAGTTTGAAACTGACCAAACAAGTGTAGAGAATAAAAAAAAGACAAAAAAATTATGGGGACAAGTCAGAGTAAGAAGTCTGCAAGAGAAGCAATATGTGCTGATCCAGTAAAATGCATGTTGGAAAATATGGGCAGGATTCAGTTTTGGAGGTGGGCCGTTGGCATACCCTGACAAGAGGCTTATGTCCATTAACGGGGACATTTAGTATAGACGTGGTAAAGGAAGTGAGAATCACTCTAGAAGAGAAAGAAAAAAAAACAAAGAAAAAGCCAAAGATTGATTGGACAAGGTTTTGCAAATGGGAAAGAGAGGCAGAACATAGGCAGGAGAGCCAGGCAAAAAACCACAACAGGTGCAAGTGCCTCTCGTAGATTTGTAACCACCCCCATGGAAGTAAACCCCCGAGCCCAGAAGTAACATTACAAGAGGGGGGAAGAGGGGGACATGGATACCAGTTAAGACCCCGACAGGTGGTAGCACAAATGCCTCTAATACAGTACCCCAACTCAAATGTGGCAGCGGCGGCACAGACTCCCTATATAGAGGTGAACAGACCATGAAATCCAAATGACCTTCGGGAGGCTCTAAAGGACATTCCTAAGCTATGAGATAATATTGAAAAATATGAAAAGGAATTAAGAAACCTGACTCATATGTACAAACTTTCCACAACCGAAGTAGAGTAGTGTTTTAGGCGCACATTAAAGGGTGTCTGGAATGAGGTAAAAGGCAACTGGGATTCAGGAAAAAAGTATAACGAAATAAATGACCAAGTAAATGCAGTGTTCGTGGCCCTGAGACAAAAATTCAAAAAAGGTAACAGATTGGCCC
Source organism: Neoceratodus forsteri (assembly GCA_016271365.2). Taxonomy (NCBI): domain Eukaryota; kingdom Metazoa; phylum Chordata; order Ceratodontiformes; family Ceratodontidae; genus Neoceratodus; species Neoceratodus forsteri. The sequence continues at coordinate 717,157,092 of CM057454.1, read as the reverse complement.
CAAATAAAGAACACCAAGCAAGGACCACATGAGTCAGTGCAAGAATACAAGGAGAGACTTGAGACCGTGTTTAAACAGTACTCTGGTAATGACAGAGGCAATCCGGCATACGAGCACCAGCTTGAAATGGTGTTCTGCTCAGGACTGAGAGAGCAGATAAGAACTGGGGTCACGATAGTATGCATAGGATGGGAAATGAAGACAATGGCAGAAATCATGCCTTTTGCTGAGCATGCTGAGAGACAGCAGTGTGAGACCGAAGAGAAAACCAAGGAGAAGCTAGAAAAGGCCCAGTTAATGTACTTCGAGGGAAGAGGCAGGCCCAGTTAATGTACTTCGAGGGAGGAGGCAGAGGAGGAAGAGGTGGAAAAGGAGAGAGAGGACGAGGACACGGGGCACAGGGAAGACCCCAGCAGAGAGAAGGAGCAGGGCGGGGTGACTACGCAGATTATACCTGTTATACTTGTGGAGGTCGAGGCTATATAGCCCATGACTGCCCAAATAACCAAGGACAAACAGCCCAACCTTATCCACCACCCCCTCCTCCCCAGCGGGCCCGTGATTATGATCAACAACAGAATCAACAGTGGGGCGCTGATAGCTGGGAATTAATGGAACAGCACCAGATACTTCTGACGACCTCGCAGCACCCTAGTGACAAACCAAAAATGACACTGATAGTAAATGACAAAAAACTTTCTTTCCTTATAGATACTGGTGCCTCAATGTCTGTGATCAGAGACACAGACATAAAACTAAGATCGACAGAGAAGACTATTGAGACTGTGGGAGCCTCAGGGGTTGTAATGCATGAAAAATTAGCCCAGCCACTGGAAGTAAAATGTAAGGAAGCGGTCATACAGCATACTTTTCTGTATAGCGGAGTCTGCCCTGTGAACCTCATGGGAAGGGATCTCCTGGCCAAGCTCAATGCCCACATAATCTGTACAAAAGGGGGGTTGGGACTAAAGTCCCAGATAGCAGGGTTGTATCCCTTTGCTGCCATGGGTAGTAGTGATTGGCTGTACTGCTGGAAGTTAACAGCAGAAACAGAAAAAGAGTGGCTATTGGACTGGGCAGAGGCTATTACACACAACCTGCAGGTGCAGATGGACCTGCATTGCACTACACACTACTCAATAGGGGTAAGAGACAGCGAGTATAAGTGTGGGGAATGGGGAAGGCAGCCAGTGGAGCAGACCCTAAACATCTCTGAAATATATGAAGCTAAAGATCGCTGAGCAGCAGCAGTGGGGCTCAGCCAAGAACAGCAGAAAGTGTTCCAGGTCCCAGGGTCATACCCACATATATCACTGGCAAGGGACCCCTCCATTCCCTGGAAAGATTTGAGGCCATGGATAGAATGTGTAAGGCAAATGGATGATTGGGTGTGTGAAGGAGACAAATGGACATCAGAAAAAGGAAGGTGTACAAAGTATGAAATTAAAAGGAGAGTAATAGTGAAAGTAGAAGAGAGGGACGTGAAAGTAGAACGAGAGGAGATAAGTGAGGAGAAGGAGCAACAATCAGAGAAACTAAATTGGATTGAGGAAGTACCCACACATCTGTGGGCGACATCAAAATATGATGTAGGGTTAACAAAAAATGCGCAGCCCCTGTCAGTGAAACCAAAGTCCTCCTTTGGGCCACATAAGCACCAATACCTATTGGGAAAAAAGCAGAGGAAGGCATAGCACCAGTCCATGCGGCACTGGCCCTTGTAATTTGTGCTTGCTACAAGTATGTACTGTTAGAGCCAATGATGGCTTTCACAGTTCAGGCTGCTTCTAGGAGAAAAGCTGCGGCTGATTAAGTAACATTAGATAAGCAACATTTAGAGAAAGAAAATAAACTACTGTGGATGTACGCACAGTAGGTGTGACTACAGACGGGATGATTTGAAAATCCTCCCCCCCATGTTGCCTATCTGTGTAGTTTCAAGTTTTTTATCAATTTGTTCCCTTGCCTCTATAGAGGCTGAAACATTTGATCCCAAACCCAGGTACTGGGGACCTCCACCAGATGGATCTCAACCCAGTACTGTTAGAGATTTTTTGTTTTGTTTTTAAACTGCAAACAGAGCTCTGGAAAAAGACTTGGTTTGGCAGGTTACTAAATGGGCAAAAGAAAACCTTTGAAAGGGTTAATAGCTGCAGCATTTGAAAATTATCATGAAGGTCCTGCAGTCGGTTTTCTCAATCGGACCAGTGTATCAGAAAAGAAGAAGGAAAATACCTTGGTAAGTCTGAATTTTTTTATTATTTTAAGTTTTTTTTATGTCTGTCTGTTTTATTTCTGTGATACATATACTAAACAAGGTAATGCTCCATCTCTCTTGTGCGCATTTTCCAGCGTATATATCTGTGTTCTGTAATTATGTTCTGTTGTCAAGGTTGCAAGATAGGATTGGCTGCCTTCGGTGCACAACATGTTACAGTAAAAAAAAAAAGAAGAAGCTTTTTGCCTCATATCTGACTGTTTTAATTGGTTTTATTTTTAATAAAACATTTGTGCTGCCTAGATAGGGTCAGTAAAGAACTTTTGTATGTAGTTGTTGGTTGAAGCAGGTAGTGTTGAAGGTGAAGAGATATGACGTCATAGATTGCAATGTGCAGAAAGATTTGTAGTTTGCAGGCAACATGCCAAGCCACTGCTAGGTGAAAATCTAATGTGTTAACAGCTATGAATGGCTTTATCATACTTCTAGTTAAAACCAGAAACTTTTTGCAAAATGGCAGAGTGCCATATTTTGGCTATGCGCCAAAAGGTGTAGCCATGTTATACTAGATGTGTCCACTTACAGATGGTATGTTGTGCTGTATTTTAAAGGAGTTGGAAGGTGTTTAAAACATTTTTTGTTCTGAAAAGATTTGGCATGGAGATATATATAAATGTGTTGGTTTAAAAGGTTGTCAGTGTTACAAGACAGGCAGGAGGCAGCACATATATCTAAAACACGTACAGTTTTCTAATAAAACTATGGGCATTACCTCAGCAAATTGGTGTCAAATAATGTCAGTCTTATTTTCTGTTAAGCGTTTCTTTTTGTGTATGTGTACTGTCTTGGCCAGCAGTTTTATTGTGTGCTCTATTATTATTTAAAGATATTTTAATATCAGTAGTGTTCAAGGACACTACAAAAATAACTGGGTTTAAATGACCCTTGCATGCACACTGTGACCCTTTGCACATTATTTGACCTTCTTGTGTTTTAACATTTTATGTTACTACCAGTTCAAACTTAATGTGAATTCCATACCTAAAGCACAACTTTTCACACAAAATGTATGTTTTCATGAAAGCACACCAAGAGTGAACCATGTAATTTGACTTTTTATTGCAAAACTAGTATTCTAAGTAAAGAGGAACATAACTGTGGAAAGGTAATAGATCTGGACTGCAAACCCCGACCGGACATTACTAATGTGCCAATAGTAAATGCTGATGTGGAGTTTTTTGTGGATGGTCGGCCCAAAGAGATAATAAGGGAAACCCCTTAGTGGAATATGCTGTGTGCACACAAAATAGTCTTGTAGAAGGTGCTAAGCTGCCTTCACGAACGTCGGCCCAAGCAGCCGAATTAATTGCATTGACCAGAGCTTGCATACTTGCAGAAGGGAAAATTGTCAATATTTACACAGACAGTTGGTACGCATTTGGGGTAGCTCATGATTTTGGCACCTTGTGGAAACACAGGGGATTCCTGACAGCGGCAGGAAAACCTATTGCACATGCGAGCCTGGTAAAAGATTTATTAGATGCTATACAAAAACCAAAGCAAATTGCTATTATCAAATGTCAAGCCCATACGTCTGATATAGACTTAGTGTCATTGGGTAATGCGAGGGCAGATGCAGCTGCAAAAGAAGCAGCCCTCTCTGATGGTGTTCCAAAATTCTTAATGTTGTCTGTTACCACTAACCAACTTAATTTATTTTCAGCCAAGGATGTTGTTACATTGCAACAGTCGGCCAGTGCAAAGGAGAAGCGGAACTGGCAGGCAAATTGTAAATATGATGTTAATGCTAAAATATGAATAGCCCCCGATGGCAGACTTTGCCTGCCTTCGGCAGTATTTCCCTTTTTGGCAAAGTTGGCCCATGGGGCCAATCATGTCTCAAAAAGTGGAATGGTAGACCTTGTAAATAAATACTGGTATGTTGTAGGATTTACTGTATATGCTGAAGAATTTTGTAAGAGATGTATCATATGTATGCAAAATAATATCGGCAAAGGACTCCAAGTAACCACCTCTGCCCACCCTTCTCCTCCAGGACCTTTTGAGCACCTAATGATGGACTTTATTGAGTTAAATCCATGTGAAGGGTACAAATATTGTTTAGTAATTGTAGACTAATAAGGGAAATCATTCCCTGGTGGGGTGTCCCCACCAGACTTTCCAGTGATAATGGGTCGCATTTTTCAAATGAGGTAATTAAAACCTTGTGTGAAGCATTGCAAATAAATCTGAGAATGCACTGTGCTTACCACCCCCAATCGGGAGGAGCTGTGAAAAGGGAAAACCAGACCCTAAAAGTAAAATTGACCAAAATCATGGCAGAAACTGGTCTTAGCTGGGTAAAGGCACTACCTCTGGCACTTATGAGCATGAGAGGGAGGCCTGCGCACATGGGATTATCACCACATGAGATTTTAATAGGAAGGCCTCTCAGAATGACAAATGTTCCATTTCCCCAAAACAGAGTGACGTTGCATGGTATAGACAATGAAATGATTGCCTATTGTTTATCCCTTAATGCTGTGTTGAGATCTCTCTATCCTAGGGTCAAAGCAGCTTTATCTGTACCCTCTGAGGGACTACTCCATCACATCAGACCAGGAGATTTTGTTGTGATAAAGGACTTACGAAGAAAGAGATGGTGTGCTCCAAGGTGGAGAGGACCGTTCCAGGTGTTACTTACAACAGCCACAGCGGTCAAGATCGGTGAAAGAGACACATGGATCCACGCTTCCCATTGTCGGTTGATGACGGCTCCCGAGGAAAGATAAAGATAAAAACTGTGTTACTTACTGCAGGGGTGGCATGTGTACTGGGAACCACTATGGTTCTCCTGGTTCAAATGACTCTTAAAGCAAACCATAAGACTGAAAGATACAGCCGTAGCATCGAACCCCTGCATGTTACAAATACTTGGTGGACTTTAATGAAGTTGCATGCTAATAACGCAAATCTGTCAAACTGTTATGTGTGCACTTATTCCCATTCTCTGCAGCCGTGGGACTCCATTTGAAACCAAGGGCCCTAAGTAAACGCGAGGCCACTGAAATTTTAATTGCTATAGCGGAAGAAACATTAGTGGCAGTTATTTCACAAAAAGGTGCAAAACTTTTCTATGTTTAAGGGACATGATTTCGCCACCTGGTACAACCCGCCGAATAAGACAGTTACCCCAAACCCTTTGCATCTAGACGTCAGGCAAGCAAACACTTCAGCCTCACTCTGTCTGTGTAACAAGGAGTCAAATGAGGGGCTGAGGCCGTTGGGATGGTCTACCTGCCAGTCCTGCTGGACGCAGGACTCGGGGAGACAGTCAAATGGCCACCCTAACTGCTCCAAAGAAGGTGATTTCCATCTCCCTAGTGATTACACCACAGTGGGGGGACTGTCTGGCCTCTACTGGGTGTGCGATGATAAGGCTTATGTGTTTCTGCCAACAGGGTGGACGGTTTGTTGTTACCTGGGCCACGCTAACTGCAGCCTGTATACACTTGTACCAAGAACCCAAAATACGGACCAAAAATGAAGGGCCCTATAACAGAAAGAGACAACAGCTGAGTCTGGATGTGCCAAAGGGAGAAAAACGCGTCTCAGTGGGAGAGAAGTTTGGAGCAGGATTTTTCCCTTGGTGGGGGGTAGTCCAGAGCATGCATTACATAGATCAATTAAGCTATGAATTAGAAACATTGGTAAACATGACAGAGACCGGATTACAGCTGCTGAATGCTGAAACTAAATCCCTCAGACTAGTGGCTTTACAAAACCGAGCAGCACTTGATTATGTGTTAGCGGAAAAGGGGGGGGGGTCTGTACCATAGTAGGTGAGGAGTGTTGTACGTACATTCCTGATGTTAATAATGATCTTACTGAAGTAATAAACCGGGTAACCTCCTTAAAAAATAGAACAGTAGGAGAGCATGCAAGCGAAGACAATGGTTGGGATCCCTGGTCCTGGTTTAAATCCCTGTTTGGAGACTGGGGGGCCACTGTAATATCATATCTAATCGCTATAGCTGGTATTTTTATAGTAATCTATCTTCTCCCACTATGTCTCCGCCTCGGTGTTTCGAGGCTATGCATGACTACACGAAATGAAAAAACCCCAGTGATGGCCCCTTTGCTCACCAACCAGAAAATAAATGCACAGCTCTCATTTTATAATGATATATTGTAAAATTGATACAGAGTATCAAAAGGGGGGAGTGCAAAGGAAAAATACAGTGATGATATGTAGAAATAACAGTACCTAAAGTATGAAACTTAAGACAAGCATTTCCCTGTAGTCATGTGAGCATTTCTTGCTTTTTATGTAATGAAACTTAGGAGTGACTTGCCCAATCAGAGTTATAGACAAGCAAAAATTGTGCCAACACACTACAGCAAATTGTAACCAATAGAAATTGACAAGCAACAGTATATATAAGCCTTGTACAACTGTAACTAAGGGAGTTTGTTGTGTTGTTAGTTCTGGTGAGGCCAGAGACAATGAACTCCCATATGCATATGTATTAAACTTTTCTTTTTACTACATGCAGTATTCCTGAGCCTGATTTTAAACTAAAGTGTAAGAAGAATATATTTTTCCACGACAAACTCTGTCCTTATTGTGTTACCTGCTACAAGAACTGACTCGGAGTAAGATAGTACAGTTATGTAAGAACTTACCATAACAGTAGATCTTCAAGAGAAGCTCTTGCAGCAGGTATGGCTTCCTGCCCACCTTCCCCCTTAGGGACTCTCTACTGCACATGGCCTGCACTGGCAATGCTTCATTTGCCTTCTGCAGTATTTGCCTCGGATACCTGTTCCTGTTCATGTTCCATCATCGATGCCAGAGTCTCTGGTGGGAGAACTGAGGGACGCCATAGACCGCCCACCCTTTATACCATATGTAACGTCGGGGGCGGGCTGACGTTGGGGGAGATCCCTGCCGAAGACTGCTAACTAGAAGTTTTCCGTGGGGTCCTACCGCCTGCCGGCTACAGTCCTTGTTGTGCTACCTGCTGCAAGAGCTTCTCTTGAAGATATACGGCTATGGTAACTTCTTATGTAACTGCACTTTCCCTTGCCTTTGAGACTCTGCCTGAAGCTGTGTGGACTAAGCCTGTCTCTATTCCTTCTGTTTGTAAGTCTGTAGATAGAAAATAAGTTCCTCCTAAAGTGAGACCTAGTCTAGCTCCCTGGCTAGTTGCAGATGCATTGGTTACTCTAGCAGAGAAAGACAAAGCTGTCTTACCTCAAGAAGTGATAGCACATCCTATCAATAAGGAAACTTACAAGATAGATACTATGAGAAAGGGGACATCTTCCTGGACTTAGTCTTCACCCGTTATTCATACTGCTGGTTTCTAGTCAGAGGCACTAGGACCCCGCGGGAGCCAAAAATCTTTAGGAGGGTTGGCGCTGAGGTAGGACCACACATGTACAGCACCACAAGACTGCCTCACACCTGTGTAGGCAATCTTGGTGTCAACCATCCAACCACTTCAGTACCTTTTTGACTGAGGAGGTGCAGCATAAAATCAACTTGGAAAAACCTAACAAGTGCGTAAGATTTTCCAGTTGACCCATATAAGAAGAGTCAAGAAACCGTCTTCACAGCCCAAACCAAATGAGGGAGTGAAGACCAGGAACAGATTGAGTGAGCTTGGGGGATGGTAGGTGGGCATCTGAATAAATGGTGAAGACTTGTCCAAGAAGATCAAGAATTACGGTAAGTATGTAATTTTCATATCTTCCTGAACTTAGTCTTCACCATTTATTCATACTGCTGGGTTAGAGTACCAAGCTAAAAAAACATCTTTAAAGTAGGGCGGCAGGAGACAAAGCTCACTCAGGACAGAATTCCATTAAGGATTGTCTGGCATGGACATCCAGAGCACAGTGCTTCACAAATGTATGCATCAAGCTCCAAGAAGCCACGTTGGAAATTTCCGTACTGGGTACAGAATGGATCTCGGCAGGGATGCCTGTGTAGGCTATCTCGGCGTCGACCCTTGAACCACTTCAGTTCATTTTTTCCTCACTGTCCAGTGCACTTCAGTGATGATGTTGCTCACCTGCCAGGAGTCAAAACTTCATGTCTATACGACAGCAGCATTAGTCATTTAGTTTGGTTTAAGTCTATCATTCTTTATTGTTTAAAAAAAATTAAGTTACATTTTCTCTCAGCCGTGGTAGTCGACAGAGTCGACTATAGATGGAATCAGTGACGGTGGGGATTCTTGATTGAAAGGCTGCTCTAGCAGCGGGGTTGTGTCTGGTCTGCCACCCTCTTCGGGGGGGATCCATCCACGGGCAATCCAGAGCTTGGGGGGAAGGATAGTTCTCCTGTAAGCACAAAAATAAGCAGACCCATTCCCGATCCAGTTCTGGGACCTGGCACCACTCGGCCTCAAGTTCTTCCTCTTACCGGTGAAAGAGGAAGATATGGTAACACTCGAGGTCATCTGCTGGTATGTCTGCTAAGAGATCTTCAGTAGTTGGGAAGTGATAGGCCCACCCTGACCACTCCTGGTTCCTCGGTGGCCTCCGCTCTTGATGACCCAAACTCTGACACCGGAGCCCCACTCTGTCCTCCTGCGGGGTTTACAGTAGGCAGTTTCACCATTGGGCTGCTCTTATGGAGTAGTGGGTACAGCATCTGTCTCACCTGCACTTTCTAGTGGATGCGGTTCTGGAGACTTCATGTCTTGGAGCCGCTGAGCCGTGGTCATGGCCTTCGGGGCGGCATGAGTGTTAGGTGCCAGCAATGGAAAATTAGTCCTCATCAGTACTGACACCACCGACACTGACCCCGCATGCCTCCCCATATCACTCTGTTACCATGCAGGGGCCGGCACAGGTACCACTCCCTTCCCCCTCTTTTTTCTAGATCTGACCTGGATTCCCGGGTGGCACCTCTGTGATCTGCATCCTTGCCACTTGTGGTGCCAGGATCTGTTGTGCTGTGCACAGCGCCGGGGTCTTCTGTGCTATGTGCAGTGCCGGGAGCCTTGGTGCCAGGTCCGGTGTCTGTGCTAGTGTTGCCTGTTTACCCTTTGTCCAGGCTGGGCTGCAGCCTTATTGGAGCAGCTCCTGATCTCTCTCTCTGAGGTGGACTTGCAGCAGGATGAGTCTGATCCTTCTAACTTTATTATTTCTGAAGAAGGCAATGACGACTTGTTCTACAGCTTGGACAGTAAGCCCTTGCTTCCAGATGAACCTCTTATTGAGGACTTTTCCTTCTAGTCTCTTCTTAAAAGTGTGAGGGCAACCCTGCCTCTGCAGACTTCCTATGTCGACCCAGGTAGGTTTTTGCACCTCGAGTGGCTTCATATTCTAAATGTTACGATGAGCCTTATGCCTCCTGTTCCCCACCCTTGAGACTTTATCGGAGGCAGTGTGGACAGTGCCTGCTCTTATTCCTTCTGTGGCCAAATCCAACACACAAAGTATGTCCCTCCCAAGGAGAGACCCTCCTTAGCATCACAACCCATAGCGGATGCTTTGGTTGTCCTCGCTGAGAATGACAATGCTGTTCTCCCTCAAGAGAGATCATTGCGTCCTATCAATAAGGCATCTCCTAAAATAAATACCTTGGGGAAGAGGACACCCGCAATCCTGAGCATGTGTATTGCCAGCTATAAGGGGCATTTCTGCCAGTATGAATACATCCTTTGAAACTCTCTCAAGTCTATGGGCAAGGATTTCGTAGAGTCCAGTTCAAAACTGGAGCTCCTACAGACTGTTACCTGGGACATAGAATCCAATGGGCATGAGCGTAAAGCTTCTATGGATGCCTATGATGCTGCCTCCAGGGCAGCCACCTCTGGCATCTGTATCAGAAGGCACTCTTGGCTTAGAACATCAGGATTCTCCACTGATGCGCAACAGCAGGTCATGCATGTTCCCTTTGATGGTACTTATCTGTTTTGCCTGTAAATGGAGCAAGTACTAGAGGCCGTTCAGAAGACCAGGACTGCCATTAGAACAGACAGGTTGACTCCTTTAGCTCCCCAGAGGGTCAGGAACCGTCAGTTGTTTCACAACAGGCAATCCTTTTGAGGAAGAGGCTGAAAAGTCACAGGCAGGCACCAGTCTACTCAGCTGCAAAAGAAAATGCAGCAGAAGGTGCAAGGGCTGAATTCGTCCAGCACCACCCTCTGAGACGTTTGCCCAGGTCTCACCTCAGTTGCCTGAGTTGGACCTGTCCACGGCGGTGGGTGGTTGTCTTACTCAGTCCTACAGTCAATGGAAGTCTATCACAAGAGACAGATGGGTCCTCTGGATTATCTGAGAGGGGTATTCTTTCAACTTTCTGGAGATTCCCCCTGACCTTCCACCCAAAGGTCAGCACTGTCTCTCCACCACACAGTCATACCTTCTCATGTCAGAGATTCAAGGCCTCCTTTGAAACAGAGCAGTGGAAGTAGTTCCCTGGGAGGAACAAATCATGGAATTCTACTCCCATTACTTTCTGGTTTCAAAGAAGACGGGCGGCAGCATGTGCCCCATTCTCGACCTCAGAAAGCTGAACACTTTTTTTTTCCGGAAGAAGTTTATGATGGTCTGCTTGGGCACACTCCTGGTACTTTTTCAGCAATACAACTGGCTGGTATACTTGGATATGCAAGACACCTACCAGCACATTAATAAATAATAATAATAATAATAAACTTTATTTGTAAAGTACAATTCTAAAAGATGTTACAGTCTCTTCGGTGTAGCTTTGTAACCCTGATTTTGTCTTCTCCCACGGGCATGCAGTAACCTGGTTCAGATCCCCACAGACTCTTCCTTAAGACTTTTGTATTTCCCCTGTCTTTACCCAGATTTCCCTGTACAAACCCTTCCTCGATTGGTAGCTTATGGTGACACCCCTTAGCAATAACAGTTTAGTCACAGATTATTATTATATGTCCCACATGCACACACAACATGAAAAATCTCACTCAGGCAGGTTTCTTAAAAACAAATGTTTTTACTAGAATACCTACTACATCATACAGTTACAAATAAAAGTTTTAGAAAATTTGGTCACAGAATAACACAAATAAAAGTGGAAAATATACATGTAAAATGCACTATAACTTATCTAAACTTCTGCCTTAAGTTCGTAGTGAATTGAAATCCAGAAAAGGTAAGTGAAAGTTTGTTTCCTCTGTCCTGGCAGCCACTGGAGCTCAGCAGTTTCTTCTGTGTCTTGTCAGGAGAGTATCAAAAGTATATTCCCATTAGCTTCTGTGTTGCAGGGGGTATATATAGTCCTTGGCAGTCTGAAGAAAAAAAACACCTCTGTTTTATAGCTGGTTGTCTTCTCTTTCGGCCAGTAGGTGTCTCTCTTGCTCTTTCTCAAAATTTTTATTTAGGTTCTCATATCACCACTCCATGGCACTTACAAAAAAAATTAATTAGATTGTGGGAACCTTTCTGACACCTCTTGTCTAACCATTTCTCCTTTTGATCTTAAAGGTTTTAGACAGGACCAGCTTGTGAGTTTTATGACCTTCTTCCTTTGATCAGTTTTACTAGGCAACACTGACCTCCCCTTCTGATTAGCTTGCCAGGAAGTTCCAAACCTGTCATTTTACGATACCCTGCCTTTGAGATATGATTTTCAGCTTCCTGGCTAGTAGCTGTTTTCCTAGGTCACATAGGAATGTCACATATTTTGCAAGACCTTCTCTCTCTTCCTGTGACCTTTCAGGAACACTGGGCATTTTAAACATAAACAATATATAACAAAATATAACACCATATATCTGTACATCTGACTGACAGTGGCATAGGTCACCACATCTTGAACTTATAGTCTTCACCATTCAGTCACACTACTGGGTATTACACCAGAAGTGCTAGGATCCAGTGGGAGCCAAAGGTCTTGAGGATCGTGGTGAGGTAGGACCATGCATGCGCAGCACTGCAAGTCTAGCTCACGCCTGTGTAGACTATATCAGTGTTGACTCACAAACCACCTCAGTTCCTTTTTTAGCAGTATCACATAATAAGAGTGAAATGCAAATGGTTATTCAAAATGGGAGACTCAATTTGAGCACCTGCAAAAAGGACGAGTGCCACATAGTAGCAAGGGGACAATTACAGCGACTGTGGAAAGGGAGTCACACGACATATAATTTAGTCTCGTTTCCCAGTTCCCTCCCCTTTCTGGAGCATACTCCTTTCCCCTGTGTCCACTCCCCCCGGAGCTGGTTAATTTGCCCCCTGCATAAAAACAAATCTGCCCATCGGATACCTGCAGTGAACATTCCAATCCATTGCTGTATGTGCATGGTAGCTGTAGTTGCCATCACCATTATTGTTTTAACTGTTGTTGCGCTCGCTGTTGTGACGCTCACTCTTTTTGCATCACCCAAATGACATGGAATCTTTTTTACCGGCCATCAAGGGCACTTCAGTGACAACGTTGCTTGCCTGCCGTGAGTCAGATCTTCACATCTATACCACAGCAGCTATAGTTGTTCAGTTTCAGTTAGTATTCATTGTTATAGTTGTTTTAGTTTAATTAAAAAAAAAATTTTTTAAGAAGAAAATTCTCTCAGCCTGCTATCGATGGAGTCGACCATGGACAGTATCGAGACTTTGCTAAAAATCTGTTCTGGCAGCTGGGCTGTGTCTGGTCTGTCACTTTTTTTGGATGGGGGGGCTGACGATGGGCAGTCCGGGTGCTTGGGTGGAGGAACATTACTCCCATAAGCACAAAAAGAATCGGTTCTGTTCCCAGTCTTGATTGGGGACCCATCGCTGCTTGGCCTCGAGTTCTTTTTCTTCCTGATGGAAGAGGAAGAAGTGAAACTGATTGAGGTCACCCTCTGGTATGTCTGTGAGGGAGTCTTTGGTAGTGGAGAGCAGTAAGCCTGGTCTGACCCTGCCTGGGTCTCTGGTGGCCTCCATTTTTTAATAGCCAGGACTCCCAACACAGGAGCCCCTCTCTGCATTCCAATGTGGTTTCTGGTGATCAGTTTCATCACTGAGCCACTCTTATGGAGCAGTGAGTACAGTGTCTGTCTCAGATGCCCTTGTTGGAGGGCCCAGTTCTGGACCGTGGCCAGGACATTTGTAACAGGTTGGATGGTTGATGTCATTGAAGGAGATCATTCCCTCCCTGGTATCAGTGCCACCAGTACTGGTTCCATGTGCCTTCCCCCCTCTCTATGTTTCATTGCAGGGGGTGGCACAGGTGCCACTCCCCCCAGGTCTGGTAAGGGTTCGACTGCTTCGGTGCTGTGTTCAATGTCAGGCCCTTCGGTGCCACATTCAGTGCCGGGTTCCTCAGTGCCGCATGTGGCGTTGGACTCATTGTCACGTTCAGTGCTGGGCCGTTCAGTACCACGTGCTTCTGCCTTTACAGAAGTGGAACTGGAGCAGGATGAGTCTAATCCTGACTTGATTTTCTCTGACGATATTGAGGATGGCTCAGTCTATGGCTTGGAAGGAAAGCCTTGTAGCTCTGCTGGATCTGTGGTCAAGGATCTTTCCTTCTAATCCTTACTAAAGAACATGGGATCAACCCTGGCCCTACAGACTTCCTCACTAGACCCAGGTAGGCTTTTTATGCCTTGAGTTTCTACATGTCCCTAACATTTCTGTGAACCTTACACTTTCTGTGCCCCCCTCTTTTGAAACCTTGTCACAAGCAGCATGCTACAAGCTGGCCCTAATGCCTTCTGTGGCCAAGGTCATACATAGGAAGTATGTTCTACCCAAGGACAGGCCCCTTTTAGCATCCCAGCCAGTTGCAGATGCTCTGGTCATTCTTGCTGAGAATAATAAGGCAGTCTTCCCTGAGGAGACTTCAGCACACTCTATCAATAAAGAATCCCAAAAGATTGACACCTTTGGGAAGTGGGCTTTTGCTGTCACAACTTTGGGGATGCATATTGCCAGTTATCAGGACAATTACTCTCAGTACGAGTACATCCTTTGGAAATCTCTTAACTCAATGGTCAAGAACCTTCTGGAGTAGGATGCTAACACAGAGTTTCCCCAAATCATCATCGGGGCATAGAGTCCAATAATCACAACTGAAGGCATCTATGGATGCCTATGACACCACAGCTAGGGCGGCTGCCACTGCAACCTATATCAGGTGGCTCTTCTGGCTTAGAACATCGGGTTTCTCACCTGATGGTTTTAAATGTCCTCTTTGATCTCAAGTTGAGCAAGTGCTAGAGACTGCCCAGAAAACAAAGACTGCCATTAAGACAGCCAGGCTGATTCCTCCACCTCCATAGAGGGGCAAGAACCATCAGTTTTTTCACAACAGGCAGTCCTTTTTTTTATCAATACTTTATTTATTGCTCCTCCTGCAGGGCAACCTGCTGACATCCAGCCACCGCCTTCCACTGCCCGGGAGTCAACAGGGTCACTTACGTATCGGATCTGGTGCAGCCGCTTCTGTACCTGTGGAGGGGCCCCCCCTTAAGCCCCCCTCACCAGACTGGGACCAAACACGCAGTGCGATTCCACAGCAGGCCCCCCAAGCAGTGTTAAGTGGGGCCATCCAGCTGCTCAGTCACCCCGCTACATTTTCCTCCTGGTAGTGCCTGTGGAGTGCAGATGTGCCATGATGCCAGAGGCACAATGTGCCGATGTCCACTGCACTGCAACTCCGAGTACACCACTCTATACAGTGTACCAGATTTCTACCAGGGGCCACTGCAGAGCAGTGGAAACCCTAACCCTTCCAGGGATAGCAGAGCAGTCCTCCAGATGCTTAATCCTATCCCACCCTGCTGACCCCTGACAGCCCAGGCATGTTCCCAAACCTGGGTCACCAGCGTGGCACAAGGTGTGGCATCCAGTGCCTCAACCCTAACACCACTGGGCTAGCATAACAGACAGTCCTTTTGAGGTAGAAGCCAAGGAGCCATTGACAGAAACCAGCCTCTTCAGTCACAAAAGAAAATGCAACACAAGGCACAGGGCCCGAAAGTGCCCAGTGCCACCCTCTGAATTTCTGGCTCGAGTCCCACCTCAAGTGTCCTAGGGGTCAATTCGGGGTGGTGGGGGGTTGACTGACTCAGTTTTACAACCAGTGGAAGTCTATTACCTTGGACAAGTGGGTCCTCAGGATTGTTTGGGAGGGATACTCTCTCAATTTTGCAGAGATGCCTTTGGCACTTCCACCCAAGTGACAACACAGTCTGTCACCCACTCAGTCAGATCTCCTCACTTCTGAGATACAGGGCCTTCTCAGAAACAGAGCAGTAGAAATTATTCCTTAGGCAGAAAGGAACACAGCTTTCTACTTCCATTACTTTCTGGTTTCAAAGAAAATGGGTGGCATGCACCCCATTCTCGACCTCAGAAAGTTAAAAAAGTATCTGTTCTGGGAGAAGTTCAAGGTGATCTCCTTGGGGACCTTACTACCACTCCTCCATCAGTACAACTGGCTGGCTTCCCTAGATATGCAGGATGCTTAGCAGCACATCCCTGTACACCTAGGTCACCACAAGTATCTCCAATTCGTGGCCTTGGGTCAACATTATCAGTTCAGAGTCCTGCCCTTTGAGCTGTCCTCTGTAACTTGAGTCTTTGCAAAGTGTTTCACAGTTCTTGCAGCACACACCCAAAAGCTCGGCATCCAAGTCTTTCCTTACCTGGACAATTGACTTCTAGCAAGTCTGTCCAAACAAGAGACATGCAGGAGGTAGTCTCCATGACTTCTCAGTTCCTCACCTCCATGGGAGTTCTTCTGAATCTGGAAAAATCCCAGCTTCAACCCTCTCAACAGCTCCTCTTCATAGGAGTCCTCCTGGATACCTCCAGGGCAAGGGCTTTTCTTCCAGAGGATAGGAGGAATTACATTTTCCAGATGGCTTACTACATCAGGGAGAACACTTCTGTGAGAGCTCTTTCAGTGCAGTGGATGTTAGGCCTCATGGCCTTGTCCATGCTCACAGTACCTCTAGCCCAGCTGCACATGAGGACCACCCAGCGGATGCTCAGCACACAGTTGTCACTGATCACACATCTGCAGTCCTACTATACCAAGGTGACAGAACCTCTGATGAGGTCACTGGCATGGTGGGTTCAGGAGGACAAGCTTCTGCAGGGTCTACCCTTTGCCCTACCAGAGTCTCAGATCACCATCACTGTGGACACATCTCTGATCACTTGGGGAGCCCACTCCCAAGAACTCCGCACTCAAGGGGTGTGGTGAGGGCAGTCCTCTATGCTGTCAGAGCCTTGAAGGATGTTGTCTGCCGCTAGGTCATTCTGCTTCAGACAGACAATAAGGCAGCTATGTACTACATCAACAAGTAGGGTGGGCGCACTCCTACCCTCGCTGCAGGGAAACCATGAGGGTATGGGAGTGGTGCCTCGAACACAATGCTCTGATTCTGGCAGCCTACCTGCCAGGGACTCAGAACAACCTGGTGGATCACCTCAGCAGGACAGAGGCAGATCCACATGAATGGTCAATCGCTTTTCAACTAGTGGGGCAGTCCA
Organism: Neoceratodus forsteri; assembly: GCA_016271365.2. NCBI lineage: Eukaryota > Metazoa > Chordata > Ceratodontiformes > Ceratodontidae > Neoceratodus > Neoceratodus forsteri. The sequence goes on along the minus strand of CM057454.1, from coordinate 717,140,399 downwards.
GACATGGACTATTTTGCATCCCCACTCAATGCAAAACTGCCTCTGTTCTACTTCAGAAATTCAGAGCCTGGCATTTTCTATCAAGGTGCATTCAGACTGCGGTGGACAAGAAGATTTTTGTATGCATTTCTACCTCTTCCATTAGTCCAGAGGGTGCTGCGCTGATTGGAGGCACAGGAGAGCAGGATAATTTTAATTGCCCCATATTGGCCTCGACAGATATGGTTCCCCTTGATCAACAGATTGTTAGAGGTCCTTCCGAGGCAACTGCTTCTGTGAATGAACCTCCTGACACAGGGACCCCTGGTCCATCCGAACCTGCATTCCCTTCAGCTCCATGCCTGGCTCCTGGTGAGACAGAAGTGGGTAGATTTAAAGTTTCTCACAGGATCTCCGAGATCCTCTTGGCAGTGTGTAAGCCTTCCACTAGGAAGATTTACACAGCTAAATGGAAGAGCCTCTTGATTTGGTGTACTAAGTCCTATTTGGAACCATTCCATTGCCCACCAAATAAGGTGTTGGAGTACCTCTTAGACCTGTTAAATGCCAAACTGCAGTACTCGACAGTAAAGGTACACCTCTGCACAATCTCTGCCTATCACGAGCCAGTTCAGCATATGATACTGGCCCAGTTACCTTTGGTAAAGAGGTTTCTCAAGGGAATTCTTCACACACAGCACCTGGTCAGAAAACCGGTAGCAGCGTGGGATATTAACCTCAAGCTAGACATGCTCACTCATAAATCCTTTGAGCCTCTAGCCATGTGTGACTTGAAGTTTCTAACCTGGAAGACCGCCTTTCTGGTGGCCATCACTTCTGCTGTTAGGGTCTCTGAGATACATGCTTTGGTCACAGACCCTCCATATGCTGTCTTTCACAAGGACAAGGTGGTACTTCTTACTCACCCTAAGTTCTTAACCAAAGTGGTTTCAGACTTTCACCTCAATCAGCCCTTGGTTCTCCCTACTTATTTTGTCAACTTCCAGAATGAATGACAGTGCACCCTTCACTCGCTGGACATCAGGAGAGCTCTATGATTCTGCTTTGATAGACTAGGGGATATCTGTAAAGCTAAGCAGCTGTTTCTGTCATTCAACGTGGCCTGGCTGCCCCAGCCAGTTGCCACTAGATGCATTTCTGCTTGGATAGTGGCATGTCTTCGCAATTGCTACTCTTTTTTTTTTTCTATTTATTCTTTTTCCACCGAGCTGCCTGCCGCCTGATATTCATATCAGCCCGGTCACGGGCCGCTGGCTTTTGCAACCCCAAAATGGCCACGAACCCTCTGATACCCCGTGGCTTACCCCCCATGGTGGGGCTGTGGCACTTCGCCGTGCATGCCGCAGGGTTTGGAATAGGTCAGAGGGCTGGCCTGGGAAGCATATCAAAGCCGCGGTGAGCTTCATTCATGGCGGCAGGCAGTTTTCCCCTTTTTCCGTTTTTCTGGGGAGGCGGGGTCGTGCAATGATGCTGGCGTCTGCCCCGCCTCCAATGCATTTCCGAGTGCTGGCAGCTGTGCGACTCCTGGCCTCCACCAGGGGTCAGCAAAGCTCCGGACACTTCCCCTCCCACCCCCCGGAGAAGGAGAGCAGTCCCTAGGAAGCTCCATCCTTCTCCCCCCAGCCGGTCCTCCAGCGACCCTGGTCCATTCCCCAACCTGGGTCACTGGCGTCAAGATGCGGAAATCTAACTGCTGCACCAACGGCCATGCAATTGCTACTCTATGGCGCAGGTCAAGTTGGAAGGCCAAATGCGCACCCACTCTTCCAGAGTGTTAGCAGCATCTGAGGCAGAAATCCATTCTGTACCCATTATGGACATTTGTAAAGCAGCTACTTGAAGCTTGGTGCATACCTTTGTGAAGCACTATGCTCTAGATGTCCATGCCAGACCACACACTTCCTTTGGCATGGCAGTCCTTAATGGAATTCTGTCCTGGGTGAGCTCTGTCTTCTGCCACCCTGCTCGGGGGATTGGTTCTTAGCTTGGTACTCACACAATAGTGTGAATGAATGATAATGACTTTAAGTCCTGGAAGATATGAAAATTACCTACCTATCATAATTCATGATTTTCTTGGACAAGTCTTCATCATTCATTCATTCACACGCCCACCCACCATGCCCCGAGCTCACTAATTATGTTTTTTGTTCTTAACTCCCTCATTGTTTGGGCTGTAAAGACTTTGTTTCTTGACCCTTCTTATATGGGTCAACCCATCTATCTTATGCCCAGGTTAGGTTTGGTGTTTCGAAAATTTAGTTTACGCTGCACCTCCTTGGTCAAAAAGGGACTGAGATGATTGGATGGTCAACGCCAAGATAGCCTACACAGGCATGATCTAGACTTGCTGTGCCACGCATACGTGGTCCTACCTCGACGCTAACCCTCCTGAAGATTTTTGGCTCCTGCCATGTCCTATTGTCTCCGGCGTTGTACCCAAAAGTGTGAATAAATGGTGAAGACGTGTCCAAAAAGATCAAGAATTATGGTAGGTACGTAATTTCATTTCTCGCTGCATACCTCTGAAAGCTTGGCATCCAAGTCTTTCCATACCTAGATGATTGGCCTCTGGCAGGCCCATCAAGACAAGAGATACAGGAAGCAGTCTCCACATCATCTCAGTTCCTCACCTCCATGAGGGTTCCGCTGGACCTGAAGAAGTCTCACCTTCAAGCCTCTCATCAGCTTTTTTTTATTTTATTTAGATTTTGGATAACACCTTTGAGTCAAGGCTCTTTTACAAAGGTTCCACGTCAGACATTGAGATACAACATAGCAGCAGTGTACATAGGATGAGACAACATAGAGGCAAAATACATACATTGAGACTATGACAACTTTAGCAGCTAGAGGCTTTGTCAAGCACAGGGAGCTAAGGCTACTTAATCAAGATAAGACAGGAAACAATTAGGTAGATTGGAAAAGGAGACTAATTAGAAAACAAGTACAGGCAGAGTAGATGATAAAAGCTAATTACAGTGAGGAGAAGGGACGAATGTTGAGATAGACAAGGTGGAGTGGGAGTGAGGGGGTCAAAGGATGAGAAGGGTGAAGGGAAGGGTGGGACAAGTAAATTGTTGGCATGCGGGTAGGATTTATGACAGCAAGGCCACGGTCAGCAGTCACAGGAGGCAATAGTGACGAGATGTAGGCGAAGATCTTGCTTGAAGGAGATCAGAGAAGTGCTATTTGTAACATTAGGAGGAAGGGAGTTGAACCACACTGGGGCTCTAGATATGAAAGAGCATTGCCCTTCAGAGGTTTGACTGTGGGGGACAGAGAAGTATAGAGAGAGATTGAGCTTCTGGTATGTCATGAACTACCAGGAGAAGCCAGCAAGGCCGAAACTCCAGGGGGTAGTAAGTTCAGCGTGGCCTTTTTGGCAATGATGCAGGTCTGGTACATGAGCCTACGAGATAGTTGTAGCCAGTTAGCTTGTTCATAGAAATTACATGTGTGCAAAAGGTGAGGTGCTGCTGTCTCAGGCGGCAGGCCTTGTTTAGCCCTTTGCGAATATGTCTGAGTGCAGTGTCAGTGGCTGAGCTGTATATCACTAGGCCATAATCAATTGTAGAGGTGACTGAGTTCTGGATTGTGGTCCTTAGTGCTTCAGTCATAAGGCAGCTTCTACATTGGTACAACATTCCAATTCAGGTATTAATTGTTTTGGAAAAGCTGTTTATGTGTTCAGACTAGACTAGGGTGGAACCAAGGGTCACACCCAGGTATTTGAACTGGTGAACTTGCTCAAGTTTCTCTCCAGCATTGTTAACAACATTTAGGCCTGTATTTTTATGTTTGTTGTGTGAGCCATGGAACATCATAGTTTTGGTTTTTTTGTACTTGAGGATGGGTTTGTAGGAGTAAAACCATTTCTCAACTACTGTAAAGCTTGATTGTAGCTATCGCTGAAGATGAGATGGGTCGGAGTGTAATGTAAATATAACAGTGTCATCCACATAAAGAAGAATTCTATCCTGACAGGAGGAGGGGAGATTGTTAAGAAAGATACTGAACAGCAAGGGACCCAGAATTTATCCCTGAGGGACACCAGATTGGACCAGTTGGGGGGTAGAGAGGGTGTCACCAATTTTGACCCGTTGAGTACGATCACTAAGGTAGCTTTGAAACCACCTCATAGCATCAGTAGGGAGTACTAGGCAGGACAGTTCTTCAATCAGTAGCGAGTGGTTGACAGTATCGAACACCTTCATCAAGTTGATGAAAGTGGCACCAGCCAGGTGTCCATGGTCCAAAGTGGTGTGGATATATGAGGCGAGATCAAGGAGGGCGGTGATGGTGCTGTGCCTCTTGTGAAAACCGTGCTGCTCAGGGCATTGAAAGTTTTATTTCTCTAGGCAGTCAGTAAGCTGATCAGCAACTATTCTCTCAAGTGCTTTGGAGAGTGGGGGGAGAATGGAGATGGGACGGTAGTTGCTGGTAGTGGTCTTATCACCGCTTTTGTAGACTGGTGATACCACTGCAGATTTCCATTTTGGGGGGAATTCTGAGAGCAAGAGCTTCTCTTCATAGGAGCCCTCTTGGACACTTCCAAGGTGAGGGTTTTTCTTCCGGAGGAATGACATTCTCCAGATGACTCGCTACATGAGGGAGAACACTCCATACGAGCGCATTCCATGCAGCGAATGTTAGACCTCATAGCCTCGTCCATGTTTACAGTAACTCTAACTCTGCTGCACATCAGGACCACCCAGAGAATGCGCTGCACACAGTGATTGTCAATTACACATCCGTAGTTTTACCCCATCAAAGTGACAGATCCTCTGAGATCCCTTGCATGGTGGATTCAGGAGGACAACCTTCTACAAGGTCTGCCCTTTGCATCATCAGACTTTCAGCTTACTATTACCATGGATGCATCTCTGCTCAGCTGGGGGGGCTCATTACCAAGAGCTCCACACTCAGGTACTGTGGGAATGTGGATCCAAGAGGAGTTTCATCTACACATTGATGTTCTAGAGATCAGTCCTGCATACTGTTCGAGCCCCAGAGGTAGTACTCTCACAAAGTAGTTCTTCAAATAGACAGCAAGGCTGTGATGTACTACATCAACAAACAGGTGGGGCGCACTCCTGTCTCCTGTGCAGGGAAGCCATGAGGGTATGAGAGTGGTGCCTCGAGCACAGCACTGTGATTCAGGCAGTTTACCTGCTAGGAACTCAGAACAATCTGGCAGAACACCTCAGCAAGACAGAGGTGGATCCTCACAAGTGGTTGCTCACAACAGATGTTGTGCAATCGCTCTTTGACAAGTGGGGAAGTGTGGACCTGGACCTTTTTGGGTCCCTGCTCAATGCAAAACTCCCTCTACTCTGCTCTACAAATCCAGAACCTGGCACTTTCTGTCAGAATGCGTTTAGACTGTGGTGGACAAAATGATTTCTGCACGCATTTCGTCTTCGTCCACTAATTCAAAAGATGTTGCTCAGAATAGAGGCACACGGGGGCAAGATGATTCTAATTGCACCATACTGGCCTCAACAGATCTTGTTTCCATTGGTCAACAAGTTGTCAGAGGGTCCTCCGAGGCAACAGCCTTTGTGAACTACCTCTTGACACAGGGACCCCTGGTTCATCACAGCCTGTGCTTCCTTCATCTCCCTGCCTGGCTCCTGAGGAGAAAAGTAGGCAGTTTTAAAGTTTCTCAGAGAATCTCACAGGTCCTCTTGACAACACGTAAGCCTTCCACCAGGAAGACTTACACTGCTAAATGGCAGAGTTTCTCAATTTGGTGTGCTAAGCTCTGTCTAGATCCATTCAAGTGCCCACCAAATAAGGTGTTAGAGTACCTGTTAGACCTTTCAGATGCAGGACTGCTCTATTTGATTGTAAAGCTACACCTCTGTGCACTTTCTGTCTATCATGAGCAAGGCCCCTACAATTCTGCGGCCGCAGAATTTTCACAGAACTTGCAATCTACCGCAGAACTTCTGCGGTGCCGCAGAATTCATTCTTCTTGGTGATTTTTTATTAATATTTCTGTTTATACATAGAATCTGGTTCCCTTCCCCTCTTTCTATATCCAAAACCCCCCCTATATGTTCAGAATGTGATGTTATCATTGCTTTAACATCATACATTAGCTAATGAAATTGCTGCATTCTGCAACAGAAATGAACAGTCACTTATCTACCACAGCTCCCACTGCCAGAGACGGTGGCACAGCACATCATGCATGGTGATATTTGCTCAACCAGCACTACAGCCTAATACAATTTTCAGTCTTACATTGCTTGCACAGAGCCACTTAAACAAAACCTTGTCAATAGCACGGACCTGTTAAATCCATACCTCACTTTGTACAAACCTATTTGTGCCTTTAAGGTATGGAGACACTATCTGAAATGAATAACTGGTAAAATGATTTTAACTGTCTAAATTTTTAAGGAAAAAAGTAATTATGCCCAGAAAACTGGAATATAATAATGTGTAGACCTGTTGAAAGAATGGACGTGTTAAATAAATAATTGCACCGTACGCATTTTTGCCAGGGTTATTGATTACATATTGTCATTGGTTGATAGAATCACCTAAAAGTTATTGAGAAATGTTGTGTGCAGGGACAGCTTTTGGGACAGAGGGTGGCATGTTGTGTTTCCGTGCCGGCAACTCAGGTTCAGAGATTAGCTCTGGGAGCTGGCTGGGCAGCACAAGGATTGGTGGAACACATCACTGCTCGGAGCCTGGGAAGGTATGGTGCAGTGTTCTGTCACATGGTGGACACATTGTGATGGGCGGAGAGCTCTATCTCACAATTGGTTCATGCTGTCATGGCCTGATGATGTTACGAGTGTGTCAGGAAAGCAGGCTGACATGAAAAATTAGTTTTGCAATAACTCCTCTGTTCCATTTCCAATGGGACCCGTGTGAATGAGGATGCAAGTTCATGGAAATTAAAAAAAAATATATATATATAGATATATATACACACACACACACACACACACACACATATATACAGTATCTCTGTTTCTGTCACCATACACACACACGTATATTTGTATGTATGTTACAGAGTGCATATAAATATATAAGTGATACACAGTGGGAACCTCATGAGTGGTGTAGAAAGCACATACAAATATATAAGTGATAGACAGTGGAAACCTCATTAGTGGGATAGATAGCATGCATATAGAAATACCTTATTTATCACATAAGATCCCCTCTGCATACATCATTTATGCAACAGGCTAGAACCTTAAGGGAGAGACATTTGTTTTGCATTTTTAGGCATAAAATTACTTTTATAAGTCTGTTATTTTTTGAACTAGTGTTACTGTGCTTTCCACCATCCTGATTGCTATAACTACTGCCATGAAAGTGAAGTCAGGATGACAAGCTGACACTGTGATGTGGTAGTTTGTTAGTGCTGCAGAACTTCCGCAGAAATTACAAACCATCGCCGCAGAAGTTCTGCGGCAAATGGTAGTATTGCCGCAGAACTTGGTCCCACTGTGCCACAGAAAAGTAGGGGCCCTGATCATGAGCCAGTCCAGAACATGATGCTGGCTCAACTACCGGTGTTCTGGGGGTTCCTCAAGGGCATTCTTCACACGAAGCCGGCCACGTAGAATATTAATTTACCTTTTGAGCCTCTAGCCACGTGCGACTTCAAGTTTCTGACCTGGAAAGCTAACTTTCTGGTGGCCATCACTTCTGCTCGCAGGGTCTCTGAAATACATGCCTTGGTCACAGACCCTCCATATACTGGCTTTCACAAAGACAAGGTGATCCTTCATACTCACCCTAAGTTACTACCAAAAGTGGTTTCGGATTTCCAGCTCAACCAAGCCTTGGTTCTCCCCATTTATTTCTCTAACTTCCAGAATGAGGTAGATTGCACCCTTCATTCTCTGGATGTTAAGAGGGCTCTGAGATTCTACATTGTTATAACAGATGCGATCCGAAAAGACAAGCAACTCTTTGTGTCATTCAGCCTGGCCCGGCTGGGTCAGCCAATATCCATCAGATGAATCTCTGCTTGGATAGTGGCATGCCTTCACCATTGCTACTGTATGGTGCCAGTCAATTTGGAAGACCAGGTGCACTCTCACTCTACTAGAGCGGTAGCGGCATCCTTGGCTGAGATCCGGTCTGTACCCATTATGGAAATTTGCAAAGCGGTTGCTTGAAACTTGGTGCTTACCTTTGTGAAGCACTACACTCTGGATGTCCATGCCAGACAGCATGCTTCCTTTTGCTGGACAATCCTTAATGGAGTTCTATCCTTAGTGAGCTCTGTCTCCTGCTGCCCTGCTCGGGGGGATTGGTTTTTAACTTGGTACTCTAACCCAGCAGTAAGAATAAATGGTGAAGACTTTAAAGTCCAGAAAGATATTAAAATTAAGTACCTACCATAATTCTTGATCTTCTTGGACAAGTCTTCACCATTAATTCAGATGCCCACCCACTATCCCCTGAGTTCATTCAATCTGTTCCTGGTCCTCAATCCCTCATTTGGTTTGGGCTGTGAAGACTTTATTTCTTGACTTTTCTTATATGGGTTAACCAGGCTATCTTATGCCTTTGTTAGATTAGGTTTTCCTAAGTTTGTTTTATGCTGCACCTCCTCAGTCAAAAAGGTACTGAGGCGGTTGGAGGGTCAATGCTGAGATAGCCTACACAGGAGTGAGGCAGTCTCGAAGGTGCCTGCATGCATGGTCCTACCTCAGCGCCTGTCCCTCCTGAAGATGTTTGACTCCTGCGGGGTCCTAGCACCTCTGGCTAGAACCCAGCAGTCTGAATAAATGGTAAGACTTTTCCAACAAGATCAAGAATTACGGTAAGTACATAATTTTTATTTTTGCAACCGATACACTGAGCGTCCGTATAGAAAGCTATTGGGGCACTTTTCCAAATATAACTATGTCCTCTGGACCTGTCCTATGCATCCCAGTATCCCCCTGGCTCTCCTTACTGACTTCTCACATTGCTTACCCACCTTTAGATCATCTGATATGACTACCCCCAAGTCCCATTCCATTTTTGTTGTTGTTAGTACCTCCCCTGCTATTGTGTACTCTTCTCCTGGGTTTTTGTTTCCCAGGTGCATTACTTTGCACTTCTTTGCATTGAATCTAAGTTGCCATATGTCTGACCATTCCTCCAACCTTGCCAAGTCCCTTCTCATCATTTCTACCCCCCTTGTGTATCAGCTCTGTTACAGATCATTGTATCATCTGCAAAGAGGCATACCTTTCCCTCCAGACCATCTGCAATGTCACCTATAAAGATGTTAAAGAGGACTGGACCCAGTACTGAGCCCTGAGGTACTCCACTAGTGACCCTCCTTTCTTCAGAATGTGTTCCACTCACTATTACCTTCTGTGTCCTGTTGTGCAGCCAGTTTGCAACTCAGGCTACCACCCTGGGACCCACTCCCAGGCTGGCTAACTTGATTATTAATCTTTTGTGTGGGACTGTGTCAAATGCCTTGTTAAAGTCTAGGTAGACCATATCCACAGCCCCTCCCTGGTCTATTACTTTGGTCACCCAGTCAAAGAACTCTATTAGATTTGTCTGACATGATCTTTCTGCTGTAAATCCATGCTGCTTTGGGTCCTGTGCCCAGCTGGCCTCTAGGTATTCAACAATTCTTTCTTTCAGAAGTGATTCCATCATTTTCCCTACCACTGAGGTCAAACTTACAGGTCTGTAGTTTCCTGCTTCTGCCTTGCTCCCACTTTCGTGAAGGGGAATCACATCTGCCCTCCTCCAGTCCTCAGGTACCACCCCATCCTCCCATGATTTGTTAAACAGTGTGGTCAGTGGTGTCACTAGGTCCTCCCTTAGTTCTTTTAGGATTCTGGGGTAAATTCCATCAGGCCCCATTGCTTTGTCCACCTTGAGTTTTAGGAGTTCTTTTCGGACTCTTTCTTCTGTAAATGGACTGGTGTCAACCCCCCTACCCAGAGTGTTTCTATTGTCTGGTTTAGGTAACTCCTCCTCATCTTCTTTTGTGAATACTTGAGCAAAGTATTCATTCAGTATCTCTGCCTTTTCACTGTCTCCCTCTGCCCACCTCCCCTCTCCCTTATTAATCTTCACTATTCCTCACTTAACCTTTCTATGCTCCTTAATGTACAGTACCTATAAAAGGTTTTATCCCCCTTCTTAACTGACTTGGCTATTTTTTCCTCAGTTTGGGCTTTTGCTATTCTGACTGCCTTCCCCACTTCTTTCTGCTTTAATTGATACAGTTCCATGTCACGCTCCTTCTGTGATGCCTTATACTTTTTGAATGCAGCATTTTTCTCCTTAACCTTCCCTGCCACCTCTTTTGAGAACCATAGTGGTTTTTTACTCTGCTTTGTTTTCTTTATCTGTTTCACACAAAGGCTTGTTGCCTCTATGATGGCAGTTTTGATTTTTCTCCATTGTTCTTCCACCTCCTTTTTGGCCATTTGCTAGTGTATTCTCAGGTATTCACCACTTTTGCCAAAGTCAGCCCTTCTAAAGTCCAGTATGCTTGTTTTATATGGCTTGTCTCCATGGTTGTGCTTATTGTGAAGCACACTGTGCAGTGGTCACTTGTTCCCAGATGTCTACTGACTTCTAAATTTGTGATCCACTCTCCATTTGAGAGTACCAAGTCTAGTATTGCTTCCTCCTGAGTGGGTTCCAACACTAGCTGTCTAAGGCCTGCCCTCTGCAGGGCATCGAGAATGACCCTGCTCTTAGATGTGGCTGCAGTACATGTCATCCGGTTAACATCTGGCATATTCACATCCCTCATCAACAGTATCTCCCCTTTTTCAGCCATTTTGAGAATGTCCTCTATCATTTTCTTGTCCATTTCCTCCCCTTGAGATGGGGGTCTGTATACAACCCCTGTGTGGACTGTGATGCCATTCCCTGTCTCCAAGGTGACCTAGAGTGCCTCTTGTCCTCCCCTTTACTTTTTAGTTCTGTAGCTTTGATCCCTTCCCTTATGTATAGAGCTACTCCACCTCCTCTTTTCCCCTCCCTGTCCCTTCTGTAGACTGTGTACCCCAGTATGTTGACATTCCAGTCATGGTTCCCCATGTACCATGTTTCTGTGACTGCCACAATATCCAAGTGTTCATCTTCCATCAAGGCTACTAGCTCAGGAATCTTGTTTCCCAGACTATGGGCATTGGTACTCATTGCCCTCCATTTAATGTTGGCTTTATCCCTTTTCCCCCATGTCTGCTCTTTTTGCCCTTGTCTATTTTTCCATTTACCCCTGTTCTGCCCTCTGTTGAGCACTGTACCTCAACGTTTACCTTACTACCATCATGTTTTGTGGGGGGAGGCTTGAAATTTCCTGCCTCTTATTAGCACCTCCCCCCATGGCTAGTTTAAAAGCTTGCCAAGGAAGCATTTAAACCTGTCACTTAGGATCTTGGTTCCCTTCATGGACAGATGTAGACCATCATGTCAGTATAAACCTTCATCTCTCCAGGTGTACCCCCAGTCCCCAATGAAGCCAAAGCCCTGTGCTCTGCACCAGTTTTGCAACCATTCATTAAATGGCATGGTATGTAGAACCCTAGCCTCACCCCTGCCATAGACTGGCAACACCTCTGAGAAGGTAACCATGCTTGCTACCTGTCTGAGGCCCCTCCCCAACTCCACAATTTCATCCTGCACTGCACCGATCCCATGCCTAGCTAGGTAATTTGTCCCAAGGTGGACAATGATATCTAGTTTCCTCTCCTGTGATGCTACTTCTGCAATCCTGAGGATTTGCTTCTTGTCCCTCCAAGCCATGGCACCAGGCAGGCACCTTATTTCCCTCTCCTCTCCCTTCCCCAGGTCTACCCCTCTAACAACTGAGTCCCCTATCAGAAGCTGTTTCCTTCCCCTGTGGTGTCCCTTGCCACCCTTCTGTGGGTCTCCTGTGGGTGTCCTCAGCATTCTTCTTGGTCTCCACTGAGGGTGCCATCATAGAGGAACCTTGCTCTGCCAGACTGGCATATGGTTTGTGTAGAGGTACAACTAGGGGCTTCAGCCTCTGTTCCACCACATTCGCACCTCCCAGAACCCACTGTGGTCCAACTGCTCTTCATACGTGGCAGTGGTGCTCTTTGGGTGGGGGAGGCCTCCTTAGTCATTGCCAGTTCAGCCTGGAGGTGGGCAACCTCCTCCCTCAGAGCTGACAGTTGTCTGCAGATAGGACAGCAACACAGTTTCCAGAATGTCTCCCAGAAAACTGCTGCCCCACAACCAGTGCATTGCACCACTCCCCACATGTCCCTCTCCCTTATAATATACAATATGTAATATATATATATATATATTTTTTTTTTCTTCCTTTCTGTGGTGTGTTCTTACCCTTTATGCACTGTGCTGGGTTATTAAGAATATGACAGTTCTGCCCCAAGACCTGTTGAGGAAGTGATGTAAGAACCTTGGCTATAAAGGAAACGTCATGCCTGGGGGGAGTGGGTGGGGAAGGGTGGTGGGTAGTCCACAACCACTGGTGACTGTTAGAAACAATCAAATACACTACTGCTCCACCACCCTGGTGAGTTTTGCCCTTTATAGTAATTCAGCTAACCTCCAGTAACTGATTTGTCAACTATTTAAAAGTAATTTGATGCAAACTGTTACAGAATACTAGTAGACAGTCCAGTTACCCACAAAGGAAAATCAAATATCCAGTTATTTCAACCCTTCTGAAGTTGCTCACAAGATAAGTAGTTTTGAAAAACCCCTTCCTGATTCAAAAACGAAAATAATTAAACACAAAGCAATACCAATGTAAGACTGTAAAGTAAGGAAAACTTCCCTCAGATGTAAGTAAGAGAGATCTGTTGCAGATTTCTAATCCAATATAGTATATCCCATGCAGCTTCTCAGTTGTTTCAAAGCACACCCTGTTACATCACTTGAAGAGATGGGCTTCTGTCTGAAACAGGATCACACCAGTAGTTTATAGTAATTGATCAATGCTGGAATGCTCCTCCACCCAAAACAATTGGCTATGATGCAAGGTCTCCCTGACTAGCGAAGACAATTTCCCCCACCTGAGGCTGTGTCTGGCATCAAATTACAAACTGCAGCCTTTGCTATTCAAAGTACACAGCCACTGCCAGTAAATTATTTCCAAATATATTGATGCCAACTGTCACAGAATACTAGTAGACAGTCCAGTTACCCACGAAGGAAAATCAAATATGCAGTTATTTCAACCCTTCTGAAGTTGCTCACAAGATAAGTAGTTTTGAAAACCCCCTTCCTGATTTAAAAATGAAAATAATTAAACACAAAGCAATACCAATGTAAGACTGTAAAGTAAGGAAAACGTCCCTCAGATGTAAGTAAGAGAGATCTGTTGCAGATTTCTAGCCCAGTATAAAATATTCCATGCAGCTTCTCAGTTGTTTCAAAGCACACCCTGTTACACCATTTGAAGAGATGGCATTAAGGGGAATGGGGCAGGAATCAGGGGTTGAGGAACAGTGTTTGAAGAGATGGCATTAAGGGGAATGGGGCAGGAATCAGGGGTTGAGGAACAGTTGGCAGTATTTAAAATGGGGATTACAAGAGCAACAGCATTATGCATTAAGCAGGTTAGCAAGAGGAAAAGGAAGAGGAGACCATTATGGTTTTCCAAAGAGGTAGCAAAGAAAGTGAAAGCCAAAAAGATTGCATTCAGACAATACAAAAAGACACAGGCAGAAGGGGATAGGGAGAAGTACCAGGAGAAGCAAAGGGAGGCAGGAGGTCAGTAAGGAAGCCAAAGCTCAGACAGAAGAACACATTGCAAAATCAGTGGGTAGAGGGACAAACCTTTACAGGTACATAAGGAAAAAGAAAGACAAAGGGAGGGATAGTGAGACTGAAGGAGGAGGATGGGAGCCGCGTGAAGGATGACAACAGTAAAGCTGACATATTGAACAGGTATTTCTGCTCAGTCTTTACTGAGGAAGAGGAGGGAATAGATCTGAAGGGAGTACAAGGGGTGAGAAAGGTGCAGAAATGGACACAAGTCCCTTTACACGAGAAACGGTCCTGAAGGAACTGGAAGTAATAAGAGTTGATAAAGCAATGGGCCAGATGGGTGCACCCAGGGTCCATAAAGAACTAAGAGAGGTGGGGATGAACCTCTGGCTATCCTGTTTAGCCAATCACTGGAAACAGGGAGGTACCCAAAGACTGGAGGACAGCAGATGTAGTCCCTTATACAAAAGTGGGAACAAAGAGGAAGGGAACTACAGACCAGTCAGCCTCACCTCAGTAGTGGGGGAAGACTGGAAGCACTACTGAAGGAGAGATTGGTGGAACATCTGGTTATCAATGGACCACAGGACCCAAAGCAGCACAGTTTCACCAGGGAGGCTGCGTCAGACCAGCCTCATTGAATTTTTGACTGGGTGACTAGGGAGGTGGATCAGGGAGGGCAGTGGACATGGCTTATCTGGACTTCAGCAAGGCCTTTGACACTGTGCCACATAGAAGACTATTACACAAACTGGGGAATATGGGTGTGGGCAGGACAGTAGTGTGGTGGGTAGGTAACTGGCTGGGTGGCAGGACACAGAGGGTGGTGGTAAATGGCTGTCACTCCACAGAGGGATGAGTGACCAGCAGGGTACCACAGGGATCAGTGCTGGGACCGGTCCTATTCAACATTTTCATCAGTGACATTGCGCAGGACCTAGAAGGCAGACTTTCACTGTTCGCTGATGACACAAAGCTCTGTAACCGAGTAGATACACCAGAGGGTATAGACAGAATGAGGAGGGACCTGCAGAAACTTGAAGAATAGTCAGGGGTTTGGCAGTTGAAATTCAATGCAAAGAAGTGCAAGATAATGCATATGGGGCACAAAAACCCTGGCACAATATATCAGTTGGGGGGTGAGGATATAGCATGCACCAAGCAGGAAAGGAATCTTGGGGTTATCATCTCTGATGACCTCAAGGTAGGAAAACAGTGTGACAAGGCAGCAGGTAAAGCAAATAGGATGCTGGGATGCATAGGCAGGGGCATCACCAGCAGGAAAAGGGAGGTCATAATTCCACTATACAAGACACTAGTGAGGCCCCACCTGAGTACATTGTACAGTTCTGGAGACCTTACCTATGTAAGGACATAGACAGGGTAGAGAAGGTTCAGAGGAGGGCAACAAAGATGGTACATGGATTGCATCAGAAGTCCTATGAGGACAGGTTGAAGGAACTGAATATGCACTCCCTGGAGGAAAGGAGGGAGAGAGGGGACATGATAGAGACATACAAGTATCTTACAGGGAGGTACAGGGTGCAGGAATATACTATTTTTAAGTGAAAAAGATGTTCCAGAACTAGAGGGCATGGGATGAAGTTGGAGGGAGGACGATTCAAAGGAAACGTGAGGAAGAATTTCTTCACAGAACAGGTGGTGGACAAGTGGAACACCCTGCCAGAGGAAGTGGTGGGGGCTGAAACAATCACAGGATTTAAGAATGCATGGGATAGACACAAAGGAATTCTGGAGGTCAGGGGTAAGGGGAAACAGACTTCTAGGAAAACATAAACTGAACTTACAAGCTCAAATGGGCAGACTGGGTGGGCCAGAGGCCCTTATCTCCTGACACTGTCTATGTATCTATGTATCTATGTATCTATGAGTTCCAAATAGCTTTTTGAAATAATTTCAACTTTATAACTATATAGATTTTTAAACAAAGGGATCTCCCTATCAGTTAACATTTCCACATAATGATTCACATATATTTTTATACCAGCAGATATGCAAGAGGGATGAAGCCAGGCAGAAACAGCAAGTGAAGGCAGCGAGCTAGCGAGAGGCGGAGAATCATGAGACTGTCTGAGTGATCAGTTCCTAGGTCTCACAGGAAAAGCTGGTTGCGCAACCAGACAGATGAGATAGAAAAGGAGAGGATAGAACTGGTCATTGCATTTAAACTCTTTCTGCATAACAAATGGGACAGGGTCTTATTCAACCCTGTCATATACCCCCCTCTTTAAGAGGGAACCTGTTTTACAAAAACAGGTTTCCAAAACTTTCTTTTAATTATTTTCCAGCATTAGATTACAACTTTTCCAGTTCAGTGCATATGCAGCATAACGAACAGAGAGATTTCAACTCACATTTTTTCAACCTTCAGAATTCTCATTTCCTGATCCATAACTGGACAGAAAATCAGCATTGACATTCTCTTTCCCCAGATCTGTTTATCACGTAAAATTGAAATGGTTGCAGTGCCAGGTATCACCACGTGATTCTAGAATTTGTATCCTTCATTTGGTTAAGCCAACAGAGAGGACTGTGATCTGTTACAAGTACAAAGTCAGCTCCTAGTAAATAAAACTTAAGGGACTCTATGGCCCACTTTGCCGCAAGGCATTCTTTTTCAATGGGGGAGTAACTTTTCTTTCTGTCATGCAATTTCCTGCTTATGTATAGAATAGGATGTTCTTTCCAATCTATATGTTGACTCAAGACGGCACCTATGCCTACCTCTGATGCATCTGTCTGTAACAAAAATGGTTTCTCAGAGTCTGGGCTTCTTAAAACGGACTGAACATAATGCAGCCTTAACAGCCCGAAAAGCTTCATCACACTCTGGGGCCCATTTCTCATTATTTGGGATCCGTTTCTTTGTGAGTTCAGTGAAGAGAGTAGCTAACTCGGCAAAGTTGGGAACAAATCTCCGTTAATAACTGTCCAGCCCTAAAAATGACCTGACATGTTTCTTGGTTTTGGGGACAGGGCTGTTAGCTACAGCTTCTATCTTAGAAACCTCTGGCTTGACTTCTCCATTTCCCAAAACATAGCCCAAATATCTGGTTTCCTGCATGCCCAGTTCATATTTGGTAGGATTAATTTTCAGACCTGCCTTTTTGATCGATTGGATAACTGCTTGTAGGTGTTCCCGGTGGCTTTTCCAATCTGGACTGTACACCATGACTTCATCCAGGTACACAGCACAATAACCAGTGTTAGGGGATAAAATTACATCCATGTACTGCTGGAATGTAATGGGTTCACCATGTAAACCAAATGGCGTGGTGGTGAACTGATGGAATCCAACAAGAGTGGCAAATGCAGTTTTGTCTCTGGATTCTTTAGCTAGGGGGATTTGCCAGTAACCCTTGGTGAGATCAAGGTACTGATATACTTGGTACGCCCCAGTCTGTCCACCAAATCATCTATTCTGGGCATAGGATAACTGTCAAATTCTGACACTTGATTAAGTTTGCTAAAATCAAGGCAGATTCTTACACCCTCTTCTTTTTTGTTTATAATCACCATTGGTAATGATCAAACACTTCTTGACTCTTCTATGATACCCAGTTCTTTCATTGTTTTGTATTTTCTTAACCACGTCTGCTTTTTATGCTCTGGTAATCTGTATATCTTTTGTCTAATAGGGCGAGCATTCCTTGTCACTATTATGTGCTCGATCCCTTTTGCTCGGCTTGGAACTGTGGTAAAAGTACTGTTAAAAGTCTTCAGCAAGTTACAAATGTCTGCAGTTTGTTTGCAAGTTAAGGAAAGATTCCCCTTTACAGCATCAGCGGTTACAGTATGTTTCCGTCTATCATAAGCTACATCAACATCTTCTTTATCAGTTTGTGGTAAAACTAGCAAAGCACCTTTTGGTGTTTTTTCAATTTGGCTTCAACAGCTGACAACCTTTTATTGCTTTTGTCACCTGTGGCTTGAATCTTAGTCACCATTGCTAAGATTTGGGACGTCAGGAGCTCCGGAATCACCACACTGCTCAATGCTGTAGGCCCGTGGTGTCCCAAGGAGCTAGAAGAGGAAAGATAGGCATCAAGATTCTGAGATGCATGCCTTGCATCTTTTTTTGGGCTCATTGTAGTCCTCAGACATTCTGATACAAGATTGGTGTTTTGGCGGTCAAAACTGATAGATTTATAATAGTAGTAGCCCAATTTGAAAGTTTGTCCATGGAGCTGTTATTGTTTTGCTGCAGCCATAATGCTGCTCCAGAGCACCCCCTTAACAAACCTTTTCAACGTGTGTTTTAGGGTTTGACTCAAACGCTCAACAAGACCATCTGTCAGAGAGTGATAAGGGGAGGTTCTTATGGCAGTGATACCTTGTAGTTGGTACAGCTCCTTCAGTAATGCAGCACCATAATTACTACCCTGATCGATAAATAATCTCTTTAGGTAGGCCCACCCTGCTGAAAATGTTGGCATGCTCTGCTGCCTCTTTTGGGGCTGTGACAGTACACATAGGAACTGACCCTGGGAATCGAGTAGCATAGTCACATACTACTAAGATGAACTGATTACCTTTTTTTACTTTTGTTTAAGGGGCTAACCACATCCATTGCAATTCTCTCAAAAGGCACATCTATCACGGGTAAGAACACCAGGGGCACCTTGTCTTTTTTAGTCATTGGGGCTACTTTCTGACACTCAGCACAAGAACTGCAATAGGTTGCAACATCTTCATGCATTCCAGGCCACTAAAGTATGTGCAACAATTTGGCAAAGGTGTGATCCCTCCCCAAATGATCAGCCATAGGACTATCATGTGCTATCTGTAACAACTCAGATCTATACTTTTGTAGTATAACCAATTGTTCTATCTGGTCCTGTTTCTGAGGCTTAACCCAAACTCTGTACAGTAACTCATTGCATTTTTAAACAGGTTCACCTTGTTTTGGTTTCACCCCAACTGCTTAAAATGAGATGAGGCATTATTTCACAGAGAGAGTGGCGTTGAAGTGGAACACCCCACCAGAGAGGGTGATGGCATGCAAAACTGTGGGCAGCTTTAAAAGGGCATGGGACACAGAACAGGGGAGTGTACATGTTGGTGAGGCTGAGAATGGCCGAGAGCAGACGAAATGGGAGGGGGGTTGCGGCAGCTGCAACTTAGGGGCACTAGCTGCACACTCAAGCAGACGTTGATAGACCAGGAGGTCTGTTTCTGCTGTCACATTTGTGTGTTCGTATGCACGTAAAATAACCCTGGAGAGAAACATTGTTAGCTTGTTCTGAAAGAAAATCACAATCAGCGATTAGTTTAGTTTCAGCATTTTCATATGTTAACCCCTTATGTCCATCAGTCCTTTGTTGCCACTATTTATTTAGGTGACGTCTTTCTTTCTTGGACTTCCAGATCTTGGAGCTGTGCTCAAACAAGTCGGAATTAAAATCAACAAAAGAAAGAGTCCCCACTATCTGAGATTTTTTTTGCCTGAGCTCTCATCACCACAGCTGCTGAAACATCAGGATTTACTCCCTCTTTGATTAACTCAGTAAATCTAGGATAGTCATTTCCAATAATCACAGGTACAGGTAACTTGGGTGTTAACCCACTTTCATTTGGCGTAACACCCCATTAATAGTCAGAGTCACTTGGCTGGTGGGATAGTATTGAGTGTCCCCATGGATGCAGATGACACCAGTACCTGGTCCTTTTGGACATTGTTTTCCCAGCACTTCAATATGCACTTAGGTCTGTCTGCTTCCTGAATCTATAAGTCCCTTCACAAGTCTTATCTCCCACCTTCATATATGTTAAGTACTTGCACCAATTTGCTGAGGACAAATCTGCTCCAGTGTCACTCTTCTTACTACGGCAGTTTCTTGCAATATGACCTGGCTTATTACAGTTATAGCAAATAAAGTCTTTGGGTCCAGATTTGTTACCCCCACCAGAGTTCTTATCAGACTTGGCATTTAAATGGGAAAAAGTGTGTCTTCTCACCCCAGGAATTCTTCAGCATGTATTGACAGGTGCAGTATGCCAGCTGAGTTAAACAGCCCCAGTGAGGTGGAGTCAATGTAAATGAGAAAGACATTGGCCAATCAGGATAGCGAGAGAGAGAGAAGAGTGCTGCCTGCAGTCAGCCTGAAGCACCTCAGAACTTCTTCTGCGCTGAACTGGCAACACTGCCCCAGAGTTCTCTCTCTCTCTCTCTTCAGAGACCTTCTTGTGAGATATTTCTTACTTTTGAGTGCTACCTTTGAAGTATTGTATTTATCTTATTGTTACCATTATTAATGTGGCTGCATTTGGTTCCGCGCAATCATGGGATTTTTAAAGTTTTTTCCCGCTTCAGCGTTTGTTTCTGAGGTAAAAGTTTACTGCATGTGCGATAAAATTGTATCTTTTTTATTTAAAAAAAAACTGGATTCTATGGGTAACAAATCATATACTACTGCTTCTTTGCTGTTTCGTTTGTTTGCTTACATGGCATATATAGCTAGATATCAGAGAGCTTTATTGAAATCTGTCTTGGTCATAGTGCAACATGGGGGAGACACTGTTCAGGGATGTCACTGAAACTGTGAAGCTGACTGTAGAAGCTACTAGGTATCAGTTTATTATGGCCATAGATAACACAGCCTCGAGGGCCATGGCACAGGCCATTTCTCTCAGGCAGTTTACTTGGTTAAGAACTACCAGTCTCACTCAGGATATCCAATTGCAAGCTATGGATTTTCCTTGAGAGAACAACTCCCTTTTCGGGGACCAAACTAAGGTTTACATGAAAAGAATGGATGAGTTCAAAACTACGTACAAGAGTAACTCCATGATCCCAGGCTCTGTAAACCTCTTACCGCAACAGAAAAACAGCTGTTGGAGATAGAGGTCAAGACTCTTTGGGAGGCCAGAGCCATAGAAAGAGTACCTCTTCCCCAGTGGGGAAAGGGTCTCTATTCCAGGTATTTCCTAACCCTGAAGAAAAATGGGGAGTGGTGAACTATTCTGGACCTAAGGTACCCGAACAAGCACCTGCTGAAACCAAAGTTCATGACGGTAACCTTGACTCGGGTCATTCATCCTCTAAAGCAAGGGGACTAGCTAGTCTCCCTGGATTTAAAGGACGTCTACTTTCATGTTCCATTAAGGCAGTCCCACAGAAAATGTCTCGGATCCAGGCTGCTCTCAGGCCATTACCAGTTTTCAGCCATGCCTTTCGGGCCAACATCCACACCCAGGGTTTTCATAAAGTGCCTGGCAGTGGTTGCAACTCATCTCAGAAGACAAGGAATCTCAGTATCTTACTTTGAAAGTCAGCTTTTGCAGAAGGTAACAAAATTAGGACTGTACCTGGCAGGCAACAGGACTCCACAGCAAACTTCTAGCCAGCAGTCTATGGTAGGGACTGCCTTCTGATGTCGGCCTACCCCCGACATCACATATGGTTTAAAGGGTGGGTGGTCCCCAACGTGTCTCAGTTCTTTTCCCACTGTCAACTCGCGTTCATCAGCTCCACGGCTTGCCTCTTGCTAGTCCAACCACCATATTTTCTTCAGTTTAGAGTTTATTTTCTTTGAAAGTTCCATTTTTAGCGATCATTTCTCCTGTATGTCATCTTCCCCAATGCCCTCTTCTAGGCACGCTAACAAGTGTACCTGTGGGAAGCAGATCCCGTTGAAAGACGGCCACTTGGCCTGTCTACTGTGTCTGGGCCCAGACCATGACACCCAGGACTGCCCACACTGTCAAAAATGCAACAGCCAGATGTGGATTCGATGCCAGAAGACCCTGAAGGCCTACCTCTCAGAGCAACGGTTGGCCAGCATGCAACAGGAATCCTCTTCTAAGAAAGAATCTTCCCATCATCCTCACATAAAGTCTTCGGGGAAACACAAAGACAAGAAAAGAGAAGGAGAGGTCCTCTTCACAATCAAGATCCTCGGGCTCTCACTCTGCCTCTAGGGACAGTTCAGACTCCACTTCCCATGGGACTTCCAGACTCACCGTGGTCAAGCCCCCCGGCTGTGGTTTGGGCATCGGGCAACAAGGACAGAGGATCTGGGTCTTCAAGCACCTCTCTCCAGCCTATAAAAATCAGGCCATTTGGTTCCCTCAACAGGCCGCTCTACTGACACAGGTAAGGGGCAGGTTGACCTCTGTATGCAGTGCTGACTTCTGGAACAGGATAAGGCCTTGGGTCACTCCTCTAGGAGATTGTCCTCCCAACCAGGCACCCCAAGAAGCTGATGGAGAAACACTCCAAGCTGCCATTGGACAAATGTCTGTCCTCTAAGCATGCATTGGACCAACTCCAACATCAGACATCTAACGACGCTCCTATGACTAACCAAGCGCTGATACCGCCGGCAGAAGCACCGTCGTCTCCAGTTTCACCCCCGCCACCGGTTGATGACAACCCTATGGAAGACAAACAGGCTTCAGTCCCCCAGGAGAAAAAGACTGCCACTGACGGTTCGGCTAACACCATCCCGTCATCGCCCCCGATACGTCCACTGATGCCAGACCGAGACACAGTGCCAGAAGCCGGCACTGGACCGGGCAAAGGAGCTGGACCGATGCCAGACCTAGCATCAGGTTCAGATCCCAAATTGAACCTGTCACAAGTCAAAGATCTTTTCAGCCATTGGTGGGAGACTATTCACATAGACATTCTCCCTCCAAACCACAACCAGATGTGACCAAATTTCCAGATAATGGGGCTCCTGCAAAGGTTCCTACCCCAACCCCAGACCCAGCCAGGGTCCCTTCACCTTTTCCAGACAATGGCCATGGCAAAGAGCCTCCTCTCCCTGACAAGCCTTAAGGGAAGGCTCCCTGTAAAAGACATCACAGGTCTCAGTCATGGAGCCCCAGCCCCTCATGCTCCTCTGACCAGCATGGATGTAGGAAGAGGCACCACAGATCATACTCCTCTTCCTCTTCAGACTTATATCAGCCTTCGGATGCTTCCTATTTGGACTCATCCATCGGGGACCTATCTCCCCTGGATACAGAAGACACACCCAAATCCCTTCCTGATGACTCCTCTTTTATGGGGGTCATGAGGCACATTCAGTCTAATATGGGATGGGACACAGAGGACCTAGACCTGGAGATAATGTGCCTGGCAAAATATTTGCACCAGAAAGATCCAAAGCAGGTGGTTGTCCCACCTCTGGTGGATACCTTCGCAGATGTCACACAGGCAGCTTGGAAGTGCCCACACACCTCCACCACAGTCCCAAAGAAGGCAGATAGCCACTATAGGGCCTCTAAGGAACAACCTTTTTTTGCAAGCATCCATTAGCTGACTCATTGTTGATTTTGGCAGCTCATGATTGGTCTCCAGGGCTGAAACACCTCAGTACACAACCCCCGGACAAAGAGTCTAAGCATTTGGACTCCATGCGGTGCAAGATATATTCCTCCGCCACTTGCAGTATCAGGAGCTTGAACTTTTTAATGCACATGGTTCAGTTCCAGAATGCCCTT
Source organism: Neoceratodus forsteri (assembly GCA_016271365.2). Classification (NCBI taxonomy): domain Eukaryota; kingdom Metazoa; phylum Chordata; order Ceratodontiformes; family Ceratodontidae; genus Neoceratodus; species Neoceratodus forsteri. The sequence goes on along the minus strand of CM057454.1, from coordinate 717,117,212 downwards.
TGGGAACAGGGGAAGGATATTGTCCAAAAAATCCCAGACTGTCCGCAGAAGGCAGAACTCCTCAAGCTTCTGCAGACTGGATCTGACGTTGGCACCCATGTCCTCTGCTCAGCCTGTGATTCCATGGATACAACAGCAAGAGCGGCAGCGATGGGAGTATGCCTGTGCCATCATTTCTGGCTCTGGGTCTCAGAGTTTGCACAGGACATGCAATCCAACCTTCTTGATGCACCCTTCCAGGGTTCGGTCCTCTTTTGGCAAGGACACAGAGAAGATCATTACAAAATTACAGGACTCTGGCAAGGCAGTTTGGACTGTGCAGTCCATGTACCACCCGAAGCAGAGACAATTTCATAGGTCTCATTTTTGTGGCCGAGGGGGACAACAACCACAGCAACCCCACTTTCAACACCAACAGCCCCAGCAGAGAGGCTATAGCCAAAGAGGCACCCATAGAGGCTCTCTGAAGGACCCACCTCTTGCTCGGCCAAGCCAATCCAGGCCGCTTTCCCCATCCAACTACTGCCTGACTCCCTGTGGGACCCACATCCTCCTGTGACCCAAGCAGGGGAGGTGGTCGGGGGGATGCTTTTCACTCTATACTGAAGCTTGGCAGAAGGTGACCTCTGATCAGTGGGTCCACCAACTTGTAGACAATGGACACTCAATAGAGTTTGTCCAGTTCCCACTGGACAGGCCTCCCCCTCCATCCCATTACTCAGCAGAGCACACATGACTGATTCACACAGAGATACAAGCCCTGCTACTCAAGGAGGCAATAGAACCTGTTCCCCCCAGCCCAGAGAGGAACAGGATTCTACTCGCACTTCTTCCTATTGCCGAAAAAGACAGGTGACCTGAGACCCATTCTGGACCTCAACGAACTCAGCCAATTTGTAGAGTACAAGATACTTCGGATGGTCACCCTTCAGGGTCTGCTATCCATGATACATCACGGGGACTGGCTGGCATCACTAGTCATGGAGGTTGCTTACCTCCACATCCTCATGGTAAAGCCCCACAGGAGCTTCCTCAGATTCACCTTCCAGGGCAGGCACTTTGAATTCAAGGCGCTACCCTTCAGCCTTTCATCGGCACCCAGGGTCTTCACAAAGTGCCTTGCAGTGGTAGCAGCGGCCCTTCAAAGGATGGGTCATTATGTCTTCCCATACTTGGATGATTGGCTACTGACAGCACCGTCCAAAGAACAACTGTTACGATCCATTCGGGACACCTGTTCACTCTTCGAGGAACTAGGTATCATGGTCAACATCCTGAAATCCTTCCTAATTCCATCCCAAAACCTGAACTTCATTGGGGCGCACCTTGATACTGCTCAAGGGAGGGCCTCTCTGTCCCAAGACAGAGCTATCCAGCTTCAAGCCCTAGCTCACTATGTCTATTCTGCCACGGTCATACCAGCCAGAACTGTGTTAAGGCTGTTTGGTCACATGACAGCGTCCATCATTCAGTCCCCTTTGTGAGACTCCCCACGTGGAAAATCCAGTGGGCCCTATGCATCCAATGGGACCAAAGATGGGACGACTTGGATCTGCCAGTCTCCATCATGAAGCCAGGCTGTCAGGAACTCTTGTGGTGGATGACATCCCCTTTGCTGCACGAAGGGATGCCCTTTTAAAGAAAAGTGCCAGACCAGGTCTTAATGTCTGACGCCTCAGGCACAGGATGGGGAGCACATTTAGATATTCACAGGACTCAAGGCTCCTGGTCTGTGAATGAGGAATCTCATTACATAAATATCTTAGAGATGAGAACGGTTCTCTATGCCCTACAGGCCTTGAGCACCATGCTCTGACCAGAACACCCCCTTGTTCAAACAGACAATATGTCAGTGGTGTTCTGTCTCAACAAATAAGGAGGTACACACTCCTACCTCCTCTACAGAGCAGCAATGAGGGTGTGGAATTAGGCCATATCCCATCATCTAGAGATCTCAGCAGGCCACGTTACTGAGGTCCAGAATACTCTGGCTGATGCTCTCAGTCAAACTCGGTCAAGAGTACATGAATGGACTCTTCTCCAGTCTGTCATCAGTGAACTCTTTGACAGATGGGGAAAACCCAAACTGGATATCTTCGCCTCCCCTACCAATGCAAAACTGCCCAGTTTTTGCTCATTAGATCCAGGGCCTGGTGTTTTCTGGCGAGACGCATTGTCCCTTTCCTGGAAGGGGAGATTCCTCTATGCCTTCCCTCCATTTTCGCTCCTTCAGAAGGTTCTTCTCAAGTTACAGGTGGAGAGTGCAACAATGATCCTGGTGTCACCACTATGGCCTCTACAGATCTGGTTCCCACTACTGCAGCAGCTGGCTGTGGAGCCTCTGATTCCCTTGCCATTGAGCACTTACTTGCTGTCCCAGGACAACGGAACCTTGGTCCACCCAAACCTTCAGTCCCATCACCTACATGCCTGGCTCCTTAGGACTTAGCTAGACTCCACTTTGGAGTCTCGGACTAGGTTGCTGACATCCTGGTGGCTGCCAGGAAATCCTCTACCCAAGCGACCTATGTGATGAAGTGGAAACACTTGTGTCTCTGGGCTATGGCTCGTCACCTATACCATTTAACCTGTCTGGTGAACACTGTCCTTGAGTACCTGTTGTCCCTCGGACTCGGGCTTGGGCTATTCCTCCATCAGAGTGCATTTAGCAGCCATTTCTGCCTACCATATTCCTGTCCAGGGCAGAACTGTGGCACATATAGAGGTAACCCGTATTTTTTTTAGAGGTATCCACACATGAAGCCTCCCATAAGGGACCCTGTCCCTCCTTGGGACTTATTTGTTTTGGAGAAGTTGGCCTTACCCCAATTTGAACCAGCTGTGGATTGCAAGCTTCACTTTCTCTCTTGGAAAACGTTATTTTTAGAGGCTGTGACTTCTGCTCAAAGGATTTCTGAGCTTCAGGCCTTGATGTGCAAGGAGCCTTATTTGGTGTTTCACAAGGACCTGGTGGCCTTGAGAACCAGTCCTATGTTCCTACCTAAGGTGGTGCCCAAGTTGACTTTGAATCAGGACATCCAGCTTCCTGTATATTATCCTAATCATTTAAACAGGGGAGAGGCCCTTCTCCGTAATTTACTGTAGATGTTCACCACATTCTGCAGTTTTACTTGTCCAAAACAAAGGACTGTAGCTCTTCTGACCAGTTGTTTGTTTCCTTTGCCCCCAGGACCCAAGGGACCCCTGTAGCCAAAATGGCTAGTTCATTGTATATCCTTTTGCCATCAGAAGAACAACAAGCCCTTGCTGGGCTCGGTGAGGGGTCACTGCACGAGGGGTGTAGCGACCTTCTTCGCAGAACTCAAGAAATGTGTCTGCATCTGGCATTTGTGCAGCCACTACATAGCACACAGTCCATACCTTCACAAGGCACTACAGTCTGGACATTGCCTCTCGATGCAGAGCAGGCTTTGGCCTCGCAGTTTTGCAGAGTCTCCTCTCTTAAGGGAACTCCCCCTTTCACTCTTCACTTACCTCCCCCCCCCAAGACTAGTATGGTTTTCTGTACTGCTTGGGAATCTGTCCTAATTGTGTTACCTGCTGCAAGAGCAGACTCTCGAAGTAAGATAGTACAGTTACGTAAGAACTTACTGTTACTGCAGATCTTCGAGAGAAGCTCTTGCAGCAGGTATATTTCCCGGCCTCCTTCCCCCTAGATGTTTTATACTGCATCTGATTTATGTTGGCTAGCTCATGTTTGCTCTGTGAGGTACTGACCTCAGTTCCCTGGTTCAGATCACATTCCATCCTGATGCCGGAGCCTCCGACAGAAGAACTGGAGCACGTCGGGGACCACCCACCCTTTATGCCATACATGACGGGGGCGGGCTAATGTCAGGGGACAGTCCACACCATAGACTACTGGCTAGAGGTTTGCCATGGGGTCCTTTCACCTGCCAGCCACCATCCTAATTATGTTGCCCGTTGCAAGAGCTTCTCTCAAAGATCTACTGTTACATTAAGTTCTTAAGTAACTGTACTTTTCCCTACCTGGACGATTGGCTGATCATGGCTAACTCTCCTCAGGCACTTTCAGAAGCCCTAAGCCAGAAAGAACACACTACAGTCTCTGGGCTTCATTATCAACAAAGAAAAATTTCAGTTTTAACCTGCCCAAATCCTACAAATCATAGGGTGCAGAGCTCAACACACTGCAAGGTAAGGCTTCCCTTCCCGCAGACAGAATTCAGAATTTTTTCACTCTGCTAAATTCGTTCAGTCTAGGCCAACCGAAACTAGCCAGACACTTTCTCAGACTATTTGGCCACATGACTTCAATTTTTTTATTTTTTTTTTTTTTTTTATTTTAGTCTTTGGTAACCGGGTAAGGCCCACTAGGCACACATGCCTGTTTTCAGGGGCGACCTGGGAGCACTGGGAGGTTAAGTGACTTGCTCAGAGTCACACAGTATGCAAGTGGAGGTTGTGAGAATCAAACTCAGGTCTGGTCTGCTGGATGTACCAGGCTTCTTCACACCTCATTCCTCTAACCTCTAGGCTATACTGCCAGCCCAATGACCGCAGTAGTCTCAGGCACCAGATTCCAGATGAGGGACATTCAGTACCTCCTCAGATCTCATTAGTCCCAGAAAAAGGACTCTCTTTGCAAAGCTAGTACAGGTCACAAAAACCTTTATGTGGACTCAAGATTGGTAGAAGGAAATATAAAACCTCAGGGTTGGGATTCCTTTTCAGGTTCAGCAACCCTCTCAGATCCTGACTACGGATGTCTCCCTTCTAGGTTGGGGTGCCAACCTAGGGGACCTGTCCTAAGTGGCAGTTGGACACCCAAAGAGTCCACACTCCACATCAATCTTTTGTAACTCAGAGCAGTGTTTCTGGCCATCAAGGATTTCACCCCACAGCTCAGAGGTCAGTCAGTCCAGATAAGGACATCTTCCAGGCAAGGACTACACTCTAGCGGATGTGCTAAGCCATATCAGTCAGGGCTACCACAAGTGGACCCTCACTAAACAGGTCCTAGCCACAGTTTTCAGAAGGTGGGGTGTTCAGATCCCTACTTGGTCTCATAATGTTGCGCCTTAATTATGCGACATTGTGGCTAAACTAACAATGGCTGTAAACACAGCGAGTGGTGCAATACCACAAATACTGCTGTATGCGTTCTTGCACCACTCGAAACATCCCAGGCAGAGGATAAGACCTCTGCTAGGATGGGGTTCCACCAAGCAGCTGCCATAGCTCAATGGACTGAGCCACTGCAGCGAGGAACCCAGGCGCTGTGTCTGGGACCAGGTTTGATTCCAGGTCCCAGAAACGTATTTATTTTTTTTTAACAGTTTGAGCGCTCCCTGAGTTAAACCCCCTTTGGAGTTAAGAATCTTTATTTGGTGGGTTTGGGGGTGGAGCCCCACGCAAAGACAAGATTTATGCCACATGGCACAAATCACGTTGTATTGGCAGCGCGATTTTGCCATGCGGCATAATGTCTTGTGACATTGACACCATGCCTTCCAGATCTTGACCAGTTCGTATCCAGCCCCAACCAGGAATAGAAACATAGAACATAGAAACATAGAATATGATGGCAGATAAGGACTGCTTGGCCCACCTGGTTTGCCCACTTCTTTACCTTTTGGATAAGCTGCAGATCTTAGTTAACCAACAGCCTATTTCCTCCTACCCCTCACTGTAATCTCCTTATGTCTGTCCCAGGCATTCTTAAATTCCTCCACTTTTTTTGACCTCACAACCTCCTCAGGAAGGTGGTTCCATGCATCCACCACTCTCACTCCATACTTCCTCACGTTGCCCCTGAGCCATCCCTCCTCTATCTTCAGACTGTGCCCCCTTGCTCTTGTACATCTCTCTTTCTGAAAGATGCTCCCATCTTGGACTTTGTTTTTTTTTAATTCAAGTTTATTGCATATTTAAGCACTTTCACATATCTTTCAACAAGAAAGAGAATCGGTTCATCATATACAGTTTCTGGTCCCCATTAGATAAGAGATAACACTCATTTCATCTCATATTCTGTTATACAGTAGTTTTAGTTTCTTGCATCCTACTGCAACTTTATATTCCTCCCCACCTCTTCCCTTCATTAATCAGTACGAGACCTATTCTCTTCTCTTCCAATTATCCTCCTGTCCCTGATTATATCTCTCCTTTCATTTATTTTATGTATTCTCCTTGTCTTCCCTTGGGGTCCTATCGTAGTTTTCTATGTCTGTAGGTTTCCATCTCCCTGTATCATAATCCAGGGTGTCCACCTACTTATGAATTTTGGTAACCTGAGATTGATTTTATGAGTCAATTCTTCCAGGGTCTGGATTTCTTGGACAACGTGCACCCATTGTTGGAAAGTGGGGGGGCATTGCTGAGCCATTTTCTTGTGACTGCTTTATGTGCTGTTGCCAGCAGTATGTTCCATAGATATACCTGATCAGTTCCCTTCACCTCCTGGGATAAGATTCCTAATACAAGGTGTTTTGGGCCTGTGTGTTCCATGATTGAAAATATGGTGTTCAGTTGTTGAATTATTTCTTTCCAGAACTGCTCTAGTTTCGGGCACAACCAAAAGACATATAATTGGTCCGCCTTAACCTCCTGACAGTCTCTCCAGCATACTGGTAAACATTTCTTGTCCCATTTGTTTTTAACAATTGGGGTGATAAAGAACCTCGTTCTAATCTTCCACTCAAATTCCCTCCATAAGGGTGAATATGTGGTCTTTTTGTATTTGTGAATAGCTAATCTCCCACTCTTTGTCAGTAATTGGTTCTCCTAATTCCCTCTGCCATTTTATTTGAGTTTGTGTAGCCTGGTTGCCCACTTTATCCCTTAGTGCCCTATATAAAGCTGAGATTTGCCTTTTTTGTCTCCTTGAGTGCATCTCATCCTCCATCTCCCTTTGCAGTTCTGTTGTGGTATGTATCAGATCTTGAGTTCCCTGAAAAGTCTGTATGTATGTTCTAACATGAAGGTATCTATAGTGATCTATCTGTCTAAGATTGTATTTATCTTTGAGTCTTGCAAATTCCATTACTTGTGTCCCTTCTGAGAACTGACTCACGGCATACAAGCCCAGTCTTTCCCATCTTCAAAATGTGAGGTCTTGTGTTGCAGGGTGGAAGTCTCTGTCCCAGGCAAACCATCTCATAGACCACATCTCTCTAGCTAATTTATGCTTTGACCATAGTCTCTTTAATGCCCATAAGGTATTTCTTACAGTAATATAGAAACATAGAAACATAGAATTTGACGGCAGATAAGGACTGCTTGGCCCACCTAGTCTGCCCATTTTCCTACCTAACAGATAAGCTGCAGATCCTAGTTAACCAACAACTTACTTCTAACTTAAAAACTAATCTTGTAGAATCTGAACTTAGGGTGTCTGGCATTGTTAATCGTGCTCCTAGAGGGAGTCCCCTCTGTGGAGACTATCTCTATTACTTTCTATCGGGCGGTATATTCCTGTGTAAGCCATAGCAGGGCCCATTTTAAGTGGGTTACTAAGTAATAATCCTCTAGGTTGGGAACCTATCTCCCACCCCCCTTGCTAGACTGTAGAATTGACATTTTAACTCTAGGCCTCTTGTTGTTCCAGATCAATTTAGAGATCATCCTTTGCCATATTTGAAATTGGTTGTGGTGGATTCTTACTGGTAGACATTGAAATAGGTAAAGAAAACAAGGAATCAGGGTCATGGTCACTGCCTGAATTTTCGAGTATAGTGGCAGGTTTAATCGTTTCCAGGACTGTATATCTTGTTGAGTTTGTTTTATCAGGGGATCAAAATTAACTGAGTAGAGATTTGCTAGATACTTTGGGATTTGGGCTCCAAGATATCTTATTTTATAGGCATTCCAATTTAAGGGAAGTAGTTGTTTTACCTCAGGTGAGGGGTTATAGTTAAATTTAAGCACTTCAGTCTTCTGTCTGTTAAGGGAGTATCCGAAGTATTGGCCAAATTTGTCCAGGATAGTCCACATCCAGTGGATGGACCTGTCTGGGTTGGTTAAATACAGGAGTACGTCACCCGCGTTCAGAGATATTTTATGTTCCTCCTCTCCTATCATTACCCCCCTTATCTCTGGGTCTTGCCTCACAGCTCTGGCCAAGGGTTCAATATATATAGCAAACAGCAAGGGTGATAGTGGGCAACCCTGTCTGGTGCCCCTACTGAGGTCAAACCTCTGCGATAGTCCCCCGTTCACTCTTATGTATGCCTGTGGGTTGGCGTAGAGAGCCTTGATGGCACCCATAAAAGAATCAGGAAATGCCATTTTTTCTTAAACTGTAAACAAAAAATTCCACTCCACCTTATCAAATGCTTTTTCAGCATCCAGACTCATTATACATGTGGGGATGTGATTCTTATTGACTGTATCTATGATGTTAATGGTACAGCTAACCCCTCTGGGGCCTGTCTGGTTGCTATGAAGCCTGTTTGGTCTGAGTGAATCAGTTCTGTCAGAATGGGGTTGAGTCTGGATGCAATGATTGCCGTGAATATTTTATCGTCTACGTTTAGGAGGGATATCGGTCTATACGAGGCACATTACTTCGGATCTTTTCCCTCTTTAGGAATCAGGGAAATGGCGGTGTAATTCCAAGAGGATGGGACTCTGGCTCCCTCTCGCCACACCTCATTCCATCTTGGACTTTGTTGATTCCCTTGAGGTATTTGAAAGTTTCTGTCATGCCCTCCTCAGGGGTATACATATTAAGCACTCTTAGTCTCTCTTTGTATGGCTTCTGCTGCAGACCCCACACCATTTTAGTTGACCTCCTCTGGACTGTCTCCATCCTGTCTATGTCCTTGCAGAGATGGGGTCTCCAGAACTGCACAGAGTACTCCAGATGGGATCTCACCAACTGTCTGTATAGAGAGATAAAAACTTCTTGTTTTCTACTGGTGACGCCTCTCCCTATACATCCTAGTATCCCCAGCCCACCTTACTGCCTTCTCACATTGTTAACCCACCTTAAGTTCATCTGATATGACTACCCCCAGGTACCTTTCCATTTGTGCTGTTGTTTGTACCCCCCCCCCCATTGTATACTCTTCTCCTAGGTTTTTGTTTCCCAGGAGCATTACTTTGCACTTTTTTGCATTGAATCTAAGCTGCCATATTTTTGACCATTCCTCCAATCTTGCCAAGTCCCTTCTCATCCTTTGCACCCTCCCTTGTGTATAAACCCTGTTGTAGATCTTTGTCATCTGCAGAGAGGCATACTTTTCCTTCCAGCCCCTCTGCAATGTCTCCTATAAAGATAAAGTTCTGAACCCTGTGGTACACCACTAGTAGCCCCCCTTTCTTCAGAGTGTACTCCATTTACTATTACCCTCTGGGTCCTGTTGTCCAGCCAGCTTGTTACCCAGGCTGCTACCCTGGGACCCACTCCCAGGCTGGCTAACTTGTTTATTAATCTTTTGTGTGGGACTGTGTCAAATGCCTTTCTAAAGTCTAGGTAGGCCATATCCACAGCCCCTCCCTGGTCTACTCCTTTGGTTACCCAGTCAAAGAAATCTTTTAGATTCATCTGTCATGACCTTCCTGCTGTGAATTCATGCTGCCTTGGGTCCTGTGCCCTGCTGGCCTCTAGGTATTCAACAATTCTTTCTTTCAGAAGTGATTCCATTATTTTCCCTACCACTGAGGTCAAGCTAACAGGTCTGTAGTTTCCTGCCTCTGTCTTGCTCCCACTTTTGTGAAGAGGAATCACATCTGCCTTCCTCCAATCCTCGGGTACCACACCATCCTCCCATGATTTGTTAAAAAGAGAGGTCAGTGGAGTCACTAGATCTCTCCTTAGTTCTTTTAGAATTCTTGGGTGAATCCCATCAGGCCCCATTCCTTTGTCCACCTTGGGTTTTAGGAGTTCTTTCAGGACCCTTTCTTCTGTGACTGGAGTGATATCGACCCTTCTATCCAGAGTGCTTCTATTGTTTGGTTTAGGTACCTCCCCCTTTTCTTCTTTTGTGAATACTGAGCAAAAGTATTTGTTCAGTATCTCTGCCTTTTCACCGTCACCCTCTGCCCACCTCCCCTTCCCTCCCCTTTATTAAGCCTCACTATCCCTCCCTTGGTCTTCCTTCTCTCCCTGATGTACCTATAAAAGGTTTTATCCTCCTTCTTAACTGAGTTGGCTATCTTTTCCTCAGTTTGGGCCTTCGCTATTCTGACTGCCATCCCTACTTCTTTCTGCTTTAACTGATACAGATCTTACTTCGAGAGGGCTCCTGCAGTAGGTCTTCACATATAGGACTGCGCCCCCTGGTGCCAGGTTCCAACGGCAATCTTGTAGCTAGCAATCATCAGTGAGGACCGTCCCAGGTTGAGTGATGAGACGCTCAGGCCGACTATAAAAGGCGGTTCCGGCTCCGCCCTCCAGTTCTTTCCCTACGCCACCTCAGTTTGTTTGGCTCTCGTGTAAGAACAGCGATCAAACGCTCGCATGTCATTCTAAGTTTTTTCTACTTCTAAACCCGTTTTTTCTTCCAGATCCAACCTAAAAAGAAATGCTCTAAATGCGGAGCTCCTATCCCACACGGGGACGACCATTCCCGCTGCCTTCAGTGTCTAGGCCCCAAGCACAACTCAGATGAGTGTGCCATTTGTCTGGCCTTTAATCAAGCCACCTGGACCAGATGCAAGTGGACCCTCGAGGCCCACCTTCTAACCTGATGGCTGGCATCGATGGAAAAGGAGCTTCTGGAGTTAAGGGAAAGGTCGTCATCGCTGGCCCCGAGGAGAGAAAATATAAGGAGAAGTGCCGGGAGAGGAGTCCGTCGCCACATGGAAGACCTGCTTTCTCAAAAACCATGAGTACTTCTTCAGGTACCCCGTCTGCTTCCTTGTGCCGGGCACCTTCTCCCCCTCCTGCCAAGGTGAGTGGGCAGCCAGGGGTAGCCTCTCTCGAGGTGACTATTGTGTCTCCTCCTCCCAGCACTGCTGGTAAGTCGCCCTCCGACCCTGTTGACGAGTGCATGGCCGCCACCGTTAAACCTAGCGGTGGCCCCTTAGCTACTGCCAGCTCAGTCATGTCCAATAAGTCGGGTGACGGATCTTTTGTCATCCACCCGGACTCTCTGTCTCACCTGTCAGGCTCCCGTGAGGACCCTGACACCGACTCGAGCGTGCTGTCAGGAGACTCTTCATCCCTTCGGGTCCTTAACCCCAGGGATTCACCACCCGATCCTGCTTTGTCTCTACCTTCAGGATCATTTTTTGGACCTTTCACTGTGGTCTCTACTAGAGTTATCCCCATCGCCTGGTGTTTTTCCGCCCCCGGACAGGAGTCCATCGCCGGCCCAGGATCCTATTATGGAGCCTTTTCATCAGGACCTTCAGGGGCCCTTTCTGATCCCACGCCACCTTGTGGCCCACAGGCACCCCCCCATAGGTCCAGCAGAACCTCCAGTTGGTTTTCCAGGCCAGACCTCCATTTTCCACTGCCGGGCAGTCCTCCGTCAGCACCTCATTACCTGATGCCAGGCCCTGTGCCACCGATGCCAAGATACCTGACACCAGGATACCCTGGGTATCCTCCCTATGGTTACAATCTGGCATTGCCAGGATTCCAGTAACCTCCTTGGCAACACCCACAATACCCAGGCTACCAGCCTCCTCCTCCTCCTCCTCCTCCTCCACCACCGATTGATTGGGATACGATCCCAGCTTGGTGGAAGGATGCCAGGACCCAGCTTCTCATGGAACTGTGACATCCGGTGGGTGACATTCCCCTACCTAGAGTACCTCCCCCACTGATCCCCTCTGGATGAGCTTCGGGTTCCCTGCTGGTTGGTTCCTCTGGGGTGGACCTGTCCATCCCCAGCAGTTCAGAACCTTCTGACTCTGACATCGATTCCGACCCTTTGGACACTCAGTCTCCAGTTGAGGTCCCACTTAAGGAATCTCCTAAATCACCCCCAGAAGACCCCTCCTTTGGTGACCTTCTGAGGACTATTCAGGCAGCAGGAGGCTGGCCTTCTAAAGAAGTGGATCCCCAGTGCAAGAGACTGGCAGAGCACTTAGATCTGGCCACTACAGACTCTCTATCCGTCCCTTCCTGGATGAGTCCTCATGAGGATCTGGTCACCACCATCTAGCAACAGCCTTCCTCCATCCCAGCTGTGTCCAGAAAGGCCAATCGTACAGACTTTACCCCAGAAGGGATTCCACATGTAACATCTCATCTGAAGGCCGACTCAGTGGTCATTACGGCCGCTCATGACCGGTCAGCACAACCCAAGCATTTGAGCTCCTCACCTCATGACAATGACTCAAGGCAATTGGACCAGTTTGGCAGGAAGATATAGTCCTCCACTTCCTGTGCCATTTGGTCCCTTATCTATGTATCGCATATGGTGGCCTTTCTGAAGACTTCCCTCTTGGAGCTCGAGAGGGACCTACAAGAGGTCCAAGATGAGATGCTCAGAAACAAACTACTGGACAAGGTCCATGTGAGCAAGTCTTCATGTCATCATGCTCTTCGAGCAATGTACAGTTCGATAGACTCAGTGGCTAGGGTCGCAGCTACGGGGATCTGCATCTGACATCTTTCATGGCTCAGGATTGCAGGTTTGGCACAGGACATCCAGTCTTCCCTCCTGGACACCCCTTTTAGGGGTTCTGTCTTTGGCAGCAACACCAAGGATATAATAACTGGGCTGCAGGACAGTGGATGTTCACTGCGGGACGTACGCTCTATGTATAGGAGGGGGCAAAAGAAGCAGCCTTTTTTGCTGTCAAAGATGATGGAATGAGACCCAAGGCAAGCATCAGGGCAAACAATGAGCTCCTGGATCTGAAGCCCAAACCCCTCAGGCTAAATTTCCCAAGCCAGCCCCTGGGGCAAAAGCTCCTCTTCCCTTGGCATCCTGACTCCTTCCTCCTTCTCCCTCCTCCCGCTACTTCCAGTCATCAAGGAGGAACAAGTAGGAGGGAGGTTCAGCCTCCAACTGGTGGGATGGACGGCCGTCACTGCAGATCTATGGATTCTGCAACTCATTCAACGAGGTCACACGATAGAGTTTACAGAGATCCCTGCCCCTTACCCTCTGGGACAGTATTTTAAGGGATCAGATTCCCATAGTCTTACAGGAGATTCAGGCCCTCCTGCAAAAAGTGGCCATAGAACCTGTCCCTCAAGACCAAATAGGAAGGGGATTTTACTCCCATTTCTTTCTAGTACCAAAGAAGATGGGAGATCTCAGGCAGATCCTGGATCTCAGCATGCTCAACCTCTTTGTCGAGTACAAGAGGTTTCACATGCTGACCCTTCAGGGTCTTCTTTCCCTGCTCCAACCAAACTCTTGGCTGTGCTCCCTGGATATGCAGGATGCTTACCTACATATACCCATCCTCCTGGCCCACCACCACTTCCTTCGTTTCTCCTTCCAGGAGAACTATTTTAAATTTAGAGCACTACCCTTTGGCCTTTCCTCAGCTCCCCTGGTGTTCACCAAGTGCTTAGTGGTGGTTGTGGCTTTTCTACACCACAAGGGCATTTACATGTTCCTGTATCTGGATGACTGGCTCCTCCCGGCACCCTCTCTAGACAGCCTGAAAGAGTCTCTCTCTTTCACTCTGAACTTGTTTGTCCATCTGGGTATCACAGTCAGTTTACCCAAGTCCCAGCTAGTACCCTCCCAGTGCCTCCAATTCATTGGAGAATTACTAGACACAGTTCAGAGCAAGGTTTTTCTGCCATTAGATCGAGCCGAGACTTTAGTTTCTCAAGCCACCCTCGTGGCCCGGGCTTGATGGATCCCAGCACACAGCGTGCTCCATCTTCTGGGACTTATGGCAGTGGCCATCTTGATGCTTCCCCTGGCCAGACTACATATGAGGGTCACCCAGTGGTCTCTTCAAGTCCGCTGGGACCAGAGGATGGATGACTTGAACCAATGAGTCATGATCTCCAACAGCCTCCAGAAAGACCTTTGCTGGTGGCAAGATCTTTCCAATCTACTAGTGTGAGCTGCCTTTCACTATCCAACCCCCACCCAGATCCTTACCACGGACGCTTCGGACATGGATTCGGGAGCCCATCTGGGGGACCACAAGACACAAGGGACTTGGTCCGATCAGGAGCTTCTGCTCCACATCAACGTTCTAGAGACAAGAGCCGTCCTCTACGCTCTCCAGGCATTCCAGTCACTTCTCCTACCACTTCTCATCCAGATGGACAACATGTTCACAGTCTGGTATATCAACAAACAGGGAGGAACTCACTCGTACCTTCTCTGCAGGAAAGCAATGAGAGTTTGGTACTGGGCGATTCAGCACAGCCTTTTCTTGACAGCAGTCCACATTCCAGGTATAAGCAACATCTTGGCGAACAGTCTCAGTCGATCTGTGGCCCGGGCTCACGAGTGGGAGTTAAAGCAGGAGGTGGTCAAAGACCTTTTTCTTCGATGGGGTTGGCCGGAAGTAGATCTATTTGCCTCCCCATTCAGTGCAGAACTACCCAGCTTTTGCTCGCTCGTTCCTGGGCGTGGTGCTTTTTGGTGAGATGCACTGTCTCTCTCTTGGACAGGGAGGTTTCTATACACTTTTCCTCCCTTTCCTCTCATTCAGAAGGTTCTGGTGAAACTTCAGGAGGCAAGAGCACACTTGATTCTGATTGCCCCCCTGTGGCCCCATCAGATTTGGTTCTCACTGTTACAACAGCTGGTGCTAGAACCTCCGATTTTCCTGCCATTGTCTCACGCCCTTCTGACACAGGAGCAGGGCACCCTGGTGCATCTGAGCCTTCAGTCATTCCCCCTTCATTCGTGGCACCTGTGGGCATAGTGGCTTCCCACTATGGAGTTTCCTCCCAGGTTGCTCATATCTTGGTGGAAGCCAGAAAACCATCTACGAGATCCACCTTTGCCATGAAGTGGAAAAGATTTTCGATCTGGACCTTAGCCAGGAGCTTGGATCCCTTTTTGTGCTTAGCTGCCCAGGTGTTCGAGTACCTTGTACATTTATTGGAGACAGGCTTTAGTTATTCCTCCATCAAGGTCAATCTCTCTGCGGTGTGGGCCTACCTCCTCCTGGTGGAGGGCAAAACTCTGGCTCAACTGAAGGTCACCAAAACCTTTTTGAAAGGTATCCTCCATTTAAAACCTCCATTCCGGAATCCCTGTCCTCCCTGGGACCTTAACTTTATGTTAGAGAAACTTACCTTGCCCCCCTCTGAACCGACTTCAAATTGTGACATGCACTTACTTTCTTAGTAGACTTTATTTCTAGATCTTTGATGTGTCAATTTTCACCACTGGGTACTAGCTGGAGTCCATGACCCCGAGGTTTTTTTTTTTTTTTGATGGGCTGAGTCGACGCATCATCGGCACCGCCCTCGAGGCCGACACACTGTGTGGCGCTCGCGGGTTGGCCGTTAGGTGTTGTCTGCTCCGCCCTCCCACCAGTTCTTCATCTCCCACCGTCGAGGTCACCTCATAGAAGCTCTGCTGTGTGAGAGACCTGTAGAACATTTTGAAGACTTCAGCTCCATGTCGAGTTTGTCGACTCCGTTCAATATTTACCTGCCAGTTCAGTTTTGCCCACTCAACGTCGCCCGAGAGTTAAAGTAAGACTGTTCCTTTTTCTTTATTTTGCGATGTCGGGTCTTCTTTGGTGTTGTATTTTCCATGGTCATGTCTTGGACAGGGGGCAAGAAATCTATAAAGACGGGATGACCCCCCATGCGTCGGTGCCCGTGTGGATGTAAGTATTCCATCACTGACCAATATGACCATTGTCTCACGTGTCTTGGCCCACCACACGACATGGATTCATGCGATGCCTGCTTCTCCATGGACCATCGTGTCATCGAACAATGCACGTGGAAAGTTGGATGAGCTCTGCCAACTTTCGAAGGACGGGTGTGCACTCATCGGGCCATGCCATGCTCTCTCGGCCTTTCCTCCGGGTCTCCTCCCGGTTCTATACGGACTGAGGAGGAGGGGGCTTCTGCTTCTTGTAGCCTAGCCATGACAGAAGCCCCTTCCTGGTGCAGAAGGCCCAGTCTGTCCCCTGGATGGACGGGCTGGAGGCACCACCTGGCACCTTCTCAGCTTAAGGCTACCCCGTGTCGCACCTTGGCTTGAAGGCCTGGGTTGGCGTCATCCTCGGTGCCATCTGTTCAGTGCCATCTTAGGCCTTGGTGCTGTTCGCTGCGCTGTGGGCCCTGATGGTGCCTGTAAACCGGTGCCCGATCCCGTTGCTCTGTGCCGTTGTTGCTGTTGGCTCTGTTCGTGGCACCGATGATGCTCGGCGGCACCGTGGGGGCTCTACAGAGCCATCCTGGTGCCATCTGCAGCACCGTGGTTGAGCACGGTGCCGTGTCCAGCTCTGGAGCCACTCACAGCTCTGAGCAAGGACATAGCACCATAGGGGTTTGGGATCTTGGTGCCATCCATGGAGTTGAGAGTGTGGTCAGGGCTGATGGCAGCACCATCTCTGTCCTTGGTGCCGCCCATGGCACTGTAGGGTGGGTCAGCACCATGGGGGTTACCGACTTCTGTACCGCTTGCAGCACCGTGGGTCGGGATGGTGCCATGACATGTTCTGGTTCTGAGGCTGCTGCCATCGTGTCTTCTTCTTGCACTGTTCACGGTGTGGTTGGGGATATCGGCACTGACTCTGGTGCAGTCTCTGGATCAGATTCCCTTTTCAGTCGGGATGGCAGGAGGCTCAATGCACTGTTTGGCACAGAACTTCGATCTCCACCTCTTCGGAGGAGGAATTAGACTTTGAGTCAGATAGACGGTCTGACTCTTTGGAGTTAGCTGCTCATGTGGACACCTTGGTAGTGTCCTCGACAGGCCGGAACAAGACCCCCTCTGAGGAGCGTACAGTGGCTTCGGGATCAAGGGTCAGGGGTGCTGACCAGCAGGCAGTGGTGCAGGCCACCACTGCTCTGCAGCCTGGACTCAGAGGGTTCTCTGGCCCCTCAGTGGTGGTGCCCCCTTAGGTGGTATGCCTAGATTGCCCAACTTTGGGGCCAATTGGAGCACAGGAGTGGAGGGTGCTGCTCCCTGGATAGCCCCTTCAGGGGCCGACCAGGGCTGCCAGCTGCCTAGGCTGGCTCTCTCGAGGAGGAGGGCACTTTCAGATTCTGAGGGTGAGGGGAATGGGGTCCATGTGGCGGCCTTTTTCCGGAACCCATCTGGACTCTGGGAGAAGTCGTAGTGCGGATCTCCACCCTTCCCTTTTGGTTTCCCTGTGAGGGCCCCATTCTTTGGAGATAGGGGACCATCCTTCTGGACTTTCACGGCCCCAGTCACCTCACCAGGGGGGGATTCTTCAGGGTGCAGCCTAGGCAGTTCCAATTTGGTTAATCAGCTGTTGGCTGTGGAGTTTTCCAGAGCTCTTTCTTTCCTTAGGGCTTCTGGTGCACTCCCTAGCCCAGGCAGAAGTCAGCCGATTCCTGTTGTCGGCTCTGACCCCACTCCTCTACCACATTCTCCTGCACTCCCGGGTATTCGTGGTCCTAGCAGTCCTCTCTCCTGGGAGCAGTTCAGAGTGGTGGCTTCTCAGTTTCCCTCTTATGTTAGGGCTATGGACAGACAGGTTTTCAACCTCTCCCTGAGCAGCCAGCTACTGAACACTTGAGGTCCTCTGACTCCTCATCCCCCTCTTCTGGGGAGAGGAGCTGTCTGTCCACATCTCCACAACTTCTGATCTCACTAAGTATCAGCAATTCCTCGTGAGGATGTTGGAGGACCTGCACATCACTCTACCCACTCAACACAATCTGGAGAACTCGACACGCGCCTTTCTAGGCGATTTCAGTGTGGACACCCTTGTGATGCCCCCCTGGCCTGCTCCCTTTCGGGAGGTGTTGTTGCGTTTCTGGCAGAGACCATTTTCCAGAGTCCCAGCCCCTAGGGATCTCTGCCAGCAGTATTGTGCCCCCCAGGAGTCTCCAGGTTCCATGCCTCATCCGCAGTCAGGATTGACTCAACTGGATACTCCTGATGGGCTTTGCACCCCTAGCAGTGACCAGCCCCCAGATCAAGATTCCATGGATTTTGACTTCTGTGAAAGGAGGACGTTCTACTTGGCATGGTTGCTGCTCTCTATTGCAGCACATCAGGCCCACTATGCTACCTATGATAGGTTCCTGTGGTCCAGGCTAGGTCAACTCCTAGCCTTGATGCCTGACACAGAGGAAACCAGACAAGTCATTGCACTCTCTGCACGTGGCCTGGAGCTAGCAAGGCACCAAGCAAGGGCATCGTATGACACCAGTGAGGTCGCTACCAGGGTCATAGGAACAGTGATCTGCACTAGGCGGATGGCATGGCTGCATCTCTCCCAGTTGTCACCCTTGGCCCAGTGTAGGGTGATTAACTCCGCTCACCAGAAAACTAACGTTTCTCCCGTAGGGTGAGACAGCGTCTGTCCGAGCAACTTCCTACCCCTCTGAGGGGTCCTCATCTCACTCTTCCCCACTCTCGGGACTCTCCAGACCCGTGAAGGTTCTCCCTCTTAGTGTGTCACCCACTGACAGCTAAGGGACTCAGTCCATTAGGGTTAAAGCCCCCTTCGGAGAGGCTCGGCACTCACACAAAGGTGATGAATGGTGAAGATTGACACAGATGAGATATGAAAATTGCGTACCTCCCGTAATTCTTGTCTTTCTGTATATCTTCACCATTCATCACAATACCACCCTCCATCCCCCTGGGGCCTCAGTCTCTAGATCCCCCTTCCTCTCTGTGCCCTCTCCCTTGTCCCTCTCCTTTCTGTCAGTCAGAAGTGGGATAACTTTGGGTACATAGGGGGATAATTCTTTCTGGGGGAAGAGTGGTCAGGAGGGGGGCACTCCTTCTTCAGTGCTTTGGCTCCAGCCCCTGTGGGGTGGGGATTGGAAGTTGCCCTCCTTTCTTTCCTTCCTTCTCCGCTTCTCCCCATCAGTCCTTTGATTTCCTTGTCCTTGGACATAACCTCAATTAATTTAAGAAACTAGGTTTCTTACACCAAAATTTTCTTTTGAAGGGAAGGAGATATCCCTGTATCTTGTCTTTTCTTCCAGAATAGCTGATTCTGCTTTTGTTGGAGTTACTGCCAGTGATTCTGTACCTTGAATTCTGGCAGTTAGCCTCTTGGCTACTCCTTCACAGTTCCTATACAATCTGGAGACAGGTCAAGGTTTCAGGGTATGTTTTCCTGTTTCCCCCATCTCACTCTCATTATTATTTCTAAAATCCTCAACCCACCCTCCCTCCCTCCTCCTTTTCTACTTCCAGAGATTGGGGCCCCTACCCAATCCCCTTAGTCTTTCAAACTTGTTCTGTCCTCTCAGTCTTTTTTTTCTCCTTTTAGTTCATATATCTTTTCCTTTGTCTGTCCCTTGGACTTCCTTGTCCCACCCTCCCAACCCTTTTCTCACCTCTACGGTGACTCAGAACTGGCGGGAGCATGGAGTCGACAACACCTAACAGCCAACCCGCGAGCGCCAAGCAGTGCATCGGCCTTGAGGGCGGCACCGATGGTTCGTCACCTCTGCCCATCAAAAAAAAAAAAAGAGCTCCCGTGAGGTCATGACCGCCGGCCAGTACCCAAAGGTGATGAATGGTGAAGATATATAGAAAGATCAGAATTACGGTAGGTATGTAATTTTCAATTGCTGTCACTTCGGACCAAAGGGTTTCTGAACTTCAGGCGTTCGTCTGCAAGGAACCCTATTTGATTTTTTTATAGGGACAGAGTTGTCCTTAGGACTAACCCATCCTTCCTTCCAAAGGTGGTTTCGGAAACCACTCTCAATCATAGTGTCGAATTGTCGGTATAGTACCCTCAGCATTCTTACAGGAGGGAATATCTTTTGCACACCCTAGATGTGCAAAGGATCTTGAGGAATTACAAATCCCGGACTAAAGAAGTCCGTAAGTCAAATCAGATCTACATAGAAACAGAGAAACATAGAATTTGACCGCAGATAAGGACTGCTTGGCCCACCCAGCCTGCCCGTTTCCCTACCTAATGGATAAGCTGCAGATCCTAGTTAACCAGCAACCTACTTCTTCCTACCACCACCCCCTAGAATTGCCTTATGACTGTCCCATGCATGCTTGAATTCCACCACTGTTTTTAACTCCACAACCTCCTCCGGAAGGCCGTTCCATGCATCCACAACCCTCTCTGTGAAAAAATACTTCCTTAAATTACCTCTGAGCTACCCCCATCTTCAAGTTGTGCCCCTTGTTCTTGCACACCTCTTTTTTTGAAAGATGCTACCCTCTTGGACTTTGTTGATTCCCTTGAGGTACTTAAAAGTTTCTATCATGTCCCCCCTCTCCCTCCTTTCCTGGAGGCTATACATATTAAGCTCCTTAAGTCTCTCTTCATATGTCTTCCAGTGCAGACTCTGCACCATTTTAGTTGCCCTCCTCTGGACAGCTTCCGTCCTGACTATGTCTTTGTGGAGATTGGGTCTCCAGAACTGCACGCAGTACTCCAGATGGGGTCTGACCAGCTGTCTGTACAGAGGGATAATAACTTCCTGTTTTCTACTGGTGATGCATCTCCCTATGCATCCCAGTATCTCCCCAGCCCTCCTTGCTGCTCTGTCACATTGCTTGCCCACCTTTAGGTCATCTGATATGACTACCCCCAGGTCCCTTTCCATTTTTGTTGTTGTTAGTATCTCACCCCCCATTGTGTACTCTTCCCCTGGGTTTCTGTTTCCCAGGTGCATTACCTTGCACTTCTTAGCATTGAATCTAAGCTGCCATACATTTGACCATTCCTCTAACCTTGCTAAGTCCCTTCTCATCCTTTCCACCCCACCTTGTGCATCAACTCTGTTGCAGATCTTTGTGTCATCTGCAAAGAGACATACTTTTCCTTCCAGTCCCTCTGTAATGTCGCTTATAAAGACATTGAAGAGGACCAGTCCTAATACTGAACCCTGAGGTACCCCATTAGTAACCCCACTTTCTTCAGAGTGGGCTCCATTTACAATTACTCTCTGTGTCCTATTCTCCAGCCAATTCTTTACCCAGGCTGTCATCTTGGGACCCACTCCCAGGCTGGCTAACTTGTATATTAATCTTTGTGTGGGACTGTGTCAAATGCCTTGCTAAAGTCTAGGTAGGCCATGTCCACAGCCCCTCCCTGATCTACTACTTTGGTCACCCAGTCAAAGAAATCTATCAGATTCGTCTGGCATGACCTTCCCACTGTGAATCCATGCTTCCTTGGGTCCTGTGCCCCTCTGGCCTCTAGATACATGACAATTCTTTCCTTCAGAATTGATTCCATCATTTTCCCTATCACTGAGGTTAAACTAACAGGTCTGTAGTTTCCTGCTTCTGTCTTGCTCCCACTTTTGTGAAGGGGAATCACATCTGCCCTCCTCCAGTCCTCGGGTACCATCCCATCCTCCCATGATTTGTTAAAGAGGGTAGTCAGTGGTGTCACTAGTTCTACCCTTAGTTCTTTCAGAATTCTGGGGTGAATCCCATCAGGCCCCATTGCTTTGTTCACCTTCAGTTTTAAGAGTTCTTTCAGAACCCTTTCTTCTGTAAATGGGCTGGTATCAACTTCTGTATCCAGAGCGTTTCTATTGTTTGTTTTAGGTACTTCCCCCTCTTCATTTGTAAATACTGAGCAAAAATATTTGTTTGGTATCTCTGCTTTTTCACAGTCACCCTCTGCCCACCCCCCTCCCCTTTATTAAGCCTCACTACCCCTCCCTTGGTCTTCCTTTGCTCCTGATGTACCTATAAAGGTTTTATCCCCTTCATAACTGAGTTGGCTATCTTTTCCTCGGTTTGGGTCTTTGCTGTTCTGACTGCCTTCCAGCTTCCTTTGCTTTAACTGATACAGTTCTCTGTCCTGCTCCTTCTGTGATTCCTTGTACTTCCTGAATGCTTTCTTTTCTCTTGAACCTTCACTGCCACTTCCTTTGAGAACCATAGTGGTTTCTTACATCATTTTGTTTTGTTTATTTGCTTCACACAAAGGCTTGTTACCTCTGTGATGGCAGTTTTTATTATTCCCCATTGTTCTTCCACCCCTCCTTCCTGCCCATTTGCTAGTGCATTCCTTAGGCACTCACCCATTCTGGCAAAGTCAGCCCTCCTAAAGTCCAGTACTTTTGCCTTTGTATGGCTTGACTCTATTGCTGTGTTTATTGTGAACCATACTGTTTGATGGTCACTAGTTCCCAGATGGCTACCCACTTCTACATCTGTGATCCTCTCTCCATCTCCATTTGAGAGAACCAGGTCTAAGATTGCTCTCTCTCGAGTGGGTTCCAATACTAGTTGTCTAAGGCAGGCCCCCTGTAGGGCATCTAGAATAACCCCACTCTTCGAAGTGGCTGCTGCAACTGCACTCCAGTTAACATCTGGCATATTCAGATCACCCATCAGCAATATCTCCCCTTTTTCTGCCATTCTAAGTATACTTTATATCATTTCCTTGTCCATTTTCTCCCTCTGAGAGGGGGGTCTGTATACAACCCCTGTGCGGATTGTGGTGCCATTGCCTGTCTCCAAATTGACCCACAGTGCTTCTTCTCCCTGTTTACCCTTTTGTTCTGTTGCTTTGATTCCTTCCCTATGTAAATAGCTACTCCTCCTCCTCTTTTACCCTCCCTGTCCCTCCTGTAGATAGTGTATCCTGGTATGTTTACGTCCCAGTCATGGTTTTGTGTGTACCATGTTTCTGTGACTGTCACGATATCCAGATGTTCCTCCTCCATCAAGGCCACTAATTCAGGAAGCTTGTTACCCAGACTACGGGCATTGGTACTCATTGCTCTCCATTTTTTGATGGCTTTACCTTCTGTTGCAGCATCCCCCACTGACCTTTCTATCTCAGTCTTTTTCTCATTTAGTACCCTGTTTTGTAGGAAGAGGCTGGGATTTTCCTGCTGCTTATCAGTGCCTCCCCACTTGACTAGTTTAAAAGCTTGCCAATGAAACATTTAAACCGATTGCTCAAAAGACTTGTTCCCTTCCTGGACAGATGCAGACCATCCTGCCAGTATAGGCTGGCATCCCTCCAGGTGGAACCCCAGTCCCCAATGAAGCCAAACCCCTGTGCTCCACACCATTTTTTCAACCATTCATTAAACTGCATGGTGCAAAGTACCCTCGCCTCACCCATGCCATTGACAGGCAGCACCTCTGAGAAGGATACTGTGTGTGCTACTTGTCTTAGGCCCCTCCCCAACTCTACAAAGTCCTCCTGCACTGCTCTAATCTCCTGATGAGCCAAGTCATTTGTCTCTAGGTGGACAATGATGTCCAGCTCAGACTCCTGTGCAGCTGTTCTCATGATCCTGAGGATGCGCTTCCTGTCCCTCCAAGCCATGGCACCAGGCAGGCACCTTGCTTCAGGTTTCCCTGCTCTCCCCAGTTCTATCCCCCTAATAATTGAGTCCCCCACCAGGAGCTGCTTCCTTTCCCTGTGGTGTCCTCTGCCTCCTTCCTGTGGGCCTCCCTTGTGACAGTTGTCCTCAGCCTCCTTAGTCTGCTTTGAGAGTGCATCCATAGGGGAACTATGCTCCCCCAGAATGGTGTATGGATTGTGGGAGGAACAGCTGACTGGGTGTGCCTCTGTTCCACCATCCTCACCCTTCCTGAGCCCACTGTGGTCCAACTGCTGTGCTTTCTTCGCAACCTCTGAGGTAGTGGTGGTGGCTCTGGTGCTCCCTAGATGGGGGAGGTTCCCTTCCTACTGTCCAGTGTGGCCTGGGGAAAGGTTCCCTTACTACTGTCCAGTGTGGACTGAAGACAGGCAACTTCCTCCCTCAGGGCAGATAGTTGTCTGCAAATAGGGCAGCATCTCAACCTCCAGAAAGACTCCTGGAAGACTGCTGTCCCACAGCCATTACATTGCACTACTCCCCACATGTTTATCTACTTTTGTGTGTGTGTGTGTGTGTGTGTGTGTGTGATTGGTTTGTTATATAGAAATATATATTATACAGTGTGTATGCTTATATTGTCAGTGCAGTGTGCTAGAGAGGATATGACAGTGATATGCCTTGCACTCTTAAGGAAATGATGTCAGAACCCCAGGTATAAAGGAACTATTTCCAGGGGTGGGCAGGGGTTGGACCTAAACTGTGCCCTCATGAAACAATCAGCTAAAAGCTCTGACCCACCACTGCAATGAGTGCCTTCCTGTCAGCATGATACCCTACACAACAATTTGACAGAGAAAATACCCTGCTAATCAAACAGAGAAAAATCCAGACATCCAAGTCAGACACAGGTAAACCTCTCCAGCCCCAAAACAGCCTGGTGATTTGTGCTCTGAAAGCAATCAGCCCCAAAATAAGTCAGCTGTGCACCAGGATAGACACAGTAAACAATATTCCATCCCTCAGGGTTTAAACTCTTCCTGCACTGAAAATCTTAACAATTGTAACAAAAGTAAAGCAAGATCCACCTCACTCTGTTGCTTGAAAGACTGTCTTTCCTGATAATTCTAAGTTCCTTATTTCATCTTTCAGTTAGAAGTAGCCTCCACCTGCAGAATATCTGCTACAAACCAAAGACAATTGTAAGGTTCACCTTCCTCTGTTGTGAGCACAACTCGCTTTCTTGCAAATCCTATGTTCAGTATTGCAGCTTCCAGCCAGAGGTAGCTTCATCTGAAGAATATTAGCTCTTTGTGGCCTTTGCCCCCCCAGTGCCAGGGTAAGGCCATTTCAAAACAGACCATATTTAAGTGGTTGGCTAACTGCATCCACTTCACTTATCAAAAACCACTTCCCTCAGAGTGTCGCTACCTCTACCGCCTTTTTCAGGAATGTGTCCATGGCAGAGGTTTGTGCAGCGGCCATGTGGTCATCTGTCCACACCTTCACTAAGCACTACAGCCTGGACATTGCCTCTAGACACAGGACCGGTTTCGGCCTCGCAGTCCTGCAAGGTCTTTTGTCATAAGACAGAACTCAGTTCAGCAAACAGTTCCTCCTCCCAGAGCTTTATCTCTGTAGTTTTCTTTTGGACTGCTAGGTATTCAGTCCTATATGTGAAGACCTACTGCAGGAGCCCTCTCAAAGTAAGATACTGCAGTTATGTAAGAACTTACCATTACAGTAGATCTTCAAGAGAGGTTCCTGCAGTAGGTCTAGTTTCCCACCCACCTTCCCCCAACTCCTGGAATGTTTCCTTTATTTTCTTCTGGCCTAGCCTTTGGGTCTAGATATGAAGCAGGGTCCCAGGAGTTATCACTCCTTCCTTTCTACTTACCTTTCTTTAGATCTCCAGTGGAAAAGAACAGAAGGGCGGACGTGGGACCGCCCCCATTTATAGTTGGCCTGACGTTGGGGTCGGTCCCTGCTGATGATTGCTAGCTACAAGTTTGCTGTAGGAACCTGATGCCAGGGGCTGCAGTCCTATATGTGAAGACCTACTGCAGGAACCTCTCTCGAAGAGCTACTGTTACAGTAAATTCTTACGTAACTGCAGTTTCTCTGTCCTGCTCCTTCTATGATTCCTTGTACTTCCTGAATGCTATCTTTTTCTCCCTAACTTTCCCTGTCACCTCCTTTGAGAACCATAGTGGTCTTTTACTTTGTTTTGTTGTCTTTATTTGCTTCACACAAAGGCTTGTTGCCTCTGCAATGGCAGTTTTGATTTTTCCCCATTGTTCTTCCACCCTCCTTCCTGCCTATTTGCTAGGGCATTCCTTAGGTACTCACCCATTTTGGCAAAGTCAGCCCTCCTAAAGTCCAGTACCTTTGCCTTTGTATGGCTTGACTCTACTGCTGTTTATTGTGAACCATACTGTTCGGTGGTCGCTAGTTCCCAGATGGCTACCCACTTCTAAATCTGTGATCCTCTCTCCCTCGCCATTTGAGAGTACTAGGTCTAAGATTGCTCCCCTCTGAGTGGGTTCCAATATTAGCTGTGTAATGCATGCCCCCTGCAGGGCATCTAGAATGACCCCACTCTTGGAAGTGGCTGCAGCAAATGTGCTCCGATTAACATCTGGCATATTCAGGTCCCCCATCAACAATATCTCCTCTTTTTCTGCCATTCTAAGGATGCCTTCTATCATTTACTTGTCCATTTCCTCCCCTGAGATGGGGGTCTATATACAACCCCCACGCGGATTGTGCCATTGCCTGCCTCCAAGTTGACCCACAGTGCCTTCTCTCCTCCCTGTTTACCCTTTAGTTATGTTGCTCTGATACCTTCCGTTATGTAGAGGGCTCCTCCTCTTTTACCCTCCCTGTCCCTCCTGTAGATTGAATACCCTGGTATGTTTACATCCCAGTCATGGTTCTGTGTGTACCATTTTTCTGTGACTGCCACAATATCCAGGTGTCCCTTTTGCATTAAGGCCACTAGTTCAGGAAGCTTGTTACCCAGACTATGGGCATTGGTACTCATTACTCTCCATTTTTTGATGGCTTTACCTATTTTAGCCCCATCCCTGCCCTTCCTGACTTTGTCTTCTCCATTTACCACCGTTCTGCTTCCTGTTGCACTTTCTACCTTGGTGTTTACCTCACTAACTACCCTGTTTTATGGGGGGGGCTGGAAATTCCTTGCTTCTTATCAGTGCCTCCCCCCTTGGCTAGTTTAAAAGCTTGCCAATGAAGCATTTAAACCTATCACCCAGGAGACTGGTTCCCCTCCTAGACAGATGCAGAGCATTGTACTGGTATAGGCAGGTATCCCTCCAGGTGGAGCCCCGTCCCCAATGAAGCCAAAACCCTGTGCTTCACACCAGTTTTTCAACCATTCATTGAATCGCATGGTGTGGAGTACCCTCGCCTCACCCATGCCATAGACAGGCAGCACCTCCGAGAAAGATACTGTGTGTGCTTCTTGTCTAAGGGCCCATCCCAATGCCATAAACTTCTCCTGCATTGCTCTGATCCCATGCCCAGCCAAGTCATTTGTTCCTAGGTGGACAATGACATCCAGCTCCCTCTCCCGTGCAGCTGCTGTCATGATTCTGAGGATTCACTTCCTGTCCCTCCAAGCCATGGCATCAGGCAGGCACCTTACTTCACTTTCCCCTGCCTCTGCCAGTTCTACCTCCCTAATAACTGAATCCCCCACCAGGAGCTGCTGTCTTCCCCTATTGTGTCCCGTGCCTTCTTCCTGTGGGCCTCCCTTGTGGCGGTTATCAGCAATCTCCTCGATCTCCACTGTGGGTGCCTCCATAGGGGAACTGTGCTCCACCAGAATGGTGTATGGATTTTGGAGAGATACAACTGGAGGGATGTGGCTCTGTTCCACTACCCTCACCCTCTCTGAGCCCACCATGGTCCAGACACTCCTCTTTCTTGGCAACCTCTGAGGCAGTGGTGGTGGCCCTGGTGTTTCCTGGATGGGGGAGGTTCCCCTACTTCTGTCCAGTTCATCCTGGAGATGAACAACCTCCTTCCTCAGACCAGACAGTTGCCTGCAAATAGGGCAGCATCGCAGCCTCCAGAAAGTCTCCCAGAAGACTGCTGCCCACAGCCGGAGCATTGCACTTCTCCCCACATATCTGTCTTCTTTCCTGTTCCAGTAATACTGCAGGCCCCCAGCACTGGTGGACTATTCCAGTGGATGCTTTGACCCTGGATGGGACAGGGAGGCTCCTCTATGTTTTTCCTCCTTTTCCTCTGATTTACAGGGTCCTTCTCAAGCTCAGGGCTCAGCCAGCCACCATGATTCTGGTGGCTCCAAATTGGGCGAGACAACTTTGGTACTCCCTGCTCCTCGCCTTGTCAGTCGGGAAGCCCATCAGACTGCCTGCATCCCACAGTCTTCTGACTCTTCCTCAGACAGGAATAGCATTTTCCCAACATCCAGTCTCTTCACCTCAAAGCCTGGCTCTTACATAGAAACATAGACTTTGACGGCAGATAAGGACAACTTGGCCCACTCAGTCTGCCAATTTCCCTACCTACTGGATAAGCTTCAGATTCCAGTTAACCAACAGCCTACTTCCTACCACCCCCACTACAATTGCCTTGTGTCTGTCCCATGCATGTTTGAATTCCCCCACTGTTTTAGCCCCAGCAACCTCCCCAGGAAGGCAGTTCCACGCATTCACCACTCCTTCATGAAAAAATTTCCTTACATTACCCCTAGAGTCATTCTTCCTCTATCTTTTAAATTGTGTCCCCTTGTTCTTACATCTCTTTTCTGACAGATGCTACCTCCTGGACTTTGTTGATTCCCTTGAGGTACTTGAACATTTCTATCATGTCCCCTCTGTCCCTCCTTTTATCAAGGGTATACATATTAAGCGCGCTAAGTCTTTCTTCATATGATTTCTGATGCAGACCCTGCACCATTTTAGTTGCCCTCCTCTGGACTGCTTCCATCCTGTCTATGTCCTTGCATAGATGAGGTCTCCAAAACTGCACACAGTACTCCAGATGGGGTCTCACCAACTGTCTGTACAGAAGGATAACCACTTCCCTTTTTCTACTTGTGATGCTGCTTCCTATGCATCCCAGTATCCCCCTGGCTCTCCTTACTGACTTCTCACATTGCTTACCAGCCTTTAGATCATCTGATATGACTACCCCCAAGTCCCATTCCATTTTTGTTGTTGTTAGTACCTCTCCTGCTATTGTGTACTCTCCTCCTGGGTTTTTGTTTCCCAGGTGCATTACTTTGCACTTCTTTGCATTGAATCTAAGTTGCCATATGTCTGACCATTCCTCCAACCTTGCCAAGTCCCTTCTCATCCTTTCTACTCCCCTTGTGTATCAACTCTGTTACAGATCTTTGTATCATCTGCAAAGAGGCATACCTTTCCCTCCAGACCCTCTGCAATGTCACCTATAAAGATGTTAAAGAGGACTGGACCCAGTACTGAGCCCTGAGGTACTCCACTAGTGACCCCCCCTTTCTTCCTGGACATAAAGTCTCCACCACTTATTCAAACTAATGGGAACTATGACAGAGGCACTAGGACTCACTGGGAGCCAAAAATCTTCAGGTGGGGCTGGCACCAGGATAGGACCACACATGCATGGTGCCGTGAGGTTGGCTAATGCCGTATAGGCTGTCTTGGCATCAACCCTCCATCCACCTCAGTTCCTTTTTCCCACCAAGTGTGCTTCAGTGACAACTTCACTCGTGTGCCAGGAGTCAAATCTTATTTATTTACTTATTCCCTTTTTCAGGGTCTACTCAGGATAGACAGCAGTATAAAGACAGAACAGTAAGCAGCTTTAAGGAATACAGATACAGAAGCATACAATCCTGAACAAGGACCAGCTGGGAGACTGGAAGATAAACAATTCAAGCATGTTACCAAATGAAATATGAGCATAGAGCCACCATGCAAGTCTGACCTTGTAACAGATAAATACAATAAGTATATACACATTTTAAGGAGGGTACAAAACATAATGAATAAGTACAATCCATTTATACACATAAATTTCAGTAAAGCAGATAAATACAATAAGTATATACACATTATACAAAGGGTTCAAAACATAATGAGGTCAAAGAGATTGCCTGTAGAAACATAGGAGGTCAAGAGTTGCCTGTAGAGACTAGGCAAAGGTAAGGAGTGGATTGGGGGGGGAGAATAGCCAGGTAATTCATCAGCCAGAGGCTTGGATGGAGGGGGTCAGGACTATGGGTAGGGTAAATAAGAGGATGATAGAGGGGGTCAAGTACAGCAAAGAAGAAGAAGAGGATGTGGAGAGGTAGAATCAACAGAAACAGGTGCATTTAACAGAGGAGGCGAGGAAGGCAAATAAGGTGGTTTGGAACATGGGTAGAGAGGTACAGGATAGGATGGGAGAAGGCAGGCAGTTCCAGTCAGTTACTGCCACAAAAGAGAAGGACTTACGTGCAACTACAAGCCCCAGATTAGGCCGTACGAGAAGGGGGAAGGTAGCAGATTGGAGGGCTTGTGAAGCTTGCCTTAGGCGAATAGTCTTTCTGAGGCAGGGTGGGATAAATTTGTGAACAAGCTTATGCATAAAACTCAAGGTTGAGTACCTTAGTTTTCATTTATAAGGGAGCCAACCCAACAAAGATAGGACATTGCAGTGGTGGCATTGGTAATTGACCCCTAGGGCGAACCTTCCCACCTGATGATAGGCCTGAGCAAGAAGTGCCATGTTGGTCACATTAGTAGACAGTAGTAATGGCGCACCATAAGTAAGAAGCGGGAGGAGAGATGAGGAAGCGATCTTGATGCAAGAGGCAGAGGTGAGGAAGGGAAGATATGGTAAAGAAGACCCAACTTTTGGTTCAGTGTTTTGACCAGGGTGGAGACATGTGCAGTGAGGGATAGTGAGATGTCCAGGGTAATGTCCAGATACTTAAAGGTAAGGACAGACTCAAGAGTATCACCATTAAGGGTGGTGATACAGAGAGGAGAGGAGGGCCTAGAGGAAGGGGGATGGTGGGAGAAAAGCATACATTTATTTTTTTTGTATTGAGGACTACCATAGTTGATTACACTCTAACCAATTTTCAAGGTCCGCAAAGTCAACTGCAAGTTCCCTATTGAACATGGCAATATCAGGAGAAGAGCTGTAGATAATAGCATCACCCACATAGAAGTGCACAGAGGCTCCTCCGCAATGTCTTGGTAGGTCATTTATAAATAGTGAGAACAATATAGGGCCCAGTATGGAGCCCTGCTGAACACCATGGGTTATGTAATTGAAGCCTGAGAGAGCACCAGCCCATTTGATTCTTTGGGAATGGCAGAAGTGATAGCTTCAGACCCAGAGTAGTGCACTATTATCCAAACCAATAGCTTGCAACTGATGCAGCAGGAGACCACGATTCACCAGGTCGAACACTTTTATTAAGTCGAAGATGGCACCGGTGGCAGATCCTTGGTCCATGGCTTGGTAAATATCACAAGTTACTTTCAACAAGGATGTAAGGGTGTTGTGGCTCATTCTGAAGCCATGATGGTAAGGGGACAACAGTTTTTGGTGCTCTAGGTAAACCTGGAGATGACTGTAGACAATACGCTCCTGGATCTTGGCAAGAGGGCAGAGAATAGAAAAGGTCTAAAATTCTCAACAACGGTATTAGCCCCCCCTCTTGTGCACCGGAACAACCACTGCAACCTTCTACTTGTCTGGTACAGTGTTGGACAGGAAGGAGCGGTTGAATAAATTACACACAGGGTGGGCAAGGGCGGGAGCACTGAGCTTTAGGAATTTAGGCTCTAGAGTGTCATGACCAGGAGAACTCTTGGCCTTCAGATTTACAGGGAGCTTCTGAACCTCTTTGCATGTGGCCAGTTTCAGATGGAAAGCTGGTCGAGTCCCAGTGTAGCCTTCAGTGGTAGGTGTTGAAGAGGGGGTTGGGAGAATGTGGAAACAGTGAGGTATAGTTGTACAGATCAGTAAAAAATTAATTAAACCCGGAGGCAATAGATAGGGGGGTCAGTAACGGTGTTGCCCTGGGCAATGTGGGAGCTTAGGAGTTAGCAGCCTTCCCTTTGACCAGGAAATTAACCTGTCACCCAAACTCTCTGGGGTTATGAAGATGTTCAGTTTGTAGCATTTTGAAGTAATGGCATTTGGCTCTATGAAAGTAGTGCTTACATAGATTTCTGAGTTGCTTGTAGGCAAGCCAGTCAGAGGATAATCCACTGTTTTTATAGGACCACCAAGTCTGTTCACGAGAGGATGTAAGTATCCTTAGATCCTTGTTGAGCCAGGGAGCTTTGATACACCTTGGATCTGCATTTTTTTATGGGAGCATGGGTATCGACAATATGAGTGAAGGTAGTTGTAAAAAAATCCAGAGCTTGGTTAATATCCGGGAGAGTCATAATGGGGCTCCAGTCTGTGTTGTTGATGATGAAGCTGTTAATGTCTAGCTTGGACATATCTCGGACAAGGTTAATTATAGGTGGGGGGTTAGGGCAGTTATTCCTCCAGAGGCACATAGTGGGAGAATGATTGCTTATACAATCCAACAGAACACCCACATATTTGACCTTCTGAGGACAATTGGTGACAACCCAGTCCAGTAAGATGTCCTTGACAGACTTCTTGTTGATACGAGTGGGATCTTGAATGAGTTGCACTAGGTTGGAGTCTGCTAGGGTAGCATGTACATTTTCAACAGCTGAGTTAAGCCAGTCAGTGTTGAAACTGCCAAATGGTATTGGGTCATGGTGGGGGAGTTTGGCAAGCAAGGAGATGAAGAGAGGAAGGCCAGTGGGGGCCTTACTGGGGGGTAAGTAGGCACAACCAATGATTATCTTCTTGACATTGTCAAGAGTCAGGGAGAGGAACAAGGATTTGACTAAAGGGGAGTCCATATCAGGCATAGGCAGTTCAGCAACATCCAAGTCTGACCAGGTGTATATCAGAACCCCACCCAACCTTTTACCTAGCTTGTCCTTCCTAAAGCAGGTATAACCTGGTAGTGCCACCTCATGCTGTTTAATAGCTGGCTTGAGCCAAAACTCAGTAATGCAGAGGATGTTGGGTGATGTGTGGGTAACCCAGGCCTCTAATTCAGCCATTTTTGGTTGGATGCTCCGGACATTCATGTGGGCTATTCTCAGGCCTTTTGAAGGGGGAAGGGTAGCAGCACCAGGGTTTAAAACCAGGGTGGGACTTGAGGGGAGCAGGATTAAGCTCAATATCCCCTGCTAGTACAAGAAGAAAGAAAATGGAAACACGGAATGTTATCGAGGCACACAGAAACAGCATAGTAGTGTCTCCATGACCAAAGGGAACATGCAAGTGTTTACAAAGCCAGAACCCCAGGAGTGCCGTATCAGGCATGGGATAAGTAAGAAGACACAGGAGTGGCCAGGTCAGATTAGGCAGAAATCTTCATATCTATGCAACAGCAGCATAGTCGTTCAGTATTTGATTAGTCTTTAGTATATTTATTTATTTAAAAAAGGTTTAATTCACTTCAGCGATGAAGAAAAGAAGTCTTCTTCAGCCCACCTTCAACGGAGTCAACCGTGATAGTAGGGAGACTTTGCTTGAAAGCTGTTTTAGCAGCAGGGCTGGGTCCGGTCCGCCGCCCTCTTTGGAGAGGGTATCTGACATTCTGGTTCTCGAGAGGAAGGATAGTCCTCCTGAAAGCACAAAAAAAAGCGGGCCTGTTCCCAATCGAGGTCAGGGACCTGGTGCCGCTCGGCCTCCAGATCTTCTTCATTCCACTGGTCGAAGCAGAAGCGGTCCCACTCAAGGTTGCCCTCTGGTACGTCTGCATGGAGATTGTTGGTAGCAAGGGACAGGAGGCTAACCCTGGCTCCATCAGGGTTGCCTGCAGCCTCAGTTCCTAGTGGCCATGATCCTTGGCTTCTGAGTCTCTCCCCGCTCCCTGGGGGATCCTCTGGTGAGCAGTTTCATCATTGGGCCACTCTTATGGAGCAGTGGGTCTGGTGGTTGTCCTGACTGCCCTTGTCTGTGGACCCAACCACAGGGCCTTTGGGCCTGGGGGTCATGGACCTTTGGGAAGAACAGTTAGGTCAGCCTGGTCATGTGACACCTTTGGTGCCATCAACACCGCTCTCTTGTACCATTCCCCCTCACACAGCTGCGGCGCAGGGGCCAACACAAGAACTGCTTTCTCTTACTCCTCTTTGTACATTCAGGTCTCCAGCTTCGGGTGTCCTGGTGTCAGGTTTGGGGACCCCAGGTGCTCGACTAGTGCCGGTTGTGGCACCACCCTTAGCTCCAGCCTTGGTGGCACTGGTTTCAGCACTGGCGCCGCCTCGGGTGCCGGGGTTTTCAGCTCCGATTCAGGGAGTGCCTCCTCCTGCTCCTCTTCCTCCCTTTACTTTCAATGCTATCCCTTCTGGTGTAGTAGGAGACTATATTGAGTCTGATCCTGATCTACGATTAGGGAATGATCTGGATGAGGATTCATCCTTTGGAGTGGAAAGTAAGCTGTACAATTCATCAGAGCCTGTGGTTGAGGACCTTTTTTTAAGTCTCTTCTGAAGAATATGAATTCCACCCTTTCTCTTCAGACTTCTGTGGTGGATCCTGGTAAGCTTTTGTGCCTTCAATATCTGTGTGTTCCTGAAATACCTGTGGAATTGACACCACTGGTGCAACCCTCTTTTGAGACTCTTTTACAAAGGTGTGGGACAGACCAGTGCTCATTCCTTCTGTGGCTAAGTCCATAGACAGGAAATACATGCCCCCTAAGGATAGGCCAATCCTTGCCTCTCAAGCCTGTGCGGATGCCATAGTGGTCTTGGCAGAGAATGACAAAGCCATTCTTCACCAGGAATCCATGGCCCATCCAGTGAATAAAGAATCATGTAAAATTGACACTCTGGGGAAGCGAGTGTTCACTGCTGCTACCCTGGGCATTTGTATTGCTAGCTATCAGGGCTATTTTTCTCAGTATGAGTATACCATCTGGCATTTGCTCAAAGAAACAGTGGAGGCTTTTCTGGAGTTGGACATTAGCTCTGAGCTTCTTCAGACCATTACTAGGGGCACTGAGTCCAACAATCAGCAACTTTATTTATTTATTAAATTTTGATTACCGGGTGAGCCCACTGAGCCCCGAAGGTCCCTTTTTCAGGGGTGACACGGGATACGGTACAATGACAGATTATTAGGTACAGGTTGTTGGGTGCAACATGTTACAGAGATATTGCAATCCTAACAGGTTACAGTGAAGGCAGTAACACAGTAATAGCAGCAATTCACCTTAAGTAATCAAATCAGAGAACGTTTTTGACATTCTAGCAGTGATTTTTGAGTCCTGACCATGCCTAATAGACTAATTGGGTGAACTGGGAGAGGGGTAATGTTATTTTTTTGGATAAGGGGAAAGACTACCCTATACCTTGACAATGGCAGGTACTGGTCTCCAACATGTGAGCCTTGAGCCTAGTGTGAAAATTTGATAGGGAGGGGGCTTCTTGAACTGAAGGTGAGAGATTATTCCACAGGTGGGGGGCGGTGAAGGAGAAAGATCTGCCGCTGCCATTTGTCCTGACTCTGGGGGTTGCAAGTATAGACTGACCAGTGGTTCTGAGTGTCCAAGAATTGTGCTTAAGGGAGATAGTCCCTATTAGACTCGGGGGAGCTGCTAGGCTCAGTATTTTGAATGTGAGGCAGAGCAGCGGGTACTGAAGACGCGAAGAAAAAAAAGGCCACTGCAGCTGGCTGAGGGAGTCACAGGGGGTGGCTTCTAGGGTGTTTTTGGGTAGCAGACCGTGCAACCTTGTTGTACAGAACCTGTAGCCGGTTTAATTCTTGTTTTGGCATACCCTGTAGGACAGGGGCAGCATAGGTAAGAGTTGGGAGCAGAACACTGGAGGCAATTGCAAGCCTTGTTCCAGGGATAAGCTGGCCTTTTAGCCAGTAAAATATGCCTAGTTTACAGTGGATGGTCCTGGTAACTTGGTCTACATGGGACTTGTAGGCGAGACCTTGGTCTATTGTAAACCCAAGGTATTTTATGGTATCCACCACATTTATGCTTGTTCCCCCTAGAGAGTTAAGCTGGAAGAATTTGGGCCTATCCTGCCCTAAGGATGTGGGACAAATAGCATAGCTTTCATTTTGCCTGCATTGAGGACCATTCTGTTATATGTGACTTAAGGCTGCTATGGATGCCTTTGACACTGCTTCTAGAGCAGGAGTGGCCGGGATATGCACCCAGCGTCACTCATGGATAAGGACTTCGAGATTCACTAATGATGCTCAACAGAGTGATATGAGTTTTCCATTTGATGGTGTTTATCTGTTTGGCCCAAAGGTAGAGCAGGTGCTGGAGGCCATTCAGAAAACTAGGACTGCTATTAAGATGGCCAGACTGGCCATTGTTGCCCCTCAGTGGGGCAGAAATCGATGGAAGTTTCATAACCAACAGTCCTTAAGTGGTGCCAGGGGGCAAGTTCAAGAAGGAACTGAGAAGACACTACTTCACAGAGAGGGTAGTGGCAGGGTGGAATGTGCTTCCAGAAGAGGTGGTGTCACTTAAATCGGTGAACAGAATCTAAGAGGGGGTGGGATAGGATCATGAGGATGGGAATTGTTAAAGGGGAAGGGGGCAGCTATAGAGTAAACTCAGCTGCACGCTCGAGCAGACTCGGTATCTGCTGGCACTTTTCATATGTTCATAAAGACTGAGGGTTTTTTAACAAGAATCAAGCCCCTCAGCCACAAAAGAAAATGCAACAGAAAGCATAGGGTCTGAAGGCACTCAGTGCCACCCTCTGAAGAACCAGCCCATGTCCCACCTCAGTTGCCCTGAGGGGGACTCCTCTTCGGATGTAGGGGACATCTGACTCAGTTTTACAACCTGTGGAAGTCCATCACAAGAGACAAATGGGTCCTCAGGATAATTTGAGAGGGATGCTCTCTAAATTTCTTGGAGATCCCTCTGGATCATCCACCCAAACGACAGCCCAAACTGTCTACCACTCAGACAGACCTCCTTGCTTCCAAGATTCTGGGCCTTCTCAACAATAGGGCAGTAGAAGTGGCTCTGTAAGCAGAAAGAGACACAGGTTTCTACTCCCAACACTTCCTAGTTCCAAAGAAAACAGGTGGTATGCACCCTGTTCTACACCTAAGGAAGTTAAACAAATACCTGTTCAAAGAGAAATTCAAGATGATATCGCTAGGAAAGCTCCTACTTCTGATTTATCAAGATGATTGTCTGGTGTCTCTGGACATGCAGGACACCTACCAACATGTCCCAGTGCATCCAAGCCACCACAAGTACCTACGCTTTGTGGCTGTGGGCCAGCACTACCAGTTTAGAGTCCTGCCCTTTGGGCTCTCCTCGGCACCACGAATCTTTACAAAGTGCTTTTCAGTATTTGCGGTGCATCTCCAAAAACTCAGAATTCAAGTGTCCCTGTACCTGGACGATTGACTTGTAGCAAGCTCCTCCAGACAAGGGACACAGGAAGCAGTCTCCACGGCTTCCAAGTTCTTCATATCCATGGGAGTTCAGCAGGTCCTGAAAATTCTGCAAATGGCTAAAAAAAACAGCACTAGGAAACTTATGCTTCCAAGTGTGAGAGGTTCTCATTGTGTTGCAAGGGTAAGGACATAGAGCCCTTGCAGGCTTTTCCTCCTATTTTGCTGGATTATCTAGTACACCTTCAGGCAGAAGGCCTGAAAATGTCATCCTTAAGAGTACATCTAGTAGCCATTTTGGCCTATCTTTCCACTGGAAAAAAGAAATTTGTCACCTCACAGCCTATTTTCAAAACATTTTTCAAAGGGCTGCTGCATTTCCAGCCCCCTCTGAGGGAACCTGTTCCCCCTTGGGGCTTATAGTCAAGCTCATGGAGCCTCCTTTCAAGCCCATGGCTACCACTGATCTCAAGTTTGTTACCTGGAAGACTGTTTTGTAGTGGCCATTACCTCCGCCAGATGGATTTTGAAGTTGCAGGCCCTTTTTACAGATCCTAATTACATTATTCCCCACAAGGATAAAGTAGTCCTTATGACGAATAGGAAATTTCTGCCCAAGGTGGTGTCTGATTTCCACCTTAACCAGTCTATTTTCTTGCCAGTTCTTTTTACAGACAAGTCCACTCCAGGTGAACGTAAGCTGCATAGCCTGGATGTTAAGAGATCCTTGTCTTATTACATAGACTATACTAAGCAGTTCAGATACTCACACGCTCTACTCTTTCTCACCTATGGTGAAGTGGGCAGAGGGAAACCGGTGACAAAGACATCCATTTCCTACTCAATTGTCTTTTGTATTCAGTTCTGTTACAACAAATCTGGTAAGCAACCCCCTCTCGGGCTCAGAGCTCAGTCTACTAGGGGCCCCACTCCCTCTGTGGCAGCCCGAAGAGACGTTAATTTGCTAGAAGTTTGCAAAGCAGCTACAGTACTTGGAAAACAGCTCACACATTCACAAAGCATTACTGCTTGAATGTACAGCCCAGAGCCAATACTAAATTTGGCAGAGCAGTACTAAAGAGCTTTTTTCCTAAGAAGGTTTCTGTGCCCACTTCCCAATTGTTCTGCTTTGTAGTCTGCACCTGTCAGTACATGCTGAAGAATTCCTGGGGTGAGAAGAAAACATTACTCACTGTAGTAATGTTATATCTTCCAAAGGATTCTTCAGCATTATTGACACTCCCAACCATCTGCCCCTGTGAAACCAGTCTGGGGACGGCTCTGCTATGGTGTTTAGTCAAATTTGCTTAGTTTTATTGTTTTCTTGTTGATTTGTTTCACAATAGTGGTTTGGAATTGTCAGTTATTTTTGCTAACAGTGTTTTGCCCCTGTTGGGCACAGTTTTTGCTCTTTTTTCAGCTTCGAAACAGTTCTGAGGTCCTTTAGGCTAACTGCAGGCAGCACTCTGCTCTCTCTATTCTGATTGGCCAATGTCTTTCTCATTTACATTGACTCCACTTCTCCGGGGCAGCTTAACCCAGCTGGCATGCTGCACCTGTCAGTAGTGCTGTATATTCCCGTTGGAAGAAATAACATTACTACAGTGAGTAGTTTTTTCTTACCAATGCTTGACTGATACTTCACTGCTGTGGCATACGTCTGGCCATTTGGTAGTCATCAGCCAAAGAAACAGCCTTTTCCCCACTTTCTGGTAGGTGTTCTTTTACCCAAAACTGTACGTCTGTAAGTAGGAAGTTGATGTACTGATTGTGGGGAAGTATTTGCTAAGGCAGACAAGCACAATTTGTGTGTTGCCTGCCTTGGCTATGATCACCTGATAGAAGATTGTGATATTTGTAAAACCTTCCCAGAGAAAACAGTGGAGAAATGTCTGGAACGGCTAAAGAAAAAACTTCTTCCACCTAAGGGTCCCTCTGGCTCTGACCACCCAACACCCTATTCTACTGTGGGCGAAACTGCTGCAGTGACTATTTCAACCACTGAGACAGGTGATAAATTTACTAACAGGCTTGCTGAACCTGCTAACTCCCTGGTTCCCTCTAAAAAGACTAAGAAAGTAAAGCACACAGACCCCCCCACTGGAAAAAGGGGACTTATGTGGGTGCTCTGACTTCCTTCTTCTCAAGAAATAGCACAGGCTTTTAAAGTGGTGTAAGTCTTGCAAGGCCTTTTCCCCACTGGCCAGCAGCCACCTGCACTAGCCCCAGTTGGACAGGCTGGCAGTTCAGGCAAATCCTAATTTGTTGAAGAGAAGGATTATGGTGAGTGTGAGGAGGAGGATGAGGTGGAACCCATTGAACCTGAGGTTTCCCCCGAGCAGAATTTTGGTTCTACTCCTAGAACCACTGAGGATTATTCCTCATGTATCACTTTTGTGAGAAAGATGTCTGATGCCCTGGATATCACCACAAGTGAGGAAACAGAAGATGAGAAGGAGGTAGAATACCTCAAGATGATGGGGTTAACCATCACAAAAAAGCTCCTCTTACCTGTGAATAAATTCCTCAGAAAAAATGCTTTGAAGATTTTACAGACCCCTGACTCTGTCCCCACTCTTGATAAGAGTGACAAATCACTAAATAAATACACTTTTACTAATCTAGCAGAGTCACCAGTCATTTCCTCTACCCCCTCAAATTGCAAACCTGACGAAAGCTGGTTTAAAGTTCCCCATAAAAAGCATACTACAAAAAACAAACACCTATGTATAGATAACAAGGAGTTGGCCCTGCATAACTCGTTTGAAGTTCTAAACTCTGAAACAACTGACAGATATAGGTTAGATAATATAAATACTCCCTCAGACACATCAATTTTCTCTTCGTCCCAACACGACAAACAAAATTCTCATTCAAATCAACAATCAAAAAATAAACTATTTGCAAAAACCAATGTAATAACAAAAGAAACATCTCCCCCGGGCAAAACAGAAACTAAACAAAAGCAGGTTATTGTACTTGGAGACTCTATCATCAAATATCTTGATCGACCAATATGTGACCCAGACAAACAACAGAGAATGTGTTCAAGTTTCAGAGGGGCTAAAGTAGCAGACATAACAAGAATGGTAAAACCAATATTAACCAAGGCAGGCAAAAATCCTTTAGTGATAATCCACGCAGGTACTAATGATATCAAAGATTCAAACCTTATACAAATCAAACAGGATTTTGTAGCACTAAACAACATTCTAAGTGAACATGGTTGCTCAGTATGCATCTCAGAGGTGCTACCTATTCCTAGAGCCACTGGATACACCACCACAAAAATTAAAGCTTTAAACGAGTGGCTGCGAAAATGGTGCTATAAACAAGACATCAAATGCCTAATGCACTGGGAAGAATTTGAGAACAGGCCATCTCTATACTGCTGGGACGGGCTACACCTCAGCAGAAGAGGAAGTACTATACTAGGACAAAAAATGAACGCCTACATAAATACTCATTTAAACTAATAAATAGGGGGGAGTCTGGGACCTCATCCCATCCTCTAGCTAATAATGTCAATTCACCACCAAATCTCAACTTTAATATTCTCACTTTTAATGCTAGATCAATGACTATTCCCAAATATGCTGAACTAGAAATACTATTGCATACTTTAGAATTAGCAATTATTGCTATAACTGAAACCTGGGGAAACACAGAAAAAATCTGGACAACAGAATTACCTGGCTATAAACATTTTTACAAACATAGAGACAACACAAAAAGAGGAGGAGGGGTTAGTTTATATATAAGAAATGACATAAAATCTTATCAAAAAGACTCTGATCCCTGTTTAGAAAATGTTTGGGCATACATCCAAGTTACTTGTTCACATAAAATTCTGATTGGAACTTGTTATAGACCACCTGCCTCAGATTTAAACAACACCAGGTTGTTGACTGAGGAAATACAGCAATTTGCTGATAAAAATAATGTATTAATATTAGGAGATTTCAACCTACCAACTATTAACTGGAATTTACTATCTGGAATAAACCAGTACGACAAACAATTTTTATCTGCTATAACTGATCAAGGCTTAAAACAGATGGTAAGGGAGCCAACTAGGGAAAATAATATATTGGACCTTGTTATTACCAACTTAGAAACCCCAACATCTGATATTACAATTTTACCCCCAGTAGGAAACAGCGACCATATGTCTATACATTTTTCAATCCAGCTACCCTCACAACCCAAAATAAACAATATTAAAATAAAACAATATCACAAAGCAAACTTTGACCTTATTAAACAAGATTTGGGGAAAACTAACTGGGAACAGATTCTCCCCCCAAAAAACAAATGAAGCATGGGAAATAATAAAACAAAAAATATTACAACTTGACAAACAATATATCCCTGAGAGACTCAAATACAACAATAAAGGAAAAATCCCACAATGGTTCAATAAACATATAAAAACTCTAATAACTCGTAAGAAAAAACTTTTCTTTAAACTTAAAAAAACACCGGCACCACAAATAAATAAAATATTAACATCCTATAGACAAACAGTCAAAAAATTAAAAAAGCATATAACAATAGCCAAACGTAACCTGGAATTTAAGATAGCGCACACAAAGGACTCCCATAAAGCGCTATACTCCTATTTAAATGAAAAAAAAGAACTGTAATAACCAAATTGGACTTCTAGTTATAAATACATATACCATCACTTCAGACATAGAAACAGCCACTGAGCTAAATAACTATTTTTCAACTGTTTACACACATAAATCAGATTTTACTCCTATT
Organism: Neoceratodus forsteri; assembly: GCA_016271365.2. Taxonomy (NCBI): domain Eukaryota; kingdom Metazoa; phylum Chordata; order Ceratodontiformes; family Ceratodontidae; genus Neoceratodus; species Neoceratodus forsteri. The sequence goes on along the minus strand of CM057454.1, from coordinate 717,075,673 downwards.
ACTGTACCCTCTACCACTGATATAAAAATAGACAGAATTTCAGAAGAAGATGTCAAAAATGCACTAAACACCCTAAAAAAATACAAAAGTTCAGGACCGGACGAAATTAGTTCTAGATTCTTAATAGAAACAAAAGATGTCATTATCCAACCATTAAAAATATTATTTAACAAATCCTTGAATGAATCATCAGTGCCAAATGAATGGCGTACCGCAATAGTTACACCTATTTTCAAAAAAGGCTCTCATTCAAAAACTGAAAATGACAGACCCATAAGTCTCACATCCATTCCATGTAAACTTATGGAAAAGATTATTAAACTCAGAATAGAAGATGAACTAACAACACTAAATATAATTGACACATACCAGCATGGCTTTAAACAGGGTTTCTCATGTGTAACAAACCTCATCTCCTTCTATGAATACATCAGCTATCACTTGAACAATAACACACCTATGGACATCATACTACTTGATTACAGTAAGGTGTTTGACAAAGTTTCTCATTCTTTATTAATCAAAAAACTTATTAAAATAGGACTGTCACCCACATTAACTTCCTGGATTAATCAGTGGCTGAACAACAGAACCCAGAGAGTCGGGGTCAATAATGTAATGTCCAGGGAGAGGGGAGTAAACAGCGGGGTCCCCCAGGGATCTGTGCTTGGGCCGGTTCTCTTTAACTTGTTCATTGGAGATATGTATATATCAACAAACTACAAAATGGTAAAATTTGCTGACGACACTAAAATCGGGGGAAAAGCTATCAGTCAAACCAAAGATTCTGGTCTACAAACAGAACTATTACTAATTGAGCAATGGGCATGTATGAATGAGATGCACTTTAATGTCACTAAATGTGCAACTCTTCACCTGGGAAGAAATAATCCACTACAAACATATTATTTAAAAAACATGGCTATTAAAATTTCTACCGTAGAAAAAGATCTAGGCATCCTGGTCAATAATAAACTGCCTTCCACTTCACATTGCACCAAAATAGCTAACCAAGCAAATACCACTCTCAGTAGAATTAGCAAAACATTCATAAACAAAACTGAACAATGTTTACTGCCACTCTACAGATCTCATGTTAGACCATTTTTGGATTACTGTTCCCCCTTCTGGAGCCCCTATTTAATTTCCGATATTAATAAGATTGAAAGCATCCAACATAAAGCAACAAAGCTCATACCTCATCTTTCTAAATTTAACTACACTCCTAGATTAGAACACACAGGTTTACTTACACTATCCCAAAGAAGACTTAGGGGGGATTTGCTACTATTATTCAAAATTACAGCAAATACAGATCAGATGCAAAACTGTGGTCTCAAATACTCTACTAGAAAAACAGCTGCAAGACTGCATAACAGACAACTGGAGATCATGAGGGCAAAAACAAACAAAAGAATGAACTTTTTTACTATAAGAGCGCCCAGAATCTGGAACAAATTACCGCAGGAAATAGTCGATTCTCCTAACATATTGTCTTTCAAAAACAAACTTGACAAATGGTTGACTAATTAGGGACCCATTAAATGATCCACAAACGTGGAGGACAATCATGATGGGCTAACTGCCTTCTTTTGTCCAATATCACCAAAGTATCACCAAAGTACCAAAGAGGCTGGACAAAAAATACCAGTTGGACAGGGAGGAAGGGTGCAGATTTTCTGTTTTTCCACCCTGACCACCAGGGGGTGGTGCAGGCGGCAGCCTGTGACAAGGCTAAGGTGACCCTGGCTTCTTACCCACCAGAAAAGTAGTCGAAAGAAGTTGACAGTATGGCCAAGAAGGGATATTTGTCGGCTTCCTTGGCCATCAGGCAGGCTAATTTTCAAGTCTATATGGCCCAGTATCAGAAGTCATTATGGCAATCTGTACTGGCTATGGCAAATAAATCTTCATCATCCTTGTCTAATGACCTCGTAGAAACTGCCAGGTTTGGCTTAGAGGCAGCCAAGTATCAGTTTCAAATGGCTGCTGATACCAGTAATACGGCGGCCAGGTGGATGGTCAATACTGTTGCCCAACGAAGGTTTGCCTGGCTAAGAGCCACAAATCTTACCCAGGACACTCAAACAAAGGCTCTGGATTTCCCCTCTGGAGGGTAATTCCCTTTTTGGAGAGACAACAGTGGCTTATATGAAGAAGGTGGACGAGTACAAAGTCACCTTCAAAAGCAACTCAGCTAAAGAGAAAGCCTCTCCATCCACCAGAACCTATGGAAGGGGAGGCAGGGGCAGGTCTTTTCATAGTAGGCCCTTTTTCCAGACAATGGCTGCACCCGAATACCAACAGTATTCCCAGCAGGGGTACTTCAGAGGTAAGGGCAGAAGGGGTTCCAGGCAGGGATCTCATACCCAGCCTCAGCTTCAGGCTAAGCAAACACCCTGATGTGCCTTCACAGGCTGCCTCCTTGATACCTGTTGGACGCAGGCTGTCTTACTACCTCCAGGCTTGGCAAAAAATCACCACAGACAAGCGGGTCCTGGGGGTAGTGAGTCAGAGACTGTCTCTGAGTTTCAAATCTCTTCCTCTTCTAAGAACCAGAGTGTTCAGACCATCATCCCTTGCAGAAAAGAACCTACTGGAGGCAGAGGTTCGAAATCTGCTACTGTCAAGGGCAGTGGAACTTGTCCCAGCTCAGTAGAAAGGAAAGGGTTTCTACTCGTATTTCCTTGCCAGAAAGAACAATTAGTAGTTTCAGCCTATCTTGGACTTCAGGATACCAAACAAGCATTTGACAAAACCAAAGCTCAGAATGGTAACATTGGCACTGATTCTGCCAACACTCCAAAAAGGAGACTGGTTGGCATCACTGGACCTATAAGATGCCTATTTCCATATCCCCATAAGGGAGTCTCACAGAATATACCTCAGGTTCAGACTCCCATCAGCTCACTACCAGTTTTCAACCCTGCCATTTGGCCTCACTTCAGCTCCAAGGGTGTTCACAATGTGCTTGGCAGTGGCTGTGGCACACCTTCGAAGGCAAGGTGTCACGGTGTTCCCATATCTGGATGACTGGCTGGTGGTGGGAAAATCACCAGAGCAAGTCAGACAGTATCTGCAGATCACCCAGGGGCATCTGGAGTCCCTGGGGTTCTTAATGAACCACAAGAAATCCATCCTTCTACCTGCACAGGTGCTGCAGTTCATAGGAGTGGAGATCAATACCCTGCTGGGCAGGGCCTACCTGCCTTTAGACAGGGTAAGAAGTATCCAGTTAATTGCAAATTCTTTCAGCCTGCATAAGTCAAAAACTGCAAGACAGTTCTTACAGCTCCTGAGCCACATGGCTGCAGCCACAGGCATGGTCCTGGGCTCCAGGTTCCAAATGAGAGACATCCAGTTCCACTTAAGGGCACACTGGTGCCAAAGAAGAGATTCCCTCTCAAAGCTGATCCCAGTAACAAAAAACCTTTCTGCAAGTGACTTTTTCTTAGTGCTATAAAAAAGATGCTCCTGCTGCTACTCATCTGTGCAGGTAACGTTGAATTAAACCCCGGGCCCCCCCCTCTCCATTTCTTCCCCAGCTGACTTACCTTTACTAAAAGAGTTATCATTTTTGCATTTGAATGCCTGCAGCCTTCTGAAAAAGCTTGATGCTATCAAAACATGGGCCCTCCACTGTTCTCCTGACGTTCTTGTAATCTCTGAAACTTGGCTAAGACCAACCACCCTGGGCCATGAGGTCAACATTTCTTCGTACAACTCATTTCGTACTGATAGGAAATTCCGGGGAGGGGGAGTAGCCATCTGTTTCCGGTACAACATTACCGCAACTATGGTGGACACTACAGTACCTAAGGGGTTAGAGTGCCTCATGCTAAGAATTCAACCAGCCAAATCAACCTCTGTCTGCATTAGTGGGTGCTATAGGTCCCCCTCAGCTAGCCTCTCTCAGCTCAAACACCTAAGTGACATACTAGCTACCACCTCATCAGAAGTATCCATAATTGGTGACCTCAACCTTGACTGGCTCTCTGCAATCTCCTTACCACTGAAAGAATTCTGTGATGCCCATGGACTAATCCAGATCATTAATGAAGCTACCTGCCCAAACACCAAAAACCCAGAGCATAGCTCCCTTCCTGACCTAATCCTTGTAAGCAAGCCTCACTTCTTCTTCCATTCAGGTGTATTCTTTAACAACATCAGTGACCACTGTGCCATTGCAAGTGTAAGCTCAATGCAACTCCAAACCTCCTTTTCCTCTAAATAGATCCATAACAGATTAAATGGAACTTGTGCCCAGATGCTTTTCTCTATGACCTCCAGTATGCTAACTGGCAGAAATTTTACCTCACATCTTCTGTGAAAGAGGCACATGAGGTACTTCATGAAATACTTACCGAAACCCTAGACCTCCATGCCCCAGTTACCAAAAGCAGAACCAAAAGAAAATCCTGTCCCTGGTTCACAGATAACCTAAAGACCGCCTTATGGCATAGGGATGCTCTTTGGAAAAGAGCCAGAAAGTCCAAATTGGCCACAGACTGGTCTGCTTTCCGAACCGCAAGGAATTTCTGCATGAAAACTATCAGAGCTGTAATGTCTAGTTATTTCTGCTCTGAACTTAACGTATCCACTAATTCTGCTATCAAGTTTTGGAAAATGTTAAGGGAGGTAGAAGGCCATAACAGTGCTGGCAATCTTCCCCACAAAATTTTGACTGGTGGTACCCACACTGCAGATAAAAATGACATCTTTGACCTCTTTAACAATCACTTTGCCACAGCAGGGATTGCTTTTGATACCTCCCCAGCAAATGCCATCAGGGCACAGTTCCTTAGTCAGTCATCTGATTGCCACGATCCAGAATCTATTGACCCTTACCAATCTTTCTCCTTCTTTCCGGTCACCATCAAACAGGTTGAGGATCTCCTTCTTCAACTTGATACTAAGAAAAGTGCGGGTGCGGATATGATTGAGCCTTTCTTCCTAAAGTTAACCTACTATATTTTGGCTCCCCCTATTACCCGCCTTTTCAATTTGTCTCTCAATCAGGGCTCCCTCCCCAAGTCTGGAAGATGGTCCATGTCATCCCTCTGTTCAAATCAGGGGACTCCTGTGACCTAAATAATTACAGCCCAATCTCCTTGCTCCCAGCCTTGTCAAAACTATTGGAGAAGGTAGTAAATGAACAGCTCAGCGCTCATCTGGAAAGTTTTAATCTACTAAACCCGATTCAATCTGGTTTCCATCCCATGCATAGTACCTCCACTGCCCTTGCTAAGGTTATAAATAACTGGCAGTCTGCACTGGATAACAAACAATACATATGTGCCTTGTTTCTGGATCTTAGCAAGGCTTTCGACACGGTGGACCACGATTTGCTCCTGGTCACCCTGAAGAAAGTTGAGGTGGACAACCCGGACCTAAGTTGGTTCACAAACTATCTTGTGGACAAAGAGCAGCAGGTCAAGACTGAAGGAGACCTATCGCCAAAAAAAAATACTCCTTAGAGGTGTCCCCCAAGGATCCATACTTGGTCCACTTCTCTTTGCCATTTATATTAATCAAATTGACACTGGCCTAAAGTCATCTAGTATCCATCTCTTTGCTGATGATACAGTGCTATAAATTGACAGATCAACTCCGGATCAAGCCATTTTGGACCTCCAGAATGATTTTGACATCCTCCAAAAAAATCTACTCAACTTGAAACTCCTGCTCAATGCTAAAGAACTAAGGCCATGATTTTCTCTCCACTGGCCCTCATCTCAAAATAAAAAACCCAGATAAGGTTGCTCACATAAGTATCATTTTGGGAGAAGCCCTGGAGTTCATGGAACAATTCAAATACCTGGGGGTCTGAATTAACTACAAATTGTCTTTCATTGATCACATTCAAGAACTGGCTAAGAAACTGCGTCAAAGGCTCAGTAATTTCTTTAGGATCAAGCACTCACTAACCCAGGAGGCTAGAAAACTCCTAGTCCAAGCTACCTTCTTGCCTCTCCTAGACTTTGCAGACTTCCTATATGGCCATAGTACTAGCACAGCTTTCTCCAAGCTTGATACCCTATATCACAGACCCTTAGGTTAATTTCAGATGCACCTTATGACACGCACCACTGTATCCTGCATTTTTCTGTAGGCTGGAGCTCTCTTAGCTTCAGGAGACAAAAGAATGCTATTCTATGGACATATAAGGCAATCACTCGCAAATGACCTCAGTACCTTGCAAGTTGCCTAATTCCCTTCATCCATAGTGCCTATTCTCTCAGAAGTCTTACCATCTCATCTCTGGCTATCTCTAAAGTTAAAACGCGCCTTGGTAAATCCTCAATAAGCTTCACTCTTCCTATGCTCTGGAATAAGATCCAGAAAACCTTAATGCTCGCTTCCCCTGTTACGTTCTCCCTCTTTAAATCCTTGTTCCTGAGGACCTTCTTTGAGGTCTGTCATTGCTTCAAGTCAAGGTCTTAACATCATGATTTGTTACTGTTTTAAATTCTGGACTTAAACGTCAACCATTGCATGAGGCGTCATTTGAGTCCTCCCTTCTGTCATTGTCCAAATCAAAGTTCCAACATCACGATCTGTCTTTGCTTCAAATATTGGACTTAAACCCTAACCATTGCCTGTGGCATCTGTCATGTTTCTCCCTTAGAACAGTCCTTCCTCCCTAGGCCATCATGTCCAACCCTCTCCTACCTCGGCTGACCTTCCCTCCCCACTCCCTATACCTCCCTTCCCTTCCCATCCCACTTGCCAGGCCATACCTACAGTACTTATCAAAGGACTCTTACATCTCAATCTTCTTCGTACTTTGACACTAGAGGAACTGCCACTCCTGCTTACTATGACTCCTCCAATGATGTTTACTGCATAAACTTTAACTCATTACCTTACATCCATATATATGTATCTATGCAATTGTATTTAAATGGCACTACCTCTTGTTGAACCTATTGCTATGTTCTGGTGGAAGTATCTTGTTACATGTGATGGTTATATGTTATTATGTTATTATTTATTTGTTTATTAGATCATCAGTTTACAGACCTTTGAGTCAAAGACTCATTTACGAAGGCACCTCATCAAGAGAGCAATACATCACAGCAAACAAAACAGTACAGTACATAATGCTTAGATTAAAAAAGCAACCAGTGTTACAGGCATTCACTGGTGGTACAAGCTTGATAGTAGGTAGATCACAGTAGTCATAATATAGGTACATGAGTACCTCATCAGGTAGCAACCAGAGCTATTTTATTACATTAGTCAGCAGATGTTGCCTGAGACCCCAGGCATATACAACAAAAGTAGACAGGGCAGACCCAGCTTAGGGGTGAGGATAAGGGGCAGGTGGGGGATTATGTATAATTGCAGCAGAGAGTGCTTGTCAGATGGCTTCTGAGGGAGACCTTGAAAGGACCAAGCTTAGTGGAGTCAGCTATGTTGGCTGGGAGGGAATTGAACCAGGAGGGAGCCCAATAGCAAAAGGATCTCTGGGCCACAGAGGTCCTTACCCTGGGGACAATAAGGGAGGATTTGACAGTGCTGCTATTACTACTATGTAATTGTTATGTATGTTCACTCAACCTGTTATGTCTTAACCCTGTTGGCAATTGTTTTACCCCAGGTCCATCTTGTAAATGAGCTTGTCTCAATGATGTTCCGCCTGGCAAAATAAAGATTTTGATTGATTGATTAAGTGGTGGAAAGAGGAATCCAACCTAAGGGGAAGGGTTCCCTTTCAGCAGGAGTCTCCATCAGTTGTTCTCACAACAGATGCATCTCTACTGGAGTGGTGTGCCCATTTGGAAGACCACACAACTCAGGGCACTTGGAAAGTGTAATCACTCCAGCACATAAATCTACTGAAACTCGGAGTGGTGTTTCTGGCATTAAAGGCCTTCACATCACTAGTACAGGGAAAGGTGGTACAGGTCAGAACAGACAATACCACCACAATGTACTACATAAACAAGCAGGGAGGTACCAGGTCAAGTCCTCTCTGCACAGAAACCATGAAACTTTGGAGCCTGACATTCTCCTTGGGAGTTTCCCTACAGGGAGTTCAAATCTGCCAGGGAAGGACAACACACCCTTGCAGATGCCCTGAGTGGAATCAACCAGGCCCATCGTAAATGGACCGTGAACAGGCAAGTGGTAGAAGTGATCTTCAGGAGGTGGGGCACCCCAGAGATAGACTTGTTCATATCCCACCAGAACCACCACCTGCCACAATACTGTCACAGACCACCAGATTGGGGTACACTCGCCTGGATGCTCTAACTCTGAATTGGTCAGGGAAGCACCTGTATGCTTTTCCTCCCTTCCCTCTGGTGTTCAGGGTATTGCTCAAGCTCAGGTCCCAGTCAGCATCAATGATCTTGATAGCACCAGACTGAGCCATGCAGCCATGGTACTCTCTGCTGCTCTCCATGTCTGTAGATGAGCCAATACACCTCCCTCGGAGGCACAATCTGCTAACCTCCAACCGGGGGGGGGCTCCTGTATCCAAACCTCAGGTCTCTCTCTCTCAAGCTCAAAGCTTGGCTCTTGAAGACCTAGGGTATGTAGGCTTGCATCTGTCTGAACGTGTTTTAAACATTCTAAGAGGTTACAGGAAGCCTTCGACTAAGAAAACCTGTGCTTCAAAAGGGAAAGGTTTTCTCTTTGGTGTTCAGCTAGAGAACTGATACCAACATAAGCTGGGGTTCCAGCTGTTCTTGATTACCTCTCTTATTTACATTTATTAGGTTTGCAGTCCAGTACCCTCAAGGTCCACCTGGCTTCAGCATTCACTTACAGATCGGCTAGAAGGAATGTGTCAATGGCTTCAGACCCTATCTTTAGGAGGTTCTTCAAGGGCTTGGCCTATTTGCACCTCCCTCATAGGAAACCGGTGCCAGCATGGGACCTTGATGTGTGCATAGCTAAGCTCATGGGACCTCCTTTTGAGACCATGTCCTCTGTTCATCTGAAATATATCACTTGGAAAACAGTTTTCCTAGTGGCAATGCCTTCTGCAAACAGAATCAGTGAGCTCCAGGCTCTCTGCATTGAACAGGACTACATTTCATTCCACAGGGATAAGGTGGTCCTGAGAACAAACAGGAAATTTCTCCCTAAAGTGGTCTCTGATTTCCACCTGAACAAAACCATTATCCTACCTGTCTTTTTCACTGAGCAGTCTACCTCTGGTGAAAGGAGACTTCACAGTCTGGATGTCAAGCGAGCTCTCAGCTATTACATGACAGCCACTAAGAACCATAGTCAGGACAGAAAACAGCTGTTCCTGACTTATGGGGATGTGGGAAAGGGTAACCCAGCATCAAAAAGGTTCATTTCTCAATAGATAGTTCAGTGTATCCAGTTTTGTTACACTAAAGCTGGAAGGGAACCTCCAACAGGATTGAGGGCCCACTCCACAAGAGGAACAGCTGCTACTTTAGCAACTGTCAGGGATGTTCCACTAGTGGACATCTGTAAAGCACCTACCTGTAAAACAGTACACACCTTTACAAAGCACTACAATCTGGATATTCAGTCCAGGAGTGATGCCAGGTTCGGCACAGCAGTCCTGAAAAGTTAGTTTCCAAAATAAGGTTCTGTGCCCACCTCCAAAGGTATTGCTTCATAGTCTGCAGAAAGTTAGGAATACCTGAGTATTACTGGGGTTAGAAGAAAAATTACTTACCATAGTAATCTTGTTTATTCCCAATGATACTCAGGTATTCATAACTTTCCACCCTGCCTCCCCTACTAGAACCTTTAGCCTCTGCACTCCTGAATACTGTGCTCTCAGGGGTATAAATGCCACTTCTGGCACCACTTTTTCAAACAAGATTCATGTTGTTTTCCCCCTTCTTTCAGGCGATTCTGACATTTTTGGGTGTATCCGTTATTTTTTCCCCCTACAGTTGAAAGGTTTAAGTCAAGGGGTTATGGGCTTAATTATCATTATTATTATTGATTATTATTGTTATTCAGTATTCATAGTCCTTGGGGGCCTGCCTTTCCAAGTGTCCAGAAAATCTGAGGGGTTTAGAACTAAGGCAGCTAGTTCAGGGCAGCATTTGAATAGTTGTCACGTGCAAAGAGTTCCATCATTTGCATGTGTTCTATCCTCTCTGGGCAGTTCTGGCTTAAAGGGGCACTGTAGAAAGATATGAATACCTGAGAATCACTGAGAAGAAACAAGATTACTACGGTAAGTAATTTTTTCTTCTCAAACAATGTTCTTGTAAGTTTCCAATGTTCTTGCAGGTGCAGCAGAAAGAACATAATGACCCAGAACTGGCCTCTTGTTGACAGATCTGTATAGTTTGCACACCAGCATCTCAGTTTAACTCCTTGAGTTCCAAATAGCTTTTTGCAATCATTTCAACAGTATAACTATACTGTATACATTCTTAAACAAAGGGATCTCAGTATCTGTTACATTTCCACATAATTATTCTCATATATTGTTATACAAGCAGATATGCAAGGGGGAGGAAAATGGACAGAAACATAAGTGAAGGCAGAGAGCTAGTGAGAGGCGGAGAATCGCGAGACTGTCAGAGTGATCATTTCCTAGGTCTCACAGGAAAAGTTGGTTGCACAACCAGACAGACAAGATACAGAAAAGGAGAGGACAGAACAGATTCTTACATTTAAACTCTTTCTGCATAACAAATGGGGCAGGGCCTTATTCAACCCTGTCACACTCCCCATTTCTTTTCCCGCGTCAACCCACACGCTTGGCTTCACGGATGCCTTATGCTATAGTTGACCACCATTTTTCACAATTATCGCGTGTTCTTATTTTAAACTAAATTTCTTCTTTCTAACCCCATGTATTTTTCTCATATTCATAACTCTCTGCAGTTAGCCTGCTCAGTAGAAGTGCCTGGAGAATGGAACTATATGCTAATGATGGAATCATTGGCACGTGACAGTTATTCAAACTGCTGCCCTCATCTGCTGCACATTCTTTTTTTTTTGTATGCTTTATTTTGGTTGGATTCATACAGACGTACTACTCCTCCACCATGGGGGAGCAGCTCAACCATTTCTTTATACAATTAAATGTAATGGAATGTGCAGAATCAGTGTACAAATCAGTTAAAAGGTAAAAATTAGGTACACATGGAGTTGATTGTGCAACCTAGTCTCAGAGAGACTAAGGGCCTAACAATAACTAGAGAATGGCTTTCCATACAAGTACATACATGCTGCCTAATATCATTGTCCAGTAGTATTTCCCTCCTTTCCTGGAGCTATACTGTAAAATTATGGAATTTTCAGGATATAAAAATACTGTACAAAGGGTTGAACAAAAGTAATAATACCTAAGGACAGTGACTCTTCAATATTACAATGTCAATGGGTCTGAATTTAGAATCTGGAATTCTAGAATGCTGGGAACCAGTCCTTTGGTAAAGCCTGTTCCATGGGGCCCCATATTTCCTCATATTTGCTCAACTGGTTCCTAACCAAGTATTGAGTTCTTTCAAGTTTCATTACTTGGAGTAGAGAGGTTAACCAGGCAGCCACTGAAGGCACTTGTTGCAATCTCCAATAGATTGCCAGTTCCCGCATCCCCACCACCAGGCCCAACCTCCATAGTTTGTGTCCTTTTGCTGGTTTCCAGGAACCTTGGCTCAAAAGCCCTAGTAAAATCTCCGTTGGGTCCAGACAGGGATGGGAGGATTTAGAGTCTTAGACAAAACCCCGACCACTCCCTCCCAACATTTCTGTACCTTTGGGCATGCCCATGCAATGTGATAAAAAGTACCCTCCTGTACTTGACATTTATAACAGTATGGGGATGAACTCGAGTCAATTTTGTGAGCAAGTATGGGGGTATGATATAACTGCATAAAAAAATTATATTGAATAATTCTTAGTCTGTTGTTTACTGAGGAATTCAAAATGTTTCTACAAACTAAATTCCAATCACTCTCTGTAAAAACATCTGGATACAAAGTTTGTTCCCATGAAGTTCTCACTCTTTCCAAGGGGGATGGAACGCCATGCAGCAACATTCTGTAACATCTATTCAACGGTTTGAAGCCTTGGATGTTAGAGTATTTTATAAAGAGTTCTTCTAGTGGGGTTTGTTTTAAAACCATTACTTGCAAGTCCTTCTGCAACTTGTTTTCCATCTTAGCTTTAAGACGGAGGTAAATAAAATAATATGTGGGTGGTATCTGGTACTTCTGTTGAAGTATTTTTGAATTGACACACCCTCTCTTCCACTAGAAACCGATCCAGTTTAAATAATTCCCATTTTTTCCAAGCGGCTAGGCCCTTTTTCTCATGACCAGATATATTTCCCATCTCCCCAAGCAGTGTTTCCAACCATGTGCCTGGTGACATCCCCTTATGTACCCCCACCAAAGCATGTGCCTCTTCCCAGGTGCTCCATGTTGACCTGGTACAAGGGGTTTTAATTTTAGGTGGGTCTGTGGACCTAAGATTGTTAACCAGAGTACAGTAGTACATATTTTTCTCTGATTTAGACTCCATATCTTGCCAGGTGGGGGCTGCCTTGCCCTCTGCCAAGATATCTGGTATATGGGCCAGTTGTGCCGCTATGTAATATAGATGCAGATTAGGGAGGCCCAGTCCTCCTGACTGCTCTGTTCACCAAAGTATGTCTTTTTTAATGCGAGGTTTCCTTCCTTGCCATAACAACATTGAACATGCCCCCTCCATAGCTCTTATATATTTTTTAGGGAGATGTATGGGGATGGTTCTGCTGCACAGTCTATTAATGTCTCAGATTTCTTACTCCGCCTCACAAATCTAGAAGCCCAGGTGATCCCTCAGGTCATTGTTGGCTTATTGTGAAGTATAATTCTCTAATTATACATAATTTTCTTTCTGCTGCCTTCATTTATTGTTTATTTTTATTCTAACGTCTAGTTTATTTAAGTTTAGTTAGATTTAACATTTATTTCTCAGTTCCTCATGGTTCAGTATAACCGTTGGGGAACCGAGTAGTTTTATGTTAGTTGAGGATTTTTTTCCACTTTAGTTTCTGTATTTTTCGCTTTCAAAATGTTATTGTGTAAAGTATATTTGTCCTGTTGAAGTCGTTAACCCGGTTTCTTTACTAACCGCTAACTGTGAACCATTGTATCGGTTCTGAGAACCGCTGACCTGGTTCTGAATTTAAAAGTTTCATTGGTTCTTTTGGGGCCTAATCGGTTCCTGAACTGACCGCAAAAAAAAAGAAAAAAATCTTTTGCGATTAAAGTTTTTCTCCTGAAAATGGAGCATACTGAAAAGCCTAAGAAAAAGACTGGTCCCCCAGGGTTTTAAAACTGTGTCAAGTGTGGGGAAGTGTTCACCAGAGCAGACAAGCATGACAGCTGTGTATTCTGCCTGGGAACTGAACATTTAAATTCTGACTGTGAAATTTGCAAATCATTTCCACAGAAAACTGTGGAAAAAAGAATGGAGAGGTTGAATAAAAAGTTAGGAGATGCTTCGGGCTCTAACCAGCCAACACCTTCAAAATCAGAGGGTGAAACCACAGTTTCTTCCTTTACCACCCCTGATAAGGGTGAAGCAGCCTCTTTAAAAAGACTGAGTGGGCTGGCTAACTCTCCGGTCCCCTGCAGAAAGTCAAGGAAGACCAAGCCCGTTGAACCCCAGGCAAAACCTACAGGGGATTCTTCTGTGCCTCACAGTCTGCCTACTGCTGAGGAAATTGCCAGAGCCATTAAAGTCATTGAGGCAATTCAGGGGTTCATACCTTCTCCAATCCCTCCTCCTCCAAGGCTTCAGGAGATTACTCCCTCCTCGGTGCCTCAGTCTCAGGAAATAGATACTGAAGAGTATGACATACCAGAGGATGATGATGGTGAGCCCATTGAACCGGAAACCTCACCAGAGCAGGACTTTGGCTCTCCTCCTAGGCCTGAGGATTTTTATTCTCACTTTTCCTTTGTGAGGAAAATAGTAGATGCCCTTGACCTGACTACCACCGAGGTCATAGAAGATGAGGAGGAGGCAGAATATATGGAAATGATGGGGTTAACACCCACTAAGAAGATTTTTCTGGCTATCAATAAATTTTTTTAGAAGGATTTATTCACAGTCCTGCAGAACCCTAACTCTGTCACGCCTCTGGATAAGAAGGCTTACAAGAAGTACCAACTGAACAGGAAAGGGGCTGAATTCCTCTATTCCCACCCTGATCATTAGGGTATAGTCCAGCAGGCAGCCTGTGAGAAGGCAAGTGTTCCTTTATCCTCTCATCCACCTGAGAAGGATTCAAGGAAAATGGACAGTATGTCGAAGAAAGGGTATTTAGCTGCCTCTCTGGGGGTCAGACAAGCTAATTACCAGGCCTACGCTGCACAGTATCAAAAGACACTGTGGCAATCTGTTTTGGCCATGTCAGAGAAGGTTCCCTCTCCTGTCTCTGATGACCTAGCAGAAACAGCCAGGTTTGGACTGGAAGCATCCAAATACCAGTTCCAGATTGTAGCAGATACCAATGATAATGCTGCTAGGATTATGGCTCTGACTGTAGCCCTGAGAAGGTTTGCTTGGCTAAGAGCTACAAATTAAACACAGGACACCCAGGCTAGGGACATGGACTTTCCTGTACAAGTTCTTCTTTGGCAAACAGACCGAAGAATACATGAGAAAGGTGGATGAATACAAAACCACCTATAAGAGTAATTCATCCAAAGACAGGCCTTCTACTTCTTATAGGCCTTATGGAAGAGGAGGTAGAGGAAGGTCCTATGGTAGGCTCTTCTGTCAGCCTCAATCAGTTTCACAGCTTCAGCCATACCCACAGGAGACAGTATTATAGGGCCAGAAATAGGAGGGGCTCCAGGAGGGGTTCCCAATCCACCCAAGCTCAGGCACCACCAAAACAAAATCCCTGACTCCTTTGCCAAGGCCACCTCCCTAATACCAGTAGGGGGCAGACTGGCTCACTTCTTTCAGGCCTGGCAGGCCAAAACCACAGACAAGTGGGTATTGGAATTAGTGAGCCAGGGACTCTCTCTGAGTTTCAAGTCCTTCCCTCCTCTGAAGTCAAGGCAATTCAAACCAGCCTCCGTTCTTGAAGAACAGCTCCTGGAAAAAGAGGTTCAAACCCTGCTTAGCATAAAAGCAGTGGAGCAGGTGCCAACCCTTCAGAGGGGCAGAGGGTTTTACTCCCGGTATTTTCTTACCAAAAAGAAAAATGGGGAGTGGCGGCCTATTCTGGACCTAAGGCATCTGAACAAATACCTGGCAAAGCCAAAGTTCAGGATGGTGAGCCTATCCATAATTTTACCTGTCATCCAGCAGAGAGATTGTCTCTCATCTCTAGATTTAAAAGATGCCTATTTCCACATCCCCATAAGGGAGTCTCACAAAAAAATATCTCAGGTTCAGACTCCCTTCAGGTCTTACCAATTCTCAGCCCTGCCCTTCAGTCTCACCTCAGCACTAAGGGTATTCACAAAATGCCTGGCAGTGGTAGTAGCATTCCTATGAAAACTAGGAATTACAGTTTTTCCTTATCATAATGACTGGTTAATAGTGGGAAAGTCATTTCAGCAGGTGCAAGCACACCTTAAAATAAAAAATATGTTTTTTGCTAAACCAGGAAAAGTCCATTCTCACACTGGTTCAGGTCCTGCATTTCATTGGAGTAGAACTGAATACCTTAAAATGAAGAGCTTTTCTTCCAGAGAACAGAGTTCAGTCTATACTGCAACTGATTGCCTCATTCAAGTTGGGAAAGCCATTTCCTGCAAGAAGATACTTGAAAATACTGGGACACAAGGTTGCAGCAACAGGAGTGGTCTTGGGAGCAAAACTTTGAATGAGAGACATCCAGTTTCATCTACAAACACACTGGTGCCAAAGAAAAGACCATACGTCAAAATTGATTCCTGTACCTAAATTTGTGATATAGTCTCTAAAGTGGTGGACAGACATCCACAATCTAAGGGCAGGAGTTCCATTTCAGAGGGAAAATTCCTCAGTCATTCTACAACAGATGCTTCTCTGTTAGGATGGGGTGCTCATATAGGAGAGCACACTACCCATGGCACTTGGTCAAGTGTGGAGTCTCTCCTCCACATAAATCTGCTAGAGCTCTGAGCAGTATTTCTGGCCCTAAAAAGTTCTTCCCAATTAATACAGGGCAAGGCGGTTGTAGGTCAGAATAGGCAACACCACTACAATATTTTATATAAACAAGCAAGGGTGAACAAGGTCAGATCCCCTGTGCACAGAGGCCATGAAAATCTGGGAATTGGCTTACTCTCTAAAAGCTTCCTTGCAAGCCATTCATGTACCAGGCAAGGACAATATCCTGGCAGATGCCTTAAGCAGGATCAACCAAGTACAGCACGAATGGTCTCTGAACAGACAGGTACTGGACTCAGTGTTCAGATGATGGGGCACTGCAGAGGTAGATCTCTTTGCCTCTCACGAGAATCACATGTTTCCCCTATTTTGTTGTAGGCCACCAGTTAGGGGTACAATTTCCCTGGACGCCCTAGTCCTGGACTGGTCAGGAAAGCATCTATATGCCTTCCCTCCCTTCCATCTAATTTTCAGGGTGCTACTCAAACTCAGGTCACAGCCTGTGTCCATGATACTAATAGCACCAGACTGGGCCAGACAGCCATGGTATCCCCTTCTGCTGTCAATGTCAGTGTTCACACCAATCCTCCTACCCAGGAGGTGCAATCTTTTAACTTCCCAACAAGAGAAGATCCTGTACCTGAATCTCAGGTCTCTCAGGCTCAAGCCATGGCTCTTGAGGACTTATAGAGTTTGCAAACTTACAACTTCCCCAAGCTGTTCTAGACATCCTAAAATGATATAGAAAACCATCTACTAAGAAAACCTATAATGCAAAATGGAAAAGGTTTTCTATTTGGTGTGATGCCAAACATATTTCTCCCTCCCTGGCAGAAATCCCAGTGCTGTTAGAATATCTTACTGATTTTCACTCACAGGGTTTGAAACATATATCTCTGAAGGTGCATTTGGCATCAGTTTCAGCTATTATTTCTGCAGGGAAAACTGTTTCCCTTGCATCTAATCCCATTTTCAAAAAGTTCTTTAAAGGGTTATGTCACTTGTACCCTCCT
This sequence comes from Neoceratodus forsteri, assembly GCA_016271365.2. NCBI lineage: Eukaryota > Metazoa > Chordata > Ceratodontiformes > Ceratodontidae > Neoceratodus > Neoceratodus forsteri. The sequence continues at coordinate 717,058,598 of CM057454.1, read as the reverse complement.
ACTAAGGAACCAGTTCCAGTATGGGATCTGAACAGTTGCATTGCTCAGCTCATGAAACCTCCATTTGAACCAATGTCTCCTGCACACTTGCAGTATATCACATGGAAAACTGTGTTTTTGCTATCAGTCACTTCTGCTAGGAGAATAAGTGAATTGCAAGCATTATGTGTGGAAAAGGATTATTTATCTTTTGATAATGATAAAGTAGCACTTCGAACTAATAGGAGGTTTCTTTCTAAGGTGGTTTCTGATTTCCACTGGAATCAGTCCATGACACTGCCAGTCTTCTTCACATAACATGCCAGTTCAGGAGAGCGCAGGCTCCATAGTCTGGATGTAAAAAGGCATTAAGTTACTATCTGACCCACACCAAGGATCACAGAGGGGATAAACAACAACTTTTTCACACTTATGGCAATGTGAGAAAGGGCACCCCAGCCTCCAAGAGATCAGTCTCTCACTGGATAGTACAATGCATTCAGTTTTGTTAGACAAAATATGGAAAGCAGTCCCCAGCAGGCCTCAGGGCCCCCTCTACTAGGGGCACAGCTGCTTCTGTAGCAGCTTCTAGAGATAAACTCTTTGTTAATTTCTAGATCTAAAAATTTTATTCAAAAATTGAAAGTTGGTGATCAAGAATTTACAGAGCCAAATGACATAGCTAATCTACTGAATGAGAAATTTACTAATTTAAGCAGTTATCAAGAGAAGTTTTTTTTCTGGATCAAATATTAGTAATTCTGATTTGATTGTAGATTCTCCTTATTTGACTAGGCCTAGGTTTAGTTTTAAATTCATTGATAGGATTAAGGTATTTAGGCTTCTAAATACTTTGCCTAATAAGTTTAGTGACTGTGGGGGAGGATTGGATGGTCACTTCCTTAGACTGATTATTCCCTTTATTGTTGACTCTCTCTGTTATATTTTTAATTTATCTTTGGTTTCTCAGCAATTTCCTTCCAGTTGGAAGCAAGCTAAAGTTACCACATTCCTAAAAAACCTAAGGTTGAATGGGCCGAGGACTTTCAGCCTATCTCAATTCTTAACCAGTTAAATAAATTAATGGAGAAGATTGTTACAATCAGATTAATGATTTGTTAGAGTTTCAGTTATTAAGTCGTGCTCAACATGGGTTTTGCAAGAACTGTGAAATGGGAACTGCCTTGGCCAGGTTCATGGACACTGTACTTGGTGGTTTTGAGAGAGGTTTGATGACCAGTGCAGTGTTTGAGGACCTGACCAGGGCATTTAATTTGATTGATCATGGCCTCACTTATCAGAGTCTTATTGAAATGGACTTTGCCTGTTCTTCTGCAGCACGGATTGGGGATTATCTGTCTTTGAGATCCCAGGTTGTTAAAGTTGATTCCAGTGAATCCCTTGGAGCCCCCTTGGAGTGTGGTGTTCCCCAAGGGTCAATTTAGGGCCCATTATTATTTTCCCCTTTTTATTAATCGATTATCTTTTCTTGGTACAGATTGTGAAATTTTACTTTATGCTGATGATCTAATTTTGTTTTGTCAGGGAATTTCTATTGATGTTATTTCAACAAAGATTCATTCTGATTTTCATAAAATCTGTGATTGGTTTGCTCACAGTTTGTTAATTCTTAACTCAAAAAACAAAATCAAAGTTGTTTGGAACTAATGTTATGTGAAAAATTGGTCCATGTTTAAAAGTATTTGATTTGGGTGGGGGTTGTTATTGATCAAGTCCAGCAATTTAAATATCTTGGGGTTCTGTTGGACCCCACATTGAATTTTTCTTTGCAGATTTCTGATGTTAGTAAGAAAGTTAATCAGAAATGAGATACATTATTTAAATTTAAATCTTTTTTTAGGTTTGATACAAGGAAGGCAATTGCTGTTTGTACTCTTCTTCCCCATTTGGATTATGTTGCTGGAATTTATTTTAGGTTGGGCTCAAGGGAATCACACACGCTTTCTGTTGCTTATAATAATATTTGTTGTTTTATTTTGTTGGCTCCTTATCATACTCATTCTTGTGAGTTACATCCTCTACTGGATTGGTTTTCCCCAAATTGTCGTATTGAATATTTTTTTGGTTTATTAATTTTTAGAGCTATTCATGAATATCCCTCTTTTCCTTTATCTGATTTGTTATCTGTATGCTCCGGTCCCTCAATGCTTAGATCATCAAATGAATTGTTGCTTGATACTGTTTTTTATAAATGTAAGTCGGGGTTTTGTGCTTTTAGTAATTTAGCTCCATCTTAATGGAATAGCTTACCTTCTATTTGTTTAATTACTTGTAAATTGCATTTTAAAGTTGTATTTAAATCTTTTTTATTTGACAAGTCATGCTGTATTTGCAACATATGATTCTTTGTATGTGTAGTTGTGTTTGTTTTTGTATTGCTTGTTCTGTGTTTCTTCTAATATCCTGGCTCAACCTGAAAAAGGGCCTTTGGTCCAGTTTCCTTACCCAGCTAACAAATGAAAAAAAAATATCCCTTTAGTGGAGATCTGTAAAGCAGCTACCTGGAAAACAGTACACACCTTTACTAAACATTACAGTTTGGACTTGCAGTCCAGGAGTGATGCCAGGTTTAGCACAGCAGTTCTGCAGAGCCTCTTTCCTAAATAGGTTCTTTGCCCACCTCCAAAGGTACTGCTTTGAAGTCTGCAGAGAGTTATGAATATGAGAATAACACATGGGGTTAGAAGAAAATTACTCACCTTAGTAATCTTGTTTCTTCCAATGTATTCTTCCATATTCATAACTCTCCCTCCCTATCTCCCCTTCCAGAACCAGAGCCTCCGAATCGTCTTCTTACCTGACAATCCCAAACACAGGCACACTTACCTTAATCCTGTGGGGCTTTATTTTACCTTTCTTTTTCCCAGGTGATTCTGGTAATTTTGAGGTAGGTCTGATACCATAATCATTAGTATCAGCTGTAGTGTGTAGGCATAGACTATAGTTGTTTGTATCAAGCAGTGTGTTAGCTTGAGTATTTTTATAGGTTGCCTTATGGGCTTCCTCGAAATCTGAGATGTTGCTAGAATGTGCAGCAGAAGAGGGCAGCAGTTTGAATAATTGTCATGTGCCATTGATTCCATCATTAGCATATGGTTCCATTCTCTGGGCAGTTCTACTAAGCAGGCTAACTGCAGAGAGTTATGAATATGGAAGAATACATTGGAAGAAACAAGATTACTAAGGTGAGTAATTTTTTCTTTTCACCCCAGGAATTCTTTAGCATCTATTGACAGACGCAGTATGCCAGCTGAGTTCTGCTGCCCTGGAGAGGAGGCGTCATTGCAAATGAGGAAGGCATTGGCCAATCAGGATAGAGATAGAGTAGAGTGCTGCCTGCAGTCAGCCTGAGGGATCTCAGAATGAATTTCAGAGCTGCAGAAGAGCAAGAACTGTGCCCAACAGGGGCAAAAAACTGTCAACAATACACAATCTATCTATTCTAACCCACTACTGTGAAAAACCTTTTATCACTCAGATCAATAACAGTTAGCAAGTTTGGCTAAATCCCCTAACAGAGCCTTTAGACAAGGTTTCCAGGGGAGGAAGGGTGGAAGTGTCAATAATGCTAAAGAATCCCCTGGAAGAAGTGAAATTACTTCAGTGAGTAATTGTTTCTTCTCACCCCAGGAATTCTTTAGCATCTATTGACAGATGCAGACTTTAAAACAGTGCAGTTGGGAGGAGGGCACAGAAACCTATTTAGGAAAAAGGCTCTGTAGCACCGCCCTACTGAACTTCATATCTGATTGGGACTGCACATCCAAGCAATAATGTGTGGTGAAAGTGTGGACCAATTTCCAGGTAGCTGCTCTACACACCTCCAGCAACAGGATATCCCTGGAAGCTGCCACTGAAGCAGCTGTTCCTTTGGTAGAGTGAGCTGAATACAAGAAATGATCCAACAGGAAATGGTTCTCTTCATTGCCAGTTTTCCCCTGCCCACATCACTGAAAGTGAGAAAAAGCTGGGATTGTCCATCTCTGAACTGCTTGGTTCGGTCTAAGTACAAAGAAAGAGCTCTCTTCACATCCAGGCTGTGCAGTTTGCACTCACCTGGGGAGAACTTATCTGAGAACAGCACCGGCAGAGAGATAGACTGATTAAGCTGGAACTCCGAAACCACCTTGGGAAGTAACTTCCTATTCATCCTCAGGACAACCTTGTCCATATGGGGTATGATGTAGTTAGGATCTATACAAAGGGCCTGCAACTCTGAAATCCGTCTGGCAGAGGTAATGGCCACTAGGAATATAGTTTTCCAGGTAACGAATTTCAAGTCCGCTGTAGCCATAGGTTCAAAAGGAGGCTTCATAAGCTTGGCTATACAGAGGTTAAGGTCCCATGGGGGAACAGGTTCCCTTACAGGGGGGTGAAGGTGCAGAAGTCCCCTGAAAAATGTGTTGCCTGTGGCAAGCAGATCCCTCACAAGGACAGTCATTCAGCCTGCTTGTTCTGCTTGGGCCCCGACCATGACATAGAAACTGCCAGCACTGCCAAGACTTCAACCAGCACACCCAGATCCACCACCAGAAGGCCTTCGAGGTGCATCTGCTAAAGAAAGAGCTTTCTGTGATGGAGAAGGAGCACACAGGAGTTCTTCATTCTCTACCTCCACTTCTTCCCCTTCCCATAAGGAGAAGAAGTCAGGCAAGAAGCGTAAGCACCCGGGAAAAGCACAATGAGAAACACAAGTCAGCTTCCTGTCCCCGGTCCCTGTCCAAGTCGGTGACTGTTTCTGGGCCTTCCTCCTTTGGAAAAAGACTCCTTCTACTGCAGCCTCCAGACTCACAGTGATTAGGCCTCATGCCCACTTCACCATCTTGGATGGAGGTCCTTTGGGGCTAGGGACTTCATCCCCCACCTCCAAGCCCCTGAAACTTAGGCCCTTGGTCCCAGCAGGCTCTAAGCCAGGCAACATGGCTTGTGGGTCTTCTGGCATCAGGTCCATACCTCTTACACCCCCGCAGACAAAGTGTCTGCCAAGTCCTCCCAGGCTACAGTGGCTGACTCCTCCAAGCAACACCTGGGACATACATTCACCTCCCCCGTGAGTGCAGCGTCCCTGTCCCACTTGGGAGATAGCTCCCTGGCTTCAGCATCACCGTCTATGCAGGGACAGCCTGAGTCTCCAGCCCAGCACCAGCTGATGCCATTACTTCAATGCCGGCTCCATGGTGATGATCCAAGAGACAGTGCATTTGACAACACCCAGTCCTTCCAAGTTGCTGGCTAGACCTGATGCCTGCCCATAGCTGATGCCTCAGGACCCGATGCCCAATCCTGTTCAGATGCCAGACAACTCTGTGCCTCAGCCTGATGACCAGATGCCCAGGGCCTTCTAAACCTCTTCCTCTCCCAACACTAGGTACACCAGATATGTCTCCAGCTTTGTGTGAACTGTTTTGTGGCCTGGTGGGCCTAGTTCAAGGATAATGAGCCCCAGAAGGAGCCTACTAGTCCTTCTCCTCAGGGGCTACCTCCAGAAAAAACTCCTGTCTGCCCACCTACTCCACTGCCCAGGTGGACTACTCCATCACCGGATAGGAGTGCCACCCCTAACCAAACAGGAAAGCCCCATCCTGAACCCCACTCACCTTCCCCAGATTCTGGGGACTCAGATAGCTACTCCTCCACCTCTTCTTCAGGAGGCACAGACTCTGACCTTCCACCGGAGCTGGATGGGTCCAAGGACACTCCCCTCCTGACAACTCATCATTCATGGATATCAAGAGGCACTGTGACAGGCTTGAATATGGCCCTGTCCCAGTTGTTATGGAGAAAGAGTTTAAATGCAAGGATCTGTTCTATTCTCTCCTTTTCTGCCTCTTCTCTGTCTGGTTGTGCAACTAAATTTTCTCATGAGACCTAGGACTTGATCACCCTGATGGTCTTGCAATTCTCTGCCTCTCGCTATCTCACTCTACCCTCATTTGCTGTTCTGTCTTTTCTCCCCTCTTGCATATCTGCTGGTATAAAAATATATGTGAATCATTATGTGGAAATGTAACTGTTACTGAGATTCCTTTGTTTAAAAATGTATATAGTAATACTGTTAAAATGATTGTAAAAACTGGAATTCAAGGGGTTAGCCTGAGATGCTGCTTTGAAAAATATTTCCAGCGCTATCAACAAAAGGTCAGTTCTGGGTTACAATGTTCTTTTTGCTGCACTTGCTGAAACTGACAAGAACACTGTGTGAGAAGCAGAATGTTCTCTTAACAAGCTCCTGCAAAGTCTTGTTATAAAAAAAGCTGCAATGTTTTGCAAGAGGGAGATTTGAAATTTATTTATTTTATTTAGTTTTTGTTGACCAGGTAAGTGCACTAGACAAATCCTGCTTATTTTCAGGCATGACCCGGGGGAGTGGGATACAGATGAATGCCAACTGACCTTGAACCAGATTAAGCTGTTGGTGGTATTTTTTAGTGAATGAGGGAAATTTGGCCAGGACACCAGGGAAATTCCCCTACTCTGAGGACAGTAGGTGGAGCTGCTGGCCATCTATATGGCCACTCTGCAGAGTTCGTTGGAGGGTGAGGATGTACGTGAGCCAGGGGAGCAAGCCTCCTCCTCGGGGCTCGAAAATTAAGAGGCTTTCTGTCCTGCAGTACAAACGGGAACATTTGGTTTTATTCATGATAATGCTACTGTTACAAAGGATTGTATGGATAAATATATGGCTGTATCTATGATAGAAGTGAGCTCTTTACCACACAAATTATCTGTGTCTCCGATACCTTCTATTGTCAACGAGGGAGCTGGGGAAAAATTTCTTTCGAGTGAATCTACTCGTTTTCGATTGACAAGCCTGTCATTGTGAAGGACGCAGTTGCTTCAGTCTGCGACACCACACAGGTGAATGAGAACCCTTCCAGCTTACAAACCTTACAACCTTTACAGAACAAGAGTTTGTCCGGAGGAATTTTGGCTGGCAGCATAATGGCTGGTTTTTGCGAGTGCCAAGAGCCGAGTCCCGGTAGTGAAGCTGCAAATTATGGAACTTCTGTTAAAACACTGCAAGGTCAGTCTTTTCGTACTACGGTTTCAAGCTTTCAAAATATTCCCTGTGCTAGCGCGTTGCCTAGCAATAAGCAAACAAAACTTTTTACCATTGGCTCCGGTTCCTCGATAATGGAAGAGTCAAAACTGCAAAATGTTGTATGTATTTTACAAGAGGAACCTGTATATCAAACGGACGCCTCTAGCCAAGCGCAAGCTACATCCTTTTCCTTTACAAACAGAAATAAGGTTTCCCCAGATATAATAAAAAATTAAAGAGCTGCCTTAACAGCAGCAAATCGGAACTGCTTTATGAATCACATACAAGCAGGCTGTAAATAAAATAAACTCTCTCAGAAGTCTCTACTTCTAGATTAATTCAGCAAGCATTTTCCCTACCTACTAAAAATGTAACTGAAAATAAAGAATGGGCTCCAGAGAAAGCGCTATTAGATTCTGGATGGAAACTAAACCCCTCAGGAACATGGATTCCAGACCCAGATTGGTTGTCAGTTTCTCCCTTGTCTTCTCTCCCCTCAGAGTGGTCTCCTGCACTCCAGAATTTATCTGAGTCTCGGATACTGCAACCTGGAACTGATAAATTAACTGATTCTTTCCCATCTATACCGGAGAAAGTAGGAACTACTGTCATAGCGGACGAAATAATTCTCAACGATCCTTCTGTGGACCCCCCCCATTAGACCTCTTCTCTCAGATCTTTTTTCATAATCCCGTAAAGACTCAGCCCCTCGAAGAAATGCTGTCCACATACGCTATAAAGAGGGATTAGTAGATCAGCCTGACCGTGTGTATGTGGGGAAACTTCTTCTAAAAGAATCTCTGCAGTTTTCACCTAAAGATGTGTTTGCCTTCATTAATATCTCTGGGGAGGACAATTATGATGTCAGCTTCAGATCTGTCTTTCTGCTGGATTTATTCTGGCAACGATACAACCAGTTGAAATTTTCCCCGTTATGGTCTCCCTTTGTCGTTACTCCCCTTACTCCATCATTAATCAAATATGTGACTATAATGTTCAGAAATGAAGTGGTTCACGTTGATGATATTTCCTTTTGGCTCTCTCAGAAATGCGAGGTGTTAAGTAGTCCTGAGGCTGTCTTAGACTCTGAATTATTTTGGAATTGTAGTTGGAGGTATAAGGTGAAACTACAACAAGTTAACAATGAAATTAAACACATTCCTAATTCCTTCTCTTTAGGGAGAGATAGGGGGTATGTTTCTACGCTGGGCAGCCTCGGGCATGCTATAAATGTGGGAATAGGACACATCTTTCTAGTTCCTGTGACACCACCAGATGTGAGATATGCGGGGAACTTGGACATGGTAATTTTCAGTGTGCTAACCTAGTAAAATGTGACTTATGTGAAGAGTCAGGTCATGGGTACAGGAACTGTCCGTGGGCGGCTTCTAACAAAGCCTCTGTTAGTAGCCCCAAGTTAATAATGCAAAAAGCTCAGGATGAAGCCCTTTCTAAAAATCAGAAAAAAGGTCTTCACACTAAGATCAGAAAGGTTGAAGGGGTAGAGGAAGAGAGAGAGGTCTTGGGGTCTGATCCTGTTGTTATTTCTAAAGCAGGGTGTGGGCCTCCTGACCCCCTTAATGTGCAAGAGTTTCCACCAGTTTGTTATCATGACCCTGTAAAAACTAAACCTCTTAGTTCTAACCCTGCGGAGAAAAGAGTTATTAGAAGTTCTAAACCCTTATCCCCAGCCCCCTCCCCCTCAACTTCAGTGGACATTCCTAATTTTGAAATGGAAAATTCTTATGCTATTTTAGATACTATTACAGGGGATTCTGACATGGATACTGGTACCCCCGCCTTATCACAATCCTATGGGAGTAAAACTTCTTCTACAGATTATAAAGGGAAGAAGAAAAAAAAGAGGAAGAAAACCTAAATGTTTATGATTCCCCTTAATGTTGGATCTCTGAATTGCAGCAGTCTTTTGAATAACTGCAAAAGAACTGCTCTTTTTTAATTTTTTCATCAGTTAGGCCTCGATATTTGTTTTTTACAGGAAACATGGGTCCATACTTCAGACCAGTGTCGGTCCTTAAAATCTGAATGGATCTGGGGACCATCCTATTGGTCCTTTGGATTAGACAGAGCTGACAGTGTGGGGATTCTTTTTGGTTCTTTTAATTTTACTCTCAAAAAATTGGTGGATCTTATACTGGGGAGACTACTTATCATTGATGGATTATGGAATCAGGCTGATTTTCGCTTTATAATAGTCTATGGGCCACAGACAAAGGCGGGTAGGGTGAGAATGTGTAGAGCCCTCTCCCCTTTTTTGGCTACTTCTAGTTATATTATTTTGGGGGGAGACTTTAATTGTGAAATTTCTGGGTTTAGTAGGGGTAAAGCAGGGAAGAAAAAGTATTGTGACACTATAGCTTTAGAGAGGGTTATTAACTTAGCAGGTTTAAGGAATGGGAGGAGTTATCAGGATAAGGGGTTGAATTACACCTTTAGAAAGGGGTCCTTGATATCTACAACAGATTATCTTTTTTTTCAAGGAATTTCTCCCTTCCGGTCCACAAAACTCATATTACTGAATTCTCTGACCATTTGTTCATCACTCTTTCCTTTAGTGACCCCCTACACAAACCTATAAATAAACCATGATGGAAACTAAATACTTCTGTTTTGCAGGACCCAGGGGTTGTGAAAGGTATATCCTCTCTATTGGCTGCCCAAGTATCTGTTATGGTTTTATATGAGGATTTATGGGACTGGTGGGTGGATACAAAAGATGATATCAGGAAATTCTTCCAAAACTTTGGAAAACAACGAGTTACTGCTAAATTTTTGCGATATTTAACCCTCAGGAAGAAACTTCAGGGGTTGTTTTCAGTGGCTAATACTTCTAGAGATGATTTTTCTGCCCAAATCTCCCTTACTAAGTCTGCTATGAGGGATTGGCAGTATGACAGAGCACAGACTTTACGTTCCGAGCTTTCCTTTGGCACTCAAAGAACAACATTAGGGGACCCCTTTGAGGCCTTTAAGAATAAAAGGAGCTCTTTAGGATTAGAGGTGTTACAAAATAAGGATGGGAAATTTAAAACCTCCCAGGATGATTTATTTTTCATTATTCAGGATTATATAAAGGAATAGGAAGGGCCTAAGATCCAAAGTTGTGATGTTCACCAGTTTTTTCAGGATTTTACTAAATCTCCCCCATTTGGTCAGGAAGTCTATAAATTAGCTGATTCTATATCTCAGCAAGAGATTTTGGAAGTTTTTTCTTCCTTAAAGGGTGGAGTTTCTCGGTTGGATGGATTGTCTTATGAATTCTTTAAACAATTTGGTGAGATTTTAGCTCCTGTCTTGAGAAGGTGTCCTTTCTACAGGTGTTCATTGTTTACCTGTGCAGTTTTCGCAGGATTGTTGATATTTATTTTTAAGGGTGGTGATAGGACTCTTTTATGTAACTGGAGACCTATAACCATTTTGAACTCAGATTTCAAGATACTATCCCAAATATTAAATAGACGGTTGAGATCAGTGTCGGCTGAGTTGTTATTTTCTCTTCAGTTTTGCGGCATTCCAAATAGGAAAATTTTGTCTGCACTTACTATTATTACAGAAATAATAGAGTTCTCCAATAGGTCTCCCAATTGGCATTGCATCCTGTCACTAGACCAAAATAAGGCCTTTGACAGGGTATCTCATTCCTATTTATTTATAGTATTAGAGAAATACGGTTTACCTTATGATTTTGTCCATTGGATTAAATTAATGTATAAAAATGTTGTAGTATATCCTGTCATTAAGGGTCATTATTCCCTTCCAGTTTCAGTTAACTTTGGGGTACGACAGGGCTGCCCTTTGAGCCCTTTATTATATGCATTTTCTTTGGACCCATTACTTAAAATGTTGGATCAGATGGATGGATTACCAGGCATTTCTGGGAATTTGCCTTCTGATAAGGTGATTGTTCAAGCCTATGCGGATGATATTTGTATTTTTCTGACTGCATTGGTTCAAATTCCTATTGTCCTAAGTTGTATTGCTAAATATGAGAAGGTTTCCAACTCAAAAATTAATACAAAGAAATCTAGAGGGTTGCTTTTAGGACCTATAGATCAAGATCACTTTACAGTATCTGATATTGTGTTTTCCTCCTTACCATGTAAAATCTTAGGAGTAATTTTTGGAGCTCAAATTCTCCCTGTGGATAATTGGGAAATTGCATTGAAAAAGGCAGAAGGAAAAGTTCAAAGGTGGAAGGGATGGAGGTTATCCAAAATAAAAAGGATTTTTGTTATTAAAAAAATTATTATTTCTGGGCTGTTATATATAGCCTTGGTATATCCTCCTCCGTTAGCCCTGGAAACACGTTTGTATGCATGGTTTTCAATGCTTTGGGGAGTGCTAACACCCCATTAAACGTTGCTATACCTATCTCCCTATTTCTAAAGGGGGGTTGGGCATGGTGGATCCTCTTAGTTTTTTTTATGGGCTTTTTCTTGCTCAGAACTTTAATTTTGACCCCTCCTAGCCGTTATTAATTCAGCAGTTATGGGTAATGAATAACTTTAAACCTTTTTTTTGGTGTTTGGAAGGCACCCCTTACCCCACGGATTCCCAAAAGTATATATATATATCCCAGGGTTTTTTAAACCGTGTGCTCAGAAGTTGTTTAAATGGTCCCTTTCTTTTCAGTGCATTAAAAATAACATAATGGGTGGATTATATTTCCTTTTCCTGGGAAAATTGTATCCAAGTGAACCTGCATTTGTTAATTGCCCTTCTTTTTGTACTGAATTTGTTCTTAAACAACTTAATTATCATAGGATTCCTTCTCAAATGTGGGAGGTGCTATGGCTGTCAGTCTATGGAAGGTTATATGTCAAGGGGAATGCTAAGCATAAAATGATTGGCGATAGATATTGCCCATATATGCTGTGTCAGGCAAAGGAGGAAACTATGGATCATTTTTTATTTAAGTGTTCCTATGCTTCAGGGGTATGGGTTTTTTTAAGCACTAAGCTACAGCTTCCATGGCTACAAAATCTCGACTATCAGGCCTTTTTTTTTCCTCACCTTATTGATTCTTATGATTGGGGTACGTTAGTTGTGTTCTTTTGTTGTCTAAAATATTATTTGTGGCAGGCTAGATGCCAGTGGGTACTACAAAAAAAATTTATGTCACATGAAACATTTTTTGTACTTATAATGGAGGCAATGAAATCTGTCCATACGAAAGATAAACACCTTGGGACTGCTGGGAAAATATTCAAATGGTGGAAAGGATTCCAGATTTTTATTAAATATAAATAAGGGGGATTGTGAGCAATATTATAATGGTGATGTATTGGTTGGTTGATTTTTTTTTATAATTATGGTTGTATAAAACAAAATGTATGTGTTTTTTTTTTGGTTTTTCTTTTGATGTATTTTGATGTATTTTCAATAAAAACTCCCCTACTCTTTTCAATAAGTGCCATGAGATCTTTAACATCCACCTGAACTACTACCAATCCAGGCAGATGGGACCTCGGTTTAACATCTCATCCGAAAGACGGCACCTCAGAAGTGTAACACCCCTCTCATGCTGCACTACAGCGTCAGTACTGGGATATTAACCCAAGTGCCAGATGTGGGAACTGAACCCACAGCCCTCTGATCTTCTGGCATCAGAGGTGAGTGTGCTACCTACTGAGCCACTGACACTGAGAATTGAGAAGACAAAACTCAGAAAGACTGTTTTCTATGTTTGTACTGCCATTGTAAATAGAGCTACTGAACTTTTTTTTTTTGATTTTGTTGTTAATAATAAAACGATGTTTGTGAATTTTGAAACTGCTCCTGGTTTTCTTATGCTTCCTGACCTGTGCCTCAATGACAGATGGTGTCAGTCAAAGTGGGATTTATGCCATGCATACTCTAAGCCAGGAGTTTTGTGCGTGGGTACAAGGAGCTGTGCCAGTCCCTCCTATCCAAGGGGCAGGGCCCTTCTGAACTGCACAGTTCCCACTCACACAAGGAGGAGTCCAAGAAGGATAAAGAGAAGACTCCATGTCGATGATCCTGGGACTGGGAGTGTTCTCGCTCTCAGGAATCTTAGGTTTTGACTATGGTTGAAACTGCAGCCTTGGCCACTGGCTTCACGGAAACCCCATCAGGCCAGTCGGCTGAGATGCCGGCCGACAATGCGGCTGAGATTTTTCTCGACTCTGTCAACTGGTTGTTGTCCAGTCTGGTCATTGATGCAGACCAGGAGGAGCCGTGGGTCTCCTCTGGCTCCCTCTGAGGCCTCCTATCGGCACCACCAATGGCAGAGGTTGAGGTCTCATTCTTCTTCATCCTCTGGGTCTTGCTTTCGGCACCATGGGAAGAGGTGCCATCGCTATTAGTCTTCATCCTCCTCAGGTGAGGAGAGGCTTCAGCGCAAGTTGTGTCGATGCTGTGAAGACCTTATGTGGCAGCAGTTAGTGTTGATTGCGCCGCAAGCAACTCCAGCTCCCACTCCAGCCATCACCTGGCTGCCACCCGACAGGCCGACACCAACACCCCGGCGGGGCCAGTTGACAGTTACTCCCCCAGCAGAGCTGGTCCAGACCATTTCGGTTCTGCCAAAGTTGGCTTCTCCACCCAAGTAGCTGCTGACTGGGACTCCATCCAAGGAGTCTCAGCTGGCTAATGGGCTCCTCCATTGGCTGTCAGGCACTCTCACACCTGACTGCCTGCAGCAGACCAAGAGTGGCTCTGGTGGCCACCCACCTTATGAAGACTCCTCAGAGTCCAAGAATTCCTCTTTGCACTCCCGTCCTCTTGACACAGAGTTGATGGGGAATATTTTGATGGAGGAAGGACCCACTTCATTCACATGCATTCTCCACCTCATTTCCGAGTTCACAGGGATGAAATTGGAGCCTATTCAGAAGCGTGCTCACTATCACCTGACCGAGATTCTGGATAAAGGGGATTCCCTGATGGAGGCTTTCCCAGTGGCTGAGGGAATTATTGACCCTGTCCTGGAGCTCTGGCAGCACCCTGCCTCTTGCTCTGTGCCCTCAGCCCGGATGGCCTGCAAATATGCGGTGCCCACTGGTACCCTTTCAGGGTTCAAGGAGCATCCTTCAGCAGAGGGCTTGGTGGCTGACTTTGTCTTTAGGTGCTCGGGCAATACTGGGGATGTTGATAGACTGCCAGACAAGGAGTCCAAGAAGTTGGAACACTCTGCTCGAAAGGTCTACGTTGCCTCTTTGCTAGGCCTCTGCCAGGCAAACTTTGCCGTCTTGATGGCACACTTCTCCCACACACTGTTGGGCTCCCTGGATGAGATGATCCCTCACCTGCCAGTGGATCTCTAGACTATGGTCAAGCAGGTCCACTACCAGGGTCAACCTGTGGCAAAACAGCAACTCCAGATGGCTCTGGATGTTGGACACTCCTGTGCCGGCTTGATGGTGACCACAGTTGCCATTCGTTGTAGGGCTTGGCTGTGGATCTCGACCTTCATGACAAACACCCAGCACAAACTGGTGGATGTCCCATTCTTAGACACCAACCTCTTTGAGCCTGTTGTGGAGGGTCACCTCCAGCACATTGAAAAGTTCAGTGCCACCCTGGACTCTGTGACATCCACCCAGAAGGATCCCAAGGGTTCCAAGCAGCAAAAGCACAAGCCCTTTCGGTCCTCTATGCCTGTGGCAAAATCTGCCCAGCACCAGTCTGGCCAGCAGGCTCAGTCCTGGTGACCTTGGACCATGTCCATGGCCTTGGTGGTCCAAGAACCCAGAGGGAAGGAACCCGGTGGCCCCTCTGCCGGGCCTTCCTCCTCCAAGCCTGTTCAGTGACAGGATGAGGGGTACCTCCCTCATGCCTGTCACACCTCCCCTTGGTTCTCCTGTGGGGGGGAGCTGGCTCCACCACTTCCTTTCCACCTGGTCTGCTGTTAACACGGACAGGTGGGTTCTGGAAGTGGTCAGTCAGGGTCTGCCTCTGGAGTTTGAGCAGTACCTTCCCTGCCGAGCCCATGCCCTATGAGAAGACTTGGAATCTGCAGACACTCAGTCAGCTCTTCAAGGTGACATAGCCCAGCTCCTCCACAAGGAGGTCATGGTCAGGGTAGTGGATCCTCCAGAATGCCCTGGGTTTGTCTCCAGGTACTTCCTGGTGCCAAACCAGAGAGGGAGTTGGCGTCCCATTCTAGATCTACATGACCTGAACAAATTCCTCAGGTCCCGCACTTTCAGGATGGTAACTCTGTCTCAGATCATACCATCTCTCAAGCAAAACATGTGGTTTTGCTCCCTGGATCTGCAGGATCATGTGTTCTTTCACATCCCGATCCCTCCATCTCACTGAAACTTCCTCCACTTCCAAGCCAAGGGTACCCTCTACGAGTTCCAGGCCATGCCATTTAGCCTCTCCTCATCCCCAGGGTCTTCATCAAATGCATAGCAGTGATGGCAGCTTACCTGAGGCACTGAGAGGTCCGGGTGTAACCCTAACTGGACAACTGACTGACCGCAGGTCCTTCCAGGCAGGAGATGGAGCGGTCCAGGGACCTAGCCCTCCAGACCTGCATCGAGCTTGGCCTCCTGGTCAATGAGGCCAAGTCAGAACTTGTGCCCTCGCAGGTGCTCAGCTTAATCAGGGCAGAGCTTGACTCTTGCTTGGTACTTGGTACTTGGTACTTGGTACTTGGTAGTTAGGACATAAGAAGGCCAGAGCCCATCGAGAATGTCCTCCACACAGTGTGGATCATTGGTAGATTATAGCCTCTCAATAAGCCAATTATCGATTTTTGTTTTAAATATGCTAATATTCGTGCAGTCCACAATTTCCTGAGGTAAAGAGTTCCATATATTCGGGGCTCTAATTGTAAAGAAATGTTGCCTTTTGCTTGTTCTTGCTGTCTGAATTTCTATTTGTTTGTTATGTATTCTGGGTACCATTTTCCTAGATGAAAATGCTAAGCCACATGAACTCATCAATTTGGCTGATTTTTGAATTTTAAATAGCTGAAGGAGATCTCCCCTTAATCTTCTGAATTCCAGCGAATATAACTTTGTTTTATACAGTCTAGTTTCGTAATTATAACCAGAGAGATGAGGTATGATCTTAGTAGCCCTTTTTTGAACTTTCTCAATTCTTAAAATATCTTTAGCCAGATAGGGACTCCACAGTGGTGAACCGTAATCCAAATAGGGTCTAACATGAGTTTTATATAGAGCAATTATACATTCCTCAGACTTAAGAGTAAAAGTATTGTTGATCCTGCGTAAGAGGGTATTGGCCTGATTTGCTACCTTGTTATAATGATTTAGGAAAGATAGTCTATTATCTACCAATATGCCCAGGTCTTTTTCAACAAGAGATTCCCTGAGTTTTATATTGTTGAGGCAATATGTCTGTTTTAGGTTTTTTTTGCCAAAATGTAGTACTGAACATTTGGACACATTGAACTGCATTTTATTGGTTGTTGCCCATAGTTCAATTTTTTTAAGATCATTTATAAGGGAACTCCGGTTAATTTCACTATCAACTCGTCCACCTAATTTAGTATCATCTGCAAATTTTGATAAGGTATTATGTGATGAAATAATGAGATCGCTAATGAAAATATTAAATAACGTAGGACCCAACACTGAACCTTGAGGGACGCCGCTAACACTGATTTCTCTTCTGATAGTTCCCCATTAACTCTGACTATCTGGGTTTTATTATAGAGCCAGTTGTTAATCCAAGATACAATACCATGAGAGAAGCCTTAGTGTTATTAATTTATTTATTAATATGAAATGTGACACCTTGTCAAACGCCTTGCTGTAGTCAAGCAAAATAACATCCACCGGTATGTTTGAATCTAAATTACTGCTGACTAGGTTGTAAAAAGCTAACAAGTTAGTTGTGCAGGAATGTCCAGATTTGAAACCATGTTGTGAAATATCTATTAAGTTCAGTGCCCTCATCTCCTCTTCAATTAGCTGTTTAATGTGTTTTTCTAATAATTTACATAATATGGAAGTAAGGCTGATTGGCCTATAATTTTCCGCCTTATGGTGCACCCTTTTAAAGATAGGTGTAACTATAGCTCTTTTCCAGTCTAGGGGGACATTAGCTTCTTTAAGAGATGTGTTAAAGATAATAGTGAGGGGGGCAGCAACATTAACATATGTTCCCATAAGAAATTTAGAAGTGATATTATCAGGACCAGGACTTGTTGTTGGCTTCAAGGTTTTTAGGAGTTTAAGGGTATCAGAGATAGTGATAGTATAGCCAGAATATATCTTCGTCTTGATAGATGTTATAGGATCCTTATCTTGTTCAAAGACAGAAGAAAAATATTCATTAAACTCAGATGCAGTTGCCTTATCGGAAAGAATAGTTATATTATCTATGATTAATGGACCTATTTTTCTTGTGTCACCCTTTTATTATTTAAATATGAATGCAGACTTTTATATGAATCCCTAGTATGGACAATTCTGAACTCCAGATTCCGTTTAGAGAGGATAATTGATGTTTTTAATTCCTTGAGTGTTTTCCTGTACCTGGTTAATATTTCTTCAGATTGTTCAGGTTTGCATTTTTTTAGGTTTTTAAATAATTTATGTTTATGGATGCTAAGTTTTTTAATTTTGTTGTTATACCAGGCCGGAACCTTGCCCTTGTTATTATATTTCTTTCTTTCTGGTACATAATGTTCCAGACTATGTACTATTTCTTTAAAACTGTTCCAGGCATCATTAACATTAAGGGATGAAAGTAATGGGTCCCATGATATACCTGCAAGATGTTCGTTGATACTGGAAAAATTAGCCTTCTCGTATTGTTTAATCATCTGGTTGTTTGTGGAATTTTTATGGGTCAAAAGAATGGAGAATTGAATTCTCATGTGATCGCTGTTGCCCAGAGGGTCTAGAACTTGTAGATTAGATATAGAGGCATTCATGTTAGTCATTACTAGGTCTAGAATATTATTCCACGGGTGGGTTCCTAACTTGTTGGGTAAGCCAAGGTCAGTAATAATTGAAAGTAACTGTGAGTCATACTGATTAATTCCAGAGAGTGTATCCCAATTTATTGTTGGAGATTAAAATCCCCAAAATAATTACTAATCCCTTATCAATACATGGAAGTGATTTCTGAAGTTAATTGATCTAAGTATGTAATGTCAGAAGAGGGGGGGTGAACAGTTGCCTACCAAGATCTGGGGTGTCCTCTTGGTTGTAAATAAACCCAGATACTTTCTGTTAATGTAGGTGAGGAGATTCGAAAGATGGAATATTGTCGGTCACATAGAGACTCTACCTCCACCTTTTTTTTATTGGATCTGTTTTATAATAGAGTTTAAACCCTGGGATGTTCATTATCCATTCTTTATCTGAGTTTCCCCAGGTTTCAGTGATGGCAACAAGTCCAATATTAAATTCATGGATCAACATCTCTAATTCTGCCATTTTAATTTTGTTCAATGCTCTAGCATTAAAGGATAAGGCATTCAGTTTGTATATAGTATTAAGAGATGGCTCATTGGGCCTGATCTCCCCCTTAGGTTTTAGTTTAAATGTCTATTAATAAATGACAAAAACTGGTGGCCAAGAAGAGAACTGCCCCTTCGGCTGAGGTGCAAACCATCCCAGCAGAAGAGGGAAGGGTTGTCATTAAAAACCTCCCAATGTGTAAGACAGGCTATATCTTGCCTGAGACACCATTTCCGGAGCCATTCGTTTAATGATTTAATTTTTGTTTGAATAAGATGTGAGGCTCGGGGTACTGGGAGAATTTCAGATATGCCGATTTTATATCCCCTTTCATTTAATAGGTTACAGATAGCAACTATGTCCTGTCTCAATTGTTGTAAAGGAATTTTGGTGACATCGTTGGTCCCAGCATGAATAATAACTAATGGATTATTGCCTGCATTTTGTAAGATAGTCTTGGTCATGGCGGTTATGTCCGAGACTCTGGCCCCTCTATAACTTGAGCAGGTCCTGTTTACTTTATCTGGGTTACATACAATCCGATCAATGAATTTTACCATAGAGTCACCCAATACAAAAACCTGCGTGGGAACATCTTTATGCGGTGGGGGTATCAACCTGAGTGATTATTGATTCCTGCCTCTGGTTGCAGCTGGTGTCTTCAGCTGGTAAAAAGGTTAATGGTTTAAAAGAGTTACAACGCTCACTAAAGGAGATATTAACCCCTTGTGACTGTGAATCAGTTCTTTTATTCAGTTTTGAAGGTGGAATACTGGACCAGGTAGTAACTTCGGGAAATGATGGTAATTCTGAGGGGGAGTGGGAACACTCAGGGGCAGAAGCAATCTTATGTTCTTCATTATGTATGGTATCTAGTGTTAATGTACTCTGTGGGATCAAAATAGTCTCATGTGCCTTATGGCATGGAGAATTTATTTCAGCCTGGGATACATTATCTTGTGGTGAAGTTAAATTGTTAGCATCTAACAAGAGGGACATATGATCAATGTACTCTTCTAGCGCTTCTATTTCTGGGTCAGCTGCATACTGGGTAGTATCGGGGGTTGTCTCCTCTTTATTAAGAAGTCGAGCAACCTCTTCCTGTAAGGATTTTACCAGTATGCACCTGTCACAGGTGTAATTGGCACATTGTTTGCCAATTGCATACATCTGACAGGAGCTACAGTATTTATTGGCTCTTTTCATTGTGTTGCCGAGTGGTTCAAACACTAGATAATAATTAGAGCAACAGTACACAATACCTTAGACACTCCTTGTAAATGAGAGCAGTCAGAATAATGTTAAACCGTCATCCTGAAGTCCCCGATGGACACGATAGACACGCGCTACGACGCGCGTGTCTCTGCGCGTGTCTCTGCACGTGGCCCCGCACACGCTCACCCCGCTCTCTATTGTGCTTGTTTTATCTCGCAGAACCGGAAGTACGTCACCGCGCAACTTCCGGTTTCGCGCTAGTACACAATAGCATGAAATGATGTTAAAAAACTAGTCTGCAGCCCTTAGTTCAGTAAAAAATAAGTGGAGAGTGTTTCCCCTGCAAGTAGTAGTAGTTGCTGAGCCAGAACCCGGCTCCTGGCAGACAGGGTGGAGGTTCTCTCCTTATTTGTCTGATCATTTCTGGTTGGGCACTTGCACCCTGCCTAGGACTTCCTCCATCTTCTTGGTTACATGGCAGCCTGCACCAGCATGGTCTGATGGGCCCATTGGCATATGCGCTCCCTGCAGTGGGACCTGGCCAGTCAGTGGTCTCAGCACAAGGTCACTTCAGCCAGCTAGTCACAGTGACCCAGAAGATGTGGGAATCCCTCCAGTGGTGGTTCATCCCAGAACATTTGCAGGAAGGGATCCCATTTGTCCACCCCTAGCTGATAGTCATCCTGATGACGGACCCCTCTCTGATGGGCTGGGTTGCCCACCTGGGGGAACACAGAGTCCACGGGCTCTGGACCCACCAGGAGTCCTGATGCCACATCAGCCTGCTGGAGCTCTGAGTAGTTCAGCTGGTGCTGACCGCATTCGTCCATTTGTTCGGGGTCAAGTGGTTCAGGTCAAGATGGACAACACCACAACCATGTACTGTACTACCTCAACAGACAAGGTGGGACACACTCCTTGACCCTGTGCAAGGAAGCTCTCTGCATCTGGAACCTCGTGTGCAGCCTGGAGGCAGATCTCCTAGCCACCCATGTGGGAGGAGCCTCCAACCAGCTGGGTGGATGAGGCATCTTATGAGTAGTCTCTCCATCTGGAGGTGATTCACAGTCTGTTCTCCCAGTGGGGTACCCCTCAGGTGAACCTGTTCACCTCCAGGGAGAACACACAAAGCTGAGGCTGTTTTGTGCCCGCCCCCCCCTCAATAGGGCTTGCTGCAGGAGGATGTCTTCTCAAGGCTGTGGATCCAGGCCTTTTCTATGACTTCCCTCCACTTCCCTTTACTTTTTTTATTTTTTTATATTGTTTATTTATTATAACATGCAGAGATATATAGGGTACAGTTATAATATGCTTTGCATACATAATTTTAGTACGATACGGATACTTAATTCACGTCCTTACATCTAATACAGGTAGCTTCAATACAATAACAATCTCAGTTAATATTATCACAACCCCACTATGCAGGTCAGGCCCTCTGCTCCCACAGTGCCAACCTCCAAGTGCAGTATTGTGAACAGGAACAGAATAGGGTAACCCTCCTGTCTGTTTTGTGGGTTCAAATCAAACTTTGGTCTCAAGTTCTGGAAGGATAAAAACTGTGAACCTCTTGCTAGCCTACCCAATGTACAGGCTCAGATAATTCTGCTCTTCGGGGGGGCCAGATATATTTTGCCTACGGGCACCAAACCAGGTGTACAAAATGAACCATTAAAAACTCTATGAAAAGACCTCAGATAAATTCTTATCTTTTCCCAGTTTGGTATTACCAGTAAGCTATGCACAATGTCAGCTTTAACCATATATGCTTCACTTGTCAAAGAAAAAAAATTCAAAAGCACACCAAGTAGTCTCTTAAAATAGAGGTTTACTTTAAAATAGATAAAAATATGTAAAATGTAAAAACAGAATATTATATCACAAAAACATACAATCACTTAAAAAGAGCAAGGTTTAAAAAATGCAAATTAATTCATACCACCAGACAATTGGACTTGTCTATCTAAAGTAGATGTTTCTTCTTCAGAGTCCAAATATGAATGTCTCTAAGTGGAAAACAGAATACTGTTTAAAACTGGCATTGCCAACCTCTTTGCATGATGTCCCCTAGCTCTTCCCTGTCAGAATATAAAAATTATACAAAACAGGATTTCTTACCATTCAGAAGGTAAATTAAATATGTGACATCAGCAAAAACTCACTTCCCCATAACCCTTTGATCTAGTGTGTCTTTTTGCCCTTAGTAGATATCAAAGGAGCGTTTATGACTTAGCACCTAAGTGACATAACCCGGTTTCTTCCTCTAAACGACATAAAAGTTTATGATTTTCATCCTGGTGGCTCCAATTAAGCCAGATAAACAGGAGATCCTTAATTTGTGTCTCTGCTAGCCTGTAATTATCTCCTGGCTTTTAGGTTGCCAACTTGTAGTTGAAACCTTGGGGGGGGTCATCCCACAGGCTGTCTCAGCATGTCTCATGAGAGACACTCAATAACACATTTTTATATTACAAAAATTGTAGAGTAATCTGAACCAGCTGTCCAAGCATCATAATCTTCCCTACCTAGACTGAATTTGGGGTTCTATCCCCTGCATGAGATAAGCTTCCCAGATCAGTTCACTCCTCATAGATGCGAGACAACCCATCTGAGTTCTGATTTTTCGCTCCAGCCCTATGTAGAACTGTCATGTCATACCCTTGCAAAGCAAGACTCCATCTTAGTAATCTACCATTGTTTTTTCCCATCTGCGTCAGCCAAACCAGGGGGTTGTGGTCAGTCTGTACCACAAAATGCTGCCCATATAAGTATAGCTCCAACTTCTTTAGGGCCCACACTATGGCAAGACAATCCTTTTCCATGGTAGAGTATGCCTGCTCCCTGGAAAGTAACTTTTTACTCAGGTGCACTACCTGGTGATCTTTCCCTTGGTTGGATGTCTGACTCAGTACTGCCCCAATACCCACATCTGAGGTGTCAGTCTGAACTATAAAGGGTCTACTATAGTCAGGACTTGTCAAAACAGGAGCACTGCACAGTGCCTCCTTCAATCTGGTAAAGGCTTCTTCACAGGCTGGTCCTCAGGTAATTTTCTTTGGCATCCTTTTCTTCACCAGGTCAGATAGGGGAGCAGCCAGGGCACTGTAGTTGGGTACAAATTTTCTATAGTACCCTGCTGTCCCAAGAAAACTCCTGACCTGCTTCTGCATTTCTGGTCTGGGCCATGCCTGGATTACCTCTATTTTTATTTGGTTAGGATGGAGCTGTCCTTGGCCTATCACATGCCTGAGGTATGCCATTTTTCCCATGGCCACCTGGCACTTCCCGGCTTTGACAGTGAGCCCGGCCCTTTGTATCCTGCCCAGCACTTTCCTAAGGTGGGATAGATGTTCCTCCCATCTGGCACTAAAGATGGCAATGTTATCCAGGTACGCCACGGCGTACTCCTCAGCACCATTTAACACCTGGTTCACCAATGTTTGGAAAGTGGCTGGGGTGTTCTTCATTCTGAAAGGCATTACTTTAAATGCAAATAAGTCTATCGGAGTGATGAAGACTGACCTCTACCTAGCTTTGTCTGTCAACTCTACCTGCCAGTACCCCTTGGTCAGGTCAATGGTCATAAGGTAGGTCACCCCCCCAACTTGTCCAGGAGTTCATCTGTCCGGGGCATTGGGTGGGCTTCTGACATCGTGACCACATTCAGTCCATGATAGTCCATGCAGAAATGAGTAGAGCCATCTGGCTTCAGCACAAGGACTACGGGTGAGGCCCAGGGGCTGTGGGATCTCTGGGTTACCCATAAATCCAGCATCTCCTCCACTTCCCTCCTAATGTCCTTTTGGACAGTCTCTGACACCCGATATGCTGTCCGCTGTATGGGCATCTGTGTCCCTGTCTCCACATCATGCCTCGCTAAGGGGGTTAGTCCAGGCTTGGCGCTAAACAATAGGGCAAAGTCTGCTAAAACCTCCCTTACTTCCTGGATCTTGTCCAAGGTCAGATGGGGAGACAATTTAAGTGCCTCCACAGAGGACTCCAGCTTACTTTCTTCCAGCAAGTCCAGGAGGAGGTCTCCTTCATCCGTTGCGTCCCCAGGACTACACACTGCAAACACCATGTCAACCCTATTAGCATATGGATTCATCATGTTGACATGGTACATCCTTTCTGTCTGTCTTCTGTCGGGTAACTCTACAGTATAGTTCACATCATTTACCTTCCTAACCACTTTGTATGTTCCTGCCCACTCAAACTGCAGCTTGTCTTTCCAGACCGGAATAAGGACCATGACTTCCTGACGCACCATGTACAAGCAAGCTCTGGCTCTGCGGCCTACCACACTTTTTGGTTCTGTTGGGCAGCTGCCAGAATACTCTAGGCTGTCCCCATAAGCTCCTTCAGCCTTTCCCTAAACTTAAGGATGTAATCCACTATTGGAGTTCCCTGGGTGGCGTGCTTGCCTTCCCAGTCCTCCTGGATCAAGTCTAGGGGCCCACGTACCCAGCATCCATATAAGAGTTTGAAGGGGGAAAATCCTGTCGACTCTTGGGGCACCTCCCTGTATGCAAACAACAGGTGGGGAAGGTATTTCTCCCAGTCCCTCCCATGCTGTTCAGCAAACGCCCAGAGAATTGACTTCAGGGTACCATTGAATCTTTCCGCAAGGCCATTGGCTTGTGAGTGATACGGTGTCATGCATCTCTGCACCACCCCACACTTCTCCCATAAACATTTCATCAGGTTCGACATGAAGGAACCCCCTTGATCTGTGATAACCTCCTGTGGAAACCCAACACGGGAGAAAATCCCAAGTAAGGCATTTGCCACTTTGTCTGTCCTCAGTGAGGATAGGGTGACTGCCACTGGGTACCAGGTGGCATAATCTACCACAGTCAGGATGAATCTCTTCCCTGAGGAGCTGGGGGTATTTAAAGGCCCCACAACATCCATTACCACCCTCTGGAATGGCTCATCCACTATGGGCAATGGAATCAGGGTGGCTTGGGTTTTCTTGCCCACCTTCCCTATTTCTTGGCACCGGTGACAAGACCTACAATACTCCTTCACCTGCTGTGTGAAGTTGGGCCAATAGAAATTCTGGGCCAACTGCTGCATAGTGCGTATGATCCCCAGATGGCCAGACAAGAGAATATTATGTGCAGTCTTGAACAATTGCTCACAATACCCCTGGGGAATGACAAGCTGCCTGCCTAGCACCCCTTCCTCTGTCTGCACAGCCTGAGTATACATCAGTCCATCTTCCCAATAAACCTTATGTCTGCCGTCACCTCCCTTTGCTCCATCAGAGTCTGCCCAAGCCCTCAGCTTCTCTAGACTAGTGTCACTTCTCTGAGCAGTTGCAAATTCCTCACACATTCCCAAGACATGGGACAGGTCCCCTTCTGTCTCTAAACTAGGGTCCCTAGCACTAGCATCAGGATCACTGTCATCCCTAACCCTCTGACAATGGGTCACCCCTCCTTCTTTGGAGTAACCCTCTGTAGCTGTGTGGTTAACTGCTACTGGGGAAATTTCTACCCCCTTTTCATTAGTCTCCATATCAGGAGACACAGGCTGAGGAACCAGCCTCCCAGTGGTTTTCACAATGGTTTCTGTGGGGTCCAGGGAACCACAATTTTCCCTTGCCACTTGTCTACAGGTAACTGCACATACCATCCCCTGTTGGAGATTGTTGCCAAGGATGACGTCCACTGCTAATGTTTTGGCTACTGCCACCTGTTGCACAGTTCCCCCTGTTTCACCCCAGTCTAGGAGAACACTAGTGAGGGGCAATGTTTTCTCCTCACCAGTAAAGTCCTGTACAGTAATGTATTTATTGGGTATAAGCTGACCAGGATCTACTAGATCCACCTTTACCAAGGTCAGGGAGGCCCCTGTGTCCCTTAACCCTTGCGTCTGTACACCATTCATCATGACTGGGTGCGTGTATGTCCTCATGTTCACAGGCATGCTTCCAGGGACACAAAAACAACCCACTTCTTTCCTAGCCCCCTGTTGTGTATTATTGCTCACCTTTTTGGGACACTGTATGGCAATATGCCCAGTTTCTTTACACAACCAACATTCATTTATTTTCTCAGAGAAATCTTTTCTCTGAAACCTGAGGCTAGCTAGTTTTGGTGGGGCAGTGAGGGTTTTAGCTGCCCTGAAGGCACACTTTTCCCTTTCTGCACTGCCACGCCCACCCCATTCATTCTCAGAGCAGGCCTGCTCTTGGCTTAGTGGTCCGAGAGTTCAGCAGCCTCTTGCACTGTTTTGGGATCTCAGTCCTCTAGCCAGGTTTTCAGCTCTGCTGGGCATGCCCAGAAAAACTGTTCTAACAAAATCACATTTTCAATTTTATCAACAGAGTTTGCTTCAGTTCCTTCCCACCAACATTTTAAAAACTGACGTTGTTTCATGGCTAGCTCCTTGTAGCTCATGTAAGGGCTTCTCCTGAGCTTACGGAATTTCGCTCTGTATGATTCAGCAGTTAATTGAAATTTCTTTAACAGTGCAGCTTTAAGTTTGCTGTAATCATCATTGTCTTCATTGTCCATTTGACCCAATGCATCCCAAACTTTCCTGGTAAGTAGCGGGGATAGCTGGAAGCTTCAAGACTCTCTAGGAATTTTAGCCTGAATGCAAACTTTTTCAAAAGAATTTAAAAAGGCATCCATATCCTCCCCCTCTTTAAATTCGGCTATCAATTTGGAATTCAATTTGTAACCCAGTCCTGTAGTCCCAGTTAAACCCAAGCCACTTACCTACTCTGGTGTCACTGGTCAGAGTCGTAGCTTCTCCAGTTCGTGTTGCCTCTGGTACTCCTCTCTCTTCTCCTCTGCAGCTTGCTGGTGCTCACGCTCCTCACGGTCTGTGTCTCTCTGTTCTCGCTCTGCCTCTCATTGTTTCTGCTGTCTCTTCTCCTGGAACTCCAGCTCCATCCTGCGCAACTCAGTTTTCAGCCTGAGTACCTTTGGATTCAGGATACTGGTGACCTTCCCCTGCTGCTGTGGCCCTTCACTGACAGTGGCCATTTTGCCCTCCTCATTGGATCTGGACACTACACTGGCTGGTAGCCCTGCCACACTTGAGGTTTGGTCCTTTCCCATCACGGTCCGTGACTCACTGCTCTGGGTATCTGCTACCATCAGGGCATCTACGAGGTTCTGCTTTTTGGCTGTCACCTCAAATGGAACTTATCTGTCCCTGCACAACTGCTTTAAGTAATCTACAGTGTGCCTGCTGTAGTTGGAAGCCATCTTCTTCCCTAACTACAGCTACTCTGACTTGCACTTTAGGAGAAAAAAAAATGGGTAGGAACTTGACTGTATGCCAAGTGGTATAGTTCTGTTTCCTTTTTTAAAATAAAACTCTGCTTTTTTCTTTCTTTGTAAGTGAGCTTATGGTCTCAAGCTGACACAGAACAATAAAAGCTTGTGATACCAAAATTATGCCACCACTGCCAACTAATCTGTCACAAACCCACTCAGCAGGTCAGCCCTCTTCTCCCAAAGTGCCAACCTCAGAGTGCAGTCTTGTGAACAGTTTAACAGAACAAGGAAACCCTTTTGTCTGTTTTTGTGAGTTCGGATCAATCTTTGGTCTCAAGTCTTGGAGGGATTCAAACTGTGAACCTCTTGCTAGCATACCCAATGCACAGGCTCAGATAATTCTGTCTTTGGGGGGGCCAAATATCTTTGTCTATGGGCACCTAACCAGGTGTACTGAAATGAACTCTTAAAACTGTAATAAAAGACCTCAGATTTAAAACACTTCTTTTTCCAGTTTGGTATCACCATTCAAGCTTATGCCTAGTGTCAGCTATAACCATGTATACTTTTCTTGCAAATGAAAGAAATTCAAAGACAGACCAAGTATGCTCTAAAAAGAGTTTTACTAAAATAGATAAAAATATGTAAAACACAAACTATGGAACTATTATATCACAAGACATACAAATCTATTAAAAGAACAAGGTTTTAAACAGTGCAAGTCTTACTACCGTACTTAGATTTGTCTCTCTCTCTAAATACCTGCTTAAAGTGCTCCAAAGATGTTTCTTTGTCGGAGTCTAGATAGACGTGTCTCTGAAGGAAAACAGATTTAATGATTAAAAGCTGTTTTTCCCCACCTATTTGCATGAGGTCACTTAGCTCCTCCCTGTCAGAATATATATAAAAAATATATCTATATAAAAACAGGATGTCTTTTCCAAGTATTAAATTCTGCAACCTCAGCATGACCCATGTTCTTCAAATGACATTTCTTTGATCTTATGATAAGCTTCCCCCTTCCAGGACATGAAAGTATCTTTATGATTTTGCACCAGGATACTAAACCTGGTTTCCCCTTTGAAACGTCATGAAAGGGATACTGATTTCCCTCTAAGCAGCTAAAGCTATAATTAACTTAGAAAAGTCTGTAATTAGCTTCGGGCCTTCCAGGTAACATCTTGTATCTAAAACCTGTGTGTGATCTCACTTGCTGTTTCAGCATTTCTCATGAGAGACAGTCCATACACATTTTTATTTACAAAAAATGATCATACGGCACTCAGAACTGGCTGTCCATGTCACACAGATTACCAGAGCAATTAAGAGCTGATATGGTTAAGGAAATACAAAAAATGAAAGAATTGGACATCATAGCAGAGTTGAGAAGTGCTTGGTCATCACCAGTGGTGATTGTAAACAAAAGAGAAGGCCGTGTAAGAATCTGCCTTGATTTTAGGAAACCTAATCGAGTGTCAGAATTTGACAGCTATCCTATGCCCACAGTAGATGATTTGGTGGACAGACTGGAAAGTGCTAAGTATATCAGTACCCTCAATCTTACCAAGGGTTACTGGCAAATCCCCCTAGCTAAAAAATCCAGAGACAAAACTGCATTTGCCATGCCTGTAGGATTCTTTCAGTTTACCACTATGCGGTTTGGTTTACATGGTTCACCCACTACATTCCAGCAGTATATAGATATAATTCTATTCCCTCACACTAGTAATTGTGCTGCATACCTGTATGATATCATGGCATACAGTCCACACTGGAAAATCCACCTGGAATACCCACAAGCTATCATCTAATTGATCAAAAAGGCAGGTCTGACAATCCTACCAAGTGTGCATTGGGCATGCAGGAATCCAGGTATTTGGGCTATGTGTTGGGTAATGGAGAAATCAAGCCAGAAGTTTCCAAGCTAGAAGCTATAGCTAACAGCCCTGACCCCAAAACAAAGAAACATGTCAGGTGATTTTTAGGGCTGGCAGGTTATCAGAGATTTGTTTTACAGCTTTGCTGAGTTAGCTACTCTCCTCACTGAATTCACAAAGAAATGGTTCCCGAATAATGTGAAATGGACCTCAGAGTGTGATGAGACTTTTCAGGCCAATAAGGCTTTATTATGTTCAGCCCATTTTAAGAAGCCCACACTTTAAGAAACAATTTCTGTTAGAGTCTGATGCATCAGATGTAGGCCTAGGTGCAGTCTTGAGTCAGCATATAGATGGGAAAGAACATCCTATTCTACACATAAGTAGGAAATTGCATGACAGAGAGAAAAGGTACTCCACTATTGATAAGGAATGCCTTGCAGCCCCTTAAGTTTATTTACTAGCAAATGACTTTGTACTTGTAACAGATCAGTCCTCTGTTTTGGCTTAACCAAATGAAGGATACAAATTCTAGAATCTTATGGTGGTACCTGGCACTACAGCCATTTAAATTTAAAGTGATGCCCAAATCTGAAAAAGAGAATGTCAGTGCTGATTTTCTGTCTTGATATGATCTGGAATTGAGAACTCTGAAGGCTGAAAAAATAAATGTGTAACTAGTGTGAGTTTAAACTTCACTATTTTCTGTACTGTTATGGAACAAGGATACTGCATATGCACAGAACTGTAAAGGTTATGTGCTTATGTTAGATGAGAATTACTAGAAAGTTTTGGAAACCTGTTTTTGTGAAACAGGTTCTCTCGTATGGAGGGGGGTATGTGACAGGGGTTGAATATGGCCCTGTCCCAGTTGTTATGGAGAAAGAGTTTAAATGCAAGTATCTGTTCTATTCTCTCCTTTTCTGTCTCTTCCCTGTCTGGTTGTGCAATCAAGTTTTCTCATGAGACCCAGGACTTGATCACCCTGATGGTCTTGCAGTTCTCTGCCTCTGCCTCTCGCTATCGCTGTAACCTCACTTGTTGTTCTGTCTTTTCTCCTCCCTTGCATATCTGCTGGTATAAAAATATATGTGAATCATTATGTGGAAATGTAACTGATACTGTGATCCCTTTGTTTAAAAATGTATATAGTGATACTGTTGAAATGATTGCAAAAACTGGAATTCAAAGGGTTAACCTGAGATGCTGCTTTAAAAAACATTTCCAGAGCTATCAACAAGAGGTCTGTTTTGGATCACAGTGTTCTTTTTACTGCACTTACTGAAACAGACAAGAACACTGTGTGAGAAGCAAAATGTTCTCTTAACGAGTTCCTGCAAAGACTTGTTATAAAAAGAGCTGCAAAGTTTTGCAAGAGGGAGAGACAGAGACTGAGAGACTGAGATTTGAAATTGAGAAGAAAAAACTCAGAAGGAATCTTTCTATGTTTGTACTGCCATTGTAAATAGATATACTGAACAATTTTTATTTTTTTATTTTTCTGTTATTTATAGTAAAACTCTGTTTGCAAATTTCAAAACTGCTCCTAGTTTTCTTATGTTTCCTGACCTGTGCTACGACAACAGGCACATCCGGCAATTGAATTGTTGGGACACACAGGAGCTGGATCTAGAGCGGCGAAGGCTAGCTTCCTTCCTTAGGAAGAGGGGCACTTTGCCCATGTTAGTCCCTCCATTAACTGACTCTTATAGAGATGTCAACAGGGTGGACTGGAAGCACCCCTTTTCTATTCCTGCAGTTGCCAAAAAGGCAGACTGACTGTACTGCCCTCCTAGGGATGACCCCTTCTATGGAGAACAGCTGGAGATGGATTCCATGGTCATAAATGCTGCTCATGACTGCTGTAGGCACCCTAGGTACCTAAGCATTCAGCCATCTGACAAGGATTCCTAGCAGGTCAATCAGCTGGCCAAAAAGGTCTTCTCTTCAGCCACTTGCACTGCTCAGGCACAATATGTCCTTGCCCACATGGTCCAATATCAGAATGCCCTGTGAAACAAGGATGCAGAGGTGGCGCAGGCCATGCCAGAGTGCCCAGGTAAGGCAGAGCTCATGGCTATCCTGAAGTCAGGGTCTGACATCAACAACCACATCCTCAGAGCCTCTTATGATGCTGTAGAGTCTGTCAGAAGAGTTGTGGCTTTCACAGTCTATATCCACCAGTATTCATGGCTCAAGGTGTCTGATTTTGCACTGGACATCCAGTCCAAGATAATGGATGCCCCCTTCAGGGGTCCTGTCCTATTTGGTGAGGATTCCCAGAATATTATCACTCGCCTGCAGGAGTTGGGAAAGGCTATTTGATCTGCACATACTATGTACAAACCTTAGCCTGGACAGAATCCTAGGCAGTTCTTTCAGTGGAACCCTCAACAGCAGCCTAAAGGACAGCAACAGAGAGCAGGGTTTAAGTGCAAGGCTTCCACCCCAGCCTCAGGAGGCTCCACCCCAGGGATCCTAGGGCCTTCCATGCTGCTCTCCCCCTCCTGGGGTCCTCAGTCTGACTTATTGCCCAACCCCCCTCCCTCAGTAGAGACCCTAGGGGAGGTGGTGGGGGTGTGCTTCTCTCTGTACATAGCAGGTTGGAGTCAGATAACCTAAGACCAGTGGGTGCTTCAGTTGATAGATAAGAGGAACACCTTAGAGTTCATGAAAATGCCCCTGGACAACCCTCCTGTCCTCTCCCATTGCCCTCAGGCTCATATCACCCTCACAGAAAAAAAAAAAAAAAATCCAGTCTCTTCTGCGAAAGCAGGCTATAGAGTCAGTTCTTCAGGCGCAAAAAGGGAACAGGTTTTAGTCCCACTTCTTCCTTGTGCTGAGGAAAACAGGGGACCTGCACCCTATCCTCTTTCTCAGCCACCTGAACCAGTACATAGAGTACAAAAGGTTAAGGATGGTCACTCTGCTGGGTCTTCTTCCTCTCCTCCATCAAGGGGACTGGTTATGCTTCCTAGATATGCAGGACACATACCTACACATACTGTTTTTCAACCCCACAGGAAATTTCTGCACTTCTGCTTCCAAGGGAATCACTACCATTCCGTGCTCTGCCCTTTGTCCTGTCCTCGGTCCCCATGGTGTTTACCAAATGCCTCACAGTGGTGGCTGCAGCCTAAAATAGGCAGGGTCATTAAGTCTTACCTTATCTAAATGACTGGCTGCTGATCGCTTCCACCAGGGACTGGCTCCTACAAGCCACCTCCATCTTGTTTCAGGGCCTAGGGATTACCTTAAACTTGCCCAAATACCCTCCCTGGCCAACTTAGAGACTGCAGTATATAGGGCCAATTCTGGACACGGTTCAGGGCAAAGCCTTCCTCTCTCCAGACCTAGCAGAGCACCTTCAAATCCATGCACAGCAAGTCTCCTCTTTTTGCCAGGTCCCAGCCAAGACTCCTCAGACACATGGCATTGGCCATCACCAGAGTTTCCCTGGCTCGACTTTATATGAAGATTGTTCAATGGAACCTGAGAGTCCAATGGGATCAGTGTTCAGATGTTCTAGAACAGTCAGTCTTGGTGTCAAACCCTGTAAGACAGGCCCTAGCATGGTGGCTGTCTCCCACCAACCTGTCCATAGGAATTTGCTTCTGGAAGGAATCTCCCAGTCAGATTATCACCATAGATGCATCAGACCATGGCTGGGGAGTGCACTTGGGGGACCATCAAACACAGAGGACCTGGACCCAGCATGAAACCCATCTTCACATCAGTGTCCTGGAGATACGGGTAATTTTATATGCTCTTCAGGCCTTTCAGACAGTTCTGACACCCAGCCCTCTCTTGATTCAGATGGACAACATGTCAGTGGTCTTCTACATAAACAAAGCGGGGGGGGACTCATTCTTAACCCCTCTGCATAGAGGCCATGAGAGTCTAGTCATGGGCCGTGGATCTTCACCTGGACGTGACTGCAGTCCATGTTCCAGGCATTCTAAACACCCTGGCAGACAGCCTAAGTCAGTCTTGCTCCAGGGCTCACAAGTGGGACTTCTCCTTGCGGTGGTAGAAGATCTCTTCAACAGATGAGGACGTCCAGAATTGGATCTGTTCGACTCCTCATCCAACGCAAAACTGCCCAGTTTTTGATTGCTAGATCCAGGGCCTGGTGTTTTCTGGTGAGACGCGTTTTCCCTCTCCTGGACAGGAAGGTTACTTTACACCTTCCCTCCTTTTACCTTGCTGCAGAGAGTTCTTCTGAAGCAGCAATTGAATAATGCAGAGATGATCCTAGTGGCACCTTATTGGCCATGCCAGATTTGGTTTCCACTCCTTCAGCAACTAGCAGTGGAACCTCCAATTTCCCTGCCCCTGTGCTCAAACTTGCTCTCCCAAGAGCAGAGCACCCCGGTCCCTCTGGATCTCAAGTCTCTGTATCTCCATGCATGGCTCCTGCAAACAGCTAGACCTAGCTGTCTCCCATTTTAGGGTTCCCCCAGGGTAGCTGATGTATTGGTGGCTCCTAGGAAGCCTACCACCAGGGCCACTCATCTATGAAATGGAACCAGTTCTGTATCTGGACCACCACTAGGCATCTGGATCCTTTCACCTGATCAGTAAATTCTGTAATAGAATACCTCCTCACCCTGACTCAGGTCTGAGCTATTCATCCTTAAAGGTACACCTGTCTTCCATCTCTGCCTACCATGCACTTATCACAGGCAAAACTCTTGCCCAGACTGACCTTCCCTGCACGTTCCTGTGGGGCACTCTATATCTGAAGCTTCCCATTAGGGACCCAGTGTCTCCATGGGATTTATTATTTGTTTTGGTAAAGCTTACCTTGCCTCCCTTTAAACTGGCCACAAGTTGTGAACTACACTTTCTGTCATGGAAAGTGTTATTTTTAGTTACCATTACCTCTTCTCAAAAGATTTCTGAGTCTCAGGCTCTGATGTGTAAAGAGTCTTATTGCCTTATCTGGTTTTCCACAAGGACAGGGTGTCCTTGCGGACTAATCTTAAGGTTCTTCCTAAAGTGGTGTCAGAGTTTACACTGAATCAAGAGATCCACCTACTTGTCTACTACCCAGAGAACTCAAACAGAGGGGAGGCATTACTCCCTACTCTGGATGTTCACAGGGTGCTTCATTACTATTTGGAATGCACCCTTGCTGTCAGAAAGTCTGATCAGTTATTTGTGTCTTTTACCCCCAGAATGGCAGGAGCTCCTGCTTCTAAGCAATGTTTATCCAAATGGTTAGTTAATTGCATTGTTTTGTGCTACAACAAGTATGACAAGCCTTTACCGGCCTCTGTGAAAGGACATTCTACCAGGGGCATGGCTGCCTCTTTCACTGCTTTGAGAGAATGGATCAGCTCCTGAGATTTGTGCAGTCACCACTTGGAGTTCTGCCCACACATTTGTTAAGCACTACAGTCTGTCCACACATTTGTTAAGCACTACAGTCTGAACATTATTTCAAGACACAGAGCAGGCTTTGGACTGTCAGTCCTGCAGGGTATCCTCTCCTAAAATTCTTAAGGAGTATTTCTGCCACCACCACCTAGCTGACCAGGTTCTCTCCTTACTGCTTGGGACTCAGTCCTAAAGGTGTTACCTGCTGCAAGAGCCCCCTCAAAGAAAGATAGTACAGTTACATAAGAACTTTCCATAACAGTAGATCTTTGAGAGGAGCTCTGGCAGCAGGTATTATTATCCCTCCCAACTGCCTCCTGGTAGCAGCTTCTCCATGATGGCTGTTTTTCCTTGCTTGTTAAGGAACTCCCTCAGGTCTCCAGACTTACCTTTTTTAGTGCCGGGGTCTCTGGCGGAACAACTAAAGAGTGGCTGGGGGACCACCCCTTTTGTACCTGGTGCCTGGCGGTTTCGGTCCTAAAGGTGTTAGCTGCTGTAGGAGCTCCTCTTCAAGATCTACTGTTATGGTAAGTTCTTGTGTAACTGTACTTTCTTTCATAACAGGCAGCCCTTTCAAGGAAAAGGCAGAGAGCTCCAAACAAACACCAGTCTCTTCAGCCACAAAAGGAAATGCAGCAGAAGGCACAAGACCTGAAAGTGCCAAATGCCTCCTTCTGCGAGTCTGGCTCTGGTTCCGCCTCAGCTGCTTGAGGTGGGCCTCTCCTCAGCAGTGGGAGGTCATGTGACTTAGTTCTACAGCCAGTGGAAGTCAATCACCACAGACAAGTGGGTCCTCAGGATAGTTCAGGAGGGATACTCTCTCAGCTTTTCAGAGATCTCCCAGACCTTCCACCCAAGTGGCAGTTCACTCTGTCAGCCGTTCAGTCAGACCTTTTCAAGTCCGAGATAACGGGTCTTCTCAGAAACTGGACAGTGGAAGTAATTCCCTGGAAGAGTGAAACACAGTATTCTATTTCCTTTCTGGTTCCAAAAAAGACAGTGGATATGCACCCCATTTTCAACCTCACAAAACTGAACAAGTTCTTTAATCACAAGAAGTTCAGAATGGTCTTCCTGGGGAAACTTCTACCAATTCTCAAGCAACATGACTAGCTGGCATACCTAGACATGCAAGATGCCTGCCAGCATACTCCAGTGCTCCCAAACTATTACAAGTTCCTTCGTTTTGTGGCCTTGGAGCAATACTACCAGTTCAGAGTCCTGCTCTTTAGATGCGCCTCAAGTCTTTACAAATTGCTTTGCAATTCTTGCAGCACACCTTCAAAAGCTCATCATTTAGGTCTCCCTAAGGAAGCTCGAAGGAGCGAAGTGCAGGAGTGATTTGTGTGTGGTCACAGTTGGTACTAAGGAAGTGTCGAATTGATCTGAAAGAAGGTAATAAAACAAAACTGAATTTGGAAAGTGTGTAAGACTTAATTTTCCTAAGGGATACCACTATTTACAAGTGCCTGTGGAGTGCAGAAGTTTTCTGTCTAACTCTGACTTCAGGTGTTTCCCTTCCTGGATGACTGGCTCCTAGCAAGCCTGTCAAGACAGGATACAGAGAGAGAAGTGGCCACAGCATCTCAGTTCCTGACTTAATTGGGGGTTCTGCTTAACCTGGAAAAGTTACAGCTTCAACCCTCACAGCAGCTTCTCTTCATACTCTTAGGCAACACAAAAGTGAGGGCCTCTCTCTGGAGCACAGGAGGAACAGCATTGTTCAGATGGCACACTCATCATGCAAAACAACCCTGTCCGAGCTTGCCCTATGCAACAGATGTTAGGCCTCATGGCCTCTTTTGTCTTCAGTGTTGGGTAAGTTACTTTTTCTATTACTTTCTATTACTTTTGGAAACTTATTCCAGGAAGCTCTATGCAGTCACTAGCAAGGATGGAGAAATACTAGAAAAAGGTAATACACCTTACAGTTACTTATTTCTTTTTATACAAAAGTAATACATAACTGTAACTGATTAATTTATTTGAAAGTAACTAACCTATTACTCTCAAATATATGTAATCTGTTATAGTTATTTATTATTTTTGTATTGTTTTTGTATAAAAAGAATAAGTACCTGTAAGGTGTATTACTTTTTCTAGTACTTCTCCATCCTTGCTGGTGACTGCACAAAGCTTCCTGGAACAAGTTTCTAAAAGTAATAGAAAAGTAACTTACCCAACAGTTTGTCTTCACAGTGTCTCTGGCTCGGCTGCACAGGAGAACCACTCACTGGATGTAGTAAAATCTTTATTTTTATACAGGAAGTTGACATTCCACATCATTAGGTCCAAATAGTCTGTTTTCAAGATGGCCCTGTTATACAAATTGTTCTCAACCTGTTTTTAGAAAAGCACAAATTGTCATACAAAATATAACAATGAATAAAAACGTGTTGACATTCAGTCTACTAAAAGTCCTGATTTTATCATTTACTTTGCTCCTAACCTGGACTAAGCATATAAGATCTTTCTAAACTAAAAGACGGGGGTACTCCTAAGGTACACAGAAGATACAATGGAGAACCCAGATTGCACCTATTCCTTTATTTACTTCCAATGGTAATATGCTAGAGTCCATTCCCATATCAAAATTATCCCATAATACAAGATCCTATCACCTGTTTTTAAAAAGACACTGGTTTAACATACTGAAATGTAATAATAAATAACAACTTACTGAAGTACCTTGGTATTACAATACCTTAAACCCAACAAAAAAAAAACTAGCATATTGGATCTATCAAAAGAGGGGACAGTTTGTTCTCAGTTTGTTTTAGAAAAACACAGATTAATATACAAAATATAACAATAAATAAAAAATTGACATTCAGATTACTAAAAAAACTGATTTTATAGTTTACTTTGCTCCTAACCTGAACTTAACATATATATTCCATCTTAAATAAAAAAAGGAGGGGGGAGGAGTATTCCTAAGTTACACAAGGAAATAAAAAAGGGTGGGTACTCCAAAGGTACACAAAAAGTATAAGGGGAACCCAAATTTTATTTATTCCCAATATAACTTCCAAAGACAATATGCTAACATCCATTCCCATATCAAAGCTATCCCATTAAACAAAATCATGGCACCTATTTTAGAAAAATACTGGTTTAACATACAGAAATGTAACAATAAATAATAACTTACTCTAGCCCTTGATATTACAATACCTTAAACTCAGCAAAAATCTAACATATTGGATCTGTCGAGGGGGGGAGTACTCCTTGAGGTAAACAAAAATAGTAAGGGGGGAACCCTAGTTTAACATTTTTCCCTTATAACTCCTATAGAAGTACCCTGATATCCCTTCCAGGGCTCCCTGTTTATCGTTCAAAGAAAGAGCCTTGGAACTTTAATCGGTTCTTTATCCTCTGAATCCACAATACTCCAAATATTATAAATCAGGGATGAAAAGATCATATTACCATACTTGTTGTTAACTTTAGGATTTACATACTTATTTACCTTACTTGTTCTAAGGCCATGCTCAGGTCCCCCTCCTTAAATAAAACAGGAGTACAATGATACAATATCTTATATATCATGCAAATCCACTTCCTATCTCTCTTAGTCTCAAAGTCACACCACCCCAGACTGGTATACCTTTTACAATGATGTGTAAAAGGCCCACATTTTAGTACAAATCTTGCCATTTTATTATATCATTCATTTTACTTAAAGAGATTTTCTTTGCCAGTCCAAAAAATATGGGCTCCATAATCAGCCATAGGCATAAAAACTTGATTAATCACTGTTTCTCTCATTTTAAAATCTAGACAATATCTCGAACGTCTAAAGGCACCCATTCTGATATTTAATTTTTCTACCGTTTTACTTGTATGAAAATCAAAGTCCAAACTGGTCTATCCAGATACCTAGATATTTGTATACTTGTACTTGCTCAAGGATCTCATCCTTTGCAGATTTAATATATGTTGCTTAGCCTTTTTTTGTGAGCTTGTTTTGATCCAGAAATCATGTTTATGGACTTTTTTTTCCATTTAATATCAGTCTGGAGTCCGAAAACCATGAGCAGAGAGTTAGGAAGTCCTCCTGTAGGTTTGTTTCGATCTCTCTCTTACTATTGCTCGAAGCAATTAACACAGTATTGTCTGCATAAAAACAAATTTGGGTTTTATGTATAAACTGAGTCACAGAGTTTACAGAGATTAAAAATAGTGCGGGTCCCAAGAGTGATCCCTGAGGAACCCCCAACCCTGCCCATTTAGGACCTTATTTGATAGTGCACCTCCTATTTGAACTTGCTGTGTTCTATTCTTTAAATAAGATGCACCATTGGCAGGTATCAGGTGCAATCCCTATATCTAGGAGTCTCCTGCCCATGATCTCATGACCTACAGTATCAAAAGCTTTTGATAAATCCATGAACACCATACCCACCTCTCTGTTTTCATTTAAAGATGTCAAAATTAAATCTACCAGGTCAGTGAGTGCAGTGTCCGTGGAGTATCCCCTTCTAAAGCCAGACTGAAATTTTTTCAAAATAGAGTTTTGTTGTAAGTAATCTACCAATTGTTCTTGTACCACCCCTTCCAATAGTTTTGAGATCACGGGCAGGAGAGCTATGGGGCGATAGTTAGCTGGATCCATCTTAGCTCCCCTTTATAAACTGAGATTATTTTAGTGTGTTTCCAGCTTTCCGGGAACCTGCTTTCACATAAACTCCAATTGAATAGTTTTGTAAGAATTGGGGAGATAATTTCTTTTGCATCTTTCAAAAATTTACATTCAACCATATCATATCCACAGGCTTTTTTAACTTTTAATTTACTGATATGTTTATTCATTTGCCTAGCCGTTTCAACCTTAAATATAAATTTAGGCCCATCTCTGATTGTTTACCTCTTTCTTTAAGTTTTGTTTTTCTAAATTTACTGTTGGAATTTTTATATCTGGCAAGTTAATGAAATACTCATTTAGTAGGTCAGCAGATGCTTTTGGAGACTGTACCACACCATACTTTTCCATTTGGATCACGGGCCTATTATTTGAAGGGGACACAAAAGATTTAATCAAAGACCAGTATTGCTGTGAGTCAGCAGTCTCACTAAGTTTATTTTTATAAAATGTTTGTTTAGTATCCCTTAAATTTTGTTTCAACTTAATTCTAGCCTTTTTAAAGTCATTCCAGTCTTCTAAGTCTAAAGATTTGTTTGCAATTTTCCATAACCTATCTTTTATTTGAATATCTTTTTTTAATTTTTCAGTAATCCAAACTGCCTGTTCTTTCCTCTGAATCTTTTTGGTATATGGTGCCAGGAAATTGCAAATTTGCATAAATATATCTGTAAATTCCTGAATAGCTAAATCCAGACATGGAATCAGAAATACTCTGTTCCAATTAACCGTTGATAGTTTGGACAATAATCTTTCCCTTCTATAGTTTTTAAAGGATCTTTTTTTATTTTTTTGCACGTTTGTATCCCATTTTGATTTTCTAAACTCATTTTTCATCAGTTCAAAACTATCAATTATGGAGTTGTGGTCTCCAAGCATCAACTGGCCCACCCTAATCTCAAAAGGCTTAATTTTAGGTGACACAAGTACCAAATCTAATATATTTCCCCTACTATTAATATGACTTTTATGGGTTGAAGCTGGTATTACTTGTTTAACTCCCAAGGGCTGCAAGCTTTTATTTAAAGCATTTCCCCTTGGTTGCCCCCAGGCAGCACTAAAATCACCCATGATGAACAAATTCTTCCCCGTTGTTTACTCATTGCTCAGCACACAGAGGTCCACAACAACACAACTAACATTTTTGCACTCTCCCTAAGCTGTGAAACACTCTGTGTGAGATAGTACAGGAGGGCTGCAGCGTTTTGTTGCGAGCAAGACTACAATTATTTAGCCTATCTAATTGCACTATCTATCACTTGGGAGGGTTCCAGAAAGTTCCTGCCCAGTTGTAGTTTATAGGGGGTTTGCTGCGGACTACAATAAGGGTCCAGAAGTGATATTTTTAATTTATGTGAACTGGGTCAGTGTCTGCTTATGTGCAGCAGGGACTTTATACTTTAAGGGCACAACTGACTGTTTATCTATTAATTTTGGGCACTAAAGGAATCGCGACCCGCTAAAGCACTTCCAGGTCTAGAGCTATATCTGCTCGTGTCTCTGTGAGCAGGGCAAGTGAGCGGCTCCGTGCACGGAGACACGCACCGAGACACGCTCATCAGTGCATGTCTAGAGTGTCACGAGGGTCTAGAGAGATAGAAGGGCTCAAAATTCTGTGTAATTAAGTAAATTAAAGCTTGATTGTGAGTATATATATTCATGTCTTTGATATTAATGTATTACATTTTGTTTGAAATAAAATAAAGTGA
The DNA here is from genome assembly GCA_016271365.2 of Neoceratodus forsteri. Lineage (NCBI taxonomy): Eukaryota > Metazoa > Chordata > Ceratodontiformes > Ceratodontidae > Neoceratodus > Neoceratodus forsteri. Next base: position 717,018,064 of record CM057454.1, on the reverse strand, counting down.
ATTGTACTATGGCTTCACCGGACTTGATTTAAACCATTCTGTATTAACAGCTTATTCAAGTGATTTAGGGATGCAGTGTATATTGTGTAAAATGTTTACTGGTATTATTGAGGTCATTTCAAATGAGCCCTATCAATGTAACAAATGTTTGGAGAATATTGAACTGAAACAGGAGATAAATTTGTTTTCCTTAAGATTGAAAAAGTTAGAAATTAGTCAGATCAATATGTCAGAATGGTTTAATAGTTTAAATGCCTCTAATTTGTATACTGAGTCTCACATCATTAATGATACTCAGTGTCCCATCGATTTTACTTCACCACATGAGGTAGGTAATTATCAGCAATTGGGTGATAGTTTATTACCTAGCCCTGTACCTAATAAACCTGCATCCCCTATAAATGTAGTTTTAAATAAAAAAAGAGCTAGGGAGGAAGATGTAACTGAAGAGGTAAATGATAGTGGTTGGTATAAAGTTCAAAATTCCAGAAGAACAAAAAAAGGAAGAAAGGCTGAACACTATTCTATCCCATTATCAAACAGATTTGATTGTTTTCAACCCTTGCTTTGTCAGCCATCTGTTGTCAATGAATTACCTCATAGCCTAATTGGTAGTAATGACAGACATGATTCATTGTTAACAAGTAATGTCACTCCCTCTGATCTGATTTCATTTGTTCCTGATCAACCCCTGATTGACTTCTCAATGGATACTGGCTCACAAAATTCTGATGTACCTAATGTTAATTGCAGTACTTCCCCTTCAGATCATCCCACTAAACAGATTCTGGTTATTGGTGACTCTATGATTAAACATCTGGATAGAGCCATTTGTAATCCAGATAAAGTTAATAGAACATGTACAAGTTTCAGTGGTGCTAAGATTTGCGATATTTCTAGTATGTTAGACAATATTTTGTATAATTGTGGTGGTAATCCTTTAGTTGTTATACATGTAGGTGTCAATAATATCCTACATGATTCAATTCAGGACATTAAGTCTGCTTTTGTAGGGTTAATAAACAAATTGGTGGATATTGGCTGTCAAATCAATATATCTGAAATACTTCCCGTACCCTGTTGTTCATTTCATTTTAATCATAAAATCAAGATCATTAATTGGCTTCGCCAATGGTGTCTTCAATAAGAAATCGACTGCATTACCCATTGGGAAATTTTTGATGGTAGAAATGATCTGTTTAGCAGGGATGGACTGCATTTAAGTCGAAGGGGAAATGCTGTCTTGAGTAACCAATTTTTATCCTTGATTGATGATCATTTAAACTAGATTATGGGGTGAGCGAAAAGGTTAAACAGTTATCACCCCCATTATAATAAGTGACACTCCATTATTGAATAAAAAGATACATGTTTTCAGTTTCAATGCTAGAGGTTTAACTAAGAAAATGGATGAGCTACAGTTAAAAACTTTAGATTATGATGTGGATATTATCTTCCATATGTGAAACTTGGGGAAATGATAAATCCTCATGGGAAGATTGTCTGAGTGATTATAAATCATACAGATTAAATAGACCAACTGGAAGGGGTGGTGGTGTAGCTTTGTTTTTTAAAACCAATCTAAACACAGTTGACATAACAAATTGCATAAAAACACATAACATATTTACTGAAACTATTTGAGTCAAATTGTATTTGACCCAAAATGATTTTCTTATTTTTGGTAGCTGTTACCATCCTCCCAATTCACCAGTTTATGTAATAGATGCAATTTTAACAGAATTTGAACTGGCATGTGAAATTGGACAAGTTATAATTGTCAGTGACTTCGGTTTTGGAAACACTGATTGGTCTAATTCTACTGCTACAGGTGGTAAGGGAATTAAGTTTCTCTCCACTTGTCTTGAGCTTAATTTAACACAACATGTTACCAAGCCTTCTAGGGAGGATAACATTCTGGACCTTGTAATTAGTAGTGACTCGGTACCAATTATTGACTTGAGTGTTCAAGATCCAATAGCAGGAAGTGATCATAATACTATCCTTTTTGCTATTGAGGAAATATATTCCTCTACTAATAACAAATCTATTATCTATCTCTATAATAAAGTAGATTTGAAGTCTGTTGATAGGGTTATGGAGGACATTGATTGGAATTCTGCATTATCAAATTCAAGTCCTGAAAATTGTTGGCTTACATTTAAATCTATTATCTCAAATATAAGAGATAACTATACTCCTTCTAAGTTCAAAATAAAAAAAGGTCTCCAAAATGGCTTAATATATCAATAAAAAAAAAGAAAAAAGAAAACATTTAATTATTTGAGGAATAAATCTAACATTACCTGGGAGGCATATAGAAAGATGCAGTCCAAATGCAAATTATCTATAAAGAGGGCAAAATCAACTTGGGAATCTAGGTTGGCAAAATCTGCAAATAAGAATAATCTGAAAGATTTTTACTCTTATATTAATTCTTTAAAGAAACCATGTTGCCAGGTTGGTCCTATTGTACATCATGGTGATATTGTGCACGATCCTAGTACGATGGCCGATATATTTAATACAGAGTTCTGTAAAATCTTTACAGATTCGGATACCTTCGCTGTAAATATTGTTAGTGGGATTGATTCTGTCATAACCTTTGACGAAAGACATATTTATGATAAATTGATTTCCTTGAAGGGTAAATATTGCTCAGGTCCTGATAGATTGGCTGGGCATTTATTATTCCTATTAGCCAAAATATATTGCATGACCTTTAAAAATCATATTTGAAAAAAAAAAAATTATTGGAAAATGATGTTCCAGATGATTGGAAAAGAGCAAATGTCTTACCAATTCATAAGAAGGGTTTAAAAGATAACTGTGAGAACTATCAACCTATTAGTTTGAACTCCACAGTCTGTAAGGTATTGGAAAGTCTTATTAAAGATATTATTACACCAATCTTAAACATTCATGATACTGAACAGCACGGTTTTTGGAAAGGTAGAAGTTGCCTTACCAATCTGCTTTTTTTTTTTTATGAGAACATCAGTGAGTATCTGGATCATAACATTCCATGTGATGTTATTTATATTGATTTTAGTAGAGCATTTGACATTATGCCTCATATGGCGCTTATTTCTAAGTTATGTGACATTAACATCAACCGTCTTATTATAAATTGGATTGGCAATTGGTTGAGAGATAGGACACAGTGTGTTCTTATTGACGGATTCAGCTCAGGGGTAGTATATGTTTCTAGCGGTGTCCCACAGGGTTCTGTGTTGAGCCCTTGTCTTTATCAGGCATTTATTGCCGATTTGACTGATGAATGCCAGTCTATTTGTATTAAATATGCAGATGATGAAAAATTTGAGGTCCATGTTTAGACATTATGCACTCTACCATCACACAAAATGACCTAGATAATATTACTCTCTGGGTAGATAAGTGGGGTATGAAGCTGAATTTGAACAAATGCAAAGTTATGCATTTGGGATCTAATAACCCAGATTATACATATCAATTATATAAAACAGACTTAGTTAGCTCTTTTGATGAAAAAGATCTGGGTGTTAGTATTTCCAATGACATGTCTTATAATAAGCATATTCAAGATACTATTAATAAGTCTAATAGAGTAATGTGGTCTGTTTTACGTAATATTAGATCACGTAAATCTGAGGTCCTTGTACCTCTGTTTAGATCCTATGTTAGGCCTTACTTGGAATATGCTGCTCACTTGTGGTCTCCTTATAAAAAATTGCTAGTAATTCTTTGGAAAATGTTCAAAGACAGTTCACAAAGAAAATCTCGGGATTAAAGAATAACATGTATAATGGTAGGCTTCAGATATTAAAGTTAATGTCTTTATCTACCCATCATCTTAGAGATGATTTGCTTCTTCTTTTCGATATAATTAAAGACCCTGTTGTTATGACTGATTTAAATCTACAGTTTACAGAATATTCTTATAATGTTAGAGGTCATCCCTTACTACTAATTAGGAATAAATTTAGGCACAAAAGCCGACAATATTTTTTTACATTGAGTTGTGGGTCCTTGGAACAACTAACCTATTAATGTTGTTATTAGTGAAAATAAGAACATTTTCAAGTATAGGCTTGATCAATTAATTTGCAATGGCTTTGCCTTATCATATTATCCTTTGGCTTAGTATAAGAAGCGTTATGGGCTAACGCCCCTTGTTCTTTGCATAACCTTAGTATGAACCTTAGTATCTCCAGTCTTACACCATCAAAGTGATGGGGCATTCTACATGTGGGAGGAAATGAACATTTCCAAAGAGGTCAGCACAAACTGAAAAAAGGACATATTTTGTCTTAAATGACAGACCCTTTTATTAAACATACAGACAAGTAGGCAAGTGAAACAGTGAAAAAACATTTGTTCATGGGAACCAGTTTTCCAGCTCATCACCTTGCAGCATAGATGTTACAGAAGCAGGCAAATCTACAAATGTGAAAATCTGCAAAATGCAGTAAGGAGACCTCGTTAAATGCTAGAGTTCTAAAAATGTCCTGTGGTGCGAAAAACATACCAAAGTTTAGACCGAGTAGTCGTTCTCAACTCATTCACTCGAAATACTGGTGTTTAAGGACAGATGCATACACTGTTGGGACAAGAAGAGTTACAAAGCTAAAATGCTGAAAACCGCTACATGGTCCTTACCAGCTTGCTTCAGGCTGCAATATTTCCTGGTGACGTTTACGTATCGACCAATCACTTAGGTCAGCTTCGGAGTGTACTATTCCTCATAGCCTGCCCCACATTTAAACCACCACTTTAAAGTGCCAGTGCACAGCAAAACACATACAGGCTGGGATATTCCAGAGCAAGTTCTTTTCTGCAACAGGGATCTTGTCTCTTGCGCAACTGCGTCAATGTGTTGGAAAGCGATATTCAGTGACAGCAGATGCGCAGCGCAAGTTCCAATGTGCAATGACAATGAATGCATGCACAAGTGCAGGGGGCATAGCCATGCATAACCGGCACAGTGTGATATTCAACGGCAGGTGACTGGCGCAAGCATGGAGCAAACAGGACTTGTGCGGAGCAGACTTGTGCACATAAAAAGAGGGAGCAAGCGAGGGAAGGAGGCTTACATCAGAGGGGAGCTACAAAGAGGGAGAGTGAGGGGGCAGGCTGAACAGCTGAAGGGAAGCCACAGGGAGTGAGGCAGGCTGGGAGAGGCACACCAGGGAGTCTGACACTGCCAGAGTCTGGGAGTGTGAACGTGTGTGTGTGTGTTACTGTGTGTGAGTGTGAGACAGAGTCCGAAGCAACACGCAGTGAGTGTCAGTGACACCCAGCACAGGAGAGGATGCACAGAGGTCATGGGAGGTGGAGGCCACAGACTGCAGTCCAGGCAGCCATGGCACAGTGGTGTGCCCGGTGCAGGGGCACAGATGCCAGCACACAGTCGGGGGGGGCCTGGGGAGAGAGCTGCCCAGGGGGGTGGACGTACAACCCAGGACATGGCCAGTGCCATATTCCAGATGGAGGCAGTAATGAGGGGTGTGAGGAGGCAGCTCACAGACGAGCTCAGCCGTGGAAGAGCCCATCAGTGGTACACCCGGAACAGGTGGCTCCGTGCCCGCATCACCTTCAAACGGTACAGTGATACAGAGATCGTAGTCTGGTACCACCTGAACCGGGGTATTCTGAGGTGGCTCTGTGAGCTGTGCAGTGAGGAGATGCAGGCATCCATAAGACAGAGCCACGCTCTGTCGGTGGAGACAAAGGTCACGGCCGTCATGTGCCTGCTCACCAGAGGGACCCTCCAGAGACCAACAGGGGATACTACAGGCATAACCCAGTCAGCCGCATCATGGCTCCTCACACAATTCCTTAGCGCACTGCTCCCACGTCCATTTCCCCAGCACACAGGCAGAGCACACAGCAAACATGCAGGAGTTCCACAGGGTGGCATGTTTTCCTGGCATGCTAGGGGCCATTGACTGAACCCATGTCGGCATCCGTGCACCACCAGGCCCGGTGGGGGTAGGGTACATAAACAGGAAGGGCTACCCCAGTGTCAACTGCCAGGTGGTGTGCAATGTCAGGGGGTGCATAATCAATGTCTGTGCCACACACCCTGGAGGAGCACATGATGCATTCATCTGGCACCAGTCAGCACTGTGCCACAGGTTCGAGTAGGTACATCCCCACTGGCCACCTAGTAGGTGAGTATGCTGTGGATGTGGTATGCTGGGAACAGTAGGGCAGGGTGTGGGGGTTGCTAGGGCTTGGGTGCCAGGGGGTGTAGCCAGGACGGCCGGGGGATGCATTGACACAGTCCACCATGCTAACCAGACATCTCTGCACACAGGTGACAGTGGCTACCCACTCTGGCCATGGCTGCTTACCCCATACCGGCGCCCATTGACCCCAGTGCAGGAGCAATACAATAAGGCACATACCAGCACACAGAACATCATTGAGCAGGTGGTTTGGCTGCTGAAAGCTGTGTTCCATTGTCTGGACAGGTCTGGTGGTGCCCTACAGTACAGCCCCTCGAAGGCCTGTGGCCTATTCCTGGCCTGCTGCATACTACACAACATGGCCACTGACTGTGGGATAGCTGTGTAGGTTGAAGGGGGACAGCAGTGGGGACAATGTGGACACCAGGCCTGGAGGAGGTGGGCAGCCCCCCACAGGTGAAGGGATCTTCAGCTGACCAGGATGGCCCAGCAGCACAGGGACACACTCACAGAGGAGCACTATGGAGCACACAGGTAGGTGACCATGGCCACATGCAAGGACCAGGGCCTATTGCACAGTGGACAGGCACACATGGACATGCCCCATGCCAGGGACAGCCGGAGGGGGGTGTGGACAGGTGTGGGTCCAGACACTGTGGCAGCATGCAGCACAGCCCCACACACCCTGCCCACACACAGGATCCACCATGCCCCCACCCAGAGGCGGGCACTAGGCGTGTGTCACACGCTGAGCACCGGTGCGCAGTGGCAGTCAGTGCTATGCTGGCATCCTCATGCACTCACCACAGTGGCCAGCAGCTGGGTGGGTGGGAACATGGCCCCATGTGCAGCGTCGACCACGGATGCCATGGCCATGGGACGCACATGCCATACCAATGTGCACACAGGGCAGCAGCATACATTGGAAGCGGAGGTGGGTGGTTCAGGAATGCCGCACAGTGGCATGGCCGCCGCGGCCATGTGGATGGCCTACCCGAGAATGCACAGTGGACACAGGATTAGCGTCAGCCTCAGGGGGTGTCACAGATGATCCCCCAGGGATGACACTGTGAGAACATGACCGGGTCCTCGCATTTGTCTGAAGGCCCTCAAACATGCCTGCTCCAGGTGTGCTCAGAATGCCCACAGTGGACCCCAGCATCGACACAGTGGGGGTCACACAACACCGCAGCCAAGGGGTGGAGAATGTACTCTGCGGAGTCTGTGGCAGACGGCCACACACCAGGAAGGCCAATGGTGCCAGTCCGTCTGTGACCACAACGGTGAGCCGATCCATGGCTGCGGTTGTGTCCACCCCGCATTTGCCTGTTCTCTGCCAGAAGCAGGGCAGAGTCCCTGTCCCACTGCTCTGTGGTGTGGCGCAGCTCTGTGCAGAGCACACGCACCCCTGCTACGACCAGCACCTGCTGCTCAACGGAGGCCCAGAGCAGCCAGGTGTGCTCGTCCAAGGGGTCATCACCCTGGGGCACATGGGCACTCTGCTGACCCACGGGTGTAGCCCAACCCCGCGGCCCACCCCCACGAAGGTAGGTGCTACACAGCGGGTCCCTCCTGGGTCTGGTTGTCATGTGGTGCACTGTCAATGGGTGCTGCCCCAGGCCCCCCTTCGATGCCATCTGGATATTGCTGCTGCCCCTCCAGCCGCTCTACGCAGGGTATCACCAGCATGGCTACACCACCACCACTACCACCACCACCACCAGACATGCTGCACCAGTGGTAGCCTCAGCAACACCAGCCACAGTGGCGGGTGGGCAGGCAACCACCACCGAGATGCCGTCTACATGGCCGTGGTGGGTGTGTGGTAAGGGCAAATTCCCTGTGGCTACAACATCACTGTCTGAGATGAAAGTCTCGTCGTCATCAGATCTAGACCCCGCCCCAATCTGTGTCTCAGCACACAGGACACCATGCCTGGCGTCATGCTGGAACACAGCCAAGGCTTCATCTGCACCTGCACCACAGGCATCCGGATGGACAATGGTGCTGGCCTGCAGTGGATCCAGCCCCCAGAGTCTGGTGGAAGTGGATGGATGGTCCTCCGGGTCCAGAACTGCCACCACGGTGGACACCCCCACCCCTGCCACTGCATGCAGGTGCTCAAGACTAAAAGGGAACACAGTCGCATTAGTGTTGCTGTCACCCACCCCTGCCCCCAAGCCCCCCTCATAGCCATACCAACTGTACAGTGATGGGTTGCCACCTGTCTGGAAGCCTTCACCGGGCATGCCCTCAAGGGCACTGCACCACATGGTGGCCACCACTATCTCCTCCAGTGGTGTCAGTTGGGGCACGGCAGGCTGACCCCCGCCTGTGGTGGCACGTGCTGCTCTGATGGCTGCCACCTTCTCCTTGATCCACCTCTGGTCTGTGCCGACCTTCTTTTTGCACTCCTTCACAGACCATTGGTGACTGCCCTGATGGTTCTCAGCATGGGCCACACCCTCCCATGCTGTTGCCCGGGCCTGTGGGATGCCTGTGGAGCTGCTCAGGAGTGGGATCCTGGTCCAGGTACACCTGGAATAGGGTGTCTGACTCCACCCTGGTGAAGTTGGGCCTGCGCTTGCGTGCAGGCCCACGGTCCTCATTCTCCTCTCTATCGGTCATGCTTTTTCCTGTGGGGAATGACATGTTAGTGCAGCCTGGTAAATTCCCCTCCACCCCCCCATTCCACTGTCCCGACATCCCTGGAACGTTCCTCATACCTCTAAGGGATGCAGTACTGGTCCATACCCTGTGCATTCCCATCATGCCTTTATAGTACAACACATGCAAATGAGGGGTTGTGCAACTATAATGAGATGAAAATGCAGCGGATGTGCCATGGATAGACTAATAAGCTGATCTGCATATTGTGGCTGAATATTGCGAAGTTGCGCATTGCGCAATGAAGTTGGGCATGCACAAGTCAAGGTGCAACATTGTGACATGTGCCACAGGCTGTGCCGTGCGCATGCATGCGACACTGTCATGCATGCCAGTGGCACGGCTGACACACACTGCACGATAGGCAGTACAGTGCCCATCCACTATTGCACATGTGGCGCTCATGTGCTGTATGGCCTACGGCACCCAGGCACCACAGTGCCAATGGCGCCCCTGTGCTATGGGTGCCATGGCTCCCCTGCGCTATGAGGCCATGAACCATGGATCCCACATGCCGCTACCATGCACCATGAATGCCATGGCCAATGGTGCTGTGGTGCAGGGTGTGCGGGCTGACCCTTGACCCCACAGTTGTCCTTTGCCCTTCTGGGCACCCTGTGGCACATGGCAGTGCTGCATTGCCGAGTCGCACATCTCTGTGCCTGTGTGATAGGTGGTGGCAGTGCATCACAGTGCAAGGCGTGCATCCCCAGAACATGTGGCATGTACACTGCTGGGTGCCATTTTGTATTGCCGAGCGAGATGCGGACATGCCACACCATACAGGTCCCAGGGCTCCTAACTGGACCCAGGTGGAGCTAGTAAACCTCGTGGGACTCGTGGAGCCACATGCTGGCACCTTGTTCGGCCAGGTGCCCCTCAACAGGCCTCAGACAGAGGTATGGCAGGAGGTGGCTGATGGTCTGGAGGAGGCCACAGGTGCTTGGCACACTGGGGAGCAGTGCAGGCACTGCTATGGGGTCCTGAAGCAGAAGGATCCGGAGTGGCTATAGACACTGCAGGGGTGCTGTGTCACGGCCTGGTAAGTGAACATCGCCTGTGCCCATTCCCATCCAATGGTCCATGGGGTGGTGCCGTTGGCATGCCATGATGCATGGGGCTGTGGCTGCACATCCTGTTGGCTGTGGTGGTACACTGTGGATGCCATGTGCCACTGCGCCACTGACACGCTGGGCAGGGTGTCACACTGTGCCGGGGGGGCCTGTGGTGTTGCCTGGTACTGATGTGTCTTTCTCCTTATTTCCCAGCTAGGCCCTGAAGATCGGAGGTGTGCCCATCTCACAGGCACTGTAGTCAGGCCAGGACAGACTACCACAGGGAGCAGTGCACCAGTTGCAGGCCACATGGGCGGTGCTGCTGGACAGCCACAAGGTGTGCCACAGCATGCAGGTAGGCACCATTCCATGCTTCTTTGTTGTGCAGGGTGGTGGGTGGGGGTGGGTCATGGCCCTCTGTGTGCGTGGCCCCTCCAGCTGTGCACTGCCTGTGGTGTCCATTGCACCGTGCTGTGGCTATCACACATGTGGGTGGCTGCTGCAGGTAGGCTGTGGGTGCACCTGGGTCCTGGCTGTGCCACTGCCATCCTCCTGCATAGCCATGTCATGTGCCTGCCATGGCGGTGGTGTGATAAATATGGGCCGAATTGGCGTGCAATGTAGTGCATGGCTGTGTGTCCCCGGGTATGCGACTCATGTGGGTGCACTCACTGTGGGTGGCTGCCTGCTGGCCCAGGGGCGCATGTCACCAGTGCCCGCTGTGCACTATGGGTGGGCTGCAGTGTTCTAGACATGCACTCATACCGTGTTCACTCCTTTGTCCTAGGTGTCGGTCCCACTGATGTCCATGCAAGGTTACTGAGGCAGATCCTGCTTTTGTCAACTGCCATGCTCCAGGTGGTACAGCTGCTGGGGATGTCGCAGTGCAGATGGCGGCGCCAATGACAGCGTCGGCCTACTGTGGGGCACAGACAGCCATAGGGCCCATTGTCCCACTTAATTTCCCTTCTCTGAGCCCACTCCCTTATCCTCCCTTGTCTACTTCTGTTGCCTTTACCCCTGGCCCCCTGCCTCCCTTCCCTGACCTCCCTGTTTGTGGGTGGTCCCACCTTTCCCCTGTTCCCATTACCTTGTTCCTTGTATATATGTGTATCATTTTTATATGCCTGTTGCAATACATTATTTTATGGTTAACCATCTGCGTCCATGTCTGCTTTGCAGCTGGCGTGTGGAGCCATGCTGCAGTGGTGTGCATGGCTGCTGTGTGGAATGACTGAGGTGGACCGGGGGTTGTACCTGGTGGTGCTCCACCATGGGATGGGTGGGGTGGCCATGGCCTGTCTTTTCAGGTCATGTGGTGTGTGCCTTGTGTGCTGTTCACCTGTATGTTGCTGACTGTGGTCCAGGTGGCATGTCCCATGCCTCCCTGTAGGGGAGCCAGTGTCTGTGCTGCAGGGGCCGTTGTTGCCACTCTGCCACTGTGCCCCACTGTGATGCGTGTGGTCAGGAGCCTACTGCCACCTTGTGCTCCCTGGTCAGCGTGGCCTTATTTGCCTACCTTGCCTCTCACCTGGCGCACAATGCACCCTGGTGATGGGCCCTCTAACCCCTGTGGCTTGCTACCTGCTGTGCCTGTTGCCTTTCCATGTGTGTCCTGGAGCATGCTCCTCTGCACCTTGCACATCACTGGCTGCTGCTACAGTGCTTCTTGGCTTGCTTCCCTGCGCATCCCTGGTTGCGCTATTGTGCTTCATAACATGCTCCTTGGTGCATCCTCGGTTGCGCTATGGTGCATCCATGTGATATTCAGCCACATTGCACAGGCGCATCCTGGCATGTGCAATGTTTGAATATTGTGTGAAATTGTGTTGCGCCCCTCTTGCACCTGCCTCTGGTGCATTTCTGAACTTCCGGCCCACAGTGTAAATATCCATAAGAACTTCAAAAAACATAAATGACATCAATTAACAACTATAAGCTAGTTCTTTTAGCAACATAATATTATTGTACACAAGGAGTTACACGAGTAAACGCAAAACAAATTAATAATGCCAAATATCAAAAGTAAAACAATGTATGTGAAACACCAAAACTACATCTGAAAATGCACAGAATAGGAATTAAAACTATTGTCAAGGCTACTCAGTAGCATATAGGGGCAGAGCCAACAAGTCTAACCCCTAAAAAGGCAGAGCCACCAAGTCATACCTTTTTATAAAACATCAAAAATTATTAACTTAGTGCTGAAATATCACCATTTTTAGGGCAAAGTTGACAATTCTACAACTACGGAAGGCAGAACCGGCAAGTCTAAACTTCCTTTCAGATAATCGATGCTAAGTCTCCCAAAACAGAGGGCAGAGCTGGCAAGTCTAACCTTCCTTATTCATTCAGATAACTGTAAAGGGGTATGTCTTCATTAAGACCATTTGGAACCAGATTATTCAATTTAAAAATCCAAAATGTTTCACGCTGCAAAAGTTTTAAAACCAGATTGCCTCCTCTTATTCCCAGCTCAACCTTCTCCAGATCAAAAAATTTCAAACATGCTGGGGAACCATGTCTTTCTTCTTCATAATGTCTGGCTATAGCGTACTCACTGTTATTGTTTCTGATAGCTCCTTTGTGTTCTCTGACATGGTGTTTTAATAATCTTTTCGTTTGCCCTACATAGCTTTTCCCTCAAGGACACGTTAACATATAAATAACACCTGATATACTGCAATAATTGTATAGTTTTTTAAGGATCTCTTTTTTTGCACGTTTGTATCCCATTTTGATTTTCTAAACTTATTTTTCATTGATTCAAAACAATCAGTTATTGAGTTGTGGTCTGCAAGCATCGACTGACCCGCCTTAATTCTCAGTAGGCTTACTTTTAGGTGGCACAAATATCAAATCTATTATATATCCCCTGCTATTAATATGACTTTTACAGGTTGAAGTTATTACTTGTTCAACTCCCAGGGGCTGCAAGCTTTTCTTTAAAGCATTTCCCCTAGGTTGCCCCCAGGCAGCACTAAAGTCATCCATGATGAACAAATTCTTCCCCATTGTTTTACTCATTGCTCAGCACACAGTGGTCCACAACAACACGTCCCCAGTCTTACACCATCAAAGTGACGGGGCCTCTGTGGCAGTCACTTGCATGGTGGACACAGGAGGACAACCTACTTCAAGGTCTCCCTTCGCTCCACCAGAATCTCAGATAACCATCACTATGGATGCATCTCTCCTTGGCTGGCAAGTCATCTGCCAGGGCCATTGCACTCAGGGTCTTTGGACCCAGGCAGAGTTGCACATCGAAATTGACATTCTGGAGATGAGGGCTGTCCTGTATGCCCTCCAAGTCCTGGAAGCCCTCCAAGACCTGATCAGTTACAGGGTAATCCTTCTTCAGATGGATAACAAAGCAGTGATGTATTACATCAAGCAAAGCAGAGCACACTCCTACCCTCTCTGCAGAGAAGCCATTAGGGTCTAGAAGTAGTGCCTTGACCACAATGCCCTAATTCAAGCAGTTTACCTGCCAGGGAATCTGAATAATCTGGCAGACCACTTCAGCAAGACAGAGGCAGATCCTCACAAGCAGTCTTTAGCACCAGATGTTGTACAGTCGCTCTTCGGCAAGTGGGGTACTCCAGACCTGGACCTTTTTGCGTCCCCACTCAGTGCAAAACTGCCTCAATTCTGTTCTAAAAATACAGAACCTGGCATTTTATGTCAGGATGCATTCAGACTGCAATGGACAAATCGCTTTCTGTATGCATTTCCTCCTTTTCCATTAATTCAGAGGGTGCTGCTCAAACTGGATGCTCATGGGGGCAACATGATTCTCATTGCACCATACTGGCCTCAACAGATTTGGTTGCTTCTGATCAACAAACTGTCAGTATGTCCTTTGCATCAGTTACCACTATGGTCCATCCCAGCATGCACTCCCTTCATCTCCATGCCTGGCTACTGAGGAGATACAAGTGGGCAGATTTAATGTGTGTCAGAGAATCTCAGAGATCCTTCTGGCTGCACTTAAGCCTTCCACTAGGTGCGCCCACTTTACCAGAGCTGTTGCTGCATCCTTGGCAGAGATCTGCTCTGTTCCCATTGATGACATTTGCAAAGTGGCTGCTTGAAGCTTAATGCATACTTTTGTTAAGAATTATGCTCTGGATGTTCATGCCAGACAGCATTTTTCTTTTGGCAGGACATTCCTTAATGGACTTCTGTCCTGAGTGAGCTCTGTCTCCTGCCGCCCTGCTCCAGGGATTTGGTTTTAGCTTGGTACTGTAACCCAGAAGCATGAATAAATGGTGAAGACTTAAGTCCAGGAAAATATGAAAATTACATACTCACTGTAACTCTTGATCTTCTTGGAAAAGTCTTCATCATGTATTCGTATGCCCACCCACCATCCCACAAGCTCACTGAATCTATTCCTGGTCTTCATTCCTTTGTTTCTGTTTGGGCTGTGAAGACATTGTTCTTAGTTGTCCCTTCTTACATGAGTCAGAAGGGCTGTCTTACGCCCTTGTTAGATTAGGTGTTCTCTAGTTAGCATACACTGCACCTCTTTGGTGAAAAAGGTACTGAGGTGGTTGGTAGTTCGATGTATGATAGCTATATGGCGCTAGCCAGTCTTGCAGTGCTGCACATGCATGGTCCTATATCAGCGCCAGCCCTCCTGAAGATTTTGGGCTCCCACAGGCTCCCTGCATCTCCAGCTCGAACCCAGCAGAATGAATAAATGGTGAAGATGTATCCAAGCAGATGAAGAAATATGGTGAGTACTTAATTTTCATTTATATAACATCTTTCAGCAGAACTCAATATGTGTATCTTTACAAAATCTATTGAGCAAACTGGCCTGTCCATAATGGTTGCCTGTAAGTGCTTCCACTTAGGAAATTCAGGTTTGCTTCCTGAGTCTGGGATCTTCCAGTCAGGTGAGCATGAGCAGAGACCACTGTTAGGGAGAAATGGAGAAAGTGACGGTAGAAAAAGAGCCAGAGTCCATCCAGTCTGCATGAATTTCCTATTTCCCCTGGGATCTACTGTCCATCCAGGGTCTTAGCCTTCCCCAAGTCCCCCCCCCACCATTCTCCTCTGTTTCTGCCACCCCTAGCAAGCACTGTACCCTTCAATCTGTCTTAACTGTGCTTGAAACCACCAGCATTTTTGCACTTACCACTTTCACAGGCAGACTGTTCCATGTCTCCTCCACCCTTTCTGTAAAACAATACATCATCTCCAAGGATATCTCTTTCACCAGGCCATACCTATGAAACTTCTAGCCACCAGGCACTAGGACCACTCAGGAACATTTGCAAGCAACCAGCCAGGGGCTGCCCACAATGACTTCAGATTTCAGTGTCCACATAAACTTGTGCAGACCCTTGTCTTCTCAGTTCTTTTCTGACCATCGATCAGATGTATTGTGAAAATGTCACTGCAGCAGCTGCTGTTTATTTTACATATACAAAAGTTATTTTTTTTTATACTTGCTTTATTAAAGGATTTGGTTTCATACATCCATTTTCATATATTTACATTCATTGAATGTTATCTTATATATTTTTTTTCCTTTTTTTTGTTAAGTTACAACTGTTACAGCTTGTAAATTTCAGTTAGTTACAATATAAAGTTGATTTTCAAACTTAATACAACTTTGATCAGGATAAAAACAAAACTTGAAACATAAGGTACAGTGCATTCCGCTTGTGTGCACAACCTCGGGACCAGCCGAAACTGTGCATACAACAGAAAATGCACTCAACCGAAAATGCAAGAAGAATGCCCACAGTCAATCGCGGCTGCGGTAAAAATAATTTTATTACACAGCTTACAAGGGAAAGTAGTGTAGCAAAGTTTTAAAAGCACAAAACAGTAACAAACGTTAGACATGTTGATAAATCCTTACTTTAGGTTGGCAGAATGAGGAGGGATGCTGCATTGGTGTTGGGCAGTGGGATCGCCGCATCGGTGGAAGTGAGGAGAATCACACCAGTGGTGGGGAGAGAAGAGGATGTCAGCTGTATCAGCGGTGCCAGACAAGAACAGGAGGCATCAAGGACTGTTGCGGCTGTGCTTTAATAACAGCACCCAGCAACAGGACTGGAGAGCTCAGAGAAAAAAGCTGTTCTTGCTTGGAAGGTTGGTGCAGGAGGCAGCCAGTCAAACAGGGCACCAATTTTTGAACTGCGGCTGAGCTTATATAGCCTGGAAGCCCAGCCACTTGGTTTTGTTATTTCAGGACAGCTTCGGGGGGGAAGGAGCGTCAAAGAAAATCAGCCATTGATTGCCTCATCTTACACCTCGCAGCTGCATTTAATCCCACTGATTACTGCTAAATGTGTGCACACAACCGAAACTGTGTGTGCACACAACCGATTCATTTAACACTGAGCACTATAGGGAATGAATCGGGACCTGGTGATTTTGTGCACACAACCGGGAAGTGCACACAACCAAAATGCACACATGTGGAATGCACTGTACTACCAATATTCAACATTTACATTTCATTCTTTGTCTTTAGGGTGGAATTATTGACATTAACTAAAGTAGAGATTCTACGGGAGAGAAGAGAATGAGAGAAATAATTGATGTGATAAAGCTATGCTTTCCTTCCCCTCGAACAATAGGCTATACCCTCTGCTCACCAGGCCCTGTGTTTCTTTCTTCACAATTGTTGTGGACCAATATGAATTTTACACTCTATCTACCTTTAAAGCTGCTCCTGATATAGTTCCCACCTTGACCAGCGTGTTATAAAGTTTTCCATCCTGTCCTGGAGTTTAGATAAGATCTGTTCATTATGTTGGATATTTAGTATATTTGCTTTACAATCAGAAACTACTGGGGGGGGTCCTGAGAAGCCATTTTTGAGTTATAGCTTTATAGGCTGAACTTAGAAATATAGCCCATAGGTATAAGCTATCCTCATCTCTGGTCTCCTCCGGTGGGATCCCCAGGATTAGATTAGCACCCCCAAGTTCACTCTGTATGTTCAGGATTGATGTTATGTGCATTTTTACCTGGAGCCAGAAGGCTGATAATCCCGGAAAATCCAGGAAAATATGTTTATGTGAGGCCCTTGCCTCTCCACATTCCCTCCAACATCTGGAGGGAGACCCCAGGTTTCTAAGAGTTACCACCGAGGGGACCAAGAAAAACCTTGCCCTAACTTTCCATGTGAATGCCCTCCAAATAGGGGAGGAGGTAGTTTTCCATGTGTTTCCCCAAATCTTAAGCCACTGATTACTAGATATGGGATGTGTAAATTCCTGTTCCCATTTAGATTGAACCGCCAATATGGTATGTGCAATTTGTTGTATAAGAGATTTATATATTATAGATAATGCCTTTTCCCCCAGGTGAGAGGTCCAAACCTGACGAAAAGGGGTGCCATCCTCTCCCAAGTGAGGGTCCCTCCCAGACTTCCTAATTTGTGTTTGGACATAGTCTCTAATTTGGTAGTAGTATAACCTATCCTTTTCTGTCCAGGAATATAGCCTCCTAGCCTCCAAGAAATCTATAAACTCATTACCCTTTAATAACTGCCATGGAGCTTCCAATCCCTTAGAATACTGAATTCTGTACCATTTGTTATGCATTGGTGTATCAGGGAGGGGTAGTATAAAGCACTTATATTTCCATGAATATTGTTGGAATATTTTGTGTTTCATACCCAATTGCCAGCCCTTTAGTATAGTGACAGTTGTCAACGGTGTTTCTTGACTAACTTTATTAAGGTGGGATGGGGAGAAAGGGCAGGCTGGAAGTAGTGTTGAGACAGGTCTGGATAGATCAATCTGCTTCCAAACTGCTTGGTATGTCTTAGTGCCCCACAGTAATGCCAATCTCATCTGGGCCAAGATCCAATAGTTTAAGAGGGAGGGAAGGGCTACTCCTCTTAAATCCTTGGGCAAATACAACTTAGATAGGCTTATTCTTGGCTTCCTTTGGTTCCAAAAATAAGCATTTAGAGTTTTTTGCCAAGAGAGTTCTTTTGGGGATATTACACATGGTACGCATTGAAATAAATACAGAAATCTTGGTAAGGCGTTGATCTTTAGCGATAAAGTTCTTGTATAAAAGGAGGATGGTAACAAATCCCATCTTCTCAAGTCTTGCTTAATTGTACTCACTAGAGGATGGTAATTTAAATTGAAAAGCTGGTTCAGGTCTTTTGGGATCTGTATTCCCAGATATTTGATGGACGTTTTGTCCCATTTAATTGGGTATTGTTTTTTACGGCTTGGTGGAGGGTTATAATCAAAAGTTAAGGCCTCAGATTTATTTATATTTAGGCTAAAACCAGATATATTGGAGAATTTACCGATATGTTGAAAGAGAGCCTGCAAGGAGGTGTCTGAATTAGACAGGTACAGAAGAATATCATCAGCAAAGAGTGCCAGTCTCTGTTCTAAGCCTGCTATTTCAACATTTTTTATATCCTGAGCTTGACGCAGGTACTGAGCCAGAGGTTCAATATAGTAAGCAAATAAAAGTGGGGATAGGGGGCATCCTTGTCTGGTTCCTCTAAATAGGGGGAATTTCTCTAATATATGACCATTTGCTCTAATGTATCCTGTGGGATTTGTATAGAATTTGAAGATAGTATCTACAAACTGGCATGGAAAGCCAAATTTAGTCAGTACCCCTCTCAAGAAGTCCCATGACACCATATTGAATGCTTTTTCTGCGTCTAATCCCAATATAACTGCAGGGATTTTTGGGGAACATATAAGAAAAGTAGTATTTGCCTCTTCCTGATTTTCTATTATTGCATATTTGTCACACTGGATGTTTTCAGGTCTTTAGAGAAAATGTAATATTAGATAAAGGGAACCTGAGTGAACAAATAACACTTGTTTTTTTTAATTTCACTTATTTAATGAAAAAAGTTAACCAACACCAACTGGCACTGTGTGAAAAGTAATTGCCCTCTACACTTAATAACTGGTTATGCCACATTTAGCTGCAATGACTGCAACCAAACACTTCCTATAATTCAATATCAGTCTTTCACATCGCTGTGGAGGAATTTTAACCCACTCTTTCCTCGTAGAACTGCTTTAATTCAATAACATTTGGTAGGTTTTCGAGCATGAACTGCTCGTTTCAGGTCCTGCCACAGCATCTCTATTAGGTTTCAGTCTGGACTTTGATTAGACCACTCCAAAACTTTAATTTTACTTCTTTTTAGCCATTCTGATGTGGACTTGCTTTTGTGTTTTGGATCATTGTCTTGCTGCATGACCCAACTATGCTTCAGCTTCAGCTGACGGAAGGACGACTGGACATTCTCCTTAAGAATTTTCTGGTACAGAGCAGAATTCATGGTTCCTTTAATTATGGCAAGTCATCCAGGTCCTTAGGCAGCAAAGCATCCCAACACCATCACACTACCACCACCATGTTTGACTGTTGGTATGGCTCTTACTGTGGAATGCTGTGGTTGCTTTACGCGACATTATGGGATCCATGTTGTCCAAAAGTTCCACTTTGACTCATCTGTCCATAGAACATTTTCCCAAAAGGCTTGTGGATCATCCAGGTGCTTCTTGGCAATGAGAGACGAGCATTTATGTTCTTCTTGGTTAGCAGTGGTTTCCGCCTTGCTACTCTCATATAGAAGCCCATTTTTGCCCAGTCTCTTTCTGATTGTGGGAGTCATGAACACTGACCTTAGCTGAGGCAAGAGTAGCCTGCAGTTCTTTGGGTGTTGTTTTAGGATCCTTTGAGACTTCTTGGATGATTTTACACTGTGCCCTTGGAGTAATTTTGGCAGGCCACCCACTCCTGGGAAGGTTCACTACTGTTCCAAGTGTTCTCCATTTGAGATTATGGCTTTCACTGTGGTTCGATGGAGTCCCAGAGCCTTAGAAATATCTTTGTAACCCTTTCCAGACTGATAGAGGGCAACAAATTTTTTTCGATCTTTTCAGGAACTTCCTTTGATCATGGCATAATGTGCTTGTTGAATCTTGTGCTGGCAATGCGACTCTGATGGTAAGGGCCAAAATAAGTGAGGTTTATATTGAGCAGGGCTGGCTGTAATCAAGCCTGGCTGTGTTCAATCAGCTGACTCTAATTATCCCTTTAATTGGGTTGATTTAACTAGGGGCAATTACTTTTTCACACAGTGCCAGTTGGTGTTGGTTAACTTTTTTCATTAAATAAATGAAATAAGTAAAAAAAAAAAGTGTTATTTGTTCACTCAGGTTCCCTTTATCTAATATTATATTTTGTCTAAAGACCTGAAAACATCCAATGTGACAAATATGCAATAATAGAGAAAATCAGGAAGGGGGCAAATACTTTTTCACGCCACTGTATATGTTCAATGATATAGACCATGCATCTAACATTATCTTGGGCTTGCCGCCCAGGAATAAAACCACATTGGTCTGTGTGTATTGAAGGTGGTGCAAGTTGTTTTAAGTCTTGATGCATATATGGATGCAAAGATTTTGTAATCTGTGTTCAGTATGGATATGGGTCTGAAAGAAAAGCAATCTGTGAGGTCTTTACCCTGTTTTGGTATTACCGAGACTATAGCCTCATTCTAAGATGGAGAAATTATTCCTCCTTCTGTATTCACATAGGCAAATAGCCTGCTCAATACTGGGGCAACAGTCTTGGAGAAAGTTTTATAGAACTCCCCTGGGAGTCCGTCAGAGCCCAGACATTTAGCAGTTTTTAGGTGCCCAATAGTTGCCGTGATTTCCTTCAAAGATATGGGAGCCACCAAGCTGAGGGATTGTTGCCAGTTTATAGCTGGAAGATCCAGGGATGACAAAAATTCACATATGCTTTCCTTTGGAGGAGACGATTTTTTAGAATATAATTTTGAATACAATTGGTGAAAAGCCTCAGATATGTCATGCATGTTATTTTTAAGGTCACCACTAATGGGGTGTTTAATTTTTAGTACTGAGGATTTAGCTCTCATGGACCATAGTTGGCTTGCAACTAATCTCACAGACCTGGGTCCCCCATTGTAGAATTTATGTCTTAAGAATAGGAGTTTCTGTTTAATAGCATAATCAAGGATATCATTTAAATCCTTTTTAAGGGCAGTGATCTCACAAGATCTTGCCTTACAGTGTTTCACACTTTGGAGGTTCTCTAGTACCTCTATTTGGGTTTCTAGGGTAAGTCTACATGATTCCCTTTGCATTTTTGATGAGATGAAATCCCTATTAATTTCCCCCTCACAATTGCATTAATGGTGTCCCAAATCATAGCCACTGAGGTGTCGTGGGTATCATTATCTTGTAAGGCCTGGGTTATCATTTCTGTAATCGATTGCCGCACCTCTGGGTTTCTTAGGAGAGATAGGTTTAATCGTCAAAAGGTCTTCCTTCGAGTAGCCTGCATTTGGAGTTTGCAGAAATTGGGAGCATGATCTGAAAGATTAAAAGTCCCCTGCCATATGCTTTGTACTATATTCAGTTGCTGTTTTGGAGCTAGGAGAAAATCTAAACATGACTAGGAATCGTGAGCCTGTGAATAAAAGGTGCGCCTCCTAGAGGGTCCATTTATATATTGCCATATATCGTCATAGCCTATTTCCTGTATCAGCTTTCTAACACTTCTGGTTGTTTTATTTCTCCGTCCCTGGGCAATTTGATTTTTGCCTTCTCCATTAATATTTATATTTAGGTCTCCTCCACAAATCACCCTACCCTCTGCCCATTCCGATAGTTAACTGAAAAAGGTTCTGTAGAGTGAGAGGTCTGATGCTGGTGGTATATAAATTGAGGCCAATGTTACCATCTGCCCATCTAGTAGACCTTTTAACAGAACGAAACACCCCTCCTTATCTATAAATTGGTCCTTCGATTCAAAATGTACTCCATTCCTTATCATAATGGTGGTCCCTAGCCTTCTCCCACCTCGATAAGAAGAGGCCACCACCTGGGTAAATCCCAGATGCTCAAATTTTTTGTGCTCACTTTGGGAAAGGTGAGTTTCTTGTAATAATAAAATGTTAGCTCCCTCTATCCCTTCTCATATATTGTAGTATTTTACTCCTTTTAACTGGGTTTGTGATACCATGCACATTATAAGTGCATATTACATAAGGTTGTGCCATATTAAATAAAATAAATTACTCCCATTTGGTACAGGGGCTTAATTCATGCGTCTGGTCTCCCTGAAGATAGCCTCCTCTATTTCACACGATTTTTGTACCACTGATAGCATTCCTTATTTAAATTTCCAACTGTCCTGCTAAATTTAACAAAAATTGTATAGCTAACATGGCTGTCTGTAAATGTATATACAAGTACAATGTGTACTTCCAAGGTTGGTGGCTAGATACCTTCCTAGCCCCTGTGTTCTCCCAAATAAGGAGGACAAGGAGGAATGCGTGTGCCTCCGTTACCGGAGGACCTCCTCTAGAGCCTCAATATCAGTGGGCTCCCTATTTATTATGTGAGGGTTACGGGCTGATAGATCTCCAATACACCCTGTACCCAGCCAACTACTAAAAGAAAAACTAGGCTTGGTATAAAAACAACTGAAGCATATGTCCTAAAAAATGTTGGACTAAATGAGCTTTAGCCTAGTACTAGTCCCCTTTGCAACTCGTTTAGACTGCCCTCAATTACTTGAGAGGATGAGAGAGGACTGCATTATATGATATTTAAGATCGACAGAACCTCAAATGGATCCTCATATTAGGCAATCATTTCTAAGGGTAACGAAAAAATAACCTAATTAACTAACATTTTGTTTCAGCTTATAAGATCTTAGTTGTTATACAGAGTATCTTGCAGTTAACTAGACAGAAGTTATGCAAATATGCTAGAACAAAGTCCCCTTTTGGTTTTTCTTCATTTGTTCAGCATTTATATGCCTTCTTGGTGCTGTCTCTCCTCCCCCTTCCATGTATCTCCCAGCCCCTTCATAGAGGTACTCTGAGTTTGAATAAGTGATCAGTACTTATCCAAAGGCAAGCGTTGCCACTCGGGTGTACTTCAGTAGTTGCTCGACTGTCCTTTAAGTTGATTCAGCAAAATAAATTGCTTAAGTTCACTTTTCCTTTCAGGTATCAGGTTGATTCTGTTCTGTACTTTTACTCAGGATGTTTTGGATTCTGCATATTGCTTCCATGTGTGCCATAGGTTTATTTCCCCCTGCCTTCCTGTACATGGTGTGCTGTCTGAACGGCCCTCTCTTCTCTGTCTCTTGGTTCCTGTTTTCCTCTATGGATATTCCCCTCTTTTTTAGTGCATCCTGTGCCTCCTCGTATGTTAAATAAAGTTTCATTCCATCTTCCCAAAATACTCTGTCAGGAGGGATATAGGGGGTATGAAAGTGAATTGTCTTCTCTCATAGCGCTCTTAGTATGGGGAGATATTTGATTCTCTGGGATTGCACTTCTTGTGGGTAATCGTGGTCAAAAAACAGCCGATTTGTAAGGTATTTCACTTCTTTTTTACCCCATGCTTGCCTTAATATTTCTTCTTTTGTACTAAATGAGTTCAACTTAAATACTATGGATCATGGGCGAGCCGTAGGGTTCGTGGTTTTTTTTGCAATGATCTGTGTGCTCTCTCTACATGGAAATTAAGGGTAGGTGGAAGCTCTAACACATCTCATAACAAGTTCTCAATAAACGGCGCCGTTGGGGATGTCTCCATATTCTCTGGGAGACCATACAGTCAGAGGTTTCCACGCCGAGATCGAGCCTCCAGATCTAAGCATTTTGCCTGTAGGGCTTCAGTTTGATATAGTAGGGTTTGAATGATCTCCGTGAGTTGCGCTGTCGTATCCTCCATTACCAAGATCCATTCCTCAACTGCTCCCATTCTGTTTTCAAAGGTAGATGATTGAGTTTGCATTGCTCAAAATTCTTGTATGTTCTCTTTCCTAGACTCTTTTATTTCTTGTAGTAAAATTTCAAATCTGGAGCGTGGCAACTGCTCACATTCTCCATCTGTATCCATAGTCATTTGCCTGGGAGTTAGTTGGTGAGGAAGGTCTGCTAGGTAGGCACATTTTTAGTCTGATGGCATCCTCTTTATTTTTATGATCCGGACGATTTTTGCCTCTGTTGCTGACGAGAGATGTTCCTCCAGTATTTTTAGACATTTTAAATGCACAATAAGTAGACTTCCCAGGTTTTTTGGAGGTTTTGTTAGTTGGCTGGGACAGGAGCTCTACGGGTTAAGCTTGCTTCAGCTCCGTGACGTCACCAGAAGTCTCACATACACAAAAGTTAATCACTTTTATAGTGATTTTTCAACAACCTGAGTGTCATCAAAAGAACCACTCAAATTCTTCCAGTACTGTGAGTGCTCTTATATTAAACCACACTGTGGGCCGGCCCGGTGGCACTGAGGGTTGAGGCGCTGGACGCCACACCTCGCACCACGCTGGCAACCCGGGTTCGGGAACGGACCTGGGTCACCGGGGGTCGGAGGGGAAGGGGAGGAGGAGGAGGATCGAGCATAGCAATGGATGCTTTCCTCATCCAGGGGTGTGACCTATGGGTGTTTCGTGCATCTAATGCTCCGGTGCCAGTGGAGGCATGGGCACCGGGCACAGGCGGCTCTATGGAGTCGGGAAGGGGAGGATGTTTGGGGCACTTGACAATGGCGTGCGTCAGCACACCATCTGTCTAGATATCAGTCCTGTGTGCTGATGTCCTCAGGGGTAGAGGGACCAACAAGGGAGAAAAATGGAAAAACACCCTCCTAACTCTGGGTGACGAATGGTCCACACCTACGGAATTCCTACCCATGGGCAAGACTCCACTGTGCAGGCACTCTGAGGGAGGAGGACAATTGAGGTAGGAGTTGACTGGGCACTCTAGGGGCAGATACCATGAATGGGTTCCACTAGGGAACTGACCAAGTCCGAAGGAGTAGGGTAAGAGGGCAGTAAAGATGGGATAAAAAGGAAAGTAAAAAAAAAAAAAACCCACTGTGCAGTGAACATTAGTCCCTGAAACAATGAAGTGAAATGGGGTGCTCTCAAGAGTACTAAGGGAACTCATGGAGGTGTTAACTGCACCCTGGCAGACTTGTTTAACTGTTCATTGAAGACCGGCGTGGTCCCAGAGGACTGGAAAAGAGCAGATGTAGCCCAACTTCACATCAAGGGTGAGGAGGGAGTGTGTAAGGAGGGGGATCTGGACAAGGCAGAAATACTGAACAAATACTTCTGCTCAGTATCCACTAAGGAGGGGGCAGATCAAGGATCACAGTTGGGGTGCAGAAGCAATGGGGGGGAGAAGTGAACACCAGTCCATTTACAGTGGAGAGAATTCTGGAAGAATTCACAAAACTGAAGGTGAATAAGGCCAGGTGACAAGGGAACTTAATCAGGGAGAGGCAGCAGACATTGCCTACCTAGATTTCAGCAAAGCCTTCGACACTGTCCCACATAGAAGGCTACTTAACAAGATGAGTAGTCTGGGCATGGGAGACAAGGTGGTGAACTGGGTTAGAAACTGGTTAACAGACAGGAGACAGAGGGTGGTGGTAAGTGGGATACAATCTGGGGAGATGGGGGTGATCAGTGGGGTACCTCAGGGATCAATACTAGGACCAGTACTGTTCAATGTCTTCGTTAGGAACATTGCAGAGGGGTTGGAAGGAAAGGTCTGCCCGTTTGCAGATGACACCAAGATCTGCAACAGGGTGGATACTCCAGAAGGGGTGCAGAAAATGAAGAGGGACATGGAGAAGCTTGAAAGATGGTCAGAAATGTGGCAACTGAGGTTTAATGTAAAGAAGTGCAAAATAATGCACCTGGGTAGAGGGAACCCTGGGGACAGCTACAGGTTGGGAAGAGAGGAGCTGACTGTCACAAAGGAGGAAAGGGACCTAGGGGTTATCATCTCTGATGATAAGGTATCAAAACAGTGTAAAAAAGGCAACAGGGAGGACCAGTGGTATGCTGGGGTGCATAGGTAGAGGTATCACTAGCAGGAGGCAGGAGGTGGTGATGTCATTGTATAAACATTGATAAGGCCTCACCTGGAGTACTGCATGCAGTTCTGGAACCCACACCTGTGCAAGGACATAGATAAGGTGGAGACCATCCAGAGAAGGGAAACAAATATGGTGCAGGGCTTACACCACAAAACATATGAGGAGAGACTAAGGGACCTCAGTATGTACTCGCTGGAGGAGAGGAGACAGTGAGGGGACATGATTGAAACTTTCAAGAACCTTAAGGGCATAAATAAGGTGCAGGCAGGGGAGCTTTTCCAATGTAGAAAAAGTACTAGAACATGGGGGCACAATATGAAATTGGAGGTGGGGAATATTAAGAGGTAATGTGTGGAAGTTTTTCTACACAGAAATGGTAGTCGACACATGGAATAGTCTGCCACAGGAGGTAGTGGGGGCAAGCACAGTGGAGGGGTTTAAGTATGCTTGGGACAGGCACAAGGGAAGCTTGAGTGGGGAGAGAGTGATGACAAGCTATTGATCACATAGGATCAGTGGCCACTACAATGCATAAGGCCTATGGGCAGACTGAATGGGCCTAGCTGTCCTTATTTGCTGACAGTTTCTACGTTTATATGTAAGTGATAGCAAGGAAGAGGTGGGCAATTATAGGCCTGTCAGCCTGACATCAGTGGTAGGGAAATTAATGGAAACACCTTTCAGAGAAAGGACTGTGGAATACCTGGAATCCAACAGCTTACAGGACCTGAGACAGCATGGTTTCACATGAGAAGATCATGATAAACAAATCTAATAGATTTTTTTGACTGGATGACCAAGGTGTTGGATCATGGGGTGGTGGACAAGGCCTACCTAGATTTCAGCAAGGCCTTTAACATCATTCCACACAGGAAGCTGGTAAATAAGTTAAGTAACATAGAAACATAGACTTTGACGGCACATAAGGACCACTTGGCCCACCCAGTCTGCCCATTTCCCTACCTACTGGATAAGCTGCAGATTCTAGTTAACCAACAGCCTACTTCCTGCAACCCCCACTATAATTGCCTTATGTCTGTCCCATGCATGTTTGAATTCCGCCACTGTTTTAGGCCCCACAACCTCTCCAGGAAGGCGGTTCCATGCGTCCACGACTCTCTCCGTGAAAAATAATTTCCTCACATTACCCCTGAGCCGTCCCCCCTCTAACTTTAAATTGTGCCCCCTTGTTCTTACACGTCTCTTTTTCTGAAAGATGCTACCCTCCTGGACTTTGTTGATTCCCTTGAGGTACTTAAAAGTTTCTATCATGTCCCCCTGTCCCTCCTTTCATCAAGGGTATACATATTAAGCTCTCAGTCTCTCTTCATATGGTTTCTGATGTAGACCCTGCACCATTTTAGTTGCCCTCCTCTGGACTGCTTTCATCCTGTCTATGCCCTTGCATAGATGAGGTCTCCAAAACTGCACGCAGTACTCCAGATGGGGTCTCACCAACTGTCTGAATAGAGGGATAACCACTTCCCTTTTTCTACTTGTGATGACCCTCCCTATGCATCCCAGTATCCCCCTGGCTCTCCTTACTGACTTCTCACATTGCTTACCCACCTTTAGAGTCATCTGATATGACTACACTCAGATCCCTTTCCATTATTGTTGTCGTTAGTACCTCCCCTGCTATTGTGTACTCTTCTCCTGGATTTTTATTTCCCAGGTGCATTACTTTACACTTCTTTGCATTAAATCTAATTTGCCATATGTCTGACCATTCCTCCAACCTTGCCAAGTCCCTTCTCATCCTTTCTACCCACCTTGTGTATCAACTCTGTTACAGATCTTTGTGTCATCTGCAAAGAGGCATACCTTTCCTTCCAGACCCTCTGCAATGTCACCTATAAAGACGTTAAAGAGGACTGGACCCAACTGAGCCCTGAGGTACTCCACTAGTAACCCCTTTCTTCAGAATGTGTTCCATTCACTATTACCTTCTGTGTCCTGTTGTGCAGCCAGTTTGCTACCCAGGCTACCACCCTGGGACCCACTCCCAGGCTGGCTAGCTTGATTATTAATCTTTTGTGCGGGACTGTGTCAAATGCCTTGCTAAAGTCAAGGTAGGCCATATCCACAACCCCTCCCTGGTCTATTACTTTGGTCACCCAGTCAAAGAAATAGATTAGATTCGTCTGACATGACCTTCCTGCTGTGAATCCATACTGCTTTGGGTCCTGTGACCCGCTGGCCTCTAGGTACTCAGCAATTTTTCTTTCAGAAGTGATTCCATCATTTTCCTCACCACTGAGGTCAAACTAACAGGTCTGTAGTTTCCTGCTTCTGCCTTGCTCCCACTTTTGTGAAGGGAATCACATCTGCCCTCCTCCAGTCCTCAGGTACCACCCCATCTTCCCATGATTTGTTAAAAAGTGTGGTTAGTGGTGTCACTAGGTCCTTCCTTAGCTCTTTTAGGATTCTAGGGTGAGTCCCATCAGGCCCCATTGCTTTGTCCACCTTGAGTTTTAGGAGTTCTTTCAGTACTCTTTCTTCTGTAAATGGACTGGCGTCAACCCCACTATCCAGTGTGCTTCTACTGTTTGGTTTATGTAACTCCTCCTCTTCTTCTTTTGTGAATACTGAGCAAAAGTATTCATTCCGTATCTAAGCCTTTTCACTGTCTCCCTCTGCCCACCTCCCCTCTCCTTTATTAATCTTCACTATCCCTCCCTTAACCTTCCTATGCTCCCTAATGTACCTATAAAAGGTTTTATCCCCCTTCTTAACTGAGTTGGCTATCTTTTCCTCGGTTTGGGCCTTTGCATTTCTGACTGCCTTCCCCACTTCTTTCTGCTTTAATTGATACAGTTCCCTGTTGTGCTCCATCTGTGATTCCTTACACTTTTTGAATGCAGCCTTTTTCTCCTTAACCTTCCTTGACACCTCTTTTGAGAACCATAGTGGTTTTTATTCCGCTTTATTTTCTTTACTTGTTTCACACAAAGGCTTGTTGCCTCCATGATGGCACTTTTGATTTTTCTCCATTGTTCTTCCACCCCTCCTTTCTGGCCACTTGCTAATGCATTCCTCAGGTATTCACCCATTATGCCAAAGTCAGCCCTTCTAAAGTCCAATATCCTTGTCTTTGTATAGCTTGTCTCCATGGTTGTGTTTATTGTGAAGCACACTGTGCAGTGGTCACTTGTTCCCAGATGTCTACTGGTTTCTAAATTTGTGATCCTCTCTAATAAGTAGCATGGGGGTGGGCAATAAGGTGGTAATGTGGATAAGAAACTGGTTATGGTATAGGAGGCAGAGGGTGGTAGTAAATGGAGTTTGCTCCAAGGAGGATAAAGTGACCAGTGGGGTACATCGGGGGTAAGTGCAGGTGCCAGTCCTCTTTATTATCTTCATTGGTGATATAACAGAGGAGCTGGATGGTAAAGTCTGCCTCTTTGTGGATGACACCAAGATCTGCAACAGAGTAGACACTCTGGGAGAGGGGTTGCAAATGATCTTTAGAGAGTTTAAAATGGCCAGAGGAATAATCTAACGTTTGACACTTAAGGTTTAATGCAAAAAGGTGCAAAATAATGCACTTGAGCCACAAGAACCTTGGGGGGGGATACTTGCAGTGACCAAGCAAGAAAGATACCTGGGGTGAGCATATCAGATGACCTACAGGTGGTATGACAATGTAAAAAGACAATCAGGAGAGCTAGTGGAATGCTGGGGTGCATAGGTAGGGGTATTACCAGCAGAAAGAGGGTCATGGTATTGCCCTTATATATAGGTCACTGGTGAGATCCCACCTGGAGTACTGTGTCTAGTTCTGGAGACCACATCTCAGAAAATGCATAAACAGAGTGGAGGTGGTCCAGAGGAAGGTGACCAAGATTGTACAGGGTCTGCATCAAAGCCCCTATGGGGAAAGGTTAAAGGTGCTCAATATATACACCTTGGAGGAGAGGAGGGAACTGGGGGGTATGATAAATACCTCATGGGAGTGAATAAGGTACAGGTGGGAAGTATTTTTAAGAGGAAAAGATGCTGTAGAACAAGGGGTTATGATATGAAGCTGGGGGGGAGGTAAATTTAAGAGATACATGTGGAAGTACTTCACCGAAATGGTGGTGGATGCCTGAAACAGCCTTCCAGAGGAGGTAATAGAAGTGAAAACAGTGGTGGGATTCAAAAAAGCCTGGGACGAGCACAAGGGAATTGTAGAGAAGAGGAAGGGGTGAATGAGGGAGTGTCATAAAGCAAACAGTGTCCGAAGTATAAGCAATCACAATAAAACTGAAAGACTGGATGGGCTTAGTGGCCCTTAAATGATGTCAGTTTCTACATTTTTCTGAGTGCAGGGGCAAGGTCTGTGCCAGAGACTCCCACAACATCTTTGTCTGCTGCTTAGGCCTAGACCACAACGTGAAAGTCTGCAAAATTTGCAGGGGGTTTAATTCTGCAGCCAGGCAATGCCATAAAGGGGCTTTAGAAAAGTTCATTCTCAAAAATTCTGTAGCCAGAATGGTGAAGGTGCTTGTCACGATGTGTGGGAAATAATCTCAGAGAAGGCAAGTTGTCAGGATTTAAAACACACTTCGTGCCATTTATTTACAAATTCAAATAAACAAAAAATAAGGCAATATAAATGACCACTTTACTTCAGTGGTTTCTTGCAAAATGCAATTATACAGTCTGAGATTGTAGAAATGCTACAATCTGGTACCTTCTGTATCTCTCAACTCTCAGTCTACCTGCACTGTAGACCTTCCTCTACCACCTCCAAGGTTGATCTGCCTGAAGATCTGTACAGGGAGCTTATATACACTCTAGGTGTAGTCACCTGACTAAAGCTCTTAACCTAAGACACAAAATATAAAAGTTCTGGGTTAGTTTATTTAACATTGGTGACCCACCAGAGGTGCTCAGGACATGTAACTTGCTACCTAAATAATTAAAAACCAATAAGCAATGAATAAGGGATTGTTATTCTCTTTTATGTACTAATTACAGGGCTAATTACTTGGTAACCTCCATGGTGTTTCCCTAGCTACATCATGAGTGACAGTGTGCACACTATAAAACAGGGGCTGTAGAGGGCACTGTTCCTTAAAGAAAACATGTTTTAGAAATCTGCAGCCAGGTAAGGAGAAGGTTCTCTATTTCAGTTTTATCTGGCTAGTTTATATATACTGTACGTGCCTACATGTTCTCAGAGCCCTAGGTCAGCACATAAGTGTTCTGGCAGCCCTCTGATACTATTTTCTAGGGTGCATCATTCTTCTGGACATGTATACTCATGCAGTCCCTTGTTTAATTTTAAAACGCAGCCTTGGTTATTTATCTGCATAACATAATTTAATACACATGCATATCCCATCTCTGAAGGTACAAAAAGACCAATAGTACAATCTAAGGGCTCTCTAAGCTTGAATTACCTAGCAAGGAATCCTCCTACCTCGACACTAGCCTTTGGAGCGCTGGCTGATATTGTCAAATTACTGTACAGCCGCCGACTCCTTTCCTGGGCTGTTTTCCATGGAGTCCTGAGTTTCTTTTTACGCAAACTCAGACTCCTTTTCTTTATTTCTAACAGCTGCTTCTGGTGTTGACATGGCAGCCTTTTCTTCCTAATGTCCCGTTCATCTGCAGTGCGAACTGAGCAAAAATACTAAAAACCTCCACTTTCTTGGTGGGTGGCTGACATTGTAAATGCGCCCCGCCTCCTCTTGCTGAGCTGAGCACTTGCAGACACTCTGGGGGACAAAACATTCTTTATTTAGGCATAAACAGAAAGTGCCTTTTTAGGACTCTGCTCGGTTCTCTTAAACCTCGTGAACTGAGCGCTCTGTCAACATTTTCTTTTCTTTTGTGTCTCGGGCGGCAGCTAGTTTCCTGACTAGTCATGCCATGAGATCATATGATATCTTAACACAGGGGCAGTGCTCTTAATATCTTTTACCTGCCCTGGATAACTGATTACCATAAGCAAACTGGAGTGAATATGAAGCAAAATAACAATGTTACTAAATTCTTAAGGATCCATTTTCCTTCTTTTACCCGGGGTATCAGTATTCTTCATGCATTGCTATGCCCGAAAGCATAAAACCTTTTTACCTAGCTTAACATTACTAGGCACACCTTCTCAAAGGTGCCAGCTTTTTATTTTACTACTACGGGGCTAACATAATGGAAATTTAAGAGGAATAAGTAAAGTATCAGGTGTAGTCGGAGTTTATAGAAGATAGTAAAGTACTATCCTAGCTGGCCTACCTAGAATAGCAGAAAAGAAGAGATCAGAATTCAGTAGTACCGTTGCAACAGAAGTCTTAGAATAGGCTAGTGAAGTGAAAGAGGATAGGAAAGTGTCCAGTAGCCTTAATCCAGGGGGGGGGGGTGTAGCCAACATCAATCACAGTGCTCCAGCAAAAGACAGCAGTGTCGTCAGCCCCGTTGACCAAATCACAGTCATCTAAATCTCTGGAAAAGGCATCTGGGAGTCACAAGCATAAGCACTTGGACAAAGAAAAGGAGACAAATGTCATGGATGCAAAAGCACTGAGACAAAGAAAAGGAAAAAAGTCGCCCCTGTACATGCCAGGTCACCCCTGTGTGCTTCAGGTACAACCTCCTCTTTGACATCATTCATTCCGGTGGTACTGCCAACTCCCCCTACCCACCCCTGACAGTCGACACAACACCAGGTTTACAGCTTGGCCCAGGCACTATCTGGCCTAATAGGGCTGGCACATCAGCGTCAGGGACTGAACCTCTGTGGTTGACTCCTCCTGTCGCACCCATTGAGTACAGTGGTGCCAATGGTCAGGTAGTCCTCTTATCTTTTTCTAACAAGACATTTACTGCCTGGCCTCCTTGCTCCAGGGGTCTTGTTGACAGTGCCCATTAAAGCAGCTCAATATATACACCCTGGAGGAGGGGAAGAAGAGTGGGGATATGACGGACACCTTCAAATACCTCACATGGTGAATAAGGTACAGGTGGAAGGCATTTTTCAAAGGAAAGGATGCTCTAGAACAAGAGGTTTTAGGCTTATAAATTTTGGTTTATATCCGTGGATGTGAGGATAGCACATTATATATTATGTGCAATTCAAAGTATTTACAGTAAAAAAATAGAAACAGCGTGCTCTGGTCATTTAAGAGAGTCTGTTCTTATTTTAATTGCAGTCAGTGCCCCATTGCACACTTGCATGTCCTGACTCTCTGGTGTGTTGGTGTCTACATTATGGACTAATCATTTGCTGTTTCAACAAATAAATACACTTATATACTGCACATAACATGACTTGATATCAGTGGATGAGTTGGCAGCCATGCTAATTAGTGTGCCAGTCAAGCGTTGCAGGACCACTCTTAAAAGCATTGTGGTCTCTGCAGCCCATCTCACATGTCACTGTTACCTCAAGTAGTCCAGTCATGTTGGTGCCAGTAAGTGCAAAAGTAAGTGATTACCAAAATTTGAGGGCTATGTAAAGTGGTACCACCAGGTTGAAAAACACTGGAAAAGGAGGAGGGGGACCACCAGGAAATTTACAGGAAATGATGTTTTGGGCAGGTGGGGGGAATCTCACAAGGACAAGGGTCCTGGACTTCAGGAGGTCAGACTTCAAGTAAGTGGGATAAAGCCAGAGGGTCAACCTAGCAATGGTATGGAAACTTGGGGGTGGGTGTTGTAGAAGATGAGCTGGTGAACATAAAGGATGGAGTTCAGAAGGCTATAAATGTCTGCATCTGGCATGCTAGCAAGGGCAAAATGAAATACAGGCCACTATTGTTCTCCAAGAAAGTAGCAGAGAAAGTAAAAGCACAAACACTGGCGTTTAGAAGATGCAAACTAACACAGATGGAGGGGGCAGTGAAAGTTATCAGGAAAAGTAAAGGTAGGCAGGGAATGCAGTTAGGAGTGCAGAGGCACTAATGGAATTAAAGATCGTCATGTCAGTAGAAAGATGGGGGAAAACATTTCGATGTTACATTAGCAAAAACAGAAGGATAAAAGGTGGGATAGTAAGGTTGAAAGATCAAGTAGGTGGTAGTGTACAGGAGGACCACCTAAAAGCTGACATGTTGAACAGATACTTCTGTTCAGTGTTCACAGAGGAGGGGGCAGGTGAAGTGCCAAGGTTAAAGGACAGGAGCATTAGGGGCAACGAGGTGGACACAAGCTCCTTCATATTGGAAAAGGTAGTCAATAATGATCTAAGGGTGTTTAAAGAGGACAAGGCAATGGGGTCGGATGTGATGCATCCCATGATACTGAAGGTACTCGGGAACTGGCAGAACCCCTGTCATCCCTGTTCAACCTGTCATTCGAAATGTGGGAGGTGCCAGATGACTGAAGGAGGGCAGATGTGGTCCCCCTACAGAAAAGTAGGACTAGAGAGGAGGCAGCAAAGCACAGGCCTGTTCAGTTTGAATCCAGTGTGGGGGTCTAGGTAACAGAATCACTATTAGGGAAATGATTACTGAATACCTAATCATAAATGGTCTTCATGATCCAAGACAAGATGGCTTCACATGGGGGGAGGTCATGCCAGACTAACCTGTTTGAGATATTCAACAGTGTAATAATGGAAGTGGATCAGGGATGGGCAGTGGGCTTGGCCTACCTTGATTCATATACCTCTCAACTGTCCCTGATTTTCAGGGAGGTCCCTGATTTTGCCTCAGAATTTTACTCTGTCTCTCCTAAAAATTGTGTTTCTGTGACAAAACAGTGGTGATTGTAAGCACAAAATAATGTCAAACATTAAAGTTGCAGACTTGTTCTTCCTTAGAAAATGCATTTTACACTAAGCTCCTTGTTCTACCAGTTTCCTGAGTGGATATCACCAATTTTGAAGATGTGTCCCTGATTTTGGTCCTTTGTCCCTGATTCTTTTAAGCCTCGTCCCTGATTTATGAGGCAGGAGGTTGAGAGGTACGTATACAACAGGTATGAAAATAAATTTGCCAAGATAAACATGTTTATCTTGTGCAACATGAGGACTACAAATTAAGCGTGTTACTGAGCATGCTCAGAAATGTATCTCACTCATTGTGGCCACACTGAGCATGCTCAAAAATTCATTCTCACATGTGAAGATAAATGTATGATCATGCTCAGTGATCAATTTCATTTATTTTCCCCCAAAACAGACAGGGTGGAGAGAATGAGGAGGGATCTGGGGAAGTCTGAGAAATGGTCTGAGGTGTGGCAGCTGAGGTTTAATTAAAAGATGTGCAAAATAATGCACCTGGGATGAAATAACCATGGAGAGATTTACAGGACTGGGGGGAGTTGCTGACGATCACCAAGGAAAAAAGGGGACCTGGGGGTTATCATTTCAGATGACCTGAAGGTGTCTACACAGAGTACAAGGGCAGTAGGGAGGGCCAGTGGCATGCTAGGGTGCATAGGCAGAGGTATCACTAGCAGAAGGCAGGAGGTAGTGATTGTAGGGGGGTGTGGGAATTGACAACACTTGACAAAGCATTAAAGTGCAAAACACATAACTCTCTTGTGTGAATTTTATTTGTTTTTCTTCTTTTGTTAGTTTTTTTTAAAGATTATTCTTAACTCAGAAAACAAACAAAAAAAGGAAATTCAGCTCTCCTGAGCTGCAGCACTGTTCACCAACAGTGTTGCCACAGAGTGGAAAAACATTTACCAAAAGAAACTTCCACAATCGTCTGTGCTACACACTGCTGTACCTGCTCTCAGCACAACTTTCCCAGCTCTACTGACTGACTGATTTCAGGAGGGGTTTATATAGTACAACCCTATGACATCATTAGGTCAGCTGGTCCACCCCTATTTCTAATACAAATGTTTTCTTATACTAGTACAAACATACGGGTGATAAGTCCGGCCAAAAGCATACAGATATACACAATAGATGTAGTCCAATATTAATATCCCCTCATACTGGACTAGAACCCCAACCTTTAGATGATAAATGCTTAAGGGACACTTAAGGGGTTAAGCTGCTCCTTCCATATAGTGTCATAGCCTGTTTAGGTACTATAAATATAGCTCCTTTTGGGGCTGTTGGCTCCTTAAAGAGCCCACCAGACTGATCATGGCAGAAAACGGGAACAGATAAGGTTCTAGTGGTTTATTCCCCCAGGCTTAACAATATTTTTGTTTTCTGTTTGTGCAATGAGTATAAAGAAACCCAACAGTCTATGTCTGCTCGGGTTGCTTGGTTAGAGTACTTATAACCATGTAATTACCACAGGTATCCTTTCTCTAAATTATTCACTCTCTTTAACTAACCAAGAACTCTCTTTCCTTCTGTGCACAAACGCTATGCAACAAGCACTTAGAACAGGGAGTTTCCTGCAAAAGATCATTGTTTATTTGGTCTCGTTGGCTGAAATTGTCAGTTGACAGGTCATATTTCAGTTGGGCCTTGGAATCATTATCAGGGCTTTCCTTAGCCCTGTCTCCTTTTATTAGGCCCTCTTTTTGTAAAATAAATAGCAAGGGGCTCCATAAAGCAGTTTAACATCCTGCTTTACCAAAGCGCTGCTCAAGGAGCTTAAGTGCATTCAGGAAAATGGAAATTACGTATTTACTGTAATTATTGATCTTCTTGGATAATCTCCATAGCTCATTCACACTAGTGGGATAGCGCAGGAGGCACTAGGACCAAGCAGCAGACAAAAATGTTCTGAAGGGTCGGCGCCGAGGTAGGACCGCGCATGAGCAGCACCACAAGACTGACTCGTGCCTGTATAGGCTATCTCGGAATTGACACTCCAACCACCTCAGTACCTTTTCAACAGAGGAGGTGCAGTGTAATTAATGAGAACAACTCATTCTGAGTTTCTGGGCCTCAGAGGGCCCAAATGGCTTTTGTAAGAAAGGTCAAAGAACAATGTCTTAACAGTCCAAACCATAGGCCATGAAGACCAGGAAAGAAAAATGAGTGAACCCAGGGGATGGTGGGTAGTTGTGTGAATCAGTGATGGAGACTGTCCAAGAAGAGCAATAATTACGGTAAGTACGTAATTTCAATATCTTTCTGGACTACTGTACAGCCACCGACTCCTTTTCTGGGCTGTTTTCCATGGAATCCTGAGTTTCTTTTTATGCAAACTCAGACTCCTTTTCTTTATTTCTAACAGCTGCTTCTGGTGTTGACATGGCAGCCTTTCTTCCTAATGCCCAGTTCATCTGCAGTGCGAACTGAGCAAAAATACTAACAACTTTCATTTTCTTGATGGGTGGCTGACATCGTAAATGCCGCCCCGTCTCCTCTTGCTGAGCTGAGCACTTGCTCACACTCTGGGGGACAAAACATTCTTTACTGAGAAATTCCAACTAGGCCCTATGCTGTGATAATTCTAACCCTTTTTTTTTTTTTTTAAATCATTAGGCCGAGCCTGACAAGGTTGCAGGCTGCTATTTCGCAGGATTGCCTGATACGGAAATGACAAGGATGTCATCCCTCTGAGGAGCCTGAGGACCCATAACTGAACTCTTGACTGGACTAATAACAATAGCTAGACAGATGTTAACCACCTGTGCTGAAGCAGCCACCAGAGGGGCAGCATCAGAAGGGGCTGTATACCCCTATCAAGGGAGTGAAAGGGTCTGTGCAGCTACTGACCATTGAATTAGAATGTTCCACAGAGTGTAATTGTCTTGACAACTAAAAGAGTCTAGACGCAGAGGTGTATGGTCCACAGATGCAGTCTGAACACTATGGTGGACCCCATTACTGAGGAACTACTGAAAAGAGCTTCCATCATGGACTCTGATGATAGAGAGGGCGTGTCCTTCAGTATATAAAATGAGTCATCCACTGTATCACTGACCAGAAGGACAGGGAGAGACTCATCTAGATGCCCTTCTACTGCAGAAGGACCCCAAAGAGAGGTCTAGGTCAGAGCCACTAGAGACTCTGCCACCAGAAAGGGTGTCGAGGAGCTTGGCACCATGTAGGGAGCTGAGAAAGTGCTGAGCGTAATGAGAGATTCCGCTGGCAGAACAGAACAGAAGAGTCCCATCAGTGGAAAACCGCTGGATGACACAAGACCCTATGCAGACTGCCACCCACTAAGATGTAAAAAAAACCATAATCTGCAGAACAGGACTTCATTCTGCGGAACATCCTGTCACAAGTCCTGCAGAAGAAGAGGTCCGCAAATGGAGTTCTGTCAGACAGCACCAACTGGCACCCCTGTGACACCAGCATCACTCGTGGCACAGAAGGGCACCAAGCAGTAACTATGCCAACCTGGGAGACACCCAAGTGCAACCACAGTGGAATCCTCAGGTATCCTCGGCACCAATGGCAGCAATAGCATGTAGGGGCACCCCTGACGCTCATGGCACCCATGGTACCATGGCACCCAAGAAACCCATGGCAGCAATGGCACCCAAGGTACCATGGCGCCCATGACACCCATGGACTCATGGCACCCGCTGGTGCCAAGCACCACCCTGTGGGTGCCACTGCCCGTGGCACCCACAGGTGCCTACACCACCCACGAGCACCCACAGGCATCCATGGCACTGTGAGACACCCACGACACCACCAGCGGCATCGGCAATGAAGCAACAATGACAGCACCCTAAGTGCCACACAGAGCCCACGGCGCAGAGTGCAGCACCGAGCACAGAGCTGAGTGCGGTGCCAAGCCATGGTGCCAATCCACGGGGCTGACCCAAACACCAGCGGCGCCACCTACAGCACTGATGCCAAACCAGCGGCTATGGCACTGGACCTGCGGTGCCACCAAGGTGTCAGACACAGCGCCAAGAAAAACACCTTGGAAAAGCCAATGGAGAAGAAGGGGAGAAGGAAAAAGGTGGTGCCTGTGCCGGCCCCAGCATGGAAAAGGAAGAGGGGGGTAGGCACGATGGGTTGACATGATGGCGAAGGCACCATGAGGGCACCGCGCTCATCCTGATCTAGTTGACCCGGCTCTGGTCCAATGGCTCCAAGACCCGGAGGCCCGAAAACGGAACACCACCAGGAAAAAAGGAAAGTCAAACCCCCTGCTCCACAGGAACAGCTCAGAGGTGAAACTGCTCACCGGAACTCCAACGAGGACAGAGATAGAGTTCAGAGTTGAGAATGCAGCCGTTAGGAGTGGGGCCAAGGGGAACCCATGAAAGTCAGTTACACAGAAACATAGAAATATAGAATTTGACGGCAGATAAGGACCGCTTGGCCCACCCAGTCTGCCCATTTCCCTGCCTACTGGATAAACTGCAGATCCTAGTTAACCAGCAGCCTACTTCTTTCTACCCCCACCCCCTAGAATTGCCTTATGACTGTCCCATGCATGCTGGAATTCCACCACTGTTTTTGACTCCATGACTCCTCCGAAGGCCGCTCCATGCATCCACAACCTCTCTGTGAAAAAATACTTCCTTAAATTACCTCTGAGCTTCCATCTTCAAATTGTGCCCCTTGTTCTTGCACACTTTTTGAAAAGATGCTACCTCTTGGACTTTGTTGATTCCCTTGAGGTACTTGAAAGTTTCTATCATGTCCCCCCTCTCCCTCCTTTCCTCGAGGCTATACATATTAAGCTCCTTAAGTCTCTCTTCATATGTCTTCCGGTGCAGACCCTGCACCATTTTAGTTGCCCTCCTCTGGACAGTTTCCATCCTGTCTATGTCTTTGCGAAGACTGGGTCTCCAGAACTGCACACAGTACTCCAGATGGGGTCTGACCAGCTGTCTGTACAGAGGGATAATAACTTCCTGTTTTCTACTGGTGATGCCTCTCCCTATGCATCCCAGTATCCCCCCAGCCCTCCTTGCTGCCCTCTCACATTGCTTTCCCACCTTTAGGTCATCTGATATGACTACCCCCGGTCCCTTTCCATTTTTGTTGTTAGTATCTCACCCCATTGTGTACTCTTTCCCTGGTTTTTGTTTCCCAGGTGCATTACCTTGCACTCTTAGCATTGAATCTAAGCTGCCATACATTTGACCATTCCTCTAACCTTGCCAAGTCCCTTTTCATCCTTTCCACCCACCTTGTGCATCAACTCTGTTGCAGATCTTTGCGTCATCTGCAAAGAGACATACTTTTCCTTCCAGTCCCTCTGCAATGTCGCTTATAAAGACATTGAAGAGGACTGGTCCTAATACTGAACCCTGTGGTACCCTCACTAGTAACCCCCTTTCTTCAGAGTGGACTCCATTTACTATTACCTCTGTGTCTTATTCTCCAGCCAATTTTACCCAGGCTGTCATCTTGGGACCCACTCCCAGGCTAGCTAACTTGTATATTAATCTTTTGTGTGGGACTGTGTCAAATGCCTTGCTAAAGTCTAGGTAGGCCATGTTCTCAGCCCCTCCCTGATCTACTACTTTGGTCACCCAGTCAAAGAAATCTATCAGATTTGTCTGGCATGACCTTCCCGCTGTGAATCCAGGCCTGTCGCCCCTTCCAATGAACAATCCTCGTACAGACGTACCAACGGGCAACCTCGAGCAGCACCGATTCTTCTTCCTCAAACGAGGAAGACGAGCTCGAGACTAAGCGAAGCCAGATCCCCCGGCACCACCAGATTCGTACTTCGGTGGACTGTCCTCCCCCTGAGCACAGGACTATCTGTAGTCAGACCCTCCCCCGTTACTTAAGGGTGGCGGACAGGGCACAGCCCCTCTGCCATAACAACTTTCAAACGAAGTCTTCCTACCGTCACCGTTGCCGTCTAAGGATGACTCTGTTGATGGCAGGAAATAATTTATTTTTCTCCATAATCTTCTTTTCCTGTTCGTAAAATAAGAAATTACTACTAAATAGTTAAATTAAACACTAAAAGCTGTTGTCGTATAGACGAAAACTTTGACTCCGGCAGATGAGCAACGTCGACATCCAAGTGCACTCGACAGCGGGAGAAAAGGAACTATGGTGGTTGGAGGGTCGATGCCAAGATAGCCTACACAGGCGTGAGTCAGTCTCGCAGTGCCGCACATGCGCGGTCCTACCTCAGCGCCGACCCTTCAGAAAATTTTTGGCTCCCACTTGGTCCTAACGCCTTCGGCGCTATCCCACTAGTGTGAATGAGTGATGGAGACTTAGTCCAGGAAGATAATTTGTTTTGAGACCCTAGCTTTGGATTGAGTATTGCAGCCTAGTTTTCCTACTCCGATACTCTAGTCTGGATTCTCTAGCCCTTTGGGAGCATTCCAGCTCCATTTTAATAATTTCTTTCTGCACTAGACCAGGTGCTTCCTTGCAATCATTTGCCTTCCTCCCTGGCCATAGCAGTCATGCCACTGGAGGGACGGGCAAGCATTACACAACAGAATGCATTTCATTTCAGCTGCAGGAAGTGGCAAAGCTGACCCTTTTTCCCCAGTGGCTAATTCATTAAAGGAAATAAAAGCCACTAACAACTTTACTTCTATCGAGGAGCCTTCTTAACACTGTACAGGCTTCAATAGTAGTAACTGAAAAGGGTACATCTTCTTCTCCCACAGGAGCGAATGAGGTACCATAGTATAATTTATACAGGCTTCTCTGCATGTCATTATCTGACCCCTTATTTTACACACAGGGCATCATGTCCCCTAAGGATAGGGGTTCATAACCAACACCCCTGACCCCACGTCTGACCCTCATTTTGGGCAAGATTATGGAGGCATTCCATAAGGAAAGGATAGTGCAACACCTGGAATCCATAGGAGCACAGGATCCAAGACAGCATGGGTTTACAACAGGAAGGTCCTGTCAAACTAATCTCATAGATTTCTTTGACTGGGTAACCAGAGTGGTGGACCAAGGGGGTGCAGTTGATGTCGCCTACCTTGACTTCAGCAAAGCTTTTAATACTGTTCCACATAAAAGATTGATTAATAAGCTGGGTAGGCTCAGGGTTGGTCAGATGTTGGTCAACTGGGTGGCAAACTGGTTGGCGGGCAGAAAACAGAGAGTGGTGGTAAACGGTATATAGTCAGAAGAGAAGCAAGTCACAAGTGGGGTACCTCAAAGATCAGTCCTGGGGCCAGTTCTCTTCAATATCTTCATCAGTGACATTGCAAATGGACTGGAGGGTAAGGTTTATCTGTTTGCAGATGACACCAAGATCTACAACAGAGTAGATGATCTAGACGGTGTAGGCAGAATGAGAAGAGATCTGGATAAACTGACAAAATGGTCGGAAGAGTGGCAATTGAGGTTTAATGCAAAGAAGTGCAAGATCATGCACATAGGGAAGAGAAACCCTGAAGCCACCTATAGGTTGGGAGGGGAATTGCTGGCAATCACAAGGGAAGAAAGAGACTTGGGCATCATCATCATCACCGATGACCTCAGATCATCCAAGCAGACTAATAAAGCAGTAGGTAAGGCTAGAGGGATGTTGAGGTGTATTAGTAGGGGTATCACAAGTCGGAAGAGGGAGGTAATAATCCCTCTTTACAAGACACTGGTTAGGCCCCATCTGGAGTACTGCGTGCAGTACTGGAGGCTGCACCTGCACAAGGACATTAACAAAATGGAGGCAATCCAGAGAAGGGCAACCAAAATGGTGCAGGGACTGCATCAGAAAACATATGAGGACAGATTAATGGCAGTCCAATATGTATACCATAGTGCAAAGGAGGGAGAGAGGTGATATGATCGAAACATTCAAACATCTTAAGGGCATTAACAAGGTGAAAGAGTCTTAACATGTTTCAATATAAGAAAAACAACAGGACAAGAGGACACAGCATGAGATTAGAGGGAGGCTGATTAAAGGGTAATGTGAAGAAGTTTTTTTTCAAAGAAAGGGTCATGGATGCATGAAATGGCCTACCTCAGGAAATGGTGGCTATGAATACAGTGCAGAGCTTCAAACAGACATGGGATAGGCATAAGGGAGCCATACAGATGAGTATGAATAGATAGGCCATTGACAGAGTAAAGGCCTGTGGCACATTCATAAGGTAAAAAAAATGGGCAGACTGGATAGGCCTTGCGGTCCTTATCTACCATCAACTTCTATGTTTCTATGTAACTCTGTAGGGAAAACCACATGTACTTTTGTACACAGACCCTTCTTAAAGAATAGTGGGGTGAAATCAAGCTTTATTGCCAGCTAATCTAGGGCTTTATTGCAGGAGGCATTTCATAGTCTATACCTTTTACATCACCAAGGACAGAGAACAGAAATAAAGTAGGGTAGTACAGAATAAGATACCCTGATGGGAAGCCACCCCGTCAGAGTACAAATAGGAACAAGGTCAAGAGAGGCCTTCAGAAAAAGATGCTACTGTAAGGCTAAGAAAGGGATATAGAGAAGACAATGTCCTGGGGTGCATATACGCTCTCGGGTGGGGATAAACTGCCACAGTGATGCCAATTGTATAAAACACTAGTGAGGCTTCACCTAGAATACTGTGTGCAATTCTGAGGCTGCAAATTCGGAAGGATATTGACAGGGTAGGCGGTCCAGAGAAGGGCTTACTAAGATGGTACAGGGCTTGCACTAGAAATTATATCAGGAGAGATTGAAAGACCTCAATATGTACTCTCTGGAGGAGAGGCGGGATTGGGGGGATATGACAGAAACATTTAAGTACCTTAAGGGTATAAACAAAGTGCGGGGGGGGGGACATCTTCCATTATAGGAAGAATGCAAGAACAAAGGGGCATGATATGAAACTGAAAGGTGGCAGGTTAAGAGGAAATGTGAGGAAGTTTTTCTTCACAGAGAGGGTAGTGGACACATGGAACAGTCTGCCACAGGAGGTGGTGGGAGCAAGCACTGTAGAGCAATTTAAACATGCCTGGGACAGGCACAAGGGAACCTTGAAGGTAGGAAGGAGCGGTATAAAGCTGCTGACCAGTTAGGGTCAGAGGCCACAAACAAGCATAGGGCTTATGGGCAGACTGGATGGGTCTGGCAGTCCTTTTCTGCCAACAATTTTCAATTATCTCATTCTGAGATAGAGCTCTTGCAGCAGGTAATAACCATTAGGACTATACCACCAGCCACTAGGACCCCACAAAAAACTTCTAACTAGCAGTCCAAGATGGGGGGCCACCCCCGACATCGGCTCCTCCCCCGACATCATCCTCAGTATATAAGAGGATGTCCCCCAGCACCATCCCAGTTCTTTTTCCACCATCGACTCTGCATTTCAGTTCCACGGATGCCTCCTGCTAATCGTCGACCGCCATTGTCCTTTGATGCTCCACACAGTTCATTTTTGTGAGTTTACCAATCACCTCTTTATGTCTGCCGAGTCTACCACTTCTACACAGTGTCGTAAGGCTAAGTATGCATGCAGCAAACAAATTCCGGCCAAAGACGGCCATTCAGCTTGCCTCCTGTGCTTGGGATCACAGCCCAAGTTGGACAACTGCCCGTACTGCCTCAGCTTTAACAAGCGCACTTGCATTCATCACCTGAAGATGCTCAAAGCTCACCTGCTAAAACAACAAATGGCTGCGATGCAAGAATCACACTCTGGGCACAACTGTTATTCATCCTCCAACCATGACGCTTCCCCCAAGGAGAAGAAGCACTCAGAGAAGCATCACAGGAAGGACAAGGACAGACCCAGGTCAGACTCACGGTCCCGTTCCCCACACAAGAGCTCCAAGATTTCCACCTCCGGCTGGAGGTCGGATTCTGCCACCCCCCAGGTCAGTACCCTTCCAGGAGTTTCGACCACTAAACCATCCGCCTCTACCCAGGCATCAGGCGGAGGTTCGGGACAAGGGCCTTCCCAGGCTCTTTCTTCAGCGTCTTTGTTCATCAGACCCCACAAACAATCACTAGAGTCTAGGCCCAAGGACTTGGCCTCTCTTACTTCCACTTCGATGGGCATCCGTATGGGCCCCACCATTGTTAGGGCCTTGTCCTCCGGTTTGTCAGCCATGACAGGCACCAGGGTCACGAGCACATCAAGAAAGCACCCTCCACGCCTAAACTATATTGGCCATCCCTTCGATCCAATGACAGCCTCCGGCATCATCTGCCTCCACCCCTCTGGAGTCAGAAGACACGTCGTTCTTCAAGCCATCGTCAGCCTCGCTAGAGCAGAATGGGACTCCGCCAGGGGACTTGACGGCCACTGACCTGACATCCGGCCCCACCAAACCTATGACCACAGGGCTTGACTCCCAGTCATCAGCCATGTCCAAAGAGTCTGAATGCTCAGACGGAGGACCAGACACCAGGTAATTTGTCCATTGGTGGTCAGATGCTGGAAGCCCCTCAGACACCAGGTCT
This sequence comes from Neoceratodus forsteri, assembly GCA_016271365.2. NCBI lineage: Eukaryota > Metazoa > Chordata > Ceratodontiformes > Ceratodontidae > Neoceratodus > Neoceratodus forsteri. The sequence continues at coordinate 716,973,101 of CM057454.1, read as the reverse complement.
AGCGCTAAACCCTTTGGGGCCAGCTAAACTGGCATTAGACCAGCCATCAGGTTCAGTGGTCCCTTTAGTGGAAGTAGAAGCACTCTTTTCAAGCTGGTGGAATACCATTAAGGGTGACCTACTACCCAAGCCTGAACCCACAGAAGTGGTGACGGTCGGTCCATAGCCGACACCTCCCCGCAGGATTCTGTCACCACCCCCGATGCCAGACCACCTAAATCCAGGTGGCTTGGATCAGGGCTGTGATGGACATTGTGAGACACAGATGTTACCTGTCCTTAAGGTCTTCCTCCCGCAGGCAGAGTAGGTCTAGCAACCGTCACTCCCGAGGGCGGAGCAGGTCAAGCGGACATCGGTCCCAACAGAGTAGGTCCATTGACTGTCACTCCAAGCCATCGGGTGACTACAGTGGTTCCTCCTCACCTTACGACTCTTCGAGGATGACTTCTGTTTGCCTTCACCAGATCCGAGAAAGGATTCACCCAGGTCTCCACCTGATGATCCCACCTTTCTCAAAGTTATACGGCATATCCAGTTCCTCAACCAGTAGGAAACAGAAGAACTGGTCCCGGAAAGGAGATGCTTGGCTAAGTTTTTGGGAGATACTGACCCAAAACTGCCAGTCATTCCCCTGTTGGTGGAGCCATTCCAGGATGTAACAAAGCTGGCATGGAAGCATCCTTCAACTACTTCTGCAGTGCCCAAAAAGGCTGGCTGCCTACACAGGACCCCCAGAGATGAGCCCCACCTCAGTGAATAGCCCAAAGTGGACTCCATAGTCCTTACAGTGGTGCAAAGCAGGTCACAACAGCCTAAGTATACCAGCTTCCAGTCACCAAATAAGGAATCAAAACAGATTGACCAGTTTGGATGAAAGGTGTACACCTCTTCCACCTGTACTATCAGGTCTCTGAATTTCTTAGCACATATGAACATGTACCAGAAGTGCTTGTGGCAGAAGGCTATGGACCAAGCCAAGACCCAGCCAGATTCTCCCGAGTCAGAGCTTTTGGCAGTCCTGCAATCTGGGACAGATGTGGGCAAACATCCTCAGATGCTCGTACAACATGGCAGATACATCAGCCAGAGCCGCAGCCTCAGATGACACTCGTGGCTTTGAGTGTCTGGGTTCTGGCAGGACCTGCAGGACACTATCTTGGACCTGCCATTCCAGGGCCCTGTGCTCTTTGGCAAAGAGGCTGAGAAGATCATCACTGACCTATGGGACTCAGGGAAGGCTGTCTCTGAAGTACACAAGATGTACAAGTCAGAACCGTATCCCCCTAGGTGCTGGCCCTTTCGGAGGCACCAGGGACAGCAAGCAAAGAGACTGCAACAATGAGAAGGGTTCAAGAGAAAAGCACCCCCTCAGACACCAGGAACTCAGGGACCGTGAACAGCTAAGCAGTCCAGAGCTCCTCTGCCCACCCCGTCAGCCTCTGCCTGACTTCTTACCCACCCCTCTCCTCCAGCAGAATTGCTAGAGGAGGCAGTGGGAGGGCGGTTCTCCCTTTACCTCGCAGGTTGGGAGAACATCACAACAGATCAATCGGTGCTGCAACTGATAGAGAGGGGCTATGCCCTTGAGTTTTCTCAACTACCTCTGAACAATCCACCAGACCATATATTCAGTTCTCCATCCCATGCAGGTCTCATTCAGGTGGAAATACAGGTTCTCCTGTCAAAGCAAGCGATTCAAGTAGTACCGGAATCCCAGAGAGGCAAAGGTTACTACTCTCAGTTCTTCCTGGTACTGAAGAAGACAGGGGGCATTTGCCCCATCTTGGTTCCTCAGTCAGCTGGATGTCTTTATAGAGTACAAAAGATTCAGGAGGGTGACACTCCTGGGCTTGCTTCCCATGCTGTGTCAAGGAGATTGGCTCTGCTCCCTGGACATGCAGAACACATACATGCACATAAAGATCCTGCTGTCCCACAGGAAGTATCTTTGGTTCACATTCAAAGGAGAGCACTACCAGTTCAGGGCCCTTCCTTTTGGCCTGTCCTTGGCACCTCAGGTATTCACCAAGTGCCTGATGGTAGTAGTGGCAGCTCTCAGAAGGCAAGGTCATTACATCTACCCCTACCTTGATGACTGGCTAATAGCGGCCCCATCCAGAGAACAGCTATGTCAGACCCTGGAGTGCAGCTTCAAGATGTTCCATGAACTTGGGATAACTCTAAATCTCCCAAAGTCAGCCCCTTGGCCATCCCAGAGACTCCAATTCACAGGTGCCATCTTGGATATTGTTCAGGGGAGAGCCTTTCTCCCTTCAGACAGGACAGACCACCTTCAGGCACTAGCTCAGAGATTACTCTAAATAGACCAGGCTCCAGCCAGAATGGTACTACAACTCCTGGGTCACATGGCCACTGCCATAGTGACTGTGCCTCTTGCTCGCCTGCACATGAGAATTCTGCAGTGGAACCTCCGGGTGCAGTGGGACCAGCGAAGCGACAATCTCTACCAGAAGGTCAGAATCTCCAAGGCAGTACACCAAACCTTAGTATGGTGGCTGAATCCCTCCTGCCTGGTGATAGGGGCCCCCTTCAGGAACCCCTCCCTCAGCAAGTTATCAGCACAGATGCATCGGGCATGAGATGGGGTGCCCACTTTGGGAGCAATCAAACCAGGGTACACAGACAGAACGCTCTTTTCATATAAAGGTTCTGGAGATGAGTGCTCTGCTGTGTGCCTCACAGGCATTCCAGGATGACCTCCATCCAGGCTCAGTTCTAGTCCAGATGGAAAACATGCCCATGAGTTCCTATCTCAACAAACAAGGGGGAATGCGTTCATGTCCCCTGTGCAGAGAAGCCATGAGGGTCTGGTACTGGGCAGTAGATCACAGTCTGAAACTTTTCGCAGTACATGTCTCATACCTTCAAAACACCTTAGCAGACAGCCTCAATTGCTCGAAGTCTGAAGCTCACGACTGGGAACTACTTCAAGAGGTAGTAGATGACCTATCCAAAAGATGGGGGACTCCATAGCTAGACCTCTTCGTGTCCCCACTCAATGCCAAACTGCCCAATTTCTGCTCATTAGAGCCAGGGCCTGGTGTTTTTTGGCAAGACATATTGTCCCTCTCTTGGACTGGTAGATTTCTCTATGCCTTCCCCCCCTTCTGCAGTGAGTCCTCCTCAAGCTACAGTCAGAACCAGCAACCATGATTCTGGTAGCACTGTTCTAGCCCGGACAGATTTGGTTCCCACTTCTGCAACAGTTGGCAGTAGAACCCCCAGTTCCACTTCCCTTGTCCTCTTGGTTGCTATCCCAGAAGCAGTGCTCTCTAATTCACCCCAACCTCCATGCATGGCTCCTGCAGACTTAGCTAGGAGCAGGTAAGGGGGTGTCCAAGAGGGTAGCCGAGGTGAAAGTAGCCACAAGAAATTGTCTAGTAGGGCCACATACATCATGAAGTGGAAGCAGTTCAGCCTATGGGCTGCTGCCCGTGACATAGACCCGTTCTCATGTGAGTTGAATTGAGCCATGGAGTACCTCTTATACCTGTCTGATTCAGGTCTCAGCTACTCATCCATAAAGGTGCATCTCTTGGATATCTCAGCCTTTCATGTACTGGTGTATAACAGGACCTTGGCGCAGCTGGGTCTGTCACGTACCATCCTGCAAGGTATCCTGCACATCAAGCCTCCCATTCAGGATCCGGTTCCCCCATGTGATCTACTGTTTCTGCTGGAGAAGTTAACATTGCCCCACTCTGAGCCAGCCGTGAGTTGCGCGCTTCACTTTGTCTTCCAGAAAGTGTTATTTTTAGGCTATTACCTCAGCCCAGAGGATTTCCGAGCTCCAGGCTCTCATGTGCAAGCAGCCATATTTGTTTTTTTATAGGCACAGGGTGTCCGTTCGCACAAATCCTGTTTCTCCTGAATGTGGTGTCAGACTTTACTTTCAACCAAGACATTAACCTGCCTGTCTACTACCCCAAATACTCTAACAAAGGGGAGGCATTGTTATATTCTGTAGATGTACATAGAATCCTTAGGCATTATGTTGACCGTACACAGTCCATAAGGAAGTCAGACCAATTGTTTGTGTCCTTTGCCCAGAAGATGTTAGGTGCACCAGTTACCAAACAGACTATGTCCAAGTGGCTAGTCAACTGCATTGTGTTCTGCCATGAGAAGTATGGGAAACTCCTTCTGGGCCCAGTTAGAGGTCATTCAACCAGAGGGATAGCGACATCTTTCGCAATAAAAATGTAAAATACAAGCTGCCATGTATTTTTTAATTGAATATCCAGCAGTCTATGTAGTTTACACTGCCTTTCTTCTTTTGTAGGTTTTTACCATTTTGATCATAAATGCACCTAAGCATCTGTTGTATAAATCAAATATGACATGGGCTGACTTAAGAGATCATTTTTTATCTTCATTTAAGGGCTTTGGCCTATTGCTATCTCACGCATGGCTTCACCACTCAGGAGGGAAGCACCAAGTTTGGCTGACAATGCCGACCTCCCCCACAGCGATGGCACAATACCGACACAGGTATTGTGCCACCTGTTTCAAGGGTGTTTTCTGGGAGGGGCTGAGCCCCCACACCCCCCATGCAGGAGGCTCTGCCCCCCTCACCCCCCGGACTTTATGATTCCAACTCCAGGTAGGAGTTGGTCCGGGGAGGGGGCGGAACAGTGGGGGAAGGCGAAACATGGAAAAAGGACCATTACCACGAATGTCGCTGTAATGGTCTTTTTTTCCTTTTTCGCTTTCGGGGTGTCGACGAAAAGGGGTGCACCACACACTAGATATCAACAGACCAATCCCCTCTCATGAATATAAAAATTATATCTTAAAAGTTAGCCCATGTCCAATCCCCTGTTTCAGCAATGCCTGTGACACAGTTCTGCATAGAAGATTGATAGGCAAACTCAGGAGCATTGTGGTAGGTGTTAAGGTGGTTAAAAGGATAGAGAATTGGCTGAGTAATGGGACCCAGAAGGTGGTGTTAAATGGAGTTTCAATTTGTGGAGGAGTGTAACCAGCAGGTCGTCACATGGGTCAATACTGGGGGTCTCAACCTTGTACAAATTATGTAGGTCCAGTCAAATAATGAATTCAAACTTATTTTAATAAATCCACAACCAGACCAGAGGTCACAGGAGAAGGAACTGCTGTCCTTTCATACCAGCACCCCCAGTTATTTGCTGATCGCAGCACTTCATTGTTTGGTCAATGCTGGGGCATGTGCTCTTCAATGTCATTATCAGTAATATTATGGAAGGACTGTATGGAAAGGTTTGGCCTCTGTGTGAATGACATGCAGATCTGCAACAGTGTGGACACACCAGGTGGAGTAGATAGAATGAGGGGGGATCTGGAAAAAGAGTGAAGAATTATCAGAAAATTGGCTACTGGTTTCATAGCAAAAAAGTGCCAAATAATGCATGAGGGGCACAAAGAAAACTGAGGTTCACATACAAAAGGATGGGGGAGACGAAGTCAAACACAACACAGGAAAGGGATCCGGGGTGTGATCATTACAGAGGACCTAAAGGTTGCACAACAGTGTGTCAAGGCAATGGGAAGGATAACTGTATGTTATGATTCATTGGATAGGGGCATCACCAGGAGAAGAAGGGAGGTAATAGTACTGCTGTACCGATCACTGGTGAGACCACACCTAGAATACTGTGTCCAGTTATGGAGGCCTTATCTTCAAAGTGACATAATCAGTGTGGAGGTAGTTCAAAGAAGGGCAACCCAAAAGGTACAGGGAATACATCAGAAGACCTATAAATAAATGCTTAGGGATTTAAACATGTACTCACTACAGGACAGAAGAAGGAGGGTGAATATAATAGAAATGTACAAATATTTAATGGGGGAAAATAATATATAGGAAGGCAGCATTTTACAAAGAAGATATGCACATGTATGAGGTGTCGCGCTATCAAACTAGAATGAGGGAGTTTCAGAGGAAATGTGAGGAAGCAGTTCTTCACTGAAAGAGTGATAGAGGAGTGGAACAGCCTGCAGATAGAGTTTGTGTTGTCCTAAACAGTTACATAATTCATGTAGACTTTGAAAAGTCACAAATAGATATTGGAAGTAAAAATTGTGGGGGGGAGGGGTGAACTGGAGGCAGAGTAAGGTCACCTTAGGATAGAAGAAAAAAATAGTGCAGACTGTGTGGGCCATGAGATCATTGCCTGCCAACACCTCCTATGTTTCTATGCTTCTAGATGTTCTTCATATGATAGTCTCTTTGAGGCCCATTTTCCTCTTTGTAGCCCTTCGGTCGATGGCCTACAGCCTGTTCTTATCATTTTTAAGATGTGGAATCCAAAACTGAACAAAGTACTCCAGATGAGGCCTCAGTATGGAGTTTCATCTCCCTGCTCCTGTTGTCAAATCTTCTCCTAATGCACCCTAACATTATGTTTGAAATGCGGTAAGTTGTGTTGCATTGGCTGGCCTGTCTAATAGTACTGTAAGATGATGACGCCTAAGTCCTTTTCTTAATGTGACGCCCTGAGTTGGATCCCATGAAGACAGTATACTGTCATCAGGTGCCCTTTTCCCAGATGCAGCAATTGGAATTTGTTTTCTCATAGCCATATCTGTCAGACCTTGGACCAGCTCTCCAACCTCTTCATATATCAATCAGTAGTACCGATGCCATCAATTGCCAAAATTTGTCTAGCACATATAAAATGAATTTATCCGCTGTTTGCTAATGTACCACTGTATCATAAATTCTCACAAGTAACCCCATTTTTTCCTTGATATACACCACTTTCCTATAAAGCAACAGTTAAATAAACAAATGAAACATAACAACATAGAAGTTGTTGACAGATAAGTACCACTAGGCACATCCAGTCTGCCCATAAGCCCTAACCTTGTTTGTGGCATCTGACCCTACGTGATCAACGGCTTTCTCCTCTCCTTTCTACTTCTATGATTCTTTTATGCTTGTGCCATGCATGTTTAAATCCCTCTACTGTGCTCGCTCCCACCACCTCCTGCAGTAGACTGTTCCATGCATCTACCATCCTTTCCATGAAGAAAAACGTTTTCACATTTCCCCTTATCATGACACCTTCCAATGTCATATCATGCTCACATGTTCTTGCACTCCTGTATTGGAAGATGTCGTCCCCCTGCACCTTGTTTATGTCTTTAAGGTACTTAAAGGTTTCTGTCATATCTCCCCACTCCCTCCTCTCCTCCGAGTACATATTGAGGTCTTTTAATCTCTCCTCATATGTTTTCTGGTGCAAGCCATGTACCATCTTTGTCGCCTTCTCTGGACCACCTCCCCCCTGTAACTATTCTTAAGAAGATGCAACCTCCATGTAATTGTACACAGTAGTCTGTGTGAGGCCTTACTAGTGTTTTTTTCAATGGAATCACTACCTCCCTCCTTCTGCTAATGAAACCTCTGCCTGTGCATCCCAGCATGCCACCGGCCCTCCCTGTAGCCTTTGTGCTCTGTTTAGACACCTTTGGGTTGTCTGAAATGATAACCCCCAGATCCCTTTCTTCCTTTGTGACTGTCAGCAACTCCCCTCCATCCTGTAGCTCTCTCAAGGCTTCCCTTACCCCAGTTGCATTTTTCACTTCTTTGAATTGAACCTCAGCTACCACACCTTGGACCACTATTCAAGCTTCCCCAGGACCCTCGTAATTCTCTCCAACCCAACTGGAGTATCAACCCTGTTACAGATTTTGGTGTCATCTGCAAACAGGCAGACCATTCCCTCAAGCCCTTCCGCTAAGTCACTGATGAAGACGTTAAACAGAACTGGCCCAAGGACTGATCCTGAGGCACCCCACTGGTCACCTCCTCTCCCTGGTCCAGATCCCATTTACCATCACTCTCTGCCTCCTGTCTGTTAACCAGCTTCTAAACCAGTTTGCCACCTTGTGGCCCATGCCCAGATGACCCATCTTGTTAACCAGTCTTTTTATGTTGGACGGTGTTGAAAGCCTTGCTGAAATCGAATTAGGCAACATCCATTGCTCCCCCCCCCCGATTTACCCTCTTCGTAACTCAGTCAAAAAAGTCTGTCAGATTCATTTGACACAACCTTCCTGCTGTGAATCCATGTTGCCTTGAATCTTCAGCACCGTTGGATTCCAAGTGTGCCGCTATTCTTTTTTTAAGCAGTGCCTCCATGATCTTACCCCCATGAGAGGTGAGGCTGACCACCATTTGGTTCCCCTGCCTCCTCCTGTTACCACTTTTGTGAAGACTACACATGCACTCCTCCAGACCTCTGGAACCAATCCTGTGTTGAGTGATTCAGTGAACATGGCTGCCAGAGGCACTGCTAGAGCCCTCCACAGCTCTCTTAATGTCTTCTGGTGTATGTCATCTGGCCCCATTGCTTTGTCCACCTTCAGATTTGTGAGCTTCTCCAGGACTCTCTTCAAAGTAAATAGACTAGTGTTCACCTCTGCCCCCCTCCCCCTTTGTATCTGTTGCCCAACTGTGATCCCTGACTATCCCTTCTTTCAGTGAATACCGAACAGAAGTATTTATTCAATATTTCCACCTTTTCCTGGTCTCCCTCCATGCACTCCCCTTCATCTTCTCTGAACCTTACAATCCCTCCCCCGCCTTTTATTCTTTCACTGATGTATCTATAAATTGCCTTGTCCCCTTTCTTTACCGTCTGCACTAATCCGCACCTTTGCACTCCTAACAGGCTTTCCTTATACACTTTAGGTACACATACGAACATGCGAAGAAGCCAACAGATGAAGGCTATTTGGTCTATCAAGTCTGTTCATGTTGCAGGATCCACAGCTTGAGCTACTGTCCCTGCCCCCTCTCCCTACTCCTCCCATCCTCCCTACCCATGACCCTACCCTCCCCATACCTGTCCCAGCCTCTTAAAGCGCCCACCTGTCTTCAATGAGATTACCTCCTCCCAGCAGATTCAAGTGTCCACCACCCCTTCTGTGAAGAAGTGCTTCCTGACCTCCCTCCTAAACCTCCCACCCTCCAGCTTAAGACTGTGCCCCCTCTTGTTATGGTTGCCACCCAGCTTAAAGAAACTCTCCTTATCAACCTTATTTATCCTTTTCAAGTACTTGAAGGTCCCAATCATGTCTCCTGTCTTCCAGGGAGTACATGTTCAGTGCCCTCAACCTCTCCTCATATGCCTTACGCTGCTGACTAGCTGTCATCTTTGTAGCCCTCCTCTGGAACTTCTCCAGCAGGTTAATGTTCTTTTTGAGGTGTGTGCACCAGTACTGAACTCCATACTCCAGATGCGGCCTTACCAGTGACCTATCTTCCTCCTTTTGAGTCTCCTTATACTTCCTGAAACCTGCCCTTTTGGTCCTTACTTTGTCTGCCACATCGTTCAAGAACCATAATTGTTTCCTCCTTCTCTTACCTTTGTTAACCAACCTGATGCATTGATTCATCACATCCTCTATGGCTTATGTTAGGTGTTCCCACTGCACCTCAACTCCCCCTCCTACCTCCCATCTCACCAGGGCTTCTTTGATGCATCTCCTCATCTCAGCAAAGTCCACCCTTCAGAAAAATAAGACTTTTGTCTTTGTGTGACTTGACTGTGTCCCCCTCTCAAACCACACTATGTGGTGCTCACTAGACCCCAGTCTACCTTCTACCTGGTCTTCTGTGATTCTGTCACTGAGTCCACATTATAAACATAATAAGACACTCTAGTGCTTGAAGCACCCATCTTTGTGCTGTGCATCAGTCCACCTGGTGTGGGTCATCATTTACCTTTTTTTTTTTTTTTTAATGCAGCCACCCCGCACCTTGGCCGATCCCTCATTCAGGACTCTCAAGGACCTGCTCACCCGGCAGCTCCCAACCCCACTGTCCCACATTGCAGCCAGCCCAGGTAACCCCGATGTATCCCTTCATCAGGATGGTCCCTTACCTTTGTAGGGGATAAACCTTCTGGCCATACCAACAATCCTGGGTGCTGATGAGGTGGCAGATGGAGGTCTGGGAGCTCAACGATGAGAGTCTGGTGAGGCCGTCACCTGATCATCCAGAGCGCCGTTTTCATGCTTTTTTTTCCTGGGGGAGTGGCGTGCCACAGACATCAAGGCTTACGCCGACGTCCTCCACTCCCCCGTCATCTGAGGGCCTGACATCTAGCTGTGCACCTGGCCTCTGCCAGGGGTCAGCAGGCACTGGGCTTCATCCCCCCCTCCCCCTGGAGAAGGTGAGCTGTCGCTGGATGCTCCAACCCTCTCCCCTGGCCGGCCCTCCAGTGGCCCGGGTCCATTCTCGAACCCAGGTTGCCGGTGGCGTAAATGGAAATCCAACCACTACACCGATGGGCCGGCTGTTATTTACTTTTTTAACATGGGTCATGAGCTTTCTGCATCCTGACTGGCTATGAAGTACCTTTTGCTTTGCACTTATCAGGACTTTTTTAACCAACTGCCATTTTTTGTAGCTAGTCAGGGTGAAGTGCATGCAATTATCACATGGCAAGCTGTTATTCTTTTTTTTTTTAATTATTTTATTTTTCCTCCAGGAGCCTGGCAGATGGTTCCGCCCTCCCCCCCAAAGGGGACTCAGTCTTCTACCGTTCCCCGCCAGCCTCCCAGTGATCCTTCTTGGGTTACCCCCAGAATCTGCGTGAGGTGAGAGGCATCGACTTTCCCTCCCCCAGAGACCACAGCCAGATTCTGGGAGGGGGCTGGGATGGGTGTTAGTGTGGCCATCACGGAGCCTACCAGCTTCATTGTCCTCCTCAGTTTTTCTCCTTCCCACCTCCCTTTGTATGTCAGCAACTTGCCTCCTGACCCGTATCACCCTCCAGTCACTGCTAGAGGGTAATCGAGGGGAACAGCAGTCCCTCACTCCCTGAGAGAGGAGAGCTGTCCTCCAGATGCTCGATCCTCTCTCTCCCATGCCAACCTCTGGTGCCCCAGGCTTTGTTCCCGAACCAAGGTTACCGGCGTGGCACAAGGTGTGGCATCCAGTGCCTCAACCCTTAGTGCCACTGGGCTGGGCGGCACGCTGTTATTCTAGAATGCCCCATTATATCCAGTAAAAGTAATCCTTTTTTTCTGTTTTCCAATTATTTTTTTAATGAAATATTTGTGCACACTGCTTAAATACAGGATAGCGTTCTGTGACAAACGTGCATTGTCTGATGAGAAATGCATCAGATGGAATTCTTAGTTAGCATGGATCACTCTGTCAGGCAATAATTTAAAATTCAGCCAAACTTTCTTATTTATTCTTCTCATTTAGATATACTGAGTAATTCCACAGTAATCGTTTGCCAAGTAAGCAATAAGACACAGTGGAGTGTGAGTTGAAAAGAAAATATAAAATGTACAATGAAATCCTTTTGACAGTTCAGACTGAGACTTGGCTCTAGCCATGAAAGTAAGAGGGCACCACCAATGGCTAAAAATAAGGCCGTGCCAGCCAGGACAACTCGCAGAATTCATAGCCACTTACTTCACAGTTTCCATCACAAACATGGTTGCAATCATTACTTATATACATAAAACATAAACATGAAAGCCCTTCATGCCAGCCTAGTGGTGTGGAGAGCTGAGGCATCCATGCCTCACCTCCTGCCATGCCAGCGACCTGTGTTCATGGTGTGAGCGTGCCGCCAGGGGTCGGCCAGGGAGGGAGAGGTTTGAGCATCCAGAGGACTGCTTTTCTTTACCAGGGAGGGGTAGTATGGAGTCTGCTGCTTGACTGACCCCTGATGGTGGCTGGGGGCTGGCAGAACCAACCCATAACATAGGGGGCAGATGCGGGGTAGGCGCCTGGCATGCCACGTGTGGAAGCATGCATGGCTTGACCATTGACGTCATTGCATACCTTCTCTCTGCGCTTGGGGATGGGAAGCAACAGATGAAAAAGGGAATCCCGGCCGGCAAGATGATGCCGACCTCCCACAGGCGCTGTACCTGGCCAGCCGGCACCTCATGAAGCAGAGGTGAGCCCAGTAGAAACCTGAGTAATGGGGCTGGGGACGGTCGGAGGAAGGGGGCTGGTCGGGAGAAGAAATAAACAAAAAAAAAAGAAAATGAAAGTCTTTTAGATTAGATATAGTTAGTAAATTGTTACATTCTATATTCACTCAGAGACCTCTTCTTTAACCCATACACATATTTAGAGAATCAAGTAATGTTAGGATTTTCAATTGATGGTGTTTCTGTTGTGAATATGAAAAATCCCACTCCTGTCTTACACCAGTTTGACAGAGAACTCCCCACTCCTAACCTGCCAACAGATAAATGTTAAGGTTCTGGCTCTATTTGAGGCCTATGTATGTGCTTGTGAGTGCATGACAGTGGTACTCATATGATTTATGAGTTCTTATAAAGTGGGAAAAGACAGTCCTGCATTCTCATTGGTTATTACCTATGCATGAAGTCTGTCTCATGAACAGGTAACAAAAAGTTCCCAAAAGCAGGACCGCATTATTCAAACAAAATCACCGTGCCATTAGAATCCACAAGTTTGAAATGCCACCATTACACTGTAAAAATCTTCAACTGGGCCCTAAAAATAATATTACCTTAAATAAATAAAATGTTGTTTCCCTGATCATCACACACTCCTTATACACATAAACCAATTAGAAACATTAAGTATTGTTTCCAGTTTTCATTACAACTGTTTATTTGCTGGCAATGGAAAATCCCACTTCTGTCTTTACCCGCTCATCAGGGAAATCCCTTCTGCTTGCCCTGACAATGAGATAATTGAGTCTCTGGCTCTAGAAGAGGCCTTTGTTGTGTGCTGCAGCCCGCGTAATTATGCATGCACAACCACGTTCGATGTTGTTGTGCTGCACTAGTGACATACTCGGTGCAGCACAACAACATTGTGATGCACTGAGTGCAGCACAACAGTGCTGTTCCAGGCACAGATTTCCATGCAGAACAGCATTCTACCATACACTATACATGCCAATGGATGTTCAGAGCTTGATAATGATGATGACAAATATGTTATTTCTAATAATTATGCAAAGAAGGAATATGGAAAGTAAGTTTAGTTACTAATAGAAATGTGTCGTAAGGAGGAGTATGAGCTTCAATTAATTGAGGATAAGTATAGAACCAAACTAAGAAAGAATACTTTTAAGACCAGAACTATAAGAGAATGGAGTAAGTTGCCACAGGATTTAGTACAGGCAGAAAGTTTTAGTATTTTTAAGGTAAAACTGGATAGATATTACTCAGTTCGCATCTTGAATGCCTCCACTTTATAGTGGGAACAGCTTATATGGGCTTGAGCCTTCTGCTGTTCTAAAAATTCCTAGTATAATTCCAAGTATATCCTAGAAGCAAGACACAACTGTCTTACACTCAACAACAGTACGATATGTGCAGCCTCAGCTCATCAGCTGCGTGACCATTCACTGTGGATAAAAGTATGCAGTCTGGAATGGTAGCAGAGAATAGTGCTTATGGAATTTAGTGATGCAGATTGGTGGGAGAATTCCCACATGTCGCATGCCTCATTTATGATCCTAGTTCTAATAATGTCACCATATATATGCAACCCGCTGTCCTGTACGTGTGAAGGCCAATACCGGTGCACATGCACGTTGCATTAATACTTTGAATTGGGTAGCTGCTGCAAGTATAGAGTGGTCACCAATCAGTTTGTCATACATAAATCAACAGTGCATAAGTATGTGCATATGTTTTGTATGTCGTTCTTGAAGAAGTGCTACCTGATTTGATAAAGTTGCCTACAAGGACCTTACAAATTGCTTCTGCATTTGAAAAACAGCATGGGTTACCACACATGATAGGTTGCATTGACAGAACACATATACTAATACAAGCACCAAGTGAAGGGTATAGAGACTTTGTTAATGGTAAAGGGTGGCCCTCTTATGTATGTCCTGCCAGCAGTCGTTGATCATAAGTATTGGTAACTAATTCAACATTTACATAACTATGGCATCCTGTTTTAAGTGTCATCACATGTTTGTATTGTAAAAAAAAATGTTATAATACATGAGCACACTTTGGGGTTCCACTTTAAAATAGCCATAACTTTGCATTCAAATTTAATAACCGAGTGTAACAATACCCCCCCACCTCCAAAAAGAAAAAACACAAGAAAACAATGAGTTGCCAATGCACAGTCTAGTGGCAAATGATTAGCAGGTAAAGTCTATGTTTCTATGTATTAGTTTAGGGTGGTTTACTTATCACTCTCTTATTGCATATAATTGGACTCGAGCTAGTGGACCAAATCAGAAAGGTAGGAGGGAATGGGAACACTATAATAGTTAGAGACTTCAGTCTACGTGGAATAGACTGGAGCACCCAGCTACCTCTTGTCTAGCAGGAAGGTGGCAGGTAAAGTGAATGAACAGAGTGCTGCCTTCTCGAGGTACAAACAGACCTTTGGAGAAGGAAAAAAGGTTTTGCAGTGAAAGTTATGGAGGCAAGGAAAGAGGTCCTGGCAACCAAGTCTGCAAAAGAACTAAGACTAGCACAGGGGATTACAGTCTCAGAAAATGAATTCTTTCATTACATTAAGGATAGAATACCCTAGATTCAGAAAGGATGGGATTATAAAGTTAAATATGGATGGAGTGTGCAAAGAAAAGGGTGAGGATCATGTGGTGGCACCAAATGAATACTTCTGCTCAGTTTTCACCAGGGAACAGGATGGGCCCATGCCACAGGGGATGGCTGTGTGTTGTCCTATGGGCAGGGAGGAATATAATGGATAGATTGGGTTGAGAGTGTCTTATGAGATGGCATCAATACTAGCAGTATCCTTGATGGACCTGTTTAACAACTTGCTGGAAAAGGGGAGTGTACCGCATGCATGGAGGATAGCACATGTATTAACACTCTTCAAGAGTGGTCCCAGGGATGTACCATGTAAATACAGTCTGATCAGACCAACCTCTATAGTAGGCAAGTTGATGGAGACCATTCTTAATAAAAGGGCTGGTGTTCTTCCTTGAGGTGAATGGTCTCCAGGATGACAGGCTGCATGGGTTTGTCAAGGTGAGATCATGTAAAACTACCATGATAGAATACTTTGAATGTGTTACAAGGTCACTGGACATGGAGCTGGCGGTAGACATCCTGTACCTGGACTTCTGCAAAGGGTTTGATTCACAGCCTCAAAGCAGGCTGATAATCAAGCTGAGGTAAGTGTGTATAGGTTACAGACAGCTAGGATTGGTCAAGAGCTGACTGCGGGCAGAAACTAGATGCTGCTGGTGGTGAAGGAACTATCCAAACCTAGTCTTGCAACCTGCATTGACCCACAGGACTCAGTGCTCAAACATATACTGTTGAAAATCGTAATTATTAAGCCGGCCCGGTGGCACTGAGGGCTGAGGCACTGGACGCCACACCTCACGATACACTGGCTACCAGGGTTCGGGAATGGACCTGGGCTATCTGGGGTTGGATGGGGGGAGGAGGCTTAAGCATCCCAATGGATGCTGTCCTCCTCCTCCTCCTCCAGAGGGGGGGTTACCGGGTTGCTCTACGCACCCGTAGCTCCTCTGCTGGTGGAAGCACAGGCAGTAAGGGCATACAGCTCTCCGGAGTCAGGAGGAGAATGCTGTTGAGTGCTTGACGGCGCATGCATCAACATCATTCATCTGGATGAATGTCCTCTGCACCAGCATCCTCAGGGGATAGGGATAAAATGGTGGGGAATGAATATACCCCCTCCGGCCAAACGATCAATGCGAAACCAGGGGGATCCTGGTGGCAGGACCTGGCCGATGGAGTAGGAGGGGGTAAGAGGTCCCCTCTGAAGCTGAGGAGTCGGGCAAGTATAAAAAAAAAGAAAAGCTTTATTACTGACATAGCAGAGGATGCCAAAAGTAAGATTTGCCTTTTTGTTGATGATGCTCGGTGGAAGGGTAGATACAGCTGAGTGGAGACAAGAAATAAAGGCAGATCTGGCTAGGTTGGTGAAACGGTCGGGTATCTGGCACTTAGGTTTCAGTGCCAATAAGTGCAAGGCCATGCACCTTGGAGTCCTTTTTATGCTGCAGTTGATGGGCTGAAAACAAGTACAACAATACTGTGAAACCCATATCACGAAGTTAAGTATATAGAGAATAATGGATAGGCAAGTGTGTGTTATGGATTTTCTTTCACACGCCTGAGGTGCATGATGACCCATAAACCTCAAGAGTGAAGCTCGAGAGGTTTATGTGGTCAACACATACAGAGGGTGTGTGAAAAAAATCCATAGCAACAAACTTACCTAGAACTGGAAGGGGACAGGATCAGTTGTGTTCCAGGACAGTAACTGCTGCTGCTGTTGTTTTCACAGGGTTCTTGTGGATTTTACTTGGTAGGTTAGTTCTTTTCTTTCTTACTTCTAAGGGGCTAGCAGGGTATTGTTTTTGGGGATGCTGGATGTTTGTAAACTGATTTGGTGGCTGTAAGTGGGCTCTTTTGTGGATGTTTCACTGTGTAACAGGCTGCCTGGTAGAGGCCTATTTCTTCTGATTTCAAACCTATTTGGTGGGATTTGCTTGGAGATGGTTATTTGAATTGGAGACCTATATCTGTTAATTTCAAGCCTATTTTGATGTGGTGTTAGTGAAGCTGATTAAATTGGAGACCTGTTTCCTTTGGCAGCAAACATATTTTGGGGACTTTGACTTGAATTTTGATTCCTTGTGCTGACTCCATTAGCTGTAAACGTTAGTTCATAGTGGGGAGGGTGTTAATGGTCTGCAGGTCTCACTCAGCCAATTGACTGGAGGCAGGGCTGAATCAGGTTGAGGTGCTAGCTGCTTTGTCTTCTCAGAAAGAACTGGAAGGGACAGGATCAGTTGTGTTCCAGGACAGTAGCTGCTGCTGCTGTTGTTTTCACAGGGTTCTTGTGGATTTTACTTGGTAGGTTAGTTCTTTTCTTTCTTACTTCTAAGGGGCTAGCAGGGTATTGTTTTTGGGGATGCTGGATGTTTGTAAACTGATTTGGTGGCTGTAAGTGGGGCTCTTTTTGTGGATGTTTCACTATGTAACAGGCTGCGCTGGTAGAGGCCTATTTCTTCTGATTTCAAACCTATTTGGTGGGATTTGCTTGGGCCTGGTTCTTTGGCTTCAGGGCTTGGAGGGGAGACACAGGGCTGATACACTCTCTCTTGTCAGGTGTCTAGCCCCACCCCTCCCTCCTCAGAAGTCTGCAGATTTATAGGGGAACACCTGCCCTGCAGTTGGAGGAAAAGGCTGCTGGTGCAGCTCATGTGAGTTCTAGCCACTGGGGTTGGATTTAAAGGCTGGGAGAGAGGAGCTTGGGAGTTGTTCATTTCCTTATAAGTTTAATGTGTTGTACTGCACCTAGTAACAGAGTTACTGGTGTACAGTGGGACTGTCTCTAAGATTAGTGGGTGACCTGATTAGGCAGTAGGGGTATCTTGGACTAGGGGGAACCTGGTGGCTCACCCAAGGAAACGTATTTGGAAGGGGATGGAACCACACATCATTAGGGCTGGCATCTTTGGGAGGGTGGTGGGGTGAACAGGGTGTGGAGCAGCCATGATACTGGACTGGGCTTGGAAGTTTGGTGGTTGCCCAGTATGCTACCAGCTAGCACAGCTTAGGGAGGAGGTTTCGGGGATGAGGAGAAAGCTGGGGAAGGGGTGGTATGGTTGGGGAAGGGGCTGGAAATCTCCACAGGGTTGCACCAAGCACTGGGGTGGGGTATAGGAAAGGGTGCAGGAGAATACTCAGGGTCACATAGGGACCCTGGCAGAGGGGTCCAAGGACACTACCAAGGAAGCAGGCAGGTAACTGGGGACCCTCACAAAGGGGGGATGGAGGGACAACTTTCTCAGGGAAGTAGGCAGATGGCCAGGGCTGGACAGAAGGAAGCAAGGCGGGGAGGTGGATCAGACCTTATACTCAGTAACCGCTTCAATTCTCTTCTTCTGCTCAAGGATGAGGGGGGTGATGTAGCCACGACAGAGGTGGTTAGAGACGGAAAGGGTGTGGGAGTGGGAGGCAGGAGGCAGGGGCCAGATAGCAGGAAGAACAGGGGGACCTGGAATGCAGGAGAATGGGGGGAGCAGTGAATCAGAGCAGGAGGGGCAGGGGGAAGAGGGAGGAAAGCGCAAGCAGAAGGACCAGTTGGGAGGAAAGGTAAAGAAGGACCAGAGGTACAAGGAGGATTCAGTAAAGGGAGCTGAGGGTTTAGGCCAGGGGAGCACGACGAGCAAGGAGGAACTAAATGGAGACAGGAAGGAAGGGAGGATGAGTCAGGCTAGTTTAACAGATGGGGAGAAGGACCAGTTGCGAGCAGTGAGGGGGGAATTAGCAAGGTACAGAAGGATACTCAGGAGGAGGAGGAGAGGCATAGGATTGGAGGGAGGGGTGGCCATGGTAAATAAGGAGGGGGTGGCATGTGGCACCCAGATAGGGGGAGGAACAAGAAGCCAGCTGGGTGGAGGGGCCGGTAGAAAGGATGAGGAACATGGAAGGGGGAATGGAGGAAAAGGAGTGGTCAGAGTGCTCCTGCTGGGGGATTCTATGATCAGGGGTATCAAATGGGATAGGGAGGGAGAAGCCTGGCCAGTTAGAACAAGATGCTTCCCTGGACTAACGGTGCACAGGGCTAAGCACGAGGTATATCAGCTGGCAAAGGACTGTGGGGGTTCCCCAGACATACTGGTCCACCTGGGTACAAATGACATTGAGGGAAATAGCGAGCTAGAGATACAGGCAAGATTCAGGGAGCTCGCCAGGGTCTGTCATGACATAGGATGCACAGTTTCCTTCTCAGAATCCTGCCAGTGCCAAGGGCTAGTGGAGAACACAAAATGAAAATTAGGAGATAAACCAGTGGCTCAGGGAGTGGTGTGAGGCCAGAGGGTATGGGTTGATGGGGAATTGGGGGGAGACCTGGGAGGATAAGGAGCTGTATGCTAGAGATAGACTACATCTCAATTTGGAGGGAGGAATCCTTAAGTTGAAAATAGAGGAGTTCATTGGTGAAAAGTGGGGTTTAAACTTGTGAAGGGGGTGGGATGGGAGAAAAGGCTGTCAAGGGGTGCCGATAAAGAGACGGACTCTGTCTCCACCCCGGGACCAGGAGGATTGCAGGAAAGGCCAACTGGCAAAGTGCAGACCAGGAGGAAACAGAATCCCCATGGGAACACGAGCAGGGAAATGGAACTATAGGAAAGGGTGGAAGGTAGTCTGCTAAATGCCAGGAGCTTGGCAATAAAATGCCTGAGCTCCAGGCGATGTTAACTGAGGGAGCAGTGGATGTGGCAGCGGTCACTGAGACTTGGGCCACTGCAAGACATGACTGGGACCTGAACCTGGAGGGTTACACTATGTTCAGGAAGGACAGGGGGAGGGAAGGGGAGGAGGGAGCTATTATAGTCAAAAACTGCATTGGCATAGGGGAGTGAGGAGGTGGAGGGAACCGTGGAGTTTGGGTCACCTTGATAACAAGGGGCAGAGAGTAAAATAGGAGTGGTGTATAGACCCCTGCCCTGGTGGAGGAGCTGGAGGACAGTCTGGTGGCAGATGTTAGGAGACACTGCAGACTGGGCAGAGGAAAGGTGGTGTTAGGGGACTTAAACATGCCAGGAACAGACTGGGAGACTATGACATCCTCTGTGACCAGGGAACAGAGGTGGTTGGATGTCTTTCAAGGCATTCTAACTCAGCAGGTGAGGGAACCGACTAGGAGAGCACGGGTACTGGATGTGGTCCTGGCAGACAGTGACCAGATTGGGGCCTGGAGGTAAGGGACCCATTGGCGGGGAGTGACCATGCCACGGTCTGGTTCTGCCTGGAACTAGGAGGGTAGAAGGCTGCACAAAGACGGAAGTAACCTACCTCAGGGGGCGGATTTAAGGAAATGGGAAGGATCCTTAAGGAGCATTTGGATGGGATTGGGTCAGACATGGACGCTGATAGTAGGTGGGAAATCATCAGGAGAGGGTGCAGGATGCTACAGCACCTGTGCAAGAGTAAGACGAAAATGCGGTGGGGCCCAAAAACCCTGTTGGTGGACCAGGGAGGTCCAGGAGGTGGTCTGGGAAAAGAAAGCAGCCTATAAGAATTCAAGTGCTCAAGGAGTGAAAGGGATCGAGGGGAGTACGAGCTGATGGCTAGAAGGGCCACTAGAGTGGTGAGGGTGGCTAAGGCAAGGAAGGAGCAGAACCTGGCCAGGGAAATTAGGAGAGGGAAAAAGGGGTTCTTTAGATACATTGGGGAAAGACGAAGGGTGAAGGGGCAGATTAGCAGGATTAAATCAGGGGAGAGATGGGCACAAAACCCAGGGGAGCAGGCTGAGGTACTAAACGAGTACTTCACCTCAGTTTTCACCAGGGAAAATGGGGATGCTGCATCATACATGGGAGGAGACAGAGATAATGAGGAGGGGGGGACCCTTACCGATCGGCAGGTCTGGGGAGGGGGCATCACTGGCAGGTGGGGAGGGCTAAGCAGGAGAAGAGGTACCAGAAGTGGAAATCACAGCAGAGAGAGTGAGGAAGCCCTCAGCTCCCTTAAGACAGAGAAAGCACCGGGGCGGATAAATTACATCCTAGAGTGCTGAAGGAACTTGCAGATGTCCTGGCGAAACCCCTGGCAGAGCTTTCACCATCTCTCTGAGGACAGGGTGAGTGCCCAAGACTGGAAGGTGGCGCATGTAGTGCCTATCCACAAGGGGGGATCAAGGGAGCTGGCAGGGAACTACAGGCCTGTCAGCCTGACATCGGTGGTGGGCAAGGTGATGGAGGGAATTGTCAAGGAGAGGCTGGGGGGGACCTGGATAAGTCAGGGTGCCTGGACGATAGACAGCATGGATTCATCCCAGGGGAATCGTGTCAGACAAACCTGGTGGAGTTCTATGACTGGGTGACAAGTGCCTTGGACCTGGGTAGACCAGTGGATGTCCTCTTTCTAGACTTCAGCAAGGCATTTGACTCTGTTCCTCATGTGGGCCTGTTGGATAAGCTAGGAGAAATGGGGGTTGGAAACCAGATGATCAGATGGATAGGCAATTGGCTCCAGGACCGGACCCAGAGGGTCGTAGTTGATGGGATAGTCTCATCCCCAAGGAGGGTCATTAGTGGGGTCCCACAGGGATCAGTCCTTGGGCCCCTTCTGTTCAACGCCTACGTATCTGACATAAGGACAGGAATCAGGAGTGAGATGAGTCTCTTTGCAGATGACTCGAAACTGGGGGCAGTGGTGGATGGGGAGGAGGGGAGGGTGGCCCTGCAGGGGGACCTGGAGGCTCTGGAAAGATGGTCTAGAAAGTGGAAGCTGAGGTTCAATGCAGGGAAATGCAAGGTACTCCACCTGGGGGCCAGAAACCCAGGCCAAGTGTACACCCTGGGGAATACTACAAGTCTCAATGGCTGAGAGGGACCTGGGGTGGTGGTGGATGTCAAGATG
Organism: Neoceratodus forsteri; assembly: GCA_016271365.2. Classification (NCBI taxonomy): domain Eukaryota; kingdom Metazoa; phylum Chordata; order Ceratodontiformes; family Ceratodontidae; genus Neoceratodus; species Neoceratodus forsteri. The sequence goes on along the minus strand of CM057454.1, from coordinate 716,951,729 downwards.
AACAACTCTGAGACTTGTAGGAGGGCAGCAGCCAAGGCCAACAGGATGCTGGGATGCATCACTGGGGATCACCTCCAGAAGGAGGAGTGATACTCCTCTGTATAACTGCTTGGTGAGGCCGCACCTGGAGTACTGCGTGCAGTTTTGAGCCACACTTAAAGGGGACATTAACCTCCTGGAGAGGGTCAGAGGAGGGCAACCAAAATGATTTGGGGCTTGGGGACAGGACCTATGAGGAGAGGCTCGAAGAGCTAAATATGTACACATTGGAAGAGAGAAGGGACCGGGGGACATGATAGAGGTCTTCAGGTACATGAAGAGGGTAATTAGGGAGGAACAGTCAGGGTGCTTGAAGGAAGGAGGAAGGGCCACTAGAGGGCATGGGTGGAAGCTGGAGGGAAGATTCAGGGAGAGGAGGTGCTACTTCACTGAGAGGGTGGTGGAGCCATGGAATGCACTACCTAGGGGGCTGGTGGAGGCAGAGACAGTGGAGGGTTCAGAGGGGTGGGACAGGTACAGGGAAGGGTTCAGGAAGCAAAATCCAATGCAGCAAGAATATCCGGAACTGGGAAGGGAGAAGCCAGAGAAGGCGAGGGGGACAGCAAGGTCAGCACCCAGGGTGGGGGCTGACAAAATGAGCAGACACGAAAGACCGTTAGGCCTATTCTGCTGGCATTTTAGTATGTTAGTATCCTTTATTTTTTAATAATTGCTGGTGTGGAGGTTTAGACTGTATTTCTAGGAGCTTGAAACAAAAAGACTTTTTAAGCTACAGTGCAGTTTTATTTTTGAAGAAATTGAACTGTACAAGAATAAAACACAGCTGAAAATATTGCAGTTGGAATACTTTTTGTGAAACAATGGAATGAAACCGTTTTAAAGTATTTTCTTTGGGGAATGTCATGTCAACTGGATTTCGGGTTATTATGAAGTGTCATATCAACCAGATTTCAGGTTATTAGTGCCTTTGGAGAATAATAATCCAAAATCCAGTTGATATACATTTTTAACAAAACAGTAATCCAGTTGATATTTATGGTCGCCAGTAATTATATGTATATTCTGTTTCAGCTTTTTAAATATAAATTGTGGATCTCCAGGATGTGCCCACAATGCTAAAGTACTGAGGAACTCAACTCTGTTTTCATGTTTTGAAGACCTTCCAAAAGTAATCGATCTTCCTTGTGTCAGTCTTCACCATTCATCACTGTTGGGTGTATGCCATGAGCGCAGCTTCCGAGGCATCTTTTTCTTTTTTTAGAGGGAGGAGCCAGCACCACCCACAAGGCTGACGCACTGCATGGCGCTCACGGGTTTGCCGATAATGGCCGTCAGTTCCTCCTCTGCCTCAGTTCTGCTTCTCCTGCCATTTGAGACAGCACCTCGCTACTGCTCAGAGAAAGTATCTGTGTCAGCAGCCTAGTTTTCAGTGCAGTACCGCACCTTCAGCTTATGGGGCCATTTTTCAATGCTGTCAATGCCATCTCATTCAAATTTTGACACCTTGATTCTGCCATTCCTGTTCGACGCCGTTTTGTGGAAATACCAGTAGGATCTTTCCTTTTTATATTTTAAACAGCACAGAGTCTTGTCTGATTATCGTTTTAGATTTTTGTAGCATCATGCCAGGTTCGAGGGACAAAAAGCGATTTTTCAAAGTGGGCAGGTCTCCGACACGTCAGTGTCCCTGTGGCCGTCAGATTTTCATGATAGACAGGCATGATGTTTGCCTCACCTGCTTTGGACCTCAGCATGATATGGATCACTGCGATGCCTGCTTCTCGATGGACCGCCACATTCTCGAATACCGCGCATTTAAATTCAGGGCTCCACCAACTTTTGGGGGCAGTGTCACTTTCCTCAGTTTAAATGAAGGTCTCTTCACCCTTCCTTTGGGTCCCCTCCCAAGCCTATATGGTCTGGTGAGGAGGGGGCCTCTTCCTCATCTAGCCTTGCTAAAAAGGAGGCCTCTTCTGTGGTGCTGCAGGGCTGGTCTGGTTCCACTCGGGGCTGGGCTGAGAGCACTGCTCTGGCAGTCACCTCCTTGGAGGTGCAGGCTTCCCCAGTATCGGAGCCCACAGTTGCTGGGTCCGGCATGGGACATTCCTCAGCACCACCCTCTGGTGCCGTCTCAGATCCTGGAGCCATTTACAGCTCTGGTGATCGAGGCAGTGCCATGAGGGGCACCGGGTCCGCCCACAATGCCGTTCGTGGGACCAAGAGTGGGAGAGCCCCTGGGGTCACCTGTCTGGAGGTCTTTTGGATCTCCTCCTCTCCAGAACCAGATAATTGAGAGGCCAGTCCGGAATGGCCACCTGACTCCTTGGAGTTGGTGGGCTCTCTGGCACCCAGTACCCTTGCATCTTACCCAGGTGCTCCTTCCTGCGGTTCCAGTGACTACGGTTGGTCCAGCTCCTGTGCCGAAGGTGGCACAGGGAGCACGCCACAGGATAGCGGTCCCGGGCCTGTAAGAGTGGTGGTTCCTGTGTCAGAAGTGGAGTTGGCTGCTGCCCCTCTACAGATGCCAGATCTGGGACCCCCCTCTTCTCTGGCCCTCCTCGAAGGGCTTGTGGAATTGGGGACCCCAAGGCACAGGATGTGAGGAAGAGGTCTTCCTCAGAGTCGGTGGGGTTGAGAGGCCAGGAAGAGGGGCTGAGGCACTCCTCTGTAGTGACTCGGGAAGAAGCCACATCCCTGAGCCCAAGTTTTCTCCCTCGTCTCCTTCAGGGCAGTCCTTGTTGGGGTCCACCCTTCTGGAAACATGCAGCCCTAGTCCCCTCATAGGGGTGCTTCCCCTACAGAGCTCAATCCTGACTGCTTTGCGCTGGTTGAGCAGTCCTTGGCCGATTCGGCCTATGGATCCCCTCACAGTCCAGGATTGCCTGTTAGGCCTCCTAGCCCTGGCAGAGGTGTTTCACTTACGGTGAAATCTTTTTAACCCCCTTATCTCTGTGTCCAGCCCCTTCTCTTCCCAGCCATGTGGGTTCTTTGGGGCCTTTGACCTGGGAATAGTTCAGAGCTCAGGCTATGGACTTCTATAGGTACATCAGGGCCATGGATGAGCAGGTCTTTTGCCTGTCTCCCATTCTGCAGCCAGAGTCTGAATCTTCAGATTCTTCAGCCTCCTTGTCGAAGAGGAGGTTCTTGTCCACCTGTCCTCCAATGCTGATCAGACAGCATATCAGTGCTTTCTTGTAAGGCTAGTCAAGGACCTACATATCTCCTATCTGGCAAGATGCAATACTGAGCATACAACACACGCCTAGATGAATACAGCATGGATCACTTGGTGGTCCCCTTCTGGCCTATACCTTTGCAGGAAGCATTGTACAACACCTGGCAGTTTCCAGTCGCCCCTGCTCCAGCCCCTTCAGACTGCCAGCATCGATATTGTGCACCCCAGAGGTCTCCAGGCACTTTGCCACATCCCTTTATGGGAACAGAGTGGTTGGACACCCCAACCGTGCATAGGTACCCAGTCCATGACCGGACCCCGGATCCAGACTCTGCAGAGTTCGACCTCCTGGGGTGGGGAGTTTTCTCCTCAATGCGGGTTATCCTTTCAATTGCATCTCATCAGGCACACCACGCTGCCTATAACAGGCACCTGTGGGTGATGCTAGGCCAGGTGTTAGCATCATTGCCTGATTTGGAGGCAGCCAGGCAGGTCACAGCCATCTCCACGATAGGTCTGGTGCCAGCAAGGCAGCAAGCAAGGGCATCCTATGACACCAGTGAGGTAGCTTCATGGCTAGTGGGGACAGCGATCTGCATCGGGTGGATGGTCTGGCTTCACCTGTCAAGGCTGTCACCCCAGCCTGGTGTAGGGTGACTGCCTCCACATTCCTTGGGACCCACCTTTTCAACCGCAGAGTGAGATGTGATTGTCAAGGGTGCCTTCCTTCCCCCAAGGAACAGGGCATTCCACCTCACCCTGGCCAGTCTTAGGCCTAACTGGCCTGAAATTGGTCTCCTCCTCCTGTGTTTCCCCCATGAGAGGTTGAGGGGCATGTGTTCCTCAGGGAACTGCTGAACCCCCTATGGGGGGCTTGGTACTCACCCACCAGTGATGAATGGAGATGATTCACACAGGGAAGATATGAAAATTATGTACCTACTATAATTCTTGATCTTCCTGTGTATCTTCACCGTTCATCACTGAATCCCACCCACTTTCCCCTCAGAAGGCCTCAGTCCCTGGGCAGTCCTCCTCCCCAAGGCCCAGTTGGGGTTTTCTTCCCCTCTGCAGCCTTAGGACCCCTTCACTCCTAAGAGATGAGAGAGGGGTCCCTTTTGGGAGGAAGGCCAGTAGGACCTCTTAATCAAGAGATCTTCTGGGGGCTGACCTGGTGGCACTGAAAGTTGAGACGCTGGATGCCACACCTCATGCCACACTGGCTACTTATTTTTGGGAATGAGCATGGGTTACCAGGGATCAGCAGGGGATGGAGAGGATTGAGCATCCGATGACTGCTCTCCTGGGGAAGGGTGGATACGCCATCCTGCTGGAGGATGGGGGGGGTAGTACCAGAGTAAGGGAGACCAAGAACATGGCTTCACGGTGCGCGCCTGCCTCCATGCATGCATGTTCATGGCTGTGGAAGGGGAAGGAATAAGAAAAACCAGGGAAAAATGACTGCCGACTGGATGAATCCCCTCCGACACCGCCACCTGGGAGAACTCCGGGGTTCGTTCTGGATTGTGCTAGGGAGGAGGGAGGATGCCCTTCCCCTTTCTGCCCTGCCATGGGGGGGGGTTAAGCCTTGGGGGATACAGAGCCTGGAGGAACCCTTAGGTAAGGCAGTGTCCAGGGGGCTGGAGAAGGGTAGATGTGGGTTGGCAGGATGAGGTGGAAAAACACTTAAATAAAAATAAATAAATAAAGAGATCTTCTCGGGGGCACTCCTGGTGGTCCCCTTTCCTTCTGTCCCTGGGGGGGCCTCCAGAGCCTGTCCACCTCCCTTGAGGTGTGCCGGCTCTTTTGTGGGTCCCCTGGATTGGGGGCAGGGACAGGGGCTGACAGGGACTCCCCCTTTTCCCTTCCCTCTCTATCTCCTTACTTCTTCCCTGTCAATCTCCCTCCTACTCAGGAAAGGAGGTGTTTGAATGGGTGGAGTCCTCATTTCCCTTTGAACTCTGTGGGTTCCACTCTGGAGGCTACTACCGTGGGGGGTCTCTGACCAGGGCAAACTTCAACCTGGTTTGGGGGTAGAGGAATAGGGGGGGACCATCTCCTCGATTGCTCTCTTTTTGACCCTGGTGGGGAGTTTATAACTTCAATTTGCAAACTCTTAGCAACTTTGTCTGTTCACTGGCTGCCTACCTCAGGAGGCATTCCCCGGTCTCTAAGTATCCTGAGATGATTGAATCATGTCAGTAGATGGCTTCCTTCCTTCCTTCTTTCCTTCCTTCCATCCATCCATCCAGGGACTGGGGCCTTATAGCCCATGTCCTCCTCTGTCTTCTGGCCAGCCTATTCCTTTTCAATTTATAGCTTTTATTTTTACTGTCCCTTGGGCTCCCTTGCCCCACCCTTATTTTCTCTGTCCTCTTTTTTTCCACTGTCTCTCCGGCATGCAGAATTGAGGCAGATGAGGAGCCAACGGCCGATATTGGCCATCCCACGAGTGCCACACAGTGCATCGGCCTTGTGGGTGGCACCATCTTCTCCCCCTACACAAACAAAAAAAAAGCTCCTCCGGGTTGCTGCGCTTATGGCATACACCCACCAGTAATGAATAGTGAAGATACACAGGAAGAACAAAAATTACAGTAGGTACATAATTTTCATTTTTTGTACATTTGAATACATGTATTTTATGTGCATTAGTTGGAGAGGGTCATACTAAACATTGAACACACAAATAAACATGCACACAGACACATGAGCGCACGCTCACACAACACACATACATAAATGCAAGAACACTTTACACGGATGCATATGCACACATGTGCACATACACACACAAACATACACACATGCATACAAACACATCATGCACACATACATTCACTTACACACACACTGTCACATAGGTGTATGCAAGTAATCTCACACGTATGCACATACATTTTGTGCACACATGATCACATATGAAAACGGTCTCGTGTGTGCACACTCACTCACTGACTTACATGCACACAGTCGCCAACCCACAATGCTTTCAGCTTTATATACCGTTTCCTTCTGAGATAACCACCAGTGACTAAAAGTATGTCCCTGCCAACCGGGGCAAGTAACCAGTTGCATAATGAATTCACATGCCATTTGAGTGAAGTCAGTAGTTTAGTGAGCTTGTGAAGAAATAACATGCTTTGACACATTGATTTCCAATGTATTAACACTCACAAATGAAAGAGAATGCTCAGTTTATTTGGCCTTTAGTGATTATAGTCTGAATAGGGCACACATACCAAAAGGCTGAACATAAACAATAAGACATTTGCAAGGAAAGGCATTTTTTATTTAAAAAGACACCCAATCCCAGAGGCTCTGGGTGCCATACAAAACAACATAGACAGATAAACAGACATGGCAAAACTCAGAATGAATATCAGTTAGCATTAATTTCCAAAAATTATAAGATAAAATAAATTGGTCTAAGAGATAATAAAAACAGGGTAGCCGGGGACTGAGATCAAAATCATAGCACACTGATCTCACTTAAAAGGCTAAGCTGGAAAACCGTGGGTGAACAGGAGGGCCTTGAGGCAGGCCTTGACTACCGCCAAAGACGGGGCCTCCATAACCCCGAGAAGTAACGAATTCCACAGAACAGGGCCATTGACACTAAAAGCCCTGTCGCCAGCTATTTTTAGCCTCATCCTGGGAATCACCAGGAGGCCCCTACTGGAGGAGTGGAGGGGATGGACTGAGACAGCCAGTGTAAAAAGGTTCATCAGGTAACCAGGGCCCTGGCCATGTAGGGCCTTACAGGTGAGAAGACCCACCTTAAAGAGGATCCTCCACCTGACCGGCAGCCAGTGCAGCTCATGCAGTACCAGTGTAATATGGTAACATTTAGGTTGCCCTATAAGTAACCTGGCAGCTGCATTCTGCACCAGCTGTAGTCTGCGGAGTGATCCTCCTGCAATCTTGAGGTAGAGTGCATTGCAGTAGTCAAGCCTTGATGTCACCAAGGCATGTATCAAAGTGGGGAGGTCCAGAGGTGGCACAAGGGGCTTTATTCTGGCAAAATTCCTGAGATGGAAAAAACAGGCACGGACAATGGAAGACACCTGCGCCTCCATCATCACACCCCTGTCCAGAATTATACCAAGATTCTACACCTCAGAGGAGGACTTCAATGGGACCGATCCCAGAACAAGTCTGGTCTCTGCACCAGAGGCCATCCTATCCCGCATTCTATTCTATTTTACACCACCAATACCTCCATCTTATTGGGGTTCAGCCACAACCAGCTGGAGACCATCCAGTTATTGATCTCGGCAAGGCAGCTGTTTAGCACATCTGCCATGTCGGATGTTCCTGAGGCAAAGGACAAGTATAGCTGGGTATCAGCATAGCAGTGAAACCCCAGACATACTTCCTAATGATCCCCCCAAGGGCAGCACATACACTGCAAACAACATTGGGGACAAGACCGAACTCTGGGTAACTCTGTACAACTGGAAACTAGAGGTGCAGGAGAAATTCCTTATCACAACCCTTTGCCTCCTGTTGTTTAAAAATGACTCAAAGCAGCAGATGACCGTGCCGGTGAGTCCTCAGAATTCCTTAAGGTGGTCAAGCAACACACAATGGTCCACAGTGTCAAATGCTGAAGAGAGATCGAGAAGAACACGAGTTGTCCTTTCCCCTTGATCTCTAGCTGAGGATATAATTCTGCACCCGACCAAGCGTGGTTTGTGTGCTATGCCTCATCTGAAACCCCAACTGGAGGGGTTCAAATAACTCATGGGTCACAAGGTGCTGCTCCAACTGAAGCGCGACTACTTTCTCCACAATTTTTTCTTGAGGAGCGGACTCACATTGATGAGTGCTGGTAGTACTAACTATTACCAACACCTAGCCATGTCTTATTGCTTACATAAAAAGTGCTCATAGGCAACTTTAAAAAAAAAAGCAAGCACTCTAAAAGAATTCAAATAAAAAAAAATATAATTAGATGTTGCTAAATAATGTAAAATAGTCCTACCACATATGTTTGTCACCTGTCCGTCAGCAGCCTTTCTTCACATTAACTACATTGCCATTGTTTACCATGTAGTAGAAGAATTAACATCACTGCTATATTCTAGTAGTAGAATGCTCCCCCCCCCACAAGAAGTATTAACATGGAATACATGAATTCAGAAATCTTATGCGTTACACTGGTATACACACACACAGGCCTCCAGCTGAGCCTAAACCTAAATTTTATCTGTTGCCGGGTAAGGAGCAGTGATTTCACTGGAAAAGCAGTAGAAATAGGAAGGGGATTCCTCATGGTCATCAAATAAACACCACCAATGGAAACTCTAAATAGTTACTCGTTTTCATTATTTTGTGTATGTGTGCAATCTGTGAACATGCATGTAAATACCATTAAAGTACTTACCTACTTTGTTTCAATAAATGGAATTTTGTGGGGTTTTTTGGCCTGAGTTTTTATGCATATGAGTAAAGGTTGCTGCCATGTTTGTGATGGAAGTTAGGAAACCGTGGCTTATTAAATATGTGAGTTGCCCTGGTTTACAGGGACTTATTTCTAGACATAAGTTGTACTCTCTTATTCTTATTGCCATGGCTAGAAACAAGTCTCAGCAAATCGGAACACAGGTATTTCTATGCTCATTTTATATCATACAACATTCCATATATGATCACATACACTTTTTAAAGTTATCTACAGATCACATTCAAGCTAAAACAAAACTGATCTCATGTTGTGGCACTGTGACTTAGTTTGTCTTTTTTTATTTTTTAATTTTGTTCATTTTTTGTAATGCAGGAACCAAGAATGATAAACAACTGTCCAGTTAATATGTACATAATTGCGTATCCAATGATGGATTGACTACTCAAAGGTTACCTAAATTCACCACGACTGACTCCAGCACAAGAGTCTTTTAATGCATATTTTAGTTCTACATGTGTAGCGGTGGAAATTGCATTTGAACGTTTAAAGGCCCGTTGGCGGTTTCTGCAAAAAAAGTGACTTTGATTATTGTTTCACCCCATAAGTAACTGTGACATGCTGTGGGCTCCATAACTGTTGTGAGCAACAGAAAGACCAGGTGCATTCAGTGTGGATAGAAGATGTGCGTGGAACTGGTATTAGTCAACCACAACCTACTAACATATGCTGCAGTGTTGAAAGTGCAAATGCAAGTCTTATTAGAGACTTATTGACTGGATATATGGCTGCAAACTACCCACTCAGAAAGCGGCATAATACTTAAATCATAACAGTTGGTCAATTGGCAAGTAAACTTAGATGCAAGAAATTTTGATTATGAAAATGAAATTTAAGCCGGTCCAGTGGCGTTGAGTGCTGAGGCGCTGGATGCTTCACCAGCAACCTGGGTTCAGGAACGGACTCCGGTCGTCAGAGTGCCTGCAAGGGGGTGGGGGAGGGTTGGAGCAGGATTGAGCAGTCTTAAGGCAGCTCTCCTCTCCTGGGGGTGGTTGCCATCCCCCCAATAGTCCGGTGGTTAGCGTAGGTGGTGGTGGCAACACGAAGGTAGGGCACCTTGAGATTCGGCATGCACATGCCTCCACATGTGCGTGCACATCCAAGGTAGGGTGTTGGGATTGGGGAGAAAAATTAAAAAAAAGTACCTAAAATACTTACATAAAAAAAAATGAAATACATTACTTGTTTTTCAGCCATTCTCTTAAAAGTGTAGTTTTTAAATATAACTTAATTTATAATGTATTGTATCAGTAGTAGTAATTAATTGAACAACCCCCACCCGTTTCTTTATTTCAAATCATCCCAAAATGTAAACAATACTTGAAATGAACATGAAACAACTGGGAAAAAGTTAAATGCTGTTGTAGTTTTTGTTCCCACTGACTTTGTATAGCGGATTACATTTGATCATTTATAGCCATGCAATGTTCATTTGAACAATGACCAGGGAATAAATTTTAAAAAAGTTTCATATTTAATTACATGTAGCAATATAAATATATTCTGTTATACTTATTAGCTTGGTCAGGATGAATTGCATGCTAGCATACTCTTACATGTTTATTGAATGCTGCTATTTAGACTTTCAAATATGTTCTGTTTCTACTTATGAATTTGCAGTGTAGTTATCAAATCACTTAGTTATTTTCTTTTTTTTAAGATGTTCCTTGACTACATTTTTCGATTGAATAATTCATTCTTTAAACATAACCATTGTTTTTATTATGTTGGCGTGCTTGCGCAGCCAACATCTTGGGACAGTGGGGCTTTGGGGGCGCAGTCACTGTGTTGGGCGAATGCAGGGCATGCATCAGTAGGTGCGTCCCTCATTCCCCAATCAGCCTGCATGCTGGCGCCACACCATGCATACATAATGTGGCAAGCACATCTGAGAAAGGTCCTACTCAATCCAAGCAAAAGCTCGTCCCGCAGCAGAGACCTTTCTTTGCTTGCTGACATTATGCACATGGCGGCACACGGCTGCCGACACTGCCGACTTCGGGGTGCCCAATCCCGTCGGTTGACCCTACCCCTATGAATGTGCGAAGAGAGACCCTCCCTGTCGGCATAAGAAGGCCTTCCAATTGTTTAATGCCGAGGGTGCCCAATCCCCTCGGCTCTGTGCCCTCAGCCTTCTTTGTGTGCCCGGCCGGTGCCCAATCCCGTCGGCATAAATTCCCCACTCTGTTTGCCGAAGATGGTGCCCAATCCCTGTTGGCTACAGACCCCCCAAACAGTTAGGTGGCACGCTGGGAGTCCACCCAGCATGCCAAATCCGCTGCAAAAAAAAAAAAAGTCATGATGTTTTTGTATTTCTTTACCTGTAAAATAAAACGGTCCCTCATAGTCTCTGTGCCCCTCTCCCCCACCCGCACCCACCCTCTGTGCACCCTGCCTCCCACACCCCTTCACCCCATACTTACTTGAAGAGTCCAGCGCGACGATCTTCGGTGGACAGGGAACACATCTGCACTCTTCAAAGCCGATCGCGAACTGAGGAAATGTCGGTAAGCTGTATAATAGAATAAATAGGTTTTTTTTCAACTTTGATGCATATCTCAGGCATTTTTGTGAATTTTAGCCCCAAATGTTCAAAATGGGTTTTTTGGGACCCCTTCTCATGAATTCTTGCACTGTCATGGCGTTATTCGGTCCCAAAAGGTGATTTCGCAGTCACTGCGGAATCACCTTTCGGAACTGAGTAATGAAATAACAATGCCACTGTTTATGAGGGGCTCTCAAAAGCCTATGTTACTAAATTGGTGAGGAAAATCAAAAATTACTGTGTTACGTGCATAGCAACTGCACAACGCATCGCCGTAAGTTAGCGAATTCACAATATTTTCAATCCAAATTCTCTACATTAGCATTTTACCACACCTTCTTGTGAACTGTACAGCTGTCATTTTTCACATCCTGGCCGAAATGTGTTTTCGCACTTCTAGTGCAGAATAGCGCGGTCGCTGTGCGAAATCAGTGTTCAGGACACATTATAAAAATGACAGTGACACTGTTCATGAGCAGAGGTCCTAAAATGCCTGTGTTGAAAATTTGGTGTCAATACTCCATAAAATGACTGTGTTACAAGCGTGCATTGCATAGTTTGCATGCACGCTCGTACGTTCGTAAACTTACAATATTTTCACTCCAGATTTTCAACAGTGCCATTGTTCTGCACCTCCTAATGAACAGTACAGCTGTCATTTTTCACATTCTGACCAAAATCTGTTTTCACAGTTCCGGCACAGAATAGCTGTGTAAAGTCTGTGTTCGAGACACATGATGAAAATGACAGTGACACTGTTCATTAGCAGATGTTCTAAAATGCCTGTGTTGAAAATTTGGGGATGAATGTCAATAAAATGAGTGTTTTATGAGCGTGCGTCGCACAGTTTGCACGCACGCTCGTGACTTTGTGAATTTGTAATAGTTTCACTCCAGCTGTTCATCATTGGCATTTTTGCATACCTCCTTATGAACAGCACAGCTGCCTGAAATGTGTTTTCGCATGTCCGGCGCAGAATTGCATGGTTGCTGTGCAAATTCAGTTTTTGGGACAGTTTGAGGAAATGACAGTGACACTATTCATGAGCAGAGGTCCTAAAATGCCTATGTTGAAAATTTGGTGCCGAAAGTCCATACAATGACTGTGTTGCAGGCGTGCATTGGCAATTCCCACGCACTCTTGTAACTTAGTCAATCTGCAATATTTTCATGTCACTTTTTCACCTCTGGCATTTGTGCACATCTCCTTATTAACAGTCCAGCTGCCATTTTTCACAGCCTTCCAAAACCGTCTTTCCACAGCTGTGGCGCACAATGGCGTGCTCGCTGTGCAAAATCACCTTTTGGGACACATTAACAAGATCACAGCACTATGCGTCTCTAGCTCCACCACTCCCAATGCCAGCACGACAACATTCGGCATTGACAAATGCTCGTTTGACATGCAGTCCAACCAAGTACCTGTTCTCTTTCTCTTATTATATTAGACAGTACAGAATTGACGTACCAGAGAATAGCACAGTATGTTGTGGTGAAAACCTTACATTCAACAAGTGTATTCTGTTTTTACTAAAGTGAGAATCCTTTATAAGATATGATAAAAACAGTAATTAACAGCATAGAGCAACACAAATATGATCAGAATTCTATATTTCACATTAATACTCAGCAAAATCCAATGAAATGCATTATTGGCAATTCATATCTATTTTGTAAATTACAACCTCTGTAGAACATAGTCAACTTCATCAGTTTGTTCTATCATATTGTTTCTGATGTTAAATTTTGATGCAAAGCTAGGTGGATAGGTTTGCAGGTAAGGCGAATTGCCTCGTTGATAATCTACACTGCTGTTCAGCCTACCTTGGTACATGCTGCTGTGAGCAGTTTGTTGATATACTGGTAATCCAGGTTCACATCTATCTGATCTGGAAGAGAACTGAATATAGAAACACTTAACTATAATCACACGTTGAGTGTGTTACTATGTATTAGAAGTATTGATACACCAAATGAGTATAAGTAGCAACACTAGTGACTGATTTAACGTCATGAGGACGTCCATCTCTATTGACCTTTCATGGATGAAGATTCCACCCCTCCTCCCTTCCATCTACCCCCGGGATTTAAGTAGTAATGTTTGCTGTCACATAAGTAGTATGTTTCACCCCTCAATCAGATTAAAGAATTCTTGAACCCCATTGTACAATTCCTAATGAAACACAGAGGTCAGTAGTAAACTGAGCTAATTCAGATGTAGGAAGGGGGGGGGCAGTGGAGTGCCAGAGGGATCAGTTCTTGTGGCAGTACTATTTAATATCTACCTCTGTGGCACTGCGGAGGGACTGGAGGGGAAGGTATTCCTCGTTGCAGATGGCTCTAATATCTGCAATAGGTTAGACAGCCCGTGAGGGGTAGAGAAAATCAGGAGGAACCTGGCTAAACTGGAGGAATGATCAAGAGTGTGGCAGCTAAGATTAAACGCAAAGAAGTGCAAGGTCATGCAGTTGGGATGCAAGAAGCCTGGGGAGAGTTACATGATGGGGGAGAATTATTAGTGCCCACAAAACGGGAAAGAGATTTAGGGATGATCATATCTGATGACCTAAATTTGGCCAACCAATGTACCAAGGCAGTGGGGAGAGAAAGTATGATATTGTGGTGCATAGGGAGGGGCATCACCAGCAGAAGAAAAGAGGTGGTGATGCCACTGTACAGATAGCTGGTGAGACCTCATTTGGAGTACTGTGTTCAGTTTTGGAGACTGCATCTCCAAAAGGACAGATGAGGTAGAGGCTGTGCAGAGAAGGACAACGGAAAAGGTGCAGGGCCTATACCAAAGGTCATGTGACGAGAGATTGGAGGGACTCAATATGTATAAACTGGAGGAGTGGAGACAGAGATGGGGGATATGATAGAGACCTTAAAGTACCTAAACGGAATAAATAAGATACAAGAGGGCAGCATATTTTAGAAGAAAGGATGCTGTAGAACAAGAGGGCATGACATAAGATTGGAAGGGGGTAGACTATGGGGCAATGTGAGGCAGTACTTTTTCACATAAAGGGTAGTGGAGGCATGGAACAGCCTCCCAGAAGAGGGTGGTGGAGGTAAAGACAGTAGAAGAGTTCAAAACTGCTTGGGATAGGCATAGGGCAATCCTCGCGGGTTCAAAGAATAAAGTGTGGCCGGAGATAAAGGAAGCTAAGCGGCACTTCTAGTAGGTAGGAAAACAGGGCAAACTATATGGGCCTCTCTGTCCTTATCTGCCGTTAAATTCTATACTCCTGTGTTTCTATGAGGGAGGAGTCAAGGAGGAAGGGTTCAGTTACAGTCCAATAGAGGGGAAAAAGGTGAGATGGGGGGGGGTTTACAGACCACCCTACCAGGATGAGGAGAGTGACATGGAACTGAGCTTGTAAATACTGGAGTGAAAGGAGAGGTGGTAATTGTAGGGACTTCAGCTTTCCCAAGGTGGACTGGAGCGTACCATCCACAACATGTGCTAGAAGTCGGGTGATCCTGGAAGGACTGCAAAATGGGTTCCTGACTCAGGGCATCACAAAACCAACAAGAGCAGAGGTAATTCTTGATGTGGTGCTCACAAATGGGGAGCATGCACAGGAAATAGCAGTCAGGGAGCACCTGGAAGGAGCGAGGAGGTTATACGACCCTTGTTCAGGTCACTGGTGAGATCACATCTAGAGTATACGAACATACATACGAACCTACGAAGAAGCCAGTAGAAGAAGGCCATTTGGTCTATCAAGCCTGCTCATATTGTAGGGTCCACAACTTGAGCTAATGTTCCTGCTCTCCCTTCCTGCTCCTCCCATCCAGATGAGGGATACAAAGATGATAACGGCTCAGCAGGGTAAGGCATATTTATTTATTTATTTGTTTAAGAGATTTACCAGGAAAGGCATACTGAGCAGAGTACCGCTCGATTCCAGATGCGCCCTGGGGTAGGGAGTTACAGGCGTAGTACAATAAATACATAAGCACAATAGAACATACATAATTTGTAGACATCCAGCAAGGCCCAATGGGATGGGTGAAGTAGCTGAGATGCATGTAGAGTTATACAAAGTGAGGAGTAGTTACAGGCAGTATTTACAGGCAGTGAATACAGTAGCAGTATTTACAGGCAGTGATGCAGTAGCAATAACAGCAATTTCATAGTGAGATTAGATTTACCTACTAGATGGGTAGGTGAGAATATCAAACAGTAACAGAGGAGGGTCAAACAAAGATGACGTATGGTACTGATTTAGAAATGGAGCCCAGGATAGCTGATAAGAATTGAGCAGGGAGTTCAGCGATGGGGAAGGCATAAGCAGTTGGTGGCGAAATGCGTTTTGAGGAGGGCATTTCGATGTGGAGTACTTGTGGTGTGTCTGATGTCGGCTGCTAGGGAGTTCCATAATTTGGCGAGTCTGAAACTGAAAGCAACCTGACCTGATTGGGTGGATCTGTGGGGGATGTGAAGAAGTCTGGAGTCAGAGTTCCTGAGATCTTAGGTAGGTGGGGGGGACAGAGGTTAGGGATGTCGATAGGTAGGAGGGCAGCGTATGTGACCAGAATTTAGCAGTGATTCTAGTGCAGTGCAACAATCGTCGATTTTGGAGTGATGGGAGGTCAAGGGATTTGTAGAGGTCGCAGTGGTGGGTGTTTGGCGGACAATCCAAAGCGAACCGGCAGAAGGAGTTATAAATAGGGTCGAGCCTGGCTAAGGATGTTTGGGGGGCAGCACCGTAAATGACATCGCCGTGAGTCAAAATTGGAAGGATCATTTTTGTAACATTTCTTGCCTGGTTTGTGTAGGGATGCAGAACTTGTTCCGATAGAGAGCTCCCAGCATGGGATGTAATTTTTTTTGCAGAGCCTCTACATGTGTTGAGAAATCAAGGTGCTGATCCAGCCAGACACCAAGATAACGATATGAGGAGCTGACCTCAAGTGGGGTCCTATCCAAGGTAAAGAAGGTGGGCGCATCCTTTAGCTGAGTTAGCTTGGCTCGGGAGCCAAAGGTGAGGGAGACAGTTTTTTTTGAGTTTAGGAATAGTTGGTTCTTAATGAACCAGTGTTGGATGGAGTCGAAGTCCTTCTGAAGGTGAGATACTACAGTGGTTCCAGATGGGCCAGAGGCAAATATCACCGTATCATCTGCATACATATGGATACCAGATTGTGTGCAGACAGCAGGCAGATCGTTGAGGAAAATTGAGAACAGCAGCAGGCTAAGTACAGACCCTTGAGGTACGCCACTGGTGACAGGGAGGGGGGAGGATGGAGCCATACCGATGCGGACTGCATATGAGGTGTGGTTAAGGGTGCTGAACATGTAGTCCCTGGAGGACAGGAGAGAGAGGGGGGGACATAATTGAGACCTTCAAGTACTTAAAAGGGATAAATAAGGTGGATAAGGAGGGTCTCTTTAAGCTGAGTGGCAACCATAACATGAGGGAGCACAGTATTAAGCTGGAGGGCAGGAGGTTTAGGAGGGAGGTCAGGAAGCACTTCTTCACAGAGAGGGTGGTGGACACTTGGAATGTGCTGCCTGAAGAGGTGATCTTGTTGAAGACAGTGGACAGCTTCAAGAGAGGCTGGGATAGGCATGGGGGAAGGTAAGGATCATGGGTAGTGAGGATGGGAATGGTGGGGAGGGGGTCAGGGACAGTACCTCAAGCTGCCGATCCTGCAATATGAGCAGACTTGATAGACCAAATGGCCTTTTTTTGCTGGCTTCTTTGTATGTACTTGTGAGCTGTGGCTATCAAGCCTCTGTGAATCTAGTACAAGCATCACTTGCTGTCAGATGTTAAACCCTGGCCAATGATGTGTAAAGTATGCAAACTTGTTTAGGTGTGGTATTGGCAGGCAATTGATTCATGAGAGTATGCATCCCCTTAAAAAAATGTTTTCATCATCTCATTTGTTACACAAATAGATGCCTTTCTAAATTCACCTATCATTTTTGTGTTCATCTGTTCTTCCCACTCCTGTTGTAAACAGTGTAGTCTATTCAGTGATTTGACAAAATATCTCTGCTCTCTTGATCAGTGGTTAAGTAGTTCATCCATTTTCACTTTATTTGGCTTATATGTAGCTGGATCTAGTCCAAGGAAGAAAAAAAAAATTAAGTTATCAAAGTAAAAATTATTATGAAAGCATAAATTAAGCTCTATATGACAGAACAGTGATATAATGTAGTTGACAGAGCCAGCATTTACATACGAACATTCGAAGAAGCCAGCAGAAGAAGACCATTTGGTCTATCAAGTATGCTTGTATTGCAAGGTCCACAGCTTGAGCTAATGTCCCTGCCCTCCCTCCCCACTACTCCCATCCTCCCTACCCGTGATCCTTACCTTCCCCCTATGCCTATCCCAGCCTGTCTTAAAGCTGCCAACTGTCTTCAATGAGATTGCCTCTTCTGGCAGTGCATTCCAAGTGTCCACCACCCTCTCTGTAAAGAAGTGCTTCCTGATCTCCCCTAAACCTCCCACCCTCCAGCTTAAGACTGTGCCCCTCGTGTTATGGTTGCCACTCAACTTAAAGAGACTCTCCTTATCAACCTTATTTATCTCCTGCAAATACCTGAAAGTCCCAATCATGTCCCCCCTCTCTCTCTTTCCTGTCTTCCAGGGAGTACATGTTCAGTGCCCTCAGCCTCTCCTCATATGCCTTACCCTGCTGACCGCCTATCATCTTTGTAGCCCTCCTCTGGACCTTCTCCAGCAGGTTAATGTCCTTTTTGAGGTGTGGGCACCAGTACTGAACTCCATACTCTAGATGTGGCCTTACCAGTGACCTGTACAAGGGCAGTATAACCTCCTCTTTTCTACTACTGATCCCCCTAGATATGTATCCCAGCATCTTGTTTACCTTTGCTGCTGTTGTCTTGCACTACGTGGAATGCTTCAGGTCAATAGTAATAATCACTCCCGGGTCCTTCTCCTTCTCTGATGCACATACTCTAATTCCACCCAGGTAGTACACTATCCTGGGATTCTTGGCTCCAATATGCATAACATACCCCTCACCCCTCTCCTCCATGGGCCCTGTCTCCTCTGCCAGTACCTGCTGGTACCAACCAGTCATGTCTGAAATGTTTTTTAATTACTCATTATGTTCAAGCAACTATGTAAAACTATGTTACTGTATGATTGTATTCTGTACGTATGTTGACTGTATGTCCTCTCTGTGACGAGGTACCTTTGTAAACGAGCCTCTGGCTCAAAGGTTGTAAATCCGATTTATACAATAAATAAAAAAATTCTTGGCATTGAAGCCAAGCTGCCAGATCCTGGACCACCTCCCCAGCTTTTCCAGATCTTTCTGTAGGTCCTGTATCCCTTCAGCTGTGTCCACTCTCCCACAGAGCTTGGTGTCATCCGTGAATAGACACATTTTGCCTTTAATGCCATTCCCAGTGTCATTGATGAAGACATTGAACAACACCGGCCCCAGCACCGAGCCATGTGGGACCCCACTGGTACTGCTCTGGTGTCAGATAACTCTTCTCCTACAACCTCCCTCTTAGTTCTGTCCCTCAGCCAGTTTTCCACCCATCTAGCCACCTTTTCCCCAACCCCAAGATCCACCAACTTCCCGCTCAACCTTTTGTGGGGCACAGAGTCAAAGCCCTTGCTGAAATCAAGATAGAGGATATCTATCGCTTGGCCTGTGTCTACTGTCTTAGTGACACAGTCAAAGAAATCAATCAGATTTGTTTGACACACTCTCCCCCCCACCCCATGAACCCATACTGCCTCTCATCCTGGAGACCATGCTCCTCTAGATATTCCATCAACCTTTCCTTTAGTATGGTCTCCATGAGCTTGCCCACAGTGGAGGTCAGACTTACAGGTCTGTAATTCCCTCTGTCATCCTTGGGACCACTTTTGAGGAGGGGCACTACATGTCCTGTTCTCCAGTCCTGCAGTACCACACCTGACTCTAATGAACTATTAAATAGGTTTGCCAGTGACCCTGACAGCTCCTCAGCCAGCTCCTTTAGTACCCTTGGATGTACTCTGGCCAGGCCTGGTGATTTGTCCACCTTCAGTGCCAATAGCCCCTCCCTCACTCTATCCTCCTCTATCACTACATATGTGTTCCCCTTCCCCCCACTCCTCTTTTTCCCTCCTGAAGGCACTGGTCTGCCCAATTAGTGGTGCTAGTTGAAGATCTTTATATAGTAATTGCGCAGTAAGGCTTGGCAGGGTGTTGATGATACTACATTTCCCCCACATATAGCATTTGTAGCTAGGAATGAGGCAAAGCCGAGTGTCTTCACCTCACGGACCCGGGGGGGGGGACCTAGTACCACCAATGCCCCCGGGAGAATCTTATTGCTTAAAAATATATAATTATTATATGGGTCATTGGGAAATTGTTAATAAAACTAACACTCTATAATTTTTCAAAGACACCCCCCCAAAAAAAAAGTGGTGTAAAAAATAGTTGACTCATAATATGCAATTTATCTTCAAATGTGATGTGACAGGAACATTACTCACAAGTGGCATTGACACGAGTGAGTTATGAAAGTCCAGCCTGATCACAAATGATAAATTGCATATTTTCATTCAGCTCATTTTATATTTGATCTATACAACAGTAATATTAAAGTTATAGATTTTAGATCAGTAGTTCATGTTCAGATGTTGTTGATTTCTTTAACTGAATCAGAAACATAGAAATTGTCAGCAGATAAGGACCACTAGGCCCATCTAGTCTGCCTGTAAGCCCTATATTTGTTTGAGGCCTCTGACCCTAACTGGTCTGTGTTTTTTCATCACTCCTTCCCACCTCAAGGTTCCCTTGTGCCTGTCCCAGGCATATTTAAACTCTCCATTGTGCTGGCTCCCACCACCTCTTGTGTTAGGCTATTCCATGTGTTCACCAGCCTCTGTGAAGAAAAACTTTCTCACATTTCCTCTTAACCTGTCCCCTCCAATTTCACATCATGCCCCCTTGTTCTTGTACTCCTTCTGTATTGGAAGCTGTCTCCCCCGTACCTTGTTAATGCCATTGAGGTATGTGACTGTTTCTATCATGTCCCCCGATCCCTCCTTTCCTCCAGTGAGTACATATTGAGGTCCTTTAATCGTAGGGTTACCACCTTTTAAGAAGCCCAAAGTGGGACATTTCTTACTGAAACATGATTTTTCACAAACAATATGTAACCATGACCAATGTAACAGACTTGCTTTCACTAAATAATCAGAATTAAGACTTTAAGTGTTGTCGCTTTTCAGTTGTTTCTAGTGTTCTTATCATTTTAATATTTTTTTTCAACTTTTAGAAGAAAGTCAGAAAATAGTTTTTCTACTATAATGTCAGGGCAAGTAGTATTTTTCGTGTCTTTTTGCAGGCTACAGCTGCCCAAATCAGGAATGCCCTGCGAAAATTGGGACAGGTGGAAACCCTATTTAATCTGTCCTCATATGTTTTGTGGTGCAAGCCCTGTACCATCTTGATTGCCCTTCTCTGAACTGCTTCCACCCTGTCAATGTCTTTGAGAAAGTGTGGCCTCCAGAACTGCACACATTACTCTAGGTGAAGCCTCACTAGTGTTTTGTACAATGGCATTACCACCTCTCGCCTTCTGCTAGTGATACCTCTGCCTATGCATCCCAGAATGCCACTGGCCCTCCCTGCAGCCTTTGTGTTTTGCTTTGACACCTTTAGGTCATCTGAACCGATAACACCCAGGTCCCTTTCTTCCTTGGTGATTGTCAGCACCTCTCCCCCATCCAGTATGTTTCCCCAAGGTTCCCTCTTCTCAGGTGCATTATTTTGCACTTCTTTGCATTGAACCCCAGCTGCCACACCTCAGACCATTTTTCAAGCTTCCTCAGGTTCTTCCTCATTTTCTCTAACCCTTCTGGAGTAGTATCCACCCTGTTGCAGATCGTAGTGTCATCCACAAATAGGCAGATGTTTCCCTCCAGCCCTTCTGTAATGCCACTAATGAAGACATTTAACAGGACTGGACCAAAGACTGATCACTGAGGTACCCCACTTGTAACCACCCTCTCCCTGGATTGGATCCCATTTACCACATCCCTCTGTCTCCTGTTTGCTAGACAGCTTCTAACCCAGTCTACCACCCTGTGCCCCATGCCCAGACTACCCATCTTGTTAAGTAGCCTTTTATGTGGGATGGTGTCAAAGGCTTTGCTGAAATCGAGGTAGATGATGTCCACCCCCCCACCCTCGATTTACTTTCTTCATCACCCAATCAAAAAAATCTATAAAATGTATTTGATACGACATTTCTGCTGTGAATCCATGCTGTCGTGGATCCTGGGCACTGTTGGCTTCCAGGTGTACCACAATTCTTTCTTTCAGCAGTGCCTCCATAATCTTCCCCAACTCTGAGGTGAGGCTGACTGGCCTGTAGTTCCCTGTCTCCTCTCTACTTCCACTTTTGTGTAAAGCAACTACATGTGCTCTCTTCCAGTCCTCTGGAACCATTCCTGTGTTGTGTGACTCTGTGAACAAGGCTGCCAGAGGCGTCGCTAGTTCTCTTCGCAGCTCCCTTAATATCCTTGGGTGTATGCCATCTGGCCCCATAGCCTTGTCCACCTTCAGCTTTGAGAGCTCCTCCAGGACTCTCCCTACTGTGAATGAACTGATGTCCACCTCGCACTTCCCTTTTTATCTGTTGCCCAGCTGTGATCCCTGACCCTCCCATTCTTTAATGAATACTGAACAGAAGTATTTATTCAGTATTTCTGCCTTCTCCAGGTCTCCCTCCTTACGTTCGCCTTTATCCCCTTTGAGCCGTACTATCCCTTCCCTGGTTTCACCTTTGTGTAACTAGAATGTGTCTCTGTTCCCACGCTACATCACACTATGTGGTGGTCACTGGATCCCAGCTGACCTTCCACCTGGATGTCTGTGACTCTGTCCCCACTGGTTCGTACAATGTCCAGAATCACTGTTTCCCTGGTAGAAACACTAGTTATCTGAGACCTGCCCCCTGTAATGAATCCAGGATGTCCCGAATCCTGGATGACTCAGCTGTTGGGATCGTCCAGTCCACGTCTGGGATATTGAAGTCACCTAGTTGTACTACCTCACTCTTTGATGTAATCTCATGAATCTGGTCCACTAGACCCCTATACCCTTCCTCCCCCCTGCACAGGAGGTCTGTAAATCACCCTGTGTGGATTGCTGTGTCATTGCCTGGCTCAAGGGGGATCCACAGTGCCTTGGCCATGCCCTGTCTACTTTGCACTTTTGTTGCCTTAATACCTTCCCTGATGTACAGGGCCAACCCCCCCCCCTTCCTTTTTTTACTCCCCGATCCCTCCTGAACAGAACATAGCCTGGTACATTAATGTCCCACCCATGATTTGTGGTGTACCAGGTCTCCGTTATTGCTTTGGATTTGTGTACCATTGCTATCAGTCTGCCACTCAATTTGTAGAGAGGACTGGTCAGGGGTCACCACCATAGCATTCAGTTAGGCATCTTTTCCTTCTTGGACAGTGACTAATCTGGATGGGACAGCAATGCTGACCACTTTGGTGGGATGGGGTGGTGGCACATGACCTGGAGGGGAAGTATATATCATCCAGAGGGTGCAAGGCATGGAGAAGCCTCTTTAGACCTGAATTGGTGTTTGGATTCATCTCCTTGTGGGAGTCTATGAAAACATCACCTGGAAGCACACCTGCCAGTGTGCCTGGAATTAGGATTATCAGGAGCCATATCGGTGGTATCATCTTGGGTTCCTATAACTGAAAATAAAATGAAACAGAAAAGTTAGTAATCAAATTCCTCCCCCCCCCAATTGGTGGGAAGGAGCTCTTAATTATCTTTGTAGAGCTTTAGCTGACTGGCATGAAGCCACTTGTCTATGGGTTTCTTGCGGTCTGTGATCCTTATTTGATACACAGCTGAGCTGAGTTTGTTGATGATGTCATAGGGCCATTCCCATTTGTTTGCAAATGGGTGGCTGGGGTGGTGAATTTCAGTGCCATGACTTGGTCTCCTACTTGCCATTTAACGTATTTGACAGTCTTATCAAAGTACATATTGGATTGTTGTTGGGCTTGGCCCATGTGGCGGGCTGCAAACAGATGAGTCTGTATCAGATTTCCCTCAGTTGCGCAGCATAGATGTTGGCCAACACTCTATCTGTGTTAGGGACGTTGAGGTCAATCAACAGGTGCTCAGGTAATCTCATTTTTCTACTGGTCGTTACAGTACTTCCAATGGAGTACACTGCATTGCAGAGGCTGAGGTCACTGTGTAAGGGCAACAAGGTGTCCCAGTTCTGGGGGATTTTCAGTTACAAATTTAGACAGCATTAATGTAATCTGTCAATTGGCTTTTTCTACCTGGCTTGAAGATTTGGGCTGGTATGGAATGTGAAATGTTTGACTAACACCAAGCAGTTTTAAAGACTATTGCATTAACTCGCTTCTGACACTGGTTTCCATTGTCAGAGTCTACCTTGAGCAGTAGGCCCCACCTGGTAAATACTTGTTCTACCAAAATCTTTGCTGTAGCTTTTGATGTGCATGCTCAACATGGAAAGGCTTCTACCCATTTCAAGAAAAGGTCTGTAATCACAAGTGCATACTTGTTGTTTCTGCTGGCATTGGGTAGCGGTCCAATGAAGTCAATCTAAATTGCATGCCAGATTGCCTCTGGGGTAAGAAATTTGTATTTTTCTTGCCAGAAATTGGGTTATTTTGTGCACAAACTAGACAGTTGTCCATGTAATGTTGGACATCCACTGCCATCCTGCAGTTTTCAGTCTCTGCAGGGTCTTGTTCACCCCTTGGTGTCCACCTGTAGCGGTTTCATGGACCTGATGTATAAATTCTGATCTTAGTGATTTAGGAACCACCCATGATTTTTGATCTTGCTCACCAGACTGGTGCCATACCAGTTTCTGGTCTTCTGAGAGATGGAGACTATTTGCATGTCTCTTGAACGGATTGTTCATTGACATCTCTTTCTCCTTGTCTTTTGACAAGTAGTTGAATACTTCCTTGATTTGTGGGTCTGCTCTTTGTACAGCGTTCAAGTCCAAAGGGACTATCTGATTCTTGTTGTTCAAAGCCACTACTGTTGCTGCTGATGTGGATTAGACATGATCCATAGCTCCTCCCCCCCAAGCACTACCCTTTGTGAGGGTGTCTGTTTGATGATTTGAGTCATGAAAGGGTTCCGTATTGGAACGGGCCATGACCTGATGTATGTACAGCTTGTACTTGAATTTTTGCACTAGGCCTTCAATGTATACAGAGAGGTTGTTGTACTTGATTGGAATATCATCAGAAGAGGAAAATGAATTCATCTTCCAAAAAGGAAGAAATTGTGTTAGAGAAGTACACACCCAAGAGGAATTTGAGAAGATGATGGTATCTGCCTTGCCCTCTCAGACTGTTTCCAAAGTGCAGGCCACTGCGGCCAGTTCTGCATATTGGGATGATCTGATGTTACATCTCTTAGATGCCTGTGTAGCATCTCCATTGGGGCACTGTACTGGCACAACTAATCCTGCTATTTTTTTCTCCTCATGATATGAAGATGGACCATCAGTGAATATGCGGCACAATGTAAGATCTTTTAGGACAGCATCTGTGGCTGGTAAGAATGGACCTGGTTCTGGCAAGATAGGTGGCTGTAAGCCACACTGATGTGGTTCTCCTGAGTACATCAGACCATGGGCTAAAATGGAAGGTAGCTTTGCAGGGTGCACTTTGATATCTCAATCCTGTAGGAGGAGAGACCAGTGGGTGAGCCTGGTGTTGGACATGCTGCTATCCTTGACTCTGTCTGAACGCAAAATGTTAATGGGTATGTGGTTGGTGTGGAGTTCAATGGGAGTGAATCCTATGATGTATAGGAAATGTTTGATTGCCCAGTAGGTAGCCAGAAGGCTTCTTTCACAAAGAAAGTGAGTGTCAGTGGCTCAGTAGGTAGCACACTCGCCTCTGAGGCCGGGAGATCAGAGGGCTGTGGGTTCAGTTCCCACATCTGGCACTTGGGTTAATATCCCAGTACTGACACTGTAGTGCAGCATGAGAGGGGTGCTGCACTTCTGAGGTGCCGTCTTTCAGATGAGACATTAAACCGAGGTCCCATCTGCCTGTATTGGTGGTAGTTCAGGTGGATGTTAAAGACCCCATGGCACTTATTGAAAAGAGTAGGGGACTTCCCCAGTGTCCTGGCCAAATTTCCCTCATTCACTAAAAATACCACCAACAGCTTAATCTGGTTCAAGGTCAGTTGGCATTCATCTGTATCCCCCTCCCCCGGGTCATGCCTGAAAATAGGCAGGATTTGTCTAGTGCACTTATCCGGTCAACAAAAGCTAAATAAATAAAAATAAAATAAATAAATAAAAAGAGAGTACTTCAGTTCAACTGGGGTGAACATGTATAATGCATATGAAATGGGTTGGAGTGTATTGACATACCTACCTCAAAAGTAGCTGTTTCCAAATGAAATGGGAGTTCAGGATTTGGGTTGACTAATACTGAAGCAGAGGCCAGTGACTTCTTCGGTGTAGCGACTTCTGCTTTTTATTCAGGTCTCGATGTCCGGGGGCATCTTTCATTAACAGGCCATACAGAGGGGTGGTCTTTGTACAAAATTGCAGATGAAGTCCCTGGAGTAATTAACCATACCCAGGAAACATCTCAGTGTAGCCACACTCATTGTGAGTGGAAACTCTTGGAGGCCTTGAACCTTGTTCAAGGCTGGGCTTCTTCTTCCTCAGTGATTTGGAGACCCAGGAAGGATACCTCCTTTTGGCGCAATTGTACCTTCGCAGGGTTGCGCTTAAGTCCTGTCCTCTATAAGAGGGTTAAGAGTTCATCAGGGTGCTCGAGGTGCTTCTCCACAGTGATGGTAGCCAGAAGCAAATCATCCATGTACTGCAAGAGGCATTCAGGTGTTGAGAAGTTTCGATTTGTAACCTTCATGTGGATGTGAAAGAGGGATGGGCTATTGTGGAATCCCTGAGGAACGCAGTTCCATGTGTATTGTCATCCTTCAAATGTGAAGGCAAACTTGTACTGGCTCTCAAGGGCCAGTGGGAGTGACCAAAAACCATTGGAGATATCCAGGGTGCTGAACCATTTGTGGTCAGGTTTCAGCATTTTTAGCACATCTAGGGCAGAGACCATGGTTGGTGCACTACTGGGTGCAACTTAGTTAAGCCATCTGTAATCAATGGTGAGCCTCCAGGTGGTGTTAAACTTTTTCACTGGCCAAATGGGTGAATTGATTGTTGCTACACATGACCTGATGACTCCTTGTTTCAGGAGTGATTCAATTGTTGCCCTCAATGAGGGTAGTGCCTCTGCAGGAAATGGGTATTGTTTCTGTCAGGTTGGATCCCCACCTGCAACTTGAATGAGAGTATCCATCCTTCCGCAGTCATGTTTGTTTTTGGCAAAGGCTCCTAGATGCTTTTGCAAGATGGGTTCCAGCTGTGGGAAAGGCTTGTGGTTTTGGAGCATTACAATGATGTCATACACCTAGTCATTGGCTGCTACTGCAGCTACCACATGCGAATCAGAAATGAGAAGCACATGGTATTGTCCTTGGAACTGTAGCAATAGTCTGTTGGCTAAGTCTATATCACTTTCATGTTGTGAAAGGAAATCAATTCCCAAGATTCTTGGGTGGTGACTAAACACCATGAGATTGAACCAGTGGGCCACATTTAGGTTGCCAAGTACAAATTATACCAGCTTGGACCAATAGGTAGTTATTACGGTCCCATTAATGGTCTGAGCAGAGGTTGTCCTTCCGGTTGACCACTGAGAATATTGAGTGCCTCTTCCTGATGTAGGACAGACACTGCTGTGCCCATATCCAACAGTAGTTCCAGTTGGCAGCCCCCAACCATGGCCTTGGTTCAAGGACATCTGTTATCAGTCACAAGGTTAGTGTTGATCAGAACTGGGGCCTGGTACCATCAATCTGAGTCACATTCTTTCTTGGCTGGATAGTCATAGCACTCTCTGGCCGGGTCAGCCTCAGCTGCTCAGAACATTTGGACTGCCTCGGCATAGGGTGATGAGTTAACAGTAGTGACATGTGATGGTGCTTCCTCCAGTGCAGTGACTGGAGTGGTTGCAGCCACAACTGAAGCTGTGGCCTTCTTGGGTATGGCTTCCACTACTGACTGGACCTTTGCCTTTAGTTCTTTCAGTCAGTTGTTTTCTTTGGCCAGTTCTTTGTACAAGGGTCCAGGACTCTGGCCTTTGTACCCGGTATCCCCCTTCCCTTGTTAGTACTGCTGATTCAGCCTGGGCTGATATTGTTCTGCACCCCCCTTGTAGGATGAGGCTTTGTTCAGTTGTAAATCCTTGACCTTTCTTCCACTACATACTATGTTGATGGCTCACTGGTGTTTTGCACCGTGGCCACCTTTGATTCCAATTCTGCAAGCAGGACACATATGTAGAGCTGGAAAACCCGTTCTTTTTTTTCAAGAATTGTGTGGAATTTATCCCTTTTGGGGAAAACTGCTGGTTCAACTTTTTCTCGAAGAGCTGGCTCCATGTTTTTAGGAATAGGGCTTTGTACTCAATGGAATCGCAGTTGCTATCTTCTTGAGTCAGACTCTTCCCTGAGTGGTAGGCGAGCCACAAGCTGTTGTTATACTGGCCTGGGCTCTCCTTGGCATACTGCTTGATCAAATGGGCTAGCATTGTGAAGACAAGGTTAGGTTTGTGAGGAGCCATCAGATTGGATTCTATCATCAAATTCCATACCTTCCATGATGCAAGAGCTCTCGGTAGTTTTGCCCAAAGTGTAGGTTCAATGGTTTGTCTTAAAACCTGTACTCGATTCTCCTTGGAGGGACTAAGCATTTCACAGTGACTTCTGACTTTTTTCCAGAGACAGCTCAAATTGTCACTCTGAGTCATGCGACCTACTTTGTCCAGAACGTTTTGGATGGCTAGCATAGATTGCAGCATATTGGTAATGACTGGGCTTTGTCGCTCAGCCTTCGTCAAACCTTTGACAACTGCTTCTGCTGTGGCAGTGGCCATGCCCTTGAGGAGTGATTGTTTCTCCACCTCTTTTTTCAACATTTCTGCCATTGTTTTTTGGATTACTTCTGATTGCGCTTCAGAAATATTGACTTTGGCAATTCCCATTTCAATCATCTGATCGACTTCCTGCCAGTACTCTTTCTTTAGAATGGCTATCAGTGGTGGGTGCTCCTGTCCTCCTCTGGCATCCCTTGAATCACCATCTTGAATGACAATGTCATCACCTTCGTCATTCCCTGATGATGCAAAATCAATTGGCGGAGGATAGGATCCACCCACAGCCTTCACATGAGCAGCAAAAAATTTCTCGTTGCTAGCATAGTTTCACTATCTTGGTTCTACACAAATACATGATTGTCATTCCTTTGTGCTGCCCCTTGCTAACATGATTTTGTAACACTCTATACATGGCACTTAGTTCACAATTCTCCCTATTTTCTTTGTCTGACTCTTCCTGAATCCTTTACATCTCCTCATACAATTCTCCATTCTCATCCTGCAGCATATCATCCTCACCCATCAGTAAATCACTCATCTGTAACACTTGCTTTCTATCCTGCTGCAACTTTTTACATTTGTCCTTCAACTTGTCCAACTCCCTCCCAGTATCTTGCACAGCACAATGCAGTTCACTTTGAGCCTGATTACAAAACGTTTGGAGTTCTTGTTCCAACTGCTGCCATTGCTCGCTCATTTCACTAGACAGGGAGCCCAACTCCTTTTTCAGAGTTAAAACCTCTGATTCTACTGTTTTATCCCTCAGCTCTGCTGCTTGTAGAGCACAAACAGTGCAGTAACCATTAACCCTTTTTGGTCATGCTTCTTAGCTGTAATGTTGGACTTCAAATACAGTGTGCACACAAGCTATATCAGGTTGCACTGTGATTTTGCTTACAGCATGAAATTATTACAGCCTCCATGGAAGGCAAGAAAGTTTGACATCTAGTCTCAGTTATAAGCAGATGGCCATATCTTTGAGATCTCCTTTTGTCTACACTAAATGCAAGCACAAAGCGTACCGATCTGCTTTGAACTCAACAAATAGGCAGCTCTGTTTTGGGGCATCCAAAGCCCCCTAAGCCAATGCTGCTAGTGGATGGGGGAATAGTATCCTGGTCCATTGTAGCAGCTGTAGGGCCTGGGCGATTGTTCAGATTAAGTTGAATAAGTGGGCATAGGTTCCAACACCTGCATCTACCTGTTCATCTGAACACCTGTGATTGTTCTGGTTCGGTTCTGTCCAGTTTGGTCCTACCATGGTCACCAGAATGGTAGGAGAGCCAGTCCTAGCAGTAATTCTGACCAAATGGCAAAACATAACTTAGAGACAGGTGTTGCAAAACAAGTAATAAATCTTTTATTACTGCCTCAATAACAGATAATACAGCTTACCATAGCTGGGAGCCCGGAAGACCTATCTACCCTGGGTGATTCATTAAGAACCCAGATAGCATTTTCTTATATAGAAGAGATAAACTAGTCCATTATCATAGTAATAGCTCATCTTGTGAGAAAGTAAAACATTTCTTATTGGCTAGCTTTGTTGGCAGCTCCGGCTATGTACAGTTAATCTTAGATATACATTTCCTTGCTTACTACAGTGATTCATGAATACAATTGAATTGTTCTTGTACACATTGGCTAATACATACATATTCACCAACACCAGTAGGTGGTGCAGTAGACTGTGATTATAATACTGTGGAAATCTTATAGTAGCAAGGAGTAATACATACTAGATTCTTTCTACTATGCTGTAATAATGGTGCACATGAGGGACTAAAGGACTTGCAGGTCTACAGGATGCATTGGGAGAGGCATCATCAATAGAAAATGGGGTGGTGATGATGCCACTGTATGGACAATTGTTCAGGCTTCATCTGGAGTACTGTTTTACTTCTGTAGCTCACTTTTCTAAAAGGACATAGACAGAGTGAAGACAGTCCAGTGAATGGTATCAAGAATGGTGCAAGGACTGCAGCAGAACCCATATGAAGAAAGGCTGAAAGAGTTCAATTTGTATACCCTGGAGGAACGGAGTTAGTGGGGGGATATGATAGAGAAATTGAATACCTCAAGGTGATAAACAGAGTTCAAGAGGGAAGCATCCTTCAGAAACAGAGATGTGCAAGAACAAGGGGGCACAATGTGAGCTTGGAGTGGGAAAGATTCAGTGGTACCGCACAGAAGTATTATACAGAAAGGGTGGTGAATTCATGGTACAATCTCCCTGCAGAGGTTGCAGGGGCAAAGGTGAATTCAGGAATGCATGGGATATGCAGAAGGCAACCATAGTTGTAGGAAAGAGAAAGTAAACCACATCTTCACAAATGTGGGGATAGGAATGTGAATGTAAATACTGTATAGACTATTCAGCAACACCTCAAAGAGGGAGGAATAATTATTGAATCACTACTAAAAGAAATGATTGTGGAATACCTTGAATCAAACAAAGCACCAGATCGGAAACAACATGGGTTCACATCATGAAAGTCATGTCAAACAAATCTGTTTCATTTCTTTGACTAGGTAATGTGACAGAGTTGAAGAGGACCCTGTCCCAGTTGTTATGGAGAGTTTGAATGCAGGGATCTGTTCTGTTCTTTCCATTCCTGTCTCTTGTCTGTCTGGTTGCACAACCAAATTTTCTTGTGAGACCTAGGATTTGATCACCCTGACAGTCTCGCAGTTCTCTGCCTCTCACTATCTTTCTACCCTCACTTGCTGTTTCTGTGTTTTCCTCCCTTGCATATCTGCTGGTATAAAAATATATGCAAATCATTATGTGGAAATGTAACTGATATTGGGACCCCTTTGTTTAAAAATTATATAGTGCTACTGTTGAAATGTATATAATTATAGTTTGAGATGATTGCAAAAAGCTATTAGAAACTGAAGGGGTTAACTTGAGGGCAGCTTTAAACCCTTTTTTCAGAAGCTGTGGAGAAGGGGCCTCAGTTCTGGGACATTGTGTTTTTACTGCACCTGCCTGACACTTACAAGAACACTGGAACTTTACTAGAACATTTTAGAAAAAAACAGGATGCTTGTTAAGGAAGGGGGTTGCAAGGAATTATAAAACAGAGCTGTAGTTTCTTGCAAGAGACACACCGAGATTGAAGGAAAACTCAGATGGATCTTCTCTGTTTATTTTGCCTTTGTAAATAGTTATACTGAAGAAGTATTTTTTATGTTACTGCTAATATTAATAAGCACTTTTTGTGAACTCTACGACTGTTTCTGGCTTTTTCCTATGCTTCCTGACATGTGCCTCAATGACAGATGGTGTGAGAAATGGGATGTATGCTGTGCATACTCTAACCCAGCAGTTTTGTGCATGGGTACTGGACCTAGTGCCAGGGAAGCATAGAGAAAGGTATGGATTTTGCAGCAGCAAGCCCAAGAGTGGTTACCAGGAGAATGGCAGCCAAACTAGCAGAGACAGAAGTCCAAGCTGAGATTGTACAGCCAGCACAAGTCATGGAAAAAGAACAGGCAGTGACAGAATCTGAAAACCTGACTGCCTTTTTCAAATGTTGGGCTATACAACAAAAAGAGACAGAGAAGCAGAGAGAAAAGGAGATTCAACATTTAGAAGCACAGAAGAGAGAAGAGATGCAGTAATGGGAGCAGCAGAGGAGAGAAGAGATGCAGCGATGGATGGATGCCTTGCAAGCTATCTAAGGCAGAGGATCTGTCACAGATCCAGATGAGCAACAAAACACAAGTAACTTAAAAGCCATTAAACTTACAAAGTTGTGTCCCTCGAATGATATTGAGGCATATCTGACAACTTCTGAAAGAGTTGCTACAACCTGCCAATGGCCAGAGCAGGAAAGGACAATCAGGCAGGTACCCTACCTGACAGGAAAGCCCAACTTGCCTACAGCAGTATGGCACTGCACAGTCAGAAAACTATGACCCATGTGAAACGTGAAATCCTGAAAAGGTATGACATCTCAGGAGAGACCTACAGGCAGAGATTTCAATCTCTGAAGTACAACTCAGTCACCAATCCTCGAGAAGCCTTCACCTGACTCAGAGAACTCTTGATAAAATGGCTCTAAACAGAGGGCAAAACAGTCCCACAAATCATTGACACATTTGCAGTGGAGTAATTCATCAACATCCTGCCAACAGACGTGCAGCTTTGGGTAAAGGAACACCTACCAGAAAGTGGGGAAAAGGCTGTTTCTTTGGCCGAGGACTACCAAACAGCCCGACAGACACCACTGCAGTGAGGTAACAGCCAAGCACCGGTAAGAAACTCTTTTTCCCATTTAAACACCAAGTCTGAATAGAACTCTAGTGGAGGTAACAAATCTGTGCCCAAAGACATTATTTGTTATAACTGTAATAAGCCAGGTCATATTGCAAAAAATTGTCATAAGAAGAGTGACACTGGAGCAGATTTGTCCTTAGCAAATTGGGTCAAGTAGTTAACAGATGTGAAGGTGGGGGATAAGACTGTAAAGTGACTCACTGATTAAGGAAGTAGACAGACCTTACTGCTTGTTGAGGTGCTGGGAAAACACTATGCAAAAGGACCAGGTACTGGTGTCATCTGCATCCATGGAAGCACTCAATACTATCCCACCACCCAAGTGACTCTGACCATTAAGGATATGTTACACCAAATGAAAGTGGTGGTAGCACCTAAGTTACCTGTACCCATGATTATTGGAAATGACTGTCCAGGATTTATTGAGTTAATCTCAGAGAAACTGAACCCTGCAGTTTCAGCAGCAGTGGTAACAAGAGCTCAGGCAAAGAAAATCTCAAATGGTGGGGACACTTTTCTTTTCACTGATTTTGATTTGGACTTGTTTGCACGCAGCTCAAAGATTCAGAAATCCAGAAAAGAAAGACGATGTCTGAAGAAACTGTGGCAACAAATGACTGATGGACATAAGGGGTTAACATATGAAAATGCTGAAACTAAACTCATCACTGATTGTGATTTTTTTTTTTTCATAACAAGCTAACGATGTTTCTCTCCAGGGTTATTTTAAGCAGCTGGGGGTGAAACCAAAATAGGGTGAACCAATGTTTAAAAAATGTAATGAGTTGCTGTACAGAGTTTGGGTTAAACCTCAGACACAGGAACAGATAGAACAACTGGTTATACCACAGAAGTATAGAACAGAGTTGTTACAGATAGCTCATGATAGTCCTATGGCTGATCACTCAGAGAGGGATTGCAGCCTTGCCAGATTGCTGTATAGATTTTACTGGCCTGGAATTCATGATGTTGTTGCTACCTATTATAATTCCTGTACTGAGTGTCAGAAAATAGCTCTAGTCACTAGAAAAGACAAGGTGCCCCTGGTGCCCCTACCCTTGATAGATGTGCCTTTTGAGAGAATTGCAATGGAGACAGTTGGCCTTTTATACAAAAGTAAAAAGGATAATAGATTTATCCTGGTAGTATGTGACTATGCTACTCGATATCCAGAAGCAGTTCCAATGCGTACTGTCACAGCTTCGAAAGTGGCAGCAGAGTTTGCAAAAGTTTTCAGCAGAGTGGGCATACCTAAAGAAATTATTACTGATCAGGTTAGCACTTTTGGTGCTGCATTACTTAAGGAGCTGTACAGACTACTAGGTATCACTGCCATACGAATCTCCATCTATCACCCTCAGACAGACGGTCTTGTTGATCGTTTTAACCACACCACAAAACGCATGTTAAAAAGAGAATAATGGATAGTTCAGAGTGTACTACCAGTCAGTAATACCATCAAGAGGTTCAGGTCATGTAAGAACCTTGATAGCAAAGCTCGATAGGTTCCTACGTATCCTGAACCTCAAGATGGTATTCTGACCGGTAACACTCTAAACTATCCATTATTTTTTTTAATATGCGGATCCAAGTTTTTTTGTGCTGTGCTGCGTTGCTCAGTCTTTCTCCCTCGGCTGCTCGTGCAGACAGGAAACTGCCTCACTCTGTCTCTTTCTGCTTGCTCACACACACAGACACAGGGCAGTAAAAAAAACACTTTTTAGGCTTACCTTTTTTTTTTCTTTTGTGGGGGGAGTGCAGGATCAGCCAGATAATTCCTTTTAAATATAAAAACAAACAGCAGGTGTCGTGGATACTATGCACTCTCGCTAAGCGAGAGATGACCGCCATGTTGTGTAAAGCATTTGGGCCGCCCACAGACAGAGTGCGGCCAATGAGTAGCTGCATTGTGAGAGTCAATAGTTGATTGACATTTACGGTGAACAATAGTATTATCACTCTCGAAGTGTGGTATTATCACTTCCGGAGTGACAGTGTTACCGAAAAAAATTGTATGCTTTGCGATGGTATTAATTTTACAATCCATATATTAAAAAGGTTTATAAAAGGGGAAGGGAAAGATTGGGACTGATATTTACCTTACCTACTTTTTGCTTACAAAGAAGTGCCACAGGCATCAACAGGGTTTTCACCATTTGAAATGCTGTATGGCAGGCAGCCAAGAGGACCACTGGGTGTGATAAAAGAAACTTGGGAAGATAGCCCCAATCAGAAACAATCTATAATGTTTTATATTTTTGCCTTAAGAAAAAAGCAGGCAAAATATTGCCCATGGTAATCAGAAGAGGCCCAAAACCAGCAGAAGGTACATTATGATCATGGGGTAAAAGAAAACGTTTTTGAGCCAGGTGAAAAGGTTTTGTTACTATTATCCACAACAGAAAACAAACTGTTAATGAAGTGGCAAGGGCCTTATAGAGCTACTGGCACCGTTAACTATGAGATTGAGACCCCTGACAGGAAACATACTACAAAGATATACTATGCTAACCTCCTCAAGAAATAAGTTGAAAAAATACCAAGAACTGCTTTGCTAGTTTTACCAGAAACTGATAAAGAAGATATTGATGTAGCTTATGACAGACTGGAACAAACTGTAACTGCTGATGTTATAAAGGTGAATGTTTCCTTAACCTCAGAACAAAATCACAGAAATTCGTAACTTGCTAAAGACATTTAACAGTACTTTTACCACAGTACCAGGCCGAGCAAAAGGGGTCGAGCATGTAATAGTGCCAAGGAATGCTCACCATATTAGGCAAAAGACACACAGGTTATCAGAGCGGTTAAGAACTGACTTGGTTAAGAAAATAGAAAAAATGAAAGAACTGGGTATCATAGAAGAGTCAAGGAGTGCTCGGTCATTTCCAGTGGTGACTGTAAACAAAAAAGAAGGGGATGTAAGAATCTGCCTTGATTTTAGGAAACTTAATCAAGTGTCAGAATTTGACAGTTATCCTATGCCCAGAATAGATGATTTGGTGGACAGACTGGGGAGTGCAAAGTGTATCAGTACCCTAGATCTCACCAAGGGTTACTGGCAAATCCCCATAGCTAAAGAATCCAGAGACAAAACTGCATTTGCCACTCCCATTGGATTCTATTAGTTCACTACCATGCCCTTTGGTTTACATGGTGCACCAGCTACATTCCAGCAGTACATGGATGTAATTTTATCACCTCACACTGGTTATTGTGCTTCATAAGAAAAAATCCAAAAGAATGCTCCACGAACGAAAGCGGAATGAAGCAAGCTTTGCAGCACTTCAAAAGAGGTGGCTAGCCTACAAATTAACAAATTCCAAAGGCCACAGTGCGCAATGATGCCCCACTCACCAGTTATGTAAAACAAGCATCGGATGTGGATAGAGAGACACAGTCTACACAAGTATGTCCAAATCAGTTCAAGGACTGTGATTTATTCCTTAGTTTCCAATTTACAGTATCCAAAAGGTCATACAAAACACCACATCGCATAAGTGACTATCAGCTTGGTGAATTACAGGAACTCTGCAAGTTACAAAACACAGTGACAGCAAAAACAGCTCCTCCGTGAATAAAGGTGTTCGAGTCCTCACCAAATCCACTGAAAACAAGACTCAGCACTCAACAGTTATATAATAGTGATAATTCTATACAGGACGCTAAACAGAGTTAAACATTGATACATAGTAAGCAGAATCTTCGGGACCGCTTCGCGGATAACTGCACGTCATCAGGTCCAGTTAGCACGAAACCGGTCGAGAGTTTGCCTTGCTGTGTATCCTGTAGCTGTTTTTGGCTCTGTTTGGCATCTGTTTTATTAAATTATGCTTGTTACATACGCCAACTATTGAGTGCTGAGTCTTGTTTTCAGTGAAGTTACAAAACATGCCTAGCTCCTCAATTCTTGCGAGTCTTCAGAGGGGGTAAAGCATTCAAGCAATCCAGTTCTTTTAAGGGTTTGAACTCATTAATATTTATTTATTTATTTAGTTTTTGTTGACTGGGTAAGTGCACTAGACAAATCCTGCCTATTTTCAGGCATGACCCGAGGGAGGGGGATACAGATGAATGCCAACTGACCTTGAACCAGATGAAACTGTTGCTGGTATTTTTAGTGAATGAGGGACATTTGGCCAGGACACCGGGGAAATCCCCCTACTCTGCTGGGGACAGCAGAGGGCATTTGTCTTGCGAGGATGGCAGACAGTGTGCGGAGTGTGAAGGAGCAGGACGTGCAGGCTGAGGCTCTGCAGGACGATTTGCAGGAGGTTACTGGGCAGGCTTTGCCTGCTACAATTTTATCGAATTCCGAGCTCTCTGGAGATATGCAGGTGCTTGAGCATGCAGCCGGGAGGAATTTTTCATCTACGGAGCCTTTGCAAGGAGCGTTGGCTGTGGAAC
Source organism: Neoceratodus forsteri (assembly GCA_016271365.2). Taxonomy (NCBI): domain Eukaryota; kingdom Metazoa; phylum Chordata; order Ceratodontiformes; family Ceratodontidae; genus Neoceratodus; species Neoceratodus forsteri. The sequence continues at coordinate 716,914,842 of CM057454.1, read as the reverse complement.
ACGTTGAGGATTTGGAAGCCTATGCTAATGTTTTGCTGGCAGCTGCAAGTCGTAGTGTAGCAGCCGAGAGGGTGAGTGATGAAGCGGATGACGAGTTTCCCATCATCACTACAGCTGACTCCGAGAATGCAGAAGTGTCAGTGTCCTCAGACACAGCGAGGAGCTCTAGAGATGAGCGGTCGGCGGCTGAAACGACCACGGAGTGGTCTGAAGAGTCTGCTTTGTCACAGGCAGGCTGGATTCAGCAGCCGGATGGTCGATGGGTCCCGGACCCAACTTGGCTTACGTTTTCTTCGGCGGAACCAGGGCTGTCACGGACAGGAGATCAAGGTGGCAGTAACACTGCTTTTGCAGGTCAGTCCAAATCTTTGCGGACTCATATTGACTCTGTAGAACCTGAGCTTGCCTTAGAGACTACCTCCTCAGCTGCTGGTCCACAATTTCACTCTCTCCTACAGTCACCTAGGGGTCAGGATTCAAGAAGGGTCCCATGCTTCTCGGATTTATTTAAAAATAATAAACTTGAACAAGCTCCGAGAAGAAATGCGGTCCAGCTAAGGTATAGAGGAGGATTACCGGAACACCCTGATAGGGTATATGTTGCACAAAAATTACTGATGGACTCTATGCAATTTTTGCCTGTTGACATTTATGCTTTGATTAATATTCGGGGGGAAGACACGTTTGATATAAGTTTTAAACATGTCTCAGGATTGGATAAATTTTGGTAGAAATACGAGGGTTGTAAATCCTTGCCCTTATGGTTGCCTTTTTGGGCCATACCAATCACTAAACCTTTATTCAAAACTATTAACATCATGTTTAGAAATGAGAGGGTGAATGTAGAGGACATTCTATACTGGTTGGACCATAAATGTATTGTTTTGGGCCCTCCTGAACCCATATTAGATACTGAAGGGATTGGACAGGGGCCTGGCGTTTCAAGGTTAAACTGCATATCGTAAATAATGAAGTCATGCATGTCCCACATAGTTTATTTTTGGGTAAAGACAGGGGGGTTTGTTTCAACCCTGGTCAACCTAAGGCCTGCTATCATTGTGGTAGCCACTGCCATTTAAGTAGTGTGTGTGATAAGGTTAAATGCGCACTTTGTGGGGAATTTGATCATGACAGTGAAGTTTGTAGGAATGTTTTTAAATGTAATCTCTGTGATGAAGCTGACCATGCATATCACCAATGCCCATGGGCAGGCCAGAATAGGCAGGGAGGCCCAAATAAGGAGGAATTAATAAACCAGGCCCAAGGCAGATACAAGCCCCAAACAGCCCCTCCCACGCACAAGGACTCAGACTTCACCAACTGGCCTGGACGGGACAAGGCTCAGGATATGTTTCCTGCTAAACAGCAACCAGTAGTAGATGTACCTGGACAATCAGAACCCTTTGTTCAAAAACAGGCATCTGAGAACCCTCCTCTTAGTAAGGGTTCTAGTCTACCTGTTTTGCAACCTCTCCTTGAGGGCCCCTTAGTGGTAATTTCTTCAGACACTAACTTTCAAACCCCTAGAAGGGTTACTCGGGTGAGTAGTCGTAATGTAAGGGTGGTAGGGGCTTGCCCTACTCAAAATTCCTTTCACCTACTAGCAGACATGGAGGGGGACTTAGGCTCTGTTATAGCAAGGCCTGATGGTAATTCAGAGATGGAGGTGGAAGATGAGGGTGGAACAGACCTTTTAGACATGAAAAAATAAAAGAAAGGGAAAAAACAAAAACAAGATAAACCTTGAAGTTCAGCCTTTTATTCTTTATGGCCTGCTTAAAGATGATATCTACTAACTGCTGTAGTATAAAAAAACTACAAAAGACATTTAATTTGTTTTCAGCAGTGCAGGGATGTACAGGTAGATATCATCTTTATACAGGAAACTCACTTATCCTCCTTAGCTGAGGTGACCCAGGTTAAAAAATTATGGTGGGGAGGGCCCTCCTTTTGGTCCTTTGGTTCTGATTCTGCAGATGGGATAGGAATTATTTTTTCTCATCCCTCGGTACAAGTTACAAGGCTGGTGGATATTCTGCCAGGTAGAGCTTTACTTTTGGACTGTTCTTTTCATGGGTTCTGCTTTAGACTGATTAATACCTATGCACCTCAAGTAAAAACAGCTAGGATTGATTTGTTTCAACAGATCAAACCTTATTTATTTACCTCCAAGCATGTAGTTTGGGGAAGGGATATTAATTGTAGTCTTGATGTTCGTATAAAGAATAATGTGCAGCAGAAAACATATTGTGATTCTCACGCACTTTCTCAAACAGTGGCTGTGACACATATGAAGGACACCTATAGAGGGTTTCATGCATCAGATGGTTTTACCTATAAAAGGGTTTCCTTTCAAACTAGGATTGATTACCTTTTCCTTCCTCAGTATTTAAGAACACAAGACTGTTATGTACAACATTGTGATTTTTCAGACCACAATTTCTTATATTGTATGGTGGGACTTCATCAGATTCCCACATTTTTCCCTGCTATCAATAGACGTTGGAAATTTAATTCACGGTTATTTTATGAGGCCCCTTTTCTGGATCAACTTCGTTTTTTTCTAACTCTTAGAAAATCTGTTGCAGAATTTTTTAATGATTGGACTTCCTGATGGGTGGATACTAAGCTTGCTATTAAGGACTTTTTTATTTCTTATGGTAAAAGAAAAGGTTCATCTGATTATTTGCAATACTTAGATTATAGGAATCAATATTATAAATTGCAGTCCCATCCAAGGATAGCAGACTTAGACATCCAGACACAATTAGGGATTATACAGAAAAAAATAAAACATTATCAATATGAGAGAGCAGTCTCTATACATGCAGAATTAAAATTTGGTACCCAACAACAACCATTCAAAGATCCGTATGTTGCATGTAAACAAAAACTGGAGAAAAAACTTATGACAGGTCTTCGTAATTCGACTGGCCAGCTAAAGACGTCACTGGCAGAAATGCTAGACATTGTGGAACAACATGTATCCTCAATTTTCAGTACTAGGTTTACTCCAATGGTTTCATGGGAAGATGTTCTTCATTTCCCAGTTCCCCATATTTCCCAGAGGGAAGCAGATATATTGCAAGAGCCTATTTCCCCTGTGGAAGTACAGGCAGTTATTAGCACTCTTCATACGGGGGTTTCGCCAGGAACTGATGGGCTTACGAACAAATTTTATAAAACCTTTAAAGAGGACATGAGTGTAATTTTAGCTGAAGTATATAACGATGTTCTACAATTTGGTTTTAGAAATACGAAGTTTAACCTCGCAGTTTTAACCTTTATCCATAAAAATGGGGATAGTACCGTTTTGGCAAATTGGAGACCAATCAGTCTACTGAACACAAGCTATAAGATTCTTTCTACTTTACTGTGTAAGAGACTTCAGGTTGTGGCACAAGGGGTGCTCCACCCGGCACAGACTTGTTCAATTCCCCATCGTTCCATTCAGCAAAATTTAAAGTTTCTTAGAGATATTTGTGAATTTGGTGCTCAAAAAAAATTATCAGGTTTTATTTTAGCTCTTGATCAGTCAAAAGCTTTTGATAATGTTTCTCATTCTTTTCTATTTCAAGTTTTAGAAAGGTTTGGGATTCCTCGACCCTTTATTCATTATACTGATATATTATACTCTCAAGCGCACTCTTGTCCATCAATTAATAATCTCTTAGGTAAAGAAATTGAGTTAACACAGGGTGTTCGGCAAGGATGTCCTATTAGCCCACTGTTATATTCTTTTGTGTTAGATCCTTTTTTGAGAGAAATTGAAAATAATAGGTCTTTTCATGGTTTATCTCCGTCTTATGCCACACCGGCCCAAATAATTTCGGCATATGCAGATGATATATGTTTATTGGTGGCGGATGTCCATTCAGGGGTTGAGGCATTGCGGGTTGTTGACCTTTTTTCAGCTTTAAATGGAACCAGGTTGAATTATGATAAATGTGGGTGCATGGCTGTAGGCAGGACCTCCACAGTTAATGACATTGGAGGCATTCTAGCTTCAGATTCCCTTAATATCTTAGGACTCCTTTTTGGGAGCGGGGACCTGGCTCGTTTAAATTGGGAAAAGTATCTAACTGTCGGTGAAAATAAGGTACAGCAATGGAAAACCTGGGGTTTTTCCAAAAACAAAAAGGGTGTTAGTGATAAAGAAATTTTTATTACCAGTCTTTTTACATGTTTGTTCAGTTTTTCCAGTCCCTATTTATTTGGAAACCAGACTATATAGTTGTTTTTTTCAAAAGATATGGGATAGTCGGTTAAATCCCATTAAACGAGCTTTCACATATTTAAAAATTTGTCAAGGAGACTTGGGGATAATAAATCCTATTTTTTTTTCACTCTTTTTTTATGATAACCTCATTTTAAGATAAAATCCTGCCTCAGGACCGTCCATGGTCTGCATGGACCCAGCTTTTATTTTATCCATTTTTGCTGCAATGGGAGGGTGGTGGCATTCCTAAACAAAACACGATAGGCGCTGCACCTTCATATGCAGATTCTGCAGTATGGAAACTCAGGGAATGGAAATTGGGTAAAGCACAATTACATGAGGTTCCCAGGAAGGAATTTTATGCTGAACTTATGGGTAATATTTTCTATGTTCAAAAAGATTTCCCTTTTTGTGTTCCTACTAAGCTTTCGTGGGCTTTACGCCTTTTAATGGATCATAGGGTGCCATCCCAAATGTGGGATATCCAATGGCTCAGTTGTCATGGTAAATTAGGCATTCTGGGCAATTTAAAGCATAAACCCATTTTGATAGACTGTGCATTCGACCTGAATGTACTGATCAAGTAGAAACTTTAGAGCATTTTTTTCTGTTATGTCCCCATACTATCACATTTTGGTCAGATATGGCCTCACAGTGGCACTGGGGTGTTGTACACCACATTTCATATCAGAGTCTTATTTTGGAGGATTATTCTGTTTTTTTAGGGAGGTATCATCCCAGTACACTTACTTTGATTTTTGCCTGTATTAAATATCACTTATGGCAAGCTCGATGTCAGTTCTCTTTGCAACACACTATCCTTCCTAATAGTGTTGTGCTTAGATGTATTGAACAAGCTTTAATTAAACAAAAGAGTTTGGAACAAAAATCACTAGATAATCAAGTGTTTCTAAGTTTTTGTAAACATATTAACTGGATTACTTGACTTTTTGTGATATTGTTTTTTTTCCCTTTGTGGACTATTACACATGCTAGAGTTGCTGTTTGGTAATTTTATAAAACTCAGCTTGTAACTGTTTGTTTATCTGCATTAACTATGTTTTTCTTATCCTTTTAATTTTTGATGGTTATATGTACTTTCTTTTCTGATGTATGGTCTATTTTCTAATAAAAAATTCCCCTACTCTTTTCAATAAGTGCCATGGGATCTTTAACATCCACCTGAACTACCACCAATCCAGGCAGATGGGACCTCGGTTTAATGTCTCATTTGAAAGGCAGCACCTCAGAAGTGCAGCACCCCTCTCATGCAGCACTACAATGTCAGTACTGGGATATTAACCCAAGTGCCAAATGTGGGAACTGAACCCATAGCCCTCTGATCTCCCAGCCTCAGAGGCGAGTGTGCTACCTACTAAGCCAATATGCATGAGCCTTTGCAATAAATTACCACAGTGACATATAATTGCATCAATTCACATTTAACCCTATAATACCATACATGTTAAAGTAATAATATAATAAATAGCTCCTTAGACTAATTTCAAAAGAGCTATAAAGAATTTATCAATCATGACATTTTAATAATTTAAACCTGATATTCGAGCTGCAGCAATAGGATCTTATTCTATTTCAATTTCAAGCACATTTATCTGCACATTTATCAGCCCCTAGTAACAAATCTTACCTCACATATTCAGGACACCTCTGATCTTCTGAGAAACATCAGAGATGTTGAATGGAAAAAAGAATACAGTTGGTTAGGGATAGATGTGGAATCATTATATACAAGTATTCACCATGTGGATGGTATTAAGGCCACTAAGGAACATCTAGACCTATACCTGGAAACAGATGATGTACCAAAAGAATGTATTCTAAAAACTTTGGAATTTATTCTTAAACATAACTACTTCGAATTTGAAGGGGAATTCTTTGAACAAAAGTGTGGAACTGCTATGGGTGCCTCAATGGCACCCAGTTATGCCAATTTGTTTCTGGGTACCTGGGAAAGTACCATGGTACTTAATTAAATGAGAAATCCTTTCTTCAAGCAAGTTATAAAATGGTATCATTTTATTGACAATATTATTTGTATTTGGAAAGGAAATGAAAATGAAACTTCCTGTTTTTTGTAGCATCTTAACATGAATGACTTGAATTTGAAATTTACTTATGTGTTTGATAAAAAGAATTTTAACTTTTTTAGATCTTAGTTTATGCATTGACACTGATGTATCCAACACATATCAAATTAGAACTAAAACATTTAGAAAAGAAACAGCTACGAATTCAGTCTTGCATGCCAATAGTGCCCATCCCCCCAAACTTGAAGAAACCTATTCCCTATACCCAACTGTTACGCATTAGAAGAAATTATAGTTCTGATATTGATTTCGATCAACAATCAGAAGACCTATTAAAGAGAGTTAAAAACAGAGGCTATGATACAAATCTATTGAATAATGCTCTTGAAAAAGTTAAAAAGACAAATAGAGATAACATTCTGAAGAAAAAGGAAAACAAAGAAGGAACTAGGAATTTATGTACCTTTGCAACAGAATACAACAACATAGCAGGGAGAATTGGAAATTTGATCTTTCGTAGTTTGCCAATTTTATTAGGAGATGAACAGGTTGAGAAAGCAGTAGGTTATAAACCTCGTATTACTTTCTGTAGGGCTCAAAATATTAGAGACAAGGTAGTGAATAGCAGAGACAAGAAAATAGAAAAAGTGCCAAGACAGACCTGGTTACCTAGGAAGCCAAAAGGTTATTTCATATGTAAGAGATGCAATATTCATAAATATGGAAACCCTGGGAATATCTTTGAACACCCAGGAGATCAATATAAGAAAATAGAGATAAGAGAACTTATAACTTGTGACACCCCGTACGTGGTTTATGCTTTATGGTGCACTTGTAATCTCTTGTACATAGGAAAAACCATTAGACCACTGAAACAGAGGATTCAGGAACATGTTAGGTCTATTATTAATGCCAGACAGGATACCCCGGTGGGTACCCACTTTGCCCTTTTTCATGATTCATCACCTGACTATTTAAAATTTATAGGAGTAGAACATGTCTCACCTCTACCGTTTGGTGGGGATAGATCCAACAAAATTGCAACTCCTGGAGTTCCGGACTACGCTAAAATATATAAAGTAGGTAGCAGCTTTTATTTAATTATGCCCACAAACAGCACATCTTCCAAGGGGGAAAAAAAAACTTTACAATCCCACAGTACCTGTCGCTTACTGGCTATGCAGGCCATAGTTAGTCTGCTGCTTTATCCCCAGTCATCAACACACATCACCAACCCGTACTTCACACCTAAGGTCCCCGATAGCAGCCTGATAAGTATCACACAGGGATTATTGAAAAGCAAAAAACATTACTGCAACTGGTTGGGACACTCTTCACAGCTAACAAAAATGAGCTTATCAAGTCAGATGTCTTTCCTGGTGAAATTTTTGAAATAAATAATAAGTACAATATGGTAATCAGCCCTTCTTCCTCAATCGAAACACCAGTCAGCTGTTTGCACCATTTATACAATAGGACTGAGCAGGTAACCCCTTCCTCTTACTCATAACATACTCCCTCTTGTACTTTTTACCTTGATGATTGTATTGGACCTCTATCTGATGTACTCAGCCTTCTTAGTTTTTATGTTGTCTGTAACTACTTTGCTATGTACCCTACTGTTCTCCAGGTCATCCCTGAAAAAGGGACTGTAATTGTCTCAGTGGGCCCACTCAGTTACCAAAATTCAATAAATAAATAACCCATTAGATAAAAACATGTATTCTCACTGCTGTGTGATAACTCCAGATATCTCACTGTGATGACATCACTACAGTGTGATATCTCCTGATATCACACTGTGGTGACATCATCAAACAAAAAAAAACAGCACAAAATACAGTCCTATTGCATAAAAGGAATACGTGATGGCTAGGTGTGTGATACAGAATATATCTAAACTTGTGGCAAGTGAGCTCAAGGAACCATCACTTGTGGCTCCACCACTTGTGATATTCTCTGAGCTCACTTGCCATTCATTCAGATATATTCTGTATCACACACCTAGCCTTCACGTATCCCCTTAGTACCATTCACCTGCAGCAGTCCTTCACAATAAAAGTAAATGTTCCAATGCCCTGCACGTTACATAAGTAATCTCCCAATTTGCACCTGAATGCAAAATCAACCCTGACCTTCGAATCCCAGTTTGGACAGCTGAAGTCTGTCAGCACTCACAACCACAGTGACTTGTTTATTCTGAATGATAACAACTCGCACCAGTCTCTTAGTTGAAGGGAAACAAAAATGAGAGAGTGTGTGTGTGTGTGTGTGTGTGTGTGTGTGTGTGTGTGTGTGTGTGTGTGGAGGAGAGAGAGAGAGGTGTGGGGGAGAGTTGGCAGATGCCTCTCAGTAGTGAAAAATAAAGCAATATAAAATGATGACTACACAAAGTGGACAGTGGGCATACCAGACTACATTTCTGTGGCATAAGAATAACTTAAATATAGTTAAAAATGCTGAAAAAACTGTATTTTCTCTTTATTTTTTACACAAAGAGTGAAAGGAGACATTGTATAATCGTAATAAACCATTCCAGGGTGTGGATGATGCTAGGATTTACCCACTTCTGACCAAACCGCACCAGGCGTGGGTAAATTAAAGCATCACTCACACCCTGTCCTGGTTTTTTTAAGCAATTTATCCCTCCAGGTTGTGGGTATACTGGAGGATTTGTCACGGCTGGTGTGGTGCCGAGTGACCGAACCACACCAGTCATGGTAAGCCCTCCAGTATACTCACACCCTGGAGGGATAGATTGCTATTATGCAATGGTTTTAATGTATTTTTTTTTTTGTGCGTGTGTTTTTTTACATATTGTATTACTTAATAATTGTTGTTTACTATGACATATTGTTACGCGGTGGCCTCCTTTGATGTACTTGTGGAGATATTGGGTGTGGTTGACTGGTATCCCCATGAAGCTATATTGCAGGCAGGGAACTTGCAGTTTCGGAGCCGGTGCTTCCGGTCGCAAATGCAAGAGGGCTTGGCCCAACATTCGTGATGTCTGTAGAAGTCAGATATTGCTCTGGAACTAAGTCAGGTACAATATTTATGTCTACAGGCTCATTCTGGTGGCTAAAAATTATTTCTAGGTCGCTTTCGTCATATAACTCAAAGCACAAATTAATTTTTATTATGTGGCTGGTATGCCTTTGAAGCGCCAAGCAGGAAAAACAAATGGCAGCAGCAGTCATTTGAAGTGGCGGCCATAGGGATATTTCTTTTGGGCATGGGGGGGTTCGCTGACACTTCTTCCCATGGGTACACTTGCCAATTTATCATGGCAAAAAGGTGCCAGCCAACCAATCAGGATGTGGGATTTGTGATTCTTTTTGTGCCATTGTATAATTAAGCAAAAAGGCATGACAGGGTGTGGTATGTCATGGGATATCGTCATGCCTCAGGGGGTTGGGCACGAGGCCGCAGGCCGAGTGCGTCCAATCGTCCGAGAAGTGACCATATCCCATGATATACCACACCCTGGAGTGCCTTATTGCTATTATGAACTGGGTCAATTGATATTTCATGCATTTAATGTAAAAAAAAGAAAGTTTTAAAATATTTTAATAGTGTTTTTATATGAGTGTAGGAAGACATTTAAAAAAAAGAGTTTGTGTATGTCATCTTTGGGCCAGTAGGTGGTGCTGTTGCATGAGGATTTTGTTACAGTCTTAATTGTTGTGGTATTCATCCCCCCCCCCCCCCGAAAGTTTAGTTTACTCGACCACGTTGATATTGTTTGGCTTTTTTTGTTTGAGGAGGTGAAGATGTTTTTTTTTTTTGTTTGATGCCGAAATCAAGATGTGAAAAGGGAAATAGCCAGGTGGACAATAAAGTGCATATCAACGTACACCACAGCTCAGCAAGGTGAGAGAAGTTTTTTTTTAGATGTGTCCTAAGATCCATTGGATCTAATGCATTTTGCCTGCAGTATTTGAGTTGTGCCGTGCTTTTGAGGAAAGCGAGAAGGTAAGGGTCAAGCCTGGTATTGTTGAGGAGTGGGTTGTAGATTTTGCCATTTGGCGTGGGGTAGCATGGCAGCGAGGGCGAGCAGTACTTGGCACTCTCAAAGGAAGCACTTGCCACAATGAAAGGAAGAAGATTTTTTTTGTGTGTTTGCAGAGCGTGTGCTTTGGGCGACATGTAAGGGGGGACAGTTGTGAGGACGTGTTTACTTTTTTTTTAATACCATCTCAGTGGAGGTCTGACTTGCTTCGCCTGTGGAGATGTAGAGAACGTTGCACTGGGAGTGAGGAGGCTGGTGGCTGGAGGTTTTTTGAAGCCGTGATGATGAAGCCCAATATCATCACGGCTTCAAAAACCTCTCGGCCAATTAGCTTCCTCCATTTACGATCCCCAGTTCATAATGCGTAATTGTACTCACCTGTCGATGACTCTGTGAACATGTGATAAACATTGCTGGTGGTATTGTTTTCTTGACAGCTGTTATCAAAACCAACATCAAGGGTATTAGATTTCATCATGGTAGATGACCTATGCCCAGTCAATGCCTCCGTTTCTGCATAAAAGTTAAAGGTTGAGCTTGATGCTTCACTGGTCCCATTATTTTTCATTCTTCAAAATATAATGGCCCCCATATTCAAAAGTCCCCTACAAACTCATGCAAGTGTCTGTGCCGTGAATCTGAGATGCACCAGCCCAAAATAATGAGCTATTCAGAAGATGCACTGTGAGATGCACTTGTGCATGTCCGACTGAATATCCCGAAGATGCATGATTGCACAGTGGGAGATGTTTAGCACAGCAAGTGACCTGATCCCCATGCAGATCATGGGGAAATGTGCGATGCAAAGTTGTAATATTCAGCCTGGATATGCAAATGACCTCATTGCACATTCCAAGCCCATCTCCCACAGGAGCAGCTCTTTACTGAAATGTATTCAGGCCATTTGCATGCCACAGGCATGCTCAGTCCCAGTTGTGCAGGGCTGCCCTCCACTCCATAAAGGTGAACAGGAGATACTGCAGCCTATCAGGCAGATGTGATGGACTGTGTGTGGGTGGGTGGACTACACTGTCCTTGGTACAGTGTTATTATCTATAGCCATGTACAGGGTTAGTCTGGGGTACATGGAGCCCACCTGGACATGCAACAGGGGAGGGCACAGTGTGACACAGTCTAATCAGTATACCACATGCATGTGATACACCAGCCCTCTATGCAGCATACAGTCATCTGAGTCATGATGGGCACAAGCCTTGTTATGTCTAAGTAAACCTGCAGTGCCCCCACCATATGACTGGAACATGATGATAACTGCAAGGAATGGCAGTGTGCAGAGGGTGACCAGGTACACTAGTGTGTGGGTCCCACTTGTGTGCACCTATGATGTACCACCGTGAGTGGGTGCCACAGGTCAGTGCCACCCACCCACCCACCAGGTTACCTGGGCACCATTGCCCCTTATGGCAACCTGAGTGCATGCCACCACCAGGTGGCACCCTGCAGACTGCATGGGTGCAGGCCATGGCCCCCTGTACATTTGCTGCATTGTGGCTGTCTGCTCCTCTGGTGTGTCCAGGGGGAACTCAACAGCACTGGCATGCGGCTGCTTGGGTGTCTACATCCAGGGTGTGGTGTGTGGGGGGGGTTGCTCCCTGGATGGTGCCAGTGGTGACAGGCACCTGTGGCTCAGGGTTCATCCATCCCGGCATGGCTGCTGTGTGTGGGTGCCTGGAACATGTCTTGGTGCACCTCCAAGGGCTGTCTTCAGATGGCTTTGCCTGCAGTTCTGTGGCCGGTCTGTTGGTGGCTGACCATTTAGGCATGCTTTTTCCATGCCTAACTTTGGGTGGCTCTTCTCTGAGATGCACAGCAGATGCGCCACACATTTTCGCTGAATATAGGGATGCACGACACATTCATGGGAAAGCCCCCTCTACATGCGCTGCATACATTATAGATGCGCAATGGCACATCCGAAGATTTGCATCTCATCCCTCCCTTTTGAATATCGTGGTTCTGCTCATTTTTTGAGATGGGCGGTGCATCTCCTTTGAAAATGTGTGCCAATGTTTTTAGAAATTTCCACTTACGTTTTACTTGGCCAACAGTTCTTATAAATCTCATTGCCTTCATTTTTTCAACAACTTTCCTGTATATGTCACTCATCCTAGCCTTTCTACCATCTAATTGCCTGATAATGTCCAACTCTTTCAGTTGATAAGAACTGATGTTTCCTCTTCTGATCAAAAGTACGTCTGATTCTTTCTTGATGCCATTGCAATATCTATCGAAAGGAAAGTATGGATTAGTAGATTACTCAGAATTAGTTCACTTTTTTATACATCGTTTTTACAAGCCGGCCCAGTGGTGCTGAGGGTTGCGGTGCTGGATGCCACACCTCGCGCCGCACCGGCGACCCATCTTCGGGAACGATTACGGGCTGCTGGGGGTCGACAGGGGAGGAGAGTCTGGAGGACTGCTCTCCTTCTCCGGGGTTGGGGACATCCACGTGTCGGCATTGATTGCCCTCTGGTGGAGGCTGGGGGACAAGGTGCCACGCTGAAATAGGGCAGATCTGGGACAGACGCTCTCCCATTAGCATCATTGCACATCCCAGCTCCCGAGTGTTAAAAAGTAGAAAAATGCCGGCCCCCGTGTATGAGCCAGCTCCAGTGCCTGACCTCCAGCCATGTTCAGTTCTGCTTCGTGGCCCACTGGGGCCCCAGATGAGAGTTCAGGTCGCTGGAGCTCGGCGGGCCCGCTTATGGGCTTGAAAAGCCAGCAATAGAAAGAATAAAATGAAAAAAAGTAATTTTTACATGCTAACATTTTTTTTAGAGATGAATAAAAAGTGAAACAGCTTTCCATTTTTTTAAAATAAGGCATAACCAGGGGTTAGATTAATAGCCTGTTAATCACCCACGAGGGATGTAATATGGCAAGGGAGCAGTCAAATTGCAGATTGCCCACAAGAGGTGACTGTTTATCTAACTCCTGCGAGTGCCTTATAGCTATTATAAGTATTATTCCAATAGAATAGTATTAAAAGTGTACTTTTGGAAGAATTTCATCATTAACAGGGCAATTTTAATAAAAAAGTTATTCCACCAACAATTTAATAATGCTTGTTCAGCATCAGAATATATAATTCCAGTCCTTCAGCAATGCTAAAGGATGGGATGTTTGCAGGTAGAGTTCATGTGCCATGGTGATCAGGCTGTATATGACAAGGAGGTCATTCCCAAACCTGGGTCACTGGCGTGACGCAAGGTGTGGCATTCAGCACCTCAACCCCCAGCATCACCGGGCCGGCTCAGGACCTGGTTTCTCCAGGGTGGAGGTGGAGCATGATGAGTCTGACTCTGACCGTATTTTATCTGAGGAAGGCGAGGACGACTCATCCTTCAGCTTGGGTGAGAAGCCTCTGGCTCAGTGGAACCCCTAGTTGAGGATCTTTCCTTTCAGTCTCGTCATAAAAACTTGGGGACAACCCTGGCTCTACAGACCTCCTCTGTGGACCCAGATAGACCTTTGTCCCTTGAGTTCCTTACGTTCCTATGAGTCTTATACCTCCTGACCCTCTCTTTGAGACTTTATCTCAAGTGATGTGGGAGAGGCCAGCTCTGATTCCTTCTGTGGCCAAGTCCATAGACAAGAAGTATGCCCCTCACAAGGACAGACCCTTCTTAACATCTTAAGTCTATTGCAGATGCTTTGGTTGTCCTTGTGGAGAATGACAAGCCTGTTCTCCCCCAGAAGACATCAGCACATCCTATCAATATAAGGAATCTTGTAAAACTGACACCTGGGGGAAACAAGCTTTCGCAGCCACAACCCTGGGCATGCATATTGACAGTTATCATGGGCACTTCTCCCAGTATGAATATGTGCTTTGGAACGCTCTTAAATCAATAGTCAAGAATCTCCCAGAGTCTGACTCCACCTTGGAGCTTCTACAAACTATCACCAGGGGCACAGAATCCAACAGTCATCAGCGGAAAGCTTCTATGGATGCCTATGACAGTGCTACTAGAGCTGCCACCACCAGGATTTGTATCAGGCTGCATTCCTGGCTCGGAATATCTGGATTTTCATCTGATGCTCAACAACAGGTCATAAATGTCACTTTTGATGGTGCATGTCTGTTTGGCCCTCAAGTTGAACAAGCACTAGATGCCACCCAGAAAACCAGGACTGCCATTAAAATACCAGGCTGGCTCCTTCAGCTCCCCAGAGGGGCAGGAACCATCATTTTTTTCGTAATAGGCAGCCCTTTCAAGGAAGAGGCCAAGGGGCTCCTAACAGGAACTAGCCTCCTCAGCTGCAAAAGAAAGAGCTGCACAAGACACAGGGCCTAAAAGCGCCCAGTACCACCCTCTGAAAATCTGACCCTGGTCCCATCTCAGCTGCCAGAGGTTGACAATTAAGGAGCAATGGGTGATTGTCGGACTCAGTTTTACAACCAGTGGAAGTCTACCACCTTGTTCAAGTGGGTCCTCAGGATTGCTCAGCAGGGTTACTCTCTCAACTTTGCAGAGATCCCCCAGGATCTTCCACTCAAGCAGCAGCACTGTCTGCCGCTCAGTCAGAACTTCTAACTTCTGAGATACAGGGCCTTCTCAGAAACAGGGCAGTAGAAACTGTTCCCTGGGCAGAAAGGAACATGGGTTTCTACTCCCATTACTTTCTGGTCCCAAAGAAGACAGGAGGCATGCATCCCATTCTTGACCTCAGAAAGTTGAACAAGTTCCTGTACAGGGAGAAGTTCAAAATTATCTCCTTGGGAATGCTACTACCTCTCCTCCATCAGTACAATTGGTGACAACCCTGGACATACAAGATGTGTACCAGCATGTTCCGGTACACTCAAATCACCACAAGTACCTCCGCTTCGTGGCCTTGGGTCAACATTATCAGTTTAGAGTCCTACCCTTTGGGCACTCCTTGGAGCCTCGAGTCTTTACAAAGTGTTTTGCAGTTCTCGTGACACACCTATGAAAACCCGGCATCCAAGTCTTTCCCCTACCTAGACAACTGGCTTCTGGCAAGCCCATCCAGACTGGACACAGAAACATAGACTTTGACGGCAGATAAGGACCGCTTGGCCCACCTAGTCTGCCCATTTCCCTACCTACAGGATAAGCTGCAGATCCTAGTTAACCAACAGCCTATTTCTTCTTACCCCCAACAAGAATTGCCTTATGTCTGTCCAATGTATTCTTGAATTCTCCCACAGGAAGCAGTCTCCCCGACATCTCAGTTCTTCACCTCCATCGAGGTTCTGCTGAACCTGGAAAAGTCACAGCTTCAACCCTCTCAACAGCTCCCCTTCATAGGAGCCCTCCTAGACACCTCCAGGGCAAGGGCTTTTCTTCCACAAAACAATGAGGAATGACATTCTCCATATGGCTCACTTCGTCAGGGAGAATACTTCTAGATAAGCTAATTTCAGGCTGTGGAGTTTAGGCCTCGTCCGTATTTACAATACCTCTAGCTCTGTTGCAGATGAGGACCACCCAATGAATGCTCAGCACACAGTGGTCACCAACCACACATCCACAGTCTTACCCCATAAAAATTATGGAGTCTCTGACAAGATACCTCACATGGTAGATTCGGAAGGACAACCTGTTCCAAGGTCTGCCCTTTGCCCCACCGGAGACTCAGATCACCATCACCATGGCTTCATCTCTGCTCGGCCGGGGACTCACTGCCAGAAACTCCATACTCAGAGGATATGGAGCCAGGAGAAATCTCATCTACACCTCAATATTCTGGAAATGAGAGTAGTCCTGTACACTGTTCGGGCCTTGGAAGATGTCTGCTGCAAAGTAATTTTTCTCCAGACAGACAACAAGGCTATGATGTACTACATCAACAAACAATGTGAAGCACACTCCTACCCTCTGTGCAAGGAAGCCATAAGGGTATGGGAGTGGTGCATCAAGCACAGTGCTCTGATTCAGGCAGTATACCTGACAGGAATTCAGAACAACCTGGCAGATTATCTCAGCAGGACAAAGGCAGAGTCACACGAATAGCTGCTCACACCAGATGTCCTGCAATCGCTTTTCAAAGAGTGGGACAGCCGAGACCTGGAACTTTTTGTGTCCCTACTAAATGCAAAACTGCCTCTCAGCCGGCTTTGTGGCACTGAGTGAAGGTGTTCACTTGGCATGCTGGCGACCCCAAGCCCGGGTGTCAGGAGCAGAGGTCCTGCCAGAGGAAGTTCACAGCATCCATTGGATGCTTCTCTCCCAGGGGAGTGAGCAGGCCTTAGGCACCTGGTGGTGGCTAGGGTGACGTTCTAGGTGGTGTGAGGCCATGACTCACCATCTAATGTCCCCGCCCCAGGTTGCCATTATGACTGGCCCTAGTGAGGGGGGTGAGTGGGGAGGGCAGAAAAATGGAAAATCGCCCCCGGTCAACCGGATGACAGCTTCCAGTCCCCGTTGCCTGAAGCCCTGGAAATCTCCGGTCCGACTCCTGCAGCACCAGGAATATATACGTGCACCTACAGGCACTTCTCCCCTGGAAGGGAGGGACCTACCCAACGAAGGGTTCCATCAGGTTACCTAGAGAGGCTGCAATATGGGGATGGTGGATGGTGGCAGGGCAACACAAGACACTGGGCCTGATAGCGCCCAGTGCCACCCTCTGAAAATCCAACCCTAGTCCCACCTCAGCTGCCCGAGGTTGACAATTCAGGGGCAGTGGGAGGTTGTCTGACTCAGTTTTACAACCGGTGGAAGCCCTGGAAATCTCCGGACCGACCCCTGCAGCACCAGGGATACGTACCTGCACCTACAGGCACTTCTCCCCTGGAAGGGAGGGACCTACCCAATGAAGAGTTCTATCAGGTTACCTGGAAAGGCTGCAATATGGGGGTGGCAGAGCAGTGGTGGGTGCACCTAGGAGACCTGAAATAGTGTGCTGTTGGGGTGCCAGAAAGGAGCAACACAAAAACAAACCTGCCCTTTTTATGCTCCAGAAATCCAGAACCTGGATTTTCTGTCGGGATGCATTCAGACTGCAGGGAACAAAACACTTTCTGTACACATTTCCACCTCCTCCACTAGTTCAGAAGGTGCTGCTCAGACTAGAGGCACATGGGGGTCAAGATGATTCTAATTGCCCCGTACTGGCCTCAACAGATCAAGTTTCCTCTGATCAACCAGTTGTAAAAGATCCCTCCGAGACAACTGAGTCTGCGAACGGACCTCCTGACTCAGGGACCCTTGTTTCATCCCAGCCTGCACTCCCTTCATCTCCATGCCTGGCTCCTGAGGAGATAGAAGTGGATAGTTTAGTCTTCATAACAGCTAAGCCTTCCACCAGGAAGACCTACACCTCTAAATGGAAGCGTTTCTCGATTTGGTGTGTTAAGCTCTACCTAGATCCTTTCCATTGCCCAGCAAATATGGTGTTGGAATACCTATTAGACCTGTTGAATGCAGGACTGCAGTATTTAATGGTAAAGGTACACCTCTGCACGCTTTTTGACTATCATGAGCCAGTTCAGAATATGACACTGGCTCAGTTACCGCTAGTCAAGAGGTTCCTCAAGGGCTTTCCTCACACAAAGCCCCCAGTCAGGAAACTGGTGACTGCATGGGATATTAAACTCATGTTAGACATGCTTACTCATAAACCCTTTGAGCCACTAGCTAGGTCTGACTTGAAGTTTTTGACCTGGAAGACGGCCTTTCTGGTGGCCATCACTTCCGCTCGCAGGGTTTCTGAAATGCATGCCTTGGTCACAGACATTCCGTATACTGTCTTTCATAAAGACAAGGTGGTACTTCTTACCTACCCTAAGTTCCTACCCAAAGTGGTTTCAGACTTTCAACTAAATTTTATTTATTTATTGAAATGTTTCACCAGGAAAGGCACACTGAGCAACAAGATGCTCATCTCACGGTGCAACCTGGGGGGTTACAGTTGAAGAACAGTTACAGACAGTGTGAAATGGAGTTACAGATTACATTGTACAAAGCTTTGCAACAACATTGATCAATTAGGTTACATTTAACATGATGGTACAACATAGATTGAGGATTAAAGCAACACTGGGTTTTAACAGCCGTAGTACTCCATGGAGGCAAGACATTTGGCAGTGAGAACACGGATATTAAAGTGTAGTTAGAAGACAAAAGTGCAGATGTTAATGAAATAAGCCAACATTCACAGCATTAGCTTAAGCTGCTGGTCAGGCCGCTTGGGGGGGTGGAAGGGATAAGTGGGGGGGCGCGGGGAGGTCTTGCAGTGGGAAGGGAATAATAGGAAGAAGGAGCGGGGAAGGTAGTTGGGCAAAGGGGCATGTGGGGAGGTGGAAGAAGGTATCAGGCACAGGAGCAGTTTACCATGTAGAAGTTAGACAGGGCAGAGGATAGAGAATACATGGAGGAGGAGTGACGAATTTGGGGCGGGAGTAATCCAGGATAGATGGTTCCCCCTGACCCTGATGCGTCTCAGTGGGGTGTGCTTGTCCCAGACGTTAAGGAATGTGATACAAAAGTGTGCAAGGGAATCATCAATATTAATATTATTGAGGTTAGGGCCCCAACTGGCGTGAGCTAGGTCTTCCAGCAGGGGGGTAAGATTTAGAGATTTATAGGAGCGTTGTAGCAGAAACTTGGGAGGAGCTTTGAGGCGATAGATTTTATGGACCAAGTAGGTAATGTGATGATCCCTTATGGAGTCGGGTAGTAAGCCAGCTTTGAGGATACGGTGGGGGTGGGAGGTGAATGCCCAGTCGATAAGGGAGTGGTTGCCAGTCTTGTGGTTAGAACGAGTTGGTTCAGTGATGATGTGGGAAAGATTTAAAGCTGTTATCTCTGCTCGAGCTTTGTTTAGAGAGGAAGGCCAGTTGTGATTAAAATCTCCCAGGATATACAGTTCACCAGAAGGGGCGAGAGAAACTATATGGCTTATAAGGTCGGTGACAGTTGTGGATGGGGTACCAGGACAGCAGTAGATTCCAGCAACATATATAGGGAGTGAGACGGGGAGGGACAGTTGTAGCATTAAAAGTTTGTAGGCTTGGGGCTCAGTTTTAGTTAGGGTTATGGAGAAGTGTATGTCAGAGGTGGTGCAGATAGCAACTCCACTGGCTCTAGTGAGGCGGTCTAGCCGTGTGACAGAGAACCCAGGGATGGCGATGGAGGGGTCCTTCCAGTTGGGATTTAGCCAGGTTTCGGTTACGATGATGATGTCAGGGGCATATTGGACAGCTAGCACCTGGAGTAGGTCACATTTAGGGGCTAAACTACGTATGTTTAGGTGAAGTACATGCAGCCCACGGGGGAGAGAGACACACAGTGGTAGAGGTGGCCACATCAGGGGTGGGGTGATGGCAAGTGCAGGGCCTGGATTTAGGTGTATATTGCCCACAGTTAGGAGCAGTAGGGTGATGATTAGTTACTGTGAGAGTATTTGCTTGCACCACATGGTGAACAAGCACCGCCTAGGAGGCGACTGAGTATGGGCAAGCGGAGTTGAACGAGAGGCAATTAAGTGGAGGATTGACCAAAAGTGAGTGTAGGAGAAAAGAGAGGAGCAGGGGCGTAATGGGTAGTGGGACCAGGTTAAAGTTGATATAGATAGAATCGCCATGAAGGGGGAATGTGCGGGATAGGTTAGTTTAGGTGTATAGGAAGGAGTGGGATCAATGGTTAATAGTGTGCGGAGGGTTAGGGAAGGGAGGCAGATAGCAATGGAGATAAAAAGTATTTTGCATGGTGATAGAGCCATTTCTGCCAGGTCACAACAAGGGTAGTGAAGAATAGCCTGTTGCACTGTGGAGTTGTGAATGCAGTAGGTAGGAGCGACTGTGGTGCAGCCACTTGGGACACCTGGTCGGCAGCTATTGGCTGGAAACTCATAAGGGGTGGAAAATAGTAGTGAAACAGAGACAGCCAATGGCTGAGAAGAACTGAATTAGAGCAGGAAAGTAGTGCATTTAAAGAGTGAAGGGGCAGGGGTGGGCAGCAGGGCCAAAATACCAGGTTAGATATGTTCCCAGTAGCGTTTAGGGCAGGCAGTCTTTGTGCTGTAGAGATTTGGCTAATCAGTGAGGCAGCTGAGCCAGCAGCATCCAGTCGGGAGCTGTGGTGCCAGCCAGAAGTCCAATCAGGGCTTGGTTCTCCACACTTATTTCGCTAACTTCCAGAATGAAGGGGAATGCACTCTTCATTCTCTGGATGTCAAGAAGGTTCTACGATTCTACATCAATAGAACATGGGATATCCATAAAGCCAAGCAGCTCTTTGTGTCATTCAGTGCATCCCAGCTAGGCCAGCCAGTTGCCATTAGATGCATTTCTGCTTGTATAATGGCATACATTCACTACTGCAACTCTATGGTGCAGGTCAAGTTGGAAGGCCACTTTACCAGAGCGGTAGCGGCGTCCCTGGCAGAGATCCATTCTGTACCTATTGTGGACATTTGCAAAGTGGCTACTTGGAGCTTGGTGCATACCTTTGTGAAGCACTACACTCTAGATGTCCATGTCAGACAGTATGCTTCCTTTGACAGGACAATAATTTATGGAATTCTGTCCTGAATGAGCTCTGTCTCCTGCTGCCCTGCTTGGGGGATTGTTTTTTGGCTTGGTACTTATCCAGCAGTGTGAATGAAAGGTGAAGACTTTAATTCCAGAAAGTTATGAAAATTGTATGTACCACAATTCTTGATCTTTTTGGACAAGTCTTCACCATTCATTCACACCACGCACCCAACCACCATCCCCAAAATTCACTCATTCTGTTTCTGGTATTCACTCCCTCTTGTATTTGGGTGGTGAAGACTTTGTTTCTTGACCCTTCTTATAGGGGTCAACAGAGCTATCTTATGCCCAAGTTAGGTTAGGTGTTTCCTAAGTTTAGTTTACGCTGTACCACCTCAGTCAAAAAGGTACTGAGGTGGTTGGAGGGTTGATGCTGAGATAGCCTACATAGATGTGAGCCAGTCTCGTGGTGCCATGCATGCATGATCCTACCTTGATGCCAGCCCTCCTGAAGGTTTTTGGCTCCCTCTGGGTCCTAGCAACTCCAGCTTCATCCCAGCAGTGTGAATGAATGGTGAAGACTTGTCCAAAATTATCAAGAATTAGTCTGGATGGGCTGCTGCAGTGAGTCAGTCTAGAGTTAGAGTTTGCAGAGTTACAGCTTGTGTGATTCAAACAGCAGTTCCTGCGTAGTTTGCGCGGGAGATTGGTGGAAAGGCTGAGTCCAGCCTGTCTGCCTGCAGTCCCTTGAGAGGGAATCCTTTGAAAGGCTTGATACTATGGACTGTATCCTAATTGAGTGAGAGAAAAGCCACTGAAGTATGACCAGGCTTAAACCTGAAGAAGACTAAAGATTTGCTGTATGCGATTGGCCTGTCAGGACATCCATTCACCATAGAACTCCCAGTTTTGCTCGGAGACACTGATATTGCTGCTGGACTGCTATCTGCTTTGTGGTGTGGTGATTGCTTTACTATAAATGTGCCGTGTGCTGTTAGTGGGACACAATTTGGTTCCCCACTATTTAATTGTGCCATGCTTGCTGGAAGCTGCATCCAGCCTTCCCAGACTGATTTCTGAACTGTTTTATCTGGCTTGGGCCCTGCCACACTGGCCCAGCCAGCTACTTCAGGTGCAGAGAACACCATTGACAAGAGACTTGCCTGGTGATCAGCCTCCTGCTCAACGCTTTAAATAGGAGTGATGCCTTGGTGATTCGTGTGAGCCCTGCTTCTCCTGGCATTCCAGCTCATCAAGTTGCAGTCTCAGTTTTGTCCTGCCTGTGTCCTGTATTGGGTATCATGAGTAAACATCAGGGTAGCTCCCTACAACGACAGCTAAATCTAAAGTGTTGTCATCTGATTGCCTTGTTGTCTTTTCCTTCACTAACTAAGCCCTCCGGCTCCGGATTACAAATAGTGTGTGATGTGAATGTTTCTTTCTTCCATCACAGGGCCCCAACCAGCTACAATGCCGGCCTACCCCAGGCAATGATTCAGACTAGCCCATCTTGTTTCAACCTGGGTATCCAGAGTGTGTGACTGTGTAGGGACTCTGAAGTGCATGCATGACTGCCTAATTGATTTAGCCTTTAAGCCAATCAACCCAATTACGCCCCTCCCTTGTTCAAGTCCTCTGAATAACTCAGATCTAACTCTTTTTGCCTTTAACCTGACTGTGGTTCCAGTTTGTGTCAAAAGTACTGTACTGTTGCTATTTGCTGTGCATAACCTTGTTTTACAGGGGATATCCAGGGTCAAGCCAGAGGAACCAGCCCTGGTAGTAAGCGCAGACAGAGTGGGGATTTGTATGGTGAACAAGGGTTATTGCGATGGTGTTTACTGTATATTGTCCAGACCACTAGAGGGGAAAGGGGGGGGTTACAGTATCCCGGAGGGCTGTATCCAGGTTAGCCTTGCTACTAACAACCCCGACCTCTGGGTGGAGGCACCCGTTTCAGAACCCAGGCCCCTTAACCTGCAACTAGCCAAGCAGGCAGGGGTAGGGCCACCTAGGGGTTACATGCAGTTTTGCAACTTATTGCTATGTCTTAGCAGGCCTGGCAGAAAGAGGGGTGGTGGCATTGCACTACACGTACAGGACCATATTAGTACCACCACTATTGCCTGCTCCTCCCCCCTCCTCAGTTAGTGAATGGCTTATTGCTGAAATTGTCCTGGGTGCATCAAAAAAATAGTACATAGGCTGCTCCTACAATCCTCCGTCAGTAGGTGCACAGGGACTATCAAATTTCCTGGATGGCCTTGTATCTGCCCCCTCCTCCAGGGACACCATCATACTTGGGGATTTCAACCTCCACTGGACAGAATCCCCAGTATCAGTGCCAGGCTTGCTGGAAGCTGCACCCAGCCTTCCCGGACTGATTTCTGACCTGTTTTACCCGGCTTGGGCCCTGCCACACTGGCCCAGCCAGCTACTTCAGGTGCAGAGAACACCATCGACAAGAGACTTGCCTGGTGATCAGCTCCCTGCTCAACGCTTTAAACAGGAGTGATGTCTTGGTGATTCGTGTGGGCCCTGCTTCTCCTGGTATTCCAGCTCATCAATTTGCAGTCTCAGTTTCATCCTGCCTGTGTCCTGTATTGGGTATCATGAGTAAACATCAGGGTAGCTCCCTGCAACAACAGCTAAATCTAAAGTGTTGTCATCTGATTGCCTTGTTGTCTTTTCCTTCACTAACTAAGCCCTCCGGCTCCGGATTACAAATAGTGTGTGATGAGCATGTTTCTTTCTTCCATCACAGGGCCCCAACCAGCTACGATGCCGGCCTACCCCGGGCAATGATTCAGACTAGCCCATCTTGTTTCCACCTGGGTATCCAGAGCGTGTCACTGTGTAGGGACTCTGAAATGCGTGCATGACTGCCTAATTGATTTAGCCTTTAAGCCAATCAACCCGATCACGCCCCTCCCTTGTTCAAGTCCCCTGAATAACTCAGATCTAACTCTTTTTGCCTTTAACCTGACTGTGGTTCCAGTTTGTGTCAAAAGTACTGTACTGTTGCTATTTGCTGTGCATAACCTTGTTTTACAGGGGATCTCCAGGGTCAAGCCAAAGGAACCGGCCCTGGTGGTAAGTGCAGACAGAGTGGGGATTTGTATGGTGAACAAGGGTTATTGCGAAGGTGTTTACTGTATATTGTCCAGGCCACTAGAGGGGAAAGAGGGGGGTTATAGTATCCTGGAGGGCTGTATCCAGGTTAGCCTTGCTACTAACAACCCTGACCTCTGGGTGGAGGCAGCCGTTTCAGTACCCAGGCTCCTTAACCTGCAACTAGCCAAGCAGGCAGGGGTAGTTCCACCTAGGGGTTACATACAGTTTTGCAGGAAACATCAGTTACATTAGTTATACAGATAGGCTACTTATTGCTATGTCTTAGCAGGCCTGGCAGAAAGAGGGGTGGTGGCATTGCACTAAACGTACAGGACCATATTAGCACCATCACTATTGCCTGCTCCTCCCCCCCTTCCCCTCAGTTAGTGAATGGCTTATTGCTGAAATTGTCCTGGGTGCATCAAAAAAATAGTACATAGGCTGCTCCTACAGTCCTCCCTCAGTAGGTACACAGAGACTATCAAATTTCCTGGATGGCCTTGCATCTGCCCCCTCCTCCAGGGACACCATCATACTTGGGGATTTCAACCTCCACTGGACAGAATTCCCAGTATCGGAATATGCACACTTGCTAAGGACGCATCACCTTGAACAAGTCATCTCCTCCCCTACGAGATACAACCCCTGCTCCTCGAACCACTCCACCCTCAACTGGATTGCCACAAACTGTGCAAATCTAGTCCTCCAAGCAGTCTCTATGGCTGATTCTATCAGTGACCACACCCCTACATATATCGCTCTAACCACCAAATCAATACGTCCTCCCCACAAATTACTATCTTTTAGGAAATTCAAATCCCAGGATTTGGACTTAATGCCAAGGGATGCCTGGGCCATAAACTGGTCCTCACTCTACCAACTCAAAGATGTCTCCATGGCGTGACGCTTTTCACAGAAGCTCTTCGCAACCTTCAGGAAAAACACTTCCCTATCACCACCAGGAGGGTTAAAGGTGGTAACATCCATTGACTATCAAATGAAAGTAAGGGGCAAAACCTGGCAATCCTTCAAGGCACCCCCTTCCCCCAATTACGGAATGTATATAGGTGACTTCATAAGTCCTGCAAGCAGTCTGTGAAGTCACTCAGGCGTAGATACTACACCAACCTACAGAACAAGTCTCTTGGCAACCCCTGCAGTTTCTGGGCCTCACTTAACACCCTCCTCCACCTCAAATCAAATAAACAAATAACGGAACTTACCTACCCCTTCGGTCCCATTATTGATCCAAGCAAGACCACTGATACCTTCAACAGAATGTTCACCGACCTTGCCGCCTACACCAGCAAACTCCCTCCACAGCCTCCCTCTACCCAGAAAACCAGCCATACTGCCCACAGATATCAAGTCCTGTCTTTTATTTCACAGCCATCATCCACAGTGTCACTGGCAAACTCCTAAAAACACTACCCGCCAGGGGCAGCCCAGGTAGCAATGGTCTGTATCCCACCTGTCTTGAATTCCTCTCCCCCGCCCTTGTAAAGCCACTGACCCACATATTTAACCTTGCCCTCTCATCATCTACTATGCCAGACTCATGGAAGCATGCTCACATGGTGCCTATTTTCAAATCTGGTGATCCCGCTGCCCCGGAAAACTACCATCCTATCTGCCTCCCCCCACATCTAAGCAAACTATTAGAAAAAATCAGTCACCACCAGCGATCTGAGTATCTAGATAAGTATAACCTCCTGAGCGCCCTCCAATATGGCTTCCACAAACACCACAGCACCTCTTCGGCCTTGGCCCTTTTCTCCAACCATGTCCTTAGAAACATGGACATGGGTATGGCCACAGGTGCAGTGTTTGTGGACCTATCAATGGCCTTTGACCTTGTTGACCACCACCTTTTCCAATCCACCTTGCTAAACCTAGGCTGCTTCCCGAACACCACTGCTTGGTTTAGCAGCTACCTCACTAACAGATCCCAGTCTGTTCTGATAGGCAAAGATACTGTACCTCTGTTGCATTACCTGTCCATACTGGCGTTCCCCCAGGGCTCCATACTGGGGCCGCTATTATTCTCACTGCTCATAAATGATCTTCCCGCAGAATGAATAAACTGTAATGAGCTCCTCCATGCTGATGACTTCGTCATCTACCATAGCGACGAGTCCCTCAAATCTGTATCTTCTACACTTACTACAAACTATGGATCAGTTCAACACTGGTTCCACTCCAAACAATTTCTTGTAAATGAGAAAAAAAAAGAAGGCCATGCTCTTTGACTCAAAGCCATACCTTGCAAAGGCCATCAAATCAAAAACCTCGTTACACATAATCACTGCAGGCCCTCCTCTTGACACTGTATTCTCCTTCAAATACCTAGGAGTGACTCCTGATCCCTCCCTAACCTACAATGACCGCATTTCTAGCACTATAAAGAGCGTCTACCAGAAGCTGGGGGCAGCCTACCACGTTAACCACCTCCTTACCCCAGAGGCTCATCTTGCAATTGCCCAGGGAAATCTACTGCCTCTACTTGAATATTGCTCCCAGTGTTCTCCTCCATGTCCTCCTCACTTCTTTCTCATCTAAATATCTCATACTGTACAACTTTGTCTGTCACTTTGCCCTTAAGGTCCCTTCCTCCACTCATCACTGATCTCTATATCAGTCCTTAGGTTAGCTCTCTATGCAGGGCCATTTTGAATATGCTATGGGCTGTCTAGTCGACACCTCTCTTAGGAACTCACATAAGTCCCCATACTCCTTGCTTCTCACCAACAGGGTGGTAATTCGGTGTTTCAGGCTCTCTTCCATTCCCTCCCTCATAGTCCCCCATGTATCTACTGTCATGAGGAGCAAGGCTCTCTCTGTCTCCACCCTCTACCTCTGGAACAGAATACCACCTGCTATCCGTATGTTACCCTCTCATCAGTCCTTCAAATTGAAGCTAAGAGATTGGCTCATGTCTCAGGCCACCTGTGCCTGCTCCCTTGGAAACACCCTCGCCAGAAATCTGCCTTAGGGGCCCAGTGTACCATTTGCCTTACTTCCCAAGTACTGGCTACTACATAAACAATTGACACATTTTTGACTCCATTGTGAAAATGTTGATTGCTATTGTGTAATCCCTTAAGCACTGTATTGTAAACCTTGAACTGGCTGAATAATGTCTTGATTTGATATAAGTGTATGTCCTAGTTCTCTGCAAGCAGAGAAGTGTCACTTTATTTGTTGTAAACTTGTTTTTTAAGTCCTTAACCCCCATTTTAAGATATGATGTTTATGTATCACTGTTTCTGATACTACTGTACTCACTGTATTATATGTTCATACTGTATTATAACTTGTACCTATTATCTGTGCCACTGTACAGCTGGGGTTGCACCTGAAAATGGTCCTTTGGAACAGTTTGCTCACCTGGTTACCAAAAACATAAATAAATTAATTGTACCCCCCTCCCCAGGCCTCACTGGGAGATGAGCAACTTGTTGTTCATTATGCCTTCCTGGTGAAATATTTCAATAAATAAAAAAAATATATATATATATATATATCCCACATTTTGCACGTTAATAACTTTGCAACCATTCAAAAGATTTGCACGAAATTCGGTATGTGTGGTCTTGTATGGTAGATCTCTTGATTTGCCAAGTTACATTTTGATCGGATTTGTGGTTTTCGTGCAGTAAAGTGCCAAAAAATGCATTTTCACTTTTTTTGCCATTTTTTGCTGATGTTTGCCCATCGTGCTGCAGCCACCCCATTTGGTATTTTGGTCTGAAATAGTCAGGGTACAAAGAGGTTTGCTCAAAGAACAACCCAGCATTGGTTTGGTGAAAAAATATTAATCCGTTCAAAACGTATTTAATTTTGAATTTTCGGGTTCTGAGCATGCTCCATACAGTCGGAGATTTTTATGTATGATTTGTGAAAGGGGATTGGGCTCGCAATCAAGGATTTTATCACCATGCAAATTGGGATTTATAAAATCCTTGTTCATGAGCAAAAATTCTCCTTTTGCGAGCTGCCATCTTGTTTTCACTTTTCCCTACAAACAAAATGTTGTTGCTTGCCCCACAGATGTGTTCTGTTGTAAATTAAGCATGGGTTTTGTACAACGTGACGCCCTCTACAAACACATGGCTTTGGCTTTCTTTGTTTTGGTCAAAAAAATGGCCATTTTACATTTTAAAATTCTTTGTTTGTGACTCGTTCTGATCCTCGTTCGTGAGGTAACAAAATCCCTTTCGAGAGCTGATCCCCTTTCGCGAGCTGACAAAATCCTTGATTGCGATTTTGGGACCAGATGGCGTATCTTGTAAACAAGGATTGGCTTGCTATCCAGGATTTTGTCAGCTCATGAAGCGTGATCAGCCGCCCGCAAAGCGATTTTGACAGCTTTCAAAGGATTGGTTTTTGATCCCTTCGCGAACTGTCAAAATCCCATTTCACGAGCCAATCCCCTTTCGTGAGCTGACAAAATCCTTGATCGCAACTTCCAGAACAGATAGCCAAAAGCTGACTAACAAGGATTTCTTGTGAATGGCGATTTTTGATAGCTCACGAGCGGGGACTGACCTCACAAACGGGGATTTTGCCACCTCATGAACTAGGTATTTTAAAACTTTCCCAGCGCACTGTAAATAAACGGTTTGGTTTTTTGGTTTGAAATTTACAGGGTATAAAGAGGGTGTCCCAGAGATGTGATTTATGCTGTTTACATGCAAATAAATGTCATTGGATCTGTAGATATGCCATCATAAATCTGAGATTTTCCCCATACAATAACATTGCGGCACCCCCAGTGCTTTTCGGTGCCCGTATCTCAGAAACGATGCGAGATATGCATTTTTTGCTCCTGGCAGCTTACTAAGTACATGTAGAGGTTTCAAAGTCATGATTAAAACTGCAGTGGAATTTTTTTCATAGCTGCTACAGTTACTGAGATATTGGCAAATTAGTGTTACAAGGGTTCCTTTTCAGCCCTATAGGGCTACTGTATGGCTTCATAGTTATGTGCAAGTGAGAGCGCAGAGCCTGGGCAGCTTGAAAGGAGTGCGGGGCCCAGAGGGCCTGTGCTCCCACCAACACATTCCACTTACCAGTTACATCACACTTTCTCAAAAAGTAAGGAAAGTCATTGCAAAAAAAACTTTGTTAATGTATCAGTTAGGGTTGAAGCGACAAAAGTATGGAAATGAGATGTTAGGGTTCAGCCCCTAAACCCACCACCCTACCACCCCACCCCCATCCTTCACACACCAACAGGCATCGGGGTGTGCCATGGGGTTGTTTCTTCTTTTTAGGAAAAACCAAAAGACCTTGGGGGATGGTTTTCTTTATATCAGAGATTTTTAATGTTTGTGGACTCTGGATTTGGGCTCCCCAGAGTCCATAAACAGCAGGGGGCTAAAGGACAACTGGGGACACTGGGAGTGGGCAACCTAGTGTCCCACACTGTCAGGGGGAGGTAGGCTGCTGCCAACAGAGGGATTGGGCACCCCACTGTTGGCAAGCTACAAAGAAGGGGAACACTGCTGGGGGCGATATACTGGGGACACTTGGAGTGGGATACCCAGTGTCCCACACTTTCAGGGGAAGGGTAGGAGCTACTGCTGACATGGGGAATGGGCACCCCCATGTCGGATGGTGTATTGAACCTGTGCCACATTGGGGGACTGTTTTCTTTTTTCATAGGTTAAATGGAACAGCTGCAGTTTATTAAATAAATGGGGCAACACTGGCATCAGGACACTGGGAGTGGGCTACCTAATGTCCCACACTGAGGGGGATGTGGAGGAGCTACTGCCAACATGGAGAATGGGTACCCACATGTCAGAAAATTAACACCAAGCTAAATTTGGACTTCGACCACATTCAAACTTGGTTACGGGACCATAAACTTGTTATTAACCTACAGAAGATGCAGGCCATGCTATTTGGCTCAGCTGCCAAGCTAAAGACTGCCCCGGATTCACTACAGATCTCCGGGGCTGGTGGGTCACCGCTGACTGTTGCAAGCTCAGTCAAGTACCTGGGGGTGACTCTTGACTCACAGCTGGATATGAACCAGCACATACGAAATACATGCATGGCCTCAAACTGCAAGCTGGGACAGGCTTACAGAGCTAAAAGCTGTCTTCCTCCAGCTGCCTGTCTTGCTCTAGCCAGGGGAGTCCTCCTACCCACGCTCTGCTATGGACTAATCTCCTTTGCCCACTTGCAAAGACTAGTCTAGTAAAGTGGGACTCAGCGTACAACAACATATGCTGTTTTGTGCTCTCAGCCCCATGCCTCACTCACCGCTATGAGCTTTACACCCGGCTTGAGTGGCTCCCACCAGAAACTCACCGCTCTTATGTCGTGGGCAACTTCATTGACAATACTGTCAGAACTGCCACCCCTCAAAACCTTGCTGCAACCCTTACTCCTGCTACACCCTCCTACAACCTGCAATCCAGCAGCTCCCATGCCCTCCTGGTACCTATAACCCGCACACAAATGGGGGACCGAGCCTTCGCAGCATATGCGCCCAGGGTTTGGAACTCACTTCCAACTAGTACTTGCTCCTCCCCCTCACACCAGAGCTTTAAAGCCTCCCTTTTGGGGTTTTCTCAAAATGGCTGCCACTTGTCTCTGCACTAGACAAACCCTCTCTGCCTAAGATGCCCCAATAAACTGAGTTGTTACCTAAGCATAAAGACTTGGGCAGAGCACAACTATGCTCATACTCCTCCTGCTCTCACAGCATCTATTATAATGGACCTTTCAAGCCCACCAGCAAAACAGGGTGAGCACTAGAAGTGTGCACTTCTTTCTCTCACACTGGGCCCACTGTATCCCTGCTGTGACTCCCCTTATTCCAACTGGTAACCTTACATCTTGCTGCCTGGAGCGTTGAACTTACACGGCACTTCTTCCTACTGACTGCAATGTTTAATACTGTATTGTAATCCCTGTTTATGGTATTGTTGTCTTACGGTGTCCCTGTGTTCTGATTTACTTTATATTAACTCTTCACTACTATTTGCCTGATGAAATCTGATGCTTGTAAAGTCCCTGTTGTGCTAATTCTATGTAATGTAAACCTCCACTTCTATCTGCCACATGTTCATGTATGTACCAAGTAATGTACCTTGTAATCTCCCAGGTCACACCTGAAAATAGGCACTTGGCTGTCTAGTGTGCTTACCTGGTTAACAAAAGCAAATAAATAAATAAATATCAATGCACTGTCCTGCATCGAAGTGCCGTGCTGCTTGGCAAAGCATGGCAGTTCGATGCAGGATGGAGCATCACTCCTGTGCCACATCGGGGACTAGTAATAAAAAAGAAATGTCAGAAGCGTGTTCCTCGGGCTCCCATTAGGTAAACACAACTCTTAGTGTTTACCTAGGGGCATTATTTTTAAAAAAATATTTAAGTTTTCCAGCCTCACTAACTGAAAACAAGATGGTGGAAATCGGCACCGAAAACTGTGACTCCGAAAAGTAAAGTGCAAATGGTAAATGCCTTTTACCATTGAAACACTTACTGTTCAAACGATAATTGCAGTTTACAGTGCGCACAGGCTGTATTGCATCTATCCCAAAAATCATTATAATTCAAAAAGTAATATATATTTTTTTACAAAACCATCCAAAGACACACCCTTGGCATATACTCCATTATCCCTGAAAGTATCAGAGGCAAACTTAATTCTGTGTGTGCTGTACATGACAGCAAAAAATCCCATGTTATCCTATGGACAAAAATGTTCTTTTTTGCTTTTATAACCACTTTATATCTCCGAAACTGTAAAAATGACATCATGAAACTTTCTAAATCTTGGGACACAGGCAACACGACAGTACATACTAATTTGGGGGTTATTTGGTTGAAAAATTACAAAGTTATTAAGGTGCAAAAATTGAGATTTAACATTGAAAGGCTGTACCAGTCCTAACTGTAAGGGCCCTATTGCGCCTTTATAATATATATATAATAACTGTGTATCATTTTTTTCCATAGGGAAACCTGGTTATAATTCACCATTATAACCCACAGGTTATAACGGTGAACATGCGCCGCGTTTCCCTAGCTCTGCAAGCTGTGGCGCTTTCTTACTGCCGGCTGCCAACAGACAGATTTCACCGCTACTAGAACTCAGCGTGAGTTTGCAAAAAAAAAAAAAAAAGAAAGAAAGCATTGGGCTGACCTGCAAACTGTTCTGCTTTCTTTTTAAAAGAAAAAGGAGAGGGGGACAAGAAACTTTTTGTGCTGTCGGTGCTTCGCACCACGGACAACGCTGAACCCGACAGATCCATGGTAGCACATGAATACCATTTATTTTATATAATTGCTGCAATGAAAAAAAGATACCTGGCAATTGTATAAAATAAAATATGGAGTGGTGTGTAAATCTTGATTTTACACACACCCTCATTGTGGGATGCATTTCATAAATCCCGAGGGTGAAGTAGCATCCCACAACTCGGGTTTGTGCAAAATCTCATTATACACAACACCCCCAACTTTATTCTCTGTATACATCAGTGGCTCAGCAGGTAGCACACTCATCTCTGATGCCGGGAGATCAGAAGGCTGTAGGTTCTAACCCCACACCAGGCACTTGGGTTAATATCCCAATACTGACACTGCAGTGCAGCATGTGGGGGGTACTGCACTCCTGAGGTGCCGTCTTTCGGATGAGTCATTGAACCGAGGTCCCATCTGCCTGTTCTGGTGATAGTTCAGGTGGATGTTAAAGATCCCATGGCACTTCTCGAAAAAAACAAGGGAATTTCCCCAGTGTCCTGGCCAAATTTCCCCCCATTCACTTAAAATACCACCAACAGCGTAATCTGGTTCAAAGTCAGTTGGCATTCATCTGTATTCCCCCTTCCCCAGGTCATGCCTTAAAATAGGCAGAATTTGTCTAGTGCACTTACCCGATCAACAAAAGGTAAATAAATAAATATTATAGCAGCACGGTAGTACAGCTATAGTTAGGGTTGCCCAGCCACTTCTATGTTAAACCGCACATTTTGCACTTTAATAACTTTTCCACCGTACAACGGATTCGTCTGAAATATTGCATGTGCGGTGGGGCACCATAGATCTTTGGATCTGGCAAGTTGCGTTATGGTCGTATGAGCGGTTGTGTAGCTGCAGAGTGCAAAAAAAAACACGCAAAAAATGAGGTTTTTGTGAGTTTCTTTGCTCGGGGCTATAGCCCACATGATTTGTCCACCTGGTCTGAAATCTTGAAAGAAGATGCAGCCTGAGTCACTGATGTGCCTTTTGAAGATTTGGTGAAAAAATATTAATCCATTCAAAAGTTATTAATATTTAAATTTTCCCATTATAATCAATGTGAAAAAAAAATATATGTGCCTCTTGAAAGTTGCCGCCAGTACGTTTAACTGTCACAAATGGACCATTTACTGTCATGTGGTGGTCATCTTGTTTTCAGTTAGTGAGAGAGAAAAATGCCTGATGTTTAAATTTGGGACCCCTAGGTAAACAATGACAGTTGTGTTTACCTAGTTGGTCCCTGAGGAACAAAGCACTATCTTTTTTTCGGGGGGAAAAAACAACCCAGAAATGTCTTTTCTGCTATCACCCCCACTCCCCATAGTGTCACAAATTGCAACGGAATGGATGCAAAACTTTTGCAGATCACATAAGTGGCATGCCTGTTCTGTCGCCATTACTGTATTTGCAAAAGTATCGCAATCTGCGACACTACTGAGGCAAAAACAGCAATTATTTGCCACCCCACTGCACCAAAATGGTTGAGGCTTTTGGGCTGACATTTGCAGGGTGGCAATGGCAAGCCCTAGTCCCACTGATGTGCCTTTTGGTAGTTTGGTCCCCAGAGATTCAACAGAATCAGTTACAGCATTCCTAAGTTGAGAAATTTCCCATAGGATAACACTGCAGCGCCTGCAACAACGTTCGGCACCAATATCTCAAAAACGATTCGCAATACGGATTTTTCGCTACCAGCTGTTTAGTCCACCTCTAGGTGAACTAAGCCTGCATGGAGGTTTTGAAGTCATGATTACAACTCCAGTGTCATTTTTTTTCATAGTTGCTACGGTTACTGAGAGATTGCCAAATTAGTGTTACAAGGGTTCTTCTTCAGTACTATAGGGCTGCTGTATGCCTCCATACTTACAGTGTGTGTAAGTGGGAGCGCAGGGCCCAGAGGGCCCACACTTTCACATACGCATACAATTAGGCATAAATTGGCACTGTGAAGGGAGCGCAGGGCCTGGAGGGCCCGCGCTCCCACAACGACATACCAGTTACCAATTACATTACACTTTCTCAAAAAGAAGAGAAATTCACTGCAAAAAGCTTCATTATACAATGGCAAGAAAATTTCCTGGACTCCGATTGGCCAGTGTGTCCCTGGCATAGTGAGGTTATCCCAGCACAACCTCACTGTATTGATGCCATTACCATTGATACTGTAGCTATTGCCATCTCTTCTTCAGAAACAGCCACACTAAAAATTCACTGAAAATATTTTTTAAATGTTTTTTTTTTATTTTGTATAACAATGAGCCATTGTATAATAACAATAATGCACTCCAGGGTGTGGGTTGTGCTGGAATAACCTAATTTCTGGGATGTTGGACATACTCGGTCTGTGGCCTCGTGCCCAACCACCCAGGCGTGAGGTTATCCCAGCACAACCCACACCCTGTCATGTATTATTGCTTACTTAATGCATCGGTTAGGGTTGATAGCACAGTGACAAAAGTTTGGAAATGTGATGTTAGGGTTACCCCCTACCACCTCCACCCCCACCCTCCACACACCAACAGACGGGGTGTACCATGGGGTCTTCAGGACTCTCACCCCATTCTCCTACACTGTAGCATGTCAACTTGTTTACACATGGAATGGGATGAGAGGCCTAATGACCCCATGGCACACACACCGATGTCTGTTGATGTGTGGAGGGTGGGTGGGGAGACTGTGGGGGGGTGACCCTAACATCACATTCCCATACTTTTGTTGCTGTGCTATCAACCCTAACTGATGTATTAATTAAGTTTTTTGCAATTAATATATATTATAGCTGCACGGTAGTGCAGCTATAGTTAGGATTGCCTGGCCATTTCTATTTTAAACCCAAAATTTTGCACTTTAATAACTTTGCAACCATATGATGGATTTACCTGACGGTTTGCATGTGCAGAGTGGCACCATAGATTTGCCAAGTTGTGTTATGGTCAGATGAGTGTTTGCAGAGCTACAGAGCACCAAAAAACTACCAAAAATAGGGGTTTTGCACATTTCTTTGCTCAGGGCTACAGCACAAACAATTTGTCTGTCTGGTCTGAAATCTTCAGGGAAGATGCAGTCTAGGTCACTGATGTGCCTTTTGAAGATTTTGTAAAAAAATATTAATCCATTCAAAAGTTACTCAAATCTAAATATTCCCATTATCGTCAATGGGGAAAAATAATATATGTGCCTTTTGAAAGCTGCCACCAATACATTTTACTGTCACAAATGACTCTTTCATTGTCATGTGATGGCCATCTTGTTTTCAGTTAGCGAGGCAGAAAAATGGCTGGTTTTTAAATTTGGGACCCCCTAGGCAAACACCAACAGTTGGGTTTACCTAGTTGGGCCTTGAGCAACACAGTACAACCTTTGTTTGGGGGTAAACTCCCCCAGAATTGCCTTTTCTAAGATAGGCCCCCCCATGATGTCACAAATTGTGTCAGAATGGATGTGACACTTTCACAAATCATGAAAGTGTCGTGCCCATTCTTTCGCAACTTTTTACAAAAGTGTTGCAATTTGCGACACTACTGCATCAAAAAAACAGCAATTCTTTGCCGCCCCATTGCATCTAAATGGTTGGGTCTTTGAGGCTGAAATTTGCAGGGTGGCAAAAGCCCTGGTCCCGCAGATGTGCCTTTTGGTGGTTTGGTCCAAAAAGATTCAACAGGCCTATAGTTACAGCCTTCTGAAGTTTAGAAATTTCCCATAGGATAACATTGTGGCACCCACGGTGATTTTCAGCGCCCATATCTTGAATACGATTCGAGATATGGATTTTTCGCTACTGGCAGCATAGTCTACTTTTTGGAGGACTAAGCCTGCATGGAGGTTTCAAAGTCATGATTACAACTGTAGTGGAATTTTTTTCATAGTTGCTATGTTTACAGATATATTGCCAAATTAGTGTTACAAGGGTTCCTTTTCAGTACTATAGTGCTGCTGTATGCCTCCGTACTTATGTGTAAGTGGGAGCGCAGAGCCCAGAGGGCCCGTGCTCCCACAACCACATACCAATTACATTACACTTTCTCAAAAAGAAAGGAAATCATTACAAAAAAACTTTGTTAATGCATCAGTTAGGGTTGATCACACAATGACAAAAGTTTGGAAATGCGATGTTAGGGTTATCACCCCTATCACCCCACCATGATCCCTGACCCTCCACACACCAACAGGCATCGGGGAGCGCCATGGGATCATCAGGCCTAACTTTCGCCCCATTCTCCAATACTGTAGCATGTCAGCTTGTTTACACATGGAATGTGGTGAGAGTTAGGCCTGATGACCCCATGGCACGCCCAATGCCTGTTGGTGTACGGATGGTGGGGGGTGGTAACCCTAACATCGCAGTTCCAAACTTTTGCTGCTATGCAATCAACCCTAACTGATGCATTAATGAAGTTTTTTGCAATGAATATATATTAGGGATGGGCGGATATCCGACCCGATAAATAAATCCGGTCGGATTTTACACTTTTTGACCTGATCCAATCCGATCAGATACAGCTCTGTATATCAGGTCAGATACTCACTTCAAGTCCTGGTAAGCCTCTATTTCATTATTAGAGAAAAAAAATTCATTTTATACAGGTTTTCAGATGAAGCAAAAGAAAATACATTTTCCGTACAGGACTAACCCCTTTTCCTGTAGGGGTATTAATCCCTGCAATAATGTTTGCTACTGCCATTTCAGTTGCCGAGAAAGGGGAGAGAGTGAGAGCACGCTTTCTTCTTTCACTCTGTTCGGCAAGCCAAAACACAGGAAACATATATTTGTATTCTTTATTTAGCCAGGCTGTTTACAAAATGAAAAATTACATCCACATCCACTAATAGAGAAGCAGACAACTATGTACTGTCAGTATTTGTAGATATCTCAATACGCTAAGTGAGAGCACACTGAAGCTGAAAGCAGCAGGCAGGAGTATTATTTTAGACTGCTCCCTCTTATGTTATTGTAGTCTGTGCTTCTGCATCAAGGCTACTTCTGGAGGTTCACAAAAATCAAATAAACTGTTTTAGAGTGTACAAATAAAGGGAAAAGCACTTTAATGAACATGTGTACTCTATCCTGAGGTGCAGTAAGAGGGAACGGAGCAGACGAATGCAGATAGCAAATAAAACTGTCGGCTGCTCCCTCGAACTCCACTTATTCTTTTTGTGGATTTGCAGACTTTATTTGGTACCAACAACTTGCCTGAACATTCTGTCTGTTGTTCAGGCATAGAAACCAGATGTGGGAGCTCAATAAAGTGCTTCCTCTCTTGTCTCTACTACCAGTTTCACTCCATTCAGAAAAAAAAAATCTACTTTTTATATCAAACAGCACTCTAGTTTACCACTGAACATGTGGATGTATGATTAACGGTGCAGCATTTTCCCCATCTATGTATCTGACCCGATAAATATCCGGATCCAGTCGGATAGTACTCTGGGTAAATCCGGATACTATATCTGGAACATTTTTGATATCCGCCCATCATATATATATTCATATATATATCTATATATTCATTGCAAATACTACGCTAATGCATCAGTTAGGGTTTCTATTACAGCAACAAAAGTATGGAAATTTGGTGTTAGGGTTCCCAAAACTTTGCCACCCCCACACACACCAACAGGCACTGGGGTGTGCCTTGGGGTCATCGGCCCTAACTCTCACCCTATTCCATGTGTAAGGAAGCTGAGATGGCACAGTATAGGAGAATAAGGTGAGACTTAGGTCCAACGACCCCAAGGCACACTCTAACGCCTGTTGGTGTGGGGGGGGTTGGTACGGGTTGGTAACCCTAACATTCCATACTGTTGTCGCTGTAATAGAAACCCTAACTTATGCATTAACTGAGTTTTTGCAATGAATTGCCCTTTTTTTTAAAAGTGTAATCTTACCCCTATGTATTTGTGGGGCCCTGTGCTCCCATCAGTCTGTAGTGCATTGTGGAAGCACACGGCCCTCTAGGCCCTG
Organism: Neoceratodus forsteri; assembly: GCA_016271365.2. Lineage (NCBI taxonomy): Eukaryota > Metazoa > Chordata > Ceratodontiformes > Ceratodontidae > Neoceratodus > Neoceratodus forsteri. Next base: position 716,876,754 of record CM057454.1, on the reverse strand, counting down.
TGCTCCCATGAATGTATATTGTAATTGTCTCTGATTTTCATGTGGAGGGCCCTGCGCTCCCATCTATCCATAAGTGTAGAGACATTGCAAATGAACTGTCATCTCGCTGTGAGCCCTGCACTCCCATTACTGCATGATGGAGGGCCCTGAGCTCGCATTATTGCATAAAGGTATCCATATGTGGGAGCACAGGGTCCTCTGGGCCCTGCACTCCAATCTATATATAAGTATAGAGACACAGCACAGGTCTAGAGACATTCCAAGTAACCCTTATACTGCAAAAGGTACAATATCTCAGTAAGCATAGGAACACTGGAAAAACTTCCACCGCAGTTGTTATGATGGCCTGGCAACCTGCATGCATGCTTAGAGCATTTACCAAAAAATCCATAGCTCACACTGTTTTCGAGATATATGAGCTGAAAGGTACCACAGCAGCCACAATGTTATCCTATGGGAAATTCCTAAATTTCAGAATGTTATGCAAGCAATAATACCCGACAAGGTGGGCAGTATTTTGCAATACCTGACTACCCAGGGCCAAAACGAGGCCCAACACCACAGGTGGGGGGCTTTATAACCACTGGAAGGTCTGGTATTGCCCATACGGCCCACCCTGGAGAATATTATTGCACTTAGGAAATGGGCATCTGTGTCAGGCTTAATTAACTAATAAAGGGGACATGGCCAGCAGCCAGCTAGAGCAGACATGTCTAAGGAGAGCTCTGTCTACATTGCTTTTAAATTCTTAATAAAACTACTTAAAAGTAGCTGTGACAGATTAGAAATAGTACCATCAGATCTGGAGTGACAGCCCTCATATATTTGGAGCTTTTCATGCAGATTTAGCCATGGGAAGAACGAAGCACACAGTAGCATCAGAGTCAGGGAAAGGGCAAAACTCAGCGGCCGGAGATCCTCCACATGGCATTGAAATAGAAATCACAGCAGGGGGAACCTCCAAGCCAACAAACAGTGCTCTGCTACAAGCAATCAGGGATCTTAATAAGAAGGTAGAGACTTTAGGGACAAGATTTACCTGTATGGAAATGAGAGTGGACTTACTTACCGCAGATACCAAGCTTGCAACTGATTTGGCGAACAAGTCTATAGCAGCAGTAGCAGGCATTATCAATGAAAATAAACTGCTCCATCTTCAGCCGGAAAACTTAAAGAATGGAGTGAGGGCTGTTAATCTTTGCTTGCTGGGTGTACCAGAGGAAGCTGAAGGGACTGATCTTTTGGGGTACGTTATAACACTATTAAACAACTGTCTTGATTTAGACACCCAGTCAATCATCATCAAAACTTACCGAGTTATGCCTTGGAGAGCCCAACTGGTGAATCTCCTAAGAACCAGCATGATTCTCACCACTGGCCCACACATTTATGATCAAGTCCTGGGAGCAGCTAAAGCAAAGGCACCATTGAAATTGAGCGATGGCACCCAGATCCACATCTTTCCCGACCAGAGTTACTCTACCTGACAGTGAAGAAAGGCCTTTGATGCAGTCTGGGCTGGCTTGAAAGCACTAGGATTATCGCATGTGCTGTACCAACTGGCTCAACTGAGGATTTACTATGCAGGCAAGACTTTCATCTACTCCGATCCTTCAGAAGTTGGGAAGAAGCTGGAAATCATTCAAAAAGAACTTTCAACATTCTCTGCCAGAGCATTCATCTGATGACGATGACTGACTTTGACACTGAAGGCTCCTTTTGTCCGGAGCTGTTTCAATAACCATGGGTTAAGTATAGCTCACTTATGTGCCGATTAAGAGAATAGGGATGGAGTTGCTAGAACTTTTCTAACATACCTGAAGGAAGGAAGGGGGCAAGATAGCAAGATAATGAAAATAAATACAGCAAGTATTTCTTTTTTGTTCATGTTTAATGTTTAATGAGATGCTGTTGTTTAGGTAAACGTTGGCCTAAAATTTAAGATGATGTAAAATGGTGTCCCCTCATGGCATGTACTTTCTACCTAGCTCTGCTCTGTTTCTATCCTGTTTTAGCAGTTTTACCAACATCAGTCAGTCTAAGCATGTTGGGGTTGTACATGACCCATAAGTTTCCTGCATGCAAAGCTTCTGTTAAAGTTAATTTGTTCTTGATAAAACCTGCAGTATTTAGGGTAACAAAGCAACAGGAACAAATAGAAGTGAATTTTTGAACATTTCTGGAGGTGGAAGCTGTAGACGGGTTTCCCTTGAGGATACGTCCTACTATTAAAAGCTAAGACATTATCATTTTGTTTAGATTCATGGACTATAAAATGCCTTTTTTGGCATTATAGGGTGAGTTATTTCACCTGGTAGAAATTTATTTTTTGTTATAAAATGGGCAACATAAATCAGCCAATCAAAGAAGCATGATTCTCACCACTGGCCCACACATTTGTGATCAAGTCCTGGAAGCAGCTAAAACAAAGGCACCATTGAAATTGAGCGATGGCACCCAGATCCACATCTTTTCCGACCAGAGTTACTCTACCTGACAGTGAAGAAAGGCCTTTGATGCAGTCTGGGCTGGCTTGAAAGCACTAGGATTATCGCACGTGCTGCACCAACTGGCTCAACTGAGGATTTACTGTGCAGGCAAGACTTTCATCTACTCTGATCCTTCAGAAGTTGGAAAGAAGCTGGAAATCATTCAAAAAGGACTTGCAACATTCCCTACCAGAGCATTCATCTGATGGTGATGATTGACTTTGACACTGAAGGCTCCTATTGTCCGGAGCTGTTTCAATAACCAGGGGTTAAGTATAGCTCACTTATATGCTGATTAAGAGAATAGGGATGGAGTTGCTAGAATTTTTCTAACATACTGTACCTGAAGGAAGAAAGGGGCAAGATGGCAAGAAATAAAAATAAATACAGCAAGTATTTCTTTTTTGTTCATGTTTAATGTTTAATGTTTAATGAGATGCTGTTATTTAGGTAAGTGTTGGCCTAAAATTTAAGATGATGTAAAATGGCGTCCCATCATGGCATGTACTTTCTACATAGCTCTGCTCTGTTCCTGTTTTAGCAGTTTTACCAACATCAGTCAGACTAAGCACGTTGGGGTTGTACATGACCCATAAGTTTCCTGCATGCATAGCCTCTGTTAAAGTTAATTTGTTCTTGATAAAACCTGCAGTATTTAGGGTACAAAGCAACAGGAACAAATAGAAGTTAATTTTCGAACATTTCTGGAGGTGGAAGCTGTAGACGGGTTTCCCTTGAGGATATGTTCTACTATTAAAAGCTAAGACTATCATTTTGTTTAGATTCATGGACTATAAAATGCCTGTTTTGGCGTTATAGGGTGAGTTATTTCACCTAGTAGAAATTTATTTTATGTTATAAAATGGGCAACGTAAATCAGCCAATCAAAGAAGCAGCTCACCATGCATGAAATCTGTTCCATGCATGGGTAAAAAAAGAGTGCTTTCAGTAAAAAGGCCAAGATTTTGGTGCCATACAACGTGGGCCTTTTTACCGGTAGATATCTTTTTTTTTACCGAATGTGAGAGAAAAACAGCTAGATTACTTCGCACTTCCCATCCTGCTCCTGCCACTCTGTTTATCCCAAATGAAAACGACACCACTATAAAACACCAAACCCACGGGTGATCTGCCTGTAGTAGACACTAAGTAATCAGCACTAATGTGACAGTTTACAGTTCCCACACGCTCTACTGATCTGGTACCCTATGAAAAAAAAAGAGACAAAACAGGCAGAGAATAGCTAGAAGCCAGACCATGTGAGTGACGAGTCGGCTACACTAAAATGCAGCACTGATAAATCCAGCAGCAGCCTTGTCTCAACACAACTTAGGGAAGGAAGATAATGCAGATGGAAAAATAACACAGTAGCCAGCAGCCGCTCAATCCCAACTCCCTCGCAGAACGTAACTGGCCACCGCGCCATGCCACCCAGAACAGAGAAGTAGTGTGAAGGGTGCCAAAAGCAGATATGCTGTATAGGAATCATTTATAAGTATAACCAAGGCAGAGTTCACTTTGCCAACTCTCTCGGTTCAGACCGAGAGCTACACTAAAGTTATAGAAGCTACAGAAAGGTGTCTGCGGAAACTAAAATTGCTAATACGTGTCATGAGAGGTGCTGAGAATGCAACACCGCAGCCATCCTTACCTAACAAATAAAATTTTCCCCGGCTGTTTCATCCGTTACACTCCCTGCTGTTGGCAACCACTGCAGTTGCGTTATTTGCTTTCATCATGCTTTGGTCTCACTCCTTGGTATGGCAGTAACAATATAAATGACAGATCCATTCTCTACTATGCCTCATTTAGGAATGGCAACACTAACAAGGTAGAAGTACAGTGCTATATGCAAATCAGCTACTGAATATTAACACAAAATTCAGACGGAAGGACTATTTTATCATAGATTTGCAAAACAATATGTTTTTTCTCCTTATAATCATTATTTTTCTAACTGTGAAAAGTAAAATAAAATAGTAGACCATTTTATAAGTGCAATAAGACACTCCAGGTTGTGCATGGAACATATTTTACCGCATGCCAGGGGCTAAAGGCATTTGGCTAAGACCTCATGCCTTATTATGCCCCTGGCTTAGCATTAAAATATGTTCCATGCAGGCCCTGGAGTGTCTTTTTTTTTATATACTTAGTTTATTGAGTGTATTTCAAAAAACTTCTGGTTGTGACTTAAATACAGTGTCATAGACAAAATCAGTTATCAGATATTGCCAGGATAAAACAACCATGTTACATCTATTACATTTTTATACATATTCCATTTTTGTATTTTATACTTATTGAACCACTCAAAGTCATTTGACCTTAAAAATTAAAATATTATAAACAACCAATTTATACCCTTGGGGAGGTAAAAAACATCCATACATTCCAGCATTACATTAAGTTTAGTTTAAAACTGCTACCCTTTGTGGAGAGCATTACTAGACATGTAGTAGGGGATTGGGGGAAGGGTATTTAAAATCATATACTTTGATCTGTTTAACTCTTATAGCCTCTCTTTATATAAGTCCCAGCGAGTCCATCTATTCACATGTGCTTCATTACTGTGATTGACAGCAAAAGTAGTTCTTTCCATAATTTGGATTTGGTTTACTGCTCCCAGCCATTCCCCGATCTCTGGGGGAGACTGCCGTAACCATCTCTTTGTTATGCCCTTCAGGGCAGCAATGCACAGCACAGCCCATAGGTGTTGCCCTTCTTTCCCTTTAATGCCCTGGAGTGTCTTATTGCTTGCATAATCGCTTTAGTCCATGAGCATGCTGCAATAACCACATGAAGGAATTATTGCTATTATATTTTTATATTGATAAAAATATAAGGAACCCCCCTCCAAGGGGTAACTAAGGATGTCAAATACTGTATCATACCATTATATTGCGATAATTGACTGTTATATCCTACATTTGTAACCAAGGAAATTTCTTTTTACTATGTAATGTACATTGCAAATCAATAAAACTAAAGTATAAAAAAATTAACTAATAAAATAAGAGAGGAAATTATTTTAAAATTAGTTCAAAGAATAGAACAAAACTGTTGTTTGTAAAGTAGTCCCTACCTTTTTTGTGCTGTTCAATCTTGTGTTGCCCCACCGAGCCATTCTCTTCCAGTTACCCTCCCCTATGACCTCTGAAAGTTCAGATGGTGTTTGCAGTAAAATTTCACCCCAGCAATTTGTTAGCATCATTTTTTTAAAACAGTTCTATGTCCTGCCCGCAAGATCATTTTTGTCTTTTTTTTTTTGGTTGTAGGATACGGTTGTTATGCGTGTGATCTTGCGGGACCCTGCATCTGTAAACCAGAAGGTGAAGAGGAACACGTGCAGTGTGGGATGGCAGCATTGTAAAATACATATTTTTTGAAGTGTAAACAGCAGCACTCTTAAGGTTAAGTAGCAGAGTGTCTGCATTTCGCAATTTGTGTCATAAATACAGATGACAGGACATACTGCATTTGCCGGTAGCTTATTGAGTGGTTGCATGTTTTTCAAGGATGAATGTCTTCGAGGATGTGGGAGACCTAAAAAGGAGTTACAAATTGTCTTGTAACAGTACGAAGGGACTGGCTGACAGATTACAGTGCAGCGAAGTGGGAAGAAAAGATTCTTTTTGTGTGTGTGTGTGTGTGTGTGTGTGTGTGGTGGGTCTTGTTATAGGAGCAGTGTTAAAGGGGGGGAAAGCAATTTGTTGTTTCGGCTCCACCCGCCCCGCCGTCAGGTTGCAGTCGGCAGTAATGCTACACTGGACTTTAACTGATGGCACTCATTTGCAGTCTTGTGTGACGGTCCAGCATTAGCCATGAGAAGGGGTGGCAATGGATATGTTTTGTGAGGTTCAAGAAGTGAGATAAAAGTCATTTCTGTCCGAAACTGAGTCACTCAGCTGATAGTGCTGAGTGGAGCTGGGGGGAGGGTACCTCTCTTAAGGAGCAGAAAAAACATGGTGGCAGATCGACGTTTAAAATTCGGGGTGCCCAGTGATACTCTGAATAATGGGGCACCTCGAACTGGCACTTGTTTTCCACCGGGCATCTATCAAAACTTATTGTACTCCCCTGCTGTGACTCTCAGCCAATCAGAGAGCTTCTAGAATCTAGCCCATTTTCTAAAACTATGGAACCAATGTAAATTCTATCACCAAACCAGCAAATGGCATATCTGCGGGGAAAGCCCTTTTTACCCTGCAAATTTCTGCCCAAAAGTCCTAACCATTTATTTGCAGTGAAGTGGCAAACAAACAGCAATTTTTTAGAAGCACTTAAGCAAATTTGCGACTTTCACTAATTTTGAGAGACTTTTGTGAAACTTTTTCAAAATTTGCAAAAGTATTTTTGAAAAGTTTTGCAAATTTATGAAAGTTTCACAAATGTACTTTTGCAAATTTGAGACACTTTTTTTTTTTTTAACCAATTATTTTACCAGGTGAGACACACTAAGCTGAAAGCTTATTTGCAGGTGCAACCTGGGAGCACGAAGAAGTTAAATGACTTGCTCAGGGTCACACAGTATGCAAGTGGGGGCTGTGGGATTCAAACCCAGGTCTCCAGATTTGCAGCTCAGAGCTGAAAAAACATATTTCCGAACATTATTTTTAAAAACTAATGTCATGATCGTGTTCCTCGGGTCCTGATTAGGTAAACACAACTGTAAGTGTTTGCCATGGGGCAGTATTTTTTGAATTACAGCATTTTTTTCTGCATTGCTAACTGAAAACAAGATGGCGGATTTGCGACACTATAGAATGCATTTGCAAAAGTCAGAAGTGCTTTCACAAAAGTAAAAAGTGCTTTCACTCCAGACATCTAATTTTTCCCACAGGCTATAATGGGAAACTTTAAACTTTAATATTTTTTGAACAGATTAATATTTTTTCACCAAACTTTCAAAAGGCACATCAGTGATCCAGACCCCATATGCCCTAACAATTTCAGACGTACAGATGAACAAAGAATTTGAACAAAATGGTAAATTTCACAGTTTTGGCACTCTTCAGCTCCGGAACCGCACATCCAATCAGAACTAAACTTTCCAGATCCAGAGATCTGTGTTATCAAACAGCACATACAAACTTTCAGGCAAATCAGTTGAACGGTTGCAAAATTACTAAAAGTTCAAAATTTTGGGTTTAACATAGACGTGGTCATGCAACCCTACTGTGCCCTAATTTAACTATATCTAATTTATAGATATATATATATATATATATATATATATATATATATATATATAAAAAATAATTATAGTTAGGGTTGAGTAGCATATTTAATCTCAAATCTCAGATTTTGCACTTTAATAACTTTGTAACCATTCAATGTATTTGCACAAAAGGTGTTATGCACTGTCATGTGGGTTAAATCTCTTGATGTGGCAAGTTTTGTTCTGGTCAGATGTTCAGATTCTGAGATCCTGATAGTGAAAAAAAGTAAAAGAAAAAAACCTTTTTTGCAGTTTTTTCCTCATCACCTTGCAGCCATACAGTGTGGAATTTATGCATAATTTTTGTAGGGTAGAAAGAACTTTGGCAGCAGAACAGACAGTGAAAATTTGATACAATAATTTTACTCTGTGGCACAGTTATCATGTTTTTTAGTTCTCATTATATTCTATGTGATGTTTCTGAACGTTCCATTTCCAGGAAAGATGTATTTTTTTCGACAAAGGATTTGATCTCATGAAAAAGGATTGAGTCTTGCAAGAGCATTCCTTTTTCGTGAGAACACAAACCCTTTTTCTAGACAGAAAATTCTTTTTTCGCGAGCCGCCATCTTGTTTACCTTTTTTTAAAAACAAAAATGAAATTGAAAATCCAAAAAATGCAGTTGAACAGATATGAAAGGCATGTATCTTAGAAACATAAAAATTGCCAGCAGATAAGGACCACCAGACCCATCCAGTTTGTCTGAACGCCTACACTAGTTTGTGGCCTCTGACCCTAATTGGTCAATGACTTTTCACACCACCTTCCTACCTTCCCACCTCTAAGATACCCTTATGCCTGTCCAATGCATGTTTAAAACCCTCCACTGTGCTCGTCCCACCACCTCCTGTGACAGACTATTCCATGTGTCCACCACTCTCTCCATGAAGAAAAACTTCCTCACATTTCCCCTCAGCCTGCCACCTTCCAATTTTATATCATGCCCCCTCATTCTGGTACATCTCTTATATTGGATGATGTCTCCCCCCTGCACCTTGTTTATGCCCTTAAGGTACTTGAATGTTTCTATCATGTCCCCCGATCCCTCCTCTCCTCCAGCGAGTACATATTGAGGTCCTTTAGTCTCTCCTCATATGTTTTCTGTTGCAAATCCTGTATCATCTTATTCACCTTCTCTGTACCTCCTCCACCCTGTCAATATTCTTACGAAGGTGCAGCCTCCAGAACTGCACAGAGTACTCTAGATGAGGCCTCACTAGCGTTTTGTACAATGGCATCACTACCTCCTGCCTCCTGCTGGTGATACCTCTTCCTATGCACCCCAGCATGCCACTGGCCCTCCCTGCAGCCTTTGTACTCTGTTTAGATACCTTAAGGCCATCAGAAATGGTAACCCACAGGTCCCTTTCTTCCTTGGTGATCCTTGACAACTTCCCCCCAATCCTGTAGCTCTCACCAGGGTTCCCTCTTCCCAGGTGTATTATTTTGCACTTCTTGGAATTGAACCTCAGTTGCCACACCTCATACCATTTTTCAAGCTTCCCCATGTCTATCTTCATTCTCTCCACCCCATCTGGAGTATCCACCCTGTTACAGATCTTGGTGTCATCTGCAAACAGACAATGCCACTAATGAAGACATTAAACAGGACTGGCCCAAGGACTGATCCCTGCGGTACCCCACTGGTCACTCTGTCTCCCTTGATTGGATCCCAATTTCCAGCACCCTCTGCTTCCTTTTTTTTTTGGACTCTATTTATTGCCCTTACCTTACAAGACTCTCTCCAGCGTGGACACTCAGTGCGGCTTCTCCTATCTGCCTGAAGCCTCCAGCTCCGTGACACTCCAGCAGGGCCCTTTCTCCACTCCTCCTCCTCCTCCTCTCCTGGCCACCCAACCCCCCCAGCTCTGAGCCCCTGGGGTTGAAATGCTGAAAATCCTCCTGGCACTCTATCTAGAAGCTAGTAGAGCAACCAGGAATTCAGAGGGAGAACTGGGCGTGGGTGCTGGAAAGCCCGGCACTGAACATAAGGTTGACCACTGGTCCCACCTTTGCCTACTGGTAGGCAGGGGGTTTTCTTTGGTTACTCCCCCAGAGGGACGGCCGTGCAATGGAGACAGCACATGGAGGACGTGCTCCCACCCCCTCCTGCAGTCTCCAGCTGATGCCTACCCTATTGGCTGCCCTACTCTGCTATAAAGCACCCTCCAGCCACCACTAGGAGCTGCCAAGCATGGGGATTCCCCATGGAACCCACCGCAGGAGAGGAGAGCAGTCCTCCGGACCCTCAATCCTCTCCTCCCCCTCCTGCCCGAGTTCTCTCCCAAACCCAGGTCACTGGCATGGTGTGAGGTGTGGTGTTCAGCACCTCAATCCTCAGTGCTACCAGGCTGAACACCCTCTGCTTCCTGTCTGTTAGCCACTTCCTAACCCAGTTTACCACCTTGTGCCTCATGCCCAGACTACTCATTTTGTAGAGCAGCCTTTTATGTGGGATGGTGTCAAAGGCTTTGCTGAAACTGAGGTAGGCGATGTCTGTTGCCCCCCGATTTACCTCCCTTGTCACCCAGTCAAAAAATCTATCAGATTCATCTGACATGACCTTCCTGCTGTGAATCCATGTTACCTCAGATCCTGGGCACCTCTGGATTCCAAGTGTGTCACTATTCTTTCTTTAAGCAGTGCCTCCATGATCTTGCCCACTACTGAGGTGAGGCTGACCAGCCTACAGTTTCCTGCCTCCTCCCTACTACCACTTTTATGTAGAGGGACTACATGTGCCCTCTTCCAGTCCTCTGGAACCACTCCTGTGTTGAGTACTTGGTGAACAATGCTGCCAGAGGTGCCACTAGTTCTCTTTGCAGCTCCCTTAATATCCTTGGGTGTATGCCATCTGGCCCCAGTGCTTCCTCCACCTTCAGTTTTGTGAGCTCCTCCAGGACTCTTTCCTCTGTGAATGGACTTGTGTTTACCCCTTCCACACCTCTCTTCATGTCTGTTACCCAGCTGTGGTCCCTGACCCTCGCCCTATTTAATCAATACTGAACAGAGGTATTTGTTCAGTATTTAGTCCTTCTCCATGTCTCCCTACTTACACTCCCCTGTATCCCCTTTGAGCCTTACAATTTATTTTTTTTTTATTTTATTTAGTTTTTGTGAACCAGGTAGGTGTACTAGTGAGAAAGACTATTTTCAGGCACAACCTGGGAGAGTACAGAGACAAACTTCAAAGAACATCATGATACGTAGTACAAGGTACAAGAACATCATGATACATAGTACAAGTTACATAACAGCAGCAATGTGACAAAGAATTGAGGTAGTTAGACCAAAATAAGGATTTAAGTTAATATAAGACAAAATACAATAAGGTCAGATTAGGAAATTGAGGTAGTAAGACCAAAGTACAGCATTAATATTTACATAAGACAATACAATAAGGTCAAATTAAGTGACCAGGCAACTGTGCAAGTGAACAAGGGAATAAGGTGCTGTGAGAGGGATAGTCACCAAGCAAAGCTAGATAAAGGGAGGAGCTTGGGAGAGGGTGGAGAAGGAAGATATGATAACCTGGAAGGGAGAGAAGGAAGTGGAGGAATGAAATTAAAGAAATGAGGAATTGAAAGTTGAGAGGAAGAGTTTCACTGACTGGGGTGGGCCCTAGCTCCTAGGTAATGATAAGTGGAGGGTGGAATTAGAGAGCAAGGGCTAAGGTGGTTTGAAGCAGGAGCATATGTAGGAGGAGAACAGATGATGTCAAAGTTCTTTCTTAAAGGAGATGCGGGATACAGACTGGCATAAGGTTAGAGGAAGTGAGTTCCAGTAGTTGGGCGCATGACAGGCAAAGGCACAACCACCTTTATTTGTACGATGTCTCGGGATGAGGACAGGGACATTTACCGCAGAGCGCAATGCATAGTTGGTTTTCTGGTAGAGAAGGAAACAGGCCCGTGAATTAGGAATACAGGATCTGATAATGTTATCAGTAATGGACCCAAGCGCATAGGACTTTAGTTCTAGAGGTGGAAGCCATCCTAGATCTGAGTAGAGGAGACAATGATGTTTAAGCAGGGGGGGAGCCAGATGCGAAGCGACAGATGTCATTGTAGGTAACATCCCACTTATGAAGACTCGAATTGCAGGCGGAGGCATATGTAGCAACCCCATAAGTGAGAGAAGGAAGTAATATCCCACGGGCTATAGAAAGTCTAGCTGAAGGAGTGGCGCATAACTTGTTCGGTAGGCGATCCAAAATTTGGAGTTAACCTGCTTGCAGATAGTATGAAAGTGGAGGTCGAAACTCAGGGATGGGTCAGGAGTGACCCCTAGATACTTGAATGAGTTAGCCACTCCAACAGATGTGCCATCAAGGAAGGAGACATTAAAGTGTGTTTGGGAGTGTTTGAGCTTGAGACGGGAGCCAAATAACATAGCTTGGGTCTTTGATTTGTTTAAGACAAGTTTGTGATTTACAAGCCACTGTTGTAAAAGCTGATACTCACAGGAGAGTTTAGTGTTAATGCCGTCGATGCTATTTGAACTGCAGTACAGAACAATGTCATCGGCATATAGTAGGGAGGAGGTACTGAGGAGATTCGTGATAATACTATTAATGAAAATAGTAAAAAGCAGAGGACCTAAAATAGACCCTTGAGGTACACCAATGTTGATGGTAGCCTTGTCAGAGAGGGTAGAGTTAAATTTCACGTATTGAGACCTATCTGACAGACAGCTATCAAACCAGTTAACATTTAGTGTGAAGCCTAGAGAATTTAGGGTAGCAACAAGGATGGAGTGGTCAACAAGGTCAAATACCTTGGTCATATCAATAAAAATGGCCCCAATGAGCCTGCCAGAGTCCATAGCCACTAAGGTGTCAGATGTGAGTTTGAGTAGGGCAGTAGTGGTACTATGATCCTTGCGGAAACCATGTTGGGCATCAGTTAAGAGGTCGTGTTTCAGAAGAAAGTTGGTGGTTTGAGTGGCAACTGTTTTCTCAAGAATTTTACTGAGAAGAGATATGATGGTAATTCAATGGGTCAAGTGTGTCACCTTTTTTGAATACGGGGGTAATTCTGGCCATCTTCCAAATATCAGGGACAGTACTTTGACACAGAGAGAGGGTAAGCAGCTGTGTGGGGGGGCAGCCAATTTTAGGAGTTTACATTCCAGGTTATCAGACCCAACAGCTGCATGCTCCAAGATGTTTCTTAAGTGTCGGAGAACCTCACTAGTTAGGATGGACCTCAAATGGAAAGTGGGCCTGAAGGAGTTAGCAGGTGAGATAGGGTTAGACAGAGTAGGGAAAGTGGGAGTATATTGGGTAAGGTCAGCAAATTGCCTATTAAAGAAGTTTGCAATAGTGAGGGGATTGTTACAATGGATACCATTTAGAGACATGTCATTAGGAGTGGATGACTGGTTTGATCCCAGGAAGAACTTAATATGGGACCAACATTTGTTGGGGTCCCCCTTGGAGTCTATTAGAAGGTTATTGCAGTATTTACATTTTGCTTGTTAGATTCCTTTCTTACAAGCATTTCTTAATGCTCTGTAAGTATTAAAGTCTGCAAGAAGACCTGATTTCTTATAACAAAGCCAGATTTTGTCCCTCTGTCTTAATTTAGATAACAGGTCAGATTTTAGCCAGCGTGTCTGACTATTTCTAACCTGCCTTGTAGCAAGTTGACAGTGGTTTTCTTGTAGTTCTAAGAATTTAGTCAGAAAGATATTTAGGGCTGTCTAAACATCTAATGAGCTAAAGAGAGGGGACCAGTCAATGCAAGCAACATCAAACAAGAAGGCCCGTGGGTCAAAGTTCACAAAATTGCAGAAAGTGATGAAGCGGGGCTTCATAGGTTCAGGCCTACCTTTGCCCCAGACACAGAAAGTGGAGAGTGGTCTGTGATGGCATCAGATAGAATTCCTACATCAACAATATTGTCTGGGCGGTTTGTCATGACCCAGTCCAGCAAGGTGCTAGTATTAGAATGAGGAGCAGTTGGTGGGTAGGGGGATAAGTTGATGCAGGTTAAAACTCTGTAGTCTAGCCAGGTCTGTCATGTGTATATTTCCCAACCAGTTTAAATTGATGTCACCTAGTATAAGGACTTCATTGTTTCCGGAGTGAATGGCGGTTTGGTCAAGAAGCTCATCCAGTCCTTTTAGGCCATGGGTAGGGGGATTTTAAGCACAGACAATATGCAATTTGTTTGTGCCATGGGTGAGGAGGGCATGAAGTGCCTCACAGTGGGTCATGGGGGCCAAGCTGATTATAGAGAGCTGGAGGTGTGATTTGTAATAGATGGCTCTACCTCCACCCTTTTTAGAGGCTGGTCTATCGTTCCCACAGAAGATTATAGGATGGTAGGGAGCACCATGAGTTAGGGGTGGATGGCTTCAGCCATGTTTCAGTAAGGCACAATATATCAGGTTTATAAAGTGCGGTCCAAGATTCAAGTTCCACAAAGTTCTGCTCGAGGCTCCTGATATTATGGTGTGTTATAAGCAGGACTTTGGCATTTGAGATAGGAGCAGCTGACGAGGTTAAGGGTCCAGGGTTTGGCTGTATATCCCCAGAGAGTAGAATGGCCAGCAAGAGGCGGTACCAGAGCTTACGATGCAGGAAAGGTGAAAGGGTACAGGTTTGCAGGGACCTGGAATAAAGGGCAAGGGCAACCAGATGGATCCAGACCTTGTTTAGAAGCAATGGTGAGGGATCATAGCATACTGCGGGTGCTACCAGTAGATTTGAAAATGTGAAGTCATGGAGTTGATAGTGTGGGAGAGTGGTTTCAACATAGGGGACCATGAGACTAGATAGGTGTAAAAGAAGTTAAGTAGATATAAGTAGCATTTGCAACACCTGTTTATTCATTTTCAGCCCTGACACAAGGAGTTTAGTGGGGAGAGGGATTCAGTAAAAAATGAGGGGGAGTGATATTCAGCAACTGGTCTGTTTTACTAAGAGGAAAGTTAAAATAAGGAGTTCGGGTGACTGAGAGGGTGAAAGTGAGAAAAATTTAGGGCAGGTCTAAGAGAAGGGGAATAGACCAGATAGACAGGTAAGGTGGGTTGGGCAGCAAAGATGGGATTAACAAGAGGTCGACAAGGGCATCAGTATAAACTAATTAAGTTGTAAAAGGGCAGTGGACTGGAGGCTACAGTGTATAAGGACAGAAGTGGGCTAAGGACAAAGAGAGAAAAGGGAGAGAGATATTTCTAATAAGTTCCAGGGTTACTAAAGAAAAATTAAGGGGAGAAGGCCAGGATAAAGAGTGGAATCAAGAAACAATGCAGAGCTGCTTTAATGGATTAGTAGTTTTCACGTGGCGGTAGGGAGGGGCAGTAAAGGACTGTGAGAGCAAGTAGGGTTGGAGTGAGGCGGAGACAGATAGAGTATTTAATAAGAGGCCTGGGTAGGGGTGGGGTGGGGCAGGAAAAAAATACCACACCAAGTGTTCAGACCCTGAGCCAGAAACACAAATTAACAGTAGGGGAAGCGGTTTGGGAGCAGTTTGCAGGCCACTTAAATCAGGAACCGAGGGCACCATTAGCCAATCTGAGCTAGGAGCTGAAAAGGCACACCAAATTGGAAAGCTGTCATGACTGGCTGACTCAAGGAGAAACAGCAGCTGTACCTTAGAAGGAGTCCAAGGAGTGGGACCAGGAGGCGGGAGGGAGTCCAGCAGACTTCTCGCAATGAGACGGACAAGGAAATGGCTGGTGCGCTGTTAACTACAAGCGCCGCTGGGGGCTGTGCTGGAATCATCTAGAAATAAAAGAGGAAAAACACAAGTGTAATTATAGGGAAGCAGAGACAAGGGGCAGGAGAGCTGGTGGCAAACCGTCAGCAGGGGGTGGGGTACTTTAGTTGAAGACAAAAGACAGAAATTAGCAATTCAGAGTAAGGTAGAGAGAGGTCGCTGGGGGACAAAGATAAGGATGTGAGCAACACAATTAGAGTTTTGAGCTCAGGTAGGGGGATGAGGTAGGTGTCAGGGGCAGGTTAGCAGTATGCTGCAAGGAGGGTTTGGAAATGGAGAGAGGAGGAACAGTAAAGAGCAGGGGACATACAGAGAAGAGGTACTTTCAGGAATGGTGATCGAGAGGTTGAGAGAGAGAAATTAAGTTAGGCAGTTTAAATAGGCTTCGACAATGCAGGGACAACAGTTGAATACAGCTTTAACTAGCAATCGTAGTTAGTTGAACTTTAAGGCTCTATATGCCGTAAGGGCTGACTACTTGGATTTATGCAGTAATAAATTTTACATTCAGCATATTAATCAGGTACAAAGACTCTTAACAGTCACTGAAATGCTGTTTTAAGTACCATTACGGTATTAACAATAAAAATGCCATTCCAAGTGTTCAGATCCTGAGCCAGGAAACACAAATTAACAGCAGGGAAAAGCAGATTGGAGTGCTGGTTTGCAGGAGCACCAGTCAGGAGCCTAAGGGTACCCGCTTAGCCAATCCGGAGTTAGGAGCGAAAAAGGCGCACCAATTGGAAAGCCACCATAAGTGGGCCTACTCAGGGAGAAACAGCAGCTGTACCTTCAGAAGCAGTTCGAAGAGTGGGACCAGGAGGGTGGCAAGGAGTCAGCAGAATCCTCGGCGATGGCAGCGGCCAAGCAAATGGCCGGAGGCACCGCCATAACCACGAGCACCACTCGGGGCTGCACTGGGATCGTCTTCAGAAGGAGTCCGAGGAGCGGGACCAGGAGGGCGGCAGGAAGTCAGCAGAATCCTCGGTGATTGCAGTGGCCAAGGAAATGGCCAGAGGTGCCGCCGTAACCACGAGCGCTGCTTGGGGCTGTGCTGGGATCATCTTCATAAGGAGTCTGAGGAGCAGGACCAGGAGGGTGGCAGGGAGTCAGCAGAATCCTCGGTGATGGCGGCGGCCAAGGAAACGGCTGGAGGCTCCGCCTTAACTATGAGCGCCGCTCGGGGCTCCACTGGGATCGTCTTCAGAATGAGTCCGAGGAGCAGGACCAGGAGGGTGGCAGAGAGTCAGCAGAATCCTCGGTGATGGCGGCAGCCAAGGAAATGGCTGGAGGCACCGCCGTAACCACGAGCACCACTCGGGGCTGCACTGGGATCGTCTTCAGAAGGAGTCCGAGGAGCGGGACCAGGAGGGCGGCAGGAAGTCAGCAGAATCCTCGGTGATTGCAGTGGCCAAGGAAATGGCCAGAGTGCCGCGCCCGTAACCTGGCGCTGCTTGGGGCTGTGCTGGGATCATCTTCATAAGGAGTCTGAGGAGCAGGACCAGGAGGGTGGCAGGAGTCAGCAGAATCCTCCAGTGATGGTGGCCCGGCCAAGGAAGCGACAGGAGGCTCATATAACTATGGCGCCCTTCGGGGCTCCCACTAGGATCGTCTTCAGAATGAGTCCGAGGCAGGACCAGGAGGGTGGCAGGAGTCAGCAGAATCCTCGGTGATGGCGGCAGCCAGGGAAATGGCTGGAGGCACCGACGTAACCTGACACCGCTGAGGCTGTGCTGGATAGATCTTCAGAAGAGTCCAAGGAGGCGGGACCAGGAGGGTGGCAGAGAGTCAACCAAGTCTCAGTGATGGTGGCCAGCCAGGAAATGGCGGGCACTTCACCGTATCACAGCGCACCGCCGCGAGGCTGCGCTGGGATCATCTTAAGAAAGAGTCAGGAGCCGGGACCAGGAGGGCAGCAGAGAGTCAGCAGAATCCTCTGAGATGGCGGCGGCCAAGGAAATGGCCGGGGGCACCACCATAACCATGAGCACCGCTCGGGGCTGCGCTGGGATTGAATACCCCCCAGTCTTCCTTCCTTCCTTCTTTCACTAATCTACCTATAGAATTCCTTGTCCCCTTTTTTCATTGGCTTCACTAATCTTTCTTCAGTTTGCATCTTTGCTCTCTTTACAGCCTTCCCTGCTTCCCTTACATTCCTTAGGTACTCCTCCCCGTCCTCCTTCTTTTGAGTCTCCTTATATTTCCTGAAAGCTGCCCTTTTGGCCCTTACTTTGGCTGCCACCTCTCTCAAGAACCATAGTGATTTCTTCCTTCTCTTGCCTTTATCTACCAACCTGATGCATTGGCTCATCACCTCTTCTGTGGCTCCCTTTAGTTGTTCCCACTACTCCTCAACTTCCCCTCCTATCTCCCTTCTTGCCAATGCCTCTTTGATACAACTCTCCATTTTAGTAAAATCCAATCTCCTAAAATCTAGGACCTTTGCCTTCATGTGAATAGACTGTATCTCTGTCCCTATGCTAAACCACACTATGTGATTTTATTTTTATTTTAGGTTTTGTTGACCGGTTAAGTGCACTAGGCAAATTCTGTCTATTTTCAGGCACGACCCGTGGGAAGGGGATACAGATGAATGCCAGCTGACTTTGAACCAGATTAAGCTGTTGGTGGTATTTTACCGAATGGGGGGAAATTTGGCCAGGACACCGGGGAAATTCCCCTACTCTCCACTGGGGGATTTGTAGTCCATCTTGTTGAGATGACCACTTCACCGAGACGTGTGGAGATAGAGGATGTTGCTGGGATGGGAGCTCTGGCCTCTGCTCCTGTCCTTTCGATGCGGGAGGCTGTTGATATGGCTATGGCCATGGCTGACTTTTCCCAGGATAAGTGTGTTTTAGAAGAGATGGAAGTTACGTCCATTTCTACGGACCTACCTGTTTTGAAGGTAAATGCTGCTTCTGTTGCCTCTCCTGCACAAACTGCTATCAGTCGTCTTCGGGCGCTCCTCTTGCAAAAACAAGCTTGGTTACGAAAAGGGGAGGAAACTGATGTGGAGCTTCTTTCCTTGCCTGCTCGGTCCCCTGGGGCTAGTAACTCTTTGGACCAGATAGAGCATGTAATACGATCGGACGTTGGTGTGGTTCCCAATGTTCCTCCTCATCCTGTAGTACACCTGGAAGTTAGCAAGGCTGGCAGTCAGAACGGCGTTTCTGTCGTGTCCCGAAAGTCAACCAAAGATTCTCCTGGGTGACCTACTGTGGAACCTTCCAAATCTAGGAAATCAAGGCTTGGCATGGGTAGACAGGGTCCAGAGGGGTTTGTTCACTCGGTGGCACCTCCGGCGGACTCTGAAAGGACTTTTTCTTTTCTAGATCGAAGAAAGACCAAGGATTGGGGTGACTTAGCCCCTGAGCCTCCTGCTGTTACTCTACCACTACAGGACTCTTCCTGGTCCCCTGAAAGGCCCCTAACAGCGGCGGGATGGATTCCTGAGGCTTCAGGTCGTTGGACTCCTGACCCTAAAGGCCCCCTCACATCGGTGGATGTGTTCAACTGCTTCTGTCATGGCTATCAATGCTGGATTACCAGAGAGCTTCATCGAACCCTGGGGTAATGATTCTTTTTTATTATGAACTGTTTCTGTTCCTTCTGGTCCTATATCTGGTGTAGGTACCACACCAGAACCTATTATTGACACTTCTTTATCTGCAGATGTTAGGATGGGCCCTAGTTTGGAGGCTTTGGCAGAATACTAGGAAAAGTCTTCCCTGGCCCCCTTGTTCAGACTGGCTGACCTTTTTCACTCCAGTGGAGAACCTGCTCCTAGGAGGAATGCAGTCCAGTTGTTGTACAAGGGGGGCTTAGAACATACTCCTGACAGGTTGTTCATGGCTAAACCCCTCCTGAAAAAATCTATGAATTTTTTTTCATCCGAAATATTTGCCCTAATTTCTTTGGGGAATGGTAATTATGACATAAGTTTTAAAAATGTGGCTAACCTTGATAGGTTTTGGGCCCAATATAACTCACTTAAGAACGACCCATTATGGATATCTTTTCAAGCAATTCCTCTCACTAAACCCTTGATTAAAACTATTACTGTTTTGTTTAAAAATGACGGTGTCAGTGTTGAGGACATTCTTTTTTGGTTACGACAGCATTGTGAGATTTTAGGGAAGCCCACGCTCACTATGGATAGCAAGCAGATTTGGGATGGGGGTTGAAAGGGGAAGGTAAAACTTTTTTCTACAAGTTCAGGCCCTGTACATTTACCCAGTGTTTTTTTGGGGGGATGAGATGGGGGTCTATTTTTTATATAGGACAATCCAGATCCTGTTTTAAGTGTGGGTCTCGTTTGCACCTCAGCTCAGCTTGTGATACCTCTAGATGTAGTCACTGGAGTATGGGCACTTGGCTTCAGCCTGCCTTAATCTATTTAAATTGAACCTTTGTGAGCAAACAGGCCATGCCTATGGACGTTGTCCTTGGGCTTCCCACAATTGTGATGACTGCCCGACAATAATGTTCATGTTAATGTTTAGATTTTGTAACTTAATTTGTAAGGTCCAGTGTGGCATGGCATCAAAAGCTTTACTAAAATCCAAGAAAATAACATCACAAGGTATCTGTCTGTCTATAAATGAACTGATGTGTTCATAGAAAATCATCAGGTTAGACTGGCAACCTCTGCCTTTTTTAAAACCATGATGTTCCATGTCTGAATTATGTAAGATGGCATTTAATAAATCTCTAATTAAGCTCTCCAGAATTTTGCAGATTGGAGAGGTAAGGCTGATTGGATGATAATTCAAACTATCTGATTTTAAACCCTTTTTATGAATGGGAATGACAATTGCAATTTTCCATTGTTCTGGGATAAAACCCTGTAACAAGCATGACTCAAATAATAATTTCAGGGGAATCACCAAATAATCTTTCAGTAAAAATAGCAATTGCGCAGATATACAATCAGGTCCCATACATGGTTTGCCTTTTTGTAACTTTATTTTGTTTATAATATCTATTGATGAACAGGTAATATTGTCTAAACTAGTATTTTGATAATGTGAAACAGATTTGTGAGAGATTATGTAGCTTTTACAGAAAACATTATTAAATATATCTGCCATTTCGTTGGAGTTTTGAATAATACGATTTTCCACTTAAATAGGGCCCACTTTACATTTCGTTTTTTTTAAAGAATTAATGTAAGAAAAAACTGTTTACTATTAGTTTTCTTGGCATTTTTAGCTAATTCTAGTTCCCGGTTTCTCTTAAAGCTCCTAATGGCGGTTTTATAATGTTTCTGTGCCTTGATATATTTAGACCAATTACTCACAGTTTTAGATTTAAGATAAGCAACATATCTAATATTTTTCTTTTTTAACAATTTATTAACTGATTTAGTCAGCCATTTAGGCTTAAATTTACCTTTTGTATGCTTTATTTTATAAGGTATAAACTCCTCTTTTAGAAAAAAAAATCCCAATAATCCTGAAGTGATCTATCTTCATGTTCTTTGTGCCAATCAACAGATGATAGAAATTGTTCCATTTCGGTTACATTAGCTCTTTCGTTCACATAAATGTGAACTGGTTCAGAATCGATTTCCCACAAACATTTCAATTTAAGGTGAGTATGTTATGACCACTATTACTAAGAGGTGCTTCAACAGAAATATTATTAACATCAAGGTTATCGCCATGTAACACAATATCTAATATATTACTACCTCTAGTAGGATTAGTGACACCTTATTTTAATTGAAGTTGGGCACACTTTGCTAAATGTTTTTTACTATTGGGTGTATAGGCTGAATTGTTCTGTCAATCAATATTCACCAAATTCAGATTTCCCATTAACAGTAAACTACCAATTTCACATGCTGTTTCTATTTCGTTTAATAAGGCCTCAAAATAAACCATGGAACAGTGCGGTGGTTTATAGCATGTACCCAGCACAATTAATGGCATATTTTTAATTGTCAATTTAACCCAAATGGATTCAATCATAGTATTGTGTTTTTTAATTATATCTGATATATCAAGACAGTTTAATGCTTTATCAATCAGAAGGGCTACTCCACCTCCTTTTTTCCCTAACCCGATTGACAGAACAAATGTCATAACCTTGAAAAGTTGGATCCCAATCAGATTTATTATCTCACCAAGTTTCAGTAATAGAAACTATGTTTGCATCAGTTAAAGCCATTCTGGATGTAAGTTCATTCATTTTGTTGTTCAAGCTTCTGGCATTTAAGCTCATCACATTTTGCTGGGTCAGGGGTTTTATATCATTTTTTGCAGCTGTAGTAAAGGCAGACAAGATATCTAACAACGCCCTTCCCCCTTTTGCTAGTTTAAATTTTGATTAATGATATCTGATATTTTGTTGCCCATGATGGCATTCCATCTTTTACTCAAATGTAACCCATCTAGGCAAAACAACTCAAACCTACTTATATATTGCTCCCAGTAAGTGATACATGTGATATTTTGGCGCATGCACCATTTCCTTAACCAATTGTTCAGACGCCTAATTTTGTCATTTACATGATCTGGGGCAGCAGGGCATGGTAAAATTTCAGAAATAACTAAGTTGCAATCAAGGGACATCAGTTTGTTAGTTAAGGCTACAAACTCCTCTTGTATGGAACGTACAGAGCTACTACAAAGATTATTAGTACCAGCATGAATTATTACCAATGGATTAACACCTGAGTTATTTACAATGTTGTCAACCATTTTAGTGATTTATTTATTTAGCTTTTGTTAACCGGGTAGGTACACTAGACAAGTTATATGCCTATTTTCAGGAATGACCCGGGAGATCACAACAGGTATTACAGGGTACATCAATACAGCATAGTAGTTGAACAAGTACATATACATTTTGTGGTTAGGTACACTGAGTCAACAAAAACAGCAGGCAATATACAGTGCAAGTAGTGTAAGACAGGTGATGATAGAATACATAATAAGCTGGCATTGAACAACATTGAATATCTGAAACATAAAGAGGTGCAGGAGGAGAGCTGGACAGCAGTATAGCGTAGTGGTTTAAGGCTCTGAGCTGCAAACCTGGAGACCTGGGTTTGAATCCCACAGCCCCCACTTGCATACTGTGTGACCCTGAGCAAGTCATTTAACTTCCTTGTGCTTCCAGGTTGCACCTGGAAACAAGCTTCTGCTTAGAGTGCCTTTCCTGGTTAAACAATTTCCCCTTTCCCCCACTTTCTCCCTATCTTAGCACCCCTAAATGAGGAACAAGTTTGATTATATTTATCATCATTACATATTACCCTGTCTAAGTGTTTGATCATAGAATCACCCAGAACAAAAGCTGTTGTGTGTTTGCAGGGGAATATGAGTCCATATCAGTAGTTTCAATTAGTGAAGTAACAATCAGTGCAGCTTGAGAATCATGATTTTCCAAGGTAGGTACAGATGGAGAGTGTACCAAGGGATGTCTAGAGCATGTATGCCTGATGTTCATGTATTGTTCCATTGTAACCCTCCTGGGTCGCGCCTAAAAATAGGCACTTGGCTGTCTAGTGCGCTTACCCAGTAAACAAAAGCAAATAAATAAATTGTTGACAGGGGCATTGGAAATAACATTTAAATGGTCAAAATGTGGTTCTCTGTTAGTTCCAACAATAGATTCAACTTCTACCAAGGAGTTGCTTAAAAGATCGTAACTGTTCCTTAACTGAAGTGAAAAAAAGTCCACCTTCCTACCCTTTTTAGGTGCTTTAGAATTGTTTACTGTATACCAATTTTCTAGAGGGCCTTCTTCATCTGAATCACATCTAGATCTTTTATTATTGTGTCCAGCATTGTGAGTAGGAGGCATGCTAATAGTAGAATTTGCATTGTTTGATGGAGTAGCCATATTACTTAAGAAAGGTGTTACAACAGGGAGGGTGGAATTGGGAGAAGTATCAGGTGTATAATTAGGTACCTTAACACCAGTGCTTGTGCAACATCGAAACCTTTCTAGCATAGAGAGTTGACTCTCTTCCAATTGTGCCATTCTCATGCTAAATGAAGAAATTTCCATTCTTAACTCCACCATTTCTAAACATTTAGAGCATGTAAAAGGGGCCGATGGAAAGGGGGGGGTTCATGATGATATACATAGCACAGTTTATGCACTTAATTCCCGCCTCCCCCCATAGTCATAATTGAGTCAGCCATAATAGCTGTTAACAAACTAGCATGCAATGCTAGAATCACCAATCCAGTAAATTTAAATTGGCCTCAAACCTTTGCCTCATTTAATAATTTGTGGGAGATATCACCGTTTGTTAGGTTCCTCGACACTGCAGCTAACTCACCTCACTACAGCCTATTGTACTCACAGTTCCAGATCCCGCGACTTACCCACTTGACCCTCCACGTGCGATGCATGTGCGCTAGCCCACTCGTGCTCGCCCACTCGCAGTGAGCGCGCTTTAAATCCTCCATAACCCTGAAGTCACAGACTCGGGTAAAGCATCTGCCAACACACAACCTGCCTTTTAGGGGCTATAAACTGTTTAACACAAGCACCAAAGGAGTGCAATTACTGCCAGTCCTACTAATAAATATTGCGGCTCACAAAAAGCAGTGCTAAGTGGTAACTGTAGTTTCCCCCGCAGGCATAAAAACTACAGGCCCACTGAAATGCTTCCAGGGTCAGATGTTCTCTTTACTAGCGTTACAGCAATAGGCAAAATATACTGATAAAATATTGTAGCTCCAGCACAGTGATGTCTAGAGCATCAATCATTGTCTGGTAAAGTCTAAAAGCGCTTGCAGCAAGCGCGCTTTAAATCTCCCGTAACCCGTAAGTCACAGACTCGGGTAAAGCATCTGCCAACACACAACCTGCCTTTTAGGGGCTACAAACTGTTTAACACAAGCACCAAAGGAGTGCAATTACTGCCAGTCCTACTAATAAATATTGCGGCTCACAAAAAGCAGTGCTAAGTGGTAGCTGTAGTTTCCCCCCACAGGCATAAAAACTACAGCCCCACTGAAATGCTTCCAGGGTCAGATGTTCACTTTACTAGTGTTACAACAATAGGCAAAATATACAGATAAAATATTGTAGCTCCAGTACAGCATTGTCTAGAGCATCAATCACCGTCTGGACACTGTAACTCTAGTGACTATCCTTTGTAGTTAAAGGTAAGGAGGAGAGATCTTTTACAACATGGGGACCCTTTCTGACCTCACTCTCTCTGGGGGAGGCCCACCACCTACAAGATGAGTTGTGGTAAGGGAGAAATAAACATAAGGAGACCCCCCCCACGACAGAAGATGCTCTGCCAAGAAAATAATCTATATGGGATTACCATATGAATATACTCTTCCTTGTTCAATATACAGTTTTATAAAATGGCAAGAAAAAATCTAGAAATCTCATTGGCCAAGAGACATCAGCGGACTACACATTAAATCTCTATATACATACAGTCATCCTGGTCCTAAACCACATCACACAATGTCCAAATCAGTCCTCCTACAACCAGAACTATCTTCCATCAGTCCCTCTGCAACCAGAACTGATCTTCCATCACAAACATGGCTGCTACCTTTACATTTATAAAAACCTGCAACTGGGCCCTAAAAATAAAACTACCTTAAATAAAAAATAAAACAAATTAATTAAATGTTGTTTCCCTGATCATCACACGCTCCTTACACACATAAACAAATTAGAAACATTAAGTATTGTTTATAGTTTTCATTACAACAGTTTCCTTACTAACAGTGAAAAATCCCCCTTCTGGGCAGGATTCACAAAGCTTTCTGAAGGTGCAAAACCGTCCCTAAGTCTCCAAAACTGCCATATTTATGGAAACAAATGGGAACTTGCACTGAGTGCTATTCACAAAAACCTCCTCAGCTGCGGAGAAAAACACTACGAACTGTGGAAAAAAGTGCAGCTGTAGAAGCCCCCGAGGAAAAAGAGGCGATGGCACAACCCCTCAAAGGCTATTCACAGCCATTTTTTCTCCACAGTTGCAGAAAAAATTTTACACACATTGGAGTGAGGTATAACTCTCCTTTAGCAAACTGCAGTAGTGCCCCAAAAATTGAAATCTATTATGGTGGAGGTGAGGAACAGGTAATAGCATCCCAGTGGGTATAACAGTGGCTGATGTTACAGCAACAACAGCACACATTGCCATGATATGGCAACAAGCAACAACCACCAGACACAGTGCAACCCATAACGGAATCCCACAGGCAGTAGAACCTGACCAGCCTGCAGCGAATGCTACCCCTGCAGGCAACAGGAACACCCAAGGAGGGAGGACCAGCAGTGACAGTCAGCCACTGTGGTGCCATAGTATTTCTGGTACCTGTGGTGCTGCAGTGGTCCCAGTTGAGGGACTGGTTGCTGGTCTCTTTGTGGGTGGTTTCACCTTCATGCTATGGCAGCAATGTTAAAGTCTGCTGCTCCAGCTAATTAGGTTCACTGTTGCTGTGCCTCCTAAGCTATTTCCACAGCTGTGGATCTGCAGTTTCGGATTTTCAGCACTTGCTCAATTTCTGCAGCTGCTAAATTTCCGCAGCTGGCTGAAAGGATTTTATGGAATTCTGCACCTTCGCAAAATTTCTTTATGAATATCACACAACTGCATTTCCGCAGTGCTGCAGGCCTTTTTCCTACAGCTGCGAGTTTTTTGGCTTTCTTTGTGAACCGTGCCCTCTGTCTTTACTTGCTTATCAGGGAAATCTCTTCTGCTTGCTCTGACAGTAAGATAATTGAGTCACTGGCTCTAAAACAGGCCTCTGTTGTCTGTGTGTACAGTATGTTAAGAGAGTAACATTCTACCAGCAGAACTGAGCAGAATTTTGAATCCCTGTATTCCATTGTAAACATTCCATGATAAATATTCTATGTCTTGAATGAGGGGGAAAAAAAACCAGGATGAAGAAAGTAGGCATATAGGATAGTGTATGGCATAACGTTAACAACAAGGCAGTTCTTACACAAGTGGTTGCTATGACGAATGTTGACCTTGAGAGCGCAGCTCGAGAGGTCACAATATCGTCATAGCAACCACGAGTGTAAGAACGTGCCTTGTTGTTAACGTTAAGCCATGCACTTTTCTATATAGTCTATGTTATGGCCAATAGCAGAACAAAAGGGAGAGAGAGAGAGAGTGAAAAATTGGGGAAATAAAATCAGTAAACTTACAAATTAATTAGTTTCAACAGCAGCAACTGCAGTGTGATTCCGAGAACCGATGATAGATCTACACTCGCTAGCTACTCTCATAGAATTGCCCCCTGGAC
This sequence comes from Neoceratodus forsteri, assembly GCA_016271365.2. Lineage (NCBI taxonomy): Eukaryota > Metazoa > Chordata > Ceratodontiformes > Ceratodontidae > Neoceratodus > Neoceratodus forsteri. The sequence continues at coordinate 716,850,064 of CM057454.1, read as the reverse complement.
TACCACTGGTGCACACTTCAACCTCCACCTGTCACCCCTTACCCCTCACATGCACTGTGGACTCTCAGACATTGGTTACCAATTGATTACTCTAGTTACAATAAGTTGAAGGTGGTGCGACTTTGACAACGAGCTGGTGAACTTTTTTTTTCACTTTTGAAACTGCCACTTTTGCGGGTGGGAACAATGAGTGTGATTGGTTACCAGGGCAATGCAGGAGTACGTGGGGTAGATAGTATGACGTCCGTACTGAAGCAGAACGAAAAGTCGTTCTGCTGCAGTATGGACGTCACGACTGCAGCAGAACCACATTTTACTTGAAACGGAAATCAAGTGAGAACTACATTCTAACATACACTATAATACAGTAATACTTTATAAACAAAGAGAAAAGGTGGGAGAACACAGTTACATAGGCAGATTCAGACCCAAACTGCTCAAATAATACGTTGCTGTCCCTTCAACTCACAAGTTTAGCATTTTTCAGTGAGTTGCTGTTCAGTCAATTTTACTACTCCTCTACCCAAGTCTGGGGACTAATTTTTCATCACATTTAAATAAAATAACATACCATTATTACATTTTTAATAATGTGTCCAGAGTTTTGTTTTATTTTTATAGAAATAGTTGTTACCCATTTTATAAGAGCGATGGTGACAAACTATATAAAGATGAATTGGACTCACTTATGTTTTGTTTTTATATTTTGTTGTGTTTTTCCTTTACTACATTTATTTTAATTGTTTAATTGTATATTGTGCTGATTATTGTTCATGTTTCATAAAAACTTGAATAAAAATATTATGCAGAAAAACAAATGCCCAGATAAGAATGAGTTTTCTTTTCTTTTCAAGCCTGTACAAGCGGTTAATGAACTAGGTAATATCACCCACCACTGAAACCTCCGACGCTGAACTCTCAACCAAAATACACTACATTTATTTTGCTCTTATCTTTTTTCAGTAGTGGGTTAGTTAGACCCAAAATGTTCTAAAGGTTTGGAAAACGAATTAAACATTACTAACTGTTCAGCTGTGGTTCCGGGTTTGTTTTCCTTGTTACGATGTTATAAGTATGAATCTAAAGTAATTTAGATGCAAGCTGTTATTTTTTTCAGCTCCAAATAATTGGCTTACTGTTGGAAGACTATCTATAGAAAGTAATGCACAGTGGCCCCTATATACTAACAGGTGGATAATATGCGCCTGAGGCACGTACCCCACCTGCGCAGCTCCGGATCTACGGGAGCTCCATGGATGGCCACATTCACAAAGAGCGGCCACCACATGACTCCCATACATGACCCCGCCCCCCCAGGCATGCAGGCCCGTGGGGGGCAGTTGGGTGCGGTGCTGTGGATCTGGGCCTGGAACCTACAGTGGATCACTTGCGCCTGTGGGTACTAGCAGGGAGTCTGGTGCATGATGTACCACATGAGGTGTGGTGTTGGGTGCCTGGCCAACCGCCCACTGGCCTCCAGGTGTGCCCAACATGCCAGAGCATCCATTGTGGGGGGGGGTGCATGGTCCAGTCATGCAGCCACAGCCCACGGCTTCATCTCTGGGGGGGCTGTGTACCGGGCCCCCTCCACCTTTCCGGCAGCCCCGACCTGCACACACCCAGCACTCCGCACGTTCATGCATCCCACGGAGTGCTGGCACACCCCCTGTGCTTCCCCAGTCCACCCCATGTATGTGGGTCTGCATGTCACCAGGGATCTGGTGCAGAGGTGGAGGCGGACATCCAGTAGTGAATGCCACACAGTGGGTGCAGTGGGCTACCCACCAGGGATACATAGAAACATAGACTTTGATGGCAGATAAGGACCACTTGGCCCACCCAGTCTGCCCATTTCCATGCCTACTGGATAAGCTGCAGATTCTAGTTAACCAACTGCCTACTTCCTGCCACCCCCCACTACAATTGCCTTATGTCTGTCCCATGCATCTTTGAATTCCCCCACTGTTTTAGACCCAACAACCTCCCCAGGAAGGTGGATCCATGCATCCACCACTCTCTCTGGGAAAAAAAAATTCCTTACATTACCCCTGAGCCATCCCCCCCATCTTTAAATTGTGTCCCCTTGTTCTTACACATCTCTTTTTCTGAAAGATGCTACCCTCCTGGACTTTGTTGATTCCCTTCAGGTACTTGAACGTCTCTATCATGTCCCCCCATCCCTCCTTTCATCAAGGGTATACATATTAAGCTCTCTCAGTCTCTCCTCATATGATTTCTGATGCAGACCCTGCACCATTTTAGTTGCCCTCCTCTGGACTGCTTCCATCCTGTCTATGTCCTTGCATAGATGAGATCTCCAAAACTGCACACAGTACTCCAGATGGGGTCTCACCAACTGTCTGTACAGAGGGATAACCACTTCCGTTTTCTACTTGTGATGCCCTTCCTATGCTTCCCAGTATCCCCCGGCCCTCCTTACTGACTTCTCACATTGCTTACCAACCTTTAGATCATCTGATATGACTACCCCCAGGTCCCATTCCATTTTTGTTGTTAGTACCTCCCCTGCTATTGTGTACTCTTCTCCTGAGTTTTTGTTTCCCAGGTGCATTACTTTGCACTTCTTTGCATTGAATCTAAGTTGCCATACGTCTGACCATTCCTCCAACCTTGCCAAGTCCTTTCTCATCCTTTCTACCCCCCTTGTGTATCAACTCTGTTACAGATCTTTGTATCATCTGCAAAGAGACATACAATTCCCTCCAGACCCTCTGCAGTGTCACCTATAAAGATGTTAAAGAGGACTGGACCCAGTCCTGAGCCCTGTGGTACTCCACTAGTAACCCCCCTTTCTTCGGAATGTGTTCCATTCACTATTACCTTCTGTGTCCTGTTTTGCAGCCAGTTTACTACCCAGACTACCACCCTGGAACCCACTCCCAGGCTGTCTAACTTAATTATTAATCTTTTGTGCGGGACTGTGTCGAATGCCTTGCTAAATTCTAGGTAGGCCATATTCACAGCCCCTCCCTGGACTATTACTTTGGTCATGCACCTTCATGCATAGGGCCCTTTGTGCATAATAAAAGGTAAATACATGGTGTTTAATACCCTCCTTGATGGTAGTGATTTTTGGGATATTATTCTAAGACTTTGCGGCTCCAAAACCATGTGACTTTTGGGCTCTTTATACAGCCTAGCGTATAGTTTATTTCTTTGCTGTATTAAAGGACTTTTCCCCTCAAGGATCTATCTTGAAGCAATTAATGGTTAAATCGCGTGTATTAAGAGGAGTGGTGACCTCATAGAATTTAGGAATGTCATGTCATTGCTTGGAATTTCAAACTGTATATCTTTTTGTAAAACAATAAACATAGAGTTAAAAAAAAAGTTATTACTAATAGGTCTGCCCCCTGAAATGTGTCTACTTGGCTTATTGCTGTATTCTGTATTATGCCAGCAATGTACTGTGATCCTCCTCAAAGCTGTTGGTCTGGTTAGTATTGCTGTATTTTCATCTGCTAAGTATGTTGATTATACCTGATATCTGCCATGTACTTAAAATGTCCTTGATTTTCACCTGCTATGTACTGTAATTGAACCCAAAACTGTTATGTCTTTAAAACGTTATGTACCATAAATCTCTTTGTAACTAATTCCGGGCCACCCCTGAAAAAGGGACCTCTTGGGCCTAGTGGGCCTATCTGCTGAACAAAATAAAATAAATAAATAAATAAATAATATTAAAGGTACTTCCCGTTTCTTGTCAGGACTCTAATCACTATTAACACACTTAGATGCTCCACCTCTGGAGACACGACAGGAAAAATGGGAACAGGAAGATGGGTCACAAATAGACCTAGTGCAATTGTCAAAGAAACTAAAGTTGGGTTGGCAGGTCACAGTGTCTCCCACTTGGCACAAATTCAGTTGGAAAGTTTCAGTTAGGTTCTTCTGCACACTGGTAATAACCAAACATATTAATTTTACTCACACAGACCTTTGTTGGTGAGGTTGTGGCATCAGGGGGACTCATCACCATATATATTGGGCTTGCCCTAAACATTCAGGGCTTTGGCAGGCAATACACTCAGAGCTCCAAAAATTGACAGTCCTTAACCTCCCTTTCACTTATATGGAACTGGTCTTAGGGTTTCTTGTCTCATTGACTTGCTTGAATAACATTCGCCATTTGGGCCAGATATTATGAGTAGCTGCACCCAAGTGTATTACCTCAAAATTGCTATCCCCTGACCCTCCCACCTTAGATTTCTGGAACTCCAAGGTGGTGGATCTAGAAAGAATAGAAGGCATAACTGGCTGAGTAAGGTTGCAACATGATAAATTCTTAAGAGATATGGCACCCTTGGCATTGGACACAGTTGATTCTGGACCCTGTCACATCATAGAACAATTCCATATTGGTAGGTCTGGGATGTAAGGGGAAGGAGGTTACGCATCTGCGTTTGTACAGTTATATGAAGTAGTTTTTTAGTTTGGTTTACTTTTTTTTGTAACTTTCTGTTTATTAATGTTATTGCATTCATGACACAGAATACTACCCTCATAGGTATACCTACAGATTATTACGTTAGCATTTTAAAAGTGCTTAACATCAGTTTTACAAAAAAGGCGTGATTAAGCCCCTATAAATCGATACTACATCGGGGGGGGGTTAATCAAATATGAAAAATAAAACTTACAGTATCACTTTATCTAACTGGCCATATACTGCCATGAGCAGGGATTAACCATCACATTGTTATTAAATTACATCGTTCTTCCTATCTAAAAGATAAGATAGCGACATCCCCCTACTATGTCATAAATAAAAAAATTATTATATCCAGCTTTGCTCCCCTTTACCCCAGCGGTCCATTAAACTTATAACTTTAACTTGTCTGAAAATGGATTTAACACATCAAACACTCAGTCAGCACAAATGGACCCTTAGGTGCCCAGAACTTGCACACACTGTTTAAACTGTCCCATGTGCTTCTGCTTCTTGCTCCTGTGAGTTTTCAACGGAGCCAATAACAGTCTGTATGATGCACCGGACTGATTCTCAGTTTATACAGTTACTCATACATGGGCACCTTTTCACCCCCAACCTAAAATGTCCACGGCTCCACAACAAAAGTAGGCTTTCTAATAGCTTTAACAACTAGTAACAGATTAGTCCACAGTTCACTTTTTTGCGCTGCTTAAGTCTGAATTAAGGGATCTGTTTTGAGCCTCAGTAATTACTCACTGTCTCCTGAGTCACTCTCGGAGTTGTTGTCCTTGGATTGAAATTCCTTCTCAGTTCTGTCCATCGGTTTACCTGCTGCAACGGAGTCAGCAAACTGATAGTTTTTTCCTCCATAGAAGATCCTCAGTCTCGCAGGCATTAAGAGCACATGTTGGACCCCCAATTGGCCAAGCTGGACCCTTATTCCATCGAAACTTTTCCAACATCGCCTGGTAGCATAGCTCAAGTCAGGGAAGATATGAATTTTGTTTTCTCCCCATTCCATCGAACCTCGACTTTTCGCCTGAGCTATTATCAAGTCTGTCTCAGGCAGTCCCCAACACAAGTAGTAGAGTTCTGGGTGGGAGTATATTAGTAGCTGTGCATCTTCTTGTGCCACGAGGGGTGATCATGTAGGCCTTAATCACCGGACTCTCCGAGTCTGCACAATGTCCCTAAAAAAGGTATTCAAGAAGGCCATGCAGTCGTTTCCCTCTGCGCCTTCTGGTAGCCACAGGATCCTAATATTTGTTGCTCTGGAGAGGTTTTCTAAGTTCTCTAAATGTTGCCTGAGTACAATGTTTTCTTTAGTGAGGCCTGATGAAACTTAACGCCATTGTAGCTGACTTCGTTGCTATTTTAGTTTCCTTCTCCAGCAAACTAACTTTGGTATCTAAAACTTTAAATTGGATGGTAAAGTCATCCATTTTCTGATCCAGCTTCTGGATCACTTTTAGTGACGCAGCATTAGATGGTTGGGTAGATATTTAATCTCCATTCTCCGTGCTTGTGTCCTTGCTGGTTCTGGGTTTTGATTTTTTTTTGACCAGGCCCCATCTCCACCAGTCACTACCTTGTTACTTCTGCCCATTTCTCCGTAATCCCAGCTGATATTAAAAAACAACTTAGATCATTATGTTCAAAAGGAGTTCCTCTACACAGATGTTTAAATTGTTTTCTCCATTTAAAAGAATATTTTGTATAATTTGTAAAATTGGACCGTTGGTATCGGAGCTCTGCTGGAAAGCTGCCGAAAGCTCGGCTGTTGGGCCCCGCCAATTTGGTTTAGTTTTGAAACATAGTTTACTATTATATTGCAGCATCATTTGTTTGATGTATATTATATGCATGCAAATCATTGTTTGTTTAACCAGGATCTGTGGTAAACCCAGCTTCACTGACTGAGAAGGCCTCTAATGGTTCCTCTACATAGGATTCATTATTGTGTTAGTCGTTTAATATTGGATCATCGTGCTAGACATGGGTTTCTTAGAAAGTTATTTTGCACTGCTCAGGAACTTTGCTGGGTTAAACATTCCCAGCTGGGACACTCCACTATGGACCTCTCTTTTTGATAACAAGCTGTGCATAGATGTTAGTCATTGTTTTAGTCCATATATTTGTTTCTAAATGACCTGTATTGGATGCTGCATAATTATTCAATAAATTATCTTGAAGTAAAAAACACAAATATATCTCCATGGTTGGTTCAGAATGATATTGTATATGATTTTAGGCAATATTTGATCATACCAACAGATCATAAGCAAAGGAAATTAGTTACAAGATATATTTAACAAATCTACAAATTTAATTAAGGGGTTCTTTTCTTGTTCAAATCAGTATACAGAAAATTTATACCATGTGTTTTTTATATGCCCATGGTACAATCGGCCTAGGCCTTATTGGCTTGTCCCATTTTGGATCAGTATTCAAATTTGAAGCAAGAGCATTCTTTTGAATTTGCTGTTTACTACAAATGATGAATTAATAATAGAGGTAGTAGTTGGAGATCTTGCTGCCACTTCATAGATACGTTTAAAACATAAACAATGTGTGCTATTGTTTTGTTTAGGTCGAAGTAACCTGGTCCTGCTTTACATACCGTGTTTGGCATATTTTATACAAGTATTGCCTGTATTATGTCTTGGGTATTAGGCTGAAGTAGCTTATTTATGATATAAATGTGTATACTCTAGGCCATAGATTTATAAATGATATATATGCCTCAAGAACTGTATATGTATGTTTATCGTATTTTTGTAAATCTTCAGTTTTAAGTTGTGCTATAAAATGGTCTTTGACCAATCAATAAAACATGAAACTGAAACAACAGTATTAGTGATCGCAATGTAGTCACCTGTGTCAGGGGTATTTTAATGCACAAACATATCCTAAAATTCATTACCTTAAGGGGGTAGCTGGATATCTTGCTGCTGCTTTATAGATGCGATTAAAGCACAAACAATGTGTACTATTGTTTTAGTTAGGTCGAAGTTACCTGGTCCTGCTTCACATACCACATTTATTTATTTAGTGATTCAGAAAAGACCTTTGAGCGCAAGCTCTTTTAGCAAGGTTCCACGTCATAGCTTGCAAAACAAAGTACAATAGGAGAAAGCAAAGGTACATTACAATGAATGATACAGGTTGGATTCAGAACTTACAGAATAACTCAAAACACAGGTACAAGTTAAAATAACAAGAAAAACACTTTATGAGGGGAGGAATAAGCAGCCACAAAGTGCCTTGTCAGTAGTTCAGAGAGACAGGGATAGCTGGCAGTGGGGAGAGGAAAGCAGGTACAAGAGAGAGGTATGTACTACGGTGTAGGTGAACGGTGGGAGAAGAAGGGCGATAAGGTATAGGGAGAAATGGTGGGGTGAGGGGAGGCATTTGGTATATTTATACAACTATTGCCTGTATTATGTCTTGGATATTAGATTGGAGTAGCTTATTTACAATAGAAATTTGTATACTCTAGGCCATAGATTTATAAATGATATATATGCCTCAAGAACTGTATATGTGTATTTATTGTGTTTTTGTAAATCTTCAATTTTAAGTTGTGCTATAAAATGGTCTTTGACCAATCAATAAAACATGAAACTGAAACAACAGTATTAGTGATCACAATGTAGTCACCTGTGTCAGGGGTATTTTAATGCACAAACATATCCTAAAATTCATTACCTTAGGGGGGTAGCTGGATATCTTGCTGCTGCTTCATAGATACATTTAAAACATAAACAATGTGTACTATTGTTTTGTTTAGGTCGAAGTAACCTGGTCCTGCTTCACATACCGCATTTATTTATTTAGTGATTCAGAAAAGACCTTTGAGTGCAAGCTCTTTTACTAAGGTTCCACGTACTAGATTGCAAAACAAAGTACAATAGAAGAAAGCAAAGGTACATTACAATGAACAATACAGCTTGGATTCAGAACTTACAGAATAACTCAAAACATAGGTACAAGTTAAAATAACAAGAAAAACACTCTATGAGGGGAGGAATAAGCAGCCACAATGTGCCTTGTCAGTAGTTCAGTGGGACGGGATAGCTGGCAGTGAGGTGAAGAAAGGAGGTACGAGAGAGAGGTATGTACTGCGGTGGAGGTGAAGGGTTGAAGAAGAAGGGCGATAAGGTATAGGGAGAAACGGTGGGGTGAGGGGAGGCATTTGGTATATTTATACAAGTATTGCCTGTATTATGTCTTGGATATTAGACTGGAGTAGCTTATTTATGATAGAATGTGTATACTCTAGGCCATAGATTTATAAATGATATACTGTATATGCCTCAAGAACTGTATATGTGTATTTATTGTATTTTTGTAAATCTGCAATTTTAAGTTGTGCTATGAAATGGTCTTTGACCAATCAATAAAACAAGAAACTGAAACAGTAGTATAAGTGATCACAATGTAATCACCTGTGTCAGGGGTATTTTAATGCACAAACATATCCTAAAATTCATTACCAAAAGGAAATTCACCAATTTGAATATAGCTAACTTTTTATCTGAGCTGGGTTCCATAAAGCGGCAGCAGTTTTACCTTGCCAGTACAATTCATGAAGCAAGCAACATTTTTAACCAATTGGTGCTTGAAGTCATAAATCAGCATGATTCACTGATAAAACACAGGGTGAAACAGATGTCTTGCCCATGATTTAACAATGACCTGAAAAGAGGACTGCATTACTTAAAAACTCCCTATACTTTAGGTACTGTTTACATTTCGTATAAGAGGACTTCAATTTGAGCCGATATATAATTTTACAATTGTAAACATTTTTGTTAGATTACACTTATATCACTATGACTGATGTTTTTTTTTTTTAATTTTATTTTTATTATGACTGATGTTTAATGATGGAATGCAAATCTGTTGTATACGCATGCGTTCATTACTGTTTAACAAAAGATAATAAGAACAATGTTTAAAAAAAACCTGAGGAGCCGACCCGCAGAGGCAGGGCGTCCACCTGTGACACAAATGACTGGAGTTTGGGAACAGACTCAGGATGTCATAGGGCAAGCTGGGGGGGGAGGACTGAGCATCCTAGAGACTACTCTCCTTCTCTGGGAGGGGGAAGAGAAGGGGTAGAGTGACCGGCACACCACGGGCCTGTGGTGGAGGCTGGGGCGATCCACTGTGCCAGCAACGTTGCCTTCGGGGCGGGGTGTCATTGCACATCCCCGTCCCAGGTAATGCCGAGATTCACAAAATTCTGGCCCCCCCAAGCATAATTCCCTGTTCTGCTGCTGTCCCAGCTGCTAACAGTGTCCGCCGAGGGGGGCACTCCTGTGGCTACTGGGGTAAGCTGGGGCAGTGGACAGGGCTGAGTTCCTCTGTGAGGAGGAGGCAGACCTCAAAAATAAAATAAAAACTGAGTACTACATAAAAGAGACATTCCGTGGGGTACAGCCAGGCATACAAAATCTGTATCAGATTGGGTGTTATTTAGGAAAGCAATGAATGCTTGCAGAAAACTCATAAGGGAAACAAAAGCAAACTTCTATCTGAATACCTTGGACAACTCAAGAGATAATGCAACCAAAATATGGAGGGTCCTAAAGGACACTGAAGGACAAAAGACCCCCCCAATCACTAGAAACTGGCAAGGCGAATTTGTAACAGACAGTCAAATTATGTTAGAAAAATGCAATATCCACTTTGAAAAAGCACGACTGGCATTTGACAATTCACCTGCAGCGCAGTATCCTAATCCTATCCTTAATTCAGAAACTAGGAGTTCCGATTCAAGGACAAGCAAACATAGAAACATAGAATCTGTTGGCAGATAAGTACCATACGACCCATCCAATTTGTCCATTTCCCTACTCAAACAACTTGCTTTCTTTCCAACCTGTTACATTTGAACAAGTGGAAGACGTACTAGTTACCATAGCCTTGATGTTAAGAAAAGTGCTGGGGCTGATGGGTTAGACTCCTTATTTTTAGAATTTGGCTGTTAGCATCTTACAGTACCCATAACACACCCCTTTAACTTATCACTTGCCAGCAAGGAACTCCCTGTAACTGTATTTGGAAAAAACTGCCCCATAATATTCCTCTCTTCAAGGCCGGTGATTCATGCAACCTAAATAATTACAGACCCATTTTAATACTCTCTATTTTAGCCAAACTGCTAGAAAAATTAGTTAACAGCCAACTAAGGGACTACTTGGAGGTTACACATAGCATAAACTCTATGCAATCAGGATTCAGACCCAAGTACAATTACAACACTTGCTAAGGTAACCAATGATTTACTAACATCCCAATTCCCTAGATTGTAAGTATCCCACTGGAGCCGTGTCCCTTGACCTGAAAAATGAATCTGACACAGTAGACCATGATATACTATTACATAAGCTAAAAGTAACTGGCTCTGCACTCTCATGGCTTGCAAGCAACCTTATGGACAGACATCAGCAAATCAAAGCAGAAGAAGAATACTCTTCTTTATCAAAAATAACAAGAGGAGTACCTCAAGGCTGTATCCTGGGTCCCCTGTTTATGATTTACGTAAAAGACCTCAGTAGGAATATTGAAAAAGCCAAAGTTAATTTTTTTGCTGATGATACAGTCCTGTATTTTTTATTTTATTTATTTATTTCAACTTTAGGTAATCGGGAAAAGCACACTGAGGCAGGGATCATTTCCAAGTGTGATGGCAAAAGGAATTTAACAGGGTATAAAAGGATATTCAACATAAAACACGAACACTGTGTAATACAGCCAGAAGTTACATAATTTGCAAGTACAGTACAGAATACATTACAATTGGGTGATACAAAATTATGATTAGCATAAAGAAGATAAGAGATGTGGTCCTAGGATGGAGCCTTGGGGAACCGCAGCCAGGATTGTGAGGGGAGAGGACAGGGCCAAGCCCACTTGGACTGACTGGGTTCTGTTTGAGAGGTAGGAACTGAACCAGTTCACAACTGAAGCCACAAAGCCAACTGAGTGAAGCTTATTGAGCAGGAGTGGGTGGGACACTGAGTCGAAAGCTTTTGCAAGATCGATGAAGATTGCAGCAGAAATGTGACCCATATCCATTCCTGAGAAAATGGCATCTGTGACTTACAGTAGGGATGACGTGGTTGAAAGGTTCTACCTAAAGCCGGCTTGGTGAGGCGAGCTGGGGTAGGTGACTGTGAGGAAATCAGTGACCCTAGAGTAGAGTAGGGATTCCTGGATCTTTGCAACTGAGGGAGGAGGGAGATGGGGTGGTAATTCCCTGGACTGGAGGGGTTGCCGCCTTTATGGCAGGATAGGACCTTAGCCAATTTCCAGATGAAGGGGACTTTACCTAAGGAGAGGGACAGTTTTAAAAGGTGAGTATGGGGAAGGACAATGGCAGGGGCAGAGATACGTAGGATCTTAGGGTCGATGCAGTCAGGGCTACTTTTTGCTGATTTTAGTGACAATAAGGCATTGTAAACCTCATGCTGGGAGATGGGGGCCCTATCTATTTAAAATAAATTGGGTGGATATACATCCTTTGGGGACTTCGTATAATTTTGTAATTTGTTTAATGAATTGTACCAGAAAACCAAATCTAGAGAGAACTGCTCTCAGGAAGGCCCAAGTTACTTTATCAAAATCCTTCTCAGCATCTAGACTGAGGACTGTGGGCTGCTGTGAGTTTTGGAGGGAATCTATGATATGGGTTGTATGCCTGAGATTGTCTTGTGCCTCTCTGCCTGGGATAAATCCGGCCTGATCCATATGTATTAACTAGGGTAAGATTTGTTGTAGCCATTTCAAACAGATGGACATAGACATTTTGTAATCAGTATTAAGTATGGAAATGGGACAATATGAGGGACAGATAGTAGGGTTTTTCCCTGCTTTTGGGATGACTGAAATGATGGCCTGGGCCCAAGATTGTGGGATTTATCCTGTGTGGGAGAGAGAGCCTTTCTCTATGCTCTAGCTAAGATGGGGAGGAGTGATGTTTTAAACTGCTTATAGAATCCCCCCGAGTACCCATTTGTGCCAGGGCATTTACCTGTTTTAAGTGTGGCAATTTCTGCTCATATTTCCTTAGGAACAATGGGTGTCATTATTTTCATGCCAATTTGTTTGGAAAGTGAGGGGAGTTTTAGTACTGCTAAGTATTGTTCTGTTGCTCACTTATCTAGGGGACGGGGGCAGCTGCATAGAGGTCTTGGTAATATGTTTTAAAAGCTTCAGCTATCTCAAGAGTTGTTTGAAGTACTTGCTTTGTTTGAGGGTGGGCCAAGGACGTTATCTGGGATCTAGCTCTCTGGAGATGTAGTCGTGTCGCCAGCAGATGATAGGCTCTAGGGTCACCCTCGTAATATTTCTGTTTCAAAAAAAGTACCTTTTGTTCTACTTGATAATCCAGAATTTCATGTAGTTATTTTTTAAGTACTTTGAGTTTTTTTAAATTATTTTTGTCATAACATTCTTTTAGTTGTAACTCTAGAGTAGAGATCTCTGTCTGCAGATTTTGTTTTCTAGACTCCCTTTGCTTTTCTTATATGCCAAGATAGAAATAAGTTTCCCTTGACGTATAGCCTTGACCATATCCCACAATAAGAGCACAGGCGTTTCTGGGGTATCATTATCTTCCAATGCCTGCTTAATTGTGTCTGTTACCTGTTTTTGGGTTTCCTGATCTTGTAATAAGGAAATATTTAACTTCTAAAACGTGAGTCTCTGGAAATCTCCAAGGTGTATTTTTAAGAAGATAGAGGCATGGTCCAATAAAATGATGTCTCCAATCCAACTTTCTTTTACTGTACCCATCATCTCCTTGGGGAGGAGAAAATAATCTAATCTAGAATACGCATTGTGGGGGGAGGAGAAAAAGGTGTAATTCCTCTGTTTAGAGTGTAACTGGTGCCATGCGTCAACATAGCCCATCTCTCCAAGGAATTTTGAGAATTTCTTGGAAGTCCCTTGCTCTTGAGAGGCTACTTGTGAGGAGGTATCCATATAGGGGTTTAGGAGGGTATTGAAGTCTCCTCCAATAATTATTTCTCCCTCAACCCATTCCTGCAATTTAGTAAAAATAGTTCAGTATGTCAGAAAATCAGATTCCGGGGGAACATAAATTGAAGCTAGTTATTGCCTTCTTCTGGAATCTTCCTTTAAGAAAGACATATATCCCCTCCTTATCAGTCATTTTATCTATTGAGCCAAACAAAGTTTTATTTGGGACCAATAGCGATGTGGACTGCAGGGGTTTCCTGTTTGAACCTCTGGAGTCCATAAACCCCTCTAATTAAAATAGATCAGTTCCAACTTCCTAAATGAATAAGGTGACTCAGCCCTTCAATGGCACATAACTGAATCCCTTATAACTCTATAAAAATAAAAAAAACATCTAAGTAAAATTAAACATTGCAAAAATTCAACCTTTAAACCAGACTGGCACCAAAACTTCATCTGCTTAACTATTATATTGAAAGAACCTTAACTTCCAAGGCCAGGGAGCCAAAACTGTGAATCCCTATTCCGTTCCCTCCTAGTGATGATATATATGGGGGAAGGGTATGAGGAAAGGGAACCCCTGTGTTATCAGGGACTCTTCTCAGAAAGACCTCAAAATTTTGAGGAACCTTCGTATGCTTAATGCTCACTGGACACTTAACGCCTGTCAATACTGCAGCAAAGAACTGTTATTTCCCAGATTATACCCCCTCCCTCAGCAGTTGTATAAGATAGTTTGCTTATACAATTTTAATCATTTAACCCCAAGATTTTAAGTAGTTTCATTCTTGTAACAGTGCTTATTCTCAGGACATATTCAGAGGAACTGATATGGAAAGAAAAAGCAAATAAGAAACAACTGCAACCCTTCATTTTAAGACAACTGGCATACATGTTCCTGGATTACTGTAGTCCCTCTTAAGGAACTGCAGTCATTGTTCATGGGAACTAACCCCTCCTGCACCAAACCTTGTTTTACTGGACAGTTCCACCACCTAGAAATCTGAAAAATATCTAGAGTTCCAAGTCTGAGGGACTTGAATTTGCTAAATAGGACTGTAAGGGGAGCAAGAGGTATGCGCTTCTTAATTATCAGAACATTGATGAGTCAAAGAGCTATCTCTCACCTCCAGGAGAAAGAAAAGTTCTCAATTAGTGTATGCATCCTCTGCATTCAGCCATCTGTTGGGGGAAGTGCAGCATCTCTTTCCCTTTTGCACTGCATTTAGCTGATTGCAGCTGCTCTAAAGCCTCAGGAACTGCTTGCATGGGAGACATTTCTCTTCGTCATGCAGTCGCTTGGAACCAGTCCATGGAGTGAACGCGCTTCTTCGCTATGCATTCCGACTCTGCTGCTGGTAAGGAGAGTCCTCTTTGTTTCAGGGCTTCAATTGCTTTTCCTGGTGTGTTATATAGCTGAGGGCCATCCTCCCAGTGTATCCGCAGCTTCTCAGGGAATGGGGTTTGGAATTGTATCCCTCTCTCCCGAAGCAGGCACAGAATTGGGGCATACTATAGGCATGCCTGTTGCATTTCTTGAGGGTAGTCGTGCTCAGCAGTGATTCTTAACTCCAAGTACTTTATTTCCTTGTTTGCCCAGGCCCACCAAAGGAGGTCTTCTTTCATTTTACAGCTACTAATTATCAGGACTATATATCTGGGCCTGTCATTTGGATCCTGCAGTTTTGGTATGAGTGAGCAGTGGGCCTGCTCGATGGAGACAGTGTATGTTGGGGGCAGTTCAAGCACATCCCTCAGCAAATTTTCTAAGAAGGCAGCCACCAGCGCTACCTTGGCTCCTTCAGCCAGGCCATATAATCTCAGGTTATTACGATGTGAACAGTCTTCTAGGTCTAAGCTTTTCCCCTGCAGAGTTATGGATTGGTGCAGCAGGGCCTCTACTGCTTGACTCAGGTAAGCCGTGGCATTCTCCATGGTCGAAATTCTATTTTCAACTTCCTCAATTCTATGCTCCATTTTCTGTAGCTGTTGTGAAAGGGTTTGAAAATCTCTCTTATTCTCTGATCTTGAGCTTCTACTTTCTGCCAGTATTGTTTCGTATCTGGATCTTGTGAGAAGATCAGTTTCCCCCTCTGTATCGTACCCCTGAGGCCTGGCTGCTGCTCAGGGAATGGCTGCGGTGATCTAAAGCCAATCTGTCCATGTCTCATTGTTTTGGGGTCGGAGTCCCCTTCGCACTTGCTCCCTTGTCTCTCCGCGGTTGTCCGTAAACATTTTGGTCATAGGTACCACTTTTAATTATTTGTTTAGGGTTTTTTATTTGCCGTGGGGAGCGGTGTTGAGGGTCTAAGCTGCCAGGCTGTCAGTGGCAGAACCAGAAGTCCGGCAAGGGCAGTTTTCAACATAAAAAAGGCAATTTGGTATATTTAACAATGTGTATAATAATTTGGTGTTGATCTTCTTTTTCACAGCCTCCAAAATGGATCTGTAATGTGCAGAAAAAGGATTTGCAAACAGTAATATCTCAAAATGGGTCACAGATGTCAATTTAAGGGCAGTTTGGAATATATAAAACGTACCAGGCATGGCACAATGCAGCCTGAATTGAACATGGCACAGCTGGCAATTTTATGTGCTGGTTGCCATATTTAATACATTGCAAAAGGCATCTAAAATTTTCATAATGCAATTTCAAGGGCAGTTTGGCATATCTCACAATGGGCCCTATTCATGAATGTTACATGGGCCCACACACACACTGTGGGCAAGAGGACAATTATGCATAACAGACACGCATGCATCTGCCATGTGGCATGCACGAACTGAGAGTAGGGCTGTGGCGTGAAGGGGATATGTGGGTGCCTGGGGCTGGCCCGTGTAGTCTGTATCCTCACAGAACCCGAAGGGTGCAGCACAGTAGTGGGCACCACCAGGGCTGCAGCTATGAATTTTGGGCCCAGGACAAGTCAATTAAAATGGGCCCCCGTTTCCCAAACCAGCTAATGCCAGGGGTAATGCCAGCTCCTCAGGTGAGCCCCTCCTGAGCTCGGGGCCCCGGACAACTTCCCCACTTTCCCCCCATTACTGCAGCCCTGGGCACCACTGCTGTGGCACAGTATGAGTATTGCACATTTCGGCTGTTCCGGCAAACAAACTTCTACTCTGCACTCTGGCAGGACTTTTCCCCCACCTTAGGACTGTCGAAAACAACAGCGGCAAACACTCTGCCGCAGATGGTGCAGGCGGGCTGCTCTAGCCCCAGGCCCACACATGATCAGCTGCATGGCTTGGGAGCTCTCCTTTCCTCAAGAGCTCTACCAGGGATGGACTGGACTGTTCAAAGTTGGAAGCATGGGATGAACCCGAACTCTCAGTGTCCCCATTGGTTCAGTAGCTTGTAAATTAGTCTCTTGGCACTTCTTTGGCCGATTTTAGGTGCCAGAACTCGGTGTTCACAGTTTTTCCCAGGACGCACCTGAGCCAAGAGCCCCTCAAGTCCCAATTAGTCCAATTAAAGTAAATGTCCAGAACCAACATGGTGACTCCAATACAAGGAGCAAAGTCTGCAAAGGAAGCAGGTAAGACTAAAGCCCTACCTATTTACAGCAACCTCCCAGCAAGTAATTTCAGGTCTAGCCTGGCACCGCTCTGCTCTGCAAAGCAGCAATAACAAGTGGGCAGCAGTACTTAGTGTATAATCATGTTGCAGCCCGTAAGGCCACAGTACCCATTTGTGGCTGTGGATTTAGAAAGACAGTGCAGAGGCCAAGCCAGGCACACTAGGCAGCAAGATTGAAAAACTGGAAAAAGGATTCCCCCTTCCCCCAAGGGATGCTTCCTGGCAGGGGACATGATCTGGACCCCCAGGAGACTGACAAGGCAGACCCCACATTGGGGAGGGGGGGCTACATAAAAATACTGAGATAAAATACAGAAATAAAATAAAGTGATAGTAAAGAAGCATATTTCATTAAGCTGGTTTTAAACCAGTTCAGATCTCCTAGACCATGGCGGTGAGGGAGAACAAATGTGCCTTGAGACTGCAATTAAATGTCTCGACTGATGTGTTATCTCTGACAAATTATGGCGACTCGATACACGACTGGGCTGGTGATGCTAAATGCCCTGTCACTGGCAGTTGTAAGTCTAGTACGGTGAACTCTAAGGAGGCCCCTGGACGAGGAGCGAAGAGAGCCGAGTGAGTTGACCGATATCAACATATCAGTCAGGTAGCCAGTACCTATTCCGTGTATGGCCTTACAGGTGAAAAGGCCCACCTTGAAGATAACCATTCATCTGACCAGTAGCCATTGCAGTTCTTGCAGCACCAGGGTCAAATGACAGGAACTTGAGAGGGCCATCAGTAACCTGTCAGCTGTTTTCCGTATTAGCTGCAGTCGGTGGAGGGTACCTCCACAGACCCTGAAGTACAGAGTGTTGCATTACTGAAGACTAGAGGTCACAAAGGCATGACGCAGCATTGGCAGATCCTCCTCCTAAACTAGTGGTTTGATCCTAGCAATGTTCCTCAAGTGGTAAAAAACACTTTGGATGAGAGAAGACACCCGAGAATTAAATGTCAACCAGGAGAACAATATCTCTCACCATGGGGAAGCCATCAATGGAGCAGTCCCAAGAGAAACACCTGAGACCACACAGGAGGCATGCCCATCATGCCCTTGACCCAGCTCAAGCACCAGAACCTCCATCTTGTCTAGGTTCAGTCATGATCAGCTTGAGGACATGCAGTCATTTATCTCTGCCAAGCAGGAGTTAAGTGATTTCAGAGTGTCAGATGTTCCTAGGTCAAAGGACAGATACAACTGTGTATAATATGCATGGGTCGCTGATGTAACTTCTTGTGTCAGGCCCTGAGATGACATCATGTGTTAAAGTTTTGAACCCAAATGCGAAGATTTATTGTTGGTCCAGGCATTGAAGCCCACCAGTAACAAATATTCGGTTGGCTCCAACTTACCTTCCTGATAGCGAAATCAGAGACCTCCTGCAGAAATCTCCCACCGCACCCGAAGGGTGATAAATAAGAATACTTTTGCACCCAGACCCTTATGCACTGCCACACACTCAAAGGACCTGGTAGTTCCCACTGGGTGGATGGAGAAGCCCAAGCTGGATCTTAAATAGATGGCTAGTCCTTCGCCCCTGCGTTCCCGCCTCAGGCAGTGACAGAAAACCCATACAGGAGGCTAGTAAATAAGTTGTATAGTTTTGTGGTGGAGCCAAAAATAACAAGATGTGTGGAGAACAGGTTTAGCAACAGATGCCAGATGCTTGTTGTAAATGCTGTACACTCTGGGTAGGATAGGGCGGCAAGCTGGGAGGCACAGGGGTCAGTATTGGGTGCTCACCCTTTTTCATCAGTGATATAGCAGATGGTCTGAAGGGGAAGGACGGCCTATTTGTGGATGATATGAAGATTTGCTACAGCATGGACATGCTGGAGGTGGTACGGATAATGTGTGATGACCTGAAAAACCTGTATATGTGGTTATAAAGTTGTCAGGTGAAATATAATGCAAAGAATGTCAGAATAATGCACACATGGCACAAGAACACGACAGTTACGTATGCACTGGTGTATAAGGCAGTTGTAACAGATGAGCTTGATCTGAGGATCATTGGTATGGACAGTCTAAAAGTAGACAAACAGAGCAATAATCTGGTAGGCAAGACAGATTGAATGCTGGCATGCATACTGAGGGATCCAACAAGCAGAAAGAGGGAGGTGTTCATTCAGCTGTGCAGTTCCATGGTGAGACCACATGTACAGCAAAGTGTCCATCCGTGATCAACAAATTTAAAATGTATGTGTTGGTCACAGGACAACTGTCATAGCCCGCAATGGTAGTCCCAGTGTTTTGAATTTTAGTCCATGGTTGCAAAGACATATTTTAATTTAATTTTCTAAGAAATTACGGAGCAACAAAGTAAATGCTGTGTTGTGGTGACTCTTTTGCCAAAAGATACTGTTGTTGCAGACCACACTGAAAAAAAAAAGTGCATTCATTCTTTTTCATATTGTTATCTCACTCATTGTATGATGCAAATAAAGTTTATGTAAATCTGTCACTGTGTGCGCATCCTTGTGTTGCGGGATTGTGGATGTGGTAGAGTGGTCATACAACACAGTATTATCTGTGTTTATGGTTCACTAACGTGTTATTGTGTAAATTGTTCAGCTCAGCAAGTGTCAATGACCAGTAGCTCATGGCAAAGCCCTACTGTGGTGCCCCAGAGTTTCTGGTGCCCTCCAAAAATGGGCATCCAGATGCTCTGGTTCCTGGTTAGGTAGGGAGGGTGCCCCAGGTAATTGGGTACCAAGTTTAAGGTAGTGCCCATGTCATGAGCCCCAGGGAGAGGTACCCCTATTAGGTCGAACCCCCCCAAACACAAGCTCCAGCAGGCTATATTTTTAAATGTTTTTTTGTTTGTTTCTGTTTCTATTCCCTGCCTGCTGCACTCTCTTCCAACCCCCCCATTACCTCGCACTTAGCACCTGCACGTGTGGGCCCAGTCGAGAGGGCAGGCAAGGATTGGATTGAGAGGATTCTGTAGGGAATCCTCAGCTCATTTGAATGGCCATAGCCACTGAGGTTCATTTAGGAGACTGAGGGGCAGCAGCATTGACCGAGAGGAGGACTGGTAGGCTGCCTTGAGCTTAGCAAAAAAGGAGGGACTTGCCTGTGGTCCTGCATCCCTCCCAATGTCCCCACAGGTCCTGCAAGTGGATGGTTCCCCCTCTCTCTCTCTTTCTCTCTGTGCAGTGGTGGCATAAGTCCAACGCTGTGGTGGTGAGAAGTTCCATTGGGAGGGACGGCTGTAGGCAAAGCTGGCCAGCACCCAACATCCATGCAATGTTCATCAGGAGGGGCACCAGGTTCAGGCCGTTTCCTCCAGTCTGGCAGCCAAGTCCAGTAGTGGAGAGTCATATTTGGAGGTGTGGCGGGTCCAGGCCTGCCACTCTAGTACCATAGCAGCAGAAGGTTCCTTTGGAGAGGTGGTGGGCACAGATGAAGGCCGTTCCCTCCACTAGCAGGTCAGCAGCAACACTGCTCCAAGAAGGACAGTGGGAGGAGGTGGGTCTAGGCCTCCCTACCCAGTGCAGCAGCAGCAGTCCTGTCCTAGAGGTCCACGAGGGTGGCAGGATGAGTGGTGACAACACCATGTTGGGGTGCTGGCCGCCAGAGAAAGTTTGTTTTAATTAAAGAATGGTGGGGCTCTTCCAGGTGCTGGCATCAGTTGTTGGGCCATGCAAGTCCCCAAAACTGGACTGCCCATGGGTTGGAGTTACAAAAGGTTCCATAGAGCCAAAGAAATTTGGGGGCATGTAATTCCCCATCAAGAACTGCCCACAGGGCGTAGTAAAAACAGGGCTCCTTTGAGCCAAATGACTGTGGGGGCAGGCAAGTCCCATCCATGGACTGCTCATGGGGTGGAGTTAAGAAAGTAAAGAGCCCCACTGACATTAAGAGAAGGGGCTGGAACAAAATGGTTTCCCAAATATGATTGACTGCCTGACAAAATGGTTTAAAGGGGCAACGAGTGTTGTAATGGTCGTGGGAGTCACTGACAATCACCATTTTCAAAATGGCCTGGTCATGGGTCATGGCACAAGTCCATCCCAGCTACCACTTGGATGGAATGCAATGCAATGAATGTATGCCAACCATCCAATGATGGATTTTTATAAGGCTAATTTAGGGGAAGGGGAAGGCCACCCCAGTCTGATAATGCTAGCTGGAAAAACACGAGTAGAGGCATGAACGTGACTTGAATGCAAAACAAGGCAAGATTTATTGAACATATTAACCAAGAACAGTACAATAATTATCTAAACTGTATAGAAGTAAAACGTTACTAAACTGTTGTACGACATCCCTAAATCCTAAACTGTAAAAAACGAAATATCTACACAGTATTAAGTTATTACACTACATTTTATACTGTATATGGTAACCGATGTATTCCACTGACTTCATGGTACTGTCTTCTAAGCTAGTCACCCCTGTGTGTCCAACGGGGAGGTGAAGGGTACAGGATGGTGAACCAGTGGTCTAGGTAAGAAAAGAACACAGGATAGGACACGGGACTCTCTGAGGCAGTAGATCTACAGCTACAGGTCTCCACAAACTGCTGGGCCAGATCACACCTCCAGGAACGGCTCTGAATATCAACCAGACACAGCCCCTCCATGGACTGCCGGGACACCAGGACATACAGGAAAACAGGAACCTGGGAGAACAGAAGGGGACAAGATCGCTGGTTGGGGGGGAGAAGGGTTGGGTCACCTTGGACAGCACACAGCAAAATGTTGGTACAATAAAACATTTCATTGCTAAACATTGTGTTGCTGTCTTTATTACTATAAAAGATTACTCAGACTGGGTGCTCTACCCAATGAATCAGTTTATGTACAGTAAATAAAATAACCAATGGCACTGTCAGTTGGCTACCATCCTTGGCTGGTAGTCATTAATCCACATTTATCCAAACAGTTATTTATTTAGTTCCATGGTTCAATGGAGCCTCACACTTGCTACTGCCCCTTTAAATCCATCACATGCAAATTTACATCCCATCCTGTGGCATGCATGTGTATTACTGTCCCAGTGTACAGTATCTGCCCCTTTCAAACCTGACACACCCATTGTTGCCCCTTTAATTGATGGGCCTTTAGTTGCCTCTTTTTAATGTTTTTGTAAGGTAATTAATAATACAAAAAAAATTTAGTTCTGATCCCCTATCTTACTATTAATGGGGTTCTTTACTGTTATTAGCTACGCCCTGTGGGCAGTTTGATTGTGGGGTTTGCCCACCCACAGTCAGCTCAAGGGAGCCCTTGCTTGTACTCCACCCCATGGGCGGTTCTTGCTG
Organism: Neoceratodus forsteri; assembly: GCA_016271365.2. Lineage (NCBI taxonomy): Eukaryota > Metazoa > Chordata > Ceratodontiformes > Ceratodontidae > Neoceratodus > Neoceratodus forsteri. The sequence continues at coordinate 716,827,761 of CM057454.1, read as the reverse complement.
TGGCATTACCCACCCCTGCATTTTCCTTGCTTTATGGCGCCTTCTCAAACTCAGCTCCGTTGGTGGTCCAGTTCTGGGGCCTATGCCTGCCCCACAGTTATTGCCGGCGCCAGAAGTGCCTGATAGTTTTATTTATATTTCTGTTATTTAAAACAAACAAGTCCTCCTTTAAATGTAAGGCATCCAGCACCCGGATCAGGAGCTGCCACCACTCACCCTGCCGCCCACATGGATATCTAGGCCCATACTGCTGCTGGGATCTATGGGGAGGCCAGGACCCACCACCTCCAGCCACCGCCCTCCTGGAACTACTGCTGCTGCTACTGGTGGATGGATGGCCTCCTACTGCTGCTACTCCAAATGAACCTCCTGTTGGCTAACTGAAGCTGGAGGGCCCAGACTTGACTTGCCACCCCTCTCAACATACATCTGCAGGGCTGCTGGACTGGAGCAGTTGGCAAGGACCTGCCATTACTCACGATGAAGTCAGAAGGTTGCTGGGTACTGGAAGAGCCAGCTTACACCTGCTGCCCTGCCAGACAGGACTTTCCGGCAATGCCGTGGCACCGGACTGCTGTCGCCATCAAAGGAGAGGGAACAATTCAGTTTGGACCGGCTGGAACGTCAGGTGGGACCCCAGGACATTAGGTAGGTCCCTTCCCTTTGGCTTAGCCATGGCACGCCTAGTGCTTCCCTCTCACCGCTGCTTTCCTTCCCCCTCTTAATGGAACTGAACAGCTGTTGCTGTTTAAACAAGGGCTGAGGCTCACGCATGCAGGTGCCTGGCGTGAGGTAACTGGGGGGTCTAACTTGAAGGTGCATTCAGTCAGGAAAAGAATAAAGATTACTTTTTAATGCAGCCTGCTGAGGCTTGTTTTTTTTTGGGAGGTAACTTTGCCCAGGGCAACAATGCACTGGGGCGCAGCAGGCATCTCCCTGGTGCACACCTAATCCATACCCAGCCCCAAAAGAACCTCTGATTCCCACATTTTGGTGGGCACCAGGAACTCTGGGGCACTAGAAAGATGTCAACAGCCATAAATGACCTCCCCCAGCCCAGTGGCCCAACTCTCAAATGCTTTTTCTGTTCAATTTTTACAATTTTTGTTATCATTACTTTTTGGTTCCTTCTCCTTTCTTTCTGTAGTATCCTTCTGTCACTCTGTACAGAACTCCCCCCAACCCCAACCTACCCATCACTCAAGTGTCCAAGAAAGCCATACGCAAGTCAAGTCCCACACTGAACTGTCTGTCAATGGGGAGCACACAGACACTAGTGTTTAGATGCTGCCCAGTTGGCAGCACTGTTAGCATTGTGTGTTTGCTGCCCAGTGGGCATCATTTTGAACACTGTGTGTCAGCTGCCCAGTGGGCAGCACAGTTTTATTAGATCAATATGCGTCAATGGGGAGCACACAGACACTTGTGTTTACATGCTGCTCTGTGGGCAGCACTGTTAGCACTGTGCACCTGCTGCCCTGTGGGCATCATTATGAACACTGTGTTTGCTGCTCAGTAGGCAGCACATTCTTAGTAGATGGATACTTGTCAATGGGCAAGGCAATTTTATTTATAAGGCGCCCAATCCCGGAAGCTCTGGGCGCTGAACATAAATGAGGACATACAGCAGTAGATAAACATAATAAAACCTCATTTAAAAATGTAACATGATTAAAATTCAGCAGAGGGGAGCACACAGACACTAGTGTTTACATGCTGCCCAGTGGGCAGCACTGTTAGCACCATGTGGCTGCTGCCCAGTGGGCAGCATTGTTAGCACTCTGCGGCTGCTGCACTGTGGGCATCATTATGAACACTGTGTGTTTGCTGCCCAGTGGGCAGCATATTCTTAGTAGATGGATACGTGTCAATGGGGAGCACACAGGCATTAGTATTTAGATGCTGCCCAGTGGACATCACTGGCAACACTGTGTGTCTGATGCCCAGTGGGCAGCACTGTTTGCAGTGTGTGTCTGCTGCCCAGACAGCAGCACATTTAAGACTCTGTCTAATAAAACAGTGCTGCACACTGGGCAGCATCTAAACAATAGTGTCTGTGCCCTCCATTGACAAGTATCAGTCTAATAAAACTGTGCTGCCCACTGGGCGGCTGACACAGTGTTCATAATGATGCCCACTGGGTAGCAGCTGCACAGTGCTAACATTGCTGCCAACTGGGCAGCAGCCACACAGTGCTAACATTTCCGCCCAGTGGGCCTCATTCTTACACTGTGTGTCTGCTGCCCAGTGGGCAGCACATTTTTATGAGCCCAATACTTGTCAATGGGGAGCACACAGACACTAGTGTTTAGATGCTGCCCAGCTGGCACCACTGTTAGCACTGTGTGTCTGCTGCCCAGTCAGCAGCACATTTAAGACTCTGTCTGATAAAACTGTGCTCCCCACTGGGCAGCATTTACAAAATCTTACATATGCTGCCCTCTGGTCAGCAGACACACAGTGGTAACAGTGCTGCCCACTGGGCAGCATCTAAACACTAGTGTCTGTGCTCCCCATTGAAAAGTATCAGTCTAATAAAACTGTGCTGCCCACTGGGCAGCTGAGACAGTGTTCATAATGATGCCCACTGGGTAGCAGCTGCACAGTGCTAACCGTGCTGCCCACTGGGCAGTAGCCACACAGTTCCTAATGATGCCCATTGGGCAGCAGCGACAGTGTTGCCAGTAATGCCCACTGGGTAGCATCTAAACACTAGTGTGTGTGCTTCCTACTGACAAGTATCTGTCTACTAAAAATGTACTGCCCACTGGACACTAAACACAGAGTACTAACAGTGCCGCCTGGGCAGTATCTAAACACTAGTGTCTGTGTGCTCCCAATTGGCAAGTATTGGTCTAATAAAACTGTGCTGACCACTGGGCAGATAACAGTATTCATAATGATGCCCACAGGGCAACAGCGACAGAGTGTTAACAGTGCTGCCCACTGGGCAGCTGACACACGGTGATAACAGTGCTGCCCACTGGGCAGCAGACACACAGTGTTACCAGTGATGCTTACTGTAACAGGGTTGAATAGGACCCTGTCCCAATTGTTATGGAGAGTTTGAATGCAGGGATCTGTTCTGTTCTTTCCTTTTCTGTCTCTTGTCTGTCTGGTTGCGCAACCAAATTTTCCTGTGAGAACTAGGATTTGATCACCCCGACAGTCTCGCAATTCTTTGCCTCTCACAGTCTCTCAGTCTTCCCTTACTGTTTCTGTTTTTCCCTCCCTTGCATATCTGCTGATATAAAGATACATACAAATCATTATGTGGAAATGTAACTGATGATGGGATTCCTTTGTTTAGAAATTATATAGTGTTACTGTTGAAATGTATTTAATTATAGTTTGAGATGATTGCAAAAAGCTATTGGGAACTCAAGGGGTTAACCTGAGAGCAGTTTTAAGCCTTTTTTTTCCCCAGAAGCTGTGGAGAAGGGGCCTCAGTTCTAGGACACTGTGTTCTTGCTGCACCTGTAAGACTTGACAAGAACATTTTAGAAAAAAATAGGATGCTTGCAAAGACTTGAGAGAGAGAGAGCTGCGATGTTTTGAGAGACACTGAGATTGAAGGAAAACTCAGATGGATCTTCTCTGTTTATTCTGCCTGTGTAAATAGTCATTCTGAACAATTTTATTTTTTTATGTTTATTGCTTGTACTAAAACACTTTCTGCGAATTCTACAACTGCTCCTGGTTTTTCCCTATGCCTACTGACCTGTGCCTCGATGAAAGATGGTGTCAACTTAAGTGGGATTTTTGCAATGCATACTCTAAGCGAAGAGTTTTGTGCATGGGTACTGGACCTACTACCAGGGATGCATAGAGAAAGGTATGGATTCTGCAGCAGCAAGTCTAGGAGTGGACACCAGGAGAATGGCAGCCAAACTAGCACAGACAGAAGTCCAAGCTGAGATTGTACAGCCAGCACAAGTTATGGAAAAGGAACAGGCAGTGACAGAACCGGAAAGCCTGATGGACTTTTTCAAATGGTGGGCTATACAACAGAAAGAGATAGAGAAACAAAGAAGAGAAGAGATGCAGTGACAGGAGCAACAAAGAAGAGAAGAAATGCAGTGACAGAAGCAGCGATGGATGGATGCCTTGCAAGCTATCAAAAGCAGAGGATCTGGCACAGATCCAGACAAGCAACAAAACACAAGCAACTTAAAAGCCATTAAACTTACAAAGTTGTGTCCCTCGAATGATATCGAGGCATACCTGACAACTTTTGAAAGAGTTGCCACAGCCTGCCAATGGCCAAAGCAGCAATGGACAATCAGACTGGTACCCTACTTGACAGGGAAAGCCCAACTTGCCTACAGCAGTATGGCACTGCACAGTCAGAAAACTATGACCTGGTGAAAAGCAAAATCCTGAAAGGGTATGACATCTCTGGAGAGACCTATAGGCAGAGCTTTTGGTCTCTGAAATACAACTCAGTCAACAATCCTTGAGAAGCCTTCACCTGACTCGGAGAACTCCAGATAAAATGACTCCAGCCAGAGGGCAAAACAGTCCCACAGATCAGACACATTTGCCATGGAGCAATTCATCGACATCCTGCCTACAGATGTGCAGCTTTGAGTAAAGGAACACTGACCAGAAAGTGGGGAAAAGGCTGTTTCTTTGGCCAAAGACTACCAAATGGCCAGACAGATGCCACAGCAGCGAGGTAACAGTCAAGCACCGGTAAGACACACTTTTTCCCATTTAAGCTTAAAGTTTGATAAGAACTCTGGCGGGGGTAACAAATCTGCCCCCAAAGACTTTATTTGTTACAATTGTAACAAGCCAGGCCATATTGCAAGAAACTGCCGTAGTAAGGAAAGTGGCACTGGATCAGATTTTTCCTTGGCATATGAAAATGCTGAAACTAAACCGATAACCGAGTGTGATTTTGTTTCAGAGCAAGACAACAATGTTTCTCTCCAGGGTTAGTTTAAGCAGCTGGGGGTGAAACCAAAACAGGGTGGGCCAATGTTTAAAAACTGTAATGGTTTACTGTACAGAGTCTGGGTTAAACCTCAAACACAGGAACAGACAGAACAATTGGTTATACCACAGAAGTATAGAACAGGGTTGTTACAGATAGCACATGATAGTCCTATGGCTGGTCACTCAGGGAGGGGATTGCACCCTTGTCAGATTGATATATAGATTTTACTGGCCTGGAATTCATGAAGATGTTGCTACCTGTTGTAATTCCTGTGCTGAATGTCAGAAAGTAGCCCCAGTCACTAGAAAAGACAAGGTGCCCCTGGTGCCTCTACCCTTGATAGATGGGCATTTTGAAAGAATTGCAATGGATGTGGTTGGCCCTTTAGTCAAAAGTAAAAAGTGTAATAGATTTATCCTGGTGGTATGTGACTATGCTACTCAATACCCAGAAGCAGTTCCAATGCATACTGTCACAGCTTCAAAAGTGGCAGCAGGGCTTGCAATAATTTTCAGCAAAGTGGGCATACCTAAATAAATTATTACCAATCAGGGTAGTAATTTTGGTGCTGCATTACTTAAGGAGCTGTACAGACTACTAGGTATCACTGCCATAAGAACCTCTCTCTCTCTATCACCCTCAGACTGATGGTCTTGTTGAGTGTTTTAACCAAACCCTAAAACGTATGTTAAAAAAGGTTTGTAAAAGGGGAAGGGAAAGATTGGGACCAATGTTTGCCTTACCTACTTTTTGTTTACAGAGAAGTGCCACAAGCATTAACAGGATTTTCACCATTTGAAACGCTGTATGGTAGGCAGTCAAGAGGGCTACTGGATGTGATAAAAGAAACATGGGAAGATAACCCCACTCAGAAACAATCTATAACATCTTATTTGTGTGCCCTAAGAAAGAAGCTGGCAAAATATGTTGAAATTGCCCATAGTAATCAGGAAAAGGCCCAAAACCAGCAGAAGGTGCATTATGAACAAAGGGTAAAAGAAAAAGTTTTTGAGCCAGGTGAAAAGGTTTTGCTACTGTTATCCACAACAGAAAATAAACTGTTAATGAAGTGCCAAGGGCCTTATAGAGTGCTTAGATGTACTGGCACTGTTAACTACGAGACTGAAACCCCTGATAGGAAAAATCCTACTAAGATATACCCATGCTAACATCTTGAAGAAATGGGTTGAAAAAAAAACACCAAAAGCTGCTTTGCTAGTTTTACCAGAAACTGATGAAGATAATGATATACCTTATGACAGACTGGAACAAATTGTAACTGCTGATGCTCTAAAGGTGAATGTTTATTTAACCTCTGAACAAACTGCAGAAATTTGTAATGTGCTAAAGAGATTTAACAGTACACTTTTACCACATTACCAGGCGGAGCAAAAGGGGTCGAGCATGTAATAGTGCCAAGGAATGCTTGCCCTATTAGGCAAAAGACATACAGATTACCAGAGCGATTAAGAACCGACGTGGTTAAGGAAATACAAAAAATTAAAGAACTGGGTATCATAGAAGAGACAAGAATTGTTTGGTCACCTCCTATTGTAATTGTAAACAAAAAAGGAGGTGTTAGAATCTGCCTTGATTTTAGGAAACTTAATCAAGTGTCAGAATTTGACAGTTATCCTATGCCCAGAATAGATGATTTGGTGGACGGACTGGGAAGTGCAAAGTATATCAGTACCCTGAGTCTCACCAAGGGTTACCGGCAAATACCTTTAGCTAAAGAAACCAGAGGAATTTAGTATGTATTTACAGGACTGTTTGAAACTTAGTATGTATTAACAGGACTGCCATGAAAACAGAGCCTTTCTGGCCCTATAGCAAAAAATTGCCTGTATAAATAAAAGTTGTTTTACTACTACTACTACTACTACTACTACTACATAACTGCATTTGCCACTCATGTTGGATTCTATCAGTTCACCACTATGCCCTTTGATTTATATGGCACTCCTACTATATTCCAACAGTACATGGATGTAATTTTATCACCCCATACTGGTTTTTGTGCTGCATATCTGGATGATGTTGTGGTGTACAGTCCAGACTGGACAAGCCACCTGGAACACCTGCAAGCAGTTATCCAAGCTATCAAAAATGCAGGTCTGACTATTAATCCTACCAAATGTGCATTGGGCATGCAGGAAACCAGATATTTGGGCTATGTGTTGGGAAATGGAGAAGTTAAGTCAGAAATTTCTAAAATAGAAGCTGTAGCTAACAGCCTTGTACCTAAAACAAAGAAACATGTCTGGTCATTTTTAGGGCTGGCTGGTTATTATCAGAGATTTGTTCCCAACTTAATACACGTAAGTATTAAGAACCAAACTGTACAGGGCAAGTTGTCCAAGAACAAATAAATTAAAAAATAAAGAGCAGGAGGCGCTCCAACGAAGCTGCAACTCAAGCTCAAGCTTATACAACTTTATCAGAGCACCCGGTGGTGTGGGGTGGCGGCACACCCCCCACAAAAGAAAGAATAATACCAATGTTTATAACGATATAGTCTCAAGTAGAATAAATAAAAAAATAAAGAGCATGGGGAGGCACAGCACCCCAATGCTCTAAAGTGCACCTAATTTAATGTCTGATTTAAGTGTACGTTGTTTTGTACAGGGCACTATTTACATCCAAGGGGACTTGATGGGGGGTTGGGAGGTGCTCTAAAGTGCATCTAAATCTGAAGTACTGAAAAATACCCGAAATAACTGATTTGCTGTCACAAGTAGTATGATCAGGTGTGAATATGCCCTCACCACAGTGATTGCAGCAGCACAATACAGGAATCAGCACAATACAGGCCCATTCACAACTGTGCCCTCCTTTCAAGTCAGTCAGTTAGTGAGTCGCACAGCGCTCTGAGAAACCATACTGAACAATCTCTAAAAGCTACGCACCAAAACGATGTGGCCATAATCAGTCAGTATCGCCAACACTCAAATTGTGTGCACTTAGATTTGGAGGCCATGCGATAAAAAAGATTCTTCTCTCATACATGTGATATGTCCAGCTTGCTTAAGAGGGGGATTTGGGTCAAATTAGTAGGGAAATTGGCCTGCTAGTAGGGAGATGCTGTAACGTCATGAGTTTGTCCTTAAATGGCATCAAAAAATAAGAAAAAATTAATTACAAAAATGTAATATATTTAATTTTATCAAGAATAAGCACTAAAAAAAATAAACTAGTTATACTAAGTTATCAGATATATGGTTCATCACTGATTTAATTTTTATGTGTCTTTATCTGCCCAAAAAACATGAATGGATATTTTGGACAGAATTTTACTTAAGCAGGAGATTTTGTTTCCCAGGAGGGAGAAAAATCTCTACTCTTAATGTCCAGTGGGGGCTCAGATTTCAACTGGGAGTCCTCTACTGAACTCTCACCTCATGCTGCAGAAGTCGCTCCTCCACCGACCACACACACACACACACACACACACAGCATTTACCAAAGACAGTTGTTTCTCTGTGTTCAGTGAGGGCTCAGATTTCAGCTGGGAGCCCTCCACTGAGCTTTGTAACATCACACTGTATCTGTTTTGAACTCACTCCTCCCCTGACTGCATATACACAGATGCACAGTTTAGCCTGCAGCTCTCTGCTTAAGAAGCCTCGCTCCCTGCTGTCCTGACACACCATATGCTGCTGGCATCGCCTCTACCGTGCTGTGTTTTAAAGCAGTAGATGCTAACTACGATAGAACAGGCATGAATTAGCACCCAGTGCCCTTATGTCAAGCCCTGCGACCCTTGTTTACCCCCGAACGTACAGGCACTGACAGCAACGGAACTCCCTGCCTCCTCCGGGGTCTGTCGTGCATCGGACACTCAACCCCACCTTCCCCTGGAGAAGGAGAGCAGTCCACCGGACACTCAATCTTACTCCCCCAGCCGGCCCTCCAACTCCTGAGTCTATTCTCGAACCCAGGCCGTCGGCGCCGCTGATGGCAATCATGCCTCTATGCCAGCGGGCCTGGCCACAGTATTTTTACTTCTTTCAGATTGTTAGAGGGGTTCTTGGTCTCATCTTTCAGCTGAATTATGATCAAGCCTGACCACTGCGACAAAGTGACCACCTCATCAGTCAGGAAAGCATAACATTTTACCTTGACATTCTGAGCTGTGGTTCCTCTGCTTTCTCTATATTTTTGCTTTTTACACTTTTTGCAATTCACTCTGCGGCTGGGGGTGTTACCTATGGTTCTCCCCAGTCCGGTTGGCTTTGCAGCTCCCTCACCTGCTCCAAGTCCCAGTGCTCTACTCCTTCCTCCAGTCCACGCTACGGCCGCATCACGGCAGGTACGTACCCCACCACTGCGGAAGCCGAGGGTCAGGATCCAGTGGAACAACCCGGAGTTACAGCAGCGAGGTGCAGTCAGACCTCCATCATACAGCGCTCTGAGGAATTATTTTACTAGTATGTTCCCTAGTTCCCCTCAGCCCGGGTGTGCAATGGTGCCAACGCTGCTGCCATGCATGATCCCATGCACCGTGCATCAGACGCGGCCTGCGCCAACCCTCCATTTGACCTGCCACATGCAACGACCCCCAGTCACTGCCGGGAGTCAGCACAGCCACGGCTTCACCATCCCTCCCCCTCCCCGCAGAAGGAGAGCAGTCACTAGGATGCTCAATCCTTCTCACTCTTGGCCAACCTCTGATGACCCAGGCTTATTCCTGAACCAGAGTCGCCAGTGTGGCGCAAGGTGTGGCGTCCAGCGTCTCAACCCCCAGCGCCACTAGACTGGCCACTTTTTCTATATTTTAATGGAGAATCCACTCTCTGGCATCTATACTTATATCATGTGCAATGGCCAATTAGAAGTCAAGTTTCACTGTTTTACTATTTTATAATTCTTTTGTAAAGCACCTTGAAATCTGAATAGCGCTTTTGTGAAATAAAATTATTATTATTATTATTTTAAGAGGAAAGCTCACCATTTAGAAGACCACATTTCTCCTACATGCAGTTCAGTAAAAAGGGTTTGGTAACATCAACCCATCACATTTACAATATAAGCAAAGAAACTTTATGTTAGTAATTGTAGTTTTCTTGATCAGATATGCAGTATTGCCCTAATGCCATTCATGGTAAATGTGGCATAGTATTTCAGACTGTGTGCTGCACAGATGGGAATACTGGATGCACAGGGTGCACAGAACAATGAATGGAAGCTTAGGAAGAGGGCCATGACAGCAGGCAACAAAAGCACAGGGCCCAGAGGTATGGGGGGACTAACGAGATTCTGAAGTAGGGGGCCACACAGCTGCAAGAGGAACATGTAGAGAGAGAGAGGGAATGGGACCAAGAGGTGTGGTGAGAGGACCAGAACGTAGGAGAGCCTGTGGACATTGCATCCCCACAGACAGCCGCATGCATGGAGGGCCACGCAAGGGCGTGAAGCCAGCCAGCACCTAGGGGAACAGGACTGCAGCTAGACAAGCAGGAGGTGAGTGCACTGCCAACCATGGAATGGCCATTGCATGTTGTGTGTGCCTGGCCCAACCCCACACACACTGTGACACACACAGAGCTAGGGTGCAGCCACAATGCTGCAATAGGGCTAATAAGGTGCACCTGTGTGCAAGGCTTGGGTTGGCCTGGCCAGGTGCAGTGCATCCTACACCCAGTGGAGGGCCCATAAAAGACTGCACACATAGGTAACAATGGTGCATGTGAGAGCTGAGCACAGGAGTACTAGTGCGTGTGAGACTCGAGACTGCTATGTACATTGCCATGCCACTGACATTTGTGACAAGTTAGAAGAGGAAGACCCTATTGCAGCAAGATGGGTTCCTCAATTAAAAGGAGAGCACCTTGGACAAGACATATTAGAAATGTTCCTAATTATACCATGGGAAATGCCCTGGCTGAGTGCACACCACAGGGGAGGAGGCTGTCAGGGTTGTGAACAGCCACAACCATGTCCCCGACCCTGGGGCCATAGGCATCCATAAGGATGTCACAGAAATCAAGTGTAGGGTAGCACAATCAAATTAGATGCCACACCAGGTGGTAGCAACCTCCAGCAGCAGCATACCAACTGCTGTCGGGGGGGGGGGCAGTTAACGTGGCATATGAGGGACGAGGAAAGGATCCAGGGAATTGCTAAAGCAGTATCAAGGCAGGAGAAGACTGATGTCATTATCCATCTGGGGATAAATGACCAGTCTAGAGACAAGGCAGGGATAGCACGTGTGCACGAGGAATTCAGGAAGTTGCAGAGGGGCCTCGCACAGGTAGCAAGCTCCATGACCTTCTCGAGGGTGTGACCTGTTCACCTCAAGAAGGAGGCTAGGAACTTCCACAACAAAGGTTTCAACACTTGGCTGGAGAGCTGGTGCAAAGAAAATGGTTTTGGCTTCATTGGGAACTGTGGACCCACCTGGATGAGGACGAATGTGACCCTGTACAAAGAGGATGGCCTACACTTGTCCAATGAGGGGACCGCTGTCCTCACTGAACAGTTTAAATGCTAAATTGACAAGCATTTAAACTAGCAAGGGGTGTGGCAGAAGGATGCACTGTGAAGCAAGTGAAAACCCCCACAGGACAAGGAATTCAACATAGAGGACCAAAATGATATGGTATCAGCAGAAGAAATGGAACACATAGAAGGTGGAACAGCAAAGGACAGAAGGCAGGGGGTTGAATACAGAAAAGACAAACAGAGGAGGCAAAAAGACAACAGTGAGAATAAAAGGACAAATGGCAGAACATAGAAGGCTATGTATACCAAATGCCCACAGCTTAGGGAATAAAATCCCAGACCAAACAGATGCTGAACTGGATACTGTAGCTATTACTGAAACGTGGTACACTGGAAACCATTATAGGGATTTAGCTGCCCAAGGTCATACTCTGTTTAGAAGAGACAGGGGTGGTAGAAAGGGAGAATGGGTGGCTCTTTACGTCAGGGTGGGGTACTAGTGTGACTGAGGTACAGGGTATGTGGTGGGGGATGGAACTTTGGGACAACCTTGAGATGGACAACAGCACTACTGTTCACATGGCCGTGATATACAGACCACCAGCACAGGGGGTGGAGGTGGAAAGAGTTGTAATGGAATCCATCCACACGATGGCAACTAAAGGGGAGGTGCTGCTGTTAAGTGACTTCAGTCTACCAGATGTGGATTGGAGCATCCAAGCTGCTGCCTCAGCCAAGAGCAGGGACATCCTGTACTCTGTACAAGGGACATGCCTCAGGCAGCTAGTGCTAGGGCCCAGCAGGGAGGGTGCAATTTTGGACCTAGTACTCATCAATGGGGACAAAAATGATGAAGTTAGACTGGGTGAACACCTAGAATCCAGTGATCATCACACAGTGTGGTTTAGCGAGAGTACAGTGACAGTGTCAAGTCACACAAAGGCGAGGGTCCTGGATTTCAGGACAGCAGACTTTACTAAGATGGGGATATGTCTTAAACATGCTGTGGCAGGGAGAAAAAAAAGGAGAGGGGGGGAGTGGAGAATCAGTGGGCCCATCTGAAAGGAGCCATACTGGAGGTGACAAACATTTGCATTAGGCAAGTAAACAAGAGCAAGCGAAACAGAAAGCCACTGTGGTTCTAAAAGGTAGTGGTGGGGAAGGTAAGGGCAAAAAAGATGGCTTTCAGGAAATACAAGAAAACACAGTGGGAGGACAGAGTAGTGTATCAGGACAAACAGAAGGAGCACAGAAAGCACTAAGGAGTGCAAAGGCACAAACTGAGGAAAAAATAGCACAGGATGCAAAGAAAGGAGACAATACTTTTTATTGGTACATTAGTGAAATAAGAAAAAAACGGGTGGAATAGAAGACCTTAAAAGGGAAGAAGGAGAGGGATCTGGAAAAGCATCAATATCGAACAAATATTTTTATGTACTCACAGAAGAAGGTGAGGGACCATGGTTAGGCAACATGAAATAATATGGGAGGGAAATGGACACAAGTCAATTTACAGAAGAGAGATTCCAAATGAACTCACAAAAGTGAAACTGGGAAAGGTGATGGGACCAGATGGGAGACATCCTAGAATATTAAGGGAACTGAGAGAGGTGCTGGCGCCACCAATGGCAGCACTGCTCAATAAGTCACTCGATACAGGAGTGATTCCATAGTACTATAGGAGGGCAGATGTAGTCACGCTTCACAAAAGTTGCTGTATCAAAATAAAATAAATAAATAAGTAGTAGGGAGGAGGCTGGAAACTATAGACCAGTCAGTCTCACTTCGATAATGGGGAAGATTATGACTTCCGGTTGTGATACGACACTGTTAGCACACGGAGAACTAGAGCGTCTACCCCACCGCACTTTCAAGAGGCATTCCTCCCCGCTTCAGAGACTTTCAGCAACTAAAAATCATTTATTTTATTACCTTGAGCTTGGGGGAGAAACTTTTCCATGCAGATATTCCCCTCTGGACATGGCACGACAAGACCACAGCCGCAATTGCCTTCAACCCCTGCGCGAACTACCGGACAATGAGGATAGCGGCCTATCAAATCCAGATGCTGCATCCCACTCTACCCCACACTCAGAATCCAGAAGGGGCAAATGAGACAAGAAAAAGACAATGCCAAATAATACACATTCAGAGGCAATCCTCTCTGCAATCGCCAAATTTCATTCAGTAATGAGGGACACTCTCAAAGAGATTCATTCAGACCTGGGAGATCTCCAGACTCGGGCCACTGAGGCAGACGCTCAAATTTCAGAAAATACAGACAAAATAGCCATATTGGAGCAGACAGTGCAAGCTCTAACTGAAGAACAACTATATGCCTCCATGAGACAGGAGGATGCGGAGAATCGAGGGAGAAGGAAGAATATAAGGGTCTATGGGATCCCAGAGTGTGAGAAGGGGAATGATCCGGCAGCCTATGCAGACCATTCGCTATGCCTAGTTCTTGAACTGGGCCCTGATTTTCAAATTGACATCGAGAGTGCACACAGGGCATTGGGCCCCTGCCCCACAAAACCTGGGGCTAGACCACAATCTTTTGTGATGCACTTTTCAAATTTCCACAGAAAAGATCAGATTCTAACTATTGTCTGGTGCAAACAAAAAATGATGTTGGGCAATAACCGTATCATTTTCGACAATGATTATGCGCCTGCCACTCAATGCATGAGACGGGAGTATTCCCTCTTGTTTCCCCTCCTGCGGGTTAAAAACTTGAAATTTCGCACCCCATACCCCGCAAAACTGGTGGTACTGTTTCCAGTTGGGGCCATAACCTATAACACAATCGCAGAGGCCAAGACAGATCTGCTTCAGTGAGGGATCCGTTCACAGAATGATCCTAAATTTGCATCGCGGCATTTGCCCTCGCCTTCCAGGCTGGATACTCAAGAGAAATCCTATACTGAGATCAGAGATCCCTACCTCCAGAAATTATGAGACAGAGTTTGTTTGTTGAGAAACCCTATGTTGCAGACAGAGACCTGATCGATCATTTCAAGATACAGATTTGCTGAGGGGGGAAGAATGTTGGGTTTGCAGGGATGATGGGGGTAGAGGGCAGATAATTGCTCCCTGTCAAGCCTCAGAATTACTATTACAACTAATTTATAGCATCTGTAACTGAAATGGCTACTCGATGAGGCTACTGGAGCGCCAAGCTCCCTCATGCTGCCTGGCCAAAGGTTGCTTCCAGCTTCCTGCTTCCCCCTTCTCTCCTCCCTAGTAGCAACAAGGAATTTATTTTTCCTACTCTTGGGCAATAATTAGTCTATACTTTTCTGGACAATTACTTTCCTTATCCACTTATTCACTCCGAGAGCCCAGACTCCAACCAGTCAAGAAATTGTAAGCTTGAAAGGCATGGTGGTTCTGAACTTCGAATGGACTGGGTACTATGAAAATAGAAACATAGAATTTGATGGCAGATAAGGACCACTTGGCCCACCTAGTCTGCCCATTTCCCTACCTAACAGATAAGCTGCAGATCCTAGTTAACCAACAGCCTACTTACTCCTACCCCCACTAGAATTGCCTTATGTCTGTCCCATGCATTCTTGAATTCCCCCACTGTTTCTGACTCTACAACTTCCTCAGGAAGGCTGTTCCATGTATCCACAACCCTCTCTGTGAAGAAATACTTCCTCACATTACCTCTGATCCGTCCCCCCTCTATCTTCAAATTGTGCCCCCTTGTTTTTGCACATCTCTTTTTCTGAAAGATGCTACCCTCTTGGACTTTGTAGATTCCCTTGAGGTATTTGAAAGTTTCTATCATGTCCCCCCTTCCTCCTTTCCTCGAGGCTATACACCTTTAGTTCCTTTAGTCTTTCTTCATATGTCTTCTAATGCAGACCCTGCATCATTTTGGTTGCCCTCCTCTGGACAGCCTCCACCCTGTCTATGTCTCTGTGGAGATGGGGTCTCCAGAACTGTACACAGTACTCCAGATGTGGTCTTACCAACTGTCTATAGAGAGGGTCAACAACTTCCTGTTTTCTACTGGTGATGCCTCTCCCTATGCATCCCAGTATCCCCCCAGCCCTCCTTACCGCCTTCTCGCATTGCTGGCCCACCTTTAGGTCATCTGATATGACTACCCCCAGGTCCCTTTCCATTTTTGCTGTTCTCAGTATCTCACCCCCCATCGTGTACTCTTCCCCTGGGTTTTTGTTTCCCAGGTACATTACTTTGCACTGCTTTGCATTGAATCTAAGCTGCCATACATTTGACCATTCCTCCAACCTTGCCAAGTCTCTTTTCATCCTTTCCACCCCACCTTGTGTATCAACCCTGTTGCAGATCTTTGTGTCACAAAGATCTGCAAAGAAACATACTTTCCTTCCAGTCCCTCTGCAATGTCACTTATAAAGACATTAAAAGGACCGGCCCCAGTACTGAACTCTGCGGTACCCCACTTGTAACCCTCCTTTCTTCACTGTGGACTTCACTTACTATTACCCACTGTGTCCTGTTGTCCAACCAGTGTTTTACCCAGGCTACCATGCTAGGACCCACTCCCAGGCTGACTAATTTATTTATTAATCTTTTGTGCTGGACTGTGTCAAATGTCTTGCTAAAGTCTAGGTAGGCCATGTCCACAGCCCCTCCCTGGTCTACTGCTTTGGTCACCCAGTCAAAGAAATCAATTAGACTTGTCTGACATGACCTTCCCACTGTGAATCCATGCTGCCTTGGGTCCTCTGCCCCACTGGCCTCTGGGTACTCAATAATTCTTTCCTTCAGAAGTGATTCCATCATTTCCCTACCACTGAGGTTAAACTGACAGGTCTGTAGTTTCCTGCCTCTGTCTTGCTCCCACTTTTGTGAAGGAGAATCACATCCACCCTCCTCCAGTCCTCAGGTACCACCCCATCCTCCCATGATTTATTAAAAAGGGTAGTCAGTGGTGTTACTAGTTCTTCCCTTAGTTCTTTTAAAATTCTGGGGTGAATCCCATCAGGCCCCATTGCTTTATCCACCTTCAGTTTTAAGAGTTCTTTCAGAACCCTTTCTTCTGTGAAAGGACTAATATCAACCCCCTCATCCAGAGTGCTTCTAATGACTGGATTAGGTATTTCCCCCTGCTTTTCCATTGTGAATACTGAGCAGAAGTATTCGTTCAGTATCCCTGCTTTTTCACTGTCGCTCTCTGCCCAACCACCTTCCTCTTTGTTCAGCCTTAGTACCCCTGCCTTAGTCTTTCTTTGCTCCCTAATGTACCTATGAAAGGTTTTATCCCCCTTCTTAACTGAGTTGGCTATCTTTTCCTTGGTTTGGGCCTTTGCTATTCTCACTGCCTTACCCACTTCCTTCTGGTTTAACTGGTACAGTTCTCTGTCCTGCTCCTTCTGTGTTTCCTTATACTTCCTGAATGCTATCTCTTTTCCCTTACCTTCCCCGCCCCTTCTTTTGAAAACCATAGTGTTTTTTTCCTTTGTTTTGATTTGTTTACTTGCTTCACACAAAGACTTGTTGCCTCTGTGATGGCAGTTTTGATGTTTCCCCATTGTTGCTCCACCCCACCTTCTTGCCTGTTTGCTAGTGCTTTTCTGAGACACTCTCCCATTTTGTCAAAATCAGCACTCCTGAAGTCCAGTACCTTCACTTTTGTGTGGCTTGACTCTACAGCTCAGTTTATCATGAACCACACTATTTGGTGGTCGCTTGTTCCCAGATGGCTACCCACTTCAAGATCAGAGATCCTCTCTCCATTCCCATTTGAGAGCACCAGGTCTAATATTGCTCTCTCCCAAGTGGGTTCCAAAACTAGCTGTCTAAGGCATGCCCCCTGTAGGGCATCGAGAATGGCCACGCTCTTGGATGTGGCTGCAGCAAAGGTGCTCCAGTCAACATCTGGCATATTCGGGTCCCCCATTAGCAATATCTCCCCTTTCTCTGCCATCCCAAGGATGCCTTCTATCATTTCCTTGTCCATTTCCTCCCCCTGAGACAGGGGTCTGTATACAACCTCAGTGCGGATTGTGGAGCCATTTCCAGTCTCCTGGGTGACCCTCTCCTCCCTGTTTACTCTTTAGTTCTGTTGCTTTTATCCCTTCCCTAGAGAGCTACTCCTCCTCCTCTTCCTCTTCTTCCTTCCCTGTCCCTCCTGTAGATTGTGTACCCTGGTATGTTGACATCCCAGTCAGGGTTCTCTGTGTAACATGTTTCTGTGACTGCCACAATATCCAGGCATCCCTCTTCCATCAAGGCCACCATTTCAGGGAGATTTTTACCTAGACTATGGGCATTGGTACTCATTATCCTCCATTTTTTTATGGCTTTATTTCTTTTTGCCCCATCCCTGTCCCCACTGCCTTTGTCTTTTTCTCCATTTACCCCTGCCCTTATCCCTATGTGGTCTAGAAACAGTCACCTACAACTCTTACCCTCCACCCCGGGGAGTGCCTTCCTTCCTTTCAGACACCTATTTCACAAAGGCTAAGTAACAGGCCTAGTCACAACTGACTGCAAATATCTCCCAGCTACAGTTCCTCCCAGGCAAATTAAAGTTAAAACTAAGAAAAGTCCACCCCAAAAACAGAATCAATACTAGTTACTTACACAGGTCCAAAAAGTAATAATTCAGTTCAGTATAGTCTAGAAAATAACCTCCTTGATTCAAGGAAGCTGTGGCTGCTTTCTCACTCTCCCTGTCTTCAATGTGAGAAGGAGACTGCAACACCTTTGAGACAAAAAAACCTTTTCAGCAAAAAATAAATAAATAAAATAGGGGCAAACAGTAATTTTGCTTAGCCTAATGATAAAAAGTCACAAAAATTTAAGCACCACCTGTAATAATTTCACAGAAGATATACCCTGTAAGAAACACTTTGCTACAGAGAAAACTAAGCAGTAAAAGAAGATATACCTTGCAAAAGACAATTTGAATCAGAAGATTACAGCAGTAATCTGTTAACACACACCTGTAGGCACACCTTGTAATAATGCAGCAGAAGGTATACCCTGCAACAGCAATGTGAATCAGAAAAAAATAAAGCAATAAAATGTTAGCAACAAACAGTAACAATCCCTGTGAATGCAAAACAAAAACACCGCACAGTAAATCTGCCTAGCCAAAAGTCTTAATCATTTCCCTTACTCTGGTAAGGTTTTTAGTTCTGTCCTTTCAAGCAAGCTAGAAGGAAAGAGCTCAGGTGAAGCTAGGTGCCTTGGCCAGCAAACCTAACCTTCCACCTCCAGTGGATTACAACTGGGAACATTGAGCCCTTAGAGAAGCGGACATTCAGTTTAAAACTATTTTATTTGGGGGGGGGTGACAGTAATAATTCTGAGTGGAGGCTTTGGAAATTATCTGTTTTACATAGACTGGGGATGCTATCTACCGTACCAGAGACTGGACAAAGCAGTATTCTTCTCCAGGGCCTATATGAGCCAGGGGATAGATTAAACAGGCCTCATAGGGGAGAAGTGCTGAGTGGTAATATGATCGCCTCAAAGGTTTAGTTCTCTAGAACTGCAGTACTCTATAGTTAGAGTACCCACTTTCATGAGGCCTTCTACCCTAGACCCGGACCGGGGTCGCAGTAGCACCCCAAGTTCATATTCCCCGGTTTAACTCCACATTAGACAGTAAACCCCGAGGGGTTCAACACTCCCTATTTTGAGAGTGGGGCACTAGTTCTCTCCCCCATATATTTTGGGAACTAGCTATTCTCCATGATATGTAACCCCATATCAAAACCACTGCAGAATCAGTTCTCCCTTTTGTGTTAGGACTGTTCCTAGAGGGAGTGTTCCCCCCTTCAGGTGGGTCTCAATCCACTGTGGGTGGATGATGCCCCACTTTCCTGTGGAAAAGAAATTCAGCTTACCCTGGGACCTGGGTGCGAGACTGTTATGTCTCCATCAATAGTGGAAGAGCACTTGTAGACAGTTATCTCCAAAAGGAGACAGGTTTATGCACAACAATTTTGGTTGCAGCAATTTGGGTTAATATTTGTTAATGTTCTGTTATTTTTAAAAATGGATGGTGACACAATCTTTTAAAGGAATTATGATACCCCTGGATGGCCGTGGAGGCTGTTCTTGCCAGGGCTATTACTTATAGAGCTACCACTCAATCCGGCACTGCGGGATATGGTCTAATAAGACCACTGGATGTGGGGTGGGAAGCACAATATATACTTTTCTTTGGGTTTTGCTGCCCTCATGAGATTCAGCAGTCTTCTAAGCCTATAACCACATTGTTTTCTCCATGGGACAATGGTTAATGTTCCTGTTCAAAATTTTTCCCAGAATGTGAATGGCTTGCACTCCCCAGTAAAGTGCTACAAGATTATGCAACATTTAGGGAAGCAGAAGGCAGATACATACTTTCTGCTGGAATCTCACCTCTCAGTGTCTGAACATTCTAAATTACACTGGGGAGATAGATACTCTGTAATAGCCTCTTCTCATCCGATGGGTCACAAAAGGGGAGTGGTGATTCTAGTTCCATCTTCGACCCCACTGGAGATACAAGAAACCTCTCTAGACCCCCAGGGCAGATATGTGGAACAAATTAGACAAACCTTTACACAATTTTATGAAACTTTATATAACCCCCCCATCCATCCATCCCAGAGTCAACTAGAGGGGATATATGCTTTTTTGGACAAGCTTCATTTACTGAAGTTGTCAGAACAACAAGTTAGCACGCCGGAATGTCCAATAAGACCTGAAGAGATACTACAGCAGATCAAAGCTCTGAAACCATTAAAATGTCCTGGCCCAGATGGTTTTAGCCTGGAGTGGTACAAGGCCTTTGTGCCACAGCTCCTGCCTAGTTTATTACCGGCATGCCATGCAGTGACAAAGGGCGAGACTCCTCCACCCTCCTGGAGCTATGCGGTCCTATCTCCTCTGTTAAAGCCCGAAAAAGATCCCATCCTCCCATCGTCATATCGTCCCATCTCCATTTT
Source organism: Neoceratodus forsteri (assembly GCA_016271365.2). NCBI lineage: Eukaryota > Metazoa > Chordata > Ceratodontiformes > Ceratodontidae > Neoceratodus > Neoceratodus forsteri. Next base: position 716,807,433 of record CM057454.1, on the reverse strand, counting down.
AAACGTGAACTACAAAATATTTATGGCCGTATGGGCCAAGCGGTTAGAACCCATACTGTTACAACTTATACATAGGGGCCACTCAAGATTTATAAAGTCGAGGAGTACATCTGATAATTTACACTGAACCATGCTCTTGCTGGAATACATCCATACCAGAAAGATTCCCTCCACTATAATAAGTTTAGATGCTGACAAAGCGTTCAATAAGATGAACTGGGACTATTTGTGGGCCAGCCTTTCTAAATTTTCTTTCCCAGACTCTTTTCTCTCTTACATGAAAATTATTTACTCTCATCCCAAGGCCTACACAAGAGTTAATGGCTACCTGTCACATCCAATAGTAATACAAAGAGGTATGAGACAGGGATGTCCTCTATCCCCACTACTCTTTGCCCTTTATATCGAGCCTTTGGTCGAAGCCATATGCAGGAATGATCTGATTGAGGGAATTCCAGTGGGCCAGTGAGAGCACAAGGCACTTCTGTCTGCCAACGACATTCTGCTAACAATTATTTCACCAGAGACCTCCCTCCCTAAGTTGTGGGAAACATTGGAGCACTTCGCATTCATATCGGGATTTCAGCTAAATATAGCTAAAACAGATCTCCTTTTATTATTTTTGACCCCATCCCCAACTCTAAAAAAAAAAAAAATTCCATAAAATGGCACCAAAGTTTAAATACTTGGGAATACGTATCTGAAGAAGTTTGGATAATCTGGAATTGTTAAACTATAACCTTTGTCTACCCAGATCCAATCTGATTTAGCCAGTTGGTACAAATTACCACTAAACCTTTTTCAAAGAATTGAAAACATTCGTATGATAATATTGCCCAAACTATTATATCTATTTCAAAATATCCCCACCTTTCCATCTAAATTTTATTTCCAGTCATGAGATAAAATTATATCAAACCTTATTTGGAATGGCCAGCTGCCGAGAATCAGAATGTCATTATTACAGCTCCCACTTTCTCTTGGCGGTGCCAATCTACCAAATTTGAAACGTTATGCCTTGGAAGTCTTTTTCAAAATATTGTTTTTTTTTAACTTGTTTAGCTTATTGAGAATACAAGTACAAGGAGTATACAGGGCCATAGTTCATGTTACAGCCAATCAACATACCTAAATTCTGGACTTCCGGTGACGTCACGGAGCCGATAGCAGCAAGCTAAAGGGAGCTCTCCCCTTCAGAGGCCTAAAAAGCTTTAAAATGAGAGAAAGCAGCATAAAATTGATAACAGTGACCAGTATTAAACAAACAAAGGACACTAGAGGAAGATCTAAACTAAAGGAAATGCCTAAGTGTCCCGATGCAACAGGATACAAACTCCAATAACGAGAAGAAAGCAGAAGCCCTTCCCCCGAGAGTGTCCCAGACACGAACACAGAAACGGATCAATTATCTCAATCTCATTTTGAGAAGCTCTTTAACGAAATAAAAGAAATGAGAGCAGAGAATAGGGCCGAATTCAAACAATTGAACCAGCACTTGAAAAGCCTCGAGACGAGACTGGAGGAAGCAGAGGGCCGAATAAGCAACACCGAGGATGATGCCACCAAAATGGGCCTAATAGTACAAGCCTTGGTAGAACAAACTGAGCAACTTCAAAATAAATGTACTGGCCTTGAAGGCCGATCGAGAAGAGAGAATATGCGAATTCATTGCATTCCAGAGGGCGCTGAATCGGGACAGACGATGATCGACTTTATTTCGGATCTCATAACTGATGTGCTGCAACTGCCAGCAGGATACCAACTGGGTATCGAAAGAGCACACAGGGCCCTACAGGCGAAACCCCCACCACAGGCAAGGCCTAGGTCTGTGGTGCTTAAATTTAACAGCCTTAAGGTAAAAGAGGATATCCTCCGCAAAGCCTGGCAACAGAAAGAGATGAGATACCTGTTGAGCTGTTTATTTTTCGACCACGATTACCCAGTGGAGGTTCAAAGACAAAGACTGAAATACGGTCCTATATTAAAAATTCTCAGAGCAAAAAATATCCACTTCAGTATGCCTTACCCAGCCCGGATCCGTATACATTGGTCGGATGGAATGAGAGCATACGATTCAGTGGAGGAAGCGAGAAAAGCACTGGTAGAGAGGGGTTGGATGGATGCAGTCTCAGTGGGGGCTATGGAGCACAGGCCACACGCATACTTGAAGGCCCCCATCAAATGGCTAATTGCACAGAATAAAAGGAGACGAGGGCGAGGATCACTCACGGCAGCACTTTGAGTAACAGGAACTAAAGCTACTTTGCAGAATTCACAAGGAAACAACAACACAAAGAGCACTCAGGACTGAACAATGATCTTTTCAGGAGACGCTGTAAGTCTAGTTAGTAAGATGGGGGTCAAAGTGCCCAGAGTAGACTGAAGGGCCGCTATCACTCCTTATACTATGGTTCACGGTAACGCTTTCAGGCAACAGAGTGAAATGAACAGATGGCCGTGAAATCTCTCAGACACTTAGAGAATGGGTATAGTAAAACTCCTCAATAGTCCTTGAGACACAAGCCGGACATTAAATGTGAAAATGCATTCTTCATGTTTTAAACTGTTAGCTGGTTTCTGGGGAAAACTTAATAGGAGAGTGGGCCACTTCTGGGGGCGGGGGGGGGACTCTAACACAGACATTATCAGTTTTAGTGGTAAGAGAGTCTGTGTAAGGGCTTGCTGTCTTGCCTAATCGAAGAGTCACAAAGGAATAATCACACTTGGCATTCACACATCAGCACAATTTATTGCAAGCAAAAGATAATTATACTTCACTATCAGCATTAATGATTACACTTTAGCATTCATTCATTAGCAATATTACTATCAGCATTAATATATACTTCAATTAAGCAAAACATGATACATCACCGATTCAATAAAGCATCATCCAAGCTCTCTTCCAATGGCTGGAAGCCCCTTGTCAACTACATAGGAAATCTCTCGAACAGGAACTGGCCCCACAGCGATCGTCCACCCTGCAGGAGGCTTCAAACCAGGCGTCCTGGAAAGTCCCATTTTATATGTTTTATCTGGTATTTAGAAATGCTAAACCATCATGTCCTAAGCACTGGCCAGGTGCCCAGAACATCACGAGTTCAGCATGACAAACACCACTTATTCTCATAATAAATAGTTGGCATTCATTAGATCATCATGCCCTAAGCACTGGCCAGGTGTCCAGAACATCATGAGCCAAACAATGCCAGAGATTCTCACAACATCTTGTATGCGACCTTCAAGTCAGCAAAATACACTGTCTGAAGCAAAACATAATAATGAGGCTATCTAAAGAGCAAAGCACCAATTAAATGAAGCAGCATGTAAAATGGAGTCACACAATACAAAATGGAGTCACATAATACAAAATGGAGTCACAATAATCAACATATTATACTATCACTACACTTGCTAAAGGCAAATTTGGAAAAAAAAACCTTTATAGCTACCTGAGTCACAATTTAACTGATTACAGCTAACACAGAGGGTTTTTTTTTTCTATCTTTCCAACATAGGCTCTTTGGGAGAACTGCAGCTGAGCAGTTGGGAGTATTGCTAGCTCCAACTCCCCTGTTCGATTATTCCTGCCTTTTTAGGTGGAAACACTGAACATACAGAGGTCTCCTAGAGGAAGGAAGACCTCCATGGTGGAAGTCAAAATGTATAACGTTTCTGAGTTTTGGAAAATTGTTGATTATAAAAATGTTATTAATTTCTTATTTGTTAAGGGAGAACTATGTATTGTCAAGGTAATTTTAATGGAGGGGAGAGGAGATGATGAGGACGGGGATAGCATGTACCACCTTGGTATCCAGATTAGGCATAAAATTAAACCGGCATAATGGCTAGTTCAGAACTAACAATCCTATCTTATAACGTCAATGGGCTAGCACACCCCATCAAAAGATCCCGGGTTATGTCCTTCTTAAAGAAATCTGGAGCGAATATTATCCTGCTCCAAGAAACTCACATGAGCAAAACAGAGCATAATAAATTATTGAAGTTTGGATACAAAGAAGTGATAGCAGCCGAATATGGGGGAGGTCATAGGAGAGGGGCTGTGATACTTATTCCCAACTCCACTCATTTCGAACTGCTAGATACGTTGGTAGACAAACAGGGCAGATTTTCAGCTGCTAAGGGAAGGATTGATGGGGGCGGGAAGATAACCTTAGTATCATTATATGTTCCACTGACCACAAACTTCACTTTCTATCGTGACTTCTTCATTAAAATTATGGAATGGACAGAGGTATATATGGTGGTGGTGGGGGGGACCTTAATTTGAGACTCAACCCCAAACTGGACTCCACAACTCAGCCAATAAGAAAGGAAAAAGGGGTAGCTGAAAAGGTCGCCAAGTTCTTGGATGAAGTAGGCTTAATAGATGCTTGGCGCTCCTTAAATAACAAAACTAAACAATATACGTTTTTTTCCCCACTTCACCAGTCCTTCTCCAGACTGGACTATTTTATCACCACTAGAGAAACTCTTGAAATATGTAAATCCTCGGACATTGGAGTTTCCCCGCTGTCAGACCATAGCCCTGTTTATCTGAAGTTAAATATATGCACCCCTAAAAGTTCTACATTCTGGAGGCTTAACACCTCACTCCTTCAGGTAAAGGAAGTGCAAGATAGAATAGTCCAAACTGCTGAACAGGCTATTCAAATGAATCAGCATCCTGAAATATCCCCTGGTATCCTATGGGATACAATAAAAGCTATTATTAGAGGGGCGATTGTAGAGATCTCATCTAGATTAAAGAAAAATAGGGAGAAAAAGCGAAAAGAATTACAGCAACAAATATCAAACTTAGAACAGTTACAACAACAGAGCATTAGCAGGGAGAGAGGGAAGCATTTAAAAAAACTAAAGGAGGAATACATAAAGATACTTGACTATCAAGTGGAGCAGCAGCTCATGTATTTGAGACAGAGGTACTACGAGGGTGGTCCTCACGCCCAGAAATTACTAACCAGTCGTCTACGCCAGTTTAAGAGCCGAGCAGTGATCTCAAAAATTAGAGACCTAATGACCCAGACTTTGCATTACAAAACCGAAAAAATAGCAGACGCGTTTAAAAAATACTATGTAAGACTGTATAATGGGGGCCCTAAGCCAACAGAACAGGAGATGAAAACCTTTTTGACTCCATTGGGCTTGCCCATGTTGTCCCATGTTCAAGGGGAGGAACTAAGTCGACATTTTACAGAAACTGAGATTAAAACAGAGATTGGGAGGATTAAGATGGGTAAATGTCCCGGTACAGATGGACTTCCTAGTGAATTTTATAAGCAGTTTAGAGATCTTCTCTCCCCCCTGTTATGTAAGGCATACAATAATCTTTGCCGAGATGAAGGTAAAATGCCCCCCTCGTGGACACAGGCAATTCTCTCGGTGATCCCAAAGCCGGCCAGGGACACTACCAATTGTGGGTCCTATCGTCCAATATCTATATTAAATGTAGATTACAAGATAATGGCAGGAATCATAGCTAAAAGAATAGAACGGATTTTACTGAGGTTGATACACATGGATCAAGCAGGCTTTGTTCCAGGTCGACAGACCTTGGACAATGTCCGTAGATCGATTAATATAATAGGAAAAAATACAGAATACAAAGCAATCGGCTTTCATTATGAGCTTAGACGCGGAAAAAGCTTTTGATCAAGTGTCCTGGGATTTCTTATGGACTTCCCTGGCCGGCTTCGGTTTCCCCGAGTACCCTCCTCAATATAATAACCAAGATGTACACATCTCCAGTAGCATATGTGAGAACTAATGGTTATATCTTGAAACCTTTCAACCTCACTAGAGGTACACGTCAAGGATGCCCTCTATCACCGCTCTTGTTTGCTCTTTATATAGAACCCCTTGCCCAAAGTATCAGATTGAATGGAGGGATAGAGGGAATTAGGTGGGGCAACTCAGTACATAAAATTGCACTATACGTGGATGATATTCTACCCTATCTGGCAAAGCCAGAAGACTCACTACTAAAGGTGTTTCAGCAAATTGAGACCTATTCCAAACTATCAGGCTACAAACTGAATTGGGCTAAGACAGAGGTTTTAGTCCTAAATGCGGAGGTACCCCCAGGAATTTAAACTTAAATATCAGATGAAATGGGACTGCCCGATGATAAAATATCTAGGGCTGCATATTGGAACATCTCCCCAAAATCTTTTTAAAGATAATTTCCTTCCCCTGGTGAAAAGAATTTGGACAGACATAGAAAGATGGTCTTTGCTCCCGCTTCCCTTCTACTCACATCTTCAGACAATTAAAACCAATATATTACCAAGATTTCTTTATTTATTCCAGGCAGTGCCGTGTTTAATCCCACAAAGGGCTATAGGGGAGTGGCAGAAGAGAATGATGTTGTTCCTTTGGGTCGGAACTCACCCAAGGATTTCCAAAAAAACATTAATACTACCCAAACAGAAAGGAGGGAGGGCATGCCCGGATCTTTAAGTATACTGGCTGGCAGCACAAATGAAAAACGCTCTCATGTGGTCTCACCCTACATATGGGGCACATTGGCAACACATGGAGTTGTCTATAGCAGACTCCCCCCCATTACAAGCTATCCTATTTCTCCCACCCGCACAAATTGATGTATCTACTTTCCAAATTTATACAGTACAGGTTACATTAAAAGGATGGATTCAGGGTATAAAACAAGGGTGCACAGCTAAAAATTTATGGAAATACAGATGGTGGTGTTACGATACAGAATATGTACCAGCTGCTATGCATGCTTGGTACAAAGTGCAGATGGGAAGGAGGATCTATGCAGCTTGGCAGGTCCTTAGAGGACCAGACATGGTACCATTTGAAACACTTCAAACTAATAACGACTGGTCAACACAGGACCGCTTCTTTTATTACCAACTACGGGACTATATATCTAATAAATTATGACAAACTATGTCGTGGCTAGATGAGAGACCTTTCCCTCGTGTTTTTGAAACAATATGGGACGGAGAGCATGGGAAGGGAGCAATCACTGTGCTATATGGAAATCTGATCGCAGATGCAGCACATAATATACAAAAGGTACAGAGGAAATGGGAGGAGGAGCTTGGTATTGTTTTAAACTCCAAAGCATGGAGGATAGTATTTATGAGCACCTGGAAAACAACATCGTCACCAGGTTGGAGAGAATACGCCTGGAAGGTGAGGATCAGATATTTCCACACACCGAGGAAATTAAGTAAAATGGAAGTACAGGCACAGGGAGCCTGTTGGCGTGGGTGTGGGGACGTGGCAGCAGATCAGGCTCATGTGTTCTGGCACTACCCGGGAATTCGTGACTTCTGGTCTCACAAAATTAAGCACTTAACCACTTTATTTAGCTTAACAACGGAGGTGGGCCCGGAGCATTGTCTACTCGGTCTTTGCCCAGTTGAAGTTGGGGATGGGGCATCTCGGTATCTTTGGTCAATTTTGTTGATATCTGCTTTAAAAGCTATAACCAAAAGATGGTTACAGAAGCTGCCCCCAGACGTGCAGGATTAGTTGGGATTAATTAATCAAATTCAACAGATGGAAAGAATAACTTATAAAATAAATCATAGAGGGAACACTTATGATGTTAGATGGAATAGATGGGAGTTACATATAGATAGGATGTGTGGAGGTCCCCCCCTCCTCCCCACCCTTTTTTCTTCCTCTTTCCTCCCCCCTACTTTCTTCCCTCCCTCCTCAACCCTTAACCTTTCAAGTTATTTGTGAAGCTCAGCTAATCATGGGTCCATCTAGGAATGATAAGGAGGACTGGTTGCCTGCCCTTGACCTTTATTGTACTCTTCTCGTCATGTGTAGGCTTATTTCAGTAAGGTTTTAATTAATTGACAATACCTGTTTTCTTTTTAGTTTATGAATCTGTCTCCCATGTTTTAATAATTTATTTTTAAGTCTGTCTTTATAACAAATGAGTAAATAATAGCTTTAATGATTTTGGAGAGAAGAAAATTGTAATAACATTAGTAGTTTGTGGAAGCATAATTGTAAGATCAATATGATAACAGTTGTACACACAAATTGTTAAAATGGATGGTAACAATTTTGCTTGAATGTATAAGCAAGTGAAATGAATAAAATGTAAGTATAAGAAAAAAAAACTAAATTCTAAGATGGTTATACAGTGAATTAATATTCTCTACATCTTATTTTGTTTATGTTTTTGTTTTAGGTATAGACCAACAGTCCTTAGCAAGATTCCAAGATATAGGACCAAAAACAGTCCTCATCTTCCAGTATTGACCATTCTGATCTTTTGATCCTGAATTCCAGTTACATATGCAGAGAAACACTGTATCTTGCATTCTTTACCTTTTATCAAAGATAAAAATAAAAAAATAAATAAACAGTAACAATAATGTCTGTCTGGTAAATAAAAAAACCTTATAGTGGTTCCCGAGTTGTACACCTCTCTACTTGTAGTAATTAACTGCCTCTCATCATACTCTCAGTTGTTGCTCCAGAACTGGGATATCTTTTTTCTCCTCTGTATAACCAAAGAAAGGATACCAGCGGGAGTTGTACCTGTTAGTCTGGAATCTTAGCATGGCCGTAATGGCTTCCAATTGTTTGATTTTTTTCTACATTATTCAGCCATTGTGATAGGGTGGGTCGTTTCTGAGTCAGCCAATTCTGCGTTATCACTTTAACGGCAGCTACTGTCAGAAACAGGTACCTTAAGCCCTCCGACTTGATCTCTGGGGGGGAGGGGGGGCACAGCCCAGGACCCAGTGTTCAAAATCTAAGTCTTGTGTTAACAGTACTATTTTCTTTATTTCACGTTCGACTTGGGCCCAGTATACGCCCACCTCTGGGCATCCCCAATAAATGTGATGATGAGAGCCAACTAGGCCACATCCTCGCCAGCATCTGTCAGAAGGGATTCTGGCATAATGTTGGGAAACAGTAGGGGTGATAAAGAATCGCACTGTAACTTTCCATTTGAATTCTCTCCAAATCATGGAGCTAGTAGTGCTGTGTATACCGGTCCAAATCTTGGTCCAGTAGTGGTCTGGGAGTTCTCGGCCCAATTCCTTTTCCCAGTCCCCCTGAATTTTTTGTGTAACTAGGTCTTGCGTCCTCTCATCCGTCAGTTTATAGAACTGAGATATTAAGTATTTCATGTTGCAAGAATCTGCACTATTGTTACTTGAGCTAAGCCTTCCTCTGCTTGCCTGAGCAAGGTGCCAAGCCCCACCCTGGTTTGTATGTAATGCCTAAATTGGAGATATTTATAAAAGGCTGTACGTAGTATGTTGTACTCCTGCTGTAGTGTTTTAAACTCTTTCACTGTCTCTCCTTCTATGAACTAAGTTAGGAAATTCAACCCCCTGTCTGGACCACTTATCTATGGTTTTGTCTCCTCTCATGACTGAGAGATCTGAGAGGTACTGCAGGTGAATATAAGGCCAGGCATAGTCCGGCTTTTCCCACACTGCACTAATTTTCAGCCATATAGCCAAGGTGTGCCTCGTCCATCTATTCTCTATAGTATAGTGTGTGTTGGGAAGAACAGTCCAGTGTAAAGCCCAGAGAGAAATGTTAGGGTGAGCATTTTGTTCAAGAACACACCACTGTGCCATTGGTGTCTTATTCAATCTTTTTACTAATGGAGTTATTTGGGCAGACCAATAATATCTAGTTAGGTCTGGCAAACCCCAGCTTCTTTTTCCCTTAATCGCCTGCATTTTTATCAGTCGGATTCTAGGTTTTCAGCTGGCCCAGATGAAATGTGTTATTTTTTTGTTGTATTTTCTTAAGATCTGCTCTAGGGATCTGCACAGTGAGAGTGGAAAATAAAAATAACAGTCTTGGTAATATATTCATTTTGTTAGTTTCGATTCTACTAGAGAGGGTCAAGGGTTATGCCTGCCATCTCGCCATATCTGTGAAAAGTTTCTTAGTTAGTGGTCCATAATTAAATTTGTATAAATTGGGTAGGTGCTTCGGGGTCCAAATACCTAGATATTTAACTTTCTCAGATGCCCACTTAAAGAATAATTTAGCTTTAATATCTGATGGCACTCTTCCCCTCATCACCAAAGCTTTCGATTTTTCCACATTTATTTTAAAGCCTGAGATGGCACCATATGTCTCAAGCAGTTTCAGTAGATTGGGGATAGTTATGCGTGGGTTGTCCACAAATATCAGTGTATCGTCTGCATACACTGATATTTTACAATACTGTTCTCTAACCCTTACTCCCAGAATGTCCTTTGATTCCCGAATTGCTATGGCCAGCGGCTCTAAACTTAATGCAAATAGCAAAGGAGAGAGGGGACAGCCCTGCCTGGTCCCCCTTTCCAATTTGATTTCCAATGAGAGGGTTCCATTAACCTTTACTTTGGCTGTGGGGTCACCATAACACAGAGAAACTTATTGTATAAATTTATCACCCAACCCCATCTTCCCCATGACCACCTGTAAGTATTCCCGATTGAGGCAGTCAAATGCTTTTTCAGCATCCACAAAAAGGGCCAACTGTGCTGAGGACATGGGGGAACCATAGGCCAAGACATTCAGTAGTTTGCGAATATTATCTGTTGACTGTCTGTTTGGTATGAAACCAGTTTAGTCTGGGTGGATTAGGGATTCAGTATATTTTTGTAATCTGTCTGACAAAACCTTGGATAAAATCTTGAAGTCCTGATTTAACAGGGAGATAGGTCTATAGGCATCACATCTGTCCCTTGGTTTTCCAGGTTTAGGAATGACACTAATAGTAGCCCTCCTCCAAGAATCTGGAATACGATTCTCCTCTAAGCATTCATTAAACACTGTGGCTAAAATGGAGGCTAATATATCTTTGAATTGTCTGTAACATTCTGGATTGTATCCATCCGGGCCTGGTGCTTTACCAGAAGGAAAGGACTTAATTGTATTTTTAATTTCTTGCCCTGTGATCCGGCTATTTAGGTCTTCACTGTCTGTCTCAGATAGAGTTGGTATAGGCAAGTCCTGTAGAAAATGCTCAGTGTCTATTTTAACATTCTGGTTCTGGCCCTCTTCCTTATATCATAGTTGGTAAAATAGTCAGAATTGCTCCGCTATGTTTTGGGGTTTAGTCCAGGGGGTGGTGGGGTCTGTTTTATTAATTAGTTTTGACACTGTCCTGTCCGCTTGGGTCTTACGAAGCCTCATTGCCAACAGCTTGGAAGCTCTGCTGCCGGTGTGATATTTCTGGTTTAAAAATCTTAACTGACCTTCCACTTTATGGTTTTCTAGTTTCTGCAAATCTTCCCTTTCTTTCACCAGTGTGTTTAGGACTCGAGGGTTGGTGGGATGCTTCTTATGCTCCCTTTCCAATGTGTCAATTGTATTTAAAATTCTACTCTGGGTTATCTGGGAGAGCTTTTTTTTTTAGCCGAGGCTGCACTGATTAATTCTCCCCTAACAGCCGCCTTCAGTGCTTCCCACGTACTAATAGGGGAGAATTGTTGTTGTTGTATGTTAATGTCATATATTTCCTTTATTAATTTAGAAATCTTTTTGGTTAAGGCTTTGTCGTTCAATAACGAAACATTTAGTCACCACTGAGCTTGTCGTTGTATTGTGGATAGAGTCCATGTAATCTAGACAGGGGCGTGATCAGAGATGGTTATGTTATGAATTTTGGAGGTAACTACATTGTGTGTCTGTGCTTTAGGAATCAAAAACATGTCTGTTCTCGAATATGACTTGTTGGCTGCGGGAAAAAAGTGAAGTCCTTCTCCCCCGATGCTGTTGCCGCTAAACGTCAGTTAAGCCCATCTCCTCCCATGTCGCTGTTAGGGTTCTAGTGGTCAATCTACCATGTGTTGGGGTTTGGTAGGTTGTGTCTAAGCTGGGACAGACTACGGCATTGAGGTCTCCTCCAATTATTAACTGTCCCTCTGGTAAAGTGGCTACTTTCTGAAGTATGACCTGTAAGAATTTATGGGTCTGTATGTTTGGTGTATATAAGTTGACTAAGTGGAATAGCTCTCTATGGAGGGTGCCTGTGATTCTTAAAAAGCACCTCTCCCACCATCTTTCTACATTACAAATTGGAAAGGGACAGCCCTTTCTGACGAAAATGGCTACATCTGCTTTTCTACCAGTCGGTAAGGGGGCTGCTTCTGCTCTGTCAACCCAGGCCTTTCTCAATTTTAGATGTTCTTGCTCTCTCAAATGAGTTTCTTGCAAAAAAGTGATTGTACAGTCTAGCTTATTCAACTCACTCAACAGTCTGGATCACTTTACTGGGGAGTGAATCCCTTTAACATTATAAGTAATTACCTTAAAGTTATTCATCATTATGCTGACTGATATTTTCCCTCATCGTCTTCCCTTTATCAGCGGCCATCATATTTAATATTTGCCTTTGGTATTTTGAGACTGTGTTGAGGAACCTATTATTTCTAACCAGCATTAACGACAGACAGTAATCATAATAACAAGGAACTGAAACAATGAACTTTCAGTCAAATGTGCTGGAAACATATCTAACAAAAAACTGTATGAACACTGAGACACAAACTCCCATAACGGAACTGTGCTGCCACTTAATATTGCAGCACCTTCTCGAGATTTTAATAACCAAATAATGACTTACAAGGTGAGATTTCTCAGGTTTCTGCAACCTCACTGATGGACAACTAGAGATGGAAGAGATGACCTCTTGGTGTTGCATGTAATACCCGATCCTCACAGATAGCAGATGGGTCAGGATTAGCATGCTTGTGAAAACAGTCGTTGCTTTCATGATGTATTACTTGGTCTGGTGGACAGAACATAGAGCCCTCCCCCCCCACCCCGAAGTAATCAAATAGTGCGTTGTTACTGCATTATTAACGTCTCAACCACATGTTGAGGTATTTTCCCTAGATCAACAATTGTCATTAAAAACTGTTGTTATTCTGCCTCTGCTTTGGTTATTTCCCCCCCAGATACATATCTACTGTAGAGTGACAGAGAAAGCCTTAGAAGCGTGCAGATTAGGTACAATGAAAGGATAGATCTGTTCCTTTACTGTTGAATTGCACTTCAACTGAAAATCAACCAGGGAGAATTAGCCCAAATGGAGGGCCGCCCCCCCAAAACTGAGCAGTCGATGGATCCCAAAATCCTAATTGGATATCTGGAGTCCCTTCAACTAACTGTGGTTAGCCTTGCCAATGTCCCATCATCAGTTAAGAGTCACCTTGGGGCTTGGACACCCTCCTGCATCATGAAACCTGGTTGATGTCCCTGGCCTGTCCTCCTCATCAGTTTGGTCACATCCGTGATGGTCTTGTGCGGGGGCAGCCAGGGGAAGGATCTCTTGCGCCCTCTCGTTTGTACTCCTCATGCATCCGTCAGCAAGTTGTGCTTCAAAACTTCCAGTTCCCTGTTCGGTAATGTAACTTTTTGTTCTGCTAGGAATGGCGCAGCTTCAGCCAGGGAACCAAAGATCTGGGTACCCTCCTCCAGGTATACATTCAATTTCACCGGAAAATTTATCTAAGCTTTGATGTTTTTCTTCTCCTTAAACTCTTAATGATTTGTTTTACTTGGATTTGTTTTGATTGTAGCTCTGCCAAAAAATCATAATCGAAATAAATGTTTTGTCCCGAGTATTTTAAATCTATATGCCTCCAGGCTTCCAGCAGTATATGTTCTTTAGCTTAATAATGTAACATACAGACGATCCAGGATCGTGGTTTTGCTTTGGGATCAGAAGGGCACAGGCCTAGCGAGCAGTGAGCTCTTTCAATATCCAGGGGAAGATCACAAGGCAGTGAAAGTGTATTTTTTAACAGTTGAATAATGAAGTCTGCCGAGGTGGCAAAACCCTCCCTGGCCCCTTCCTGCACTCTGTGGATCCAAAAATTATTCCGTTTCGCCCGCTTTTCCACATCCTCCAGTCTTGCATGTGCTAAGCGATCCCTTTGTAACAGGTATGTTAGGATTCTATAGTTACTGTCCTGGGAGTCCATCACCTCTGAGATTTTTTTCTCATTTGTCTGGACTTTATTTATCGTTTTGATGTCCATTCTTAAGTCAGCGATGGAAGATTCAATCTTATTGACCAATTTGAGGATCTTCGCCAGTGCTCTCTCAGTTTCGTTTGGGGGTTCTCCTCCTCTAAGTCAGTGTGCCACGATAATTCTGAGGGGAAGCGGGCCCAGGCAGAGGCTGCGAAGCTCTTGATTTCAGCATCTATGGAAAGTTGTTTTAGATTGGACTTCTTTGCCTTACTTTTACTCTCTTTTGAGCATGACGGTTTTCCTGACATGTACGACTTGTCCTGTCACTGGAGGCATTTTTTGTTAGTTCTCTGGAGAGGATTAGGGCGGATTGCTGGGTCGGCTCAGGAGCAGCTTGGATTAGGCAGCCAACATTGCAATGACATCACTGGAAGTCGAAAATATTGTTTTTATGGTTGTCCCCAACACATGAGGTGCCCTGGAAAGACTTAGAACTTGCAATTCATGATGTATATGATCTTACTAAGATAACTTTTTCTACGACAGCCAGGATACCACCCATGAAGGAATATACTCTCTTTATGTCTCAAATTCTGAAATTATGATATAAGTTAAAAATACACAAAAGGTTTTGGAGCACTGTTCTTTTTCTATACACACATTTCAGGAGATGACAGAGATTTTTTCCATTCTCTCTTTTTTTTATTGTTTCATGATTTTCTGGAGAGTTACAGTACACATCATATATTAATACATATTTTCCATAGAGTCTATACATATATGTCTTTCTTATTATACTCAGGAATTTTTCTAACAATAGCTGTTCTCAGTAATACATTTAGAATTTATTTCATAGTTTCCCTTGTGGTAGTCACAGGTCTGTCCTTGGATATCTTCCCTTATGGTATCAGGTCAGGTCTATGCCCAGAGATCCAGAGCCACCATTTAGCCCAAAAGGCTGTACATCTCTGGATTTTTAGGTTAATCTGGGCTGTGATAAGTTCCATTCTGTATATTTGATAGGTTATATCTTCCCATTCTCTAGAGGTAGGTGGATCTTTCTATAGCCATTTCCTCATTACTGCTTTATTAGCAGCCATGCGTAATACGGCTAGCAAGAGCCTTGTGTTACCTCTTCCTACTTCACTATTGAAATTTAAAATAAGTGTTATTTCTGGTGTCAAAGTCCCCAATTCAGGGAATAATTCTCCTAATGCCTCCCCCTTCTCTCCAAAATGCTTCCAAAGTTGGGCAGCTCCAAAATATATGTTTATGGTTAGCTACTGGTTCCCCACACCCTCTCCAGCATGTTGTTCCTATTTGAGGGTCATATTTCCCCACTATTTGTAGGGTTCTAAAAAATCTTATCAGACATTGCCAGCCGAAGTTGGAGATCTTGTAATTTTGTGTATTGTTGTGTATATCTCTTCCCAATTCTCTTCCTCCAGATTTATGCCTAGTTATTCTTGTCACTGTAATTGGGAGTGCATCTTGGTCTCTTCCCGGTTGTTAATTAAAGCTTGGTACATTTTAGATATTACATGTTCTGGTATTGCTATTTCTATTGTATTATTATTCTCATAAGTGGGTGTACCTCTCTTGGGTCCCAGTCTTTCCCCAATTGGTTCTTACAATAATGTCTTGTCTGGAGAAATCTAAAAAAATCTTGTTTCCCTAAATGGTGCTTTTCTTTTAGTGTCTGGAATTGGCAAAAGTCCCCTTGTTCGTATAGTTGATAGAATCTGGTAAGGCCCTGTTGGTGCCATCTTGTAGAATTATAATCCTGTTTGGTTGGTTCGAATCTAGGATCTGCTGTAATTTTTTGTATTAAGTATATTTTGGGATCTTTAGTTTTTTTCATTATTGATCTCCAAATGGTCAGTAATTGTCTGGTTTGTTTAAATCTGATTTCTTTTTTCATGGTTGCTTTTGGTACTGTTTGGCCAAATAAATATTTATTCCCTCCAATTGGATTCCTCTCTCTCTTTCCAGTGTGGATTTAATCCATCTAACCACTGTAATATATGTGACGTTACTGCTGCCTGTGCGTATTGTTCTAAGTTAGACAAGACAAACCTCCTTTATTTTTCAGTAGTTGTAAAGTTTTATATTTTATTCTTGTTTTTTTCCCCTTGCCATATAAATCTGGATATCATACTATTCCATTTTTTAAAGTCTGATTGTAGTGGGTATATTGGCATGGTCTGGAAGAGGTATAAGAATCTTGGGAGTATATTCATTCTTATAACATTGATTCTCTGATTCAATGAGAGGCAGAGGTTCCCATCTCAGGAAATCCTCCGATTGGCTGTGTAAGTGGGTTATAATTGGCTTCATATAAATTATGTGTTTCCTTTGTAAGATGTATCCCCAGATATCGAAATTTATTACTTTTCCATTTCAATGGATATCTGGCTCAGATTGTCTCACTTGGTTGGTAGTTGAGACGCAGCACTTCTGTCTTACTTGTATTTGGTTTATATCCAGATATACATTCCATCTCCTCAAGAAGAGAGGATAAGTTTGGTATGGATGTTTCTGGTTTTGTTAAATATATTGATAAGTCATCTGCAAAAAAAGCTGTTTTATGGGTTGTATTAAGCAATTTGATCCCTGTGATTTGTTCATTTTCTCTAATAGCCTGGGCTAACGGTTCTGTATATATAGCAAGTAGGGAAGGAGATAAGGGGCAGCCTTGACGGGTAGTTCTGTTTAGAGGGAAACGGGTTGAGAATGATCCATTCACTTTTATCATAGCTTGTGGAGATGAATATATCCCTTGTATGATGTTTAAAGAGGCTACTGGGAAATTAAATGTTTTCATTGTATATCTTAGAAATCTCCAAGAGACTCTGTCAAATGCTTTCTGGGCATCCATACTTAAAAGTATGGAGGGTTCCCCCCCTTTTATATTTCTTCTAGTAAATATACTGTTTGTTTAACAGTATCTGCTGTATGATGAACCCTGCTTGGTCTTTATTTATAATATATGGTAATATACTTTCCAATTTTTTAGCCAAATAGCTGTGAAATACTTATAATACTGATTTAAAACTGAAATAGGATGATATGATTCACAGTTCATTGGGTCTTTATCTGGTTTAAGTATTGTGGATATGTTAGCATATTGCCAGCTGTTTGGAATAGAAGAGTTGTCATCTTGTATAACATTAAATAGCTTAGCTAGTGTTGGGATTAGAGTTTTCTTGAACGTTTTATAAAATTCTGCAGTGTATCCATCTGAGCCTGGGCTTTTATTTGATTTGGAGTTGCTAAAGACATTACTTATCTCTTGGGAAGTTGTTGGATGGATTAATATCTTTGTTCCACTGTGATTTGGGGTAATTTCATATTTGTAAAACATGTTTTATATTTTTCTTTTTTTGGTTCTTGTTGCTGGTGATATAATTTTGAATGGAATGTTTTAAAACCCTCTAATATATATTTTGTTTTATTAAGTAGTTTGGCTTGTGTTTGGTGTTTTATTTTAGTTATTGTTGATACAGTCTGTTGTTTTCTTAATCTATAAGCTAGTATTTTAGCCGCCCTGCTTCCCCCTTCATAGTATCTTTGTTTTGCATATATCAAGGCTTGTTCAGTTTTTTGATTTAATATATCTTGTAGTTTTGTCGTTACCTGGTTAATCTATGTAATCGTGTCTCTCTTTCCTTTTGCATGTACTTGTTGCAGTCTTTCAAGTTCCAATTCTTTTTGTTTTCTAGCTCTCATTTTCTTTTGGTGGGTTGCATATGCTACAATTTCTACCCTTATAACCGATTTGAATGTGTCCCATAATGTTTCCTCCTGCACCTCTTCTATTGGATTCTTTTGTATTATTCTGGGGATCCATTGCTGTACCTTTTCTTTGAACTGTTTATCTTTAATTAATATATTATTCAATCTCCATTGTTTCATTATTACTTCTTGTTCTGCAGTAATAATTGCAAGGTCTGATAGTTAAATTGGGGAACTTTTGGCCTTAAGGATTAAATCTAAGGATTCCGCTTCTACAAAAAAAGTCTATATGTGAATATGTGTTATGAACCCCAGAAAAATGTGTATATCCTCGAGATGTTGGATAACAATGTCTCCAAGTATCTATTAAAGCAAGGTCTTTTATAAGTCTCTTGCCATGTTTATGTCCCCTTGTAGGATTCATTAATAGGTTCAAGCCCCCTGTTAGTATTAATTTCCCTTGTTTAAATGCTATAATTTTATTAAAAATTGCTTGATATACCATGGGTTCTGATCCTGGGCGTGTATATATATGCTTCCCACCGTATAAATCTGGCCTTCCCAGTTTCTGTTCACCAAACTTAATCTACCTTCACCATCCTGATATGATTCTAGCATTTGGAATGTTGAAAATCATTGTATTAGTGTGGTTGAACCTCTCCTGCACCCTCTTGTGTATATACTAGCCATAACACTTGACATTCCATATTTTAGTAATTTCTGATGTTCATCGTCTTATAGATGTGTCTCTTGTAATAAAATAATTTCAGGATGCATTTTTCTGAGATGGGAAATTATTTTAGATCTCTTTATTTTATTTCATTTTTGCTGACCGGGTAAGTGCACTAGACAAATCCTGCTTATTTTCAGGCACGACCCAGGGAAGGGGATACAGATGAATACCAACTGACCTTGAACCAGATTAAGGTGTTGGTGGTATTTATAGTGAACGAGGGAAATTCCCCTACTCTTTTTGATAAGTGCCATGGGATCTTTAACATCCACCTGAACTACCAGCAATCCAGGCAAACGGGACCTCGGTTTAACATCTCATCTGAAAGAAGGCACCTCAAAAATGCAGCACCCCTCTCATGCTGCACTACAGTGTCAGTACTGGGATATTAACCCAAGTGCCAAACGTGGGAACTGAACCCACAGCCCTCTGATCTCCTGGTCTCAGAAACGAGTGTGCTACCTACTGAGCCACTGACACTGTTACAGGGTTACTTAATCCATTGACATTCTGGGACACCACTTTCAGGGTTTTCTTAATCTGAGCCATCTAAATACTTTTGATATTGTTCCCCTGTACTTGTTCTCTTATATCTATTACATTGCCTCTCTTCTATATTGCTTGCACCAGAGTTTACTCATGTCTCGTTTTCTTTTTATGTTTCATATCTCATCCCTTTAGATTCTCCGATGTTTCTGAGTGTAACCTATATACATTCTCCACCCTTCTCCTCACCAAGAGCGTCCAAAATATTACCGTTTCTGTGTCCTTCGCTTCAGGTGCACACGCCCCCTCAATTCATCTCTTTTTTAAGAGATTTTTAAATACTTATCTTTAAGCAAGAAACAGTGGCCAGCTCCCCGGTTACTTCTCTTAAACTATTAAGCATTCTCTGGTATTCACATTGGGGCTCATTAGCACCATCCTATAAACAATCTCTCTCACAAAACCATTTTGGCACACTTTAGTGGGACCAATCTCCAGAGAACCCCCATCCAGCCTGCTGGGATCTCCTCTCTCCTGATGGGGACATTTATGTACTTCCCGAGGGCTTAATCACCCCCGACCTGGCCTAGATCTGCTCCCCCCAGTTAATCTACCCAGTCTAATCAGAGGGCCTACCTCGTTGTGGGCTGTTTTCCCATCTCACCTGGGTGCTGCGCTCTTACTCTTCAGCCTACTCAATTTAAGAGGATAATCATTGTGTTTTATTTGCAATTGTCCCAACAGTCTCTTTATCTCATCTAGTGCTTCTTGCTGTGTTTCCCTTCCCGGTCTCTTTTCTTTGTTCAGCCCCGAACTCACAGTGTAAGGTTTCCCTGGTAGTATGATAGGAAACTCAAATCCTCTCTGTTTCAGATTAGAAGTCGAGATGGATGGATTGTTCAGAATTTCAGCTGCAACTGCCTCGAAATCAGAAACAAAGGTACAGTACATATTCCCTTCCTCTTTGCATTGTTACTCTTGCATAGTCATTATTGAAAAACAGTCTGTTTTCCTTTGAATATTTTCCCCTTTGCCCATGCTTTCTGGAGTATTTTTTCTTTAGTATGGTAGCTCAGTAGTCACACTATTATGAAGCCCGGGCCCATCTCCGGATCCACAGGTTTGGGGCTGAGTGCCCTGTGAGCCCTATTTCTATGAGAAAATCCTGCTCCAGATCTAATTCTTCTCTTAACAAATTCTCTATGTAGCCCCTCATGTCTCTGCCCTCACTATTCTCTGGTATTCCATAGATTTGAATATTCTGCCATCTCTGTCTCTTCTCTGCATCTTCGCCTCTCTCCTAGGGCTTTGGTTATATCGAGAAGCTAGGTGACAGTTGTTTGAATGTGCGTAATCTCTGAGGCCTGGTCTGTGTTGTTTTGTTCCACTATCTTCACTTGGTTCTGTAGATTTGATACATCAGTGTGCATAAGATCTTGTTCTGAGTGAAAGTCCTGAAAAATTAATTTCTTGTAAGTCTATTATTATTCTGTCTAACTTGTAATTTAAGACCAGGTCTTTGGTTTTTGTTTTCCTGCATTTGGGTTTCTTTCCCGATACCATCTGGGCCTGCGATAATTCTGATGTCTCAGAGTCCGATTTTTCAGCTCCCGATTTCTCTTCTTTTATTGGTAATACTTTGTATCTGTTCATTGTTCCCTTTTGTGTAGTCGATGCCATCTATAGGAATTTCTCCATCTACCAAGTTTTTAAGCTGAATTTTGGTTTTTATTGTTTTTGGGGAGAGGTCTGAGCGGAGCTCTGATCTTATGCTGCCATTCGTCCCAGAGCTGCACCGGAAGTCCTGATTTTTTTCCATTCTCCACAAATCATACCTTCTCAAGATGGAGGAGAGTAGGTCTGCAATTTTTCAGGCAATTCCTCTCCCAGACTGGTATCACTCCATTTGAAACCCTCAAAGTCACCTATGATTTGGTGGATACTAATATTTACAGATACACCTAGGTTAAAAATGATATTTTATGACAGAGAGACATGTCAGCAGGGTTGCCTGACCCCATTCCAATGGCTTGGAGGTATCTCAAAGATCATATAAATGGGCACCTGTGGGGTCACCAAGTGGGAAATATCTATAACAATCTTAGAGACGGGATAGGTGACTCTTCACTTTCAATTTTACACAGCTGGGGTAAGGATTTAGAATCAGACATTCCTGAACAGGATAGGCTGTGTGCATCTCCTCTGGCCTGCAAAGTAACCCACTCTATTAAATGGCGTGAATTTGCTTGGAAATGCCGTAGCCTTTTTTTTTTGTTCACCGGCAGTTCTTACTAAATATTTACCTGCTCAGTATGACAGATGCTGGAGAATATGTACATGTTTATATGCTGACTTGAGCCATGTCTTTTGGACATGCCCTCAATTAACACCATATTGGTGTGTACTACTGCAAGAGATCTCTGCTTGTTTAGCAGAACAGGTTGAACTTACGGCCAAACTGGTTCTTTTAAGTATATTTCCTCCTCATAGACCCTCCTGGCATCGAACTTTAGTACCTATCTACATTTTAGCCGCAAAAAAAGCTATCACTAGATGATGGAGATCCACAATTATTCCTACCCTGGGAGATTGGAGGTGGTGGTTTCAGATATTTATGATATGGAATCCTTTATGGTAAAACTCCACAATAAATACCCAGTATTCAAGATACTGTGGAGACCTTGGGTAATGTACCTCTCTAGTCATGACCCAGATTTTGTCCCCTGAGCCTCTCAACAATAACCCCTCTGAAGCTGGGAAAGGGTTTTGATAGATGACACCCTTTGAATGCAGCCTTCTCTTCTGATTTGATAAATATTTCAGTTCATGGAATAATCTGATTCATTTTGAATGTATTAGGGGTTGATTACTTAATACGTCAACAACTCATTCATTGTATAAAAGAAGACTCCGACACAGATTGGAGTAAATTAAGACTTTATTGTTAAATAAGTTTTACACCAAAGCAAATAACCACTGTACCAATTATACTAGAGGATGACTGTACTGCATGTATTTGTCACCTCCACCTTAATAAAAAGAAATGTAAAAAAACAAGAGGACTGTGGAACATGTTGAAGCCAGCAGAGCACAGGATCACAGACAGCATGGATTCACAGTGGGAAGATCATAAATCAAATATATTTGTTTTTTTGACTGGGTGACTAAGGTTGTGGATTGGGGGGGGGGGATAGTACTGGATGTCACCTACCAGGATTTCAGTAGGGCCTTTGATACATTCCACAGACTTGTGAGCAAACTGGGCAGCTTGGGAGTTGATCACAAGGTGGAAACTGGGTTAGGAATTGGTGGAGTGATAGAAGACAGTGGATTTTGGTAAATAGTGCTCAATCTGAGGAAAAGAGGGTGACCAGCAGGGTATCACACAGATCAGTCTTGGGTCCTGTCCTGTTTAATGTCTTCATATGTGACATTCCAGGGGGGCTGGAGGGGAAGGTGTGCCTATTTGCAGATGACACTATAATGTGGAACAGGGTGGACACTCCGGAAGGAGTGGCAAACATGAGAAGGACCTAGATAAACTGAAGGAATGGCCCAGAATTTGGCAGCTGAGATTCAATGCAAAAAAAGTGCAAATTCATGCATTTAGAGTTAGACGAAAGAACACAGAGGAGGAAACATGCTGGGGGGGGGGGGTGATGGTCACCAAACAGGAAAGGGATTTGGAAGTAATTATATCTGATGACCTAAAGGGGGCAATACAATGCACCATGGCCATGGGGAGAGCGAGTAGGATGCTGGGGTGTGTAGGGAGAGGTATCACCAGTAGAAAAAAAGAGGTGGTGATGCCACTCTGCAGGTCATTGATGAGGCCACATGTGGAATATTGTGTCCAGTTATGGAGGCCACATCTCCATATCGCTGTAGACAGGGTGTAGGCGGTTCAGAAAAGGGCAACAAAGATGGTGCAGGGCCTACACCAAGTCATATGAGGAAAGACTGGGAGACCTCGATACGTATACCCTTGAGGAGAGAAGAGACAGAGGAGATTTGACAGCAATGTACAAATATCTAAAAGGTATAAATAGAGTACCAACTTTCTGAAAAGGAGATGTCCAGGAACAAGGGGGCATGACATCAGGTCAGAAGGGGGCAGACTAAGGGACAGCGTAAGGAAGTATTTCTTCACATAAAGGGTGAATGCATTGAATAGACTCCCAGCAGAGGTGGTGAGGGCAAACACAGTGGGGGTATTCAAGTATGCATGAGACAGGCATAGGGGAACCTTAGTAATAGGAATGAGGAGGTAAAATCTGAGACCAAGTAGGGTCTGTGGCTTTTACAGGAGGCAAGGAAAATATGCAGACTAGATGGGTCTAGCAGTCCTTATCTGCAGTCATTTCCTTTGTTTCTAAGACTTCAGTAAGGCCTTCTACACCATTCCACGTAGAAGGTGTGTCAGCAAGCTGAGAAGCCTAGCAGTAGGCCCTAAACAAGTAAGATGGGTATTGAGCTGGCTAGGCAACAGGAGTCAGAGGGTGGTGGTAAATGGCATCCACTCTGGAAATGGTAAAATGACTATGGGGGTGCCACAAGGGTCAGTACTAGGACAAGTCCTTGTCGATGTCTTTATTAGCTACACTGCAGAAGGACTAGAAAGGAAGAAATGCCTGTTCACTGATGACAAAAATCTGCAACAAAGTTGACACACCGGGGGTTGGGGTGGTGCAAAATGAGGGAAGATCTAAAAAGCTGGAAGAATGTTCACGAGTTTGGCAGCTGAGTTTCAAAACAAAACAGTGCAAATTCATGCACTTGGGGATCAGAACCACAGGGGCAACATACAAAATGGGTGTAACAGCAGTCACAAAACAAGAAAGGGGATGTGGGGTAATCATTACTGGTGACCTAAGTAAGCAATAAGCCATGACAGGGTGCACGTTTATAGGCATTTAATGCACACCTGTGGTGCGTTGAGGCACGCGGTCGCAGGCCAAGTGTTCTCACAACACCCCAGGCGTGCATTAAATGTCTATAAATGCACACCCTGCCATGGGTTATTGCAGTTATAACATGGGTTATGTTTAAACAAAGTAGTCCCCAACAAAGAATGCTTACCTAACTTACATTACATGCATAGAAATGCCACAAATACACTGTTGACACGATTTGTGACATTGCTTGTGTATAACATGCTGGGTGGCACATCAAACGGCAGTTAGTTGCCTACCCCCAAAGATCCCAGGACACTCAGATCTCTCTTTCTGCCTGGGACCAGTCATTGCGAACAAGAAGCACAGGGACACAGCACAGTGGTGGCAAGAAGGCATTGGAGACATGTTCAGTGCACTCTAACCCGCCACTATGAAAGAGACAGAAGTAACGATGTTTGGCAATCAGTTAGTCTTGTATACAATAACAAACACGCTGCTCAGAGGTACCTACCCATTTCTTGATGTTTATCTGCGGTGTTGTCTCTCTCTCTCAACTTGCTGCCA
The DNA here is from genome assembly GCA_016271365.2 of Neoceratodus forsteri. NCBI lineage: Eukaryota > Metazoa > Chordata > Ceratodontiformes > Ceratodontidae > Neoceratodus > Neoceratodus forsteri. The sequence goes on along the minus strand of CM057454.1, from coordinate 716,783,062 downwards.
AATGTGGAACACTGACCTGTACTGTATATTGTTGCCACCGACTCTGTGTGTGTGGGGGGGGTGGCATCCAACAGCACATAGCATCGAGACTGGGAGCCTACAATGCCAGGGACTTTGCTGCACTTCTCACTGTCCCATGAATGTCTCCCTCGTTCCCTGTTGCTGTGCAGGATGCCAACTGTCTCTCTTTACAGCTCACTCACTGCAACAAAGTTTCCTGTCTACAGCGAGAGAGAGAGAGACGGATTGAGACCGGGACACAGACAGTCAGTCAATGTCCCACAGGTAGTGTGTGTGTGTGAGAGAGAGAGAGAGATCAGAACAGAGATGCACTCAGTGCTCTATGACTGTTGCAGCTGTAGCTGTGCGTGCGTGTCTCTCTCTAACCTGAGAACCACAGAGTGGGGAGGGTAGACCCTAATCTCTCTGTCGTTCTCTCTCTCAGGGGGGGAGGGTACAACTGCCTGGGACTGGGACAAAACAGCTCTCTTATGCATATGCATGTGACTGCCATGCCTCTGTCTGTCTTGACGCAGCACTGCACTTCCACACTGTAGGAAGCAGGAACACAGCCACGATGCTTTGCCCTTTATGTGTTTAGCACTGTCAGTACACTGCCTCTCCCACACATATCTTGCAGAAATATGCCATTTCAGACCCTCGCTAAGCTACACCCAATAGGGCTCCTGTTCAGGCTTCAGTTCTGCAGATTTGAAGAAGTGCCAGCCTGCCCTATGATCTTCTATAGGGATGCATCACAGTGACTGTGCATGTATAGGCATTTAATGCACAATCACCTGATGCTCTTGGTGCAATCCCATTGGCCCTAGTTCTTCCCCATATTATAAAGGTAGCTAAACAGTGTGACAAGGCAGTAGGAAAGGCTAGTGGGATGCTTAGATGCATAGGCAGGTGTATCAGAAGTGGAAAGAAGGAGGTAATAATACCCCTGTATAGATCACTGAAGACCCCATCTCAAGTACAGTGTTCAGTTCTGGAGATCCCACCTCCCAAACATCTACAGGGTGGAAGGGGATACAAAGGAGGGCAACCAAATTGGTGCATGGCCTGCATCAAAAGTCCTAAAGAATTAAATATGTACTCCTTATAATGAATGAGGGCAAGGGTGGATATGATTGAAACATTCGAATATCTCACTGTTATAGGTACACGGAGAGAGCATCTTCCTAAGAAAAAGATGCTGAAGAACAAAGGGTCACACTATGAGAGAGGAAATGTGAGGAAGTATTTCTTCACGTAAAGGGTAGTGGATGCTTGAAACAGCCTCCAAATGGAGGTCGTGGGGGCTAAAACAGTTACAGAGTTCAAGAATGCATGGGATAGACACAGGGGGATCTTAGAAGTAATGCAAGGGAGGGTGAAAAACTGGAGATCATGTAGAGTGCAACACCATGCATGGTGGTACTGGGTCAATGAGTGTGACCCAGTACCCACAACAACACCCTGTTCACCCGCCCTTTTTTTTTTTTTTTATAACAGGGTCATGTGAGCGAAACAACTCAAAAAACTAATAAAACATATAAAGGAACTGGCGACTGTAACAAATGGCGGAACTTAAACTCTATGTAAATAGGGCAAATTCTAGGCATACCCAATATTCAACACTATCACCATTCCCTGCAGTGGTACTGCCAACATGCATTACCCACTGGACAGTCCTAACTTGAATTCAGTGCTCCAACTACACTGGCTGCACATAATCAAAAGGGAAGGACTGCAGTATCTGAGATTGGCAATATGTCGGGTGGATTTTCGCCATGGTGGTTTGGAGGGTGGGGCGCTGACCTTCCCCACACTGGGCTGCCATATTTGTAAACCAAACACTGCGTACGAGCACCCATTGGCATGGGGGGGAGAATTTCAGGGCATACTGCACCGTTTGCAATCTTGGTGCATGTTACCACTGTCCCACAGGAAATTGAAAAGTAAAATAACTGGCAGTATAACCTAGAGGTTAGAGTACTGAGCTGTGAACGAGCTTGGTACATCCAGCAGACCAGACATAGGTTTGATTCTCACACTCTCCACTTGCATACTGTGTGAGCAAGTCACTTAACGACCCAGTGCTCTCAGGTCGCTCCTAAAAAAAAAGGCACTTGTGCCTAGTGAACCTTCCGGTTACCAAAGACTAAAAAATAAATAAAAATTATCCCAGACATTAAATGTACAATCTAGTCAATGGGGGAGGCACTGACAAGCAGCAGAAAAATCCCAGCCTCTCCCTACAAAACAGGGTACTAAATGAGAAAAAGACCAAGGTAGAACGGTCAGTGGGGGATGCTGCAACAGAAGGTAAGGCCATCAAAAAATGGAGAGCAATGAGTACCAATGCCCGTAGTCTAGGTAACAAGCTTCCTGAATTAGTGGCCTTGATGGAGGAGGAACATCTGGATATCGTGGCAGTCACAGAAACATGGTACACAAAACCATGACTGGGATAAACATACCAGGATACACTATCTACAGGAGGGACAGGGAGGGTAAAAGAGGGAGGAGATAGTTCCTTACAAGGGAAGGAATAAAAGCAACAGAACAAAGGGTAAACAGGGAGGAGAAGAAGCACTGTGGGTAAATTTGGAGACAGGCAATGGCACCACAATCCGCACAGGGGTTGTATACAGACCCCCTTCTCAGGGGGAGGAAGTGGACAAGGAAATGACAGAAAGTATACTTAGAATGGCAGGAAAAAGGGGAGATATTGCTGATGGGTGATCTGAATATGCCAGATGTTAACTGGAGCGCAGTTGCAGCTGCCACTTCGAAGAGTGCAGTTATTCTAGATGCCCTACAGGGGGCATGCCTTAGACAACTAGTACTGGAGCCCACTCGAGAGGGAGCAATATTAGACTTGATTCTCTCAAATGGAGATGGAGAGAGGATCACAGATGTAGAAGTGCGTAGCCATCTGGGAACTAGCGACCATCGAACAGTATGGTTCACAATAAACACAGCAATAGAGTCAAGCCATACAAAGACAAAAGTACTGGACTTTAGAGGGCTGACTTTGCTAAAATGGGCGAGTGCCTAAGAATGCACTAGCAAATGGGCGGGAAGGAGGGTGGAAGAACAATGGGAATAATAAAACTGCCATCACAGAGGTAACGAGCCTTTTGTGTGAAGCAAATAAACAAAACAAGACGATGTAAGAAACCACTATGGTTCTCAAAGGAAGTGGCAGTGAAGGTTCAAGAGAAAAAGAAAGCATTCAGGAAGTACAAGGAATCGCAGCAGGAGCAGGACAGAGAACTGTATCAGTTAAAGCAAAGGAGGTTGAAGGCAGTCAGAACAGCAAAGGCCCAAACTGAGGAAAAGATAGCCAACTCAGTTAAGAAGGGAATAAAACCTTTATAGGTACATCAGGAGCAACGGAAGACCAAGGAGGGATAGTGAGGCTTAATAAAGGGAGGGAGGGTGGGCAGAGGGAGAATGTGAAAGGCAGAGATACTAAACAAATATTTTGCTCAGTATTTACAAAGGAAGAGGGGGAGGTACATGAAACAAACAGTAGTAACACTCTGGATACAGAAGTTGATACCAGCCCATTTACAGAAGAAAGGGTTCTGAAAGAACTCTTAAAACTGAAGGTGGACAAAGCAATGGGGCCTGATGGGATTCATCCCAGAATTCTAAAAGAACTAAGGGTAGAACTAGTGACACCACTGACTACCCTCTTTAACAAATCATGGGAGGATGGGGTGGTACCCGAGGACTGGAGGAGGGCAGATGTGATTCCCCTTCACAAAAGTGGGAGCAAGGCAGAAGCAGGAAACTATAGACCTGTTAGTTTAACCTCAGTGATAGGGAAAATGATGGAATCACTTCTAAAGGAAAGAATTGTTGCGTATCTAGAGGCCAGAAGGGCACAGGACCCTAGGCAGCATGGATTCACAGCGGAAGGTCATGCCAGACAGATCTGATAGATTTCTTTGACTGGGTGACCAAAGTAGTAGATCAGGGAGGGGCTGTGGACATGGCCTACCTAGACTTTAGCAAGGCATTTGACACAGTCCCACACAAAAGATTAATATATAAGTTAGCCAGCCTGGGAGTGGGTCCCAAGATGACAGCCTGGGTAAAGAATTGGCTGGAGAATAGGACACGAGAGTAATAGTAAATGGAGTCCACTCAGAAGAAAGGAGGGTTACTAGCGGGGTACCGCGGGGTTCAGTATTAGGACCAGTCCTCTTCAATGTCTTTATAAGCGACATTGCAGAAGGACTGGAAGGAAAAGTATGTCTCTTTGCAGATGACACTAAGATCTGCAACAGAGTTGATGCACAGGGTCGTGGAAAGGATGAGAAGGGACTTGGCAAGGTTAGAGGAATGGTCAAATGTATGGCAGCTTAGATTCAATGCTAAGAAGTGCAAGGTAATGCACCTGGGAAACAAAACCCAGGAAGAGCACACAATGGGGGTGAGATACTAACAACAACAAAATGGAAAGGGACCTGAGGGTAGTCATATCAGATGACCTAAAGGTGGGCAAGCAATGTGAGAAGGCAGCAAGGAGGGCTGGGATACTGGGATGCATAGGGAGAGGCATCACCAGTAGAAAACAGGAAGTTATTATCCTCTGTACAGACAGCTGGTGAGACCCCATCTGAGTACTGTGTGCAGTTCTGGAGACCCAATCTCCATCAAAGACATAGACAGGATGGAAGCTGTCCAGAGGAGGGCAACTAAAATGGTGCAGGGTCTGCACGGAGGACATATGAAGAGAGACTTAAGGAGCTTAATATGTATAGCCTCGAGGAAAGGAGGGAGAGGGGGACATGATAGAAACTTTCAAGTACCTCAAGGGAATCAACAAAGTCCAAGAAGGTAGCATCTTTCAAAAAGTGTGCAAGAACAAGAGGGCACAATTTGAAGAATAGGGGGGCTCAGAGGTAATTTAAGGAAGTATTTTTCACAGAGAGGGTTGTGGATGCATGGAATGGCCTTCGGAGGAAAGTTGTGGAGTCAAAATCAGTGGTGGAATTCAAGCATGCATGGGATAGTCATAAAGCAATTCTGGGGGGTTGGGGTAGGAAGAAGTAGGCTGCTGGTTAACTAGGATCTGCAGCTTATCCAGTAGGTAGGGAAATGGGCAGACTGGGTGGGCCAAGCAGTCCTTATCTGCCGTCAAATTCTATGTTTCCATAGTGCTCCTTTAATATGTGTTTCCCCCGAAATAACAAGCATCTTGCACAGATTAGTTCCATACTGTATTTTACTATGTATCCTATGTTTTTAAACCATGCCCTCATCTTTCGGATGAGACGTTAAACCGAGGTCCCACCTGGCTGGATTGGCGGTAGTTCAGGTGGATGTTAAAGATCGCATGGCACCTATCGAAAAGAATAGGGGAATTTCCCTCATTCACTAAAAAAAAAAAAAAAATACCATCAACAGCTTAATCTGGTTCAAGGTCAGTTGACATTCATCTGTATCCCCCTCCCCCGGGTCGTGCCTGAAAATAGGCATGATTTGTCTAGTGCCCTTACTCGGTCAACAAAAACAAAATAAATGTTATTGTTCAGTGGTCCATAACATCCCCGGACACCCACCTCCTCAGATCACTCGCCACTTATCTTCACCTAATACACTCAAGCTTCAACCACGTTCCCTCACGTAAGTGTGGTCCCGACCACCAGTCCCACTCTTCCCTCAAGCACGGCCGGCTGCACCCCCCTCCCGAGCACAGATTAGTGCAGCCCCGAACGTCTGAGCACGGTATTCTCCAGCAGCAGCGTCGTCAAATCCGTTTCATTGAATTGGGGCACGAAAACAAAGTAACCCCCGTAGCCAACGTAATAAAAGAATGTTTTAGCCAATCACAGACAGAATGCGTGGTAATTAATCGCAGAGCGGAACGTGCAGCAGCCAATCACCAAGCGCGGTGTTCAGTAGCCAATCACGGAGCGAAATGGGCAGCCGCCAATCACAGAGCGCGGTGTCCTTTTCTTGTTCTTGGTCGCAGTTTGTGGAAAAAAAACGTTCACATGCGAGCACAAAACTCGAAGGAAAGAGATATGTGTCTGCGAGAATCGCAGATTATCATCACGCAAGCGAAGATGTCGTAATCTCGTCGACCGCGAGAATTTGGTTCGCCATATTGTCCCTCCCCCAGAAGCGGTACCCAGGCAATAGGACTAGATCTGTGACCAGGGCCCTCATCTCCACAGTACTTGAGTAGAAGGCCGTTTTCTAACCTACAGTTTATACTGCCATTGAAAACCTGGGCTCATATCGTCAATATTTACGAAAGTTTTTCTGTATACAAAGAACTGTCCACATGTGTTCATTATCTGAGACGCCTTTTGCTTGGGAAAACAAACTCGGGTGAACTTTAAAGTGCGGTAAATGTCTTACTTAGTAATCCAGTGCTTGTTGCAGTAATTTCATGTCATTTCATTATTGATTTTTAACATACACATCTGCGTAGTGTAATGATATTTTTTTTGGGTTGGGGGATTTCCGATGTTGATCAAAGTGCTGTGTTGTGGCAGGGTAGACAAACTCATGGGTGTTCTGGCTGCTATTGCAGGGTTTCCTCTGATAAATTAATATTTTTCCCATTACAGATGGAGGCATTCTTCAGACTGAGTTTGTATGCAGATGTTCAATCTAGTAAAAAAAGTTTGGACTGCTTTGTACTTGCTGAAGGATTAGAGTATAAAAATATCCAGATATTACAAACGCACAAAACATAGAAGCAATGAAATATTTAAGCAATAATGACTGAAAAGCCAGTCATTTCTGAGAGATTAATGACCGGCTGGGGTGGGCAAGGGGCAACCCCACCTAGCCGGTCGTTAACCGACAGAAAATGACAGCCTCGAAGGTCATTATTGTGGTTTTAAGTCTGTCTGATCGTGATAATGACCTTTTGGGGAGCATATTTTTCGCTATTTTTTAAGTTCTTTTGTGCTGCGTGGTGCAGCGCTGAAAGGCTGCTGCGTGGTGTCCTTCCATACCGATCACAGTACGTGGAGGTTGCGGTTTTCAGTGAGGCATAATGTGTTTTATACAGAAGGGTTTCGGACGTACTCTTTTGTCAGGAACCTTACTTACTTGGTAATTTTCATCATTAACCGCTGCCATCAGCACTGCAATTAGACGTGCTGCTGCCATGTTGGGCTTTTTTTTTTTTTTTCTTTGCCCCCTGGCCTGCCTCTCCTTCTGGCTGCTCATGACTCCTCCGACCCCCCCCCCCTTGCCCTGACCCTCTTCCACTCACCTCCGATCACAGCCGACCCAGGGGTGGCCCGGCATATCACTTCGACGGATGGGTCCCTCTTCTCTGAGGGGGAAGGTACCAGGAGGGGAAACCAGTGCACTAGTCAATCAGTCCCTGGGTGCTGCTGTGGTGGATTCTGGGGCGTCAGGGCATCTCGAGTTGGCAGGAGCCGGCAGCCATCATCCGGTCGACCAGGAGGCCAGGATTCCACTTATCTCCAGCAGCGTGGTGTGCCCGCGAGCGTCTAAGGCCAACCGGCGTTCACCATACCCCCTATGCAGTGGGGTTAGCAAGCTGCTGCTCCCGGCCTCCACCAGGAGGCAGCAGACAAGCGAGCCACGTCCCCTCCCTCCCGGAGAAGGCGAGCAGTCGCAGGACGCTCAAGCCTACTCCCCCCGGCCGGCTCTCCAGCGACCCGAGTCCGTTTCCGAACCAGAGTCGCTGGCGTTGCAAGCGGAAATCCAACTGATGCCGGGCATTTCTAAGAGATTTCAGACCGGCACAGCAGCCAATCGGTGAGCTTCTTTAGCTCAAAAAATAATTAGACTTATAAATTTACTCTCAACAATGAACATCCATTTTAGGGCATGAACTATTTTTTTGCATTGCCCTGTTAACTTTGATAGCCAATACTAGTTTGTCTTTTTTGCCTCCCAGTTGCTCATAATCTCTGAATGCCTCCTCTCTGTTCTGCATGTGGCATGGAATAGTCTGCACGATTTCATACTGCTGGAATGTCTGTATATCTTTCAAGACCCTGGAAGAGTATGGGACACCACAAATTAGGCACAAAGCTAGGATAACCCCCCCACACATACACTGTTGTGCCAGTGAGCCAGTGTGGTGTATGACCAAGGATACAGTCTTTTATATTTAAGCAATATACCACGATAGGGCGTGGGTATATGGTGGGATTTACCATGCCTGGTGTGGTTTGGTCACGAGGCGCACCCAAAGTGGGTAAATCTTAGCCATATACCCACACCCTGGAGTAGTGCAGTATATTGCAGTTATACAATGCGCCTTTTTTCTGTTTTTGTAAAATGGAACAAAACATTTTTATATATATTTAAAGTTATTTTTCTTGAATTTGTGGCACCACAAGAAAGAAATAGTTGATGGTTGCTAGGGCGTTCTGCTCATGCTCAGGAATGTTTGCTTTTTCTGTGTCGGCAGATTTTAAACACTGTGTCCTATGTCTCCAGCGCAGTCTGTTCTGGCTCCGTTTGTGTTCTAGGAGTCGGGACAGTTTTGTCAGTTTGATCCAAGCCGGGGAAGCAGCGTCAATGTGTGTGGTTTTTTTTTTTTTTTTTGTAGCCTTTTTGTGCCATCTGCCTTGTTGGCCATGAGAGGGACAGATGTGATAACCGGCGGCAGATTTTAAATGTGGAGCCGCTGACTAAAGTGGAGGAGTCAGCGAGAGGGAGACAAAGTGAATTAGCAAGGGAGTTGGTGACGTATTGAGGTAAAGTGATTTTAAGGGAAAAAAAAAACAGGCTTAGTTAGTTGTATGAGTTGTTTTTTTTTTTAGTTTTGTTTAAGGCCGCTTACTGCCACTGTTTAGCGGCTACTCAGTATCGTGTTTTTTCTGGCAGCTGCTCTCCTTCATATTTTGGAGGTGGCAGAGTGACCAAAGTAACAGTTTTGTGAGATAGGGCTTTGCGATGCTCGGAGTGATTTCAGTGGGGTTCCTGCTGCAGCTGAATGGCGGCTGGCACCTTTTCCAGTGGGTACACTGGAGGATTTATCATGCTGAAACGGTGCCAGCCAACCAGTCAGGTTTCATAGATTGACCATTTGGATTTACCCTATTGTATAATATGATACTTTATGGAGTGGAATGTGAGCCTTCGATTAGCCAGGAACCATGGCAGGTATCGTGCTGTATACAGTGCCTTCAGAAAGTAGTCACCCCCCCTAGGATTTTGTCACATTTTGTGATGTTGCAAACTCAAATTAAAATACATTTATATGGGATTTTTTGTCACGTATGTACACAAATTACACTGTAATGTCAGTGGAATGAAACTTATGGAATTTTTTGTGCATGTAATTTAAAATAAAACCTGAAATGTCTTGATAAGTATTCACCCGCTTTGCTATGACACTCCAAACTGAGCTCAGGTGCATCCAATTTCCTTGTGAGATTACTCTAAAACTTGAATGGAGTCCACCTTTGGTCAGTTCAAATGGTTGACATGATTTCAGAGGAAATACACCTGTCTATGTAAGGTCCCACTGTTGACAGTGCATGTCAGAGCAGAAACTTTACCATGAAGACCAAGGAGCTGTCCGTAGAACTCCGTGATAGAATTGTGAGAAGGCATAGCTCTGGGGAGGGGTATAAAAACATTTCCAGGGTGTTGAAAGTTCCCAGGAGCACAGTCAAGTCCATCATTAGGAAATGGATAGATTATGGAACCACCCAGACTCTACCTAGAGCAGGCCGTCTTCCCAAACTGAGCAACCGGGCAAGAAGGACCTTGGTCAGGGAAGTGACCAAGAACCCAATGACCACCCTGACAGAACTATAGAGTTCCTTGGCTGAGATGGGAGAACCTGTCCAGAGGACAACAATCTCTGCAGCACTTCACAGATGTAGCCTCTATGGGAGAGTGGCTAGACGGAAGCCACTCCTGAGAAAAGGCCACATAATAGCATGCCTGGAGTTTGCAAGTAGGCATGTGGCAAAAGATTCTCTGGTCTGATGAAACAAAAACTGAACTCTTTGGCCTGAATGCAAAGCGCTATGCTTGGCGCAAACCGAACACAGCTCATCACCCGTGTAACACCATCCCTACCATGAAGCATGGTGGTGGCAACATCATATTATGGGGATGCTTTTCAGTGGCAGGAACTGGGGCACTTGTCAGGATAGAGGGAACAATGAATGGAGCCAAATACAGGCACATCCTTGATAAGAACCTGCATTAGTCTGCAATAGACCTTGGACTGGGGCGAAGATTTACGTTCCAACAGGACAACGACCCCAAGCATACCACCAAAGCAACACTGGAGTGGCTTCAGAGCAAGAAGGTGAATGTCCTTGAGTGGCCCAGCCAAAGCCCAGACTTGAATCCCATTGAGAATCTGTGGAAAGCCTTAAAGATTGCGGTTCACCGGCGCTCCCCATCCAACTTGACGGAGCTTGAGCAAACCTGCAAGGAAGAATGGGCGAAAATCCCCAAATCCAGATGTGCAAAGCTGATACAGACATACCCAAGAAGACTCAAAGCTGTAATTGCTGCCAAAGGCGCTTCTACAAAGTATTGACTCAGAAGGGTGAATACTTAAGTAAACAAGATATTTCAGTTTTTAATGTTTCATAAATTTTTGTTACACAATAAAAATATTTTTGCCCCTTTAAATTGTTGAGTATGCTGTGTGAATCGAGGGGAAAAAAAATAATTTCAGTGCATTAAAAATTCTGGTAGTAACCCAACAAAATGTGACAGAATCCAAGGGGGGTGAATACTTTCTAAATGCACTGAAGATAGATACTTTATTTGTATAGCGCTTCTTTTTAAGGACTCTGAGCGCTTCACAATCAATACCATACAACATGTTATAAATATACAAAAATACAATTAAAATCAGCACTGATATCCAATGAAACGTAACTCGATTATTAGAAAATAAAAGCCTCATTAAATAAATAGATTTTTAAATCTTTTTTGAAGGTATCCACCGAGGGTGCCTCCCGTAGCTGTTTGGGTAGTAGATTCCATAGGGGTAGGTGCAGCTACTGAGAACGCTTGATCACCCGAGTGGCACAACCTCACACTAGGAATATCCATGAGACAACCCTCTGTGGAACAGAAAGCCCGGGATGGGCGGTGAGGCACAAGGAGCTCTTGCAGGTAGACTGGTCCCCCTTCATGTAGGGCTTTATAGATCAGTAACCCGACCTTGAAGACAATCCTTCACCTAACCGGCAGCCAGTGCAGTTTGTGGAGGACTGGTGTGATATGATCATGCTCACGCACACCCATCAGTAATCTTGCCACTGCATTCTGCACCGGCAGCAGACGGTGGAGGTTACCTCCACATAGCCCTAGGTACAGGGCATTGCAGGAATCCAATCTGGATGTTACAAAAGCATGTACTACTGAGGCTAGGTATCCACATGGATTTCATCTGCAGGGGTTGAAACTAAGTCTTGCAGCCACTAGACAGCAGGGCCAGTGACTGGTGAAATCCAGTAGCCCTGCAGACTTTCCCCCGGCCCAGTTGGTATACTTATTGAAATGTTACCTTCTCCAGTGCAAGCCCGCTGGGCTAAGCAAAACCTTACTAGCACAATACAAAATCTACCACTATTTGGCTAGTGAATAGGTGCCACTTTAGACCCCCCGATCCACCATGTAGTTGTGGTATGCAGGGGTGGTGCTATTAGTTAAAATGTATTGCTGTAAGAGTAAAGGAAAAGAAACTGCTTTGGTTCTCGGGGCAAGCGTAAGGACCAAGAGGCTATCTTTCATGAAGTGTAACGAGACAGAACGGGATGAGGACATGGTAATGTACCAGAAGTTTCTGAGAGAGGTGGGAAAGGCAGTGAGGACAAGCGCAAATGGAGAACAGAATAGCTTAATCAGTTAAAAAATAAGAAAATACATTCTTCAGGTACATTGGCGAGAAGAAGGAAGGCAAAGGGTGGAGTAGCATACCTTACAGAGCCCAGGGGGGGAGATAGTGGAGTGAGAGATTTGGGGGCAGCGATCCTAAATTAATATTTCTGTTAAGTCTTCACTGTGGAAGGGGATGGGCAAGGGCTGCGGCTGGACTTCAGAGGAGCTAGGGATAAAGAGGTAAACACCAGTCCATTCACAGAGGAGAGGGTCCTAGAAGAACTTGCGAAGCTAAAGGTTGAAAAAGCCGTAGGTCCTGATGGCATACATCCCAGGGCCCTAAAGGAACTCTGAAGGCTGAACTGGAAGCCCCTCTGGCAGCCCTGTTTAGTGAGTCCTTAGACACTGAAATAGTCTCAGAGGACTGGAGAAGGGCAAACGTCCCTCTTCACAAAAGCAGTACTAAAGAAGTGGTGGGGAACTACAGGCCAGTTAGTCTAACCTTTGTATCTGAAAAGAATGGAGGCACTCCTTAAGGAAAGAATAGTGGAACACCTGGAAGCCAATGGACTGGTGGATCCCAGGCAACATGGGTTCTCTGCAGGACAATCCTGTTAAACTAATCTGATTTGATTTCTTTGACTGGGTGACAAAGGCAGTATACCGGGGGCAGTAGAAGTGCCTGTCTCGATTTCAGAAAAGCTTTGATACAGTCTGACATAGGAGACTGGTCAACAAGATAGGTTGCCTGGGGCTGGGGCACAGTGCAGTGAACTGGATTGGAAACTGGTTAAGGGACAGAAAACAGAGGGTAGTAGTGAAAGGAACACAATTGGACCAGAGTGTTAAATAAGTCGAAAAAATTGATTAGCAGTTTTACATGTGAAACTAATAATTATCTGTAGAAAAGCACAGTACTTGGCCCAGAATGGTTAGCAGAATTTAAATATATATTTTGATTAATTGTGTGCCATGGTTAGCCGTATACTACTACGCATTTTTGGAAATGGTTAGCATTACCCCCAGTTTTGCATAGTGTTTTGCTATGCTGTACCAGCTATTTAAAACCCTGCAGATGTAAGGGAGCTGAACAGTGGGGTACCTTGAGTCAGTTCTGAAGCCGGTCCTCTTCAGTGTCTTCATCAGTGACATTTATTTATTTATTGAAATGTTTCACTGGGAAGGCACACTGAACAACAACTTGCTCCGTCTTCCGGTGTGACCGGTTGGTGGGAAGGGGGGGGGGGCGGTGTTAAAATTGGATGAAGAATTGGATATACAGGTTAACATTTATCATATCCGAGAAGTTAAACATTCAGTTACATTTGTAACAGGACACAGTTAAATATCATAAATCATACAGTTGCATTTGTAACGTAACATACAGCTAAATTATAGATGGGCTAGAGGGAAAGGTTTGCCTGTTTGTGGGTGACACCAAGACCTGCAACAGTGTGGATACTCTGGTGGGCATGGAAAGGATGTGAAATGACCTGGAATGCTTGAGAGTTGGTCTCTATTGCAGTGTTTGAGCAAGGTGTCATGGTGGACATCTTGCACTGGAAGTCACATGGACATGAGAGTCTTGTGCTGTCTGAGAGTACTGCTCTGGATTATTTGTGCGGTACACGGATTAACACTAATTGCCGGAAACGACATGGTTGCAGGCGGAGTGTGTTCCAGCAGCGGGTCTTGTTTGGTGTAGTGGGTAGGTTAGTGGACTGTGAGGTAGGCAGACTGAAGTAGGATAGGGACTGGCGTTCAGGTCTCGTAGCCGTTCACTTTCGGTGTTGTGGGGTTGAATCTGTACACACACAACCCCTGCAAAAAAAAAAAAGGTCTGGAATTGTATTGGTAACTGTATATTGTTTTTTGTTAATAACATGTTTAAAAAAAAAAAAAATCAGGCTTGTGTTGGCAGGCTGTTTGTGAATAGATAGCTAAAGCCAATGATGAACTCCACTTCAATTCCAGTTGCTTACAGCAATATTCACACTCCATGGGGAACGTTTCGTGGTAAACCACTTCTTCAGCCCCTCGTGTTTTGTCTGAATAACTTAAATAAATACAATTACAAACATATACTTTTTCATATTAAAAACCACACACTAAACGTACTTTCTAAATCTCTTTGTTTTATACATACTAACATACTAAAATGCCAGCAGAATAGGCCTAATGGTCTCTCGAGTCTGCTCGATTTTCATTACCCTCACTGAGGGCCGATTTTGGTGCCCCCCCCCGGGTCATAATGTCCCCAGTCCTAGATGTTCCACCTGTATTGGGCCTAGTCAGATTTACCATCCCCCTGTACCTGTCCCATCTCCTCTTAAACCCGTCCACAGTCTCCACCTCTACCAGCTCCCTGGGCAGTGCATTCCATGGCTGCACCACCCTTTCCGTGAAATAACATCTCCGCCTCTTCCCTCTGAGCTGGCCCCCTTCCAACTTACACCCTGACCTCTCGTTGCCCCACCCTCCTTCCTTTGGAGCACCTTGAAGGGTTTTAACTCCAAAAATTGATTAGCGTTTTGCTCCTAAAAGTGCTAAAACATTGTGAAAATGCATAGCACTTGCCTCATTGTGTTTAACAAATATAACACTTCTAGAAAATCTATATAAATACTTTCTGTACAGTTAGCATTGTCACAAGAAAAAAACTGCTAATCACTTATTTACAACTCTGCCTTGACTGGGCCTCCCTTATAGTCCCCCCTATTGTTACACTCTTACTTGTAATTAATAACAAACAACAAAAATCTGTTCCACCTCCAGTGACCTGTGCCTGGTTCAGTAATGAATCCAGTACTTACAAAGAAGGAAACCGGCACCAGGTTTCTGCTGTAAAAATGTATAATTTATTTTGCGCTAAAGTGCATAACAAAAACCCATGCAGACAGAGCTCCCTTTTTACCAGGTTTCGCCTCGGATGGCTTTCTCAAGGGATGCTGGTCTGTTGGAGGACCGGGACTTTTAAAATATCCCAGAACCAATCCTAATGGTGCAATTTCTTAAAGAGACAGTGCCATTAAAAACATATCTGTGCATCACAGTGCATTAGTTTAATTTAAAATCAAAACTTACATATACATATCCAGATAGATGGCTAGGTTCACTCTTGGTACAGTCGTTACTTATGGTGGCAATACTACAGTTTTTCTATTATAAATGCAGTTCTGAATAAATATATTTTTACTGCATTTAAACATGCCAGGAGCTTGGGCAATAAAATGCCTGAGCTCCAGGCGATGCTAACTGAGGGAGCAGGGGATGTGGCAGCGGTCACTGAGACTTGGGCCACTGCAAGACATGACTGGGACCTGAACCTGGAGGGATACACTATGTTCAGGAAGGACAGGGGGGAGGGAAGGGGAGGAGGGGTAGCAATGATAGTCAAAAACTGCATTGGCATAGGGGGAGTAAAGGAGGCGGAGGGAACCGTGGAGGCGACTGGTCACCTTGATAACAAGGGGGGGCAAGAGAGTAAAATAGGAGTGGTGTATAGACCCCTGCCCTGGCGGAGGAACTGAGGACAGTCTGGTGGCAGATGTTAGAGACACTGCAGACTGGGCAGAGGAACGGTGGTGGGGTTGGGGACTTAAACATGCCAGGAACAGACTCGGAGACTATGACATCCTCTGTGACCAGGGAACAGAGGTTGTTGGATGTCTTTCAAGACGTGTTCCTAACTCAGCAGGTGAGGGAACCCACCAGGGAGGCACCGGGTACTGGATGTGGTCCTGGCAGACAGTGACCAGATTGGGGCCTGGAGTGGGCGGGACCCATTGGCGGGAGTGACCATGCCACGGTCTGGTTCTGCCTGGACCTAGGAGGGGTAGAAGGCTGCACAAAGACAGAAGTAACTGACTTCAGGGGGGCAGATTTTAAGGAAATGGGAAGGATCCTAAGGAGCATTTGGATGGGATTGGGTCAGACATGGATGCTGATAGTAGGTGGGAAATCATCAGGAGAGGGGTGCAGGATGCTACCAGCACCTGTGCAAGAGTAAGACGAAATGGTGGGGCCCAAAACCCTGTTGGTGGACCAGGGAGGTCCAGGAGGTGGTGCCGGGAAAGAAAAGCAGCCTATAAGCAATTCAAGTGCTCAAGGTAGAAGGATCGAGGGGAGCACGAGCTGATGGCTAGAAGGGCCACTAGAGTGGTGAGGGTGGCTAAGGCAAGGAAGGAGCAGAACCTGGCCAGGGAAATTGGAGAGGGAACAAGGGTTCTTTAGATACGCTTGGGGAAAAACGAAGGTGAAGGGGCAGATTAGCAGGATTAAATCAGGGAGAGATGGGCACAAGACCTGGGGAGCAGGCTGAGGTACTAAATGAGTACTTCACCTCAGTTTTCACCAGGGAAAATGGGGGTGCTGCATCATACATGGGAGGAGACAGAGATACTGAGGAGGGGGGACCCTTGCCGATCGGCAGGTCTGGGGAGAGGGGGAGGCATCACTGGCAGGTGGGGGGAGGGCTAAGCAGGGAGAAGGGGTACCGGAAGTGGAAATCACAGCTGAGAGAGTGAGGGAAGCCCTCAGCTCCCTTAAGACGGAGAAAGCACCGGGGCCGGATAAATTACATCCCAGAGTGCTGAAGGAACTTGCAGATGTCCTGGCAAAACCCCTGGCAGAGCTTTTCACCATCTCTCTGAGGACAGGGTGGGTGCCCCAAGACTGGAAGGTGGCGCATATAGTGCCTATCCACAAGGGGGATCAAGGGAGGTGGCAGGGAACTACAGGCCTGTCAGCCTGACCTCGGTGGTGGGCAAGGTGATGGAGGGCATTGTCAAGGAGAGGCTAGGGGGGGACCTGGATAAGTCAGGGTGCCTGGATGATAGACAGCATGGATTCATCCCGGGGAAATCGTGTCAGACAAACCTGGTGGAGTTCTATGACTGGGTGACAAGTGCCTTGGACCTGGGTAGACCAGTAGATGTCCTCTTTCTGGACTTCAGCAAGGCATTTGACTCTGTTCCTCACGTGGGCCTGTTGGATAAGCTGGGAGAAATGGAGGTGGGGAACCAGATGATCAGATGGATAGGCAATTGGCTCCAGGACTGGACCCAGAGGGTCGAGTTGGTGAGATAGTCTCATCCCCAAGGAGGTCATTAGTGGGGTCCCACAGGATCAGTCCTGGGCCCCTTCTGTTCAACGCTCACGATCTGACATAAGGACAGGAACCGGAGGAGATGAGTCTCTTGCAGATGACTCAAACTGGGGCGGTGGTGGATGGGAGGAGGGAGGGTGGCCCTACAGGGGACCTGAGGCTCTGGAAAGATGGTCTAGAAAGTGGAAGCTGAGGTTCAATGCAGGGAAATGCAAGGTACTCCACCTGGGGGCCAGAAACCCAGGTCAAGTGTACACCCTGGGGGAATGCTACAAGTCTCGATGGCTGAGAGGGACCTGGGGGTGGTGGTGGATGTCAAGATGAACAACTCTGAGACTTGTAGGAGGGCAGCAGCCAAGGCCAACAGGATGCTGGGATGCATCGCTAGGGGGATCACCTCCAGAAGGAGGGAAGTGATACTCCCTCTGTATAACTGCTTGGTGAGGCCGCACCTTGAGTACTGCGTGCAGTTTTGGAGGCCACACTTAAGCGGGACATTAACCTCCTGGAGAGGGTCCAGAGGAGGCAACCAAAATGATTTGGGGCTTGGGGACAGGACCTGTGAGGAGAGGCTCAAGAGCTAAATATGTACACATTGGAAGAGAGAAGGGACCGGGGACATGATAGAGGTCTTTAGGTACATGAAGAGGGTAAATAGGGGAGGAACAGTTGGGGTGCTTCAAGGAAGGAGGAAGGGGCCACTAGGGGCATGGCTGGAAGCTGGAGGGGGGAAGATTCAGGGGAGAAAGGAGGAGGTGCTACTTCACTGAGAGGGTGGTGGAGCCATGGAATGCACTGCCTAGGGGGCTGGTGGAGGCAGATACAGTGGAGAGGTTCAAGAGGGGGTGGGAAGGGTTCTGGAAGCAAAATCCAATGCAGCAAGAATATCCAGAACTGGGAAGGGAGAAGCCAGAGAAGGCGAGGGGGACAGCAAGGTCAGCACCCAGGTTGGGGACTGACCAAACGAGCAGACACGAAAGACCGTTGGGCCTATTCTGCTGGCATTTTAGTATGTTAGTATACTAATATACAAAAATGCCAGCAGAATAGGCCTAACGGTCTCTCAAGTCTGCTCGATTTTTCAGCACCCACACTGAGGGCCGATTTTGGTGTCCTCCCCTCCCCCTTACTAGTGTAGAGATAAAAAATGCATAGCTTAATTTGGTTTACAGTTTCTTACTCAAATTTTTGGGTTGTAGTTATATGGTTTGTTAGCAATTCATTCTTTCTGAATCCTACAAAAAGGAAAAAGTAAGTAGCGGAAATGGAGGACAATATATTTTGCACTGGATTCTTGTTTAGATGACTATGTATAAATATACACGCATGTTCATAAAACCACACATTCAAGGAAAACTCAGTATGCTCTGGTGAATATTGACCACCTAGAGTTTCACAACCTATATAATCTAAATTAAGGTTTTCTCCTCTCTTTTTAATAAAGGGCATAATGTCTACCCTTTCATTGAGACCCGGTAGGTAATACCCACCTAGCTGAAAAATCCACACAGACTCCTTCTCTAGCAAAAGGGATTCAATATCTCCACCTCTTTTACTTTGGTGTATCTTCTCAATACCACTGAATGCAGATTCATGTCTATCTGGGTCCAGGGCTGTTTTAATATGTAATGCCAGGGCATTAGTTAGATCTCCATTCTTGATAGCCCTGGCATGCTCCTCCATTCTGTTTGAACTGTCTGATGGTTTTACATATATGAAAGCTACCACAGCTGCATGTAGCAAGGTAGACCACGTGTGGAATTGCTAAAAATACGTTTGTATGTGTCAATCATCATAGTAGCATCAGAACTTGTAAAGGTCTTAGTTTTTTCCATCATTGGGCAATATTTACAGTGCCCACCTCTGTGGTTCCCCTAAGGTAGCTGTGGTAGCCAGGTTTTAGGTTTGTTGAGTGGTGGTTGATAGCTATGAGTTAACAAATCTTCTAGGTTCTTACCTCTCTTATAGCTAAATCTAGGTGGTGGTGGTGGTGGTTTATGTCCCTCTGCTTTAAAGAGGGTGTCTAAAGCCACTATGTCCCAGTGTTTTGTTATTGTGTTCTTAATGTCTGTTGACCTTTTATTATAGGTGGTCACAAAATTCATGCATTCACTTTTGTTTTCTCTAACCTCTTTGTGGGTTAACAAATAATTTCTGTCTAATTGTTCAGCTGTCCTTTCTGCTAGATCCAAGCACTCAGCCTTCTAAGCCCTGTTTTGAAATCTCACTCTTAGTTCTTTACTGTTGTTTTTATAATTTTCCATACTATTGCAATTTCTTTTAATCCCCATCAATTGTGATAATGGGATATTATTAATGGTGTGTCAGGGTAGCAGCTAGTGGCATAGAGAAGGGTGTTCTGATGATCCATTGTTTTCCTATAAAAAATTGTTCTGATAGTATCATCATTCTGTGTATTTATCTCTAAATCTAGGAAATTCACCCTATCCTGCTCATTACGGTTTGTATTTTCCAACCATTTAATAAATTCACTCAGCTCTGCCTCGTCCCTTCTCCACTTCAAAAAAATGTCAATAAATCGTCTCCAGAGGTCCAACCTGTGGTAGTAAGGATTGGTCTGGGGACTTCTGACATATGCTTTTTCCCAGAATCCAAGGTACAAGTTAGCATAATTGGGGGCAAACGTAACCCCATTGCTGTACCCTTGATTTGCAAATGGGAAGTATCCTGGAAGATAAATGTGTTGAGCTGAAGGACCAAACAGGAACACGCACATAGAAAATCTGTTTAGCTCTGTTTGCATTGTTTGCACAGGTTTTTGATATTCACTTGAGTGCAAAATAAGTTATACACTTTGTACAGCTGAAACCTGGTGCCGATTTCCTTCTTTGTGAGTCTTTAATAATCTTCAAGTCCATGAATCATAATTTTCAATCATTTATAGCCCCTTAAAAATAATTTACCTTAGATTTCTCTCCTTTAGAATCTCTCACCTGTTTTCTGATGCTAACTCTTCTTACAGTGTTGTTTCTTGTTTCCTGAATCTGTTAAAGTTCAAAAGAACACCATGTGTTCCCAGTCAATATTCCTTAGTATTCTAAACTTTATCAGATCAACATAAATAATATGGATTCCTTACCAGTTTGCATATAAAACCTCCTGCAAACGGCTTATCCTTTGATGCGCTTCTTTTCGGCGTTTCTGTAAAGAATTCACAAAGGTAGAAATTACTGCCAAATGTAAGCGTGCCTCATTTCTCTTATTAACATTGCACATTTCCCCATTCTGTTTTAAACACTTCTGGAAGAATTCTCACTGCACAATTCAATAGTGTGCTACAACGTCACTACTTCTCACTGCAAATAATAAAAATAAAAAAGGGGCCATTTAGTTTCTTTTGTGCTGTCTTTACAGTTATTCTTAACTTTGAAGTATCAATACCTACTTACTTTTAGCTCATTACTTCAAAAAGCTCTACGCTGGAGACGGGAGTTTGTTGATCTTTCTTTTGCGGAACTTAACAATGTAAGCAAGCCAGGGTCGGTTCTCATATCTGCCAGCTTTGGTGACAGTGTGATGATGGGCTGTACAGGTGGCACCATAGCAAAAATCAGACAGCATGCCCCCACTGTAATACCCATGCATTGCGTAGCCCACAAACTGGAGTTAGCAGTTCCTGACGTCATGAAAAAAAATCTCCTTGTTAAAAAAAGGAAAAAAACACCCTGAAAGGAATTTTTTTAATTTTATCACTACAGCCCCAAGGAACTTGGGGAACTGCAGGAAATAGCAGATGTCATACACACTGAGTTAGCTCATTTCAGTGCAATAAAGCCAGTTCTTTGGCTTGCAGGTAAGACACGTTTAGTTCATGCTGTTCAAGTCAGCCTGTCCACAGTAGTTCAGCATCTTGAATGTGTCTCAGACTCTGCTGGTGATGATGGTGCCAAAGCAAAGGCACCTCTAAGAGATGCGCACTTAGTACAGTTTGTAAAATCGCAGTTTATTCTTCAGGATTTCTTGCCAGTATTGAAAAATCTATCACTGGAATTTCAAAAGGATGAACTGCTGATATTAGAAGTCCCCCAGCTCGTCGAGACATGCTTACTACAGTTGGCAGAGCTAAAAATAAGACCTGGAAAGTTTGACATAATTTGTAGACCAATATAATCTTGCAGAAAAATACATAAACTATCTGATTTCAAAAGGTGGCAGGGTGGACAAGAGTGTTCCCTTCTGCATTCAAAGGGAACTGTCCAGAAGTAGACTTTACGACTGGTTGTAGCAGTATCTTACATTCACCAGAGTTTTCGGAATTTCTTCAAGGAACCCCTAAAATGGTTCAGTTATTTAGATTTCAGCTATTTCGATCTATCACAAGACGAACTTGTACAATTTGACACGACTAAGTAATTTATTGGATTACTTTCACTTTTTCTGAAGATCACATAACCAGTATAAAAAGAGAGTATTCTGAATTCAAAGCAGTGCTGAAGTCGGCATTTGATAAGTCATATCCGCAAATGTATTCACTGCGAGAGAGACTGGCCTAGTTTGCTCACATCCTTGATCTAACAGAAATGTTACTGGCCATTAGTGTGTCTACAGCTAAATGTGAGAGCGTATTCTTCATTCAGAATCTTATAAAAACAAAAGTAAGAATAAGTGTGGCTGATGACACACTCTCACTTCTTCTGCATATAGCAGTCGAAGGTCCTGCATTAGACAGCTTTGATCCGGATCAAGCTGTCAACTACTGGCTACTGTCTAGTTCTGGCACACGCCATGTTCACGGTCATGCTAGTTCAGCTGCTAGTTCTGCTGATGCTGGTTCACATGAAAATGTCCCTGAGGCTGTCACTATTGGTGGTGGTGGTGACGATGACGACACTGAATATGATGCTCTGACTGGAGCAAGCTCAGGCTTCTTCTTATAACTTTTCCTGATGCTGAATGATGCTGTACTGTTTGCTGCATGATGTTCCCACTGACTGTGCTGCTGGTGCCGTGTGCTAATTTTTGTGTCAATCCTCTCCATCCTGACCAAAAAAAAAAAAAAAATCTGTTATTCTCCTTGTTGTCTATTATAACACTAAATAACTGATACTACAGTAAATCTGTTTAGGTTTTCTGTATTTTTATACTTTCCACTAAAAATATGCCATTTTATACCTGGACTAACTCAAGCACCGGGACAACTAATTTTTAATAAGCCACTTGTCCGTGGACAAGTACTTAATTTTAAAATTTGTTAAGCCCTGCCCATCATTGAGTCTTCAACTACTGCGCTAAAGGAAACCTAATTTAAGGTCAAACGAGGCTGTGGTCCACAGTGGCTGCCTCCTATTGTCCTCCTTGCTCTAGGTAGAGCATATGGGTTCAATGATTTTCCGTTGTCAGTGGAAAACACAGGTTAAAAATGGAATTTGCCATTCTAAAACAGCACGTTTGAATCAGTTTTTCGTGGAAAAAAGCCCGTTGCACCAGCTTTTTGGACAGACTTCTCTGCTTTGAGCCACGTTTTTGTACGAAACATTTATTTTTATTTTAAAAGTTACACCAGGAAAGATATACGGAGTTAGTAACAGCTAGTTTCCAGATGTTTCCTGGGGAAAGGGTTGGAGACCATCATGTAAACAATTTATTGTGTGTGTGTGTGTGTGTGTGTGTGTGTTGTTTGTTTATGTGTTTGTGTATACGCATGTATAGCATATTCAGTAATATGAATTAAATGAAAGAAGAATAAACTTTAGAATACAAATCAGAATAACATATTTTTAGGTAAGGGGAAATCGGATTGCCAGGGTAAAGCTAGTGAGAGGATAAAGGAAGATGGTCGGGGCAGGTGCAGGAGGGAGAAAGTCCTTTAGGAAAGTGATAAGGGAAGGAAATTGACCAGCTGTAGATTTCCTAGCGGAATAGTGAGGGAGTGGGCAGCAGTATTGCATAAAGCATTGCAGGAAGCTGAGGGAACCAATAAGAGGGAAGGAAGGTAGGAAGGAAGGAACCAAACCAGAATTTCTATTCAAAGGAGGTACAGTGGAAAGGTGTCTGGCATCAAGAGAGGGGAGTGAAAGTGTAGAGTAAGCAGTGGTAAGTGGGGAACAGTATAAAGCAAAATGACAAAAATAGTTGAAAAGAGGATCCAGTCTGGCAAGGGTGGATTTGGGAGCTCCACTGTAGACTTGATTACCATAATCAAAAATATGATTGTTTTAAAAATAATCTCACTGCATATAGGGAATGGGACACTCACTTTGTTCCTGTAAAGTGCACCAAGCTTGGGGTGAAGCTTTTGGTGAATGGCATCAGTGTGAACGGAGAAGTCAAGACAGCAGTCAAGCCAGACATGAAGGTACTTAAAAGAGGAAACCTCCTCAATTCAAACTCCAGGAAATGTTGCTGTAATCTGCTATGCAGTATGGTCTCATCATATGAATGCCCCAGAGCCAAAATGGTTAATAGAACCTAGGCTAATGATGGAATGTTGGGCTCGAGCTCGGTATACAAACCACTGTCCCTGGAATACATACTACAACGGTCAGATTCTTTACTCTACTTTAAGTAAGGTGCCTCGGAGAGCTCTCCTTCATCTTTCTTGAAGATTTTATTTTCTTGGTGTTTTCAAGTATTTTTTATTTCTATTCATTTTTAAAGCACTGTCATTGGTTTTATAGGTAGATTAGTCTAGATTTAGTGTTATTCCGGTAAGTTTTTCGGTTCCCTGACGGTTCTTCGCAACTGGGAGGAGACTGAACGCGAGTGTGTGTCTGTCTGTTTCTGAGAATTTATACATATATGCAGAAAACTTCACTAATGGGTCATTTAGGGTTAAAACACAAAAGTCAGGAACTGAGACCTTTAGGGTTACCTTCCCCATCTTCCCGAGATTGACAGACTGGGTGTGTCATTGGTTTGTGAGGCCTAAATGTCACCCCATTTCATGTGTAATCATATTCACAAGCCACAGCAAAGAAGAATGGGTGACATTTAGGCCTCACAACCCCAATGACACACCCCGTCGTCTGTCACTCTCGGGAGGATGGGAGGGGGCAACCCTAAAGCTCTAATTTCCTGACTTTTTGTGTTTTAATCTTAAATGATGCATTAACAAAGTTTTTTGCATAGAATTTCCTTATTTTTTTGAGAAAGCATAGAAAAGTAGAAAGTCGTGCAAGTTGGTGGCAGTGCGGGGCCAGACAGTACAGATACTGAATATAATATGTATTGGTGGGAGCGCATAAAGGGCCCCATGCTCCCACCTTGAAACAAAACAAAATGTCATTCGTCAGAGTGCCATAATTCCACACCTGTTTACATGTCAGAGACCTAACCACGGAAAATTACCTCCAGGGCAGTAAGGCTAGATACCCTATAAATGTGAAGCAACTACCACAGTGGAAAACACTATATGCAAAACATAAAGTGCGTCATGCAATATCTGTGCAGCAAATTAGTTTTCCAACACCTAAATACCATACGTCACATGTACAAGACATCCCCTCAGCACCCTCCAAATTTCAGTTTAAAAGTCCAAACCGTTTCCGAGATATAACATTTGAAAGTTTGAGATTTTCATTCGTTGGAGTGGCAGAATTCCACACCTGTTTACATATCACACACCTAACGACTGAAAAGTATTTCCATGGCAGTAATGCTAGCTACCCTATAAATTTCAAGCCACTACCACAAATGCAAAATGCTGTCTGCAAAAATTAAACTGTGCCACGCAATATCTCAGCAAAAAATGTATTCTCTGACACCTAAACACCATATTTCACATCTACAATACATCCCATCAACACCCTACCAAATTTCAAGTTAAAAGACCAAACCGCCCAGTGGTGTAGAGGGTTGAGGCGCTGGACGTCACACCTTGCGTCACACCGGTGACCCCAGTTCGGGAACGGACTCTGGTTGCTGTGGGCTGGCAGGGGAAGATGAGGATTGAGCGTCCATTGGACTGCTGTCCTCTCCTGGGGTGGGTACGGCCCCGGTGAGACCAGGAGCACTGCAAGAGGGCGTCAATAGCCGTGGGACCAAGAAAACTGAAAATTGCTTGGGGCTCAACGGATAATGACTGACGCCCGGTTCTTCATCTCATCCAGTCCTCCGGCGAGCCACGTCCGCCTCAGCAGCACAGGGCCAGTTGAGAGTGTGCCCACCCCCTCGGAAGAGAGGGACCCGTCCAGCGAAGGGATACGCTGGGTTACCCTGATGTCTGCTATGTGAGGTAAGGAGGCTCGGGGTGGAATCGGAGGGGTGTGGGAGTCCTTGGCAGCCTGAAGGAGTGGTTGTGCCTTGAGCACTTGGGGGGATAAACGGATAACACACACAAAAAAAGCCCAATTTTAACAATTGAATATCTGGTCCGGTCCCTCTAAATCTGGCCATCTAGTCCCTCCCTCGCGATCAAAGAATCTCATGATCAAAGAATTTGCAGGTTCATGATCAAAGAATAAAATAAGTCAAGTTTTACACAAAAATACATGAAACCACAGTCGTGACTTGATAGAACAAAGCCCCCTGAGTAAAACCCATCCTCATTTGGTTTCATAAGTCACCCCTGAGCTAAGAAAATTGATTTTTAATCTGTCCATCTAGTCGTGCCCTCGTGATTAAAGATCGCGGTCAAAGAATCTCACGATCAAAGATCGTTAGCGAGCTGCGATCAAAGAATAAAAAACTTCATAACGCTATTTTTTGACACTTTTTTACAAGAAACCACAAGAATGGCTCGATAGAGGGAAGACCCCTGAGTAAAACCCAACATAGTTTTACTTCAGAAGTCCCCCCTGAGCTGAGACATTTGTATTTTTCTGACCGCAAACTGAAAACAAGATGGCTCCCATCGCAATCAAAGAACTCCTTGCGATCAAAGATTCTTTGATTGCGAGCCTGCAAATTCTTTGACTGTGAGTAGGGACCAGATGGCCAAAACCCCATTCTTCTTTCATAAAATAACCATATAAATGTTCCCATTGACTTATAATGGGAACTTAAAACTTTAATAACTTTTGAATGGATTAATATTTTTTCACCAAATGAAAAGCGGCATGTTCCTTGACCCAAGCTCTTTCAGACGAGTCAAGTCACAGAGCGGCACGCCACATGACGGCTGCGCAGCGCCACGGACAAAATCTGAAATACTGCCCACATAACTGGTGAAAAGTGCATTTTTCAGCATTTTGGTGCGAAAACTGTAAGTCTGACCGAAACAGAATTTGGCAAATCAAGAGCTACATCCCCACCAGCGCATGCAAATCTCCTTGCTAATCCGTTGGTGGGTCCAAAGTGCCATCATGAAAATTTGGAGTTTAACATAAAAGTGCCTTCAGAATCTTAAATATAGGGGCATGACTGCACCTCATAACATATACATGTATATACATATTTTTTTTGTATAATCTTTTTATTAAAAGTTTTCCATGTGTACAAACGCACACAAAATCGCAAAAAACCTATAAATGAAAAGAACATCATTATTCTAATAATTCATCCATTGGTGCTCTCAAGATAAAACACCACTTACAGAAGGAATTGATGCTTGGCTATTCAGTTGATTAATGATCTAATCTCATACCACTTAAATCTGGTATTGCTAATCTGCATGGATGATCCCCTCCACTCCCTCTAGGTGTCTGCTTTCCAGGGAAGTATCTCCCCATCTCTGAGGGTGACCACCGTCCAACTTGCCCCTCCAAACCTTCCTGCAAAACCATGGCCTCTGCTGGGTCCACAGCAGCCAGAAAAGGCGCCCATGTGTGCAGGAAGCTCTCCCACTGCCCCTTACCGCAAGGGTGAGCTTTTTCAATGCTAACATTTGTAGGGTCAGTGTACGCCACTGTTGCACTGAGGGGGCTGTGTTGGAAACACAAGTGTTTTTGTTCACAGTGTTGGGCCAGTATTAGATGGACCCTAGCCCATTTAGGGAGTGGGGCCCACTCCTCCCCACCCAGATTCTCCAGCCCAAATAAACATAGGAGAGGATCGGGTCGAAGTGTTCTTCCTGCCATCTTGCCTGCCTCCAACAGGATCACTTTCCAGGACACCTGTATTTATTTATTTCATAGTTCGGAAATGACTTTTGAGCACAGTGCTCTCTTTCAAACGTTCCACGTCAAGATCATGAAACAAGATTAATACAGCAGATAAAAAGCAGTGACTACGGTTCTCAGAAACATAGTAATATGTCCATTAGGGACAATACAAAAATGCAGCTACAGTTATGATTCACGATTCAAGTGCAGGAGGAGATTCTGTTACAGTTGTATCGGAGAAGTGTTGAGGTCTAATTTAGGGCACAAAAGGGTAAGTAAAAAAACTTATAGTTCATCAGGCAAAGCCACCCAAGTACAGGCATTGTTAGGATTAGGAGAAAAAAAAAGGCGGAGTTAGTGCAGGGCTGAGCCACCTGAGTACAGGCGTTGTCTAGTATTAGGAGGAGGAAACAAGGTAGGGTTAGTGCGGGGGGCAGTAGGTGATGAGAGCAGAAGCAGATAACGCAAAGGGCCCAGGAGGGATAAGAAAAAAGATAAGTGTGTAGGACAGGAAGCTAGTGTTAGATCAGTGAAATGGGAGTGGCATCCTCCTGTCCAAGTACTTGTCACAGTGGACTGTGCGAATTACCTGCAGACACAGGTACTAGCAGCAGTGAGATACTGCATTAAATCTAACTTAAAGGCAGGATGGGTGGGAGAAGTAGTGATGTGTTCCGGGATCTCATTTAGTCATTGGGGTACCTAAAAGCAAAGGACCTTTGTCAGAGAGATGTTTTTCTAAATGGGATGGATAGTGAACAGCAGGTCATACCCCTGGTGTGGTAGGAAAAGTGAGAAGCCTGCACCAAGGCTTTGAGAGAGGGGGGAGCTTTCCTAGTAGGATTTTCTTGCCCAGAATGCATGCCTGGTATTTTATTCTGTTATTGAGGTTCATCCAGTTAGTGAGTTCATGGAGTGAGCATGTGTGTGACTGGTTGTCAGCACCCAGTGTTAATCTGCAGGCCTTATTAAGCGCTGTGTCTGAAGCAGCCCCATAGATCACCAAGCCGTAGTTGATTATTGACAGAATGGAGCAGGGGACAGATAATCGGAGGGCAGAGGGTGTTAGGTATTGTTTGTGTCTGTACAGGACGACCAGTTTGGCATTGACTGTTTTGACAACCTGGTCAATGTGCTGCGCAAATGAAAGGGTGTCGTCGATGCGTACCCCAAGGTACTTGACGCTATGTATGTGTTATCTATTTTTTCAAGGGGAACGTCCTTATTGTTGACACTTGTTAGGTTGGGGTAAGATTTCTTCTGCTGTGGGCTAGCGATCAGCATTGTTTTAGTCTTTTTATAGTTTAAAAGCAGCATTTGTGAGCTAAACCAGCCCTCTAATGAGTGGAAAGTGGACTGCAGTTCATTCTGTAGATGGTCAAGATGAGTGCTAGTACTCAGCATGACCGCATCATCAGCATACAGAATGATCTTACTCTTGCAGGCTTCAGGGAGTCTATTTAGGAACAGGCTGAAGAGGAGGGGGCCCAGAATGGATCCTTGGGGGATGCTGAGTCTGATCTCGCTTGCCGAGGAGGTTACCGGCCCGATCTTGACACTCTGGTAACAGTGAGAAAGATAATCCTTGAGTCAGAGAGCAACTTCAGAGGAGAACCCCATATGGAGAAGGGATGGTTGACTGTATCAAAGGCCTTTGTGAGATCTATAAAAATAGATCCAACTAGTTTGCTGGAGTCCAGGGCCTTGTGCACATAGTCGGCGAATTCAATCAAAGCAGTAGTAGTGCTGTGGCTCTTTTGGAAACCATGCTGTTGCGGGCACTGTATATCGTGTTTCTTAAGATACTCCGAGATCTGGTCTGATGCGATTCTCTCAGGCGCTCTCAGTAAGGGTGAGAGAATTGAAATCGGCCGATTAATTAGCTGTGCTAGAGTGATCACCACTTTTCAGCACAGAGGTCACCAGTGCTAGTTTCCAGGTGGCCTGGAATTGCGCCAAGCCCAGGTAAAGTTAGACAAGACCAGAAATGGTGATATTATGTCCCCAGCTCCCTGTCACATCTGCCACATGTGGGGGAAACTGCTGGGTAAAATTTATGCACTTTTGCAGGAGGACTAGTAAAAGGCCTCCTTAAATTTATTACATACCACTATTCCCATATGCATGGTAAGCATTAATCTCCAGTTGTCCTCTCCTATCAGCAACCACATTTCCCTCTCCCACAGCATTCTAGTTTTTTGGGTGAGATCAGGCAGATATTCCTTCCCCATCCATGCCGCCTTTCGGATAAACCCCTTGGGATCCCTCTTGGTCTAGTGTATTAATTGTTCTACCTGTACCAACTCTGATGGCTTAGCTTTGTTCCTCCCTAGGCCTATAACATAAGCTCAGATTTGTAGGTATCTAAAAAAATATGCTTATCAAAACCCAAATATTGTTGCAGGTCTCCAAAAGTGCACAGAACCCCTCTCAGGAACAGGTCTCACACACTTCTGATTCCCTTGGTCTCCCACTCCGTGGACCCTGGATCTTCCAACCCTGGCAAAAAGAAGGGAATCCTAGCCACTGGTAGCAGCAGTGTTTCATCCTCTCCACTTCCTCACTCGCATTATTAGCTCCCACCCTTCTAGCAACGCCATTACAAGTGGATTCCTCTCCCCTAGAGTCTGGTACGCTTTACACCTTCATTTATCCAGATAAGCTGAATTACTGCCTGGGCAGCTGACCTGCTCAAGATCTACCCAACTAGACACCCTCGATTGATTTACCCAGTCTTGGATGTATCTTAGCTGGATAGACAGGAAATAATTCCGAAGGTCTGGGAAATTCAAACCTCTTCTAGTAGTCTCCGCCTTCAGTCTCTGCAGTCAAGCTCTGGGTTGAGTCCCCTGCCAGATAAAAAAAAAAAAAAAGCAGCTTTCACCCTCCTAATATACTCCAGTTAACCCAACATGCACCAATTGCATAACATAGAGAATCCTGGGTAGGATATTCATTTTAATTAAATTGATTCCACCAGCCAGGAAATGGGTAAGGAACCCCAACGTCAAAGGTCGGCTTCTATTGTTTTGATTTATAGGCGTATAAGTCAACTCGTATATCGACCCCAGGGACTTATTTAGGTATACTAGTGAGCATGTGAAGTGTTTATTCACCACTTTTAATAACAATAATAATTTTATTTATAGAGTGCAATCTCTAAATCAAAGCGTTGTACAATTCACAAAAACAGTTAAATCAAAACATAGATATCAAAAATAATTAAATCAAGTAATAAAAAATACAGAAACAAGCAGGAGCATATAACATGACTACTAGTCGCCGAATTCCTGGTGGCATAAAAAGGTCTTTAAAGTTGTTTTAAATCTCCCCATGGTCTGGCACACTCGAATCTGACGAGGCAGAGAATTCTAAAGGGTTGGGGCTGCAAACATAAAAGCACATGAGCCAGAGGTTTTCAGCCGTATCCTGGAAATTTCTAACAACCCCTCATCAACTGAGCAGAGTAAGCAGGCGGGGCAGTAAGGAACTAGGAGCTCTTACAGGTAGCCCGGACCCCGTCCATGTAGGGCTTTAAAAGTTAGAAGACCGACCTTGAAGGTGATCTGCCTCTGAACAGGCAGCCAGTACAGTTCGCGCAGTACAGACGTGATGTGGCTTATACGAGGAGCCCCAGTCAACAGCCGTGCCACAGCGTTCTGCACCAGCTGCAAGTGGCGGATATCAACCCCCGGAAGCCCTAGGTAGAGGGAGTTGTAGTAGTTCAGGTGCAAGGACACAAAGGCATGGATCAGTGTTGGCAGGTCACGGACAGAACAAGCTGCTTGACCTGAGCGATGTTCTTGAGATAGTAAAAAGAGGACTTGACAACTGCGGACACCTATGAACGCAGTGTTAGCCTGTTATCAAGGAGCACCCCTAGATCATGCACCTGTTCAGAGGAAGGTAGCTGACTGTTCCTGAGCTGAAGCCCAAAGGGACGCCCTGCCACTGACTTGTCTATCCGGAGACCTGGATCCATAACCAACACCGCAGTCTTGTTGGAGTTCAGTTTCAACCAGCTGGATTTCTGCAAGGCAGCTGTTAAAAGACAGAGAGAGCATAATCCTGGTCGGGAATGAAAGACTGGTAGAGCTGGGTACCATCTGCGTAGCAGTGAAACCTCAGCCCATACCATCTTACAATGTCTCCTAGAGGCAACATATACACCACGAACAACATTGGGGCGAACACTGAGCTCTGAGGAACCCTGCAAGTCCAGGAGACTGAGTCTGAGGAAAACAACCCAGACACCATCCTCTGAGATCTGCCAGAGAGGAAAGATTGAAACCACCTGAGGACTGGACCAGCCAGGCCACAGATGACCCTCAGGCACTCGAGCAACACCCCATGGTCCACAGTGTCAAAAACTGATGAGAGATCAAGAAGCACCAAGATGGAGGGGCGCTTCTGATCTCTAGCCATCAGGAGATCATTGAGCACCCGAACCAGAGCTGTCTCGGTACTATGCCTCTTCCGAAAATCAGACTGGAGAAGATCGTAGGTATCGTGGATGGTAGCGTGGTTCTCCAGCTGCAGTGCGACAACTTCTTCAATCACTTTCCCTAAAAAGGGACGGTTAGAGATGGGTCTGTAGTTAGCCAAGCAGTTCAGGTCTAGAGCAGCTTTCTTAAGGAGTGGTGTAACCACCGCTTCCTTCAGGGAGCTAGGGAACTCTCCTGTCTCTAAGGAGCACCACACAATCTTGACCAGGATGGGGCTGATAGAATCAATACACCCCAAAATGAGACGTGTTGGGCCTGGGTCCAGACTACAATAAGTTGGCCACATATTCTGGATAATCCGCATGATGTCGGCGGTTTCTGGACGGTCGAAAGAAGACCAAGAAAACCGAGGTGCAGTGAACAGGCACCGACCACTGTCAACCCCATAGAGTGAGCTGGTTGGATCTCTGCCCTGATGTTGGCTACCTTATTAGCAAAGAATTGGCGAACTCATCACACTTAGATTGTAAAAATGCTCCTCGGACCTGTAGACAGGTTGGGTTGCACAGCCTGTCTACGGTTCGGAAGAGCTGAGCTGGTGGATTCTGAGCTGCAGCAATCTCCTCGGACTGGAAGTCTGCCTTCTTATGGGTGATTGCTGATTGTTAGAGTTGATAGCATGCCATCAGTCTAAGTTGGTCAGCATCCAGGGAAGATTTTCGCCAGCGACACTTTGGGCCCCATGCCCCCCCCCCCACCATCCTGGTTAACAGAACAGCTCTGACTTACTTAGATACTTTTACCAAATTCTCGGTATAAAATTAATCTGTCATAGCTAATAGGGGAGGCATTGTTGATTCTGCGTTTCTCACAAATAGTAGCATATTGTTTGCATAAAGAGTGATCTTATGCTGGGAACCTGTCATTCTTGCAACCCCTTTCCTCACACTGCCAGTGCCAAAAGCTCCAGTGCTGGCGCAAACAATAGAGGGGAGAGGCGACACCCCTGCCTCGTTCACCTATCCAGGTCAAACCTCTCCGTAAGTACGCCATTCACCAGGATCCGTGCTCTAAGATGCTTATACATTGCCTGAACCCATCCAACAAAGGCATCACCCAGACCAAACTGGTTCAGCACCTCAAATAAGTATCCCCATTCCACTCTGTCAAATGCCTTTTCTACATACATAGATATTATGTACGTGTCTTCCTTTAACCGGTTCGCCCTCCACATCACATTCAGTAAACGATGTACGTTATGGTACGAAAGGCGTCCCTTAATGAACCGGTCTGATCTGGGTGAACAAGATCCAGCTGGACCCGCTCCAACCCGAGTGCTAGCACATTGGCTAAAATTTTTAAGTCACAGTTTAATAAAGAAATAGGCCTGTGTAAGGCACACTCCATTGGGCCTCTACACAGTTTAGGGATAAGACCTATAACTGCCTCAAAGCACAAGGCAGGCAGCGTAACCCCCTCCCCCTCAGGTTGTTAAAAACCTCACACAGCTGCTCCACAAGCTGGTTTGCCAGACATTTAAAATATTCTGTTGGAAATCCATCGGGGCCACTAGCCTTACCTGCCCTCAAACTCTGTATGGCCTTTATCACTTCCATTGTAGTGATGGGCTCATTAAGTTGGGACCTCTGCTCCTCTGTCACCCCCGGGAGAGTCAATCCATCTGAAAAGTCCCCAGCCAGGCTCAATTTACCCTCACATTCTGCTCGATTAAAGCTTCTGATAAAAACCCTGGAAGCATTCCCTTACTTTCTGCTTGTCCCGGTGAAATGTTCCCCTCTCATCCTAAATACCAGGGATCAGAGTTGGGACCCTCCTGCCCCGCATTTGACGCACCAAGAACGGTCCGGGTTTATTGCCCCATTCAGACATCTATATATATATTTTTTTTTTTTTACAGAACATCCACGATTTAGGTGCCTCGTCCCGCAGCAGTGCATTCAGAGCGTCCCTGGTAACCTGCAGCATGACTCTATCTTCCCCAGTGACCCTCTCTGCCACCTTTTTCTCCATCTCCTTTAATCGGTATTCTAATTCTACTGTTTTTTTTTTTCTCCTGCTTCTTTTTCTTGACCTGGGCGCTGGGCAACATAGCTAATTGTTATATTCCTAATATACACTTTTCCCACATCCCATATCATGGCCTTGGAAGTAGGGGATCCTGCATTAGACGTCATGTATGTCTGCCACTGCTCTACCAAGAACTCCCTAAAAAAGCTTTGTCCCCCAGTATATAGATTGGGAATTTCCATGGTTCATTCACGGAGGATATCAGGATGATCATTGTGTGATCTGAAATGTGTATAGGACTGTTTAATCTGTATTCTTGTGTACCACTCCCAAGGTAGATACATATAATCAGTGTGTGACCACGTACCATGGGGGTTGGAATAGAAAGTGTACTTCCTTGCCCCTGGATTAGCCATGCGCTATCCATCAACCATACTGATCTGCCACTGACTTATGCCCTCCTTAACCCGTCCCCGACCTTCAGAATGATCAGGTGAGGGTTCATAGTAAAGTTCATATCTCCTAAAATAAGACCTGGGACTTGCTCTCTAACTAGTAAGTCGAGGAGTTCCTTGTAAAAGTTTGGGTCGTACACAGCTGGTGCATAAATACTCTCATATGTGACCTTTTCCCCATAACATTTGTACTGGATGTACTGGCCCTCGCTTGGATATTTCACCACCCCTTTCACCTGAAATGAAAAATTCTTATCTAACAAGATGGCGACTCCTCTTTCATGAGACTAGGAAGATGCAGCAAAGCAAGCCCCCCCCAACCACATGCCAGCTTGACATGATCAGAATCTGTGAGATGGGTCTCCTGCAGCATAGCCACATGAGCCCCCTGCCTGATAAGGGCAGTTAACAGATTTGTGTGCTTTACAGGAGTGGCAATTGCCCTCACATTTCATGAGACCACTGTATATCTCTCATCTTAGCCATGATGTATGTTATGAGTCTTTTCTTGCACATACCCTCGAATCCCAGCAGCCTTCTTACAGCCCATGTGACCAGCCAACAGTCCCACATTTCGTAACCAACTTCCTTCCACTGTCTGTTAAGCATTGTGCACCTAGTATGAATAAACTTGTAAAACAATAAACATTTCAGAACACAGTGACTACCTCTAACCCCATCCCCTCCTTCTACAACCATTATCCCCCAAAACATCCAACCCCCTTCCCTCCCTCTCAACATTGCTCAGCGAAACATAACTGTAGCTCACAAGGTTGTATAAACTTTCCTCCATCATACCAAACAACCCCCACCTTTCACAATCTTTACTATAGTGATTTCCAGTCTTAACCCCCAGTTCTCTCTACCCCATTAAACTCCAAACAACTATTAAATACCCAGACACTAATTGCGTCATAAGCATGAGCTGCCTACTAATCTCCAGTGAAAATCATACCCTCCCTCCTCCCCATCGGCTTGTGAATTCAGCAGAATTTCCATGTATAGCCCTAACTTTGGCTAGGTTCAAACCTTAGCTTTCAGAAACTTATTTGGCATAAAACGAAAAGTCGTAACACTCACTGGTATCCCCACCACCACCTCTTCGAGACCCCTGTAGTCTCCCTCACCGATGTCCCTCAGGATCTCAAAAGTGAATTCTGCAACGCCCCGTGTTGGTGCCGAGCACTCCGCGCCCCACAATCCAATATGATGATTAAAAGTTTAGTGCCCCATTCATACGGCAGGCCGGTAACAGGGTAGGGGGCCAAGCGGCACACCAAAAAAAAAACACACGCCTCATTCCACCCCGACCAGTCTATCTGCAGTCTCCGCTTTCGACAGTTGGTCTCTTCCCCATGAGGAGGCCTCGTCTCTAGGCCTACTACTTTCATCCATGCCTTCCACAATAACCCTCCTCAGGCCTCTGAAGGCTCCACACGATGCACCCCCTTGAAAGACCACAAATCCTTAGAGTTCTATTACTGTCCCGAGGGGGCGAACAGTCACCAAGTACAGTTCTATTCCAACCATCCAAAGGACCAAACGGAACCACCCACCCCATCCGCACACTTTCCCATCAAAAATACTGCTTCTCTTATAAACGCTGGAGGTAGAAATAAGTAACAGGGGCCAGCGATCAATGGCATAGTCGAGGGGGTTCAGGGATCAGTCCAGCAAACAGTCTCGGCAATCCCTCAGCAGGACACCCCATCCATACATTCACCTTTCATCTGATCTTCTTGTGCAGCTCCTTCATGAATGTAGCAGCCTTGTCTACTTCCCAGAATGAAAAAAGTGACGACTTCGTGGTAGATTTTCAGAATGGCCGGTTATATCATGAAATGCTCCACTTTCATCTCCTGGAGCTGAGCCATTACAGTGTTTAAACATTTTGTGCCTTTTTAGTAGTCGTGGCTAATAATCCTGAGATAAGAGCAGTTTAGAGCCCTCACACATCAGGCCCCCTTTAGTTCTTTATTTGCTCACCACATTCTCTCTGTACTGAGAATAATGAAAGCGCATAATGATTTGTCTAGGAAGATGATCTGCTGGTAGCTTGGCCATGACGGCCCTATGCAGTCTTTCCAATCTCCCTTTTTTTTTTTTTTTTTTGTGTGTTATGCCTAGCAGTGTCGATTAACGTTGCTGTCCAGGACATCTGCACCTCATAGAAACATAGACTTTGACGGCAGATAAGGACCACTTGGCCCACCCAGTCTGCCCATTTACCTACCTATTGGATAAGCTGCAGGTTCTAGTTGACCAACAGCTTACTTCCTGCAACCCCCAACTATAGGTCAGTCAGGATCTGCAGCTTATCCATTAGGTAGGGAAATGGGCAGACTAGGTGGGCCAAGCGGTACTTATCTGCCATCAAATTCGATGTTTCTGTGTTTCAGTGATCCTTATTGCTCCAGACTGGGCCAGGCAGCCCCAGTACTCTCTGCTTCTGACCCTGTTAATATCCAAACCAATCTCCCTACCCAGGAGGCACAACCTATTGACCTCCTCTCAGCGCAGGATCCTTTACCCCAACCTCCAGTCCCTCAGACTCGTGGCTTGGCTCTTGAGGACTTAGAGTAAAACCCTCTACCAGAAAGACTTGCATCTCTAAGTGGAAGAGGTTTTCCATTTGGTGCCAGCAAAAAGAGATAGACTGCGGCCAGACTGGTTTGTCAGTCGTTCTAGAGTATCTGGCACACCTTCATTTTCTCTCTCTCTCTCCTCTCTCTCTGTCTTAGGCCTTCCTCCCTCAAGGTGCACTTAGCAGCTGTCTCTGCCTACCTCTCGGCTGGTAAAAGGTAATCCCTGACTGCTAGCCAGGTATTCAGGAAGTTCTTCAAGGGTGTGGTGCATCTGCATTCCGCTCGAAGGGAACCCACTCCTGCATGGGACCTCAGTATATGCATTGGCGAGCTAATGCAACCACCGTTTGAGCCCATGTCTTCTGCAGAACTTATGTACGTAACATGAAGAATAGTGTTCCTGGTAGCCATCACCTTAGCCAGGAGACTCTGTGAGTTCCATGCCTTGTCCGCAGAGTCAGATTACATGTCAGTTCAAAGGGACAGGGTAGTCCTCAGGACTAATGGGAAGTTTCTCCTCAAGGTGGTGTTGGACTTTAACCTGAATCAGTCCCATCACTTTGTCATTCTTTTTCATTGACCGTTACAGTTCAGTGGAACGTAGACTGCATAGCCTCGATGTCAAGAGAGCTACAAGCTGCTGCTTGGATCACAGAAAGGGCTACAGGCAGGGTAGCACTCGGCTCTTCCTGACTTATGGAGAAGTGGGAAAGGGCAAACCTGCCTCAAAGAGGTCTGTTGCCCACTGGATTGTTGCTTGTATTCAGTTCAGCTACAGCAAAGCAAGCAAAGAGCCCCCTGTAGACCTTAGGGCTCACTCTGTAAGGGATACAGCAGCCTCAATAGCAGCTGCAAGAGATATTCCTTTGTTGGAAATTTCTAAAGCAGCTACCTGGAAAACAGTTCACACCTTTTACCAAACACTACAGCCTGGATACCCAAGCCAGAAGTGATGCCAGGTTTGGCACAGCAGTACTGCAGAGCCTGTTTCCTAAATAGTTTCTCTACCCTCCTCCAAAGGTACTGCTTGGGTAGTCTGCATATGTTAGAATATTGTAAGATTTCCTGGGGTTTGAAGAAAAAATTACAATAGTAATCTTGTTTCTTCCAAGGGAATCTTACGGTATTCTGAACTCCCACCCTACCTCCCCTACTAGAACCTATGGGCACTGCACCACAGCTGTCCATACTGTTTGAAAGCTGTGAGAGTTTCTTGAGTGGTCATTAGTGACTTGAGTCTTGGTGATGCCTGCACTTTTAAATAAAGGGGATTGTTTGTTTTCGGGGGACATTAATTAGTTAATTTATTAGTAGTTTAGATAGCTTGTTATGCATGCTCCGTAAGGATCTGACGGTTGCAGGATGTATTCCAGGGACAACCGAGCTCAAGCCTAGCATTCCTTCATTAGCATAGGTTCTATTAACCATTTCAGCTCCGGGGCAGTCCTCCTTGTGAATATCATCTTTATTGTTTTTACAAGGTACAGTCGATAGATCTACTGGTTTACATTACAGCAGTACTGGTAAGTTTGATTGGTGGGGCCCTTCTGGTGAAGGACCCAGTTCATCTAAATTCAGCAACTGTTTACAGTGCTTCCTTATTCTTTTACTTATTATGATAAACAGGGAAGGGACTTGCTCACAACATCCTTGGGTTGAGAATATCAATATGGTAACATCTTTGTTTCATCAAAATTGATCAGAGTGCTGTTCTGTGCAACCCCAATTTGGGGGTTATGTTTGGAGCAATCCTGTGGTGAGACCATACTGCATATGTCGGAATACAGTAAGATTCCCTTGGCAGAAACAAGATTACTGTGCAAGTCATTTTTTATTACAGCCAGGGAGAAGCGAGTCTAGAAAGCCTCTGACGAGTACCAAAAGTCATGGAAATTTTTTTTTTTTTGGCATTGAGGGGGATAGTTGGTTAGAGTTAAACCAATGATGAACGTTGTCAAGCTCTGCTGATTTACTCTCAATTTGGGGTAAGAAAAAAAAAAAAAAAAAAAGGAAAATCACTGGCTCTAAGCGAAGTCCCAAAAGGCAGCAGTACAATGAAATGCCTCAGAGCTCAGATACACAACTCCTTTTTGGAACACAGTGATTTGCAGAGTTGTCCAAACTTGGGCCACTTCAGGACCTCAACATGGAAGACATGCATGCCTCCTTCAGTGAGACAGGGTCTTGGGGCAGAGCCCCAGTAGTTTAAAAAAAACAAAAAAGTTTTATGTTCTGGTTCACCCTGGTCAGCTTTTATGGTCTCTGGTGACCAGGGTTTGTGCATCTACTCTGGGAGAGGCCCAGTGGGTCAGAGCCCAGAAGTAAGGTATTGTCATCCAGTGCATATAGCATCATTTGGCGGCAGCATTAAGGAGGCAAGGCAAAGGTCTAAGCCTCCAGAATATAAAGGTGCAAGACTAGGATGTGGTTCACTATGGCAGGATCCTACTGTCCATCTCGTGATAACACATCTTCCTCTAGACAGGTGACAGATTTGCATCACGTGTCACCTCTGGCCTGGCTGAACAGAGACTATCTTGGGATCAGGGTCCTCCACTCCCACCTCCCCCTTCACTGAGGCAGCACCAAGGGGGTTCTTGCTGAGACTCGCGAGAGGCACTCCTTTGGGAAGTGCATCGAGGCAGCAGACCTTCTCACAAAGGCTATAAACATTCTCCACTCAAAATGTGCTGTACAGTCCTGGTGACGCTGGAGGTTGAGTCGCTGGATGCCACACCTTGCGCCACGCCAGTGACCCTTGTTCAGGAGGGAGCACGGGCCACCAGGGGCAAGGCGGGAGGGGAGGACTGAATGTCTGACTCGCTCTCCTTTCTCAGGATGGGTGGGTATTGGGTGTCGTCTCGCTTGGCTGCCTCCTGGTGGAGGATGGGGGGGGGGGTAATGCCAGAGCTAGGAAGACGAGTAGCATGGCTTCGTGACGTGTCCGTGCCTCCACGACCGTGAGGGAGAGGGGCCAAGCAAGAGTGAAACACAGCTGCCGGGTCTGTGGAAGCCCCTCCAGTACTCTGGCGCAGCTGCCTCACGAATGCCCAGGCCCACTCCGGATATGTAGTCGGGGAGAGGGGAGGACAGCCCTCCTCCCTTCTGCCCTGCCATGGAGGGGTAACCTGTGGGGGAATACAGGGCATGGGGGATGTCGGGGGTCAGGTGGTGACTGGGGACTAGAGGAGGACAGATGCTTGCCAGCAGGCAGAGGAAATAAATAAAAAATACAAAAAAAAAAAAAGTGCTGTACTGTGTACCACTTTGGAGGCATTGTCAGTAATGTGTATGAATGCTGTGTTTTTAAAAAGCGAACCAGAAGTCATGCAGTCCATTCCTGGGGAGTTGTGATAGCACAGTAGAGCCAGTGTGTCTTGCATAAAGGACAGTGCAGCACCTCTCTCAGGCTTGAGAGAAGCTCCGATGCGAGCCGGCAGCATCCACAAGGACAACTTGGCTTGCGCCTGGTCTTATGACGGCAACCAGCTAATCTGCAGCAGGCCAGGCACTGCTCTTCCTCTATATATCTCCCAGGTTACAGCTGTAGGATTTGCAGGCGAAGTCCCTGGTGACCCATGACACTTTCCTGCCTCAGTTATCGCATCCCGAAAAGGTGGTCAGGGTAGATGTATTTGTCTTTGGAATTGTCCATTTGGAATGAGCAGCGGCTACCCTCACATCAGCCTTTCGGGTTGGAAACTCGTGCTAGAGGTGGCGTCAGCTCTAGGGACATGAAGCCTGTTGGAAAAGATACTCCCCATTGCCGTTTCTTGATGGGCCCAACAGCTAATATTTTACTTGGTATAGCGTAGAAAAAAAAAACTCTGCTTTCATCAACTGCTGCACAAAATTGTTTATGTATAGCAGTCACTTGCTACATATCTGACTTCACCCAAAAGTGGCTGTATGGCTGCTTTACACAAAGTTGCTTGCAAATGCTACACATTCAAACAACATGAAGTCTTGCTGTATTCTGACTAAATGCAGTTAGCCCCAGCACTTGAACTGCCCCGGAGAGTAAAGGGTTAACTCTATGCAAAGGCATCGAATGTTGAGCTTGAGCTCTGTTTTCAAACCTCTGTCTATGGTACTGTGAAGCGCAACCGTCAGATTTCTTACTCCGCCTAACTGTGAAATCGCTCCGGAGATCTCTCCTGCACTTCGGTTCGGTAAATGTTCGAATCGGTCGGTTCTGCCATCCCGTTTCATAAAAGTCTGTATTCTTCCCTTTGTCTCGGTACCAGTGAGTGGTA
The DNA here is from genome assembly GCA_016271365.2 of Neoceratodus forsteri. Classification (NCBI taxonomy): domain Eukaryota; kingdom Metazoa; phylum Chordata; order Ceratodontiformes; family Ceratodontidae; genus Neoceratodus; species Neoceratodus forsteri. Next base: position 716,742,377 of record CM057454.1, on the reverse strand, counting down.
GTTTTCAGAAAGAAATTGTTTTTATTTTCAGTTCTTTGCCGGTCGGTCCGGTTTGGAACTGAAACCTATTCTGTTATTTCTGTATACTCTGTATTTGTGTGGTTTTTCTGGTACTTGTCAGTTCCTTTTTAAAAAAAAAAAAAAAAACTTTTAGGATTTTTTAACCGACCTGTGACACAGTTGGAACTGATAAGTTACAGTCGCCTGGCTTAACCGCTGTTTTTGGGTGACTTTATATTGGAAGGCATGCCTGAGAAACGCAAAAAGAAAACCAGACCCACTGGGTTTCAGCACTGTACCGAGTGTAAGGAGACCTTTGCTAAGGCCGATCCTCACCTTGTGTGTGTGTGTGTGTGTGTGTGTGTGTGTATTGTCTGGGGTTTGACCACCTCAAGGAAGACTGCCAAATATGTAAAAACTTTCTCAAAGCCACTCTGGAAAAAACGTTTGAGTAGGCTAAGGAAGAGGGAGGACGAGAAGTCCGCTGACCCGGATGGCCAGCCCGGTTCGGTTGCGGATGAATCTGAGGAGGTGCTCACTGACCTGGGCGATACTCTGGCAATGGAGACGATTCTATGAATCGGGTTCCAAGTAAAAGAAAAAGAAAATCAGCGGTTGGATTGACTGCCCCATGGTCCGACCGCTGATGAAATAGTGAAAATGATTTCAGTTGTCCAGTCGCTTTGCCCGATTCTGACTGAACGGTCTCTGTTCACAGCCGATCGGTTTGGTTGGAGGTACTTGTTTCAGAATTGGATCCTGAGGCATTTTATGAGGGCGATTGGGAGGAGGGTGAAGATCACGAAGAAGAACAAGGTGAAGGCCTAGATGAGCCAGTAGAGCCTGACATCTCCCCGAGACAGGCCTTCTCAGGCTTCTCCTCCCAGGCTTTCTGAGTCCCCTTCCCATTTCTTGTTTTACAATAAAGTGGCTGAGACTCTTCTGCTTCCTATGGAAGAGGCTGAACAGGATCCGGAAGAACAAGACTATCTGGAAATGATGGATGCCCCAGAGTCTAAGAGGGTGTCTATCCCTTTACACAAATCCTTGGGGAAACAGACACAGAAAATTCTACAATTTCCTACATCCATTCCTCCTGTGGAAAAAAAGAATGGACAGGAGGTATGCTCTGTCAGGTACTGGGATGGAACGCCTTTCATCTCATAGCAGCCATGTTGGGGTACTGCAAGCTGCAGCCTGTGACAAGGCTAATATTCCTTTGGCATCTCAGCCCCCAGATAAGGATTCCAGGAAAGTTGATGCCATGGCAGAAAAGCAGTACTTGGCATCATCTTTGGGGCTCAGGCAATCTAATTACATGGCATACACTGCCAGGTACCAGAATTCTATGTGGGATATGTTTCTGGAACTGGCTAAGGGTGCCCCTCCTCAGCTGGCAAGGAGCTGGAGCAGGTGGCTGCAAATGGTATAGAGGCATCTAAGGTGCAGTTCCACGCTGCTGTTGATTCTAGTGATGTTCATTCCAGGGTCATGGCTACATCTATCTCCATGAGGATATTTGCTTGGCTTAGGTGTACCAACCTCTCTCAGGATATCCAGGCTAAGGCCATGGACTTTCCGTAATGGGTAATTCTCTGTTTGGGGAAAAAACGGAAAATTACATGAAGAAAATGTACAAGTACAGGACAACCTTTAGGAGTGCTGCAGCCAAAGAGAAGCAGACCACTCCTCAGAGGCAGCAGTCTAGGGGCAGGGGCATGCCTTTTTCACCAAGCTCAGGCCTCCTCTTCTTCTTTGAGGCAGAGGGTGTTCTTTAGGGGAAGAGGTAGACGTGGGGTGACCAGGACCCCATCAGCTATTCAGTCCAAGCCACCTGCCAAGCAGACACTGTGAGGTGTCAGTCAGGGTTGCCTCCCTAATCCCAGTAGGGGCAGGCCGGCTCACTACTACCAGGCCTGGGAGTCTATTATTTCAGACAAGTGGGTCCTGGAAGTAGTGAGCCAGGCACTTGCTCTCAGTTTCAAAAGTTTCCCAAATATGAGAGCAAAGTCTTTCAGTTCTCCCTCGCCCTTGGATACAAAGGCCCTAGAGGCAGAAGTCTCCTCTCTTCTGTTTCTGCAAGCAGTGGAGAAGGTACCTCTTTGTCACAGGGGAAAAGGATTGTATTCAGGATACTTCCTTACCCCCAAAAAGACAGTGGAGTGGCAACCCATACTGGATTTAAGGTACCTGAATAAGCATTTGACAAAACCAAAGTTCAAAATGGTGACTCTGGGAGTAATTATTCCCTCTCTGAGACCAGGAGACTGGCTAGCTTCCCTGGATCTCAAACATGCCTACTTCCACATTCCTATCAGGCAGTACCACAGAAAGTACTTCAGGTTCGAGTTGCCCTCAGACCATTACCAATTCAGGGCCATGCCCTTCGGCCAAACTTCTGCTTCACCAAGTGTCTCGCAGTGGTGGTGGCATTCCTCAGGAGGCAGGGCATCCTTCTGTTCCCATATCTAGACGACTGGCTCCTAGTGAGCCAATCCTCAGACCAAGTCAAGTCAGCTTTAGAGGTCATCCAACAACTTCTAGAATCCTTGGGCTTCATTCTGTACTTAGAGAAGTCTGTTCTAGAGCTAGCCCAGCTTCTTACCTTCATAGGAGTGGAAATGGATACAGTTCAAGCAAGAGCATTTCCTTTCCCCTCTCAAGGGTTCAGTCTCTGGTCACTCTGGCCTCCTCTTTTCGTCCTCTGGTGTCTCGTCCAGCCAGACACTTTCTACAGCTGTTGGGACACATGGCATCTTCCACAGCAGTAGTCCAGGGAGCAAGATTTCAGATGAGGGATGTTGAGTTTCATTTCAGATCTTTCTGGTCTCAGAAAAAGGACCCTCTCTCCAAACTGGTTCCAGTCTCCAAAACTTTGGTCCAGGCCCTTCAGTGGTGGTTGGACGAGGACAATCTTCTACAAGGGGTTCCCTTTATCAGCCAGGCCCCTTCTGTGGTTCTCACCACAGACGCCTCTCTCCTAGGGTGGGAGGCCCACTTAGATCATCTCACAGCTCAGGGAACTTGGTCATACCAGGAGTCCCTTCTGCACATAAATCTTCTTGAATTAAGAGCTGCCTTTCTGGCACTTCAGACATTCTCAACAGTCGTCCAAGGGGAAAGTGGTACAGATCAGAACAGACAATACCACAACCATGTGGTACATCAACAAGCAAGGAGGCACTCGGTCCTCGGCCTTGTGCCTAGAGGCCATGAACATTTGGTCTCTAGCTTATTCCCTTCAGGCTTCCCTGACAGATGTGCATCTCCCAGGGAAGGACAACATTCTAGCAGATGCTCTCAGCAGGATTTCTCTGGGTCACCACAAATGGACCCTAAGCCCTATCATTCTTCAAGTCATTTTCAGGAGATGGGGCACCCCAGAGAGAGAGAGAGATCTTTTTGCAGCCGTGGACAATCGTCAATTCCCTCTGTATTGCTGCAGACCACCCCTTCTGGGTTCTGTTCCCCAGGATGCTCTCATACTAAATTGGACAAGCAGGTTTCTGTATGCTTTTCCTCCTTTTCCTCTGATATTCAGGGTCCTGATAAAAATCGCGTCCCAACCTTGCAAGGTAATTCTGGTGGCTCCAGACTGGGCCAGACAGTCTTGGTATCCTCTATTGTTGTCACTTAGTAACACTGCCCTTGTGTCTTCCCAGGCAATACAATCTCTTCACCTCCTCTCTGGGGAGAATTCTGTACCCCCAACCTTCAGACCTCAGGCTCAAAGCCTGGCTCTTGAAGAGCTAGAATATGCAAGTTTTCATCTGTCCCAGTCAGTCTTGGATATTTTAAAAGTTAGCAGGAAACCTGCTATTAGGAAGACTTACCGCTCCAAATTAAAAAAAGGTTTGGTTTTTGGTGTTCCACTAGGCATATTAAGCCAGAACTGGCTGACATTGCCATTGTTTTGGGCTATTTGGTACATCTGAACAGTTTAGGCCTCCAGCCTACCACTCTTACTGTACATTTGGCATCTGTGTCTGCTTTTCTTTTGGCTGGTAAGGCCTCTTCCCTAGCTTCTCATCCAGTGTTCAAGAAATTCTTCAAAGGCTTGGTTCATGTCAATCCTCCCTTTTGGGAGCCTACTCCTTCTTGGGATCTGAATATCTGTATTGCACAGCTTATGCAGCCCCCTTTTTGAACCTTTATCTTCAGCTGAGCTGAAATACCTGACTTGGAAAACTGTATTTCTGGTAGCCATTACCTCAGCTAGGAGGATCAATGAACTACAGTCCTTATCAGTGGAACCGGATTTCATTTACTTTAATAGGGATAAGGTGGTTCTTCACACCAATAGAAAGTTCCTTCCCAAGGTGGTGTCAGACTTTCATTTGAACAAGTCTATGTCTCTTTCTGTCTTTTTTTCACTGATCATCCTTTCTCTGGAGAGAGAAGGTTACACAATCTGGATGTGAAAAGGGCTCTGTTATTATATTGAGCATACTAAGGCCCATAGGAGGGATTGTTCTCAATTGTTTCTCACTTATGGTGAAATGGGAAAGGACAAGCCTGCTACCAAAAGATCTGTTGCCAGGTGGATTGTCTTTTGTATTCAATTCTGTTACTCCAGACTTGGGAAGGAGCCTCCCTCAGGCCTGAAGGCTCATTCTACCAGAGGTACAGGTGCTTTAATTGCAGCAGCTAGAGATATACCTTTAGTGGATATATGTAAAGCAGCTACCTGGAAATCTGTTCACACCTTCACCAAACACTGCTCTTCGGGCATTCTGTCACAAAGTGATGCTAGGTTTGGCACTGCTGTGCTGCAGATCCCATTCTCAAAATAGGTTCTGTAACTCCCCCCTCCAAGGGAGTACTGCTTGTTAGTCTGCATTTAGTCAGAATACAGCAAGATTTCATGTTGTTTGAAGAAAAAATTAGTCACCATTGTAATGTTGTTTCTTCTAATGGAGTCTTGCTATATTCTGACCTCCCTCCCTACCTCCCCTCCTGGAACCTAGTAGTTTTGGGATGTGGTGGGCAGGCACAGTGCTGCACCCAAGAGGTGTACTGGTCATGCCCCCATCTCTTGGGGATCTCTGTTTGTTACTAAGCATTTTGGTAAACCACTACCTGTCGTGTTGTGTTCTTTTTGGGTGTTTTCGACTTGAATCTTCTGGCCCTAAAGCTTTGTTTTGCCATTTGGCACAACATTTTGGAAACAGTTTCTTATTTTGAGTTAGTTAGTTTAGTGCTTGTAAGAATCTGACGGTTACGCTTCAGAGTACCACAGACAGAGGTTTGAAAACCGAGCTCAACGGTCTATGCCTTTGCATAGAGGTAACCCTTTACTCTCCGGGGCAGTTCAGGTGCTGGGGCTAACTGCATTTAGTCAGAATACAGCAAGACTCCATTAGAAGAAACAACATTACTATGGTGAGTAATTTTTTTCTTTCCTTCTACTGAAGTTTTGTAGTGGGGTAGTTGCTACACATACATTTTAATAACATCTTTTCTGTGGACCACTTATTCAGGGAGTTGTTGACATCTAGAGGTAGATTGACAACAACAGAAAATGTCAGCAGAAAAGGACCATTGGACCATCATGTGTTCACTGTTTTAGTCTGTCCTGCCCCGAGGACCTAAAGTCTGGTCATGTTAAATACGTCTTGGTCTGGTTAAACAATGTGGTGAATTCAGCATACCTCAGATGCCAAGGATGTGGAAAATGCATGGCAGTGATAGGGGTGTACAAGCTGTTTAGTTTGTGGAAATTAACTTCCATCGCTGTTGCAATGGCCCATGGTGAGTCCCTTCACCTGTGACTGGCGATCGACTGAGACTTCACCCAGGAGAGTAGGCACTGACATAGGAAGTACTTCACTTGATTTGCTTGTGTTGGGAAACATTGCTTCAGGATGTCATGGACTCCAGGTCCAGTGTCGAGACCCCAGCTGGTGTTACAGGAAATGCCAGCCACTACAAATAGAATTCCTCTCCTTGTCATGGCTGGCACTCCCGGTTCCTCCATGGCTGAAGATATCCGAGGTTCTCTTGACAACTGCAGAGGGAACAGTCTGCACTGATAATCATTGCAACCCGATGGCCTTAACGTGCATAATTCTTAGTGTTGATAAACCTGGCAATGGGAGAACCATTCCCATTCCAGATCAAGCTGAACTTTCATTTAAGTACTGATACACTTCCCATCCATCTCACTGGTTTTTACCTTCTGCCTGGCTCCTAAGTGCAGATTTGCGATGGTGGGATACATGGTAATTTATCTGCACATTGGCACAGTCCAAAAAGGTCTCTACAAATGTGCAAGAAGAATCTGGTATGCAATTTGTTTATGGTACACCCTTTCTCAGATCAAGCCTCTGCTGCCAGCCGGCCTGGTGGTACTGAGGGTTGAGGTGTTGGACGCCACACCTCGTGGCATGCTGGCGACCTGGGTTCGGACGCGAACCCAGGTTGTCAGGGGCCGGCAGGGGGAGGATAGGATTGAGCATCCGGAGGACTGCTCTTCTATCTTCTTGGGAGGGATCGCGGAACCTCACCGCTCTGCAGCAGCCCCTGGGGATGCCTGGGGCACTGCTAGAGTTGGTGTAACGGAGGGAGGAGCGCAGCAGACGTCAGCACGTTGTGCTTGACATCATTGCACATCTGCAGTCCTGGGGATCCTAATCGGTCGAATGGCAGCACTGTCCGTGGCAGCTTGATGGCCGAGCTTCCGGAACCTGGCTGGGCTCATGGGCACGGAACCGGGGCCAATATTGGTTCCTGGCCTGGCGTAGAGACCGAGGAGGGTCCCTTTCGTGGGTACAGCTGCACATGCCAGCTGGTCCTGGCGGCTGTGTCCCGTGGTCGTCTGAGGAAGTGAGCAGTGGCTGGAGGATATGGCAAGTCAGGGGCTGCCAGGTGGCAAAAATAGAAAGAAGATTTAAAAAAAAAAAAAAAAAGCCTCCGCTGCCACTATCCATAGAAACATAGAAAGTGTCTGCAGATAAGGACCACTAGGACCATCCAGTCTGCCTATGAGCCCTGTACTTGATTACGGCTTTTGACCCTCCCTCTGCTTTACTTCTGTGTTCCCCATGCCTGTCTCATGCATTTTTTAAATCTAACTACATTTGCTCACTCCCTCCACTTCCTGTGGCAGACCATTCCATGCATCTACCTACCTCAGTGCAAAGGAAAACGTCCTCAAATTCTGTCTTAACCTGCCATCTTTCAATTTCATGTCATGCCCATGCATTTTTGCATTCTTTCTGTATTGGAAGATGTCTCCCCCTGCACCTAATTTATTATGCCTTTGAGGTACTTTACTGTTTCTATCGTGTTCTTTCTCTCCCTCCCTCTTCTTCTCCACCGAGTACCCTTAATCTCTCCTCATATGTTTTGTGGTACAAGCCCTGTACCATCTTAGTCTCCCTTCTCTGGGCTGTCTCCAGCCTGTTAATGCCCTTTTGAAGGGGCGGCCTCCAGAACTGTACACGGTACTCCCATATGAGGCCTGACCAGGGTATTATATAATGGCATTACTACCTCCCGCTGGTGATGCCCCTGCCTGTGCACCCCAGCATACCACTGGCACCTCTTGCTGCCTTTGGACTTATAGTTTATCATACTAATACATCTTAGGCAGAATTCCATTCTCAATACATAGCCATATTATTGCAGTTGATCAGCTTATTTATACGGTACAGATCTTATTTCTCACAACAGTTGCTTTCCAATGAACTGCCTTCAGTTAATATTTTCTTTCATAGTACATAAAACTATAACAGCAATGTAGCATAACTCCAAAAGGTAGATAACGACCTTACTGCCCTTCAGCTACACAAACTTTTTTATTTGACGTGGATTTAATTCTTAACCGTCCAGTCTCTCTGTTCAAACAAAGCTTCCTTGCTCAGGTCTAATGTTACCTTTAAATTTTCTGACCCTTATCTCCTTGCTATCAGTTGATGACCCATCTCTTGGATTATGCCCCTCAGCTCTGAAGAAGCTGATCTACAACTGAAATTCCTTCAATGTCTTCGATATAATCGTAAAATGGTAACCACCTCACATTATATTGATCCACTGTAAGATTCAACTGTGCGGTGACCGCCTCCATGACTTTGATTTTCTCAATATTACTTCTCCACATGCCTTTGGTCAATGAGTTTTTTTTTTTTTTTTTTTTACCACTGCTGAGTGATCACCTTAAGGGCTGCGGTTACCAGGATATAAAATAAGTATTTCTGGTTCTTTGTTCTAATTTTCTTTGGGATCAGAGTTAATATTATATTAACAACTGAGAGATTTTCCTGAAGATGGAAAATGTTTTGTAGAGTCTGTATAATTTCCTGCCAAAAGTCTGTAATCAGGGGGCATTCCCAGAAAATGTGTATATATGTACCCTTTTTTTCCACAACCCCTCCAACATAAGTCCGTAGGAGGAATAGTACAGTGTGCAGAGATTACCGGAGTAATAAAATACCTAGAGGTGACCTTCCACTTAAATTCTTTCCACCCAGGAGAGCTTGTGGTTTTAGGGATCTCCCCCCCCCACCCAGATTTTGCCCCATTCCACTTCAGTTATTATAGTGTTCAGTTCCTTTTGCCACTCATTCTCTATTTTAGCCATTTGTACTTTCCCCACATCTTCTTGTAGAGCCTTATATATGCATGAGATGTATCCTTTCTGGTCAGCCATGTGACTTTTTTGGAGGGTGGCTATTAAAGGGGGAGGGGGATGGGTTTTTAAGGCTTCCACCCCTACCATGGTGGTGATATAGTGCCTGCATTGCAGGTATTTAAAAAAAATCTGTTCTTGCGAGGTTATATTCTCTCTGCAGGTCAGTAAAGGATTTTACCTCTTCTCTCTCTACAGGGATTTATTTAACTCTAAAAATTGATTAGCGTTTTGCTCATAAACGTGCTAAATCTTTGTGAAAATGCATAGCTCTTGCCTCACTGTGTTTAACAAACACAGCACTTCTAGAAAATCTATATAAATACTTTCTGTACAGTTTGTATAGTCCCAAGAAAAAAACTGCTAATCAATTATTTAAAACCCTGCTCTATAAACTGGGTAAGATTGTTTAACCCCGCCCTTCTCCACCTGGAAAAGCAGCCATCTCCTTGACTTAAAGGGATATATTCCCAGACCGGACTCGGGATCTCCCCCCATTGCCGTGTGTCTAACCAGAGCTTTATTGTATGTTTGGTCCATCTGTTCTTGATTAAACATCTGGCTGAGTGGCTATCCAAGGTAATAGTTTCAAAGGTACCGTAGGATGGGCCTCTGTTTCCATTAAGTACCAACCCCCACTCTGATCTGCGTTTTATATTTTTAGGATTGGGAGAACTTGTGCTGCTCTGTAATAGTTATAGAAATTGGGTATCCCTCTCCCCCCTTTGCTCTTATCTACTGTAAGAAGCTCCCATCTCTTCCTCGGCTTTCTCCCTGCCCAAATAAATCTAGAGAGTTTATGTCTAAGTTCCTTCCAGTCTTTATGTGGAAAAGGGATAGGTAGATTTGTAAATAAAAATAGGTATCTGGGTAACGCATTGACTTTGACTGTGTCAATCCTATTCGTAAAAATCAGAGGAAGCGTTTGCCATCTGTTAATATCTCCAAAGATCTTCCTTTGAAGTAACCCATAGTTCAAATGATATAATTTGAAGATCCTGGTTGGAGTCTGTATTCCCAAATACCTAATTTTCTCTTTCACCCATTTAAACGGGATCCCTCCCCGGAATGTTGTAGATAGAGCTCCCCCAATTAACATGATTTTGGATTTATCTTTGTTTATTTTGAAACCCGATATTTTACCAAAAAATGTAAGTAATTCCAACACTGGGGGAATCGACGTATCCGGGTCTGATAAATAAATCAGTGTATCGTGGGCATATAAGGATATTTTATTTACTGTCCCCCCAATCTGGATTCCTTTAATATCTTTTCTCATCCTAATTTCCTGGGCCAGGGGTTCCATCGCAGTGGCAAACAGTAGCGGGGATAATGGGCAACCTTGCCTAGTACCCCTTTCAATTGTAAACCCCTCCGACATTGTGCCATTGACCCAAACCCTAGCCTTGGGATTTTGATGTGCCGCCATGATCCACTGCATAAAAGAGCCTTCAAAACCCATATGTAGAAGCACTTCCTGTAAATATATCCAATTCAGCTGGTCGGAGGCTTTTTCAGCATCCAAAAAAATCGCTACTTGAGGTGATGATGGTTTGCTCTCATTACTGATAATGTTGAGGAGTCTTCTGCTGTTATCAGATAAATGTCTACGGGGAATAAAACCCGTTTGGTCTGGGTGAATTAGGGTCCCAATATGCTTCTGTATTCGATTGGCCAGGATCTTTGTCCATATTTTAAAATCCTGATTCAACAGGCATATGGATCGGAATGACTCATAACGTGAGGGGGCTTACCTGGTTTGGGGAGTGTAATGATTGCGTCTTGCCAGGAAGAGAATTTTATTCTCCTCAAGACCGCATTCATGACAACAGTCAATTTCGGAACTAAGGAATTCTTCAGTTTTTTTGAAAAATTCGCTGGCAGCCCATCTGGGCCCGGTGATTTACCGGTTGGAAGGTTCATGATAACCCCTTGAACCTCCTTCTGTGTTATAGAAGCTGACAACTCTTTCTTTATTTCTGGGGTTAATTTGGGGATGTCCAAGGCCTTTAAAAATTCCATTGTGTCCCTTTTAACTTCCTGTGGGTTTCTGTTTTCTGTATACAATAATTTGTAATATTCTTTAAATGCTGTGGCTATATCATTTGGTTTTATCCATTTTCTCTTATCCTTAGTGTTATCTAAAATAAATGGAATGTATCTATTCGCTTGCTCTTTTCTCAACCGAAAAGCCAACAGTTTAATTGCCCTCCCCCTCCCTCATAGCACTTTTGGCTTGTAAATCTTAGAATGCCTTCCGCTTTTTCGTTATCTAACATCCTCAATTCCTCCCTTTTTTTGAGTAATTCTTTTAAAGTTCCTTCTCCTTTCCCCTTAGAATAGCTTTTATGTGCCTTTTCCAGCTCTTCCATGGTTTTTAATAACCCATTCCTCTTTTTTCCCTAAGTTTTTTTTTTTTGCGGATGCCAAAATAATTAAGTGCCCCCTTACTACTGCCTTTATAGTGTCCCATCAGAGAAGGGGAGAACTATTCGAGATCGGAAAATCAATGGCTAAATTTCCAGTGGTCTGCTCAATTTGCTTTACTGCCGATTTGTCATTAAGTAGTGAGACATTCAGTCTCCAGCTGGTATGTCTGGGATCTGCCCCCCATACTACTTTAACCATGATCGGAGCATGATCTGATAGAGTAAATGAACCTATCTTAGATGATGTAAAGTAATGAATATTGACCTTGAGGGTCAATATAAAATCTATCCGCGAATAAGATTTGTTGGCTGCGGAAAAACAAGTGTAGTCTTTTTCCCCCTGCATGCTGGTATCTCCATACATCCACCAACCCACCTTCCTCTAGCCTGGCTTTAAGTTTTCTATCTACTGGTTTTGGGGAGCATGCTTGTCCTCCCGATCGATCCATTGTCGGACAGGGGATGGCATTAAAGTCTCCACCCAGTATCAGTATTCCCGTGGAGAGGTCTGCAATCTTCTGGAAGACTTCCAAATGGAACTTATCTGTTCCTGTATTAGGTGCATATATGTTAACTATATGTATCACTTGGTCCTGAACCAATCCTGTGACCCTAATGTATCTACCTTTAAATGCCTTATCCACTTCCTGTATGTTTAAGGGACAATTTATTTTCAACAAAATAGCCACCCCTGCTTTTTTAACCCCGACACATGCAGCAGCTTCCACTTTCCCTACCCAAGCTCTCCTGAGTTTTAAATGCTCTGAATCCGAGAGATGGGTCTCTTGCAGGAGAGCTACGTCGCAACCCAATCTCTTCAACTCCAAAAGTAATTTGGTTCTTTTTGCAGGTGAGTTAATACCATTGACATTATACGAGACTGTATTTAGAGAGGCCATATTCGGGTATTAAGTTTTACCAAGGATCCGAATTACAGAGACTTGACCAGGCTGCCACGCACCTCCCCCTCCCTCTTCAAAAGCCATCAAGATCTGACCTTTCTTCTTTATATTGAACGGAAAGAGACCACGTCGAAAAAACAAATATAACTTGTACATTGTTAAACTCAACATTTGTATATAGTACTAAACTGTTTTAACTATGTAACTAACTTTAAGTTAACTGCCTTTGACTTCCAAGGGAATTATTAGTCACCTCTGTGACCACTTATTATGCCCCTCCGATGTTTGTGGAGTGTTGTAGCAGTACCCTCATAGATACAGCCTGCAAACAACTTTCTTTTCAGTTGTAGAGCCCCTAGTGCGAGAGAAGAAAGAAAAAAAAAAAAACCTCGCTCTTCCCCTGCGAGTTTCCCCTCCCCAACTGTTATCTGATACTACATGCCTTTTGGTTCTCTCCCCAATACTTATCACTCGTAATCCTACCCAGTTTACTTAACCCCAGAATGGCAATCCTTCTTTATCTACTCAGGAGCCAAAGATCCCCCTTTTCTCCTACTTTCCATCTCTCATCCCCCTCTTTCCTGTATAAGTGGATGAAAGCCTGAAAAAGAGTGATCGCGTCCCACCCGCGTAACATTTTGTTTCCTCACTCTGTGAGGCTCGAACACCAGAGCCTCCTGCAGGCCTCTCTACCTCGACTCAGCCCAACTGCGTCTTTTCGAATGTTAGTGTGACACAACCCTTTCCCCCTCCCACATCCTGCTCCCGGCCTGAAATCTTTCCTTTTTAGTTCCCCCATCTCATTTTTCTATTTTATTCAGTGTGTCATTTAAAATTCTCAAACAGTTCTCCATATCTCTCTCTCTCTGGTGCTTAGGGAGGAAAAACCGTAACCACAAATACCATGGTTGAAACCACTATTGCCCTCAGTCCTTCGGTGGTGAAGCATCCCCTCTGCTTGTCTGCCAGCTTGCTTCTTTTCTCAGCTCTCTGCAATAATTTTGCAAGGTCCCCCCAGTGTGGATTTTGGGTAAGAAAAGGGAGCCCCTCTGTTCTTGTTCTTGCCTCTGGTCACAACACTCCAAGCACTTGCCCTCAGTTGTTTTTCCATCATTTCATATGCTAAGTCCAGTACAGTAATCTCTAAGTTCTTCAAATAAGGGACCGCATCGAGCAGCGTAGGAAAGATCTTTGTGCCATTTTCCTCCAGTATTTTCAATCTAGATGGATATAGTAGTTGTGCTGTAATTCCCTTTTTCTCTTTTAGTTCCCTAATTATTCCTCTGGTTCTCTGTCTTTCCATCTGAAGCATCGTCGAGAAGTCTTGATCAAAGTAAATTACCATCTCTTTGTATTTTAAGTCTCTGTGTCGCCATGCGTCCCTTAATGTCCATTCCTTTGTTTGGAAATGCAGCATTCTGATCACAAATTACCTTGGTCTCGCTGCTGGATCTGTTGGCTTGAGCACTAATGATCGATGTGCCCTGTCGATCGTTAAGTCAAGATCTGAGGGAATTTCCAACGTGGATCTTAGTACCTGCTGGATAAAGTCCGCTGCTGTGGCAGACCCTTCCTCTGCTCCTTCCATCAGCCCATGTATTCGAAAGTTATTACGCCGAGACCTGTTCTCCAGGTCCTCAAGTTTCACACTTATTTCCCGGTCTCTTTGCATCAAGTACAGTAGCAAGCTATCGTTGCTTTCCTGTGTTTCTGCCAGTTCTTCCAGGCGGGCATCATTTTTAGAGACTTTCTTGTCTAGGAGGCGCATGTCCTGCCTTAGGTCTGCCAGGTGACTGTCAATTTCGTTCGCTGTGGTCAGTATCTTTTGTAGAATATGCTTTGTGCCCTCAGTGGAGTCCATTTCATCCTGCTCTAGGTCCACAGATAAGTCGGAGACATATTGTCTGCGTGTTGGTAGGGCCGTGAGGGATTCTTGTGATCTGCTCAGCAATGTTTGTCTCATTTTACCTCCTGAGTGCAGTTGTCTGGAACCCTTAGCTTTCGGGGGTTTTCCTGCCATCCTGAGCTTGCCGCGTATGTACTTATTTGCTTTAAAAGTACGCTCGTTTAGGGGGGTTTGCAAAGATTAGGGGGTAATCGCCAGGGAGTTCAGCTTTTAAGCCTCTCGCCATTACGGTGACATCACCGGAAGTCCATTGACATTTTCAAGTCATCTGAAATAAACCCCAGGTTCCTTTCTTCCTTGGTGACTGTCAGCAGCCCCCCCCCCCCAAAAAAAAAAAATCCTGTAGCTCTCCCCAGGGTTTCTATGCCCCAGGTGCATCATTTTGCATTTCTTTGAATTAAACCTCAGTTGCCTCTCCTTGGACCATTTCTCAGGCTTCCCCAGGTCCTTCCTCATTTTCTCCACCCCCTTCTGGAGTATCCACCCTGTTACAGATGTTGGTATTACAAATGGGCTAATCTTTCCTTCCAGCCCCTCTGCAGTGTCACTAATGAAAACATTGAACAGGACTGGTCCAAGGACTGATCCCGGAGGTACCCGCTGGCCACCCCCCTCTCCTCAGTTTTTTACTCCATTTACCGCCACCCTCTGCCTCCTGTTTGTTAGCCAGATCCTAACCCAGTTTACCACCATGTCTCCCATGCTCAGACTACTTATCTTGTTAACCAACCTCTTATACAGGATGGTGTTGAAGGTTTTGCTGAAATTGAGGTAGGTGATGTCCACTGCCCCCCCCCCCCTGGTTACTTCCTTCATCACCCAATCAAAGAAATCTATCAGACTTGTCTGACATGACCTACCTGCTATGCATCCATGTGCCTAGGTCCCTGGGCATTGATGGCTTCTAGATGTCCCACTATCCTTTCTTTAAGCAGTGTCTCCATGATCTTCCCCACTACTGAGATGACGTTGACTGGCCTGTAGTTTCTTGCTTCCTCACTACTGCCGGATTTGTGTAGAGGGACCACATGTGTCCTCCTTCAGTCCTCTGGCACCACTCCTGTGTTGAGTGACTCGGTGAACATGGCTGCCAGAGGTTCTCAATCAATTAAGTTTCTTATACTGGAAAATGTATGTGAACAAACATGCCCGTTTTCACAAATGTCCAGTTTTACAAATAGTTAAGAAACAAAATAAAAACATAGTACATGTTATATTCAAGTAGTGAATAAACATATAGTATAAAATATGTACAAGTAGTAAATAGCATTAAAAAAACAATAGCAATATATACAACAGAATAGGCAGCCAGTCACGAGCAAGCCCTAGAAACCAAATGTAAAATACATACAGGAGTACAAGCAGTCATTGATAGAATAAGGTATACAGGAATTTTCAAAATAGACATTGGGAATAGAGGAACAGTGTACATTTATTATTGACAGTACAGAGGCAGTATAAGTGAATCAGGATTCTAGAAATAAGTGGGTCAGTAGGCTGTGACACAAAAGAGCAGGTGAGCATTGTAAGGATGTGACTCTTAAGGGATGATTGAAGGGTGTGGATAGTGTTGTAGGTAAATAGGGAGGTAGCTGGTTATAGTGCTTTGCGCCTTTGTAGGCTTGGGAAATTTGAGTGAGAGAGGTGTGGGAAGAAAGGGATGTGAAATATGTTACAGGAGGTTCCCCTAGTCGGGTGATTAGGAGCAGACTTGGGGAACAGAGAGAACATGCTGAGCGGAAGTTTGTCCAAGTGAATCTTGTGGAGGAAGGATAAACTTTTATGTGTAAAAAGTCCCTCAAGAGGGAGCCAGTCATGTGCCTTCTATAGGGTGCTATGATGTGTTCTCTGGGGGGAGACCTGTGATAAAGCTAATTGTTCTATTGTAACTGGATACGAGTTTGCAAAAAAGTTGAGAATTTGCAGGCAGGGCATAAATGATAGAACCATATGCCAGTAGCTGAAGGAGAAGGGAGTTGGCAAGCTTGAGTCTTGAATTAGGAATAAGGAACTTATGGATCTGGTAGACAAGGCCTAGCCTTATGTGGATCTTGCTGATTACATTACACATGTGGAGGCTAAAGGACAGATTGGGGATCAAGAAGGATACTTGGGTGTTTAAATTCGGATACCAGTTCTATACTATTCCCAAGGTTGTCAGAGGTTAAGAAGGGTGCTGTACAATTTCCTGTGGCCGGAGAAAAGCATGCATTTAGTTTTCTTAGAGTTAAGGACCACACCTTTGTTGGAGAACCAGGTGTGTAGCTTCAGGAAATCTAATTATAGGCAGGAGAGCATAGCATCTGGGTTTTTGTCACTGCAGTAAAGTGTAGAGGACTATTTTGGAGCAGGAACAGGCTTTGAGGAGTTTGTAAATGAGTGTGAAGAGGAGGGGGCCTAAAATGGAGCCCTGTGGTACACTGTATTTAATTGGGCATTCTGAGGAGCCGTGCCTGACAATTTATGATCTACCGGTGAGGTAGCCCTGAACCATTTGACTGAGTCAGAGGAGAAGTGGAGCAGAGGTCAACAAAGGTGGACAGGAGTTCGTGAGTGGACAGGAGTTCATGGTCGATAAGATCGAAGGCCTTAGGCCCATGAAAACCAAGCCGATGTATAGGCTGTTGTCAGTGGCACCATAAATGTCTCCGGTAAACTTGACAAGAGTAGTCTCTGTACTGTGGGCAGCTCTGAAGCCATGCTGGGCATTATTGAGAATGTTGTAGCTGTTGAGAAAGGATGTGGCTTGGGAGTGGACCACCTTTTCTAGGATCTTGGAGAGGGGTCAAGGAGGGAGATTGACCTGTAGTTACCAACCTTGGTTCTGGAGCCACATTTCAACAGGGGTTTGACAATGACAGTTTTCCAGATCTGAGGGAAGGAGCTAGTGCAAAGGGAGAGGTTACAGATATTGGTGAGCGGTACTGCTAGGGGGACAATGGTGAGTTTTAAGGATTTTTGAATCAATCCTGTCTGCCCCTTTCCTGGGACGGGGTTAT
Source organism: Neoceratodus forsteri (assembly GCA_016271365.2). Classification (NCBI taxonomy): domain Eukaryota; kingdom Metazoa; phylum Chordata; order Ceratodontiformes; family Ceratodontidae; genus Neoceratodus; species Neoceratodus forsteri. The sequence goes on along the minus strand of CM057454.1, from coordinate 716,725,512 downwards.
TAGAGTGGATGAGCTTAATGGTGTTAGTTGGAGTCTCCGTTCTTTTCCCGCTGTTGACCCACTTAGTTCGTCTTCACAGACACCTTCTTTCGCAGTTGTACACTCTTTCAGAAAAGTTCTCTGGAAAGTTCATTTCTCTTGTTTTTGATGCATACCTCCGCTCTGTATATGTCATCACCCTTTCCACTGCAACAAAAGGCAAAGTGTGCATGTGGGAAGTATATCCCAGCGAGAGACGGCCACGCGGCCTGCCTGATGCCTACCCGCACTGCCAAAATTTCAATCAAAAAACTAGAACCAGGAGAGCCAACACACTCAAAACTTACCTCCTGGAGAAGAAAGTGGCGGCTATGCAATGCGATTCTGAACATAGCTGGAGGGAAGCACCGCACCGGGATAAAGATAGGACCAGGTCCGAATCACGCCCGAAGTCGCCATCCAAACCATCATCTTCTTCAACCTCCAGCCGGAGGTCAGGCTTAGTTCTGGCTCAGGCCTCAGAGTCCTCTCATAAGAGTAAACCTGCTCCTGCTTCATCCTAGAGCAAGCACTGGGAAGTAGCCTCTCCTGGGCATTCGTCTTCTCTGGCCTACCAACCCCACAAGTCCGCATCAGGGTCGACCCAGGAAGGCCATTTCTTGGGGAACCAAAGGAAAAACAGAGTTTGTCAGAGAAACATAAGTGCTCAGACAAACCGGAGGGATGGCAGCAGGTCGTCTGCCAAAGGACGCCCCCACTGGTTAAGGTACACTTTCCTTCTAGCAAGCATCTGCCTAGCCAGTGACCTTTACAGGCGTCCCGTATCCCAACGCCTGATAAGGGGTGGTCGCCAGTGGAAGATTGTATGCCCACCCCTCCCTTGGAGGGTCGGTCGCCTGACTGGTCTCCTTCCACCCTGGATGCCGGCTCTCCTGGCGAGGGTGATGCCGAATGTCTGGAAATGGATAAAGGCTCCCCGGACCCAGCAACAGTTCTAAGGACCCCCAAACTCCTGGTCCCGCAAGCCCGGCTCGGTTGTCATCCCTGTGTTAGACATCGGATCTGTGTTCAGTTCATGGTAGAACACTGTGAAGGGGTATCTCCTCTACAGACCCCCAGTGCCCACCCCTACTCCACCAACCATGGGACCGCCTCTCACTCCACCTACTCCAGTGGGAGATGAAGGTTCCCATCCAGACCCTAAGGGCAAAAGAAGGAGAAGGCGTTTTTCACCAGTTCCTTCTTCTAGCGGATGCCCGTCCTCCTTGGATGACAGGGACGCCAGCCCACCTTCTCCAGATTCTTCTGAAGAGGAGGAGTTTATCCCACCTTCTCCAGGACCCAGAAACTCACCAAGGTCCCATCCGGATGACCCCTCATTTTTAGATAATGAGGTACATCCAGTCAATCTATGAGTGGAATACTGAAGATTTGGACCCTGAGCGCAAACGCCTGGCCAGATTCTTAGGGTCTAAGGAGCCAAAGCCCTTGGTAATTCACCCTTAGTCGAGCCCTTCCAGGACGTAACTAGACTAACATGGCGCAAGTCTTTTTCCACTTTGGCCGTGCCAAATGGCGCAAGCCTTTTTCTACTTTGGCCATGCCAAAGAAGGCTGACAGGCTTTATAAATCCCCTAAGGCAGAGCCCAGTGCTAATCCGCTAGTGTTTACAGCTGTCCATGGCACCCAGCCTAAACATTTCAGCTCCCAGCCTCCGGTTCCTGAATCCAAGAGATTGGATAGCTGGGGTCGGAAGGTGTATTCCTCTGCTACAGGTTCCATCAGGTCCTTCAACTTTATGGCACATATGGTGCTTACCAACAGTTCCTATGGCAAAAAAACGTGGAGCTGGTCATGGCAATGTCGGACTCAGACGCTAAGGAAGAAGTTTTAGACTGTGCCCAGTCGGGTCTGGACGTGGATAAACCTGGCTTATGCTGTTCGTATGATACTGCAGATATGGTCTCCTGAGCCCCCACCTCGGGGGTGTGTCTGAGGAGGCATTCCTGGCCGAGGCTGACTGGCTTTCATCCTGATCTCCATGACTCGATTCTGGACTCCCCCTTCCAGGGTCCAGTGCTGTTTGGCCAGGAAGTAGAAACCCTGGTCAAGCAACTCCAGGAGTCAGGGAAGGCCGTGGCAAATGTTCACCGCATGTACAGATCTGAGCCTCAAGGACCCCGTCGCCATCCCTTTCGCAAAGGACAGGGACAGAGGTAAAAATAACCAGGGCAAGGGGTTCAGGAGACCGGGTCACCCTGCCCCCCCAGGCCCCAAGCAGCCTAAAGCTCCCAGGGCACAGGGCCCCATTACTCCCACCGCCTGACTCGCTGCCTATCCCTCCTCTCTCTCTGGAGTCACAGAATGAGAAGGTCAGAGGGAGATTTGCCCTTTACCATATCGAATGGTCCAACATCACCTCAGACCAGTAGGTGCTGGACATCATTCGAAAAGGGTACACAACAGAGTTTCTCTCTATCCCACCGGACAGTGCCCCCCACCCCTACCCCCGTCCATTGTCCACTGATCCATGTCCAGCTTCTAGTGGAATAAATTCAACAGCTTCTGGAGAAAAATGCCATCCAGCAGGCCTCTGGCCCAGAGGGCAAGGTTATTATTCTTGTGTTTTTTTTTTTTTTTTCTTGGTCCCAAAAGCGGAATTCTGGATTTAAGTCTACTCAATCTCTCTGTCAAATACCAGAGATTTCGGATGATAACTCTGGCAAGTCTATTTCCCTTGCTCCATCAAGGGGACTGGTTATGCTCCCTAGATATGCAGGACACCTACATGCATATCAAAGTTCTGAGATCTCACAGGAGGTTTCTCTGGTTCAGGTTTCAGGACCAGCATTACCAGTTTTGGGTCCTGGCCTTCGGCCTTTTATCCGCCCCCAGAGTTTTCACCAAATGTCTGTCAGAGGTGGCAGCAGCCCTCCGAAGCAGAGGCCTCTTTGTTTACTCCTGCCTGGATGACTGGCTCATCTCTGCTCTATTGGAGGAGCAACTTAGATTTGCCCTAAAGGAGACAGAAGAGCTCTTCTGCTCCCTGGGGGTAACAGTAAATTGGCCGAAGTCACAACCCTGGCGATCACAGTGGTTACAGTACATATGGGCGATCCTGAATACTGTACAGGGAAGAGCTTTCCTGGCCTTGGACAGGGCAGATCGCCTGTGGGCTTTGGCAAGCAGAGTTCAAGCAGCCCCCTCTATCCCTGCATGGGTCATTCTTCAGCTTCTGGGCCATATGGCAGCTGCCATAGCTATGGTCCCTCTCGCCAGATTGCACATGAGTGTCCGTCAATGGCACCTCAGGGTCCAGTGGGACCAGGCGGTGGACAGCCTGGATCAGCAGGTCCGTGTTTCTCTGGCTGTCCGTCGCTCCCTCGATAGGTGGCTCTGCCTCCCAAACCTAGAGGGAGGGATCTCTTTCCAGAGAGCACATCATCTCAAGTTTTAACGACGGAAGCCTCATTGGCAGGGTGGGGGGCTCACCTAGGGGATCACAGGACTCGACAGTCTTGGTCTCCCATAGAAAGCTCTCTACATATCAATGTTCTGGAAATGAGAGCAGTTCTGAATGCACTTCAGGCATTTTGAGATCAACTCTCTCTCTCTCTCTCCAGGTCCTCTCCTGGTGCAGACAGACAACACACCAGTTGTCTTCTACATCAACAAGCAAGGGAGCACTCACTCTTATCCCCTTTGCAGGGAGGCCATGAGAGTGTAGGACTGGGCAGTAGAACATTTTCTGGACCTCACTGCAGTACACCTGCAAGGGGTCCAGAACGTTCTCGCTGACAGTCTCAGCCGCTCTCGCTGTCTGAATCACAAGTGGGAATTGCTTCAGGAAGTCATAGATTACCTGTTCGGTCGCTGGGGCCATTCAGAGCTGGACCTCTTTGCGTCTCTGTGCAACGCCAAACTGCAAAATGTCTGCTCGTTCACTCCAGGGCCTGGTGTCTTTTGGCGAGACGCATTGTCCTTCTCCTGGACAGGGAGATTCCTGTACGCTTTCTCTCCCTTTCCTCTAATCCAGAGAGTGCTGCTCAAATTGCAGCTCGAGGGAGCCAAGATGATCCTGGTAGCTCCTCTGTGGCCTTGTCAGATTTGGTATCCGCTGCTCCAACAACTGTCATTGGAGCCCCAGTACAGTTGCCTCTGTCCACCCGCTTGCTCTCACAAGAACAGGGGACGCTTATCCATCCTGCTCTGCGTACTCTTCACCTGCATGCCTGGCTCCTGCAGTCTTAACAGAGGCAGGATTAGGAGTGTCAAGCAGGGTGGCAGCGAGGAAGCCTTTCACTAGAGCTACTTATGCTGTGAAATGGGGGTGTTTCTGCCTTTGGGCAATGGCTCATGCCCTAGATTCCCTGGATTGTCCATTTAGGCATGTGCTAGACTATCTCCTCCACATCTTGGACTTGGAGCTCAGCTACTCATCTATCAAGTTGCACATGTGTGCGGTTTCTGCTTACCATGTACCATTTGGGGAGAGAAATCTAGTACAGCTGAAGATCTGCAAGACTTTCCTCAGAGGGGTCCTACACATCATACCTCCCAGGAGAGATCCTGTCTCTCCTTGGGATTTACTTTTTGTTCTAGAAAAGCTCATCCTGCCTCCCTTCGAACCAGTCGCGACATGCGAGCTACGCTTCCTCTGTTGGAAAGCGCTTCTTTTCGTTGCTATTACTTCCACTCAAAGGGTTTCCAAGCTTCAGGCACTGATGTGTAAGGAGCCTTATATTGTCTTCAACAGAGACAGAGTGACCGTGCACACGAGCTTTAAGTTCTTACCAAAGGTGGTGTCAGTTCTGACTCTGAACCAGGACATCAGCCTACCAGTTTACTATCCTGAGTTTCAGAATCCAGGAGAAGCATTGCTGCGTATCCTGGATTTCCACAGAATCTTGAGGTATTCTCTCCACAGGACTCGAGTTTCTAGAAAGACTGACCAGTTGTTTGTCTCCTTTGTGAAGAGGATGACAAGGGCTCCTGTCTTCAAACAGTCACTAGCCCATTGGCTGGTGCACTGCATCTCACTTTTGTTACCAACACCATGGTAAACCTCTTCTGGGACCCATAAAGGGTCACTCCATCAGGGCTGTGGCTACCTCTTTTGCCTCCTTAAAGAATGTGTTGTTGGCTAATATTTGTGGTCCGCGACTTGGAGCACGGTCCACACCTTCATCAGGCATTACAGCCTAGACATTGCTTCTAGGAGGAGAGCAGGTTTTGGACTGGCTGTCCTGCAATGCCTACTCTATTGAAGCTGTTCAGCTTTCTTATTTCTCTCCACCTCCCTGTCAGACCTGGGCCTATCTTTTGGTACTGCTTGGGACTCAGTCCTAATGGTATTACCTGCTGCAGGAGCTCCCCCTGGAAGTCAGATAGTACAGTTACATAAGAACTTACCGTAACAGTAAATCTTTGAGAGGAGCTCTTGCAGCAGGTGGCTTTCCCATCCTCCATCCCCCAGGAATCTCTTTTTTTTTTTTTTTTAAACCCTTATTCAGGGTTGGGGAGTTCCTGCTCGGTTTTCCAAATCTTTTTCAGCTGGGTCTCCGGCGGGAGAACTGAGATGACGCGGGGGGACTGCCCCCTTTATACCACTTCTGACGTCAGGCAGAGCTGACTTCGGGGGGGGGGGGGTTCCCCGATACAGATTACTAGCTACAAGATTTCTGTGGAGTCCTAATGGCTGGCGGCATTAGTCCTAATGCTATTTACCTGCTGTAAGAGCTCCTCCTGAAGATCTACTGTTACTGTAAGTTCTTAAGTAACTGTACTTTAGCTGATCTTACAGACACTTTGCACTTGTTTCTGAGGGTTTTATATAAAGTGAGAAGAGCATAGATGCGGCCGCGGACATGTACTTTCTTAAGGGAGGAAATTTATCGCACACCCTGGTAAAGATAGCTGAGAACTGGTCAAAAACAGCATCAGTATTGACCCTGGATGACGTGAACGGTTCTGTTTGCTCTCTTCGCAACTTCCTTAAATTCCTCTGGTATATGCCACCTTGCCCCATCACTTTGTCCACCTTCAATTTAGTGAGCTCCTGCAGGGCTCTCTCCCCCCTGTGAATGGACTGCTGTCCACCTCCCCCCCGCCATCTGTTGCTCGCCTTTGGTCCCTCCCCTCTTCTGTGAATACTGAACAGAAGTATTCAGTATTTCTGCCTTATCTATGTCTCTCTCCTTATACACCCCTTCCTCCCCTTTGAGCCTTACAACCCCCCACACGTATTTCTTTCGCTGATGTGCCTTTAGAATGTCTTGTCCCCTTTCTTTAGTGTCTGCTCTAATCCTTCCTCAGTCCGCACCTCATCTCTTCTTACCACCTTTCCCACTTCCCATAGACACATAAGGTACACCTCCCTGTTCAAACAACATGAAGTCTTGCTGTATTCTGAGTATTGCAGTGATATCCAACCTTTCAACTGCCCCGGAGAGGAAGGAGTTAACTTTCCATGCAAGGCATGGAATGCTGAGCTCGAGCTCGATTGAGACTCTGTCTGTTGTTGTTTGAACCCAAACCGCCAGATTCTTTACTCTGCCTCACTGAACAGTTGCTCTGGAGATTTCTCCTTTACTCGGTTCAATTTAGTCGGTTAAAGTGTCGTTTTTTCCCTCGGTTTCAACCAAATTTATTCCATCTAACCTGTCGGTTCAGTCTCTGTCTGTGGTACCGTGAGTACTAGATAGGTTTATTATTGTTTGCTTCTGTGTGGAACTGGTAAATATCGGATCGGTTCGGTTTGAACCGATCAGGTTTGTTAAAAAAGTTTGTTCTGCTTTTTAGAGTGTGGTAACCGGTCCTTATCGGTTCTAAAAAAAACGGATTTCATTACGGTTTTTTCCATGACCCGTAACATGGTCAGGAACCGATAAGGGTGTCTTGCCTGGTAGATTGCCGAAAAAAGGGTAAGTTTGGTTAGGACTGGCCATGTCTGAGAAACCCAAGAGAAAAACCGGGCCCACTGGGTGTCAACACTGTAGTGTGTGTGGGGAAGCCTTTGCTAAGGTTGACCCCACACCACCTGTGTTTATTGTCTGGGGTTTGACCACCTCGATTCAGACTGCCAGATTTGCAAATGTTTTCCCACAGCTACCCTGGAAAAGAGAGTAGGTGAGCTGAGAAGGAGGCCAAAAAGTCAGCTGACCCGGATGGCCAGCCCGGTTTGGTTCCAACCGAACCAGGAGGAGTGCCCTCTGACCAGGGCGAAACTTCTTCGGGCAAAAGGAGAACCGACTGAGGAGTCTGTTCCGGTTAAAAGAAAAAGAAGGGATAAGTTAGCCGGTTCGAATCCACAAGTTCTTTCTCCGACCGCTGATGAAATAGCCAAAGCGATAAGGATTGTTCAGTCGCTAACTCCGGTTCCGACCGAACCGGCACCATCAGTTAGGGGCTTGGTTTGGTCGGTTCCCCCGGTTCCGGATTATAACTTAGAGGATTTTTATGAACCGGAGGAGGAGAAAGGAGAGTATGAGGATAGTGATGGTGATTATGAAAGTCTGGATGTGCTCATTGACCTGGACATCTCCCCAGACAGACCTTCAGGGGTTTCTCCTCCTAGGCTTTCCGAGTCCCCTTCCCATTTTGTTTTACAAAAAAGTGGCTGAAACTCTTCAGCTTCCTATGGAGGAAGCAGTAGAGGATCAGGAGGAGCCTGATTATTTTGAGATGATGGACATCCCAGAGTCCAGGAGGCTGTATAGTCCCCTCCATAAATCTTTTGGGAAGCAGACATTTAAGATTTTAAAGACTCCTAATACTATACCTCCTGTGGATAAAAGAATGGACAAGAGGTATACTCTGTCAGGCTCAGATACGGAGTTCTTTACACAACAATGCAGCCATGTTGGGGTAGTGCAGGCTTCAGCCTGTGATAAGGCTAATATTCCCTTGGCTTCACACCCCCCCAGACAAGGACTCCAGGAGGACTGATGCCATGACAAAGAAACAGTACATGGCAGCATCCATGGGACTCAGACAGGCCAACTATATGGCCTATACTGCTAGGTATCAGAAATCCAGATGGGACACTGTCATGGCTTTAGCAAAACAGGTCCCTGGCCAGCTTGCCAAGGAGCTGGAGCAGGTGGCTGCTGATGGTATTGAGGCATCCAAGGTGCAATTCCATGCTGCAGTGGATTCCAGTGATGTTTCATCTAGAGTCATGGCTACATCTGTGGCACATCGTAGAATGGCTTGGCTCAGATGTACTAGCCTGTCAGAGGATACCCAGACTAAGGCCATGGATTTTCCTGTTGTGGGCAATTATCTGTTTGGGGAGCAAACAGAGAATTACATGAAGAAAATGGATGAATACAGGACCACCTATAGGAGTGCCCAGGCCAAGGAAAGGCAAGCCACTCCTCAGAGGCAGCATCCCAGGGGCAGGAGCAGGCCTTTTCATAGGCCTTTCTACCAAGCCCAGGCCTCCTCTTCTGCATATGCTCAGAGGGGGTTCTTTAGAGGGAGAGGCAGAAGGGTACAAGCAGACCTGCTCCCAACCCTCAGCCTAAACCCCCTGCCAAACAGGCACCCTGATGGGTTTGCCAGGGCCGATTCTCCACTACCTGTAGGGGCAGGCTGGCTTACTTTGTCCAGGACTGGGCGTCTCTAACATCAGACAAATGGGTCCTGGAAGTGGTAAGCCAGGGACTGGTTCTCAGCTTCAAAAGATTTCCAAAGCTGAGAACCAGATCTTTTCCACCTGCAAATCCCTCAGAGGCACTTGCCCTAGAGGCAGAGGTCTCTTCCCTCCTGGCTCTCAGAGCTGTGGAAAGGGTTCCACCCCTACACCAAGGCAAAGGATTGTACTCCAGGTACTTCCTTACCCCCAAAAAGACAGGAGAATGGCGGCCCATCCTGGATCTCGGATACTTAAACAAGCACCTTTTAAAGCCAAAATTCAAAATGGTGACTCTGGGAATAATTCTACCCTGTCTAAGGCCAGGGGACTGGCTAGTCTTCCTGGACCTCAAGGTTTCCTATTTCCATATTCTCATCAGAAGTTCCCATCAAAAGTACCTCGGGTTCGAGCTGCCCTCAGGCCATTACCAATTCAGAGCAATGCCATATGGCCTAACCTCTGCTCCAAGGGTGTTCACAAAATGCCTGGCAGTAGTAGTTGCTTCTCTAAGAAGGCAAAGGATTGCCATCTTCCCATACCTGGACGACTGGCTCATAGTAGGCCAGTCTCCAGACCAAGTCAGGTTACACCTACAGATAACTCAGCAACTGCTCACCTCTTCAGGTTTCCTTCTGAATCTTTCAAAGTCAGTTCTAGAGCCTGTTCAGCTCCTCACCTTCATAGGCGCAGAGCTAGATACAGGAAAGGCCAGAGCCTTCCTTCCCCTGGACAGGGCAAGTACCCTTATCACACTGGCCTCTCCATTCACCCTACAGGTGTCTCGACCAGCAAGGCATTTTCTACAGCTCCTGGGGCACATGGCTGCTTCTACAGCAGTGGTGCAGGAGCAAGATTTCAGATGAGGGACATTCAGTTCCACTTGAGAGCCTTTTGGTCTCAGAAAGGACCCTCTGACCAAACTGATCCCAGTGACTCGAACCCTGATCCAGGCCTTGCAGTGGTGGCAGGATTAGAACAATCTAAGACAGGGAGTTCCTTTTGTCACTCAGTCTCACTCTTTAATCCTTACTTCAGATGCCTCCCTCTTGGGGTGGGGGGCCCACTTGGGAGACCTGACCACCCAAGGGTTGTGGTCCCCTCAGAAATCTCTGCTTCACATCAATCTGTTTAAACTCAGAGCAGTATTTCTAGCACTGCAAGCCTTTTCCAAGTCTGTTAAGAACAAAGTTATTCAGATCAGAACAGACAGTACCACCACAATGTGCTATATCAACAAGCAAGGAGGCACTCTGTCTATGGCCATGTGCATGGAAGCAATGAAGTTGTGGTCTCTGGCTTATTCCCTGAACACCTCCCTCACAGCAGTACACCTCCCAGGCAAGGACAATGTCCTGGCAGATGCTCTCAGCAGGATATCTCAGGGCCATCACGAATGGTCACTGGATCCCCTGGTTTTGGAGGTGATATTTTCCAGATGGGGCACCCCACAGATAGATCTTTTTGCAGCCCCAGACAATCACCAACTCCCCTTTTTGCTGCAGGCCCCCAGTGTTGGGCTCAGTCCCCCTGGGTGCCTTAGTTCTCAGTTGGGAAGGGAAGTTCCTGTATGCTTTTCCCCTTCCTCTTCTGTTCAAAGTGCTAGTCAAAATCAGGTCTCAACCCTGCAAGGTGATCCTGATTGCTCCAGACTGGGCCAGGCAGCCCTGGTAATCCTCTCCTATTGTCCTTAGCAGTCCACCTTCCCCTGTCTCTTCCCAAGAATTACAATCTGTTAACTTGTGCTCAGGGGAGGGTTTGGTACCCGAATCTCAAATCTCTCAATCTCAAGGCCTGGCTCTTGAAGAGTTAGAGTTTGCTGATTTACACCTCTCCCAAGGTGTTATGGATATTCTAAATGCTTCTAGGAAACCTTCCACCTGAACTACTTATAATTCCAAGTGGAAAAGATTTTCCATATGGTGCTCTGGGAAGCATATTTCCCCAGAGTCTGCTGATCTGCCCACAGTCCTTGACTATGTGGTCCATCTCAACAGCTTGGGACTCGGACCAGCTACACTAAGGGTGCATCTGGCAACTGTCTCTGCTTTTATTTCAGCAGGTAAGCCCTCTTCTCTTTCAGCTCACCCTGTATTCTCCAAGTTTTTCAAGGGATTGCTTCATATCAATCCGCTATTCAGGGACCCTGCCCCTGCTTGGGACCTTAACGTTTGCATTGCTCAGCTTATGCAACCCCCTTTTGAGCCTTTGTCCTCAGCAGAGCTTAAGTACTTGACTTGGAAAACTGTGTTCCTGGTGGCCATCACTTCTGCCAGGTGCATAAGTGAGTTACAAGCCCTGTCAGTGGAGCCTGATTTTTATCTCTTTCCAAAGAGATAATGTGGCCCTCAGGACTAACAGGAAGTTTTTACCTAAGGTGGTTTCAGACTTCCACCTTAACCAATCTGTCTCTTCCTGTGTACTTCACTGACCATTCCTCCTCTGGTGAGAGGAGGCTTCACAGTTTAGATGTGAAAAGAGCCCTTAGCTACTACATAGAACACACCAAGGGTCACAGGTTTGACTCCCTCCAACTATTCCTCACTTATGGTGAGGGTGGTAAAGGAAAACCTGCCACTAAAAGATCCATTGCCAGGTGGATTGTCTCTTGCATTCAATTTTGCTATGAAAAACTAGGTAAGGTTCCACCCTCAGGCCGGAGACCTCATACTAGATGTACAGCTGCCTCCCTGGCTGCTGCCAGGGATATTCCTATCTTAGAGATATGTCAAGCAGCTACCTGGAAAACAGTTCACACTTTCACCAAGCATTACTCTCTGGATATCCAGGCTAGGAGTGATGCTCGGTTTGGCACAGCTGTGCTTCAGAGCCTATTTCCTAAGTAGGTTCTGGCCCTCCTCCATGGAGGTACTGCTTGGTAGTCTGCTATTGTCAGAATGCAGCAAGACTTCATGTTGTTTGAAGAAAAACTTACTCACCTTAGTAATGTTGTTTCTTCTAATGGAGTCTTGCTGTATTCTGACCTCCCCCCTGCCTTCCCCTCTCAGAACCTTTGTTTTTGTGATGTGGGTGGGCAGTAGCAGTGCTGGCACTTAGGAGGTGCCCAACCTTTTTCATTATCACCCCTTTTTCTTTGGGTGAGTGGGTGTTGTGTTTTATTTAATTTTTTGGGTTTCCTGACTTGAGTCTTTGTTTTGGGACCAAAATATTTGTTTTTGTGTTTAGTAGCCAGTTGGCTAGTGTAGGTTTACAGCTTCCACACAGGACCTCAGTGAGTTTAGCTCGTAAAGATCTGACGGTTTGAGTTCAAACAGCAACAGACAGAGTCTCAACCGAGCCTGAGCTCAGCTGCCCATGCCTGGCATGGAAAGTTAACTCTTTCATCTCCGGGGCAGTTCGAAGGTTGGGACTCACTGCTATTGTCAGAATACAGCAAGACTCCATTAGAAGAAACAACATTACTAAGGTGAGTAATTTTTTCTTTCCTCTCCGGGGCAGTTCAAAGGTTGGATATCACTGCAATAGTCAGAATACAGCAAGACTCCATTAGAAGAAACAACATTACTAAGGTGAGTAATTTTTTCTTTTCCTCCCTTTGAGGCCACCTTATATTTCCTGAACTCTGACCTTTTAGCCCTTACTTTGTCTGCCACCTCTTTTGAGAACCATAGTAGCTTTCTCTTGCCTTTGGATACCAATCTGATGCATTGGTATGTGACTTCCACTATGGCTCCTTTTAGGTGCTCCCACCCCCTCCTATTCCCCTGTTCTCCAGGACTATTTTGATATCTCTCTCCATTTCAGCGAAGTCTCCCTTTTTGAAATCTGTAACCTTGGCTGTAGTGTGACTTGACTGAGTCACTGTCCCCATGCTGAACCACACTAGGTGGTGGTCACTGGATCTCAGTTGCCCTTCTTAACTGTACATCTATGATTCTGTAACCGGACATCTGTGATTCTAACCCCTTTGGTCATCACTAGATCCAGAATCGCCCTGTCCATGGTGGGACCAAGCACAAGCTGCCTGAGTCCTGCCTCCTGTAGGGAATCTAGGATGCCTCTGCATCTGGCTTAAGCAGCTGCCTGCGAGGTCCAATCTACATCTGGCATATTGAAGTCCCCTATCAGCAGAATTTTGACTCTCTTTGCCATCGCGTGTATTTTATCCACTAGCTCCGTGTCCACTTCCTCCCCTGTCCTGGAGCTTGTATATCACCCCTGTGTGTATTGCTGTGCTATTTCCAAATTCAAGGGTGACCTGCAGTGCCTCGGCCTCCCCCTGACTACCTTGTACCGCGTTGCTCTTTCCCCACTGACATAGGGTGACTCCCCCTCTCTCTTTTTAACCCCTATTCCTCCTAAACAGAACATAACCCGGTACATTGATTTTACACCCATGATTTGCAGTGTACCAGGTTTTGGTTATTGCGTCCAGGTTTGCCTTCACTATTGAGGCCTCCAAGTTTGGGAGTTTATTTCCCAGGCTGAGAGTGTTAGTTACCGTGGTCTTCCATATTGTGTCTTTTAGATTACTCCCTCTTCCCCGTTACTGCTCTCCTGCTTCCTTTCCCAGTTACCCCTCTTGTGTGGTTCCGCTTCCACCACTTTCTGAAAACTTTAGTTATACTTGCCATCATTCTGTTTTCTTGCAAGTGCCCGGGGGTGATACTAAGTTTCCTGACCCTCCTGGCTCCACCCCCTTGCTCACTGCTGAAGCATTCAAACTTGTCACTCAGGATCTTGGTCCCCTTCCTGGATGGTTGCAGGCCGAAGTCCTCATAACGGGCTCACATCTGTCCAAGTCATGCCCCAGTCCCCCATGAAGCCAAACTCTTCCCTTCCACACCATTCCTTCAACCAGGAGTTACTTTTCCTGGATGCAGAGTGTCCGGGCCTCACCCTGCTATGGACAGGTTGAACCTCCAAGGAGACAGTGTACTATCGACTTCAGGCCACCCCTTCCCCCGAAATCCTCCTGTATTCTACTCCACCCGGTCTCCTGCCACATCATTAATCCCCCAGGTGGATGATGATGATGATGATGATGATATCTGTTCCTCCCTCCTTGTTATTGCCCTTACAATCCTATTGATCTGCTTCCCATCCCTCCGTACCTTGCTTCCTGGGATGCATTTGACCTCACTGCTCTTCCTGCTAGGTTCCCCTAAAGTAACTCCTTGGACAATTGAGTCCCCCCACCAGTCGAAGATTTCTTCTACTCTTGGGTTCTCTACCTCCCCCCCTTTCCTTGGGCTCCATCATGGAGGACCTGCTCATCCTCCCTAGTCTCAGCTGCGGGTGCTCTGTGGGGGCTGTCCCGCTCCTCCAAAACCATGTGGGAGTTAGTTAGCTGGACCAGTTGGCGGAGATATCTTAGACCCCCGTCCCCCTCTCTCACCCTTATTGAGCCCACCATGATCCAACCACTCCTCCTGGGCATCTTTTGAAGTTTGGGTTGTGGATCCGGTGACCTCCCGGTGGAGATGAAAGCCCCCTGTAACCTGGCCAACTTGGCTCGGAGACGGATGATTTCCTCCCTCAACCCAGAGAGGTGCATACAGACAGGGCAGCATTGCAGCCTCCAGAACGTCGTCCTAAAGACAACCGCTCCACAACCACTGCACTGCATTACTCCCCTCATATCTGTTGTGGCCTTCCCTGTTTAGCTTTTAAGTACTAGCTCCTCCCCTTCCTGGGTAGGTGTGTCCTGATTGGTGGTAAGATGGTATACCCCTCTACAGTACCATGCCCTATATCATTATCATAGAATCATAGAAGTTTGATGGTAGAAAAGGGCCCTTCTGGCCCATCTAGTCTGCCCAACTCTCCCCTTTAACATACTCCCTCCCCCACCCAATACTCAGTCCCATATGCCTGACCCATGCCCTCTTAAAATGCTCCACCACCTCAGCCCCCATTACTCCATCCAGCAGTCTGTTCCAGGGCTCCTCCATCCTCTCTGTGAAGAAGCGGCCCCTCACATTGCCCCAATACTATTTCCTTGCAATCTGAGGCTGTGCCCTCTAGTTCTAGCTCCCTCCTTCCTCCTCAGCTGACCCCTTTCACGTACTTTATTGAGCCCCTTTACATATTTAAAGGTTTCAGTCATGTCCCCCCTTTCCCTCCTCGTTTCCAGTGTGTACAGATTCCGCTCCTTATACCTGTGCTCCTATGTCTCTTCCCCCCCCCTCCACATACCCTGCACCATCTTTGTTTTCCTTCTGTGATCTCTCTCCAATGCATCTATATCCTTGCAGGGGTGTGGTCTCCAGAACTGAACCCCATACTCTTAACTGCTGCCTCACCGTGACTTTGGAGAGTGGGATTATTATAACCTCCCTCCTTCTGCTAGGAATGCCCCTGCCTATGCATACCAGCATTCCATCGTCTCTTCCCACCACCCTACTACACTGGAAACCTACCTTAAGGTTTGAAGAGACTGTGATCCCCAGATCCCTTTCCTGTTCTGATTCTTTGATTTCCTCATCCCCCCAGTGTGTACCCTGCTTTCGTGTTTTTCCTCCCTAGGTGCAACACAGCACACTTCTTGACATTAAACCTCGGCTGCCATTTCTTGGCCCACTCCTCGAGTGTCTTGAGGTCCCTCCTTATGTCTTCCATCCCCTCCGGGTGTCCACTGTATTCTAGTGAGAGCCCTGGGGCAGGTGGGTTGAAGGGTGGGTGGGATTACACCTGGCAGCATCTGGAAACAATCTGCTCCCCTTCAAACAACATGAAATGTTGCTGTATTCTGACATTATGCAGTTAGCCTCAGTACTTTAACTGTCCCGGAGAGGAAAGCGTTAACTCTATGCAGAAGCATAGAATGTTGAGGTCAAGCTCGATTTTCAAACCTCTGTCCCTGGTACACTTTAATGTAACCGTCAGATTCTTTACTCTGCCTAACTGTGAAGACATTACGGAAATTTCTTCTCGCTACTTCGGTTCAGTTTAAGTAAACTCGTTTGGTTTAATCAACCGTTTAGTTATTTTTTCTGTATCAAATCTCTGTCTATGGTACAGGTAGTGTAAGTGATGGATAATGATAGAAGTTGTTTTTTCTTTGGTTCCTCATCACTTGGTCCGGTGTGGAACCATATAATTTCTATTTTCTTGTGTTTTCTGAAAAATCTCTTTAGTGTGTGGTGTCCGGTACATTTTGGTCTTCAAAAAAAAAAAAAAAAAATCTCGATCGTTTGTTCCTTTTTTTTCCACAACCATTGAACCGGTTGGTGACAGAAAGGTTTGGTGTTACCTGGCTTAAACGCTGTTAAGGGTAGTTTTTAAGAAAAAGCGAGGCAGTGTTTGATAAACACAAAAAGAAAACTGGTCCCACTGGATTTCAACACTGCACTGAGTGTGGGGAGGGTTTTGCTAAAGCTGATCCCCACCTCATCTGTGTTTATTGTCTGGGGTTTGACCACCTTAAATCAGACTGCCAAATATGTGCACATTTTCCCAAAGCCATGCTGGAAAAGTGATTGAACAGGCTGAAGGAAGAAGTGGCTGAGAAATCTGCTGATCCGGATGGCCAGCCTGGTTTGGTTCCAACCGAACCTGAGGAGGTGACTGCTGACACGGATGATACCTCCTCGGGCAAAAGGAAATGCGATTGAGGGATCAGTTCCGTCGAAAAGGAAAAGAAAGTTGGTTGGTTCAGATCCGAACCCACAGTTCCGAACCGCTGAGGAAATTGTGAAAGCGATCAGTATAGTTCAGTCATAGAAACATAAGACTTTGATGGCAGATAAGGACCACTTGGCCCACCCAGTCTGCCCATTTCCCTTCCTACTGGATAAGCTGCAGATTCTAGTTAACCAACAGCCTACTTCCTGCAACCCCCCACTACAGTTGCCTTATGCCTGTCCCATGCATGCTTGAATTCCCCCAGTGTTTTAGACCCAACAACGTCCCCAGGAAGGCGGTTCCATGCATCCACCACTCTCTCCATAAAAAAAAATTCCTCAAATTACCCCTGAGCTGTCCCCCTTCTATCTTTACATTGTTCCCCCTTGTTCTTACACATCTCTTTTTCTGAAAGATGTTACCCTCCTGGACTTTGTTGATTCCCTTGAGTTACTTGAAAGTTTCTATCATGTCCCCCTGTCCCACTTTCATCAATGGTATACATGTTAAGCTCTCTCAGTCTCTCTTCATATGGTTTCTGATGCAGACCCTGCACCATTTTAGTTGCCCTCCTCTGGACTGCTTCCATCCTGTCTATGTCCTTGCGTAGATGGGGTCTGCAAAACTGCACACAGTATTCCAGTTGGGGTCTCACCAACTATCTGTATAGAGGGATCACCACTTCCCTTTTTCTACTTGTGATGTCCCTTCCTGTGCATCTCAGTATCCCCCTGGTTGTCCTTACTGACTTCTCACATTACTTACCCACTTTTAGGTCATCTGATATGACTACCCCCAATTCCCTTTCCATTTTTGTTGTTGCTAGTACCTCCCCTGCTGTTGTGTACT
Source organism: Neoceratodus forsteri (assembly GCA_016271365.2). Taxonomy (NCBI): domain Eukaryota; kingdom Metazoa; phylum Chordata; order Ceratodontiformes; family Ceratodontidae; genus Neoceratodus; species Neoceratodus forsteri. Next base: position 716,708,462 of record CM057454.1, on the reverse strand, counting down.
CTTCTCCTGGGTTTTTGTTTCCCAGGTGCATTACTTTGCACTTCTTTGCATTGAATCTAAGTTGCCATATGTTTGACCATTCCTCCAACCTTGCCAAGTCCCTTCTCATCCTTTCTACCCCCCCCCGTGTATCACCTCTGTTAAAGATCTTTGTGTCATCTGCAAAGAGGCATACCTTTCCCTTCAGACCCTCTGCAATGTCACCTGTAGAGATGTTAAACAGTTGCTTCGCCCTATTCCGACCAAATTGATGACCTCTACAAAGCGGTTGGTTGAGTTGGTACATTACAGGTTCTCTCCAAATATGATCCAGAGGCCTTTTATATATCAGAGTGGGGAGGAGAAGAAGATAGTGATTTTGGAGGCCTAGATGAGCCAGTGGAGCCTGACTTCTCCCCAGACAGGCCTACCTCTGTTTCTCCTCCCACACTCTTGAGTCCCCCTCCCACTTTTTGTTTTACAAAAATGTGGCAGAAACTCTCCAGCTACCAGATGTGGTGGCTTCTGAAGAGGAAGAGGAACCTGACTTTGTGGAGATGATGGATGTCTCAGAGTCAAAGAGACTGTCTATTCCCCTGCACAAATCTTTGGGGAAACAGACCCAGAACATTTTGTAGGTCCCCACTTCTCTATCTCCTGTGGATAAGAAAATGGGCAGGAGGTATATGCTGTCAGGTTCGGGGATGGAATTCCTTTATAATCATTGCAACCATGTTGGGGTTGTGCAGGCTGCAGCATGTGACAAGGCTGATATTCCCTTGGCTTCACACCCCCAGATAAGGATTCCAGGAAGGTGGATGCTGTGGCCAAGATACGGTACTTGGCATCCTTCTTGGGACTCAGGCGGGCCTCTTACATGGCCTGTGTAGCTAGATACCAGAAATCTAGGTGGGATACAGTTCTGGAACTAGCAAAAGATGCCCCTTCCTAGCTTGCCAATGAACTGGAACAGGTGGCTGCAGATGGCATTGAGGCATCCAGAGTTCAGTTTTATGCTGCTGTGGACTCCAGTGGTGTGGCATCAAGAGTCATGGCTACATCTGTCTCCTTGCGGAGGTTTGCTTGGCTCAGATGTACTAGCCTATCACAGGATACCCAGGCTAAGGCCATGGATTTCCCTGTCACACAAAACTCTCTGGGGAGCAAACAGAAGCGTACATGAAAAAGATGGATGTGTATAGGACCACCTACAGGAGAGTTGTGACCAAGGAAAGGCAGGCTGCACCTCAAAAGCAGCAGTTTAGGGTGGCAGAGGTAGGCCTTTTCAAAGGCCTTTATACCAAGCTCAGCCTTCCTCTGCTTTCCAGCAGAGGGGGTTCTTTAGAGGGTGAGGCAGAAGAGGGATGAGCACGGCTGCATCCTCTTCACAGCCTAAGGCTCCTGTCAAACAGACACCCTGATGTTTCAGACTGGGTCGCCTCCTCTATTCCAGCAGGGGGCAGGCTGGCTTACTTCTTCCAGGCTTGGAAGTCTGTCACTTCAGACAAATAAGTCCTGGAAGTAGTTATCCAGGGACTTGCTCTCAGCTTCAAAAGATTTCCCAAAATAAGAGCAAGATCCTACAAGCCTGCCACGCCTTTGGAAACAGCTGCTTTGGAAGCAGAGGTTTCTTCATTATTGCTCCTAAAAGCTGTGGAACAAGTACCCCTATTTCACGGAGGAAAAGGGCTGTATTCAAGATACTTCCTTACCTCCAAAAAAAGACAGGGGAGTGGCGACCCATCCTAGATCTAAGATATGTGAACAAACATCTTACAAAACCAAAATTCAAAATGGTGACTCTGGGAATCATTCTTCCCTCTCCAAGATCAGGACACTGGCTACCCTCCCTGGATCTCAAGGATGCCTACTTTCATGTTTCTGTCAGATGCTCCCACAGAAAGTATCTCGGGTTCGAGTTGCCCTCAGGTCATTGTCAGTTCAGAGTAATGCCCTTTGGCCTGACATCTGCTCCCAGAGTCTTGACAAAATGCCTAGCAGTAGTTGTAGCTTTCCCAAGAAGGCAGGGCATTTCTGTGTTTCCTTACCTAGACGATTGGCTTATAGTAGGCCAGTCTTCAGAACAAGTCAAGTCAGCTTTGGCTGTTACCCAGAGGCTTCTGGGTTCCTTGGGATTTCTTCTCAGTCTTTCCAAGTCAGTCCTGGAACCAGTTCAGCTTCTCGCCTTCATAGGAGTAGAGCTGGATACCACTCAGGCAAAAGCCTTTCTCCCTCTGTCAAGGGTGCAGGCTCTCGCAAATCTGGCAGCTTCCTTCAAGCCTCGAGTGTCTTGGCCAACCAGGCACATTCTTCAGCTTCTAGGCCACATGGCAGCCTCCACTGCAGTAGTCCGGGGGGCCAGATTTCAAATGAAGGACATTCAGTTTCACCTAAGGGCCTTCTGGTCTCAAAAGAAGGACCCTCTTACCAAGTTGATTCCAGTTACAGACTCTTGTCCAGGCTCTCCAGTGGTGATTGGAGGAGGACAGTCTCAGGCAAGGAGTCCCTTTCTGTCACCAGACGCCTTTATTTGTTTTCACAGCAGATGCTTCCCGTCTGGGTTGGGGAACCCATCTGGGGAACCTCACTGCACAGGGCACATGATCTCAGCAGGAGTCTCTCCTTCATATCAGTCATCTGGAATTCAGGGCTGTGTTTCTAGCCCTTCAAGCATTTTCACAAGTGATTCAGGGGAAAGTGGTGCAAGTCAGGACTGACGACACCACCACTGTATGGTACATAAACAAGGGTATACTGTCGCCGCAGTGACTCCCCGACGACGAAGACCATCACAGTGTGACAGATCTGAGCAAAATCCACATGTCACTGTGATGGTCTCTGCATGGCCAGGGGATTGCCTCTCGGGGTGTTTCGCCCCCACCCTGGTCTAGCTCCAACTCGGAGTTGGAATCCTAGAGACTGGTGTGTGGGGGTGGGGCGCCTCATGGGGGGGGTTCGTGGGCAGAGCCCCCCCGATGAAAACACGGAGGCATCCCCGACACCACATTGCTGACACATGGCAATGCGGCTGTCACTGTCAGGGATGTCTCAGTGTCTGGTGTTGCTGTGGCATGGTAAAACCCTAAAGAAGCAAGGGGGCACTCTGTCCACAGCCTTGTGCACAGAAGCCATGAAGGTATGGTCGTTGACCTACTCTCTCCAGGCTTGTCTGATGGCAGTGCATCTTCCAGGGAAGGACAGTGTGCTGGCAGATACCCTCAGCAGAATTTCTCAAGGCCACCACGAGTGGTCCCCAAATCATCATGTTCTTCAGATAGTTTTCAAGAGGTGGAGCACTCCAGAGATGGATCTGTTTGCAGCCCCAGACAATCATCAGCTTCCAGTGTTCTTTTGCAGATCTCAGTCCTGGGGTCTGCTCCTCAGGATGCTCTCCTGTTGGATTGGACAAACCGGTTTCTTTACGCCTTCCCTCCCTTTCCTCTGATATTCAGAGTACTGATAAAAATCGGGTCACAACCCTGCGCAGTGATCTTGGTGGCTCCAGATTGGGCCAGGCAACCTTGGTACCCCCTGTTGCTGTCCTTGGCAGTGACAGTTCCTCTCTATCTTCCCAGGAGGCATGACCCCCTGTCCTCCTCTCGGTAGGATTTGGTACCCCAATCTCCAGTCTCTCAGACTCGAAGCCTGGCTCTTGAAGAGTTAGAGTATGCAGGATTGCATCTCTCACAAGGCGTTCTGGACATTCTGAAGGTTTCTAGGAAACCTTCAACCAGGAAAACGTATAACTCTACGTGGAAGAGATTCAGCATCTGGTGCTCTTATAGGAATATACAGCCAGATTCTGCTGGTATTTCTACAGCTTTGTACTCTAGTCCATTTGAGTGGCTTAGGCCTCAGATCTGCCACTCTTAAAGTTCACCTAGCAGCTGTCTCTACTTTTCTTTCTGCAGGGAAGGGATCTTCCCTTACTTCTCATCCTGTATTCACTGAGTTTTTCAAAGGTCTGGTTCATCAGGGAGAAGAGGTAGCGGAGGTGGAAATCACAGCAGAGAGAAGCCCTCGGGTCCCTTAAGACGGAGAAAGCATCGGGGCCGGATAAATTACATCCCAGAGTGCTGAAGGAACTTGTGGATGTCCTGGCGAAACCCCTGGCGGAGCTTTACACCATCTCTCTTGAGGACAGGGTGGGTGCCCCAGGACTGGAACGTGGCACATATAGTGCCTATTCACAAGGGGGGATCAAGGGAGGTGGCAGGGAACTACAGGCCTGTCAGCCTGACATCGGTGGTGGGCAAGGTGATGGAGGGCATTGTCAAGGAGAGGCTGGGGGGACCTGGAAAAGTCAGGGTGTCTGGATGATAGACAGCATGGATTTGTCCCAGGGAAATCGTGTCAGACAGACCTTGTGGAGTTCTGTGCCTGGGTGACGAGTGCCCTGGGCCTGGGTAGACCAGTGGATGTCCGCTTTCTAGCCTTAAGCAAGGCATTTGATTCTGTTCCTCACGAGGGCCTGTTGGATAAGCTGGGAGAAATGGGGGTGGGGAACCAGAGGATCAGATGGATAGACAATTGGCTCCAGGACCGGACCCAGAAGGTCGTAGTTGGCAGGATAGTCTCATCCCCAAGGAGGGTCATTAGTGGGGTCCCACAGGGATCAGTCCTTGGGCCCCTCCTGTCCAATGCCTACGTCTCTGACATAAGGACAGGTATCAAGAGTGAGATGAGTCTCTCTCTGCGGATAACTCAAAACTGGGGGCGGTGGTGGATGGGGAGGAGGGGAGGGTGGCCTTACAGGGGGACCTGGAGGCTCTGGAAAGATGGTCTAGAAAGTGGAAGCTGAGGTTCAATGCAGGGAAATGCAAGATCTTACTTAGAGAGGGCTCTTGCAATAGGTAATTGCATATAGGACTGACGCCGGCAGGACCCCACGGAAAACTTTCTAGCTAGCAGTCCCTGGTGAGGGACCGCCCCCAGGTCAGGTGACCGGCGTCAGGAGATGTCGGTATAAAGAAGCGGTCCTGGATGCCTGCCTTCCAGTTCTTTCCGCTTGGCTCGTTGCAGCTAGCGCCTGTGGAAAAGTTTGTGCTTCATCAGCCCTACCTTTGTTGTTTTTACCAAAACTCTCTATTTTCGACTAACGTCAGTACTAAGCGTTGGTGTATGTAGATCCCTACACCCTCGAGCACAAGAATAAGTCACGATTAAGTGGCACTTCCACTAGAGACGGCCACTCCCTGTGCCTGTTCTGCCTAGGCTCCGATCACCCTGTCGAGAAGTGCCAGCACTGCCTCAGTTTTAACGCAGCTACCTGGAAAAGGCGGCAGCAATTCCTGGAAGCCCATCTTCTAAAGAAGAAAATAAGTTCTGTGGAGAAGGAGCTCAAAGAACTGAGGCAGGCGTCCACTTCCCCCAAAGGACATCGGAAGCAGAAGGAGAGGCACCGGGACAAGGGCTCCTCCGCTGCATCTCCCTCGGGAGTCGCTGGGATACAGGTAACATCCCCTCCGGGGGATCGCTCCTCGACGGCTGCCTCGGAGGTTTCTGAGGCGGCAGTGGCCCGCCTTTCTGGCTCGCGCTCGGGCCTTGCGGGCGCCTCCGGGCAGTTGGAGGCCTTTGCCCTTGGTTCGCCGCTGGCTCATGGCCTACCACCGTGGGCGACTCCAGTGTCAGCGCCGGCTCCTCTGACGTCCCGCCCGAGAGGCCAGTAGTCGTCCGACCCACCGGGCGAGAGCGCGGCCTTTCCACCGACCAGGCCGATCACTCTACTTGGCCTGTCTCTGTGATGGCTCTCGGAGTCGGACGTTGGCTCCTCCGCGCCCGCCGAGAGCTCGCCACTAAGCCTCATGTCGGCTCGTCCGACGTCTGGCCGGCGAAGGAACCGACGATGGACCCCCCAACGTCCGTCGTTTCCGGTTCCCCATAGCCTTCGCTGCCGTGTGGGGAACCAGAGTCTCCCCAGCCTGACCCCGGGAACTTTTACCCTCTGTCCCCGGGTGGAGCTGGGGATCTTTTGCCTCCACCAGTCTGTCCTCCACCTGGAGCGCCGGACCTGACGTCGGCTCCCTGGATGCCGGCTCCGACTCCGGCCCCTCCGACGTCGGTACCTCCGGTGCCAGGGCCTCCGCCGTTGGCCCTGATGTCGGCCTTACCGACTCCGGGAGATATTCTGCTCCCATCGGGCTCTCCACTATGGACCCGCCTGCGAGGTCCCCGGCCGTGCCATCTGCTCCGGCAGCCCCCCCCGGCTCCCGGGTATCTTCTATCTTATTCAATGCTGGTGTACCCGGGAACGCAGTATTCGGCGACACAGTACCCGACGCTGCAGTACTCTACGCCACAGTATCCAACACCAGGCTACCCGCAGCCGGGTTTTGGATACACTCCATATGGTTATAACCCATATCCTTATCCCCCACCTCCTCCTTCTCCACCGCCCTCGCGGCCGCGGTGGACCTGCAGGAGACTCTGGCCTCCTGGTGGGCTGAGGCCAAGGTTCAGCTCACCAAAGAGGTCGAGAGCCGCCTTCTGGCGATGGTGCCGTCCCAGGTTCCCGTACGCCCGAGGTGGCACACTCCCTCACCACCTCCGGACTCCAGGGTTCTTCCGTCTGGATCCAGAGAGGGGCAGGACACGCCTCCCCAGGGACTTCCCAAGGGGTCCGTTCCTCCCCCGGGTCAGGAAAGGGAGTCTTTCTCTTCTTCATCCTTCTCTTCGTTCTCGGACTCTTCCGACGGCTGCTCCGAGAGAGACCACGAGCCTCACTCTCCGTTGAAGCCCAGGCCAAGGACTCCTCCGAAGTCACTTCCGGAGGATCCTTCTTTTACGGAGTTGCTCAGGAAAATCCAGGAGGTTCATCAGTGGCACTCCCTGGAACCAGATCCTCAGTGTCTGAAACTCGGTGAACATCTGGATTTGCCCGTGACAGCTCCTACCTTGGTGCCACCCTGGATAGAGCCTCTTGCTGACCTTGTTACCACAATATGGAAACAGCCATCGGCCTTAGCCCCACTTCCTAGGAAGTCGAACCGGCTATATCAGGCTCCAGAGGGTGTTGATTTCCTGGATTCTCGCCCTCGTGCCGACTCTGTCGTGATTAGCACCGCTCACGGCCGGTCGGTAAACCCTAAACATCTTAGCTCGTCACCTCCTGATAAGGAATCTCGCCTTCTGGACCAGTATGGGAGAAAGATTTACGCTTCCTCCACACTGGGGATCAGGGCCCTGAACTATGTTGGCCACATAGGGGACTACCAGAAGGCCATCCTGACTCAGGCGGAAGCAAAACTGGACTCCTTGCCTGACTCCCAAGTCAAGCAGGAGTTGGTTGATCTCGTCCGCTCTGCTCGTTCAGCCAGTCGACACATGCTACGTGCGACATACGACGCAGTGGACACTGCTGGGCAGAGCTCAGCTTTCGCTGTAGGCCTACGGTGTCATGCTTGGCTCCACGTGTCAGGTTGGTCCCGGAGGTGCAATCTGCTATCCAGGAAGCACCCTTCTGGGGGCCGGTGCTTTTCGGGGGGTGATGTCAAGGACATCATTACCGATTCGCAAGAGAAGGGGACGGCACTGAAGTCAGTTGATTCCATGTACCATCCCCATCAGCAGCAGTGCCGTCCTTCTCGCAGACGGAATCAGCCAAAGGCAAAACCCCAGGGAAGGCGGGCCACAAAACGCCAGGCCCCCGCAGCTGCCAAGCCCCCCCCCGCCCAAAAAAGCAGCGTGTGCTTCAGCTGTGTCACTGCCCCACACCACCTGACTCCTCTTCTCTCCCACTGCCTCCGGACTCCCCAGAGGAACTGGTAGGAGGGAGGTTTTCCCGCCACCTTCCAGGATGGGATAGGATAACCACAGATTCTTGGGTGCTCCAGCTCATAGCAGAAGGACACGCCATAGAGTTTCTTCAGAAACCACCCTGCCACCCCCCTCTGAAGTCGTCATATTCATGGGAACATCTTCTCTTGGTCCAGGAGGAAATCTTGGCTCTTCTGCTGAAGCAAGCAATAGAGCCTGTCCCCCTTCATCTTCAGGGGACGGGTTACTATTCCCATTTCTTCCTGGTCCCAAAGAAGATAGGAGATCTCAGACCAATTTTAGGTCTCAGTTCCCTGAATCTTTACGTAGAGTACAAAAGGCTCAGGATGCTCTCTTTGCAGAGCCTTCTGCCCCCTCCTCCGACCGGGTCAATGGCTTTGTGCTCTGGATATGCAGGATGCTTATCTGCACGTTTCCATTCACCCATCTCATCACAGATACCTTCGTTTTGTGTTCCAGGGGGACCACTACCAGTTCAGGGCACTCTTGTTTGGTCTATCCTGCCCCCAGAGTATTCACCAAATGCCTGGCAGTGGTGGCGGCCCACCTGTGTACCAAGGGAGTGCAGGTTTTCCCTTACCTGGACGACTGGCTCCTGGCGGCCCCTGGCCCAGGAGTGAACCTCATGCTCCTTACCCAGCAGGTTTTGCCTGCCTGGGTATTACCATCAACTATTCCAAGTCTCTTCTGGGCCCATCCCAGAGGCTACAGTTTATTGTGGCGATCCTCGATACGACCATGGGCAAGGCCTTCCTGCCTCCGGACAGGGCGGCCACCCACTCACATAATATGCCTGGCAGCTACATTCAGCAAGATATGACTCCTTGTGTCCCACACGTAATGAGTTGTCGGAGCTCAGAAATCCGGTCACTCTGGCAAACTCTGAATTTTTTTCCTGGATTTGCGTGTTCACAGTGAACACATTTTTTACACTGAAAGCATCCCTTTGTGTTGCTGAGCCATGTTTCTTTAGGTTTATTTACAAAGTGGCTCCTCACCAGGCTATCTTTAACTGTGGGAGCCTGTCTGTATGTCATAATTGTTTGGGGGCTTTAGTTAGTGTTTGCAGCCCTCTGTCACGTGCTAACACTTGCCAGTTCTTATTGATGATCTTTGCTACAGAAATGGCGTGAGCAAAAAAAGAAATAACATAATGAAATCTGTTGCCTTGTGTCTCTTCTTTAGCTTGAGTGCTAAGGAGAGTGGCTCTGTCTGTTTGCTCAGTTTCCCTGCTGGCTTTGTTCACCACTATGTACAATAAGATTATTAACGGTATGTGTTGAATATATATTACGCATGGCTGAAGCGCAGGTGGCAACAAGGGCCAAGAGGCCTAGTGACTTCAGCCCCAGCTGTGCGGTAATACATGTTCAACACATACCCCGGAGTGTCCTGTTGTGCTTATAAAATGTAGAACTTTTATTAGAAATTAAAAAAAAATTTCAGAAAATATTGCATTTTATATTAAAATATAGCTTTTTGAACAGTGTCCCTACACAAGGAAAATTAGTGCCTTTTAATTGACACAGTAAACTGCTTCAGATAGTCTAAAATAGCAGATTGCACCCATAGAAGTAGAAAAACCAGTTAGGGAGTTGCAGCACTGGACACTTGAGACAGGATGGCTCGGTGGGGCCCCACCGACAGTTCCCTCAGACAACTCGCCCGTGTCACAAACTGTCTTGCAGCCGCACCAGACGATTGGGAACAGCAATTACAGGAGGTGGAAACCCGCCCGAAAAGCGCGTTCACTCTCTCATGGGCAGATCAGAGTGGCTCGCACTTCTACGGGGACAGCAGGAGTGCTACTTTTCTCTATAGCACTCAATCCGTTTCTGACATCAAACTGTGCTTGTTTTTATATACCCCCTTGGCTTCTGAAAATAAACCTGCTCCCCCAGCACTCCTTACGTGGGATTTTAGGCGCACTCTTCACCTAGCGGTTCAGTTTATAGTTTTCTTTCTCTCCGTCTTTCATTCTTTTTTATCCCACCACCCTCCCTCCTCTCAGTACCAGGGTGAGTGAAAGCTTTGTAACTTCATTTGAAGAAAAGAGGGAGCACTGTGAGACTGATAATGAAGGTACGGAGAAGTACTGCTGTTGTCTGCTTCACTGTTTACTTGTATGACTCTCGCTAAGCGTGAAAACAAGATGGCTAACTGAACATTTATGAACATTACATTTTTATTTGTCAACATTCTGTTTAGGGGCATTGATGTTTGCCTGTACTTATTTTTTTCTATGTGTAATACATACATGGCACTGATTTTCTAGCCAGTCACTACCCTTATTTTGCTATGCCTATTTTATAAATGACAGTAACATTGTTCTAGAAGTCTGTGCTCAGTTCCCTTGCTCTTTTTCTGAAAGCATCAGCAGTGCTACAGTTCCAGCGCACTCACACGAACTGCCCCTTGGGGATGTTTTTAACAGTATGACTGTATGATAGCTGGTCAACTTAGTCATGTGACACCTTTGGTGCTGTTGACGCTGCACTCTTGTGTTTTCACCCCTTTACATGGCTGCGGTGCAGGGGCCAGCACAGGTACTACTGTCTCCTACTCCTGTTTTCAGTTCTTCAGCTTCAACTTCGCTTCCTGCCCTCCCCCCCAAAAACAACACCCATCAGCTGCCCAACAGTGGTACAAACATTCCATATTCAACTACCTAATTATCACATTCTTACTCTTAACGTCTGACGATATCAGCCCTAGTTCTGACCCTTCTCCCCCCAGCCCTTTCACCCTCCCAGTGGGTTTAAACTGTGTCATCTAAACATATAAGGAGCCTCCTCCCTAAAGTAGACATGCTACTACCACTCACGGTATCCCTCGTCCTTCACATCCTCATACTGAGTCCTGGCTCAGCAATAAAATACCAGACTCGCCCCTTGCAATCCCTGGCTTTGCCATCTCTCGGCAAAATCGTATTGGGGAGGGGGGAGTGGCTATGCACATCTCTTCCCTCATCCAGTACACAGCTATTCTCTCAAACTTGCTACCGTCTGCCTATGTGGTGCCTATAAACCTCCTCTCCCTCACTTTCTGGGCGCCCATTTTCATTGCTGGAGTTTACTGCTGCCCTGGCCTTACTTCAGCTACAGCCATGGATCTTCTGAAAACCACAGTCTCTTTCCCCTCTTCTGGTGAACTTTATGTCATAGGAGACTTTAATCTGAACTAGTTGTCTTCCTCCCTTAACAAGACTCGTGGTGACATTGATGCACTGAACCTTACTCAACTGATAGAGGAGCCAACCCAGTTAAACCATAAAACTCACAACTGTTCCCTTATCGATTGGGCACTCACCTCCTGCTCGCACAGGGTCATCCAGTCTGACCTTCTTCTGGACTCCTTAAGTGACCATCACATGAGCTACCTAGTTTGCAAAATCCACAGACCCAAGGCCCCACATAAAATTCTACAAACCAAATCCTTCGGATCCCTTGACCTCTCCCCTTTCCTCAGTGACCTTGTGAACACAGATTGGTCCTCCATCTCCACAGCTAACTCAATAGATGAGACCCTAGAATACTTTAGGGTTCACTTCCTTCACACCTGGAACATTCATGCCATAATCAGACGCACCAGGGTAAGCGGTAATCGCCTTCTCTGGGTCACGTCAAAATTGTTGGCCTGCCACCACGTGCAAGATCAAGCTTGGAAGGCCTACAAAACCTCACAGTTGCAGAGCGCACTCCAACTTTACTGCAGACATCGCAACTCCTGTACTAAGGCTATCAGGCTGGCTAAGGCGGAATATTTCTAAACTATGTTCCAGGCCAATATTGACAAACCATAAAATTTCTGGAAAGTTGTCTATGCCTTATTCTCCCCTTCAACACCACTGACGCCTCTCCTTAAAATAAATGGTTCCTCATTTTCGGATCCCCTGCAGTAGCCACATAATACAACACTTCATTTCCTGTGCTACATCCCTCCTCCCCCTTCCTGCTCCCCCCAAAACATACACTTCACGGGACTTATTTGTGTTCTTAAGTGTGTCTCCAGCTGAAACCCTATTAGCCCTCCTTGCAATTAACCCTTCAAAAGGAAGATCACCAGATGGGCTGAAGTCTAAACTATTATTCCTGTCTGCCCCCACAATCTCTGCATCGCTAGCAGATCTACTAAACCTATCTTTCTTGACCACTGCGGTTCCAAATGCCTGGAAATATGCAGTTGTCCTTCCATTACCCAATGGAGAGGACCTCTCTTCCCCAGGCAACTACTGCCTTATTTCTTTACTCCCTACCCATGCTAGACTTCAAGTGCACTTGGTCCTTTGCCAGCTCTCTACCTTCCTCTCCGATTCCTCCTCCTTTACAACTTTTCAGTCTGGATGTTGGAAGGATCACTTCACCACCTCCTCCTTCATCAGACTCACCGACTTCTATCCTGTCCGGGATGGATAGTGGCCAGATCACTTCTGTCATCTTTATTGATATTGCCAAGGCCTTCGATACCGTCTCCCACCCCCTCATTGTAATTAACCTAACTTTGGCTGGCCTGTCAGACTCTGCTGTAATCTGGTTTCAGGTTTTACCTAATCGAGAGGTTTCAATCTGTTAAAATTGATGATTCTGTATATCTCCCCCATTGGTGTGCCGCAGGTTTCTGTGCTAGGCCCCATGCTTTTCTCTATATTGCTAAATGACCTTCCCTCAGCCTGCTCCTCATCCTCCATCCAGATGTTCGTCGATGACACTGTCCTGTTCGCCTCTGGCCAGTCTCCCAGTGATGTAGCAACCAGGCTCCAAATGGACTTACAAAGTCCAACACTGGCTTGCCTCACATCAACTACTGCTGAATGCCAAAAAGACAGTCTCCATGACTTTGAACACTAGGCAGAGACTCTCTAGGCCCCCCTACCATGCCCTCCTTCCACTCCCTTGATGGGGTTACACTTGAGGACGACACCTACTTTAGATACCTTTGGGTATGGCTTGACCAACACCTCATCTTTTTTGGCCACGTGGATGCCACCCTGAAGATTATCAATATTGTTGATACCCATGCCCCTTTGAAAAAATGTCGGTCCAAGGGAGTTGAGGCTTCTTGGCTCACTAAGGAAATTAGGAAACTTATGTACCTCCATGACAAGACTTGGCGGACCTATAAAAGCCATGGACCGTCTTCCGACTGGCAGATCTATAGGTAATACAGGAATATGTGCAAAAACTCATTCTATAAAGTGAAACGCCTCCATTTCAAGACTCTCAAAACTGAACACCTTTAGAACCCTAAGGAATTATAGAGACAAATCAGTTCTCTGGTTAAAGGAAAGGCTGCTGAAGTCCCGAGCTCTGTCTTGGCTAACGGTACCACCCTTGCTGACCCCTTATCCACCGCTTCTGGGTTTAATGATTTCTTTACTGGTCTTCATAAATACACCTCGCTGTTTGGTAACTCACCTTCTCCCTCCACAGCCCAATCTACCCCACCGCAAACCCCTAGGACTCAACTTGCTTTCCATTTTATTTTTTTTAAACTAAGCTTTATTGCTATGTCACAGCGTAAAAGATGCATTTAAATGGTTAGGCCATTGGTGAGAACCTGACTAGCAGGTAATCAAATTTCTAGCTAGCAGGATTATACAAAACTGGTTGATATTAAGGGCTGTAAGGGCCCCATCTAACAAACTGTCCAGGTCATTTTTTGTTGTGTAACTATGACTCCCTGAAATCAAGATAATGGTGTCTTGTCCAGAACCCTTCTTTTATATGGGTTTAAGATGAGCAGCACAACTAGGTGCCAACCTGCACCTACACTTTTTGATCAACGGCTTAACAGGAGCCGGACCATTGCGAACGAAGAACCAACTTGGAAGACCATGCTATTATTCTGTGGAGTACTACCATAAAAATAAACTGTGCGTATGGCTTAGGGGAAAGGTCCATTGGGAGGTGATTTGAGGGGAGGGAGGGATGACCCCACTCACTTCTGAGTCCAACCCTGTCAACTCAACCAGTCAGAATTGCTGAGTCAGCTCCACAGAGCGTCCCCAAGTTCTCCAAGTCTCAGTATATGCCTCCAGAGAAAGCCTTAATTTAGCTGAGAGCTCTTCCATTCTTCTGATATTATCTACCTGGGATTTCCAAGAATCTAGTAACGGGGGAGAGGCCTTCAGCCAATTTGATGTGATTTTCCTTCTGTGTGGCTAGGAACAGGGTTCTGAAGTTTTGTTGTCTAACAGTGCCTTGCATAGGGTGTCCACAACCCAGCACCGGCAACTGAAATGTCATGGGGAGCTGAGGCCCCCACCCTCAACCTACTATAAACCTCTTTCCAGAATTTCTGTGCATATGGGCAAGCCCAGAATATGTGGAAGTGGGTACCCACTTGCCCACACCCCCACCAGCAGAGATCAGAGGTTCCCCCTTTGAAGTGTTTTGTGATTGTTAGGGTATGAAAAAAGCATGAAGGGCATTTCCAGTGGAACTCCCTCCAGCCTGGAGACGACGTGGTCCTCCAACCCATTTCCCAGGCCTTTTACCCATTGTGCCGCTGGTAAGGGTGAGCCACTCCCAACTTCCCATTTTTGTCTGAGGTCCTCAAATTGGGCATTACCCTCTCCCTGTAGCACTTTGTAGGCTCCTGAGATGAATTTCCTGCTCCCTGCTTGGCATACTGACCAGTAGAGAAAATTCTCCAGAGCAGTCCGACCTCTGTTGACCCTTCTGATCAGATTGTTAGAGATCAGGTAGTGTCTAACCCTGTAAATACCTATGGAAATCTGTTTTTATAAGGGAATGCGCAAATTGAAGGGACGCAAAGGAAGCCACTATATCTCCCTGGATGAGGTCCACAAAGTGTATCGGATTGTCTGTTCCACCATTGACATCTGGTGTCCGTGGGGGAGGGGGGGGTGAAGTTAGGATCTCCCAGAATAGATGCGAGGGGACCAATCCCCTCGGGAGTTTGGGTAAGTTTCCAGGCCCTCGCTAGCACCCCAAGTGTGCTTCGTCCAAGGATTTTGTATAGCTTTCCAGAGTTCCACTGTAAGTGGGGCATGTGGAAAAGATGCCAGAGAGATCATCTGTAATTGGTGAGCTTCTGTTTCCCTCCAGCCAGTATCTCCCCGCTGTTTAACCCAAGTCATCACCCGGAGCTATTTGGGCCGCTGTATAATATAGCCTGAAATCTAGTAGGGTCAGATCCCCTCGCCCTTTAGGTTGTGTGAGAAGTTTGTGGCTAATTCGCCTCCTACTCTATTGCCAGATAAAGGCCAAGAGGGTCGAGTTAACTGTCTTAAAGAATCTGGAATGTGGATAGGAAGGGCCTGAAACAGAAACAACAATCTAGGGAGAATATTCATTTTAATTGAATCCACCCTACCTCCTAGTGTTAATGGGATTATACTCCACCTGGCCAGATCTGTTTTTATTTCTCCCCACAGCTTACCATAGTTGAGCCTAAAGAGCGATGACTGGTGGGGAGAAACTTTAACCCCCAAATATCTTACAGTATTGTTCATTGCCCATCTGAAGGGGAAATTTTGCACCAAATCTCTGGGGAAAGTACCCCCAAATTTAATTGCCTCTGATTTGTCCCAGTTAATCCTGTAACCTGACACTTGACCATAGTCCTGGAGAACCCCCGTTAGGATCGGAAGTGTGGTCTTTGAAGAGGTCACAAAGAACAGGGAGTCGTCTACATATAAAGAGATTTTATATTCCCTTCCTCTCACCTGAATGCCTTTAATGTCTGCATAGTCTCTAATTGCCCTGACCAGCGGTTCAAAGCATAAAGCAAAGGAGGTGGGGGAGCGGGCACCCCTGTCTGGTCCCTCTGATGAGAGGAAACCTTTCAGTGGTGAAACCATTTATCCTCACTGTGGCCTAAGGGGCTGCATAAAGTGCTTGGATCTCATCCCTGAACCTAGGGCCCATCTCCATCTCTTCCAGGGTCCTGTTTAGGAACCTTCATTCCACCCGATCAAAGGCTTTTTCTGCGTCCAGGAACATTGCTAAGGACTGTTCCCCCTTAGTCTGCTGGTAGGCCAGAAGGTTTAGCAGACGCCTAGTGTTGTCGTGAATCAGTCTACCATTAATAAAGCCCATTGATCCGGGTGGACCAGACCCCCCACACACATCCCCTGTGTCCTGCGGGCTAGAGTCATCGTAAAAACTTTCAGGTCTACATTCAGGAGGGAGATAGGTCTGTAAGACCCGTAAAGCTCAGGGTCCTTCCCTTCCTTAGGGATGACAGAGATTTGGGAATATTGCCAACTGGGCGGGATGGCTTCGCCATTCCTCACTCCTTGATGGACTCAAAGGGACCAGTTCAGGCTTGAGAGCTTTATCCGGTCTTGGAGCCTTCCGTGTTTTCAGCTCTCTAAAACTCTTATGAAGTTCCCTTTCTGATACGGGGATCTCAAGTCTCTCCCTTTCTTCAGCAGATAGTTGCTGCATTTTTACCTTCTGAAAGAATGCTTCTAGCTTATTTGGGTAGTCTGTGATGTGATCCTGGCAGTACAGTGTTTTGTAAAATTGTTGAAACTGTGCCGCAATTGCTTCTGGGTCTGATACATAGTGTCCTCGAATACCCGGGGTCTTTAAACGAAGGACATTTCTAGCAGCAGCCTCTTACCTTAATTGCCATGCCAGTAATCTACCAGCTCGATTACCTGCCTCAAAAAATCTCTGGTGGGAGTATCTCAATTGCCCCCTCAATTTTCTCATCTAGAAGTCTGTTTAGATTCCCTCTTGTCTCTTCCAGCCGTTTCTTGACCTGGATGTTCAAGTAGATCGTATGCTCAGCCTCCAGGTCAAAGAGACTGTTTTCGAGCTCAAGGATTTCTTTTTGTTGCCTTCTTTTGAGGTTAGAAGCATACCCTATGGAGGTCCCTGTAAGAACTGTCTTCAGACCGTCCCACCAGACTGCCGCTGTGGTGTCTTGGATGGGGTTGTCTCTCCCATACTGTCCTGTTGTTTCCTTCAAGAGATCTTTGTACTCCTCTCTATTCAGAAGGGATACGTTTGACCTCCAAGTGGAGTTTCTAACTTGAGGGCATGGCCACAGAAGCATTGACACCATACTATGATCAGAAATGGTCCGGGGATGAATCTGGGATTCCTCCACCCTGTGGAACCAGTCAGTGGACATTCAAAGCACGTCCAGCCTTGAGTAGGCATTATGAGGTGCTGACCAGCAGGTATAGTCCCGTACCTTTGGGTGTTGGTGGCGCCAAACCTCTACGAGGCACAAATCTCTCCCCATTCTGGTCAGTGTTTGAGCTGCTCATGGAGGGGGCCTGATGGTACCCCAGATCTGTCCATCTTGGGGCTGAGGACTGTGTTGAAATCCTCCCTACAGTGAACATCTACCCCGGAGGGGGGCTCCGCCTGGAGGAGCACATTCTCTAGGAAGTCACTATTCTCACCGTTGTGATTGAGTGCATAGATATTTAGAATGGAACATGGGACCCCTATATAGGTGCCCTTAAGAAGCAGGAATCTCCCTCCCTTCCTTGTGGTCTGTACGTTAATAAGCTGGAGAGGGCAACTTTTGTGGATTAGTGTGGCGACCCCTCTTCTATGGGGATGGGCCTTATAAGTGGAATAAATATATTTGACCTACCCATGTCATGGTGCACTTTTAAGCTTAATACTCTTCCCCTGGTCTAAGTGAGTTTCCTGGAGGAGCACTATTTCAATGTAAGCCTTCTGCAGCTCATTCAAAATTCTCTTTCTCTTGATAGGGTTGCCTAGTCCCCTCACATTATATGAAGCTGTCCGTCCCTCTGCCATTCTTCTTGTTTAGCCCCCTGTTTTCCCAGTATACCTTGTAGCATGGTCTTCCAATACCCAATTAAAAACTTGAATCTCTTAACAATAAAACAGTTAAACTTTGTACAACAACAAGATTGACAACTTCCAGGGCTATAAAACAACATCCGGTAGGTATCTCGAGTGGCACTGGCCAACCGGATGGGGCACCTATAAAAGGGCCCTGCGCTAAACTTGCGCTTAAGGAGTGACAAAGCGTATCCCCTTACGACTAGCCCGTTATTCCCGACAATCCGATAAAGAATTAGTCGTTAGGAATAATTCAAGAAAACCCCTCCTCCCAGCTTAAACCCAACCCCCCAGGAGATAAACATATGTGGTGGGTGGGGAAATTAGATCCCACATTGGGCCTAGGTCGAGCTGTGACCTAAAATCTTTGGGGGGGCTCCAGGGCCCTCCAGTGAGCGATTAGATACACCTCTTGAAACCATAAGACATCAGTCATCCCTCTCCCTCTCTTTCATTGGGATTTGCCTGTGAAGATATGGTGAAGCTGTGTCTGCCATCCCATCCAGTGAAATCCCAATCGGGTGTCAGACACTTTCCACAAAGTGGCTGTAGACTGGAGGACAATCGAAGCAGTGTTCCCTCTCCTCTCCCCATATGATGACGCCCTGCCAGGATCTTAAAACCCTCCTGCCTATATACAGGGTACCCCCAGCGGGAAGGGATATATCTCTTGAAACATGGAAGGGGGAGGAAACCTTGTCCCCCGGCCCTTCTTTTGTAATGCGCCCCTCCCCATTTAAATGGGTAAATGAGTAAATTGGCACCCAGCACCATCCTAATCCCCGATCTGTCTACCCCTTACACAGCTGTGGCTACATGTAAGACCACCTTTAACTAACCCCCCCGAGGAACTTTAATCAGTATCAAGAACATATATTACACTACTAAAAGCTCGTTAGACTGCCTCACCGAAGCCCTGTCGGGCTATAGAACAGTGCAAGGCCATAATGTGTGTCCACCATTCAGGTCCAAGAAGAAAGCGTCATAAAATCAATGAGGGGGGGGGTCCATACTGTCCTCTGATGGAGTCTGCCCTTTTGATGTACCGGAAGACTTGCTCTCTGAGGGATCCAGAGATGAGGAGCAGCCTCTTTTCCTTTCCTTCTACCCTGGTCCAGGGTTCTTGTCCATTCAAAGTATCTCTCTCCCAACCGGTAGGTCTGGTCAGCATATCTTGAGGAACCCCTAACTGCAGCAAGGTGTTCTTAGTGGCCCCCGAGGGAACGAAAGAATTGTGGGCCCTCCGGGAGAAATATGTTAAGTTTTGCTGGTGCAGTAAGATGCATGCGAATGTTCTCGGATACCAGGCATTTCTTAATCTCCAGGAGCACTCTTCGTTTTTGTTGGGTAATGGGAGTGTAATCATTATCAAAATATAGATGATTATCCCCAAAAATAACTTCTTTTTTTGCCCAAGCAGCTTGTAAGATTCTGTTTTTGATCCTATAGTCCAAAACTTGCAGCACAATGGACCTTGGGGTTGCATTGGGGCTGATGGTTTTTTTTAGCCATAGCCCTGTGTGCCCGGACAATATTCAGTGGGTGGTCAGCAGGTAGATCTAGTATTTCTTCTAAAAAGGTGTTGAGAAAGTCCTCCATCTTACCCTGCTCTGTGCCCTCAGTAAATGCGCATGTATCTAGATCTGAGTTCCAGATCATCCACTTTATCTGCCAACTCTCTTTCTCTGTGCAGTAGGTGATTCAGCATGCCCTCGTGGCGATCAGCTGCTTTATCTGCACGTGATAGGCCCTCCTCTAGGTCGGCTACCCGTTTCTCCACTGCTACAGTACTCTTCCTGTTTTCAGCTGTTGAGTGTTCGATTTTGCCCAAGGTGTCATTCAGTTCAGCCAGCTCCTGGTATAATCTCCTCGAAGTGATAGTGAATTCCTACGGGGGCTTCTCGGCCTGTTCTTGTGTCTGTTGTTGGGCCGTGGGTTGTGACTTACTGTGGGCCTTCGGGTTGCGCTGATCCAAAGCTGCAGTAGGCTTCAAGAACTCCATTAGCATGTCCTTTGCCCTCGATTTTAGGAGGCATCGTGAAGCAGGTGAGTCGGAGCAGTAATTAGTGGTGTTGGAGTAATTTCTCTGTGCTGGGGGACAAGTACTATGGTTAATTTCTCTACCGGGGGATCGGAGCTCTTATGACTAGTGACTGTGCAACACGGAGGCGGAACCAGAAGTCCTGCTTTCCATTTTAAACTCGCTTCCCACAAAGAGATCCAGAGGCTTCTTGCTAATTTTAAGAACTGAGAGTTCTCCTTGTCATGACTCACTTGAGCCTAAATTTCTAAAGTTGGGCGCTTCAGCCCTTTACTCGCCCAGTCCATGACCCAATAAACAATTCATTCCTCTCCAGCACTGTACCTGACAAGTGGAAGGTGGCGGTAATTGTTCCTGTGCATAAGGGTACCCAATACTCTTGTCAGTAACTTTAGACCTATAGCCATCCTCTGCCCCTTGGCTAAAATCCAAGAGCGAATTGTATATAACCACCTTCGAGACTACCTGGAATATCACAATTTGCTATCACCCTATCAACATGGTTTTAGAAGGAATCACAGTACCCTGACTGCTTTGAAAAGTGACCACTGACATATTCTAGAAAGTGGACCAAGGTTCAGCCACTGGTGCAGTCTTT
Source organism: Neoceratodus forsteri (assembly GCA_016271365.2). Classification (NCBI taxonomy): domain Eukaryota; kingdom Metazoa; phylum Chordata; order Ceratodontiformes; family Ceratodontidae; genus Neoceratodus; species Neoceratodus forsteri. Next base: position 716,688,268 of record CM057454.1, on the reverse strand, counting down.
GTTGACCTTACTAAAGCATTCGACCTGGTGAATCAGTCTTCTGCTCCATCAGCTTCATGTTCTTGGTCTGGACTCCAATGCTTTGAATTGGATCAAAAGCTATCTGTAATGCTGCTCCCAAAGAGTCAAATGGGCTGGCTCTATCTCTGATCTTAGACCCATAACACATGGTGTTCTGCAAGGCTCTATTTTGGGTCCAGTGAAACAGTCTAGGGATGTAAAATCATGGAAAGCCATGTGTGCAAATGCCAGGAGCCTTAGCAACAAGATGGAAGATCTGGAGGCTGTCATGGTGCAGTCAGACCTGGACATTGTGGCCATCACTGAAACCTGGTGTAATGATAACCACGACTGGGAGATGGCCATACCTGGCTACAACATATTCAGAAGAGACAGAGCAGGCAGGAAGGGAGGAGGAGTGGCACTGTATATGAAAAATGACATAAGGGCCACAGAGATCCAGGAGGAACAAAATGGGGGAGAGATACTGTGGGTTAAGCTGGAAAGGAAAATGGGAACAGCCATCTGCACAGGTGTGGTCTATAGACCACCAGCCCAGGAGGAAGAAACAGATAGGGAGCTGATGCTAGCCATCCAAAGGATGGCAGACAAGGGTGAGGTAGTACTGGTTGGAGACTTCAATATTCCAGATGTGGACTGGAGCATCCCAGCAGCAGCATCAACTAGGAGCAGATTTATCCTTGACTCCTTTCAGGGTGCCTTCCCCTGCAACTGGTCATGAAACCAACTCGGCAGAAGGCACATACTGGACCTTGTGCTCACAAACAGGACAATGTGATGGGGTAACAGTGGGGAGCACCTGGGGAACAGTGACCACCAGTCATTGTGGTTTGAAATCACAGAAAGAGCAGAACCAAACCACACAAAAACACGTATCCTGGATTTTAGGGGGGCAGACTTTGGGAAAATGGGGAGATACTTGAAAGAGGCATTAAGGGGAATGGGACAGGAATCAGGGGTTGAGGAACAGTGGGCAGTATTTAAAATGGGGATTACAAGAACAACAGAATTATGCATTAAGCAGGTTAGCAAAAGGAAAAGGAAGAGGAGACCATTATGGTTTTCCAAAGAGGTAGTAAAGAAAGTGAAAGCCAAAAAGATTGCATTCAGGCAATACAAAAGACACAGGCAGAAGGGGATAGGGAGAAGTACCAGGAGAAGCAAAGGGAGACAGGGAGGTCAGTAAGGGAAGCCAAAGCTCAGACAGAAGAACACATTGCAAAATCAGTGGGTGAGGGGACAAAACCTTTACAGGTACATAAGTGAAAAAGAAAGACAAAGGGAGGGATAGTGAGACTGAAGGGGAGGATGGGGGCCACGGAGGATGACAACAGTAAAGCTGACATATTGAACAGGTATTTCTGCTCCAGTCTTTACTGAGGAAGAGGAGGGTAATGGGTCTGAAGGAAGTACAAGGGGTGAGAATGGTGCAGAAATGGACACAAGTCCCTTTACACGGAAAGGGTCCTGAAGGAACTGGAAGTAATCAAGAGTTGATAAAGCAATGGGGCCAGATGGGTGCACCCCAGGTCCTTTAAAGAACTAAGAGAGGTGGTGGCTGAACCTCTGGCTATCCTGTTTAGCCGATCACTGGAAACAGGGAGGTACCCAAAGACTGGAGGACTAGCAGATGTAGTCCCTTATACAAAAGCGGGAACAAAGAGGAAGCAGGGAACCACAGACCAGTCAGCCTCACCTCGGTAGTGGGGAAGATCATGGAAGCACTACTGAAGGAGAGATTGGTGAACATCTGGTGTGTCAGTGGACCACAGGACCCAAGGCAGCATGGTTTCACCAGGGGAGGTCATGTCAGACTAACCTCGTGAATTTTTGACTGGGTGACTAGGGAGGTGGATCAGGGAGGGCAGTGGACATGGCCTATCTGGACTTCAGCAAGGCCTTTGACACTGTGCCACATTGAAGACTATTACACAAACTGGGGAATATGGGTGTGGCAGGACAGTAGTGTGGTGGGTAGGTAACTGGCTGGGTGGCAGGACACAGAGGGTGGTGGTAAATGGCTGTCACCCACAGAGGGAAGAGTGACCAGTGGGGTACCACAGGATCAGTGCTGGGACCTGTCCTATTCAACATCTTCATCAGTACATTGCACAGGACCTAGAAGGCAGAATTTCACTGTTCGCTGATGACACAAAGCTCTGTAACAGAGTAGACACACCAGAGGGTGTAGACAGAATGAGAAGGGACCTGCAGAAACTTGAAGAATGGTCAGGGGTTTGGTAGTTGAAATTCAATGCAAAGAAGTGCAAGATAATGCATATGGGGCACAAAAACCCTGGCACAATATATCAGTTGGGGGTGAGGATATAGCATGCACCAAGCAGGAAAGAGATCTTGGGGTTATCATCTCTGATGACCTCAAGGTGAGGAAACAGTGTGACAAGGCAGGTAAAGCAAATAGGATGCTGGGATGTGTAGGCAGGGCATCACCAGCAGGAAAAGGGAGGTCATAATTCGCTATACAAGACACTAGTGAGGCCCCACCTGGAGTACAGTGTACAGTTCTGGAGACCATACCTACGTAAGGACATAGACAGGGTAGAGAAGGTTCAGAGGAGGCAACAAAGATGGTGGATGGATTGCATCACAAGTCCTTTGAAGACAGGTTGAAGGAACTGAACATGTACTCCCTGGAGGAGAGGAGGGAGAGAGGGTATGATAGAGACATACAAGTATCTCACAGGGAGGAACAAGGTGCAGGAATACACTATTTTTAAGCGAAAAGATGTTCCAGGACTAGAGGGCATGGGATGACGTTGGAGGAGGACGATTCAGAGGAAACATGAGGAAGAATTTCTTCACAGAACGGGTGGTGGACAAGTGGAACACCCTGCCAGAGGGAGTGGTGGGGGCTGAAACAATCACGGGATTTAAAAATGCATGGGATAGACATAAAGGAATTCTGGAGGTCAAGGGTACGGGGCAACAGACTTCTAGGAAAACATAAACTGAACTTACAAGCTCAAATGGGCAGACTGGGTGGGCCATAGGCCCTTATCTGCCGACACTGTCTATGTATCTATGTCCAGTGTTATTCTCTCTATTCATTAATGATTTTCCCAGCTTCTGTGGTGAGGCATCCATACACATGTATGTGGATGATGTAATCATCTATTGCTCCTCCCCTGATATTGATCTGATTAATAGAGAACTTGCTTCAGATTTTGCTTCCCTTGAAGGCTGGTTCAGACAGTCTTCTTGTTCTGAATACAAAAACAACTATAAGTATTCTCTTTACCCATCAACCATTCTCCCTGCGCTCTCCCTCCCCTCTCAGCATTACCTCTCTCAGTGGTTATACCCTTTTACACGTCCAGTCCTTTAAATACCTGGGCATCACCTTGGACCCCTCACTCTCCCTAAAAGCACACGTCTCCAATGTTTCTAAATTTCTGAACCAGAGACTAGGCCTCCTGTATCGCATTAGTCCCTTCCTCTTCTCTGCCTCCTGCCTGAAGAGTGCTTCATCATCCCTACTACCTCTTCTATGCTATGGTGCTCCCTTATTGCTTTCAATGAATACCTCGACCCTGTCTGTCCTATCTCAGGCTTACCTTAGGGTGGGAAGGTTTGCCTTGGAGGTTAACGCCCACCGTGACCACTGTAACATCCGCTTCTTGCCTGGCTGGTTACCTTGTGAATCAAACTTTAAAGTATTCCTCTGGGTGTTTCTTGTGTAAGCTTGTCCACAAATTCACACCTCATTGCCTCAGTGAGATTATATGCCTTAGACAAGCTACTCGCTCCCTTAGATCTGCCCCACTCCCCCTTCTTATAAAACCTAACCTATGCCTTGCCATCGCCCTCAAGTCATTCTCTTTGCAGCAGTATCTGACTGGAACTCTCTTCCTCCCTCTGTTCTGTCTTGCTCCTCTCTCCCCAAGTTCCAAGCAAATCTGCATGTCAGGGGGGAGGAAATGGACAAGGAAATGATAGAAGGTATCCTTAGAATGGCAGAAAAAGGTGAGATATTGTTGATGGGGGACCTGAGTATGCCAGGTGTTAACTGGAGCGCATTTGCTGCAGCCACATCCAAGAGCGGGGTCATTCTCGATGCCCTGCAGGTGGCGTTCCTCAGACAGCTAGTATTGGAACCCACTCGAGAGGGAGCAATCTTAGACCTGGCACTCTCAAATGGAGACGAAGAGAGGATCACAGATTTACAAGTGGGTAGCCATCTGGGAACTAGTGACCACCAAACAGTATGGTTCACAATAAACACAGCACTAGAGGCAAGCCATACAAAGGCAAAGGTCCTGGATTTTAGGAGGGCTGACTTTGCTAAAATGGGTGAGTGCCTAAGGAATGCACTAGCAAACGGGCAGGAAGGAGGGGTGGAAGAACAATGGGGAATAATCAGAACTGCCATCACAGAGGCAACAAGCCTTTGTGTGAAGCAAATAAAACGAAGTAAAAAAACACTATGGTTTTCAAAGGAGGTGGCAGGAAAAAGTTAAGGAGAAAGAGATAACATTCAGGAAGTACAAGGAATCACAGAATCAGTAGGACAGAGAACTGTATGAGTTAAAGCAGAAGGAAGCCGGGAAGGCAGTCAGAATAGTGAAGACCCAAACTGAGGAAAAGATAGCCAACTCAATTAAGAAGGGGGATAAAACCTTTTATAGGTACATCAGGGAGTGAAGAAAGACCAAGTGAGGGATAGTGAGGCTTAAAGGGGGGTTGGGGGGGGTTGGCAGAGGGTGAATGTGAAAAGGTAGAGATACTGAATGAATACTTTTGCTCAGTATTTGCACAAGAAGAATAGGGGGAGATACCCAAACCAAACAATAAAAGCACTCTGGACAAGGGGGGTCGATACCAGTCCATTCACGGAAGAAAGGATCATACTAACATACTAAAATGCCAGCAGAATAGGCCTAACGGTATTTGCACTAGCCTGCTTAATGCCCACCCTGGAGCTGACCTTGCTGCCCCCCTCTCCCTCTATGGCTTCTCCCTTCCCAGTCCTGGATATTCTCGCTGCACTGGATTTTGCTTCCAGAACCCTTCCCCTGTATCTGTCCCACCCCCTCTTGAACCCCTCCACCAGCCCCCTGGGCAGCGCATTCCGTGGCTCCACCGCCCTCTGTGAAGTAGCACCTCCTCTTTCTCCCCTGAATCTCCTCCCCTTCCCCAGCTTCCACCCATGCCCTCTAGTTGCCCCCTCCTTCCTTCGGAGCACCCTGACTGCTCCTCTCCTATTTATCTGATGACCTCTATCATGTCCCCCCGGTCCCTTCTCCCTTCTTGTGTGTACATATTTAGCTCTTCGAGCCTCTCCCTATAGGTCCTATCCCCCAAGCCCCAAATCATTTTGGTTGCCCTCCTCTGGACCCTCTCCAGGAGTTCAATGTCCCTCTTTAAATGTGGCCTCCAAACTGAACGCAGTACTAGAGGTGTGGCCTCACCAACCAGTTATACAGTGGGAGTATCACTTCCCTCCTTCTGGAGGTGAACCCCCTAGCGATGCATCCAAGCATTCTGTTGGCCTTTGCCGCTGCCCTCCTACAAGTCTCCGAGTTGTTCATCTTGACATCTACCACCACCCCCAGGTCCCTCTCAGCCATCGAGACTTGTAGCATCCCCCCCCCCCCGGGTGTGCACTTGGCCCGGGTTTCTGGCTCCCAGGTGCAGTACCTTGCATTTCACTGCACTGAACCTCAGCTTCCACTTTCTAGACCACCTTTCCAGTGCCTCCAGGTCCCCCTGTAGGGCCACCCTCCCCTCCTCCCTGTCCACCGCCGCCCCCAGTTTTGAGTCATCCACAAAGAGACTCATCTCACTTCCGATCCCCTTCCTTATGTCAGAGACGTAGGCGTTGAACAGGAGGGGCCCAAGGACCGATCCCTGAGGAACTCCACTAATGACCCTCCTTGGGGATGAGATGATCTCGCCTACCACGACCCTCTGGGTCTGGTTCTGGAGCCAATTGCCTATCCATCTGATCATCTGGTTCCCCACCCCCATTTCTCCCAGCTTATTCAACAGGCTTCCGTGAGGAACAGAGTCAAACGCCTTGCTGAAGTCAAGAAAGAGGATGTCCACTGGTTTACCCAGGTTTAAGGCACTCATCACCCAGTCATAGAACTCTACAAGGTTTGTCTGACACGATTTCCCTGGGACAGATCCATGCTGTCTATCGTCCAGGCACCCCAACTTTTCCAGGTCCCCCCAGTCTCTCCTTGACAATACCCTCCATCACCTTGCCCACCACCGATGTCAGGCTGACAGGCCTGTAGTTCCCTGCCACTTCCCTTGATCCTCCCCTTGTGGATAGGCACTATATGCGCCACCTTCCAGTCCTGGGGCACCCACCCTGCCCTCAGAGAGATGCTGAAGAGCTCTGCCAGGGGTTTCACCAGGATATCCACCAGTTCCTTCAGCACTCTGGGGTGTAATTTATCCAGCCCTGGTGCTTTCTCCATCTTAAGGGATCTGAGGGCTTCCCTTACTCTCTCTGCCGTGATTTCCACCTCTGCTACCTCGTCCTCCTGCTTTGCCTTCCCCCCCCCACCTGCCAGTGATGCCCCCCTCCCCAGACCTGCCACGGGTAAGGGTCCCCCTCCTCAGTTTCACTTGTCTTCTCCCATGTATGATGCAGCCCCCCATTTTCCTTAGTAAAAACTGAGGCAAAATACTCATTTAGTACCTCAGCCTGCTCCCCCGGGTCTTGTGTCCATCCCTCCCCATGTTTTTATCCTGCTAATCTGCTCCTTCACCCTTTGTTTTTCCCCAATGTATCTAAAGAACCCCTTGTTCCCTCTCCTAATTTTCCTGACCAGGTTCTGCTCCTTCCTTGCCTTAGCCACCCTCACCACCCTAGTGGCCCTTCTAGCCATCAGCTCATACTCCCCTATGTCCCTTTCACTCCTTGAGCACTTGAATTGCCTATAGGCCTGCTCCTTTCACCTCACCACCTCCTGAACCTCCCTGGTCCACCAGCAGGGTTTTTGGGCCCTACCACAATTTCGTCTTACTCTTGCGCAGGTGCTGGTAGCATCCTGTACCCCCCTCTTGATGATTTCCCACCTACTGTAAGCATCCATGTCTGGCCCAATCCCATCCAAGTGCCCCTTAAGGATCCTTCCCATTTCCTTCAGATCCGCACCCCTGAAGTCAGTCACTTCCGTCTTTGTGCAGCCTTCTACCCCTCCTAGATTCAGGCAGAACCAGACCGTGGCATGGTTGCTCCCTTCCAATGGGTCCCTTACCTCCAGGCCCCCAATCTGGTCACTGTCTGCCAGGACCACATCCAGTATCTGCTCCTCCCTGGTCGGTTCCCCTGCCTGCTAAGTTAGGAACGCGTCCTGAAAGACATCCAACAACCTCTGTTCCCTGGCCACTGAGGATGTCAGTCTCCCAGTCTGTTCCTGGCATGTTTAAGTCCCCCAACACCACCACACTTCCCCTTCCCAATCTGCAGCATCTCCCAGCATCTGCCACCAGACTCTCCTCCAGCTCCTTCGCCAGCGCAGGGGGTCTATACACCACTCCTGTTTTTACACTCTTGCCCCCCCCCCCGTTATCAGGGTGACCCAAATCGCCTCCGCTTCCTCCACTCCTCCTATGGCAATGCAGTTTTTTGACTATTATTGCTACCCCTCCTCCCCTTCCCTGCCCCGCCCCGTCTTTCCTGAACATGGTGTAGCCCTCCAGGTTCAGGTCCAGTCGTGCCCTGCGGTGGCCCAGGTCTCGGTGAGTGCTGCCACAGCCACCTCTCCCTCAGTTAGCATCGCCTGGAGTGCAGGCATTTTATTGCCCAAGCTCCTGGCATTTAGCAGGACTACCTTCCACCCTTTCCCTATACTTCTGTTTCCTTCCATCATGAAGGAACTCCTAAAACTGAAGATGGACAGAGCAATGGGGTCTGATGGAATTCACCCCAGAATTAAAAAAAGAAAAAAAAAAAACAAAAAACTAAGGGGAGAACTAGTGACACCATTCACTACCCTTTTTTAACAAATCTTGGGAGGATTGTGTGGTACCAGAGGACTGGAGGAGGGCGGATGTGATTCCTCTTCACAAATGTCTGAGCAAGGCAGAGGCAGGAAACTACAGACCTGTTAGCGTGACCTCAGTGGTTGGAAAAATGATGGAATCACTTCTGAAGGAAAGAATTGTCGAGTGCCTAGAGGCCATTGGGGCACATGACTCAAGGCAGCATGGATTCACAGCAGGAAGGTCTTGTCAGACGAATCTAATAGTTCTTTGACTGGGTAACCAAAGTAATAGACCAGGGAGGGGCTGTGGATATGGCCTACCTGGACTTCAGCAAGGCATTTGACATAATTCCACAGAAAAGTTTAATAAACAAGTTAGCCAGCCTGGGGGTGGGTCCCAGGGTGGTAGCCTGGGTAACAAGCAAGAAACCTAGAATTTGATGGCAGATAAGGACCGCTTGGCCCACCCAGGCTGCCCATTTCCGTATATAATGGATAAGCTGCAGATCCTAGTTGACCAACAGCCTACTTCCTCCTACCCCCAACCCTTAGAATTGCCGTATGTCTGTCCTATGCATTCTTGAATTCCCCCACTGTTTTTGACTCCACAACCTCAACAGGAAGGCTGTTCCATGCATCCACAACCCTCTCTGTGAAAAAATACCTCCTCACATTACCTCTGAGCTTGGGAAGGCAGAAGCCGGAGAGGGGGCAGCAAGGTCCGCTCCCAGGGTGGGGGCTGACCAGACGAGCAGACACGAAAGACTGTTAGGCCTATTCTGCTGGCATTTTAGTATGTTAGTATGAGCTGTTGCCCTTCTGTCTTCAAATTGTGCCCCCTTGTTCTTGCACATCTCTTTTTCTGGAAGATAATACCCTCTTGGATTTTGTTGATTCCCTTGAGGTACTTGAAAGCTTCTATCATGCCCCCCTCTTGATGACACAAAGATTTGCAAGAGGGTTGATACGCAAGAAGGGGTACAAAGGGTGAGAAGGGACTTGGCAAGATTGGAGGAATGGTCAAAAATATGGCAGCTTAGATTCAATGCAAAAAAGTGCAAAGTAAAGCACCTGGGAAACAAAAACCCAGGGGAATAGTACACAGTGGCTGGAGGGGGGAGGTACTAACAACAACACAAATGGAAAGGGACCTGGGGGGGTAGTCATATCAGATGACCTTAAGGTAGGTAAGCAATGTGAGAATGCAGTAAAGAGGGCTAGGGGGAATACTCTGATGTATAGGGAGAGGCATCACCAGTAGAAACCAGGAAGTTATCCCTCTGTACATACAGTTGGTGAGACCCCATCTGGAGTACTGCATACAGTTCTGGAGACCCCATCTCTTCAAGGACATAGACAGGATGGAAGCAGTCCAGAGGAGGGCAACTAAAATTGTGCACATAAGCCATGCGAAGAGAGACTTAAAGGAGTTTAATATGTATACTCTTGAGGAAGGAGAGGGTGACATGATAGAAATTTTCAAGTACCTCAAGAGAATTAAAGTCCAAGAGGGAAGCATCTTCATGAAAAAAAGATGTACAAGAACAAGGGGGCATATTTTGAAGATAGAGGGGGATGGCTCAGGGCAACGTGAGGAAATACTTTTTCACAGAGAGGGTGGTGGACGCATGGAACTGCCTTCCTGGGGATGTTGGGGGGGTCACAATCAGTGGGGAGTTCAAGAATGCATGGGACAGACATAAGGCAGTTTTAGTGAGGGGTATGAGGAAGTAGGGTGTTGGGTAACTGGAAACTGCAGCTCATCAGATAGGTTGGAAAGGTGCAGAGGGGGTGGGCCAAGCGCTCCTTATCTGCAGTCAGAGTGTGTTTGTACGTCTCTGCTGCTGTGTCGTGCTCCTGCTTCCGGTGATAACTTCATCTAGTCCTTTCCTGTCCTACTCCTCTCTCCACCAGTTCTAGCTCGTCTGCATGCCTCTCTCTATCATCTTGTCATGCTCCTGCTTCCTGTGATACTTCATCTATTTCTCTTTTTGCCCTATCCCTTGCTCCTCCTCCTCCTACCTATCCCTTGCTTGCTGTCCTTATTCTATTTGATCTACCTGCTTATCAACTGACCTTCCTCCCCAGACCCTATCCCCTTTAACCTTGCCCCTTTTCCCCACCCTCAGTCGTAGCTTTAGTTTTACTAGTCTAGAACTTGAATTGTCTAATGCCATGTATTTTTTGATTTTATTGAAGTATACATTCTTTATCATGATGTGCCTCACATGTATTTGTAGTATTTACCTTCTGTGTTATATGTTCATTTTTTTGATGGTATCTTGACTTATTTTGCTGCTTTATTTATACTGTGTTGTACTGTTTGTTATAACCCGTGTCGACCCTGAAAAAGGGACTATAATTGACTCAGTGGACTTACCCAGTCACCAGAATTCAAATAAATAAAAAAATTTCACCCCGATTTAGTCACCCTGTACAGGAACCATAACTACTCCTCTCTTCCGGTAAGGCAAGGAGAACTGGAGAATAGAAACTACGTTTGTGCTGTCTTTTTAGATTTAAGTAAGGCCTTTGACACTGTCGACCATAGCTTGCTTCTCTCCTGACAGCAGTAGGAATAGATTCACTGTCCTTGCGGTGGTTTAATAGCTATCTCTCTGACCGTCTCCAGCAAGTTAAGGCTGAAGGTGAATTCTCAACCATGAGACCTTTCCTGAGAGGTGTCCCTCGGGGATCTATATTAGGTCCTATATTGTTTGCCATCTACATCAATATCATCAATGACTGTATAACCAGGGCCAGTATCCATCTGTTTGCAGATGATACAGTACTTTACTTAAGCCGCCCAACCCTAGAAGCCGCATGCATCGATCTGCAAGCCAAATTCAGCTTGTTACAAAACCAGTTCCTAAACTAAAAAAACTTCTTCTTAATGCAAAGAAAACCAAAGCTATGCTTTTCTCTCCTCTGGTACATGCAGCGAATCCGGAATGTGCAGGTTTAGTACCGCAAATTTCTACAGTTCTCTGAGGAAAAATTGGAATTCGTTGAAAAATTCAAATATCTGGGAGTGTGGCTGGATCATAGGCTATCATTTATAGATCATATAGAGGATCTTCTAAAAAAAACTATGACAAAGATTGGGCCTCTTCTTCAGGATCAGGTGCTTTCTAACAAGAGATGCTAAATTACGACTGGTCCAAACAACGTTCCTTTGTCTGATAGACTACGTGGATTTCCTGTACAGTCACTGTCCTGCCTCCTACCTTATAAAATTGAACACGTTGTATCACAGAGCTCTGAGATTCATCACAGGTCTCCCTTTTTCTACTCACCACTGCTCCCTATATGCAGCCGTGGGCTGGTCTTCCCTCCAGTATAGACGGAATAGAAATGTTGCTATATGGATCCTCAGAGCAATTTCAAAAAAACTTCCACAATACATCGCTGACTACCTCCCCTTAAATCAGATAGGCAAGTACGCCCTGAGAAGCCTCACATCCATCTCTTTGAGAGTCCCCAAAGTCGAATCTCAATTTGGTAGAGCGTCAGTAAGCACAGTGTTGCCCTCCCCATGGAACAGTCTTCAGAAAATATTGAAGCTGAGTACTCCGGTTAGTGTCGCTGCCTTCAAGACCCTTTACTCTTATCACATCAAGGAGCCTTGCAACTGCTTCCCATGATCCCAGCCTAGGTTCCTTTTATCCTACCCACTTCTAACCCACAATCGTCGGTAATCTCTCTTCACCATGTGGATCTCATTCCTATCCTTTGCCTTCACTCGTGTCTTTATGGCCCACTGTCATTCTGTCGTCCCTACTCCTACCTCCCTAGCATCCATCTTAGTCTTTTGTTGACTACCCAGTCCTTATCCCAGCTCCTATACCACCCTTTTGTATTTCCTTACCATGACTGCAGAAAAAGCGACCCCTGGGATCCTAACATTACACACTTATCTGGGTTCCTCCCCTCTGGCTCTTCCCTTCCCTGCTCGCTAACATTACACACTTATCCGGGTTCCTCCCCTCCGATTCTTACCTTCCCTGCTCGCTGTTGTATTTTTCTAGCAGTTTTTTCTTTTAAAATGGGTCCCCCAGGTTAAGCTCCAGCACTATAACTGCACATGGAGGCTGTAACCTCTATCTGGTTTTCCTGTAATATGCTATCTAGTGAATGGCACATCACGTATCGCTTCGCAAGTGTATAGAATTATCTTATAATATGTTATCTTGTTTATGGCTTCCATTTATTGTACCATACTACTATGTATCATTATTGTTTCTGTATATGTATGTATATTTTATATTATGTGATATATACATACACACAATGTTTTCCATTGTACTTGACCTTGTTATACCCAGGCCCATTTTGCAAATGAGCCTTGCTCAATGATGTCCGCCTGGATAAGTAAAGAGTTTGATTGATTTTAATTGAAGGAACTTGTGCAGAAAATGATCCTCTCCATTTTTTACTACTGCGATGTAGTCTATAGTGCTGCTCCCAAGACAACCTTATCTAGATTGGATGCCCTTTTTAACTCCTTCTGTCGCTTTGCTCTAGACTGTCTCCTCACCACCCACCACTGCTGCATCCTTTATCATTCTCTAGTCCATTAGTTCTCACACTTTGTGATAGTGAGCCTCCCTAAGCCATGAAAAAGATTTCGAGCCTCCCTCAAATTTGGGAAAAACTCTTGGGCCTCCCCCACAGAAAAAAATAAATTCTACTTTGCACAGTACACCAGGAATAAAGTGAAACTAGTAAAGTTGACTGAGTATATTCTCTTTTTATTCAACTTATTGCTCTCCAACCCTGACCCGGCACCCCAGGTTATACTTGTCACTCCTTTTTTCTGACTCTTGGGCCCTTGTTACTCTGTTTCCTCTCTATCTGGAACAACCAAACCTAGCCACTTCATCTCTCCCTCTCTTACCCTCTTGTTAAGCAACTTCCTGTACCCTTACCTCAGGTCACACCTGAAAACATGCATTAGATCTCTGTGTCTTTCCCAGTCACTAATTTACATATAATTACCTACTATAAAAATGAGCTTTGACTCAGTGTGTCTTTCCAAGTTACTAACTTGCATATAAATATCTATTGTAGAAACAAGCCTTGACTCAGCATGTCTTCCCCAGGCATTCATTTACATATAAATACACACCTATAAACAAGCTTTGGCTTAATGGGGACTTCCTGGTCAAATATTTATGATAAGTAAAGAAATTCACCTGCATTCATCCATATTAAATGTGTTTTATCCTTTCACACAAAACAGCCAAAATTTTAAAATTGAAATACTGTACATTCTCAGACTTGACTGGGCCTCCCCGGAACAATTTGGGGCCTCCCTTGGGAGGCTGGCCTCACCATTTGAGAACCACTGCCCTAGTCTTTGCCTCACTAGACAACAGACGCCTAGCCCACTGTGCCAGATTTATCTCCAAATAGTGGCTTGGCTCTCCTCCTCCTAGTAACATCAGCCCCCCCCCCCCCAAGTTCTCACGATACGCATATTTTGGCTTTCCCTCACCATGCTACCTCAGCCGGCCAGTCCGCATTCTCGTACTGTTTCCCCAAACTATAGAACCAACTGCCACCTCAAATCAGACATTCTTCCTCCCCGCCCTCCCTCTCAACATCCCTACACAACTTCCTTTCTCCGAACTGATTCTTCTTCTAGCATGTTCCAACCCCTCCTCGCTCCACTCGTACCTATCCCCTGCCCCCCCATACACTGCTGTAATTATGTCCCTTCCTGATTCTCTATTTCCACATCTAGCACTTAATTTATCTTCTTACCTCTTTGCAACCTAAATTAAATCACACAGCCCCCACTTGCATACTGTGTGACCCTGAGCGAGTCACTTAACTTCCCTGTGCTCCCAGGTCGCACCTGTAAACAAGCTTTCAGCTTAATGTGCCACTCCTGGTTAAACAATTTGGAGGGGGGGGGGATAAATGCATGCATACATTGCTGTATTGTACCTGACTGCTGCTTAATTGATGTGCATTCTTACCTATTTCCATAAAAATGTGCGGTATTGCACATAATGCTACTGCTTACTGCCCTGGCATCTATTGTATTTGTATTGCACTGTATAGATCGACATGTTTGTATTGTGATGTATGTTTAACTCCCCCCCCAGGACGCACAGGGAGTCGAGCAGTTTATTGCTCAGTGTGCCTTTCCTGGTGAAACTTTTCAATAAATTAACCAGTATTTGGACAGGCAAATGAGGATTCAATTATAATATTTCAAAAAAGTAAGGAAATTAATTTAAAAACCTTTAATGCACTGGTTAGGGTAACTTATTGCCACAAAACTAGGGAAATTTGACATTAGGGTTTCGAACCCTAATGCCCCACACCCACCCACCAAGCAGCAAAAGAAAAAACATTAGGGTTTTGGGTCTTCAGAGTCTTGGCGAATCAGGGGTGGGGTCTTCTTCCTTGGGGGTTATCAACCCTAATGCTCACCCCCCAACCCCTAGCCTCCAGTCCGAAGCACAAGGTACAGCTCCTAGCCATTGCCTCATAATGATACTCTTAAAAGGTAGAGACGTATGTCTCACCACAGGTTTCCAACACAATTTCTTGTACCCTTCTTCATGAAGAAAAATTATTTGTGATGATGTTGATTCACGGAATAGGGTGATCATTAGGGTTGACAACCCCCAAAGAAGACCCCACCACTGATTTGCCAAGACTCTGAAGACCCAAAACCCTAATGTTTTTTTCTTTTGCTGCTTGGGTGTTGGGTGTTAGGGTTGTAAACCCTAACGCCGCATTTCCCTACTTTTGTGGCATTGAGTTACCTCAACTGGTGCATTAATGAAGTTTTTTGCAGTGAATATATATATATATTCCCCCAGTGACTCTCTAGGCTACACACCTTACCCTCTTTCCACACCCTGGATGGGACAATCCTTGAGGACACTTCCTCTTTCAGATACCTGGGTGTTTGGTTGGACCAACACCTGAGCTTTTCTGGCCACATAGACGCTTTCCTGAAAAAAATTGCGCCCCAAGTATGGTGCCTTACTTAGGAACTGTAGTTACATCCCTCCTGCCGCGCGGTGTGAACTAATTCAGAAGATGATCCTCCCTGTTTTTGACTACTGTGATGTAATGTAGTCTCTGGTGCCACTCCAGAATCCTCCCTTACCAGATTGAACACACTCTTTAACTTCTGTTGCTTTTCCCTTGATGCTCCATCTCGTGCTTATCAATGCGGCCTCTACCATGCCTTGTCCTTTTCCCCCACTTGCAAACAGGCAGCTTGCACTTTGCACCAAACTTGCCTCTAAATTCTAGTTAGGTGAACTTCCTCCCCTACCTCTCTTGCTCCCTCTGTGCCCCCTTCCTGCCTCCCACTCCCTTTGATCCGCAGACTCTCACACTCTGCTGGTCCCCCATTGAACCACTTACATCGGTCAGTCAGGCTTCTCCCATCATTTCCCTAAAATATGGAGCTCCCTACCCCCCAGATTGGCACTCTTCCTCCTCCCTTGTAGCCTTTGCTTTACATGACTTTCTCTCCTCTAGCTGCTCCTGTTTTAATCCTCCCTAAGTAGTTCCCCTGTGAGCCCGGGCCACAGCACGTCTCCTCCCTTCCCCTCCTTGAACCAGTTACTCAGCACTCTCACTCTGCTACTACTACTTATCCTCTTGCTTCTATCTCTCCCTTTCATCTACCCACATTACCAACGTGCCTGTGCTTAGTCCTGCCCCCCTGGCAGGGTTCTTAGCATTCTGGAGGGGTCTAGCACAGGGCATGCCTTTTCTTTCCTTCATCCTTTTCAGTCTTGTTCTTGCCTAAATCCTGCCCTCTGGCAGAGTTCTCAGCATCCTGGAGAGGCCTAGTTTTTAGGCAAGCCTCTTTCTTTCCCTCTTCCACTGCTACCACCCACCCACCAAAACTACGCACCCCTACCTAACATTCCCCCAACCTTCCCCTGCCTTTCACTCTCTGTACCCCAACCTTTTCTAGTCACCACCTTGCTCTGCCCCTTGCAGGGTTCTCTGCATCCTGGCGGGGTTAGCTCTTGGCTTGACTCATCCTTCCCTGCCCAATTTCCCTCACCCCCACCTCCCTCCTGCCCCATTTCCCTTCCACCCCACACTTAAATTAGGTATTTGTACTAATAAAATGCACTTTTTGCTCTGTCTGGGTTGCTTCCAGTTTGCACTAACCTGGTACTAATCTTGCCTCTCAAACTTGGTTTTTGGTTTTGCTTCTCTGTTCCGAGCAATACTACTTCTGTCTTATTAGCCTCCCCATCTGGCACCCCTTGCCCTTCCCCGACCCTCTTGGTTGGCCTTCCCATTACATCTCTTTTGTAAGTGCACTAAATCATCTTGTAACATAGGTAGGCTCAGGGAGTTTCCTGATTGGTGCAGGACTGTCACCTGACTGTGCGATGATAATGGACGTTATTGGCACAGTTAGGGTGAAGAGGTCCCACAGGACTGAGATCCCTGAGCAGACCTACACTTGTTGTTTAGGGGAAACTAATTTTGCAAAGGTAGCCATTTGCAGACCTCGCTAAGTGACTCCCAGTAGTACTGCACAAGACAGAGGTACTTTTGCAAAGTTATTGTCTCCCACACAAGAAGTCCAGGTCTGCTCTGTCTCTCTCTCGCTCTGTGCGATCACCATGGCATTGTGCATGCTGAAACCTCCTGAAGTATCGTTGTTTGTGGTACTTTCCCTGCTGATGCAGTCCTGTAGCGAGTGCATACCCCCCCCCAGTTGTGACCACTCCTGACTGCAGAAATATGTCCCTGGTGTTAAAGTTGCTGCCATGCGGTTCCATTGTCACTTTTTGACCCTCCCGTGCCATTCTGCCGCATATTGCCTGCAATCAACCCCACCCCCACATCACCTCTCATTTGTGGTGGCAGAGCTCTGTTCACCTTTTGTTGGCGGGCTTGGAGTGTGGTGATAGGGAGATAGAAGAGGAACTCCGGACAGTGTTGCTGCTTTTGTGTGTTAATTCCATTGCCACCCTGCTTGCTCACCAAGTAAGAGTGAGGATCTGAGGGAGACGGTGCAAGCAGGGTGACCAGGTACACAGAGAGAGAGAGAGTGAGAGTTGGCTCTGTCCACTTGTCACCACAGCACAGTGCACCAGTGGATCCCAAAAGAGAGAGATGCAGTGGTCGTCTGCTGTTTTACAGAGGTTCTGCAATTCTGTCGTGTCTCTCCACTGCTGTAATGACTGCTGACGTTTGCTGTACTGCTCTCTCCCTCTCTTAGGTGATAATATGGATTGCTGGGGGGTGTGTTCAACATGCAGGTGCGCTCTTTTTTTTTTTGGGGGGGGGGATCACAGTTAGCAAAGTGAGACCTGGCAGAGGTCAGTGGCTGAATGCGCACAGGACACAAGGCTGCTAACATCATGTGCCCTGTGTTTCTTGCTGCTCGGTGTTGCTTTCTCCCCTGCACAGTGCAAGGTTCGAGACGCTCTGCTGAGAGAGAGAGAGAGAGAGAGAGAGAGAGAGAGAGAGACAGACAGCCTGTGAGAAACAATGGGGGGAGACGGACATGATATTAGTTGCCTAACTTCTTTTCCCCTCTCTCTCTCTCTCTCTCAAGACATCGGGAATAAAGTGAGAGCGAGCTGGTCTACATGTGCTGAACAGGTAGCTGTTTCACCTAGTATGTGCTTTCTCTATCCCTGTGACGCAGTGTGAACTGCGAGGGAGAGAGTGAGCGGGAGCACATAGCTGCACTCTTCTCTGAGAGACAACACCCAGCGACGGCATGTGGAGAGTGGCGTCTGTCTGGAGCATTGTTTCAGCCGCAAAAGAAAGATCGAGTAGAAGCAAATTGCTGCCAGTCATCATTTTCCTGAAATGTGCAGCTCAGCTACTGACAGTACTATGAAATGTGTCCAGAAACAGCTGAACTGTCAGTAGTGAGTTGCATTGTGTGGTTGTAACTGCGCTCCCGAAAGACAGCCCCCCCCCCCGTTGAGCGCAACCTATGGTAAAACTGTGCAGTCCTCTCTGTGCTGTGTGCCACCAATTCCATGCAGCGACACAGTGACAGTATGAGTGAGGGAGAAACATACGAGTAAATGTGAATTTCTGCACTCTCGTCTGTCCGTCTGTTTCTCTGTCTATGTTCAGGTCGTGCCTCCTCCCCCAAGGCTGTCATCCACTCCCCCTGCATTGTGTCCCCGGCGTTCATCTCGCTCTCGCGCCCAGCACAGGTCCTCTTCTCTGACCCAGTCATCCTGATCTCTGCTGTGGAAGAGGCATAGCACAGAGACTGCCCTTGTTTGGGTACTAAATGATGATCTAATGGCGATAGATCAAAAGGCTTTTACCATCTTGGTCCTTCCTAGTCTCTCAGCAGCCTTTGACACTGTGGACCATGAGGTGCTATTGGAGACCCTGTTGTTCCTTTGTGGTCTGTCTGGTACAGTCCTTAAATGGTTTTGATCGTTCCTTGCAGGCAGGTCTCAGAAGGGTGGTCATCATAATTTATTCCTCTGACGCCCTTCCCCACCCTGCTGGGTGCCGCAGGGCTCCATATTGGTGCCCATGTTGTTCGCAGTGTACATACTGCCATTGGGAGATATCAGGTGGATATGGCTTGAGTTTTCACTGCTATGCAGATGATACTCAGCTGTATATGTCCTTTGTGCCTGGACAGGTTTATGCGATATCTGTACTAAATAATTGTGCCTCTAAAATCAAAGACTGGATGAGTTCCAGTTGGCTGAGACTGAATCAAGATAAGACTGAGGTGTTGGTAGTGGACCCGGGTTGCCCGGGGGTGGGTTTGGGGGCTGGGCACATGCCGGGCCTGTGGCTTGACAGTGTCCAGCTCACTACCTCACATCGGGTGCGGAGCCTGGGTGTTATTTTTGATGATGGCCTGACACTGAAATTTCAGGTGTCAGCTGTGGTTAAATCCTCATTTTACCATCTGAGGAATATCGTCCGGGTGAAACACCTGGTTCCGCTGGGCGACCTTACAACATTGGTCCATGCCTTCATTACTACCCGTTTTGACTACTGCAATGCTCTCTATCTAGGGATGTCTGGGGTTGCTATCCGCTGCTTGCAGCTGGTGCAGAATGCTGCAGCCAGGCTGTTGACTGGTACTTCTAGGTCCAGTCATATTATGCCTGTGCTGTGCAGACTGCACTGGCTGCCGGTTCAGTGGCGGATCACCTATAAGGTAGGCTTGCTTACCTTTAAAGCCCTACACGAACAGGGACCCGAAAGATCCCCTGACCCCCTACTTCCCCAATCATCCTCTCTGCCGATCTGCGGATTGCTAAAGATTCCCAGGGTTTGTCTAAAAACATCTTGAGCTTGTGCTTTTTCATTTGCAGCACCAACCCTCTGGAATTCTCTACCTCATCGGTTAAGAGAATGCCTGACTGTCGGTAATTTTAAATCTGTTAAAAATGTATTTATTTTCACTTGCTTTCCCAGACTGATTTTAAATAATTTATATTGTTGTCTGTTTGTATATTCGTGGTTATACTTTGTACAGCGCCTTGATCTTGAAAGGCGGTATAAAAATAAAAGATTTGCTTTCTTGCTTGCTTTCTGTTTGCATTTGCTGCTCGAGGCACCTGGAGCCTCAGGGAATGGGCGTCCTAGAAATAAAATTTGCCTTGCTTTCTCTCCATGCTGATAGCTGGTGCTTGTTCTGCTGTTACAGTGTGTAGCTGCACGTCCCCTGTGTCTGCCTTAATTACAGTACTGACCAGCAGGGATCCCTCATGTATCGCTTCTCTGTCTCCCAAATGTAAACAGCTGTGCTAATGAAAGCACAAAATAAGGGGAAAAGTGTTAAGGCAGTTGTGTGTGCATGAAAGTAGTGAGACATGCATTATTACTTGGGCACTATTTGTCTGTGCGGAAGGATACAGTCCCTTATTTGTTTAAACAGCTTTTCTGATATTTTTGTTGTTCTTTAAACATGATCCATGTTATAAGTGTATTAACGCACTCCAGGGTGTGTTGATAATGTAGATTAACGCAATCGCCTGGGGCTGTGAGGGCACTCAGTCTAGGCCTTGTGCCTCCAACTCCCCTGAGCGTGCGTTAATCCACATTATCAGCACATCCTCAGCTGATAATGCTTACTTATCTCTTTTTGGCAGTGCACTCCAGTAAAGAGTCTGCCAATGCTCTAGATAACTTTGTAGGCCAGGAAGTAAAAACTTCCTAGTTTTCCAAGCTGGTAGTATTTCGATATGCCAGGTAATATTTTGCAGCGCGTTCACACTGTTCTGGTGGACTGAAGTGCGAATGCATGAAGTCTGTGGAAACGCCTGGTCGTGATGATACTACCCAGGACTCGACACAGGGCATAAAAAGTGCAAAAATGGGCGTAAAATATGCCCCTTAACTGGACCAGTCTGCTGCAGTACTGTTTAAAATTCCTGTATGACAGTTCTTTAGTACACTGATTCTGATGTTTGTTTGTATAATCCACAGACATGTTAAGTGCTAACTGTGTATTCTAGAAACACAATTGAAGGTGTCATTCCACAGATGTAATTGAATGTGAATTCCACAGGCATGTTTAATGTTAACTGAATATTTAATTTTGACATGCATGTCCCCGACCCCCTCCCCCGGTCGCACTGGGAGGCGAGCAGAAGTGTGCCTTCCTGGTGAAACATTTCAAATAAAGTGTCTTGATTAACATGTCCCTTCTATGAACCTTTTCATCCAGCTATCCCTAGTCTGGGTGAGCGCTGAGGTGCCAAATGGCTACCACTGCACATTGACAGTTTTACTACCTGTCTCTCATTGCTTGTAAAGGCTGTGGGATACAGTGTGTATGACAAGTGCTATATAAGTGCAAATTGCTGCTAAAATTATTAGCGCTGGCAAGGCGTGATGATATAACCTTATTTTAGCCAGTAGCTGTGTTGAGGTGGAAAAAGGTATGATAGCAATATTTGCAGTGGATTAGCAAAATAGATTAATAAATTCCACGTGAGATGTATGGAAGTACTGTATGTGCTTACCTGCATGTATCTCTTAAAAGATGGCGGCAACCTACCATCTCTGAGTATCTGGATTAGTAAAAATGTCAGAATTTACATTGAAAATAAAAGTATATCATATGTTCCCACCCTTAGCCCAACCCATAACTTATTTTTATAAGCAATTTTGAGCTTTAGCTCCTATCATGGTTGAGTAGAAAGAGGTAGACTTGTCCTCACAACCTTGAGATAGGCTGAGAACTGATAAGCAGCTTAAGTGTTAAATTAGTTTCCTTGTGAATTATGAAAACATGGAGAAGTGAAGAAGGATGCTTATTTATTTTAGTTTGTTTGGGCTAATGATTAAAAATAGACCAAATGGCAGTATTTCGTATACCATACTAGCAACATTCAGAAATTTCAAGTGTACTGATTTCATTCTTTCATTTGTTTCAAGTTATATGAAGTTGGAAATCTGTTGCTCTGTTAATACAGTATCACCCATTTTATATTTGTAATTGAAATGTTTTGCTCAGTGGCTTTGGAATCCACAGCATGCAGAATATGCTGATATGATGAAGAAAAAATCTAATATTTGTGTTTTAATTTACAGCTTTGTGTCGTTGGAAAATTGCTCTCCAGTTGGGAATTCCTTGAACCTTGGCAGCGCAAGCCCACTTCTGTTGGGCCCATCTACTTTACAGCTTGCTCAAATTAAGACACAGTTGGCACTTCAGCAGTTGACAGTCTGTAATACTACTTCTTCGTCATTTGCTCTTCTAAATCAGGTGCTCTTGAAGATCACGATGTCTCATCCTTTGTAAATTCTAGGGGATCTTTTTCAGCACCAAGATATCCTAACCAGGGTGGAATGAACCTGCCTCGAGGACCATTCATGGAAAGCATGCGAATGGAAGGAATGGGACCAAGACCAAGAATGGGCATGGAAGGAACTGCATTCCAGGGACTGCCACAGGGTTTCAGTGTCACTGAAGCATTTTCCAGACTGAAGGCTCTTGGGTTGCAGATGGCTGGCCAGAATATGTCTGAAGGAATGACTGTCCAGATGTCACAGCATAGAATGGATTCTCATCTGGCAAATGAACTTAATACCACAGATGTGTCTCATAGAGTGAGTTTGCAGGAAGCACAGAAACTAAATCGGTCTGAACATGGTCTGTGGCCCTTGCAAAGTTCTCCATTGGGAAATTTGTCATCTGGCTTTGGTGCTTCCCGGCTTGAAGAGCAGAATTCAGGAAACCAAAATCAATATAGTTCACAGAGTGCTACTAGTATTTTGGCAAACTTTGGATTGTCCAATGAAGATCTAGAAGAACTTAGTCATTACCCAGATGATCAGCTAACAACTGAAAACATGCCTCTCATCTTAAAGAACATACGGATGCGTAAGATGAACCAGCCAGCACAGTCTGGTTCTGGATTTTCTGCAGGTGGCAAAAGTACTGGAGAAGCAGCAAAGAGCATTGTAATAGATTATGGACATGCAAGTAAATCTGGATATTCTGAAGATCCTCTAAAGCAGGCGATAGTCAGTCCTGGCTTAGCAAGTCAGGATACTGTAAAAGCAAGTAGATCTGGATATTCTGAAGATCCCCTTGAGCCGGCCATATTCAATCCTGACTTGTCACGCCAGGATGCTATAGATTATGGACATGTAAGTAAATATGGATATTCTGAAGATCTTCTTGAACAGGCAGTCCTTAATCGTGATTTGTCAAGTCAGGATGCTACAAAGAGCAAGTATGGTCAGCAGCCTGAGACTTTAGGGACCACTGTGAGGGGTTCAAGAGATTTTCTAGCTCAGAAGCCATCTAAGGAGCAGGAGCTATCCAGTCCTAACTTATCAAGTCAGGATGCTATAAAAGCAAGTAGATCTGGATATTCTAAAAATCCTCTTGAGAAGGTGATATTCAATCCTGACGTGTCAAGCCAGAACGCTGTAGATTATGGACATGCAAGTAAATATGGATATTCTGCAGACCCTCCTGAGCAGGCAATATTCAATCCTGACTTGTCAAGTCAGGATGCTACAAAGAGTAAGTATAATCAGCAGCCTGAGAGTTCAGGGAGCACTATGAGGGGTTCAAGAGATTTTCCAGCTCAGAAGCCATCTGAAGAGCCACCTTTGCAGAGTGGAGCTCAGTCAATCTTTCCAGTTGGTACAAGGGAAAAAAACATCCAGCCAGGTTGTAATGAAAGTATTCAACCAGGCCATCCAATTAAAGTATTGGTGTCAAATCAAAACAAATCGCGCTTTAAAAGTACTTGGCCTAATGCAAATAATGGACTTGCAGTCAACCAAGAAAACATTGGCGACCAGGCCCCACCGAACTTTGGAGACCAGGCCCCACCAAACTTTGGAGATCAGGCCCCACCGAACTTTGAAAACCAGGCCCCGCCAGTGTTTGAAAACCGGGCCACAGGCACTGGAATGGCTCAGCCCACTTTTCCTGTAGCACAAGGATCCTGGAAACCAGGAGTTGCACCAGTTGATGCCAAGATGACGACAAGGCTGCCCACTCCTATCCTGATGAATAACTACTACGCTACCACACCGATTCCAGTTTCAGTTGAAGTATTGGCAAGTAAAGCAGCTAGTACTTGGCCCGATGCAAATAATGGACCTGCAATCAACCAACAAAACTTTGGAAACCAGGCCCCACCGAACTTTGGAAACCAGGTCCCACCGATGTTCGGTAACCAGGCCCCATCAATGTTCGGTAACCAGGCCCCACTGAACTCTGGAAACCAGGCCCCACCAATGTTCGGTAACCAGGCCCCACCGAATTCTGGAAACCAGGCCCCACCAATAAACCAAGCCCCACCAATGTTCGGAAACCAAGCCCCACCGAACTCTGGAAACCAGGCCCCACTGAACTTTGGAAACCAGGCCCCACCGATAAACCAAGCCCCACCGATATTCGGAAACCAAGCCCCACCGAACTCTGGAAACCAGGCCCCACTGAACTTTGGAAACCAGGCCCCACCGAACTTTGGAAACCAGGCCCCACCGAACTTTGGAAACCAGGCCCCACTGAACTCTGGAAACCAGGCCCCACCAATGTTCGGTAACCAGGCCCCACCGAACTTTGGAAACCAGGCCCCACCGAACTTTGGAAACCAGGCCCCACCGAACTTTGGAAACCAGGCCCCACCGAACTTTGGAAACCAGGCCTCGCCGATGTTTGAAAATCTGGCCACGGGCACTGGAATGGCTCAGCCCACTTTTCCTGTAGCACAAGGACCCTGGAAACCAGCAGTTGCATCAGCTGATGCCAAGATGACAAAAAAGCTGCCCACTCCTACCATGATGAATGATTACTACGGTACCACACCAAGAATATTTCCCCATATATGTTCTCTGTGTGACGTAGACTGTAGACGTTTGAAGGTAAGTGTTTTTTCAAGAGTGTATTGTAAAAACTTTAAACCCAGCAAGTGACCAAATGTTGTCTTCTGTGCTGTGATTTGTGTATCTTTTTTACAATTTTTCTTTATTGCTTTTCATGGTAATGAACATGCGGTGAAAGCTCAAACTTGGTTCAGAGTACCTAATATAGCACAAGCATAGTAATTGAATAACTTGGATGATTTAACTCTTCATCCGTTGTTACAATCAAGAGGAGGCAGTACATCCCTATTGTAAAAGAATAACAGTAGGTTGATCAAATCACCATGCAGCAAGAAACATGGATACAAAATGAAAAAATAAAAGTAGTCAATTAGTGAGTTCCAGTGCATTGTACTGCACAAATAAAAAAAACACTGCTAAAAGCAGCATTGTAGTCCATGCAACTCAAACATTTGAAGATGAAAGATTGTGAAATACCAGTGGAGGCTCTTAGGGAAATAGTTCCTCCACCATTAGCAGACACATCTAATCAGCCCTGTCAAGTAACCAAGGCAACTAAATATCTCTGAAAGAGATGGCCATATATAGTTTAAAATTGGTAATAAAACAAAACACTCTCAGCAACTTATGTTAAATTCAG
This sequence comes from Neoceratodus forsteri, assembly GCA_016271365.2. Lineage (NCBI taxonomy): Eukaryota > Metazoa > Chordata > Ceratodontiformes > Ceratodontidae > Neoceratodus > Neoceratodus forsteri. The sequence continues at coordinate 716,663,341 of CM057454.1, read as the reverse complement.
AATTATGTAGGCTTGTTGAATGCCGCATTAATATGTAATAAGAGAGGAACTCGACGGCAAATTCAGTGGAGAACAGACCACCCGGACTGCTGAGCCTAAGCCATGCGAGGGTTTTTTGCCTGGCAAACATATACTTGCTCACTGTCAGTTAGTGCCAGTCGGGAGCCCCCAACTCCTCAGCTTCCCCTACTAGCTATCCCAAAAACCTTACAAATATGCTGTTCATGAGAATTACTAGGCAAGTAATCCTCCTTCCAGAGTGCTTATAATGAGAGTATAGCCCTACAGCTCAGCAGGCCCCCAACCTAATGACATAGTTAACGCTTAACTACGAACCAACCATTAACATTTTAAACATGTTTATTTTTATAGTTTAATATTTTAAGCCTCCTCAGCTGGGTCTGTAGTCATTGATTGCTGGGCAAAGTCCTTCTGAATAGTGGCCAGTCTCTTTCTTGCTTTAATAGGATCTGAATACAAATAAATTTTATCTGCGTAGGAAAAGCCGGGTCAGGAACTGGAGCACATGGGTAACCCCCAAGGCCTGGGATCCAGATCGGACAGTGCCAAATACTTTTCTTCTTTGTGTTGTAGAGTAACTTTGGTCTGGAAAATTGTGAATTCGCACTCTGGTCTCTAATAAAACAGGACCCTTTCATTTAACAGCATTTAAGACCATGTACAGAATATATGAGTTTCTAGTGATAGCAAGCACTGTGCGAAGTTGATCTTTCACTACCGAACGTCATCGAGGTGATATCCGATAGGCCTTAATTATGTGTCCCGAAACATCCTCAGCCCAAACATTTTTAAATAAAGTTTCCAGATATGTCACTATGTTCTGACCCTCTGAATGTTCTGGTATGCCCAGAATGTGTAGATTCACACCTCAAATAGTTTTTTCCATCTGCTCCATTCGCAGTAGAAGTAGCTTATTTTCAGCCAGCATGCCATTGAGAATGGTGGCTGTGGTGTTATCCATTTCTACTGCTGACTCAGCTGTTGCTGTAAGTAATCTGCATATCGGTAGTTGCAGTAGGGTCTACTAAGGTCTCTACTTTTCTATCAAATTCTTTGATGGCCTGTAGAAGGGAGGATTCAGATGGTTCAGCCACTCCCTCTGCTCCATGAACAGTAGCCAAGGCTCCTCCCTGATCTGACAACTTGGTCTGCTTCGGCCCACCGCTGTCTTGTTGGGTCTTTTTTCTCTTATTTCCCATGCTGAAAGTGGTGCAAGAAAGGTATCTGTTTGCTCCCCTGACCAAGCTAAAGTTGTTGCTGATATGTTTTAGTGCCTTAGTTTGCAAACTGAAAGGGACAGACACACACACACACACACACACACACACACACACTCTCTCTCTCACACTGTTCATGTGTGCGAGATCCTAGTTTCAAAAAAATAAAATCACTAACAAGTTAACACTTGTAACATTACACTGCATAATGGAGAAAGCCTGGCATGGGATATGACAGCTTACTTTTAGGCTAAATATTACCAAATATAAGTAAGGTACTGCCTTTTCATTTTAGGAAATTTCAACTCCTGGAACCCTAAAATGTTGCAGGAAATGAAAACTGAATGAACGTTTCTGTGAACTGTTTCTAACAGAGGAGTGTGTAACTTAAGATACACAAATCACTGGGGGGGGGCAGAGCTAGCAGCTGAAGGAATCTGACAGCTTTTGGAGAGCTTCTCCACCTGCAATATTGGCTATTTAGTGCATTAGACATCTCTAAAATGCTTTCTGCAGATGGAGAGCTTATTAGAGTTATAAACTCTTCAGAATATTGTTTAATTTTGGTTAAAACCATGGTTACAAATTATTTATTAATTTATTGAAAAGTTTCATCAGGAAAGGCACACTGAACAAGTGGCTAGTGCGTCCTGGGGGAGAGGGGATGGGAGTAACAGCATACATTGTATTACATTTGCCAAGGACAAGCATGTGACACTTGGCCAGCTGGTTATGATTGCTCTATGATATTTGTATATATAATGTGTTATTGAGTGTCTCTCATGAGATAGCCTGTGGGATGACCCCCCGGCTTCAGTTAAAATGACAGGATATATGTTAAACAGCAGAACTCTGTAATGTGTTTAACTTCCAAGAAGTAGCATTGTATGGCCTTGTTGATGGTCTGTGCGTCTTTGAAGCTGGGAAACTAAAATATACATGTTATGACATCTTCAGAGGAAGAACAGTTAATTTCAGCTGGTGTTAAAAAGCTATATGGCATCTAGGTGAGAACTGCAGAGTTGTAAAATGTCTTTTGATATGGGCTGGGAACAGGAACGGCTCAAGGATCACAGAGAAGGAACTGGGAAATCACAGACTTATAATTTGGGAAATGAGTTTTTGCTGATGTCACCTTATTTAATATACCTCCTGATCGGACCTCCTGTGTGTAATTTTTTTTTTTTATATTTAACAAGGAGGAGTTAGGTGACATCATGGAAGAGGTGGGTATAGAGACAGTTTAAACTATTGTGTGACTGATCTTTAGTGACACATTTCTTTCTGGGCTCTTAGAAACAACATCTAACTTTAAGCACTGTAAGAAGGTAATACATTAGATAGGAAAGTCTAATTTTATTGTGGTAGGAGTTTATGTTTGTACTTTAACCTTGTTATTTTAAGTGATTGCTTTGTGATATAGTGTTCTGTGTTTACATTTTACATATTTCTCTCCATTTTTAAGTAAACCTCTTATTTTAAAGAGACTGCCTGGTGTGGCTTCGAAATTCTTCTTTTTACATGTGAAATATAGATGGTTAAAGTAGACAGCTGTTCCTAAGCTTAATGGTGTTACTGAACTGGAAAAAGGTAAATACCCAAGGTCTTTCATAGAGTTTTAAGGGTTCATTTTGGATACCTGGTTAGGTGCCCTTGAGCGAAAGATGTCTGGCATTCCCTGAAGAGCAGAATTATCTGAGCCTGTAGATTTGGGTATGCTAGCATAAGGTTAACAGTTTGAATCCCCCCCCGAACTTGAGACCAAAGATGATTCAGACCCATAAACAGACAGGAGGGTTACCCTGTTCCAGGGTTTTATTTAACTCAAAAAATTGATTAGCGTTTTGTTCATAAAAGTTCTAAAACACTGTGAAAATGCATAGCACTTGTCTCAGTAAGTAATAAGCCACGACAGGGTGTGCATTAAAGGATTATAATTAATGGGTTGCATTTTTTCCCATTGAAAAAGCCGAGTATTAAATGCCAGAATACACATATGTGTATTATGGCATTTTTTTAATACACGGCTGTTTGTATCAGACTGTCGGCGGTACCTGAGAAGAGCTAGTGGTCCGGATCCCTGCTGTGCACTAAGGTTCCTAATTTTTTATTTTAAAAATAGCTTTGGTCCCTCATTGGTGGCACCCACAAGGGAAGCCACATGCTCAAGGCTGGACAAGACAGGAGCATCGAGAGCAGCAAGGCCTCCAAGTTGTCCCTCGTACTGCCTGTCTCCAGTGCCCCTCGCCAACCAGCATCTCTTGTCTCCTCCTCCTCTAACTTCACCCCAAGCCGGGGCAGAGAGTAGGCGGTAGCACCACTGGCCAGGTGCTGACCACCTAGCTCAAACTAACTAAATAAATAAAAACTTTTTATTTTCGCATCGCAGAGTGTATGCAGGGGGCTGATAGGAGTCAGCAAAGAAATGCAACCCCTTAAATTATATAAAACAAAATATGGGGTGCAGTGTATAAATTTGAATTTAATACACACCCTCGTTGTTGGATGGCTACCATAAACCCCGAGGGCGAAGCCATCTAACAACTCAGGTGTGTATTAAATTCTCATAACACACTGCACCCCATACTTCATCTTATATTTAATGCACGCCCCAGGGGTGTGCTAAGGCACGAGGCTGAAAGCAGAGTTTTAAATTCAACTCCTTATCGGATGCAACATCCATCAACGTAGGTGTTCCCCAGGGCTCCATTCTGTGTCCTCTTCTCTATCTTTATTAATCATGTTGCACTGAATACTCCTGCTTGTTCTTCCATCCTTTATGCGGACGATCTTGTGCTGTATCAAGCTCCAGTGATGTTCTCTAGATTAACGGTACAAGTTCCAGTGATATACTCTAGATTAACGATAACCTCTCCTCAGCCTTCCTTAGCATGCAGTCTTGGCTCTCTAAGCACAAACTTCTTACTTGTTTTAGGTAAAACTTGATCAGTGCTATTTGGCTCTGTAACTAAACTAAAAACCTATCAGTCGGCTCAAGATATCTTGCCCAGATGGCAACTGTTTGGAGTCTGTGAACTCCTTCAAATATCTGGGGGTCCTGCTTGATGGACTTCGACCTACATATTTTGACCACCTATAAATCTGTGAATAGCAAAATTGGAATTGCCTACAAAACTAGTCATGTCCTTACACCATCCGCTAGATTGGCCAATGGTCATGGCATATTACTCCCAACACTCACCTATGGTACCGTCGCCTATCTAAACGCATCAAAGGCCACTCTTAAGAAATGGGACACAACGTGCAAAAATATTTGTAGGTATGCCTTTTCCTCCCTGCAGCTCAGAGATCATTGTCAGCTGTATGCTTACCTTAACTGGCCTTCACCCTCTACCCATAGGCTTCTCTCCCTTGGAACACTGACAGATAACATAATTAGGAACAGAACCCCTGTCTTACAGGCCTCCATGTTGCTCCCGCAGTCCTCCTCCTCCTCTAACTGTTGCTCAGCTGATAGATCCCTGCTGTGCGTGCCAAGATGCAAAACCTTCAGGGATGCTTGTGCATTCTCCCATGTTGCTCCAAAACATTAGAACTCCCTCCCCCATTGTGTGACTTACTCCAAGTCACGCCCTCGTTAAAAAAAAAAGTATTGGTACTACTTATTTACCTTGCCTCTTGCACATGTTTTAAACCTCCCTAGGCACCTCACCACCTTCCTTGTCCACATGTCCTACTGTCTCTTGTACTGTGACCTCTACACACACTGTATTTCTGAGTCATTGCCTTACTATTACTGTTAAACTTGCACTATTTCTCACTAATGGACTTGTACTTGCACTTTATTTGATTCCAGCCTAAATTACCCTGGCACTTAACCTAGAATTATCGTGCAGTTCATACCTTGCTAATCTTGTTAATTTGCCTGTTAAACTGCCTTCTGCCTTGCCATGACTGTGTTTGTATATATTTGTACCAAATTTCTTACTTTGTATATAATGCTGTTTGTGCTAAGATTTACTCTGTATATAATGTACTTAACATTATTGTTTTTTCACTACTTTGTAACCTCTCAAGTCGTGTTTGAAAATAGGCATGTCTGTGGCTAGTGCGCCTACCCAGTAAACAAAAACTAAATAAATAACATACTAACACGCCAGCAGAATAGGTCTAACAGTCTTTCGTGTCTGCTCATTTGGTTAGCCCGCACCCTGGGAGCTGACCTTGCTGCCCCCCTCTCCCTCTCTGGCTTCTCCCTTCCAAGTCCCGGATATTCTCGCTGCTCTGGTGTTTGCTTCCAAAACCCTTCACCTGTACCTGTCCCACCCCTCTTGAACCCCTCCACCGTTTCTGCCTCCACCAGCCCCCTGGACTGCGCATTTCATGGCTCCACCACCCTCTCAGTGAAGTAGCACCTTCTCCTTTCTCCCCTGAATCCCCCCCCCAGCTTCCACCAATGCCTCTAGTTGCCCCCCCTTCCTTCGGAGCACCCTGACTGCTCCTTCCCTATTTACCCCCTTCATGTACCTGAAGACCTCTATCATGTCCCCCCCGGTCCCTTCTCTCTTCCAGTGTGTACATATTTAGCTCTTCGAGCCTCTCCCCATAGGTCCTATCCCCCAAGCCCCAAATCATTTTGGTTGCCCTCCTCTGGACCCTCTTCAGGAGTTCAATGTCCCTCTTTCAATGTGGCCTCCAAAACTGCACGCAGTTCTCGAGTTGCGGCCTTACCAAGCAGTTATACAGTGGGAGTATCACTTCCCTCCTTCTGGAGGTGAGCCCCCTAGTGATGCATCCAAGTATCCTGTTGGCCTTTGGCGCTGCCCTCAGACATATCTCCGAGTTGTACATCTTGACTTCCACGACCACCCCCAGGTCCCTCTCTGCCATCGAGACTTGTAGCATTTACCCCCAGGGTGTATACTTGGCCCTGGGTTTCTGGCTCCCAGGTGCGGTACCTTGCATTTCTCTGCATTGAACTTCAGCTTCTGCTTTCTAGACCACCATTCCAGAGCCTCCAGGTCCCCCTGTAGGGCTACCCCTCCCCATCCACCCCCAACCCCAGTTTTGAGTCCGCAGAGAGACTCATCTCATTCCTGATAACCTTCCTTATGTCAGAGGCGTAAGCGTTGAACAGGAGGGGCTCAAGGACTGATCCCTGAGGGACTCCACTAATGACCCTCCTTGAGGGATGAGACTATCCCGTCAACCACGCCTCTCTGGTTCTGGAGCCAATAGCCTATCCATCTGATCATCTGGTTCCCCACCCCCATTTCTCCCAGATTATCCAGTAGGCCCCCATGAGGAACAGAGTCAAACGCCTTGCTGAAGTCAAGAAAGAGGACGTCCACTGGTCTACCCAGGTCCAAGGCACTCGTCACCCAGTCATAGAACTCCACAAGGTTTGTCTGACACAATTTCCCTGGGACGAATCCATGCTGTCTATCGTCCAGGCACCCCAACTTTTCCAGGTCCCCAGTTCTCTCCTTGATAGCGCCTTCATCACCTTGCCCACCACCGATGTCAGGCCGACAGGCCTGTAGTTCCTGCCACCTCCCTTGATCCCCCCCTTGTGGATAGGCACAATATGCACCACCATCTAGTCCTGGGGCACCCACCCTGTCCTCAGAGAGATGCTGAAGAGCTCCGTCAGGTGTTTCGCCAGGACATCCGCCAGTTCCTTCAGCACTCTGGGATGTAACTTATCCGGTCCTGGTGCATTTTCCATCTTAAGGGACCTGAGGGCTTCCCTCACTCTCTCTCTGCTGATTTCCACCTCCACTACCTCGCCCCCTGCTTTGCCTTCCCCCACCTGCCAGTGATGCCCCTCCCCAGACCCGCCGATCGGTAAGGGTCCCCCCTCCTCAGTTTCACCGTCTCCTCCCATGTATGATGCAGCACCCCCATTTTCCTTGGTGAAAACTGAGGCTAAGTACTCATTTAGTACCTCAGTCTGCTCCCTCTGGGTCTTGTGTCCATCCCTCCTGTTTTAATCCTGCTAATCTGTCCCTTCACCCTTCGTTTTTCCCCAATGTATCTAAAGAATCCCTTGTTCCCTCTTCTAATTTCCCTGGTCAGTTTCTGACCCTTCCTTGCCTTAGCCGCCCTCACCACCCTGGTGGCCATTCTGCCATCAGCTCATACTCCCCTCGGTTCCTTTCACTCCTTGAGCACTTGAATTGCCTATAGACCGCTTTCTTTCCCCTCACCACCTCCTGAACCTCCCTGGTCCACCAGCAGGGTTTTTGGGCCCTACCGCATTTTCGTCTTACTCTTGCGCAGATGCTGGTAGCATCCTGCACCCCCTCCTGATGATTTCCCACCTACTATCGGCGTCCATGTCTGGCCCAATCCCATCCAAGTGCTCCTTAAGGATCCTTCCCAATTCTTTTGAAATCCCAAGTCAGTTACCTCCATCTTTGTGCAGCCTTCTTCCCCTCCTAGGTTCAGGCAGAACCCAACTGTGGCATGGTCGCTCCCCGCCAATGGGTCCCTTACTTCCAGGCCCCCATTCTGGTCACTGTCTGCCAGGACCACATCCAGTATCCTGATCGGTTCCCCCACCTGCTGAGTTAAGAACGCGTCCTGAAAGACATCCAACAACCTCTGTTCCCTGGCCACCGAGGATGTCATAGTCTCCCAGTCTGTTCCTGGCATGTTTGAGTCCCCCAACACCACCACCTTTCCCCTTCCCAATCTGCAGTGCCTCCCAACATCTGCCACCAGACTCTCCTCCAGCTCCTTCACCAGCGCAGGGGGTCTATACACCACTCCTATTTTTACTGTCTTGCCCCTTCCTTGTAATCAAGGTGAACCAAGTTCCCTCCGCCTCTTCCACTCATCCTATGGCAATGCAGTTTTTGACTACTATTGCTACCCCTCCTCCCTTTCCCTCCCCCTGTCCTTTCTGAACATGGTGTAACCCTCCAGGTTCAGGTCCCAGTCGTGCCCTGCGGTGGCCCAGGTCTCAGTGACCACTGCCACATCCACCTCTCCTTCAGTTAGCATGAATGAAATGAAATGCTAGGCTCAAGCTCAGTTTTCAAACCACTGCCCCTGGTTGCACTTCCTGCAACTGTCAGATTTTTTTATTCCGCTTGCCTCAGTAAGACGTCATTGGAGAGCATGCCTTCACATACTTGAATAGCTTTTTTTTGGTTTTCATTGGTTTTCGAAAATACCGTATATTTCTTGTGTTTTTTGAAGCATTGTCCTTGTTATACACTCAGACTTGGTCTAGATGTAGTGTTTATCAGGTAATTTCTTGTTCCCTTTTTGGTTATTCGTAACTGGGAGGGAACTGACGCCTATTACTTTTTCTGATGTGAAATTCGGTAGAATTTAAGTTTATTTCAACTTCTCTGGTAAGTTGTTTGAATTTGGTTATTGGTTAACTGGGTTAGCTCTTGGTTTTTACCTTTGAAACCTAACTGAAAAAAAAGCGGATTTTCTTTGCTGGTTTATATGTCGCTGAAAACCAAGAAAAGAACGGGCCGACAAGTTTTCAGTATTTCACAGAGTATGGGGGAACCGTTTGCCAAGTGTGACCCTCCTTTAATTTGTGTCTTCTGCCTAGGGCTTTACCACCTGAAGGCAGATTGTGAAAACTGTAAAAACTTTCCACAGTCCATGCTTGAGAGACAGTTTAAAAGGCCGCAGGAAGAAATGTTCGACAAGGCTGCTGACCCGGCCTCGGATAAACCGACTCCTCCTTATTAGGGACTGGATGAACAGCCCTCCGACAGAAGGGCCAGTTCTTTGGGAAAGAAAAGTGCAGTGGATACATCCACTGAACCTGCTACCATGGGTAAAAGGAAAAAGAAAGAAAAACATACAGTGCAGGAACCGCAACGGAGTAAAGCGTTGGTTCCAAACGCTAAGGTGATTGCAAACACAATCAGGATTATTAAGTTACTGCAACTTGGAAATCCAGTTCCAGTTGAAAGGCGGCTGCAGGTACAGACACTGGTTCTGACCACTGGTTCAGCCTCTGTTGAACAGAGTGGTGAATTCTATGATGAAGAGGAGGAGGAGGATTATGGAGAGCCCATTGAACCTGACATTTCTCCTAATCCTCACCATCCTGATTCTCCTGACAAGGGATCTGAGGATTGCACATCCCACTCTGCCTTCATAAAGCAAGATCTCACTTCAAGATGGAGCCCTTGGAGCAGGTAATAACTGGTAGGACTATGCCTCCAGCATGTACGGTCATTTTGTCCCTGGACATAATGTCGTAGTTAATTAATTGCGAACATTATGTCGCAGGGATAAAATGCAGTTAACTTAACAGTCGCTCCTCATTCTTGTCGCTGGACCAGGTGTTTCAGATCAGCAAACGGAATGGTCAAATGGTCGCCACTATCTCGCTAGACTTTACTCGTCGACAGCAGCACTAGCTAACTCGCTTGCCCCCAACCCCTCTAGATAGAAGCATCGGAAGGCTGATAACTCACCTTTACCCCCAACCCCATACACAATTAGAGATCTTACTTCGAGAGGACTTTTGCAGTAGGTAATTATATGTAGGACTGAAGCGGCAGGCGTCAGGACCCCACAGAACAATTTCTGCTAGCAGTCTCTGTTGGGGGCCATACGATCAGGTGACCGGCGTCATGTGATGTCAGTATAAAGGCGGTCCCCCATGCACACCTCCCAGTTCTTTCCCAACGTTGGCTCGTGTCAGCGCCTCGCGGTAAAGTTTAACGCTCATCAGCCTCTCTTTGGTAGTTCTGCCATTGTTTTTTCTCTGTGTAATTCGATAAATAGTTACTTTTTCGGGTGTTGTATGTCATCCCCTACACCCTCCAAGCACAAGAATAAGTGCGACTCTTGTGGCGCCTAACTCCCGTACAAGGATGGCCATTCCCAGTGTCTCTTCTGTCTGGGCCCGGACCATCAGGTGGAGAAGTGCCAGCATTGCCTGAAATTCAGTGCCGCCACCCGCAGATGGAGGCAGCAGTTCCTGGAGGCCCACATCCTTAAAAAGGAAATGACCTCCATGGAGAAGGAGTTGAAAAAGCTCCGTCAGGGTTTTACTGCCCCTGAAGGCCATCGTAAGAAGAATGAGAAGGAGAAGCATCGGGACCGGGGCTCCTTGTCCACCGCGACTTTGGCTGGAGTCGCCGTGTTACAAGTACTGCTCTGCCACGGTTGTCTTGGAAGCTTCCAAGATGGTGCTGGCCCGCCCGTCTGGCTCGGGCCCTTTGGGCGCCTCCGGGCTATTGGAAGCCCCCATTCCCAGTAAGGCCGCCACCGTGCGGCCTACTGGTGCGAGTGGCTCCGGTAAGCCAGACGCCAGCTCCTCTGACGCCCGCTTGAAAGGTCAAGTCGCCGACCCTAGGTGGCGACATTCCCTGTTCTGCCTGACCAGACCGCCACTCCTTCGGGCGAAGGGTCTGCTAAGTCAGATGCAGCTCCTCCGACGCCTGCCCAGACCCCGCCGATAAGTTGGATGGCGGGGTGCCCGATGGTCGCACCCTCTTACGTTCACCATTCCCGGCTCCCCGCAGCCTTCGCTGCCCTCCGGGGACCCTGGCTTTCCTCAGCCTGACCCTGGGGATTTTTCTCCTCCTTCCCCAGGTGATGCCTAGGATCTTTCCGCACCCCCTTCAGGTCTCCCTCCCGCTGGGCTGGATGACCTGATGTTGGTTCCCCGGACGATGGCCTCGACGCCGGTCCTGCCTACACTGGGCGACATCCCCCTCCCGGATGCTGCTCCCACGCCGGGCCTGCTGCCCGCTGGGCCTCCGGTTCCAGGCCCACCTGCTGGGTGTCCTGCCGTGCCGTCTGCCCCGGCAGACCCCCCGGTTCCTGGGTATCCAACCCCGTTTTATCTGATGCTGTTGTACCCTGGACTGCAGTATTCGGTGCCCCAGTACCCGATGCCGGCCTATCCGACATCGCAGTGCATGGTGCCTCATTACCTGACGCTGGGTTACCCGCCGTCCAGTTACGGATACGCGCCTTACTGATACACTCGGTATCCCTATCCCCCTCCTTCTCCTCCGCTGCTGGTTGATTTGAAAGAGATTCTGGCTTCCTGGTGGGCTGAGACCAAGACTCGGCTCACTAGGGAAGCAGAGAGACGTCTTCCGATGCCAGTCCCGGTTCCGGACCCCCTTCGTCTGAGACAAGAGACTCCCTCCCCTACTCCAGATACCAGAGGTGAGCCCTCCGGTTCCAGGGCAGGTTTGGATACGTTTTCCGGAGGGCTTCCCAAGGGGTCCGTTCCTCCCCCGTGTCAGGAGGTGGAGTCTTCCTCCTCTTCATCCTCCTCTGAGCCTTTGGATGACTCTGACTTGGATGATGAGCCCCGCTCTCTGGATAAGCCCAGGCCGAGGACTCATCTGAAGTCTCCTCCAGAGGATCCTTCCTTTACGGAGTTGCTGCGCAAAATCCAGGCTATCCATTAGTGGTGCTCTTTGGAGCTGGATCCACAGCAGCAGAAGCTAGCTACCCATTTGGATCTGCCCGAGGTTGCTCCTGCCTTAGTCCCACCCTGGATCGAGCCTCATGCGGACCTTGTTTCCACTATCTGGAAGCAACCCTCTGCCATAGTCCCTCTTCTGAGGAAGGTGGACAGGCTATATCAGGCTTCTGAGGGTGTTGAGTTTCTTATCTCTCACCCCAAGGCTGACACGGTCGTGATCAGTGCCGGCCACGGCTGGACTGCCAATCCTAAGCATTTGAGCTCATCACCACCTGATAAGGAATCCCGCCTTCTGAACCAGTATGGGAGGAAGGTCTTCGCTTCTTCTTCCACTCGGGTATTAGGGCCTTGAACTGTGTTGCCCATATGGAGGATTACCAGAAGGCTGTCCTTAGCGAGGTGGAAGCTAAGCTGGACTCCCTTCCTGAGTCACAGACCAAACAGGAAGTGGCAGACCTCGTCCGATCTGCTCGTTTGGCCAGTAGGCACATGCTTTGTGCTTCATATGATGCAGTGGATGCTGCTGGTAGGAGCTCGGCGTTCACTGTAGGTTTGTGGCATCACGCCTGGCTCAGAGTATCTGGTTTGGTCCCTGAAGTGCAGTGTGCAATCCAGAACGTACTCTTCAGGGGTTTGGTGCTGTTTGGTGGTGATGTCAAAGATATCATCACTGGACTGCATGAGAAGGGCACTGCTCTCAAGGAGGTCGACTTGTACTGAGCCCCTCAGCAGCAGCGCTGTCCCTTTCGCAAGTGGGCTCGTGTCAAGGCAAAACCACAAGGGAAGCGGGCCAATAAACACCAGGGCCTCTCAGGCTGTGAAGCCCCCCCACCCAAACAGGCAGCAGGAGCTCCAGCCACGGCGCTGCCTCACACCACCTGACTTCTTTCCTGTCCCACTGGTCCGGAACCAGTAGGGGGGAGGTTCTTCCTGCATCTACTGGGTTGGGAGAGGATCACCTCAGACGTTTGGGTGCTCCAGCTGATAGCTGAAGGACACTAAATAGAGTTTCTTCAGACATCTCCCAGAAACCCCCCTCCAAGCTTGTCTTACTCCCCGGAACCCCTTCTTCTGGTTCGGGAGGAAATCTCTGCCTTTCTCCGGAAGGCATCTGTAGAATCCGTCCCTCTCCATCTCAGGGGGACGTGTTACTACTCTCATTTCTTTGATTCCAGAGAAGTCGGGCGAAGTGAGGCCCATCCTGTACCTCAGTTCCCTGAACCTGTTCGTGGAGTACAAGAGGTTCTGAATGCTCTCTCTGCAGAGCCTTCTGCCCCTCCTTCGGCTTGGACAGTGGCTGTGCACCCTGGATATATTCAGGATGCCTACCTGCATATCCCTGTCTACCCGTCCCACTGCAAATACCTCCGTTTTTCTTTTCAGTGGGACCAATACCAGTTCAGGGCCCCCCATTTGGTCTCTCCTCGGCCCCCCTGAGTGTTTATCAAATGCCTTTCTGTGGTGGCGGCCCACCTGCGTACCCAGGGGGTTCAGGTTTTCCCTTACCTGGGTGATTGGCTCCTGGCGGCCCCGTTCAGGGAGGATCTCCTGAGCTCCTTTTCCTTCACCCTGCAGGTTTTTACCAGCTTGGGTATTACCATCAACCAGGCCAAGTCCCATTTGATCCCTTGCCAAAGACTCCAGTTTATCGGGGCAATCCTGGATACAACTTCCGGTATGGCCTTCCTGCCTCTGGACAGGGCGGCCACCCTTCAGGCTCAGGCCAGCCTTTTGTCCAGCTGCTGGCGGGTCATTGCCAGGTTGGTCCTTCGCCTCCTCGGGCTCATGGCGGCTGCCATCCCGATGGTGCCTTGCACTCAGCTCCTCATGAGAATCTCTCAGTGGACGCTTCGGTCTCAGTGGGATCAATTGGTTGATGACTTGGATCGCGAGATCCTGGTCTCCTCTCCGATGGTGTGGGACTTGCAATGGTGGATGGTTAAGGAGAACCTTTGCCGGGGAGTTCTCTTCTGTCTTTCTCCCCCCTCCCAAATCCTAACAGACACTTCGGGTGAGAGTTGGGGAGCCCACCTGGGATCTCAGCAGACCCAGGGCTCTTGGTCCAAGGTTGAGCAGACTCTTCACATCAACGTACTTGGGTTGAGGGTCGTCCTGTATGCCTTAAAAGCTCTGCATCTGTATCTGCTTGCCGGTCATCTGGCTGTTCAGACGGACAACATTTGTGTAGTGTGGCACATCAATAAACAGGGAGAAACCCGTTCCTACCCTCTTTGCAGGGAAGCAGTGCGGGTTTGGGATTGGGCTATACTTCACAACCTTCACCTCACGGCGGTTCATGTTCCGGGGGTCTAGAACACTTTGGCAGACCACCTCAGCCGGTCATCTGCCCAAGCGCACGAATGGGAATTGGATCGGGGGTAGTAGAAGACAAGACCTGTTTTCCTCTTCTCTCAGCGCAAAACTTCCCGTCTTCTGCTTGCTTGCTGCAGGGCGTGGAGTTTTTTGGAAAGACGCTCTGTCTCTAAACTGGAAGGGCAGATTTGTCTATGCTTTCCCCCTGGTCCCATTGATTCCGAGGGTTCTACACAAACTCTGTTCAGAAGGAGCTCGCATGATTCTCATCGCACTGTTCTGGCCCAGGAAAGTTTGGTTCTTCTTCTGCAACAGTACTCGGAGTAACCTCTTCTTCCTCTGTTGCAACTCTTGCTGACCCAGGATCAGGGGACCCTGGTCCATCCAGGACTCACATCTCTTCAGCTGCGTGTGTGGCTTCTGCAGACTTGATTCAAACCCGGTTCAGGGTTTTGTCGCAAGTGGTGGAGATTTTAGTGGAGGCCAGAAAGCCCTCCACTCATTCCACTTATGCCATGAAATAGAAAAGGTTTTCTATTCGGGCCTCTTCCAGAGCTTTCCAGACATTGTCCTGCTTTGTTGGGAGGCTCCTGGATTACATGCGTCACCTCTTCAACCTTGGTCTCAGTCACTCCTCCTTGAAGGTTCACATGGCGGCTGTTTCCGCTTACCATGTTCCCTTTGGGGACAGGTCTTTTGCGCAGCTGGAAGTCGCTAAGACTTATCTTAGAGGGGTCCTCCACTTGAGACCCGCCGTTCGGACACCTGCTCCTCCTTGGGACTTGAATTTTATTCTCGAGAAGCTTACCCCACCTCCTTTTTAGCCTGCAGCATCAGCAGACCTTAAGTTCCTTTCTTGGAAGGCTCTCTTCCTGGTGGCCATTACCTCCGATCAACAGAGCTTCAGGCCTTAATGTGCAAAATCCCGTACTTGATTTTTACAAAGAGCGTGTGGCTCTGTGTACCAACCCTAAGTTTCTCCCTAAGGTGGTAGCGGAATCTATGCTGAATCAGTCTGTGGAATTGCTGATGTTTTTTACGCAACATTCCAATCAAGGGGAGTACCTCTTACATACTATGGACGTTCACCGGATTCTGAGATACTACACCAACAGAACTAAGGATCTCAGAAAGACTGATCAACTGTTTTTCTCTTTTGCTCACAAAAGAGAGGGCAATGCTGTTTCCAAGAAATGCCTTTCGAAATGGTTCGCTCATTGTATCACTTTCTGTTATGACAAGTATCACAAGACCGTACCAGGTCAAGTCAGAAGTCACTCCACTAGGGGTGTAGCTGCCTCTGCAGCTTGTTTCAAGAATGTGTCCGCGGCTGACATCTGTGTAGTCGCAACTTGAACTTCCGTCCATACCTTTACGAAACATTACAGTTTGGACATTGCCTCTTGCCGTAGAGCTGGCTTCGGGTTGGCTGTTCTGCAAAGTCTTCTTTCCTAAGATCTTCACAGCCAGAGGATCTGTGTTTGAGTAGTTTCCTCCTCTTGTTATCTTCTCTTTGTTCCAGGCTGCTTGGGACTCAGTCCTATATGTAATTACCTACTGCAAGAGCCTTCTTGAAGTAAGATAGTACTGTTAACGTAAGAACTTACCATAACAGTAGATCTTCGAGAGAGGCTCTTGCAGTAGGTAATACCTTCCCGCCCTCCATCCTCCATAGCTTTTTCAGCTCCTTTTCCAGGGGGAAATATCTGCTTCTCTCTCGTCTCGCCTTTTGGCCTTTGGCAGAAAAGAACTGGAAGGTGGACGTGGGAGACCGCCCCTTTATACTGACATTGCATGATGTCGGTCACCTGACGTGGGGGCGGTCCCCTGCCAGAGACTACTAGGTAGAAATGTTTCCGTTGGGTCCTGACGCCTACTGGCTTGAGTCCTATATGTAATTACCTACTGCAAAAGCCTCTCTCGAAGATCTACTGTTATGGTAAGTTCTTATGTAATTGTACTTTTCGGTGGTGCTTCATCTGCAGTGACTGATATAGTGTCAAAAGAGATGTGCAGAATTGAGATGTGAAGAAAGGCACAAGCTGGAAACAGCGTTGGAAGGCTGATAGGCAGAATCCCAACTAACTTGCTCGCCTTTGGTGCTTCATCTGCAGTGGCTGATACAGCGTCAAAAGAGTTGTGCAGAACTGGTTGTTTGCCAGTCCATATATTTCAGCTCTATTCTCGATTTGTGGCTGGTATGACAGAAACTTAGTTGATACAGAGAACTGGGGTGTGAAGAAAGGCACAGCATAGAGATAAAGGGTAGAAATTTTTTTGGGGGGGACAGTACAGTTTCTACATGTATGATGCCACTATAGTTGTGTGCAGAGTACTGAAAGCTTTTAAATCAAAAGTCGCACAGAATCGTTGCCATCTTCCCGTCGCCATTAAATAGTCACCGTGGCTCCTTTTTGCCTGTGACTGCTTGACAGGCGACGGCAGATAATCACGACTAATTGAACACAACGTTGTTTCCTCAGCAAATTGTAACACAATTATATGTCCATGAACTTGCCACCAGGCATTAGGGCTCCATGGAAAACATAGCTAGCAATCTAAGATGGAGGACAGCACCTGACATCAGCTCCGCCTGTGTCAGCCACTGTATAAAGCAGGCAGTCCCCCAGTGCCACCTCATTTTTTTTTTCTCACAGTTGACCTTGCATTTTGGCTTCTCGGATGCCACCTGCTATTCGTTGACTGCCATTTTTCGGACGCACCACACAGTTCAACATTTTTTCAGTTTAACTATCGCCTCTTTGTCTGCTAAGTCAACTACTGCAGCACCGTGGTGTAAGGCTAAGTGTGCATGCGGCAAACAAATTCTGTCCAAATACGACTATTTGGCTTGCTTCTGTGCCTGGGACCAGAGCACAACTCAGATGACTGCCTGCACTGCCTGAGCTTCAACAAGTGTGCTCACATCCGCCACCTGAAGACACTCTAGGTCCACCTGCTGGAACAACAAGTGGCCACAATGCAGAAGGCGCACTCTGGGCATAGCTTCTTCTTGCCCTCTGCTCACACCTCCTCCCCCAAGGACAGTTCAAAAGAGGTGGGCACTCATCAACCAGATAAGTAACACACAGGCTCCAAACTTGCAAAAAAAAAAAAAAAACTCCAGATTTATTCCAAAAACATCTTGTTGCATGCTTCATGCGTTTGACTGTGGTCCTGTATCAAAAGCTTTTGATAAAGGACCACAGTCCGAAAGACGTCAGCCATGCAACAAGAGGTATTTGGAATAAATTTGGAGTTTTTTTTTTGCAAGTTTGGAGCCTCTGTGTTACTTATCTGGTGGGTGAGTGCCAACCTCTTTGAACTGTATTTGCTGTTGGAGGGAGCACCACTATTCCTAGTGCAGACATTCTCTACAAACAACCTCCCCAAGGAGATGCTCTCGGGGAAGAGTATCACAAGAACGACAAGGAAGGACAGGTCCAGGTCAGAATCGTGGTGGTGTTTCCTCCCAGCCCAAGGCTTCCACCTCCGGCAGGAGGTCAGTCTCTACCCCCCCAGGTCGCTAGCTGTCCTGGGGGTTGCGACTACCACGCCACCCACCTGTTCCCAGACGGGTGGAAGTTCGGGGTGAGGGCATTCCCAGGCCTCCTCTTCCACCTTTCTGGCCATCAGACACCACAAACATTGCAGAGGATGTGGCCTTTTCTGCTTCCATTTTGGGAGTCTGTTTGGGCCCTGCTATCATCAAGGCCTCATCCCCCAGTTCGCGAGCTAAGGCTGACGACTGCGACTAGTGCCAGGTTACCAAGCACTCCAAGGAAGTACCCTCCACACCTAATCTGTTGTTGGCTATCCCCTCCTCGGAATGACAATAGCCTGCATCTTCATGTGTCTCCACTCCATTGGAGCTAGACGAGACATCGGCCTCCTAGCAGTTATCGCCCCCCCTCCCGGGCCTCTGCTAGAGGACTTGACGACAACTGTCTTGATGTCAGGCCCTACCAAGTCTCAAAACACAGGATTTGTCACCCAGTCATCAACAGAACTCCAGGCATCTGGGCCTCAGGAGAAGGACCAGATAACAGTTGATCTGACTGGCGGCCTGGTGCAGGAGCCTCCTCAGATGTCTGGCCTGCCATCAGCCCCTTTGGGGCCAGCCAACCCGACGTTGGATTGGCTGTGAGCTACAGTGATCCCTTTAGCAGATGTAAGTGCACTCTTTATTAGTTGGTGGAACCACCATCAAGAATGACCTTTTTCCAAAACCATAACGTATGGTACAATGGTGGCTGACGGCTCCCTGCAGGACTCTGTCGCCACCCTCGATGCCAGCCCACCTGACTCCAGGTGGCTCAAATGGACATAGGGATTACAGATGACTCGTACATCACACATCATTGTGGTTTTCCTCCCGCAGGCAGAGCAGGTCAAGGGACCGTTGCTCCCAAGGGCAGAGTAGGCCAAGAGGACACCACTCCCAGTGTCACAGCTAGTCCATTTACCGTCAGACAGAACAGTCAGGGGACTACAGCGGTTTCTCCTTCCTACGCCTCTTTAGAGAAGACCCTCCCTTTGCCATTACTGGATCCCAGGAAGGACTCGCCAAGGTCTTCTCATGATGACCCCACCTTAGCTGAGATTATGAGAGACATACAATTCCTTAATCATTGGGAAGCTGAAGACTTGGACCTGGAAGGGAGATGCCTGGCTAAGTTTTTGGGGGTTACTGAACCCAAGCCGCTAGTCATTCCCCCGTTGGTGGCATCATTCCAGGATGTGACAAAGCTGGCATGGAAACAAAGTTCCACTACTTTGGCAGTGCCTAAAAAGGCTGACTGCCTGTACAGAGCTCCCAGGAGTGAACCTCACCTCGGTGAGCAACACAAGGCGGACTCCATAGTTTTTATAGCGGCTCATGGCAGGTCACAACAGCTCAAGCATACCAGCTGCCAACCTCCAGATAAGGAGTCAAAAAATCGATCAGTTGGGGCAGAAGGTGTACACATCCTCCACCTGTGTTATTTCTGACACATGTGGTTATGTACCAGAAGTGCCTTTGGCAGAAAACTATGGACCTAGCCAAGGCCTAGCCAGATTCACCCAACAAGTCAGACCTCCTGGCCATTTTTGCATTTGAGTTCAGATGTGGGCAGACATGTCCTCAGGTGTTCGTATGATGCAGCAGCCAGAGCTGCCGCCTCAGGAGTATGCCTCAGGCGACACTCATGACTTCAAGCGTCCGTTTTCAGGCAGTACCTTGAGGACACTGTTCTAGATCTGCCTTTCCAGGGCCCCGTGCTCTTTGGCCAAGAGGCTGAAAAGATCATTACTGACCTACAGGGCTCAAGGAAGGCTGTCTCAGAAGTACATAAAGAGTACAAATTGGTGTCTTACACCCCTAGGTGCTGGTCCTTTTGGAGGCACCAAGGACAGCAGTCAAAGAAACTGCCTCAGTGAGGAGGGTTCAAGAGGAAAGCACCCCCTCAGGCAGCAGAAACTCATGGACTGCAAATGGCTAATCGGTCCAGAGCTCCTCTTCCCACGTCTTCAGCCTTAGCCTGACGCCTTGCCCCCCCACTTCTCCAGCAGAACTGTTAGTGGAGGAGTAGGAGGGCAGTTCTCCCTCTGCCTTGCAGGTTGGATGAACATCACCACGGATCAATGGGTGCCGCAACTCATAGAAAGCAACTATGCCCTGGGGTTTTCCCAGTTACCACCGGACAACCCGCCAGTTTATATGACCTGCTCCCCATCCCTCGCAGGTCTTATTTGGGGTGGAAATACGGGCCCTCCTGTTGAAGGGAGCCATTCAGGTAGTCCTGGAGCCCCAGAGGGGAAAAGGTTACTACTCTGTTTTTTTCACGATACTGAAGAAGACAGGGGACCTTCGTCCCATCCTGGACTGAAGTCAACTGAACCTCTTCATAGAGTACAAAAGGTTCAGAATAGTGACACTCCAGGGGTTGCTTCCCATGCTACGCCAAGGAGATTGGCACTGCTCTCTGGACTTGCACAACGTGTACATGCACATAAAGATCCTGGCATCCCACTGGAAGTATCTTCAGTTCACTTTCGAAGGAGAGCTCTTAACCAGTTCATGGCTCTTCATTCAGCCCATCCTCGACACCTCGAGTATTCACCAGGTGCGTGGTGGTAGTAGTGACTACTTTTGGGAGACTGGGGCATTACATCTACCCCTACCCCGATGACTGGCTGCTATCGGCCCCATCCAGAGAACAGCTTTGTCAGACCCTGCAGTGCACCTTCAGAATGTTCCGGGACGTTGGGATAACCTTAAGTCTCCCAAGGTCTATCCCATGGCCGTCTCAGATGCTCCCAATTTGTAGGAGCCATCTTGGACACCGTTCAGGGGAGAGCCTTTCTCCTGTCAGACAGAGCTGGTCACCTTCAGATGCTAGCTTGGAGATTAGTCTCCGTAGACCAGGCTCCAGCCAGAACAGAACTACAACTCTTGAGTCATATGGCCGTTGCCATAATGACCGTGTTTCTCACTTGGCTGTACGTGAGAACTCTGCAATGGAACCTCAGGGTGCAGTGGGATCAGTGAAGAGACGATCTCAACCAGAAGATTAGGCTCTCCAAGGCAGTACACCAGACCTTAGCATGTTGGCTTAATCCATCTCGCTTAGCGAAAGGGGCTCCATTCAGGAACCCCTCTCCTCAACAGATTGTCACCATTGATGCATTGAGCATGGGATGGGGTGCTCCCTTCCGGAGCAGTCAGACCAAGGTGTCTTGGACAGAATGCTCTCTGCACGTAAACATTCTGGAGATGAGGACTGTGCTGTATGCTTTACAGGTGTTTCAGGATTACCTCCTTCTAGGCCCAGTACTAGTCCAGACTGACAGTGTGCTTATGGCCTTCTATATCAACAAGCAGGGGGACACATTCTTACCTCCTTTGCAGAGAAGCCATGATGGTATGGTACTTGACAGCAGCTTGGAACATTTTGTAGTACATATCCCAGGTCTTCAGAACACATTAGCACACAGCCTCAGTCGCTCGCAATCCCAAGCTATTGAATGGGAACTACTTAAAGACATAGTAGACCTATTTGAAAGATGGGGGACTCCAGAGTTGGACCTCTTCATGTCCCCTCTCAACCCCAAACTTCCCAGTTTTTGCTCGCTAGAGCCTGGTCCTGGTGTTTTCTGGCGAGACGCGTTGTCCATCTTTTGGACTGTGAGGTTTCTCTATGCCTTCCGGTCCTCCTCATGCTACAGCTGGTACCAGCAACCATAATTCTGATAGCACCCTTCAGGCCCAGTCAGATTTGGTTCCCACTTCTGCAGCAGCTGGCAGTGGAACCGTCAGTCCCACTTCCTCTTTCCTTGCGGTTTCTATCTGCGGAGCAGGGCTCTCTAGTTCACCCCAACCTCAGATCTCTGCATCTTCACGCATGGTTCTGCAAACTTAGCCAGGAGAAGGTATGGGGTGTCTGAAAGGGTATCGGAGGTGTTAGTGGCTGCTAGAAAACCATCCACTAGGGCCATGTACGCCATGAAGTGGAAGCGGTTCAGCCTCTGGGCTGCTGCCCGCTACTTGGATCCTTTCTCTTGCAAGGTGAACTGGGTCCTGGAGTATCTAGTATCCCTGTCTGATTCAGGTCTAAGCTATTCATCCATAAAGGTGCATCTCTGTGTTGTCTCAGCCTATCACGTACCAGTGGATGGTAGGACATTGGCGCAGCTAGATCTGCACGTACCTTCCTGCGAGGTATCCTGCACATCAAACCTCCCATTTGGGACCTGTTCCTCTATGGGATCTGTTGTTCATACTAGAGAAGTTGACTTTGCCCCCCTTTTGAATAAGCCATGAGTTGCGAGCTTCGCTTTCTCTCTTGTAAAGCATTATTTTTAGTTGCTATTTCTTAAGCCTCGAGGATTTTCGTGCTCCGGGCTCTTATGTATAAGGAGCCTTATTTGATTTTTCATGGGGACAGGGTTTCTCTTTGAACAAATCCTAAGTTTCTTCTGAAGGTGGTGTCAGAGTTTACTCTCAACCAAGACATTCACCTGCCTATCTACTACCCTAAATATTCTAACAAAGGGGAGGCCTTGTTACATACCTTAGATGCGCATAGAATCCCTAGGTATGGTCCATAAGGAAGTCGGACCAATTGTTTGCATCCTTTGCCCAATGAATGTTGGGAGCACTGGTCATCAAACGGACCATGTCCAAGTGGTTGGTCAGCTGCATCGTTTTCTTCCATGAGAAATATGAAAAACCCCTGCGGGTCAAGTGAGAGAACATTCGACCAGAGGGGATGGAGACGTCCTTTGCATTGCTCAAAAATGTGTCTGCAGCAGACCTTTGTGCCTCAGCCACCTGGAGTTCAGTGCACACCTTTACCCGGCACTATAGTTTGGATATTGCTTCCAGAATGAGGGCAGGTTTCTGCCTGGCAGTCCTCCAAGGATTACTCTCTTAGAAGCCCAGGGGCATCACTGCTTCCATGGCCCTTCTGACCTTGTGACATCCCAGTACTGCTTGGGACTGAGTCCTGTTGGTTATTACCTGCTGCAAGAGCTCTGTTTCGGAGTGACTTAGTACAGTTACATAAGAACATGTCTTAACAGTTGATCTTAGACAAGCAGTCTTGCAGCAGGTATGCTTTCCCTTCCTCCTTCCTCCAGTGATTCTTTCTTTATGTCACTATCGGGATGACAAAGCCTCCTCGGTTTGTCTAATCCTTCATGCTAGCCGGGTCTCCGGTGAACAAATTGAGGTGGTGCTGGGGGACTGCCTCCTTTATACAGTGACTGATGTCGTGGGCGGTCCCCTGTCTTGGACTGTTAGCTAGAAGGTTTCCGTGGGGTCCTAGTGCCTGGTGGCATAGTCCTATTGGTTACCTGCTGCAAGAGCTCTTCTTGAAGATCTGCTGTTACAGTAAGTTCTTATGTAACTGTAGTTTGCTCAAACCTGGCCCTCCCCACTCCAGGAGTTCAATGAGGAGGAGGAGGAGCAGGACTGTATGGAGGTGGTGGACGTGCCAGTGTCAGAGACTGCTGTTGCCATCCATAAGTCCCTGAAGAAATGGGTCTACAAAATATTGCAGACACCCACTTCAAACAACATGAAGTCTTGCTATATTATGACTTCTTGCAGTTAGCCACAGCACTTGAACTGCCCCGGAGAGGAAAGAGTTAACTCCATAATGAATGGAGTTCTCAGGGCGAGCGCTTTACTGAAAGCTCTATCTGGCTAGTTTCAAACTGAAACTGTCAGATTCTTTACTCCGCCTCACTGAACAGTCGCTCCGGAGATCTCTCCTTCAGCTTGGTTCATTTCTTGGTTAAAACAAGTAATTCTCGGTTTAAATAAACCGGGAAAAGTATTTATTTTACCGCGTTTTGGTTCAAAGCTCTATCTGGTAAACCGTAAGTACAGGTCTTTTAGACTGTGTGGAAAATATATTTATCGGTTTGGTTTTGAACCGATCGGTTTGGTTAAAAAGACGTTTTAAAGTATTGTATGGACATTTAGAGTGCGGTTCCCGGTTCTTATCGGTTCTAAAAAAACCGAACTTTTTAATTTGTTTTTTTTCAAATACCCATGACACGGTTAGGAACGATAAGGGTGTCTTGCCTGGCACTGCCATTAAAAGGGCAAGTTTTGGTTAGGCTGGCATTATGTCTGAAACCCAAGAAACTGGGCCCACTGGGTTTCAACACTGTGATGCTTGTGGGAAGCCTTTGCCAAGGCTGACCCACACACCATGTGTTTATTGTCTGGGTTTGACCACCTCCAGTCAGACTGCCAGATTTGCAAGAATTTTCCTGCAGTCGCCCTGGAAAAAGATTGGGCAGGCTCAGGAGCGAGAGGCCAGTAAGTCCGCTGACCGGATGGCCAGCCCGGTCCAGTGCCCACTGGACCAGAGGGAGTGCCCTCTGACCAGGGAGACTTCCTCGGCAAAGAAAGCTGGTTCTGAGGAACCAGCCCCAGTAAAAGTCTAAAAATCAGCAGTTCTGGAGTACAAATTGCCTCTCCAACTGCTGCAGAGATAACAAAAGCCATACAAATTGTCCAGTCACTGTCTCAGGGACCGTCCGAACCACCACTAGCTGGTAAAGGTTGGTTCGTCCGGTCCCAGTGGTTCAGGAGTATGATGTTGAAGAATTTTATGAACCACAGGAGGGGAGGAGGATTATGAGCAGTATGTATGTGGCTGGGAGGGTCTGGATGTGCCCATTGAACCGGACATCTCTCCAGACAGACCATTGGAATCTCCCCCTTTGCTGTCTGAGTCCCCATCTCATTTTATTTTTTATAAGAAAGTTGCTGAAACCCTCCAGCTTCCCTTAGAAGAGGCTGTGGATGAGCAAGAGGAGCCTGATTATGTTGAGATGATGGATATTCCAGAGTCTAGGAGATTGTCTATTCCTTTGCAGAAGTCATTCAGGAAAAAAACAATGAAAATTTTAAAAAATCCAAATTCTCTGCCTCCTGTCGATAAAAAGATGGACAGGAGGTATGCCTTATCAGGCCCTGATACAGACTTCCTTTCTGAGCAGTGTAGTCATGTAGGAGTGGTACAGGCTGCAGCCTGTGACAAGGCTAACATTCCCCTGGCTTCACATCCTCCTGATAAAGATTCTAGGAAGATTGATGCCATGGCAAAAAAGCAGTATATGGCAGCCTCTTTGGGACTCAGGCAGGCAAATTATATGGCTTATGTAGCTAGATATCAGAAATCTAGATGGGATACAGTTATGCAGTTAGCCAAGCTGGCTAGTGAATTGGAACAGGTGGCTGCTGATGGCATTGAAGCCTCTAAAGTTCAATTTCATGCTGCTGTTGATGTTAATGATGTTTCCTCTAGGGTCATGGCCACTTCTGTAGCTTTCCGTAGGTTGGCATGGCTCAGGTGCACTAATCTGTCACAGGACACTCAGTCAGAAGCTATGGATTTTCCTGTGGTAGGAAATTCTCTGTTTGGGGAGCAGACAGAGAACTATAGAAAAGATGGATGAATACAGAACTACCTACAAAGTGCCCAGGCCAAGGAGGGCATGCCACTCCACAGAGGCTACGCCCAGAGGTAGGGCAGGCCTTTCCACAGGCCTTTTATCAATCCCAAGCTTCCTCTGCTTATGCTCAGAGGGTTTCAGAGGCAGAGGCAGGCAGGCGCGAGGCAAGCCGTCCCCTACCCCTCAGCCTAAGGCATCTACCAAGCAGGCACCCTGATGGGGTGCCCAGGGCAGTCTCCTGTACCAGTAGGGGCAGATTGGCTTGCTTCAGTCAGAACTGGGTGTCCGTAACCTCGGACAAATGGGTTCTGGAAGTGGTAAGCCAGGGTCTGGTTCTCAGCTTCAAACATTTTCCAAAGATGAGGGCCAGACACTTTCCCTACAAGCCCCTAGAGGCCCTTGCCCTGGAGGCAGAGGTCTCTGCCCTGTTAAAGTGCAAAGCAGTGGAAAGGGTTCCTCCTTTCACCAGGGCAAGGGTCTGTACTCCAGATACTTCCTTACACCAAAAAGACAGGAGAAATGCGCCCATCCTAGACTTAAGATATTTGAACAAACACCTTGAAACCAAAGTTCAAAATGTTAACTTTGGCAATGATTTTGCCCTCACTGAGGCCAGGGGACGGCTAGCCTCCCTGGACCTCAAGGATGCTTATTTTCATGTCTTAATCAGGCCTTCTCACGAAAGTACCTCAGGTTCGAACTGCCCTCAGGCCACTACCAGTTCAGGGCAATGCCCCTTGGTCTTACCTCTGCTCCAAGGGTATTCACAAAATGTCTAGCCGTGGCAGTGGCTCATTTAAGAAGGCAAGGGGTTGCTGTTTTCCCTACCTGGACGACTAGCTCATTGCTGGACAGTCTCCAGAACAGTGAAATCCCTTGCAAGTCACCCAGCAGCTTCTCACCTCCTGGGATTCCTGCTAAACCTACAAAGTCAGTTCTAGAACCAGTCCAGGTACTTACTTTCATAGGTGCGGAATTGAACACAAAGCTGGCCAAGGCCTTCCTCCCTTGGAAAGGTAGAAGTTGATCGCCTGGCCTCCTCTTTTACCCTGCAGGTCTCTCGACCAGCAAGACACTTTTGCAGCTTCTAGGCACATGGCTGCCTCCACAGCTGTAGTGCAGGAGCAAGATTCAGATGAGAGACATTCAGTTTCATTTGAGGGCCTATTGGTCCCAAAGGAGGACCCCTGCCAAACTGGTTCCTGTGACCGAACTCTGATCCTAGCTCTTCAGTGGTGGCAGGATCAGAGCAATTTAAGACAGGGGTCCCTTCATTCCTATTCCACTCCTCACCCTCACTACGGATGCCTCCCTCCTGGGGTGGGAGCACACTTAGGCGACCTCTCCACACAGGAGTGTGGTCCCTCAGGAATCTCTGCTCCACATCAACTTGCTGGAACTCAGAGCTGTCCTTTTAGCTCTTCAAGCTTTTCTGCATCTGTCCAGAACAAAGTAGTCCAGGTCAGAACAGACAATACCACAACAATGTGGTACATCAACAAGCAAGGGGGCACTAGGTCGTCGGCCCTGTGCACCGAGGCAATGAAGTTGTGGTCTGGCCTACTCCTGAACACTTCTCTAATAGCAGTTAATCTGCCAGGGAAGGACAATGTCCTAGCGGATGCCCTCAGCAGGATTTCTCAGGGCCATCACGAATGGTCCCTGAATCCCCGAGTGCTGAGAACAGTCTTTGCCAGATGGGGCACCCCTCAGATAGATCTTTTTGCAGCCCCAGACAACCACCAACTTCCACTGTTCTGCTGCAGGCCCCCAGTGATGGGCTCAGTCCCCCTGGATGCCCTTCTGTTGGATTGGGAAGGGAAGTTCCTCATGCCTTCCCCCCCTTCCCTCTTCTTTTCAAGGTGTTAGTAAAAATCAGATCCCAACCTTGCAAAGTGATTCTGATTGCACCAGACTGGGCCAGGCAACCCTGGTACCCACTCCTGCTATCACTGACAGTCCACCTTCCTGTGCCTTCCCAGGATTCACAATCTGCTGATCTGTGCCCAGGGAGAGTATGTATCCGAACCTCAAATCCCTCAACCTCAAGGCTTGGCTCTTGAAGAGTTAGAATTTGCTGATTTACACCTTTCTCAAGGTGTCCTTGATATTTTAAAGGCCTCTAGGAAGCCTTCCACTAGAGCCACTTATAATTCCAAGTGGAAAAGGTTTTCCATCTGGTGTTCTGATAAGCATATTGTCCCAGAATCTGCTGATTTGCCCACTTTGCTGGACTACATTGTCCATCTTAATTCTTTGGGCCTCAGGCCAGCTACCTAGAGTCCACTTGGCAGCTGTCTCTGCTTTTATCTCCATGAGGAAGCCTTCCTCCCTTTCTTCTCACCCTGTGTTTTCCAAGTTTTTGAGGGGTTACTTCATACTAACCCTCCTTTTCGGGACCCAGCCCTGCCTGGGACCTTAATGTTGCATTGCTCAGTTAATGCAACCCCTTTGAACCCTGTCTTGACAGACCTTAAGTTCTTAACTTGGAAAACTGTATTTTTAGTGGCCATCACTTCTGCTAGGCATAAGTGAGTTACAAGCCCTTTCAGTGAAAATGATTTTATTTCTTTTCACAGGGATAAGGTAGTCCTCAGGACTAACAGAAAGTTTTACCTAAAGTGGTTTGGTTCCATCTTAACCAATCCGTCTCCTTCCAGTATTTTCACTGAGCACTCTTCCTCTGGTGAAAGGAGATTTCACAGTTTGGATGTTAAGAGGGCATTGAGTTATTATCTGGAGCGCACCAAGGGTCACAGGTTCGAATCCACCAACTCTTTCTCACCTATGGTGAGGTCGGCAAAGAAAACCTGCCACTAAGAGGACAATTGCCAGGTGGATTGTCTCTTGTATCCAATTCTGCTACCAGAAACTGGGTGAGAACCCCCTCAAGATTGAGGGCCCATTCTACCAGGGGTACAGCTGCATCTCTAGCGCTGCTAGAGATATTCCTATTTTGGAAATCTGTCAAGCTGCAACCTGGAAAACAGTTCACACTTTCACCAAGCATTACTCCCTGGATATCCAGGCCAGGAGATGCTCGGTTTAGCACAAGCGTGCTTCAGAGCCTATTCCCTAAGTAGGTTCTGGCCCTCCTCCATGGAGGTACTGCTGTGTAATCTGCAAGAAGTCTAATATAGCAAGACTTCATGTTGTTTGAAGAAAAAATTACTCACCTTAGTAATTGTTTTCTTCTAATGGAATCTTGCTATATTATATTCACCCAACCTGCCTCCTCTCAGAACTTCTACTTGGGTAGGGTGTGGGTAAATTAGTGCAAGCACTGTGTCATGCCATTATAGGTGTTTTTTTTCCCCTCTTTTCTTTTAGGATTGTGGAAATTAGGTACTACTGTTATTGATTTGTGTGTTGGCCTCCCTCCTGGACTTGAGTCTTTGGGGGAGGGGGGTCTAGTAGTGGTTGTCAGGGGTGATAGTTGTTGTTGTTGTAGTTGTAGTTGTAGTTGTTGTTACTAGTAGGTAGCCATTTGGCTAGCGTAGGGTACTTTCCACACAGACTTTTAGTGAGTGTTGGCTCCGTAAAGATCTGACAGTTTCAGTTTGAAACTAGCCAGATAGAGCTTTCAGTAAAGCGCTCGCGCTGAGAACTCCATTCATTATGGAGTTAACTCTTTCCTCTCCGGGGCAGTTCAAGTGCTGTGGCTAACTGCAAGAAGTCATAATATAGCAAGACTCCATTAGAAGAAAAACAATTACTAAGGTGAGTAATTTTCTCTTCTGTGCCACCAGTGGACAAAAAGCTGGATAAAAAGTACTGGGTAGGAAATGGATGACGAAAGTTGTACCAAGTATACAAGATTGGAGACAAGTTGTATATGGTATATATCAGATGGAAAACATTACAGCGAAACTAAACAATCAGATTGATGGTTTTGCCGCCCTATGGCGGAGATAGTCAGTCAATCAGGTGAGAATTGACCCCAATTTCTGCCTTTAGAGAGTGGGTCCTCAAGAGGGATTGGGAAAAGGAAGTGGGGGCTTGGACAGGCCCGACTATAAATCAGATAAGGAAAGTTTGGTTTTGGTCTCTATGTGTTGCCAATGTAAAAGAAATATATGCATTGCTTTTTTGTATAATAATAAACCTGAAGTAATCATAGAAAATCTTCTGTTTGTAAAATGTCTCCTGATATAAATGTAAAAGTAAAGAGAAAAAAACCTAATAAAAAATACATTTAAAAAAAAAAGTACTGGGTAGTCATGGGAATGTTTCTTGTAAAGTTATAGTGACCAAGACTTGATGGACACCATGGGATCACCAGTCCTAGGATTGAATAATGTAATGATAGTGTACGAAATAATGTGATAATACTGTATGAAGTTGAGGGCCGTTTGAGATTGTGCAATACTGCTATGGAATGAATACCATACACAGTATACATTTTAAATGTACTTCTAACATAGGACAGATAAGAATATACTGTACTGTGACCACCAAACAGTGTGGTTCATGATAAACACAGCTGCAGAGTCGAGCCATACAGAAGTGAAGGTACTGGACTTTAGGAGGGCTGACTTTGGCTGTGTCCACACTATGCCTGTGTAATGTTAGAGTGGTCAAACGGTTACTGTAACGGTTTGCATTTACACCTGTAACGTTACAGAAGGCGTTTTCAAAACCGTTACAGAAACCTGTTTGTATGTGGTTTCTACAACAGTTTTGGTAACGGTTCCAGGTCTGTAATGTTACAACCTGCAGTGTGGACGCGTGACTGTGTACCCTCCAGTCCCCTACTATACCTCAATGCATTGCGGCAGTGCAGCTGGTGCAGTCTGGGAGGTAAACAAGGGGAAGAACCAGGAAGCTACACAGCGCTGATTGCGAGTGTAGTGAACCTGTGCTGGCAGGCGTGGGGATGCCAATGTAATGCCACCAGCTGGTGTAGCAGCAAAAGACCAGCAGTACTAAGCAGCGAAGCTTGTATTTTTGCAGTCTGTGCAACAGGCAATAAGCTTACACGTTGAACTGAGGATCAGCAGAGTGGTTGGTCTGAGCGTGGCCAGTAAAGTCACCTGTGACCCAAAACCTGCACAGGCAGTAGGCAGCATTATTGTAGTTTGTGGCGGTGTAAGCATGTCTGAGCGTGGTGCCACATGGCCTGATGAGGCCACGAAATTACTGGTTGACTGCTGGACACAGGAATGGATACAGTCTGAACTGGCTAGTGCACGTCGCAACACCAAGGTGTATCAGAAAGTGTCAGAATACCTTTTTGAACATAGCATCAAAAGGAGTGCCAGACAATGCAGAGACAAAATAAAACAACTCAAAGTACACTATCACAAGACTCGTGACAGCAACAGGCGCTGAGGTGGTGGGCGTGTGGTGTGTCCCTTCTACGACGAATTGGACAAAATACTGGGAACAAGGCCAACAACCAAACCCCACTTTGTCCTGGAGAGCACTGCTGTGGAATCCTATGATAACGGTGATGGTGCGGAGATGGAGGAGTCATGCCAGCCCAGCGTAGTTGATGCTGACGTAGAGGCAGGTGGAAAGTCAGGCGTGCACAATGTCAGTCACTCTGTGGGGTGCTGGGGGGTGAGAGGTGGGTAGGACATACTGGGTGGCATGATGCAGCTGAGAGGCATCTCGAGTGCAGTACGACACCGCATGCCAATGACTAAATTAATATAGTTGGGGAGGTAGGGGGTATACTACCATGTCCAGTGTTTTGCAGTGCAGTTGTATAATGCTGACTGCATGGGAACTGGTCATGACAACAAAATATGGATGGGTGTGGTTGGGGTGCTTGGTGGGATTGGGAGGGTGCTTGGTGGGGTTGGCTGGGGCATGCTGCCAAGACCTGTCTTTGTGTATGATCAAGCTGTTTTGATGGAGGTGGGTGGTTGCAGTGCTGTCAGTCAGCAGATGTTACCAATAGGTACTATGCAACTTACCTGTTGCAGCCTGCAAATAACCATGTGTGGCATGCTCATACACGTTTGTTGTTCTGCAGATAACTATGATCAGACGTCCTTGGATAATGACGTGCTGGAGGCATCATCTGTGTCATCTGCTGCATCATGTGCTGTGAATGATGAACGTGCCGGAACATCGAGCGTTACATTGGGTGGTAGCAGGGAAAGAGCTGCCAAGCGTTCGTTTGAACGTCAACCACTTTTCAACCTGAGAAAGAAGAAAGAATCAAGACTGGCTGACCTGATTGGAGCAGTGCTTGAGCCCACATGGCAGATGCTGCAGCAGCACAATCGAGAACTGCTTGAATTGGAATGGGAGAGGTCTAGGGAAGAGAGGGAGATGGAGGCGAGATTAAGGAAGCAGGAGGCAGAACAAAATGCACAATTCTTTAGTAATATATTGAAACTCTTAACTGTGCAGTTCCAGCAGGCAGCCACAGATGTCATGGTCCAGCCACAGGGTAGTGTGCCACCTTCAGACCCTGGTAACGCAGCAAGTATGTATGCAGGCATCACCCGTACTGCAACAAGTCTCACCCAGGTCGGCAGTACTCAAGGCACTATGGCCACCCCTTGTACCCCTGTCATGTCCCACAGTGCTTATCTTACAGTCTCTCATGGCAGCATCCAGCATGCCAATGATGTCCCATGTGGCTCTCTGTCCTCCCATACCATGCACCAGACACCCATGCTTGGCAACTCTAGGATAGGAATGAGGGCGACAGGTGGTGGTACAAGACTTCCACCTACTGTCTTGTGTCAGGCACATTTGAATTCAAACCCACAGCAAGGCAGCATCCCCTCAAGTGCCTCGTCCACTTTGCCCTCTGCTACCAGTACTCACACACATTGTCCCAGGAATGATGCCCATTTGGATCCTGACCCCACATTGGCTGTTCCAAGCGTCACACATGATCTGTACAGTGAAGAGTTCCAGTGGACAACACTGTGAGCACAAGGGCTGTTTTCCGCATATTATTGAATGCCACTTGTTCTGTGGTGACTTTAGTTTGAATGGTACCTATTGTTACAAATTGTTATCCCCCCCCCCCCCCCAAATACTGTTACTCAGGGAACTCAGTAAGGATGGTAAGCTACACTGTCTGACAAGTGGTTCATTGTGAATCAGTGGATCTCAAAGCACACTACTGGTAGTTGCTTTACAACTGCTCAAAATGTTTGTCAAAAAGCACAGCAGCGTATAAGCTCAGAGATGTCTTTATTGTACAATTGCAACCATGGACAGCACTGAATGTAAAGTGATGGAATCGTATGCTACTGTTAACAAATTACACACTCTACTGGCGACATTATGGAGTTGCATCATTGTCTGTTGCACAGCTGAGTAATTCTGACTTGTTTATTGTTATTGCGCATTATCTGCTGTTGCTGACATTTGGTGTCTGCCATGCGACCTTGTGACTGTACCATCCAGTACCATCTTCTGTATACCTGGTGGTGGAAAGAAACACATATCAGGGATGTACGACCTAATATGCAATGCTGTATGAGTCCCTAGGGGTCACAGTTCTGTTAGCTGTGAAATACATGTCACTACAAGTGAGCGACTATATCACTAACTATACTGATGTTTGTTTATGTTTACTTTTGTCTGTGCACGTAACTGACGTAGTAGTCGAGCACTTTTCCATATGTTGCACTGGTACATATATTGTTTTCCTGTTGTGCCTAATGTTTGCTCATTACTGTGCCAAGGTTTTGGACATCTGCATCATAGGTATGTGTGCAGTGTAGTACTTTATACATGGAGTACACTGTGTATGGCAAGGCACCTCGACAGATTGCATGTCGTGTCACTGATGTGTACCAATACAGCTACATTTATGTCTGGCTCATGATGCAGTGATGGACATGGTTTGTTGTACCACCAGACATCTAACGATGTAGTTGCCATACATACATTAATAAACACAACACTACTGAACTGCGACTGACTTGCGTATCATTCTTTATGCATGTTGGAACAGTGAGTACCTGGGTCACTGGTGGGATGGGATGCTGTGAGATGATTTGTGGTATTTGGAGAGGTATCTGTGGGTTTGTGGAACAGTGGATGGCTACACGGTTGTTATACAGTCAGCAATGCAAGTAACAAGCACATACCTGTGTGTCACAGGTTTGTGCTGGTTTTGCACTGCTGCCTGCTGACACCATTCATTAACACTTGGTGCAATGTGCTCATATATTCAGACACACAACTTACCAAACCTATGTGTCCATGAGGTAGTCAGCTAGGGTATCCCTGATCACTGCTGCATATCGACTCTGGGCCGTGACAGTCATTTCCTCAGTGGGTACACTCTCGTGCTTAGTAAGTAAATGGTTACATGTCCCTATTACGCTAAAGATGGCAGCCACGCTGGGTCAGCCGTTAAAGTATAGTAGTGCGGTAGCAGTTATTTGTTGTTTTGTTGATCCTGCAGATTATTAACTGCCACGGCTAAGTTATTTTATCGTTTTTATTTGTGTACTGTCGAGTTTTGTTGAATTCCGAATGCGATCAGTCACAATTGCGTTTGTTTGTTTCGATCGACGGTCCCTGGAAATGCTAACTGCTTTTTAATGCCGGTATTGGATGTTTTTGTAAAAGCACTCAATTGCGGACAGAGGTTTGGTGAAGGATTGCTGAAATCTGGCTGGATGCAGAGGCGGGTGCCTTGAAGTAACTGTTTTAGCGGCGCTGAAATGGTGTGTTTGTTCAGTCGATCCCTGATGTTTTGGTTCAACTGGCTCCAGCTGGAAAGTGGGAAGAATAACGCGAGCTGTGGAAAGAGCCGCCGCATCAGTGGAAAGTCAGGTTCCTGCAGTGATTTGAGCGTGCTGAGAAGGATAAATCTCTACCGCCCTTGGTGGATTGGTGAGCCAGACCGGCTTGCCCTGAGGTGGGTATTGGGTCTGGGAACTCCTCTGTGGGGGCTGGGGGTGCTGACCGAAGGATGGGCATCTGGCTAGTTCCCTTTGAGCTACCGCGGGCTGCCTGTCTAAGGTCGGGCAGCTCTGGTGGTTTAGATGGAGGTGTTTCTTTTGATTTTCTATCTGCTTCGGGGTAGGTCGGGGTTGGCAGAAAGACCTTTGATCTATTCTCTCAGGATTGACTGTGTTGGGAAATTTTGCAGTAATTCGTGAACTGTGGCAAGCCTCATTTCTCTTCATGTTTCTGGTTGTTCTGTAATCCGGACTGGGTGGTGAGAGTACCCTGAATTTTATCTATTATTCTTATTCAACCTGCGCTATTGAACTGTGGTTGGGGAAAGCATTTTATAATTAGTATAAACTGGGTTATGGCTTTGGGGTGTGAGAGACTCTAAGGCCAAAAATATTTTCCTTTGGGACTCATGAACTGAATCAAGTGACAGAGTGACAGTTGATTCTGTTTTTGGCTTTGGATTTAAAAAAGGAAAATAGATTCTGGGGACTGTTCTTTGGACTTCTGCAAATTCAGCTTTACTACTGCTTGTTAAATGTGTAGTTGTTTTTGTTTGAAGTTTTTCAGTTTGGATTTATTATTTTTTAAAATTGTTGGCAGTTGTTGAAATTGTTTTATTGCTATTTTGGGGTTATATTGTTGGTTGGGATTTTATTTTACTTTTTTTCTTTTCTTTTAATGTGTAATATTGTACTCCTTGCTCTGTGAGAGAGAGTGAAGGAGTGATTTATTATTTTTGGTTATTTGATATTTATAGGTTTATTTTTGTTTATTATTTTTGTTCTTTCTTTCTTGTTATATTGTTTGTAATGTGTTGGGGAGGTTCAGCGACGGTTGGGCATTATTCCTCCACCAGGCTTAGAGAATTACGCCCCTTTGAATGCCCTCCATTGTCATCTGACACCTATTTTAGGTGTTGTACACAGGGCATTCTCAGGAAGAGTAGGCGAAGGTGGAGAGCTGGGCCTGTTGGGGGACAGGAGGGAGGTGGGCGGATTGGGGTTGTGGGGTTCAGGAGACGCCCTGGGGCGAAATGGGGTCAGGATAGGGGTTATTCCTGTCTTGTCCCTATACCCAAGGGTTCCGATGTTAATGGACAGGTGCCGAGGTCTTCTCTACAACTCATCCTACCTTGGCGGTGTTGTGCAATGCCAGATCTATAAAAAACAAGACCGCTATTACAGATGATCTTGTTGGATCAACTGATCTGGCTTGCATCACTGAGACCTGGCTGGATGAAAATCCAGGCCCTATATTGGCCATGGCAGTTCCAGCCGAGTTCTCGGTGACATACCGTCCAAGGTTGGATCGTAGGGGCGGGGGTGTGGCCATTATGTTTAAGACTGAGCTGGGCCTTGTGGATGTGCCACTAGGAACTACCAGATACTTTGAGTATATCCTGGGAGAGGGTGTAGGTTGTGGGATCCTCCTCGTTTACCGTCCACCAGGTGATGGTGGAGAATTCCTGCAGGAGATAGACTTCATCGTCGACTTGGTTTTGAGGTTCCCCAGACTGATAGTTCTGGGTGACTTCAGTGCCTGGGTCGATGATGGACTCTCACATATTGGTCAAAATCTCCTCCAGCTGATGACAGTGCTGGGCCTAACACGGGTGATTACCTTCTTGACCCATGTAGGAGGTCATTCATTGGATCTGATCTTTCTTTTGGGTATGGAGATCGCTGATCTGGGAGTGGAACCAGTCAGCTGGTCTGACCATCACACCATAAGGTTCAGCTTCAGGGCCCCCCCCAATAGGTCTGCCCCTACGGAGATGGTACGGTACCGCCCTTTAAGGGGTATTCACCCCAGTGACCTAATGGCGGTACTTGATCTATCGGGTTTGTCGGGTGAATGCATGAGTCCAGATGATCTCGTACTAGCCTATAATAAGGCTGTGGGAGATGCTGTGGACAAAATTGCTCCTGTTCGTGTTCGGCCTCTTGCCCTCCGTCCAAGGAGCCCTTGGTTTGATGGCTCCTTGAAGGAGTTAAGGCGAATTGGCCGAAGGTTGGAGAGAGCGTGGCAGAAGTCCAGCAATGATGTTGACAGGCTTAGGTTGATGACACATTATGATGGCTATCAATCAGAAATCACCCGTAAGAAGGCAGAATTCCTGTCCAGGGAAATTTCTGCTGCACAGAACCAACCGGCTCAGCTTTTCCGGACTGTGGACAGATTGTGCAGTCCAATCTGTCTCCAGCCCAGATAAGCTTTTTCTCAGCTAAGATGCGAGGAGTTTGCTCAGTTTTTTGCAGATAAGG
Organism: Neoceratodus forsteri; assembly: GCA_016271365.2. Lineage (NCBI taxonomy): Eukaryota > Metazoa > Chordata > Ceratodontiformes > Ceratodontidae > Neoceratodus > Neoceratodus forsteri. The sequence continues at coordinate 716,627,288 of CM057454.1, read as the reverse complement.
TTGCCAGCATCTGGTCTGGCATCGGTCTGACCTCTCCTATGGGGGATTGCGGTGATCGACGGGAAGCGGCACGTACTCTGTCTGGTCATACTTTCGCCGGCTGGAGTTCAATGACATTGTAAAGATCGTCCAGATATTGTGACCAACTAGTTGTAGTTTGGGTCCGGGCCCTACACCCCTCTTAGTAGGATGTGTAGAAGTTATCTGCCCAATCCTTGCTGACATTGTCTGGAAGTCCTTGGAGAGGGGGGTCTTTCCCGACTCCCTCAAGGAGGCAGTTGTTCGACCACTCCTTAAAAAAACCTCCTTGGATCCAGATTGTCTAGCTAACTACCGGCCTATCTCTAACCTGCCATTTGTTGGTAATGTTATTGAAAAGGCGGTTGCGCTGCAGCTGGATGATCATCTTATGACTCACAATGTCTATGATGATCTCCATTCTGGTTTCAGGAAGAAGCACAGCACGGAGACTGCCCTTGTCCAGGTATTGAGTGATCTCCTAATGGCTAGAGATCGAAAGACATGTACCATTCTGATCTTTCTCTATCTCTCTGCTGCATTTGACACTGTAGACCATGGTGTGCTGCTGGAACACCTGCGGGTGTATTGTGGGCTGTCTGGTACAGTCCTCAAATGGTTTCATTCTTACCTCACAGACAGGTCTCAGAGAGTTGCCACCGGAATTTATCCCTCTGGCGCTCATTCCCTGCCTTGTGGGATACCGCAGGGCTCCATTTTAGCACCCATGTTGTTTGTGGTGTATATGCTGCCATTGGGAGAAATCATCAGGTGATACAGTCTGGGTTTTCACTGCTATGCAGATGATACCCAGCTGTATCTGTTCTTTCTCCCCGGCCAGGATGATGCATTCCCCGTGCTAAACAACTGCCTTGCTGAGATCAGACTTTGGATGAGTTCCAGCTGGCTGAGACTGAATCCGTATAAGACTGAGGTACTGGTAGTAGACCCAGGTTGTCCGAGGGCGGGTTTGGGAGCTGGACAACCCTCAGGTTTGTTACTTGGTGGTATGCTGCTCCCTACCTCCGATCAGGTGCATAATCTGGGCGTTATTTTTGATGACGGACTGACCTTAAAATCTCTGGTATCAGCTGTCGTCAAATCCTCTTTTTACCATCTGAGGAATATCGCCCGGGTGAAACACCTGGTTCCGTCGGGTGATCTTCCAACACTGGTCCATGCCTTTGTCACTACCCGTCTTGATTACTGCAATTCCCTTTAACTAGGGCTACCTGGGGTTGATATCCACCGCCTGCAGCTGGTGCAGAACGTTGCGGCTAGGCTTTTGATTAGGATGTCTAGAACCAGTCATATTACACCGGTGCTCCGCGAACTGCACTGGCTGCCTGTTAGGTGGCGGATCACCTTTAAGGTTGGTTTACTAACCATTAAAGCCCTATAAGACCAGGGACTCTGTTACCTGAAAGATCTCCTGATTCCCTGTTACCCCCTCCGTCCTCTCCGTTGCGCCAATGAGGGATTGCTGGAGATTCCCAGGGTTTGATTGAAGATATCAGGTTCACGTGCTTTTGCCTTTTCAGCACCAACCCTGTGGAATTCTCTACCTCGTTGGTTGAGAGAATGCCCAACCGTTGATAGTTTTAAAATTGGTTTAAAAACATATTTATTTAGTCTAGCTTTTATTTAATTATGGTTGACATATTTTAATGTTGTTTTAATGTATATTATGTATATGTTTTTAAGTACAGCGCCTTAGGTTTGAAACTCGCTATATAAATAAAGTTGATTTGATTTGAGTTGGTTAGGTTGTGGGTATATGTCTGTTGCACTGTCAAGAGACCAGCTGTCCATGAATACCTCTGCCCTTGTCTCGCACAGATTGTGCAGCACACAGCATGCCTCTGTGATGTAGGGAACATTGTTGATGCTGAATTCGCTTCTCTTTAACAGGCACTGGCACCTGCCTTTGAGGCGCCCAAAGGCGCATTCGACCACCATGCGTGCCATACTGAGTCTATAATTGAATTTGCGCTTCGTGGGGTTACCATAGTCATTATATGGCTTCATGAGCCAGGGCAGTAGGAGATAGGCAGGATCCCCCAAAACAACAAGTACAGTAATTCCAGCTATGTGTCTTGTTGGTTCCATGAACAGTGTACCATTCTGCCCAAGGGTGAACAGCTTGCTGTTTTGGAACACCCTTGCATCATGGACCTTGCCTGGCCATCCCACATTAATGTCCATGAAACAATACCTGAGGTCTACAAGAGCCTGCATGACAATAGAGTAGTATGACTTCCTATTGAAGTACTCTGTGGCATTTCCGGGGGGGGGGGGCATATGATTGGGAAATGGGTGCCATCCACTGCACTGCCACAGCTTGGGAATCCCCAGTCCTTCTCAAATCCAAGCACTATGTCAGGCACATTATGCACCTGTACAACCTTTGGCCGCAGTGCTTGCACTGTGGCATGGCACTTATAACTATTTCCCCCATGGTGGACCAACCAACACCAAACAAATGGGACACTGTTCTGTACTCTACATTTGTTGACAGCCGACACAGTGCTATCGCAACTCTTTTGTCCATTGGTATTGCTGGACGTAGGTGTGTATCCCTCTGGGAGATGTACGGAGCCAACTCACCACACAGACAGTTGAAGGTCTGCCTGCACATGCAAAAAATTTGACAGCCACTGCTTATCTGTCCAGGATCGTTTTACAATTCCGTCCCACCACACAGTGCTTTTTCTGTGAGCCCACACAGCTCTGAGTACTGTGCCACTTTCAAGGACACACATTAGTATGTCCTGCAATACGGACACTGTGTCAAGCACACCTTGGCAAATGCTGGCAAGCCTGTGTGAGGCACGACGTTGTGCAGCCCTTCTCTGTCTCCTACACCTGGCAGTCTGCAGGTTCCCTGCATAATAGTGCATTATACAGGCCAACAAACACACTGCTTTGGAAAACGCTGCCATGTTTCACATACCCTACTGTGTTCTGTGTGCATGGCAACCCTTGGCATTCTGGGATTTCAGTAATCATCACCTACTGCATCTTGGGATAGTCACTGCTTCCAAGGGGTTACACCACTCCCAGAATTATTTATAGTGTGGGCAGGCTGTAATGTTATCGTAACTGTTTCGACACTGTTAATTTTATAGTGTGGACGCACTGTAACGTTACAGGGCTGTAACGGTTTCAAACCGTTACAGCTTTTAGTGGCATAGTGTGGTCAGGGCCTTTATCAAAATGGGAGAGTGCCTCAGAAAAGCGCCATCAAACAGGCAAGAAGGAGGAGTGGAGGAACGATGGGGAAACATCTTATCTGCCGTCACAAGGTCAACAAGCCTTTGTGTGAAGCAAATAATCAAAACGAAAGAAAAAAAAACACTATGGTTCTCAAGAGGTGGTGGGGAAGTTTAGAGAGAAGAAGATAGCATTCAGGCAGTATAAGGAGACATAAGGAGCAGGACAGAGTACTGTACCAGTTAAAGCAGAAGGAAGTGGGGAAGGCAGTCAGAATAGCAAAGGCCCAAACCGAGGAAAAGATAGACAACTCTGTTAAAACCTTTTCTAGGTAGATTATGGAGCGAAGAAAGACCAAGGGAGGGATCGTCAGGCTTAATAAAGGGGAGGGTGGGTGGACAGAGAGGGACAGTGAAAAAGCAGGGATACTGAACAGATACTTCTGCTCAGTATTCACAAAAGAAGAGATGGGGGGGGGGAGTATCTAATTCAATTAATAGAAGAACTTTGGATGGGGGGGTTATACCAGTCCTTTCACAGAAGAAAGAGTCCAGAAAGAACTCATAAAACTGAAGGTGGACAGAGCAATGGGGCCTGACAGACTCACCCCAGAATTCTGAAAGAACTAAGGGTAGAACTGGTAACACCACTGACTACCCTTTTTTAACAAATCAAGGGAGGATGGTGGTACCTAAGGACTGGAGGAGGGTAGATGTGATTCCCTTCACAAAAGTGGGAGCAAAGCAGAGGCAGGAAACTACAGACTTGTTAGCTTGATTTCAGTGGTATGTGAAATGATGAAATCACTTCTGAAGGAAAGAATTGAGTACCTAGGGGCCAGAGGGGCACAGGACCCAAGGCAGCATGGATTCACAGTGGGAAGCTCATGTCAGACGAATCTAATAGATTTCTTTGACTTGGTGACCAAAGTAGTAGACCAGGGAGGGGCTGTGGACAAGGCCTACCTAGATTTTAGCAAGGCATTTGACAGAGTCCCACACAAAAGATTAATAAATTGGTCAGCCTGGGAGATGGTCTCAGGGTGGTAGCCTTGTTAAAACATTGGTTGGACAACAGGACACAGAGGGTAATAGTAAATGGAGTCTACTCCGAAGAAAGGGGAGTTATCTTGTGGGGGTACCGCAGGGTTAAGTACTGGGTCCGGTCCTTTTTAATGTCTTTATAAGTGATATTGCAGAGGGACTGGAGGGAAAGGTATGCCTCTTTGCAGGCGACACAAAAGATCTGCAATAGGGTTGATGCACAAGGGTGTGTGGAAAGGATGAGAATAGACCTGACATGGTTGGAGGAATGGTCAAATGTATAGCAGCTTAGATTCAATGCAAAGAAGTGCAAAGTAATGCATCTGGGAAACAAAAACCCAGGGGAAGAGTACGCAATAGTGGGTGAGATACTGACAACAACAAAAATGGAAAGGAACCTATTGGTAACATAGAAACATAGAATTTGATGGCAGATAAGGACCGCTTGGCCCACTCAGTCTGCTCATTTCCCTATCTAATGCATAAGCTGCAGATCCTTGTTAACCAGCAGCCTACTTCTTTCTACCCCCACCCCCTAAAATTGCCTTATGACTGTCCCATGCATGCTTGAATTCAACCACTGTTTTTGACTCCACAACCTCCTCCGGAAGGCTGTTCCATGCATCCACAACCCTCTCTGTGAAAAAATACTTCCTTACATTACCTCTGAGCCACCCTTCCTCTATCTTCAAATTGTGCCCCCTTGTTCTTGCACATCTCTTTTTTTGAAAGATGCTACCCTCTTGGACTTTGTTGATTCCCTTGAGATACTTGAAAGTTTCTATGATGTCCCCCCTCTCCCTCCTTTCCTCGAGGCTATACATATTAAGCTCCTTTAGTCTCTCTTCATATGTCTTCCGGTGCAGACCCTGCACCATTTTAGTTGCCCTCCTCTGGACAGCTTCCATCCTATCTATTTCCCTGCAGAGATTGGGTCTCCAGAACTGCACGCAGTACTCCAGCTGGGGTCTCACCAGCTGTCTGTACAGAGGGATAACAACTTCCTGTTTTCTACTGGTGGTGCCTCTCCCTATGCATCCCAGTGTCCCCCCAGCCCTCCTTACTACCCTCTCACATTGCTTGCCCACCTTTGTCATCTGATATGACTACCCCCAGGTCTCTCTCCATTTTTGTTGTTGTCAGTATCTCACCCCCCATTGTGTACTCTTCCCCTGGGTTTTTGTTTCCCAGGTGCATTACCTTGCACTTCTTAGCATTGAATCTAAGCTGCCATACATTTGACCATTCCTCTAACCTTGCCAAGTCCCTTCTCATCCTCTCCATCCCACCTTGTGCATCAACTCTGTTGCAGATCTTTGTGTCATCTGCAAGGACATTCCTTCCAGTCCCTCTGCAATGTTGCTTATAAAGACATTGAAGAGGACCGGTTCCAATACTGAACCCTGCGGTAGCCCACTAGTAACCCCCCTTTCTTCAGAGTGGACTCCATTTACTATTACTCTCTGTGTCCTATTCTCCAGCCAATTCTTTATCCAGGCTATCATCTTGGGACCCACTCCCAGGCTGGCTAACTTGTATATTAATCTTGTGTGTGGGACTGTGTCAAATGCCTTGCTAAAGTCTAGATAGGCCATGTCCACAGCCCCTCCCTGATCTACTACTTTGGTCACCCAGTCAAAGAAATCTATTAGATTTGTGTGGCATAACCTTCCCCCTGTGAATCCATGCTGCCTTGGGTCCTGTGCCCCTCTGGCCTCTAGGTAATCAATAATTCTTATCTTCAGAAGCGATTCCATCATTTTCCTTATCACTGAGGTTAAACTAACAGGTCTGTAGTTTCCTGTTGCCCTGCTCCCTCTTTTGTGAAGGGGAATCACATCTGCCTTCCTCCAGTCCTCAGGTACCACCCCATCCTCCCATGATTTGTTAAAGAGGGTAGTCAGTGGTGTCACTAGTCCTACTCTTAGTTCTTTTAGAATTATGGGATGAATCCCATCAGGCCCCATTGCTTTGTCCACCTTCAGTTTTAAGAGTTCTTTCAGAACCCTTTCTTCTGTAAATGGGCTGGTATCAACTTCTGTATCCAGAGTGTTTCTATTGTTTGTTTTGAGGTACCTCCCCCTCTTCATTTGTAAATACTGAGCAAAAATATATGTTTAGTATCTCTACCTTTTCACCGTCACCCTCTGTAGTCATATCAGACCTAAAGGTGGGCCAGCAATGTGAGAAGGCAGTAAGGAGGGCTGGGGGATAGTGGGATGTATAGGGAGAGGCATCACCAGTGGAAAAGAGGAAGTTGTCTTTCCTCTGTGTAGACAGTTGGTGAGACCCCATCTGGAATACTGTGTGCAGTTCTGGAGACTCCATCTACACAAGGGCATAGGATGGAGGCAATCTAGAGGAGGCCAACTAAAATGGTGCAGGGTCTGCAACAGAAGCCATACGAAGAAAGACTAAAGGAGCTTAAACTCAGCCCCAGAACTCACATGTGAGTGAAATGTTCTATGCTTAACTCTATTCAAAATGGCCACCTGGGGCTGAGTGAGACTATTATATTCATTTATGTATACCCTTGAGGAAGGGGGGGGGGGCATGATAGAAACTTTTAAGTACCTCAAGGAATCAAAGTCCAAGAGGGCAGCATATTTCAGAAAAAGAGATGTGCAAGAACAAGGGGTCACAATTTGAAGATGGGGGGAGGTGCTCAGCGGCAATGTGAGAAAGTATTTTTTCATAGAGAGGGTGGTAGATGCATGGAACAGCCATCCTGAGGAGGTTCATAAGGCAATTCTTGTGGGGAGTAGGATGAAGTAGGCTCTCAGTTTACTAGGATCTGCAGCTTATCCAATATGTAGGGAAATGGGCAGACTAGGTGGACCAAGTGGTTCTTATCTGCCGTCAAAGTCTATGTTTCTATACATTTTTCAGTCTGCACTTTAAATTATGCTTGGTGCTTTTAATTATTTTAGTTTTGTAGGTGGGTAGGGATAATATATAAACCACCCTGAGGTGTGCGGTCGCACTCTGATATATGCACACCTTGGTGTGCGTTATTACGCACGAGGCTGCAGACTGAGTGTGTCAACCCCGCAAGGTGTGTGTATATCAGAGCGCGACCGCACACCTCAGAGTGGTTTATCTAGCTTACAAAATGTCAAAATTGTTTTGGAGGGGTTAAAAGTGCAGGCGTGCGGTTGCACTCTGATATACGCACGGTCATGTGATGTTTTATACAATCAGAACATTGGATTTGGAGCTTTTACTTTTACTCATTTTGCAAATATATAGTGATAGTAGAAATTCTTTTCACAAGGCCGGCCCGTCGGCGCAGCGGTTGGATTTCCGCTTGCGACGCCGGCGACCCAGGTTCGGAACGGACCTGAGCCGGGCCGGAGGGCTGGCCGGGGGAGATGGATCGAGCGCCCGCTGGGACTGCTCTCCTTCCTCCGGGGAGGGCTGGGGCAGCATCCGCGATGGGGACGCCAGCGGAGGCCAGGAATACCCATGCTGGCCAAAAGAGTATAGAAGGCGGGCGGACGCCAGGCGTCATTACGCGACCCGCCTTCCCGGGAAAAAGAGAAAATGGACGGTTGCCAGCGCCCTCCATGAAGCCAGCGCGGCCGATTAGCCCCAGGCCAGTCCTCCGACCGATTACGGTCTCTGCGGGATATCTCGCCCTCTCCATCCTGTAGCCCCGCCGTGGGGGTAAACCCGGGGTATCGGAGGACCCGAGGCCGATTTGGGGGGTGGAAGCCGTCAGCCCGTGACTGGCTGAAGCATCGGGTGGCCGGCAGCTATGAAGGCGGTTAAAGGCAAATTTAAAAAATAAAAAAAAAAAAGAAATTCTTTTCACTACAAGTGTTTATTTTTTCCCAGTTGTTTAACCAGGTGAGACACACTAAGCTGAAAGCTTGCTTACAGGTGCAGCCTGGGAGCAAAGGGAAGTTAAGTGACTTGCTCAGGGTCACACAGTATGCAAGTGAGGGCTGTGGGATTCAAATCCAGGTCTCCAGATTTGCAGCTCAGAGCCTTAAACTACTGCGCTATATTGTCTCCCTGGCAGTTGATGCTATGTGGCAATGTATGTGTGTGTTGTAGCTTTTGCACTAGGCACTTTACTATAGTAAGCACCTTTATATAGCGACTGTTACTTTAAATTATGTTCTGTATTTGAGATACACCATGACCCTGCCTAGTAACCACCCCCTGAGGATGTCCTGCATACGAAACCGATTGGGGTTCCTTCCTTGTATCAGCTGTCACCACAACAGTCGTGGTGCATGTTTTTAAATAATTAATAAAACCTTTTTGTATCCAGCAGAGTTGTGCTGGCATTTGTTGGCTTCATACAGCCAAGAGAGGAGCAGAATTCCTTTTTGGGCACCCTAGCCATAAGGGGGTGGTACAGGCCGAAACATATACTCTGATGGTAGATAAGGGCCGCTTGGCCCACCCAGTCTGCCCATTTGAGCTAGTAAGTTCCCTCTGTTTTTCTAGAAGTCTTTTGCCTCATACCACTGACCTCCAGAATTCTCTTGTCTATCCCATGCATTTTTAAATCCTGTGATTGTTTCAGCCCCCACCACTTCCTCTGACAGGGCGTTCCACTTGCCACTACCTGTTCTGTGAAGAAATTCTTCCTCATGTTTCCTCTGAATTGCCCCCCTCCAACTTCAACCCATGCCCCTAGTCCTGGAACATCTTTTTTGCTGGAAAATGGTGTGTTCAAACAACATGAAGTCTTGCTATATTATGACAATTGCAGTGAGTCCCCATCTTCGAACTGCCCCGGAGGTGAAATAGTTAACTTTCCATGCAAGCATGGAACTCTGAGCGTGAGCTCGGTTAGAAGGCTCTGTCTGCTGATCTTCAAACATAAACTGTCAGATTCTTTACTCCGTCTCACTGAACAGTCGCTCCAGAGATTTCTCCTGCTTCTCGGTTCATTTTGTCGGTTTAAAAGTGTTATTTTATCGGTTTTCAACCGAAATTATACCGCAACCGGTCGGTTCAAGCTCTGTCTGTGGTAATGTAAGTAATAGATAGGTTTTACATTCGTTTCTCTGTGTGGAACTTGTAAACATTTATCAGTTTGGTTGAACCGATCAGATTGTGTTTTTAAAATTTGCTAGTCCTTTTTTAGAGTGCGGTTCCCGGTTCTTATCTGTTGTAAAACAGATTTCATTACGGTTTTTTCCACGACCTGTGACACGGTTGGGAACCGATAAGAGAGGCTTGCTTGGCGGATTGCCATAAACGGGCAAGTTTGGTTAGGCTGGCATTATGTCTGAGAAACCCAAAAGAAAAACCGGGCCCACTGGGTTTCAACACTGTAGTGTCTGTGGGGAAGCCTTTGCTAAGGCTGACCCACACACCACCTGTGTTTATTGTCTGGGGTTTGACCACCTCAGTGCAAACTGCCAAATTTGTAAGAAATTCCCTGCTGCCACCATAGAAAAGAGAGTTGATAGGCTCAGGGAAAGGGAGGCCAAAAAGTCCGCTGACCCGGATGGCCGGCCCGGTTCGGTTCCAACCGAACCAGAGGGAGTGCCCTCTGACCAGGGCGATACTTCTCGGGCAAACAAAGAGCTGGCTCTGAGGAGCCAGTTCCTGCAAAAAGGACTAGAAAGTCAGCTGGTGTGGAGCCAAAAGTTCTCTCTCCAACCGCTGAAGAAATAGCTAAAAGCAATCCAAATTGTCAGTCTCTTTCCCGGTTCCGATTGAACCAGCACCATCAGGGGCGCTCGGTTCGGCCGGTTCTACCGTTCAAGATTATGATTTTGAGGAATTTTATGAACCGTGGGAGGGAAGAGGTATGAGGAGAGTGAATATGGTTTTGAAAGACCTGGATGTGCCCATTGAACCAGACACCTCTCCAGACAGACCCTTAGTTTCTCCTCCAAGGCTCTCTGAGTCCCTTCTCATTTTATGTTTTATAAGAAGGTTGCTGAAACTCTCCAGCTCCCTGTTGAGGAAGCTGTTGATGACCAAGAGGAGCCTGATTATGTGGAAATGATGGATATTCCAGAATCTAAGAGACTGTCTATTCCTCTGCATAAATCTTTTGAGAAGCAGACAGTAAAAGTTTTAAAACTCCTCACACTATACCTCCTGTAGATAAAAGGATGGACAAGAGGTATACTTTATCAGGCTCTGATATGGAGTTCCTCACACAGCAATGCAGCCATGTGGGAGTAGTGCAGGCTGCAGCCTGTGACAAGCAAATATTCCCTAGCTTCACACCCTCCTGAGAAGGACTCAGGAAGATTGATGCTATGGCAAAGAAACAGTACATGGCAGCATCCTTGGTACTCAGACAGGCAAATTATATGGCTTATGCTGCTAGATACCAGAAATCCAGATGGGATACTGTGCTGGCTCTAGTAAAACAAGTCCCTGACCAGCTTGCCAGAGAGCTGGAACAGGTGGCTAGAGATGGTATGAGGCATCTAAGGTGCAATTTCATGCTGCAGTAGACTCTAATGATGTGTCATCAAGAGTCATGGCTACATCTGTGGCACTCATGAGAATGGCTTGGCTCAGATGTACTACCCTGTCAGGATACCCAGTTAAGGCCATGGATTTTCCTGTTGTGGGCAATTCTCTGTTTGGGGAGCAAACAGAAGTACAGTGAAAAATGGATGAATACAGGACCACCTATAGGAGTGCACAGGCCAAGGAAAGGCAGGTCACTCCTCAGAAGCAGCTTCCCAAGGGCAGGGGCAGGCCTTTTCATAGGCCTTTTTACCAATCCCAAGCCTCCTCTTCTGCTTATGCCCAGAGGGGGTTCTTTAGAGGGAGAGGCAGACAGGGTTCAAGCAGGCCTGCTCCCACCTCTCAACCTAAAGCTCCTGCCAAGAAGGCACCCTGATAGGGTAGCCAGGGCCGATTCTTCTCTACCTGTAGGGGGCAGGCTGGCTTACTTTGTCCAGGACTGGAAGTCTCTAACGTCAGACAAGTGGGTCCTGGAGGTAGTAAGCCAGGGACTGGTTCTCAGCTTCAAAAAATTTCCAAAGATGAGAACCAGATCTTTTCCACCTGCATCTCCATCAGAGGCACTTGCCCTAGAGGCAGAGGTCTCTTCCCTCCTAGCTCTCAGAGCCGTGGAAAGGGTTCCACCCCTACACCAGGGCAAAGGTTTGTACTCCAGGTACTTCCTTACCCCAAAAAAGACAGGAGAATGGCGGCCCATCCTGGATCTCAGATACTTGAACAAGCACCTTTTAAAACCAAAGTTCAAAATGGTGACCCTGGGAATTATTTTACCCTCTCTAAGGCCAGGGGACTGGCTAGCGTCCCTGGACCTCAAGGATGCCTACCTCCATATTCTCATCAGAAGCTCCCATTGAAAGTACCTCAGGTTCGAGCTGCCCTCAGGCCATTACCAGTTCAGAGCAATGCCCTTTGGCCTCACCTCTGCTCCAAGGGTATTCACCAAATGCCTTGCAGTAGCAGTTGCATGCCTAAGAAGGCAAAAAATTGCCATCTTTCCTTACCTGGACGATTGGCTCATAATAGGCCAGTCCCCAGAACAGGTCAGCTTACACCTTCGGGTAACTCAGCAACTGCTTACCTCCCTAGGTTTCCTTCTGAATCTCTCAAAGTCGGTTCTAGAGCCTGTCCAGCTCCTAACCTTCATAGGCGCAGAACTGAACACACAGGAAGCCAGGGCCTTCCTCCCTCTGGACAGGGCAAAGACCCTAGTCTCCTGGCCTCCTCATTCACCCTGCAGTCTCTCGACCAGCAAGGCATTTTCTGCAGCTCCTAGGACACATGGCTGCTTCCACAGCAGTAGTGCAAGGAGCAAGATTTCAGATGAGGGACATTCACTTCCATTTGAGAGCTTTTTTGGTCTCAAAGAAAGGATCCTCTTACCAAGTTGATCTCAGTAACTTGAACCCTGATCCAAGCCCTACAGTGGTGGCAGGATCAGAGCAACCTGAGACAAGGAGTTCCTTTTGACACTCAGTCTCACTCCTTAATCCTTACTACGGATGCATCCCTCTTGGGGTGGGGGGCTCACATGGGCGACCTCACTGCCCAGGGATTGTGGTCCCCCCAAGAACCTCTGCTCCACATCAACCTGTTGGAGCTCAGAGCAGTTTTTCTAGCACTTCAAGCTTTCTCCAAATCTGTTCAGAACAAAATTGTACAGGTCAGAACAGACAACACCACTACAATGTGGTACATCAACAAGCAAGGGGCACTCGGTCTACGGCCTTGTGCATCGAAGCCATGAAGCTGTGGTCTCTGGCTTACTCCCTGAACACCTCCCTTACGGAAGTTCATCTCCCAGGCAAGGACAATGTCCTGGCAGATGCTCTCAGCAGAATTTCTCAGGGCCATCACGATGGTCCCTGGATCCCCTGGTTCTGGGAGTGGTATTTGCCAGATGGGGCACCCTGCAGATAGATCTTTTTGCAGCCCCAGACAATCACCAACTTCCCCTATTTTGCTGCAGGCCCCCAGTCTTGGGCTCAGTCCCTCTGGATGCCTTAGCCCTCAGTTGGGAAGGGAAGTTTCTCTATGCCTTCCCTCCCTTTCCTCTCCTGTTCAAAGTGCTAGTCAAAATCAGATCCCAATCCTGCACGGTCATTCTGATTGCCCCGGATTGGGCCAGACAACCCTGGTATCCACTCCTGCTGTCCTTAGCAGTCCATCCTCCCCTGTGCCTTCCCAGGAATCACAATCTGTTAACCTGTGCCCAGGGAAGGGTTTGGTATCCGAATCTCAAATCTCTCAATCACAAGGCCTGGTTCTTGAAGAGTTAGAGTTTGCTGACTTACACCTCTCACAAGGCGTAATGGATATATTGAAGGCTTCTAGGAAGCCTTCCACCAGGGCTACTTACAACTCCAAATGGAAAAGGTTTTCCATATGGTGCTCAGAAAAGCATATTTCCCCAGACTCTGCTTTACCCACAGTCCTGGATTATTTGGTCCATCTGAACACTTTGGGGCTGAGACCAGCTACCCTGAAAGTGCATTTGGCAGCTGTGTCTGCTTTTATTTCGGCTGGTAAATCTTCTTCTTTTTCAACTCACCCTGTATTTTAAAAAGTTTAAGGGATTGCTTCACACCAATCCTCCATTCAAGGATCCTGCCCCTGCCTGGGATCTTAATGTTTGTATTGCTCAGCTTATGCAACCCCCCTTTGAGCCTTTGTCTTCAGCTGAGTTTAAGTACTTGATTTGGAAAACTGCGTTTCTAGTAGCCATCACCTCTGCCAGACACATAAGTGAATTACAAGCTTTGTCAGTGGAGCCGGATTTTATCTCCTTTCACAGAGAAAGAACTGGAAGGGGACAGGATCAGTTGTGTTCCAGGAGAGAAGCTGCTGCTGTTGTTTTCACAGGGTTCTTGTGGATTTTACTTGGTAGGTTAGTTCTTTTCTTTCTTACTTCTAAGGGGCTTGCAGGGTATTGTTTTGGGGGCTGCTGGATGTTTGTAAACTGATTTGGTGGCTGTAAGTGGGGCTCATTTTGTGGATGTTTCACTGTGTAACAGGCTGCTTGGTAGAGGCCTATTTCTTCTGATTTAAAACCTATTTGGTGGGATTTGCTTGGGCCTGGTTCTTTGGCTGCTGGGCTTGGAGGGAGACACAGGGCTGATACACTCTCTCTCGAGTCAGGTGTCTGCCCAGGACCCACCTCCCCACCCCTCCCTCCCAGAAGTCTGCAAATTTATAGGGGAACACCTGCCCTGCAATTGGAGGAAAAGGCTGCAGGTGCAGCTCATGTAGTTCTAGCCACTGGGGGTTGGATTTAAAGGCTAGGAGAGAGGAGCTTAGGGAGTTGTTCATTTCCCTTATAAGTTTAATGTGTTGTACTGCACCTAGTAACAGGGTTACTGGTATACAGTGGGACTGTCTCTAAGATTACTGGGTGACCTGATTAGGCAGTAGGGGTATCTTGGACTAGGGGGGAACCTGGTGGCTCACCCAAGGAAACCTGTTTGGAAGGGGATGGAACCACACATCATTAGGGCCGGCATCTTTGGGAGGGTGGTGGGGTGCACAGGGTGTGGAGCAGCCATGATACTGGACTGGGCTTGGAAGTTCGGTGGTTGCCCAGTGTGCTACCAGCTAGCACAGCTTAGGGAGGAGGTTGCGGGGATTAGGAGAAAGCTGGGGAAGGGGGTGGTATGGTTGGGGAAGGGGGCTGGGAATCTCCCACAGGGTTGCACCAAGCACTGGGGGTGGGGGCATAGGGAAAGGAGTGCAGGAGAATACTCAGGGGTCACATAGGGACCCTGGCACAGGGGGTCCAAAAGGACACTACCAAGGAAGCAGGCAGGTAACTGGGGACCCTCACAAAGGGGGGACGGAGGGACAACATTCTCAGGGAAGTAGGCAGATGGCCAGGGCTGTACAGAAGGAAGCAAGGCGGGGAGGTGGATCAGACCTTACACTCAGTAACCGCTTCAATTCTCTTCTTCTGCTCAAGGATGAGGGGGGTGATGTAGCCATGACAGAGGTGGTTAGAGACGGAAAGGGAGTGGGAGGCAGGAGGAAGGGGCCAGATAGCAGGAAGAACAGGGGGGGACCTGGAATGCAGGAGAATGGGGGGAGCAGTGAATCGGGGCAGGAGGGGCAGGAGGAAGAGGGAGGAAAGCAAGGAGAAGGACCAGTTGGGAGGAAAGGTAAAGAGAAGGACCAAGTACAAGGAGGATTCAGTAAAGGAGCTGAGGGTTTAGGCCAGGGGAGCACGGCGAGCAAGGAGGAACTAAATGGAGTCAGGAAGGAAGGGAGGATGAGCCAGGCTAGTTTAGCAGATGGGGAGAAGGACCAGTTGAGAGCAGTGAGGGGAATTAGCAAGGTACAGAAGGATACTCGGGAGGAGGAGGCATAGGATTGGAGGAGGGTGGCCATGGTAAATAAGGAGGGGTGGCATGTGGCACTCAGATAGGGAGGAACAAGGAGCCAGCTGGGTGGAGGGCCTGTAGAAGGATGAGGACATGGAAGGGGGGGGAATGGAGGAAAAGGAGTGGTCAGAGTGCTCCTGCTGGGGGATTCTATGATCAGGGGTATCAAATGGGATAGGGAGGGAGAAGCCTGGCCAGTTAGAACAAGGTGCTTCCCTGGACTAACAGTGCACAGGGCTAAGCACGAGGTATATCAGCTGGCAGAGGATTGTGGGGGTTCCCCAGACATACTGGTCCACCTGGGTACAAATGACATTGAGGGAAATAGCGAGCTAGAGATACAGGCAAGATTCAGGGAGCTCGCCAGGGTCTGTCATGACATAGGATGCACAGTTTCCTTCTCAGAAATCCTGCCAGTGCCAAGGGCTAGTGGGGAACACAAAAGGAAAATTAGGGAGATAAACCAGTGCTCAGGGAGTGGTGTGAGGCCAGAGGGTATGGGTTGATGGGGATTGGGGAGACCTGGGAGGATAAGGAGCTGTATGCTGAGATAGACTACATCTCAATTTGGAGGAGGAATCCTTAAGTTGAAAATAGAGGGTTCATTGGTGAAAGTGGGGTTTAAACTTGTGAAGGGGGTGGGATGGGAGAAAAGGCTGTCAAGGGGTGCCGATAAGGAGGACTCTGTCTCCACCCCCTGGGGACCAGGAGGATTGCAGGAAAAGGTCAACTGGCAAAGTGCAGACCAGGGAAAACAGAATCCCATGGGAATAAGAGCAGGGAAATGGAACTATAGGAAAGGGTGGAAGGTAGTCCTGCTAAATGCCAGGAGCTTGGGCAATAAAATGCTTGAGCTCCAGGCGATGTTAACTGAGGGAGCAGTGGATGTGGCAGTGGTCACTGAGACTTGGGCCACTGCAAGACATGACTGGGACCTGAACCTGGAGGGTTACACTGTGTTCAGGAAGGACAGGGGAGGGAAGGGAGGAGGGTAGCAATGATAGTCAAAAACTGCATTGGCATAGGGGAGTAGAGAGGCGGAGGGAACCGTGGAGGCGATTTGGGTCACCTTGATAACAGGGGGCGAGAGTGAAAATAGAGTGGTGTATAGACCTCCTGCCCTGGCGGAGGAGCTGGAGGACAGTCTGGTGGCAGATGTTAGGAGACACTGCAGATTGGGCAGAGGAACGGTGGTGGTGTTGGGGGACTTAAACATGCCAGGAACAGACTGGGAGACTATGACATCCTCTGTGACCAGGGAACAGAGGTTGTTGGATGTCTTTCAAGACGCGTTCCTAACTCAGCAGGTGAGGAACCGACCAGGAGAGCACTGGTACTGGATGTGGTCCTGGCAGACGGTGACCAGATTGAGGCCTGGAGGTAAGGGACCCATTGGCGGGAGTGACCATGCCACGGTCTGGTTCTGCCTGGACCTAGGAGGGGTAGAAGGTTGCACAAAGACTGAAGTAACCCGACTCAGGGGGCGGATTTTATGAATGGAAGGCCCCAAGGAGCACTTGGATGGGATTGGGTCAGACATGGACGCTGATAGTAGGTGGAAATCATCAGGAGAGGGGTGCAGGATGCTACCAGCACCTGTGCAAGAGTAAGGCAATCGCGGTGGGGCCAAAAACCCTGTTGGTGGACCAGGGAGGTGCAGGAGGTGGTCTTGAGAGAAAGCAGCCTATAAGCAATTCAAGTGCTCAAGGAGTGAAAGGATCGAGATGCAGCTGATGGCTAGAAGGGCCACTAGAGTGGTGAGAGGCGGCTAAAGGCGAGAAGAGCAGAACCTGGCCAGGGAAATTGGAGAGGGAACAAGGGTTCTTTAAGATACATTGGGGAAAGACGAAGGGTGAAGGATAGATTACCAGGATTAAATCAGGGAGAGATAGGCACAAGACCCGGGGAGCAGGCTGAGGTATTAAATGAGTACTTCACCTCAGTTTTCACCAGGGAAAATGGGGTACTGCATCATACATGGGAGGAGACAGGGATACTGAGGAGGGGGGGACCCTTACCGATCGGCAGGTCTGGGGAGAGGGGGAGGCATCACTGGCAAGTGGGGGGAGGGCTAAACATGGAGAAGAGGTACCGGAAGTGGAAATCACAGCAGAGAGAGTGAGGGAAGCCCTCAGCTCCCTTAAGACGGAAAAAGGACCGGGGCCAGATAAATTACATCCCAGAGTGCGGAAGGAACTTGCAGATGTCCTGGCAAAACCCCTGGCAGAGCTTTTCACCATCTCTCTGAGGACGGGGTGGGTGCCCCAAGACTGGAAGGTGGCGCATGTAGTGCCTATCCACAAGGGGGGATCAAGGGAGGTGGCAGGAACTACAGGCCTGTCAGCCTGACATCAGTGGTGGGCAAGGTGATGGAGGGCATTGTCAAGGAGAGGCTAGGGGGACCTGGATAAGTCAGGGTGCCTGGGCGATGGACAGCATGGATTCATCCCGGGAAATCGTGTCAGACAAACCTGGTGGAGTTCTATGACTGGGTGACAAGTGCCTTGGACCTGGGTAGACCAGTGGATGTCCTCTTTCTAGACTAGCAAGGCATTTGACTCTGTTCCTCACATGGGCCTGTTGGATAAGCTGGGAGAAATGGGGTGGGAACCAGATGATCAGATGGATAGGCAATTGGCTCCAGGACCGGACCCAGAGGGTCGTAGTTGGTGGAGATAGTCTCATCCCAAGGAGGGTCATTAGTGGGGTCCCACAGGGATCAGTCCTTGGGCCCCTTCTGTTCAACGCCTACGTATCTGACATAAGGACAGGAATCAGGGTGAGATGAGTCTCTTTGCAGATAACTCTAAACTGGGGCGGTGGTGGATGGGGAGGAGGGAGGTGGCCCTGGGGGACCTGGAGGCTCTGGAAAGATGGTTTAGAAAGTGGAAGCTGAGGTTCAAGCGGGAAATGCAAGGTACTCCACCTGGGGCCAGAAACCCAGGCCAAGTGTACACCCTGGGGGAAATGCTACAAGTCTCGATGGCTGAGAGGGACCTGGGGGTGGTGGTGGATGTCAAGATGAACAACTCTGAGACTTGTAGGAGGGCAGCCAAGGCCAACAGGATCCTGGGATGCATCGCTAGAGGATCACCTCCAGAAGGATGGAAGTGATACTCCCTCTGTATAACTGCTTGGTGAGGCCGCACCTTGAGTACTGCGTGCAGTTTGGAGCCACACTTAGAGAGGACATTAACCTCCTGGAGAGGGTCCAGAGGAGGGCAACCAAAATGATTTGGGGCTTGGGGGACAGGACCTATGAGGAGAGGCTCAAAGAGCTAAATATGTACACATTGGAAGAGAGAAGGGACCGGGAGGACATGATAGAGGTCTTCAGGTACATGAAGAGGGTAAATAGGGGAGGAACAGTCAGGGTGCTTCGAAGGAAGGAGGAAGGGGCCACTAGAGGGCATGGGTGGAAGATTCAGGGGAGAAAGGAGGAGGTGCTACTTCAATGAGAGGGTGGTAGAGCCATGGAATGCACTGCCTAGGGGGCTGGTGGAGGCAGAGACAGTGGAGGAGTTCAAGAGGGGGTGGGACAGGTACAGGGGAAGGGTTCTGGAAGCAAAATCCAATGCATCAAGAATATCCGGAACTGGGAAGGGAGAAGCCAGAGAAGGCGAGGGGGACAGTAAGGTCAGCACCCAGGGTGGGGGCTGACCAAACGAGCAGACACGAAAGACCGTTTGGCCTATTCTGCTGGCATTTTAGTATGTTAGTATGTTAGAGATAAGGTAGTCCTCCGGACTAATAGAAAGTTTCTGCGTAAGGTGGTTTCAGATTTCCACCTTAATCAATCTATATCTCTTCCAGTGTACTTCACTGACCATTCTTCCTCTGATGAGAGAAGGCTGCACAGCCTAGATGTGAAGAGAGCCCTTAGTTACTACATAGAGCGTACCAAGGGTCACAGGTTTGACTCCCTCCAACTGTTCCTTACTTATGGTGAGGTTGGTAAAGGGAAGCCTGCCACTAAAAGATCCATTGCCAGGTGGATTGTCTCTTGTATCCAGTTCTGTTACGAAAAACTGGGTAAGGTTCCTCCCTCAGGCCTGAGGGCTTACTCTACCAGAGGTACAGCTGCTTCTCTGGCTGCTGCCAGAGGCATCCCTATTCTAAAGATATGTCAAGTAGCTACTTGGAAAACAGTTCACACTTTTACCAAGCATTACTCCCTGGACATCCAGGCTCGGAGTGATGCTCGGTTTGGCACAGCTGTCCTTCAGAGCCTATTCCCCAAGTAGCTTCTGTCCCTCCTCCATGGGGGTACTGCTGTGTAGTCTGCAATTGTCATAATATAGCAAGACTTCATGTTGTTTGAAGAAAAAATTACTCACCTTAGTAATGTTGTTTCTTCTAATGGAGTCTTGCTATATTATGACCTCCCTCCCTGCCTGCCCCTCTCAGAACCTCTGTTTTGGGATGTGGGTGGGCATTACAGTGTTGGCGCTTTCTTTATGCCACTTTGTTGTTTCACCCTTTCTTTGGGGTGAATTGGTGTTGTATTTTTCATTTCTTTTGGGTCTCATGACTGGAGTCTTTGTTGGACACCAAGAAGTGTGTGTTTATGTTAGTAGCCAGTTGGCTAGTGTAGATTTACAGCTTCCACACAGAGCCTTAGTGAGTTTTTGCTCGTAAAGATCTGACAGTTTATGTTTGAAGATCAGCAGACAGAGCCTTCTAACCGAGCTCTCGCTCAGAGTTCCATGCTTGCATGGAAAGTTAACTATTTCACCTCCGGAGCAGTTCGAAGATGGTGACTCACTGCAATTGTCATAATATAGCAAGACTCCATTAGAAGAAACAACATTACTAAGGTGAGTAATTTTTTCTTCCTGCACCCTGTTCCTCCCTGTAAGGTACTTGTATGTCTCAGTTATATCCCCTCTTTCCCGCCTCTCCTCCAGGGAGTATATATTCAAGTCCTTCAGCCTGTCCTCACAGGACTTGTGATGCAATCCCTGTACCATCTTTGTTGCCCTCCTCTGAGCCTTCTCAACCCTATGTCCTTCTGTAGGTAAGGTCTCCAGAACTGTACACTGTACTCTAGGTGGGGCCTCACTAGTGTCTTGTATAGTGGAATTATGACCTTCCTTTTCCTGCTGGTGATGCCCCTGCCTATGCATCGCAGTATCCTATTTGCTGTACCTGTTGCCTTGTTGCACTGTTTCCCCACCTTGAGGTCATCAGAGATAATAACCCCAAAGTCCCTTTTCCTGCTTGGTACATGCTATATCCTCATCCCCCAACTGATACTCCCGGGTCGTACCTGAAAATAGGCATTCCGACGTCTAGTGTACCCACCCGGTCAACAAAAGCAAATAAAATAAATAAATACATTGTTCCAGGGTTTTTGTGCCCCATATGCATTACTGGTATCTTGCACTTCTTTGCGTTGAATTTTTAGCTGCCAAACGCTTGACCATTTTTCAGGCACCTGCAGGTCCCTCCTCATTCTGTCTACACCTTCTGGCATGTCCACTCTTATTACAGAGCTTCATGTCATCAGCGAACAGGGAAATTCTGCCTTCTAGGTCCTGCGTAATGTTACTGATGAAGACATTGATTAGGACCGGTCCCAGCACTGATCCCTGTGGAACCCCACTGATCACTCTTCCCTCTGTGGAGTGACAGTTGTCACACACGCACTCCGGGGGTCAGGCTCTCTGCTCCCACAGTACCAAACCTCAAAGTGCAATATGTGAACAGGAGACAAACAAGGTAACCCGTTTTGGGTCCGGTCAACTACCAGTCTCGAGTCCTGGGGTCAAATATGAACCCTTTTTTGCTAGCACACCCAGGTAATGGGTCCAAATATCACACTCTCTTCAGGGAATTGCACTGCAATACTTTATCTAGCAGGCACACAACCTGGTTCCCAATCCCTCCTTTTGACTCAGTTGAGACCTTGGTACTTTACCTTGGTGCATATGGTAACACACTGTAAGCGCTTAACAGTTCTATCAGAATTATCAACACTGTCCCAGCATTCACACTCAAAATGAGAAAAAGGCTCAAACAGGATTTCAAGGAAAACAAAGTTTACTAAATTAAAAATAGTAAATGAAATACAAAACACAGAACATGTAACAGTGATGGTACAGTCATAAAAATAAATGTAAGTTGTAAGCAAACCGCCTTACACTGAGTATCTAATCCTACCTTAGTTTATTAGTAAATATTGGAGGTTGAATTACCTAACCTTGGGTAGAAGTGCTTCTTAAGAGTGTGTTCTTTCAGGAGTCCAAAAATTAAAAGCGCACTGTTCCCTCAGCCTTGACAATCTGTAGAGAACAAGGGTCCCACCCAGCTTGTGAGGTGTCAGCATCCTTGGTGATGCTTGCTATGAGATCACTCACATTCCTGTATACTGAATTAGGCTCATCTGTCTGTATGTTACAAAGCATCCCACTAAAACATGAATATATACTTTTTTTTTTTTTTATTAGTAAGCCTGCTTTATGGCAGGTCCGAATTACCCCTTTGATCTTTAGAGGAACTTCATGACAGCTGTTTCTCCTATCTGTGTGAAGATTCTTACAGATATCTGTTGGAAGTTGCTTTCCTCCTAGTAGATCATAAAATGCAGTACTTTATAACAAGAGGCTGGTTTACAACCTCTACAACCTGCTTTTATTATAGTCCTAGGAAGTCAGCTTTTACAGTTAGCTGACAACAAGCAAGACCAGCAATTTTTTTTTAATCCAGTATCCCATGAGGCTGTTCTGCTTGTCCTGTGTTTCTTAGCAAAGTTCTAAATGTATATTTATATCAAAACTATATGCTCATAACTGGTAGAGGGTTATCACGTCACAACAGCCATTTACCACCACCCTGTGTGTCCTGCCGTCCAGCCAGTTACCCAACCACTGCACTAATGTCCTGCCCACGCCCATATTCCCCAGTTTGTTTAATAGCCTTCTGTGTGGCACAGTGTGAAAGGCCTTGCTGAAGTCCAGATAGGACACATCCACTGTCCTCCCAGATCCACCTCCCTAGTCACCCAGTCAAAAAATTCAAAGTGGTTGGTCTGGCATGATTTCCTTCCCGGTGAAACCACGCTGTCTTATGTCCTGTACTCTGTTGGCAACCAGATGTTCCACCAATCTCTCCTTCAGTAGTGCTTCCATGATCTTCCCCACTACTGAGGTCAGGCTGATTGGTATGTAGTTCCCCACTTCCTCTATGTTCCCGCTTTTGTATAAGAGGACTACATCTGCTATTCTCCAGTCTTTGGGTAACCTCCCCAGTTTCCAGTAATCAGCTAAAAAGAATTGCCAGAGGTTCAGCAACCACCTCTCTTAGTTCCTTTAGGACTCTAGGGTGCACCCCATCTGCCCCCATTGCTTTATTGACTCTCATTCTTTCCAGTTCCTTTAGGACCCTTTTCTGTGTAAAGGGACTTGTGTCCATTTCTGCACTGTTCCCACCCCTTGTACTCGCTTCAGGTCCATTACCCTCCTCTTCCTTAGTAAAGATGGATCAGAAATATCTGGTCAGTATGTCGACTTTACTGTTGTCATTCTCCACTCTGACTTTGTCCTCCCCCTTCAGCCTCACTGTCCCCCTCCCTTTGCTCTTCTTTTTATGTTGTCTTGCGCGTGCGCAAGAAACATATTGTGGCAACTTGGAATAGTAGGTTTTGGAGGTGCGGTCGTGTTGTGGCCATTGGCGCCACTGCTTTTGCAGGCTAGGCTCTGTGGCACAAAAGAAATAGCACACTTTCTATGATAGCAGTGCAAAAGCTTGCCACCAACTTGAAACAATTTCGCTGCTGCGATGAGGGAGCGACCCATCATTGCAGGGCGTGCCTTGCCTGGTGTAACATTTCTCGTCCGCCGCTCACAGTCCCTAGAAATCCGACTTTGGGGGTGCCCAATCCACCTGTTGGCATATGTGGCCCCTTTAGTGTTGTGGTGCGTGCCCAATCCCCAACGGCATCATTCCCTCAACACACAGTCATGCTTGCCGATGGGGGTGCCCAGTCCCCCTGTTGGCATGTTAAACAACCCCCCCCATCGTGCCGGCATTTTCGTGGCACTACCACACCCCGATTTTGCCACAGTAGGGCCATCTAGTGTGGCTAACATGCCTCCCTCCCAAAAAAAAAAACAATGTGCCTGGGGAGCCCACCCCAGTGTGGCCACTCTAAGCGGTCCGCGGTGATGTTTTTTTTTTTTCCTGTTACCTGCAACAAAGGAAAGCGGTCCCTGCGCCATGGTCCCCTTCTCCAGCCCACACCCCACCTTCCCACACACACCCTCACCGCATACTTACCTCAGGAGCCCAGCGCAACGTGCTTCAGTGGACCGGCAACACGACTACACTCTTCAAGGCTGACTATGAACTGAAGAAATGCCGGTAAGCTGTATAATGGCATAAATGGAGTTTTTCAATTTAGGTGGATATCTTGGCCATTTTTGCTCCAAATTTTCAACGTGGGGTTCTTGGGAATTGAGTCACTGTCATTTTGTTATTTGGTCCCGAAAGGTGATTTCATGGTCACTGCATGGAATCACCTTTTGGGACCGATTAGTGAAACAGTATCAGTGTTCATGAGGTGGGCTCCCAAAAAGCCTATGTTGCAAATTGTGCTACGAACGTGCATTGCGTAGTTTCCATGCATGCTCATAACTCCGAGAATTTTTGATATTTTCACTCCAGATTTTCAACATTGCCATTTTTTTCACACCTCCTTAAGAACAGTACAGTTGTCATTTTTCACGTCTGCCCAGAATGTGGTTTTGCACATCCGGTGAACAATGATGCGGTCCTTGGGGGAAATCAATGTTTGGGACAGATTAAGAAAATCACTGTGACACTGTTCATGAGTGGAGGTCCCAAAATGCCTATGTTGAAAATTTGGTGAGAAAATTCCACAGAATAACTGTTACGAGCATGCATGGTGCAGTTTCCTTGCACACTCGTAACTTACAGAATTTTTTTAATGTTTTTCACTCCAGATTTTCAACATTGCCATTCTTGCACACCTCCTTAAGAACAGTACAGCTGTCATTTCTCACATCCTGCCCGAAATACGGTTTCGCACAACTGGGGCAGAATGGCGCGATCACTGTGGGACATCAACGTTCAGCACAGATTAACAAAATCACAGTGCCACTGTTCATGAGCAGAGGTCCCAAATGCTTTCATGAGGTGAGGTGAGAAAAGGCCCATGTTGAAAATTTGGAGTGCAAATACCAACAAACGCCTGGGGCATTAGGGTTTCTAACCGTAATGTCCCACCGTGTAGAGACTGACCGGCATCAGTGGTGTCACTTTAGATTGTCATTTCTAATGCTCACGCTATTCCACTCCTACCCTGCAGCCACTGACAGACGTCGAAGTGTGCCTTGCACTCTTCGGCCCCAAAGTTCACCCCATTCTCCTATACTGCACCCATCTCAATGTATTTCCATATGGAATGGGGTGAGTGTAAGGCCCGAGGACCCCAAGGCAGAACGCGATACTTGTCTGACTCTGCAGGATAGGGTGAGGTGAAATGACATGTGTGTTATGTCAGACACCCAAAGGCACACCTCAGTGCCTCAGTCTCTTCAGGGTGGCGTGGGGTTGGCGTCACTTCCATACTTTACTGCCATTCCTATTATGCATCTCTTTAACTCCTGCACTACCAATGCCAGTGTCAGCAAGACAACATTCAGCATTGACTAATGCTTGTTTCACTTATGTACCTGTAAAAAGGTTTTGTTCCCTCCACCCACTGATTTTGCGATGCACTCTTCTATCTGAGCTTTAGCTTTCCTCCCTCTGCTTCTCCTGGTACTTCTTCCTATCCCCTTCTGCCTGCATCTTTTTGTATTGCCTGAATGTGATATTTTTGGCTTTCATTTTCTCTGCTACCTCTTTGGAAAGCCATAATGGCCTCCTCTTCCTTTTTCTAGTGCTAACCTGCTTAATGCATAATTCTGTTCCTCTTGTAATCCCTGTTTTAAATATTGCCCTCTGTTCCTCCACCCCTGATTCCCTCCCCATTAAGTGCCTCTTTCAGGCATCTCCCCATTTTCCCAAAGTCTGCCCTCCTAAAATGTAGGATACGTGTTTTTGTGCACTTTGGTTCTTTTCCTCCTATGGTTTTAAATCACAGTGACTGATGGTCACTATATATGTATTCTTTGCATGATTTTACATATTGGTATTGTTTCATATTGTACAGTGCCCCGTCTCCAGAACTGAGCGCTTTAGAAATTATCTATCTGTCTAAGCAGCTCAATAGGACACTCTGACCAAAGATGTGGATTTTCTCAATGAGAACACTTCTCTTTTCTGGACAAAACAGAAACTTACATGAAAACTGTGGAGGACTTTAAAACCACCTATCAAAGCAATGCTGCTAAAGCGAAGACCTCTACTTCCTAAAGTTTTCAGAACAGGGGAAACCGGCAGTGACTATTTCCCTGTTGCTTTCTACCCTATGCCCCTTGATTACTCTCAGATGAGAGGCTGTTTCTGAGGAAGAGGAAGGAGGAGTTAGAGAAGGACCAACTCCTCTCCTCCCAGCACCCAGTCCAAACAAACCTCCTGACTGTAACATCCAGTTCGCCGCCCTTCCCCCGGTAGGAGGCAGGCTGACCTACTACCTCCACCAATGGCACCTCATAGACACAGACAAATGGGTGCTAGAAGTGGTGGGTCAAGGGCTTACCCTGCAGTTCAAAAAACACCCTCCGAAGGGCTGCAAACTGTTCAAACCTTTAATACCAACAGAGAAATTGTTGTTGGAGTTGGAGGTGAAAGCACTTGTGGCTCCAAAAGCAGTGGAAAGAGTTCCCTTCTTCCGTTGGAGAAAAAATCTCTCTATTCCAGGTATTTTCTCACACAAAAGAAAAATGGGGAATGGCGACCCATTGAGGACCTAAGGTACCTGAACAGGCATTTAATAAAGCCAAAATTCAAAATGTTTACCCTAACACTGATGATCTGTTTCTTACAGCAGTGAGACTAGCTAGCCTCCCTGGACCTCAAGGATGCCTATTTCCACATTCCTGGAAGGCCATCCCACAGAAAGTTTCTCAGATTCAGGTTTCCATTTGGCCATTACCAGTGTGCAGCCCTGCCATTTGGGCTCACTTCAGGTGCCAGGGTCTTTACAAAGTGCCCGGCAGTTGTAGTAGCTCATTTATGGAGCCAACAAATGTCTGTCTTCCCATACCTGGACGGCTGGCTCATCATGGACAAGACTCTAGACAAGGTCAGAGAAGCTCTCAGACTCGCACAGAGTACTGTGGAGTCCCTGGGCTTCATCATCAATAAGGAGATAGCCCGCTTCAAACCAGTTTATTGGAGCAGAGCTTGATACCGTCCAAGAAAAAGCTATGCTTCTTGTGGACAGGGTTCAAAACTTTCTCACTGGCAAAGTCATTCACCCTGGCCCTGGCAGACACTTCCTTAGTCTAGTATGTTTAAATGAACAATATTCGTGGTGTTCCCTTGGTTACTTAAACTAAGAGTGGTTGTCTACAATACTTAAGTTATTGCAGCAAGTGGGGCTAACTCACTTGTACCAGTGCAGAGCCAGAGGAATTACCATTAGTTTAAAATATCAGTCCTTTATTACGAAGGTGTTTAGAGAACATTATAAGATTCTAGATTTAAAAGCTATTAAAAAGCTGAAAATGTTCCCCTGGTATAGGACAAATGATTCTGGGCACTTTTACAGATATCAACTAGACATCCTCACAGATGAAGAACATAGAAAACATTATACAGTACTAGATATAGGCTGGAAGTATTCCCAAATAATATACTGGAAGCAATCTATAGGAAACATAGCTCTGTCTGCTCTAGATACTGTTCTTGCACCTGTTCCACTTTGGAAAATTTGGAACATGTCAGGGTTTTAAATAGTTGATTAGCAGTTTTTTTCTTGGGACAATACTAACTATACAGAAAGTATTTATATAGGTTTCCTAGAAGTGTTATGTTCGTTAAACACAGTGAGGCAGGTGCTATGCATTTTCACAATGTTTTAGCACTTTTATGAGCAAAACACTAATCAGTTTTTTGAGTTAAATAAAACCCTGCATTATATTTACCTGTAATTGGTGTGATGCTCCAAGAGCAAAATGGATTTGACCTTTATGTCAAACCATTCAGACAACAGATCAGAACATTTTATTGGACATTTTTCACATCTCATGATGACACCATAATCAAAACTGTGGCCAATTATTTGGTAAATATATCTAGAATATGTTTTGGAAAGAAAAATAAGATGAATTAGTACTGTTTGTCTTAATCTATATTTTGACTGGAGCAAATATGATCAGTGTGGCATTTGGAATTGATTTGTGCTATTGGAAAATATGCTTTCGACTCAATACTCATCATGCACCTAGCACTTAATAAATTGTAAGGAGGTACTAGCAAGTACTCAGATTTTAGTGCACTTATATTTATAAATTGTTATAAGATTCTTAGTTATTTATATATAGAGAGAGTATACACTCTAAAGATGTTTTAGGCTTTTTTCTGTTTTTGTTCTTACTTATTGCTGTAATTTAATTATGTATTTGTCATGGTCTTAGACCATTCAATAAACTTGAAACTAACTAAACAGTCTACTAGGCCATATGGGTTCCATGACAGCTGTAGTCGTAGGCACCTGGTTCTAGTTGAGGGACATCCAGTATTACCTCAGGGCTCTCTGGTCCCAGAAAAGAGACTGCCCCTCAAAGCTAATCCCAGTCACAAGAACCTTACTATGGGCCTTAGACTGGTTGAAGGAAAGGGAAAACCTCAGGGAAGGAGTACCCTACCAGCAAAGTCAGCCCTCCATGATTCTTACCACAGATACCTTCCTTCTAGGATGGGGAGCTCATCTGCGGTACTTCTACCCCGAAAGAGTCCACTTACTTTATCAGTCTTCTCTAACTCAGAAATGTGTACCTGGTTATCAAGGCCTTTACCCTACAGCTAAAGGGCCACTTGTTCAGGTCAGAACAGACCAACACTACTGCTATGTTCTACATCAGCAAACAGGGAGGCACAGGGTCCACCAAACTCTTTAGAAGCCATGAAGATCTGCTCCCTGGCCTACTCCCTGGACATGCACCTGTCTGCCATCCACCTTCTAGGCAGGGACAGTGTAGTGGCAGACACCCTGAGCTGTATCGGTCAGGGCCACCATGAGTGGACCCTAAACAGACAGGTGCTCAGCACAGTGTTCAGGAGCTGGGACTCCCCCAGAGGTAAACCTCTTTGCCTCCAGCCTCAACCATCAACTTCTACTTTACTGTTGCAAATCCCTAGATCTTACTTCGAGAGGGCTCTTGCAGTAGGTAATGACATATAGGACTGGCGCCCGGCACGGCAGGACACCGTGAAAAAAATTTCTAGCTAGCAGCCCCTGGCCAGGACCGCCCCCGTCAAGGTGACCAGCTCAGGCGGCGTCGGTATAAAGAGGCAGTCCCGGACGGCCGCCTTCAGTTCTTTCCGCCATCAGCTCTCGCAGCGCCTCGCGGTTAAGTTCCTATCGCTCAGTACTGTTACTTCGTCGCTTTTTTCCGAAAAGTTTCAGTATTTTCTATTTTTTCCTATCGTCAGGTGAACGTCGGTATATGTCGTCCCCTTCAAAAAATAAGTGCGACTCATGCGGCACCCAACTGCCTCACAAAGACGGTCACTCCCTCTGCCTTTTCTGTCTAGGCCCCGACCACGCGGTTGACAAGTGTCCGCACTGCCTTCATTTCAACGAGGCCACCCACAGACGACGCCAGCAGTCTCTCGTAGCCCATCTCCTCAAGAGGAAGATGTCTGCGATGGAGAAGGAGTTGAAGAAACTTCGGCAGGCGTCGACCTCCCCTGAAGGGCACAAGAAGCGGGATAAGGAAGGCACCGGGAGAAAACCTCCTCCTCCAGCGACTCCGGCGGGTCGCGGGCATGTTTATCCCTCAGGGGATCGCCCGACGACAGCCTCAAGGTTTTGGAGGCGTCGGCCCGCCCGGCTCGAGTTCGCGTTCGAGCCAGCGGGTGCCTCCCGAGCAAAGGCTCTAGCCCCCAGTACCGCCGCTGGCTCGCGGCCTACTGGTGCGGGCGCCTCCCATAAGCCGGACGTCGGCTCCTCCGACGTCCGCCGGGAGAAGGCTGCTAAGACGCCCGACCCTTCGGGGCGGCGCACGGCAGTGTCCCTGTTGGACCGGGCCTCTTCTCTTCCTCGGTCCGTCTCCGACGAGAGACCCCCGAAGTAGGACGCCGGCTCCTCTGGCGTTCACCAGGACTCGGCCCCTAAGTCACACGTCGGCTCCTCCGACGTGCGCCAGGCCTCGGAGCCTACGGCAGACCCTGCTTCGTCTGTCGTACCAGGCTCCCCGCAGCCTTCGCTGCCGTCAGGGGAGCCCGAGTCCCCCCTGCCCGACCCCGGGGATTTTTCTCCTCCATCCCCGGACGAGGCTCTGGATCCGGGCCTACCGTCCGACCCTCTTTCTACAGAGCCGGATCTGACGTCGGCTCCTCTGGCCCCGGCTCCGCCGATGCCGGCGGGGGATATTCCTCTTCCATCGGGCCCTCCACCCCACGGGCCTATCATGGTTGATCCGCCTGTGGAGTTCCTGGCTGAGCCGTCTGCTCCGGCAGCTCCTCCGGCGCCTGGGTATCTGCCGTCCTATCCGACGCCGGTTTACCCAGGTCCACAGTATCCTGCGCCGCAGTACCCTGCTCCGGTATTCCCGCAGCCGGGTTACGGATACCCTCCTTACAGATTTCATCCGTACAACTATCTCCCTCCTCCTCCTCCACTGCCCCCTAGGCCGCCGGTGGATCTTCAGGAGACTCTGGCCTCCTGGTGGGCTGAGGCCAAGACTCAGCTCACCAAGGAAGTCGAGAGCCGTCTTACGGTGACGGTGCCACCCCTGGCTCCCGTACGCCCTAGACAGCACACTCCCTCTCTGCCTCTGGATTCCCGGGCTCTGCCCTCGGGATCCAGAGGGGGGCAAGACACGCAATCAGGGATCTCCCCTAAGGAACCTGTTCCTCCCCCTAGACAAGTCAGGGAGTCCTACTCTGCTTCGAATTCTTCCTCTTCTTCTCTCTTGGACTCCTCGGAAGCCTCCGATGGGTGTTCCGAGAAAGACGACGAGCCGCGCTTTCCGTCCAAGCCCCGGCCGAGGACTCCTCCGAAGGATCCCTCCTTCACGGAATTGCTCAGAAAGATCCAGGAAGTCCATCAGTGGCATTCTTTAGAGCCAGATCCTCAACGAGTTAAACTCGCCGAACATCTGGACTTGCCCCTTACGGCTCCTACTCTAGTGCCACCCTGGATCGAGCCTCATGCCCACCTTGTTTCCACTATTTGGAAACAACCGTCGGCTTTAGCCCCACTACCTTGGAAGTCAAACAGGCTATGCCAGGCTCCGGAGGGTGTAGACTTTTTAGATTCTCACCCCCGTGCTGACTCTGTTGTGATTAGCGCCGCTCACGGCCGGTCAGCACACCCAAAACATTTGAGCTCGTCTCCCCCGGATAAGGAATCCCGCCTTCTGGATCAGTATGGAAGAAAGATCTATGCTTCTTCCACACTGGGGATTAGGGCCCTAAATTATGTAGCTCATATGGGGGATTACCAGAAGGCTGTCCTTACCCAGGCGGAATCTAAATTGACTCCTTGCCTGACTCCCAGGTCAAGCAGGAGTTAGCCGACCTGGTCCATTCTGCTCGTTCAGCCAGTCGTCATATTCTGAGGACGACCTACGATGCAGTGGACACTGCAGGACGGAGCTCTGCATTCGCCGTAAGTCTTCGGCGTCATGCATGGCTCCGTGTGTCAGGTCTGGTCCCGGAGGTGCAGTCAGCAATTCAAGAAGCATCTTTCAGGGGTTCTGTGCTTTTCGGCGGTGATGTCAAGGACATAATCACTGACTTGCAGGAGAAGGGGACGGCCCTTAAATCTGTTGATTCAGTGTACCGTCCCCATCCCCCACAGCGCCATCCCTTTCCCAGTCGCAGCCGGCCTCAAGCGAAACCTCAGGGAAGGCGGGCCACTAAACGTCGGGTCCCCACAGCTGCCAGGCCCCCGCCGCCCAAAAAAGCAGCGGGTGCCCCAGCTGCGGTGCTGCCTCACACCACCTGACTCCTTCCCTCTCCCACCGCCTCCGGACGCCTGGAGGAACCGGTAGGAGGGAGGGAGATTCTCCCTCCACCTTCCAGGTTGGGAGAGGATAACATCGGATTCATGGGTGCTTCAGATCATAGCAGAGGGTCACTCCATAGCGTTTCTGCAGAAACCTCCACGTCAACCCCTCTGAACTCCTCCTACTCAAGGGACCATCTTCCTTTGGTCAGGGAAGAAATCTCAGCTCTCCTTGAGAACAGGCTATAGAGCCCATCCCCACTCACCTCCACGGGACGGGTTACTATTCCCATTTCTTCCTTGTACCAAAGAAGACGGGAGATCTCAGACCCATTCTCGATCTCAGCTCCCTGAACCTATATGTGGAATACAAGAGGTTCAGGATGCTCTCCCTTCAAACCCTCTTGCCCCTGCTTCGGCCGGGCCAGTGGCTTTGTGCACTGGATATGCAGGATGCGTACCTGCACATCCCCATTGCCCTTCGCACAGAAAGTACCTCAGGTTTGCGTTCCAGGGGGACCACTACCACTTCCGGGCGCTCCCTTTTGGTCTTTCCTCGGCTCCCCGAGTCTTTACCAGATGCCTGGTGGTGGTAGCGGCCCACCTGCATACTTTGGGAGTTCACGTTTTTCCCTACCTGGACGACTGGCTCCTGGTGGCCCCATCCAGGGAGGAACTCCTGCATTTCCTCTCCTTCACCCAGCAGGTTTTCACTGGCCTGGGTATCACCATCAACCATTCCAGGTCTCAACTGGATCCTTCTCAGAGACTCCAGTTCATCGGGGCAATCCTCGATACGACAATGTGCAGGGCCTTCCTGCCTCCGGACAGGGGGGCCTCCCTCCAGTCCCAGATTTCCCTCCTATCGGAATACAGGAGGGTTCTGGCCAGGTCGGTGCTCCTTCTACTGGGGCTTATGGCGGCGGCCATCCCGACAGTTCCGCGCGCGCGCCTCCACATGAGAATCTCTCAGTGGACTCTCCGCTTTCAGTGGGATCAACGAGTAGACAACCTAGATCATCTGGTTCTGATCTCCTCGCCGATGGTAAGAGACTTGCAATGGTGGATGGTTCGAGAGAACCTATTCCGGGGGTCCCCTTTTTTCATCCTCCCTCCGATCAGACTCTGACCATGGACGCTTCAGGCGAAGGTTGGGGAGCCCATCTGGGTCCTCACCGAGCTCAGGGCCTATGGTCAAAACTGGAGTTAGTTCTCCACATCAGCGTGCTTTCGAGCTTGAGCAGTGCTGTATGCTCTCCAGGCCCTTCACCAATACATCCTTCCCAGCCACGTAGCCGTCCAAACGGACAACATATGCGTGGTGTGGTACATCAACAAGCAAGGAGGGACTCGGTCCTACCCGCTGTGCAGGGAAGCGATGAGGGTTTGGGAATGGGCAACACTTCACAACCTTCACCTCACGGCGATCCATGTTCCGGGAGTCGACAATGTCCTGGCAGACAGGCTAAGTCACTCGTCGGCTCTACCACACGAATGGGAACTGGACGAAAAAGTTCTAAAAAGCATCTTCCAGATTTGGGGGGCTCCTTAGATAGACCTGTTCGCCTCCTCCCAAAACGCAAAGCTTCCAACCTTTTGCTTGCTCGCTCCAGAGCGAGACGCTTTCTGGAGCGACGCTGTATCTCTAAGCTGGAAGGACAGATTCGTCTATGCTTTTCCCCCAATTCCTCTGGTCCCTCGTGTGCTGCAGAAACTTGCTTTGGAAGGAGCGAGAATGATTCTGATCGCTCCTTTCTGGCCCAGGCAAATCTGGTTCTCTCTTCTACAACAATACTCAGAGGTTCCTCCTCTTCCTCTTCCTTTATCTCCAGGATTGCTGACCCAGGATCAGGGGACCCTGATCCATCCGGGACTCAAGTCCCTTCAACTTCATGCATGGCTCCTGCAGATCTAGCTCAATCTCGTTTTGGCGTTTCTCATAAGGTGACTGAGATTCTGGTGGAGGCTAGAAAACCCTCCACTAGGTCCACCTACGCCATGAAATGGAAAAGATTTTCCACCTGGGCTATGTCCAGGAATGTGGAGCCCTTTTCCTGTCCTGTGACCATTCTCCTTGATTACATGCGTCATCTTATCGACCTGGGTCTCAGTCACTCTTCTTTGAAAGTCCATATGGCGGCTATTTCAGCCTACCATGTCCCTTTCACTGATAAGGCATTTGCCCAACTGGAGGTATCTAAAACTTTTCTCAAAGGGGTCCTTCATCTCAGGCCCCCTGTCGGGACTCCAGCTCCCCCTTGGGACTTTAACTTTGTCCTCGAGAAACTTACTCTTCCTCCCTTTGAGCCTGTAGCTTCCGCAGATTTGAAGTTTTTATCATGGAAGACACTCTTCTTGGTGGCCATTACTTCCACTCGCAGAATTTCCGAGCTTCAGGCCCTTATGTGCAAAATCCCTTATCTGATTTTTCACACAGAACGAGTCGCTCTTCGCACGAATCCTAAGTTCCTCCCGAAGGTGGTAGCGGAATCTGCCTTTTTCACGCAGTACTCCAACCAAGGAGAATACTTGCTCCATACCATGGATGTCCACAGGATTCTGAGATACTACACCGATAGGATGAAGAATCTCAGAAAGACTGATCAGTTGTTCGTCTCTCTTGCTCACAAAAGGGAAGGCAGTGCTGTATCCAATCAATGCCTCTCAAAGTGATTGGCTCATTGCATCACTTTCTGTTATGACAAGTACAACAAGACCCTACCGGGTCAAGTCAGAGGTCACTCCACTTGTGGAGTAGCAGCCTCTGCAGCTTGTTTCAAGAACGTGTCTGCGGCAGACGTCTGTGCTGCCGCCACTTGGACTTCCGTCCATACCTTCACTAAACATTACAGTTTGGACATTGCCTCTCACTGTAGAGCAGGCTTCGGGTTAGCGGTCTTACAAGGCCTCCTTTCTTGAGGCTTCGCAAGGTTTTTTTGGCTACTTCTTGGAGTAGTACCTCCTCCCGGTGCCTTTATTTTGTTCCAGACTGCTTGGGATTCTGTCCTATATGTAATTACCTACTGCAAGAGCCCTCTCGCAGTAAGATAGTACAGTTACGTAAGAACTTACTGTAACAGTAGATCTTCGAGAGAGAGCTCTTGCAGTAGGTAATACCTTCCCACCCTCCATCCCCCTTGGTTTTTTCAGCTCCTTTTCCATCGAGGGAAATATCTGCTTCTCTCTCGTCCGGGCCTTCCGGGCCTGTGGCGGGAAAGAACTGGAAGGCGGGCGTCCGGGACCGCCCCTTTATACCGACGTATTCTGACGCTGGTCACCTGACGTGGGGGCGGTCCCTCGCCAGGGACTGCTAGCTAGAAATTTTTCCGTGGGGTCCTGCCGCCGGCCGGCGTCAGTCCTATATGTAATTACCTACTGCAAGAGCCTCTCTCGAAGATCTACTGTTACGGTAAGTTCTTGCGTAACTGTACTTTCTGGGTACACTGCCAGTAGATGCCGTAGTCTTAGATTTGGCAGGGAAGTTCCTTTATGCCTTCCCACTGAGACATAGAACTCTCTTAAGCTCCGGGATCAGCTGGCCACCATAATTCTGATGGCCTCAGGTTGGGCATGGCGCCTTGGTATTCCTTGCTCCTGCCCCTCTCATCCAGGAAATCCATTCACATGCTTTGAGCCACAGTCTTCTGACTCTGCCTCAGACAGTGGTAACACACTTCAGCATATACAGTCTCTTCACCTCAAGGCTTGTTTCTTGAGAAGTTACAATACCCCAATTCTCATTATTCTGAACAGGTCCTCGAAATCCTTCAAATGGCTAAAAAAAATTCACACTGAAAAAACTCTATACTTCAAAGTGGAAAAAGTTCTCTTTGTGGTGTAGAGATAAGCAGATAAGACCCCCTTAGGGCCACTCTGCCCAGTCTACTAGATTACCCTGGTACACTTGCTGTCATCTGATCTTATGGCCTCATCCTGAAAGGTGCATTTAGCAGCCATTTCTCATTTTCTCATTTATTGACAAGATGCCTAAAGAAAATAGCCTGTAGCTGCAAGTGCCTCAACCCTTCAGCAAGCCTTCAAAAAAGGAGGTGGGGGCGTATCTGAAAAAATTGACAAATCATGTGTTCATTTATACAAGTGAGCTTAAAGTGACATACACATAAATTACCCAAAGAGCTGCAAGAATAATATATACAAAAATATGTTTTACTATTTCATTTCTCATTTGCTGTGGCAAGATAAATTCATACTAATCTATAATTGAATTAATCTGACTGAATATAATTCATTTTGAGAACATAATAGTTTTGTAGTTTCGGTCTTAATCCATTATGTGAAAAATCACCCACAGAAAAAATATACAACAAGATGCATAGTACAAGTACACATTTCCTTTTTATCTGCTATATAGGTCTCATCATTCAGGCCTAGAAAAAGCATTTAATGAGGAACCTCATTAACTCTATAAAAAAAAAAAAAGTTCAAAAAAATCCCCATACTCCTGCTTCATGTTTTGTGTTTCATAAGGAGGTCAAATTAAAGTGCTAAAGGTTAAATAGTTCAAAACCTTTGAAAAGGGGCATATAGATATAGAGAATCCAAATACATAGTTCCAGTAGGTTATAATGCAGTAAGTAATAGCTTCCTTGTACTTTTTATTTTCCCAGTTATTAAAAGTGAAGCTTATAGTAAACCCACATGGAATTTGGGGGTTGTTTGGAAAAAATGGTGGCGGATTTCCCAGTGGTGAGCTGTATTGGGCTGTAATAAAGGTGTTCATGACAGAATGTAGAGTTTTTTAGAGACTTGAAAGGAAATATGTAAAGCGGGCAGGCTAGAGCAAAGGAATTATTTATACTTGGCACGAAGTCCTGAGGTTACTTTGTTTTCAAATCTCAGAGATTAAGCATGTATTTAAGCCAAGTACCATATGACAGAAACAATATATTAAACCACTATAGTGTGTGGTGGAATGCGGTTGTGTATGGAAATCCATACACCACAAAAAGTCATTCTGCTTCAGTAGTGACGTCGTCACTAACGCAGAAAGACTTTTCGTTCTGCGTTAGTGATGATATCACAATACAACCGCCCCCAAACAGCGCTGTTCATTGGATAAGGGGCGGTTGATGAGCTGCATGCGCGAGCTGACTCTGTGAGTGGCAAAATGAGAAGGGAGTGTCCGGTGGCAAGGACTTATCATGGAGAAAAACTAAAGTAAGAATACTTCTTTTTGGGGGCCATTCACTATATAGAAAAGTGTATGAGAGCCCCCATACACAACCACACTATTCTAATACCTTGTGGTTTCCGGTGACGCTAGGGACCTCTTGAACTTCGCTCTCGAGGTCCTCATCGTCACTGGAAACCACTCTATATTAGAATAGCATAGTTGTGTATGGGCTCCCATACACTATCCTATATATATATAGTGTATAGTGGAATGTTGTTCTGTATAGAATTCCATCCCTTTTAAAACGCTGTTCTACCACAGTTCCAAGGTCACGGAATGCTTTTCTACCCTACTGTGGTAGAACAGCATTCTGGAACCTCTAGAGACTGCATGAGTCAGTTTCATTTTGAAAGCAAAAGAACTCACAAAACACATTTTTCACACAGTACTATACACTATAAAAAATATAGGATGAGCAACTCTATGCATAACCACCTTGGGGTTCTGATTCCCATGGACTTCTCGAGCTTCACTTTCGAGGTCGGAGGGCATGGGAATCCTTCTGTGGCAGAACACACTGGTTCTGCATAGTTGCCCATCCAGTATTCTCTATGTATAATATGAGAGACTGTAGAATTGTAGTAAAAAAGATGAAATATCTTCCTATTGGAATAGCCTTTCACCAGTCCAGTCGGGTAATGGACTTGATCTGTGCTCCGTGGGCGTACACCATTGTAGCTCACATATTGCATTTTTCAGTAAACATGGGCTTAAGTATATTTCTGTATAGTGGAAAATTTAAAGGACAGAGAACATTAGTTAACCTTAGTTTTATAGGTAAGGCGAAAAGTCAACATATTCATTTAAAACCAAAGAAATTACTGTGTTCAGTGTAAAAATCCATTTAGTTCCTTTCTGTGCCAAGACATTATTAGCTCTATTGCCACCTCTTGGGTGCCTTTCTACATGTTCCAGAATGGAACATCGTAGACAGTCTGGTTTGCTGCTGTGGGTTTGGAGGAAGTGTTGCCCTTTTGTATTATATATGTTTCCAGAATGGCACAAACATGTTCCTGGTTTTCTCAATTTAGCAGACCTAGTAGTCATTTCTATGTAGTAGCAGGGGCAACTACACCAACATATATAGACTGCAAATGGTGGTGTGCATGTAACAAATTTCTTTAGCTCAAAAGTTGTTCCATCTTTACAAAATGTTTTTCCAATCTGAGTGTATTGACAAATGTTACAACGCCCACATTTGTGTAGTTGCTTTGGTTTGTTACTCAGCCAGTTTCTGCTTTTATTAATATCTGTTGGTGTATAGTGACTTCTAGTTATCGTTACCTAATTTTCTCCCTTTTGAAAAGGACACTTTGAGTTTTGTCACTAATGTATTTTGCCAATATTGGGTCTGTTAAGAGTAAGGGCAGAATTTGTGCATTAATCCTCAGATTCTTCCTGCCAGAGGGGCAAGGCTATATTCTATGACAGATGTCACTGTGTTTTGTTTACCTGTATTCTTTCCGTTCGAAACATGTTCTGTGTTTGATTTGTCTTTTTATTATTAAAAGGTCACATCTATTTAACGTCTGAATTTTCTGTAGTGCTATATCTAGTGTTTCCCTAGTATAGTCTCTGCTTTGCGATCTATTATTCAACTCTGTGGCTTGTGCCACCAGGAAATCACTCTCATTTTCCTGTTTGTTAGGTGGTTTTGGTTTTATGAGTATTTTGAAATGCATAATGTGTAATGTGATCAATTCATGTAGTGATGTAATGTACTGTCACTTTAAATTTGGTAAAATGAACACTAGCGCTTCTACTGTTGGCCACAATTCCCCTTCCCTGCGGGCTGCCTCAAGCTTTTTTGTGGACTCAGTGTTTGCACAGGATGGGTTGAATCCTTTTCTTAACGCACACAGACCCCAAACATCCAGAATGGGGGCAGTTCCAAACCTGAGCCAGCGAGTTGGATGACGTTTTGGACATAAAAAGAGCCTTTGTGCCGCTCAAAAGGGTAGCCTTAAAGGCCAGACATTTATATTGGCAATAAACCTCTTTGACTGCATATCTTAGTGTAAATCGTGCGCCACAAGACCTGAGATGGACACTTGCTCCTGCATTTAGCTTAGAGAAATTTTTTTCGCTGGTTGGCAAAAACATCTTCTAAAATCGACAGCTGGCCTGATTGAATATATATTGCGGGATGATGAAGAACTTGAAAAAGAAATTAGGGCAGACCTCTTGGATAAAGAGAGAGTGGCCCTTACTTTTGAATCGCATGCAGAATAATCTGTTTACTGCAAGAAATTGGATGAAACAATACGTAGACAAGATATCAGAATTGAAAAGATTAAAGCAAGTAAATTTACAAAAATAGCAATTCTCACACTTAAACATGCCATTAAGAAGAAACATTTCTTTCTTTTTTGGAAGTTCCCAATAAGTGCAGTGCACAAGTGAGTCTTTAAGATTCTGTGCTTTCAGACACCCTGTTACTGATTTTGTATATGAAATTGAAGGCTTCTGTGATTGTAATATACAAAACATTATCTATGTGGCTACTTGTAATAGTTGTCAGAGCTTTTATATTGGGAAAACCATGCAGAAATTTAAATTAAGAATTGGACAGCATATAAGAAGCATTCTCAGTCAGGGTGATTGATGTAAGTGCTTCGGCACAACATGTCAAAGCAAAAAGGAAAATGCATAATTTTGTCTTTCAGATGCTTGAGAATGTACAAGAACAAGTTTGTTGGGGAGATTTAGGCCCTGGACACACTGGAGAACTTAAAATGGTTTCAGTCCCCCTAGCACTGTTTGTCTGCAGACTACAAGCCCCTTAAAATGTTTTAACAAAAGTGTAAACCCTGCTAGATACCTAGTCCTAAAACCATTTTAAAAACATTTTGGAGCTAGCATGGTTTTACTCACAGGTATGTCCAGGAGTAAAAACGTTTTAAGCTGTAATGGTTTAACTAAAACAGTTCTAGCTGCAGTGTGTCCAGGCAAGCGCAGTTCTGTGTGTTGGACTTAACACAAAATAGTTACAAGGAGAACAGGTTTAACACTAGCCGTGTGGCCACCCTAAGGCCCTGTCCACACTACCACTCTAACGTTACAGAGTGCCCAAACCGTTACCGCAACGGTTTGCATTTACACCGGTAACGTTACAGAAGGTGTTTTTGTAACCGTTGTTGAAACCACATATGAGGTGGTTTCAACAACGGTTATGAAACCGGTTACGCCTCGGTAACGTTACCGGATGTAGTGTGGACGCATGGCACCGGTCCCCCCGTAACGGACACCGCAGCAGTGTGGACACACTGCACCGCTCCCCAGTTGTAACAGTTTCTATCCGTTACGGGGTCTGAGTGGTGCGGTGTGGACGGGGCCTAAACCTTTATCAGAAATGGTTACTGAGTAGTGTGGTTGCACTGAAATGGTTTCGCTAAACTGGTTTTAAAAACAGTTTTCAAAAACAGTTCTGTAGTGTGTCCAGGGACTAGACTAGACCGACAATTAAGATAAGTCTATAAAAACTTGTACAAAGTAAGGATTTCTCATCTGCAGATTTAGTCTATATTTAGAATGTTTTTAGTGATGGTATAGGTAATTTTATCTCATGTTTACGCTCATTCACTATTTCATCTATTTTGCACATGGTCTCATGTCCTACTGATATTTATTTTCTAGTTTGGAAGCCTGTTTGTTAGGTGGCTTTGGTAGTATGACTATTTTGAAATGTATAATGTGATCAGTTCACATGGTGGTATAATGTGCTGTCACTTTAAAGGTGATCTACAACGAAGCACTGCAGCCCCCTTCCATTCTCACTTACCTTACAATACTGTTGTGGGAGTCCGGGGCTGCAGTCGGCATAATTTTTCACATCCTGGTTTAATTTGAATAAAGCGAGATATTTTCGGCCAAACGCGGAAGTGCTAAGGGGACCCGACTTAGCCAGCGCAAGTGTTCATGGGTAGTACACCCATTTAGTATCGTCGCTTCCACCAATACCCTTATCATAGCAGCATTAGTGGTTGCTTATTATGCTGATTTTAATGCTTCCCCGGGGGTCTTGATACACTAAATATTACTTACTGCAATCAGCATAATAAGCAACTGCTGATGCTGGTATTATAAGGGTAGTGGTGGGAGCGATGTCACTAAATGGGTGTACTACCCATGAACACTTGTGCTGGCTCAGTTGGGTCCCTTTCGCACTTACTTCTGTGTTCGACTGAAAATTTCTGTGCTTTGTTCAAATTAAACCAGTATGTGAAAAATGATGCCGATTGCAGCCACAGACTCCCGCAACAGTATTGTAAGATATGTGAGAACGTGAGGGGGCTGCAACGCGTCGTTGCAGATCACCTTTAAATTTCACTGTTTAAATAGGGTGTAATGCCAGTGCTACCTCAGCCTTGAGAAAGCGCGAGGTTTGGCACGAAAACGTTCGGCTGTATTGCGGAGGGACACGCTCTTGCTCTGTGCTGGCGTCTTGTGTACAGTAAAAAAAAGGTTTTATGCTTATATTGTGACTGCCATGTGCTATTTTTCCAGCAGTGATGTGTAGCCGTGCTGCTGTCTGCTCAGTGTGAGTATCCTTGCATTTTTGTGTGTATTTTGTTTTCAGAACATGTTTCTAATGGAAAGAATGTAGGTAAAAAAAAAACAAAAAAATACTGACATTTGTCATAGAATATAGCCCTGCCTGTTCTGGCAGGAAGAATTGGAGGATTAGTGCACAAATTCTGGTCCTTACTCTTAATAGACCCAATACTGGAAAAATATATTAGTGACAAAATCCACTGTGTACTTTTCAAAAGGGAGGAACTTGGGTGACGGTATCATTAGAAGTAACTACACATCAACAGATATTAATCAAAGCAAGAAATGGCAGAGTAATAAACCAAAGTGACTACACAAATGTGGGCGTTGTAACATTTGTATGTACACTCAGATAGAAAAAACATTTTGTAAAGGTATAAAAACTTTTGAGCTAGAGAAATTTGTTACATGCACAACACCATTTGCGGTCTATATATGTTGGTGGTGTTGCTCCTGCTACTACATAGGAATGACTACTAGGCTTGCTAAATTGAGAATACCAAGAACATGTTTGTGCCATTATAAATGCCCTATTGCATTATACATATTGCCAGTACTCCCTCCTAACCCATGGCAGCAAACCAGATTGTCTACGATTTTCCATTCTGGAACGTGTAGAAAGACACCCAAGAGGTAGCAGTAGAGCTAATGTCTTGGCACAGAAGGAAACAAAATGGATTTTAAAACTGAACAGTTATTCCTTTGGGTTTAAATGAAGATGTTGACTTTTCTCCTTGCCTATAAAACTAAGGTTA
The DNA here is from genome assembly GCA_016271365.2 of Neoceratodus forsteri. Classification (NCBI taxonomy): domain Eukaryota; kingdom Metazoa; phylum Chordata; order Ceratodontiformes; family Ceratodontidae; genus Neoceratodus; species Neoceratodus forsteri. The sequence goes on along the minus strand of CM057454.1, from coordinate 716,585,601 downwards.
ACTAATGTTCTGTCTCTTTTGTTTTCCTCTATACAGGAATATACCTAACCGCGTATCTTCTGAAAAATGCAGTATGTGAGTTACAGTGGTATAAGCCCATGGAGCACAAATCAAGTCCATTGCCTGATTGGACTGGGGAAAGGCTATTCTAGGGGTATTCAACCTTTTCAGGATCATGAGCCACAGTACCGTGTGACTCATGCCATACCCAATGTGTGGCACTTACCATACCCATATCTAGCTATATTTAGGAGTTAAAAATAATATAAGCAGTGCAAGTCAATAATTAAGCAATAAAGCATGACGGTGTGTGTGTTGTCGCTGAATAATATCACACCTAGGGTGGTGAATGCACGCAGGTCACAGGACGGTGCTTCAAGCACCCTAGGTGTGATGTTATTCAGGAACGATGCATACCCTGGAGTGCCTTATTGCAATTATAATATGGCTATAAAAAAATCCAGCAAGACTTAAATGATTAAGCAATAAACATATGAAACACATCAGAAATTAAAACTTTATAATAAATAATTGACGCAAAATAAAGATAAAATAATCCCTTCAAGAGCTTCGCTGCATCTCTCCATATTCCTTACACTGATCTTTTTATAGCTGACTTTATTACTTTGAGCTGAGCAATATTTTTTTTACACTCCTACTTTTCTCACTTTCCACTTTGCAGAACTATACACATTAATATTGACAGTCTAATTTAGTGCCCCTGTAGAGATCAGTTGTGCTGCGGCAGAGGCATCCATATGTTTTTTTCTGTGTTTCCTTGTGTTTTTTTTTTTTTAACAGGAGTGAAGATTGTCCTAACAAACAGAAGAAAACAATTGAGCAGTAAGGCATAACAGGTTATGCACAGTGGTTGGATAGTGGCACACCTCGGGTGTGGCATGAGGCATTGCCAAGTGCCTTCACTTCAGCCACCCAAGAAGTGCGGTTACCCCACCACAGAGTACACCCTGGAGTGTCGTACTGTGATTACAAAATGGGTCCAAGGTGTTTTGGAAGGTGGGGGGGTTAGGGGGTGAAAAACTGCAGCAAATAAAAAAAAATTTCTGGGGACTTTTTTTAAAACTGTTCCAGCACATCCCAGCACTGACATGCCATCTCAGGTTTAAATATTGTGTACAGCAAAATTCATGTATTTTTAATTAGCTTCTAAACCCTCTAGTTTCACCCAACCCACCCACCTTTTACTGATTTCCCTCACCTTCCTTTCTTCTTCATTATAATATTCCCTCCCTTTTCTCTGTCTTGCCAAAATTCAAGAGATGGAATGTTTACTACAGTTAGAATGCAAGAATTCGGACCTCTGTTCAGTTCTGCTGGCAGAATATTTACTCCTACTAGCATACAACAGAAGGCCTCAGATGGAACCAGGGCTTTTGTTTTATCCGTAACAGCTTAAAGGGACACTGTCAACCTGTTTTATCATATTATTTCTAGTGGAAATCTCACATTCAAACAACTTGAAGTCTTGCTGTATTCTGACAAGTGCAGTTAGCCCCAGCCTTTAAACTGTCCTGGGGAACAAAGGGTTAACCTTTCTATGCAGAGCATAGAATGCTGAGCTCGAGCTCGGTTGATGTTTCTGTCTAGTTCCCTTTGAACGCTAACCGTCAGATTCTTTACTTCGCCTCACTGAACAGTCGCTCTGGAGAGTTCTCCTGCAGCTCTGTTCGAAAGTCGGTTTAAGTGTCGTTTTTTCGTCGGTTTCTAACCGGAAAAAGTTTCCCGCATAACTCAGTTCAGTCTCTGTCTGCGGTATCGTGAGTACTAGATAGGTTTTGTACTGTGTTTCATGTGGAACTTGTAAAAAGTGTGGATTGGTTAGGCCGAACCGATCACTTGTTTAATTATTGTGAAAAATTTTAGTGTGTGGTTACCAGTTCTTATCGGTTCTAAAAAAAAAAAAAAAAAAAGAAAAAGTGTTTTGAAACGTTTTTTTTCCCCAAGACTTGTGACATGGTTAGGAACTGATTAGGGAGTCTTGCCTGACGGTTGCCAAAAAAAGGGTAAGTTTGGTTAGCTTGGCCATGTCTGAGAAACCCAAGAAAAAAACTGGGCCCACTGGGTTTCAACACTGCAGTGAGTGTGGGGAGGTCTTTGCTAAGGCTGATCCCACACCACCTGTGTTTGTCTGGGGTTTGACCACCTTGATTCAGACTGCCAAATTTGCAAGAATTTTCCCAAATCTACCCTTGAAAAGAGATTAGGTAGACTGAGGGAAAAGTAGGCCGAGAAGTCCGCTGACCCAGATGGCCAGCCCGGTTCGGTTCCCGACCAAACCAGGAGGAGTGCCCTCTAACCAGGGCGATACTTCGGGCAAAAGGAGAGCCAATCCTGAGGGGTCGGTTCTGAAAAAAAGTGCAAAGAAAAATCGTCCAGTTCGGATCCAGAAGTCCATGTTCTGACTGCCGAAGAAGTAGCCAGAGCGATTAGGATTGTGGAATCGCTTCGCCCGGTTCTGACCAATCCGGCACCTTTTGTCAGGGGCTCGGTTCGGTCGGTTCCCACGGTTCACGATTAGACTCTGGAAGAATTTTATGAACCGGAGTTTGAGGAGGAAGGGGAGTTTGATGGTGATGGTGAAAGTCTAGATGCACCTGTGGAACCGGACATCTCCCCAGACAGACCTTCAGATATATCCCCCCTCCTGGGCTTTCTAAGTCTCCTTCCCACTTTATGTTCTACAGAAAGGTGGCCGAAACCCTCCAACTTCCTATGGAAGAGGCAATGGAGGATCAGGAGGATCCTAATTATGTAGAAATGATGGACATCACAGAGTCCAGGAGACTGTCTCTTCCCCTCCACAAATCTTTTGGGAAACAGACAAAATTCTGAAGTGTCCCAATTCTATACCTCCTGTGGACAGAAGAATGGACAAGAGGTATACATTCTCAGGCTCAGAAACAAGAGTTTTTATACCACCAATGCAGCCATGTTGGGGTTGTGCAGGCTACTGCCTGTGATAAGGCAAGCATTCCTTTGGCTTCACACCCCCAGACAAAGACTCTAGGAAGGTTGATGCCATGGCAAAAAAGCTGTACATGGCATCTTACCTGGGACTCAGACAGGTGAATTATATGGCCTATACAGCCAGGTACCAGAAGTCCAGGTGGGGCACTGTATTGGCACTGGCTAAACAGGCCTCCTCCCAGCTAGCCAAGGAGCTGGAGGTGGTGGCTGCAGATGGGATTGAGGCATCTAAAGTTCAGTTTCATGCTGCTGTAGACTCTAATGATGTGTCATCAAGAATCATGGCTACATCTGTGGCTCTTTGGAGAATGGCTTGGCTCAGATGTACTAGCCTCTCGCAGGATACCCAGGCTAAGGCCATGGATTTTCCTGTAGTGGGTAATTCTTTGTTTGGGGAGCAGACAGAGAATTACATGAAGAAAATGGACGGGTACAGGACCACATACAGGAGTGCTCTGGCCAAGGAGAGGCAGGCAACTCCTCAAAGGCAGCAGTCTAGGGGCAGGGGCAGGCCTTTTCAAAGGTCTTTTTACCAAGCACAGGCCTCTTCTTCCTTTTCACAGAGGGGGTTCTTCAGAGGGAGAGGCAGAAGGGGGATGAGTAGGGCTGCATCCACTCCTCAGCATAGAGCCCCTGCCGAGCAGACACCCTGATGGGCCTGCCCAGATCGACGCATCTATTCCAGTAGTGGGCAGGCTGGCTTACTTTGTCCAGGACTTGATGTCTATTACATCAAACAAGTGGGTCCTGGAAGTGTAAGCCAGGGATTGGTTCTCAGCTTCAAGAAATTTCCAAAGATGAGAGCCAGATCTTTTCCACCTGCAAATCTCTTGGAAACCCTTGCCTTAGAGGCAGAGGTTTCTTCTCTTCTGGCTTTAAGAGCCATAGAGAGAGTATCTACCCTACACTGGGGCAAAGGGCTATACTCCAGGTACTTCCTGACCCCAAAAAAGACAGGGGAGTGACGACCCATCCTAGACCTAAGATATCTTAAGAAATATCTTTTGAAACTAAAGTTCAAGATGGTAACTCTGGGAATAATCCTTCCCTCTCTAAGGCCAGGAGACTGGCTAGCCTCCCTGGACCTCAAAGATGCCTACTTTCACATTCCCATCAGATGCTCCCACAATAAGTACCTCAGGTTCGAGTTGCCCTCAGGCCACTGTCATTTCAGAACAGTACCCTTTGGCCTAACCTCCGCTCCAAGGGTTTTCACAAAGTGCCTGGCAGTAGTACTTGCCTTTCTAAGAAGGCAAAAGATTTTCATTTTTCCATATCTGGACGATTGACTAATAGTGGGCCAGTCTCCAGACCAAGTCAAGTCAGACCTGCAATTGACCGAACAAGTGCTCACTTTTCTAGGATTTCTTCTCAGCCTTCCCAAGTCAGTTCACGAGTCAGTCCAGCTTCTTACCTTTATAGGGGCAGAGCTGGATATGGTCAAAGCAAGAGCCTTTCTTCCCCTGGAAAGGGCAAGGGTTCTTATGGAACTAGCCTCTTCCTTCAGCCTTCAGGTATCTCGACTAGCAAGGCATTTCCTCCAGCTCTTGGGCCACATGGCAGCTTAAACAGCAGTGGTCCAAGGGGCAAGATTCCAGATGAGGGACATTCAGTTCCATCTGAGAGCTTTTTTGTCTCAGAGGAAACATTCCCTTACCAAACTGATCCCAGTCACTCTGACCTTGATCCAAGCCCTCCAGTGGTGGCAGGATCAGGACAATTTAAGACAAGGTGTTCCTTTTGCCACTCAGCCTTGTTCAGTGGTCCTTACCACAGACGCTTCTCTTCTGGGCTGGGGGGCCCACCTGGGGGCCCCTCACTGCAATGGGGCTGTGGTCCCTCCAAGAATCCCTTCTCCATATCAATCTCCTAGAGCTCAGGGCAGTTTTTCTGGCCCTGAAAGCTTTCTCTCAATCAGTACAGAACAAGGTGGTCCAGGTCAGAACGGACACCACCATCACCATGTGGTACGTCAACAAGCAGGGAGGCACTCAGTCCACGGCCTTGTGCACGGAAGCCATGAAATTGTGGTCCCTGGCTTATTCCCTGCAAACCTCTCTGGTAGCAGTTCACCTTCCAGGGAAGGACAATGTGCTAGTAGATGCACTGAGCAGGATCTCTCAGGGCCATCACGAATGGCCCCTGGACCCTCAAGTGTTGAAAGTGATTTTTTTTCAAGGTGGGGCACTCCAGAGCTAGATCTCTTTGCAGCTCCAGACAATCACCAACTCCCTCTCTTTTGTTGCAGACTTCCAGTCTTGGGCTCAGTCCCCCTGGATGTCTTGATTCTGTTTTGGGAAGGGAAGTTTCTGTATGCTTTCCCTCCCTTCCCACTCCTGTTCAAAGTTTTAGTCAAAATAAGGTCTCAACCTTACAAAGTGATTCTGATTGCTGCAGATTGGGCCAGACAGCCCTGGTACCCCTGTTGCTGTCCCTAGCAGTCCATCTTCCCCTGTCTCTTCCCAGGAATTACAACCTGTTAACATCCTATCAGGGGAGGATTTCGTACCCCAATCTCCAGTCTCTCAATCTCAAGGCATGGCTCTTGAAGAGTTTGCAGATCTGCATCTTTCTCAAGGGGTTCTGGATATTCTCAAAGCTTCTCGAAAGCCCTCCACCAGAAAGACTTATAACTCCAAATGGAAGAGATTCAGCATTTGGTGTTCTAAGAAGCATATTTCTCCAGATACTGCTGGATTGCCTACTGTTCTGGATTATATGGTCCATTTTAAGGGCTTAGGCCTCAGACCAGCTACCCTTAAGGTACACTTGTCAGCAGTTTCTGCGTTTCTGTCTGTGGGGAAGTCTTCCTCACTATCTTCTCACCCTGTGTTCTGTAAATTTTTTAAAGGATTGCTTCATACCAATCCTCCTTTTAGAGACCCTGCCTGGGATTTGAATGTTTGCATTGCTCAACTTATGCAACACCCTTTTGAGCCTGTGTCCTCAGCAGAGCTCAAGTACTTGACTTGGGAAAACTGTGTTCTTGGTAGCCATTACCTCTGCCAGACGTATCCGTGAATTGCAAGCCCTTTCAGTGGAACTTGATTTTATCTCCTTTCACAGGGATAAAGTAGTCGTTAAAACCAATAGAAGGTTCTTGCCTAAAGTAGTTTCAGACTTCCATTTAAACCAGTCTGTTTCTTCCTGTTTTCTACACTGATCATTCTTCCTCAGGAGAGAGGAGGCTACACAGTTAGATGTTAAAAGAGCCCTTAGTTACTACATAGAGCGTACCAAGGGTCACAGGTTTGACTCCCTCCAGTTGTTCTTCACTTATGGAGAAGTGGGAAAGGGCAAACCTGCCACCAAGAGATCTGTTGCTAGGTGGATCGTGTCTTGTATACAATTCTGCTATGAAAAACTAGGAAAAACTCCACCCTCAGGCCGGAGGGCTCATTCCACAAGAGGTACAGCTGCTTCCCTGGCTGCTGCTAGGGATATCCCTCTCTTAGAAATTTGTCAAGCAGCCACCTGGAAAAAAGTCTGTACCTTTACCAAACATTACTCTCTGGATATCCAGGCTAGGAGTGATCCTCGGTTTGGCACAGCAGTACTTCAGGGCCTATTCCCAAAGTAGGTTCTGTCCCTCCTCCATGGAGGTACTGCTCGGTAGTCTGCACTTGTCAGAATACAGCAAGACTTCATGTTGTTTGAAGAAAAAATTACTCACCTTAGTAATTATGTTTCTTCTATTGGAGTCTTGCTGTATTCTGACCTCCCTCCCTGCCTCCCCTCTCAGAACCTGGTTTTGGGAAGTGGGTGGTCAGGCGCAGTGTTGCACCTCAGGGTGCTTTTTTTTTTTACACCCTTTATTTGTGTGGGTGTTTTATTTTGGTATATTCCTATTTGGTTTGGGGTTTCCTGACTTGAGTCTTTTTTTTTGGTAGTCCAAAACTTTTTGTTGCCAGTTGGCTATTAAAAATTTTGTTTTACAATTTCCACATAGAATACTATTTGAGTGTTGCTCATAAGAATCTGACAGTTAGTGTTCAAAGAGAAACAGACAGAGACATCAACCGAGCTCAAGTTCAGCATTCTGTGCTCTGCATAGAAAGGTTAACCCTTTGTTCTCCAGAGCAGTTTAAAGGCTGGGGCTAACTGCACTTGTCACAATACAGCAAGAAGAAATGTAATTACTAAGGTGAGTAATTTTTTTCTTTTGGGATTGCTTACCCTCTCTAAAATTCACTGATGTTGCTGTTTGTTTTGTCTGTTTCCTTGTTTAGTAGAACTGAATTGCATGGCAATGTATATTTATAAACAAGCTTTCTTTTTGTTTACAGTCCTGGTTCTGTTCTCATTGCATACTTCCTGAGCATAAGAAACACACCCAAACAGTTCAGTCACTCATAAGGCAGTAGCATCCTTAACTCCCACTGCATCATGAGGGGACTAGACTGTTTTGTGGTTGTTCCCAAGTCCAGGAAAGATGTATTTGGAGCTGATCAAGGAATGTAAACAAACCTGTTTTGGTGTGATGACACCAGTATGCTGGGCAGTCTGTTTTTTAACTTTTTTAAAGCCAATACCGGGTCAGAATCAAACTATCAGCTACATCAACAATCTTAATTTTGGCAATCATAAAATGTTTTTTAAACTAGGGACACTTTGAGACCTAAGGGGGTTGACAGTGTCCCTTTAAACAACACAGATTTCCCTAGTAAGCAGGTGAGGATAGGGGGATTTTTTTCATGGTCAGCAAAGAAACACCATATATTACAATTCTGAGTACTGTACTACTTCATTTTTTAAGTTGTGTGTGTACAGTATTATGACGGCAAATTACATTTAATTCTTATGTTTATAAATTTAAGACACTTTTATTTTTAGGGCCTAGTAGAAGGTTTTTAGTGAGTAAAGGTGACAACCACATTTGCGATGGCAGACAGGAATGGCTGGTACTACTGATTTTATTGTGAAGAGGCTACTGGACCTTCTTCCAGTTCTGTGTCATGTGATATCAGCACTGGGTTCAGAGCTCCCCAACCAATCAGATTACTGGATTTTTTATAGCCATATTATAATCGGATGATATTTACTGGCTAGGGTCAATAAACCACCGCGGGCAGACCCTCACAAACTCTGTAATTCACACTTGTGAATTATGGAGTTCCATAAACCATGGTTCTGTGTTGCACAAAGTCACAAGAAAGACACTTTGCAGAGCACTCAACCACCAGTAAGTAAAAAAAAAAAAAAAAAAAAAACATGGGGCAGTGTGATGGAACTCAGAGTTTATGCACACCTCAGTGTGTGATGCAGTGTAAACCCTTCGGCTTTGCCTCGGGGTTTAGGGCATCACACACCAAGGGTGTGCATAAAATCCTTTATAACTGGGTTCCACTTTTCCCAAAAGTAAACCATGTATGCACTTGTCATATAAAGGAGTGTTTATAACGGGCAAACACGTACACTTTCCTAGGAGAAAAAATGCACGAGCCAGCAGTTTCCTCGCGACCACTCGAGCTGTCTGCCTGTCAGAAAACACTCCCTTTCTCACACTCGCCCGACAGACTGTAGCCTTTAACATTTTCAAATAAACACATTTTCAGATAAACAGGCATCACTCTACATTCCGAAACCGCCATTACCATTTCCAAAACAGTGAAACTGCTCCAAAGACTGAAAAATTTCTCTTTTTGAGAAAGTATTTACCTACTGCAGACCTCTACATATCCCATGATCCCTAACCTCTCCTCGCTTTCCCCTTCCTTTGCAGATAACATGCTACTGTTCCCCAAGCAACCATCAGTTCTTAGCAACTGTAACAGCCTAGCAACGCACTTTCTTTCCTGGCAACCGTGAACTGTTCCCATCTACTTTTTCATTGAGTTTTTTCAACGTTTATCTACTTAATGTTTAAATATAAAGATTTCACAGTTAATTGTCAAAAGTTCTATTTCGGCAACAGTAAAATTTGACCACCATAACGAGGTAAGACTGTCTTCCACTGGCTTCCTATTGAAGTCTGTTTTACGCATATTTTACATAATTGCTGAGGTGAAAAAAATGCAACCCAGCAGTTACATAAAATGAAATATGGGTGTGTGTGTGTGTGTAAACTCTAAAGTTTACACACACCCTTGGGGTTAGAAGCTTGCATAAACCCCTCGGGTGTATGTAAACTTCTCGTTTCACACACCACCCCATACTTTATTCTATAGTTAACTGTACTTCCCCATTCATTATTCTGAGTTAAGTTTTATTAAGTTACAGTATTGCCAAAGACACTGAGGTGTAGTTGACACATAATTGACAAACCCCTCGAGAGCCACATGTGGCTTGCGAGCTACAGGTTGGCCACCCCTTGACTGTTCCAATAGAAAGATATTTCATCTTTTTGTACTAAAATTCTGTAGGGCCTCATGTTATACAGTGGTTTCATATATTGTTTCTGTCATGTGGTAACTTGACTTCAGTTTATTTATTTATTTGCTTACCAGGTGGGTACACTAGTCACAGGGATCATTTTCAGGTACGACCCGAGCCACTCAGGCGGCACAGCTAATACCAGCATAGTTGCATTAAAATTACAGTGGAACAGGAGTAACATCATGTATACAAAAACAGTAATGGCATCCTTAATCTCTTGAGATTTGAAATCAAAGTAACCTTATAACCTAATGCTAAGTATGAATAATTACTTTGCTCTATCTACACTGTCCAGCTTTACATATTTCCTTTGAAATCTCTAAAAATTTCTACATTCTGTCATGAACACCTTTATTACAGCCCAATATAGCTCTCCACTGGGAAATCCTTGACCATTTTTTTCAAAGAACGCCCCCCCCCTTTCCATATTTGTTCCATATAGAAGTTTTACTATACACTTCACGTCAAACAACATGAAGTCTTGCTGTATTCTGACTGTATGCAGTTAGCCCCAGCACTTGAACTGCTCTGAAGAGTAAAGGGTTAACTGTATGCCGAGGCATAGAACATTAAGCTCGAGCTCGTTTTTCAAACCTCTGTCTGTGGTACTCTGAAGTGTAAACATCAGATTTCTTACTCCGCCTAACTGTAAAGTCGCTCCGGAGATCCCTACTGCGCTTCGGTTCAGTAATAGTTTGAATTGGTTGTTTTTTTTCAACCGCAGTTCTTATTTTATTGGTATTCTTACCTCTGTCTCGGTAACAGTAAGTGATAGTAGTAGGTAGCAGTATTTTTTGTTGAATTTGTTACAAATTGTTTTGTCTTCGGTTCTTTTCCGGTTGGTCCAGTTCAGAACCAAAATCTATTGTGATTTGTGTATTTTTGTATACATTGTTATGGTTTCTGGTACTTAACGGTTCTAAAAAATCTGGATTTTGTGCGATTTTTAAACCGACCTGTGACACGGTTAGAACAGACAGTGTTGGTTGCCTGGCTTAACGCTGACAAGGGTGACTTTTTCTTGTATTCGGCATGTCTGAGAAACCCAAAAAGAAAACCGGTCCCACTGGGTTTCAGCACTGTACAGAGTGTGGGGAGGCCTTCGCTAAGGCTGATCCCCACCTCATGTGTCTGTATTGTCTGGGGTTTGACCACCTCAAGGAAGACTGCCAAATTTGTAGGAACGTTCCCAAAACCACTCTTGAAAAACGTCTGAGTAGGCTGAAGGAAAGGGAGGCCGAGAAGTCCCCTGACCCGGATGGCCAGCCCGGTTCGGTTACGACCGAACCTGAAGAGGTGCCCGCTGACCTGGGCGATACCTCTTAAGGCAAAAGGAGAGCTGACTCTGCGGAGTTGCTTCTGGCTAAGAGAAAAAGAAAATTAGCCGGTTCGGATCCAAAACTCCATGTTCTGACCGCTGATTAAATAGCGAAACAGATTACAATAGTGCAGTCGCTTTGCCCTGTTCTGACTGAACCGACATCGGTTCAAAGGCGATCAGTTCGGTCGTAAGTTGTTGCCTCAGACATTGATCCAGAGGGATACTATGAGGGCGATTGGGAGGAGGAAGATGATGATGGAGAGTTTGAAGGCCTAGATAAGCCAGTAGAGCCTCCCAGGCCCCTGCGGTAAAAATGCTAACTGGGCAGCCCAGAAGTAGGCCCTAAAGTCTGGTAACCCCACACCACCCCTGCCAGGGGCTCTCCAAAAGAGTATTACCCTATGAATTCTTGCACTCCCTCCTTCCATAAGAACTTGTGCAACATTGTATACAAACACCTAAAATGGCACTGTGGCACGCTGATGGTAAGATATTGATACATGTATAGACAACGTGGTAGAATCGTCATTTTTATGATGCCTACCCTACCCAACAAAGAAAGAGGAAGAGCAGTCCAACGCTCACAGTCCTCAGAAAGTCGGGCCAGCAGCGGCCTGTAATTAAGAGCATAAAGGTGATCGACTGAGGCAGAGGTTTGTATTCCCAAATACTTTATCTGTGCAACTAGCTGTAGTCTCCCCAGGTTGACAATCAACTGTGCTCTGTCACGAGTACCTATAGGGAGCAACTCGCTCTTTGTCCAGTTCACTTTATGGCCAGAGAAGGCACCAGATTCCCTCATAAGCTTGTGGACTGCAGGGAGATTCTATGCTGGGTTTTGTAACTATAACATTTGGTCGTCTGCATATATTGAAATCTTATGCTGAGCACCCCCCCCCCACACACACATAACCAACAATATCAGGTTGTGCCAGTAGCACTGCAGCTAAGGGTTCCAGAGAGAGGACATATAGCAGAGGGGACAGAGGACACCCCTGACGAGTGCCTCATTCCAAACTGAAGGGGTTAGAAAGACAGCCGTTAACTGCCACTTGGGCCAAAGGTCCCGTATACAGTGTGCGCACCTGTTGACAAAAGTTTGAACCCAGCCCCATCCTCCCTAAAGTCTCAAAGAGGTAGACTCACTCCACACGGTCAAAGGCCTTTTCTGCATCTAGTGCAAGTATTGCAGCCCCATATGCCTTTTTCAGCCGCCCCCATCTGTAAATTATATTCAAGGTTCATCTAATATTACGCTTCCCCGATGACCTTTTATGAAACCCGTTTGGTCCTGGTGTATCAACAGCAGCAATACAGGTTCCAAACGGGTGGCCATCACTTTAGCCATAATTTTGTAGTCCGCTGTTAATAAAGAAATATGTCAGTAGGAAGCACATTTGGTCAAATGTTTCCCAGGCTTGGGCAGGATTATAATCACTGCAGACTGTGTGGAGGGGGGCAGGACACCTCTCTGCAAGCCCTCCTCTAACATATCAAATTAGAGGGTCCAACAGTAAGATGCAAAAAAACTTTGAAAAAGTCTATGGGGATGCCGTCTGGGCCAGGAGCCTTCCCTCCTTTCAGAACCTTGAACGCATTATGTACTTCTTGCCTAGGTAGGGGGATATCCAGCATTTTGGAGTCATCTTCTGCCAGTGTACTCAAAGGGGCATGCCTAAGAAAGAAGACAGTTCATCACTGGTAGGTTGACACACAGATGTGTAGAATTTCTTATAAAAAGTTGCAAATGCTTCTGTATCATGTATTGTAACCCCCCCCCCCCCACCGGTCAGCTGTCTCTCTCACTCTCCTCTCAGCTTCTCTATGCTTGAGCTGCCAGGCTAATAGCTTGTCCCCTCAGTCTCCATCAAAGTAAGCGCCTGCATTGGCCAATATTGAACGCTCCAGCTTGGCACTATTTAAGACATTAAATTGATACCTTAGTCGCTGAATAATAATATATAACTCCTTAGAGGGTTTCATTTATGTGCTGTCTCACATGCTGAGATCTTAATCCGGAGGGAACTCAGAACCCTCTCCTCCTCCTGCTTACAGTTGGATGCAAAAGAGATTGTCTGACCTCTGATGTATGCCTTCAAAGCCTCCCACCTAGTCCCATGAGATGTATCCCCCCTGGCATTATAAAGCAAAAATTCCTGTATGCGTCCCCTCATCTGCTCAACATATGTTTGGTCCTTTAAAAGGAGAGGGTCCAGCCTCCAACTGCGAGATGATGCAATGGAGCCTGAGTTACTGAGAGTTAGGAAATGAGGGGCATGATCAGATACCAATATTGGAAGGTATTTACCTCTCCAATCCCCAACAACAGCGAGGTAGAGATTAGGATTCTGTCTATTCTGGCATACAATCGGTGGGAGTGGGAGAAGAAACTGTAGTCCCTGTCTGTGGGTTGAAAGTGTCGCCAAGCGTCCGTTAGGCCCTTGTCCCCTTGAATCTGCCCCAGAGCTTTGGCATTTCTAGCCATTGGAACTACAGTGGTTTTAGAGCAATCTAGTATGGTACACAATTATAGTCGCCCTGACTACCAATGATCCATCCCAATGTGACATATCTAATGCCAGCTTTTGAAAGAATCCCAGTTCCTTGGTGTTAAGGGCATAAACAGACCCAAGTCAAAGACTACTACCCCCAGGCATACGAAGTTTTGCAAGCACATAGCACCCTGCTGTGTCCACCAAAGAGTCCATTAGCTCTGTGGAACAGCCCCTAGGTAGCCAAATGGAGGCTCCCCTGGCCTTAGATGAATATGTGGGGGATATTCACAAGCCCCCTGTGAAGGCAGCGTCCTACGGGCTTCAGTAACAGAAAAGTGCATCTCCTGCAACAATAAGATTTGTCCCTTCATCCGACACACCTCTGTCATAATTTTTCTACGCTTAAGGATTGTTTTTAGTCCATTTATGTTCCACGTGACTATCCTAATATCAGATGCCATTATATTTACCCTTGCACATCGATACCCAACCAAACTCTAATACGGGTGTACCATGAACCATAGTTTTTAACAAGAAAAAGGACCAAGATCCCAAAAAATCCCCCTCCACCCTACCTTCCAAACGTATCCCCCCCCCTTATACAACCCCCAATCGCAGAGACACAGAAGGAAGCTAGAGGGCGCCAGCGTCATCCTATAATGAGTATGAGACAGAGGACTGGAACTCTCTAAGATTGGCACCAACTATCCCTGCAGCTCCAGCCATAGAAACCGCTGTAAATAAATACACCCCCAACTGCTCCAAAACCACCCACCACCCTAAACAGAACCCCAACATTAGAACAAAGAGGACCCCAATCGTGACCCCTTCCCAAGTATTCCCCCTTTCAAACATACTCCTGACAAAACTAACCCCTGTCTCCACCCAAACCAGTGAGCAAAAATGAGCCCGCCAAGAACAATTGGCAGTAGAAAAAGTTTCTCATTACGTAATAATACAGCAGCAATTTGATAACTCTGCTTGAGTATCACAAAGCTGCAAACACAAAACGATCAGTTGAATTTAACATTTACAACACTGTTCAACGTCCCATTAGATCGTAATAAATGAGTTAAACTGTAAGTCCGCAGAAAGACAGGGGCAGACAATATGAACGATCCAACAGCCTTATAAAGTTCCTTGAGAGGTCTTCCACTCCTTACTTAGAGGCACTTGGCCTACCCGTTGTTACCCGTGTCCCCAGACACGGTTGAGTGAAACAGGCTTCAGAATGTCTGAAGAAACACCAGGCCCAGTCCTCATATAACTTTAGTGCCCCGTGTGCCCCTCAACAATCCAAACTGTAAAAAAGAACGCAAAGATATAACAGTTCAAGTGGTTATGCTGAGGAACTAAGAACCCCTGGGGAGCATACAAAACCAAGACAGATATACATTAACATTGTCAGGTACCTTCAACTTGTGCCCTCTCCCTCCTGGTCTCCCCCTCAGCAACCCATTTTTCAGCCTCTCTGGGATACAACAAGAAACGAGGGGCCTGCCCTGGCCGATCTATCTGTAGGTGAGCCGGGTAACGGAAAGTGAAGGACCATCCAAGTTTATGCAATTTGCTCTTGATATGAGAGAATTTCTGCTGCTTACTCTGCAGGTCTTTACTAAAATCCTGGTAGATATGCACTTTAGTATTCTCATACAGGATCAGGCAACTTGTTTAACTTTCTGCAACATTTTTTCTTTATCTGTAAAACGGAGATACTTAAATAGGCAATGCCTGGCCCTCTCATCCTGTTTAGGAGGTCAACCCACTTGATGTGCGTGTTCAATTTCAAAATCCCCATATTCTTCTGGAAGGCCCAACTGACACATTAGCCATTTCTGCAGCCCCTTTGCCACGTCTTGGCCCTCAGTGCCTTCGGGGAGACCAATGATGCTAAGGTTTGAACGTCGCAACCTATTTTATTTAGTCGTCGATCCTTGCCAACAGTTCCTCCAAAGAGGATTTCAACTCATTTCTGTCTGCCGAAACCTCGGCTAATGCATCTTCCAGGTTGCTCACCCTCTGCTCTAAGTCTGCAATCTGAGTCGTGTGTTCAGCAGGCGATTCAGAAAGCCCCGTTACAGTCCCCTGGAGATGAGTGAGTTGAGCAGTAAGGTTTAGAAAGTCTGCCTTCATTTCTTGTTGCATCTGCAACAATGTTGAGGGGACATCGGCGAGAGTTTTGGAAAGCGCATCCAGGTCAGGCTCATCCGAGCATCTCGTAGCCTCCATGCTTAAGGCCTGTTGCATTGTAGACACCTCACTTGATTTCCATGAGCGCGGCGGTTTTGCGGCTTCAAACTGTATTTTTCCCTGGCGATTCTTGTTTTTACTTGATGCCATGGGCAGCAGGAGTTTGACACCGATTTTTGTAAATAAAAAAAAAAAAAGGTGATAAAACAGCTTTGTAGGCAGTTTTAAGCTAGATGCCCCGAGGAGCTAGCTAACACACGCCTGCCATAACTGGTAGCTAGCCACACCCCCCTCCTGGGGGGGTTCTTTAGGGGAAGAGCAGGCGTGGGATGACCAGAAACCCCAACATCCACGCAGTCTAAGCCCCCTGCCAAACAGACACCATGAGGTGTCGGTCAGGGTCGCCTCCCCAGTTCCAGTAGGGGGCAGATTGGCTCACTACGTTCAGGCCTGGGAGTCTATTACTTCAGACAAATGGGTCCTGGAAGTAGTGAGCCAGGGACTTGCTCTCAGTTTCAAAAGGTTCCCAAAAATGAGAGCAAGGTCCTTCAGTCCTCCCCTCTCCCTTGGAGACAAAGGCCTTAGAGGCAGAAGTCTCCTCTCTTCTGCTTCTGCAAGCAGTAGAGAAGGTACCTCTTTGTCACAGGGGAAAAGGACTATATTCCAGATACTTCCTTACCTCAAAAAAGACAGGGGAGTGGCAGCCCATCCTAGATTTAAGGTACCTGAACGAACATTTAACAAAACCAAAATTCAACATGGTGACTCTGGGAGTACTTCTTCCCTCTCTGAGACCAGGAGACTGGCTAGCCTTTCTGGATCTCAAGGATGCCTACTTCCACATACCTATCCGACATTCCCACAGAAAGTACCTCAGGTTCGAGTTGCCCTCAGGCTATTACCAGTTCAGAGTTATGCCTTTCGGCCTGACATCTGCTACAAGGGTGTTCACCAAGTGTCTAGCAGTAGTGGTGGCATTCCTCAGGAGACAGGGTATCCTTCGGTTCCCATACCAGGATGACTGGCTCCTAGTGGGCCAGTCCTCAGACCAAGTCAAGTCAGACCTAGAGGTCACTCAGAGGCTTCTAGACTCCTTGGGCTTCATTCTGAACCTAGAAAAGTCTGTTCTGGAACCAGCCCAGCATCTCACTGTCATGGGGTGGAACTAGACACTATTCAGGCAAGAGCATTTCTTCTTCCCTCAAGGGCTCAGTCCCTTGTCACTCTGGCTTCCTCTTCAAACAACATGAAGTCTTACTGTATTCTGACATTATGTAGTTAGCTCCAGCAGTTGAACTGCTCCAGAGAGGAAAGAGTTAACTCTATGCTAAAGCATAGAATGTTGAGGTCGAGCTTGGTTCAAACCTATGTCTGCAGCACTTTGAAGTGTAACCGTCAGATTCTTTACTCTGCCTAACTGAACAGTCGCTCCGGAGATTTCTTCTTTGATAACAGTGCGGTCCGGTTAAAAAGTCAGTTATACTGATATTTTTTTCGCTATTTCGGTTCAGATCCCTGTCTGTGGTACAGTAAGCACATAGGTAGTGAACTAGTTCTGAAAATTGTGTGGAAATTGTAAAAAAAAACAGTTTTTTAACTGGTTTGGCTGAACTGGTTGTCTGTATCTTTCTTCTTTTAGTGATTTTTAGTGTGAGGTACCGGTCCTTATTGGTTCTTTAAAAAAAAAAACAAAAAAAAAAACATTGTTTCATCGTCTTTTTCAAACACCCGTAACATGGTTAGGAACTGATAAGGGGGTCTTGCCTGGCTGTTACCATAAAAGGGTAAGTGATAGGATGGCTTCGTCTGAGAAACCCAAGAGAAAAAACCGGCCCACTGGGTTTCAACACTGCAGTTAGTGTGGGGAGGCCTTTGCTAAGGATGATCCCCACACCACCTTTGTTTATTGCCTGGGTTTTGACCACCTAGAGTCAGACTGCCAAATATGTAAAAAATTTCCCTAAAGCCACCCCGGATAAGAGATTGGGCTGGCTTAGGGAAAAGGAGGCAGAGAAGTCCGCTGACCAGATGGCCAGCCCGGTTTGGTTCCAGCCGAACCTGAGGAAGTGCCCACTGACCTGGGCAAGATTCCCTTGGGCAAATGGAGTGCTGATCCTGAGGGGTCGGTTCCGGCAAAAAGAAAAAGAAAAATCGGGCTGTTCAGATCCAGAACTGTTTCATCTGACCGTCGAAGAAATTGCAAAGGCAGTTAGGATAGTTGAATCGCTCCATTCAGGTCCAGCTGATCTGACGCCTTTGGGCAGGCGTTCGGTTCAGTCGGTTCCTCCGGTTCAGGATTATTCCCCTGAAGACTGTTACGAACCGGATTTGGAGGGGGATGGGGATGATGATGATGATGATGATGATGATAATGGTGTAGAAGGTCTGGATGAGCCCATAGAACCGGACATCTCCCCAGACAGACCTTTTGGCATTCCCTCCTAGGCTTTCTGATTCCTCTTCCCACTTTGTTTTATAGGAAGGTGGCAGAAATCCTCCAGCTCCCTTTGGATGAAGCTGTCTAGGAGCAAGAGGAGCCTGACTATGTGGAGATGATGGACATCCCAGAGTCCAAGAGATTGTCTACTCCCTTTGGGAAACAGTCACACAAGTTACTTAAGACTCCAAATTCTTTACCTCCTATGGACAGGCGAATAGACAAGAGGTATATGTTGTCAGGCCCAGGTACGGAGTACTTGTACCAGCAATGCAGCCATGTTGGGGTGGTGCAGGCTGTAGCCTGTGATAAGGCTAACATACCCTTGGCTTCACACACCCTGGATAAAGATTCCAGGAAGCTGGAAGCCATGGCAAAGAAACAGTACATGGCATCTTCCTTGGGACTCAGGCAGGCTAATTATATGGCCTTCACAGCCAGGTACCAGAAGTCCAGATGGGACACTGTTCTGGAACTGGCTAAACAGGCCTCCCCCCAGCTTGCCAAGGAGCTGGAGGGGGTGGCTGCTGATGGGATTGAGGCATCAAAAATCCAATTTCATGCTGCTGTGGACTCCAGTGATGTGTCATCAACAGTCATGGCTACATCTGTGGCTCTTCGGAGGCTAGCTTGGCTTAGATGTACTAGCCTATCACAGGATACCCCGTCTAAGGCCAGGATTTTCCTGTTGTCGATAATTCTGTGTTTGGGGAACAGACAGAGAATTATATGAAAAAGATGGATGAGTTCAAGACCACCTACAGGAGTGCACAGGCCAAGGAAAGGCAGGCAACTCCTCAGAAACAGCAGGCTGGGGCTGGGGCAGGCCTTTTCACAGGCCTTTCTACCAGGCACAGGCCTCCTCTTCTTTTTTTCAGAGGGGGTTCTTCAGAGGGAGAGGCAGAAGGGGGATGAGCAAGGCTGCATCCTCCTCTCAGCCTAAATCTTCTGCCAAGTAGACACCCTGATGTGCCGGCCCGGGTTGACTCCCCAATTCCTGTAGGAGGCAGGCTGGCTTACTACTCCCAGGACTGGAAGTATGTTACCTCAGACAAGTGGGTCCTGGAGGTAGTAAGCCAGGGACTGGCCCTCAGCTTCAAAAAATTTCCAAAGCTGAAAGTCTGGTCCTTTCCAGCTGCAAACATCTCCAAAACCATTGCCCTAGAGGCAGAGGTTTCATCTCTGCTGACTCTGAGCCATAGAGAAAGTTCCTACTCTTCACAGGGGCAAAGGTCTGTATTTTAGATACTTCCTTACCCCGAAAAAAAACAGGGGAGTGGTGACCCATCCTAGACTTAAGATATTTAAACAAGCACCTACTAAAGCCAAAATTCAAAATGGTGACTCTGGGAATAATTCTTCCCTCTCTAAGGCCAGGAGATTGGCTAGCCTCCCTGGACCTAAAGGATGCCTACTTCCACATTCCTATCAGGTGCTCCCACAGAAAGTATCTCAGGTTCGAACTGCCTTCATGCCATTGCCAGTTCAAAGCAATGCCTTTTGGCCTAATATCAGCTCCAAGGGTGTTTACAAAGTGCCTTGCAGTAGTAGTGGCTTTTCTAAGGAGACAGAACATCTCCATATTCCCACACCTGGATGACTGGCTCATAGTGGGTCAGTCTCCAGAGGGAAGGACTATGTGCTAGCAGATGCATTGAGCAGGATTTCCCAGGGCCATCACGAATGATCCCTGGATGCTTTAGTGTTAAAAGTGATTTTTTTTCAAGGTGGGGGCACTCCAGAGATGGATCTCACTGCAGCCCCAGACAATCACCAACTTCCTCTCTTTTGCTGCAGACCCCCAGTCTTGGGCTCAGTCCCCCTGGATGCTCTGGTTCTCAATTGGGAAGGGAAGTTCCTGTATGCTTCCCCCCCTTCCCTCTCCTGTTCAAAGTGCTAGTCAAGATCAGGTCTCAACCGTGCAAAGTGATTCTGATCGCTCCAGACTGGGCCAGACAGCCCTGGTATTCACTGTTGCTGTCCTTAGCTGTCCTTGCTGTCCACCTTCCCCTGTCTCTTCCCAGGAATTACAACCTGTTGACATCCTTTTAGGGAAGGGTTTGGTGTCCGAATCTCAAGGCCTGGCTTTTGAAATTTGCTGATCTGCACCTCTCTCAAGGTGCTCTGGATATTCTTAGGGCGTCTCGAAAGCCTTCCACCAGAAAGACTTACAACTCCAAATGGAAAAGGTTCACTATTTGGTGCTCTGGTAAGCATATTCCTCCAGAATCTGCTGGGTTGCCTACAGTCCTGGACTATATGGTTCATCTCAATGGCTTGGGACTCAGACCAGCTACACTCAAAGTACATTTGGCAGCTGTCTCTGCTTTTTTGTTAGTAGGCAAGCCCTGTTCTCTATCAGCCCATCCTGTATTTTGCAAATTCTTCAAGGGATTGTTGCACACTAATCCTCCCTTCAGGGACCCTGCTCCTGCTTGGGACCTTAATGTTTGCATTGCTCAGCTTATGCAACCCCCCACCCCGAGCCTTTGTCCTCTGCAGAGCTTAAGTACTTGACTTGGAAAACTGTGTTTTCGGTAGCCATTACCTCTGCCAGGCGCATCAGTGAATTGCAAGCCCTGTCAGTGGAGCCTGATTTCATCTCTTTCCATAGAGATAAAGTGGTCCTAAGAACTAACAGGAAGTTTTTGCCTAAGGTGGTTTCAGATTTGCACCTTAATCAGTCTGTGTCTCTCCCTGTTTTCTTCACTGACCATTTCTGCTCTGGGGAGAGGAGGTTGCACAGCCTGGACGTAAAAAGAGCCCTTAGCTACTACATAGAGCGCACCAAGGGTCACAGGTTTGAGTCCCCCCAGTTGTTCCTCACTTATGGGGAGATCGGTAAGGGCAAACCTGTCACTCAAAGATCTGTTGCCAGGTGGATTGTCTCTTGTATACAATTCTGCTATGAGAAATTGGGTAGAACCCCACCCTCAGGCCTGAGTGCTCACTCTACTAGAGGTACAGCTGCTTCCCTGGCTGCTGCCAGGGATATTCCTATCTTAGAAATCTGTCAAGCAGCCACCTGGAAAACAGTCCATACATTCACCAAGCATTACTCTCTGGATATTCAGACTAGGAGTGATGCTCCAGCAGTACAGCAGTACTTCAGAGCCTATTCCCAAAGTAGGTTCTGTCCCTCCTCCTTGGAGGTACTGCTTGGTAGTCTGCATATGTCAGAATACAGCAAGACTTCATGTTGTTTGAAGAAAAAAATTACTCACCTTAGTAATGTTGTTTCTTCTAATGGAGTCTTGCTGTATTCTGACCTCCCCCGCCTCCCCTCTCAGAACCTGGTTTTTGGGATGTGGGTGGGCAGGAGCAGTGTTGGCACCTAGAGGTGCCCCCTTTTTTCTCACCCTCCTTTATTTTGGGTGTGTGTTGTGTTTTGTTTTTTGGGTTTCCTGACTTGAGTCTTTGCTTTGAAACGAAAAAACCCTTTTTTAACAAATTTAGTTACCAGTTGGCTAGTGTGAGTTTACAGTTTCTACACAGAACTCCTAGTGAGTATAGCTCGTAAAAATCTGACGGTTGGAGTTTAAACAGCAGCAGACAGAGGCTTCAACCGAGCTCGAGCTCAGCGTTCCATGCCCTGCATGGAAAGTTAACTCTTTGTTCTCCGGGGCAGTTCAAAGGTTGGTGATCACTGCATATGTCAGAATACAGCAAGACTCAATTAGAAGAAACAACATTACTAAGGTGAGTCATTTTTTCTTCTCTGGGCTTCGTAGGGGTCGCGGGAGGCCTTCCACATAATGTCGGAGTTGTAGATATCGGAAGAAATCTTTATGTGGTAGGTGAAATTCTGCTTGTATTTCCGCGTATGTCCAGATTTTTCCCTGGGTCATTATTTGTGGGAGGTACTTTAGTCCGTGTTTTTCCCAGTCCGTGAAACCAGCATCCAGGTTGTTCGGGGTGAAGTCCGGTAATGCGGGGATTGGACAGAGCAACGCTTGATACAGTGGTAGTCGGTGGGCTTTTTTAAGTGTGTACCAATTCCTGAATTGGTCTGCTAACCAGGGATTAGTAATCTAGTGGGTTCTTTCCCCTGGTTCGATGGCGGGATAGTCTCATCCCCAAGGAGGGTCATTAGTGGGGTCCCTCAAGGATCAGTCCTTCGGCCCCTCCTGTTCAACACCTATGTCTCTGACATAAGGAAGGGTATCAGGAATGAGATGAGTCTATTTGCGGATGACTCGAAACGGGGGGCGGTGGTGGATGGGGAGGAGGGGAGGGTGGCCCTACAGGGAGACCTAGAGGCTCTGGAAAGGTGGTCTAGAAATTGGAAGCTGAGGTTCAATGCAGGGAAATGCAAGGTACTGCACCTGGGGCCAGAAACACGGGCCAAGTGTACACCCTGGTGGGGGGGTTACAAGTCTCGATGGCCGAGAGGGACCTGGGGGTGGTGGTTGATGTCAAGATGAACAACTCATAGACTTGTAGGAGGGCAGCGGCAAAGGCCAACAGGATCCTGGGATGCATCGCTAGGGGGATCACCTCCGGAAGGAGGGAAGTGATACTCCCACTGTATAACTGCTTGGTGAGGCCGCACCTTAATTGCTGTGTGCAGTTTTGGAAGCCACACTTAAAGAGGGACATTGAACTCCTGGAGAGGGTCCAGAGGAGGGCAACCAAAATGATTTGGGGCCTTGGGGACAGGACCTAAGGGGAGAGGTTTGAAGAACTAAATATGTACACATTAGAAGAGAGAAGGGAATGGGGGGACATGATAGAGGTCATCAGGTACATGAAGGGATAAATAGTGGAGGAGCAGTCAGGGTGCTCCGGAGGGGGGAGCAACTAGAGGGCATGGGTGGAAGCTGGGGGGGGGGGGAGAGAGAGATTCAGCGGAGAAAGGAGTAGGTGCTACTTCACTGAGAGGGTGGTAGAGCCATTGAATGCACTGGCCACGGGGCTGGTGGAGGCACAGATGGTGGAGGGGTTTAAGAGGGGTGGGATAGGTACAGGGGAAGGGTTCTGGAAGCAAAATCCAATGCAGCGAGAATATAGGCCTATTCTGCTGGCATTTTAGTATGTTAGTATAACAAGCCCTCGGCTGGCCAGCATAAAAAAACAACCCCCCATCCCTCCCCAAGAAGAAACAGTTTGGAGGGCGCTGCATTTCTCCATCTTTTTGGCAAGTGTTATTTTAAATTTCCATCCACCAGTCCATAAACTTTTGTCATCCAGAATTGGTTCGGGAGGCCCATTTTGGGTGCATCTTTGTTTAAGCCAGTAAGAGATGTCTTATTACATTAACACCTTCGTTTTTAAATTTTTTATTTTTTTTAATTTTATTTATTTAGTTTTTGTTGACCAGGTAAGTGCACTAGACAATTCCTGCCTATTTTCAGGCATGACCCAGGGGAAGGGGGATACAGATGAATGCCAACTGACTTTGAACCAGATTAAGCTGTTTGTGTTATTTTTAGTGAATGAGGAAAATTTGGCCAAGACACCGGGGAAATTCCCCTACTCTTTTCGATAAGTGCCATGGGATCTTTAACATCCACCTGAACTACCACCAATCCAGGCAAATAGGACCTCGGTTTAACGTCTCATCCGAAAGACGGCACCTCAGAAGTGCAGCACCCCTCTCATGCTGCACTACAGTGTCAGTACTGGGATATTAACCCAAGTGGCAGATGTGGGAACTGAACCCACAGCCCTCTGATCTCCCGGTCTCAGAGGCGAGTGTGCTACCTACTGAGCCACTGACACTGACAAATAAAATGGTTACCACTCTGTATGCAGGTTGGGTCAGAGAGATTGCGAGAAAGTCTTTCCATAAAGGTGTGGCTTTGACTTGATGATGCAACTTCCAAAACCTGAGGGATGCTTGAAACTTAGATTATATGTGGTTTCCCCTGGGCAGTGTATCAATGCATAGATTTAGTATGCATAGTATTTCATACTGGCTTTCAAGAGTTGTCGTCCCACAAACAACCTAGCAGGGCCTCAGCTAGGCTTTGAAATTTTAGCCTCTCTGCATTTCTCCTTTTGGCTGTCTCTGTTAATCTATTCATGGCTTCTGGGAACAATTTTTCTTTAGCGTTTTCACTCTAAACAGTTGTTTTTTCCTTTTGATTAACCCTTCATTTTCCTCTTGTATATTCCCAAGAGAATCAGGCCCTTCTTAAAGGGTTCTGAAAGAACTCTTAAAACTGAAGGTGGACAAAGCAGTGGGGCCTGATGGGATTCATCCCAGAATTCTAAAAGAACTAAGGGTAGAACTAGTGACACCACTGACTACCCTCTTTAACAAATCATGGGAGGATGGGGTGGTACCCGAGGACTGGAGGAGGGCAGATGTGATTCCCCTTCACAAAAGTGGGAGCAAGGCAGAAGCAGGAAACTACAGACCTGTTAGTTTAACCTCAGTGGTAGGGAAAATGATGGAATCACTTCTGAAGGAAAGAATTGTTGAGTATCTAGAGGCCAGAGGGGCACAGGACCCAAGGCAGCATGGATTCACAGCGGGAAGGTCATGCCAGACAAATCTGATAGATTTCTTTGACTGGGTGACCAAAGTAGTAGATCAGGGAGGGGCTGTGGACATGGCCTACCTAGACTTTAGCAAGGCATTTGACACAGTCCCACACAAAAGATTAATATACAATTTAGCCAGCCTGGGAGTGGGTCCCATGATGACAGCCTGGGTAAAGAATTGGCTGGAGAATAGGACACATAGAGTAATAGTAAATGGAGTCCACTCTGAAAAAAGGGGTGTTAGTAGTGGGGTACCGCTGCGTTCAGTATTAGGATCGTCCTCTTCAATGTCTTTATAGCTTTATACTGCAGAGGGACTGAAGGAAAAGTATGTCTCTTTGCAGATGACACAAAGATCTGCAACAGAGTTGATGCACAAGGTGGGATGGAAAGGATGAGAAGGGACTTGGCAAGGTTAGAGGAATGGTCAAATGTATGGCAGCTTAGATTCAATGCTAAGAAGTGCAGGTAATGCACCTGGGAAACAATAACCCAGGGAAGAGTACACAATGGGGGGTGAGATACTGACAACAACAAAAATGGAAAGGGACCTGGGGGTAGTCATATCAGATGACCTAAAGGTGGGCAAGCAATGTGAGAGGGCAGCAAGGAGGGCTGGGGGGATACTGGGATGCATAGGGAGAGGCATCACCGGTAGAAAACAAGAAGTTATCCCTCTGTACAGACAGCTGGTGAGACCCCATCTGGAGTACTGCGTGCAGTTCTGGAGAACCAATCTACGCAAAGACATAGACAGGATGGAAGCTGTCCAGAGGAGGGCAATTAAAATGGTGCAGGTCTGCACCGGAAGACGTATGAAGAGAGACTTAAGGAGCTTAATATGTATAGCCTCGAGGAAAGGAGGGAGAGGGGGGACATGATAGAAACTTTCAGGTACCTCAAGGGAATCAACAAAGTCCAAGAGGGTAGCATCTTTCAATAAAAGAGGTGTGCAAGAACAAGGGGCACAATTTGAAGATAGAAGGGGCGGCTCAGAGGTAATTTATGAAGTTTTTTTCACAGAGAAGGTTGTGGATGTATGGAACTTGCCTCCAGGAGGAGGTTGTGGAGTCAAAACAGTGGTGGAATTCAAGCATGCATGGGACAGTCATAAGGCAATTCTAGGGGGTTGGGGTAGGAAGAAATAGGCTGCTGGTTAACTGGGATTTGCAGCTTATCCATCAGATAGGGAAATGGGCAGACTGGGTGGGCCAAGCGGTCCTTATCTGCTGTCAAATTCTATGTTTCTATGTTCTTCTATTTCCATTGTTGTGATTAGATCTTCCTCAGGTTGTAGGCCCTCAATTTCCACTCTTTTCCTTTCTTCCTCTACATTTTCTTGCCCCACTACACTGATAACTATCTGCTCAGACTGAGTTTCTCCATTTCGTCCTTTTGCTTGTGTACTGTCTGTATTAGTCCCTTCTGGAATAGGGTTTTCGTGGGCCACTGATCCACTTGGCCTATTAGGGTCCCAGCCCTTCCCATCCTCAGATTTATTCCACCCTGCTTCTAACAGGGCCTGTGCAATCCAGTCCGGGGTATCTCTTAGGTCTACTGCATCTGTCTTGCCACCTCCAGAGTCGTCTGTATTCTCCAGCACCTTTTCAGCGTCAGGTAACCTCTGCTCAGCCCTCGTTTTACGTTGGTCGTTTACACTTATTTCTTCTTTCATTTCCTCGGTTTGCATGCTAGGAGTCCCTTTACCAGAAGCCCTTCTTAGGCCAAGCCATTTCTGACCTCCTGACCATTCGTGTCCCAGACTTCTTTTTCATGATATCCCTATAAACCGGCCTTTTTCCTTCAAACTTGGTTTCCTTTGATGTTCCTATGTTAGCCTGAAGTGGCCGACTCCGACAGTCTGTCACATTATTCTGTTAGCCCAACTCTTCTCTTTTGCTCCACTCTACTTCTAGCAGCTAACCTTCCTTTGCACTTCTTAACAGACTTTGTTTTCCCCAAGGTAGCTTTTGTAATTTCTTTTTTACCTGCAGTCGCCGACTCCTCTGAATGTGCCCTGTTAATTTCCACTTGTTTCTCCAGCGCTGCAACTTCTGGCTCATTCTGTGCATCATGTTCTACTTCCATCGTTACACCAACTCCTTCTCCTTCTGCAACCGACATCTTGCAAGCTTTTCAGGCGCCTTCTCGCACTATGCTGAGACAGGGCGAAGGCCCAGACCCCTGCCTCCAGAACGTCTTTTCTCCAGCAACTCTGCAGTAATCTGACATAACTCAGACCTGCAGCATGGATCCCACTACAGGAGAGTATGGGAATTTCCTTGGTGCCCTGGCCAAATTTTCCCCCCATTCACTAATAATACCACCAACAGCTTAATCTGGTTCAAGGTCAGTTGGCATTAATCTGTATCCCTCTTCCCTGGTCGTGCCTGAAAATGGGCGGAATTTGTCTAGTGCACTTACCCGGTCAACAAAAACTAAATAAATAAATAAATTACAATATAATATAGCGAGGTCTGTCTTGCAGTGTACCTATAAGACGTACCACTGTTTGTTATTGAGGAATTTGGGATGGCAATCTCTTGACATTGAGTTTTCCAGAAATTGGATAAAACTAATCCACAAACACAAAATACGCCATCCTGAACATATTTCACAAATTCCTTTTCCCACTGTCTTTGACTTAAAGAATTAACCAAGTCACTTCATCTAAACAAAACCCATTAAGGAAAATGCAAAAATAAGTACAGGGATCGAACCTTGACCTCTTGAGCAGCAGTATATTGGAATAAACTTCCACCAATATTACATCCCGAAACTGCACACAGGACCTTCGCAATGGCAATTAATGATCTGTTCTCTTTTTCTTGTGAATGCACTTAGCACTTTATCTAATTTACTTTTATATTCTACTCTGTAACTGCTGCTTCTGAATTTTCTATTTTGTTCTTTGTATTGAAAATTTGTCATACAGTATGTTATGTAATTTGAGTGCCCTCGTTGTATGTGAAACTTCTGTTGCTTGAGCACAGGACTGCCTTGCAAACTGGACCTAATGGTCCAAATGACATGTTTTCTGTATAAAGTTTTACTTACCCACCCTACAAATAGAACTGCAGTTGGGGACCACGAAAACACCTTTTCTAGGAGCGTGGATAT
Source organism: Neoceratodus forsteri (assembly GCA_016271365.2). NCBI lineage: Eukaryota > Metazoa > Chordata > Ceratodontiformes > Ceratodontidae > Neoceratodus > Neoceratodus forsteri. The sequence goes on along the minus strand of CM057454.1, from coordinate 716,558,186 downwards.
GTTGTTCATCCACACTTCTTGTCATGTCCCTTTCCCCTTTAAATCTTGCCGGAAATTCTTCAAGCTGGCTTCTCCCACCCACATAGGTGGTAAATACCTCGGCTCCACCCCATGACGTCAGATCTTCCTTTCCGCTGGAAGATACAGGTTCCCTTGTGCTATCACAGCAATCAAAGGTTCTGCATTTAAAGCGTCGTTTTTTACCAAAACTAACCTTAAAACTCGTTCGAGTTAGCGATTCCAATTGTAGCGCATTGGACATGGAGGAAAAATCGTTCTCCTGGATTTCGCCGGTGTACCTGCGGCCAGAAGATGTCGCGCACCGATCCCCACCTAACGTGCGTTTATTGCCTAGGTATCGGACATGACACCTCGTCTTGCACTTTCTGCCTGGTCTTCCATCCCAACATCCTGGAAGACCGCAAGGCGCGCCTAAAACTGGGGAGACCAGAGAAAAGGAACCCGTGGTGAAATTGAAGGAGGCGAGGTGGGTGGTTTCCGTGGCCGTGGGATACGCCGATCAGCTGGAGCAAATGAAGGCATTTGAGGAGGAAGCAGCTCAAGCTTGGGACAATCAAAGCTTTTTTTTTCCGCTCAACTTTGGCTCCACCCTTACAGGCTCCTTCAAGAACTTGTGCCAGTCTCTCCCCTCCAGGGGTGAGGCGCCCTCGGGCTCACACACCTCCTGTCCTCGCAAGAAGGATAAGGATCTGAAGTCTTCATCTAAGCGAAGACGTTCTTGGGACCGAGAAAGGTCTGAGTCCCAAGAGCACGCGGTCTCGGCCTTGGTCGAGATCGTATCCTCGGCTGCCGGCTTTTCGGACGTCCTGTCTGGCCAGGAGATGGAAGAAATGGCCGATGAGGCTGAGATTACTCTCAACCCAATCGACCCTCTGTCGCCGACCCCAGTCGATGACTCCTTGGAAAGGACTCTGGTCCTTGTTCTTCTGGATAAGGAGACTCAACCCACTGGTATCCACAGTGAGGAAACGGTTCCGGACCCTCGGTTTTCACAGACACCGGTGTCTCCTGATCGAGCGGGTTGACTCCCTCTATCTCGATCGAGGTCCAGAACCCCTTCGGCCGAACGGCCAAAAAAGAGTCATAAACACTCTACAGATCTTCTTCCTCCTCGGACGAGGAGAGGCTTCGGAGGAAACTCCGATGTTATGAAGCTCTCATGTGGCAACAGCTGATTTTGTCCGGGCAGAAGCTGGCCCTGCCGGCTATCACTTGGCTTCCGCCTCCTAGACCGACCCCTCCGGAACCGAAGTATTCAGTTCCCCGCCCGTGGGGCTGGCCTGTGATCGGCCTGCCTCAGTCTCTCCACCGATTTTGGTGGAACCACCGCCTAAGTAGCCTCAGGAGGCTCTCAAAAGACGACCGTACGGACACCGGGCTTCCCCGATGTCTGTCAATTATGGTTATCCCCGATCACCCTCGTCGTATCGAGGGAGACTTAGGCGGGAGGCCATTGTATCCCGACTCTTCGGACTCAGATGCCACCGGATTGCACTCCCATCCTGGGGATGATGAGTTGTCTGTGGCGGGTTTGGAGGAAGGCCCTTCCTCTTTTCAGGGCATTCTCCACCTGATCTCCGAATCCACCGGAATGCCTCTGGAGTCCATCCAGAAAAGGCTGAGTACCCCTTACGAATATTCTCAAGGGGATACGTGACGAGGCCTTTGCAGTTAAAGCCATTGTTGGCCTGGCCCTTGAGCTCAGAGCACCCAGATTCCTGCCCAGTACCGTCTGCCTGAATGGCCCGCAAGTACGCAGTGCCCATGTGGTCCCTGGTGGGGTTCACAGAACATCCTTCGGCCGATTGCCTGGTGACTGCTCCTGTGTTCAGGCGTACTGGTAGCTCAGCTGTCGCTGACCGACCCCCCGGACAAGGAGTCCAAAAATATGGACCATTCCGCCTGTAAGATCTATGCGGCCTCTTCCTTAGGCCTTTGTCAGGCCAACTTGGCTGTTATAATGGCACACTTCTCTCATGCCCTCCTTGGGTCATTAGACCAAGTCCTCCCTCATCTCCTGGCGGACATGCAGACCACATTGAAGCAAGTCCATGATCAGGGCTATGCTGTTGCAAAACAGCAGCTCCAGATGGCCCTGGATATCGGGGATTCTTGTGCCCGCTGTTTAACAGCCGCAGTGGCTACTCACCGCAGGCTTGGCTGAGGCTTTCCTTCTTTCCAGCGGATACTCAGCACAAGTTAGCTGACGTGCCCTTCCTAGGCACCAACCTATTTTGTTCAGGAGTGGTCGGTCACCTTCAGCGCATAGAGCAGTCCAGTGCCACCTTGGATGCTACTTCTGTGAAGGGTTCTTCGGGCAAGAACCAGCAGAAGCGTAAGAAGAAGCCTTTTTGGCACTCTTCCCCTGCGGTCAGGCAACTCTCCTATCAAGGAGGCCAGCAGCAGCAGGCTCAAGCTTGGCACCCAAGGCCCAAGCAGGGTCCCCAACAGCCATATAAAGGAGGCCGAGGCACAAGTCCAGGAGCCTCCTCCTGCTTCGAGCCTGCTCAGTGACAGGTTGGGGGTTGCCGCCCCTACACTCATCACGCCAGATCTGGGTCCTCCCGTGGGGAGCCGGCTCCGTCAGTTTCTTTCCACTTGGTCCGATATCACCTCGGACAGGTGGGTTCTTGAACTGGTCGGTCAGGGACTGCCTCTATAGTTCGAACAGTACCCTCCCAGCCAAGCCCGCACCCCTCAGGAGGAAAGGATCTCAGCTTGCACCCAGTCGGCTCTCTGAGACGACATAGCTCAGCTCCTCCACAAGGAGGCAGTAGCTCCAGTGCCGGATTCTCCTACAGACCCAGGCCTCGTGTCCAGGTACTTTCTGGTGCCCAAGCAGATGGGGGGGGGGGGGATTGGTGCCCCATCCTAGATCTCCACTACCTGAATCAATATCTCAGGTCTCGCACCTTCCGGATGGTAACTGTGAACCAAATCATGCCATCCCTGGAGCGAAACGTGGTTCTGTTCACTGGATCTGCAGGACGCATTCTTTCTCTTCCAGTCCATCCGTCCATGCCATCAGCGGTTCCTCCGCTTCAGAGTCGAGGGGACCCTGTACGAGTTCCGAGCCATGCTGTTTGGCCTGTCGTCAGCCCCACGGGTCTTCACCAAGTGCATTGCAGCGGTGGCAGCCCATCTTCAGCATCGAGGAGTACAAATCTACCCTTATCTCGACGACTGGCTCTTGGCAGGTTCTTCCTTTCAGGAGGTGGAGAGGTGCAGGGTTCTGGCCCTCCGAACCTGCTCCCTACTAGGCCTCCTGATCGAGGCCAAGTCGGAACTCATGCCCTCTCTGGTGATGGGCTTCTTCGGGGCAGAACTTGACTCTTGTCAAGCCAGAGCTTGGCTCCCGGCAGACAGTGCGGAGGTTCTTTCCTCCTTTACCTGATCATTTCTGGTTGGGCACTTGCGCCCTGCCTGGGACTTTCTCGGCTTCTGGGTTACATGGTGGCATGCACCTCTGTGGTCCATTGGGCCAGGTGGCACATGCACCCCCTGTAATGGGAGCTGGATGCTCAGTGGACTCAGCGCCACGGTCATTTCAACCAGCTGATCACTGTAACCCAGAAGATATGGGACGCTCTCCAATAGTGGACCATCCCAGAATGGTTGCAGGAAGGAATCCCATTTGTCCACCCCAAGCCGACGGTCGTCCTTACTACCGATGCTTCTCTCATGGGCTGGGGAGCCCCCATGATGGACAACAGGGCCCATGGGTTCTGGACCTTGGAGGAGTCCCAATGCCACATTAACCTGTTGGAGCTCAGAGCAGTCAGACTGGCACTGTCCGCTTTCGCTCCTCAGCTCCGGGGTTAAGCGGTTCAAGTCTAGACGAACATTACCATGACCATGTACTACCTCAACAAACAGGGCAGCATGCACTCCCGTCTGCTGTGCAAGGAGGCACTCTGCATCTGGACCCTCGTAAGCCAGTTGGAGGCAGATCTCCTAGCCATTCATGTGGCAGGAGTCTCAAACCAGTTGGCGGATGCTCTGTCGTCTAGGCCAGACATCCCATGAGTGGTCTCTCCATTCAGAGGTAGCTTACAGTCTGTTCTCCCGTTGGGGCAAACTGTTGGTGGACCTGTTTGCCTCCAGGGAAAACACCAAGCTGAGGCTGTACCATGCCTGCCCCCCCCTCAGCAGGGCTCGCTGCAGGGGGATGCCTTCTCGAGGCTGTGGACCCCAGGCCTCCTCTTCGCCTTCCCTCCATTTCCCTTGATCCACAAGGTGTTACTCAAGGTGAGGAGGTACAAGGCAAAGGTGATCCTGGTAGCCCCAGATCTCCTCAGTCTCAGCTGCAGGCCCCCGGAGCGGCTCTGTACACACCCGGACCTGATATCATTGAACCAGGGGAAGGTATTCCATCCGGACCTTAAATCCCTGCACCTCACAGCCTGGTACCTGAGCGGCTAGAGTTCCAGGCTCTGGGTCTTTCCGAGGATGTCTACACCATAGTGGAGGCATCTCATAAGGAATCGACCAGGAAATGTTATGCCTTCAAATGGAAAAGGTTTTCCATTTGGTGCCAGGGTAATGGTTTGGACCCCTTATCCTGCTCCGTGACTAACATTCTGGACTATCTTTAGTCTCTCTACGAAGGGGGTCTGTGGTCATCGACCCTTAGGGTGCACCTGGCAGCCATTTCTGCTTACCGGGTGCGGGCCGGTCAGCTGTCATTGGCGCAGGAGACAGTGGTCGGGCGCTTCTTCAAAGGCCTGGATTACATATCCCCTCCGGTGCGTGAACTTCCACCTCCGTGGGATATGTTGCTGGTTTTGGCAAAGCTCATGGGCAGGCCATTCGAGTCCATGCACAAGTGTGAGCTCTCACATTTGTCATGGAAGACGGCCTTCCTGGTGACTATCACGTCAGCCAGAAGGACAGGGGAACTCCAGACGCTTTCGTTGGACTCCCCTTATCTGATCTTTCACAGGGACAAAGTTATCCTGCCCCCCCAACCGAAATTCCTTCCAAAGGTGGTATCAGAGTTGCACCTTAACCAGGTGCTGACTCTGCCAGTGTACTACCCTAACTACACCTCGGACACCGAGTACACACTCTCTACTCTGGAGCTGAGACTTGCTGTCTCCTGTTATAAGGAGAGAACGGCAGAAATTCATGGAGAGGCTCGCCAGCTGTTTGTCACCTACGCTGAAACCGCTTCTGGCAGACCTGCAGCCAAATGGACCATCGCAAGGTGGATTACATCATATAAAGGTCTGTGCTATGAGTTGGTGGGCAAGGAGCCTCCCAGAGGGATAAGAGCTCATTCTACCCGCCATACTCCTGCATTGGTGGAATCTGTCGGGCTGCTACCTGGAAGTCAGGAAACACCTTCATTACCCATCACCACATCGACCTTGAGCCACGCCGGGATGCTGGTTTTGGAGCCTCGGTTCTCCAATCTCTGTTTCCTAAGTAGGGCTTGTGCGTCTTGCCTCCCTCCTCCCGGAGAACTGCTTGGAGTCTGCCAAGAAGTGTGGATGAAAAACATAATCCATGCTCCTAGAAGAACAGATCGTACTTCGAGAGGGCTCTTGCAGTAGGTCAGTAGGTAATTACATATAGGACTGACATCAGCAGGCAGCAGGACTGCACGGAAAAATTTCTAGCTAGCAGGTGAAGGACCACCCCCACGTCAGGCGACCAGCATCAGGAGATGTCAGTATAAAGGGGCGGTCCCTCACGCCTGCCTTCCAGTTCTTTCCCTACGGTAGCTTATGCCAGCGCCTCGCAGAAAAGTTCCCTGCTCGTCAGGTTCCTTCGTCGGTAGTTTTACAGAGTATTTTCAAATTTTTTTTTTTTTTTCTCAGCCATCGTCGGGTACCCATCGGTGTATGTCGTCCCCTACACCCTCCGAGCACAAAAGCAAGTGCGACTTGTGCGGCGCCCAACTCCCGCACAAGGACGGCCATTCCTGTTGCCTTTTTTGCCTAGGCCCTGACCATCCAGTGGAGAAGTGGCAGCACGGCCTCGGCTTTAACGCGGCCACCTGGAGAAGGCGGCAGCAGTCCCTGGAAGCCCACATTTAAAAAAAGGAAATGAGCTCCATGGAGAAAGAACTGAAAAAGCTTCGGCAGGCCTCGACTTCCCCAGAAGGCCATCGCAAGAAGAAGGATAAGGAAAGGCACCGGGACAAGGGATCCTCTCCGACCGCATCTTCCTCGGGAGGCACTGTGAAACAGGTAACGTCCCCCCCCCCCGGGGGACTGCTCCACGATGGCCGCCTTAGAGGCTTCTAAGGCGGCGTCGGCCCGCCTCTCTGGCTCGTGCTGTGGCCCTTCGGGCACCTCCGGGCTCGTGGAGGCCTCCGCTCCCAGTAAAACCTACTGGTGCAAGCAGCTCCGATAAGCCGGACATCGGCTCCTCCGACGCCTGCACGGAGAAGGTCGGTAAGTTGCCTGATCCTTCAGGGCAGCACACAGCCCCCGTTCCGCCCGACCAGGCCGTCCCTCCATCGCGGCCTGCCTCCGGCGAAGGGTCCATTAAGTCGGACGCTGGCCCCTCCGGCATCCGCCCAGATCCTGCTGCTAAGCCGCACATCGGTTCGTCTGATGTCCGCACAGCGGATGAGCAGACACCGGAACCCGCCCCCACACACATGCATCGTTCCCGGCTCCCCGCAGCCTTTGCTGCCTTCCGGGGACCATGAGTCTCCTCAGCCCGACACTGCGGATTTCAATCCCCCCCATCCCCGGGTGACGCTGAGGCTTCTGGTCCACCTCCGTTAGACCGTCCACTTTCTGGTCCGACTGATCTGATGTTGGTTCCCCGGACGCCGGCTCCGACACCAGATGACATCCCACCCCCCCCATGTCGCCCCGACGCCGGGCCCTCCGCCTCCTGGTCTTCTGCTCCAGAACTGCCCGTGGGGCCTCCGGCCGGACCATCTGCTCAAGCAGCTCCTCTGGCTCCTGGGTACCCGGCCCCATCATATCCGACGCCGCCATACCTGGGACCACAGTATCCGACGCCTCAGTACCCGGCGCCGACATATCCAGCTGCAGTACTCAGCTCCTCAATACCGCGCCGGGCTTCCCGCCGTCGGGTTATGGATCGTGCCCTTTGGATATAGTCAGACCCAGACCTCTCCCCCACCGCCTCCTCAGCCACCGTGAACTTGCAGGAGACTCTGGCCTCCTGGTGGGCTGGAGGCCAAGGCTCAGCTCACCAGAGAGGTGGAGAGTCGTCTTCCGACGACGGTGCCAGTACCGGTTCCCGTACGTCTGCGGCGACACACTCCCTCCCCACCTCTGGATGCCAGGGCTCAACTCTCTAGGTCCAGAGAGGGGCAGGACACGTTTTCCCGAGGGATTCCCCAGGGGCCCATTCTTCCCCCTTGTCGGGAGAGGGAGTCTTCCTCTTCCTCATCTTCTTCTTCCTTGGACACCTCTGATCCTTCCGATGGTTGTTCCGAGCAAGACGAGCCACGCTCTCCGTCCAAGCCCTAGCCAAGGACTCCTCCGAAGTCCCTTCTGGAGGATCCTTCCTTTACGGAGTTGCTACGGAAGATCCAGGAAGTACATAAGTGGCAATCCTTGGAGCCAGACCCCCAGCGTAAAAAAACTTGCTGAGCATCTGGATCTGCCCGTGACAGCTCCCACTCTGGTGCCACCCTGGATCGAGCCTCGTGCCGACCTTATTACCACCATATAGAAACGGCCGTCGGCCTTAGCTCCACTTCCCAGGAAGTCGAACAGGCTATACCAGGCTCCAGAGGGTGTTGACTTTTTAGACTCCCACCCTCGTGCTGACTCGGTTGTGATCAGCACCGCTCATGGCCGGTCAGCTCAACCCAAACATCTTAGCTCATCTCCACTTGACAAGGAATCCCGCCTTCTGGACCAGTATGGCAAGAAGATTTTTGCTTCTTCCACTCTGGGTATTAGGGCTCTGAACTACGTTGGCCACATGGGGGATTACCAGAAGGTGATTCTTAGTGAGGTGGAACCGCAATTGGACTCCCTTCCAGACTCTCGGGTCAAGCAGGAAGTGGCTGACCTTGTCCGCTTTGATCATTCGGCCAGTCGGCACATTCTTCGTGTGACCTACGATGCAGTGGACACTGCTGGGAGGAGCTCAGCTTTCGCTGTAGGTTTACGGCATCACGCTTGGCTCCGAGTGTCAGGGTTGGTCCCAGAAGTGCAGTCTGCTCTCCAGGAAGCGCCCTTCCGGGGTTTGGTGCTGTTCGGGGGTGATGTCAAGGATATCATCACCGACCTGCAGGAGACGGGGACAGCACTAAAGTCTGTTGACTCTGTGTACCACCCCCATCAGTCACAGTGCTGTCCTTTTCGCAGACGGAATTGGCCCAAAGCGAGACCACATGGAAAGAGGGCCACTAAACGTCGGGGGGGCCCCCCCCAGCTGCAAAGCCCCCCCCCGCCCAAAAAAGCAGCAGGAGCTTGAGCTGTGGCGCTGCGCCACACCACCTGACTCCTTCCCTCTCCCTCTGCCTCTGGGCTTCCCGGAGGAATCGGTAGGAGGGAGGTTTCCCTCCACCTTCGGGGCTGGGAGAGGATAACATCGGATTCATAGGTGCTTCAGCTAATCGCAGGACACTCAATAGAGTTTCTGCAGAAACCACCTCGTCACCCTCCCCCAAGGTCGTCGTACTCTCTGGAACATCTTCTGGTCTAGGAAGAAATTTCAGCACTTTTGTTGAAAGAGGCGATAGAACCTGTCCCCCTTCCCCTTGCAAGGAACGGGTTACTATTCCTACTTCTTCCTGGTCCTGAAGAAGACAGGAGATGTAAGACCTATTCTAGATCTCTGTTTCCTAAACCTTTTTGTGGAGTACAAGAGGTTCAGGATGCTCTCACTGCAGAGCCTTCTGCCCCTCCTCCGCTTGGGCCTGTGCGCTCTGGATATGCAGGACGCTTACCTGCACCCTCTCTGCAGGGAAGCGATGAGAGTCTGGGATTGGGCAGCATAGCACGACCTTCACCTCACGGCAATTAATGTTCCGGGGGTCGAGAACTCCTTAGCAGACAAACTAAGTCGCTCATCTGCTCAAGCTCACGAGTGGGAGCTGGATCAGGGGGTCCTAGACGATATCTTCCTACGTTGGGGAACACCTCAGCTGGACCTGTTCGCTTCACCTTTAAACGCAAAGCTTCCCGACTTCTGCTCGCTCGTTCAAGAGCGAGACATTTTCTGGAGAGCGCTCTGTCTTTAGATTGAGGACAGATTGGCTATGCCTCCCCCGCCCCCAATTCCTCTGATCCCACATGTCTTGCAGAAACTAGGTTCAGAAGGAGCACGAGTGATTCTGATCGCTCCTTTCTGGCCCAGGCAAGTTTGGTTCACTCTACTGCAAAAATACTCAGAAAAGCCTCCTCCTCTTCCGCTGTCGCAGATTCTGTTGACCCAGGATCAGGGGACTCTGGTTCATCCAGTTCTCAAGTCCCTTCAGTTGCATGCTTGGCTCCTGCAGACATAGCTCAAGCTCGCTTTGGGGTTTCTCCCCAGGTGGCTGAGATCTTGGTGGAGGCTAGGAAGCCCTCCACTAGGTCTACTTATGCCATGAAGTAGAAACGGTTCTCAATCTGGGCCGCTTCAAAAGGCTTCGACCCTTTCTCTTGCTCAGTTGGGCGACTGCTGGAGTACATGCGCCACCTCTTCGACCTGGGTCTTAGTCACTCGTCTCTCAAGGTATACATGGCGGCCATTTCCGCCTACCATATTCCCTTCGCAGATAGGACATTTGCTCAACTGGAAGTCTCTAAGACTTTCCTCAGAGGGGTTCTTCATTTGAGACTCCCTATCCGAGTTCCCGCCCCATCTTGGGATTTGAACTTTGTCCTTGAGAAACTTACTTTGCCTCCTTTTGAACCGGCGGCCTCGGCAGGCATGAAGTTCCCTTCATTGAAGATGCTTTTTCTAGTGGCCATTACCTCTGCTCGGAGGATTTCGGAGCTCCAAGCCCTGATGTGTAAAATCCCGTACTTGATTTTTCTCAAGGAACACGTGGCTCTGCGCACCAATCCTAAGTTTCTTCCCCAAGGTGGTAGCGGAATCTACTTTGAACCAGTCCATAGAATTACCCGCCTTCTTTACGCAGTACTCCAATCAGGGGGAGTATCTTCTTTACACTGTGTACGTTCACCGCATTCTGAGATACTACACTAACAGGATAAAGGATCTCAGAAAGACTGATCAACTTTTTGTCTCTTTTGCCCCCAAAAGAGCAGGCATTGCTGTTTCCAAGCAATGCCAGTCCAAATGGTTGGCTCATTGCATTACCTTTTGTTATGACAAGTACAACATAACTCTTCCGGGTCAAATAAGAGGTCACTCCACTAGAGGGGTTGCTGCCTCTGGTGCATGTTTCAAGAATGTGTCAGCAGCAGACATTTGTGTTGCCACCACTTGGACTTCTGTTCATACATTTACAAAACATTACAGTTTGGATATTGCCTCTCGCCGTAGAGCAGGCTTCGGGCTTGCTGTTCTGCAAGGCCTTCTTTCTTAAGGCCTCCACAGCTAGAGGATCTGCTTTGAGTAGCTTTCCTCCTCCCGTGTGCTTCTTCTTGTTCCAGACTGCTTGGGACTCTCTCCTATATGTAATTACCTACTGCAAGAGCCCTCTCGAAGTAAGATAGTTCATTTACGTAAGAATTTACCATAACAGTAGATCTTCGAGAAAGGCTCTTGCAGTAGGTAATACCTTCCCGCCCTCCATCCCCCTAAGCTTTTTCAGCTCCTTTTCCAGTGAGGGAAATATCCGCTTCTCTCTCGTCCGGTCTCTTGTGGCCTGTGGCGGGAAAGAACTGGAAGGCGGGCGTGAGGACCACCCTTTATAGCGATGTTCTCTGGCGCCAGTCACCTGGCGTGGGGGCGGTCCCTCGCCAGAGACTGCTAGCTAGAAATTTTTCCGTGGGGTCCTGCTGCCTGCCGACGTCAGTCCTATATGTAATTACCTACTGCAAGAGCCTCTCTCGAAGATCTGCTGTTACAGTAAGTTCTTACGTAACTGTACTTTTCTAGGGACATGGATATATTGTTCATCCACACTGTCTGGCAGATTCCTTGCTGCCTTAAATCTTGATGGAAGGTCTTCTAGCTGGCTCCTCCCACCCACCCGGGTGGTAAAACTCTCTGCTCCGCCCCATGACGCCAGATCTTCCTTACTGCTTGGAAGCTCAGGTTCTCTCCTTAACGCTCTGTGTGATAGACTGGATCCTCATTCTTTGGTTCGCCCGAAACTCATTTTAAAATTTTCAAGACTTGGTAAACTTTCTCCCTACGCGGCTCGATGGACCTCGACTCCTGGTTTTCGTGGTGCCCTTGTGGGCAGATGATGTCCAGGATGGACCCGCCTCCACGTCGTCCTACTGCCTCGACCTCAGAACATGACCACGCAGCCTCACGAGTCATGCCGTTTTGCATGCCAACGTCCTGGAGGACCACGCTGCCCGGTTACAGCTGGGGCACCCCGAGAAGCACTACCACGCGTTAAGTCGAAGGAGGCCCGTTGGGCGGTTACCGCGGTGGCTGGCTCGGCTGAGCAGCTCGAGCAGATGATCGCCCTCGAGGAGGAGGCGTCCCAGGCCGCATCATCCTCTTCCTGGGTCACGGCATTTACCCCGCTCTCTCTGGGTACCTCGTATTCAGCTTCGTTCAAGGAGCTTTGCCAATCCCTTTCCACGAAGGGAGAGGGGCCATTAGGACATTCCTCTCGGTCTAAAAAGAAGGACTCTAAGGGTAAGTCCCATCATCGGCGTTCGTGGGAGCGGGAGAGGTCTCCTTCCCCGGACAGCCGACTGTCTACTTCGGTCGAGGTTGTGGCTAAGGCCGCTGGCTTCACGGCGTCCCCATCAGGCCAGCCAGCCGAGACACCCGTCGACGCGGTCGAGATTTTTCTCGACCCATCGGACGGGCTGTCGACTGGTGAAGCCGACAACCCCTCTTCACCGGTTCCCCAGTGGAGACCGAGGATCTGCGGTGCCCGGTGCAGTCCCGATTAAGGCGTCAAGCGAGGGAAGAGCTGGTGTCCCTGCTCATTCCCAGACCCGCCTCGGAAACACCGAGGATCTCTGTCTCGTCTCAGACTTCTTCTCGGTCCAGCCGATCCCGCCGACATCAGCGGTCTCGGTCTCGGCACCGGAGTAAGCGATGCCGCCCCTACCTAGAAGAGGCTTTGGCGCAAGATTGCGTCGATGCTATGAGGACCTGATGTGGCAGCAGTTACTTCTTTCTGGGAGCAAGTCGACGCTGACGCCTTCCCCGACCATCAAGTGGCTGTCACCTGAGCGGCCGAAACAACCCCTCGCTGTAGTCGAGATGCCCAAGCCTGGCCCGGTTGTTCAGCCGAAACCTGCTGCCCCACCGATTGTGGTGGAATCTCCGCCTCCACAACCGAAATCGGGGGCACCGACCAAGGACTCCAGGTCGGGTCAAGGCCTGCCCCAGAGGTTGTCGGACACCCTCACTTGCGACCATCCTCGGCAGGTGGAGGGTGGCTCAGGCCCCAGGCAGCTCTTTGCGGACTCCTCCGAGTCCGACGACTCCTCCCTGTTCTCCAGGCCCGTTGACCTGGAGTCCTCCGGGGGCCAGTGGTTGGACGAAAGCCCATCATCCTTCATGGGTTTGCTTTGGCTCATCTCGGAGTCCACCGGGATGCAGCTCGAGCCCGTATCCAAACGGGCCAAGTATCCCCTGACAGAGATACTGGACCGAGGGGATTCCCCCACGGAGGCCTTTCTGGTGGCTGAGGCCATTGTTGGCCCAGCCTTGGAGCTTTGGCAGCGGCCTGCTTCCTGCCCTGCACCTTCGGCCAGGATGGACAGGAAGTATGCGGTCCCTTCCGGCTCTTTGCCGGGGTTTTCGGAACACCCCTCTGCCGAGGGGTTGGTCACCGACAGCATTTTCCAGCATTCCGGGAACGCTAGGGACGTTGACAAGCCCCCCGACAAGGAGTCCAAAAAGCTGGACTTCACCGGGCGCAAGGTGTACGCTGCGTCCTCCCTTGGCCTCCACCAGGCCAGCTTGGCTGTGCTGATGGCACACTTCTCCCACGCCCTCATGGGCTCCCTGGATGAGGTGATCCCTCATCTCCCGGCCGACCTGCAGACCACGGTCTGACAGGTTCGGGACCAGGGTAGGGCAGTGGCTAAGCAGCAGCTCCAAATGGCTCTGGACATAGGAGACTCCTGTGCCAGATCGGTTGCGGCCACGGTGGCCATGCGCCGCAGAGCATGGCTGAGGATATCCACCTTCATGGCAGATACCCAGCACAAATTGGCGGACATCCCCTTCTTGGGGACCGACCTCTTTGGCCCTGGAGTGGAAGGTCACCTCCAGCGGATCGAGAAGTCCAGTGCCACTCTGGACTCGGTCACCTCCGCCCAGAAGGACAAAGGCCGCCGACAGCAGCAGCACAAGTCCTTTCGTCCTGCACCTGCGGCACGTCTGGCCCACCAGCACCAGGGCCAGCAGGCTTGTGCTTGGCATTCCAAACCCAAGCCCATGGCTTCCTCCAATAGGAAGCAGGGAGGTAAAGGCCCAGGAGGTCCCTCGGCCGGTCCCTCCTCCAAGCCTCCCCAGTGACGGGTTGAGGGGTGTCACCCCCAGCCTCGTCACTCCCCTCTGGGTTCCCCCCGTTGGGGGATGGCTCCGCCACTTCCTTTCTGCCTGGTCTGCTATCACCACGGACCGGTGGGTGTTGGAGGTGGTAGGAAAGGGCCTGCCTCTGGAGTTCGAGCAGGCCCCACCCTTCCGAGCCGTCACCCCTCAGGGGGGGCTACCGGGTCCGCAGCCTCTGTCAGCCTGCCGAGCTGATATTGCCCTGCTCCTCAAAAAAGAGGTGATCAGGAAGGTGGCGGATCCTCCTCCTGACCCGGGGTTTGTGTCCAGGTGCTTCCTGGTCCCAAAACGGACGGGGGGCTGGCGCCCCATTCTTGACCTGCACGACCTGAACAGGTTCCTAAGGTCTTGGACCTTCAGGATGGTCACTCTGGCTCAGATTATCCCATCATTGGAACGAGGCATGTGGTTCTGTTCCCTGGACCTTCAGGATGCGTTCTTTCACGTCCCGATCCGTCCGTCCCATCAGAGATTCCTCCACTTCAGAGCGGAGGGATCCCTTTACGAGTTCCGGGCCATGCCCTTCTGCCTTTCCCTAGCTCCCAGAGTCTTCACCAAATGCATGGCAGTGGTGACAGCATTCCTGCGGCGCCAAAGGGTCCGGGTGTACCCCTACCTGGACGACTGGCTGATTGTAGCTCCCTCCAGAGCGGAGGTGGAGCGGTCCAGAGATCTGGCCCTCCAGGTTTGCTCTCAGGTTGGCCTCCTCATCAACGAGGCCAAGTCAGAACTCGTGCCAAAGCAGGTGATACAATTCATCGGGGCAGAGCTCGACACTCTTCGAGCCAGAGCACGTCTCTCAGCAGACAGGGCTGAGATTCTTTCCTCCTTTGCCCAATCATTTCCGGTTGGGCAATCGCACCCAGCCTGGGACTTCCTGCGCCTCCTGGGCCTCATGGTAGCCTGCACCAGCGTGGTCCATTGGGCCTGCTGGTAAATGCATCCCCTTCAGTGGGGGCTGGCCGGCCAATGGTCACAGCACTTCGATCCGCTGGATCAGCTAGTGACAGTGACCCAGGGGAAGTGGAACACTCTCCAGTGGTGGACCGTTCCAGCACATCTGCAGGAGGGCATCCCGTTTGTCCGCCCTGAGCCGACGGTCTCTCTATCGACCGATGCCTCTCTGATGGGCTGGGGTGCCCATCTGGGGGAATCACATCGCCGCCTCTGGTCCCTCGGAGTCCTGATGCCACATCAACCTGCTGGAGCTTGTGGTTTGTCTAGCCCTCACCGCCTTCGCTCCGTTTCTACGGGGTCAAGTGGTTCAGGTTCAGACGGAGAATACCACGACCATGTACTACCCAAACCACCAGGGCGGGACATGCTCCATGCCTCTGTGCAGGGAAGCTCTCCGCATTTGGTCACTCGTGCGCAGCCTGGAGGTGGATCTCCTCACCATTCACGTGGCAGGAGCCTGCAACACCCTGGCCGATGCCCTAAGCCAGATAGGGGCTGCGTCCCACGAGTGGTCTCTTCTGCCGGAGGTAGTACAAGATCAGTTCTCCCACTGGGGCACGCCTCAGGCGGACCTGTTTGCCTCCAGGGAGAATGCGAAGGTGGGACTGTTTCATGCCCACCCCCCCCTCAGCAGGGCTCGCTGCAGGGGGATGCCTTCTCGAGGCCGTGGACCCCGGGCCTCTTCTGTGCCTTTCCCCCATTTCCCTTGATCCACAAGGTGCTTCTCAAGGCGAGGAGGGACAAGGCGCAGGTGATTCTGGTAGCCCCAGACTGGCCCCGTCAGTTCTGGTATCCAGTCAATCGGGGAAGGTATTCTCATCCGGACCTTCAATCCCTGCACCTGATGGCCTGGTTCCTGAGCGGCTAGAGTTCCAGGCCTTGGGTCTTTCCGACAAGGTCCTCAACGTTGTTGAGGCGTCCCATAAGGAGTCGACCAGAAAATGCTATGCCTTCAAATGGAAGAGATTCTCCATTTAGTGTCAGGGCAAGGGCCTGGACCCTTCCTCCTGTTCCTTGGCAAGCATTCTGGACTATCTGTGGTCCCTTTCTCAGCAAGGGCTTTGGTCGACGACCCTTAAGGTACACCTGGCAGCCATCTCTGCTTACTGGGCGCGGGCCGGGAAGCAGTCGGTGGCGTAGGAGAAGGTGGTCGGGCGCTTTCTCAAAGGCCTTGATCACATATCCCCTCCGGTGCGAGAACCTCCACCTCCATGGGATCTACTGCTGGTATTGGCTAAGCTCATGGGCAGGTCTGAACCGATGCACAGGTGTGACATCTCTCACCTGTCGTGAAGACCCCCTTCTTGGTGGCTATCACGTCAGCCAGAAGGATGGGAGAGCTCCAGGCGCTTTCCATCGAGTCTCCTTATCTGGTCTTCCACAGGGACAAGGTTGTCCTGTGTCCCCACCCGAAATTCCTTCCGAAGGTGGTGTTGGGGTTTCACCTTATCCAGGTGTTGACTCTGCCGGTGTTCTACCCCAATCACACCTCAGAGGCCAAATATAGGCTCCATACTTTGGACCCTAGAAGAGCGCTCACTTATTACAGGGAGCGGACGGCTGAAGTTCGGGGAGAGATTCGCCAGCTGTTTGTCACCTACGCTGAAGCCGCACCTGGCAGACCTGCAGCCAAGCGGACGATAGGCAGGGGGGTCACCTCCTGCATAGATCTCTGCTATAGGCTGGCAGGCATAGAGCCTCCCAGAGGGATAAGAGCTCATTCTACCTGCCATACCGCTGCATCGGTGACTGCTTCCAGGGACGTCCCTATCCAGGAAATCTGCAGGGCTGCTACCTGGAAGTCAGCACACACCTTCATCACCCACTACCACATTGACCTTGAGTCACACCGGGATGCTGGTTTTGGGGCCTTGGTTCTCCAGTCTTTATTCCCTAAGTAGGGGGTGTGCGCCTTGCCTCCCTCCTCCCGGAGAACTGCTAGGAGTCTGCCACACAGTGAGGATGAACAACATATCCATGTCCCTAGAAATACAGGTTACTCACCTGTAACAGGAGTTCTTTGAATGGTATATGTTGTTCATCCACACGACCCACCCGACCTCCCCGATGTCAGTGCACAACCTGGCTTCCAGCAGGCTAGATCTGGCATCATGGGGTGGAGCTGAGGTATTTACCACCCGGGTGGGTGGGAGGAGCCAGCTTGAAGACTTTCCAGCAAGATTTAAAGTGGAAAGGGACATGCTAAGAAGTGTGGATGAACAACATATACCACTCCTAGAACTACTGTTACAGGTGAGTAACCTGTTCTTTCCGATCCATGTATTGCATGCAAGGTAAGAAAGAAGTCACGCTTTTTGGGCCTAAAGAATGAACGGGGAACTGGTTGTGCAGATAGAGGGAATTCGAAAAATTGTAGAATCACATTTATTAAATCTAGCACAGGAAGATAAGGTGGAAAAAGGAGTAGTAGATGGTGTTTTAACAGAGGTACAAGCCTGGGTTTAAGCAGGGAAGATTCTTCCTTATTAGGGGGTCAGATTTAAGGAACAGGAGGTGGCAGATGCAATAAATAGCTTAAAATCTGGGGTAGTGCCAGGGGAAGATGGATTACTGAATGAGTTTGATAAAATCTTTGGATCCTTCCTGGCAGGGTATTTGGTTAGGGTGTATATTTCTTTATTAACAATCTAATTCCATCAGAATTCACTATGTTTAATCATTTTTCTTTTTAAATCTGGGGACAAGCTAGATCTTGGTAACTGGTGTCCAATCAGCATACTAAATGCAGATTATAAAATACTAGCAACAATATTGAAAAATAGATTGAAATCAGTGTTCCCCTTGTTAATACATGAGGTACAGACGTGTGCCATTGAGGGGAGCAATGTCCAAGAGAGCCTCTCTATCATAAGAGATGTGTATGAATTTAATAGAGAGAAACAGGATGGGGTATGCTTCTGTCTTGAGATCAGAGCAAAGCTTTTGATCTTGTGAAACATGATTTTTTATTGAAAGTATTAATGCATTATGGCATCCCTGATTATATTGAATGGATAGGTTTATTGTACAAAAATGCAGTAGTGAGTCCTGAGATTGCAGGGAGGGGAGGAATTCTTACTGCAGTGAAGGTAGGGGTGCGCCAGGGTTGTCCATTAAGACCGCTTTTGTATGTTGTCTCAATAGACCCTTTTATTAGAAAAGTAATGGGGAAAGAGTCCATATCCGGAATGGTGGGAAGTCAGAGTGTGGATAGGGTTAAAATAGTGCCCTATGTGGGCGATTTGTGTGTATTCCTGAAGTCAAAGGAGGGTTTGTTGGAAGAGGTAGCAGACTTCTCAAAAGCATCAGAGTTTAAGTTAAACCTGGAAAAGAGTAGAGGTCTCCATTTGGGAAAGTCGACTGGAGAAATCAGGGAGGTATATTAAAATTAAAGAAGAGGTTACTAAAATTTGGGGCATTTATTATGGTCCAGGGGATATGGCGACATATAATTGGGAACAGGAATGACAGGTGGGGAAAGCTAAAGTAAATAAATGGAAAAGCTGGAAGATGTCTAAATTGAAGAGGGTGTTTATTATAAAACAGTTTTTATTACCATGCTTTTTGTATGTAAGGATGGTATTTCCTCTACCTAGTAATTTGGAAACAAGATTACTTGGCCTGCTTTTTCAGGTTTTATGGGGCAGTCACCTGAATCCTGTTAAAAGGGAAGCAACATATTTAGAAGTGTAAAAAAAAAAAAGGGAGGGAGTGCTGTGCAGCACACCTGCTGCATAGACACATTTCTGTGTTGCTCGGCAGTCAAGGAACTTGATATATGTAAAGCCACTGCATTTCCTTTTGGGCTTAACAAATAATCTATACCGGTAGATGCCTTACATCATGCTGTACATGGTGATCTATTTCTTTCGGCATGGGTCACACGCATAAGACTGGACCAGGCAGATCTAAAAACCAGCCATTACCAGAGCAGTCGAATGCAGGAGGAGGAAATATGGCTGCTGGAGGATCTGGGCCTGCTACTGCTGTTGGTGAGCCCCCTTGGAAGTCGCTACAACTTTGAATGCAAGCAATCGACTATAAAGTTGAAACGATTCTAACCCAAATGGGTGAAAAATATATAAAAATTGAACTGGCTACAAAAACTGCAACCTCAGCAGTAAGTCAAGCCAGAAAAGCTTTGGCTGCTACAACTAAACTAATACAGGAGAACTCCCAACTAAAATACCGATTAGAAGCTTTGGAAAATACACAACGAGCATGAAACGTGAGGCTTGTAGGATTACCTGAGAATGTGGAATGTGATACTCTTCTGAGGGTTTCTTAAACAATGGCTGCTGGGTGCTCTGGGCTTAGAGCTAGACTATGCTCAAAACTTTAAGAGCCTACAGGATTTCTTTTCGTGCTGTGGGAGCCTGGAGTGATCTTCCTAGAATGGCACTATTGGTGACAGATGGTATGGGGGACCAGAGATCTGATTCTGGGTGCCTCAGGAGCTGCTGACAGTTTGAACTATGGTGGAAATACCCTACATATTTTCCTGATTTATCATATGTGACTAGAATGCATTGCAAATGATTTGATGGCGTTCACACCAAGTTGAGGAGCCTTGGTGTCGTTCATTCACTGATTTATGAAAGCCTGCCTCCATATATACTATGAGGGCCATTCATTTCAGTTGACAGACCCAGAGGAAGCTGGAAAAAGAGCTGAAACCATTGCCTGTGAATTTGAGGCTATCCGAGTATCTCAACAAATAGATTCTGGAGATGACGAGTCATGAGCGGGATCGCCGAATGGCTTAATTGTCCTGTTGACTGAAATGGACTTTGCAGCAGAGGTCAGGTTTACCTCTTCCCGGAACTGGAGCTTCCGTTTAAACCAATTGCTAAATGACTTGATACAGTTACAGTTTCAGGGAATTTCTGCAGCAAAGTTGTTTTCATTTTTTGTAGCTTACTGGCCCTTTTTTCTACTGCAGTATTTACTGTTTAAGGGTTTGATTCTTTGTTTTATGGGATCTTTTAGAGTTCCTTGGGTGGTTGAACACACTGAATAGCTAATTTTATTATATTTTTATTTATTTAGGGATTCGGATCGTACCTTTGAGCTCAGTGCGCTTTTACCAAGGTTCCATGTTAAACTGTGACAGTGACAACAATAACAAACAGTTTATATAAAATACTCGAATAGTAGGTAGCTAGTATACAATAAGGTTACAGTGTAATTCATAGTACCAGTGGTGATAGTACAGCGTCAGGAGCATTCAACTAGGGTAAAGGACAGTGTTTACATGTAGCGAAGGAGATAGAGGTGTGACACCTAGTGTGAGAGTCCGAGAAGGAGTCAAGGTGAGGGAGGGAGGCGGGGGGTGGAGTTGGTATTATAATAACCACATGCTTGGGATGGGGTAATGTCAGCACTGGTTTTGTACGGAGTAGATCCTGTCAGACAAATTTATTATCCTTCTACGAAAAAGTGAGTAGGGAGATGGATGTTGGGAACCCTGTGGATGTGGTCTTTCTGGATTTCGCCAAGGCTTTTGACAAACTACCCCATAAAGAACTATTGTCAGCACTGGATAATACAAAACTGCCCAGTAATATCTGTAGATGGGTTTCGGACTGGTTGCAGGATAGAAAGCAGAGGGTGGTCATAAATGGGGAATATTCAGATTGGGCCCCGGTTTTAAGCGGTGTGCCCCAGGGTTCGGTTTTGGGGCCCAGTTTGTTTAACTTGTACATTGCTTCACTGCAAATCAACAACAAGAACGTATGGATGTATATGTTCGCTGATGATTGCAGACTGGGTGCAGTTCCAAGAAATGATGAACAAATAGATGCACTACAACAAACACTAGACCCAATAAATAAATGGACCAACCTCAATAAACTTGAACTAAACATATCCAAGTGCAAGGTCATGTACTTGGGTAAGAAAAATAAGGAAGCAACCTACCTATTGGATAAAAAAAATTTGGGAGTTTTTACTGAGGAAAAGGACCTGGGCATCACAATTACTAATGACCTAAAATTCAGAGTACATTGTAGAAATCAACTAAAAAAAGCAACCCAGATCCTAAACTGTATATTAAAACACATTGCAAGCAGAAGGAGTAGGTTCTGGTTCCTCTGTATGTTGCACTGGTCAGACCGCACCTGGAGTACTGTTGCGAGGTTTGGGCCCCATATAACAGGAAGGATATACTTTCTATTGAGGGAGTACAAAGAAGATTAACTAAACAAATAAAGGGACTAAAAAATAAAGAATATCATGAAAGATTAGTGAGACTGAACCTTTATCCAATATATTATCGTAGACTAAGGGGTGATCTATGTTTCTTATACAAAAATATTGAGGATGAAGATCTGTTAATAGACTTGGGTATTACACATAATTATGGGAGAACCAGTACAAGGAAACCTAAGAAACAACTTTGTCAACAAACTTGGGAGCACGACTTTAGGAAAAATTGGTATAGTCTGAGTGGTTGGGGCCTGGAACAACTTACCAACAGAAATTATAATTAGTTCTACAATGAATGAATTTAAAAAAGGAGCTGACGAATATTTTGGAGATAAATTTCTTTTTAATAAATAAGAATGGAAGGCGAGCCTAATAGGATAGTTGTACTTATCCCCGGCTTGAACATACCATTTGAACCCCCCTCCCATCTGCATTCCTGCTCCACCTTGGGATCTGAATTTTGTTCTTGAGAAGCTTACTCTGCCTTCTTTCGAACTGGCAGACTTGAAGTTCCTCTCTTGGATGACTCTCTTCCTAGTGGCCATTACTTAAGCTCGACGAATTTCCGAGCTTCAGGCCCTGATGTGCAAAATCCCATGTTTGATTTTTCACAAGGAACATGTGGCTCTGCGCACCAGCCCTAAGTTTCTCCCTAAGGTGGTAGCAGAATCTACGCTGAATCAATCCATTGAGCTACCTGCTTTCTTTACACAACACTCCAATCAAGGGGAGTACCTCTTGCTTACTTTGGATGTTCATAGAATACTGAGATACTATACCACTAGGACTAAGAATCTCAGGAAATCGGATCAGCCTTTTTTTTTTTTTTTTCACACAAAAGAGAGGGCAATGCAGTTTCCAAGCAATGCCTGTCTAAATGGTTGGCTCATTGTATCACCTTCTGTTACGACAAGTACCATAAGACCCTGCCGGGTCAAGTCAGAGGTCACTCCACCAGAGGATTCTGCGGCTTGTTTCAAGAATGTGTCAGTGGCAGACATCTGTGCAGCTGCGACTTGGACTTCTGTCCATACCTTTACAAAACACTACAGTTCGGATATTGCCTCTCACAGTAGAGCAGGCTTCGGGTTGGCTGTACTCCCAAGGTCTTCTTTCATAAGACCCGCTCAGCTGGAGGTTCCATGTGTTGGATAGTTTTCCTCCTCCCGAATGCTTTTCCTTTTTTCCAGACTGCTTGGGATTCAGTCTTATATTTTATTACCTACTGCTAGAGCCCTCTCGAAGTAAGATAGTACAGTTACTTAAAAACTTACTGTAACAGTAGAACTTCGAGAGAGGCTCTTGCAGTAGGTAATGTCTTCCCACCCTCCATCCTCCTTAGCTTTTCAGCTCCTTTTCCAGGAAGGGAACTATCCGCTTCTCTCTCTTCTTGCCTTTTTTGGCTTTTGGCGGGAAAGAACTGGAAGGCGGGCATGGGGGACCGCCCCTTTATACTGTCGTCGCATGACGTCAGTCACCTGACGTGGGGGTGGTCCCCCGCCAGAGGCTGCTAGCTAGAAGTTTTTCCGTGGGGTCCTGACGCCTGCTGGGTCAGTCCTATATGTAATTACCTACTGCAAGAGCCTCTCTCTGGAAGATCTACTGTTTTGGTAAGTTCTTACGTAACTGTACTTACTTTCAGAACCCTTTCTA
Organism: Neoceratodus forsteri; assembly: GCA_016271365.2. Taxonomy (NCBI): domain Eukaryota; kingdom Metazoa; phylum Chordata; order Ceratodontiformes; family Ceratodontidae; genus Neoceratodus; species Neoceratodus forsteri. The sequence continues at coordinate 716,535,752 of CM057454.1, read as the reverse complement.
CTGTGAAAGGACTGATATCAACTCCCCTATCCAGAGTGCTTCTATTGACTGGATTAGGTATCTTCCCCTCCTCTTCATTTGTGAATTCTGAGCAGTAACCGGAGTAACAACTTTACAAACATCAACGTGTCTCTGTACTTGGTGTACCATTGGTCAAAACATGGGTGTCTACACCCAGGACTGCTACCTTTTGTATCAGTTATAGGTATTGGCTGAGTAACTAACTCAGAAGAACAATAGACTATTTTTCATAAATCTTGCTAGGCTAAGCATACTGACTTCAGAACATAGGTGGTGCTACAGACCACAACATATTATATAATCATGTCACGTTAGGCTGCTAATCTCACAGCTGTTGTTAATGTCCTCCTAGTCAATAATATATATTTTTATTTAAACATTTGTTGACCAGCATAGGCACACTGAGCCAAGGCTCGTTTCCAGGCGCTACCCAGTGTAGGGGATAGAGGAGTTCGTTTAGTAGTAACAGACAGGATATTTACAAAATTATTTACAGAAACATTGAAAAATAGAAACATAGAAGTTGATGGCAGATAAGGACCGCAAGGCCCATCCAGTCTGACCATTTCTTTTTCTACCTTATAAATGTGCCATCGAATTTTGCTCTGTCAATGGCCTATCTATTCATACTCATACTCATCTGTATTGCTCCCTTATGCCTATCCCATGCCTGTTTGAAGCCCTGCACTGTATTCATATCCACCACTTCCTGAGGTAGGCTGTGTAACAGATAGTTACAGTATTTACAAATTGGAGGTTTGAATACAGGTAGATCCAGAAGAAGCTTCTACAATTCGTGTCAATAGAGCCACAGGTCATCAGTATATAGTTATTATTCAAAAGCATTAACCTAGCAAGGCATGCTAGAAACATTTCCGTTGCACGAGACTTGATGAGAAGCAGAGAATTAAGCAGAAGTAGGTAAGATGGGTGTGAAATAGGTCAAGTAGGAGCTGGGTGGTGACGAAATTAAAGGAGGCAGTGGCAGTCACCTTGGACAGAGGCAAGAGAGAGGTGATGAGGGACATATTTGTTTCTTGCAAATGAGGTAAGAGGAGGCATTTCTAATGGAGGGAGTTAGTTTATTCCCCACGGAGTTAGTTTATTCCACAAAGTGAGGAGTCGGTAGGAGAAGGCAGCTTTGCCAGAAGACTAGGATGGTTGTGGTATGCTAAAAGATCTTTCATTTTTGTGTCTTTTTACATGGGGGATGTTGGTGGCCAGTGAGAGGTGGGTGGGTGGGGTAGCAGGTCGAACCAGAATTTAGATATCAGATTGAGCAAGTGGATGTAACGCCTCTGGGACAGCAGGGCTATTCTTAGGAGGGAGTACAGATCACAGTGATGTGTTCTAAGGAGTGAGTTCATAGCGAAGTGTCAAAAATAATTCTGCAGGATGTCTAGCTTTGATAGGCTAGTTTCTGAGGCAGGGCCGTAGACCGCATCTGCGTAATCAAAAATGGAGAGTATCATTTTAGTTACAATTTGACATCTGGCAGGTAGTGGGAGGGAGTCTCTGTGCTGGTGTAGCATACCAAGTTTGGAGCGTAATTTTGAGATGGTTGTGTCTTTGTGAGAAGCGAATGATAAGTGGGGATCTAGCTAGACACCCAGGTACTTTTATTTGCTATCCTGGTCAAGAGGGGTACCATCCAGGGAAGTGATGGGTGCAGGGGGATCTGCTAATTTTCTGTGCTGTGCCAAATAAGATGGAAACAGTTTTGGAGGTATTGGGTTTTAATTGGTTTGTAGGAACCATTTTTAAATGTTGAAATCGCATTGGAGGGTAGCTTGAGTGTCATGTATTGATGAGCCTGAGCTAAAAAGGATAGTGGCATCCACATACATATGTATGCTGGACTTGGTGCAGGAGGAGGGGAGGTCGTTTATGAAGAGGATGGGGCCAAGGATAGATCCTTGTGGAATGCCCGCTAGGATTGGGGGGGGGGAGACACATCAGAGATTCTGACAGATTGTGACTTGTTTAAGAGATAGGAGTTGAACCACCATAAGGAGATGGGAGCAAGGGCTGCTGCTTCTAGTTTTAGCAGCAGGAGGGAGGGGTGGGATACAGAATTGAAAGCCTTGGCCGGGTCGACAAAGATTGCGGTGGTGAGGGAGGCCTTGGTCAGAGGCAGTGAGTATATCTTTTGTGACACGTAGGAGAGAAGAGAGAGTGGAATGCTGTTTCCTGAAGTGAAAGGTGGGGAGATATGGAGTTACTTGAGGCAAGATATGCCGCCAATCTGGAGTGAGCCTGGGATTACTGAAGCTTTGCAAGAGGAGGGAGATGGGCCTGTAATTTCCTGCAGGGTTTTATTTAAATCTAAAAATTGATTAGCGTTTTGCTCATAAAAGTGTTAAAACAATGTGAAAATGCACAGCACTTGCCTCAATGTGTTTAACATATGTAACACTTTTAGAAAACCTATATAAATACTTTCTGTACAGTTAGCATTGTCCCAAGGAAAAAACTGCTAATCAATTATTTAAAACCCTGTTCCTGGCATAGAGGCCCTTCCCTTCCTTGTGAAGAGGAATGACTAAGGTAGATTTCCAGGCCTGAGGGACTGTGCCCGTGGAAAAGGAGAGGCTGAGTAGATGGGTAAGAGGTTTTGTTATTGCGGGAGCAGAGATCTGCAGGAGTTTGGGGTGAATCCCGTCTGGGCTGGCTTTGGTGGTATTTAATGAGCGGAGGGCTGTGAGGACTTCCTCTTCTGAGACTGGTGAGAATTTGAAGTTGTTGTGACATGGAGATGAGGCAGAGGATATAGCTGTGGGGCCATGAGGCACAGCTGAAGTAGTGAAAAATTTGTTGAGGGTATCAGCAATGCTAGTTGGATCGATTACGGGCTGACCACGCTGCTTGAAGGCAGGTGAACTGGGTTGCGATGGAGGGTCAAGGAGTGAGTGTATTACATTCCAGAATTTGGAGGGGTGGGCATGCTAAAGTTGTGTTTTGAAGAACTCTGCTTTTGTCTGCTTTATGGCCTTCATGCATGCATTGCGGAGGGTGTTGTAGGCCTGTCTACTTTTGGGGCTTGGAGGGGACCAAGTTTTGTCCCTGGTCTTGCATAAGGCGAGGATGGCAGCCATGATCCATGCATGATGGTGCTTTTTCACCCTGAGGCTTTTCAGGGAGGTGTGGAAGTTCCAGGTGTTTGTGAAGGTATGCAGGAAGCTGGAAAGGGCAACATCAACGTTTGGGGCAGAGTACACATGGTGCCAGTCAGCATGACTAAGGCTGGTTAGCAGGGATTCAGTGTCCAAAGTGTTAAGGGAGTGGGTGTTAATGTACGTAGGGGCAGAACTCTCTCAGGCTCCCAGCTCGTCCCACACTCTACCTCCCGCTGTGACCCCTACCTACCTCAGAGACGTTGCTTTCTCCTGCAGAGCCCCAGGCCCCATGCCCTGCCAGGAGATCAAAGGGGCGGAGGTAGAGGTCCAGCGTGTGGCGGGTGGACACTGTGGGGCCGTTGCCTACCGGGCAGGAGGCTTTTTCCCTTGTAGCGTTCCTCCGGTTCCCCACCCCCACCCGAGCATGGCGTGCAATGGCGCCATGGCACATGGCAACCCCTACCCGGCATTGCCACCTCGCCCCACAAATCTGATCCGCATCCTGCAGCTCCCCCGTTCTCCAACGGGGTTCGCTGGGACGTCAGACACCCCAGTACCCTCCCCCGGGATAGGAGAGCAGTCCATCAGATGCTCAATCCTCTCCCTCCCCTGCTGACCCCGGCACCCAAATTCGCTCCCGAACCCAGGTCGCCGGTGTGGCGTCTAGCGTCTGAACCCTTAGCGCCACTGGGCCGGCTCAACGTCCATCCTAAGATCGACTCAGTGGTCATGAGCGCCGCCCATGACCATCCAAACCAAAACATCTCAGTATCTCCCCTCCTGACAAGGAGTCGAAGGTGCTGAATCAGTTCCGGAAGAGATTTTACTCTTCATCCACTTTAGCCATTAGAGCACTTAACTAGGTCGCTCATTTTTCAATTCCATTCTGGGACAACTGGAATCCAAGCTAGAGAAACTCCCTGACTCCAAGCTGAAGGAGGACATGGCCAGCATGGTTTGTACGGCTAGATCCGCTAGCTGTCATACACTGAGGGCTACCTATGACGCGGTGGATGCCTCTGCAAGGGTTATAGCTACTGCCGTCTGCTTACGCGAAGACACTCATGACAGAGGATCTCTGCCTGGTGCCTGAGGTCCAATCGGCCACTCAGGAACCTCTCTTCTGGGGTTCTGTCCTGTTTGGTGGAGATATCAAAGACATCATTACTGATCCGCAAGACAAGAGCAATGCCTTACAGTCTATCCGGTTTATATACAAGCTCCCTCACTAGACTAAGCAGCCTTTTCATTGGCAACAGTGGTGACAGCAAAAGCAACAGCAGCCCTGTCAGAACAAATGTTGGGCCCTATCTGTAGTTACGTCTCCTCTGGCTAAATCCCACAGAGCCTCAGGAACCACACCCACCATCCTCCCAACCCACTCCGGCCCCACCCACCCCCAAACCTTGATCGAGGGAACCGGTAGGCAGGTTTGCAAAGCGGACTCATGGGTACTTCAACTCATAGCCAAAGGGCACACAGTCGAGATTTTAGAGAGACCACCAGAGCATCCTCCTTGTCCCTCTTACTATCCTCTGGGTCACATCCACTTGGTCAGAGAGGAAATCCAAGTCTCTGCTGCAGAAAGCAGCCATAGAACCTGTCCCCCAGAGTCAGACGGCAGGGGATACTAGTCCCACTTTTTTTTCTAGTCCCCAAGAAGTCTGGCGATCTCAGACCAATGCTAGACCTTAGCAGTCTGAAACTCTTCGTAGAGTATGAGATTCTGCATGCTATCCCTTCCGAATCTTCTTCCCTTGTTACATCAGGGACATTGGCGCTGTGCTCTGGATGTGCAGGATGTGTACCTGCAGATCCCCATTTTCCCATCTCACTTCTGCTTCCTCAGATTCTTTTTTCAGGGAGAACATTCCAGTTCACAGCTCTTCCTTTTGACCTGTCGACACCCAGGGTGTTCATGAAGTGCCTAGCAGTGGTTGTGGCATCATTGTGCAGACAGGGCATCCATATGTTCCCTTACCTCGACAACTGGCTTTCTTCAGTCCGTCTAGTTATAGACTACTCAGATCCATATCCAGTACCCTGGACCTTTTCCAGCAGGTGGGCATGACAATCAGTCATACCAGATCCCACCTTATTTCTTTATAACGCCTACAATTTATTGGGGCAGTGTTGGATACAGTCCAGGGGAGAGCCTTCCTCCCTCCAGACAAAGCAGAGACTCTCCACCGGCAAGTGCACATCTGGTGGCTTCCCAGAGGCGGACCTCCGCAAGGTCGATCCTTCACCTGCTAGGTCTCATGGCAGCTGCCATCCAGACTGTACATCTGACCAGGCTTCATATGCGGGTTATTCAGTGGGCTCTGAGTACAGTGGGATCAGAGATCAGACTGCCTGGATCACATGATCCTGGTCTCCAACCCGATGGCTCGGGAGCTCGAGTGGTGGCAGAACCTGGACAACCTCCGAGGAGGTGTTCCTTTTCAGCCTCCTCCTCCCTCCCAGACCCTGCTGGAGATGAGAGCTGTACTGTACGCCCTCTAGGCCTTCCAGCACCTCCTCGAGCCGGCGTCACTCATAGTCCAGACAAACAACATGTGTGTTGTCTGGTACTTTAAACAAGGGGGACATGCTCCTACCCACTATATCGCGAAGCGATGCGAGTGTGGTCCTGGGTTGTTCAGCACAGTCTCCACTTCATGGCCGTCCATGTCCCTGGCGTCCAAAATGTACTGGTGGACACACTCAGCAGCGCTTGAGCCAGAGCCCATGAGTGGATGCTGAGTCAGTAAGTGATAGACGAAATATCTGCCTGTTGGGGTTGATCAGACCTTGATCTGTTTGCATCTCCATTCAGTGCAAAACTACCAACCTTCAGCTCGTCTGCTGCAGAGCGTGGTGTTTTCTGGCAAGACACGCTGTCTCTGAGTTGGACAGGGAGATTCTTGTATGCCTTCCCTCCCTTTTCCATTACTACAGAGGGAGCACACATGAATCTGATTGCTCCCTACTGGCTTTGTCAGATTTGGTTCTTTCTGCTTCAGCAACTGACAGTGGGACCTCCAGTTTCCCTGCCCATCTGCCAAGACTTATGACGCAGGAACAAGGCACCCTGGTCCATCCAGGCCTTCATACCCTTCACCTGCATGCGTGGCACCTATTGACATAGCCGCCACTGACTTTGGAGTGTCATCTAGAGTGGCACAGGTACTAGTGGAGGCCAGAAGGCTGTCCACTAGATCTACTTATGCATTGAAATGGAAGAGATTTTCCATATGGGCCATGTCTAAGTGGTGGGACCCCTTCTCTTGCGTGGTTCTGAAGGTCCTAGACTAGCTGCTGCACCTGTCTGACCTTGGACTTAGCTACTCGACCCTGAAGGTCCACTTGTCTGCGTACTACATCCCAGTGGAAGGCAAAACCTTAGCTCAGCTGGAAGTATCCAAAACATTCCTAAGAGGGATCCTTCATCTGAACCCCCCAGTCTCGAGCCCTGCTCCTCACTGGGACCTGAACTACTTCTGGAAAAACTCACACTGTCTCCATTTGAACCAGTGTCGAGTTGTGACATGAGCAATCTGTCGTGGAAGGTGCTCTTTTTAGTTGCCATCACTTCTGCTCGAAGGATTTCCGAGCTCCAGGCCCTGATGTGTGAGGAGCCTTATTTGATTTTTCACAGAGACCGTGTGGCTCTGCATACTAATTCTAAGTTTTTACCTAATGTGGTTTCCAAGTCCAACTTAAATCAGACCATTCAGTTGCCAGTGCACTATCCTGAGCATTCCATTTGAGTGGGGAAGTAATTCTACATACGCTCGACGTACATGGAATCCATTACTATACTAACAGGGCAAAGTCAATCTGCAGAACTGATCGGTTATGTTTCCTTTGCACCCAAAAGGGAGGGTGCTGCTGTTTCAAAACAGTGTTTGTCCAAATGGTTGGCAAACTGCATTACTTTTTGTTACCAGAAGTATAACAAACCACTTCCGGGGGAAGGGGTTGTCAAAGGGCACTCAACCAGGGGCATGGCTGTCTCTACTGCTTGTTTCAGGAATATCTCTGCCGCCGATATATGTGCTGCTGTCACTTGGAGTTCTGTCCATACCTTCACTAAACATTACAGTATGGACATTGCTTCTAGGCGCAGAGCAGGATTTGGCCTAGCTGTTCTGCAGGGAATCTTGTCATAAACCCCTGTTTACTGCAAACTTGTTCCTACCTCCCATGTCTCAGACTTGTCTGAATTTGACTGCTTGGGATTCAGTCCTGATGTTTAGTACCGACTGCAAGAGCTGTCTTGAAGTAAGATAGTACAGTTACGTAAAACCGTAACAGTAGATCTTCGAGAGAGGCTCTTGTAGTAGGTACTGCTTTCCCTCCCACCTTCCCCCTGGGTTTCTTCTGCTACTTCTTTTATTGCTGTAGGAGCCCACTCCTCTCTACTGTCATACCTTTCTAGGTCTCAGGCGGGAGAACTGGAGGGCAGGCATGGGGACTGCTCACTATATAGCGCCATATTGATGTCGGTCATGTGATGTTGGGTGGGCAATCCACTACCAGACACTGCAAGCTAAAGCTTTGTGTGTGCCTGGTGGCTTAGTCCTAATGGTTAGTACCTACTGTAAGAGCGTCTCCTGAAGAAAACTGTTACGTTAAATTCTTAAATAAATGTACTTTTTCCTCCCTCCCAGGGAGGGGCCCTTCATGTAGAGTTGGTGCTGGCCCCCCCCCCCCGGGGTGCAGGATACACTGGACAGTGGCCAACTGATGGAGGCAGCGGAGGTGAAACAGAGAGCAATGGGAGATAAGTGAGCCCGAAGAGGAGGTAGGGCTGGGGCCCATGGGGCGCAAAAGAAAAAACAAAAAACACAAAAAAAAGACCTTGCAGTGACTAAAGGATGGTGGGTGGCAGAAAAGATGGGATATATGGGATTGCTAGGGTCAGGGAACAGTTGTCACTCAAAGAAGGAACTATGGTAGGGCAGGAGGCAATACGTGAATATGCAGATAAATAGGGGGCAGCAGGAAAGGGAGGTTGTTTCTGTTGAGTGTTACCCTTTGACCTTATATGGCTATAATAGTTAGAGGCAACCAGGGTGGGTGTTACTGGGAGGGTACTGTAAGCTGCCCTTAAAAGGGCTACTAAATATTACCCACTGGCTGGTACACGGCCCTGAAAAGGACTTAAGTGTGCCCCCAGTTCACTGCCCTGATAGCAGCCAAAGGGCTGTAATTAACTCCCTTCCACTCTGCCCTCACCATTGGATCTTTCTCCTCTGTATGACCCAGACATTAAAAGTTTCCCCCTACTTAGCAACACAGACGAGGGCTTTTAACCTGATCTTCTCTCTGAAGCACTTCATGCCCTGACAGCATGTTTTAAGTGCTTGTCTCAGCTCTGTAACTTCTTCTAATCTCTAAATACAGTCTCTCCACCTCTTTCTAACTTGATGATGGTCTGCCCTAAAAAGAGTTTTCAGATATGGTTTTCTGGCCCTTACATCAGCTTTTAGTTATCTTTCCTGGGCTCCACTTAGTAGATCGCCATGAAAAGGTTTTTTAATTCGCTTCCCCAAAACTCTGCTGCCTGTGAACAAGAGGTAGTCTACTGCTACTTCTAGTGCAGCACACAGACAAATGAAGTATACCCAGTGCCCTTGGTGTTCTGCGGCTCTTTGTCCTAATTTCTGCAGCAGCATTTTCAGATTTCTGCTGCATGATTTATTTCTGTGGCAGAATGCAGTCTTGTCATTGGTTCAAATACGATGTGATGTCAATAACATCACATGCTGAGCATAGAGGAGTGGCTTCGGGATTAACGAGATGGGGAAGGGAGCTGGACACTATGGAAAAACTATATTTGACTGAAAATTTACCAAGAACAATGAATTTGGTGGCATTACATATATTCTGCGTTATGATGCCAATTCTGTGGAAAATTCCATGGCCGTGGAATTGCAGAATTCTAGGGGCCTTGAGTATACCATGCAGAAAGCAAAAGGAAACCAGGTAAATGCATATGCATGATGACACTGAACATATGCAGTCTAGTCCTACCGTAGCACGGTTTTCATTTCTGCTACTTCATGAAGCTGCCAACTGCACAGAAGAGTCCTATCATGCGGTGTTGGGTTGAAATGATTTCTCTCAGTGTCTGGGCATCCACAGCACAATCTTACTGGTGGCAGCATCCACTGGGTCCTAGTGCCCACTAATGCTTTTTCACATGTTGTCTGTCCCAGGGACAAAAAAAAGAAATGAAATCAGCTGTCCCTGGAGAAAACTGGGTGTCTGGGATAGGCAGACAGGTGATTATTTCAACCCGGGGGGCGGAAGGGAACAGGACAACACACACGCTACTGTAGCTGCTCTGATGCTTACCTGGTGAGTGTCCATGGGGGTCTGCCAGCTGAGTTTGGCATGAGCTGTGAAACAAAAAACAGGTATGATATAGGTAGGGTGGCATAATGGAGACGAGGGTTTACAGAGAGAAAGCGAGAACTGTGTGGGAGGGAGAATGGATTAATTTTTACAAGTTTAGCACACAAATGCAGGGAATTTATGGCACACTGTACAGCGTCTGAGGCTGAACTTATACTGTATCTGACACACTAAACTTAAATTAATACTCTAAAACTGTGGAATAACTGTAGGAAAACTGCAAAAATACACTAGAAGAGCCTGATGCAATGATGAATTAAAGAGCTGCTGACTTCTCAAAGAAAAGTTTGAAAACCATAATACTTGGGTACAAATCAGCTTGCATTCCGTATATATTTTATGGATTTCACCTACCCATTATGTATTACTGACAAAATGTACATGAATACCTGATATTTATCCCTTGGAGTTCATCTGCTTCTGTAGCTTATTCCCTACTTCAGTTCACAATCGTCTGTTGTGACATCACACTCCGTTGACATAGGAGTAATTGTGATGTAACAAGCAGTGCATTATGACCTCTGGTAGGGAGAAGGCAACAGGAGCAGATGAACTCTTCAGGAGCAAAGATCCTGTTGTAATACCAGTGACGTCAGTGATAAATAATGGGAATGAGAAATACTGAAGTAATGTAAGATACAAGCTGAACTGTGTCTACATATTATGATTTACTAAAGTTCTTATGAATGTGTCAGCTGCTTTGTAAAGATTGCAGGAATACAACTTTAAAGCAGCAGTGCAACGAACCCTGTTTTAAAAATATTGATGTTGAAATTACTTCGTGTGTATGTGGAGTTAGTGTTCTGGTTAATGATTTTGCTATCTGTTTTTACCTCGGGACCTTTATTTACATAGTTTATTTTCTAAAACGATTGTGACTATTTTGCGTAATCTGATTATTAGTCCGCCATGTTTTTTTCACAGTTCAATACCCCATAATACAGTTCGCTCAGCAGACGTGCTCATCCCGTACTGTTTGCCTGAGGTCTTGGTTACAGCTGGCAATGCTGGCCACCATGTTCTTTGTAGGAACTGCTGCTGTTCTGCATTGTTCCGTTGTTATTTTTGTTAATTTATACGGGTTGTTACCATATGTTTTAGTACTTAAAATCCTGTCAGCTCATGGAAGCACGCTGTCAGCGTGGTAGACTGCATCCCTTAGTTACCCTTCGTGTGCTGTGCACTGCTACACTGTGGAGGAGCACATAGTGACACCCACCCACCCAGTGGATTGCGAGCAAGGCACCGGAGAGTTCCCCCCCCCCACCTGCCTGTGCGATAATGTTGCAGCCGCATACTGCACATCACAGCAGTCACTATGTGGCACAGCAAATCGCAGTCCTTGTAGCTACATAGGAAAGAAGCATAAACATTGCAGTGCAGCACGGGAGACATGAACTGCATCACAGCATCTCAGACACACAAAATGCCCACATTGCACTGTGCTTAAAGATGGCGAGTCTGGCGAGGGTATGTGCTGTACAGGAGGCGAGTAGATGGCAAATAACAAGAAAAAATAGAACAAAAAACGTACAGTTAATTTAATAACAGGAACAGTAAATCATTATAAAAACCCAGTATGAAAGACAAAAAAAAAATGCTTCTTTGCACTGCTACTTTAAGAAACCGTAGATAGCAGAATGGGATTTGAAAATGACGCCAACACACACGCTGGTGTAGCTCCTCTGATGCATGCCTGGTGAGTGTCCATGGAGGTTTGCCGGCTGATTTTGGTGTTTGCTGATGAGTGTGTACCGGGGGGTGGGAGCTTGTACTAAGAGCACCCTAGAACCGCCTCTCAGTGACCAGCTAGATTATTTTGGGGCTTGATGTCTGCAAAGCAGCTACCTGGAAGACTGTACACACCTTCACAAAGAACTATTGCCTGGATGTACAGTGCACATCAGATGCCAAATTTGGCATAACAGTTCTGCACAGCCCTTTTTCCCAGTAGGTTCTGTACTCTCCTCCCTAATGTACTGCTTTGTAGTCTGCACTTATCTAGCATACTAAAGGACCCATTGGGTGATAAGAAAAGTGACTCACTGTGGTAACATTGTTTTTCCAAGGTGCCCTTTATTATGCTTGACCTCCATCATTTCCTCTCCTACATAACCTCACTGAGGATGGCTCTCCATCCCTTTATCTTTGCCAAATTATCAGCTGTTTTTCTTATTTTTGAGTGCAAAGTTTTTTCACTGTTGTGTGTTGCACAGCTTTAAATAATTATTCCTGTGGTGACAGTTCACACTTGGGGGTCTTGTTTTGTCCCTTACAGCTTCAAAATATTCTGGTGCCCTCTAGCCAGGCTACAGCCATCAGAACCTCTTTCTCTCTCCTGATTGGCTAATTCATTTTATTCATTCGCATTGACTACACCTCTGGGGCACATGCCCCCAGCTGGCATTCTGCAGTTGTCAAGCATACTAAAGGACACCTTGGAAAAAACAGTATTACTATGGTGAGTAATTTTTTCTTCAAGGTACGTCTGTCTGTCCGCTACCTGGGGGAAATGCCACTCCCAGCTCAGTCCAGTTATGGCCAACACTACATGGAAAAGTCAGTTAGGTGTCACTTTTTAGGCCACCCTGGATGCTGTTGCCACCACTTTCTGATAATCCTGCCTGTCACTTAGGAGACTGTTTTCCGGTGTGCTGTTACTATAGTCCCCAATGGGAGGACTGGTGTTGGAGGACACCACCGGGAAAATGACTCGTACAGTCTCCTAAGGCAGTTACCTGCCCACATCTTGCAAACTGCCAGACCAACACCAGACAGGGATGTCTGTTGTCCAGCAGGCATGCTGATGAACAAAAGCAGAAGTGGCTTAACAGTGATTAATACTAGGACAGTCAAGATGAAACTTTTCTGTCTATGGGAATAGTTAACAGTGGCTGAAAAGAAGATTCCAATCGGGTGGCAGCATTCGTGTCCTACTGTAGGATTTTATTTATTTGTCTATTTTTTTTATTGTGGGAGTAAGACAGAGGCAGGAAACTACAGACCTGTTAGTTTGTCCTCAGTGGTAGGGAAAATGATGGAATCACTTCTGAAGGAAAGAACTGTTGAGTTCCTAGAGGCCAGTGGGGCACAGGAACCAAGGCAGCATGGATTCACAGCAGGGAGGTAATTTCAGATGAATCCAATAGATTTCTTTGACTGGGTGACCAATGTAGTAGACAAGGAAGGGACTGTGGACATGGCCTACCTAGAACAGGATAGGGCCAAGTACTGATCCCTGGGGAACTCCAGTGGCTATAGGGAGGGGTGAAGAGGTGACGTCGGCGATTTCTAACTGATTAAGTTCTCTCAGCGAGGTAGGCTTTGAACCAGTTGGTAGCTGAGCCAGCTAGGCCCGCTTCTGAGAGACATTGAAGTAACAGAGGGTGGGAGACCATTTCGAAAGCTTTGGCAAGGTCTATGAAAATGGCCGAGGTGATCAACCCTTTGTCCATGCCTGAGAGGGTGGAATCCGTGAACCTAACCAGGGAGGAGGCTGTGGAATGGCCCTTCCTGAAACTGGACTGGAACGGCGTGAAGAAGGTAGACAAAGTAATAAAGCCTGATGGGATTCACAGCATGAAGGTAATGTCAAGGAAATGATAGAAGGCATCCTCAGAATGGCAGAAAAAGGGAAGATATTGTTGATGGGGGACCTGAATATGCCAGATGTTAACTGGAGCACCTTTGCTGCGGCCACATCCAAGAGCAGGGTTATTCTGGATGCCCTACAGGTGACATGCCTCAGACAGCTAGTGGTGGAACCCACTCAGGAGGGAGCAATCTTAGACTTGGTACTGTCAAATGGGGACGGAGAAAGGATCTCGGATTTAGAAGTGGGTAGCTATCTGGGAACAAGCGACCACCAAACAGTGTGGTTCACAATAACCACAGCCATACAGTCAAGCCAAACAAAAGCAAGAGTACTGGACTTTGAGGGCTGACCTTGGGGAAAATGGGAGAGTGCCTCAGAAAAGCACTAGCAAATGGTCAAGAAGGAGGGGTGGAGGAACAATGGGGAAAAATCAAAACAGCCATCACAGAGGCAACAAGACTTTGTGTGCAGCAAATCAACAAAACAATACGAAGGAAAAAACACTATGGTTCTCAAAAGAGGTGGCAGGGAAGGTTAAGAAGAAAAAGGTAGCATTCAGGAAGTATAAGGAAACACGGAAGGAGCACAAGACAGAAAATTGTAACAATTAAAGCAGAAGGACGCAGGGAAGGCAGTCAGTAGCAAAAGACCAGACTGAGGAAAAGATAGTCAGTTAAGAAGGGGGATAAAAGCTTTTATAGGTACATTAGGGAGCAAAGAAAGACCAAGGGAGGGATAGTCAGGCTCAAGAAAGAGAAGGGAGGGTGGGCAGAGGGTGACAGTGAAAAAGCAAGGATACTGAATGAATACCTCTGCTCAGTATTCATAAAAGAAGGGGGGGAGGTACCTAAATCAAAGAATAGAAGCACTCTGGATAGGGAGGTCGTCAATACCAGTCCATTCACAGAAGAAAGGGTTCTGAAAGAACTCTTAAAACTGAAGGTGGACAAAGCAGTAGAGCCTGGGATTCACCCAAGAATTCTAAAAGAACTAAGGGGAGAACTAGTGACACCACTGACTAGCCTTTTTAACAAATCATGGGAGGATGGTGTGGTACCTGAGGACTGGAGGAGGGCAGATGTGATTCCCCTTCACAAAAGTGGGAAGCAAATCCTGGCAAAAGACGGCCATTCGGCCTGCCTGCTGTGCCTGTGCACAGGCCATGATACTGAGTCCTGCCAGCACTTTAACAGCCGGACCCGGATCCAATGCCAGAGAACCTTGCAGGCCCACCACACTCAACTAAAGCTGGCCACCATGCAATGGGACTCCTCCCTCGGAGAGGGAATCTTCCCACCACTCCCACAAAAAATCAGGGAAACATTCTTCAGAAAAACCTAAAGAAAAACTGAGAGAGAGTGAAAAATCCCAGTCAAGATCAAGGTCCTTGGGGATCACACTCTGCCTCTAGGGGCAGCTCAGACTCCGCCAGCCACGACTCCAGGCTTACCTTTGTTAAGGCCCCGGCTGCAGCCTGCGTCTCTGGACACAAGGATAAGGGTTTGGTCTCGTCTGCACCCTCTCTCCAGCCTATCAAGATTAGGCCTCCAGTCTCACTGACAGACCGTTCTTTAGACCCAAGTAAGGGACATCGACCTCTGTATGTAGCTCCTCAGGGAGGTCTTCTCTTTCACCCAAACAATCTAAAAAATCGGCAGAAAAATCTCCCAGATGTCCGTTGGACAAGCGGTCATCCAATAAGCGTCCTCCCTCTAAGTCCTCGTTGGACTTCTGCTGACATTACTTAAGTTCCTTGCACACCAGCACCACCAGCAGGAACCCAGTCACCTCCGGCATCTCCTCCTTCGACTGATGACCGGACAGATGACACCCAGGTGGAAGAGGAGGAATCGATGTTGGTCCTGCAAGGCAAGCAGGCACCCGACGTCGACGCAGCTAACTTCTCAGCGCCTCCACCGACATCAGACCAGATGCCAGGTTCATAGCCCAGACTGAACCTAGCCCAGGTTAGATTTGTTGAGCCACTGGTGGGAGACCATCAGCTCAGATATTTTTCCCCCAGAGGCAATACCAGATACTCTCAACTAATCCAGATGTGCCACCTCGGATGGGGAGGGCCCGCAGAACCCCCAAAAAAAAAAACTCCAGACAAAGAGAAGGTCCCTCAACTGCCGTAGTAAAGAACCTACTCCTTGGGATAAGCCCAAAAGAAAGACCTCTAGGAAGAGACATCACAGATCCAGGTCACGGAGCACAGGCTCTTCAAGCTCCCATGACAAATGTAGGCACAGAAAAAGGCAAGACAGGTCTTCCTCCGTCTCTTCCTCAGACTCGTACCAGCCCTCGTACTCCTCCTATCTGGACTCATCATTGGGGGATTCTTCTCCTCTGGACCCAGAGGACACACCCAAATCGCCTCTGGATGATCCCTCTTTCTTGGAGGTTATGAGGCACATCCAGATCAACATGGTTTGGGACACTGAGGACCTTGACCCAGAGAAAATGCATCTGGCTAAGTACCTCAGACAGAAAGATCCGCAGCTGGTTTTTATCCTGCCCCTGGTAGACACCTTTGCAGACATCACCCAGCTGGCTTGGAAGCGTCCTCTTCATTCCTCTACAGCTGTCCCCAAGAAGGCTGATCGCCTGTATAGGGCACCCAAGGATCAACCATTCCTGGCTGAACATCCCACTGTGGATTCAGTGGTGATTTCAGCGGCACACGACCATTCCCAGAGGCCAAAGCACCTTAGCACCCTACCACCGGATAGGGAGTCCAAGCAACTGGACTCCATGGGACGCAAGGTATACGCTTCCGCAACCTGCAGCATTCGGAGTCTGAACTTCTTGACCCATGTGGTTCAATTTCAGAATGCTGTCTGGGAACAAGGGTTGGACATTGTACAGGAACTGCCAGACTGCCCACAGAAGGCAGAGCTTTCTAAACTCTTACAAACTGGATCAGATGTTGGCACCCATGTATTCCGATCTGCATATGATTCAGCAGACATGGCGGCGAGGGCAGCTGCAACCGGTATGTGCCTCTGCCATCATTCTTTGTTTCAGGTATCTCTGGGTTCATGCAGGACGTTAAGTCAAACCTCCTCGACACACCCTTTCATGGATCCATCCTTTTTTGGTGAGGACACCGAAAAGATCATTAATAGGCTCCAGGATTCTGGAAAGGCAGTGAGAACAGTCCACTCTATGTATTGCCCGAAACAGAGACCATTTAATAGGTCTCGTTTTCATGGCAGAGGGGGTCATCAACAGCAGCAACCCCATTTCCAGCAGCAACCTCAACAGGGAAGCTATAGCCAGAGAGGAGCCCACAGAGGATCAGCTGGACCCTCCTCTCACCAGGCAAAACCAGTCCAGACAATCTTCCTACCCCCTCCCACTGCCCGAGACTCCACTGGACCCGCTCCTCTGCCGCACCCCACCAGGGGAGGCAGTGGGAGGTTGCTTTTCACTTTACGCCGCTGCATGGAGGAAAGGGACCACCAACTCATCAAGAAAGGACACCCAATAGAGTTTGTCCAGTTTCCACCGGACAGCCCCCCTTCCCATTACTCCACGGAGCATGCTGGTCTGATCCAATCTGAGATTCAAGCCCTGCTTTCCAAAAAGGCCATAGAACCTGTTCCCCTAACTCAGAGAGGAACAGGATTCTACTTGCACTTCGTCCTGGTCCCAAAGTAGACGGATGACCTGAGATCCATTTTGGACCTCGGCGAGCTCAATCGCTCTAGAGTACAAAAGGTTCTGGATGGTCACGCGTCCAGAACCGGCTCCCCATGATTCATCAGGGAGATTGGCTGGTGTCCTTGGACATGCAGGACGCCATACCTCCGCATTCCATCGGCAAAGCCCCACAGGAGGTGCCTCAGGTTTGCCTTTCAGGGAAACATTTTCAGTTCAGGGCAGTACCCTTTAGCCTCTCATCGGCGCTGAGAGTCTTCACAGAGTGCCTCGCTGTGGTAGCGGCAGCACTCGAAAGGATGGGTTATTACATGTTCCCATATTTGGACGATTGGTTTCTCATGGCACCATCCAAGGAACAACTACAAAGATCCATTTGGGACACATGTTCTCTCTTCGAAGAACTAGCCATCACTATCAACATTTCAGAGTCCTTTCTGACCCCGTCCCAGAACCTGACTTTTATCGATGCTCAACTCGACACCATTTGAGGGAGAGCCTTCCTGTCACAAGACAGAGCAGTCTGGCTTCAGTTCCTAGCTCAACACATCGTTTCAGCCTCTGTGGTACCTGTGAGAACCCTGTTACGGCTGCTAGGCCACGTGGCGGTGTCCATCATCACAGTCCACTTTGCAAAACTTTGTATGAGGACAATTCAGTGGACTACAGCCATACGTAGTTGGAATGATAGCTCACTTTTTACAGGGTCAGAAGACAAAACAATAGCACCAAATGTGTGACATATTGTAATACCTAACATGTGTTAAACACCTTGTACATATGTCAGACGCCTCAGTGAAATACACTCTGCTGGGTGAGTGGGTTATGTATGCTCATACTTGAGGTGCCTCGCCACTCATGCTGAGAAACACTTGAGCAATTATTCCTCCAGGGTGTGGGTGCGCCTCGTGACTGAACCACACCAGTCGTGTTAAGTCCTCCAGTATGTATACCCGCACCCTGGAGGGATAAATTGTTATTATGCAATGGCAAATGTTGTTTCTTTAATGTTTTTTTAACTATTTTCTAACTCACTGAGGTCCCTACACTTCGAAAGAGGATGTCATCTTGTAAAACATTTACCGCAGTGTTTTAGTGAAGTGGTGGCAGGACACATTGCGGCAGTTTCGTTTGAAGTGAAAGCGACCAGACTGGCACGATACAAGGTTGGCTGGCGCTTTGGATTTACCACGCTGGGAAAGGTACCAGCCAACCAATCAGGTTGCAGGATTGGCTCATTCGATTTACCACGTTGTATAATTCAGAATCGTACACGCAGACAGCTCTGTAGTGTGTGCAGCCATACTGTGTCACAGAAATATATAAACAAAAACTCCAGTACTGATGTGGTAACACTGGACTGCCTGTGAGTAAATTTTGCCTTCTTATTTGTATTTGGCCATTCCTTTGCTGAAAAAAAAAAACAGCAACATTTTATATCAAGTTGTGAATCGGATTACATTGGGAAAGGAGGAGAAACAAATTTTAAGTTATGGGGGTTGACATTGTCCCTTTACAGAGCTAGTGTACTGCTTGGAATTAATACTGATTTTCAGATGCAGTCAGCTATCACTTCCATTATCCAAAGTATTTTTATTTTCTGTTTGCTAATTTGAAGATTTTCCACCTGGCAGTACTGGGGTGATGTGTGGAGCAGCACTTTGGGGGGGAAACAAAAAGTCAGTTCTGACCCTTCGACTACATAGTCAGAAATAAGACCAAACACCTTGAGGCACCACAATCCTTGCACCCTGAGCAGTGACTTTCACAAGCTACCAATGAAAATGCAGGAAATTGTGACATCACTACTAACTAGGGAGAGTCTTTCCCTGCTGCTTAATGGGAAAGTGAACCCTAACAGTGAGAAATGGTTCTCATTGGTTACTAGTGATGTCATAGTCAGTGTGGTTTCAGTGTTGATGTAGTGGGAGTGACAGAGTGCTGCTCCACACATCACCCCAGTACTGCCAGGTGGAAAATCTTCTAATTAGCAAACAGAAAAGAATAAATACTTGAGATATAAGAAGTGATAGCTGACTACATCTGAAATTACAATTAATTACAGGCAGTTTCCAGGCAGCACACTTGCTAGAAAAAGTTTTATAGCAGAACAAAATTTAAAATGAATCAGATTTAGCAGCTTAAAATTTAACCAGTGCAACTCATGGAGGTGGGTCTTGTGACAGTCTCTCAGCATACTGGAGTGGGGGTATTTTAATTAAATGTGTATATAAAATATGCAGCTGTTAATACAGTGTGAGGAGTGTCTAACTTTTTCTGTTTTTTTTTTTTTTTCATTTATAAAATAGGATTGGACTGAGCATCAAAATACAATCCCCCACATTAAGAAGTGCCGGCGTCTGCTCGAACAGTAAGGATGACTTTTTTTTTTTTTTTTGCACCTCCCTGTGCTAGATACAAATACTGCATAACCTTGAACAAGTCTTGTAATTTCAGTGGTCCAGTCCAGCCAGCTGCATAAATAAGGGGTATTACAAAACAATGGCTGGAAAAGCTTATTCTGGTTAGCTCACAAGTGTCTAAAATTGTTAGATGAGCAACTGCAAACCCTTGAGCTTTCAGTTTTAGACCATTTAGTTCAGCAGTAGTATTGGGGCACTCTAGGGGTTAGGATACCTTTGATCTTCTTTGAGGAATTCTCTTTCATTAGGCCACACCTATGGAACTATAGCCATCTGGCACTAGGACCACATAGAAGCCTTTTGCAAGCAGTCCGCTATGGGCCTCCTACGACAGTGTCCTATGTTGCCTCTCCCTGTATAAATGTGGATGACCCATCCCATCTCAGTTGTTTTGTTGGCATCGACCATTCTCATCAGACCTGCCACAGAAACAGAGTTGCTAATATCATCGTTTTGGTTGTCTTTCTAGTACAAATAATTTAAAAGTGATTTTTGGCTGCATGTACGTCTCCAGAGCCGTCCCCATCAAAGCTCTTAAGATATTGCGAGTGCAGCAAGAAAATTTACTCTAAAGACTTGCACAGCATCTGCATGTTCTGTTTAGGCCCAGACCACAGTGTGAAGGTGTGCCCAATTTGTAAGGGCTTTAATACGGCTATCTGGTAATGCAGTAAGGGCGCTTTGGAAATGCAGTTGCTGAAACAATTCTTCATCTGAATGGAAAAGGAGCTCCACCAGGAAACCCCCGCCTCGTCGCTGGCCCACTCTTCGGAATCGAAGGGATCCAAATCTTGGGAGAAAACTTCTGGGACTCATCATCACAAACATGTGGATGACCCAAAAAACAAAACCAGGACCTCCCCTTACACTGCAGGTCACCCGTTAGATCAGGAACGACCACCTCTGGCCTGTCCACCACTCCTGATGTGATACAGCCCATTGCCCAGACAGTCAACACAGCTGGGTTGACCTCTAGTGCCTCCAGGCCTTTCACGGCTGGTGTGTTGCAGTCGATGTTAGGGTCCTTGCCTACCCCGTTGACATCTGCTGCCATTCCCGTTGACACCACGGGTGCCGATGTGCAGGCAATTCTGGTGTCCGTTACGGACATCCTTGTTTACCTTCTACCTCCTCCTCCATCGATGAATGTTCTGTCGATGGGATCCAAGCGGCAAACCCCTACAGTGACACCTGTCAGGTTAACGCACCAGATACCCTCTAGGCTGTCAATGGCTTCCTCAGCTACACCACTGCGTCTTCCAGGCCACATTGGTAAGGATCAGGAATACAATCCAAAACTGATTATGGATGAGGAGAAGGAATAGAGGAATTTGTGGAACAATATGAAAGAACTACTTCCACATTCTCTACTGGGAGTGAAGACTCTTTGGTTTATACCCCTTTCCTTCATCACAGAGTGATGCAGGAGCTCCAGGCTGCAATGAGGTTTGATGCAGAAAGGCAAGATATTGCTAAGAAAAACCTACTGGACTTGCTAGAATTATCTAATACCCCACCAGTAGTCATTCCTCTCCTCCTGCCAGCCCTAGAGGATGCTGTCTGGCACAGACCTAATATGATACCTGCCATACGAAGGAAGACAGAAAAGCTGTACCAGGCCTCCTCCGGCAAAACCCTTCTTTACAGGCTAGCCAGAGGCAGATTCGGTTGTCACCAACTCTGCTTATTATAAATCTAAGGTTCCTAAGCACCTTAGTTCTGTCCCTCCTGACAAGGAGTTCAGAAAACTTGACATCCTGGGCAAAATGATTTTTGCCTCAGCATCTCTAGTGCTCTGGATAGCTTATTACTAAGCACACATGTAAAATACCAAAACACTCTTTGGAGGAAGGTCCAAAGCAGCCGTTAATGCTGTCCCAGTGGGCACTGCTAAACAAGAAATACTGAATGCCTTTTCTACAGGTACCAGCATAGGGAAACCTCTCCTGCAATCCACTTATGACATTTCAGATGTATTTGCAGTGGCAGCTGCCTCTGCTGTTTGCCTCAGAAGGCATTCCTGGCTTAGAGTGGCTCGCTTTAGTAATGATAGTCAGCAGTCTATCCTCCGTGCATCCTTCAGGGGATACAAGGTGTTTGGAGAAGATGTACAAGACATTCTGTTTAACCTGCAGGACTCTGGCTGAACCCTGAAATCTGTATATTGGTTTCATATGATAGCGATCAAAAAACCACAATCGCTATCATCATGAATGTACATCGTCGAAAAGCATTTCGGCAATATACAATACTCAATGACCCGACATCCGGTGAAATTAAGTATTTTTGTGTGGGACTTTGCACCCTGCACCCCACTTTACTAAGGATTCTCAACTCCAGGAGGGTGCATGTCGAGTAGGGGGTGAAATTCTGGGACGGAAAAAAAAAAATACAGAGCCGCAAGCAGCGGCAAAATATTTCCCCCAGCAGGTCCCAGTGCCTACTGCACCGTAGCCAGCCACCCTCACCCCCACATCACAGGGCTGGCTTGATGCAGCAGGCTCTCCTTCCCTTCTAAACCCTCCATTCTGTCCCTTCCCTACAGCTCCCATCCCTCCTGGTTGCTGTAGGCGCTAGAGCATCACTACCATGGCAGGGTAGCTGAAGATGATAGCGCTATAAATGAGTCGCTGTTTCTACAGTCGCTCATTTATAATCGCTATCATCTCGGGCTACCCTGTACATTCTGTGTATCATACAAAACCTAAGCCTAGGCAGCGGGTGCCCTTTCGCCCAGCCACTACCATACATAGATATGCAACTAGACATCAAGTAAAGGTAGAGAAGTAGCAGCAGCCTTGGCCCCAGAAGGCTCCACCCGAGGTGCCCACTCAAAAGCCCCAAGAGGTGGCACTGTGGCAGCAGCAGTAACAACCAGCTCTGCCTGACTCCTTCCTACTCCCCATACCACTGTACCTCCAGAGGTGGTGGTCTGGGTCATCTTTCTCTCCACCTGGACAAGTGGAAAAAGGTGACTTCAGACGCGTAGGTCCTACAGATTAACAGCACAAGGCCATGCTCTAAAGCTTCTGGAGCCACCTCCAGATCATCCACCAGGGCCTTCCTTTTATTCTTCAGAACACATTCCTTTACTTTTGGAGGAAATTGACATTCTGCATCAGAAAAACAGCACTAGAATCTGTCCTCTTGGAGCAAAGGACCACAAGGTTCTATTTTTGGAACTTCCTAGTCCCAACATGGACAGGATACCTGAAATTTGTTCTAGACTTCAGGGATCTGAACTTTTTTGTATAGAATACAAGTAATTAAGAATAGTCACACTGCAAGGCCTACTTCCAGTGCTCCAAGTCAGCAGTGGCGGCTCTACACCAGGGCCCGCCAGGGCACGTGACCTAGTAAAAAAAAAAAAAAATGCTGTGCCCCATATGGTGCAGAGCTTCCTCCATATTGGTGCCCCATATGGTACAGAGCTTCCATTAGTAACAATATATCAGTGCCCTGGCTGCCATCTATTGTGCCCCAGCTGTGCCCTGGTAACCATTTGTGGCTAGAGCCACAACTGCAAGTCAGGAACTGGATCTGCTCCATAGACATGCAGGATGCTTACCTGTACGCCGCCTAAAGCCTCCGGGATTAGGCACCTTATAAATAAAGATGACTTTGACTTTACCTGCACATCAGGATTTTCAAATCACACAGGAAGTGTCTAAGATTCCTGTTTAAGGGGAACACTACCAGTTCAGAGTATTGCCCATTGACTTATCTGCACCACGGGTAATTACCAAATGTTTGCAAGAGTTGGCAGCAGTCCTCCACATGGAAGGCCTACTTGGCAGAAGACACCAGGAGAAAGGACTGCTGTGTGACTGGACTTCTCTGCTGGGACTAAAGAAGAAGAACTTTTGTACTTGGACCTTTAATTTAGGGTAAAAAAAAAACTAACAAACAAAACAAAAAAAAAAGTGTGTGTTTGTCTGAGTTAACTGAACTGAATGGTTATCTGAACAGTTATCTAGGTGTAAATCTCAGGTGATTGAAAGGACTTAATAGCTGTGAGGTTTAAATTACTAGTAGAAAGATCTAGTAAGTAGGGAGTGGCTTAGCTAGAAGGAAGCCACATTTAAAGACTACTTAGAAAGATTCTAGCTAATAGCTTGGCAGAAGACACCAGGAGAAAGGACTGCTGTGTGACTGACTTCTGTACTGGGACTATATTGCCTACTTCCCTCCCTCTCCCACCCAAAGCTAGTTCTGTTTTTATAGGCACAGGATTTGACTGACAACAGGAACTTCCTGTTTGGGAGCAGGAAGTGAGTGATCACAGAGCCACCAAAGACCCACCATCCTAGAAGGGCAAGAGTAGCCTCGCCCCCTCTAGCTGCTGGAGGTCTGCCTCTGAGCAAGTAGGGGTCTACTGAGAAATATAGGGTATTCTTGTCTCAGAACAGGACAATCAGGAGCTTAAAGGCACACAGGCAGAAAGTAAGGAGAGAGAGAGAGAAAAAAACAGGAAAGAGTAAGGATTGCAAACAGTTAAGGGGCCAGAAATAAGACATGATTGGAGTGGTGCAGTGCAGTGGCTGTGGAGCAGCAGTCTTCCGGGAGACGTCTGGAGGATGCGGTGTTGTCCCATCTGCAAGCACCTCTCTGGGTGAGGGGAGGTTGCTCATCTCCAGGCTGAGTTGGCCAGGATTTGTGGGACCTCCCTTCCATCCAGGGACCACCAGTGCCACTGCCATTGCCTCAGAGGTTGCCAAGAAAGAGGAGCGGTTGGACCACAGTGGGCTCAGGAAGGGTGAGGGTGGTGGAACAGAGGCGCATCCTCCAGTTGTACCTCTCCACATTCCTATGCCATTCTGGCAAAGTGTGGTTCCTCTATGGAGGCACCCGCAGTGGAGACCAAGGAGGATGTGGGAATCTCCACAAAGGAGACCCACAGGAGGGTGGCAGGGGACCCTGCAGGGGAAGGAAACAACTCCTGGTGGGGGACTCCATTGTTAGGAAGGTAGAACTGGGGAGGAAGGGGAGAGGGAGGTAAGGTGCCTGCCTGGCGCCATGGCTTGGAGGGACAGGGAGCGAATCCTCAGGATTGCCAGAGCAGCTGCACAGGGGAGGGAGCTGGATGTCATTGTCCGCTTAGGGACAAATGACCTGGCTAAGAAAGGGATTAGAGAAGTGCAGGAAGGGTTTGTGGAATTGGGGAGGGGCCTTAGTCAAGTAGCACGCACGGTAACCTTCTCGGAGGTGCTGCTCATCTATGGCATAGGAGAGGCTAGGGTGTTCCGCACCATGGGATTCATTCAGTGGTTGGAAAAACTGGTGTGGAGCTCAGGGATTTGGCTTCATTGGGGACTGGGAGTCCACCTGGTGTGATGCAAGCCTATACTGGCATGATGGGCTGCATCTGTCCGGGAGGGAACCGGATCCTAGGTGATAGGTTTAAATGCTTCATTGGCAAGCATTTAAACTAGCCAAGGGAAGAAACTGGAAAGGAGCAGGAATTCTAGCCCCCAAAACTCCGAGTAGTAAGTGCGGAACACCAACATAGAGGTGTCGATAGGAAGAAGGGCAGGGTAAATGGAGAAAGTGACAAAGGCAAGAAGGACAGGGATGGGGCAAAGGGAGTAAGGCCATCAGGAAATGGAGGGTAATGAGTACCAATGCCAGTAGTCTGGGCAAAAGCTCCTGAGCTGGTGGCCTTGATGGAAGAGGGATGCCTGATATTGTAGAGTCACATAAACATGGTACACAGAGAACCATGACTGGGTTGTTAACATACCAGGGTCATAACCTACAGGAGAGACAGGACAGGGGAGAAGAGGGAAGGAGTAGCTCTCTATGTAAAGGAAGGATAAAGCAACTGAACAAAAGAGTAAACAGGAGGAGAGGAGGCACTGTGGGTCACCTTGGAGACTGGAAAGGGCACCACAATCCGCACAGGGGTTAGTACAGACCCCCATGTCAGGGGAGGGAAATGGACAAGGATATGATAGAAGGCATTCTTAGAATGGCAGAGAAAGGGGAGATACTGTTGATGGGAGACCTGAATATGCCAGATGTTAACTGGAGCACATTTGCTGCAGCCACATCCAAGAGCAGGGCCATTCTTGATGCCCTTCAGGTGGCAGGCCTCAGACAGCTAGTTTCGGAACCCACTCGTGAGGGAGCAGTCTTAGACCTCATACTCTCAAACGGGGGCAGTGAGAGGATCTCAGATCTAGAAGTGGGTTGCCATCTGGGGACAAGTGACCATCAAACAGTGTGGTTCACATTAAACTCAGCTACAGAGTCAAGTTCTACACAAAAGTGAGGGTACTGGACTTTAGGAGGGCTGACTTTGCCAGATGGGAGAGTGCCTCAGAAAAGCACTAGCAAACAGGCTAGAAGGAGGTGTGGAGCAACAATGGGGAATCATCAAAACTGCCATCACAGAGGCAACAAGCCTTGTGTGAAGCAAATAAACAAATCAAACGAAGAAAAGCCACTATGGTTCTCAAAAGAGGTGGCTGTGAAAGTCAGGAAGAAAAGATAGCATTCGGAAGTATAAGGAAACACAGAAGGAGCAGGACAGAGAGCTGTACCAATTAAGGCAGAAGGAAGCAGGAGGGAAGCCAGAATAGCAAGGGTCCAAACTGGGGAAAAGATAGCCTACCCAGTTAAGAAGGGGATAAAACCTTTTATATGTACATCAGCAATGAAAGACAAAGGGAGGGATAGTGAGGCTGAATAGAATGAACGTGGGTGGGCAGAGGGGACAGTGAAAAAGCAGGGATACTGAATGAATATTTCTGCTCAGTATTCACAAAAGAGGAGGGGAAGTGCCTAATCCAATTAACAGAAGCACTCTTGATAGGGGGTCGATCCCAGTCCTTTCACAGAAGAAAGGGTTCTGCAAGAACTCCTAAAACTGAAGGTGGACAAAGCAATGGGTCCTGATGGAATTCACCCCAGAATTCTAAAAGAATTAAGGAGGAACTAGTGAAACCACTGGCCTCTTTTAATAAATCATGGGAGGATGGTGTGGTACCCGAGGACTGGAGGAAGGCGGATGTGATTCCCTTCACAAAGTGGACCAAGACAGAGGCAGGAAACTACAGACCTGTCAGTCTGACCTCTGTGGTAGGGAAAGTGATGGAGTCACTTCTGAAGGAAAGAGAGTTGAGTACCTAGAGGCCAGTGGGGCACAGGACCCAAGGCAGCATGGGTTCACAGTGGGAAGGTCATGTCAAGAATCTAATAGATTTCTTTGACTGGGTGACCAAAGTAATAGACCAGGGAGGGCTGTGGACATGGCCTACCTAGACTTTAGCAAGGCATTTGACACAGTCCCACACAAAAGATTAATAGTCAAATTAACCAGCCTGGGAGTAGGTCCCAGGGTGGTAGCCTGGGTAAAACATTGGCTGCACAGCAGGACACAGAAGGTAATTGTAAATGGAGTCCACTCTGAAGAAAGGGGGGTTACTAATGGGGTACTGTAGGGTTCAGTATTGGGTCCAGTCCTTTTTAATGTTTTCATCAGTGACATTGCAGAGGGACTGGAAGGAAAAGTATGGCTTTTTGCAGATGACATGAAGATGTGCAACAGGGTTGATACACAAGGAGGCGTGGAAAGGATGAATTGGGACTTGGCAAGGTTGGAGGAATGGTCAGAAGTATGGCAGCTAGGATTCAATGCAAAGAAGTGCAAAATAATGCACCTGGGAAACAAGAACCCAGGGGAAGAATACACAATGGGTGGGGAGGTAGTAACAACAACAAAAAAGGAAAGGGACCTGGGGGTAATCATATCAGATGACCTTAAGGTTAGCAAGCAATTTGAGAAGGCAGTAGGGAGGGCTGGGGGTATACTGGGATGCATAGGGAGAGGCATCAGCAGCAGAAAACAGGAAGTTGTTATCCCTCTGTACAGACAGTTGGTAAGACCCCATCTGGAGTACTGCGTCCAGTTCTGGAGACCCCATCTCCGCAAGGACATAGACAGCATAGAGGCAGTCCAGAGGAGGGCAACTAAAATGGTGCAGGGTCTGCAAGAGAAGCCGTATGAGGAGAGACTAAAGGAGCTTAATATGTATACCCTAGAGGAAAGAAGGGAGAGAGAGGACGTGATAGAAACTTTTAAGTACCTCAGTGGAATCAACAAAGTCCAAGAGGGTAGCATCTTTCAGAAAAAGAGACGTGCAAGAACAAGGGGACACAATTTAAAGATAGAAGGGCGGTTCAGGAGCAATGTGAGGAAGTATTATTTCACAGAGAGGGTAGTGGATGCATGGAACAGCCTTCCTGAGGAGGTTGTGGGGTCTAAAATTGTGGGAGAATTCAAGAATGCATGGGACAGACATAAGGCAATTCTTGTGGGGGGTAGGAAGAAATAGGCTGTTGGTTAACTAGGATCTGCGGCCTGTCCTGTAGGTAGGGAAATGAGCAGACTAGATGGGCCAAGCAGTCCTTATCTGCCGTGAAAGTCTATGTTTCGACTTGTCTTTCCATACCTGGATGACCGGCCTCTCTAAGCTCACTTCAAGGAGCAGCTTTCCCACACCCTAGACTGTACCAGACACCTGTTCAATGCTCTAAGGATTACTGTCAGTGTCCCAAAGTCAGTCCTGTCCCCTTGCCAGTGACTAGTACATAGGTGCAGTCCTGGACACAGCACAAGGCCTAGTCTTCTTGCAACAGGACAGGACTGAGCATCTGATGGCACAAGCCCAGATGGTCTACAGCAACAGGTACAGGTATGTCACAGTCAGGAAATTCCTGAGACGTCTAGGCCTGATGACAGCTGCTATTCTTACAGTACCAGTGGCAAGGCTGCACATGAGAATCCTATGGTGGACATTGAGTCCAGTGGAACCAATACATGGGCAGTCTTGAACAAAATATTCTACTCGCCACCCCTGTAAGAAAAGTACTTATGTGGACTTGGATATGATGTACAAGACCACACTTCTGGCACTGTTCCTTTCCCTTTAAGACTTGCCGATTGTCTTCAAGCTGACTCCTGCCACTCAACTGGGTGGCAGCTCCCTCGGCACCACCCCATGACTTCAGATCTTGCTTTCTGCTGGAAGAAAGTTCCCTCCTTACCACTGTCTGTGCTGAGTAGACCCTTTGCTTCCATACTTTGAGAATATTGCAGAAAACTTTATCTACAGGCAATCCTCCATCTCCTCTATGGATGACTGTCAGCACTGGGATTTAAAAAGTGTGAATGTGGGTAGAAGATGTCCTGGACGGGCCCACACTCCTTGTGTATTTTTTGCCTGGGCCACGAACACAGTCTCTAGGCACGTGGCCTCTGTCACACTTTGCATCCTGCATTGTTGAAAGACTGCCACTCTTGGCTTCTCTGAGGGCGTCCTGATGAACAGGATCCTCCTATTTGCTTGAAGGACGCCTGTCTGGCAGTCTATGTGGCCGGGGTCTGCAGAATAACTAGTGGCTTTTGAACAGGGTACAGCTCAGGCCACAAAGTATGCCTCTTTGGCTTCAGCCTTCGTGACGCTCACTTTTGGCACCACCTTATCAGGGGGCATTATGCAATTTGTGCCAGTCACTTCCCACATTTGGGCATGGATTTCTAAGGGTACAAAATTGATTTCCTGTAAGGAAGAGATTAGAAAGTGTTGTGTCTGACTTTGGGATCGAGAGCGCTCTCTGCCTCTCATTCCCTCGCTTCCGTGGAGCTTTTGACTATGGTCAGTCATTTGGCCCAGACTGCTGTCTCAATGGTGTCCTCATTGGGACAGTTGGCCAAAATGCCTGTCGACCAGCTTGCCGAGATTGTTCTTAACCTTGTCAATTCACTGTTGTCAGATGAGGCTGAAGCCTCCCTCCCTAGGACTCCAGTACTGCCTCTTACCTCACAGGGTGAGTTGGACCAGCCCCTAACCTTCAGGATCCGATTAGATAGGAGGTTCCTCAACTTTCGCCGGCTCCCTCTGAGTCCCACCATCTGCGTCCCTGACGGTCGAGGATGAGGTCTCTGACCCAAAGCTCGGAGTTGAGCAACCCACACAGACATAGGTGTTCCCGCTTTCAGGTGAGCGCTACTGCTACTCCGTTTCTTCTTTCTCCTCAGATGAGGAGGAGCTCTGTTGCAAAACATGTTAGCACTATAAGGAGGTCATATGGCATCGGCTTGTGTTTAGTGAAGCAGCTTCCGGCCCCCACCCTGGCTCTTTCATGGCTCCTGCCACCTAGGCCTCAACTTACCGCGGCTTGGCTGGCTACTCTTTGGCATGTTCTGGCCTCTACACCTATTCAGGTAGAGCCGCTGCACAAACAGCTTCCTGTGGGTTCGCCCCCTAAGGATGCCCGTACAACTTCTGGACTTCCTCGGTGGCTATCCGTCACCATGACTCCCGATAGACTCTGTAGGGTCAGCGAGGACTTTTGCGGTCGACCACTATTTGATTAATCCTTTGGAGGGCATTCCTCCCTATACTCCCATCCATTGGACACTGAGTCGGTAGAGGGTTTGTTGACAGAACATGGTCCCACTTCTTTCGCAGGCTTTCTCTGGCTGATCTCTTGAGTTGACAGGTCTACAGATGGAGCCTTTGAAGAAATGGACTAAGTACCTGCTGACCAAAATTCTCCACTGGGGTGACTCCCCTGGGGTGGTCTTTCCAGTTGTCCAGGCCATTCTTGGCCCCTCTCTGGAGCTTTTGCAGCATCCTGCCTCATGTTCTACGCTGTCAGCTTGGATGGCCTGCAAGTACGTGGTCCCTACCGGTTCCCTGTTGGGTTACACTGAACACCCCTCAGCAGAGGGTCTGGTGGCAGACTCAGTCTTTCAGTGCTGAGGCAATGTTGGGGACTTGGATAAGCCTTCTGACAAGGAATCAAAATAAAATAGATCATACGGCCAAAAAGGTCTATGCTGCCTCCCTTCTAAGCCTTCGACAAGCGAGTTTGTCTCTTTCAATGGCCCACTTCGTTTATGCCCTTTTAGACACGCTTGATGAGGTGCTTCCCCAGCTCCAGGCTCACTTACAGACTACAGTCAAGCATAACTAGGACCAGGGTTGAGCTGTAGCTAAACAGCAGCTCCAGATAGCCATGGACATCGTTGACTCTTGCACCCAGTCCATGTTTGCCACTGTCACCATGCGCAGTAGGGCTTACCTAAGAATCTCTACCTTTATGGCAGATACCCATCACAAGTTGGCGGATTTCTCCTCCTTGTGCACCGACCTTTTTGGGTCAGGGGCTAAAGGACACCTTACTCTCATTAAGAAGTCCAGTGCCACCCTGGACTTGGTGACCTCTGCCCAGAGGGATCCCAAGGGCGCTAAGCCTCAAAGGAAGAAGCCCTTTCGGCCCCTCTCTGCCCCTGCGATCAAGCCATCCTAGCCCCTGGCTGGACAGCAGACCCAGGCTTGGTATTAACCTGCTGAAGTCGGTTGCTTCGATCGTCCGGAAGTCAGGAGGATGAGGTCCCGCTGCCTCCAAGCCAGTGATGGGATAGGGGGTGCCTCCTCCACGCCCGTTATGACTCTCCTGGGTTTTCCCTTAGGGGGCCAGCTCCACAACTTCCTTTCTGTCTAGAATGCTGTCACCATGGACAGGAGAGTCCTCAAGGTGTTCAGTCAGGGTCTGCCTTTGCAGTTTGAGGCTTACCTGCCTTGCCGAGCCCGTGCCCCAGCCCCATGGGGGAGGACATGGTGTCGACCAACATGTTGTTAGCCCTTCAGGAAGACATTGCACAGCTCCTCCAGAAAGAGGTGGTGGCTCCTGTCTCAGACCCTCTGGTATGCCCAGGGTTTGTCCCAGGTACTTGGGTACTTCCTGGTGCCAAAATGGATTGGGTGGGGTGGGGGAGTGTCTCACCATCTTAGATCTGCATGTCCTGAACAAATTCCTTCAGTTGCGCACTTTCAGGATGGTCACTCTGTCTCAGATCATACTATCTCTGGAGCAGAGCATGTAGATCTTACTTTGAGTGGGAGCTCTTGCAGCTGGCTGTTACCATTAGGAATAATGCCGCAGGCCTTAGGACCCACCAGAAAAATCTTAGCTAGCAGTACGCAGCAGATCCTGCTCCCCCCAACGATGTCTGCTCTGCCCTGATGTCGGTCATGCCATAAAAGGGGGTGGTCCCTAGCTCCACCTCAGTTCTTTTCCCGCCGCAGACCCGTTCTCAACGGGAAAGTCTTAGCATGTTCTTCAGCAGTTATAGCGTAGCTTGTGAAAGTTTATAGTTTCTTCGAAGTTTCTTCTTTTCCTTGGATTTCTCCTATTTCTTTGGGTTCCACCATCACATGTCTTCTCCATCGTCTGTCTCATCCTCCGACCCAAAGACCAAGTGTGCCTGTGGCCGCCAGATCCCTTCTAAGGATGACCACGGAGCCTGTGTCATCTGCCTGGGTCCAGACGATGACCTTCAAGCCTGCAGAATCTGCAAGGGCTTTACCAGTAGGACTAGGATCTGACACCTGAAGGCCCTTAAAGCCCACCTTTTGGAGAAGCAGGTGAACGTAATGCAGAGCTGTCCCAGGGAAAAGGCCAAGCATCGGGACATATCCCATCACAAGTCCCTTGAGAAAGACCATAGCCGGTCCCACCAGTGGTCCAGGTCACGTTCTCCCCACAAGAATGCTTTGTCTTAGGACTCTGGCGATTCCAGCCGTTCGTGCCACTTCAAGTACGAGGAAAAGGCGAAGTCCGCCACTTCCGCCAAGACGCCGGCCCTGGTGGGGGCTACTTCTAACAAACCTCCGGCCAAGATAAAGGTCAGGTCGCTGCATGCCTCGGCCCCGTTGAAGAAGACCTCTGTCACGGCTTTACCTGGGTCAGGTAAGTCGCTCAACAAGGATCGGGACCCTTCGGCTAAGACTCCTTCGGGGTCCTACTCTTCCAAGTCGGCAAAATCAGAGCCGACCTTGGCCAAGACACCGGCCATGGTGCCGGCTACGGAGTCCAAGGCCAGTCTGCCTCAGGAAGAGCCTGCACAGATCACGGTCAGGGCCGGTTTTAGGACTTTGGGGGCCTCCAGCAAACTCTATGACTGGGGCTCCACAGACAGGGCGGGGGCCCCCCCAGTAATCTTTCTACATAGTATTTAAATTTCGTAAGATATGTGCCAATGCATAATGAGGTGTTAAATCACATTTGGAAGCCTAGAAACAAGTCCATGACATTTGTAAAACTGAAAAAAATGTTATTCAGACTAACTAGAAACCAAACCAAAAATAAATTCTGGGAAACAAAAAAAAAAAAAAGACTGTGCTGTACAAACAAACCAGCAACCCGGACAGACATCCCAGTACGATAAATCCAATCAGTCTAAGCCAAGGGTTCTCAGACCTTGCCATGGTGAGCCTCCCCTACTGGGCCTGAAAAAATGTCAGGCCTCCCCATGTGTCGTGACCTCATTTACATACATATTTGCATACTGCAGTAATTGTGTAAGAACTGCCCATTAGCGCACTGCACGTATATGCACTAAGTAAGATTTCTGGTCAACTTTTGCATGGTTACCACTGTGCACTTGCCAGCTACCTGTAATAATGAATAACACATTGGCACTTTGTAAACTTCCATTCATTTGAATCCAACAGGCAGGTTTTGCTGCTTTTGAAATGAAGTGCTGGGGGTACTCCTGGGCTTAAGACCTGCAGAATACACCCACCCCCTCAAGCCACACCAGAAGGCCCTTTGCCCAAAACGTACCCCATAGAAACCATCACATATGAAGCCAGCACAGGCAGGGTCCTTCTAAAGATCTGCAAAAGACCCCTACCCTTCAGCCATCAAAAATAGTGTGTCATTTCAACTCTCTCAAGACAAACAAAGACATCATATATGACCCCCCCCAGCTATCAAAAAGAAACAGTGAGCAGTTTCAACTGTCTTTTAGTACAAACAGAGACACCATATATGACCCCCAGCCACCAAAATCAGTGTGCCATTTCAGCTTTCTTTCAGAGCAACAAACCCATATATGACCCACACCAGCCATCCAAAACAAACAGTGAGCCAACTCTCTGTTTCAGGACAGAGACACCATATATGATCCCCGCCCCCCCAGCCACCAAAATCAGTGTGCCATTTCAGCTTTCTTTCAGAGCAACGAACCCATATGTGACCCACACCAGCCATCCAAAACAAACAGTGAGCCAACTCTCTGTTTCAGGACAGAGACACCATATATGAACCCCCCACCAAAAACAGTGTGCCATTCCAACCCTTCCCTTCCTCCAACTGCCACCATTTTAAACCCCCCTTGGGCATACAAACAAAACATTTATGCAGTACAGAACAAGTCCTTACCAGCCCTTTACAGAGTGGGTCTGGGAGAAGTCTGGAAGGCAGAAGATGGCCCAGTTTGGAACTCAGGAGGTCCGAGGCAGCAGCTACAGGCGGGAGGTGGAAGCCACAATGACGGAGAGCGTCCAGGCAACAGCTAAAGTGGGCAGAAATGCAGGCCCTAGGTGGCAGTCAAGCGTGAGTCCCAGGTGGCAGCAGCAAAGCGTGAAGGTCTGAGACGGAAGCTGGCGGTGGATCAAATCAGCAGCTTTAGGCAGGCGGTCCAAGTTAGCGGCTTTGGGTAGGTGATTGCAATCTCTGCAAAAGTTGAAACTCCCCGACTTTGCGCCATGCTTTACTGCTGGAAGCGATGACAACACTGTCCTGAGATGGCCTTTGATTGGCCGAGAAAGCCTGCGGAAGCCAGCCGATGATTGGCTAGCTAAGTTTGCCTACTGATTGGCCAAACCAATCTTGCTCCCTATTGGTCTGATACAGACCTACTCCCTATTGGTCTGATACAGACCTTTTCTGCATTTTGTTTGGCTGGCTGTAGATCCCTTCCTAGCCCCACTAGGTTTAAACAGTTTGAGGCGGGGGAGTGTACAGAGCTGGGCATTGCAGCACAGCCTCTTGCAAGCAGGAGATCGTGGGGGGAGGATGGTAATTGCACACATGCGGCGAGTGGACCGTGGTGGGGGAGGTGTGTTAGTGATGTGGCCAGTCAGGAAAGTGAATCAAAAGGTGCACATAGTGCAGCTACACTTTTTTCAAACATCCCGCCTCCCTGAAACAGGTACGCGCCTCCCCATTTGAGAACTCCTGCTCTAGGGTCAAGGAAAGGAAATCAGGTGGGCAGGCAGGCGGTCGGGCGGCGGCAGCCGGACAGCATTAATGGTGACCGAGCGAGGCAAAATGAAAGGATTGGCAGGTATGTAATGCTGTGCTGGGCTGCTGCTTTTCAATTTAAAATGAAAGTTTTTTTGTGTGTGTATTTTTTAATATGTGGGACTTGGGAGTGTAGCAGGGATTTGGAAAGGGTCACCGCTTTATCCTTAGATGCGGGGGTCGGTGGGGCCTCCCGCGGCTGCGGGGTTCGCGGGTGCCTAACGCCGGCCCTGATCACGGTACCGTCACCGGCTCCGAGGTCTTCTACTCCGGAGGGCACTTCTTCAGATTCTTCTCCAAAGGCCTTCCAGCTTCACCAGTTTCCCTGAAGGGGACAGCGACTTTGGTGTTTAATAAAGAAGAGCTGCAAGAGCTATTTTCTTTCTGGTGTAGCCAAGTCAAAAAGGATGAGACAACCCCAAAGCCGGGCCAGACACCAATCCCCGTTAGGCTGGACATTCAGGACACCGGTGATCTTACCATAAAGTCGCCTTCCAAACCCTCAGATGAGCGGCGCAAGCCTTCCAGATCCCGCTTGCTCTCGGTGGTTCGATCCCGTTCTTGGTCTAAGGACTGTTGACGGCACCGCTCACGGTCTTCTAGCTGTCGCCGGTCCCAGCCCAAGAGCAAGTCCCACAACCGCCATAGGTCTTTTACCAGAGACAGGCCTCTCCTAACCTTTGCCAGTCTCCAGACAGGTGCCGGTCTCAGCTCCGTCGTTGGTCCCTGAGCCGACGTCGGTCCCATGGCTGACGTCAGTTGGATAGTGGCCGACGTTCAGGGGAGGAAGCCCTTACTGGCATGGTTCGGCCTCCCCTCATCCCAGTAGGAACCAGTCCCTCTCAGGAGTTGGGGGTTCTCCTGATGACAGAGACACCCCATTTACCTCCTGATGATTTAACTTTTATGGATGCCATGCGGCACATCCAGGCTTCCAGTGAGTGGGAGACGGAGGACCTGGATCCGGAACTCCGGAGACTGGCAAGATACCTGAGGCATCAGGAGCCTAAACCATTGGTAGTGCCTCCTTTAGTGGATACATTCCAAGACCTAACAAGGATTACTTGGAAACATCCTGCCACAGTCCTAGCAGTTCCCAAGGCGTCAGACAGGCTGCATAGAGCGCCGAGGGAGGAGCCCTACTTGGCGGAACACCCTCAGGCCGACTCAGTGGTCATAGTGGCTGCTCATGACCAGTCTCGACACCCAAGCACCATAGTTCCCAGCCTCCTGTTCAGGAGTCCTGTTATTTGGACCAGGTGGGCAATATAGTGTACTCTGCATCCACCTGCTCCATATGTTCCCTGAACTTCCTAACGCATATGGTCCAGTACCAGAATGCTTTATGGGAGAAGGGGCCAGAGATGGCCAGTGCCTTGCCAGACTACGCGTAGAAAATGGAGCTCCTGGAAATTCTAAAATTAGGCTCGGATGTAGGCACCCATGTTTTGTGTGCCCCTTTTATGACACTGCAGATATAGTGTCAAGAGCGGCAGCATCAGGCGTCTGCCTTAGGTGCCATGCCTGGCTGCGAGTCTCAAGATTCTCCCAGGATCTGCAGACCGGCATCAAGGACCTTCCCTTCCATGGTTCTGTACTGTTTGGGTCGGAGACTGAGGGCCTTATCTCTGGTCTCCAGGAGTCTGGCAAATCAATCTGGTCCATCTGACAGATGTATACGGGGGACCAGAAACAATTCCGGAAATGGCCATTTCGGAAGACCTCAGGCCAACCTGCCCATGGCGACCAGATGGCCCAGAGAGGAGGTTTTAAAAGGAAGGCCGCAACCCAGCAGCCTGGAGGTGCTCCCTATCAAGGCCCAAAGTCCTCCCAAACCTCTCTGCCAACCCCTGGCTTTTGCCAATGACTTCATATTGAACCTCCCCCTCCGGAGGAGGTACAAGGGGAGGCAGTAGAGGATTGCTTCTCCCTCCACTTGGAGGGATGGAGCAAAATCACTTCGGACCTTTGGGTCCTAGACATCATAATGAGGAGACATACACTGGAGTTCATTCAGATCCCCCCCAGAGACACCACCACTGTCCTCAAGGTATCCTCCTTCTCACATACCTCTCATAGAAGGAGACATTCAGGCCCTCTTGCAAAAAAGGGCAATAGAGCCAGTCTCCCTGCAGCAGCAGGGAAAAGGGTATTACTCCCACTTCTTCCTGGTTCCAAAGGAAACTCAGGATCTTCAGCCCATCCTTGACTTCAGCCCCTTTAACAACTATATAGAATGCTGAAGCTTCAGGATGGTCCGACTCTTTCAGGTCTAATTCCTCTACTGCACCAAGGGACTGGCTCTGTTCCCTGGGCATGCCAGATCTGCGATACATGCATCAGGTGCCCCCAAGGAAGTACTTCAGGTTCCACTTCCAAGGGGGGACATTACCAGTTTCGGTTTCTGCCATTCGGCCTCTCCTCAGCTCCTCAAGTCTTCACCAAGTGACGAACAATGGTAGCTGCGGCTTTAATGTGCAAGGGGCATTATGTCTCCCCTTACCTGGATGACTGGCTCTTGGCAGCCTCATGAAGAACGTGCCTCCTTCACACTGTGTGGGACATCTATATGCTATTCTGAGAGTTGGGGATCACCCTGAATCTTCCCAAGTCATCCCCGGAGCCCAGCCAAAGACTCGTCTTTATAGGTGTGGTCCTGGACACGGTCCAGAGCATAGCCTTCCTCCCACAGGAAAGGGGAGATTGCCTGTGGGAATTAGCCCGAGCGGTCCTAATAATCCCACAGGTCCAAGCCAGGACCTTCCTCAGACTTCTAGGGCACATGGTGGCAGCCATTCCTATAATTCCCTTGGCTCGCCTCCTCATGAGGGTCCCGCAGTGGATGCTCAGGGTGCAGTGGGACCAAAGCTCCGACGGTCTCAACCATATGGTCAGGGTCTCAGAGCCAGTCAGAAGGACCCTTCTTTGGTGACTAGATCCCCTCAACTTAGAGAAAAGGGCCTTGTTTCGGCAGGAGCCTCTGAGTCGGACCTTGACAACAGACTCCTCCGACTTCGGCTGGGGCGTTCACCTTGGGGACAGCCAGACTCTGGGCGTTTGGTCCCTAGAGGAGTGCAACCTGCTCATCAACGTTCTAGAAATGCCAGCAGTCCTCAACGGCTTAAGGGCTTTCCAAGAGGACATAGCTCCAGGCTCTCTCCTCGTTCAGTCGGACCACACAGCCGTTGTCTTCTACATCAGCAAGCAAGGGGGAACACACTACTACCCACTGTGCAGGGAGGCGATGAGTCTGGTACTGAGCACCGGAACATCGCATCTCTCTGACTACAGTGCATGTTCCAGGCGTCCAAAACGCCTTGGCAGACAGCCTGAGCCAGTCTCGCTTCAAGGTGCACGAGTGGGAACTACTACAATCAGTAGTGGACCAGCTGTTTGACACTTGGGGTCTTCCAGAGCTGGACCTCTTTGCGTTCCAAACAATGCCAAACTGCCAAGTTTCTGCTCATGAGAGCATGTGCCTGGTGTTTTTTTTAACCAGCTGCATTGTCCCTCTGTTGGACAGGGAGGTTCCTTTACGCCTTCCCTCTAATTCAGAGGGTTCTATTGAAGATACAGGCCAAGGGGGCTCAGATGATCCAATCGGCCCCGCTGTGGCCTTGGCAAATTTGGTTCCCACTACTTCGGCGGTTGTCGGAGCCACCGATTCTGCTGCCAGTATGCTTGCAGTTGCTTTCCCAGAGCCAGGGCAAACTGGTACATCCAGATCTCAAGTCCCTGCACCTTCATGCATGGCTCCTGCAGACATAGTTAAAACAAGGTATGGGGGTGTCCCAAGAGGTGGCAGACATTCTCGTTTTGGCGAGAAAGCCCTCTACTCGATCCACTTACGCTATGAAGTGGAAGTGTTTCTGTCTTTGGGCTTCGTCGCATCATCTAGATCCCCTTTCCTGTCCAGTGAACTCAGCCTTACAGTTCCTCCTCTCCTTATTGCATCAAGGCTCGAGCTACTCCTCCATTAAGGTGCATATGTGGGCCGTATCTGCCTACCATGGTCTGGTAGAAGGCAGAACCCTAGTCCAGTTGGACGTGGCCCGCACCTATTTACGGGGCATACTTCATATAAATCCTCTCATTAGGCACCCAGTTCCCCCTGGGATCTCCTTTTTGTGTTAGAGAAGCTAACTCTCCCTCCTTTTGAACCCGTAGCAGAGTGTGAGCTGCATTTTCTCCTGGAAGGTGTCCTTTTTAGTTGCTGTTACTTCAGCTCGAAGGGTTTCCGAGCTTCAGGCCCTGATGTGCAGGGAGCCTTATTTGATTTTTCATAGGGAAAGGGTTTCCCTCAGGGCAAATCCTAAGTTTCTTCCCGGAGTGGTTTCTGAATTAACCTTCAACCTATCAGTTGACCTTCCAGTCTATTATTCAATCCCTTACAACAGGAGAGAAGCTCTGTTACACACTTTGGATGTCCACAGGGCACTGAGGTACTACCTCAAGTGTACAGTAGCACACCGCAAATCAGAGCAACTTTTTATGGCCTTTGCACTTCAACACCTGGGCAAACAGGTGTCTATTTATTTAGATTTTGTTGACCAGGTAAACCCTCTGAGACCAGAGATCCCTTTTTCCGGGGCGACCCAGGGTTGCGTACACCAACCACTTTACATTAGGTGAGGATTCTGGTGGAATACAGTAACACAGTTTCAGAGTACATACATAGTCAGTGGGGTACATTTAGACAAAGTTGGTAAATAACAGTTTCATTACAACAGGTCAACAGTGGTGTTGGCATCAACTATAAACAGACTATATCTCGGTGGCTAGTCCACGGCATAGTCTTCTGCTACAACAAGTACAGCAAACCTCTACCAGGAGCGGTTAGAGGTCATTCTACCAGAGGAGTACCTACCTCCTTCTCTTCTTTGAAACATGTCTCTATTACAGACATTTGCGTAGCAGCTACTTGGAGTTCAGTACATACATTTGTCAGGAATTACAGCCTGGACATCTCTTCCAGGTGCCTAGCTGGTTTTGGCCGGCGGTCCTTCAGGGACCACTGTCCTGACATACTGTCTTCCTGCCTGTTTAGGCAATGCAGTCTTATGGCTTCCATCATCCTCCTCCCAGGGCTTGTCACCTCCTTAGTGCGGGACTGCTTGGGATTCAGTCCTAATGGTAATAGCCTGCTGCAAGAGCTCCCACTTAAAGTAAAATAGTACAGTTACGTAAGAACTTACTGTAACAGTAGATCTTCAAGAGGAGCTCTTGCAGCAGGCGCTGCTTTCACACCCTCCTTCCCTCTGGAGAGTTTCAGCATGACTGTGGCATGCTTCACCTGGTTCGCTTGCTGGGCTCTGTTCGCAGGTCCTCGGCAGGTGAACTGAGGTGGAGTTAGGGTGCGCCCCCTTTTATGGCATGACCGACGTCAGGGTGGAGCCGACATCGGGGTGGGCCCTGCTGGGTACTGCTAGCTAAGAGTTTTCCGATGGGTACTAAGGCCTGCAGCATCAGTTCTTTTTTTAATTTGATTTTTATTGTCAGATTTAATACACATGATATGTAGAACGTGATATAGACCTGCTCAACAGTTCATATTAAGTAACAC
The DNA here is from genome assembly GCA_016271365.2 of Neoceratodus forsteri. Taxonomy (NCBI): domain Eukaryota; kingdom Metazoa; phylum Chordata; order Ceratodontiformes; family Ceratodontidae; genus Neoceratodus; species Neoceratodus forsteri. Next base: position 716,495,864 of record CM057454.1, on the reverse strand, counting down.
TTAAAGAGCCCCTGACACCGTTTTGACAACTTTGAGAAAATGTAATGTTTAGCACAAGTAAGCTTATATTTTAATATTGTTTTTGTATTCTTCAGCCTCCTTTATTACTAAGAACATCTACATGTAAACAGGATCACTGCCCTATCTGTCCTGGCTGCTTGCCTACATATGACCTCACAGTTCTGTTTATGACATCACAATCTGTTGCTGTGGGAATAATTACGATGCCATAAATAGGGGAATTATTTTTATTTATTTATTTATTTAAAAGTTGGTAACTGGGAAAAGCACCATGATCAAAAGCTCTTTTCCAGATGCAGCCCGGATTATGATGTCATATGTAGGATAGCAGAAAGAGCAGATAAAGTCTAAGGGACAGTAAGTCTCTTTCATACAGCTGTCCTCAGTAATAAAGAAAAAAGTTAAATAATTATAGAAAATACATAAAATATAAATTGAACTGTCTAAATCTCACGTTTTTTCCAAGTTTTTCTAACGGTGTCAGGGGCTCTTTAATGGAAGAGTAATCAGCCTAGGTGTAACATAGCAAGTCTAGGGAATTGAATATATATTTATCTGCATTGCCACCTAATAGTTCTACACAGAATTATGTATCAGTAGTCTTCTGCTTGTCACTCTCAATTCTCTATAGCCTTACTAAAATACAAAGGCTCTATAACCTGAGCCAAATCCTCCCCAGTGAACAATTCTTGGACAAAGGTGCCCACTCTGACCCTCCGTCAAGGTATCGGTCACCATTCAATTATGGGCAGAAATCGGGGTCAACCGTTACCTGGTAGAGAGTCCATTTCTTCATATAATTTGACCCTTTGTTTTGAATTTTGGCATTAAGAGTTTCAGTATGGTATATTTGTTTCATTATGTATCTCCAATAAGCAACGGTTGGCAAGGTGTCTGTCATCTATCTTCTCGTAAGCCCCTTTCTGGCGGCTAAAAGAAACACTGATAAAAGACTATGGTTCCAGGGTGGAGAGTGATCAGGATAGACGGCCACCAGAGACTGCTCTTTTGTTAATTGTATAGGTTCACCCATACATTGCGAGAGTTCCGCCTGAAGTGTAGGTCAAAAGGGCATCAAATGTGGACACTGCCAGAGAATGTGTCCCAAAGAGGCACAATGGCATCCACAGTTTCTCCAACACATTCCGTATTTCTCTGGTAAGTATTTGCAAAGAATCTCTGGAGAACAGAAATACCTAGAGTGGCACTTCTAGGCAAACTCGCGCCAACAAGGAGATGACGTTATTTTTATTGCTTGTATGCTGGTCTCAAGCCAGACCTCTCTGGAAACCTCCAGATCCAGGTCCTTATTCCATTCATCAAGAAGAGAGCATGTAGTGTCTAGTGACGCCTCCCTCAAAGCCTTATAGAGATTTCCTATCAAATGTCTGCCCAGCTTCCCTTGTATGGCTTCTATAAAAAGTTGTAATAAACCAGGAATCGGGGAAGGTAGTTTGGCCTGATAGATTCTATTTCTCAAAATGTGGTTTCTTACTTGGAAATGTATAAATTGGTCTTATCTGCTCAGAAGGCTGTGGGTTCTATCCCCACACCAGGCACTTTGGGTTAATAACCCAATACTGACATAGCGGCGCAGCGTGAAGGGGTGCTGCACTCTTGAGTTGCCGTCTTTCTGATGAAATGTTAAAACCGAGGTCCCATCTGCCTGTTCTGGTTGATAGTTCAGGTGGATGCTAAACAGGCAATGGCACGTCTCGAAAAGAGTAGGGGACGTTTCCCCGGTGTCCTGGCCAAATTTCCCCCATTCATTAAAAATACCACCAACAGCTTAATCTAGTTCAAGGTTAGTTGGCATTCATCTGTATCCCCCTCCCTGGGTCATGCCTGGAAATAGGCAGAATTTTGTCTAGTGCACTTGCCCGGTCAACAATAACTAAATAAATAAAGCAAGCAAGCATTAATTTATCAAAGGGATGTATCCCTTGGGGTGATAAGAATTGAAAAAAGTGGGATAGACCTAATCATCTCCATCTTAAGAAGGAGAGGTCTGTCAGTATTGGGAGGAAGGATTCATCTTCAGAGATTAATTTACTGTATTTGAATATAGGGCAAATGAGTTTTGTCCTCCTCAGTCTATTCCATATTCAGTATGTGTGGGCAGTGATGTTTAAAAAAGCTCTAGGCTGTAAAGACGTAACGTTTGATGAAAGAAGTATCTTACTTTTTTTTTTTTAACTTTCTTTATACACTGACCCCCCCCCTTCCGGCATCCTTCAGGAGAGCCCATACGGATGTGCCTGTCACTCCCGGCCTGAACCCCCACATACCCTAGGCTCCCGAATGACTCTGCATGTCTGACCACCGGATCACCTCCGGGCTGGGTCTGCCTCCTCAGCTCTTGTACCTATGTATGAAGGACCTACCTTGTCGCCGGTTCAGCAGTGGAGATACTCTGGGCACGCTGGGCCGGCATTGGGATGTGGGCACTCCACTGGGGCCTCCATCATCTCACCAGGCGGCCAGAGGATTTTTTTCGTGAGACCCTAAGTTTTCCCCAACCGTCTCCTGTGAGGCACGCCTAGCTAGGCAACGTTATGACGCAGCTCCGCCCCCAGGCATACACTATCGCCATGTTGAGCTCTCCTGGCTACCGCCAGAGGTTGCTGCACGAGCGAATAGTCCCTGAACCCACCCTGGAAGAGAGAGCAGTCTCCGGACGGTCGATCGCTGGCCCTCCTCTGTGCACCCCTGCAGCCCGGCTCATCCCCAAACCTGGTTGTCGCATGGCGCCCAGCGCCTCAACTCTCCGCGCCACTGGGCTGGCCAAGAAGTATCTTATTGACGTCTAATAAATCATTGATATGGAATTCGAGGGTTTTCTAGGCAGTGATATATTTATCAGCCATCCACATTAAGATAATTTGGAGAAAAGTGGCCTTTGTATATACTTCAAAATCTGGAAGGCCTATACCACCCTGAGCTAGGGAAAGTTTTAAACTAAACAGATGCATTCTCGGGCAAACATTACCCCACATAAAATTGGAAATTAGCTTATCCCATGATTTGAAATAATAAGTTGAGGGGAGAAATTGAATATTTTGAATAAGAGAAGTCTGGGAAGAATATTCATTCTGATTGTTTCAACTCTTTGGTGAAGAGAGAGAAGCAGGGGGAACGATTTTGTCAAATCAGATTGAATGGCAATGGTCAGAGATCTGTAATTAACTATTTAAAACACTTTGGGATTGAGAGGAATGTTAATGCCCAGATATTTTATTTTTGTGGTTAGCCATTTAAAGGGATAGGACCGTTTTAATAATATGGGGGCAGCAATTAAACACCAGGATCTCAGTTTTGTATCGTTTAATTTGAATCCAGCAAGCATTTCAAATTGCTTTAATATTCTCCAAGCTGAGGGTATTGAAGTGCTTGACAATGTAAGCGACAAAAGCACATTATCGGCGAACAAACTTATTTTGTACTCCTGCTGGGCTATAGGTATGCCCTCCACCTCCCTTGTTCCCCTCGGACCGAGGCCTGGGGTTCCATATATAGTGCGAACAGGGAAGGGGAAAGGGGTCATCCGTGTCGAGTCCCTCGACCTATTAAAATTGGTTTTGTTAGACCTCCATTAACTCTCAGGTAAGCCTTAGGGGATATACTGTATATAGGTTTTTTTTTAAGCAGGAAATGTAGGTAGTAGGGAAATGAAGGGCTTGCAGGGTATCTCATAAGAAGGGCCAGGAGACCCTGTCAAAAGTCTTTTCAGTGTCCCTGTGGCATTAGTCTTAATGGTAATAGCCTGCTGCAAGAGATCCTCTCAAAGATCTACTGTTACGGTCTGTTCTTACATAATTGTACTTTTTGGATCTTTAGGACACGTTCTTCTACATCCCAATCCGCCGATCCTACCACTGGTTCCTCCTGTTCCGGGCCGAGGGGATTCTCTGAGTTCCAGGACATGCTCTTTGGCCTATCCTCTGTTCTCTGGTCTTCACCAAATGCATTGCAGTGGTGGCAGCCTATCTGAGCCTCTGAGAGGCCTTGGTGTAACCCTACCTGGATGACTGGCTCATAGCGGTCCCTCCAGGGAGGAGGTGCAGTGGTCCAGGGAGCTGGTCCTCCAGACCTGCTTGTCAACCAACCCAAGTGGGAACTTGTACCATTGCAGGTTATGCACTTATTTGAGGCAGAGCTCAACTGTAGCAGAGACGGGGCTTGGCTTCCAGCAGACTGGGTGAAGGCTCACTTCTCTTTTGTCCAAACATAGAATGTGTCTGCAGAAAAGGACCGCCAGGTCCACCCAGTCTGCCCAGTGTGCCTAGCTAGCTGCCAGGTCTTTGCTATATCCTACTGTCCCCTCTCCCTAGATCCAAAAGACCTATGCATCTATCCCATGCTCCCTTGAATCCCCCCACCACCTTCTCTGGAAGTTTGTTCCAGTTATCTGCTACCTTCTCTGTGAAGTAGAATTTCTAATGTTTCCTCTGAACCTCTTCCCTACTGTCTGCATATCATGTCCCCTTGTTTTTGATTGCCTCTTTAGCTGGAAGATGTCCCCTACTGGCATCCTGGTAATACCCTTCATATATTTGAAGGTCTCAATTATGTCCCCCCTTTCCCTTCTTTGCTTTAGGGAGTACACGTTTAGGTCCTTTAGCCGTTTCCCGTATGACAAATGACTCTGAGGCCTTTCACCATTTTTTTGCTCTCCTCTGGACCCGCTCCACTTTATCCACATCCTTCTTGATGTATGGCCTCCAGAACTGGACTCCATACTCGAGATATGGCCTGACCAGTTTCCTGTACAAGGGCAGGGTCGGACCAGTTGCTTATACAAGGGCATTATGACATCCCTCTTCCTGCTAGTGATTCCCTGACCAATACAGCCCAGCATCCTATGGGCTCTTGCCACCTCCTTCTTACATTGCTTTGTCACCTTCAGGTCCCGCAAAATTATTATACGAAGGTCCCTTTCCAACTTGGTTACGTCTAGGGCATGCCCCCCTCATCTGGTATTCTGCTCCCTGGTTTTTCTTGTCTAAGTGCATGATCTTGCACTTTTTTGTATTGAATGACAGTTGCCGCCCCCTGGACCAATCCTTCAGTTTCTCCAGGTCCCTGTGCATACTTTCAACTCTCTCCAGCATATCAACTCATTTTCAGACCTTTGTGTCGTCCGCAAATAGACATACTCTGCCCTCTGGCCCTTCTGCTTTGTCTCCTATAAAGATTTTAAATAGGAGTGGCCCCACTACCGACCCCTGAGGTACCCCATTAACTTTATTGAATAGATTTGCACCACTGTCTGGGAGGAGGGAGGGGGCAGCAGGAGGTGAGGTAGGAGCTCAGGTTGAGCCAGGGTTGAGAGTAGGAGTACAGGGGATGGGGGAGTGAACTAATCAGATTGGGCAGGGAAGAGGAGACTGGCAAAAGGGAGTGGAGGACAGGAGGGGGGAGAGAAAAGGAAAGGAAGAGGGGAGGGCAAACTGAAAGCAGATATATATAGTCAGAAGGGGAAGGGCAGATTGGGAGATGGAAAAACAGTTAAAGGGACAAATTGTGGATGTGGAGATAAGTTCATTAGGGAGAAGTTAGGTGGGGAAGCAGCTAGTACTGAAGGTAAGAAAGGAAGGACGGGGAGCATGGATGCAGAGGATGGAAGGGTGGCAATCATAGGAGACTCCATAATTAGGGGTATTCACTGGGGAAGTAAAGGGGACCCAAATGCAAGCAGGAGCGAGGTTTGTATGTCAGGAATGACAGCGGGGAAGGTGGGCCTAAGAATAAGGGAAATAGTAAAGGAGGTTGGAGAAAAAACTAATTTAGTTATGCATGTAGGAACCATCGACGTAGCTGCGGAGGGGGTTGAGATAGTGCAAAGTAGGTTCAGGGAGGTAGGAAGATCTGCAGGAAGGGAGGAAGTAAGTTCAGTGGCCTTCTCAGAGGTGATGCCAGTACCAAGGGCCAGCACAACCAGGAAAAGAACAGAGAATTTTAATGAGTGTCTTAGGAAATGGTGTGGGGAGGAGATGTTCATCTGTATTGGGGACTGGGAGGAGACCTTGTCAAACGAAGCACTCTTTTCACCAGAAGACTACACCTCAGTAGGGAGGGTTTGAGTGTACTCTAGAACAAACTGGGGGAATATATAACCACTACACTTAATTTAAACTACTGGGGGGGGGGGTCAACTGGTGTGCAGGCCCACAGACTCCGAGAGGAGGAGGTCAGTGAACCACCCCTCCCACAGTAATAGAGGAGGTGGAAGGGGCGAGAACACAGTTAGCAATGGGTGGAGGGGGTGAGGAATACATAACAGTGGTACGCGGAGGGGTGAGCACAAGGGATGAATGTGAAGAAAAGAGAGGGAAGAGAAGAAAGGTAAGATTCTAGGTGGAGGGTGGTGTCTCTGAATGCGCAGAGTCTTAGAAACAAGATGGACGACTTGCAGGCACTATTGGCAGACAGGAGGGTGGACATAGCTGCAGTAAGCGAGACTTGGGCAACATCACACCATAACTGGGACCTTGCGATCCTGGGATATAAACTATACAGGAGGGACAGGGGTAGCGTGAAGAGGAGGGTGACAGTTTACATCAGGGAGGAGTCTGAGAAAGGAGAGGAAAGGCATTATGGGTTCAGTTAAGGCCCAATAGAGGGAGAAAGGTGAAGTTGGGGGGTGGTTTACAGACCACCCAGTCAGGATGAGGAGATATTGGAAGTTGTGGGGAAAGGAGAGGTGGTAATTGTGGTGGACTTCAACCTACCCAATGTGGACTGGAGCATACCTTCCACAGCATGTACTAAGAGTCGGGTGATCCTGGAAAGACTGCAGAGTGGGTTCCTGACTCAGGGCGTCACTGAACCAACAAGAGCTGAGGTAGTTCTTGATCTGGTGCTCACAGATGGGGAGCATGTACAGGAAATAATGGTCAGGGAGCCACTGGGTGGAAGTGACCATTGCACAGTGTGGTTCCAGTTGGATATGGGCAGGGAAAGCATCCTGACTAAAACCAAAATCTTGGAATTCAGGAAGGCAGACTTCAGGAAAATGGGCGAAGTGCTAAGGAGCCATCTGGTGGGTATCAGAGCAGATATGGAGGTGGACCAAAGGTGGTCCATCATTAAGGAAGGAATACTGGTTGCCACAGATGAGTGTGTTATGCTGAGGAGGAAGAACACAAGAGCCAAAGTATCCAGCTTGTTCAGTTCTAGGGTTGCCAGGCAGTAAGGGAAAATAAGTTGGCCTATAGAAAATTTAGAAGGCGCAAGAGAGAGATGGATAGGGAAAATTACCTAAGGTTGGCTAGTGAGGCAAGTAAACAAGTCTGGCGAGCAAAGGCACAGAGGGAGCTGCAGATTGCTGAAGGAATTAAGAAGGGTGAGAAGAGCTGGCCCTGACACACTGAGGGTTGAGGCACTGGACACCACACCTCGCGCCACACTGGTGACCCGGATTCGGAAATGGGCTCGGGCTCTGGGGGTCGGCAATGGGCAGGAGAGGATCAAGCGTCTGGAGGACTGCTCTCCTCTCCTGGGAGGAAGGTTGCCGCTCCATGCCGCTGTAATGGCCCCTGGCAGAGGCTGAAAGCACAGGCCGATATGGAGCATGTACAAGGGTCGTGGAGCATCAGCGCATGTCCCTGGATGTCACTGCACATCCGGCGTTCCGGGTGCAACTAAGAAGAAAACCCCTGCCTTGGGGTGGGCGACTGTGGGATCAGTGGCCATAGCCCCATACCCAGTGCCGAGCCCTTCGCCCGTGCTTCTGTCTCTCTTTCCTTCTCCTCCCGGTCACTCATCTGAATTCTAGATGGAGCTCCGGTAGGAGTTGGTGGTCCCAACCCAGGGGCTCAGAGCCGGGGGCTGGGCAGCCGGTGCGGTGGAGAGTGTTTGCACTCATCCAGGAGTGCGGAAGTGGGAGCTTCAAGTGGGCAGCAGAACTAAGATCTGAGAATCCACACCTGAGAGAGGGCTCCTGAGGTAGGAGAAGAAAAAGAATTCAAAAGAAAAAAAATAGAAGGGGGAGGAGGCTTTCTTTCACTATATAAATGAGAAAAGGGACAAGAAGGAGGGGATTGTTAGGCTTACGGAAGGGGTGGAGGATAATGGAGGGAAGGCAGAATGAATACTAAATGGATACTTCTGTTCTGTCTTCACCAGGGAGGAGGATGGACCAGTGCCTTCAGGAGGGAAAAGAGGAGCGGGGGGGCACAGATGTAGTGATGAGGAGGATAGAGTGAGGGAGGGTCTGCTGGCATTGAAGTTGGACATATCACCCGGCACGGACAGAGTACATCCAAGGGTACTACAGGAGCTGGCAGGGCCACTGGCAGACCTATTTAATAGTTCACTAGAGTCAGGCGTGGTATAGCAGGACTGGAGAACAGCACATCTAGTGTCCCTCCACAAAAGTGGTCCTAAGGATTACAGACCAGTCAGTCTGAACTCCATTGTGGGCAAGCTCATAGAGACCATACTAAAGGAAAAGGTTGGTTGAATATCTAAGGGAGCATGATCTCCAGGATGTGAGGCAGCATGGGTTCATGGGGGGAGACTGTGTCAAATGAATCTGATTGACTTTTTTGACTGTGTCACCAAGACAGTAGACAGGGGCCAAAGCGGTAGTCATCCTTTTTCTTGGTTTCAGCAAGGCCTTTGACTCTGTGCCCCACAAAAGGTTGATCAGGAAGTTGGTGGATCTCGGGGTTGGGGAAAAGATGGCCAGATGGGTGGAAAAGTGGCTGAGAGATAGAACCCAGAGGGTGGTTGCTGGAGGAGAGTTATCTGGCACCAGGGAGGTAACCTGTGGGGTCCCGAAGGGCTCGGTGCTGGGGACAGTGTTGTTCAGTGTTTTCATCGTTGACATTGGGGAATGGCATTAAGGGCAAAATGTGCCTATTCACGGATGACACCAAGCTTTGCAGGAGAGTGGACACAGCTGAAGGGATACAGTACCTACAGAAAGATCTGGAAAAGCTGGGGAGGTGAGGTGGTCCAGGATCTGGTAGCTTGTCTTCAATGCCAAGAAATGCAACGTTATGCATATTGGAGCCAAGAATCCCAGAACAGAGTACTTTCTGAGTGGAGTTAGAATATCTACATCAGAGGAGGAGAAGGACCTGGGAGTGATGATTGCTAGTGATCTGAAGCACTCTACGCAGTGCAAGAAAGCAGCAGCAATGGCAAACAAGATGCTGGGATGCATATCGAGGAGGATGAGTAGTAGGAGAGAGGAGGTTATACTGCCCTTATACAGACAGGTCACTGGTAAGGCTGCATCTGGAGTATGGAGTTCAGTACTGGTACCCACACCTCAAAAAGGACATCATCCTGCTGAAGAATGTCCAGAGGAAGGCTAAAAAGATGCTAGCCAGTCAGCAGGCAAGGCATATGAGGAGAGATTGAGGGCGCTGAACATGTACTCCCTGGAAGACAAGAGAGAGAGGGGGAAAATGATTGAGTTCTTCAAGTACTTGAAAGGAATAAATAAGGTTGATAAGGAGAGTCTCTTTAAGCTAAATGGCAACCATAACACGAAGGGGCACAGTTTTAAGCTGGAGGGTGGGAAGTTTAAAAGGGAGATCAGGAAGTACTTCTTCACATAGACGGTGGGGGACACTTGGAATGCGCTGCCTGAAGAGGTGATCTCGTTGAAGACAGTGGGCAGCTTTAAGAGAGACTGTGACAGGCATGGAGAAAGGTAAGGATCATGAGTAGGGAGGATGGAAGGAGTGGAGAGGGAGGGCAGGGACATTAGCTTAAGCTGTGGACCCTGCAGTATGAGCAGACTTGATAGACCAAATGGCCTTCTTCTGCTTGCTTTTTCCTATGTTCACGATTATCCTCTGCCCCCTAGCCAGTTCTGCTCCCACCTTATTATCACCGACCCCAGTCCAGGACATCTCATTTTGTGCCTTCCTAAAGTCGAGGTACACAGCATCTACAAACCCCACCCCCACCCCGATCCACTACCCTGGTGACCCAGTCAAAGAACTCTATCAAGTTCGTGTGACACGACCTTCCCTCAGTGAACCTGTGTTTCCATCGATCATATAGGCCATTGGCTTCTAGGTAGCTAGTGATTCTTTTCTTTAGCAGTTTATCCATGAGCTTGCCTACCACCGATGTTGAGCTCACCGGTCCATCGTTGCCTGCCTCCTCTTTGTTCCCACCCTTATGTAGGGGGACCACATCTGCCTTTCTCCAGTCATCAGGGACCTCCCCTGATCCCAAGTATTTGTTGAAGAGGCTGGTCAGAGGGTCTGCTAGTAGTTTACTAAATTCCCTCAGTGGGTGTTGGGCAGTTGCATCCTGTTTGGGACTTCCTGCACCCTCGGGATACATGGCAGCTTGCACCAGCATGGTTTGTTGGGTCTGGTGGAGAATGCGATCCCTGCAATAGGATCTTGCCTGCCAGTGGTCTCCGCACCAGGGCCACTTCGACCAGTCGGTCACTGTAACCCAGTTGATGTTGGGATGCCTGCAGTGTTGGTTAGTCCCGGAACATCTGCAGGAAGGAATCCCATTTGTCTGCCCAGAGCAGACGGTCATCATCATGACCAGTGCCTCACTGATGGGCTGGGGTGCCCACCTGGGGAACACAGAGTCCACAGGCTCTGGACCCCTGAGGAGTTCCAATGTCATATCAGCCTGCTGGCGCTGACAACCTTTACTACACACATTCAGGGTCCGGTCATTCGGGTCCAGACAGACAACACCACGACCAAGTACTGCCTCAACAAACAAGGCAGGATGCTTTCCCTTCCTCGGTGCAGGGAAGCTGTCCACATTTGGACCCTCATGTTCAGCTTGGATGCTGATCTCATGGCCATCCATGTGGCAGGCGTCTCCAACCAGCTGGTGGATGCCCTCAGCCGTATGGGCGAGGCATCTCATGAGTGATCTCCATCTGGAGGTACTACAGAGCTTGTTCTCCCACACGGGCACCCCTCTGATGGACCTTTTTGTCTCCAGGGGGAACGCAAAGCTGAGGCTGTTTTTGTGCTGGTCTCCTCAGCAGGGAACGCTGCAGGGGGTTGCCTTCTCAAGACCCTGGACCTCTTCTATGCCTTCCCTCCCGCTGATCAAAAGTGGTGATCAAAGCCAGTAGGGACAAGGCATGGATGACCGTGGTGGCTCTTGACTGGCCATGCTAGTTCTGGTACCCCGATCTCCCCAGACTTAGAAGCACTGTGGCGTCTTCCTCTTCACTCGGACCTGCTTTCTTGCAGTCAGGAGAAGGTAATCCATCAGGATCTTCAATCCCTGCACCTGACCGCCTGGTTCCTGAGCGTCTATAGTCCAAGGCTTTGGGTCTCTCCGAAGATGCCCTCACCGTGGTCGAGGCTTCTTGGAAGGAGTTGACCCGAAAATGCTGTGCCTTCAAATGTAACAAGTTTTCCATTTGTTCCATTTGGTGCCAGGGAAGGGGCTCGACCCATTATCTTTCCCAGTGTTGAGCATTCTCGACTACCTTTGGTCCCTCTCTGTCAGGCCTTCGGTCGACAGCCCTTATGGTGCACCTGGCAGCCATCTCTGCATACGGGGCGCCAGCTGGTATGTTGGCGCAGGAAAAGGTGGTGTGGCATTTTTTTTTTTTTCCAAAGGTCTTGACCACATTCCCCCTCCGATGTGTGAACTACCACCACCTTGGGACTTGCTGCAGGTGTTGGGAAAGCTCATGGACAAGCCATTCGAACCAAGTCACAGGTGTGAAATGTCTCACCTGTCATGGAAGACCGCCTTCCTGGTGGCTGTCTTGTCAACCAGACGGATGAGTGAGCTCCAGGCACTCTCGGTGGAGTCTCCCTACCTGGTCTTCCACAGGGACAAGGTTGTCCGCCCCAACCCGAAGTTCCTCCCAGAGGTTGTGTCTCAGTTTCACATTAACCAGGTGATGCCTTTCCTGGTGTTCTTTACACAAGCATCATACCTTAGACCTGCAGCGAGAGCTTGCCTTTTACAAGGAGCTAGGGTTGCCACCTATCAGGTTTTTTACCTGGTGATCAGGTTTTCAGGATCCCTATCGGGTAATCCGGTTCTACTCTGTGCTGGTCAGGTTTTTGAGCCATTTTGAGTCCTCACATACTTTTGAAACACATTTTGTCATATCATTCTTTGTTTCAGCTACATGTCCAGGTTACAAACAAGTTCTGTTGTCAGTGTAGCCTTTTGCTTGTGAATGCAGTCACTCTGAGAGGTGTAAAGTAAGGCCATTAACACCATTAGCACTTACTTAACCTAATCTTTCCACTGCATCTTAATTGGCATAGCAGCAAAGCTGCCCCCACCTTTTGTAACAGTAACAGAGCCAGTTGTCCTCCACTTTCATTTGCTGGCAAACAGTTTAATTTCTAACAGAATGTAGGCATTTTTAAATGTTTTAAATTATTTTTTTCCCTCAAGAAAAAAGTATACCATATATACTCACGTATAAGCCGAGTTTTTTACACCAAAATTATTGCTGTGCTTTGCAGGTCTCGGCTTATACGCGGGTCTAATCAACCAAGCAGTTAGTGAAGAGGAGAGAGATGGCGCATTTACTGTGGTAAAGCATGTCTGCAACACCTGTGTCATCTCTCCATTGTGTCCTGTGGTAACTTGTCCTGGTGAAATCCCCTGGTACCTGTGTGCCCCCACCCCAATAATCGCACACTGTCTCCGATGCTGCACCGAGAGAGAAAGTGAGAGACAGCAAGTGCAGCAGTATAAAGTACAGAAACAGCCTGTGTGTGTTGCAAACATACACCCGACTTATGGTGAGTCGCTGGTAGGTTCCTGAGTGCTTCAGGTTGCTGCTTCAAAAATCTCCTTAAGTCATCCCCCCTCCCCGCACCATGACACCAGCGGCGATCTGAGTACAGGGACCGAGGCGAGCAGCCTGACACTGTGGACAGAAACAGAAGTCTGAGCGGTCTCTCTCTTTCCCTCTGTCATCAGTTCTGTGTTGTTTGAAGGATGGTGTTGCAGAGTCCCCCCCCCCCCACACACACACACACACTGGAGAGAGAGATTTACGGTGCAGTTAGAGCAGGAAACCAAGCAAGCACAGTTATTCAGCACTGTTGATTGGGAATTTTGTAGTTTACGGTGATGCGATGTATGCTTTATTACCAATTCATTACAACCATTTAGATGCGTAGAAATATACCTTGGCTTATACGTGGGTCATAGTGTTTTCCCAAAAGTAAACTGCTGGTTTGGGGGGGTCAGCTTATACGCGGATTGGCTTATACGTGAGTATATATGGTAGTTACTACTTTGGCTTTGAAATAGTACTGTGGACAAGAACAGGAAATGGAGCCAGAAAAATATAGAGAATAAAGTATGGGTCGGGGTGTGTAACAAGAAGTTTACACACACCCGAGGGGTTAGATGCTACATAAACCCCTAGAGTGAAGCTCGAGGGGTTTATTAAAAGCATCTAACCACGAGGGTTTACACACACCGACCCATTTTTTATTTTATATAATTGCTGGGTTTCCCTTTTTTGCCACAGCAAATGTATAAAATAAAACAAGCTCTTGCTCTGCGACCATGGTCCGGTTTTAGTGCGCGGTCCGTGGTTGCCGTCAGGACTGACAAATCTCTTTTACTTTTTTATTTGGTAGGGCAGGCATATGTTTGTTTAAGTGTAATTTTTGCAAATTTATGTTGTAAAAAACACTTACTGCCGAGTCCGAGTGGCGGTTCGCGATTCGTTGAAAAGGAAAGCGGACAGCGTCAGAATGGCAGGAACTCAGGTGGACGCATGTGCAGAGTAAGGGAAACCGTGCATGTGTTTGCCATTATAAACGCTCCTTTATAACTGCAAATTACGCCATGGTTTCTCTATGGAAAAAAGGGGAAGCCAGTTATTATATATAAATGATGTATACTATTGTATGCTGTTTACAGTACAGTATTTCCCTTCTCTCCCCCCAGATCATATCTGTAAATGAGATTTGTTTTATCTCTGTATGTTTATCTGGTTAACTAATGTCAATAAATAAATAAATAAATAATTAGGAAGAACATAGGAAAGTAACTTTAACAAGCACAGTCAAGTACCTTAACATTTTTATTTAACTTAGTGCTGCTTTGTGTTGTTTTTTTATTGATATAACAAATGGACTTCTATGAGGAACAATGCAGGATGTGTCATGAAAAGGGGTGGGGCTGGGGCGGAGCTTAGGATCCGGTTTTTGCCTCATCCAAAGGTGGCAACCCTACAAGGAGCACATGGCTGAAGTTCTGGGACAGGTTTGCCAACTATTTGTCACCTACGCTGAAGTGGCACCTAGCAGACCAGTAGCTAAGCAGACAGTTGACTGTCAGTCACCTGCATCAACCTCTGCTGAAGGTTGGTGGGTTGGGACCCACCTGTAGGGCTAAGGGCTTATTCCACCTGTCATGTCATGTCGCTGCCTCAGTGACTGCTTCCAGGGATATCTATGCGGAAATCTGCAGGGCTGCTAGCTGGAAGTCAGCACACACCATCTCCCTAGACCTAGAGTTAAGCTGAGATGCTGTTTTTTTGGGCCTCAGTTCTCCAATCTGTGTTTCCTAAGTAGAGTGGTGCGTGCCTTGCCCTCTCCTCCCTGAAGAACTGCTAAGAGTCTTCCAGAAGTGTGGAGTTGTGCATCCTAGCCAAGCTATATACCAATATCTGGGCTAGACTCAGGATGAGTTATAATGGACAGCTGTCTAGGTCATTTAAAAGCAATAGGGGTGTCAGACAGGGTTTTGTGCTTTCCCCGTTGCTTTTTACATTATATATAGAAAAAATAACTAATTTGCAAAACTGTTGATCAGGATTCCCCAAAAATCAAGACCATTCCCTGCCCATTATTAGCATATGCAGATGACATTGTAATTTTCTCTTTGACTAAAAAAGTATTAGACTAAATTAAGCTTTATATATGAAAGATCAAAGGAATTGATATTAAAGATAAATATGATTAAATCTAAGGCTCTCCTATTTGGAGAGAAAATAGCTAGGGGCACCTGGTATGTTGGGCATGATAAAGTAGAGGTGTTCTTGAACTATACTTATTTGGGGGTGATAGTTCAAGCAAATTACCATTGGACTTGCCATTCAGAAATGCTTCAAGTAAAATTAAAAAAGTCTATGGCAGGATTAAGTAGGTTTAGCCTCAAATATGGAGGGATGACTATTAGGCCTCTCGTTCAAATAATAAAAATAAAATTTCATACGCAGTTTCTATACAGGTCAAAGGTCTGGGATATAAAAAATTCAAGTAAACGTATGGTGCCTCTCTGTAAGACTCTCCGCAGTTTATTAAGAATGGGTCACTCATGCCCAGCCACTTATTTGAGGTCGGAATTAGGACTTGCAAATATTAATGCATGAATTGAAAGTAAAAAATTGAGCTATTGTATAAAATTAACGAGGATGGAGGATTATAGATTAGCAAACAGTGTCTTAATGAAAAAGAATCTTTGCATTGTCTGGGATTAAAGTTGGGCTATTGGTATAATAGTATAACCCTTTTATTAGAAAAATATTCTAAGAGTGGGGTTATTCTGGATGCCCTACAGGGGGCATGCCTTAGACAACTAGTATTGGAGCCCACTCGAGAGGGAGCAATCTTAGACCTGGTTCTCTCAAACGGAGACGAAGAGAGGATCACAGATGTAGAAGTGGGTAGCCATCTGGGAACTAGCGACCATCGAACAGTATGGTTCACAATAAACACAGCAATAGAGTCAAGCCATACAAAGACAAAGGTACTGGATTTTAGGAGGCTGACTTTGTCAAAATGGGTGAGTGCCTAAGGAATGCACTAGCAAATGGGCAGGAAGGAGGGGTGGAAGAACAATGGGGAATAATAAAAACTGCCATCACAGAGGTAACAAGCCTTTGTGTAAAGCAAATAAACAAAACGAAACGAGGTAAGAAACCACTATGGTTCTCAAAGGAAGTGGCAGTGACGGTTCAAGAGAAAAAGAAAGCATTCAGGAAGTACAAGGAATCACAGAAGGAACAGGACAGAGAACTGTATCAGTTAAAGCAAAAGGAAGCTGGAAAGGCAGTCAGAACAGCAAAGGCCCAAACCGAGGAAAAGATAGCCAACTCAGTTAAGAAGGGGGATAAAACCTTTTATAGGTACATCAGAGAGCAAAGGAAGACCAAGGGAGGGATAGTGAGGCTTAATAAAGGGGAGGAGGGTGGGCAGAGGGTGACTGTGAAAGGCAGAGATACTAAACAAATATTTTTGCTCAGTATTTACAAAGGAAGAGGGGGAGGTACCTAAAACAAACAGTAGAAACACTCTGGATACAGAAGTTGATACCAGCCCATTTACAGAAGAAAGAGTTCTGAATGAGCTCTTAAAACTGAAGGTGGACAAAGCAATGGGGCCTGATGGGATTCATCCCAGAATTCTAAAGAACTAAGGGTAGAACTAGTGACATCACTGACTACTCTCTTTAACAAATCATGGGAGGATGGGGTGGTACCTGAGGACTGGATGAGGGCAGATGTGATTCCCTTCACAAAAGTGGGAGCAAGGCAGAAGCAGGAAACTACAGACCTGTTAGTTTAACCTCAGTGGTAGGGAAAATGATGGAATCACTTCTGAAGGAAAGAATTGTTGCTGATCTAGAGGCCAGAGGGGCACAGGACCCAAGGCAGCATGGATTCATAGCGGGAAGGTCATGCCAGACAAATCTGATAGATTTCTTTGACTGGGTGACCAAAGTAGTAGATCAGGGAGGGGCTGTGGACATGGCCTACCTAGACTTTAGCAAGGCATTTGACACAGTCCCACAAAAGATTAATATACAAGTTAGCCAGCCTGGGGTGGGTCCCAAGATGACAGCCTGGGTAAAGAATTGGCTGGAGAATAGGACACAGACAGTAATAGTAAAATGGAGTCCCTCTGAAAAGGGGGGTTAGCAGTGGGGTACCGCAGGGTTCAGTATTAGGACCGGTCCTCTTCAATGTCTTTATAAGCGACATTGCAGAGGGACTGGAAGGAAAAGTATGTCTCTTTGCAGATGACACAAAGATCTGCAACAGAGTTGATGCACAAGATGGGGTGGAAAGGATGAGAAGGGACTTGGCAAGGTTAGAGGAATGGTCAAATGTATGGCAGCTTAGATTCAATGCTAAGAAGTGCAAGGTAATGCACCTGGGAAACAAAAACCCAGGGGAAGAGTACACAATGGGGGGTGAGATACTAACAACAACAAAAATGGAAAGGGACCTGGGGTAGTCATATCAAATTACCTAAAGGTGGGCAAGCAATGTGAGAGGGCAGCAAGGAGGGCTGGGGGGATACTGGGATGCATAGGGAGAGGCATCACCAGCAGAAAACAAGAAGTTAATATCCCTCTGTACAGACAGCTGGTGAGACCACATCTGGAGTACTGCGTGCAGTTCTGGAGACCCAATCTCCATAAAGACGTGACAGGATGGAAGCTGTCCAGAGGAGGGCAACTAAAATGGTGCAGGGTCTGAACTGAAGACATATGAAGTGAGACTTAAGGAGCTTAATATGTATAGCCTCGAGAAAGGAGGGAGAGGGGGACATGATAGAAACTTTCAAGTACCTCAAGGAATCAACAAAGTCCAAGAGGGTAGCATCTTTCAAAAAGAGGTGTGCAAGAACAAGGGGGCACAATTTGAAGATAGAAGGGCGCCCAGAGGTAATTTAAGGAAGTATTTTTTCACAGAGAGGGTTGTGGATGCATGGAACAGCCTTCCAGAGGAGGTTGTGGAGTCAAAAACAGTGGTGGAATTCAAGCGTGCATGGGACAGTCATAAGGCAATTCTAGGGGCTGGGGGTAGGAAGAAGTAGGCTGCTGGTTAACTAGGATCTGCAGCTTATCCATCTGGTAGGGAAATGGGCAGACTGGGTGGGCCAAGCGGTCCTTATCTGCCGTCAAATTCTATGTTTCTGTGTAACCTCAGATGTGCGGTTGGGCAGAGAATTGCCCTCGGTCTGAAATATAAGAAATACGTAACTAAAAAGATAAATAGGCATTGGGATAAGACTGATAAGGAACTGATTGCTGCCTCACATTATTCTGCCTGGTTCTCTAGAAGTAATTATCATGAATATAAGTTCTATCTAGATATAATTACCAATCCAAAACTTAGGCTTACATTTATGAGTTTTAAATTTGAACAATTTAACAGCAACATGTTAGCATATCGGTATAAAAAAAAATGGGCGTTCTATCGGATGAATGTGACTCTGGGTATGGAGAGATTTAAACCACGTACTATGGAAATGTAGATAGTATGAGAAACGGACAATATTGGCTGAGTCCCTTTCTTCCCACTTGTCAAATAGAGAAGAAACTACTAACCAATATTTGAATATATACAGAAGATGCTTGGGCATTGGAAAAGTTGGTTAAATATTTTCATGCTATTACTCAGATTAAAAAATGAATAAAGGTAATTTAAAGAGCAGGTATCTGCTAAAATTGGGTGTGGGATGTTTTGTGCCCTGTGCTAACAAAACCCAATATTGAAATCTGCCTACTGTGAGGTTTCTTTTTCTCATTAGGGCTACTGGTGAGCCAAACAATGTCGATGTAAGGGAAGGTGGAGCTAGTGGGGAAAAAACAGTAGAAAAAGGCTTTGAAGCTCGGGCGACTTCACTTACGGTAAGGTGGCTCAGGCATCACACGCTAAACTGTACATACTGATAAGGGTGTGCGTCAGTGTATCCCTCAGATGATCAGCTGTTTCCACGCCGTGGCTCATAATTTCACTTGCGAAGAAGAGCTGAGTGATAAAAATGTTTGTTAAAACCATGACAAGACGTGGCAGAGATTAATTGAAAGTACTTGCTCACATCGTTTCAGCTTGCCTATCTTCCTTACATGAGAAATTGCAACCAGTACTGTCATAGACTGGTAGCGGTCATCTGTCAGTTATGACGACCCCCACCACCATTGCTAAACTCCCGTAACCATTAACAAACACCACTTGTATGTTAAAAATCATTTTTCGACTGAGGGGCAGGATGTTTATATAAGGTGCCACTGAGGCAGACAGTTTATTTTCTTTGTCCCCTGGAGTGAAGGCTGGGCGAGAGGGCCATGGGAGATGTTTTATCTCCGACCTCTTGCCTCTCGGTTTGATTGATCAGAAGTCTGGGAGTGGAGAGAGAGAATTATCTTGTTATGCTCCATATCTTATTTTGCTGTTTTTATGTTGCTTGCATGCATGTGCAAGAAACATAGTGCCATCATCCGAGTTTTCGGAGGTGTGCACCCCGTCTTCCAATTCAGCCAGCGAGTTTGCAGTTCTCCAATGACTGCTGCAGCTGTCTATGACAGCAGTCCATAATGCAGTGGCATACAGTTGAAGGGGAGAGCTCCGCTTCAATGAGCAGAGCCCCCACACACACACACACAGCACATTGCGCTGCATGATAGCGCTGCGTGCTGATGCCTCCCTCCCCCAACACACACACTGTATGGCCGATGGGGGTGCCCAATCCCTCGTTGGCTTCACGCCCCCCCCAACATAAAAGCTGTCCAGGTGCCACGCTGGGAGCCCACCGCAGCTTGGCAAAAAATGTTATAGCCGACAGGGGTGCCCAGTCCCCCGTTGGCTCCATGGCTGCACGCCCCCTCTCCCCAAAAACCTTTCCAGGTGCCATGCTGGGAGCCCACCCCAGCATGGCAAATCTTGTTATGTAGCAGACGGGTGCCCAACTCTGTCCGCCCAGCCCCTCCCCAAACAGCCTTTCCAGTTGCCACGCTAGAGCCCACCCCAGCGTGGCAAATGTCCAACGTCGTCTTCATTACAAAAAAAAACCCTGTAAATAAAAGGTCCCTCACAGTCTCCCTGCCCCCCCGCACCCACCCACCGCGCCTCCCCCCCCCCCCCTCACCCCATACTTACCTCCGGAGCTCAGCGCGACGATCATCGGTGGACGGGAACACTCCTGCACTCTTCCAAGCCGACGCGAACTGAAGAAATGCCGGTAAGCTGTATAATGGAATAAATAGGGTTTTTTCAACTTTGTTGTATATCTCAGGCATTTTTGGGAATTTTGGGCCCAAATTTTCAGCAGAGGTTTTGGGACCCCTCCTCATGAATTCTTGCACTGTCATGGCGTTAATCGGGCCCGAAGGGTGATTTCACGGTCACTGCGCGAAATCACCTTTCGGAACCGACTAACGAAACGACAGTGCCAGTGTTCATAAGGTCGGCTCTCAAAAGGCCTATGTTGAAAATTTGGTGAAAAAAATTCAAAAATGACTGTTTCTGATGCGTTGCGCATGAATCCTCGCATGCTCGTAAGTTTGCAATTTTCAATATTTTCAGTCCAGATTTTCAACATTGCCATTTACCACACCTCCTTATGAGCAGTACAGCTGTCATTTTTCACATCTTGCCAAAACGTGTTTCCGCACATGTAGCGCACAATGGCGCAGTCGGTGTACGAAATCAATGTATGGAACACATTAAGAAAATCACAGTGACACTGTTCATGAGCAGAGGTCTTAAAATGGCTATGTTGAATATTTGGTGGAAAAATTCCTAAAAATGACTGTTTTACGAGCGTGCGTTGCGCAGTTCCTACGCACGCTCGTAAGTTTGCAAATTTTCAATATTTGCACTCCAGTGACTTCCAAATACCTAAACAGCACATACAAGCAAGCAACATTCAGCATTGACAAATGCTTGTATTTTGTGCAGCAGTGAGGGGGAAGCTACTGCATCCTCCCTCCACCCCACCCCAGGTGGATGGCGCACCTAAGGATCAACTTTGCATCTGATCCCGACGATTGGAGGGATCTAGGAGGCCTGGCGAGCTCTTTGGCCACTACTCCTCCCCAAGGGACCCAGCCCCCTTATAGGGCTGGGCCCCCATTTAGAAGAGGGCAAATTTGTCAGTCTTCCTTTCTTGGAAGTAAACCTTTAAATAAATTCTGGTTACTGTTGAATTGGGTGGGAGGAATGGTTTGGTTATTTTTTGAATGTTGGTATATTAATGGTGCACTTGACTTGAAATATTGCGGTTTGATCCATGTCTTAGATCTTCGATACAGCAGATCTATCCTTTTAAGGGGTCTCAAACAGAATACAGAACGTAGAGGAGGGACTACTCTCTCTGAAAGGGAGAGATAAGACCTGTAGTGAAAAGTGAATGGAAGAAGACCAACCCATTCCTGATCCAGCCGTATACAAACTCTCTATCCATAATGAATAATTCCCTCCCAGTGGTTGTTTTCTCCCACAATGTTAATGGCTTAAACAACCCAATTAAGTGTTATAAAGTTCTGGCCTTGATGAAGAAACGTTTGTATTGCTTCAGGAAACCCATTTAAATAAGACAGAGCCTCTAAAACTTACTAAACTTGGATATGACACAATAGTGGCTTCTGTTTATTGGGGGGGGGGGTAAAAGGAGGGGAGCTGAAGTATTGGTCCCTAGAAGCACTCCATTCCAATTAGCAGCCTCTTATGCAAATCCAGAGGGCAGGCTGGCTATTGCGGTGGAGCAGCTGGAGGGAAGGAGGTTACCCTCACTTCCCTGTATGTGCCTCCAGGCTCTGGGGCTGAAGTGATGAGGGCCCTGTTTCAAAAAGTTAGATACCTATAGAGGGGTCCTGGTGCTGGGGGAGACCATAATCAGATCCACATCACAGCTAGACACCTCGAACCTTAACCCCATCAGGACTGCTGCCCAAAAATCAGCACAGGTGTGTTTGTCAGAGGCACAGTGGGTGGATGTATGGCGATACATGCACCCGGGCAAGAGAGAATTCATGCAGTATTCAGTACTACATAAAGTGTATACCCAGATAGACTATCTACATGTTACGAAAGAACATCTATATAAATTACAAGAGTGTACTCAGTTACCAACGGTGCTGTCAGACCACTCGGTATTGACCCTCCGCATGGACTGGGGAGGTGAGAAAAATACTCTACGGAAAGATTTTAAAGAAATGATCTCACAGAGGATTGAACAGATTCTTTTAGAGAATTGCTCCCTGGACATTTCGGAGGGCACCTTATGGGATACACTCAAAGCAGTTTTAAGGGGAGACATAATAAAATGTGCTTCCCACTACAAGAAGCAACAACTATGGCTAGATAGGTTGCATCAGCAACTCAAGAGTTGCAGGCCCAGCATGTAGCAGGGGATGAAGGAGCCCTGCCCCTCCTGCAGGCTACCAAGGAACAGATTCAACAACTGATAGAAATTCACACTGAGCAGGCAATACAATATCTGAGGCAGAAGTATTATGACAGAGGGCCCAGGGCAACCTGCCTGCTAGCCCACAGGCTGCGACAAAAATGGGTACAGTCCAATATAGCCCAGATCAGGGACCCAGTTCATGGAAAAATAGTCAAGCAACCAATGCAGAGTAAGCAAGCCTTTCAGAAATTTTACAGTACCTTGTATACCCCTGAGCAGGGCATAGAAATAAATGCTGTGAAAACTTTTATGGCAGAGCTTATTATGCCTAAAATCACAGAGGAACAAAAGGTTTTGGAAAAATCAGTTCTAGGGACATGGATATGTTGTTCATCCACACTTTCTGGCAGGTATCCTTGCCGCTTTAAATCTTGCCGGAATGTCTTCAGGCTGGCTCCTCCCACCCAACCGGGTGATAAAACTCTCGGCTCCGCCCCATGACGCCAGATCTTCCTTACCGCTTGGAAGCTCAGGTTCCCTCCTTAACGCTGTGCGTATAAGACTGGTTCCTAATTCTTCGGTTTACCCAAAATTAAGTTTAAGGTTTTCAAGACTTCGGTCAAATATTTCCCTCGCGGCTGCAATGGACAAATCGACTCCCGGTTTCCGGAGGTGCCCATGCGGGCAGAAGATGTCTTGGACGGATCCGCACTCCACGTGCGTCTACTGCTTAGGCCTTGAGCACGACCCGCAGACCTGCGATCTGTGCTCTTCCTTCTCGGCCTACGTCCTGGAGGACCAGCTGCCCGTTTACAACTTGGGCGCCCTGAAATGTTACCATGATGAAGTCTAAGGAGGCCCGTTTGGCGGTGTCATGACTGGCTCGTGAAACAGCTCGGGCAGATGATACGCCCTCGGGAGGCGGCGCAGGCCGCATCTTCGCTTCCTCGGCCGCTGCCTTTATCCCGCTCTTTTGGGATCCTCCTATTCAGCTTCTTTTAAGGAGCTCTGTCAGTCCCTTTCCACCAAGGGAGAGGGCCATCAGGACTTCCTCTCGGTCAAGAAGAAAGACTCTAAAGGTAAGTCCCTCCGTTGGCGCTCTTGGGAGGCGGGAGGTCCCCTCGGGTAGTCGACCCTCGACTGATCGATCCTTTGGCTTGACCACTGGCCTCAGGCGTCCCGTCAGGTCAGTTGTCGAGACACCCGTCGGCGTAGTCGAGATTTTCTCGACCCGTCGGAAGGGTTGTCGACTGGTGAAGCCGACAACCCTCACTCCCCGGTTCCCCGGCAGAGATCGAGATGGCCGAGGACTTGCCTGTGCCTCCGGTTCCGGAGTCCACGGTCAAAACTGCCGAGCCGAGGGGAAAGCGGGTCTCCCCCGGCCTGCCCCAGAATCCTCCTCGGAAACCCCGAGGGTCTCGGTCTCGGACATCTTCACGGTCCAGCCAATCCTGCCGGCATAGGCGGTCTCGGTACCGTAGTAAGCAACGTCACTGTTCGTCCTCGTCTTCCTCCTCGGACGAGGAGATGCTTTGATGCAAGTTGCATCAGTGCTACAAGGACCTCATATGGCAACAGCTCCTTCTGTCCGGGAGCAAGCCGATGTCGTCGCCTTCCCCAGCCATCAAGTGACTGTCACCGGAGCGGCTGAAGCAACCCCTCGCCCTAGTCGAGGCGCCTGCCCCCGGGCCTGTTGCTCGACCGAAACCGGCTGCCCCACCGATTCTGGTGGAACCTCTGCCTCCACAGCCGAAATTTGGGGCCCTGACCAAGAATTCTCGGTCTGGCCAGGGCCTGCCCCATAGGCTGTCTGTCACCCTCACTCCCGACCGTCCTTGGCAGGTGGAGGGTGGCTCAGGCCCAAGGCAGCTCTTTGTGGACTCATCCGAGTCCGACGACGATTCCTCCCTGTTCTCCAGGCAGGTTGACCTGGAGTCCTCTGGAGGTCAGTCGCTAGACGATAGCCCATCGTCCTTCATGGGTTTGCTTAGGCTCATCTCGGAGTCCACCGGGATGCAGCTCGAGCCCGTATCCAAGCGGGCCAAGTATCCCCTAACGGAGATATTGGACCGAGGGGATTCACCCACGGAGGCCTTTCCGGTGGCCGAGGCCATTGTTGGCCTGGCCTTGGAGCTCTGGCAGCGGCCTGCTTCCTGCCCCGCGCCTTCGGCCAGGATGGCGAGGACGTACGCGGTCCTTATCGGTTCTCTGTCTGGTTTTGAACACCCTTCAGCCGAGGGTTGGTTACCGACAGCATCTTCCGGCGTGCCAGAGCGCCGGGGGCGTGGACAAGCCTCGACGACAAGAGTCAAGAGGATGGACTCGCGGCGCAAAGTCTACAGCTGCGTCCTCCCTTGGCCTTCGTGGGCCATCTCGGCCATGCTGATGGCACACTTCTCTCACGCCCTGTTGGGCTCCCTGGATGAGGTTGTCCCTCGTCTCCTGGCTGACCTGCAGACCACGGTCAAGCAGGTGTGGGACCAGGGCAGGGCAGTGGCCAAGCAGCAACTTCAGACTGCTCTGGACATCGGCGACTCATGTGCCAGGTCAGTTGCGGCCGCAGTGGCCATGCGCCGTCGGGCATGGCCGAGGATATCCACCTTCACAGCGGATACCCAGCACAAGTTGGCGGATGTCCCCTTCTTGGGGACCGACCTCTTCGGCCCTGGAGTGGAGGGTCACCTCCAGAGGATCGAAAAGTTCAGTGCCACTCTGGACTCGGTCTCCTCCACCCAGAGGGACAAGGGCAGCAGACTGCAACCGAAGCCCTTTCGTTCGTCTGCACCCATGGCACGTCCGGCCCAGCAGCATCAGGGCCAGCAGGCTAGCACTTGGCATCCCAAAGCCAAGCCTGCGCCTTCCTCTTCCAGAAAGCAGGGAGGCAAAGGCCCAGGAGGTCCCTCGGCCGGTCTCTCCTCCAAACCTGCCCAGTGACGAGTTGAGGGGTGTCGCCCCCAACCTCGTCACTCCACCCTGGGTTCCCCATTAGAGACAGCTCCGCCACTTCCTTTTCACCTGGTCCGTATCACCCACGGACCGGTGGGTGCTGGAAGTGGTAGGAAAGGGCCTGCCTCTGGAGTTCGGGCAGGCCCCGCCCTTCCGAGCCGTCGCCCCCCAGGGGGCCTCTGGGTCCGCAGCCTCGTTGTCGGCTCGCCGAGCCGACATCGCTCTGCTCCTCACGAAAGAGGTGATCAGAGAGGTGGTGGACCCTCCCTCAGACCCGGGGTTTGTGTCCAGGTACTTCATGGTCCCAAAACAGACGGGGGGCTGGCGCCCCATTCTCGACCTGCACGACCTGAACAGCTTCCTAAGGTCTCGGACCTTCAGGATGGTCACTCTGGCTCAGATAATACCATCCCTGGAACGAGGCGTGTGGTTCTGTTCTCTGGACCTACAGCGCGTTCTTTCACGTCCCTATCCGTCCGTCTCACCAGAGATTCCTTCGCTTTTGAGGGGAGGGATCCCTTTACGAGTTCCGAGCCATGCCCTTTGGCCTTTCTCTTGCTCCCAGGGTCTTCACCAAATACATGGCAGTCGTGACAGCATTCCTGCAGCACCGAAGGGTCCGGGTGTACCCTTACCTGGACGATTGGCTGATAGCAGCCCCCTCCAGACCGGAGGTGGAGTGGTCCAGAGGTCTGGCCCTCCAGGTTTGCTCTCAGATCGGCCTTCTCATCAACGAGGCCAAGTCGGAACTCGGGCCGAAGCAGGTGATACATTTCATCGGGGCAGAGCACGACTACCGGCGGACAGGGCCGAGGTTCTTTCCTCCTTTGCCCAATCATTTCTGGTTGGGCAATCGTGCCCTGCCTTGGACTTCCTGCGCCTCCTGGGTCTCATGGCGGCCTGTACCAGCGTGGTCCTTCAGTGGGGATTGGCCAGCCAGTGGTCACAGCGCTGCGATCCATTGGACCAGCTAGTGACGGTGACCCAGGGGATGTGGAACACTCTCCAGTGATGGACCGCTCCAGTCCATCTGCAGGAGGGCATCCCGTTTGTCCGCCCCGAGCCGATGGTCTCTCTATCGACTGATGCCTCTCTGATGGGTTGGGGTGCCCATCTGGGGGAGCCTGGGCGCATACGGCCTCTGGTCCCTCGGGGTCGATGTCATATCAACCTGCTGGAACCTCGAGCGTTCGTCTAGCCCTCACACGCCTTTGCTCCATTTCTAGGGGTCAAGTGGTTCAGGTCCAGACGGACAATACCACAACCATACACTACCTAAACCACCAGGGCGGGACGTGCTCCATGCCTCTGTGCAAGGAAGCTCTCCGTATTTGGTTACTCGTGCACAGCCTGGAGGCGGATCTCCTAGCCATCCATGTGGCAGGAGCCTCCAACACTCTGGCCGATGCCCTAAGCCGGATAGGGGCTGTGCTCCCACTGGGGCACACCTCAGGTGGACCTGTTTGCCCCCAGGGAGAATGCGAAGCTGAGGCTGTTTCATGCCCGCCGCCCTCAGCAGGGTTCGCTGCAGGGGGATGCCTTCTTGAGGCTGTGGACCCCGGGCCTCTTCTGCGCCTTTCCCCCAATTCCCTTGATCCACAAGGTGCTTCTCAAGGTGAGGAGGGACAAGGCGCAGGTGATTCTGGTAGCCCCAGACTGGCCTCGCCAGTATCCAGATCTCCTCAGCCTCAGCTCCAGTCTCCCGAGGCAGCTTCCAGCTCGCCCGGACCTGTTATCAGTCAATCAGGGGAAGGTGTTCCATCCGGACCTTCAATCCCTGCACCTGACGGCCTGGTTCCTGAGTGGCTAGAGTTCCAGGCCTTGGCTCTTTCCGACGAGGTCCTCAATGTAGTTGAGGCGTCCCGTAAGGAGTCGACCAGAAAATGCTATGCCTTCAAATGGAAGAGATTCTCCATTTGGTGTCAGGGCAAGGGCCTGGACCCTTCCTTCTGTTCCTTGGCAAGCATCTTGGACTACCTATGGTCCCTTTCTCAGCAAGGGGCTTGGTCGGCGACCCTAAAGGTGCACCTGGTAGCCATCTCTGCTTACTGGGCGCGGGCGGGAAGCAGTTGGTGGCATAGAGTCGGTGGTCGGGCTTTTCAAGGCCTTGATCACATATCCTCTCCGGTGCGTGAACCTCCACCTCCATGGGATCTACTGCTGGTATTGGCAAAGCTCATGGGCAAGCCTTCGAACCAGTGCACAGGTGTGACATCTCTCACCTGTCGTGGAAGACCGCCTTCTTGGTGGCTATTACATCAGCCAGAAGGATGGGAGGCTCAGGCACTTTCCATAGAGTCTCCTTACCTGGTCTTCACAGGGACAAGGTTGTCCTCTTGCCCCCACCGAAATTCCTTTCGGGTGGTGTCGGAGTTTCACCTTAACCCAGGTGTTGGCTCTGCGGTGTTCTACCCCAGTCACACCTCGGGAGGCCGAATAGGCTCCTACTCTGGACCCTAGAGGCCGCTGATGACAAGGAGCGCACAGCCGAAGTTCGGAGAGAGGTTCAGCCAGCTGTTTGTCACCTCGCTGAAGCCGCACCTGGCAGACCTGCAGCCAAGCCGGACGATAAGCAGGTGGGTCACCTCCTGCATAGATCTCTGCTATAGGTTGGCGGGCATGGGCCTCCCAGAGGATAAGAGCTCATTCTACCGCCATACCGCTGCACGGTAGCTGCTTCCAGGGGACGTCCCTATCCAGGATATCAGCAGGGCTGCTACCTGGTCGGCATACCTTTATAACCCACTACCACATAGGCCTTAGAGTCACGGGTGGGTTTGGGCCTCGGTTCTCCAGTGTCTATTTCCTAAGTAGGGGTGTGCGCCTTGCCTCCCTCCTCCTGGAGAACTGCAGAGTCTGCCAGAAAGTGTGGATGAACAACATATCCATGTCCCTAGAAATACAGGTTACTCACCTGTAACAGGAGTTCTAGGAATGGTATATGTTGTTCATCCACACAACCCACCCGACCTCCCCAGCTTTGATGCACACCCTGAGCTTCCAGCGGGCCAGATCTGGCGTCATGGGGCGGAGCCGAGAGTTTTATCACCCGGGTGGGTGGGAGGAGCCAGCTTGAAGACCTTCCGGCAGGATTTAAAGCGGCAAGGATACCTGCCAGAAAGTGTGGATGGACAACATATACCGTTCCTAGAACTCCTGTTACAGGTGAGTAACCTGTATTTACAGAGGAACTGAGCAAGGCGATCTCCTCCCTGAAATCCTTCAAAAGCCCGGGGCCCGATGGGTACACGGGGGAGTTTTACAAGATGTTTAAAAAGGAGTTGACCCTTACTTTGCTGGCTACCTGTAGAGTGGCACAGGTGGGAGAGGGAACTGCAGACACTTGGCAGTATGCCAGTATATCTAACATTTTGAAGCTGTGGAAAGACAGTACTGCATGTTCTTTCTACTGACCCATCTCCATCCTTAACATTGATTATAAATTATGTATGTCGATTCTTTCTAAAGATTAGAGTCTTTCTTGCTCCAATTAATAAGTCTAGACCAATGCAGGGGGAGGGCCTTAAACAACTGGTACAACAACCCACAAGAGTCAGGGCTATCCTAGATCTAGTACTGACAGGGAAAGGATCACAGATCTCCAGGTAGAAGGTCACCTAGGTGCCAGTGACCATCACATGGTGTGGTTCAGTTTGGCCACTAGAACAAAATCATCACATTCCAATGCAAAAATATGGAACTTCAGAGGAGCTTACTTTGATAAGATGGCCAACAGAGTTAAGCTAGCCCTGGAAAAAAGAAATACAGGTGAGGGTGTACAGGCAAAGTGGGCAAGCATTAAAGATGTAATACTTGAAGCAACATCCCATTGTGTTAGCGAGAAAAGGAAGTGCAAAAGAAGAAGGAAACCTCTTTGGTTCTCAAACACAGTAGCAGAAAAGGTCAGAGCCAAAAGGCTGGATTTCAGGAAATATAAGGGAACGCAGCAGGATGAAGATAGGGAGGCATACCAAACTTCCCTGAGGGAAGCGGGGAAGGCGATAAGGCAGGCAAAGGCCTAAACCAAAGAAACACTAGAACGAACAGTAAAAGAAGGTGACAAGACTTTTTATAGATACATTAGTGAAAGGAGAAAGTCCAGATCAAAGGGGGGGCATGTGAGGAGGAGGAGCATGTAAAAGCATCTATCCTAAAGACATACTTCTGCTCAGTATTTACTGAAGAGAAGGTAATGCAGGGCCCACAGCTCAGCACCATGGACGGGGGGGAGGTGCGTACTAGTCCCTTCACAAAAGAAAGGGTCCTACAAGAGCTTGATAGGCGCAGGGTGGACAAGGCAATGGGACCTGATGGCATATATCCCAAGGTACTAAAAGAGCTAAGGGTGGAACTAGAGATTCATTAGCAGAACTGTTTAGTGAGTCTCAGCACAGGAGAGGTCCCAGAAGACTGGAGAAGGGCTCATGTGATCCCGCTCCACAAGAGTGGTAGCAGGGAGGAGGCAGGGAACTACAGACCAGTCAGTCTTACCTCAGTAGTGGGCAAGATTATGGAGACACTCCTTAAGGAAAGGATAGTGCAAAACCTGGGATCCATAGGAGCACAGGATCCAAGACAGCATGGGTTTACAAAAGGAAGGTCCTTTCAAATTAATCTCATAGATTTCTCTGACTTGGTAATCAGAGTGGTCAACCAAGGGGGAGCAGTTGACGTCGCCTACCTTGACTTCAGCAAAGCTTTTGATACTGTTCCACATAGAAGATTGATTAATAAGCTGGGTAGGCTCTGGGTGGGTCAGATGTTGTTCAGCTGGGTGGCTGACTCGTTGACGGGCAGAAAACAGAGAGAGGAGGTAAACGGTGTACAGTCAGAAGAGATGCAGGTCACAAGTGGGGCACCTCAGGGATGAGTCCTGGGGCCAGTCCTCTTCAATATCTTCATTAGTGACATTGCAGATGGACTGGAGGGTAAGGTTTGTCTGTTTGCAGATGACACCCAGATCTGCAACAGAGTAGATGATCCAGATGGGATGGACAGAATGAGAAGAGATCTGGGTAAACTAGCAAAATGGTGGGAAGAGTAGCAACGGGGGGTTATCAAAGAAGTGCAAGATCATGCACATAGGAAGAGAAACCCTGAAGCTACCTATAGGCTGGGAGGGTTGCTGGCAGTCACAAGGGAAGAAAGAGACTTGGCGTCATCATCAGCGATGACCTGAAATCATCCAAGCAGACCACTAAAGCAGTAGGTAAGGCTAGAGGATGTTGAGGTGTTTTAATAAGGGTATCACAAGTCAGAAGAGGGAGGTAATAATCCTTCTTTCTAGGGACATGGATATGTTGTTCATCCACACTCATTGGCAGGTATCCTTGCCGCTTTAAATCTTGCGGAAGGTCTTCAAGCTTGCTCCTCCCACCCACCGGGTGGTATAACTCTGGCTCCGCCCCATGGCGCCAGATCTTCCTTGCTTGGAACTCAGGTTCCTTCCTTAACGCTCTGCGTTTGAGACTAGTTCCTATTTCTCCGTTTTGCAGGATTTAAAATAAATTTTGCGAAAGACTTTGATCTTGATCCCTCGACTGCGATGGACAAATCGACTCGGTTGCGAGATGCCCATGCGGAATGAAGATGTCTCGGACGGATCCACACTCCGTGTGTCTACTGCTTAGGCCTTGAGCGCACGCCGCGGGCTTCGACCTGTGCTCATCTTTCTCGACCTCGTCCTCGAAGACCGTGCTGCCCGATTGCAACTGGGCCGTCCGAGCGTTCCCTCGGTGAAGTCAGGAGGCCGGTTGGCGGTGTCCGTGGCGGCGGGCTCGGCGGATCAGCTCGAGCGGATGGTCGCCCTCGAAGAGGAGGCGGCGCGGGCCGTATCTTCCTCGGCCGCGGCATTTATCCCGCTCTCTCTGGGTTCTTCCTACACGGCTTCTTTTAAGGAGCTTTGTCTGTCCCTCTCCACTAAGGGAGAAGGGCCTACGTCTGCTGGACCTTATTCTCGGTCCAAAAAGAAGGACGGGGTAAGTCCCTCCGTCGACGCTCTTGGGAGGCGGGAAGGTCTCTCTCCCGAGTGAGCCGAGCCGTCGGCTTTGGTCGACCAGCTCGGCCCGACCACTGGCCTCACGGT
The DNA here is from genome assembly GCA_016271365.2 of Neoceratodus forsteri. NCBI lineage: Eukaryota > Metazoa > Chordata > Ceratodontiformes > Ceratodontidae > Neoceratodus > Neoceratodus forsteri. Next base: position 716,464,724 of record CM057454.1, on the reverse strand, counting down.
GTCCCCGTCAGGTCAGTTGACCAGACTCCCACCGGCAAGTCGAGATTTTTCTCGACCCGTTGGGCGGGCTATCGCCTTTAGCAGCGAGATTCCCCTCTCCCCAGTTTCCCCGGGAGGTTAGGGATCCGTTGGCTCGCCTGTGCCTCCGGTTCCGGAGCCCTCGGATGGACCATCGAGCGCGAAGGAGTGCGGATCCGCCGACACCTCCCGCACCGACCTCGGAAATTCCGGGACTCGGTCGGTCTCCGGACCTCTTCGCGGTCAGCCGATCCCACCGTCATAGGCGGTCTCGGTCTCGGCACCTGATAAAGCGGCGTTGCCGCTCGTCCTCGTCTCCTCCTCGGGCGGGGAGGCTCAGCGTAAATTACGTCGACAGTCGAGGACCTCATGTTGCAACAGCTCCTCCTGGCGGGATGAAGCCGACCCCGTCGCCTTCCCGGCCATTAAATTAACTGTCACGGGCGGCCGACACAACCCCTCGACTTATCCGAGGCCTATACCCAGGCGGTTGTTCAGCCAAAACCAGCTGCTCCACGATTCGGTGGAACCTCGCCTCCACAGCCACCTATTGGGGCTCCGACCAGAGATTCTCGGTGCGCTGAGGTCTACCCCATCGGCTGTCAGTTACCCTCACTCCCGACCGACCTCGGCAGGTGAAGGGGTGGCTCAGGCCAGAGGCAGCTCTCGAGGACTCTTCCGAGTCCGAAGATGATTCCTCCTTTTCTCAAGCGACTGGACTTGAGTCTTCAGGAGAGCCAGTCAATGGGCGATAGCCCGTCGTCCTTCCTAGGACTGCTTCGGCTCATCTGGAGTCCACCAGGATGGAGCTCGAACCCGTTTCCAAGCGGGCCAGGTATCCCCTCCACGGAGATTCTGGACAGGGGATTCTCGGCCGAGGCCTTTCCGGTGGCGAGGCCCATAGTGGGTCCGGCACTGGAGCTTTGGCAGGCGCCCCTGCTTCCTGCCCTCGCCCGGCCAGGATGGCCAGGAAGTATCGGTCCCACAGGTTCCTTGTCGGTTTTGGAACACCCCTCTGCTGAAGGGTTGGTTACCGACAGCGTTTTCAGCGCTGGCTAGCGCCAGGATGTGGACAAACCTCCTGACAAGAGTCAAGAAATTGGACTATGTCGAGGTGAAAAGATCACTGCTCGTCCTCTCCGACGCCGTCAGGCCAGTTCGGCCCGTCCTCATGGCACATTTTCTCATGCCCTGTTGGGCTCCCTGGATGAGGTCATCCTCATCTTCCCCCGATCTGCAGACTCACGGTTAAGCAGGTGCGGGACCAGGGCAGGCAGTGGCCAAACAGCAGCTCCAGACTGCTTTGGATATAGGGGACTCATGTGCCAGATCGGTGGCGGCCGCAGTGGCTATCGTCGTGCAGGCTTGGCTGAGGATATCCACCTTTACTCCGGATACCCAGCACAAGTTGGCGGATGTTCCTTTTGGGGACTGACCTCTTGACCCTGGGGTGGAAGGTCACCTGCAGAGGATCGAGAAGTCCAATGTACCTTGGACTCGGTCTCTTCGCTCCAGAAGGACAAAGGCCGCCAAGCCACAGCCTAAGCCCTTCGTCCTTCTGTGCCTCGGCCCGACCCAGCAGACGTCAGGGCCAGCAAGACAGCCTTGGCATCCCAAACCCAAACCGCGGCTTCCTCTAACAGGAGGCAGGGAGGAAAAGGCCCAGGAGGTCCCTCGGCGGTCCCTCCTCCAAGCCTGCCCAGTGGCGGGCTGAGGGGTGTTGCCCCATTCCCGTCACCTCCCCTGGGTCTCCCCGTGGGGGGACGGCTCCGGCACTTCCGTTCCACCTGGTCCGCTGTTTCCACGGACAGGTGGGTCTTGGAGGTGGTGGGAAGAGGCCTGCCTCTGGAATTCGAGCAGGCACCACCCTTCAGAGCCGTCGCCCCTCGGGGGGCTTGGGATCCCCAGCCTCACTGGCGGCTCGTCGAGCCGACATCGCTCTCCTCCTCCAGAAGGAGGTGATAAGAGGTGGTGGACCCTCCTTCAGACCCAGGGTTGTGTCCAGGTACTTCCTGGTTCCGAAGCGGACGGAGGCTGGCGCCATTCTCATTCTACGCCTAAACAAGTTCCTAAGGTCTCAGAACCTTCAGGATGGTCACTCTGGCTCAGATAATACCATCCTTGGAGGCGGCGTGTGGTTCTGCTCTCTGGACTTGCAGGGCAGCGTTTTTTCCGTCCTATCCGTCCGTCTCACCAGAGATTCCTTAGCTTCCGGCGGAAGGATCCCTCTTGAGTTCCAAGCCATGCCCTTGGCTTGTCTCCAGCTCCCAGGGTCTTCACCAAATGCATGGCAGTGGTGACAGCATTCCCTGGCGCTGAGGGTCGGTGTGCCCTTACCTGGACGACTGGCTGATAGCAGCTCCCTCAGGAAGGAGGCGGAGTGGTCAGAGATCTGCCCTCCAGGTCTGCTCTCAACTGGGCCTCCTTATCAAGCGAGGCCAAGTCAGACTCGAGCCGGAGCAGGTGATTCTATTCATCGAGCGCAGCTCGACTCTCTTGAGCCAGGCGGCTCGCTCCCGGACAGGGCCGAGGTTCTTTCCTCCTTTGCCCGATCATTTCTGGTTGGGCAATGCGCCCTGCCGGGACTTCCTGCGCCTCCTGGGTCTCATGGCGGCCTGCACCAGCGTGGTCCGTTGGGCCGCTGGAACATCGTCCCCTTCAGTGGGGACTGGCCAGCCAGTGGTCACCGCAAGCGATCCTTTGGACCAGCTTGTCGGTGACACAGGGGATGTGGAACGCTCTCCAGTGGTGGACCATTCCAGATCATTTGCAGGAGGGCATCCCGTTCGTCCGCCCCGAGCCGACGGTCTCTCTCTCTATCGACCGATGCCTCTCTGATGGGTTGGGGTGCCCATCTGGGGGAACACCGGGCTCATGGCCTCTGGTCCCCGCAGGAGTCCCGATGCCACATCAACCTGCTGGAGCTCCGAGCGGTCCGCCTAGCTCTCACCGCCTTTGCTCCGTTCCTCCGGTCAAGTGGTCCGAGTCCAGGACGGACAATACCACGACCTATGTACTATCTAAACCGCCAGAGCGGGATCGCTCCATGCTTTTATGCAAGGCTCTCGCATTTGGTCACTCGTGCGCAGCCTGGGCGGATCTCCTAGCCATTCACGTGGCAGGAGCCTCCAACACCCTGGCCGATGCCCTGAGCCGGATAGGGGCTGCATCCCACAAGTGGTCTCTCCTGCCGGAGGTAGTACAGCATCTGTTCTCCCATTGGGGCACACCTCAGGTGGACCTGTTTGCCTCCAGGGAGAACGCGAAGCTGAGTCTGTTCCATGCCCGCCCCCCTCAGCAGGGCTCGCTGCAGGGGGATGCCTTCTCGAGGCAGTGGACCCCGGGCCTCTTTTACGCCTTTCCCCCATTTCCCTTGATCCACAAGGTGCTTCTCAAGGCGAGGAGGGACAAGGCGCAGGTGATTCTGATAGCCCCAGACTGGCCTCGCCAGTTCTGGTACCAGATCTCCTCAGTCTCAGCTCCAGGACTCCGCGGCCTTCCAGCTCGCCGGACCTGCTCTCAGTCAATCAGGGGAAGGTGTTCCATCCGGACCTTCAATCCCTGCACCTGGACGCCTGGTTCCTGGCTGAGAGTTCCAGGCCTTGGGTCTTTCCGACGGAGGTCCTCAATGTAGTTGAGGCGTCCGTATGAGTCGACCAGAAAATGCTATGCCTTCAAATGGAAAAGGTTTTCCATTTGGTGTCAGAGCAAGGGCTTGGACCCTTCCTCCTGTTCCTTGGCAAGCATCTTGGACTATTTATGGTCCCTTTCTAGTCAAGGGCTTAGGTCGGCGACCCTAAGGGTGCACCTGGCGCCATCTCTGCTTACAGGCGCGGGCGGGAAGCAGTCGGTCAGCGCAGGAGAAGGTGGTCTGCCGCATCAAGGCCTTGATCACATTTCCCTCCAGTCGGGAACCCCCACCTCCGTGGGATCTACTGCTGGTACTGGCAAAGCTCATGGGCAAGCCATTCGAACCTATGCACAGGTGTGCTCTCTCTCACCTGTCGTGGAAGACCGCCTTCTTGGTGGCTATCACGTCAGCCAGAAGGATGGGAGAGCTCCAGGCGCTTTCCATGAGTCTCCTTACCTGGTCTTCCACAGGGACAAGGTTGTCCTCGCACCCAGAAATTCCTTCCGAAGGTGGTGCCGGAGTTTCACCTTAACCGGTGGTTGACTCTGCGGTGTTCTACCCCAATCACACCTCGGAGGCCAAATATAGGCTCCATACTCTGGACCCTAGAGGGCTCGCTTATTATAGGCGCCTGGCTGAAATCGGGAGAGGTTTGCCAGCTGTTTGTCACCTACGCTGAAGCCGCATCTGGCAGACCTGCAGCCAAGCGGACGATAAGCAGGTGGGTAACCTCCTGCATAGATCTCTGCTATAAGTTGGCGGGCATGGAGCCTCCCAGAGGATAAGAGCTCATTCTACCCGCCATACTGCTGAGCAGTGGCTGCTTCCAGGGCGTCCCTATCCAGGAAATCTGCAGGGCTGCTACCTGGAAGTCAGCAAACACCTTCATTACCCATTACCACATCGACCTTGAGTCACGCCGGGATGCTGGTTTTGGGGCCTCGGTTCTCAGTCTCTCTTTCCCAAGTAAGTATTGGGGTGTGCGTCTTGCCTCCTCCTCCCGGAGAATTGCTAGGAGTCTGCCAATGAGTGTGGATGAACAACATATCCATGTCCCTAGAAATACAGGTTACTCACCTGTAACAGGAGTTCTAGGAATGGTATATGTTGTTCATCTATCTCCATTCTCGGCCGGCGCACAACCCTAGCTTCCAGCGGGCCAGATCTAGGCGTCATGGTGGAGCAGGAGTTATACCACCGGGTGGGTGGGAGGAGCAAGCTTGAAGACCTTCCGGCAAGATTTAAAGCGGCAAGGATACCTGCCAATGAGTGTGGATGAACAACATATACCATTCCTAGAACTCCTGTTACAGGTGAGTAACCTGTATTTACAAGACACTGGTTAGGCCCCATCTGGGGTACTGCAGGCCACACATTCACAAAGACATCAACCAAACTGAGGCAGTCCAGAGAAGGGCAACCAAAATGGTTCAGGGACTGCATCAGAAAACATGAGGACAGATTAACTGAGCTCAATATGTATACCCTAGAGCAAAGGAGGGAGAGGGGTGATATGATTGAAACATTCAAGCACCTTAAGGGCATAAACAACGTGAGAGTCTAACATGTTTCAATATACGAAAAATAGCAGGAACAAGAGGACAGAGCATAAAATTAGAGAAAGGCCAACTAAGGGGTAATGTGAGGACGTTCTTTTTCACAGAAAGGGCGGTGGATGTATGGAACGGCCTACCTCAGGAAGTGGTGAATACGAATACAGTGTAAGTCTTCAGACAGGCATGGGATAGGCATAAGGGAGCAATACAGATGAGTATGAATAGATAGGCCATTGACAGAGCAAAGACCAATGGCACATTCATAAGGTAGAAAAAGAAATGGGCAGACCGGATGGGCCTTGTCCTTATCCGCCATAAACTTCTATGTTTCTAAATGGGATTTGTTCCCGGCAGACAGACACAGGACAGTATTAAGAGAACATTTACATCTGCTCTGTCGGGCTACCTGGTCAGACTCCTCTTTTCTCCTATTAAGCCTGGATGTGGAGAAGGCGTTCAACCGGGTGGCATGGCCATTTTTGTGGGCGGTTATGGAGAAGATGGGAATGTCACAGGCATTTATCAAAACAATATCATCCATCTATTTGGACCCCAGGGCATGCATTAGAGTGAATGGTTCGTTTTCAACCCCGTGTCCCTCCAGAGGGGTACCAGACAGAGCTGCCCCCATCCCCTCTGTTATTAGTCATGTACTTGGAGCCCTTGACACAGGCCCTGAGACAGGATGACCGGATAAAGGGAGTAGAAGTAGGAAAAGAGATCCATAAATTGGCCCTTTATGCTGACACCCCCCCCCCCAGACCTGTTGAACAGGTTTGGCAAGCTATCAGGTTACAAAGTAAAAACGAGGTACTGGGGGTGAAGTACGAACCATCCCCTCAGATTCAGGCGAAGTTCCCGTTTCGCTGGAACCTAAAGCATATTAAATATTTAGACATAAAATGGGGATTTCACACAGGGATCTATTTGATTTAAATTATGCCCCCCTCATGACTAAGATAACAACCGACTTGGAGAGGTGGAAGACTCTACCCTTATCCCTGATTCAAAGAATCGAAGCAGTCCGTATGGTAGTTCTGCCAAGGTTCTTTTATCTGGCTCAGACTATCCCAGTACAGGTACCAGAGATCTGGTATAGAACTGTGCACAGGAGAATTTCTAAATATGTTTGGGCCTTTCAGAAACTGAGGATACGACTCTCTGTTTTATAGTTACCTAGAAGGCAGGGTGATTTAGCTCCCAAACCTGAGGTGATATCATTTAGCAGCCCAGATTAGGACAAACTTATATTGGCTGTGTGGGGGATATGGGGCCAGGTGGAAATCCTTAGAGAGACAAGAGAGGGATCTGGGGGACATACATCAGCGGTTACGGTCTTTCCCGCCAGATACGAATCTGGAGAGGGTAATTAACCCATATACCTGCACTACTTTAAAATGCTAGTAGAGGGCATTGGCAGCCAAGGGATTTTCTAGGTGTAGACCCCTACTGTTCTCACTACCCCACTTAGCCCAGTTTGCAGCAGCTACAAAGGACACAGGATACCATAGATGGGAAAGACAGGGATTACATCTGGTATACCACTTTGCACCACAGGGCATAATTTTAACCCTGACGGACTTAGTATAGAATGACTGTATCTCCCATACAGAAAGGTTTTGATATTCCCAAACTAGAGATTTTCTGAAGTCCATTGTAGATGGTATATGGAAAGAGGGTCCAGTCCCCACGCTTGTGAATATTCTGGTGGGGGCTTTAGAGAGGAGACCCCTACCCTCTCATTTAATTTCTGCCCTAAATGTGGAATTGAGGGCATTGGAGGAAGAGGATTCTCTGGACTCTGTGCACTGGGCATGGGAAAAGGATCTGGGGCAGGACATCCATGCTCAGGTATGGGAAAGACATGTTAGGAAGATGCAGGAGGGCCCTAACTCCAAGATATGGAAGGAGTTCGCCTGGAAGGTGTCCATCAGGTATTTTAGACCACCACCAATACAGCAGAAATACCAACCCAATAGAGGGGCAGATTGTTGGAGGCATCAGGTCAAGTCAAACGTTATATTTATAGCGCCTTTCGAAACCAAGGCGCTGTACATAAAACTGGATACAGCAGGTATAAATAGAAATAAAATAATAAAACGGGTTATCCATATTTTGGGAAGGCTAAATCAAATAAATTGTTTTTTTAACGCAGTTTTGAACCTATTGATGGTCAGGCATTCAGGCATTCTCTTAACCGATGAGGTAGAGAATTCCACAGGTTTGGAGCTGAGAAAGAAAAAGCTTGAGAACCAGATGTCTTCAGTCGAACCCTGGGAATCTCCAGCAATCCCTCGTCGGCAGATTGGAGAAGACTGACTGGGCAGTAGGGTACAAGGAGATCTTGCAGGTAGGCGGGTCCCTGACCATGTAGGGTTTAGCAAGCCAACCTTAAAGGTGATCCGCCACTGAACAGGCAGCCAGTGCAGCTCGTGGAGCACAAGCGTAATATGACTGGTCCTAGAGGTCCCAGTCAGAAGCCTGGCTGCCGCATTCTACACCAGCTGCAAGCGGCGGATGTCAACCCCTGGTAGCCCTAGGTAGAGGGAATTGCAGTAATCAAGACGGATGGTGACAAAGGCATGGACCAGTATTGGAAGGTCATCCGGAGGAACCAGGTGTTTCACCCGGGCGACATTCCTGAGATGATAAAAAGATGATTTGACAACTGCTGAAACCTGAGGGTTTGGAGTCAAACCATCATAAAAAATAATGCCCACGTTACGCACCCGGTCTGAGGTAGTGAGCTGTATACCACCAAGCAATAAACCTGATGGTTGTCCAGCCCCAGACCCGCCCCCGGATGACCTGGGTCCACTACCAACACTTCAGTCTTGTCTGGAATCAGTCTCAACCAGCTGGAGCTCATCCAAGTTCTGATCTCAGTAAGGCAGTTATTTAGCATGGGGAGTGCATCATTTTGTCCGGGCAGAAAGGACATATACAGCTGAGTGTCATCTGCATAGCAGTTAACACTCTGACTGTATCGCCTTATAATATCTCCCAGTGGCAGCTGGTACACTGCAAACAACATGGGGGCCAAAATGGAGCCCTGCGGCACCCCACAGAGCAGGGAGTGAGTGCCAGCGGAATAAATTCCAGTGGCACCTCTCTGAGTCCTGCCCGTGAGGAATGAATAGAACCATTTAAGGACTGTACCAGACAGCCAACAACAGAGCCGCAGGCGTTCCAGCAGCACACCATGGTCTACAGTGTCAAGTGCAGCAGAGAGATCAAGAAGGACCAGAATGGTACGTGCCTTTCGATCTCTAGCCATTAGGAGGTCGTTCTGTACCCGGACTAGAGCAGTCTCCATGCTATGCTTTTTCTTGAAACCAGACTGGAGAGAATCATAGACATTGTGAGTTGTAAAATTATCATCCAATTGCAGCGCAACCAACTTTTCAATAACCTTACCAACAAACGGCAGGTTAGAGATAGGCCAGTAGTTAGTTAGTCTGGATCAAAGGAGGATTTCCTAAGGAGTGGTTGAACGACCGCCTCCTTGAAGGGGTCAGGAAAGACCCCACTCTCCAAGGACTTCCAGACAGTTTCAGCAAGGATCATAGATACATAGACAGTGCCAGCAGATAAGGGCCTACAGCCCACCCAGTCTGCCCATTTGAGCTTGTAAGTTCACTTTTTGTTTTCCTAGAAGTCTGTTGCCCCTTAACCCTGACCTCCAGAATTCCTTTGTTTATCCTTAAATCCCGTGATTGTTTCAGCCCCCACCACTTTCTCTGGCAGGGTGTTCCACTTTTCCACCACCCGTTCTGTGAAGAAATTCTTCCTCACGTTTCCTCTGAATCGTCATCCCTCCAGCTTCACACCATGCCCTCTAGTCCTGGAATTTTTTGTGCTTAAAAATAGTGTTTTCAAACAACATGAAGTCTTGCTATATTATAGACATTAGCAGTTTGATCCAGCTCTAGAACTGCCCCGGAGTGAAATGGTTAAAACCATTCCAAAATAGAGTTTTGGCACGAGAGCAGCTCTATCTGTGTCATTTCAAACTTGAACTGTCAGATTCTTTACTCCGCCTCAGTGAACAGTCGCTCCGGAGATTTCTCCTTCTGCTAGGATTCATTTCTCGGTTTTAAAAGTGTTTTCTCGGTTGGATTTAACGAGAATAGTTTATTTAACATAAAACCGTTCAGTTCAAGCTCTATCTGTGGTAACCGTAAGTAAATGAAGGTTTGTCTGTGTGGAACTTGTAAGTTATCGGTTCGGTTTTGAACCGATCAGTGGGTTAAAACTCATTTAAAACTAAAAGTTACTATTTTAGAGTGCGGTTCCCGGTTCTTATCGGTTCTAAAAAAAACGGATTTATTACGGTTTTCCAATACCCGTGACACGGTTAGGAACCGATAAGGGTGTCTTGCCTGGCACTGCCATTAAAAGGGCAAGTTTTTGGTTAGGCTGGCATTATGTCTGAGAAACCCAAAAGAAAAAACGGCCACTGGTTTCCAACACTGTGATGTTTGTGGGAAGTCTTTGCCAAGGCTGACCCACACACCACATGTTTATTGTCTGGGGTTTGACCACCTCCAGTCAGACTGCCAGATATAAGAATTTCCCTGCAGCCACCCTGGAAAAGATTGGGCAGGCTCAGGAGCGAGCAAAAGTACGGCTGACCGGATGGCCAGCCGGTTCGGTGCCAACCGAACCAGAGGAGTGCCCTCTGACCAGGGCCAGATTTCTCGGCAAAGAAAAGCTGGTTCTGAGGAACCAATTCCAGTAAAGAAAACAAGAAAATCAGCAGGTCTGAGTCCAAAATTCCTTCTCCAACTGCTGCAGAGATAGCAAAAGCCATACAAATTGTCCAGTCACTGTCTCAGGGTCCGTCTGAACCACCACTATCTGGTAAAGGTCAGTTTGTCCGGTCCCAGTGGTTCAGGATTATGATATTGAGGAATTTTATGAACCAGAGGAGGATTTGAACAGTATGAATGTGGCTGGGAAGGTCTGGGTGTGCCCATTGAACCGGACATCTCCCCAGACAGACCTTTAGAATCTTCCCCCTATGCTGTCTGAGTCCCCATCTCATTTTATGTTTTATAAAAAAGTTGCTGAAACCCTCCAGCTTCCTTTAGAAGAGGCTGTGGATGAGCAAGAGGAGCCTGATTTTGTAGAAATGATGGATATTCTAGGAGATTGTCTATTCCTTTACATAAGTCTTTTAGGAAACAAACAATTAAAATTTTAAAAGCTCCTAATTCTGTGCCTCCTGTAGATAAAAAGATGGACAGAAGGTATACATTGTCAGGCCCTGATACAGAATTCCTTTCTCAGCAATGCAGTCATGTTGGGGTAGTTCAGGCTGCTGCCTGTGATAAAGCTAATATTCCCTTGGCTTCACATCCTCCTGACAAGGATTCCAGAAGATTGATGCCATGGCAAAAAAACAGTATATGGCAGCCTCTCTGTGACTCAGGCAAGCAAATTATATGGCTTATGTAGCTAGGTATCAGAAATCTAGATGGGATACTGTTATGCAGTTGGCCAAGCAGGCCCATGGCCAGCTGGCTAGTGAACTAGAACAGGTGGCTGCTGATGGCATTGAAGCCTCTAAGGTTCAGTTTCATGCTGCTGTGGATGTTAATGATGTTTCCTCTAGGGTCATGGCACATCTGTAGCTTTTAGTAGGTTGGCCTGGCTCAGGTGTACTAGTTTGTCACAGGATACCCAGACTAAGGCTATGGATTTTCCTGTGGTGGGAAATTCTCTGTTTGGGGAGCAGACAGAGAATTACATGAAGAAGATGGATGAATATAGGACTACTTACAAGAGTGCCCAGGCTAAGGAGCGGCAAGCCACTCCTCAAAGGCATGCCCCCAGGGGTAGGTGTAGGCCTTTTCACAGGCCTTTCTGCCAGACTCGGGCCTCCTCTGCCTATGCTCAGAGGGGCTTCTTCAGAGGCAGGGGCAGATGAGGGGTGGGCAGACCTGCTCCCACCCCCCAGCCTAAAGCTCCTGCAAAACAGGCACCCTGATGGGGTGCCCAGGGCCGATTCTCCTGTACCAGTGGGGGGCAGGCTGGCTTACTTCAGTCAGAATTGGGCTTCTTTAACCTCAGACAAGTGGGTTCTGGAAGTAGTAAGCCAGGGTCTGGTTCTCAGCTTCAAAAGTTTCCCAAGTTGAGAAGCAGACTTTTCTACCTGCAAGTGCTTCAGAGACCTCGCTCTGGAAACAGAGGTCTCATCCTATTAGCTCTCAGAGCAGTAGAAAGGGTTCCTCCCTGCATCAAGGCAGGGGTCTGTATTCAGATACTTCCTTACCCCAAAAAGACAGAAGAATGGCGCCCATTTTAGATCTCAGATATCTGAACAAGCATCTTTTGAAACCAAAGTTCAAAATGGTAACTCTGGCAATGATTTTACCTTCCCTAAGGCCAGGGACTGGCTAGCCTCCCTGGACCTCAAGGATGCCTATTTCCATGTCCTAATCAGAAGATCCCATCAAAGTACCTCAGATTCGAACTGCTCTCAGGTCATTACCAGTTCAGAGCAATGCCCTTCGCCTTACCTCTGCTCCAAGGGTATTCACAAAGTGTCTAGCAGTGGCAGTGGCCACTTAAGGAGGCAGAGGATTGCTGTTTTCCCTATCTAGACGACTGGCTCATTGTAGGCCAGTCCCCAGAACAGGTAAAATCTCACCTGCAGGTTACAGCAGCTTCTCACCTACCTGGGTTTTCTGCTAAACCTACCAAAGTTGGTTCTGGAACCAGTCCAGGTACTCACCTTTATAGGGCAGAATTGGACACAAAGCTAGCCAGAGCCTTTCTTCCCCAGAAAGGGTAAGGAATTTAGTGGCTCTGGCCTCTTCCTTCACTCTGCAGGTCTCTCGACCAGCAAGACACTTTCTGCAGCTCCTGGGGCACATGGCTGCATCCACAGCTGTTGTGCAGGGAGCCAGATTTCAGATGAGAGACATTCAGTTTCACTTGAGAACCTTTGGTCTCAGAGAAGAGCCTTTCCAAGTTGGTCCCAGTGACTCTAACCTTGATCCTAGCTCTCCAGTGGTGGCAGGATCAGAGCAATTAAGAGCGGGGGTCCCTTCATTTCCCTTCTCACGACCTGACTCTCACTACAGATGCTTCCCTTCTGGGTTGGGGAGCCCACATGGCGACCTTTCCACTCAGGAGTTTGGTCCCCAGGAATCTCTGCTCCACATCAATTTGCTGGAACTCAGAGCTGTCTTTTAGCTCTTCAAGCTTTTTCTGCATCTGTCACGACAAGGTGATACAAGTCAGAACAGACAACACCACAACAATGTGGTACATCAACAAACAGTGGGCATTCGGTCTTGACCTTGTGCACCGAGGCAATGAAGTTTTGGTCTCTGGCCTATTCCTGAACACTTCCCTCATAGCAGTTCATCTTCCAGGGAAGGACAATGTCCTAAGCGGATGCCCTCAGCAGGATTTCCCAGGGCCATCACGAATGGTCCCTGGATCCTCAAGTGCTGGGGATAGTTTTGCCAGGTGGGGCATCCCTCAGATAGATCTTTTGCAGCCCCAGACAATCACAAACTTCCTCTGTTCTGTTGCAGGCCTCCAGTGCTGGGCTCAGTTCCCTGGATGCCCTTCTTCTGGATTGGGAGGAAGTTCCTCTATGCTTTCCCTCCCTTTCCTCCTATTCAAAGTACTAGTCAAAATCAGATCTCAGCCTTGCAGGGTGATTCTGATTGCCCGGATTGGGCCAGGCAGCCCTGGTACCCACTCCTTCTGTCTCTGACAGTCCATCTTCCCCTGTGCCTCCCAGGAATCACAATCTGTTGACTTGTGCCCAGGAAGGGTTTGGTATCGGACCTCAAATCCCTCAACCTCAAGGCCTGGCTCTTGAGGGTTAGAGTTTGCTGATTTACACCTCTCTCAGGGTGTTCTTGAGATCCTAAAGGCTTCAGAAGCCTTCCACTAGAGACTACTTATAGTTCTAAATGGGAAAGGTTTTCCATTTGGTGTGCTAGGAAAAATATTTCCCCAGAATCTGCTGAATTGCCCATTTTGTTAGATTACATGAGTGCGTCTTAATTCCTTGGGTCTCAGACCAGCTACCCTGAGAGTTCATTTGGCAGCTGTGTCTGCTTTTGTGTCAGCAGGAAAGTCATCCCCTCTTTCCTCTCATCCTGTGTTTTCCAAGTTTTTTAAGGGATTACTCCATACTAATCCTCCCTTTCGAGAACCGGCCCCTGCTTGGGACCTTAATGGTTGCATTGCCCAGTTAATGCAACCCCCTTTTGAACCTCTGTCTTCTGCAGAGCTTAAGTACCTAACTTGGAAAACTGTTTTCTAGTGGCTATCACTTCTGCCAGGCCTTAAGTGAATTGCAAGCCTTGTCAGTGGAGACTGACTTTATTTCTTTCCACAGGGATAAGGTAGTCCTTAGGACTAATAGGAAGTTTTGCCTAAGGTGGTTTCAGATTTCCATCTTAATCAATCTATCTCCCTTCCAGTATTTTCACTGATCACTCCTCTTCGGGTGAGAGGGAGATTGCACAACCTGGAAGTTAAGAGAGCTCTTAGTTATTATATAGACGTACCAAAGGTCACAGTCTCGAACTCCTCCAACTTTTCCTTACCTATGGTGAAGTTGGGAAAGGCAAACCTGCCACTAAAGAGATCAGTAGCCAGGTGGATTGTCTCTTGTATCCAATTTTGTTATCAGAAAATGGGCAGAGCCCCAGTTTGAGGGCTCATTCTACCAGGGGTACAGCTGCGTCTCTAGCTGCTGCCAGAGATATCCCTTTATTAGAGATTTGCCAGGCTGCTACTTGGAAAGCGGTACACTTTTACCAAGCATTACTCCCTGGATGTCCAGGCCAGGAGAGATGCTCGGTTTGGCACAGCTGTTCTTCAGAGCCTATTCCCTAAGTAGGTTCTGCCCCCTCCATGGAGGTACTGCTGTGTATTCTGCTAATAGCTATAATATAGCAAGACTTCATGTTGTTTGAAGAAAAATTATTCACCTTAGTAATGTTGTTTCTTCTAATAGAGTCTTGCTATATATAGACCTCCCCAACCTGCCCGTCTCAGAACCTCTACTTGGTGGGGTCTGGCAACTTAGTGTGGGCACTACTTATGTCCTGTTAGCATTTTGTCCTTTTGGGACTTTGGGAGGTGTGTGTGTACGTGTGTGTGTGTTTATTATACTTATGTTCCATTTTCATATTATTAGAATGGTGTTAGTATTTCTGGTCCCTGACTTGAGTTTTGGGTGTTGAGACCATCAATGGTTGTTATTATTTAGGTAGCCATTTGGCTAGTGTAGGTTACAGCTTCCACACAGACCTTAGTGAGTTTGGCTCGTAAAGATCTGACAGTTCAAGTTTGAAATGACACAGATAGAGCTGCTCTCGTGCCAAAATTCTATTTTGGAATGGTTTTAACCATTTCACTCCGGGGCAGTTCTAGAGCTGGATCAAACTGCTAATGTCTGTAATATAGCAAGACTCCATTAGAAGAAACAACATTACTAAGGTGAGTAATTTTTTCTTCCTGCACCCTGTTCCTCCCTGTAAGATACTTGTATGTCTCTATAATATCCCAGATCTCCCTCCTCTCCTCCAGGGAGTACATATTCAATTCCTTCAGCATGTCCTCATAGGACATGTGATGCAATCCATGTACCATCTTTATTGCCCTCCTCTGAACCTTCTCTACCCTGTCAGCGTGGCTCAGTTGGTAGCACATCCACCTCTGGACCAGAAGGTCGTGGGTTCTCGTCCCACACCGGGATTGGACTTGCACCTAAAAATCGCTGGCATCTGAGTGCAGTATTGGGGGGGTGCTGTACTGCACTGCTGGGGTGTGCCGTCCTTCAGATGAGACGTTAAACCGAGGTCCCTTCTGCCCATCCTGGTGTTGTCCTGGTGGGTGTCCAGGTGGAAGTAAAAGAACCCAGGGCACTCTTCGCAAAGAGTAGGGAACATTCCCGGTATCCTGGCCAACATTCCCCTTCCCATAAACCGGTTCATGCAATTATCCAGGCTGTGTGTGGGTGATGATGTGCGATATGGCCGCCACCACACATTCAGTCACTTCACTACCAGTCTAGCATTGCTTATAAAGCGCTTTGGATGTATGAAAAGCGCTATATAAATGCTGATTTTTCTTTTTCTTCTGTCTAAGTAAGGTCTCCAGAACTATACACTGTACTCCAGGTGGGGCCTCACTAGTGTCTTGTACAGTGGAATTATGACCTCCCTTTTCCCGCTGGTGATGCCCCTGCCTATGCATCACAGCATCCTATTTGCTTTACCTGCTGCCTTGTCACACTGTTTCCCTACCTTGAGGTCATCAGAGATGATAACCCCAAGATCCCTTTCCTGCTAAGTGCATGCTGTATCCTCACTCCCCAACCGATATATTGTGCCAGGGTTTTTGTGCCCCATATGCATTATCTCACACTTCTTTGTATTGAATTTCAACTGCCAAACTCCTGACCAGTCAAGTTTCTGCAGGTCCCTTCTCATTCTGTCTATAACCTCTGGTGTGTCTACTGTGTTACAGAGCTTTAAGTAATCAGCGAACAGGGAAATTCTGCCTTCTAGATCCTGTGCAATGTCACTGATGAAGATGTTGAATAGGACCGGTCCCAACACTGATCCCTGTGGTACCCGACTGGTCACTTTTCCCTCTGTGGAGTGACAGCCATTTACTACCACCCTCTGTGTCCTGCCGCCCATCCAGTTACCTACCCACCACACTACTGTGCTGCCCACACCCATATTCCCCAGTTTGTGTAATAGTCTTCTATGTGGCACAGTGTCAAAGGCCTTGCTGAAGTCCAGATAGGCAATGTCCACTGCCCTCCCCTGATCTACCTCCCTAATCACCCAGTCGAAAAATTCAACGAGGTTGGTCTGACATGACCTCCCCCTGATGAAACCATGCTGCCTTGGATCCTGTAGTCCATTGACAACCAGATGTTACACCAATCTCTCCTTCAGTAGTGCTTCCATGATCTTCCCCACTACTGAGGTGAGGCTGACTGGTCTGTAGTTCCCCGCTTCCTCTTTGTTCCCACTTTTGTATAAGGGGACTACATCTGCTGTCCTCCAGTCTTTGGGTACCTCCCCTGTTTCCAGTGATCAGCTAAACAGGATTTCCAGAGGTTCAGCCACCACCTCTCTTAGTTCTTTTAGGACCCTGGGGTGCACACCATCTGGCCCCATTGCTCTATCAGCTCTTAATCTTACTTCCAGAAACCGCTCTTGCAGCAGGTTACACCATTAGGACTCAAGCTGGCAGGCGCCAGGACCCCACGGAAATTTTCTAGCTAGCAGTATTCAGAGGGGATCACCCCCGACGTCAGGCACAGTACATAAAGGGGCGGTACCCCAGAATCCCCAGTTCAAACAACATGAAGTCTTGCTGTATTCTGACAATTGCAGTTAGCTCCAGCCTTTAAACTGCCCCGGAGAACAAAGGTTTAACTTTTCTATGCATGGCATAGAATGTTCATCTCGAGCTCGGTTGAAACCTCTGCCTGTTGTTATTCGAACTGCAACTGTCAGATTCTTTACTCAGCCTCACTGAACAGTCGCTCCGGAGATTTCTCCTGCTGCTCGGTTCAAAGTCGGTTGAAGTGTCAGTTTTCGGTCGGTTTTCTACCGAAATTGTTGCTTCCGCACAGTCAGTTCAAGTCTCTGTCTGTGGTACCGTGAGTACTAGATAGGTTTTTTTTCTGTTTTCTGTGTGGAACTTGTAAAAAGTGTGTATCGGTTTGGCTGAATCGATCATTTCAGGTAAAATTTGTACTTTACTATAGTGTTTGGTTATCGGTCTGTATCAGTTTAAAAAAAAAAAAAAGGGTTTTAGTACTTCTTTTTCCAAGACCCGTGACACGGGTCAGGAACTGATACGGGAGTCTTGCCTGGCAGTTGCCGAAAAAGGGTAAGTTTGGTTAGGTTGGCCATGTCTGAGAAACCCAAGAAAAAAAACGGGCCCACTGGATTTCAGCACTGCAGTGTGTGTGGGGAGGTCTTTGCTAAGGCCAATCCCCACACCACCTGTGTTTGTTGTCTGGGGTTTGACCACCTCGATTCAGACTGCCAAATTTGCAAACATTTTCCCAAATCTACCCTGGAAAAGAGATTAGATAGACTGAGGGAAAGGGAGGCCGAGAAGTCCGCTGACCCGGATGACCAGCCCGGTTCTGTTCCGACTGAACCAGAAGGAGTGTCCTCTGACCAGGGCGATACTTCTTCAGGCAAAAGGAGAGCCGAATCCGAGGAATCGGTTCCGACAAAAAGAAAATGAAAAGACAAATCGACCGGTTCGGATCCAGAATCTCATACCCCAACCACCGATAAAATAGCCAAAGCGATTCGTATTGTGGAATCGCTTTGTTCGGTTCTGACTGATCCGGCAACTTTTGGCAGGAGCTTGGTTCGGTTGGTTCCCCTGGTTCCGGATTATACCCTGGAAGAATTTTATGAACCGGAGGAGGAGGAGGAGGGAGAGTATGAGGATGATTATGGTGCTGGTGAAAGTCTGGATGTGCCTAGTGACCTGGACATCTCCCCAGACAGACCTTCAGGTGTTTCTCCTCCTAGGCTTTCTGAGTCCCCTTCACAGTTCATGTTTTACAGACAGGTGTCTGATACCCTCCAGTTTCCTGTGGAGGAGGCAGTGGAGGTTCAAGAAGAGCCTGACTATGTAGAGATGATGGACATCCCAGAGTCCAGGAGACTGTCTATTCCCCTCCACAAATCCTTTGGGAAACAGACACAAAAAATTCTTAAAGAGGACAGGAAATAATTTCTAACTAGCAGCTGTTTATAAAGTTCTCATTCTCAGAAATTATATGCATTCACCTATAGTATTCATATTTAACTGTACTCTAATAAAAAAGTGATATAAAAACTATATTTTGCTTTGTCTTTATGGGCTGCATTCTGTTATAGTTCTCTTCATGGAACCAATAATTTGGAGTTTTAACTATGTCACGGTTTGTGCACAGAAGTCTAAACAGGGTTCTGATAGGTCAGCAGCTCATAATTAGCATTCTGTACACAAATCGTGACATAGTAAAAACTCCACATAACTGATTCCATGAAGTGAACTGTAACAGAATGCTGCCCATAAAAACACAGCAGTGCAAACTACAGTTTTACCTGTCACTTTTTATTCAGGCACAGTTAAATATGGATACTTTGAGACTGCATAGTGTTTCTGAGAATAAGAACTTTATAAACTGCTGACAATTAGCACACATTTCCTCTGTCCCCTTTAAGTCTCCCAATTCCATACCTCCTGTGGGTAGAAGAATGAACAAGAGGTATACTCTTTCAGGCTCAGATACAGAGTTCCTTTATCAGCAGTGCAGCCATGTTGGGGTTGTACAGGCTTCTGCCTGAGATAAGGCAAGTATTCCCTTGGCATCACACCCCCAGACAAGGAGTCCAGGAAGATTGATGCCATGGCAAAGAAGCAGTACATGGCATCATCCTTAGGATTTAGGCAGGCTAATTATATGGCCTATACAACCAGGTACCAGAAGTCCAGGTGGGGCACTGTACTGGCACTGGCTAAACAGGCTTCCCCCCAGCTTGCCAAGGAGCTGGAGAAGGTGGCTGCAGATGGGATTGAGGCATCAAAAGTTCAGTTTCATGCTGCTGTAGACTCCAATTATGTATCATCAAGAGTCATGGCTACATCTGTGGCTCTTTGGAGAATGGCTTGGCTCAGATGTACTAGCCTCTCACAGGATACCCAGGCTAAGGCCATGGATTTTCCTGTAGTGGGTAATTCTCTTGTTTGGGTAGCAGACATAGAATTACATGAAGAAAATGGATGAATACAGGACCACTTACAGGAGTGCTCAGGCCAAGGAAAGACAGGCAACTCCTCAAAGGCAGCAGTCCAGGGGCAGGGGCAGGCCTTTCCAAATGCCTTTTTACCAAGCACAGGCCTCCTCTTCCCTTTTCACAGAGGGGGTTCTTCAGAGGGAGAGGCAGAAGGGGGATGAGCAGGCCTGCATCCACCCCTCAGCCTAAAGCCCCTGCCAAGCTGACACCCTGATGGGTCTGCCTGGGTCGATTCTCCTATCCCAGTAGGGGGCAAGCTGGCTTACTTTGTCCAGGACTGGATGTCTGTTACATCAGACAAGTGGGTCCTGGAAGTAGTAAGCCAGGGACTGGTTCTCAGCTTCAAAAAATGTCCCAAGATGAGAGCCAGATCTTTTCCATCTGCAAATCTCTCAGAACCCCTTGCCCTGGAGGCAGAGGTTTCTTCTCTCCTAGCTCTAAGAGCTATAGAGAGAGTACCTACCCTACACTGGGGCAAAGGATTGTACTCCAGGTACTTCCTAACCCCCAAAAAGACAGGAGAGTGGCGACCCATCCTGGACCTAAGATATCTGAACAAACATCTTTTAAAGCCAAAGTTCAAGATGATAACTCTGGGAATTATCCTTCCCTCTCTAAGGCCAGGGGACTGGCTAGCCTCCCTGGACCTCAAAGATGCCTACTTTCACATTCCCATCAGGTGCTTCTACAGAAAGTACCTCAGGTTCAAGTTGCCCTCAGACCACTATCAGTTCAGAGCAATGCCCTTTGGCTTAACATCAGCCCCAAGCATCTTCACAAAGTGCCTGGCAGTAGTTGTTGCCTTCCTGAGAAGACAAAAGATTTCCATTTTTCCATATTTGGACGGCTGGCTCATAGTGGGCCAGTCCACAGACAAAGTCAAGTCACACCTGCAAGTGACTCAGCAAGTGCTCACTTCTTTAGGATTTCTTCTCAACCTACCAAAGTCAGTTCTTGAACCAGTGCAGCACCTCACCTTCATAGGGACAGAGCTCGATACGGTAAAAGCAAGAGCTTTCCTTCCCTTGGAAAGGGCAAGAGCCCTCATGGAACTGGCCTCTTCATTCACCCTTCAGGTATCTCGACCAGCAAGGCATTTCCTTCAGCTACTGGGCCACATGGTAGCTTCTACAGCAGTGGTCCAAGGCGCAAGATTCCAAATGAGGGACATTCAGTTCCACTTAAGAGCTTTTTGGTCCCAAAGAAAATATTCCCTTACCAAACTAATTCCAGTGACTCGAACTCTGATCCAAGCCCTGCAGTGGTGGCAGGATCAGGACAATTTGAGGCAAGGGGTTCCATTTTTCACTCGGTCTCATTCAGTGGTCCTTACCACAGATGCTTCCCTGCTGGGCTGGGGAGCCCATTTGGGGGAACTTACCACCCAGGGACTGTGGTTGCCTCAGGAATCTCTTCTACATATCGATCTCTTGGAACTCAGGGCAGTGTTTCTGGCACTGCAAGCTTTTTCGAAATCAGTACTGAACAAGGTGGCTCAGGTCAGAACAGACGACACCACCACCATGTGGTACATCAACAAGCAAGGAGGCACTTGGTCTATGGCCTTGTGCACAGAAGCAATGAAATTGTGGTCCCTGGCTTATTCCCTGCAAACCTCTATGATAGCAGTTCACCTTCCAGGGAAGGACAATGTTCTTGCAGATGCACTGAGCAGAATATCCCAGGGCCATCACGAATGGGCCCTAGATCCTCTGGTGTTGAAGGTGATTTTCTCAAGATGGGGCACTCCAGAGAGAGAGAGAGAGATCTTTTTGCAGCCCCAGGCAGTCATTTTGTTGCAGACCCCCAGTCTTGGGCTCAGTCCTCCTGGATGCTCTGACTCTGAACGGGGAAGGAAAATTGCTGTATGCTTTTCCCCCCTTCAGTCTCCTGTTCAAAGTGTTAGTCAAGATAAGGTCACAACCATGCAAAGTGATTCTGATTGCTCCAGACTGGGCCAGGCAGCCATGGTATCCCTTGTTGCTGTCCCTATCAGTCCATCTTCCCCTGTCTCTTCCCAGGAATTACAACCTGTTAACATCCTCTCTGGGGAGGATTTGGTACCCCAGTCTTCAGTCTCTCAGTCTCAAGGCTTGGCTCTTGAAGAGTTAGAGTTTGCAGATCTGCATCTTTCCCAACAGGTTCTGGATATCCTTAAGGCTTCTTGAAAGCCCTCCACCAGAAAGACTTACAACTCCAAATGGAAAAGATTCAGCATTTGGTGTTCTAAGCAGAATATTTCTCCTGACTCTGCTGAATTGCCTACGGTTCTGGATTATATGGTCCATCTCAATGGCCTAGGTCTCGGACCAGCTACTCTCAAGGTACACTTGGCAGCTATTTCTGCTTTCCTGTCAGTGGGCAAGTCTTCCTCACTGTCATCCCATCCTGTATTCTGTATGTTTTTTAAGGGATTGCTTCACACCAGTCCCCCCTTTAGGGATCCTGCTCCTGCTTGGGATCTTAATGTTTGCATTGCTCAGCTTATGCAACCCCCTTTTGAGCCTTTGTCCTCAGCAGAGCTTAAGTACTTAATTTGGAAAACTGTGTTTTTTGGTAGCCATTATTTCTGCTAGACATATCAATGAATGCAAGCCCTGTCAGTGGAACCTGATTTCATCTCTTTTCAGAGAGATAAAATGGTCTTTAGAACTAACAGAAAGTTCTTGCCTAAAGTGGTTTCAGATTTCCACCTGAATCAGTCTGTATCTCTCCCTGTTTTCTTCACTGATCATTCTTCCTCTGGAGAGAGGAGGCTACACAGTTTGGATGTTAAAAGAGCCCTTAGCTACTACATAGAATGTGCCCAGGGTGACAGGCTTGACTCCCTTCAGTTGTTCCTCACTTATGGAGAAGTTGGGAAGGGCAAACCTGCCACCAAGAGATCTATTACCAGGTGGATTATTTCTTGTATGCAATTCTGCTATGAAAAACTGGGTAAAACTCCACCCTCAGGCCTGAGGGCTCATTCCACACGAGGTACAGCCGCTTCCCTGGCTGCTGCCAGGGATATTCCTCTTTTAGAAATTTGTCAAGCAGTTACCTGGAAAACAGTCCATACTTTTACCAAGCATTACTCTCTGGATATCCAGGCTAGGAGTGATGCTCGGTTTGGCACAGCAGTACTTCAGAGCCTATTTCCAAAGTAGGTTCTAGGGACATGGATATGTTGTTCAATCCACACTTATTGGCAGGTTCCTTGCTGCTTTAATTGTTGCCGGAAGGTCTTCAAGCTGGCTCCTCCCACCCACCCAGGTGGTAAAACTCTCGGCTCCGCCCCATGACGGCAGATCTTCCTTACCGCTTGGAAGCTCAGGTTCCCTCCTTAGTGCTCTGCGTTTTAGACTGGATACTAACTCTTCGGTTCGTCCGAAACTGGTTTTGAAGTTTTCTAAACTTCGGTCTTCATCTTCCCTCGCGGCTGCGATGGACAGATCTATTCCTGGTTTTCGGGGTGCCCTTGCGGGCAGAAAATGTCCCGGACGGATCCGCACTCCACGTGCATCTACTGCCTAGGCCTAGATCACGACCCACAGGCCTGTGAGTTGTACCGTTCTTTCTTGCCAACGCTCTTGGATGATCACGCTGCCCGATTGCAGCTCGGGTTTCAAGAAGCAAGCCTGGGCTGTAAAATTAAGAGAGGCTCGTTGGGCGGTGTCCGGCAGCTGGCTCGGCTGAGCAGCTCGAGCAGATGTTCGTCCTCGAGGAGGAGGCGGCCCAGGCCGCATCTTCCTCCTCCTCGGCTGCGGCATTTATCCCGCTCTCTCTGAGTTCCTTGTACACGGCTTCGGTCAAGGAGCTTTGTCAGGCCTTTTCCACGAAGGGAGAGGGGCCATCGGGACATTCTTCTCGGCCCAAGAAGGAGGAGCTGAAGGTAATCCCACCGTCGGCATTCGTGGGAGCGGGAGAGGTCTCTTGGCTGTACAGTCGGCCGTCGACTTCGGTTGAAGTTGCGCTCAGGCCGCTGGCTTCACGGTGTCCCCGCCAGGCCAGCCTGCCGAGACCCCGCCGACGCCCGCCGAGATTTTCTCGATCTGTCGGATGGCTGTCGACTGGTAAACCGACAACCCACCTTCACGGTTCCCCTGTGGAGACCGAGGATCTGCCTGCACCTCCGGGGCCGCAGTCCCCGGTTAAGTGCCAAGCGAGGAAGGCGGGTCGCGCCCCTTCCAGATCCGCCTCGGTCCCCAAGGGTCTCGATCTCGGTCTCGGTACCGAAGTAAGCAGTGACGCCGTTCCTCTTCGTCCTCTTCCTCGGATGAGGGGAGGCTTCGGCATAAATTACGTCGGCGCTACTAGGAGCTTATGTGGCAGCAGTTACTGTTGTCTGGGTCTAAACCGACTCCGGTTCAGACCCCGGCCATCAAGTGGCTGTCGCCCGAACGACCGAAGCAACCACTCGCCCCAGTCGAGTTGCCCATTCCAGGGCCGGTTGCTCGGCCAAAACCAGCTGCTCCACCAATTTTGGTGGAACCTCCGCCTCCACAACCGAAGTCTGGGGCACCGACCGAGGATTCTCGGTCGGGTCACGGCCTGCCCCACAGGTTGTCGGTCACCCTCACTCCCAACCGTCCTCGGCAGGTAGAGGGTGGCTCAGGGCCGAGGCAGCTCTTCGCAGACTCTTCAGAATCCGACCACGACTCCTCCCTGTTCTCCAGGCAGGTCGACCTGGAGTCCTCCGGAAGCCAGTCATTGGACGATAGCCCATCGTCCTTCTTGGGTCTGCTTCGACTCATCTCTGAGTCCACCAGGATGCAGCTCGCGCCCGTGTCAAAACGGGCCAAGTATCCCCTGACGGAGATTCTGGACCGAGGAGATTCCCCCACAGAGGCCTTTCCGGTGGCTGAGGCCATTGTCGGCCCAGCCTTGGAGGTCTGGCAGCAGCCTTCATCCTGTCCTGCACCCTCGGCCAGGATGGCCACGAAGTATGCGGTCCCTACCGGCTCTTTGCCTGGTGTCTCGGAGCACCCTTCTGCTGAGGGGTTAGTCACCGACAGCGTCTTCCGGCATTCCGGTAACGCTCGGGACGTGGATAAGCCCCCCGACAAAGAGTCCAAAAAGCTGGACTTTGCCGGGCGCAGGTGTACGCTGCGTCCTCCCTCTGCCTCCGTCAGGCCAGCTCGGCCGTGCTAATGGCACACTTCTCCCACGCCCTCTTGGGTTCCCTGGATGAGGTTGTCCCTCATCTCTCGACCGACTTACAGACCACAGTCTGTCAGGTGTGGGACCAGGGTAGGGCGGTGGCGAAGCAGCAGCTTCAGACTGCTCTGGATATAGGTGATTCCTGTGCCAGGTCAGTAGCGGCCGTGGTAGCCATGCGCTGCAGCGCGTGGCTGAGGATATCCACCTTCACGGTGGATACCCAGCACAAGTTGGCGGACGTCCCCTTCTTGGGGACTGACCTCTTTGGCCCTGGAGTGGAGGGACACCTCCAGCGGATTGAAAAGTCCAATGCCACTCTGGACTTGGTCACCTCCGCCCAGAGGGACAAAGGCCGCCGTCAGCAACAGCATAAGTCCTTTTGTCCTTCGGCCCTTGCAGCTCGACTGGCCCAACAGCACCAGCAACAGGGCTAGCAGGCTCGCGCTTGGCGTCCCAAACCCAAGCCGGCTGCTTCCTCCATCAGGAAGCAAGGAGGTAAAGGCCCAGGAGGTCCCTCGGCCGGTTCCTCCTCCAAGCCTGCCCAGTGACAGGTTGAGGGGTGCCGCCCCCAACCTCGTCACTCCCCTGGTTCCCCCCTGGGGACGGTTCCGCCACTTCCTTTCTGCCTGGTCCGCTATCACCACGGACCGCTGGGTGTTGGAGGTGGTAGGAAAAGACCTGCCTCTGGAGTTCGAGCAGGCTCCACCCTTTTGAGCTGTCGCCACTCAGGGGGACCATGGGGTCCGCAGCCTCGCTGTTGGCCCGCCGAGCCGATTATTGCCCTGCTCCTCGAAAAAGAGGTGATCAGGAAGGTGGCGGATCCTCCTCCAGACCCGGGGTTTGTGTCCAGGTGTTTCCTGGTCCCAAAACGGACGCGGGCTGGCGCCCCATTCTCGACCTGCACGACCTGAACAAGTTCCTAAGGTCTCGGACCTTCAGGATGGTCACTCTGGCTCAGATAATACCATCCTTGGAATGAGGTGTGTGGTTCTGTTCCCTGGACCTCCAGGACGCGTTCTTTCACGTCCCGATCCGTCCGTCTCATCAGAGATTCCTCCACTTCAGAGCGGAGGGGTCCCTTTACGAGTTCCGGGCCATGTCCTTGGCCTCTCTAGCTCCCAGGGTCTTCACCAAATGCATGGCAGTGCTGACAGCATTCCTCTGGCCGAAGGGTCGAGTGTAACCCTACCTGGATGACTGGCTGATTGAGTGCCCCCAGAGCGGAGGCGGAGCGTCCAGAGATCTGGCCTCCAGGTTTGTTCTCAGATTGGCCTCCTCATCAACGAGGCCAAGTCGGAACTCATGCCGAAGCAGGTGATACTCTTCATCGGGGCAGAGCTCGACTCTCTTCGGGGCAGAGCTCGGCTCCCGGCGGACAGGGCTGAGGTTCTTTCCTCCTTTGCCCAGTCATTTCTGGTTGGGCAATCGCGCCCTGCCCAGGACTTCCTGTGTGCCTCCTGGGCCTCATGGCGGCCTGCACCAGCGTGGTCCGTTGGGCCTGTTGGTACATGCCCCCTTCAGTGGGGACTGGCCAGCCAGTGGTCACAACACTGCGATCCATTGGACCATCCCGTGACAGTGACCCAGGAGATGTGGAACGCTCTCCAGTGGTGGACTGTTCAGGCACATCTGCAGGAGGGCATCCCGTTCGTCGGCCCCGAGCCGACGGTCTCTCTAGCGACCGATGCATCTCTGATGGGTTGGCATGCCCATCTGGGGGAGCACATAGCGCACGGCCTCTGGTCTCCTCGGGAGTCCCGATGCCATATCAACCTGCTGGAGCTCCAGGGGCGATTCTTCATCCAAGGTCCACAAACACCAGAACAAGCACCGGGAGAAGGCACGGTCCAGATCCCCAAACCGGGCCTCGGACTCGCGGAGCTCAGGCTCCACCCGATCGGACCGCTCTCCCTTCAGGGCTAGGTCTCAGCCCCCTCCGGTTAAGGTCTGGGCTTTCAGTGGTTCTTCGACTCTTCAGCCCATCAAGACTTCCAGGCCCTCTGCTTCCTCTCGGGCCTTTTCTAAGTCCTCTCAACGTCATAAGTATTCCTCTCCCACCCGTTGGGACCCCGACTCCAAGTCGGTCTCCCAGCCCCCTTGGGACCGGATCCTCCACCCAGGAAGACGAAGGACCTGACGTCCCTCAAGCGGATGACGGACCCGATGTCGGCCAGGCATTCACCGGAGCCGAGAACATCGGCCAAGCACCAGACGCCAGCCAGGCATTCACTGGAGCTGAAGACCGCCCCCCAGTCACTGGTGGACAATCGTCACAGGGACTCTACGGAGGAGGACACCGCGTTGCCTGAAGACCAGGCGGGTGAAACGGAGGATGCCGGGCTTCCGAGGGAACCTTTGCCCACCCCGGAGACACCCGAGGACCCGGCGACAGACCAGCAGTGCCAGGCCCATCGTCGGGCATGAATATTCAAGAAGTAAAGGAACTCTTTATTTTTTGGTGGGACACCATCCATAAAGACGTGGTCTCAGTAAAGCTGCCTCCTCCCCCTCCTCCTACTGCTTCACCTCCTACGCCGCCTCCTCCACCACAGGGGCCAGCAGGACGACCACCAACCCCCAAGGAGCAGACCCCACCTCCTAGGGGTAGATCCCAGGATTGGAGAGGGCCTCCATCAAGATCTCCATCAGGGTCTCCCAACCCCAAGCGACCCAGACATCGACGGTATACTCCGTCGGGGGATGACTCCAGATCAGATACCTCGGATTACTCCAGATCTCCACTCAGCATTTCATCATCTGACCCACATGACCTTCCCAGGTCTCCTCTGGATGATCCCTCTTTCTCTGAGATAATGAGGCACATCCAGGACAACATGAGGTGGGATGCTGAAGACCTCGACCCCCGGAAAACAGCGCCTTGCTCGTTATCTTCGGCAGAAAGACCCAAAGCCTGTGGTAGTGCCACCCTTGGTGGACACCTTTGCTGACGTCACCAAGGCTGCTTGGAAGCATCCACACTCCACTTCTGCAGTGCCGAAGAAAGCTAACCGCCTGTACAAGGCCCCGGAAGAGGACCAGTACTTTGCTCAACAACCTCTGGCAGACTCCCTGGTCATTACGGCCTCACATGACCAGTCTCAAAGACCGGAAAACACATGAGCACACAGCCACTGGACCAGGAATCCAAACAATTGGACGCCCTGGGGAGATGCATGTATGCTGCCGCTACATGCTCCATCAGGTCCCTGAACTACCTAACCCACATGGTTCACTTTCAGAACGCCCTATGGGAACAGGGCCAGGACCTGGTCTGTAAGCTTCCGGATGGCGATCAGAAGACGGAGCTCCTAAACCTTCTCAGCTCAGGGTCTGATGTGGGTACCTAAGTATTACGAGCCGCATACGATTCTTCAGACTCGTCCGCCAGAGCTGCAGCTTCAGGCGTCTGTCTCCGGCGACTCTCTTGGCTCCGTGTCTCCGGCTTCACCCCGGACGTACAGAAGAATATTATTGACGTCCCCTACAATGGCGAAGTACTCTTTGGTGAACCCTTGGAGAAGGTGATCACCAAACTCCAGGACACTGGGAAGGCAGTCAGGTCTGTACAGGCCATGTACAGATCCAGGCCCGGTTCCTTTCATAGGAGCCAGAGCCGGTTTCGCAGCCAGCAACAAAGGCAGCAGCCACGTTCTGGCCAGCTACAAAGGGGCTCCTTTCAGTGGGAAACCCAGGCTAAGTCGTCCCCAGGCAGAGCCCAACGCTACACTAAACCGGCCCAGCCTGCAGGGACCAGTGCTGCCACAGCATGACTCCTTCCTGGCCCCCGGCCCTTCTCTGGATCAACAGGCACAAAAGGTCAGGGTCGCATCGCTCACCACTTTTCAGGGTGGCAGTCGATTACCACCAACCGGTGGGTTCTCCAGTTGGTCAAGAAAGGTCACTTCACAGAATTTCTCGACCACCCACCGGCAAGACCTCCCCTGCTTTCCTGTTACTCGGGTCAGCACGCCCTGCTCATACAGCAGGAGGTGCTTGCGCTCCTGGAAAAAGAAGCGATAGAGCATGTTCCACGGAACCAGAGGGGTGCAGGATATTATTTTCACTTCTTTCTGGTTCCCAAGAAAACAGGGGTCCTCCGTCCAATACTGGACCTCAGCGACCTCAATGAGTTGGTCCTGTACAAGCACTTCCGCATGGTGACCCTCCCAGGTCTGATTCCCATACTCAAGCAGGGTGCCTTTCTAGCGTCCTTGGACATGCAGGATGCTTACCTGCATATATCCATCGCTCACGCGCACAGGAAGTTTCTACGCTTCGAGTTCCAGGGCCACTATTATTCATTCCGAGCCCTCTCTTTTGGACCATCACCGGCACCTTGGGTATTCACGAAGTGTATGGCGGTCTTAGCGGCAACTCTGAGGAGGCAAGGCCACTTCGTGTTCCCCTACCTGGACGACTGGCTTCTCATGGCTCCCTCTCGGGAGGCCTTGATGTCCGCCATTCATTATACTCGGTCTCTGTTTGAGACGCTGGGCGTCATGATCAGTCGAGAGAAGTCGCACCTGGTTCCGTCTCAGACTCTGCAGTTCACAGGCGCAGTTCTGGACACCGTCCAAGGGAAAGCTTTTCTTCCCCAGGACAGAGCGGAACACATCAGATCCCTCATCAGGGACATTTCGGCAAAGAAGACCGTTCCTGCCAGGTTGGTTCTTTGCCTGCTCGGACAGATGGCTGTGGCCATTGCAACAGTCCCGCTCGCTCGTCTCCATATGCGGATCACCCAGTGGATGTTACGGGTCCAGTGGGATCAAATGCAAGACCATCTGCAGCTTCCAGTCTGGATCACGAAGACCGTAATCTGGGATTGGCAATGGTGGCTAGATCCGAAGAATCTTATCAGCAGGGGTCCCTTTCATTGCTCCATCTCTGATTGTGACACTCTTCACAGAAGCCTCAAGGCTCGGATAGGGAACACACCTCGACGGTGTCCGGTCTCAGGGCCTGTGGACAGCCCAAGAGACTCATCTCCACATAAACATCCTGGAAATGAGAGCAGTTCTTTACGCCCTTCAGGCCTTCCAGTCAGAGATTCCACTGGATACCCTTCCACTACAAACAGAAAATTCCGCAGTGATGCATTACCTCAACAAACAAGGAGGCACCCATTCCTACCCACTTTGCAGGGAGGCCATGAGGGTGTGGGATTGGGCTTTGCAACACGGCGCAAACCTCATTGCTGTTCATGTCCCAGGAGTGGACAACATCACCGCAGACAGCCTGAGCCGCTCTCAGGCCAGAGTCCATGAGTAGGAACTACTCCAGGAGGTAGTAGAGGATCTGTTTCACAGATGGGGTACACCAGAGTTAGGCCTTTCGTGTCCCCATCCAACGCAAAACTGCCCAATTTTTGCTGGCTAGATCCAGGACCTGGTGTTTTCTGGCGAGACACGTTGTCCCTCTCCTGGTCGGGCAGATTCCTCTATGCCTTTCCCCCCTTTCCGTTGATCCAGAAGGTTGTTCTTAAACTTTGCAGGGAGCAAGCGACGCTGATACTCATCGCGCCGTTCTGGCCCAGGCAGATCTGGTTCCCTCTACTACACCAGCAATCCCGGGAACCTCCGGTGCCTCTGGCAATCAGCTCTCACTTGTTGTCTCAGGAGGAGGGCTCCTTGGTCCATCTGGACCTTCGTTCGTTGAGCCTGCACGCTTGGCTCCTAGAGACATAGCCATTTTGCGACACGGGGTCTCGCAAGAGGTAGCTGATGTCCTGGTGGCTGCGAGAAAACCGGCCACTCATGCTACTTACACCATGTAATGGCGTCGTTTTTGCCTGGGGCTCACGCGGGGGTTCGCCGCTAGACTGTCCAGAAAAGTCGGTCTTGGACTACCTCCTGTCTCTTTTTCAGACAGACTTGGCCTACTCCTCGATCAAAGTACACCTCTGTGCCTTATCAGCCTATCATTGTCCGATAGGCCAACGCACCATATCCCAGTTGGACACAGCACAAGCCTTCCTGAGAGGTATTCTCCACCTTAGACCTCAGATTAAGAATCCAATTCTGCCATGGGATCTACCCTTTGTCCTGGAGCAGCTCATGCTGCCACCCTTTGACTCAGCCACGGATTGCGGGCTACGTCTTCTCACTTGGAAGACGTTGTTTTTAGTTGCCGTTACTTCAGCGAGAAGAATTTTTGAACTCCATGCACTCATGTGCAAAGAGCCTTATTTGTTTTTTCACCAAGACAGGGTATCCCTACGGACTAATCCCAAATTTCTGCCTAAGGTGGTCTTAGCTCTCACCCTCAATCAAGACATCAATCTACCAGTGTACTTTTCCAACTATTCGAATCAGGGAGAGGCCCTGTTGCACACCCTAGATGTGCGTAGGTGTCTCCGATACTACCTGACCAGAAACAAACACCACCAGCTTTTTGTCTCCTTTGCCCACAGGATGATGGGAGCTCCTGTTTCAAAACAGTCGCTGTCCAGGTGGCTCATTCAGTGTATCACATTCTGTTACCAGAAGCGCAACAAACCCTTACCGGGTGCGGTTAAGGGTCATTCCACAAGGGGGGTGGCTACCTCCTTTGTGGCCCTTAAGAATGTGTCCACCTCGGCCATCTGTGCTGCAGCTCCCAGACTCGTGCACGCTTTCATCAGGCATTATAGCCTGGATATTGCATCAAGGCGAAGAGCAGGTTTTGGTCTAGCAGTCCTTCAGGGACTTCTGTCCTAGGCTGTGGTTTCATTAAGGATTTCTATCTTCCCTCCTAGCAATGGTGTGGAATTTCCATTATTGCTTGGGAGTCTGTCCTAATGGTGTAACCTGCTGCAAGAGCTGTTTCTCGAAGTAAGATAGTACAGTTATATAAGAACTTACCATAACAGTAGATCTTCGAGAACAGCTCTTGCAGCAGGTACTTTCCCCTCCCACCATCCCCGCTGGAGGTAGATTCTAGTTCCAACATCCTTCTCCTAGGATCAGGTGTCTCAGCATCTCTCTGACTGCCATTTGATGGCGGATCCTCAGTCTCCTCTTCTGATGTTATCCAGCAGTCGGGAGTCTCCGGCAGGAGAACTGGGGATTCTGGGGGACCACCCCCTTATGTACTGTGCCTGATGTTGGTGGCTGGACCAACGTCAGGGGCGGTCCCCGCTTAATACTGCTAGCTAGAAAATTTCCGTGGGGTCCTGGCCCCTGCCGGCTTGAGTCCTAATTGTGTAACCTGCTGCAAGAGCTGTTCTCGAAGATCTGCTGTTACGGTAAGTTCTTACGTAACTGTACTTTACTTCCAGTTTCTTCAGAACCCTTTCTCATGTAAAGGGACTTGTGTCCATTCCTGCACCATTCCCAGCCCTTGTACTCCCGTCAAACCCATTACCCTCCTCTTCCTCAGTAAAGGCTGAGCAGAAGTACCTGTTCAGTATGTCAGCTTTACTATTATTATCCTCCACGCAGCCCCCATCCTCCCCCTTCAGTCTCACTATCGCCCCCATGCCTTTCTTTTTTCCCTTACATACCTGTAAAAGGTTTTGTCCTCTCTACCCACTGGTTTTGCAATGTGCTCTTCTGTCTGAGCTTTGGCTTCCCTTACCTCCCTGCCTCCCATTGCTTCTCCTGGTAATTCTCCCTCTCTCTTTCTGCCTGTGTCTTTTTGTATTGCCTGAGTGCAATCTTTTTGGCTTTCACTTTCTCTGCTACCTCCTTGGAAAACCATAATGACCTTCTCTTCCTTTTCCCCTTGTTAACCTGCTTAATTCATAATGCTGTTGCTCTTGTAATCCCCGTTTTAAATCCTGCACACTGTTCCTCAACCCCTGATTCCTGCCCCATTCCCCTTAATGCCTCTTACTAGCATCTCCCCAATTTCCCAAAGTCTGCCCCCTTAAAATCCAGGATACTTGTTTTTGTGTGGTTTGGTTGTGCTCTTTCAGTGATTTCAAACCACAGTGATTGTTGGTCACTGTTCCCCAGGTGCCCCCCACTGTTACCCCCATCACACCGTCCCTGTTTGTGAGCACAGGGTCCAGTATTGCCTTCTGCCGAGTTGGTTTCATGACCAGTTGCTTTAGGAAGGCACCCTGAAGACAGTCCAGGATAAATCTTCTCTTAGTTG
Organism: Neoceratodus forsteri; assembly: GCA_016271365.2. Taxonomy (NCBI): domain Eukaryota; kingdom Metazoa; phylum Chordata; order Ceratodontiformes; family Ceratodontidae; genus Neoceratodus; species Neoceratodus forsteri. The sequence goes on along the minus strand of CM057454.1, from coordinate 716,432,487 downwards.
ATGCTGCTGCTGCTGTTATGCTCCATTCCACGTCTGGAATATTGGGGTCTCCAACCAGCACTACCTCACCCTTGTCTGTCATCCTTTGGATGGCTAGCATCAGCTCCCTATCTGTTTATTCCTCCTGGGCTGGTGGTCTATAGAGCACACCTGTGTGGATGGCTGGACCCATTTTCCATTCCAGCTTAACCCACAGCATCTCTTCCCCCATTGTGTTCCTCCTGGATCTCTGTGGCCCTATGTCATTTTTCATATACAATGCCACTCCTTGTCCCTTCCCAGTGCCTTGTCTCTTCTGAATATGTTGTAGCCAGGTATGGCCATCTCCCAGTTGTGGTTATCATTACACCAGGTTTCTGTGATGGCCACAATGTCTAGATCTGACTGCACCATGACAGCCTCCTGATCCTCCATCTTGTTGCTAAGGCTCGTGGCATTGGCACACATGGCTTTCCATGATTTCACTTCCCTAGACTTTTTAGTTGTTAAACTCCAGCCCCTTCCCTGGTTGTAGTTTATCCCTGGTTCTCCTTGCTGGTTGCGCTTCTGTTTAATTTTGCCCCTTTTCTGCCTATCCACCTCTTGGGCGCTTATCTCCATCTTTTCCACACTTCTTTGTAGAGATATCCACTCCTCCGGTTCACTGGTTCCACTGCTAGCTGTGGGGGGTGGGCAGTTGGGTACCCTCCTTGCTGGCCTACCACCCCTCATGGCTAGTTTAAATGCTTGTCAATGTAGCATTTAAACTTATCATTGAGTGCTTGGATTTTCTTCCAGGATAGATGCAGGCCGTCAGGCTTGAACAAGCCTCCGCCCCTCCAGGTGAGTCCCCAGTCACCAGTGAATCCAAACCCTTCCTCACAGCACCAGTTCTTCAACCATGAGTTAAAGTTCCTGGTGTGTGCACCCTTATGCTCTCCCATGCCTCTCGCGGTAGTACTTCTGAGAAGGTGACAGAAGTAGCTACCTGCTTGAGACCCCTTCCCAATTTCCTAAATTCTTCCTGAACGTCCTTTGGCTCACCATTTGCCAGTCATTAGTACCTAGGTGGATAATGACATCCAGCTCACCCTCTTGGCTTGCCTTCCCAGCGATCCGCAGGATCTTCCTTCCATCTCTCCATGCTGTGGCACCTGGTAGGCACCTCACCTCCCTGTCCTCCCCATCCTGTGTCCCTAGCTGGATCCCTCTTATGATGGAATCCCCCACCAGGATTTGCTTCCTCCTCCTCCTCCTCTGGGGTCCACTGCTTCCCCCACTGAGGTCATCTCCTTGGCTAACCTCCACATCCTTTCCTTCCACTTCTCTGGGCACCTCTATTTGGTTATCCCTGTTTGCCAGTGTGGCATAGGAGTTCCTGAGTGGAATAGGATCTGGGATGTGCCGCTGCTTGACTGCTCTAACCCTCCCTGACCCCACTGTCATCCAAGTGCTCCTCGTTCTCAGCATCTTTTGAGGCAGCGGCAATGCACTGGGTGGTCTCTGGATAGGGGTGACGGTACTCCTGATCCAGTTTACTTCCGCTCTGAGTCTGGCTTCCTCATCCTGCAGTCCAGAGAGATGCATGCAGATAGGGCAGCACCTCAGCGTCCAGAAGGTGTACCCGAATATGGCTGCATTGCACCACTCCCCACATTATACTGCACTTACACTGCTGTTCTAGTACTTGTCTGTTACTGAAGCTCTCCTTGTTCCCTTTTTATTACTGTCCTAAAAATCCTGCCACTGATCCTCAGATACTTTTCTTTAAAAAAGGAAAAATTAGTCAAAACACTTGTTCTGAGGGCAGGCTTTTTCCACCTTATGCCCCTCCTACTCGGCTACCGCCTTCGCTGTTGCCTCCTCGCTGATCAGAACTGCAACTGACCAGGGCAACCTCACCGGTGCTATCTTCGTGGATCTCTCCAAAGCCTCTGACAGGGTAGACCACTCTGTCCTCAGCTCCACTCTTCTTTCTCTTGGTCTCTCACCCCCTGCCCACGCCTGGTTCCTCAACTACCTCTCTGGTAGGAAGCAGTACACCAACTTTAACCGGACCCTCTCCCACCCTACAGATGTCCAGTGCGGGGTCCCCCAGGGGTCAGTCCTCGGCCCCACACCCTTCTCCCTTTTTATCAACGAATTGCTGTCCATCACCACCCATGGGCATACCACCCTGTATGCGGATGGACTGGTCATCTTGGCTAGCGCCCGAGATATTGCCACCATTAACTCCGACTTTAAGCGTAGCCAGTCCTGGCTGGTGGAACACAGGCTTACCACCAACCTCAAGAAAACCCAAGCCATGCTTTTTGGTTCCTTGAGCAAAACAAAATCCTGCCCTGCTCCGCTAAAAATCTTAGGGGTTGATGGCACTCCCCTGCAGACAGTGGCCGCTGTCAAATACCTGGGCGTCACTCTGGACCCGCAGCTGGATCTCACCCTACATATCTGAAATGTCTGCAAGGCCACGAATGGCAAGCTTGGTCTTGCCTATAGAGCCAAAAACTGCTTAACCCCAGCCACCTATGTTGCCCTAGCCAGGGTGGTCCTCCTCCTCCCTTCTCTCTGCTATGGGCTAGTAACCTTTGCCCCTATGCCTAAATCCAGTCTTTCAAAATGGGACACAGCCTACAATAACATCTGCCGCTTTGCGCTCTCGGTCCCCCCCAACCCACTGCTGCGACCTCTACACACGCCTAGAGTGGCTCCCTCCTGAGAAGCACCACACCTTTGTAGTTGGGAACTTCATTGACAACATTGTCAGATCCGCTACACCTGCTGCCCTCACCCTTTCCCCCAACCCTGACACCTCCTCCTACCTCCTCAGGTCGAGAGCAACACTTGACCGCTCAGTTCCTAGAACCCACACCCTTGCGGGAGACCGGGCCTTCGCCACCTATGCCCTTAAAATTTGGACTTCGCTTCCTGCCCTTACTCGGTCATCCTCCTCCCATCCGAGCTTTAAAACCTCCGTTTGGAACTATTTGAAGGGATCCTCCACTTGTTCATGTACCTCGTAGTACACCAGCCCAGGTTTGCTGGGGCGGTCTCTGCGTCCACAGGGACCACTTTACTTATCCTCCTGGCAACTGGTCAAGTAACTGTTTAATGTCACCCTTGCACCGGTCCTAACCCCCCTCTCCTCCTCCCTGACTAGTCTACCAGGCCCTTGGTCCCCCCCCCCCCACCAGTTGGCTCATCCTACCTGCTGGCACTTACTTCTGTTTGCACTGACTGAACCTGTCTTATAATTTTTGTGCACTGTACTTATCTTATACTAAATCGTTTCTGTTGCTGTTAGCTACCTACTCTAGCCCTGTTAAGCTTGTCATGTTTCTGGATGTCAACCTCTGATATTACCTGATTGTATGTAAACTCGACTTCCTCACTGTTCTTCTGTGATCTAGCTTGTAACCCTCCTGGGTCTCACCTGAAAATAGGCACTTGGCTGTCTAGCGTGACTTACCCAGTTAACAAAAGCAAATAAATAAATACTCCACTGCCCCTACTATCCCCTGTCAGTCAGATTTAACAGGGTGTATAATTAAGAGCTATGGGGGACAATTTGCAGCAGTTAGACAGCAAAAGAATACACCACCACCAAGCACACCAAACTAGGTTTTACATTTTCAACAGCCCAAAAACAATTCTAAGTAAAGACAGCAAAGAAATTACAGTGTCACTAAAAGTCCACAATCTAAGTTTAAAACAAAAATAGCAATGAACATTTATTGTAAAGCACTGAAATGTATCTGTTTCCTTCCCCCTTCTGGCTTCTGAGAAAACAAAAATCACTTGCTACCTCAACTCTGACTAAGCCTCACCTCCAGTTATCACGTAGCTGAGGTCAGAGGCCAGACATTTAGCACCCCTCACCCAAACTACAAGGCAAGTCAGACAAGCCAAGACTAAATTTGCAGCAATTAAAGACAGCAAAGGAATACACCTCCACTGCAAGCACACCAAACTAGGTTTTAAATTTTCAACAGCCCAAAAAACATTCCAAGTAAAGATAGCAAAGAAATTAAAGTGTTACTGAAAGCCTACAATCTAAGTTTAAAAAAAAAAAAATAACAATGAACAGTTACTATAAAGCACTGAAATTAATGTTTCCTTCCCCTTCTGGCTTCTGGGGCAGATAACATCTACACATCCCACTAAGAGGGGTGTAGGGCCTGGATCCAAACTACAACTGGTTGGGCGCAGTGTTTGGATGGTCTTTACAATGTCCGTGAATTCTGGCAGGTAGATATCTGACTGGACAGAGACTGGCTGCATGCCACCTCCTGTCGATCACTGCAGTCCCTTGTAGGAGAGGCCGGACCGATGCCAGACCTGATGCTGACAACCTTATCTGTGAAGAATCGAGCAAGCTCCTCGCATCTTAGCTAAGAAAAAGCTTCTCTGGGCTGGAGACAGATTGGATTGCACAATCTGTCAACAGTCCGGAAAAGCTGAGCCGGTAGATTTTGCGCTCCAGAAATCTCCCTGAACAGGAATTCTGCCTTCTTACGGATGATTTCTGATTGATAGCTGTCATAATGCGCCATCAGCCTAAGCCTGTCAGCATCAAGGCCAGACTTCTGCCAGGCTCTCTCCATCCCTCGGCCAACTTGCCTCAACCCCTTCAAGGAGCTGTCAAACCAAGGGCTCCTTGGGCCTAGGGTGAGAGGTCGAACACGGAGAGGACCAATCTTGTCCAAAGCATCTCCCATAGTCTTATTATAGGCTAATACAAGATCATCTGGACTCATGCATTCACCTGACAAGCCCCATAGGTCCAGCACCACTGATAGGTCGCTAGGGTTAACCCCTCTTAAAGGGCTGTACTGAACCATCTCCATAGGGGCAGACCTATTGGGGGGGGGGGGGCCCAAACTGAACCTTTTGGTGTGATGGTCAGACCAGGTGACTGGTTCCACACCCAGATCAGCTGTCTCCATACCCAAAAGGAAGATCAGATCCAACGAATAACCTGCTACATTGGTCGAGGAGGTAACTACCTGTGTAAGGCCCAGCATCGTCATCAGCTGGAGGAGATTTTGACCAAAATGCGAGAGTTCATCATCGACCCAGGCATTGAAGTCCCCCAGGACTATCCATCTGGGGACCTCAACACCATGTCGACAATGAAGTCTGCTATCTCCTGCTGGAATTCTCCTCCATCTCCTGGTGGACGGTAGATGAGAAGAATCCCATTGCGGTCTCTCCCCGGCTGCACATGCCCATGTGTTCTTGGGATACCAAAGACTCCTCCCCTTCATGGGGCAGCTACAAGAGGCCTTAAAGCAAATAATATCCACCACCATAGTATTAGACCCCCCTTTTCTTTTTCTTTGGGGAATACCCCCCAGAATGTAGAGATTCTATGAACAGAAAGTTTTTCACAATAGCACTGCTTGCAGCAAAAAAAAGCTATTGCAAAACTGGTTAACTCCCACCCTCCCCAACCTGACTTAATAGCAGGAGATTATGATAAATATTTATAAGATGGAAAGGATTACCACCATGTTAAATGAGAAACAAGACCAGTTTGAGGTCTTTTGGAAGAGATGGGTGTTATATATTACACAAACCAGACAGTACTTTGTACCCTAAATTTGGGAGCATTAACAAATAACAGTACACTGTGGTAACTCCTAAGGAATAGTTTAATTTACTCAATTACAACATTTTTTTTATTGACATCATATATTTGAAGACTAATTCAGAGTAGCACATGATTTATTTTTTCTCGAGTGTATCAGTTGTATGTATAAGTTATTTGTCCTGTATTATATGTTCTTCTAAAAAATAAAGACCGAGGCCCAGATATTCATTTCATGAGTTTGTGGCGCAAGCCTGTGCGCCGCTCAAAATAGTTGTGCTGGGGTGTGGCCAGGGCGATATTCAACGGAGTTGCGCTATGGCACAACTGCTTTGAATATCGCCCCCTGGCCACCCCCACTGTGCCAGCACAAGTGGTCAGAGTGGAGCATTGAGATGCGGTGACACAAGTTCCATTGCGCCATGCACAGTACCTGCGATATTCAAAGGGTGACATGCAAATGGAGCCATAATTTATGCAAGGCGCATGGGGGGCCATTTGCATGTGATTACAGCCTCATTTGCATGTCATTAGCATGCAGGTGCGCCGATCCCTGACGACTTATGCCTGGTGCCCTGCCAGGAAGCAGCCGTCGGGGACTGATGCCCCCTGCAGCCCGATCGCGGGACGTCCCATAAGGGACAATGAATGTCTCCAATCCCTGGTGGTCCAGTGGACTGCGATTAGCCGATTGCGGGCATAACTGTAACTCCCCAAGTAGCCCGATCACGGGCATAACTATCCCTCAGTAAGCCGATCGTGGGCATAACTGTACCTCCCCAGTAGCCCAATCGTGGGCATAACTGTACTCCCTCCCCAAGTAGCCCACGGTCCCGGCGGGCAACTGTCCCCCGTTAGCCCAATCGCGGGGATCAGTATCCCCCAAAGTCCATATCCTGGTGGTCCAGTGGACCCGAGCAGACCGGATCGCGGGCAGGATTCCTCACCCCCAAAGTCCGAAATCCCTGGTGATCTAGTGGACCACCGCTCACGGATCCCCACCACCCCGGGTGGCGGCAGCACCCGCCCGACTGAATACTCGGTATGGCTGCGTGCCCATTGGTTCAGAGCATGAGCCAGTGGATGCCCGGCCGCCGTATGATCAGTCGAATATGTGAATGATATCTGGACGGCTAGTGGGCATGGGCTACCGCCTGTGCTCATGCTCACGAACCAATAGGCGTCCAGCTCATACCAACTATCGACGAGCCAAGTGAGGTGCTGCGGCTGGCCAGGGCGGGTGGGGAGCTCCGTGGGCGGGTGGCGTGGGGTCCAACTAGATCACCAGGGATTTCGGACTGGGGGTGAGGAATGCTGCCCGCGATCAGGCTCCGCTCGGTCCACTGGACCACCAGGGATATTGGACTTTGGGGATACTGATGCCTGATCGGGCTAATGGGGTACTGTATGCCCGCGATCGGGCTACTGCATCCACTGGACCACCAGGGATATTGGACTGGGGGGAAGGGACACTGATGCCCGCGATCGGGGCATGGGGGGGCACCGCCAGGTGTGGTGGGAACAAGTCGAGGGCCACCCACAGGTGGCAACTGCTGTGTTGCGCCCTGCAGTGCGGCAGCTCACCTGTGGGTGGCCCTCGACTTGTTCCTTTTTTTTTTCGCCGTAACTTTGTGCAGGCACAGATAGGGATTGCGCTTGCATAACTCTGCCCGGGCTGTGCAGTTTATACAATGGCACCCCACACCTGTGCCTGCAGACATTACTGATGCGCCCTGGCATGGGGATTTGTGCGGCACACTTTTCCCTTTTAAATATCGCACCGTGGCGCATCAGTGGGTTGTACATTTGCGCCATGCGCAACCCTTTTGAATATCTGGGCCAGAGTTTAAAAAAAAAAAATCATTTTGCAGTTCTAAATAAGCTTATCAGTATAATGATTTTCTACATTTTTATTTGGCCAGAAATAGTGTTTGTCAATGGTTAGGGAAGTTTGGGGCTGGGGTCATAACTATTAGCCTTTAACAGTATCAGTTGCTATTTCTCCTTCAAGGCATAAACGCAAGCTGAAACTATGTGAACGTGTATTTCCGATTAATCTCTGCCATGCCATATCGCTCCTTAAAATCAGTTGTCCCTATACTGGCTATGGGTCAGGGTGTAATCTTGAGTATTCAAACATCCAGAGACCATTTGTTTAGCAGAGGACGAGAGGATGGCTTTATCATAAACATGTTATCACTCTTGGCACCTACCTACATCATGCTGGAGTTGCTATCCTCTCCGAGGCGGACATCCTACTTTTCTTTGTGAAAGACCATAACTTTCCATGGTAAGTAAAGTGTGTGTGTGTGTGTGTGTGGGGGGTGGAATTAACTGAAATAAAAAAAAACGTGCCAGCAGTGTTTTTTTTCTATTATGTAATGAAAGCCAACACCCAGTTACTCCGTGAAAGATGCATTACAGAGACTAGCTGTTCCGACAATGGCTCTTCTTAGTGAGTGAAATTATGAGCTGTTGCATGTAAACAGTTGTTCATCTAGGGATACATGGACGCACACCCTTACCAGTATGTACAGTTTAGCACGTGAAGACCGAGTCACCTTACTGTAAGTGACATCACTCAGGCTCGGCTTCAAAGCGCTTTTTCTACTGTTCTCCCACTGTCTCCAGCTTCCTTACATCAGGGTTGTTGTTTGGCTTACCAGTAGCCCTAATGAGAAAAAAAAAACCTCGCAGTAAGCAGGTTTCAAGATCGGGCTTTATTAGCACAGGGCACAAAACCAAACTATATCACACCCAATTTTAGTAGATACCTGCTCTTTAAGGGGTTATAAAATCTTGATTATACCTGTTTGAATAGGAAAGTTATTTTTCATGAAGCTGCACTTTAGGTATTTAGTAGGATGTAACTTATGTGTCTAACAGTGATGGATTATATGACTGTATGTATTTCTTCTGATGTTGTATTTAATAATGTTATTGTGTTTTTTCTTGTATACTACTTTTGTACAATTCTTCTGATTTTGATTATAAAGGCTGTTTAGCAAAACAATAAATTGATATTGATTGAGTTGAGCATCATAGCCACATCCCTAGAAAAACAGGTTATTCAACCTGTAACTACTGTTGCAAGTGAGTAAGCTGTTTCAGTAGTGGATAGAACCCACCCACTTGATGAAGGGGGTTCACTTCTTGATACCCTCACCTCGTCAAATTCTCATTACAGATGCCTCGCGGATGGGGGGGGCACATCTGATGAGCTGGGAGCACATCTAAGAAGGCCTCATCAAACTCAGGGAACATGGACAAATGTGGAAAGAACCCTTCACATAAACATCCTAGAAAGGAGAGCTGTTAAGTACTACATTCAGGCCTTCCAGTCTCATGTCTTCCAGGGCCCTCTGTGAATTCAGAAGGACAATGTAAATGTGTGCACTACATCAGCAAGCAAGGAGGGTCTAATTCCTACCTCCCTATGCAAGGTGGCAGTGAGAGTTTGGTACTGGGCTCTGGAACATTGTCTAGCATTTCATGTTCTAGGGGCTCAAAACGTCTTGGTAGACAGCCAGTCAGTCGCAGTCCAGGATGCACAAGTGGGAGCTGTGGAGCATGCAGGATTTGGCTTAGCTGTGCTGCAAGGCTTATTTTCTTAGGCATAGTAGGATCCAACCACCCAGACTGTGTTTCTATCAGTGCTGCTTGGTACTTGATTCAGAGGTTTGACCTAATGAAAGAGATATGCTCAGTAAAGGTATTTTTAGTTAGCCACCACTGCTTATCACTTTTTGAGTTAGATTAAAGAACTGTTACATACTTTCCTTAACAGTAGATCGCTGAGAGAATCCCTTTCTTCAGGCCATGTCATCCCGCTCTCCGTCCCCCTACAACCTGCGGACCCCTTCTCCATAGGTCTTTGACAGTGGTTTTCTGTCTCTCAGCGTGCCTGCAGAACCATAACTCCCCTCCGGGTTCCCTGTAGAGAGATCCTCCAAGCATGATCTCTAGTGGGGAACTGAGGAGGGAAGGGGCGGCCCACGTTTATATATCGAGTGTCAACATAGGATGTTATCATGGGCAGCCTGTAGTGGACTGCTTACAAAATACTTCCATGTGATCCTTGAGTCTGGTGGCTGTAATTCCATAGGTGTGACCTGACTGCTTTGAAGATTTCCTGTTTCAGTAAGTATGCAACTGTTCTTTAATCTAACCCAAAAAAGTGATTAGCAGCGGTGGCTAATCAACATTCTTAGTTGAACATATCTCGTTCATCAGGTCACACCTTTGGAACTACACTGTGTCAGCACTAGTACCCCACGGAAACTTTTCTAGACATAGAAACATAGACTTTGACGGCAGATAAGGATCGCTTGGCTCACCTAGTCTGCCCATTTCCCCTACCTACTGGATAAGCTGCAGATCCTAGTTAAGCAACAGCGTATTTCTTCCTACCCCCCCCCCACAAGAATTGCCTTATCTCTGTCCCATGCATTCTTGAATTCTCCCACAGTTTTAGACCCCATAAACTCCTCAGGAAGGTGGTTCCATGCGTCTACCACCCTCTCTGTGAAAAAATACTTCCTCACATTGCCCCAGAGCCATCCCCTCTCTAGCTAGCAGTCCAGTCAGGGTACCCATGACAACGTAATATGTCCGCTTCTTTAAAAAGATGTGGGTGACCTCCTCTCTCCTTAGTTATTTTCCTGCCATTGATTACACTTGTCTGACCTGCCAACGGAAAGAGCTACGCCAGTTGTTAGTTTCATTTTTCTAAAACAGTAGTTAACACCTTCTCGGCTTTCCCTATGCCACTGAAGGGATCTTCAAAATGATTTTGCTTCTGCAACTGTGGAGAGTATATTTTCCAGGACCACGCACATGCTGTCTGTGTTTACTTCTTAAGCCTTAACCGTGACGTCCAGGCCTGCAACATTTTTCTTCGGGTTTAACACTGTGTCCAGGTGGGGGCAGCAAGGGGCCGTCAATATTTTTCTCTTGTGGAGTGTCCTAGCTGCTTTAGAGAAATGGGTGTGAGAAAAACATTTTTGTCTGGCTCTGCAGTTAACTCTGCGAAGAGCAGGGAAAAGAAATCCTTGGGGGGAAAAAACATAAGTATCGTAAAGATAAGCTTTCCCCAAAGAGATCTAGATAATTATTGCAGCACTTGTGGTTGCCATCTTTAGTGTCACTGTCTCTTTCCACACCAGTGACTTGGACTGCCCCAGATACCCTTAAGCCATCTGCAGTGGTCTCTGGATGGAATACAGTTGGCCGTGTTATGGCTTGTAGTTTGTCCCCATCAGTGGTCATCCTGATGCTGTTGACTGATCAGGTAGGGACCTTGGCAAAGGTGTTCCTATGTTTGAGCTCTCAGCCCCCCAGGCCTCCCTTTTCACAAAGCTGGGACTGGGCCTCATAATGTGGGTCTGTCGCCTTTTGATGTGCCTTCCGTCGTCAACACTCCCCGTTGTGTCCCCTAGTCAGGGGACCATCGACGAAGCCTCTTCAGCCACCAAGACCTCCCTGTCGATGAGGTCCGAGCCTGGCAGGGGCAATACCAAGTTGACTACAGTTAGTGGGTTGCTGCTGTTGCCAGACCCAAGTCCCCCATCAAACCTTTTGGATTACTGCTCTTTCGTGGAGGCAGTTCATTACTAACATACTGCTAGGTTAGTCCCTTCGACCGTCCCACAGACTTCAGTCGTGACTGCACCAGCTCATTACCAAACCATTTTTGGGCAATGCTTTGTTGCCGCACGTCCCTCAGGGGGTAATGACAGGGTTGCCTCAGTCTCATCCTTAGAGGGTAGTAGATGCTCATTCTGATTTCACATCTCCCTGGACACTGCCACTGCAGAGCTTCCCTGACCAGTATTGCCAGTCTTGTTTTCCCATCATCGGAGCAAGTTCTCATAGCCACCCTGTTTACACCTCAGCCATCTGCTTTGCTTAGGAGACCGTTCTCATTGACATCGATGTCGCCACAGTGACCCCTCCTGCCTGTTGTCTGTGGGCACAACCATGACTAGGTTCATAACTCCTACCTTTTGGAGGATTGATGGATATAAAGGGCTTCTGTCTCGTGTCAACGCATATTCCACCACATCTCTCTGTAGTGAGAACTCTGTAGTTTATACTCCAAAATGTCCACCAGAGGACCACTCCTTCATGTCCATGTTGCAAGGTATGCAGGTTACCATGGGATTCTTGTGGAAGGAGAAAGATTCCTTGCAGCAGGATCTCTTTGCATTCCTGGAAGTGCCTGAGGCATCTCCTGTGGTCATAAGTCCCTTATATCCCGTGTTTGGTGATGTCACACATGCTGCTTAGTACCGACCTAATGAGGTGCCACCAGACCCTAGTATGGCAGATAAAACATATCCTGCCCTTCCAAAAAGGTATGTTATGCCTATCAGCCCAACAGACTTGGTGATATAAACGCCCAATCACCACAGCTCTTGGACACCAACACTTGAGTTCTGATCCTCCAGGCAGAGAGTCCAGGAAACTGGGCGCTGTGGTCAAGCATACCTATACCTCTTCCTTCTTGGGCTTAAAGATTGTCATTTTTACCAGGCACACATGGTGCAATTCCAAAATATACTTTGGCACAAAGCGCACACAGCATAGTTATATTGGAGACCTAGTTGGTTTAGCTCTTAATTTAACTTAGTGAACCATATAAAGTCATTCCCTTCTGTTCAGCTTGTGTCATCCGACCAGCAGTTCCAGATTAGACTGCCTTCTGGTGTGGATCCCCCCCCCAAGATTTTACATTTCTTCATCACTGCTGTCTCCAGGGAAAAAGTCCCTGTTTCTGCTCTGAATGCTGCACTTGGCGTCATATAAGGTACTCTGAGCAGATTCTTTAAATATTTATTTTGTATTGATTCTGTTTCCCTGAATTTACAGGACAGCCCCCCCAACCTCCAACCCATATAATAATTGGACATTTATTTTAGCTAGTAGCGGCCAGAGCACAGGAGAGAGATCTGGGGGTCATCATATCCGATGACCTAAAGGTAGCCAAACAGTGTACCAAGGCTGTACGGAGAACCAGCGGGATGCTAGGGTGCATAGGGAGAGGTATTAATTGCAGGAAAAAAAGAACTCATTATGCCACTGTACAGATCATTGGTGAGACCTCACCTGGTGTACTACATCCAGTTCTGGAGACCTCATCTCAGGAAGGATATAGACAGGGTTGAGACCGTCCAGAGAAGGACAACAAAAATGGTACAGGGCCTGCACAGCTTGTCATATGAAGAGAAACTATGGGAACTCAATAGGTACACCCTGGAGGAGAGGGGAGACATGATAGGGACCTTAAAGTACCTCAAGGGGGTTAATAAGGTATACAAGGGCAGTATCTGTCAGAAGAGAAGCTGCCCTGAAGCAACGAGAGGGCATAACATGAGACTGGAAGGGGGTAGACTAAGGGGCAACATGCAGAAGTACTTTTCACAGAAAGAGTGGTGGATGCTTGGAATGGCCAGCTCCAGGAGGTGGTGGGTGTGGACACAGTGGGGAGATTTAAGCAGGGTTGGGATAGACATAAAGGAACCGGGGAGGGGGGTGGCAGCAGTGAACCAGCAGGGTCAGCGGGAGCTAACTAAAGGTAGGGTGTACGGGCTGACTGGATGGGCCTGGCAGTCCTTATCTGCTGTCAGTTTCTATGAGAGGGGGCAGCCCACATCTTATACGGGCGCTAATGTCGTGGGTGGCCCCTGGTGGACTGTTAGCAAAAGTTTCTGTGGGGTCCTAGCACTGACACGGTATAGTTCCAAAGATGTGACCTGATGAAAGAGATTTCTCTGGAAGATATGCTGGTTTTTAAACGTCACATTTCTGCTAATCTATTGCTATGCTTTCCCTAACACTAGATTTACATCAGTTATGTCTTAACTTTCTTCTTGTTTAGTTATTTTTTCTTACTTCCCCTGCTGTTAGTCTGCTATATATTGTAGATAATGCAGCAATTATTTCTCAGAGTGTTTCAAAATATATCTGACTCCCCCAGCTAGCCACACAATTGCTGTTGTGAGATCACAGCCTGCCGTGGTAAGCACTATGATGTCATAAACAAAGGCACTGTGAGAGTAACGGGGGAGGTAAATATTTTCTATACAGACTTTTTAGATGGACTGCCCGGACAGAGACAGAAACATAGAAACTGTTGGCGGATCTGTAGTTTTAATTTAACTGATTTTTAATTTTTCTTTTTATGGTTAGATGGTTATGGAACGTAAATGTTATATTTAGAACTATAAGACACACAATGAACACATCAAAGCAAGGGGATATATAAATTGTATTGGTACAGGTAACTACTAACTTAACGATCCCGACTTACTAAGTACTGGAATGGAAATAAGAGACTGAGAGATCCTTCGCCAGTCTTGATAGAGAAGACAACTGATGGAGTGAGAATAGTTTGAAGTGAACATTGCCATGACACACCTCCTGTAAATTAGGAATTATTTAATTAGTTTAATTCTGGCTATGGTGAATCCATTAATAAGTTCCATCATTGTTAATGAATCCAGTCTTTGGTGTACTCTACAATTAATTTTACCATTGCATGTTGTCATATTTATGTAAAAATTAATAAAACCTAAGTTAAAAAAAAACAAAAAAACATTTGGCAGATGAAGATAGCCAGGCCAATCCAGTCTGTCCAAAAGCCCTACACTCGTTTGTTTCCACTGACCTTACCTAGTCAATGGCTTTTCCCTCCTTCTCCTTCCCACCACCAATGTACCATTATGCCTGTCCCATGCATGTTTAAAATCCTCCACTGTGTTTGTCCCCACCACCCTCCTGAGGCAGTTCATTCCATGCATCCACCACCCTCTCTGTGAAGAAAAACGTTCTCACATTTCCCATCAGCCTGCCACCCTCCAATTTCATGTCATCATGCCCCCTTGTTCTTATCCTGTATTGGAAGATGTCTCCCCTCTGCACCTTGTTTTTGCCCGTAAGGAACTTGAATGTTTCTGTCATGTCCCCCCGATCCTTCCTCTCCTCCAGTGAGTACATATTGAGGTCCTTTAGTCTCTCCTCATATGTTTTCTGATGCAATCCTTGTACCATCATAGTCGTACTTCTCTGGACTGCCTCCACACTGTCATTGTCCTTATGAAGGTGTGACCTCCAGAATTGCACACAGTACTGTAGGTGAGGATTTGCTAGGGTTTTGTACAATGGCATAATCACCTCCCACTTTCTGCTTGTGGTGCCTCTGTCTATGCATTCCAGCATTGCCCTGGCCCTCCGTGCAGCCTTTGTACTCTTAGCCATGTTAGGTTGTCAGAAATGATAACCCTCTGGTCCTTTTCTTCCTTTGTAATAGATAGCAATCCACCCTCCATCCTGTAGCACGCCCCAGAGTTCCCTCTTCCCAGGTGCATTATTTTGCACTTCTTGGAATTGAATCTTAGTTGCCACACTTCAGACCGTTTTTCAAGCTCCTGCAGTTCCCTTCTCATTCTCTCTACTCCTTTCAGAGTATCTACCCTGTTGCAGATCTTGGTGTTATCTACAAACAGGAAGACCTTTCCCTCCAGTCGTGCCGCAATGTTGCTAATGAAAACATTAAACAGGACTTGCTCAAGGACTGATCTCTGAGGTACCCTGCTTGTCACCTCCCTCTCTCCTAATTGGATCCCATTTATCACCATCCTCTGCTTCCTGTCTGTAAGCCAGTTCCTCACCCGGTTTACTATCGTGTGCCCCATGCCCAGACTGCTCATTTTGTTGACCAGTCTTTTGTGTGGGGCCACGGTGTCAAAGGCTTTGCTGAAATAAGGAGGCGACATCCATTGCCCCGAAAAAAAGTTTTACTTCCTTCAGAACCCAATCTAAAAAGTCTTTATCAGATTTGTCCAACACAACCTTACTGCTGTAAATCCATGCTGCCTTGGATCTGGGCCCTGATGGACTCCAGGTGCTCCATTTTCCTTTCTTTAAGCAGTACCTCCATGATCTTGCCCACCACTGAGGTGAGCCTGACAGATTTGTAGTTCCCCGCATTCTCCTTACTACCACTTTTGTGCAGAGGGACTACATGTGCCCTTCTTCAGTCCTCTGGAACCACACTTGTGTTAAGTGACTCGGTAAACAAAGCTGCCAGTGATGCCACTACTTCCCCTTTCAGTTCCTTTAATATCCTGGGATGTATGCCATCTGGCCCATTGCTTTGTCCACCCTTATTTTTGTGAGCTCCTTCAGAACTCCCTCCACTGTGAATTGACTAGTGTTTACCTCTCCTTCGTTCCTGATACTCAGTTGTGGTCTGTGACCCTCAACCTCCTCAGTGAATACTAAGCAGAAGTATTTGTTCGGTAGTTCCAACTTTTCTTAGGTCTCCCTCTTTGCACTCTCTTCTCCCCTCTGAGCCTTACAATCCCCCCCTGGCTTTCCATCTTCGCTGACATACTTTAAAAAAAAAAAAAAATAAAAGTTTCGTCCCCTTTTCTTCACTGTCTGTGCAATCTTTCTTCAGTCCGGGCCTTTGCTCTCCTTACTGCCTTTCCTGCTTCTCTAAGATTCTTTTGGTACATCTACTTGTCTGGCTCCCTTTGAGTTTCTTTGTATTTCCTGAAACACACACTTTTGGACCTTACTTTGCCTGCTTCCTCTCTCGAGAACCATAGTGGATTCATCCTTTTCCTGCCTTTTCTTACCACCTTGATGCACTGGTTTATCACCTCCTGTATGGCTCTCTTCAGGCGTCTCCACTGCTCCCAGACTCTCTCTCTCCTATCTCCCATCATGCCACGGCCTCTTTGCTACACCTCCCCATTTTATCAAAATCTGCCCTTCTAAAATCAAGAACTCTTGCCTTAGTGTGATTAGACATGGTCTCTGTCATCATGTTAATCCACATTATGTTGTGGTCACTAGATCCTAGCTACTCTTCCACCTGGATGTCATAGATAACTGTCCCCATTGGTCAGTACCAGGTCCAGAATTGCTCCTTCTCTTGTGGGATCTTCTACTAGCTGCCTGAATTCTGCCCTCTGCAGTGACCCAAGGGTGTTCCTGCTCCTGGTTGAAGCAGCTGCTGGGATGGTCCAAACAATGGCTGGGATATTGTTGTCACCCAGCAGTAATACCTCACCCTTTACTGGCATCTCCTGATATTGATCCACTATATCTCTCTCTCTCCATCTCCTCCCCTTGTGCTGGAGATTTGTAGATCACCCCTTTTCGAATTGCTGTGCCATTTCCTGGCTCAGTGGTGAGCCACAGTGCCTCAGTCTCCCCGTGCCCCCCTTGCACCTCTGTTGCTTTTATGCCCTCCCCTATGTAGAGGGACACTGCCCCCCCCTCCCCTTTTTTTCCCCCTCGCTGTCTTGAATAGGGCATACCCTGGAACATTTGTTTCCCAGTCATGATTTGCTGTAAACCAAGTCTCCGCAATTGTCACTATGTCCAAGTCTGCCCCTACTATCAGTGCCTCCAGGTCTGGGATTTTATTTCCCAGGCTGCAGGCATTTGTCACCATTGCCTTTCATGGTTTGCTGGCTGTCCCCTCTCTAGTCCTGTGTTCACCTTCCTTTTCCTCCCTCCCCACCGCTTTTTCCCTTTTTTTGCTGATTTTCAGCCTCCACATTGCCCCTTGTATTCTGAACTGATGTCCCTCTCCTCATCCTGCTATCATTTTCATTTACTTTTCATTACAGGATGTGCCGTAAACCTTGGAAAGGAACATTGAAAATGGAAAAAAAATGTAGTTTAATAAATTGTAACACTGTACCTGCAACGTTTTTATTTATGAAAGCACATGCTGAAGTGCAGAGTTGCTCTTTTCTAATCTCCATCTCTATGATATTTTTATCTCTCGTCTTCCCTTTGATGTCCATTTCATGTCTCAACATCAACATTGCACTGTAGTACCCTTAACATAACTATGAATAAGTACTTCATACCCTTAAAACACAGTTATTAGGCTTTTTTTCTTTGTGCAGGTGTAATATTTTGCAGGACGATGAAGTGGTTCCAAAGTGGGACAGAGACACTCATCCTGAGATTGTGGTTCCCAGTGCACATAAGTGTAAACATTTTTTTTTTTAATCACAGCTGCTGTTTCTACGCCCCCCCCCCCCCAACAGTCCTCTACTGCCTGCCCCCCGGAATTACTGGGGCTTAGCTTATGCTCGGCCCAGGAGCGGTACCTGTGGGGAGTCAGGCATCATCCTGCCGATGGGGATTTTTCCTCCTTTTTTTGCGCCTTTTGTGCCCGCGCACCGTGCAATGGGTACAGCAGCTGTCTCCACCTCCATGGAGGCAACCAAGTATCCTGGGTGCAGACGAGCCCTCCTAATTGTGCCATGTGCAGCACCCGACCACCCCCACCCCCGAGGAAGGAGAGCTGTGACGTTCGATCCTTGCCTCCCCCTCCAGCCCTGAACAACCAGAGTCCATTCCCGAACCTGGGTTGCCGGTGTGGCGCGAGGTATGGCGTCCAGCGCCTCAACCCTCCGAGCCACCGGGCTGGTCATAAGTACAAACATTTTGATTGGAGGTGGTGAACGACGGAAAAAATGGCTCACTTTTTAAAGAGACACTAGCCAAGAACTTTGATTCGCAACTGCTGTCAGGCAACCCTGCAGTTGATTAGTAATTTGTTTTTTGGAGATAACAAGTTGCGATGTGTACTGTTTATTTTAAACTCTGCTATCCCTCGTCTTATCACTCCCCCCCTCCACATAGATTAATGGACGGTAACCCATACCCTGGTCCTACCGTAATGCTTAGAAATCAGGACCCCACAGGAAACTAGATAATGGAGGTCAGCTCACCAATCCTGAGTAAACCAGGGAATGGGGATGTATTTTGGTTGGGGAATCAAATAGAAATGATGGGTTGGCTGGTCTAGAGGCATTTGCCCCTGGAAGATGGGATTTGTGCGCAAGCTTTTGAATCGCACTCTGGATTGCCTGGGGGCAAGTGTCCTAGAGGTGAGGTACTTGAATCCTGGGAAGGGAGGGGATAGGCCATCCGGCATTTATACACCCTTAAAGTTTGCACCCCAGCAGGGGAGGAGTGGAAAGAAAAGAGGAAACAGAGAAGGGTGGGCAAGAATTGAACCCTGCCTGCCATCAGCCCACACTACTGCCTATGACTTTGAGCCTCCAATCTGGATGAGCATCTCCTGAGGTGGGGGGGAGCCCTCTCTTTTTGGGGAAGCAGTTGCCACTTGGGGGAGGCAGGGATGGTGTTGAAAGCTGCCCACTCCACCCACAGGAGGATTAAAAATGTGATGCTCTATAATAAAGCTGCTATGATGCTACCGCTAGAATTACTTATATTATCTCTATAAGTGTTTATGCCATTCTTAGTGTGTTGACCCATAGCTAGTTTGCTAATGGGAAACCACGTCTTGCCTGCAATTTTATGATGATCAGTGTTAACAACTTTTTTTGTTTAAGTTTTTATAATAGTAAACATTTTGTGACAGATTCCAAAGGCTGAATATGGCTTAACAGTGAAGATGTACTCGTCTACAAATATTGCATCCATAATGTGTATTCCCAGTGAGTTACTATTGCACATAAACTTGATGGGGTTGCAAGCAGTTAAAAGCAGGGAATATCCACTCTTGGTCTTTGCCAGATGGCTTTGCAGACTTGAGAACTGGCTTGCTTGCTGTAACAAACTTTTAGGTGTAGTAGCAGGGGGGAGTACATAGGGCTGTTAATAAACACATGGCCTGTTAGGTTGAAACAGGTACAGTGGAACTCAGTAAAAAAATACCTGCATCAAACTAATATACAGTATAAGGAAATTCTGCTGTTTTAAGAATACTAAATTGATGTCAAATACTGCTTCGATGGAAAGAACTTGAATTGCTAGGTATTTAAATAGTTTGGGATGGATTATTTTTTAAGATGATAGTGTATGTAAATTTCTTACAGTGTATCTGTTTATCCTGCAGGTATCCAGATTGGGTTCCAGAAGTCCTCTCCAGTTCAAGGTAGGCTTAACTGTGCCAACCCAAGTGTTGCTTTTCAAATTATATAAATATAGTTTTTATTTATTGTACCTTTCTGATCCCAAGAACTGGCCTCCATTAGGCCCACCCCCGTCATTCACCCTCCACGGACTTACCCGATCGAGGATACGCTCTGGCTTACCCCACAGAGCAGTGCCATGTGAGGGAGCGCCATCACCCGTTTAGTGCCGGTATACGATCCCGGGATGCTTCCTTCTCGGGGTTATGCCCTGGCTTAGCCCCCAGGGCAGTTTCTCCAGGAGGAGGCTCACCCTCCTGTTGGACACCAATGTACATTCCCAGTAGTGCCACAGACAGTGATGCAGGACCTGTGGTGCGCGGCATCCCACGCAGCCCAGTTTTCTCCATTTTTCACCCAAGGAGACAGAACATGCAGTGACATCATGGGTGTGTATGCAGATGGCTGTCTGCCTTCCAATGTGGTGTAGGTGCTGGTCGTTACTGTCCCCTGGCTTCTGCCAGATGTCAGCTGTATGTTGTGCACCCCCCCCCACCGGGGAAGGAGAGCAATTCCCTTCCTTCTCCTCCCCTGTCTGACCCTCTGACTTTCAGGTAGCCAAGATGTCAGCATCTGACATAAGCTGTACTGCTGCCAAATTATAGTTTTAAACATCAGTTGCATTCGTATTGTATTCCCATTGTCAGTTTTCAAGTCTAACTTTTTTCTCAACTCAGCCTTTAGAGCTGTGAGGTTTGTGTAAGAGCTACTGAAACCAGATCTTCCCTTGTCAATCTTCACCATTCATTACTTCCTGGGTGTAAGCCAGAGGAGCGCACCCGTCACGGGAGCTTTTTTTTTTTTAAACTTTGGCTAACGGCACCGCCCTCGAGAGTGACGTCATGCGCGAGGGGCGGCCGTTAGTAGCGACAGACTCCTCCTCCAACTCAGTTCTGTTTCTCCCGCCGTCGAGGCAGCACCTGCTCGCGTGTAGGCGTTCAGTCCGTGATTGCGTAGTAGTGTACCGACTCTGTTTTCTTCGCACTCGGCGCCCGATCCGTGAAGACTGTTCCTTTTCTATCTAGGCGCTCGGTGTGTTTCCTACTGTGTTTTAGCCTTAATAGTTTGCGTTATGTCGGTTGGGAGCTAAGCGCTTTTCTAAGACGGGCGCCCCATTCGGTGCTCCTGGGCGGCATTTCTCCGTCTCGGACGGCATGGCGTTTGCCGCCGTTGCCTGGGACCCAACCATGATATGGATTAATCGGCGGCCTGTTCCGATGGACCGTCGCGTGCCTAAATCAGCGTTAGCTTCGGCAAGGCCCGCCGCCACGGGACGGCGTCGGCTCGGGATTCTCGGGCAAGGTCGTTAGGCCCTTCCCCGGGTCCCCTCCCGGGCTTATACGGTCCGAGGAGGAAGGTCTCCTCGTCTAATCTTGCCAAGGAGGCCCCTTCTGCGATGTTGGGGGCGTCGTAGTCCCTCCGGGCATGACATCGATACCGCCTCGGCAGTCACCTCTTGGGTGCAGGCTCCCCGTGTCGAGGCCCTCTGCTTTTGGGCCTGGCTCAGGTGGACCTCGACCCGCCTTCGGCGCCGTTTGAGATCGGCGCCGTTCACGGTGCGGTGATCGATCTAAGCGCCGTTTGGATCGGCGCCCGTTAGTGGCGCGCCGGTGATCAGCGGCGCCGTTAGCGGCGCCGCTTTGGATCCGGCACCCGGTGATTAGGCGGCGCCGTTAGGCGATACCGCTTTGGGCCTCGGCGCCCGATGGACATGGCGGCGCCGTCGCGTGATGCCGCCTTGCCTCGGCGCTGCGCGGTGGCGCGTGGGCCTTGTCCTTCCTCCAGGCGGTGCGGGCCTGCGGCGCCGTTGGGGAAGTGGTTAGGTCTGGCTGCTACGCGTGGGGGGGAATGGCGTCACCTTGGTACCGGGGCGTTGCGCCCGGGGCCTCAGGGACCCCTGGGGTGGCCAGCATTGAGATCCTGCTGGTCTCTTCCTCCTTGGAGGCGATGACTCGGACGTGGACCCATCCTGGCACCCCACTCTTGGGTCTGGGTCCCGGTGGCTAGAAGTTCCAGGCGCGGCAGGCCCCTCCCTCTGTCCCCGTGCCGTCGTCTCCTGAGGGTTCCCCAGCTGGGGTGGCGGGAGCCCTGGGGGCAGGCGTGGGGGTGACGGAGGCTCCCTCTCTGGAGGCCGTGACAGCTACCCCTGGGGTGCTGTTGCCCCTCTAGGGACAGGGGGCGCTGTGGTCGAGGAGGAGGGCCCTCTCGGAGTCCGAGGGGTTGAGGGGCAGGGGGTCTGCCGCTCGGTCTTCTTTGGCCACCCCAGGAGGGGTGGCCAGGAGCCGTAGTGCAGAGCCTCGCCCCTCCCTCCCGGGTTCTAGGGTGTCCTCCGGCGGCGTTTGTGTGGACTGCCCTTCTGGATCCATGCAGTCCCGGCGTCGTCACAGGGGAGGTTCTCCCCCAGGGCTCTTCCAGGCTCCGCTTCCCCAGAGTTCCGTTCTGTGGCCTGGTCTGATATCCGGGATCCCTCCTACTAGGGCTCCTTTCCCCGGATTCCAGAGCCCTCGCAGAGAGCAGTTGCCTCCTCGGAGGTGCCCCTCTCCCATCTCTCTGCCTTCACCACCCCCGCTCCCAGGCCATGTCGGTCCTACGGGTCCGTTATCCTGGGAGCAGTTCAGAGGTTCTGCAGCGGCCTTCCCCTCATATGTTAGATACATGCATGAGCGGGTCTTTCGACTCTCCCACCGCACGAGGAATCCTCTGGACATTCCAGCTCCCATCATCCTCATCTCCCTCCTCTGAGGGAGAGGAACCCCTCTCATCTTTCCTCCGATGCTGATTTCACAGAATATCAGCGTTTCCTCTCGAGGATGGTGAGGGATCTTGGATTTCCTATGTTGGAGAGACAATACCGAGAGGAGGCGCGTGAATTCCTTGGTGAATTCAGTGCCCAGCATTTGGTGGTACCTTCCTGGCCTATCCCCTTCCAGGGCGTCTATCCGGTCCTGGCAGTCCCCTGCCTTCTTCTCAGCCCGGCCGACTGTCAGCGTAGGTATTGTGCCCCTCAGAGTCTCTAGGTTCCCTTCCCACCCACCCTCTGGTTTGGTTTACCTAGATACTCCTTCTGGGCGCGCTGCCTGGCGCCGACCGCCCACAGTTCGGACTCTCTCCAGTTCGACCATTGGGGGCGAAGAGTGTTCTCTTCTTCTCGTGCGAGTGCCTGTATTGCATCTCATCAGGCTCACCACGCTGCCTACAACCGGCATTTGTGGTCGATGATGTCCCAGCTGCTGGCATCAATGCCTGACACGGAGCAAACCAGACAAGCCGTTTCCCTCTCCGCGATAGGCCTGGAGCTGGCAAGACACCAGGCAAGGGCATCTTATGATGCCAGTGAGGTGGCTTCCAGGCTTGCGGGAACAGCGATCTGCATCAGGCGGACGGCATGGCTTCGTCTTTCCAGGTTGTCACCCCTGGCCCGGCGTAGGGTGATTCGCTCCGCCTTCCGGGGGACCCGTCTTTTCTCCTCTAGAGCTAGGAGACTTTTACAGGGGCTCCCTCCGTCTCCTCGTCCTCGGGAGGCACCTCCTAGCTCTTCCCCCACTTAGGCTTTCTGAATAAGCCAGGGTCTTCTCCTTCTGTTTCTCACCAGCGGAAGGCTGGGGGTCTTGTTCCCTCAGGGTATGGCCTCTTCCCCCTCCCCGGGGGAAGAGGAGCTTGGTACTCACCCAGGAAGTAATGAATGGTGAAGATTGACAAGGGAAGATATGAAAATTACGTACCTACCGTAATTCTTGATCTTCTCTTGTGTCTTCACCATTCATTATTTACACCCGCCCACCATCCCCTCAGTGGCCTCTTCCTGTGGCTTCTCCACCTCCCGTCTCCTTCCTTTCTCTGCAAAATAAAAAAAAACAAAACTATAAAAGATAGGAAGAATTGCTCAATTTTTCAAAAAAAAAAATCTATATCTGGGGGTTCTTATTTCTCCAGAAAAATTATTTACTCTAAGATTCTTGGGCCATCTGGTGGATTTGCATTGGCGATCAAACTGCACAACTATCTCTGACATTCCTCGGGCGAGATACCTCTGGGTTTTAGCCTGGCTCAGGCTATTCAGTTTTGATCCTGCAATCCGTGCTCCAGCTGTTTAGCCCTAGAATCAAAACCCTCCCCTCCTCTAATTCTTGCCTTGGAGAGCGGAGGCAGGCACGTCTGTTTTTCTAAAAAAAAAAGGGGGAATGCTGAGGAACTCTCTTCGACTGCTATAGGCATTCTTGGTATTGGGGTCATGCTCCTAGCCTGCAAATTATTATCTGTAAAAAAAAAAAGGAAAACAAACAAGAGGGAGATGAGAGGGCAGGCAACCCTTCTCGTGAGATTTTGATAATTGGTTTTCCTTTCAAGTGTCCTCCTGGACAGTTTACAGAAGAGCAGTGCTGACCATAACCAATCCCAGCCAGCCTAAGCCTCTGGCCTGCCTTGGCGAGTCCGACTGAGTCCCACTTCTATGCTTAAAACGCCTGAAAGGCTTACATTTTCCATTTCTAAACCCCTGAGCAGCGCTCACATGCTGCCTGGGGTTTATTCTTCCCTCCTCGGGTGTCCTCCGGTTCAAGGCCTTTCGCGGCCAGGAGCCCGAAGGGGGTATCAACAACAATGGCATGTTGAAGATGAGGACTATGCCCTCCTGAGTCTGTCTAGCCGGTTTGGTGAACCTTCTCTTCAGCTCTATCTCCGGGGATTCTTGCTTCCCTGTTAGTCGAGCCTTCAGCTATAAGCTAACTATGCTCGTTGGGCATTCTGGTCCCTTCAACATCCCATCTCTCTCTTCTCTTCTTCTTCTTCTTCATCTTTCTCATTTCCTTCCTTTCTCTCCTCCTAGAGTCGCCCAGGTAAGGAGGCCCTGCAGTCCCTAGGTTAGGGATACTCTTATCTCCTCTGTCCTTCCTCCATCGGCTTATTCCTTTTTCAGTTCATTCTTCCTTGCTTTGCTATCCCTTGGCTATCTTGCCTCGCTATCTCTATTCTTTGCTTTCGTTTTGCCTCTCCGGCTCAGGCTCACAGAACTGAGTTGGAGGAGAATCGTGCTTCTAACGGCCGCCCTCGCGCGCATGCGCATGACATCACTCTCGAGGCGGTGCCGTTAGTAAAGTTTAAAAAAAAAAAAAAGCTCCCGTGGCAAGGCGCCTCTACACCCAGTAAGTAATGAATGGTGAAGATACAAGAGAAGATCAAGAATTACAGTAGGTACGTAATTTTCATTTTTTGACTGAACTGCTTCTGTGTATGGTAAAGCAATAAGTAGGTTGAAATGTGGGATCCAGAGCCTTACAAAAAAAATATGTTCTGGGGCAGTTCATTATTACTGGGTATTGTGCACACTATTAGGTAGGAGATATGGCACAGCTCAAAAGGCGTAGAATCAACAAAGTCCAAGAGGGTAGCATCTTTAAGAGGTGTGCAAGAACAAGAGGCACAATTTGAAGATGGGGGGCAGCTCAAAGGTAATTTAAGGAAGTATTTTTCACAGAGAGGGTTGTGGATGCATGGAGCGGCCTTCTGGAGGAGGTTGTGGAGTCAAAATCTGTGGAATTCAAGCATGCATGGGACAGTCATAAGGCAATTCTAGGGGGTGGGGGTAGGAAGAAGTAGGCTGCTGGTTAACTAGGATCTGCAGCTTATCCAGTAGGTAGGGAAATGGGCAGACTGGGTGGGCCAAGTGGTCCTTATCTGCCGTCAGATTCTATGTTAATGTTGAGTACGTAGATTCCAGACAGCAGCAACTCTCCATGTTTAGCTGTGCCATCAAAGAGGGAACATCTCTCAAGCTACTCTGAAGATAAGATCGGCTTTTAGGTCTTGGGGCTAGAAGTCTGCATCACAGGTTGGGGCTATCTGGTGACAGGGAGCCCGCCAAATTAAAATCGTGCCTGTTAAGCTACGGCTTTCAAATTGTCTAACCTGCTCTCCCAATTTTCGATGCCTGTGCTTGGATTGGGGCCACATCTGCCTTTTTGTTCAGAGCGTTTTAGTAAACAGATCTCTGATTTTCCTCTCTAAGAGGAAAATAAAGAAGGTGCCACAGGTATGTATCTGTTTTCTTTAGGGTTTTAATGTAGGGTTTTGGTTCCCCCTTCTGTATTAAGTGTTGCAGCCTCCCCCCCCTCCATTTACGGTAATTGTATTTCAGGGGACTCTTTCCATTTAATTTGTGTTTCTGCCTTGCGAGTGGTATTGCCCTTTTAATTTCTCAGCATTTTAGCTATTGGGGAAGTTCTTCCTGCCTAGAACTCTCCATAGGGTTTTTCCCCAGTATCTTTCTGCCCTTCATTTGGCTGGTGGTGGTGTTTTAACTTGGCTCTGTGGAGCTGCACAGTTTACTGCCATTTGGCTGTTTCATTTTGCCAGTTTGGTATGCCCCTGGGTTTCTGTTGTCCCCTCAGTCTTGCGCATGTTATTCGTGTACTACCCATGGTGTACGCACGCCCTTCCCCTACCGTGATGATGTCATGTACAGTGTGATGTCACACTCGTGTCTCTCTGAGTTCATACGCACCCTTGCACTCCATCAGTGCGAGACATGCAACTCTCCTTTTTAAAACCTGTTATTAGAAGCTGGTATTTCCTCATTGACTTCTCCTTTTCCTCTTGCTCCTGCTGCCGGCACAGCTGTGGGACCTTCACTCTGCATCCTTTTATTCTTACAGAGGTTGGGATCTCGACAGTAGCCTCAAGCTTTACTCACACAATATTTAAAGGAGCAGTTTTTCAACTACCCAGCCCAGGCACCTGTAGGGCTATTTTTTCTTTGGCACCATAGCTTATCGGGGACCTCTTAACTTTTAAACAATGTAATACCTGCTAGAGAGTAATGTGACTTTCTCCAATTGGTTTCTGTTGCCCTCGTAGTATTACTCGAGCTAATATGTCACTTAAAATCTTCCACCAAGTCTAACCCCCAAGCTGGGGGGAAGGGGTACGCACGAGGCGTACCAGCTGGCAGTAGTAAAGCGGAATTGTGTAAATCTCTCTTCAAACAACATAAAGTCTTGCTGTATTCTGACAATAGCAGTGAGTCCCAACCTTCGAACTGCCCTGGAGATGAGAGTTAACTTTCCATGCCAGGCATGGAACGCTGAGCTCGAGCTCGGTTGAGACTCTGTCTGTTGCTGTTTAAACTCAAACCGTCGGATTCTTTACTCCGCCTCACTGAACAGTCGCTCCGGAGATTTCTCCTTCTGCTCGGTTCAGTTTGTCGGTTAAAGTACCGCTTTTCTCGGTTTTCAACCGAATTTAAACCGTAACCTGTCGGTTCAGTCTCTGTCTGTGGTATTTGTGAGTACTAGATAGGTTTATATTATTTTCTGTTCTGTGTGGAACTTGTAAACGGTTCATCGGTTCGGTTTGAACCGATCAAGTTGTTAAAAAATCTCTCTTTGTACTTTTAGTGTGTGGTTACCGGTTCTTATCGGTTCTAAAAAATGGATTTTATTACGGTTTTTTCCACGACCCGTGATGCGGTCAGGAACCGATGAGAGGGTCTTGCCTGGCGGATTGCCATTAAAAGAGTAAGTTTGGTTAGGACTGGCACAATGTCTGAAAAACTCAAAAGGAAAACCGGGCCCACTGGGTTTCAACACTGCAGTGTGTGTGGGGAAGTCTTTGCTAAGGCTGACCCACACACCACCTGTGTTTGTCTGGCCACCTCAATGCAGACTGCCAGATTTGTAAAAATTTTCCTGCAGCTACCCTAGAGAAGAGAGTTGGAAGGCTCAGGGAAAGAGAGGCCAAAAAGTCCGCTGAACCGGATGGCCAGCCTGGTTCGGTACAAATCGAACCAGAAGGAGTGCCCTCTGACCAGGGCGAGACTTCTTTGGGCAAAAGGAGAGCCGATTCTGAGGAGTCAGTTCCGGCTAAGAGAACAAGAAAGGAAAAATCAGCTGGTGTGGACCCAAAACTTTCTTCTCCAACTGCTGAAGAAATAGCCAAAGCAATAAAAATTGTGCAGTCGCTTTCCCCGGTTCCGACCGAACCGGCACCATCAGGGAGGCGCTCGGTTCGGCCGGTTCCACCGGTTCAAGATTATGATTTAGAGGAATATTATGAACCGGAGGAGGAGGAAGAGGAGTATGAGGAAAGTGAATGTGGTTTTTAAAGTCTGGATGTGCCCATTGACCCGGACATCTCCCCAGACAGACCTTCAGGAGTGTATTCTCTTAGGCTTTGAGTCCCCATCCCATTTCATGTTTTATAAAAAAGTGGCTGAAACCCTCCAGCTTCCTATGGAAGAAGCTGTGGATGACCAGGAGGAGCCTGACTATGTGGAAATGATGGATATCCCAGAGTCTAGGAGGCTGTCTATTCCCTGACACAAATCTTTTGGGAAACAGACATTTAAGATTTTGAAGACTTCTAATACTATACCTCCTGTGGATAAAAGAATGGACAAGAGGTATACATTGTCAGGCTCAGATGCGGAGTTCCTTACACAACAATGCAGCCATGTTGGGGTAGTGCAGGCTGCAGCCTGTGATAAGGCAAATATTCCGTTGGCTTCACACCCCCCAGACAAGGACTCCAGGAGGATTGATGCCATGGCAGAGAAACAGTACATGGCAGCATCCTTGGGACTCAGACAGGCTAACTATATGGCCTATACTGCTAGGTATCAGAAATCCAGATGGGACACTGTCATGGCTTTAGCAAAACAGGTCCCTGGCCAGCTTGCCAAGGAGCTGGAGCAGGTGGCTGCTGATGGTATTGAGGCATCCAAGGTGCAATTCCATGCTGCAGTGGACTCCAATGATGATTCATCCAGAGTCTTGGCTACATCTGTGGCACTTCGTAGAATGGCTTGGCTCAGATGTACTAGCCTGTCACAGGATACCCAGACTAAGGCCATGGATTTTCCTGTTGTGGGTAATTCTCTATTTGGGGAGCAAACAGAGAATTACATGAAGAAAATGGACGAATATGGGGCCACCTATAGGAGTGCACAGGCCAAGGAAAGGCAGGCCACTCCTCAGAGGCAGCATCCCAGGGGCAGGGGCAGGCCTTTTCATAGGCCTTTCTACCAAGCCCAGGCCTCCTCTTCTGCTTATGCTCAGAGGGGGTTCTTTAGAGGGAGAGGCAGAAGGGGTACAAGCAGACCTGCTCCCACCCCACAGCCGAAAACCCCTGCCAAGCAGGCACCCTGATGGGATTGCCAGGGCCAATTCTCCACTACCTGTAGGGGGCAGGCTGGCTTACTTTGTCCAGGACTGGAAGTCTCTAACGTCAGACAAGTGGGTCCTGGAAGTAGTAAGCCAGGGACTGGTTCTCAGCTTCAAAAAATTTCCAAAGCTGAGAACCAGATCCTTTCCACCTGCGAATCCTTCAGAGGCACTTGCCCTAGAGGCAGAGGTCTCTTCCCTCCTGGCTCTCAGAGCTGTGGAAAGGGTTTCACCCCTACACCAGGGCAAATGTCTGTACTCTAGGTATTTCCTTACCCCAAAAAGACAGGAGAATAGTGGCCCATCCTGGATCTCAGATACTTAAACAAGCACCTTTTAAAACCAAAATTCAAAATGGTGACTCTGGGAATAATTCCACCCTCTCTAAGGCCAGGGGACTGGCTAGTCTCCGTGGACCTCAAGGATGCCTATTTCCATATTCTTATCAGAAGCTCCCATCGAAAGTACCTCAGGTTCGAGCTGCCCTCGGGCCATTACCAGTTCAGAGCAATGCCCTTTGGTCTAACCTCTGCTCCAAGGGTGTTCACAAAATGCCTGGCAGTAGTAGTTGCTTCTCTAAGAAGGCAAAGGATTGCCATCTTCCCATACCTGGACGACTGGCTCATAGTAGGTCAGTCCCCAGACCAAGTCAAGTTACACCTACAGATAACTCAGCAACTGCTCACCTCTCTAGGTTTCCTTCTGAATCTCTCAATGTCAGTTCTAGAGCCTGTCCAGCTCCTCACCTTCATAGGCGTAGAGCTAGATACAGAAAAGGCCAGAGCCTTCCTTCCCCTGGACAGGGCAAGGACCCTTATCGCACTGGCCTCCTCATTCACCCTACAGGTGTCTCGACCAGCAAGGCATTTTCTGCAGCTCTTGGGGCACATGGCTGCTTCTACAGCAGTGGTGCAGGGAGCAAGATTTCAGATGAGGGACATTCAGTTCCATCCGAGAGCCTTTTGGTCCCAGAAAAAGGACCCACTGACCAAACTGATCCCAGTGACTCGAACCCTGATCCAGGCCTTGCAGTGGTGGCAGGATCAGAACAATCTGAGACAAGGAGTTCCCTTTATCACTCAGTCTCACTCTTTAATCCTTACTACAGATGCCTCCCTCTTGGGGTGGGGGGCTCACTCAGGCGACCTGACCACCCAGGGGTTGTGGTCCCCTCAGGAATCTCTGCTTCACATCAATCTGTTGGAACTCAGAGCAGTATTTCTAGCACTTCAAGCTTTTTCCAAGTCTGTTCAGAACAAAGTTATTCAGATAAGAACAGACAATACCACCACAATGTGGTACATCAACAAGCAAGGAGGCACTCTGTCTACGGCCTTGTGCACAGAAGCAATGAAGTTGTGGTCTCTGGCTTATTCCCTGAACACCTCCCTCACAGCAGTACACCTCCCAGGCAAGGACAATGTCCTGGCAGATGCTCTCAGCAGGATATCTCAGGGCCATCACAAATGGTCACTGGGGCACCCCTCAGGTAGATCTTTTTCCAGCCCCAGGCAATCACCAACTTCCACTTTTCTGCTGCAAGCCCCCAGTGTTGGGCTCAGTCCCCCTGGATGCCTTAGTTCAAACACCATGAAGTCTTGCTATATTAGGACCATTGCAGTCATTCCCCACACTTGAACTGCCCCGGAGAGGAAACAGTTAACTCCAGAGTGATCTGGAGTTCCACAGCGTGAGGGCACTGTTCAAAGCTTTATCTGGCTAGTTTCAAATGAAACTGTCAGATTCTTTACTCCGCTTCACTGAACAGTCGCTCCGGAGATCAGCTCCTTCAGCTCGGTTCATTTCTCGGTTCAAGCGAGTATTTTCGGTTCATTGGAACCGGCAAAAAGTATTTATTTTACCGCATTTCGGTTAAAAGCTCTATCTGGTAAACCGTAAGTACAGAAATTAAGTCTGTGTGGAAATTCATTATCGGTTCGGTTTTGAACCGATCGGTTTGTTAAAATATATGTGTCAAACTGTTTGGTTGGGCTTTTAGAGTGCGGTTCCCGGTTCTTATCGGTTCTAAAAAAACCTAACTTTTATTTGGGGTTTTTTCAAATACCCGTGACACGGTTAGGAACCGATAAGGGTGTCTTGCCTGGCACTGCCATCTAAAGGGCAAGTTTTTGGTTAGGCTGGCATTATGTCTGAAACCCAAAAGAAAAACCCGGGCCACTGGGTTTCAACACTGTGATGTCTGTGGGAAGCCTTTGCCAAGGCTGACCCACACACCACTTGTGTTTATTGTCTGGGGGCTGACCACCTCCTGTCAGACTGCCAGGTGTGTAAAAATTTCCCTGCAGCCACCCTGGAAAAGAGATTGGGCCGGCTCAGGGAACGAGAGGCCAAAAAGTCCGCTGACCTGGATGGCCATCCCGGTCCAGTACCCACTGGACCAGAGGGAGTGCCCTCTGACCAGGGCGAGACTTCCTCGGGCAAAAGGAAGGCTGGTTCAGAGGAACCAGTCCCAGCAAAAAAGACAAAGAAATCAGCAGGTCTGGAGTACAAAATTGTCTCTCCAACTGCTGCAGAGATAGCTAAAGCCATTCAGATTGTCCAATCTTTGTCTCAGGGATCTGTCTAACCCCCTGCATCTGGGAAAAGGGTGGCTCGTTCAGTCCCAGTGGTTCAGGATTATGATGTTGAGGATTTTTATGAACCACATGAGGGGGAGGAGGAATTTGATCAGTATGTTTGTGACTGGGAAGGTCTGGGCGTGCCCATTGAACGGACATTTCTCCAGATAGACCTTTAGAATCTCCCCTATGCTGTCTGAGTCCCTTCTCTTTTATGTTTTACAAAAAGGTTGCAGAAACCCTCCAGCTTCCTTTAGAAGAGGCTGTGGATGAGCAAGAGGAGCCTGATTATGTTGAAATGATGGATATTCCAGAGTCTAGGAGGTTGTCTGTTCCTTTGCAGAAGTCATTTAGGAAGCAAACAACAAAGATTTTAAAAAATCCTCATTCTGTCCCTCCTGTAGATAAAAAAATGGACAGAAGGTATACCTTATCAGGCCCTGATACAGACTTCCTCTCTGAGCAGTGTAGTCATGTAGGTGTGGTGCAAGCTGCAGCCTGTGACAAGGCTAATATTCCCCTGTCCTCACATCCTCCTGATAAGGATTCCAGGAAGTTTGATGCCATGGCGAAAAAACAATATATGGCAGCTTCTTTGGGACTCAGGCAGGCTAATTATATGGCTTATGTGGCTAGATATCAGAAATCTAGATGGGACACTATATTGCAGTTAATCAAAGCAGGCCCTGGAGCCACACTGGCTAGTGAGTTGGAACAAGTGGCTGCTGATGGCATTGAAGCCTCTAAGTTCAATTTCATACTGCTGTTGATGTTAATGATGTTTCCTCTAGGGTCATGGCCACTTCTGTAGCTTTCCGTGAGGTTGGCATGGCTCAGATGCACTAATCTGTCCCAAGATACTCAGTCAAAGGCTATGGATTTTCCTCTGTGGAAATTCTCTGTTTAGTGATCAAGCGGAAAATTATATAGAAAAGATGGATGAATATAGAACTACCTACAAAAGTGCCCAAGCTAAGGAGAGGCATGCCCTCCACAAGAGCATGCCCCAGGGTGTAGGCCTTTCCACAGGCCCTTTACCAATCTCAAGCCTCCTCTGCTTTTCACAGAGGGTTTTCAGAGAGCAGAGGTAGGCGGGCACAGGTAGACAGTCGCCTCCCTCAGCCCTAAAGCTGCTGCCAAGCAGGCACCCTGATGAGGTGCCCAGGCCAGTCTCCTGTACCAGTGGGGGCAGGTTGGCTTATTTCAGCCAGAACTGGCTGTCCTAACTTCGGACAGGTGGGTTCTGGAAGTAGTAAGCCAGGGCCTGGTTCTCAGCTACAAACAGTTCCCAAAGATGAGAGCCAGGCAATTTCCACCTGCAAACTCTTCAGAAGCCCTTGCTTTGGAAGCAGAGGTTTCTTCCCTTCTGGATTGCAAAGCAGTGGAAAGGGTCCCCCCTTGCCATCAGGGCAAGGGACTGTACTCAACATATTTTCTTACCCCAAAAAAGACAGGAGAATGGCGGCCCATCTTAGACTTAAGGTACCTGAACAAACATCTATTGAAACCAAAGTTCAAAATGTTAACTCTAGCAATGATTTTGCCTTCAGTGAGGCCAGAGGACTGGTTAGCTTCCCTGGACCTCAGGGACGCCTATTTTCATGTCATGATCAGGCCTTCTCACCGAAAGTACCTCAGGTTCGAACTGCTCTCTGGCCACTACCAGTTCAGAGCAATGCCCTTGACTAATCTCGGCTCCAAGGGTATTCACAAAATGTCTAGCTGTGGTAGTGGCTCATTTAAGAAGGCAAGGATTGCTGTGTTTCCCTACCTGGACGACTGGCTCATAGTGGGTCAGTCTCCAGATCAAGTAAATCCACTTGCAAGTCACCCAGCAGCTTCTCACTTCCTGGGATTCTTGCTGAACTTACCAAAGTCAGTTCTGGAACCTGTTCAGGTTCTAACTTTCATAGGTGCAAATTGAACACAAAGTTAGCCAGGGCATTTCTTCCCTCGGAAAGAGTGGACAGGCTCATTGCCCTAGCATCCTCCTTTACCCTGCGGGTCTCTCGACCAGCAAGGCACTTTCTGCAACTCCTAGGGCACATGGCTGCTTCCACAGCTGTCGTGCAGGGAGCAAGATTTCAGATGAGGGACATCCAGTTCCACTTGAGGTCCTATTGGTCTCAAAGGAGGGACCCCCTTACCAAATTAGTCCCGGTGACCAAAACCCTGATCCTGGCCCTTCAGTGGTGGCAGGATCAAAGCAATCTTACTCAAGGGGTTCCCTTTATACCCGTTTCACACTCCCTCACCCTCACCACGGATGCCTCCCTGTTAGGGTGGGGGGCTCACTTGGGCGACCTTTCCACTCAAGGTGTGGTCCCCCAGGAATCTCTGCTCCACATCAATCTTTTGGAACTCAGAGCTGTTCTTTTAGCTCTTCAGGCTTTTCAACTGTT
This sequence comes from Neoceratodus forsteri, assembly GCA_016271365.2. NCBI lineage: Eukaryota > Metazoa > Chordata > Ceratodontiformes > Ceratodontidae > Neoceratodus > Neoceratodus forsteri. Next base: position 716,398,806 of record CM057454.1, on the reverse strand, counting down.
GTCCAGAACAAAGTAGTTCAAATCAGGACAGACAACACCACAACAATGTGGTACACATCAACAAGCAAGGGGCACTCGGTCATCAGCCTTGTGCACGAAGCAATGAAGTTGTGGTCTCTGGCTTACTCCCTAAACACCTCCCTGATCGCAATTCACCTTCCAGGAAAGGACAATGTCCTGGCGGATGCTCTCAGCAGGATTTCCCAGGGCCATCACGAATGGTCTCTGAATCCTCAGGTATTGGGGTCGGTCTTTGCCAGATGGGGCACCCCTCAGATAGATCTCTTACGCAGCCCCAGACAACCATCAACTTCCTCTATTTTTGTTGCAGGCCTCCAGTGCTGGGCTCAGTCCCCTGGACGCCTTTCTGCTGGATTGGAAAGGAAGAGTCCTATATGCTTTCCCCTTCCTCTCCTCTTCAGGGTATTGGTAAAAATCAGAACTCAGCCCTGCAAAGTGGTTCTGATTGCTCCAGACTGGGCCAGACAGCCCTGGTATCCTCTCCTCCTGTCCTGACAATCCACCCTCCCTGACCTTGCCCAGGACCCACGACTTGCTAACCTGTGCACAGGGAGAGTGTGGTACCGGACCTCAAATCCCTCCACCTCAAGACTTGGTTCTTGAGGAATTAGAACTGCACGATTTGCACCTTTCTCAAGGGGTCCTGGATATTTTAAAGGCTCTAGGAAGCCTTCCACTAGGAGCCACTTACAATTCTAAGTGGAAGAGGTTTTCCTTCTGGTGTTCGGAGAAACAAATTGTGCCAGAATCTGCTGACTTGGCCACTTTACTGGACTATTTGGCCCATCTAAATTCCCTAGGCCTTAGACCAGCTACCTTGAGAAGGTTCATCTGGCAGCTGTTTCTGCCTTTGTTTCCATAGGGAAGCCTGTTTCTCTTTCCTCTCACCCTGTGTTTTCCAAGTTTTTTAAGGGGTTTACTTCACACTAACCCTCCTTTCGAGAACCAGCCCCTGCCTTGGACCTGAATGTTTGCATTGCTCAGTTAATGCAACCTCCTTTGAGCCCCTTTCTTCTGCAGATCTCAAGTATTTAACATGGAAAACTGTTTTCTAGTGGCTATCACTTCTGCCAGACATTATAAGTGAATTGCAAGCCCTTTCAGTGGAAAAGGATTTTATTTCTTTTCACAGGGATAAGGTAGTCCTCAGGACTAACAGAAAGTTTTACCCAAAGTGGTTTCAGATTTTCATCTGAACCAGCCCATTCTCTCCCAGTATTTTTTCACTGAGCATTCTTCCTCGGGTGAAAGGAGACTACACAGCTTGGGCGTCAAAAGAGCCCTAAGCTACTATGTGGAACGTACCAAGGGTCACAGGTTCGAATCCTCCAACTCTTCCTTACCTATGGAGAGGTTGCAAGGGAGACCTGCCACTAAGAGGACAATTGCAAGGTGGATTGTCTCTTGTATCCAATTCTGTTACCAAAACTAGGTAGGGAACCCCTCAGGACTGAGGCTCACTCCACCAGGGTACAGCTGCATCTCTAGCGGCTGCTAGAGATATTCCATTTTGGAAATTTGTCAAGCTGCTACCTGAAAACAGTTCACACCTTTACAAAGCATTATTCCCTGGACGTCCAGTCCAGGAGAGATGCTCTTTTGGCACAGCTGTACTTCAGAGCCTATTTCCTAAGTAGGTTCTGACCCTCCTCCCATGGAGGTACTGCTGTGTAATCTGCAATGGGTCCCTAATATAGCAAGACTTCATGGTGTTTGAAAGAAAAATTACTCACCTTAGTATTGCTTTTCTTCTCATGGAGTCTTGCTTATTAGAACAACCCTCCTCCTACCCCTCTCAGAACTCCTACTTGGGTATGGGGTTGGCAAATTAGTGCAAGCACTGTGTCGCCACCATTTTAGTCTCTCTAGTGCCCCCTGTTTCCTTTGGGTTAGGGAACTAGGTATTTCTGTTTTTGTTAAGTGGTAGATGGTCACCTCTCTGGACTTGAGTCTTTTGGGGAGAGGGGCCTATTAGTGCTTGTGAGGGTGATCCTAACAATAAATATTGTTATTATTCTGTGATTGTTCTTATTCTACTAATGGTAGGTAGCCAATGGCTAGTGTAGAGCTTTTCCACACAGACTTCTATGTTAGTTTAGCTCCTAAAAGAACACGACAGTTTCATTTGAAACTAGCCAGATAGAGCTTTTGAACAGCCCTCTGCTGTGGAACCCAGATCACTCTGGAGTTAACTGTTTCTCTCCGGGCAGTTCAAGTGTGGGGAATGACTGCAATGGTCCTAATATAGCAAGACTCCATGAGAAGAAAAGCAATTACTAAGGTGAGTAATTTTTTCTTCTCAGTTGGGAAGGGAAGTTCCTGTATGCTTTCCCCCCTTCTCTCTCCTGTTCAGAGTGCTAGTAAAAATCAGGTCTCAACCCTGCAAGATGATCCTGATTGCTCCAGACTGGGCCAAACAGCCCTGGTATCCTCTCATGTTGTCCTTAGCAGTCCATCTTCCCCTGTCTCTTCCCAGGAATTACAACCTGTTAACCTGTGCTCAGAGGAGGGTTTGGTACCCGAATCTCAAATCTCTCAGTCTCAAGGCCTGGCTCTTGAGGAGTTAGAGTTTTGCTGATTTACACCTCTCCCAAGGTGTAATGAATATTCTTAAGGCTTCTAGGAAGCCTTCCACCAGAACTACTTATAAATCAAAGTGGAAAAGATTTTCCATATGGTGCTCTGGGAAGCCTATTACCCCAGAGTCTGCTGATCTGCCCACAGTCCTTGAATACATGGTCCATTTGAATAGCTTGGGACTCAGACCAGCTACACTGAAGGTGCATCTGGCAGCTGTTTCTGCTTTTATTTCAGCAGGTAAGCCCTCTTCTCTTTCAGCTCACCCTGTATTCTCCAAGTTTTTCAAGGGATTGCTTCATACCAGTCCTCCATTCAGGGACCCTGCCCCTGCTTGGGACCTTAATGTTTGCACTGCTCAGCTTATGCAACCCCCCTTTGAGCCTTTGTCCTCAGCAGAGCTTAAGTACTTGACTTGGAAAACTGTGTTTCTGGTAGCCATCACCTCTGCCAGATGCATAAGTGAGTTACAAGCCCTGTCAGTGGAGCCTGATTTTTATCTCCTTCCACAGAGAGAAGGTGGTCCTCAGGACTAACAGGAAGTTTTTACCCAAGGTGGTTTCAGACTTCCACCTTAACCAATCTGTGTCTCTTCCTGTGTACTTCACTGACCATTCCTCCTCTGGTGAGAGGAGGCTGCACAGTTTAGATGTGAAAAGAGCCCTTAGCTACTGCATAGAACGTACCAAGGGTCACAGGCTTGACTCCCTCCAACTGTTCCTCACTTATGGTGAGATTGGTAAAGGAAAACCTGCCACTAAAAGATCCATTGCCAGGTGGATTGTCTCTTGTATTCAATTTTGCTGTGAAAAACTGGGTAAGGTTCCACCCTCAGGCCTGAAGGCTCACTCTACCAGAGGTACAGCTGCTTCTCTGGCTGCTGCCAGGGACATTCCTATTCTAGAGATATGTCAAGCAGCTACCTGGAGAAAACAAGTTCACACTTTTTACCAAGCATTACTCCCTGAATATCCATGCTAGGAGTGATGCTTGTTTTAACACAACTGTGCTTCAGAGCCTATTTCTAAGTAGGTTCTGTCCTCCTACATGGAGGTACTGCTTGTCTGTATTGACAGAATACAGCAAGACTTCATGTTGTTTGAAGAAAAATTACTCACCTTAGTAATGTTGTTTCTTCTAATGAAGTCTTGCTGTATTCTGACCTCCCCCTGCCTTCCCTCTCAGAACCTCTGGTTTTGGGATGTGGGTGGGCAGTGGCAGTGTTGGCACTCAGGAGGTGCCCCACCTTTTTGTTATCACCTTTTCTTTGGGTGCGTGGGTGTTGTGTTTATTCATTTTTTGGGTCTCCTGACTTGAGTCTTTGTTTTGGGACCAAAAAATCTGTTTTTATGTTAGTAGCCAGTTGGCTAGTGTAGGTTTACAACTTCCACACAGGACTTCAGTGAGTTTAGCTCGTAAAGATCTGATGGTTTGAGTTCAAACAGCAACAGACAGAGTCTCAACCGAACTCGAGCTCGGCGTTCCATGCCTGGCATGGAAAGTTAACTCTTTCATCTCCGGGGCAGTTCGAAGGTTGGGACTCACTGCTATTGTCAGAATACAGCAAGACTCCATTAGAAGAAACAACATTACTAAGGTGAGTAATTTTTTCTTCTAGGAGTGTGGCTATGTTGTTCATCCACACTCTCTGGCATGTCCCTTTCCTGTTTAAATCTTGCTGGAAATCTTCAAGCTGGCTTCTCCAACCCATCTGGGTGGTATAAACCTCGGCTCTGTCCCATGACACCAGATCTTCCTTTCTGCTGGAAGATTCAGGTTCCCTCATGCTACTTTAGCAATTCGTAGGCCCTGGATTCGTAATGTCGGTTTTTACTGCAAATCACTCTAAAACTCGTCAGAGTTAACAACTCCAATTACCGCGCTTTGGACATGGAGGACAAATTGTCTCCCAGATTTCGCCGGTGTACCTGCGGCCAGAAGATGTTGCGCACCAATCCCCACCTCTCGTGTGTCTATTGCCTAGGTGTCGGACATGACACCACGTCTTGTATTTTTTGCCTGGCCTTCCATCCCAACGTTCTGGATGACCGCAAGGTGAGCCTAAAATTGGGGAGACTGGAGAACAGGAACCCACCGGTCAAATCGAAAGAGGCGAAGTGGTCGATTTCTGCGGCCGCGGGATCCGCCGAGCAGCTGGATCAGATGAAGGCATTCGAGGAGGAAGTGGCTCAAGCTTCGGCCAGTCAAAGCATTTTTGTTCCTCTCAAACTTGGCTCTACTTTTACGGGCTCCTTCAGGGTGATTTGCCAGTCTCTCCCCACCTAGGGTGAGGTGCCCTAGGGCTCGCACTCCTCCCGACCTCGGAAGAGGGTTAAGGACCCTAAGTCTTCTACTAAACGGAGACGCTTCTGGGACCAAGAAAGGTCCGAGTCCCAGGAACACGTGGTCTTGACTTTGGTCGAGATCCCTTCCTTGGCCGCCGGCTTTACGGATCTTCCGTCTGGCCAAGGGACCAAGACCAAGGAAACTGCTGAATCGGCCGAGATTATTCTCGACCCAATCGAGTCTTTATCGCTGACTCCAGTCGACGATTCTTTAGAAAGGACTTCAGTCCTTTCCTGTCCCGATGAGGAGACACTGCCCTCGGGTGTCCCGATTGTGGAAACTTTGCTGGAACCTCTGTTTTCACGGACTCCGGTGACGCCTGATCGACCGAACAGACTCCATCGGTCTCGATAGAGGACGAGGACCCCTTCGGTCAAACGGCCGAAAAAGGGCCACAAACACTCTAAAAAGAGGCGCTGCCAGAGATCCTCATCCTCCTCAGATGAGGAGAGGCTTCAACGGAAACTCCGATGCCGTGAGGATCTTATGTGGCAACAGCTGATCTTGACTGGGCAGAAGCTGGCTCTGCCGGCCGCCCCGGTCATCACTTGGTTCCCGCCTCCAAGGCCGATGCCGACCCCCTCGGAACCGAAGGCCTCAGTTCCACCACCCATGGGGCCGGCCCGTATCCCAGCTCAGCCTATTCCGGTCTCTCCGCCGATTTTGGTGGAGCCACCGCCTAAGCAGCCTCAGGGAAGGGCTCCCTCAAAAGACGTCCGACCGAACACCGGGCTTCCCCGAGATCTGTCGATCACGATCATCCCCAATCACCCTCGGCATATTTAGGGAGACCTAGGCGGGAGACCATTGTATCCCGACACTGGATTCCACTCTCATCCTGGGGATGATGAGTCATCTGTGGCAGGATTGGAGGAAGGCCCTTCCTCCTTTCAGGGCATCCTCCACCTGATCTCCGAATCCACCAGAATGCCCCTGGAGCCCATCCAGAAAAAGGCAGAATACCCCCTTATGGATATCCTCAAAAGGGGGGATAACCCGACGGAGGCCTTTCCAGTGGCCGAAGCCATCATTGACCTGGCCCTTGAGGTTTGGCAGTGTCCTGCTTCCTGCCTGGCTCTGTCTGCCTGTATGGCCCGCAAGTATACGGTGCCCATGGGGTCCCTGGTGGGGTTCACAGAACATCCTTCGGCTGAAAGCCTAGTGACTGATTTTGTGTTAAGACGTACTGGTAGCTCAGCCGACACTGACTGACCCCCGGACAAGGAGTCCAAGAGTATGGACCTTCTGCCTATAAGGTCTGTGCGGCCTTCTCCTTAGGCCTTCCTCAGGCCAACTCGGCTGTTATCATGGCACACTTCTCTCATGCACTTTTAGGGTCATTGGATGAAGTCTTCCCTCATCTACTGGTGGACATGCAGACCACAGTGAAGCAGATCCGTGATCAGGGCCGTGCTGTTGCAAAACAGCAGCTCCAGACGGCCCTGGACATTAGAGATTCCTGTACCTGCTCTTTAGCAGCCACAGTGGCCACTCGCTGCAGGGCTTGGCTGAGGCTATCTTCCTTTCCGGCGGATACCCAGCACAAGTTAGCTTCCTAGGCACCAACTTCTTTGGTCCAGGAGTGGCTGGTCACCTCCAGTGCATAGAGCAGTCCAGTGCCACCTTGGATGCTACCTCTGCGAAGGGTTCTTCGTGCAAGAACCAGCAGAAGTGCAAGAAGAAGCCCTTTCGGCACTCTTCCACTGCGGTTAGGCAGTCCTCCTATCAAGGAGGCCAGCAGAAACCGCAGGCTCAAGCTTGGTGCCCCAGGCCCAAGCAGGGTCCTCGGCAGCCCCGTAAAGAAGGCCGAGGTGCTGGTCCAGGAGCCTCCTCCTCCTCTAAGCCTGCTTAGTGATGGGTTGGGGGTTGCCACCCCTACACCCATCACGCGAGCTCTGGGTCCTCCCGTGGGGGACCGGCTCCACCACTTTCTTTCTGCCTGGTCCGATATCCCCTCTGACAGGTGGGTTCTAGAAGTGGTCGGCCAGGGACTGCCTCTGGAATTCGAGCAGTACCCTCCCAGCCGAGCCCATGCCCCTCGGGAGGAAAAGATCTCAGCTTGCACTCAGTCGGCTCTTCATAGAAACATAGAATTTGACGGCACATAAGGACCGCTTGGTCCACCTAGTCTGCCCATTTTCCTACCTAACAGATAAGCTGCAGATCCTAGTTAACCAACAGCTTACTTCCTCCTATCCCCACTAAGACTGCCTTATTTCTGTCCCCTGCATTCTTGAATTCCCCCACTGTTCTTGACTCCACAACCTCCTCAGGGAGGCTGTTCCATGCATCCACAACCCTCTCCGTGAAAAAATACTTCCTCACATTACCTCTGAGCCATCCCCCCTCTATCTACAAATTGTGACCCCTTGTTCAAACAACATGAAGTCTTGCTATATTATGACAATTGCAGTATGACCGCAGGTTAGAACTGCTCCGGAGGTGAAATAGTTAACTTCCATGCAAGGCATGGAATCTTGTGCGCGAGCTCAGTTAAGGAAGCTCTGTCTGCTTGCTTTCAAACCAAAACCGTCAGATTCTTTACTCCACCTCACTGAACAGTCGCTCCGGAAATTTCTCCTTTTGCTCGGTTCATTTTCGCGGTTTAAAACAGTTTAAAAATAGTAAATTTCTCCGCAACCGTTCGGTTCAAGCTCTGTCTGTGGTAACGTAAGTAATAAATAGGTTTTACATTCAATTTCTGTGTGGAACTTGTAAAACATTTATCGGTTCGGTTTGAACCGATTAGGTTGACATTTTTCAATTCATAGTCCTTTTTAGAGTCACGGTTCCCGGTTCCTATCGGTTCTAAAAAAGCGGATTTCATTAAGTTTTTTTCCGGCCTGTAACAGGTTGGGAACCGATAGGAAGAGTCTTTGCTTAGCGGATTGCCATAAACAGGCAAGTTTTGGTTAGGCTGGCATAATGTCTGAGAAACCCAAAGAGAAAACTGGGCCCACTGGTTTCAGCACTGTGATGGATGTGGGGGAAGCCTTTGCCAAGGATGACCCTCACACCACCTGTGTTTATTGCCTGGGGTTTGACCACCTCGATTCAGACTGCCAGATTTGCAAGAATTTCCCTGCTGCCACCGTTGAAAAGAGAGTTGGTAGGCTCAGGGAAAGAGAGACCAGAAAGTCCGCTGACCCGGATGGCCGGCCCGGTTCGGTGCCAACCGAACCTGAGGGAGTGCCCTCTGACCAGGGCCAGACTTCCTCGGGCAAACGAAGAGCTGGCTCCGAGGAGCCAGTTCCTGCAAAAAGGACTAGAAAGTCTGCTGCTGTGGAAAAAGTCCTCTCCCCAACAGCTGAAGAGATAGCCAAAGCAATCCAAATTGTCCAGTCTCTTTCCCCGGTTCCTGAATTGTCCCCATCTGGGAGACGTTCGGGGGGGAAGGAAGGAGAGTATGAAGAGAGTAATTTTGGTCTGGAGGATCTGGACGCTCCTATTGAGCCAGATACCTCTCCAGACAGACCTTTAGGGTTCCCCTAGGCTTTCTTGAGTCCCCTGCTCATTTCTATCTTTTACAAGAAGGTTGTTGAACTCTTCAGCTTCCTGTTGAGGAAGCTGTGGATGATCAGGAAGAGCCTGATTATGTTGAAATGATGGATATTCCAGAGTCTGAAGAGACTGTCTATTCCCTTCATAAATCTTTCAGGAAACAGACAGTAAAAGTTTTAAACTCCTCATTCTATACCTCCTGTGGATAAAAGGATGGACAGAAGGTATACTTTTCAGGTTCTGACATAGAATTTCTCACACAGTAATGCAGTCATGTGGGTGTAGTGCAGGCTGCAGCCTGTGACAAGCAAAAACATCCCCTAGCTACATCCTCCAGAAAGGACTCCAGGAAGATTGATGCTATGGCAAAGAAACAGTACATGGCAGCATCCTTGGGGCTCAGACAAGCAAATTACATGGATTATGCTGCCAGATACCAGAAACCAGATGGGATACTGGTACTGGCTCTAGTCAAATAACTCCTGACAAGTTTGCCAGGGATCTGGAACAGGTAGCTTTAGATGGTATCGAGCATCAAAAATGCAATTTCATGCTGTGAGTGGACTCTAATGATGCATCTCTAGAGTTATGGCTACTTCTGTGGCTCTTAGCAGAATGGCCTGGCTCAGGACGCACCACATTGTCACAGGATACCCAGTCAAAAGCCATTGATTTTCCTCAGATTGGCAATTCTCTGTTTGGGGCAAACAGAGAATTATATGAAGAAAATGGATGAATACAGGACCACCCTGTCAGATTGCACAGGCCAAGGAAAGGCAGGCACACCTCAGAAGCAGCCCTCTGAGGGGCAGAGGCAGGCCTTTTCATAGACCCTTTTATCAGGCTCAAGCCTCCTCTTCCTCCTATACCCAGAGGGGATTCTTTAGAGGAAGGGCAGGAGGGGTTCAAGCAAGCCTGCTTCCTACCTCAGCCCAAAGCCCCTGCCAAGCAGGCACCCTGATGGGGTAGCCAGGGCGCTTCTCCTCTACCGAGTAGCGGGCAGGCTGGCTTACTTTGTCCAGGACTGAAGTCTCTCACATCAGACAAGTGGGTCCTGGAAGTAGTAAGCCAGGGACTGATCTCTGCTTCAAGAAATTTACTGCCGAGACCAGACCTTTTTCCTCCTGCATCTCCATCGAGGTGCACTCGCTTTAGAGTCAGAGGTCTCCACCTCTCGCCTCAGAGCTGGGGAAAGGGTTCCACCCCTACACCAGGGCAAAGGGTTGTACTCCAGGTACTTCCTTACCCCAAGAAAGACAGGAGAATGGCAGCCCATCCTGGATCTCAGATACTAAACAAGCACCTTTTAAAACCAAAGTTCAAAATGGTGACTCTGGCAATCATTTTACCTTCCCTAAGGCCAAGGACTGGCTAGCATCCCTGACTCAAGGATGCCAACACTTCCTCCTCCTCACTGGAGGTACTGTTTGGTAGTCTGCTGTCAGGCTACCAAGACTTCATGTTATTTGAAAAAAATTACTCACCTTAGTAATTGTTTCTTCTAAGGAGTCTTGCTTTGTATTCTACTCCCACCTTCCCTCTCAGGCCTCTGTTTTGGGATGTGGGTGGGCGGTTGATGTTACTCAGTGGGTGCCTGCTTGTTGTTTTCACTTTTTTCTTGGTGAGTGGGTGTTGTGTTTTCATTTTTGGGTCTCCTGCTTGAGTTTTTGTTTTGGGGCCCAAAAATGTGTTTTATTTAGTAGCCGTTGGCTAGTGTAGGTTTACAGCTTCCTTTGGACCTTAGTGAGTTTAGCCTGAGATCTGGCGGTTTGAGTTTAAACAGCAATGACAGAGTCTCAACGAGCTGGCTCACATTCCATGCTGGTATGGAAGTTAACTCTTCATCTCCGGGCGGTTCAAGGTTGGGACTCACTGCTACTGTCAGAATCTGTAGACTCAATAGAAAACCTTACTAAGGTGGTATTTTTCTTCTTCACTGTGTGCTCCATTTCCTACTACCCTTTCGTCCTTGTCTTTGATTTTTTATCCAGTACCACCTTGGGGTCCACCCAAGGCTGGCTAACTTGTGTCGTCTTTTGTGTGTGACTGTAAATGCCTTGCTAAAATTTTAGTATGCCATGTCCAGGCCTCCTAGTCTGCTTTGGTCACTGATCAAAGTCTATTGGTTCATCTGACATGACCTTCCCATGAATCCATGCCTTGGGTCCTTTGCCCACTGGCCTCTGGGCACTCAACAGTTCTTCCTTCAGAGTGTTCCATAATTTCATTGAGGTCAAACCTAACTGGTCTGTAGTTTCTGCCTCTGTCCTGCTCACTTTTGCAGGAGGATCACATCTGCCTCCTCAGTCCTCGATTTGCCCCATCCTCATGATTTGTTTTAAAAGTACATGGTGTCACTAGTTCTACCTTGGTTCTTTTAGAATTCTTGGGAATCTTCAGACGACATTGCTCAGCTCCTCCGTGGGAATGGTAGCCTCAGTGTAGATCTCCTACTGCAGGCTTTGTGTCCAGGTACTCCTGGTGCCAAGCGGCCGGGGTGGGGGTGGGTGGTTCCATCCTAATCTCCATGACTTGAATCAATATCTCAGGTCTCCCTTCTGATGGTAACTCTGACAGATCATACTGTCCTTGGGCAAATGGTTCTGTTCGTGATCTTTGGATGCTTATCCGTGTCCCAATCATCCGTCCCATCAGCTGTTCCTCCGCTCAGTGTTGAGAGGACCTGTGCGAGTTCGAACCATGCCATTCGGCTGTCATTCGGCCTCTGGTGTTCACCAGTGCACTGCTTGGTGGTAGCGTATTCGCGTCAATTTGAATCTACCCTTATCTCGATGACTGGCTCTGCAGGTTCCTCCTTCGGAGTGGAGAGATCAGGGATCTGGCTCTTCTTCTCCCCAACTAGGCCTCCTGATTAGAGGCCAGTCAGGAACTCATGCCCTCTAGGATGGGCTTCATCAGGCAGAACTCAACCTCGTTAAGCCAGAGCTTGGCTCGGTGGACAGGGGTTCTTTTCCTTTGCTTAATCATTTCTGTTTGGGCACTTGCGCCTGCCTAGGACTTCCTGCGCCTTCTGGGTTACAGGGCGTTGTGCCCTCAGTGGTCCGTTGGGCCAGATGGCTTCTGCGCCTCCGGTGGAGCTGGCCGCCAGGGACTCAGGCGCCACGGTCATTTCGACCAGCTGATCCTCTGTCCAAGATGTGGGGCCGCTCCAGTGGTGGACCACCCAGTTGCAGTGATCCGTTTGTCGCCCTCATGACTGGGAACCCACATGGGGACAGAGCGCCAGTTCTGGACCCCAGGAGTCCTGATGCCACTTAGCCTGTTGCTCAGCGCAGTCAGACTGGCGTTGTCAGCCTCCTCAGCTCCGGGTCAAGTGGTTCACGTCCGGCCGGACAATACCGACGCTACACATCAACAAACAGGACGCCGCGCTTCTGTCTGGTTTGCAGAAGCTGTCTGGTTTACATCAACCGGTTGGGCGGATCTCTCGCCATCATGTGGCGGGACTCTCGAACCACGGGGATGCTCTCGGCCGTATAGGCCAGACATCCCTGATGGTCTCTCCATCAGAGGTGACTCCACAACTTGTTCTCCCGCTCGGGCAAACCATTGGTGGACCTGTTGCCTCCGGAAAAACACCAGCTGAGGTTGTTTCATGCCCGCCTCGGGGCTGCCGGGGATGCCTTTCGGGCCGTGGACCCCAGGCCTCTATGCCATCCTCCATTTCCTTGATCCATGGTGTTACTTAAGGTGAGGCGGGGCAAGGTAAGGTGATCCTGTAGCCCAGACTGGCTGAGCCCCAGTTAGATCTTCCTCAGCCTCAGGTCCCCTGAACGGCTGTACATGCCCGACCTGATATCTGAATTGGGAGGTCTTCCATCGGACTTTCAAACCCTGCACCTCACAGCCTGGTTCCTGAGCGGCTAGGTTCCAGACTTTGGGTTTTCGAAGTGTCTGCACCGTGGTGAGGCATCGTAAGGATCGATCAGGAAGTTATGCCTTCAAATGGAAGGTTTTCCATTTGTGTCAGGGCATGGGTCTGTACCTTTCCTCTGTATAATTTTAGATACCTTGGTGTCTCAAGGGGTCTATTGACCCTTAGTGAGCCTGGTAGCCATTTCCTTGCCAGGTGTGGGCGGTCAGCTGACATTGGTACAGGTATGTGTTTGCGCTTCTTCAAGGCTGGATCACACCCATCCGTGTATGAACCTCAACCTCCGTGGGATCTCTGCTGGTTTGGCAAAGCTCGGGCGTTTGTCGAACCCGGCACAAATGAGCTCTCACACTTGTTGTGGAGGCCTGCTTTCCGGTGGCTATCTCGCCAGGAGTGACAGGGGCTCCAGGGCTTTTATGGTCCCCCTATCTGGTCTTTCTTGGGGACAGAGTTGTCCTGCATCCTCAGCCGAAATTACTCCAGGTGGTTCAGTTTTCCCCTTAATCAGGTGTTGTCTGCGGTGTCTTTTCATACCTACACCTTTTCCGATATGGGCTCCATACTCTGGACCTGGGCGTTTCTCTCCTATTATAAAGGAAAGAGCGTGATGTCGCGGAGAAGTTTGCCAGCTGTTTGTCACCTACACTGAAGCCGCTTCTGGCAGACCCGCAGCCAAACAGACCATTGCAAGATGGATCACATCATGCATAGGTCTGTGCTATGAGTTGGCAGGCAATTAACCTCCCAAAGGGTTAAGAGCTCATTCTACCTGCCATACTGCTGCATCATTGGCTGCTTCCAGGAACATCCCTGTCCAGGAAATCTGTCGGGCTGCTACCTGAAAGTCAGCAAACACCTTTATTTTCCACTACCACATCAACCTTGGGTCACGGCGGGATGCTGGTTTTGTGGCCCTGTTCTCCAATCTCTGTTTCCTAAGGGGGTGTGCGTTGCCCCCTCCTCCGGTTCCCCGTGGAAACTGAGGATTGCCTGCGCCTCCTGTGCCGGAGTCCCGGTCAAGGCTCCCAAGCCGAGGGAGAGTGCGGTTTCCCCAGCTCCCTCCAGCCACCCTGGAAACACCCGGCGGTCTGGACCTTGTCTCGGTCCAGCTAGTTCACGCGTCAGCACGGCGGTGTCTCACCTGAGGCCCGGCTGCGCACTCGTCCTCGCCTTCCTCGGAGGAGGAGGAGAGGCTGTGCAAATTGGTGCCAACGCTACGAGGACTTAATGGCAGCAGCTCCTTCTGACCGAACAATTCATCGCCTTCCCTGGCCATTGAGTGGCTGTCACCCGAAGCTTCCGAACATCCCCAGCGGTGGTCGAGGTGCCCAAGCCTGGGCCGGTTGTTCGGACTAAACCAACTGCCCCACCGATTGTAGTGGAACCTCTGCCTCTACAACCGAAATCAGGGGCTCCGACCAAGGATTCTTGGTCGGGTCAGGGACTGCCCCACCGGTTGTCGGTCACCCTCACTCCCGACCATCCTCGGCAGGTGGAGGGTAGCTCAGGCCCTAGGCAGCTCTTCACAGACTCCTCAGAGTCTGACGAAGACTCCTCCCTGTTTTCCAGGCCCCTTGACCTGGAGTCCTCGGGGGCCAGTCGATGAGCTAGGTCCCATCATGGGTCTGCTTCAGCTCATCTCGAGGTCCACGGGATGCATCAACCCGTGTCGCAGACCGTGTCCCCCTCCAGATACTGGACGGGGGTTCTCCCATGGAGGCTAAAGCCATTGTTGGACCATCCTTGAGCCATGGCAGCAGCTGCTTCCTGTCCTGCTTCTTTGGCCAGGATGGCCAGGAAGCATGCGTCCCTACCGGCTCTTTTGTCCGTTTCGGAACACCCTCTGCGGAGGGGTTGGTTACTGACAACGCCCGCTTCCGGGAACGCTAGGGACGTGACAAGCCCCCGGACAGAGAGTCCAAAAAGCTGCCCATGCCAGGCGCAAAGTATACACGCCATGCCTTCCTCGGCCTTCACCAGGCCAGTTCGGGCCGCATTGATGGCGCACTTCTCCCACGCCCTTATGAGCTCCCCTGATGAGGTGATCCGTCTCCTCCGGCTGATCTGTAGATTACGGTCAAGCAGGTGCAGGATCAGGGAAGGTAGTAGCGAACAGCAGTCTAAACGGCTCTCATATCGGAGACTCCTGTGCCCGGTCAGTAGTGGCCGCGATTGGCCATGGCCGCAGAGCTATGTGGAGGATGTCCACCTTACGGTGGATACCCAGCATGTTGGCAGGACGCCCTCTTCCTGAGTACCAACCTGTTCAGGCCTGGAGTGAAGGCCACCTCCAGAGAACTGAAAGTCAATGCCACCTTGGACTTCGGTCACATCTGCTCAGAAGGACAAGGCGTCGACAGCAACATAAATCCTTTCGCCTTCTGCCCCCTCGTGCGTCAGCCCAGCAACACCAGCATCAGGGCCAGCAGGCTCGCATGGCACCCTAAAGATTGCCTGCAGCTTCTCTAACAGGAAGCCGGGAGGAAAAGGCCCAGGAGGTCCCTTGGCCGGTCCTCCTCCAAGCCTGCCCAGTGACGGGTTGAGGTGTCGCCCAACCCTGCCGCCTTCCCCTGGGTTTCCCCCGTAGGGATGGCTCCCCCTTTCTTTCTGCCTGGTCCGCTATCACCACGGACCGCTGGGTGCTGGAGGTGGTAGGATGGTCTGCCTGCTCTGGTGTTTGAGCAGGCCCGCCCCCTCCGAGCGCCGTCACCACAGGTTACGGTCCGCAGCCTCTGTCGGCCCGTCGAGCCGACATTGCCCTGCTCCTCCAAAAGGAGGTGATCAGGAAGGTGGCGGATCCTCCACCAGACCCAGGGTTTGTGTCCACTTACTTCCTGGTCCCAAAACGGTCGGGGGGCTGGCGCCCCATTCTAGACCTGCACGACCTGAACAGGTTCCTAAGGTCTCGAACCTTCAGGATGGTCTCTTTGGCTCAGATCATTCCAGCCTTGGAACGAGGCTTGTGGTTCTGTTCTCTGGACCTCCAGGACGTGTTCTTTCACGTCCCAAGCCGTCCGACCCATCAGCGATTCCTCCGCTTCAGAGCAGAGGGGTCCCTCTACGAGTTCCGGGCCATGCCCTTCGGCCTTTCTCTAGCTCCCAGGGTCTTCACCAAATGCATGGCAGTGGTGACAGCTTTCCTGCAGCGCCAAAGGGTCCGGGTGTACCCTTACCTGGACAACTGGCTGATGGCGGCCTCCTCCAGAATGGAGGTGGAGCGGTCAAGGGATCTGACCTCCAGGTTTGCTCTTCCTGGCTTCCTCTATCAACAAGGCCAAGTCGAACTCGTGCCAAAGCAGGTGATACAATTCATCGGGGCAGACCTCGACTCTTTGCGAGCCAGAGCACGGCTCCCGGTGGACAGGGCCAAAGTTCTTTCCTCCTTTGCCCAGTCATTTCAGGTTGGGCAATTGCGCCCTGCCCGGGACTTGCTGTGCCTCCTGGACCTCATGGCGGCCTGCACCAGTGTGGTCCATTGGGCCCGTTGGCACATGCGCCCCCTACGATGGGGACTGGCCAGCCAATGGTCACAGCGCTCTGGTCCTTTGGATCAGCCAGTGACAGTGACCCAGGAGATGTGGAATGCTGTCCAGTGGTGGATCGCTCCAGCTCATCTGCAGGAGGGCATCCCGCTTGTCCGCCCGAGCTGACTGCTCTCTATCGACCGACGCTCTCTGATGGGTTGGGGTGCCCATCTGGGAGCATCAACGCACGGCCTCTGGTCCCCTCAGGAGTCCCGATGCCATATCTACCTGCTAGAGCTTCAAGCGGTTCGTCTAGCCTTCACCGCCTTTGCTCTGTTTGTACGGGGTCAAGTGGTCCAGGTCCAGATGGACAGTACCACGACCATGTACTACCTAAACCGCTAGGGCAGGACGCGCTCCATGTCCCTGTGCAGGGAAGCTCTCCGCATTTGGTCCCTCGTGCGCAGCCTGGAGGCGTATCTCCTTGCCATCCATGTGGCAGGAGCCTCCAACATTCTGGCCGATGCCCTAATCCGGATAGGAGCTGCGACCCACGAGTGGTCTCACCTGCTGGAGGTAGTACAAGATCTGTTCTCCCACTGGGGCACGCCTCAGGTGGACCTGTTTGCCTCCAGGGAGAATGCGGAGCTGAGGCTGTTCCATGCCCACCCCCCCTCAGCAGGGCTCGCTGAAGGGGGATGCCTTCTCGAGGCCATGGACCGTGGGCCTCTTCTACGCCTTTCCCATTTCCCTTGATCCACAGGGTGCTTCTCAAGGCGAGGAGGGACAAGGCGCAGGTGATTCTGGTGGCTCCAGACTGGCCCCGTCAGTTCTGGTATCCAGATTTCCTCAGCCTCAGCTCCAGGCTCCCGAGGTGGCTCTCGGTCAGTCAGGGGAAGGTACTCCATCCGGACCTTCAATCACTGCACCTGACGGCCTGGTTCCTGAGCGGCATGAGTTCCAGGCCTTGGGTCTTTCCGTCAAGGTCCTCAGCGTTGTTGAGGCTTCCTGTAAGGAGTCGACCAGGAAATGCTATGCCTTTAAATGGAAGAGATTCTCCATTTGGTGTCGGGGCAAGGGCCTGGACCCTTCCTCCTGTTCCTTGGCAAGCATTCTGGACTACCTGTGGTTCCTTTCTCTGCTGGGGCTTCATTCAACGACTGTTAAGGTGCACCTGGCAGCCATCTCTGCTTACCGGGCATGGGCCGGGAAGCAGTCGGTGGCGCAGGAGAAGGTGGTCGGGCGCTTTTTGAAACGCCGTGATCACATATCCCCTTCGGTGCGAGAACCTCCACCTCCGTGGGATCTACTGCTGGTATTGGCTAAACTCATGGGCAAGCCATTCGAACCGATGCACAGGTGTGACATCTGTCACATGTCGTGGAAGGCCGCCTTCTTGATGGCTATCACGTCAGCCAGAAGGATGGGAGAGCTCCAGGCGCTTTCCATCGAGTCTCCTTATCTGGTCTTCCTCAGGGACAAGGTTGTCCTGTGCCCCCCTCCCGAAATTTCCTTCCGAAGGTGGTGCCAGAATTTCAGTTTAATCAGGTGTTGACTCTGCCGGTGTTCTACCCCAATCACACCTCGGAGGCCAAATATGGGCTTCATACTCTGAACCCTAGAAGAGCGCTCGCTTATTATAAGGAGCGAACGGCTGAAGTTCGGGGAGAGGTTTGCCAGCTGTTTGTCACCTACGCTGAAGCCGCACCTGGCAGACCTGCAGCCAAGTGGAGATAGGCAGGTGGGTCACCTCCTGCATAGATCTCTGCTATAGGTTGGCGGGCATGGAGCCTCCCAGAGGGATAAGAGATCATTCTACCCACCGTACCGCTACATCAGTGGCTGCTTCCAGGGACGACCCTATCCAGGAAATCTGCAGGGCTGCTACCTGGAAGTCAGCACACACCTTCATTACACATTACCACATCGACCTTGAGTCATGCCGGGATGCTGGTTTTGGGGCCTTGGTTCTCCAGTACTTGTTTCCTAAGTAGGGGGTGTGCGCCTTGCCTCCCTCCCTCCTCCCAGAGAACTGCTAGGAGTTTGCCAGACAGTGTGGATGAACAACGTATCCATGTCCCTAGAAATACAGGATCTTACTTCGAGTGGGAGCTCTTGCAGCAGGCTATTACAATCAGGCCTATACCGCAGGCACTAGGACCTTCCGGTGAAAAACTTCTGCCAGCAATACCAGTGGGGACCGCCCTCGACCGCAGTCCTGCCCCGTCGGTCAGGGTACAAGAGGGGCGACCCAGCTCCACCTCAGTTCTTCCCCGGGCCACAGGATCTTGCCGCATCGAAGCCGAGACTTTGCTTGTTTGCATTCAGCTTAAAAATAACTTTTCATCAAGATTTCGCGCTTTTTCTCGGACGCTTTTTCCGCTTTGGAGTTTGTTTTCCCACTGTTGCCACTTCCCAGTACCGACGTCAGCCGCTATCTTACCCGGCTGGGTTCGATGTCTTCTCGGGCGTCGGCATCACCCGAACACTTAAACAAGTGTGACTGCGGGAGGTAGATCCCTGCTAAGGATGGCCATCGGCGGTGCGTTTTCTGCCTGGGCCCCGACCATGACACCGCCAACTGTGCAGATTGCCAGGCCTTTACCAGTCGGACCCACATCCGCCGCCTGAAAGCCCTCAAGGCCTACCTGCTGGAGCAGAAGATGGATCTGCACTCCCTGGAGGGGAAGAGGAAGGAGAAAAAGCGCCACAGCAAGGACCGTAGTCGGTCCCGTCACCGGTCCCGGTCTCGGTCCTGTTTGCACTCGCGGTCTTCTCCCAAAAAGGCCTGTCCATCAGGGTCTGGAGAACCTCCGAAGACTCCGCAGGCTAAAGCCGGCTTGTCGGGGGAGAAGCCGGCCAAGCCGAAGGTGACTCCGCTAAGGGTCATCACCAAGTCCTTAGAGGTGCCTGCCTCGGCCCCACCTGCTAAGGCACCGATGCCGCCTGTTAAAGGCGTGCCTCCGGAGACCAAGGACTCTCCGGCGCCCCCTGGTGTCACTCAGTCGTTGGTCTCTACACCGATGCCGGTCGAAGGACGCGGGGTCGGTCGTGGAGATACCGACGTCCCCGTCTCCCAAGTCCTCCTCCCCCCTGGGCCCTCAGGAGAGCTTTCCTTCACGTCCCGACGTTCCGGAAACTTCTTTTCCGAAGCGATCGGCTGATATTTTCACCAAGGACGAGCTCAAGGATCTTTTCTCCTTTTGGTGGGGGCAGGTCCACAAGCGGTCCTCCCCGTTGCCAGCCCAGACACCAGTACCGGACCCTGCAGGAGAACCACAGCTGGGGGACGAGTCTTCCACGTGGAAGTCACCAGAGCGCCAGCCTTTACCCCCCTCCAGGGCTCGTTCCCGCTCCAGATCAGAGGACCACCGATGTCACTCCAGGGATTCTGGTGACCGACATCGGTCTAGATCACACTCCAGGAGCCCTTCTCGCTCCAGGCGAGAACTCTCCCGACGTCGGTCATTGCTCTGTCGCCGGTCCAGGGACCGGAGTCGGTCTTCGGTCCGACGTCAGTCCCCTAGCTACCGACGTCAGCGAAGGCATGGTCGTAGGACGGGGTCAGACTATTCCAAGTCGGATAGTCAATCCTCCTCTTCATCGTCGACTTCTTCATCCTCTCTCAACCTCAAGCGCTCCCCGGGAGAGAAGGACCAGCCTTGCTCGCCTCCAGATGATCCTACTTTTATGGACGTCATGAGGCACATCCAGGCTTCCTATGAGTGGAACACGGAGGACCTGGATCCGGAACGCCAGAGATTGGCCAAGTACCTGAGGCAGAAGGAGCCAAAGCCTCTGGTTATTCCTCCTTTGGTGGATACATTCCAGGATCTTACTAGGACCACCTGGATGCATCCAACCTCGATCCCGGCAGTTCCTAAGAAGTCGGACAGGCTGTATAAGGACCCGAGGGCAGAACCCTTTCTAGCGGAACACCCTCAGGCGGACTCGTTGGTGATCACGGCTGCCCATGACAAGTCTCTGCAACCGAAACGCCTCACACAGCCTCCCAACCCGGAGTCCCACTACCTGGACCAGGTGGGCAAAAAGTTTTATGCAGCCTCCACCTGTTCCATCCGCTCCCTTAATTTCCTAACGCATATGGTACAGTACCAGAATGCGCTGTGGGAAAGGGGACTAGAGCTGACACAGGCCATGCCAGACTCTGACAAAAGACAGAGCTCCTGGCCCTTTGCAGTCAGGCTCAGACGAGGCTCCCACGCATTGAGGGCCTCGAGATGACACTGCAGACACTGCAGCCAGGGCAGCCGCCTCAGGCAGCCTCCAGCGCCATGCCTGGCTGAGAGTCTCGGCTTCACCAGGATCTGCAAGCCGGTATCCGGATCTGCCCTTCCAGGGCACCGTGTTGTTATGAGGAGACAGAGGCTTTGATCTCCTGCCTCCAGGAGTCGGGCAAGTCGATCTGGTCGGTCCGCCAGATGTACAGCGGCGACCAGCGACGTCAGCACCGTAGACGGCCCTTTCGTAAGCCCTCAGGCAATCAAGGTTCAGCCCATGGCAGCCAACAGGGGCAGAGAGGTGGCTTCCGCAGGAGATCCGGGAACCAGCATTCTGGTGGACATCCCGCCCGTGGGCCCAAGTCCTCCCAGACCTCTCTTCCCACTCCCGGCTCTGCCCAGTGACTCCCTTCTGCCCCCCCCCCCCTTCCACCAGAAGTCCCAGGGGAGCTGGCTGGGGGCTGCTTCTCCCTTCATTTCGAAGGGTGGAAGTCTATTACCGCAGACCAGTGGGTCTTAGATATTATACAGAGAGGACACACATTAGAGTTCACAGAGTTTCCTCCGCATTCTCCGCCAAAGCTCTACCGCTATCCTCCTTCTCACATCCCACTAATAGAAGGAGAAATTCAGACTCTCCTGCAGAAGAGAGCAATAGAGAGGGTCCCCTTGCAGCAGTGGGGTCAGGGGTTCTATTCCCACTTTTTTCTGGTCCCAAAAAAGACTGGGGACCTTCATCCCATTCTGGATCTCAGCCCTCTAAACCTCTTTATCGAGTACAAAAGGTTCAGGATGGTGACTCTTCAAGGACTCCTTCCCTTGCTGCA
This sequence comes from Neoceratodus forsteri, assembly GCA_016271365.2. NCBI lineage: Eukaryota > Metazoa > Chordata > Ceratodontiformes > Ceratodontidae > Neoceratodus > Neoceratodus forsteri. The sequence goes on along the minus strand of CM057454.1, from coordinate 716,377,934 downwards.
CCAAGGGGACTGGCTATGTTCTCGCGACATGCGGGATGCATACATGCATATCGGGGTCTATCCTCCCCACAGGAAGTTTCTGAGATTCCACTTCCAAGGGGAGCATTTTCAGTATCGAGTGCTTCCGTTCGGCCTCTCTTCCGCTCCGTGAGTCTTCACCAAATGCCTAGTAGTGGTGGCTGCGGCTCTAAGGCGGATGGGACACTATGTGTTCCTTACCTCGACGATTATTACTTACGGCCCCGTCAAGAGGCAGTTTCACGGCTCCCAAGACACTTATACCCTGTTCCAGAGCTGGGAATCACCCTGAACTTAGAAAAATCATCCCCGGAGCCCAGCCAAAAGCTCGCCTATAGGAGCGATCCTGATTCCATCCAGGGCATGGCTTTTCTCCCACAAGACAGGGGAGTTCGCTTGCGAGAGATGGCAAAACGGATCTCTATAACGTCTCGAGTTCCGGCTCGGAACTTCCTCAGTTTACTGGGGCACATGGCGGCGGCCATTCCAGTCACTCCCTTGGCTCGCCTCCACATGAAAGTCCCACAGTGGATGCTCAGGGTGCAGTGGGACCAAAGCTACGACGACCTAGAGACTCTGGTCAAGATCTCGGAGCCAGTCAGGAGAACTTTGCTTTGGTGGATGGACGCCAACAATCTGGAGAAAGGAGTCAGCTTTCGTCCGGAGCCACCAGGTCAGACTCTGACAACAGATGCATCGGACCTGGGGTGGGGACGACCTGGGTGCACATCAACCAGGGGTTGGTCACCGAGAGCAGTCCTCCACATCAGTGTATTGGAAATGCGAGCGGTCCTCTACACCTCCAGGCTTTTCGAGAGGATCTGGTACCAGGCCTCTTCTAATTCAGACAGACAACATGGCGGGTCGCCTTTACATCAACAAACAAGGAGGCACTCATTCGTATCCTCTTGCAGGGAGGCGATGAGAGTCTGGTGCTGGGCACTGGAGCGGGGCATTCTACTGTCCGCGATGCACGTTCCAGGCATCCTAAACGATCTGGCTGACAGCCTCAGCAGGTCGCGTGCCAGAGGGCACAAGTGGGAGCTGCTACAATCCGTGGTGGACCAGCTCTTCGACAGGTGGGGTCTTCCAGAGCTGGACCTCTTTGCGTCATCACGCAGTGCCAAACTGCCAACGTTTTGCTTGCAAGAGCATGCACCTGGAGTTTTTTGGCCAGACGCGTTATCCCTTTGCTGAGCAGGGAGGTTTCTCTATGCCTTTCAGCCCTTCCCTCTCATTCAGAGAGCACTGCTCAAGTTACAGGCAGAAGGGGCCTGGATGATCCTAGTGGCCCCCAAATGGCCTCGGCAGATTTGGTTCCCACTTCTGCAGCGGTTATCCATGGAGCCTCCACTTCCGCTGCCCATATGCTTGCAGTTACTGTCCCAGGACCAAAGGTCACTGGTCCATCCGGATCTTCGATCCTTACACCTGCATGCTTGGCTCCTTCAGACGTAGCTGAACATAGATACGGGGTTTCCCCAGAAGTGGCGGCAGTCTTAGTCTCAGCAAGAAAGCCCTCTACTCGCTCCACCTACGCTATGGAGTGTAAGCGTTTCTGTCTCTGGGTGTTGCTGCAACATTTGGATCCCCTCACCTGCCCTGTGAACTCAGCTTTACAGAATCTCCTCTCCTTGTATGATAAGGGCCTGAGTTACTCCTCTATCAAGGTGCACATGTGGGCAATCTCCGCCTACCATGCTCTCATGGGAGAGAGAGCCTTAGCACAATTGGATGTGTCCCGCACCTTTCTTAGGGGAATTCTACATATGACACCTCCCATTCGGGACCCTGTCCCATCCTGGGACCTCCTTTTTGTGTTGGAGAAACTCACCCTCCCACCTTTTGAGCCAGCAGCGGATTGTGAGCTGCGTTACCTTTCTTGGAAGGTTTGCTTTTTGTTGCTGTTACTTCAGCTCAAGGGTTTCTGAGCTTCCGGCTCTGATGTGTAAAGAGCCCTATTTGGTTTTCCACAGGGAAAGGGTTTCCTTAGAACAAATCCTAAGTTTCTTCCGAAAGTGGTCTCAGAATTGACCCTCAACCAGTCGGTTGAACTTCCTGTTTATTTTCCTTCCCCTTCCAATAGAGGGGAGGCTGTCCTCCACACATTGGATGTCCACAGTACTCTGAGGTTTTACCTCAAAAGGACGGTTCAGCACCGTAAATCAGAGCAGCTATTTGTGGCCTTTGCGCCACATTGCTTGGGTCAACCGGTGTCCAAGCAAATTACCTCTAAATGGATAGTTCACTGTGTTTCATTTTGCTACGAGCATCACAATAAACCCCTGCCGGGCCCGGTTAGGGGTCACTCCACTAGAGGAGTGTCAGCTTCTTTCGCCGCCCTGCGAAATGTCACTATACAGGACATTTGTGTGGCCGCAACCTGGAACTCGGTGCATACTTTTATCAAGCATTACAGCTTGGATATCGTCTCCAGACGCCGGGCTGGCTTTGGCCTAGCCGTTTTGCAAGGGCTTTTGTCCTTAGCCTCTGGAGTCGGCATATTCCACCTCCCAGGGTCGGCTGCCTCCTTGCTGTGGGACTGCTTGGGACTCAGTCCTGATTGTAATAACCTGCTGCAAGAGCTCCCACTCGAAGTAAGATAGTACAGTTACATAAGAACTTACTGTAACAGTAGATCTTCGAGGGGAGCTCTTGCAGTAGGCGTAACTTCCCTTCCGCCTTCCCCCTTGAGGTGTGCAGATCCATTTTCTTTCTTCTCCAACTCTCTTCATGGTAGGCTTGCCTCCTTCTCTTGTCAGGCCTTCTGCTGGGTCTTGGCGGGGGGAGCAGGGTGGGCTGGGTCCGCCCTCTTGTACCCTGACCGGCGCCGGGGTGGGTCCGGCCATGGTCCCGCTGGTATTGCTCAGAAGTTTTTCACCGGAAGGTCCTAGTGCCTGCGGCATAGTCCTGATTGTAATAGCCTGCTGCAAGAGCTCCTCTCGAAGATCTACTGTTACGGTAAGTTCTTACGTAACTGTACTTTACTCACCTGTAACAGGAGTTCTAGGAATGGTATATGTTGTTCATCCACACGACCCACCCGGCCTCCCCGGCTTAGACGCACAACCTGGCTTCCAGCGGGCTAGATCTGGCGTCATGGGGCGGAGCCGAGAGTTTTACCACGTGGGTGGGAGGAGCCAGCTTGAAGACCTTCCGGCAAGATTTAAAGCAACAAGGAACCTGCCAGACAATGTGGATGAACAACATATACCATTCCTAGAACTCCTGTTACAGGTGAGTAACCCGTATTTTCAAACCAGCTTCCCACCTAGAAAGCAAAAGGGTGGAAAAAGAGGTGAAACACCTTCTTTCACTAAAGACAGTGAAACCAGTGCCTCTGCATTAAGGGGGAAAAGGACTTTACTCAAGGTATTTTCTCACGCCAAAGAAAAATGGAGAGCTGCTGCCTGTTTTGGATCTCTGGGTCCTCAACAAGTTCTTAGCAAAACCAAAGTTCAGAATGGTAACTTTTACTCTGACTCTGCCTGCACTCCGAAAAGGGGATTGGCTGGAATCATTAGACCTAAAAGATGCCTATTTCTACATCCCCATAAGGGAGTCTCACAGAAAGTTTCTCAGGTTCAGACTCTCTATCTGGTCACTATCAGTTCTCTGCTCTTCCCTTCGGTCTCACTTCAGCACCAAGGGTGTTCACAAAGTGTCTGGCTGTGGTAGTGGCACACTTGCGAAAGCAAGGTGTCTTAGTATTCCTTTATCTAGATGACTGGTTGGTGGTGGGAGACTCACCACAGCAGTTAAAAGAGCATCTCCAACTCACTCAGCAGTTTCTGGAGTCTCTGAGGGTTCTCTTAAACCTAGAGAAATCAGTTCTAATTCACTCTCAGATTCTGCAATTCATAGGAGCAGAATTGAATGCCAAAGTGGGCAGAGCATTTATACCCAGAGACAGGGTAAAAGCATCCTACAGTTGGCAGCCTCCTTCAGGCTCAATGTCCCAAGGCTGGCAAGGCATTTTCTTCAACTCCTGGGCCTCATGGCAGCTGCAACAGGCACAGTGTTAGGATACAGGTTTCAGATGAGAGACATCCAATTTCACTTAAGAGCTCATTGGTGCCAACGGAAGGAATCCCTGTCAAAGCTCGTTCCTGTAACAAAAACATTTATCCAAGCTCTTCAGTGGTGGAAACAGGAAACCAACCTCAGAGAAGGAGTCCCTTTCCAAAAAGAGCTTTCTTCATTGAGTCTCACAACAGATGCATCCCTCCTGGGCTGGGGAGCTCATCTAGCAGAACACATTACCCAGGGCACTTGGTCAAGTGCAGAGACTCTTTTACACATAAACTTGTTAGAGCTCAGGGCAGTGTTCCTGGCAATGCAGGTTTTCAAACCACTTATATGGGGAAAAGTAGTGCAACTCAGGACAGACAACACTACCACCATGTACTACATAAACAAGCAAAGGGGAACGAGGTCAAGCCTCCTTTGCACGGAAGCTATGAAAATGTGGACCCTAGCATATTCTCTGGGCTCCTCACTTCAGGCCATTCATCTGCCAGGCAAGGACAGTTTCCTTGCAGATGCCCTGAGTCGAATCAGCCAGGACCATCACGAATGGTCCTTGAACAGGCAAGTGGTACAGACTTTATTCAGGAGATGGGGCACCCCAGAAATAGATCTCTTTGCCTCTCATCCGAGTCATCACTTACCTCAGTTGTGTTGCAGGCCTCCAGTAGTGGGCACAATTTCTCTAGATGCCCTTATTCTGTACTGGTCAGGGAAATTCCTGTATGTATTACCCCTGGTATACAGGGTGCTGTTGAAACTCTGGTCTCAGCCAGCAACAATGATCCTGATAGTCACAGACTGGGCCAGGCAGCCATGGTACTCCCTGTTACTGTCCATGTCAGTGGACAAACCAATACACCTTCCCAGGAGGCATAATCCTCTGACCTCCAATCAGGGGAGGCTCCTGTATCTGAACATCAGGTCACTCAGGTTCGAAGCTTGGCTCTTGAGGACCTAGAGTATGCTGGTTTACATCGTTCTGTGTCAGTTATGGATGTTTTAAGAGGATACAGGAAATCCTCTACTAAGAAAACATATACTGCAAAATGGAAGAGGTTTTCTGTTTGGTACTCTAACAGGAGTATGGTGCCAACCCAGGTAGGAGTGCCAGGGATACTGGACTACTTAGTCTGTTTACATTCCTTAGGTTTACAGCCTTCTACACTAATTTCACTCTCATTTAGCTTCAATTTCTGCCTATGCTTTGGCAGGCAAGCCTGTTTCCTTAGCATCAAACCCAATTTTTGAAAAGTTTTTCAAAGGCCTCTCACATATGTATCTACCAGTAAGGGAACCGGTGCCAGCTTGGGACCTTAATATTTGCATTGCTCAACTCTTGGCCCCTCTCTTTGAGCCTATGTTTTCAGCACTCCTAAAGTATGTCACTTGGAAAACGGTGTTTCTAGTGGCTATCACTTCAGCTAGAAGAATTAGTGAGCTCTAGGCCTTATGTATTGAAAAGGACTACATTGTCTTCCACAGGGATAAGGTAGTCCTTCAAACAAATAGGAAATTTCTTCCTAAAGTGGTTTCAGACTTCCATTTGAAACAGTCCCATTACTTTGCCAGTGTTTTTCACTGACCATTCTTCTTCTGGTGAGTGTGAGCTGTATAGCCTGGATGTCAAAAGAGCTTTGAGCTACTACATAACAGCAATTAAGCCACATAGGCAGGATAGAACACAACTTTTCCTCACTTATGGGGGGTGTGGGAAAGGGTAACCCAGCATCTAAAAGGTCCATTTCTCAGATTGTTCAGTGCATCCAATTTTGCTATTCAGAGGTGGGCAAGGAAGCTCTAACAGGGCTTAGAGCCCACTCCACAAGGGGTACAGCTGCAACACTGGAAGCTGCAAGGGATGTACCCTTGGTGGATATTTGTAAAGCAGTAACCTGGTGAACAGTGCACACATTTGTCATACATTACAGCTTGGATATGCAGGCAAGGGCTGATGCCAGGTTTGGTACAGCTGTACTACAGAGCCTGTTTCCAAAATAGGTTCTTCCCGCCTCCCAAGGTGCTGCCTTTTAGTCTGCAGAATATTGGAGTATTCTTGGGGTGAGAAGAAAAAGTTACTTACCATAGTAAACCTTGTTTCTCCAAGGGGATACTCCAATATTCATAACTCTCCCTCTCTGCCTCCCCATTTTAAGAACCAGTGGCCTCTGTATTTCATGCTGTACCACAGTGTTTGCATGCCACACTTTTACTTTTATTAAAACTTGTTTTACCTTTTCCTCCTTTTTCAGGTGATTCTGACATAGGAGCTTGTGGGGATTTTAATTAGTCTTTTCTGTTCATGTTTCCTCCAGTTGGAAGGTTTTTGGGTAGGGAATTTTTAAAATCAGGATTTGATATGTTTAATTTTGGGCCTTGTCTTGCAGGCGTCCACGATATCGGAGGGTTAGAATGTTGGCAATTGATAGGTGGCAGCATTTGAAAAGTGGCTCATGCTAATGATTCCATCACTTGCATAGCATTCCATCTCCAGGCAGATCCAACCTTAAAGGTATACTGCGGAAGAGTTATGAATATGGAGTATCCCCTGGGAGAAACAAGGTTACTATGGTAAGTAACTACTTCTTCTGTGTCTTGAATCCTGGCAGTTCAGCATTCTGGCTACTCCTCCGCAGTTCCTAGACAATCTGGAGATGGGTCAAAGGGTCAGGGTATGTCCTCCCTCCTTCCCTCTTCTTTCTGCTTCCAGAGATTGGGGCCCCTCCCAATCCCCTTACTAACTCTCCTTCTGTCCTCTCCGTCGTTTATTTCTCCTTTTAGTTTTATATCTTTTCCTTTCTTTGTCCCTTGGATTTCCTTGTCCCTCCCTCCCAACCCTTTCTTATTCTACGGTGACTCAGAACTGGCAGGAGGGTGGAGTTGACGACACCCAACGGCTCCCACGGGGTCTTGACCTCCAGTCACAAACCCATAGGTGATGTATGGTGAAGATACACTGAAAGATCAGAAATTGCAGTAGGTACGTAATTTTCATTTCCCAAGTGCTAGATTCTGTTGCGGGAACCTTTTCTCTCTGCAGGACATCACTGTGTGCATCTGAGGCCTGAAGGGATTACACTTTGGCCAAGGGGAGGATGCAGGGTGGGGAGAAATTCCATGAGACGCCTACAATTGATGGCCTGGGAACTAGTACTTGCCAACTGTGCATCTTAGCTCACATATTGAGAGAGGGTGAAGTTGTGGGGGATGTCTGGAGTGGTGTTGGACCCATAACAGACAAATGTGGCAGGGGAGAAAAACCTATATAGTGGTGGGGTAATTTTTTAGTAACACATGTGCAGTCATTGTGTTTTGTATGTTAGTTTTATTGTTCAGTTTGCTTTACATAGGATATTCAAAATTAAAAGTTACTATAAAAGTAAATTGTGTTGCAGTTTTGTATAATATTTTTTGTATTTATTTACAGAAACAATGAGGATGCGAAAGAAAAATTAAGTGCAAAAGGTGGGAGTGCCAGTCCCAGACGTAGGACTGCCAGTCCCAGACGTAGGAGTGCCAGTCCCAGACGTAGGAGTGCCAGTTCCAGACATAAACGATCACGATCAACCTCAGGAAGTCGTGCTTGTCGTACCCGGTCGAGAAGCCCTCATCACTCTGAGAACAGAAGACAGAGTCATCGGCAGACCCGATCTAAGTCGAAATCTCCTAGGAGTGCAGGAGTTAAGCACAGGTCAAGATCTCCCAGGAGAGCGGGAGTTCAACACAGGTCGAGATCTCCAAGGAATGCGGGAGTTAAGCACAGGTCGAAATCTCCCAGGAGTGCGGGAATTAAGCACAGGTCGAAATCTCCCAGGAGTGCGGGAGTTAAGCACAGGTCGAAATCTCCCAGGAGTGCGGGAGTTAAGCACAGGTCGAGATCTCCCAGGAGTGCGGGAGTTAAGCACAGGTCGAGATCTCCCAGGAGTGCGGGAGTTAAGCACAGGTCGAGATCTCCCAGGAGTGCGGGAGTTGGGTTACCAGGCTCCAGACCTCCCAGGAGTATGGGAGTTACACAGGTCGAGATCTCCCAGGGAGTGCGGGAGTTCAGCACAGGTCGAGATCTCCCAGGAGCGCGGGAGTTAAGCACAGGTCGAGATCTCCCAGGAATGCGGGAGTTCAGCACAGGTCGAGATCTCCGAGGAGTGCAGGAGTTCAGAACAGGTCGCGATCTCCCAGGAGAACAGCAGTTCAGCGTAGCTCTAGATCTCCCAGGAGTATGAGAGATCAGCATAAGCCTCACTCAAAGCATGATTTGCAGTCTCGAAAGTCTCCCAGTGCTGGAAAGCCCACATCTCAAGGTACTGAAGCCACTGTTTTGTTTTTGTTATTAAAGACTTCCTGTTGTGAGCGAATAAGCTTTGGAAAAACACAATTTTATAAACGTTTTCGCTTGTGGTCAACATTAGCTTTCGCTTTTTTATAATAAAAAGTAACATTAAACTAGGACCACTGTCTCTTAGACTAGGCTGTTTGTTTTCACCTGACATCACAATTTATTGCTGTGGAAACAGCTGTCATAAGAGTATTATGATGCTAGATGTAGACAAGCAGCCCGAGCAAATGATGTCTGGGTGGCAGTGATTTCTTGTCATAGTTTTGTAAAGAAAATAGGGAAGCTTAGTATGGTAATATTTTGAAATACATGAACTGGAATTTGTCTCCCCCCCCCGTAAATCAACTAATGCTGTCTTGTTATATAGATTTAAATGGTCCATTTAAGCTGTTATTGAACTGGCAAGACAGCCGATTGGATATATAGAGACGCATACTACACACAAGATTCTGGTTTGATTTTTGCAGCTATCACTTTAAATATGTCTCTACTAAATAACCAGCATTTGTCTGGTAGGCTTAATCAAGTAGTAAGCAAAATGAGAATCTGTAGAAGTACATAAAAATAAATTAGCATAAAGTATATTGAAGGATTTCAGATGTATTGTGGGCCATGAAAAACTCATACAAGGCTACAAAACAAGTATTCTGACCCCAGGGATCCTTTAGCATCATTAACAGTATGCAGTAAGCTGATTAGGTTGAGCTGCCTCGGAGGCGTAGTTTATGATAATGAATGAAATGAATTAGCCAAAACAGAAGAGAGTTAAGGGTGTGCTGGGTGGAGTCTGCCCAGAGTACACCAGAATTTTTAATCCACCTGAATGAGTAACATGGCCTCTGGGGTTCTCTCTCACTTTGGCCATAGAGAAAATTTGACCAAAGTTCTTACTTTTTTCTTCTGACAGTACTGAGTTTATATTTTACGCTCATTAACTGCATTTTTCAATTTTTTTAGCGGTTTTCGTCTGTTCCCAGGAACCGCATTCTTCCTCGTTCTCCGCAGTTCCCTTTTAGTTTTTTTAAAGTAAAATTAATAGCGTCTATTGAAGTATTCAATGGTATTTTATTTTCTTTAGTTAACGGTTCCTGTTTCTTAGTGGGAACCATTGTTTTTCTTCATTTTTAGTTAATTTTTGCCTCAGAAAGTTATGGCTTTTACTTCGAGAGGGTTTCTGCAGTAGGCCATAACGTGTAGGACTACTGCCATCTGGCATCTGGATTTTAGGGTAGACTATTCCAGCAATGCCCTACATGGAACCGCCCACCTGATGTCATGTGACAACATCAGCATGAGCATCTATAGTGGACTGTCCCCACGCCCGTCCTCCAGTTCTTTCCCACTGTCTCCTCGTGCAGTCACCTAGCGATAGACTTCTACAGCGGTTGCCGGCTTTTTTCTCATAGTTTTCAACTGCATTTCTGAGTTTTTCACCTACTTCAAAGAAGTGTGAGTCTTGTGGCACCCAGATTCCGCACGAGGACAGGCATCAAAAGTGCGTCATTTGCTTAGGCCCAGATCATCCCTCAGTCATCTCCTCAGATTGCCAGCCTTTCAACCAGGCCACACAGAAACTGAGGCAGGAGGCTTTGGAGGCCCATTTATTAAAGACCCATTTGGCCTTTTTAGAAAAGCAAATGGAGGGAATCCGGGATTCCACATCGCTTTCTTCTAGCTCTCTTTCTAAACATAAGAAGAAAGAGTAGCACCGGGAGCTGGAAAACCAGTCGGAAGGTTCCAAGGCTGTCTTCCAGGTCTGCTTCCAGCAAGGCTTCACTCCAGCTGCTGCCTGCCCTGATTGTCCAGGCTGCATCTGGGCTTTCCAGCGGATCCACCGCCACCTTACTCCCAGTTTTAGTAGGTGAGTCAGCCTCTGGCTCCTCCGTTGACTGCACTGCTCCAGCTGCTAAGTCGCTCCCCCAGCTCCTCCGGGAACTGCACAGCCTATGATAAGTGGCTCTTTGGGGACCCGCACGGCCTTGGCCGCGAAGTCAGTGGGGGGCTCCTCCCCCTCCCATAAGGCTTCTGCGTCTTCTAAGATGACCTCCCCTGGCGGTTGCTTAGGTGCTGCTCCTCTCCTGTCAGGGACTTCAGTCAGCACACCCGATGTCCGGATGAGCCATGGGAAGACTGCCCCTCTTCCCCCTTCTTCCTCAAGGGTAACTCAACCTTCGAATCCAGCTACCCCGAGTGAAGACAGCACTGGTCTCCTGGAGGTGGAGCACACTCCAGGTTCTGATCCGCACTCCCCTTTTGGGGTCTCTGGACACAAGGCTTCTCCTCCTCCATCTGGGCCTGTTACAGAGACACCTTTCTATCCCTCCAAGGAGTCCTTTCCAGCTGGTTCCTGACCTCACGCCGGACCTTCCTCCTTCTCCTCGGGATCTGGCAAAAACTCTCCAGATACAGGTCTCCTTGCTGGGACCTGATTGCCTCCACCGCAGGGCTTTTCGGCAGACCCGGGTCCGTTGTCATATACACTGCAACGGGTCCCGCCACCAGCTTTTCCGATGCCAGATCCGCATCTGACGCCAGACCCGCTCATCCTGTCGACAGCGATTCCAACATTGGCTCTCCCGACACTGGGTCAGCCTCTTATCTACATGACGGCTTGTCCGATGGGGACTCCCTCAATGTCAGCCCCTCTGACTACGGGACTTTTTTCGAGACCCCTTCAGGTCCTGCACTGCCCTTCTGGGTACTCCTTGGGCTACTCCCCGGCTGGCCCGTTGCGTGAATGGTATTCTGCGGAGCATTATTTTCCCAGTTACACCCCGTGCCTGGGTTACTTTTCCCAGGGATACCAAGGGTACCACTACCCACCACCCCATGCATCCCCCCCACCCCCTCTGACTTCACAGCCGGACCTCAAGACTTTTATTCAGTCTTGGTGGAAGGTGGCACGGTCCAGGTTGGTGATAGACCGAGAGAGCAGACTCTCACTTCCTCGCTCTCCTGACAAGTCCTCATCCTCTGAGAGCTCTCATCCCTCTACGGTTCACATCAGGGGACCAGATCCTAAAAACGTTGCTCTTTCAGATTTTCAACCAGGAGACAATCCAGAATGTGGGGAGGACTCTTTGGAGGAATCGTCGGGTCGTGAATCCCCGGTCTGTAAGGGTAATGATTTTCCTAAATCCCTACCTGAGGATCCTTGAGGTCCATTCAGGCCTCTTACGACTGGGAGTCAGACGACCAGGATCCAATGAGACAGAGACTTGCCAGACACTTGGATCTGGAGTCTATCTGCCATTCCGGTTCCTCTTTGGATTGGATCTCATCAGCACCTCACCACGACAATCTGGCAACTGCCCCACTCCATCCCAGCCATCCCGAAGAGAGCAAACTGTACTTACCGGGCACCTAAGGATGCTTCTTTTCTGACTGCTCATCCTAAGGCAGACTGTGTTGTCATCTCGGCTGCTCAGGACCGCTCAACTGCATGTAAGCACATGAGCACTACTACAAAGAGTCGCAGCAGTTTGACCAGTCCGGGAAGAAAGTTGTTTCCTCGGCTACGTGTGCGTTACGATCTCTGAACTACATAGCCCATGTGGTGTCTCATCAGAAGGTCATCTTAGCCAAGCTTGAGGGCCTTATCCAATCTGTGGCAGATTTGGACCTTGAGGAGCTTGCCAGGGTCATTCACCTATCCAAGATTTCTTGTAGGCATGCTCTTCAAACTACTTACGACCCTGTTGACGCAGTGGCTCGAACCTTGGCGACTGCCGTCTCCCTTCTGCAGCATGCTTGGTTCTGCAGCTCTGGCCTCGCGAACGAGGTCCAGTCTGCAATCCAAGATGCCCTCTTTAGGGGCTTGGTGCTTTTTGGTGGGAACACCAAAGACATCATTACAGACCTTCAGGACAAGGCCAGGCTCTTAGGTCTGTAAGGTCCATGTACCAATCAGGCACTCAAGCACAGCAGTCCTTTTGGAAAAGGACCTGGAGGCAGCATAAGCGCAAAAACCAGTCCCTTAAGTGTAAATGCAAGGCCACGGGGGCTCTGTTAAACCCTCCTGCCTCCAAAACCCAGTGAATGAATGGAGGCTCTCCCCTGGCCCTCCCTGCCACCTCCTGACTCCCTGGCCCCACCCCCTCCTCAGCCCCAGTATGAGGAGCCGGTGGGGGGGGGGGCAGTTTGCTTGTCATGCGCAGGAGTGGTGGAGCATCACCTCCAACAAGTGGGTCCTGCGGCTAGTGTCCCAAGGACTCACCTTGAAGTTCCTGGAACTTCCTCTGGAATCTCCGCCATGCCGGTCTTCATACTCTCAGGACCAAGTCTTTCTAGTAAGGGAGGAAGTACAGGCTCTGTTGTCAAATGAAGCAATAGAGACGGTCCCTATTCGGCACAGAGGTTGGGGGTTTTACTCCCACTTTTTTCTGGTTCCAAAAAAGACAGGCGACCTACGACTCATTCTCGACCTCAGCAGGCTAAATCTTTGTGTCGACTACAAAAAGTTCAGTATGCTTACCCTCCAGAGCCTCCTACCTCTCCTGCAGGAGGATCAATGATTGTGTGCTCTGGATATGCAGGATGCTTACCTGCACATCCTGATCTTCCACAGCCACCTCCACTTTCTGCGGTTTACCTTCCAGGTGGGGCACTTCCAGTTCAGAGCTCTCCCCTTTAGTCTCTCTTCAGCACCCAGGGTTTTTACCAAGTGCCTAGCGGTAGTGGCTGCGACCTGGAGATAGCAGGGCATAGTAATTTTTCCCTACCTGAACGATTGGCTGATTTCGGCCCTGTCCAAGGATTCCCTTTTTGAGGCCCTTTCAGTCTCTCTGGATTTGTTCTCCAGATTGGGGATCACGGTCAATGTCCCTAAGTCCTCATTGACTCCTTCTTAACAGCTTCAGTTTATTGGGAGTGGTTCTGGATACAACCCAGAGTAGAGCCTTTCTTCCTCCGGACCGGAGGGAAACTCTGATCAAGCAGGCTACTATGGTGGCCTCTTCCAGATCTCTCTAAGCCCAAAAGGGTTATTCAGTTACTGGGTTTGATGGCGGCCTCCATCTCCACGGTTCCGATGGTGAGGCTCCACATGAGAATCACATAGTGGTACTTGTGGGTTCGGTGGGATCAGCTCCAGGATGACTTGGACCAGCCGTTCCTAATTTCCTCTGCTCTACAGAGAGATTTACTTTGGTGGAAGGCTTCCTCTAACCACTCCTTGGATCACCCATTTCAATGCCCAGCTCCCCTCGAAACTCTGACTACAGATGCCTTCAATCTGGGTTGGGGGGGCCCATCTGGGGAACCACGACTCAGGACTTTGGTCCCAACTGGAGATGTCTTTGCACATCAACATTCTGGAGATGAGGGCAGTACTATACACTCTGCAAGTATTTCAGTCTATCCTCACCAAGGGATTACTGCTTATCCAGACTGACATGTCTGTAGTATACCTCAACAAGTAGGAAGGCACTCGCTCGTATCCCCTTTGCAGGGAAGCGATTAGAGTGTGGAACTGGGCGGTCCATCACAGTCTGTATCTCACAACAGTGCATGTTGCAGGAGTGGAAATGTCCTGGCAAACAGCCTCAGCAGATCAATCACCCTTGCTCACAAATGGGAACTAGATGAGGATGTGGCAGTCACTATTCCAGAGATGGGGGCATCTGGAACTCGACCTCTTCACCTCCCCATCCAATGCAAAGCTTCCCAGCTTTTGCTAACTCGTTCCAGAGCATGGTGCTTTCTGGTACGACGCATTCTCTCTCTCCTGGACAGGGAGATTCATTTACGCCCCCCCCCCCTTTTCCAGTTCTTCAGAGGGTGCTCATCAAGCTTCAGGCAGAGTGAGCATGGATGATCCTTACTGCTCCTCTCTGGCCCAGACAAATTTGCTTCTCTCCTTCAGTTGTCGAGGGAACCCCCAGTTCCACTTCTGTTGCGGCACAGCCTTCTAACCCAGGACAAGCGTCGGCTGATGCACCCAGGGCTCAAGACCCTGCATCTTCTTGCGTGGCTCCTGCAGACATAGTGATTTCGTGCTTTGGGGTCTCCTCCAGAGTTGCCCAAGTGATTGTGGAAGCCAGGAAGCCTTCCACGAGATCCACTTATGCCATAAGGTAGAAACGCTTTTCTATTTGGGCGGCTTCCAAGGGTTGAGATCCCCTTTACTTGCTCAGCAACACAGCTCATGGAATACCTTCTTCACCTCTCAAATTTAGGACTCTTATTCTTATTTGAAAGTGCACATGTCCACCATATCAGCATACCATGTGTTGGTTGATGGTAAACCCCGTGGCCCAGTTGGAGACCGCAAACATTTCTGGAAGTGATTCTCCATCTGAAACCCCCTATCCGCAGCCCTGCGCCACTTTGGGACTTTAACTTTGTGTTGGAGAAGCTCATTCTCCCTCCTTTTGAACCAGTGATGAGCTGTGATATGCTCTCTCTCTCTCTCTCTCTCTCTCTCTCTGGGAAAGTGCTGTTTTTAGTTGCTCTTACTTCTGCTCGAAGAATTTCCAAGCTTCAGGCTCTGGTTTGTAAGGAGCCTTACCTAATTTTTCACAAGGACTGGGTGGTCCTCAGAACTCATCCTAGGTTCCTTCCTAAGGTGGTATCGGAGCTCACTCTGAACCAGTCAGTCGAGCTTCCGGTCTGCTAATCGTCTGCAGTGACTAGAGGCGAGGCTGTATTGTATACCCTAGATGTACACCGTATTCTCCGGTGTTACACCTTTCCGGGTCAAAGATACGCATAAGGATGATCAGCTCTTTGTTTCCTTTGCTCCCAATACTTTGGGAAAAGCTGTCTCTAAGCACTGCCTCTTTAAGTGGCTAGTGAACTGCATTCGCTTCTGTTACCAGAAGTATGAAAAACCCTTGCCAGGGTCTGTCAAAGCTCATTCCACTAGAGGCATGGCTGCATCAGCAGCCTTTCTCCATAATGTCTCTGCAGTGGAGATTTGTGTGGCAGCAACCTGGAGATCTTATCTGTGTCAGTCTTCACCATTCATCCCTATGTTAGGTATCGCACCAGAGCTAGGACCCCCATGGGAGACTTTATTTTTTTCCATGGGCGGAGTCGGCACAGGCTGGGCGCCGCCCTCGAGGCTGACATTCTGTGTGGCGCTCGCGGGTTGACCGTTAGCTGTCGTCAACTCCGCCCTAGCCTCAGTTCTTCTTCTCCCACTGTTGAGTGTAGACCTTGTGTGGAGACTGCAAGCAACTGTGTGTTTCATTGGAGTGGATTCACGGCCTAGTTTCGACAATTTAGTCTTGATTCTGTTTCGCCCTGCTCTACGTCACTTTTGGTACCGGTAAGATCGTTTCAATTTATTGTAAAGCGGCATCGAGTACTGTTTTTACTCTGCAGTCCTGTCTCGTCGTGGGGGGGCAAGAAGTCGTCAAAAGAGGGGCGGACACCTATGCGTCGTTGCCCCTGTGGCTGCCTTTATTCTGTGATGGACTAGCATGACTGTTCTCGCCTGCTTCTCTTTGGACCGTTGAGTTCTTGAGATGCACACAGTCAAAGTCAGGTGTATGCCGGCGACCTTCGGGGGTTGGGTTTGCAGTCAGGCGGGCCAAGGTTAGGACTTTTGACCATTCCTCCGGGTCCTCTCCCGTCCTGTATGGCCTGTGGAGGAGGGGGCTTCCACTTCTGTTAACCTTGCCATGGCGAGGCTCCTTCTGCAGTGCAGGAGGCCAATCCGCCCCTCTTGGTGGGAGGCACCTCCTGGCAGTCTCCCAGTCGGGTTCCCTGGTTCGCGTCCTGGGGCCTGTGGGGCCTGGGGCCAGCACGTCCTCAGTGCTGCCTGTCGGTGCCACCCTTGGCTCCAGAGCCGCTTGCCTCTCTCTGGAATGTGTCCTTGGCAGACCTTTGCACTGCTGCTGCTTGGAGCTCAGTTCATACCTTCATTAGGCACTATATTCTGGACATTGCCTCTTGGAGGAGAACAGGCTTTAGACTAGCAGTCCTTCAGGGTCTCCTCTCCTAAGCTCCACCTTTTCAGTTATCAGTTGTATCCAATTATTTAACCAGGTGAGACACACAAAGCTGAATGCTTGTTTACAGGAGCAACCTGGGAGCACAAGCAAGTTAAGTGACTTGCTCAGGGTCACACAGTATGCAAGTGGGGTCTGTGGGATTTAAACCCAGGTCTTCAGATTTGCAGCTCAGAGCCTTAAACCACTGCACCATATTGCCTCCCCTTTGACCTGCGTCTCTCTTTGCGTACTACTCGGGACTCAGTCCTATTGGTGTTACCTGCTGCAAGATCTCCCTCTCGAAGTAAGATAGTACAGATCTTACTTCGAGATACAGCTCTTGCAGCAGGTAACACCATTAGGACTGAAGCCGGCAGGTGTCAGGACCCCACGGAAATCTTCTAGCTAGCAATCTTCAGCGGGGACCGCCTCCAACGTCGGTCCCGCGCCCGACGTCAGATGTAGTACATAAGGAGGCGGTCCCGCCAGATTCCCCAGTTCTTTCCCGCCATCGACTTGCATGTCTCGACCCTTTGGTTCAGCAGGTGACTTTCCCACCCTCCAACCCCCAGGGACAAATTTTTTTTTCCTTCTTTTTTTGTATGGGAGACCCTCCTCAGTTCTCCATTCTACTTGTTAGCCGGGTCTACGGTAGGAGAACTGAGATGGCACTGGGGGACTGCCGCTTTATACTGCATCTGACGTCGGGCGGAGCCAGTGTCAGGGGCGGTCCCCTGCAACAGACTGCTAGCTACAAGATTTTTCTGTGGGGTCCTAATGCCTGGTGGCCTTAGTCCTATTGGTATTACCCGCTGCAAGAGCTCCTCTCGAAGATCTACTGTTATGGTAAGTTCTTAAGTAACTGTACTTTCCTCCCTACGAGCTGCTGTATAGCTTCAACCTCTGGTTTTCTCCAACTAGTACCTAACTTGACTGATGCACTTTGTCTGCCCTGCTTTATGTACTGTATCCCCATGTACCCTGTACCCACACTTTGGTATGTGTTGCTTTTGCCTTTGTTACGTATGTTATGTTGCCAGGGTTCCAGATAAGATTTTTTGGATGGGTACTGTACTCATTTTGAAAGTGAGGTGAGTAAAATTAAATTAAAATGTCTGGACAAAGTGGATGATAAGTACATTTTTAAAAACAATGGCGTTTTTTTCTAGATAATGATTGATCAGGTGCCAACAATTCTCCAGATAATGTTGGCAAGTAGGAATAATTTATGCACCAGTTTTAAAATATAGTGAGTAAAACAAAATTGGGATGCATACAAGTGCTGTAAATCTGGGGAGAATGCTCCTTTTGATTCACCAGTTGTGTTATGAAGCACGATTCTTTGGAGTGTAAAGTATTTACAAATTTTGGGTGAGTATTGGTACTCATTAAAAAGCATTTCTGAAGAGTATTTGCTAAAATGAGGTGAGTAAAATAGGTCAGTACTCCCCTTATCTGGAGCCCTATTAAATTGCTGCTGATTACGTTATAATGTTTTTTACCATGCCTAATTAGCTGCTATTGACTCCCAAACTCATGTATTCTCCCCTCCCTTTACTTTTTTTATGTATTGAATAAACTTTCTTAAACTCAGGAGCATGTTGAACAGACAGGAACAATTGACAGATCTTATTATTTTACAGGAAAGTCATGTCTGAGAATGAGTAACAATGCGCATTTTATGTATTATAGCACTAACACCCCCCATCCCGCTCAATCCCCACACCCATACATCACTGGAATGACGAGGATCCTTTGTAAATGAGCTTTTAGCTCAAGGTCGTAATTCCAGTTACTCAATAAATAAATAAATTAGGGGCCTATTAAAATTCTGATTTTTGGCATCATTGCAGTTAGGGGCAGGTAAGGGCCCTTCATGGTTAGAGCAGGAAAGGTGCTCTTTAAATAGCTGCTGACCCTCAAAGAAAACTTTGAAAAACACTACATTTAAGCAGTATGTCCCTCCAGGGTGCGGGTATACTGGAGGATTTACCACGGCTGGTGTGGTTAGGTCACGAGCGCCAGCTGAGTTACTTAACCACACCAGTGTGTGTTAGCCCTCCATATACCCACACCTGAGGAGATAAATGCTGTTATACAATGTCCCGTTCCGTTTCTGGAAAAAAAAAAAGTTTTTTTCTTTTAAATCCTCGTTTTGTAATATTTTATTGTTTTGCGGGGAGGACATAGTCCTCTGATGTGGGCAGTCGTGAGAGGGAGACCGGGAAGACACTCGGAGAGTCAGGTAGTAAGTGGCATTGTAGCCGGACCAGAAAAAAATGGAAAATGTAGAGATATGTGTGAAATGGAGCGAGGCTTCAGTTACGGACGGTTTAGTACAGAGCTGCGGTGTGTCAGCTGTAGTGAATGTGATGTCTCATGTCTGTGGTAATTGGAAGGGGCTGAGGCTACGGGGAGAAATGTGTGTGGGGAGTCGGTAATACAGGCGGCGAGGATGACTGTCCCAGCCAGGAACTGATTTTAGCATAAGTACAAGGTGCTGTTTTTTTTTTTCTTTTTTTCAGTCGAGTAGTTTTTTTTTTTTTGGTCAGTTATTTTGGGAGAACAGTGTACTTTATGTACTTGAGGGTCAGAGTTGTGGAGCACTTTAGCGGAGAATCAAGATGGCGGGTATATGTTTTGATTTTGGGGGGTCATACCGATCTTGGGAAAGAGGTTGGCTGGCACCTTTTCCAGTGGGTACACTGGAGGATTTACAACACTGAAAAGGTGCCAGCCAGCCAATCAAAATGCAGGATTCTGTCTATTTTTTTCTGCCAATTGTATAATTAAGTATAATTCCACTCACATTCTATATATATCGTACAGATATATCCTCCCCATTATTTATTACTGAGAAAGTTTGCATGAAAACTTGCTCTTTACCTCTTAGAGTTCTTCTGCCTCTGTAGCTTACTCCCTATTTCATGTCATAAATTTCTGTTGTGACGTCACAATATGTTGCCATGGGTGTAACTGTGATGTCACAAGCAGTGCATTATGACTTTAGGTAGGGAGAAGGCAACAGGCACAAATTAACTCTTCAGAAGTAAAGATCCTGTTGTCATACAGATGTCCTTATTAGTAAATTATGGGGATGAGAAATACAGAACAAACGTGAAATACAAGCTGAACTCTGCCTACATATTATGTCTTGTTAAAGTGCTCCTAATCATGTCAACTGCTCTTTGTGAGATATCTAAAACCATAACTCGTAAGTAGCAGTACCACAACTGATTTACGAAAAGTCCTACATCTTTTGTGCAATGATAAACTGCATGTTTCATGTTATACCATAGCATTTTTGTTTCATACATCAGTTTACTAGTTTAGTTTTTATAAAATGAGGAGAAAATGCAGGGTTTTGATTGTTTTTTTTTACCTGCGCATCTATTTTGTTCTATACACAGGTAAAAACAATTGCTCTATACCAGGACCGCATTGCGAAAAGATCGTTGTGCCAACGTAACATTCATGTTTTGAAATGCCGCCATGTTTTTCCTTCTGTTAGCAAGGATAAAAAACATTTGTGTGTATTTTTAGTAATCTAACCCCAGGCGAAATATTAACTTTTGGAGTGGATAAAATTAACTGTCTCTTGTTATGGGTCGATTTCTTTACATGCTTCTGAGATGATCTCCGCATTCGCTGTTTACATCGCACTGCTGCTCTCATAGAACCAAAAACAGCTTGATGACTTTTTTATTTTTTTTTTTATTTTAATATAACTTCCTCATGGTCTTGACCCAGAGGAATCCTTTCCCCTGGTCCTGTTGGCTGGGCCCCGACGTACTGAAAACCCATCGTTATGATGCAAGATACCGGGAGATTTTTTGCCTTTGGCTATTCTCCCGGTTCGTCCCTACCCCACTGAGGATGCCGACGTGAAGGACTTTCGTCCAGACGTACGGCGTGCTTGCGCATGCCGCCAAGCACCACAGCACCGTCCCCACCCAGACTCCCTTGAGGAGCCGTTTCGCCTTGCCACTCGTGCTTCCACAGGCAGGAACGCTGTGGGCATCACTGCTCGGTAACCCCCCCCCCAGGAGGAGGAAAGCATCCGTTGGGATGCTCAATTCTACCTCTCCCAGCCGAACCCCAGTGACCCAGGTCCATTCCCGAACCCAGGTTGCCTGCGTAGTGCGAGGTGTGGCATCCAGGGCCTCAGCGCCACCAGGCTGGGACTAGCCTTTGACTCTTAACTGCTCGCATTCTCTCGAGTGACACAACTGACCTCCCTATCTCACCTGACAAATGTGCTGCTGAGACAATCGTATTGCTGTTCCAGTAGCATTCCAGCTTTCGTAATCTTTGTCTCCGCTCGCGATTGCTGTCTCCGCTTACGATTGCACTCCTGCTCTCATTGCTGGCATGCTCTATCTTTGTGCCATGCCAGCCCAACGCTCCCTCACCCTCTCTCGTCCGCTTAGCTCCCCCCCCAAATGTTCACTTAGTGGTGGGTAGCACATTTGTAATCAGCCACCGAGTTTGCAGCTCCACTGTTTGCATGGCTGCGTACACGTGCATGTGTGTGTGTGTGTTGGCAGACTAGCTTGCTGGATTGCATCCTTTGATGTGTGTGCATTTTTGGTCTGCGCTGTGCTGTGTACTGCTTTCCTCTCACCCAGCTGGTCATTCGCCCTCTCCTACCTAAAGAAATTGGCGTTTTAATTTAATAGTGTCCCAGATACACATCTCTTAGATTTCCTCCTGCCCATTCCACCACTCCCTCACACTTGCAGCACTCAATAGTGTATGGAAAAATAAATGGAAATAATTACTAGCCCACCACAGACGTAGCACAAGGAATCCTTATTTTCAATTCTGTGCAGCACAAAACTCAACATTTTATCAGGAACTAGAGCAGGTCACTTTGTGTATTTGCAGGGTAGCCATGACAACCACACCCTTCAATATGCTGTTATGGAGCCTCAAACAGGACAAAAGTTGTGAGCTGGGGAAAAAAGGCATCACAGTAATGCAGGAGGAGGAACTATTTTACTACAAAATTAATAACATTTTTAATAATAATATAATACATTTTATTTGTATGATGCCTGTCAAAAAACCAAAGTGCCTTAATAATTAAAATCATGATACACATACAAACATCTCCGCATAAAACAATAGTAATATTAAAAACAACTTTAATCAATCACCAAAAGTTTGGTTCCACAAGTAGGTTTTCAAAGCTTGTTTAACACCCTCTACGGTCGAACACTCATGTAACCGACAGGGTAGAGAATTTCAGAGGGTGAGGGCAGCATACATAAATGTTCTCACTCTGGAAGTTTTCGAACACACCCTCGGAATCTCTAGCAACTGCTCGTCGGCGGAGCGGAGCAATCGTGCAGGGCAGTGCGGAACCAAGAGTTCTTTCAGGAAGTCTGGGCCCAGTCCGTGTAGGGCTTTAAAAGTCAGAAGACCGACTTTAAAGGTGATCCGCCACTGAACCGGCAGCCAGTGCAGTCCGTGCAGCACAGGTGTAATATGATAGGACCGAGAAGATCCCATCAAAAGCCGCACTGCAGCATTCTGCACTAGCTGCAAGCAACAGATTTCCACCCCAGATAGCCCTAAGCACAGGGAGTTGCAGTAGTCCAAATGCAAGGTCACAAAGGTGTGAATCAAAGTAGGAAGGTCGCCAGATGGAACTAGGTGCTTAATCCTGGAGATGTTCCTCAGATGGTGAAATGAGGATTTAACAGCAGCTGACACTTGAGAATGCAGGGTCAGCCTCTCATCGAAGATTACCCCCCAGGTTCCGCACCCGTTCAGAGGTTAGGAGAGGCACACTCCTAAGGTAAAGATCAGAGGGTGACCCCCCCCCCCACTCAACCCCTGTCGGCGACCGGATCCACAACTAATACCTCAGTCTTATCGGAGTTCAGCTTTAACCAGCTCGCATCCATCCACTCCTGGATTTCAGCGAGGCAGCTATTAAAGAATGAGACAGCTCCGTCCTGGTCAGGTGCAAAAGAAAGGTAGAGCTGGGCATCATCTGCATAACAGTGAAACCTCAGCCCATACCTTCTTACAGTGTCTTGAGGGGCAGCATATACACTGCGAACAACATGGGGGACAGCACTGAGCCCTCAGGAACCCCACATAACCGAGGGACTGGGTCCGAGAAAAAAAACCCAGACATCACTCTCCAAGATCTTCCTGTGAGGAATGATGTAAACCACTCGAGGACTGTGCCTGACAGTCTGCAAATGAACCTCAGGTGATCAAGCAGGACCCCATGGTCCACAGTGTCAAAAGCTAATGAGAGAGATCTAGGAGGACCAAGATAGAAGGCTCCTCCCATCCCTAGCTATCAGAAGATCATTGTGCACCCGAACCAGCACTGTCTCAGTACTATGCTTCTTCCGAAATCCGGACTGGAGGGGTTCATAGATGTCATGGATGGTCAAGTTGTCCTTCAACTGCATAGCCACTATTTTCTTAATCACTTTCCCTATAAAGGGAAGGTTAGAGATTGGTCTATAGTTTGCAGGGCAGTCTGGGTCCAAAGAAGCTTTCTTCAAGAGGGGTGTCACCACCGCCTCTTTCAGTGAGCTTGGAAACTCACCTGTCTCCAAGGAGCACCAGACTGTCCGAGCTAGGACCGGTCCGATAACATCAATACAAGCCAACATTAAGGAAGTAGGTCCCGGATCCAAACTACAGCCTGTAGGGCGCACACTCTGGACGATCCGTATGACATCCACGAAAGCCGATCGGACAAAGGTACCCCATGAAGGCCGAGGATAGGTGATCCCGCATTGATCCACAGCAGCACCCATAGGGCGTGCTGATCGGCAAGCCGATCTGATGTCAGCCACCTTATTTGCAAAGAATCTAGCAAGTTCATCGCACTCTTCTTGCGAAAAAGCTTTCCGAACTTGTAGACAGGCTGGGTTGCACAGTCCATCCACAGTTCGGAACAGCTGAGCTGGTTGATTTTGAGCAACCGCAATCTCTCGGGACAGGAGTTCTGCCTTCTTACGAGAGATTGCAGATTGATAGACTTGATAATGGTCCATCCATCTAAGGCGGTCGGCATCAAGAGCTGATTTCCACCAGCAATGCTCTAACCTTAGGTCCTAATTGCATGGCTCCCTCAAAGTTGCATCAAACCAAGGGTCTCTCGAGGGGAGGAAGGGCAGCACACAGACCGGGTAATGACAACCACGGCCACCGCAGTGGCGAATTATAAGCCACCACGAGGGCCTCCGGGTCACTTTTTGCCTCTGAGAGGGGCGAGAGATCGAGCACCGCCATTAGGCCTTGAGAGTTTATATCTCGCAAAGGGCAGTACCGCGTCATCTCCACGGGGTAGGCCTACCTGGGGGGTGCTAAAACTGAACCCCACGATGTAGTGATCAGACCATTCAACTGGTTCCACCCCCAGTTAGAGGCCTCAATCCCCAGAAGGGAATACTAGGTCAAGAGAGTGACCATGATTATGAGTGGCAGTGGTAACAACCTGTGTGATGCAATGAGATGTCATCAACTGAAGGAAGTGCTGACCAAATTACAAGAGTTTGTCGTCGACCCAGGCGTTGAAGTCACCCAGGACCATCAGCCTGGGTGACTCAAACGCCATGTTGACGACAAAGTCTGCAACTTCCTGGAGAAATGGTTTCTCATCTCCTGGTGGACGATAGGTGAGAATGACCCTACAGCCTACATCTGCCACCATGGTACACTCAAATGACTTCGTATCCCCAACCGGTACATAAGTGAGGTTAAGTTCGGTCTTGAAACAGACCACTACCCCCCACACACACACACACAGAATTCAGTCTTGGGCGGTGTATCACTGAGTACCCGGCCAGAGTTGCAGCCTCCAAAATGGGGCCACAGTTCTCATACACCCAGGTTTCGGTAATGCAAGCCAGGTCCACCAACTCAACAAGATCTGCAGTAATTGCAGTCTTGTTCTTAGTGGACCTAGCATTGCATAACACTGCCCGGGTTGGATGAACCTCTTGGGCCGCCCGGACCACTTGCCTACCATAATTTGCAGTGCCCTTGGGTATGGAAACTTGGCATGACAAGCCACGTTCTAGGTTCCATTTCGCTCCAGGGCGTCTCTTGGACCTCACTACCCCAATGCGGTGGCTCCCCTCATTCATCCTCCACTGTTCACACCCCCAAGCCCACCTCCAACCCCTCCAGGCAATACCCAGCGCCCTACAGCGCAGGTATGTTGTAAACTGAAGTGGGGGGGGGGAGGCGGAGAGTGCGAAGAGCGGATGACAAATAGTGCAAGACCATAGAGGCACGATTCCAACACAATGTGTGATCTAAACAACACTTTCCACACAATTCAACTGTGAATTTCAATACCAAAAGAAAAAGCATAAAATAATAAATAACTTTAAATTCAGTCCCCAAAATAAAAGACAAAACTCAACTCTCTAACAACACATACCTACAATCTAAAACTCAAACAGAATAATTCCAAATAAATAGAAAAAATATAAAAATTAAATAATCAGATAAACACAGTTGATACAGACAGGCAGGGTAAGCCGATGATATATGGAACCATTTAGGAAAGAATTTCGAGTATCCACATCTCATAGGTCCTCTCACTACCATTAGGAAGGGACAGACCTCATGGGAGCTCTCACCTACCTCCCAGGGCCAGTAGTTGGAATAATTTCAGAAATCTTACCGAAAATAAAACAGAATAACCACTAGACCTCAAATACTCACACTACTAGAATCTGGGGAATAGCTATTAGACACTCACTGTTGACAAGTAAATTAAAAAAGACAGTCTGACCATAGTTCAAGAAAACCAAAGTAGGATTCCAGAGTTCCAGCCTTCCTCTGACAGACCTCTTCAGGATCAGAAGCAACTCTGAGACCAGGGCCACTCAAAACCAAACCTAATGGCCAGCTTCTAACTATGGCAGCTACCACAGAGCTCCCCGGTAGAACCCACCAACTGATGGACCTCCCAGGGAACCCTAGGGATCAGTTCTTACCACCGGCTCCCCAGTGTACAGAGTCATAGATCCCCATGCCACTAAAGACCTTCGCATAACCCACCAGGCAAATCAGGAGGTATACCTGGTCCCAAATCAAATTGCTGCTGTCCCTAAATCCACCATATATCAGTCCATCGAATCTTCACCTTCACAACTCGTGAACACACAAACAGAAAGTCAGCGGGGAAAAAAACAGTTAAACTTATGTCCCAAACCTAAGGGCGATCTTCAGCTCAGCGGGCGAAAACAATTAACTTTATGTCACGAACTCGGGTGTTCTCCAACTTAGCCCGCTCTCGAAAAAACCCTTTAATCATAGGCACAAATGCCTACCAATAAACAGAAGGCAGTCAGTAATGGATTCAGTCCCTCTCAATGAAGCAAAATAGGTTAAAGGACCTTCAAACAGCCAGAAAGCAGTCAATGGTGAGTTGATCCCCTCTCAGTGAAACAAAATAATGGAGCGAGCACCCCTGTACTCACGGTTTCAATTTCTTACTCCAAAATATGCCCGCAATGAGCTGATAGAGTCCGGTAAACAACAGGGAAATTCAAACTCACGGTCAAACCCCAGTCCCAGAAAACATTCTCCAACTCGCCGTACAATTCCTTCAGCTTTATAACACCTCTCTAAATAGAGAAGAGCTGGGTAGAGGGTGGAAGAAGTAAAAAAATCCCCACACAACGATTACCGGTCTTACTGAAGAGGTACATCCAGGGAAAGCCAGGACGAGAGAACAGACTCAATAAAATCAGACACTTAGTCACGTAATCGCTTCAACACTTAAAACTATTAAATGAATTTAAAACAAACTATAGAGCAGACGTCTCGCAGCTCACAGAATGCCCAGCCTGGTGGCCATTTTCAGTGAGTTGAGCCAGCTTATTGGCTGTTTTAATATTGAAACATATCTGTTTAATTGTTAATGTACATATTACAGAGCTCCATTTTGTAAGTGCAATAAGACACTCCAGGGTGTGTCTTGAACAGATATTACCATACACCCAGGGGCTAAAGGCATGAGGCCACGCCCTTATTGTCTTATTGCTTACTTAATATGCTGTTTATTGAAATGTTAACTGTTCTCTTTGATTCCAACTGCTGGCTTGATTGCTTCAGTAGACAACTGTAATGTGATCAGCATTGTGGAAGCTGCTCTCCAATTGATTCAGTATTCCGTTGGGGTGTTGTTAGCTTCTATAGGCAGCCAGTTGATAAGAGCTGTCCTCGCCTGCTAGCAGGGAATAATTGAAAAGTCTGAAAGATTATCCATTTCATCTTGCCCCCCCCCCCCATTCCCGTTGTATAGATTTATATTCTCATCTGTGGGGATTATCAAAATGGTAGTCCCTTAACAGTAGTTCTTTCAGATTGTAATGCACTTTGATATACAAAACTTTTAATGTTTGTTGTCACTTTAAATTACTGTGTCCCTATAATTGGTTCTGGGTATATTTAAAAAGCCCCGGCCCTCCAACAGACCAGCATCCCTTGAGAAAGCCATCTGAGGCGAAACCTGGTTGGGAGTTCTGTTTGTTTGCATGGATTTTTTATGCACACAGCTGCAAAATAAAACAAATTTTTAAAGCGGTAACCTAGTACCGGTTCATTCTTTTGGTACATGTTGTATTACTTATGTGAACCAGGCACAGGTTTAGAGAGGTTTTTTTGAGCGGATTTTGCTTTTAATGTTTCAGAGATGTAACCCTTTTTTTTAGTTTTCTCAAAGGCTTCTTTGGGTCTTATGGCGTACCTCCTGCTAATATTTTATTATCTGAAATATCTGACAGACTAAAGGGAAATAAAATATTGTGTGTCTACTTCTTTAGGCATGCAGATTGGTTTGGGCTATCCTCCCCTGTTAGCTGGGACACATTGACTTGCCCGAGAGAATTCTTTACTCATTGTCAGAATGACCCAGAGCCATTTTTATTAAAGCTTTTTATATCCCAGGAGGCAGGATAGTGTAGTGGTAAAGGGCACTGAGCAGCAAACCTGGAGACCTGGGTTTGAATCCCACAACCCCCACGTGCATACAGTGTGACCCTTAGCAAGTCACTTATCTTCCTGGCGCTCCCAGGTCACACCTGGAAATGAGCTTCGACTTAGTATGCCTTTCCTGGTTAAACAATTTCCCCTTTCCTTACTAGCTTTTATCCAAACTACTGGGGCTTTGCTTGCTGACCAAGATATCGGAGATTGAAATTAGTAGCATTAGGATCTAGGGGATAAAGATCTGGTTGATCAAGTTCACATGATGGCAACAAAGTATTACCCCAGGTATTGCTGCTGGGGGACTTCAGTATCCCAGATGTGGACTGGACCATCATAGCAGCTACTTAATCCAGGAGCCATGACATTCTGGATTCCCTCCAGGGAGCAGGCCTTAGACAGGTAGTGATTGATCCCACCAGGGATAGGGCAGTTCTGGACCTCGTACTGACGTATGGGGACAGTCACAGATGTTCAGGTGAAAGGTCAACTGTGTTCCAGCAACCACCACATAGTGTGGTTTAGCGTGGGGACAGAGACACAAGATAGTCACACAAAGGCAAAGGTTCTAGATTTTAGTAGGGTGGATTATGCTAAAATGTGGAGGTGTATCACCGAAGCCCTGGCAAGGAGGGAAACAGGAGGGTGAGTCATGGAGCAGTAGGATCACTTGAAGAGAGCCTTGGAGGAGGTTACGTATCAATTCATCAAAATGGTAAACCAGGGTAAGAGAGAGAGAAAACCACTATGGTTCTCAGGAGAGAGGTGGCGAACAAGGTAAGGGCCAGACGGGCAAGTTTCAGTAAATATAAGGTGACACAAAGGGAGGAAGACAGGGAGGTGCACCTAAAGATTCTTGAGAAGTGGGGAAGGCTGTAAGGAGTGCTAAGGTGCAGACTGAAGGAAGATTAGCGCAAACAGTGAAGAAAGGGGAGAAGACATTCTATAGGTACATTAGTGAAAGAAGGAAAACCAGGGGTGGGATTGTAAGGCTCGCGGGGGGTGCATGGGAATGTATGGAGGGAGACCTGGAGAAGCAGAAATACAGAACACATACTAATGTTCAGTATTTACAGAAGAGGTCAGGGACCATAGCTGGGTAACAGATGTGATTTGAGAGATTAAACTTAAGCCCATTCACAGTGGAGAGAGTCCTGGAAGAGCTCACAAAACTGAAAGTGGACAAAGCGATGGGGCCAGATAGCATACAACAGAGGATATTAAGGGAGCTGGGTAGAGAACTAGCAGCGCCTGTGGCATCCATGTTCACAGAGTCATTCAATACAGGAGTGGTTCCAGAGGACTGGAAGAGGGCTCATATAGTCCCTCTACACAAAAGTGGTAGTAGGGAAGAGGCAGGGCACTATAGGCCAGTCAGCCTCACCTCAGTAGTGGGGAGGATCATGGAATAAGCACTGCTTAAAAAAAGAATAGTGGTACACTTGGAATCCATCGGTGCCCAGTATCTGAGACAGCATGGATTCACAGCAGGAAGGTCATGTCAGACAAATCGGATAGATTGTTTTGACTTGGTGATGAAGGAGGTAAATCTGGGCGGGGTGGGGCTGTGGACATTGTCTACATGGATTTCAGTGATGCCTTTGACACTGTCCCAAGTAAAAGGCTGGTTAACAAGATGGGCAGTCTTGGCATGGGGCACAAGGTGGTAAACTGGGTTGGAAACTGATTAACAGACAGGAGGCAGAGGGTGGTGGTTTGTGGGATCCATTCTGAGGAGAGGGGAGTGAGGGATCGGTCCTTGGGCCAGTCTCATTTAATGTTTTCATTAGTAACATTGTGGAAGGACTGGAGGGGAAGGTCTGCCTGTTTGCAGAGGAAACCAAGATCTGCAACAGGGTAGATAAACCAGATGTTGTGGAGAAAATGAGGAGGGACCTGGGGAAGCGTGAAAAATGGTTTGAAGTGTGGCAACTGAGGTTCAATTAAAAGAAAACCAAAATAATGCACCTGGGATGAGGGAACCCTGGGGAAAGCTACAGGATGGAGGGGGAGTTGCTAATGATCACCAAAGGAGAAAGGGACCTGAGGGTTATTTCAGATGGCCGACTGGTGTCTGAGCAGAGTACAAAGGTGGCAGGGAGGGCCATTGGCATGTTGGGGTGCATAGACAGGGGTATCACTAGCAGAAGGCGGGAGGTGGTGATACTATTGTATAAAACACTGGTGAGGCCTCACCTGGAGTACTGTGTGCAGTTTTGGAGGACGTACATTCGCAAAGACATCGACAGGATGGTGGCAGTCCAGAGTAGGGCGACAAAGATGGTACAGGGATTGCACCAGAAAACATATGAGGAGAGAGTAAAGGGTCTCAATATGGAGGAGATGAGGGATTGGGGTGACATTATAGAAACTTTCAAGAACCTTAAGGGCATAAACAAGGTGCAGGGTGGAGACATCTTCCACTATAGAAGGAGTACAAGAACAAGGGAGCGTGATATGAAATTGGAATGTGGCAGGCTGAGAGAAAATGCGAGGGTGTTTTTCTTCATGGAGAGGATGGTGGACACATGGAATCGACTGCCGCAGGAGGTGGTGGAGGCAAGGACAGTGGAGGGGTTTAAACATGCCTGAGATGGGCAGAAGGGAACCTTCAAAGTGGGTAGGAGTGGTGAAAAGCCAGTAGCAAGGCAGGGTCAGAAGCCACATACGAGGGTAGGGCTCGTGGGCAGACAGGATGTGCTTTAGCGGTCCTTATCAGGTGACAGTTTCCATGTTTCTATAGGGGGAGAAAGGAGATTCAGCATTAAAAACCCCAAGAAGCCTTTAAAGAAAAACTACACCCTCCTATCTTGTCAATTTTGCTCTTCAAGTCAGTCTCTTGCAGCAGGTCATATCATATAGGAATCTTCCGGCCACAGGCACCGTTTCTGAAGGACTTTTCAGCAGTCGGATTGGGACTGCCCACTCTGGCATCACATGACCTATGCTGTGTGGTATAAAAGAGAGTGTGGTCCCTACACTCTTAAGTTCTTTTTTTTTTTTTCCACGTTGCACACATCTCTCCCAGAGATCAGCTTCAGTCGGTGAAGACTTCACCTTGTATTCTTTATTTTCATGGTTTATATTAATCACTACTACCACCTGTCATCAACATCTTTATTTAGAAACAATGACAAAGATTTCAAAAGGTAACTTCAGCCTCTCGTTGACGATGGCCTCAACTCTCTTGTTGACGATGGCTTCTGCCCTCTCATTGACGATGGCCATGGCCCTCTCGTCGATGAGGGCTTCAGATGACGATGGCTTCAGCTCTCTCGTCCACGTGAACCTCGGCCACTGCTTGACAATAGCCTTGGCCCTCTCACTGCGATGAATTCAGCCCTCTATTTATAGACCCTCTTGTTGACAATGGCCTTGGCTCTCTTGTCGGCAATGCCAACGGCCTTCTTGACGAAGGGGGTTTTGGCCCCCTCATCAGTACTGGCCCCAGCCCTCTCATTGACGCTAGAGTCAGTCCTCTCGTCGAGGTTGGCCTCGGCCCTCTTGTTGATGCTGGCCTCAGCCCTTTCATCACCATTGACCTTTGTCCTCTCATCCATGATGGCACCAGGCCCATAGTTGCTGTTGGCCCTCACGTACTCCAATGGACTCAGCCCTGTTGACATTGACTTTTGGCCTCTTAACAATGTTGGCCTTGTCATTGGCTGCTTGAAGCTTGATTCATATGCAGCCTGACCAGCTGCCTTCGCATAGGGGAATCCTATATAATCATCCCCCTAGCACCATTTGGTCGTTGACCAAAAATCTGAACCCTAATACTGGATATGCAGTTATTTCTTACACTGCATCGTCATGGACTGTGTCCTCCTCGACATCCGGCGGACTCATTATCGACAGTAATGGCTCCTCTAAAGTCAGCTCAGTGAGCCGCTTTGGTATTCATCCTCCACCTATTTAAAAAAACTCCACTGTTCTGATGGAGTCTAATGATACCTCTTCAGAGACACAGGTTCATGCCTATACGGCGAGGGTGGACGTGCCTATTCTAGGCCAGCATGCAACCTGGCAGCTCCCTTTTCTGAGTGACCCTCTCCTGGTCCCATCCCCAGTCTCCTCCAGACCAGTGTGTCCGGGTCGACTTGTGCCTCTCTGGCCTCCCTCTCTAGATATTGAAGTGGAGGGCCTTTTTGTTCAGGAATTAGAATGAGATGTGCAAGTGGAGGTATGTGATTAGAGTTATAGGACCTCTTCCTCAGTCTCTTCCGTCTCCTTTAGGGAGAAGGACGCCACAGCTTGTCTTCCTGTTCTACCCTCTAAATGGACCCAGGAGACATGGGGTAGCACGCCCCTAGATGCAAATTGACTTATTATTTGGGATTACCAGACTTCCCTGCAATGGTCATCCCACCTCTTGTAGAAGCCGCTATATTTGCTGCTTAGAAAGCTAGAAGCTATAGAATACCAAGCTTCTACTGCGAGATAATGTCTCAGAAGACATTCTGGGTTGAAAGAGTAGGGCTTTGCTTCCACCATTCAGCATTTTGTTCTTACTGCTGTCTTTAAAAAGGTCTCAAACTTTTTGGACCACAAAAACCAAAACCGCAGGTCGCACCTTACTTCGGTGCTTTCCGTGTGTTATTTGCATCAGGTGAAACCTTTTTATGAAAGTAACTTTTGGAGACCTGCCAGTAGACAACATCATACATTGTGCTGTCTCTATTGGCCTCCTTCACCTCTGACTCCCAAGAGCAGCCAGGTCTGTACCTTTGGTTTTCCCATCAGGGACCTACCACAGCATAAAGGTCCCCCCGCATCCGTGGTTCCAGGAGCACAATCCATTGGGTGACGACTCAGTTTCCCTGTACTTGCAGGGTTGGCAAGTCATAAGGTCAGAACCCTGACCACCTCTCTGTCATGGTGTCTGAGGTTTGGGCTTTTCTGCTCAGAAAAGACAGTTGGGCCTGTGACCCCCTCTCATCAAAATTGGCTTTGCTCTCTGTACATGAAACTCCCATTTCGGCTAAACTCTGTCCCTAGAGTCTTCAAGTAATGCCTGGCCGTGGTCTCTGCAACTCTGATAGAGGAGTGGGCCTCTATGTTTTTCCATACCCAGATGATTGGCTGCGCAAAGCATCATCAGATGTTCTCCAAAGCGAGAACACCTGCCAGAACCCTAGAGTTGTTCAAGTCTCTGGGTATTTTTTATTTATTTGAGTTTTGGTGACCGGGTAAGTCCACTGAGACATGTACAGTCCCTTTTTCAGGGTCGACCCAGGGTAAAACAAGTAGTACAATACAGAGAGAATTAAACATCGTGCAAAGCAAGATAGCAGCTAAATATACAATCTAAGCCACAGAACATCTTATACAAAGCAAAGGCAGGCAAATAATATATATATATATATATATACACATTATGTACAATTGATGTAACAACCTTGCTGGTCGAACAATGCAAAGGAGGTAAGCAGA
The DNA here is from genome assembly GCA_016271365.2 of Neoceratodus forsteri. Lineage (NCBI taxonomy): Eukaryota > Metazoa > Chordata > Ceratodontiformes > Ceratodontidae > Neoceratodus > Neoceratodus forsteri. The sequence goes on along the minus strand of CM057454.1, from coordinate 716,345,207 downwards.
CTGCAAAAAAAAAAAACATTTTATACAAAGCTCAGGCAAGGCAAATAATATATGTATACATTATGTACAGCAGACATAAGACATTACATTACAGGACTGACTGACAAGTGGAAGTTGCATCCAGTTGTAATGGACGCAGTTATAGGACATGAGACTTTAGCCAAAACAGGAACAAGCTACAGAGGCAGCAAGTGAGGCATACAAAGTGGATTGGAACATAGGGAGAGAGGAACAGGACAGTGGGAGGGAGTGAGTTCCAATTAGATGGCGCAGCGAAGGAGAAGGACTTGCAGGCAGTGGCAAGATGCATGTTAGGCTTAATAAGAAGGGGGAGAGAGGTAGATCTGAGGGAACGCGGAGTTTGTTTCAGATGTGTTAACCCACTTAGGCAAGGAGGGGTAAATTTATGCACCAGTTTAAACAAGAGGCTAAGGGAGTAGTACCTTAATTTAGACACATAGGGTAACCAACCCAGAGAGGAGAGGACATTACATCACCACACATTGTGCTATCTCTATTGTTCTCCTACACCTTTGACTCTGAGAACAGCCAGTGCTGCACCTTCGGTTCCTCACCAGGGACCGACCACAGCATAAAGGTCCTCCCGCATCCGTGGTTCCAGGAACACAACCCATGGGGTGACGAATAACAGTTATTCAAGCAAAATGAAGTCTTGCTGTATTCTGACAATTGCAGTGATTCCCAACCTTTGAACTGCCCCGGAGAACAAAGAGTTAACTTTCTGTGCAGGGCATAGAATGCTGAGCTCGAGCTCGGTTGAAGTCTCTGTCTGGAGTGTTTTGAACTTAAACTGTCAGATTCTTTATTCCGCCTCACTGAATGGTCGCTCCTGAGATTTCTCCTTCAGCTCAGTTCGAAAGTCGGTTAAAGTTTTCAGTTTTCGTCGGTTTTTAAACCCAAAAAAGTATCCGCATAGTCGGTTCAGTCTCTGTCTGTGGTGCCGTGAGTACTAGATAGGAATTGTTCGGTTTTTCTGTGTGGAACTTGTAAAAGTGAGTCTCGGTTCGGCTGAACCGGCCATTTGTTAGTGAAATTTGTTTATTTACTTAGTGTGTGGTTACCGGTTCTTATCGGGTTAAAAAAAAAAAAAACATGTTTTGAACCGTTTTTTTCCAATACCCGTGACACGGTTAGGATAAGGAGTCTTGCCTGGCGGTTGCTGAAAAAAGGGTACATTTGGTTAGGCTGGCCATGTCTGAGAAACCCAAGAAAAAAACTGGGCCCACTAGGTTTCAACACTGCAGTGAGTGTGGGGAGGTCTTTGCTAAGGCTGATCCCCACACCACCTGGGTTTATTGTCTGGGGTTTGACCACCTCGATTCAGACTGTCAGATTTGTAAAAACTTTCCCAAATCTACCCTTGAGAAAAGATTAGGTAGACTGAGGGAAAAGGATGCCGAAAGTCCGCTGACCGGATGGCCAGCCAGTTCGGTTCCGACCAGACAAGAGAATAACCCTCTGACCAGAAGCGATACTTCTTGACCAAGAGAAAGCCGATTCGAGGATCAGTTCTGACTAAAAGAAAACGCAAAGATAAACTGACCAGTTCAGATCCAGATGTTCATGTTCCGACCGCCGAAGAGATATCCAGGGCGATTCAGATTGTGGAATCGCTCTGTCTGGTTCTGACCGATCGGCTCCTTCTGGCAGGGATTCGGTTCGGTTGGTTCCCCGGTTCAAGAGTATGCCCTTGTAGATTTTTATGAACTGGAATTTGAAGAGGAAGGGGAGTTTGAGGATGATGATGTAAGTGAAGGTCTGGATGTGCCTGTGGAACCGGACATCTCCCCAGACAGACCTTCAGGTGTTTCTTCTCCTAGGCTTTCTGAGTCTCCTTCTTACTTTGTTTTACAGAAAGGTGGCTGAAACCCTCCAGCTTCCTATGGAGGAGGCTGTGGAAGATCAAGAGGAGCCTGATTATGTAGAGATGATGGATATCCCAGAGTCCAGGAGACTGTCTGTTCCCCTCCATAAATCTTTTGGGAAACGGGCACAAAAAATTGGACAAGAAGTATACACTTTCAGGCTCAGACACGGAGTTCTTATATCAACAATGCAGCCATGTTGGGGTAGTGCAGGCGGCTGCCTGTGACGAGGCAAACATTCCCTTGGCTTCACACCCCACTGACAAGGATTCCAGGAAGATTGATGCCATGGCAAAGAAGCAGTACATGGCATCCTCTTTGGGACTCAGGCAGGCGAATTACATGGCCTATACAGCCAGGTACCAGAAGTCCAGGTGGGACACTGTACTGGCACTGGCTAAACAGGCCTCTCCCCAGCTAGCCAAGGAGCTGGAGGTGGTGGCTGCAGATGGGATTGAGGCATCTAAGGTTCAGTTTCATGCTGCTGTGGACTCTAATAATGTGTCATCAAGAGTCATGGCTACATCTGTGGCTCTTCGGAGGATGGCGTGGCTCAGATGTGCTAGCCTCTCGCAGGACACCCAGGCTAAGGCCATGGATTTTCCTGTAGTGGGTAATTCTCTGTTAGGGGAGCAGACAGAGAATTACATGAAGAAAATGGATGAGTACAGGACCACTTACAGGTGTGCTCAGGCCAAGGAAAGGCAGGCAACTCCTTAAAGGCAGCAGTCTAGGGGCAGGGGCAGGCCTTTTCAAAGGTCTTTTTACCAAGCACAGGCCTCTTCTTCCTATTCTCAGAGGGGGTTCTTCAGAGGGAGAGGCAGAAGGGGGATGAGCAGGGCTGCATCCACTCCTCAGCCTAAAGCCGCTGCCAAGCAGACACCCTGATGGGCCTGCCCAGGCGACTCTCCTATTCCAGTAGGCAGGCTGGCTTACTCTCCAGGACTGGATGTCTATTGCATCAGACAAGTGGGTCCTGGAAGTAGTAAGTAGGGACTGGTTCTCCGCTTCAGAAAGTTTCCAAAGATGAGAGCCAGATCTTTTCCACCTGCAAATCTCTCAGAAACCCTTGCCCTAGAGGCAGAGGTTTCATCTCTTCTAGCTTTAAAAGCTATAGAGAGAGTACCTACTCTACACTGGGGCAAAGGACTGTACTCCAGGTACTTCCTGACCCCCAAAAAGACAGGGGAGTGGCGACCCATCCTAGACCTAAGATATCTAAACCAGCATCTTTTAAAACCAAAGTTCAAGATGAAAACTCTGGGAATAATCCTTCTCTCTCTAAGGCCAGGAGACTGGCTAGCCTCCCTGGACCTCAAAGATGCCTACTTTCACATTCCCATCAGGTGCTCCCACAGAAAGTACCTCAGGTTCGAGTTGCCCTCAGGCCACTATCAGTTCAGAACAATGCCCTTTGGTCTAACATCAGCTCCAGGGGTCTTCACAGAGTGCCTGGCAGTAGTTGTTGCCTTCCTAAGAAGACAGAAGTTTTCCATTTTTCTTTATCTGGACGATTGGCTAATAGTGGGTCAGTCTCCAGACCAAGTCAAGTCTCACCTACAAGTGACCCAGCAACTGCCTGCCTGCCCCTCTCAGAACCTCTGTTTTGGGATGTGGGTGGGCATTACAGTGTTGGCGCTTTCTTTATGCCACTTTGTTGTTTCACCCTTTCTTTGGGGTGAATTGGTGTTGTATTTTTCATTTCTTTTGGGTCTCATGACTGGGAGTCTTTGTTGGACACCAAGAAGTGTGTGTTTATGTTAGTAGCCAGTTGGCTAGTGTAGATTTACAGCTTCCACACAGAGCCTTAGTGAGTTTTTGCTCGTAAAGATCTGACAGTTTGTGTTTGAAGGTCAGCAGACGGGGCCTTCTGGCCGAGCTCGCGCTCGGAGTTCCGTGCTTGCATGGAGGGTTGACTGTTTCGCCTCCGGAGCAGTTCGAGGGTGGTGACTTACTGCGGTTGGCATAGTATAGCAAGACTCCATTAGAAGAAACAACATTACTAAGGTGAGTAATTTTTTCTTCCTGCACCCTGTTCCTCCCTGTAAGGTACTTGTATGTCTCAGTTATATCCCCCTCTTTCCCTCCTTTCCTCCAGGGAGTATATATTCAAGTCCTTCAGCCTGTCCTCACAGGACTTGTGATGCAATCCCTGTACCATCTTTGTTGCCCTCCTCTGAGCCTTCTCAACCCTATGTCCTTCTGTAGGTAAGGTCTCCAGAACTGTACACTGTACTCTAGGTGGGGCCTCACTAGTGTCTTGTATAGTGGAATTATGACCTTCCTTTTCCTGCTGGTGATGCCCCTGCCTATGCATCGCAGTATCCTATTTGCTTTACCTGTTGCCTTGTTGCACTGTTTCCCCACCTTGAGGTCATCAGAGATAATAACCCCAAAGTCCCTTTTCCTGCTTGGTACATGCTATATCCTCATCCCCCAACTGATACTCCCGGGTCGTACCTGAAAATAGGCATTCCTATGTCTAGTGTACCCACCCGGTCAACAAAAGCAAATAAAATAATAAATAAAATAAAATAAGTGCTCACTTCTCTAGGATTTCTTCTCATCCTTCCCAAGTCAGTTCTCGAACCAGTCCAGCTTCTTACCTTTATGGGGCAGAACTGGACACACTCAGAGCAAGAGCCTTTCTTCCTCTAGAAAGGGCAAGGGTTCTTATGGAACTAGCTTCTTCCTTCAGCCTTCAGGTATCTCGACCAGCAAGGTATTTCCTCCAGCTCTTGGGCCACATGGCAGCTTCAACAGCAGTGGTCCAAGGGGCAAGATTCCAGATGAGGGATATTCAGTTCCACCTGAGAGCTTTCTGATCTCAGAAAAAGGATTCCCTTACCAAACTGATCCCAGTGACTCTGACCTTGATCCAAGCCCTCCCGTGGTGGCAGGATCAGGGCAGTTTAAGACAAGGTGTTTTTTGTTGCTCAGCTTTGTTCAGTGGTCCTTACCACAGATGCTTCTCTCCTGGGCTGGGGAGCCCACCTGGGGTCCCTTACACCCAGGGGCTGTGGTCCCCCCAAGAATCCCTTCTCCACATCAATCTTCTAGAGCTCAGGGCAGTTTTTCTGGCTCTAAAAGCATTCTCACAGTCAGTACAGAACAAGGTGATTCAAGTCAGAACAGACAACACCACCACCATGTGGTACATCAACAAGCAGGGAGGCACTCACTCCACGGCCTTGTTCACAGAAGCCATAAAGTTGTGGTCCCTGGCTTATTCCCTGCAAACCTCTCTTGTAGCAGTTCACCAAGGACAATGTGCTAGCAGATGCACTGAGCAGGATTTCTCAGGGCCATCACGAATGGTCCCTGGACCCTCAGGTGTTGAAAGTGATTTTTTTCAAGGTGGAGCATTCCAGAGATAGATCCCTTTGCAGCCCCAGACAATCACCAACTCCCTCTCTTTTGTTGCAGACCTCCAGTCCTGGGCTCAGTTTCTCTGGACACCCTGATCCTGTATTGGGAATGGAAGTTTCTGTATGCCTTTCCCCCTTTCCCACTCCTGTTCAAAGTTTTGGTAAAAATAAGGTCTCAACCTTGCAAGATGATTCTGATTGCTCCAAATTGGGCCAGACAGCCCTGGTACTCCCTGTTGCTGTCCCCAGCAGTCCATCTTCCCCTGTCTCTTCCCAGGAATTACAACCTGTTAACAACATCTCAGGGAAGGTTTTTTTTTTTTTTTACCAATTATTTTACCAGGTGAGACACAATAAGCTGAAAGCTTGTTTGCAGGTGCAACCTGGGAGCACGAGGAAGTTAAGTGACTTGCTCAGGGTCACACAGTATGCAAGTGGGGGCTGTGGGATTCAAACCCAGGTCTCCAGATTTGCAGCTCAGAGCCTTAAACCACTGCGCCATACTGCTGGGTTTGGTACCCCAATCTTCAGTCTCTCAATCTGAAAGCATGGCTCTTGAAGAGTTAGAGTTTGCAGATCTGCATCTTTTCCCAAGGGGTTCTGGATATCCTCAAGGCTTCTCGAAAGCCCTCCACCAGAAAGACTTGCAACTCCAAATGGAAAAGATTCAGCATTTGGTGTTCCAAGAAGCATGTTTCTCCAGACACTGCTGAATTGCCTACGGTTCTGGATTATATGGTCCATCTTAATGTCCTAGGCCTTAGACTAGCTACTCTCAAGGTACACTTGTCAGCTGTCTCTGCGTTTTTGTCTGTGGGGAAGTCTTCCTCACTATCTTCCCATCCTGTGTTCTGTAAATTTTTTAAAGAATTGCTTCACACCAATCCTACTTTTAGAGACCCTGCCCCTGCCTGGGATTTGAATGTTTGCATTGCTCAACTTATGCAGCCCCACTTTGAGCCTATGTCTTCAGCAGAGCTTAAGTACTTGACTTGGAAAACTCTGTTCTTGGTAGCCATTACCTCTGCCAGGCATATCAGTGAATTGCAAGCCCTGTCAGTGGAACCTGATTTTATCTCATTTCACAGGGATAAAGTGGTCCTTAGAACCAATAGAAGGTTCTTACCTAAAGTGGAATTCCATTTAAACCAGTCTATGTCTCTCCCTGTTTTCTTCACTGATCATTCCTCCTCAGGAGAGAGGAGGCTACACAGTTTAGATGTTAAAAGAGCCCTTAGTTACTACATAGAGCGTACCAAGGGTCACAGGTTTGACTCCCTCCAGTTGTTCCTCACTTATGGAGAAGTGGGGAAGGGCAAGCCTGCCACCAAAAGATCTGTTGCCAGGTGGATTGTGTCTTGTATACAATTCTGCTATGAAAAGCTGGGGAAAACTCCACCCTCAGGCCTGAGGGCTCATTCCACAAGAGGTACAGCTGCTTCCCTGGCTGCTGCCAGGATATCCCTCTCTTAGAAATTTGTCAAGCAGCCACCTGGAAAACAGTCCATACCTTTACCAAGCATTACTCTCTGGATTTCTGGGCTAGGAGTGATGCTCGGTTTGGCACAGCAGTACTTGAAGAGCCTATTCCCAAAGTAGGTTCTGTCCCTCCTCCTTGGAGGTACTGCTTGGTAGTCTGCAGTTGTCAGAATACAGCAAGACGTCATGTTGTTTGAAGAAAAAAATTACTCACCTTAGTAATTATGTTTCTTTTAATGGAGTCTTGCTGTATTCTGACCTCCCTCCCTGCCTCCCCTCTCAGAACCTGCTTTTGGGAAGTGGGTGGGCAGGTGCACTGTTGCACCCCAGGGGTGTTTTTTGTTTGCACCCTCCTCCTTTTTTGTTTGGGTGCTGATTTATTATTGTTATTGATGGTACATTGGGCTTTTGGTTTTTGGGTTTCCTGACTTGAGTCTTCCCTGGGAATCCAAAACTTTTTCAGCCATTTGGCTAGTAGGAATTTTTACAATTTCCACATAGAATTTTTAGTTAGTTGGGCTCGTAAGAATATGACTGTTTAAGTTCAAAACACTCCAGACAGAGACTTCAACCGAGCTCGAGCTCAGCATTCTATGCCCTGCATAGAAAGTTAACTCTTTGTTCTCCGGGGCAGTTCAAAGGTTGGAAATCACTGCAATTGTCAGAATACAGCAAGACTCCATTAAAAGAAACATAATTACTAAGGTGAGTAATTTTTTCTTATTACCTAGAATGGCATGCATTCAGTGTCTTCAATACCATGGTATACTCCTGGATACCTCAGTGGGAAACACTTTCCTTCCCATTAATCGGACGACGCACCTTGTCTCTCTGGCTTCCCATTTTCTGCTGCACCAGATATGTCTCATCCAGATTATACCTACAGACTTTTGGGACAGTTGGCTGCAGCCATCCCAATAGCTATGTATGCCCAATTATAGCTGGATGTTTTTTTTTTTTTACTGGAACCTGAAAATACAGTAACATCAGAGATCTAAAAGACCCAGAGACAGATGTCATGATCTCATTGCCCGCTGTCGAAGTTCTCCATTGGTGGGTGCACATGGGCATCTGTACGACAAATGCCTTGAATCAAGGATGAGGGTATTAATTTCAAAGGTGTACAAACTCCCCAGAGTGTTTGGAAGCTGGGCGACACCCTCTATATATCAATATATTCAAGATAAGAGCCATTCTCTGTGCTCTCCCAGCTTTCCAGAGCCTCGTGTGGGAGTCCTGTGTTATGATCAAATCAGATCATTTCATTGCAGTGTGTTACCTGACCTAACTGGACGGTACCCACTCTTACCCTCTATGCAAGAAAAAACATGAGTATATGGTTCTGGGCCATGAACAAAGGACTATGTCTCATAGAGGTGCTTGTCCCGGGCAGCGAGAATGCAGTAGCAGATGCCCTCAGCTGTTTCAAGACTGCAGGGCATGAATGGGAGGTTCCCCAGGATGTAATGAAAGACATCTTTATCCACTAGTGTCGTCCCGATGTGGTTCTGTTTGCCTGTCCGCTCAATGCAAAGCTGCCTCACTACTGCTTGCTAGAGCCAGGTCTGGGTGCTATCTGGCAGGATGCTTTATCTTTTTCCTGGAGGTACCTCTGTGGCCAGGACAGGTGTGTTTCCCACTGTTACAACTGATGGTTCAGGAACTGTTACCTCTCCCTTTGCTCCACCCAACTGACTTAAGCTCCTGGAATGCTCTTTCATCCATATCTGCGCTTCCTGCTCCTCCACGCTTGACTCATGATGATATAACCCTCTCTAGATTCCAAGTTTCCTCTACAGTGGCAGAAGTCCTTAAACCAGCCAGGGCAACTTCTCCCATTACCTCATATTTGCAGAAATGGAAACCTCTGTCTATCTGAGCGGAAGGGATTGGGTTGGACCCTTTTTTTCTTGTCCTCCTCAGTAAATACTGTACTACTTAGTATCCCTTTTGGAGTCTGGGGTTCCCTACTCCTTTATTCCGGTCCATTGTTTGGCAAACTTCTGCCTTTCATTCCCTGATAGGAGACGAGTCTCTGACTCAATGGGAGATCATGAGAACGTTCTTGAGCATCATTCCTCACCTCAGTCCCCCAGCGAGAATCTACCTACCTCTGTGGTATCTTAATTTCATTCTAGAAAAAGTGATGATTAGACCCTCTTGAGCCTGCAGCTACATGTGAACTGCACTTCCTGTCTTGGAAAACTTGACTTTTAGTTGCAGTAACTTCAGCTAGATGTCTTTCTGTGTTACAGGCTCTAATGTGTTAAGAGCCATATTTGAATTTTACTAAGAACAGGGTATCCTTGCGTACCAGTCCTACCTTTCTCCCCTAAGGTGGTGTCGGGCTTTACTTTGAATCAGTAACCAACTACCACTACCTTATGCAAAACAGAGCACTCCCGGCAATGCTCTGTTTAACATCCTGGCTGTTCACAGTACCCTACGTTATTAAAACTATGCAACAGTGCAAAAGCGCTTCTGTTTGTTTTGTTCGCCCCAGGTCATGAGGGCAACCCCTTTTTGACACTGTCTGTCCACTTGGGTGGCCAACTCCATTATTTTTTTGTTATAAAACAAAAATATGATATGAAAAGCACCTCGCATGGTGTGATCAGGGCTCACTCCACGGGAACACTGGCTACCTGAACGGGATGATTTTACTGGGGTATTAGCTACTGAAATTGGGGATACGGCTACTGGATCCAGGAGTCCAGGGTCCATACCTTCACTAGACATGTTTTGGGGCCTGGCTTCCAAAACAAGGACTAATTTTGTATGAGCAGTCCTCCAAGGTCTTCTTTTACAAAGACAAACTTTCCTGCTGCCCTGTTTTCCCATAACTGCTGGGGAGTCATTCCTATATCTTATGACCTGCTGCAAGATTGACTTAATAAAGATAGTACAGTTGAGTAAGAACGCACCGTAACTGTAGATCTTCGAGAGTATCTCTTGCAGCAGGTCATTCTGCCCTTCCCTCCACCACCCTTTTCTGTCTAGACTATAGGAAGGCAATTTTCTTTATTTTACAACTCCTATAAATACAACTTTTTTGGTTAACTCCAAAAAGGGAGTTTTCACATTTCTCCTTGGTTCCCTCAGAGACATCATGATTACTTGAATTTCTGTTCAGTCGCTAATGAGGAAAAGAACTGAGGAGTCTGGGGACCGCCCTCTCTTTTATACTGCATAGCACAGGTCATGTGCCAGAGTGGGCTGCTCCAGTCTGCCTGCTGAAAAGTCCTCCAGAAACCACACCTGTGGCTCAAAGATTTGTTTGTTATAACCTGCAGCAAGAGATGGTCTCGAAAAGTTCATACACAGTTGTACTTTTCCATGTTAATGGGCAACCATTCTCCTATAGTTGTTGGAGATAGTCATGTTTGCTGTACTACTTTACTGTTCATCCTAGTCCCCAGTAACTATCTCGGGTGTCTACATTTTATGGTTGTTAAATCTGTAAGACACTCAAGGGGTGTGCATTAGACATTCCTAATACGCGGCCAGGGGAATAGTGAGGCAGGAAACCGCAGGCAGAGTGCCTTCAGCCCTTGCCTGTGTGTTAGAAACGTCTAATACACAACCACGGAGCATCTTGTTGCGCTTATAAAATGGCCCTGTGCATTTTATATATATATATATCTAAATTATAATGTTTTATATAGAGAAGCATTCAATCTTTAATGTACTTTGTGGTAAAACAGTCCTTCGCCTTCAGTAGACAGCTGATTTTTTTTCCCTCTTATGACATTTGTCCTTAGTGGCCACCATAGCTGCAGCTCGCAGCCCCCTCTTCCCCAACACACAGTGCTCATTGATTTTGTTTTACAAAGTATAGCCATAGTTTTAATAAATTAGTAACATTTGCTGAGTGATGCAAGTGAGTGAGTGTCTCAGCAGCAAGTGAGCAGACCAAGCAACTCTTGGCCACTTGGAAGGAAAGGTATGACCATGGTGTGAAAATGCAGGTAAGGTATTTTTAAAACCGACACAAAAACGTACACCAACCTGAAGTGTGTGCTTTTTAACGTGCATTGTGATTCCTGTTACTGTTGCCCAGTGTGTGTGCCATTGTCTGCAATATCGGTCAGCAGTTTGAGTGATTTAAACAAACAGGTGATCGCAGAGGGGATGGGGGTCAGTGTGGATGTTAGTCTGGATTGGGATTGCTAGCCGTGATCACATGCCTCTCGGAGTCACCGTCACTTAGGAAAAGTAACTTCCCCTGCTCCTACACTTCTCCTGGAGCAGTTTTACCTCCAAGAGCTCTTGGAGGTGCCATGGCTTAGGAAATTATGCAGCAGCCCAACAGGATTTGAACTCGGTGCCATTCTAGCCCCGATTAAATTTCAAATGCTGCTAGTTGGTGTAATACCGTGGTGGCCAACAGTTAAAGAAAGTTAGCTGCAGGAACACTGTTTATACTTCAAAACTGCAAATTAAGTATTTTTATTCTACTTGTTAGCTGCAAAGTAATTTATACACTTTAGCAGCTGCAAATTATTACAGGCCGTCTAAATAGTAACGTGGCTAGCATCTACGTTCAAGAGAGACTGGCCTTAACTGCTTTAGGTGAAGGCTGCTGGAATTTGCTATTCTGCTGGGAAGAAAGCATACTGATATTTGGGAACTGACAGCCTGGAAAAAGACAATATAGCTTGGGACGTGTGAGGAAGCTATGCCATACTTTTATATTGTTACTTTTATTTTTGCTTGTTTGAATAAAGGGGTTTGCAGTGCTGGGTATCCATCTTTGAAGGTTGTAACCTTTATATCCAGAGGGAGTGAAATACTACTGAAATAGCTTTTTCCTGTGGACTGTTGGCTGGTGTAGTGACATAGTATTTTTGCAACAAACGTTTAGGATTGTACTGGTGGCTGAGGATTGACTTATTTTTAATTCTTGGGTTCAGTGGAGTGGTTTGTGTAAGTGGAGTGGTCTGTTAAATTGATGTGGTGGTTGGCTTACTGAAAAGGACAGCACTCACTGGGGTGGTGGGGTCAGAGGTGTAGCTGATTGTCACTGGCTTGGAGCCATCACCCCTGCCCACCGCAGGCGTGCAATTTCCTTTATACCTGAGGTTCTAACATCACTTTCCCAAGAGGGCAAGGGTGCATACATCTGTCATATCTTTAACCCAGCACAGTACATAGAGGGTAAGCACACATACACGCGAACAAAAAAAGGCAAAATAATATATATATTAAACAGGAAGGAAGGAAGGAAGACATGTGGAGTGGTGCAGTGCACTGGCTGTGGGGCGTCAGTTTTCCGGGAGACATTCTGGAGGTTCCTTTGCTGCTTTATTTGCAGGCAACTGCCTGCTCTGAGAGAGGAGGTTGCCCCTCTCCAGGCAGAAGTGGCAAGGAGTAGGGAAGCCTCACGCCACCCAAGGAACACCAGTGCCACCACTGCTGCCTCAGAGATTGCCAAGAAAGAAGAGCGATTGAACCACAGTGGGCTCAGGGAGGGTGAGGGAGCTGGAACAGAGGCTCATCCTTCCAGCTGTACCTCTCCACAACTCTCATGCTATACTGGCAGAGTGTGGTTCCTTTATGGAGGCACCTGCAGTGGAGACCAAGGAGGATGCTGGGAACCTCCACAAGAAAGACCCACAGGAGGGTGGCAAGGGACACCACGGGAGAAGGAAACCACTCCTGGTGGGTGACTTAATTGTTAAGAGGGTAGAACTGTGGAAGGGAGATGGAGGTGAGGTGCCTGCCCGGCACTTTGGCTTGGAGGGACAGGAAGCGAATCCTCAGGATTGCTGGAGCAACATCACGGGAGAGGAAGCTAGACATCATTGTCAACCCTGGGACAAATGACCTAGCTGGGCATGGGATCAGGGCAGTACAGGAGGTTTGTGGAGTTGGGAAGGGGCCTTAGACAGGTAGCACACACTGTAACCTTCTCGGAGGTGCTGCCTGTCTATGGAATGGGTGAGGATAGGGTACTCCACACCCTGCAGTTCAGTGAATGGTTGAAAGACTGGTGCGGAGCACAGGGTTTTGGCTTCACTGGGGACTGGGGGTCTACCTGGAAGGATGCGGGCCTGTACTGGTGCAGTGGTCTGCATCTGTTCAGGAGGGGAACCAGGCTTCTAGGTGATAAGTTTAAATGCTTCATTGGCAAGTTTTTAAACTAGCTGGGGGGGGGAGGGGTGCTGATTTGAGGCAGGAAATTCCAAGCGCCACCCCACAAACAAAACAAGGTAGTTAGCGAGATAATCACCAAGATACAGAGGTCAGTAGGGAGTAGGCCAGGGGTAACTGGAGAAAAAGGCAAAGGCTGTAAGGGCAGGGATGGGGCAAAAAAGGGTAAGGCCATCATAAAGTGGAGGGCAATGTGTACCAATGCACGTAGTCTGGGTAACAAGCTTCCTGAGCTAGTGACACTGATGGAAGAGGAACACCTGGATATCGTGGCAGTCACAGAAACATGGTTCACGGAGAACCATGACTGGGATGTTAACTACCAGGGTATACAATCTACAGAAGGGGACAGGGAGGGTAAAGGAGGAGGAGTGGCTCCCTATGTAAGGGAAGGGATAAAAGGGTAAACGGGGAGGAGAGGAGGCACTGTGGATCAGGGCTTGACAAATCCCATAGCCCGACGTCCTGGACAATTATTTTTTAACCAGGGATAAGCAGTCTGCTGCGCACTGCTTGTCCCGCGGACTACCAAATCTTTATTTATTTATTTTTTGGGGGATTTGTTTCATTTTTCCCAGCCACTAGGTGGCAGCAGCGCAGCGGCGACATTCTCAGCAGCACAACAAACCCCCCCTCAGAGGCTCAGTCACCTGATAGCCACAACTGTAGTCATGTGGCACTCTGGTCTGGAATGCGCGCCCCTGTTACAGGCGCTAGCAGGCACTCTCTCTCTGTCTCGGGGGCGGGGAGCAGTGGAGCACTGGTGGAGCATGAAGACAGGTTGGGCGGGACTACGGAAGCGGCAGAGCTTGCTGCGACGTGACCGTCCCTTGCTATTGGAGGAGACGCATCTTGAGGAGGAGCTGGGAGTGTCGGTAGCTGGCACGGGATGGAAAATGCGCCATTTCGCTACCGACACTTGCAGAGAGCAGAGGCATTTTTGCTGCTAGCTTGTGGTGGGAGTGGGGACAGAGAGAAACGACTGCCTGAGGGGCCGCATACTAAATACTACACTACAAAATACGAGAGGGCACTGAGGGCCTGAGGGGGTAGCGGATCAGTTGAGAGACTGGGCGGGGGAAGGGGAAGACAAGCGTGGACTCTGTGGAGGGAGACTCAGGGAGTGCTGATTAAGAAACTTTAACTTGGAGAGGAGAAGATAAATAAAAAACAGGCAAGCAGGCAGCAGCACTGCAGTAGTGAATCAGAGGGCTGTATGTGTTTGTGTCTGAGAGTCAACTAAACTTACTCTGCTGTTTGGGGGGTGCGACTAATAATTAGTACTTAAGTACCTAAATCTAGCTAGTGTTTGTGTGTAGCTGGGACTGTGAGACCTAATAACCTGCCCTCAGGCTGAGAGGTAGAGGAACTTGGGAACTTTTTTTGCTAGCTACAGAAAACCAACCCAACTGCCTGCTACTGCTGCTAGTCTGGCATCTGCTACCTATACCCCTTAACCTCTACTCCTACTTACTTTGGTGAAGGTGTAACTTGCTGCCCTGAGAGCCAGGGTAGACTTGGGGATTAACAGAAAATAAACTATAGGAACACAAAAAAATAAACCCAGTGTAGTTACCTACCTATATTATTATTATTACTTTGGTGAAGGTGTGCGAGACACTATGTGGCTGTGAGACCTAATACCCTGCGCTGGTGCGCCCCAGGCTGAGAGGTAGAGGAACTTGGGGATTGGGGAACAACTGCGCCTGCTTACATACTGAAGGGGAAAACATTTTTTGTGATACACAGAAAACCTAAATAAACCACCTACCTAGTCCTATATGTATTACTATTACTTTGGTGAAGGTGTAAGAGACACTGTGGCTGTGAGACCTAACACCTCGCCCCCAAGGCTGAGAGGTAGAGGAACTTGGGGAACTCGCCCCTTCTGGACTTAGTAGATATAAACTATACTGAAGGGGAAAACATTTTTGTGATACACAGAAACCTAAATAAACCTAGCCTTAGCCTAGCTACGTAACCTATATATTACCTACTTTGCTGAAGGCGGTGTGAGAGACATTGTGTGGCTGTGTGACCTAACCAACCTGAGTGCTGCTGCCCTGGGAGGGTAGAGCCTCGAGGGACTTCAACAACTAACTGCGGACTTTTGGTCCATTTTGTGCTACACAGAAAAAACAAATAAACCACCTAGTGTAGCTACTTGCACATTACTGACTTTGGCGAAGGTGTGTGAGACAAATAAAACCTGCTGCACTAGAGGGTAGAGGAAGGAACTTGGGGAACAACTGCAGACTTCATAGAAATAAGCAATTAATACAAACTAAGGGGAAAAACATTTGTTGGTAAACAAAAATGAACTCTTCTTTGGTGGAGGTCTGCGTAAGTGGCTGTGAGAGACCTAACCTATCCTGAAGGACCGTATAGGAACTTGGGATGAACAACTGCGGAAGAGTAGTACTTGGTGACCACCACCACCACCTCTACCTCCCTCTCACTCCTACTCCCACCTACTCTGTTGTCCTGCCCACAGGCACTTTTGTACTAGTGTTCTAAGCATAAGCACTAACTTCTAAGCACAACAGCTTCAGGTAAAATATTACACAACACACACAAATATAAAATACAATTTTATTGTGTACAACAATATTTCAATATTTTTTACAATTGCATTAGAAGGTAAAAATGCAAAAAAATAAGACAGCAAACTACTTTATTTTCCTTTGGACTGGAAAACAATCTTCAATCTCATCTTCTTCAGGAACAAAAAGTAAAGATGCAGACTTGGAGACTTCTTCACAGTCAAGCCAGTCCCAACCAGCACCCCCTCCGAGTCCTTACCACCCTAGTCAGGAAAACGACCAAAACAATGATTCTCAGTCTGAGTCTGTAGTATTTGTAGACATAACAGGTGATCAATCTGACTTGGTCATACCAATTTCTGAAATGAGTGAGAAAAATTATAGCAGCAGCAGAAAGCGACCTTTGATTTTAGATGAGGAAAATGAAACAACAAACTTAAAGTCTGATGAGAAAATAAGTAAAGATAAAAAATATGATGTTGAAAAAAGGGCTCGAACATTTCAGCATCACTGGCTAAATCAGTTTACCTGGTTACGGTATGATGACCAAAAATACGTCATGTACTGCTCTGCCTGTGAGAAATATCCCACTCTTGTGACTCCTGCTTATTCAAAAAAACCTAACGTGTTTGCCACTGGTTCAAATAATTTCAGAATTGAGTCCGTGAGAGCCCATGAGAAATTAAATCCACATATAATTTGTGCAAACCAGCATAGTCACGAAACTGGTGAACATGCAGTCAATTTTAACATATCTGAAACTGCAATATATCACACATTTTCTCAGATGGAGGAAGTCACCAAAAATAAAATGAGGCGTTTATTTAACACCGCATATTCCTTGGCTAAAAATTTATGTCCTTTCTCAGATATGGAGTGGCTTTGCACATTGCAAGAAAAAAATGGGGTTAAACTCGGCAGCAATTATGCAAATGGTAAACGGGCCAGAGATTTCTGTAACGCAATATTAGCTGTCATGTCTAAAACACAGATCCAGACTGTCAAAAATACAAAATTCGTTACAGTTCTTGCAGATGGCAGTACAGATCCAAGCATTGTAGAGTGGGAAAATGTCTTCCTTCGTTTTGTTGATGGTGCAGAAAAAAAAGTTACAACTGTGTTAATTAAAGCTGTACCTCTTAAACATTCTCACACAGATGGAGTTTTTAAAGCAATAACCTCCGCACTTGAGTCTGTTGATCTTTCTTTTGCGGACCTTAACGATGTGAGCAGACCTGGACCAGTTCTTGTATGTGCCAACTTTGATGGTGCCAGTGTGATGATGGGGCCATACAGGTGGCACCATAGCAAAAATCCGAGAACATGTCCCCACTGTAATACCCATGCATTGTAGCCACAAACTGGAGTTAGCAGTTCTCGACGTCATGAAAAAATCCTTTGTTCAAAAAGTAGAAAACATCTTGAAAGGAATTTTAAATTTTACCACTACAGCCCCAAGAAACTTAGGGAACTGCAGGAAATAGCAGATGTCATACACACCGAGTTGGCTCATTTCAGTGCAATAAAGCAAGTGCGTTGGCTTGCAAGTAAGACGCGTTCAGTTCATGCTGTTCAAGTCAACCTGCCTACAGTAATTCAACATCTTGAACATGTCTCAAACTCTGCTTGTGATGATGGGGCCAAAGCAAAGGCACTTCTAAGAGATGCGCACACAGTACAGTTTGTAAAATCACTGTTTATTCTTCAAGATTTTCTGCCAATATTGAAAAATTTATCACTTGAATTTCAGAAGGATGACTTACTAATATTAGAAGTCCTCCAACTCGTTGATACATGCTTACTCCAGTTGACTGAGCTAAAAACAAGACCAGGAAAGTTTATGACATCATTTCTAAACCAATATAATCCTGCAGAGAAATGCGTGAACTATCTCATTTCAAAACGTGGGAGTGAGGACAAGGTTGTTCCTTTCACTTTCATAGAGAACTGTCCAGAAGTAAATTTTATGACGGATACACAGTTGCACAGTTTAATAGATGCAGCAGTATCTTACATTGATCAGCGTTTTCGGAATTTCTTGGAAGAACCTCTAAAATGGTTCAGTTGCTTAGATTTCAAAAATTTTGATCTGTCACGAGAAGAACTTGCACAATTTGGCACAACTGATTTGTCATTTATTAGACTACTTTCACAACTTTTTTTCTGAAGATCACATAACCAGTATAAAAAGGGAGTATTGTGCATTAAAAGCAGTGCTTAAGTCTGCAGTTGATAAGCCATATCTGCAAGTGTATTCACGACTACTACGAGAGAAACTGGCCCAGCTTGCTCACATCCTTGACCTAATAGAAATGTTACTGGCTATGAGTGTATCTACAGCTAAATGTGAGAGTATTCTTCATTCAGAATCTTATAAAACCAAAAATAAGAACAAGTTTGGCTGATGACACACTCCACTCACTTCTGCATATAGCAGTTGAATGCCCTGCATTAGATGGCTTTGATCCGGATCAAGCTATCAGCCACTGGCTACTATCTGGTCCTGGCACACGCCACATTCATGGTCATCATGGTCATGCTAGTTCAACTACTAGTTCTGCTGATTCGCACGAAAATGTCCCTGAGGCTGTCACTAGTCTTGATGATGACATGACTGAATATGATGCTCCGGCTGGAGCAAGCTCAGGCTTCCTGTAACTTTTCCCAATGCTGATGCTGTGTCTGCTACTCTGCTGTAATGATGTTCTCACTGTGCTGCTGGCTGGCACTCTGTGCTGCTGCTGCTGCAACCACACTTGACTGTCAGTCCCTCACTGCTGATGCTAATTCTGTCTATGCTCACCATGCTGCTGACAAAAATAAAATCATATTATTTATTCTCCTTGTTGTCTGTTTCAACACTAAATAACATACTACAATAAATCCATTGAGTTTTCTGTAGTTTGATACTTTCCATTAAAAATATGCCATTTTATACCCGGACTACCAACTCAAGCACTGGGACAGCTACTTTTGGACAAGCCACTTGTCCGTGGACAAGTACCTAATTTTAAAATTTATCAAGCCGTGCTGTGGATCACCTTGGAGACAGGTAATGGTACTACAGTCTGCACAGGGGTTGTATACAGACCCCCATCTCGGGGAAAAAAATGGACAAGGAAATGATGGGAGGCATCCTTAGAATGGCAGAAAAAGGGGATATATTGTTGATGGGGGACCTGAATATGCCAGATGTTAACTGGAGCACATTTACTGCAGCCACGTCCAAGAGTAGGGTCATTCTCAGGGGCACTGTTGAGCAGCACATTTTTACAGCTCTTAACAATTTGGAGAGGAATCTGCCGTAATCCTCCTTTGGGAAGCCTTATTCAGTCTTCTTGACCTCACCATCATAAAGGCCGACCTAGAAAACATTAAGATGGATAATCCCAAGAAAGAAAAATTCTCCGGTGGAGCTGGAGAAAGTAAGGGAACTGGAGGACTTGGGAGAGCTGATGATGCTACTGCTGCTGAGAAGCCTGACACAGGAGAGACTATCACAACCCTGGGTCATAAACTCCAGACCCTTACTGCATCTGTGTCCACCCTCAACCAAAAGATGGATGACTTTAATTGCCGAGTTATTATTCTGGAAGTGGCAGTTGAAGGAATGAAAGGTGACCTTCAAGAAGTGCGCGAACAGAACGCCACTGCTACCGGAGTGACTACGCTCATGATCAAAGAAAATCAGCACCTCAAAGCAAGGCTGAAGGCCCTCAAAAATCAAGCTTGAGTGGCAGATGTTTGGATTGTAGGCCTTCCTGAGGACTTGGAAGACGATCATCCGACTTTCAGTATCCAAGACTGGCTAAAATTAGTGCTGGAATCCTCGGAAGGTGTTTGGAAGGTGAAGAAAGCCTACAGAGTAACACCGCATATCCACTCACAAACGAGCTCCGAACTCTGATATTGGTTACCTCGGGTGTAGCAGCTCGAGATAAAATCTTTAAACGTGCCCTCAGAGCTGCTCCCGTGTTTAGGACGAACATCGGGTACACATTTTCCCTGATAGTAGTTTCGCCACAAGGCAGCACCGAAAAAAGTTTGAGGGTGTCTGAAAAACCCGGCGAGGATTGGGAGTGCCACATACTATCATCTTCCCTGCCAGGCTCCGGGTTGTACACGGTAGTAAAGTATACATATTCTCAGATCCTATCGAAGCCAGCAAGTGGGCAGATCAGAAGGTGGCTGAATCCCGTAAATGAACCGCTGGAACAGATGTTGAGGACAACGAGGCATCATCTTGAAGGCTCCCCTGTGGACATTGCTCATTACTTAGCGGTAAAACTGTTGTATAATGCCCCCGTACTACCCTTTGATTTTTATTAACTCAGTATTGGGCTCATTTGTTAATTTAGAGAGTCAGAACCTTTCAGCCTTTTCCCTGACTGTTATTTAAAAAAAAAAAAAAGAGTAGTGTCATTCTCGATGCCCTACAGGGGGCATGCCTCAGACAGCTAGTATTGGAACCCACTCGTGAGGGAGCAATCTTGGACCTGGTACTCTCAAACGGGGATGGAGAGTGGATCACAGATTTAGAAGTGGGTAGCCATCTCGGAACAAGCGACCAGCACACAGTGTGGTTCATGATGAACACAGCCGTGGAGTCAAGCCATAGAAAAGCGAGGGTACTGGACTTTAGAAGTGCTGACTTTGGCAAAATTGGGGAGTGCCTATGGAATACACTAGGAAATGAGCAAGAAGGAGGGGTGGAAGAACAATGGGGAAAAATCAAAACTGCCATCATAGAGAGAACAAACCCTTGTGTGAAGCAAATAAAGAAAACAAAACTAAATAAAAAAAACACTATGGTTCTCAAAAGAGGTGGCGGGTAAGGTTAGGGAGAAAAAGATAGTATTCAGAACATGTAAGGAATCGCAGAAGGAACAGTACAGAGAACTGTATCAGATAAAGCAGAAGGAAGCAGGGAAGGCAGTCAGAATAGCGAGGGCCCAAACTGAGAAAAAGATGACCAACTCAGTTAAGAAGGGGGATAAAACCTTTTATAGGTACATCAGGGAGCGAAGGAAGACCAAGGGAGGGATAGTGAGGCTTAATAAAGGAGAGGGGAGGTGGGCAGAATGTGACGATGAAAAGGCAGAGGTACTAAATGAATACTTAGCTAAGTTTTCACAAAAGAAGAAGAGTGGGAAGTACCTAAACCAAACAATAGAAGCACTTTGGGCAGGGGGGTCGATAGTGGTCCATTCACAGAAGAAAGGGTCCTAAAAGAACTCCTAAAACTCAAGGTGGACAAAGCAGTAAGGCCTGATGGGATTCGCTCCAGAATTCTAAAAGAACTAAGGGGAGACTTAGTGACTCCACTGACTACCATTTTTAACACATCATAGGAGGATGGTGTGGTACCTGAGGACTGGAGGAGGGCGGATGTGATTCCCCTTCACAAAAGTGGGAGCAAGGCAGAGGCAGGAAACTACAGACTTGTTAGTTTGACCTCCGTGGTAGGGAAAATGATGGAATCACTTCTGAAAGAAAGAATTGTTGAGTTCGTAGAGGCCAGCAGGGCACAGGACTCAAGGCAGCATGGATTCACAATGGGAAGATCATGTCAGACGAATCTAATAGATTTCTTTAACTGGGTGACCAAAATAGTAAATCTATGACTATGGCTGTGACTATGGCCTACCTAGACTTTAGCAAGGCATTTGTCACAGTCCTACACAAAAGATTAATAAACAAGTTAGCTAGCCTGGGTAACAAATTGGCTGGACAACAGGACACAGAGGGTAATAGTAAACAGAGTACACTCTGAAGAAAGGGTGGGTACTAGTCGGGTGCCGCAGGGTTCATTACTGGGCCCGGTCCTCTTTAATGTCTTTATTGGAGACATTGCGGAGGGGCTGAAAGGAAAAGTATGCCTCTTTGCAGATGACACAAAGCTCTTCAGCAGAGTTGATACGCGGGGGGTGGAAAGGGTGAGAAGAGACTTGGAAAGGTTCGAGGAATAGTCAAAAGTATGATAGCTTGGATTCAATCCACAGACGTACAAAGTAATGCACCTGGGAGACAAAAACCCTATCATCAGCCTAACAATCCCATTTCTGGTCTTTTTCCTAGCACTACTGTATCTGAAGAAAGTCTTGTCACCTTTCTGAATAGCCTGGGCTTATACCTTCCTCTGTCTGTGCTTTAGCCTTTCTAATTATTTTCCCAGATTCTCTCTGCTTCTCCAGATTTTGTTCTCTGTCCTCATCCTTTTGTGTTTCCTTGTATGTTCTGAAGGCTCTTTTCTCTTACTTTCTCAGCTGCCTTCGAGAACCATAATGGCTTTTCTTTCTTTTACTCTTGTTATGCATTTTGACATAGTCACATGTTACTTCTGTTACTACTTGCTTGAGACTAGACCTCTGTTTTTCCATATCTCCCCCGCACCTTCTGCTATTAGGATTCTTTTGAGATTTCTACCCATTAGCCTTCTTGAAATCTAAGACTTTATACTTTCTTTATAAAAGAAGGTGCTCCAACCCCTTGCAGTCATTAATCAGGTGAGTTCTATCCTGGAGCAGGTCAGCACCTTCAAATATCAAGGTGTATATCTAGACGACAGCAACCTCTCCTTTGTGCATCATTTTAAACAAACAGTGAAAGCAGTAAATAAAAAAAAAAAAATGGATGCCCTTTACTGTCACAAATCACTTATGACTGAGGAGGCTATGTGTCTGGCGGTAGCATCCTCAGTATTCCCTTTTTATTGCTTCTTTGCCAAAGCAGTGAGACCTGCATTAGTGAGACAGCACTGCTAGAAGGGCTACAACATTATTTTACAACCATTCTGTCTTGGACAAATAGCAGGAGTGTACAAGGAAGTCTCCTAGCAATGAGTGCTGGGAGACAGGAAGTTTGGTTGGGCTCATTGTTCTATGGCCTATGTGCAGGACTACAGTTCCATTTAATCTTGCACTTTACAGTTGTTCTTTGTGTAACCCCACCGACCACTTGTTTGACTAGTAAGCAATCTCATATTTTTTTCTAGGGAAAGGGGGGACAGTGACAATATTACAGACAAAATGGCCAACATACAGGTCCTGAGGAAGAACTTTTGCTAGGGGCTTTGCTAGGTCTGCATTTCTTATTAGGAGGGGGACCCAGTAATTCTAATATGCTAGGTCTGCACTTCTTTATTTGGAGGGAGTACCCAGTAATTCCACACAGGAAGCAGTAACAAGATTGTCCCAACCAAATTGGGGTTCTGGAGTGTGGCTTTATTCCAAAGTTGGTACGCAAAAGCAAAGGTGGACCCCCAAGAGTTTACACTTTGAAGCACAAGGCAATGCAGAACACATTTATAGCAGACAGAAACTCTAACTTCCCATATTGCATAGGATTTTGAACCCTTTTCAGTGGCAAAGCCTCAGCTGAAACACACATCGCTTCTAGTGGCACTGGCCACAACAGAGCACATAAATTCTTCTAGTGGCAATGACCACCACTTAGAACATTTCCCATATGGCATAGGATTTAGAGGTTTGGCAGTGTGGCAGCTGGCCACAATGGAGCACACTGGTGCTCTGGACTAGAACAACCCACGCCAGGGGGTAAACTTTCTCATCAGGCACTGGCCATATGACCTAAAAAATAGGCATCCTTACAGAACCCGAAGAGCTGAACTGGTCACTCCAGGTGGGGGATTGTCCACCTTTTGCTTCCTCAGTCCATACCCAGCCATTCTTTCAGAATTACACCTCAACAATTAAGAAAAAAAGTGGAATTATGCAGCTTGGAATGTCTTGCACATTCAGCATTAGAAAAATACAACTTTTGAGTGCAGGTTAAAGTTCTGTACAGTGTGCCAAGTCTCACCAGGGACTCAACGATTGTCAGCCAACTTTAGGAAAAGCATGGGAACAGTCTCAAACAGAACTGGGTGCATAGGTCCCTTTGTCAGAATAACACCCCAGAGGAAACCGACAAAATCAGGTACGTTACTCCTGGGAACCCAAAGTCAGATCACTCACGATTACACACAAAAGGCAGCTTCAGATGTCATGGATCAAATCAGGGGATTGCCCCTCGGATCCATTGTGTAGTCACTCCTCATCTCACCAGGGATGAGGAAATCAGGAACTCCTGCTAGATGGTTTTCACCATTTTTACAAGGCAGGTAGATGGATCTTCCTGGACATAAAGTCTCCACCCCTCATTCACAATAATGTGACTACGCCAGAGGTGCTAGGACCCAGCGGAAGCCAAAAATCTTCAGGAGGGCTGGCACCGGGGTAGGACTGCACATGTGAGGCGCCATAAGACTGGCTCACGTCGTACAGGCTATCTTGGCATCGACCCTCCAACCTCCTCCGTTCCTTTTTCCCCGCTGTCAAGTGCGTTTCAGTGACAATGACACTCACCCGTCAGTAGTCAAATCTCCTCTGTACGACAGCAGCTATAGTTGTTTTAGTATTTGATTAGATTTATTTTTTATCAGTTTAAATTTTTTTTTTTTTTATTAATAGTAAGCTTTTTTCGTCAGAAGAAGTCTTCAGTCCTCCTTTGATGGAGTCAACCATGAACGGGGCAGGTGACAGGGAGAATTTGCACGAAAGCTGTGTTGTCAGCAAGCTGGGTCTGGTCCACCATCCTCTAAGGAGGGGGGTCTGACTAGAGGCAGCCCATTG
The DNA here is from genome assembly GCA_016271365.2 of Neoceratodus forsteri. Classification (NCBI taxonomy): domain Eukaryota; kingdom Metazoa; phylum Chordata; order Ceratodontiformes; family Ceratodontidae; genus Neoceratodus; species Neoceratodus forsteri. The sequence continues at coordinate 716,321,145 of CM057454.1, read as the reverse complement.
CTTGGAGGGGGGGGGGCTAGTCCTTCTGAAAGCGCAAAAAGAAGCAGACCCATTCTCTATCCTTGTCAAGGACTCGGCACCATTCGTCCTCGCGTTCTTTGGCCTCCCAGTCGAAAAAGAAACTGTACCGCTCAAGGTTGCCTTCACGGAACGTCTGCACGTCGATCATCTGTCACCGGTGGCAGGGGCCTGACTCCATCTCCTCCGGGGGTCTCCTCCGGCCTCTGTTTCTGGTGACCGGCATCCTCAACTCTGGAGTCCCCCGTACCCCCCAGCCCCTGGGGGGTACTCCAGTGAGCAGTTTCACCATTGGGCTGCTCCTATGGAGCAATAGGTTCGGCGGTTGTCCCGTCTGCCTGAGCCGGTGAGTCCGTCACCTGGGTCTTTGCTGACAGGGTGGTTGGGGCTTTCTAGTCACGCAGTGCCTTCTCCGATGCCATCGACACTGCAGTCTAGTGTTTTTCCCCCTCATATGGCTGTGGCACAGGGGTTTACACTGTTGCCTTTATCTCCTGCTGAATTTCTCAAACTTTCCTCAGCAAGTCGGGGGTTGGGAAACTCTGGTTTGGTGACTCTGGCTCCTCCTTTGCCAGCGCCATGTCGTAAGCCGGCACCACCGGTACTCTCTGCGCCACCTTCTGTTCCTGCGGTGCTGTGTGGTGCACTGGGGTATTCGACTCCAATTGGTGGTGCTCCTCCTCCTCTATTTTCTCCCTTTCATATCTATTCTGTCTCTTCGGGACTAGTAGGAGATGATATTGAGCCTCATCCTGATCTTCGATTGGGGGATGACTTTGACGGCTATTCCTCCCTAGGGGTGGTAAATAAACTTTTCTCTTACAGCACAGCCTCTGGTCAAGGACCTTTCCTTTAAGTCTCTGCTTAGAAACCTGAGTACCACTCTCTCTCCAGACTTACCTGCACGTTCCGGACATTCCTGTGGTATTGACTTCTCCTGTGCAACCCTCTTTTGAGACTCTTTTACAAATGGTGTGGGATAATCTGGCACTTATTCCCTCTATGGTTAAGTCCATAGATGGGAAATACGCCCCTCCCAAGGATCGTCCTATTCTGGCTTCGCAAGCCTTTGCTGATGCCAAAGTCGTTCTAGCAGAGAATAAGGCCGTTCTTCAAGAATCTACTGCAGGCCCAATAAACAAGGAATCTCGCAAAATCGACACTTTGGGAAAGTGAGTGTTTGCTGCTTCCACCCTGGGCATGCGTATAGCAAGCTACCAGGGTTATTTCTCTCAGTATGAGTATACACTCTGGCATTCGCTCAAGGCCACAGTAGAAGCTCTCCCAGATTCAAAAGTTAACACAGAGCTCCTTCAGACCATTACTAGAGGCATTGAATCCAATAATCAGCAACTTAAAACCACTGTGGATGCCTTTGACACTGCTTCCAGAGCAGCAGCGGCTGGTATATGCACCTGACGCCACTCTTGGTAATGCACATCGTGATTCACAAATGATGCCCAGCAGAGAGTTATGAGTTTGAGTTTACCCTTTGATGATATCACTCGGTACACTTTCACCTCTGATTTGCCTTCCTTGTAGCCATTACCTCTGCTCGCAGGGTATCTGAAATACATGCTGTGGTCACAGACCCTCCGTATACTGTATTTCACAAAGATGAGGTGGTTCTTAGGACTCACCCTAAGTTTCTTCCCAAGGTTGTCCCTGAATTCTGTCTGATTCAGCCCTTGGTCCTCCTAACCTACTTCGCAAACTTCCAGAATGAAGGGGAGTGTACCCTGTATTCTGTGGATGTTGAGAGCTTTGCAGTTCTATTTAGGCAGAACTAAAGAAACCCGCACATCAAAACAACTGTTTGTCTTTTTCAGCATGGCCTAGCTGGGTCAGCCTGTTGCTGTCAGATGCATTTCAGCATGGCTAGTGGCATGTCTTCGCTAATGCTACTCTATGGCACAGGTTAAGCTGGAAGGCAGAGTATACGCCCATTCTGCCAGGACAGTTGCGGCATCCCTGGCAGAAGTCCGAAACGTGCCCATTGCGAACATCTGCAGTGTGGCCACTTGGAGCTCTGTGCACACTTTCATAAAGCACTACGCTTTGGATGTCCATGCCAGGCAGCATCAGTCTTTTGGCAGGACAATCCTTAATGGACTTCTCTCCTAAGTGAGCTCCCAAAACAGTGGGGGAATTCAAACATGCATGGGACAGACACAAGGCAATTGTAGTGGGGTGGCAGGAAGTAGGCTGTTGGTTAACTAGAATCTGCAGCTTATCCAGTAGGTAAGTTGGGAAATGGGCAGACTGGGTGGGCCAAGTGGTCCTTATCTGCCGTCAAAGTCTATGTTTCTATGTTTCTCTCCTGCCGCCTGTCTCGGGGGTGGATATTTTAGCTCGTTACTGTCCCTGTAGTGTGAATGAGTGGTGGAGACTTTATGTCCAGGAAGATATGGAAATTACGCACCTACTGTAATCCTTGATCTTCTTGGACGAAGTCTCCACCACTTATTCACATGCCCATGCACCTTCCCCCAAGCTCACTCATCCTGTTTTTGGCCTTCACCCCCTTGTTGTTTGGGCTGTGAAGACTCTCTTGAGTTGACCCTTCTTACATGAGTCATGCAGACCTTAAGTCCGGAATAGGTTAGTTAACGCTGCACCACCTCTGTAAAAAAAAGTACTGAGGTGGTTGGAGGGTCGACGCCGAGGTAGCCTATACAGCGTGAGGCAGTGTCACATTCAGGGTGGTACAAATCACTTTTTGACCTGGTGGCCAGTTTGGCCACCATACCTCAAAATCTGGTGGCCAAAAATATTTTTAGGTGGCCAATTTTTTTACGGCCGCTAGCCTATAAAATATGGTAGCCATTTTTTTAACTTGCCTTTCAGATGAGGAATTGTCTATTAACCTACATTTGGGAAAGTGTTTACCAGAGATTCTGATGAGAATTAGCCTGCCAGAACAGCATCAAGTATACTCAGGAGGGAGAATTTATAAAGTACAAATTGAAAGTCCTGCCTGTCTGTCTGACTGACCAGAACCTGCTGATTTACAAGTGAAAACAAGTCCTCTCCTAGTGCTAAGGGTACTTTTTTGTGACTTTTTTTTTTCATTACATGGCCAGACATGTGCTGCTGTCTGCTGCTATGCTGATATCATCCTCAATCCATCACTGTGTAGGGTCTTCATCACTTAAATTAGATTTTGAGGGCAAGGGCAGAAAATAAGTAAATGCTTCCTAAAAACTATGGCTGACAGATTGCTAACAGTATTTATATTGCTGTTACTGTCTTCTTCAAAATCGGTCCACCTCCCACATCCCACTCCAATGCAACCACTGTCTGTGTCCTTTGAACTCAACTCCTCGAGTCCGACTCAGACTCCTCATCTATTTCTGCTTCCAAGTCCATTACATCTGATTCTGGATGTGTGACTATGACCAGAAAGATACCGATATCCTGGTGTTGATGAGTACCAGTGATCAATTGATGGGTCTGGACTAAAGTCCGCTATTGTTGGTCCATTTAAACTGATCATCAGCAAATCGTCCATAGTGCTATCAATAAGATTGCTATGAGATATTGTTTTAATCCTATTATGAGCACTAAATCCCCTTTCGCAAGCAGGTGTACTCACTGGCATTACCTGAAAAATTGTGATCAACAACTGTAACAGACCAAATCTCTCTAAATTTTGGTGAACCTTTCTTAATACATGCTCTGTATTTTGATTTTTACAGCATTTTTGAAATCTTGCCACTCTTCCAAAACTTTTTGTGTAATTTCTCTTTCAAGTTCAGCGTCCTCCAGCTCTGGATCAGATAAAAGTTGCCCTGAACCGTATTGCTTTTTCAGGAATGGCATGTACATCTGGCAAAGCCCTGTGATGGATTCCTGACCAAAATTTAGAAAGAGAGGGTCATCAGGAGAAGGCCAAACAGTTGTGTCAAATACTGAAAATCGTTTGTAGTTCTCCGACTGCCACATGGGCTCAAATCTGTCACATAAGAATCCAACCACACTGTTGGATATTTTCTCCTTGATCAGTGTGCGGGCATTTTCACTGGAAACAATCTCCTTGGCTGCTTGGTCTGAAGCAGTGGCCTGCCTGGTTCTTTTTTGCCTTTTATTCCTATTTTTCTGTACTACATGATGCTCACTAGCATTTTGAGTCATGCCTGGTGGAGGAGCTTGAGGAGTGTGCTGCCATCCATACCACCAGTAAGGAGACTGCCCTCCGAATTGGCATACTCTAAAAACTGTGCCTCAGCAGGGCCCGCATTGGTCTTCAACTTCATGAGCTTGGAAATGCAGCTCTCTACCCGTGGCTGTACCTGAGTAAGAAGACCACCCTCTTTTTGGAAATTTTGAGAAAGCCTTCCAAGAATAGATAGACAATCTTGTTGAAAGGCCAAGAACCACATTTTTTTTTGTTTTTTTACAAAGTTCAAATGTCCTTTAGCGCTGTCTGCATCAGGAGTCCCACTGTGCTGTGTTGCAGTATTCTCTAAGTGTGCAATTATTGCCGGCAGGTTGTGGAGAAGAGCTGACACAGCACTGTGATGCGAACTGACCCAGCGCACTGTGAAAATGCTGACCACTTTTTTCAATTCAATGAAAAGGGTGTTAGCAGCCTCCTCCAAGGCTCTCATTCTTCGGTGAGAAGAATGATAAAATGAATACAGGGCCCGCAAGTCATTTACATTTTCGTGAACTTCTGGCTTATATTTTTGGGCATCCAGAATGGCCAGTTGTAAAAGATGTGCGATGCAGTGTGTAGCAATTAACCAAGGCAGGCCACCGTTTTGTAACTTTGCCGTGACTCCTCCACGTTGACCTCGCATGACTGATGCACCATCAGTGGCCATTCCAGAAATCCATGGAAGAGTTTTCCACAAGGGGATGTTAAGTTTGTTAGAGTGAATCTAATGCTGCAATGTATCCATCGGCATCTGCTTTCTCTAGTAGCTCGGTACCAGTAAAGGAGGTATTTGGAGTACCATCTTCACCAACATAACTGATGAACACATTCACAAATTCCCTCACACTTCTGTCAGTGCTTCCGTCCATTAACAGTCCAACAGCAGGAGATTTTTTATCTCTTCAGTTGTATTTCTGCGTATTACTGCTGCAATATGATGCACAAACTTGCTGCACCTCTTGTGATTTGTGTATTGTTCAATCACTTTTATATTACATTTGCGTAACAGTGAGGTATGAAACAGAAAGTCCCGAAATGGCCTGTCCCTTGATGCCAAAAAGTAGGCAACATTAAAAAGACACCGCATGGATTCTCTCATTGCAACATTCATCTTTTGAAAACAAAAAGCCATAGGTGTGGATTCAGGTGCCCTCTGAGCCCTTTCAGCCAGAATGCATTTAACATGGGAACTGCTTAGAAACATAGAAACATAGAGGTTGACGGCAGATAAGGACCGCAAGGCCCATCCAGTCTGCCCATTTCTTTTTCTACCTTATAAATGTGCCATCGGCCTTTGCTCTGTCAGTGGCCTATCTATTCATAGTCATTTGTATTGCTCCCTTATGCCTATCCCATGCCTGTTTGAAGCCCTGCACTGTATTCATAGCCACCACTTCTTGTGGTAAGCCATTCCATGCATCCACCACCCTTTCTGTGAAAAAGAATTTCCTCACATTCCCCTTAATCGGCCCACCTCTAATCTCATGCTGTGTCCTCTTGTCCTGCTATTTTTCTTATATTTAAACATGTTAGACTCTTGCACCTTGTTAATGCCCTTAAGGTGTTTGAATGCCTCGATCATATCACCTCTCTCCCTCCTTTGCTCAAGGGTATACATATTGAGCTCTGTTAATCTGTCCTCATATGTCTTCTGATGCAGTCCCTGCACCATTTTGGTTGCCCTTCTCTGGACTGCCTCAATTTGGTTAATGTCCTTGTGAAGGTGTGGCCTCAATACTGCACGAGTACTCCAGATGGGGCCTAACCAGTGTCTTGTAAAGAGGGATTATTACCTCCCTCTTACGACTTGTGATACCCTACTAACTACACCCCAACACCCCTAGCCTTACCTACTGCTTTAGAGGTCTGCTTGGATGATTTCAGATCATCAGTGATGATGATGCCCAAGTCTCTTTCTTCCTTTGTGACTGCTAGCAACTCCACTCCCAGCCTATAGGTGGCTTCAGGGTTTCTCTTCCTTATGTGCATGATTTTGCACTTCTTTGCATTAAATCCCAGTTGCCACTCTTCTGACCATTTTGCTAGTTTATCCAGATCTCTTCTCATTCTGCCCACCCCATCTGGATCATCTACTCTGTTGCAGATCTTGGTGTCATCTGCAAACAGACAAGCCTTACCCTCTAGTCCATCTGCAAGGTCACTAATGAAGATGTTAAAGAGGACTGGCCCCAGAACTGATCCCTGAGGTACCCCACTTGTGACTTGCATCTCTTCTGACTGTATACCATTTACCACCACTCTCTGTTTTCTGCCCGTCAACCAGTTTGCCACCAGTTGACCAACTTCTGACCCACCCCGAGCCTACCCAGCTTATTTATCAATCTTCTATTGTGGAACAGTGTCAGAAGCTTTCTGAAGTCAAGGTAGGCGACATCAACTGCTCCCCCTTGGTCCACCACTCTGGTTACTCAGTCAAAGAAATCTATGAGATTAGTTTGACAGGACCTTCCTTTTGTAAACCCATGCTGTCTTGGATCTTCCGCCCCTATGGATTCCAGGTGTTGCACTATCCTTTCCTTGAGGAGTGCCTCCATAATCTTGCCCACTACTGAGGTAAGACTGACTGGTCTAGTTCCCCGCCTCCTCCCTGCTACCACTCTTGTGGAGCGGGATCACATGAGCCCTTCTCCAGTCTTCTGTGACCTCTCCTGTGCTCAGAGACTCACTAAACAGTTCTGCTAATGGCTCTGCTAGTTCCACCTTTAGCTCCTTAAGTACCCTGGGATGTATGCCATCAGGTCCCATTGCCTTATCCACCCTGGGCTTAGCAAGCTCTTGTAGGACCCTTTCTTTTGTGAAGGGAGTTGTGCTCACCTCCCTCCCCCCTGTGTCCATGATACTCGAGCTGTGGGCCCTGCCCTACCTCTCTTCAGTAAATACTGAGCAAAAGTATCTATTTAGGATAGATGCCTTTACAGGGTCCTCCTCCTCACATGCTCCCTTTTCTCCATTAAGCTTAGCAATACCCTCTCTGGACTTTCTCCTTTCACTAATGTATCTATTGAAAGTCTTGTCACCTTATTTTACTGTTCGTGCTAGTGTTTCCTCAGTTTGGGACTTTGCCTGCCTTACTGCCTTCCCTGCTTCCCTTAGGGCAGTTTGGTATGCCTCCCTATCTTCATCCCGCTGTGTTCCCTTATATTTCCTGAAGGCCAGCCTTTTGGCTCTGACCTTTTCTGCTACTGTATTTGAGAACCAAAGTGGTTTCCTCAGCAACTGCTCACCTTTTTGAATTTCCTTCTGAATCTTTCAAAGTCAGTTCTAGAGCCTGTTCTGCTCCTCATCTTCATAGGCGCAGAGCTAGACACAGAAAAGGCCAGAGCTTTCCTTCTCCTGGACAGGGCAAGGACCCTTATCTCTCTGGCCTCCTCATTCACCCTGCAGGTGTCTCGACCTAGCAAGGCATTTTCTACAGCTCCTGGGGCACATGGCTGCTTCCACAGCAGTGGTGCAGGGAGCAAGATTTCCAGATGAGGGACATTCAGTTCCATTTAAGAGCCTTTTGGTCTCAAAGGAAGGACCCTCTGACCAAATTGATCCCAGTGACTCGAACCCTGATCCAGGCCTTACAGTGGTGGCAGGATCAGAACAATCTAAGGCAGGGAGTTCCCTTTGTCATTCAGTCCCACTCCTTAATCCTTACTACAGATGCCTCCCTCTTGGGGTGGGGGGCTCACTTGGGCGACCTGACTACCCAGGGGTTGTGGTCCCCTCAGGAATCTCTGCTTCACATCAATCTATTGGAACTCAGAGCAGTATTTCTAGCACTTCAAGCTTTTTCCAAATCTGTTCAGAACAAAGTTATCCAGGTCAGAACAGACAATACCACCACATTGTGGTACATCAGCAAGCAAGGAGGCACTCGGTCTACGGCCTTGCGCACAGAAACAATGAAGTTGTGGTCTCTGGCTTATTCCCTGAACACCTCCCTCACAGCAGTTCACCTCCCAGGCAAGGACAATGTCCTGGCAGATGCTCTCAGCAGGATATCTCAGGGCCATCAAGAATGGTCACTGGATCCCCTGGTCTTGGAGGTGATATTTTCCAGATGGGGCACCCCACAGATAGATCTTTTTGCAGCCCCAGACAATCACCAACTTCCCCTTTTTTGCTGCAGGCCCCCAGTGTTGGGCTCAGTCCCCCTGGATGCCTTAGTTCTCAGTTGGGAAGGGAAGTTCCTGTATGCTTTTCCCCCTTCCCTCTGCTGTTCAAAGTGCTAGTCAAAATCAGGTCTCAACCCTGCAAGGTGATCCTGATTGCTCCAGACTGGGCCAGGCAGTCCTGGTATCCACTCCTGCTGTCCTTAGCAGTCCATCTTCCCCTGTGTCTTCCCAGGAATTACAACCTGTTAACCTGTGCTCAGGGGAGGGTCTGGTACCCGAATCTCAAATCTCTCAATCTCAAGGCCTGGCTCTTGAAGAGTTAGAGTTTGCTGATTTACACCTCTCCCAAGGTGTAATGGATATTCTGAAGGCTTCTAGGAAACCTTCCACCAGGACTACTTATAATTCCAAGTGGAAAAGATTTTCCATATGGTGCTCTGGAAGGCATATTTCCCCAGAGTCTGCTGATCTGCCCACAGTCCTTGATTATATGGTCCATTTAAATAGCTTGGGGCTTAGACCAGCTACACTGAAGGTGCATCTGGCAGCTGTTTCTGCTTTCATTTCAGCAGGTAAGCCCTCTTCTCTTTCAGCTCACCATGTATTCTCCAAGTTTTTCAAGGGATTGCTTCATACCAACCCTCCATTCAGGGACCCTGCCCCTGCTTGGGACCTTAATGTTTGCATTGCTCAGCTTATGCAACCCCCTTTTGAGCCTTTGTCTTCAGCAGAGCTCAAGTACTTGACTTGGAAAACTGTGTTTCTGGTAGCCATCACTTCTGCCAGACGCAAGTGAGTTACAAGCCTTGTCAGTGGAGCCTGATTTTATCTCCTTTCATAGAGATAAGGTGGTCCTCAGGACTAACAGGAAGTTTTTGCCTAAGGTGGTTTCAGATTTCCACCTTAATCAATCTATGTCTCTTCCTCAGTACTTCACTGACCATTCCTCCTCTGGCGAGAGGAGGCTGCACAGTTTAGATGTGAAAAGAGCCCTTAGCTACTACATAGAGCGTACCAAGGGTCACAGGTTTGACTCCTCTAACTGTTCCTCACTTATGGTGAGGTTGGTAAAGGAAACCTGCCACAAAGATCCATTGCCAGGTGGATTGTCTCTTGTATCCAGTTTTGTTATAAAAACTGGGTAAGGTCCACCCTCAGGCCTGAGGGGCTCACTCTACCAGAGGTACAGCGCTTCCCTGGCTGCTGCCAGGGATATCCCTATTCTAGAGATATGTCAAGCAGCTACCTGGAAAACAGTTCACACTTTTACCAAGCATTACTCCCTGGATATCCAGGCTAGGAGTGATGCTCGTTTTAAGTACAGCTGTGCTTCAGAGCTATTTCCTAAGTAGGTTCTGTCCCTCCTCCATGGAGGTACTGTTTAGTAATTGCTTATTGTCAGAATACAGCAAGACTTAATGTTGTTTAAGAAAAATTACTCCTTAGTAATGTTGTTTCTTCTAATGGAGTCTTGCTATATTCCTGACCTCCCCGCCTTCCCTCTCAGAACCTCTGTTTTGGGATGTGGGTTGGCAGTGGCAGTGTTGGCACTCAGTAGGTGCCCACCTTGTTGTTTTCACCCCTTTTCTTGGGTGAGTGGGTGTTGTGTTTTTCATTTTTGGGTCTCCTGACTTGAGTCTTTGTTTTGGGACTAAAAAATGTGTTTTTATGTTTAGTAGCCAGTTGGCTAGTGTAGGTTTACAGCTTCCACACAGGACCTTAGTGAGTTTAGCTCGTAAAGATCTGTTGGTTTGAGTTTAAACAGCAACAGACAGAGTCTCAACCGAGCTCGAGCTCAGCATTCCATGCCTGGCATGGAAAGTTAACTCTTTCATCTCCGGGGCAGTTTGAAGGTTGGGACTCACTACTGTTGTCAGAATACAGCAAGACTCCATTAGAAGAAACAACATTACTAAGGTGAGTAATTTTTTCTTTCAGTGTGTCACGTTCTGTTACCAGAAGTGCAACAAACCCTTACCGGGCGCGATTAAGGGTCATTCCACAAGGGAGGTGGCTACTTCCTTTGCGGCCCTTAAGAATGTGTCCACCTTGGCCATCTGTGCTGCAGCTACTTGGAGCTCCGTGCACACTTTCATCAGGCATTATAGCCTGGATATTGCGGCGAGGCGAAGAGCAGCTTTTGGTCTAGCAGTCCTTCAAGGAGTTCTGTCTTAGGCTTCAGTCTCATTAAAGATTTCTACCTTCCCTCCTCCCAGTGGTGTGGGATTTCCATGATTGCTTGGGAATCAGTCCTAATGGTGTAACCTGCTGCAAGCGCTGTTTCTCGAAGTAAGATAGTACAGTTACGTAAGAACTTACCGTAACAGTAGATCTTCGAGAACAGCTCTTGCAGAAGGAACTTTCTAGGGACATGGATATGTTGTTCATCCACACTGTCTGGCAGGTTCCTTGCCGCTTTAAATCTTGCCGGAAGGTCTTCAGGCTGGCTCCTCCCACCCACCCGGGTAGTAAAACTCTCGGCTCCGCCCCATGACGCCAGATCTTCCTTACTGCTTGGAAGCTCAGATTCCCTCCTTAACGCCTTGCGTGATAGACTGGATCCTAATTCTTCGGTTCGCCCGAAACTCATTTTAAAAATGTAAAGACTTTGGTCATCCTTTTCCCTCGTGGCTGTGATGGACAAATAGACTCCCGGTTTTCGGCGGTGCCCTTGTGGGCAGAAGATGTCCAGGACGGATCCGCACTCTACATGCGTCTACTGCCTTGGCCTAGAACACGACCCGCAGGCCTGGAGGACCGTGCTGCCCGGTTAATGCTCGGGCGCCCCGAGAAGCGCTATCCGCTGGTAAAGTCGAAAGAGGCCTGTTGGGCGGTTACCACGGCGGTTGGGTCGGCTGAGCAGCTCGAGCAGATGATTGCACTCGAGGAGGAGGCTTCCCAGGCCGCATCTTCCTCCTCCTCGGTTGCGGCATTTATCCCGCTCTCTTTGGGTACCTCGTATTCTGCTTTGTTCAAGGAGCTTTGCCAGTCCCTTTCCACGAAGGGAGAGGGGCCATCGGGACATTCCTCTCAGTCCAAAAAGAAGGATTTTAAGGGTAAGTCCCATCGTCCGTCGGCGTTCATGGGAGCGGGAGAGGTCCCCTTCCCTGGACAGCCGACTGTCGACTTTGGTTGAGGTTGTAGCTAAGCCCGCTGGCTTCACGGCGTCCCCGCCAGGTCAGCCAGCCAAGACTCCACGCTGGCGAGCGTCGAGTTTTTTCTCGACCGGTCCTGCAGGTTGTCGACTGTTGAAGCCGACATAACCCTTCTTCGCCGGTTCCCCCGGTGGAGACCGAGGATCTGCCTGCGCCCCTGGTGCAGCAGTCCCTGCTTAAGGTGTCCGAGCCGAGGGAAGAGCGGGTGTCCCCCGCTCCTTCCCAGGCCCGTCCTCGGAAACACCGAGGATCTCGGTCTTGGTCTCGGACTTCTTCTCGGTCCAGCCGATCCCGACATCGGCAGTCTCGGTCTCGGCACTGAAGTAAGAGGCGACGCCGCTCATCCTCGCTCTCCTCCTCAGAAGAGGAGAGGCTTGCGCAAATTGCGCCGACGCTTACGAGGACCTGCTGTGGCAGCAGTTACTTTTGTCCGGGAGCAAGTCGACGCCGACGCCTTCCCCGGCCATCAAGTGACTGTCCCCCCGAGCGGCCGAAACAACCCCTCGCTGCAGTCGATATGCCCAAACCTTGGCCGGTTGTTCGGCCCAAACCTGCTGCCCCACTGATTGTGGTGGAACCTCCACCTCCACAACCGAAATCGGGGGCGCCAACCAAGGACTCTCGGTCATGTCAAGGCCTGCCCCACGGGTTGTCAGTCACCCTCACTCCTGACTGTCCTCGGCATGTGGAGGGTGGCTTAGGCCCTAGGCAGCTCTTTGTGGACTCCTCGGAGTCCGACGACGACTCCTCCCTGTTCTCCAGGCCGGTTGACCTGGAGTCCTCCAGGGACCAGTCACTGGACGAAAGCCCATCGTCCTTCGTGGGTCTGCTTCGGCTCATCTCGGAGTCCACCGGGATGCAGCTTGAGCCCGTATCCAAATGGGCCAAGTATCCCCTGACGGAGATACTAGACCAAGGGGATTCACCCACGGAGGCCTTTCCGGTGGCTGAGGCCATTGTAGACCCAGCTTTGACAGCGGTCTGCTTCCTGTCCTGCGCCCTCGGCCAGGATGGCCAGGAAGTTTGCGGTCCCTACCGGCTCTTTGCCCGAGCTTTCAGAACACCCCTCTGCCGAGGGGTTGGTCACCGACAGCGTTTTCCGGCGTTCTGGGAACGCTAAGGACGTGGACAAGCCCCCCGACAAGGAGTCCAAAAAGCTGGACTACGCCGGTCGCAAGGTGTACGCTGCGTCCTTCCTTGGTCTCCGCGAGGCCAGCTCGGCCGTGCTGATGGCACACTTCTCCTATGCCCTCATGGGCTCCCTGGATGAGGTGATCCCTCATCTCCCGGCCGACATGCAGACCACGGTCCGGCAGGTTTGGGACCAGGTAGGGCGGTGGCTAAGCAGCAGCTCCAAACAGCTCTGGACATAGGAGACTCCTGTGCCAGATCGGTTGCGGCCGCGGTGGCCATGCACCGCAGAGCATGGCTGAGGATATCCACCTTCACAGCGGATACCCAGCACAAATTGGTGGATGTCCCCTTCTTGGGGACCGACCTCTTCGGCCCTGGAGTGGAAGGTCACCTCCAGCGGATCGAGAAGTCCAGGGCCACTCTGGACTCTGTCACCTCCGCCCAGAAGGACAAAGGCTGCCGACAGCAGCAGCACAAGTCCTTTTGTCCTTCTGCACCTGTGGCACGTCCAGCCCAACAGCACCAGGGCCAGCAGGCTCGCGCTTGGCATCCCAGACCCAAGCCCGTGGCTTCCCCTAGTAGGAAGCAGGGAGATAAAGGCCCAGGTGGTCCCTCGGCCGGTCCCTCCTCCAAACCTGCCCAGTGACGGGTTGAGGGATGTCGCCGCCAGCCTCGTCACTTCCCTGTGGGGGGACGGCTCCGCCACTTCCTTTCCGCCTGGTCCGCTATCACCACGGACCGCTGAGTGTTGGAGGTGGTAGGAAGGGCCTGCCTCTGGAATTCGAGCTGGCTCCACCCTTTCGAGCCGTCGCCCCTCGGGGGGCCATGGGGTCCGCAGCCTTGCTGTCGGCCCACCGAGCCGATATTGCCCTGCTCCTCAAAAAAGAGGTGATCAGGAAGGTGGCGGATCCTCCTCCAGACCCGGGGTTTGTGTCCGGGTATTTCCTGGTCCCAAAACTGACGGGGGGGCTGGCATTCCATTCTCGACCTGCACGACCTGAGCAGGTTCCTAAGGTCTCGGACCTTCAGGATGGTCACTCTGGCTCAGATAATCCCATCCTTGGAATGAGGCGTGTGGTTCTGTTCCCTGACCTCCAGGATGTGTTCTTTCACGTCCCAATCCGTCCGTCCCATCAGAGATTCCTCCGCTCAGAGCGGAACGATCCTTTATGAGTTCCGGGCCATGCCCTCGGCCTCCCTGCTCCCAGGGTCTTCACTAAATGCATGGCAGTGGTGACAGCATTCCTGCAGCTCAAGGGTCTGGGTATACCCTACCTGGATGACTGACTGATTGCAGCCCCCACCAGAGTGGAGGTGGAGCGGTCCAGAGATCTGGCCCTCCAGGTTTGCTCTCAGATTGGCCTCCTCATCAACGAGACCAAGTCGGAACTCGTGCCAAAGCAGGTGATACATTTCATCGGGGCAGAGCTCGACTCTCTTCGAGCCAGAGCATGGCTCCCAGTGGAGAGGGCCGAGGTTCTTTCCTCCTTTGCCCAGTCATTTCAGGTTGGGCAATCGCGCCCTGCCCAGGACTTCCTGCGCCTCCTTGGCCTCATGGCGGCCTCAACCTGCGTGGTCCGTTGGACCCGCTGGTACATGCGTCCCCTTCAATGGGGACTGGCCAGCCAGTGGTCACAGCTCTTCAATCCGCTGGATCAGCTAGTGACAGTGACCCAGGGGATGTGGAACGCTCTCCAGTGGTGAACCTTTCCAGCAGATCTGCAGGAGGGCATCCCGTTTGTCCGCCCCGAGCCGATGGTCTCTCTGTCGACCGATGCCTCTCTGATGGGTTGGGGTGCCCATCTGGGGGAGCACAGAGCGCATGGTCTCTGGTCCCCTCGGGAGTCCCGATGCCACATCAACCTGCTGGAGCTTCAAGCAGTTCGTCTAGCCCTTACCGCCTTCGCTTCGTTTCTACGGGGTCAAGTGGTTCAGGTCCAGACGGACAATACCACGACAATGTATTACCTAAACAGCCAGGGCGAGACGTGCTCCATGCCTTCGTGCAGGGAAGCTCTCCGCATTTGGTCTCTTGTGTGCAGCCTGGAGGCAGATCTCCTCGCCATTCACGTGGCAGGAGCCTCCAGCACCCTGGCCGATGCCCTAAGCCAGATGGGGCTGCGTCTCACGACTGGTCTCTCCTGCCGGAGGTAGTACAAGATCTCTACTCCCACTGGGGCAAGCGTCAGGCGGACCTGTTTGCCTCCAGGGAGAATGCGAAGCTGAGGCTGTTTCGTGCTCACCCCCCTCAGCAGGGCTCGCTGCAGGGGGATGCCTTCTCGAGGCCGTGGACCCCGGGCCTCTTCTACGCCTTTCCCCCATTTCCCTTGATTCTCAAGGTGCTTCTCGAGGCGAGGAGGGACAAGGCACAGGTGATTCTGGTACCCCCAGACTGGCCCCGCCAGTTCTGGTATCCAGATCTCCTCAGTCTCAGCTCCAGGCTCCGAGGCGGCTTCCAGCCCGCCCGGACCTGATCTCAGTCAATCAGGGGAAGGTGTTCCATCCAGACCTTCAATCCCTGCACCTGACGGCCTGGTTCCTGAGTGGCTAGAGTTCCAGGCCTTGGGTCTTTCCGACGAGGTCCTCAACGCCGTTGAGGCGTCCCGTAAGGAGTCGACCAGAAAATGCTATGTCTTCAAGTGGAAGAGATTCTCCATTTGGTGTCAGGGCAAGGGCCTGGACCCTTCCTCCTGTTCCTTGGCAAGCATACTGGACTACCTGTGGTCCCTTTCTTAGCTAGGGCTTTGGTTGACGACCCTTAAGGTGCACCTGGCAGCCATCTCTGCTTACTGGGCGCGGGCCGGGAAGCAGTTGGTGGCGCAGGAGAAGGTGGTCGGGCGCTTTTTCAAAGGCCTTGATCACATATCCCCTCCAGTGCGAGAACCTCCACCTCTGTGGGATCTACTGCTGGTATTGGCTATGCTCATGGGCAAGCCATTTGAACCGATGCACAGGTGTGACATCTCTCACCTGTCGTGGAAGACCGCCTTCTTGGTGGCTATCACGAAGCCAGAAGGATGGGAGAGCTCCAGGCGCTTTCCATAGAGTCTCCTTATCTGGTCTTCCACAGGGACAAGGTTGTCCTGCGCCCCCACCCGAAATTCCTTCCGAAGGTGGTGTCGGAGTTTCACCTTAACCAGGTGTTCACTCTGCCAGCGTTCTACCCCAATCACACCTCGGAGGCCGAATGTACGCTCCATACTTTGGACCCTAGAAGAGCGCTCGCTTATTACAAGGAGCGGACGGCTGAAGTTCGGGGAGAGGTTCGCCAGCTGTTTGTCACCTACACTGAAGCCGCACCTGGCAGACCTGCAGCGGACGATAGGCAGGTGGGTCACCTCCTGCATAGATCTGTGCTATAGGTTGGCGGGCATGGAGCCTCCCAGAGGGATAAGAGCTCATTCTACCTGCCATACCGCTGCATCGGTGGCTGCTTCCAGGGACGTCCCTATCCAGGAAATCTGCAGGGCTGCTACCTGAAAGTCAGAACACACCTTCATCACTCACTACCACATCGACCTTGAGTCACGCTGGGATGCTGGTTTTGGGGCCTCAGTTCTCCAGTCTCTGTTCCCTAAGTAGGGGGTGTGCGCCTTGCTTTCCTCCTCTCGGAGAACTGCTTGGAGTCTGCCAGACAGTGTGGATGAACAACATATCCATGTCCCTAGAAATACAGGTTACTCACCTGTAAGAGGAGTTCTAGAAATGGTATATGTTCATCCACACGACCCACCCGACCTCCCCGGCTTGACGCACAACCTGGCTTCCGATCGGGAGTTATGGAGCCGAGTTTTACCACTGGTGGTAGGAGCTGCTTGAATACTCTAGCAAGATGAAGTGCAAGGAACCTGTTAGACAGTGTGATGAACACCACATACCATTCCTAGAACTTCTGTTACAGGTGAGTAACCTGTATTCTAGGGACATGGATATGTTGTTCATCCACACTCATTGGCAGTATCCTTGCCGCTTTAAATCTTGCCGGAAGGTCTTCAAGCTTGCTCCTCCCACCCACCTGGGTGGTAAAACTCTGTCCGCCCCCATGACGCCCAGATCTTCCTTACCACTTGACGCCAGGTTCCTCCCACGCTGCTGTCGCTTTTAAGACTGGTTCCTAATTCTTAGAAAAGTTCGAAATTGAAAAGTTTTTGCAAAAAGACTTCGGTCTTCTCCTCGCGGCTGCGATGGACAAATCGACTCCCGGATTTCGGAGGTGCCCTTGCGGGCAGAAGATGTCTAGGACGGATCCGCACTCCACGCATGCCTACTGCCTGGCCTTGAGCACAACCCGAGGCCTCGACGACTTGTGCTCTTCCTTTCGCCCACGCCCTGAAGACCGGTTGCCCTGACATAACTGGGGTGCCCCAGAAAAGAATTCCACCGTGAAACTCTAAAGAGGCCCGATCAGTGTCCGCGGCGGTGGCTCAAGTGGATCAGCTTGAGCAGATGATCGCCTCGAAGAGGAGGCGGCGGGGCCGCTTCTACCTTGCGTGCATTTGTCCCGCCTCTCGGTGCCTCTTACTCGGCTTCTTTTCAGAGCTTTGTCTGACCCTCTCGACCAAAGGTGAGGGTCCAACTTCGGGACCTTCTTCCAGGTCCAAAAGAGCAAAGTAAGTCTCTCGACGCCTTGGGAGCGGGAAAGATCCCTCCCTTGTCGACAGTCGACTCGTCGACCCTCAGCTCGCCGCTGGCTTCATGTTGTCCCTGCCAGGCCAGTTGGATGCCGAGACTCCGCCGACGCGTCGAGATTTTTCTCGATCCGCTGGACGGGTTGTCGGCTGAGAAGCTGAGAATCCCCTCCCCGGTTCCCCGTGGGAGTTGGAGGATCCCGTCGGCTCGTCTGTGCCTCCGGTTCCGGAGCCTTGTGGATCGCCCGAGCCAAGGGAGTGCCGATCGACACTTCTCCTCGCCTCGCCTAGTCGAGACTCTCGGTCTCGGTCTCGACATCCTCGCGGGTCCAACCGATCCCCGCCCGGCCATAGGCGGTTCGTCTTGGCATCACAAAGCGGGCGCCCGTCTTTCCTCTTCCTCGGACGAGGGAGGTTTCCAGTTGCGCCGGAGGCACGAGGAACTTATGTGGTAACAGCTCCTTTGATCGGGGAATAGTCGACCCAGTCGCCTCGTGCCATTAAGTGGCTTGTCACGGAGCAGCCAAAACAACCCTCGCTGCAGTCGAGGAGCCTGTCTCAGGCTGGTTGTTCGGCCATTCCAGCTGCCCCACCGATTTCTGGTGGAACCTCCGCCCACAGCCATTAGTTGGGGCTACGTACCAAAAATTCTCAGTCGGCTTTTGGGTTTGCTCCATAGGTTGTCGGGTCACCCTCACCCGATAAACCTCGGTAGGTGGAGGGTGGCTCAGGGCCGACGTTATTTTGAGGACTCTTCTGAGTCCGATGATGGTTCCTCCTTTCCAAGCGATAGACTTGGAGTCCTCGGAGGACAGTCAATGGATGATAGCCCTCGTCCTTCTTAGGTTGCTTCGACTCATCTCGGAGTCCACCGATGAAGCTCAACCCGCTTTAAACGGGCCAGGTATCCCCTCATGGAGATTCTGGACCGAGGGATTCTCCCACGGAGGCCTTTCCGTGGCCGGGCTACAGTGGGTCCGGCCTTGAACTTGATAGCGCCTGCTTCCTGCCCTGCGCCCGACAGGTTGGCTAGGAAGTATGCGGTCCCTCACCGGTTCCTGTCCGGTTTTGAACACCCTCGGCCGAGGGGTTGTTACCGAAGCTGCCCGCACGCCGAACTACTAGGATGTGGACAAACCTCCCACAAGGAATCCAAGAAATTGGATTATGCCGGGCGAAAGTTCATGCTGCGCCCTCTCTCGCCTTCATCAGGCCAGTTCGGCCGTCCTCATGGCACATTTTTCTCACGCCTGTTGGGCCCCTGGATGAGGTTGTCCTCATCTTCCCGCAGATCTGCAGACTACCATCAGGCAGGTGCAGGACCAGGGCAGGGCAGTGGCTAAACAGCAGCTCCAGACTGGCGTAGACATCGGGGACTCATGTGCCAGGTCTGTGGCGGCCGCAGTGGCTATGCGTCAGTCGGCTTGGCTGAGGATATCCACCTTTACTCGGATACCCAGCACAGTTGGCGGATGTTCCTTTGGGACTGACCTCTTCGGCCCTGGGGTGGAAGGTCACCTGCAGAGGATCGAGAAGTCCAATGCTACCTTGACTCTGTCTCTTCCGTCAGAAGGACAAAGGCCGCAAGCCACAGCCTAAGCCCTTGTCCTTCAGCTCACAGCGCGCCCGGCCCAGCAACGTCAGGGCCAGCAGGCTCGACCTTAGTATCCCAAGCCCAAGCCGTCGGCTTCCTCCAACAGGAAGCAGGGAGGTAAAGGCCCAGGAGGTTCCTCGGCCGGTCCCTCCTCCAAGCCTGTCCAGTGACGGGCTGAGGGGTGTCGCCCCCATCCCTGTCACCTCACCCCTGGTTCCCCCCGTGGGGGGACGGCTCGACACTTCCTTTCCGCCTGGTCCGCTGTTACCACGGACAGGTGGGTACTGGAGGTGGGGAAAGGCCTACCTCTGAATCTGAGCAGGCCCCGCCTTCAGAGCTGTCGCACTGGGGCCTCGGGTCCGCAGCTCACCGTGGCCTCGCCGAGCCGACATCGCCTCCTCCTCCAAAAGGAGGTGATCACGGAGGTGGAGGACCTCTTCAGACCCGGGTTCGTGTCCAGGTATTTCCTGGTTCCGAACAGACGGTGGGCTGGCGCCCATTCTACCTACACGACCTGAACAAGTTCCAAGGTCTCGAACCTTCAGAATGGTCACTCTGGCGCAGATAATACCATCTCTGGAACACGGCGTGTGGTTCTGCTCTCTGGACCTACAGGACGCATTCTTTCACGTCCCTATCCGTCCGTCACATCGGAGATTCCTCCGCTTTCGAGCAGAGGGATCCCTCTTCGAGTTCCGAGCCATGCCCTTCGGCTTATCTCCAGCTCCCAGGGTCTTCACCAAATGCATGGCAGTGGTGACAGCATTCCTGCGGCGCCGAGGGGCCCGGGTGTACACTTACCTGGACGATTGGCTGATGGCAGCCTCCTCCAGACGGGAGGTGGAGCGGTCCAGAGATCTGGCCCTCCAGGTTTGCTCTCGAGTTGGCCTTCTCATCAACGAGGCCAAGTCGGAACTCGAGCCAAAGCAGGTGATCCTGTTCATCGGGGCAGAGCTCGAATCTCTTCAAGCCAGAGCACGACTCCCGGCGGACAGGGCCGAGGTTCTTACCTCCTTTGCCCAGTCATTTCTGGTTGGGCAATTGCGCCTGCCCGGGACTTCTGCGCCTTCTGGGTCTCATATGTCGGCCTGTAACAACGGGTCCGTTGGGCCCGCTGCACATGCGCCCCTTCAGTGGGGACTGGCCAGCCAGTGGTCACAACGCTGCGATCTTTGGACCAGCTAGTGATAGTGACCCAGGAGATGTGGAATGCCTCCAGTGATGGACCGCTCCATTCCATTTGCAGGAGGGCATCCTGCTTGTCCGCCCTAGCCGACGGGTCTCTATCGACCGATGCCTCTCTGATGGGTTGGGGTGCCCATCTGGGGGAACACCGAGTGCATGGCCTCTGGTCCCCGCGGGAGTCCCGATGCCACATCAACCTGCTGGAGCTCCGAGCGGTCCGCCTAGCTCTCACCGCCTTTGCTCCGTTTCTCCGGGGTCAGGTGGTCCGAGTCCAGACGGACAATACCACGACCATGTACTACTTGAACCGCCAGGGCGGGACGCGCTCCATGCTTCTATGCAAGGAAGCTCTCCGCATTTGGTCACTCGTGCGCAGCCTGGAGGCGGATCTCCTAGCCATTCATGTGGCAGGAGCCTCCAACACCCTGAGCTGGATAGGGGCTGCATCTCACGAATGGTCTCTCCTGCCGGAGGTAGTACAAGATCTGTTCTCCCACTGGGGTACACCTCAGGTGGACCTGTTTGCCTCCAGGGAGAACGCTAAGCTGAGGCTGTTTCATGCCCGCCTCAGCAGGGCTCACTGCAGGGGGATGCCTTCTCGAGGCTGTGGACCCCGGCCTCTTCTATGCCTTTCCCCATTTCCCTTGATTCACAAGGTGCTTCTCAAGCAAGGAGGGACAAGGCGCAGGTGATCCTGATAGCCCCAGACTGGCCCCGCCAGTTCTGGTACCCAGATCTCCTCCGCCTCAGCTCCAGGCTCCGAGGCAGCTTCAGCTCGCCGGACCTGCTCTCAGTCAATCAGGGGAAGGTGTTCCATCCGGACCTTCAATCCCTGCACCTGATGGCCTGGTTCCTGAGCTGCCAGAGTTCCAGGCCTTGGGTCTTTCCGACGAGGTCCTCAGTGTTGTTGAGGCGTCCCGTAAGGAGTCGACCAGAAAATGCTACGCCTTCAAATGGAAGAGATTCTCCATTTGGTGTCAGGGCAAGGGCTTGGACCCTTCTTCCTGTTCTGTGGCAAGCATTTTGGACTATTTATGGTCCCTTTCTAGTCAAGGGCTTAGGTCGACGACCCTAAAGGTGCACCTGGCAGCCATCTCTGCTTACGGTAGCGGGCGGGAAGCAGTCGATGGCGCAGGAAAAGGTCAGTCGGCTTTTCAAAGGCCTTGATCACATTTCTCCGGTGTGAGAACCTCCACCTCCATGGGATTTACTGCTGGTACTGGCAAAGCTCATGCGGGCGTTTCATTCAACCAATGCACAGGTGTGACCTCTCACCTGTCGTGGGAAGACCGCCTCCTTGGTGGCTATCACGTCAGCCAGAAGGATGGGAGAGCTCCAGGCACTTTGCATCGAGTCTCCTTACCTGGTCTTCCACAGGGACAAGGTTGTCCTGCTCCCACCAAATTCCTTCCAAGGTGGTGTCGGAGTTTCACCTTAACCAGGTGCTGACTCTGCCGGTGTTCTACCCCAATCACACCCGGAGGTCGAATATAGGCTCCATACTCTGGACCCTAGAAGGCGCCGCTATTATAAGGAGCGACGGCTGAAATTCGGGAGAGGTTCGCCAGCTGTTTGTCACCCACGCTGAAGCCAGCACCTGGCAGACCTGCAGCCAAGCAGACGATAGGCAGGTGGGTCACCTCCTGCATAGATCGCTGCAGGTTGGCGGGCATGGAGCCTCCCAGAGGATAAGAGCTCATTCTACCCAGCCATACTGCTGCATCGTGGCTGCTTCCAGGGACGCCCTATCCAGGAAATCTGCAGGGCTGCTACCTGAAGTCAGCACACCTTTATTACCCATTACCACATCAATCTTGAGTCACGCCAGGATGCTGGTTTTGGGGCTCGGTTCTCCAGTCCTTATTTCCCAAGTAAGTACTGGGGGTGTGCGCCTTGCCTGCCTCCTCCCGGAGAACTGCTAGGAGTCTGCCAATAAGTGTGGATGAACAACATATCCATGTCCCTAGAAATACAGGTTACTCACCTGTAACAGGAGTTCTAGGAATGGTATATGTTGTTCATCCACACGACCCACCCGACCTCCCCCGCTTCGACGCACAACCTGAGCTTCCAGCGGGCCAGATCTGGCGTCATGGGGCGGAGCCGAGAGTTTTACCACCCGGGTGGGTGGGAGGAGCCAGCTTGAAGACCTTCCGGCAAGATTTAAAGCGGCAAGGAACCTGCCAATAAGTGTGGATGAACAACATATACCATTCCTAGAACTCCTGTTACAGGTGAGTAACCTGTATTTCCCTCCCACCATCCTCACTGGAGGTAGATTCAACTTCCAGCATCCTTCTCTAGGATCAGGTGTTTCAGCATCTTTCTGACTGCCATTTGATGGCGGATCCTCAGTCTCCTCTTCTGATGTCATACAGCATCCGGGAGTCTCCGGCGGGAGAACTGGGGATTATGGGGGATCTCCCCCTTATGTACTGTGCCTGACGTCGGGGGCGGACCCCGCTGAATACTGCTAGCTAGAAAATTTCCGTGGGGTCCTGGTGCCTACCGGCTTCAGTTCTAATGGTGTAACCTGCTGCAAGAGCTGTTCTCAAAGATCTACTGTTACGGTAAGTTCTTACGTAACTGTACTATTCTGGATGTCCTTAAATCGGGCTCAGACGTAGACACACATGTTTTGCGTGCCTTGTACGACACTGGATACGGCAGCCAGAGCGGCAGCATCAGGGGTCTGTCTCAGGCGCCATGCTTGGTTGAGGGTCTGTGGCTTTCACCAAGATCTGCAGTCCAGTATCCGGGACTTACCATTCCAGAGTACCGTTTTGTTTGGGCAGGAGACTGGGTCTCTTATCTCACGCCTCCAAGAGTCAGGCAAATCCATCTGGCCAGTCCGCCAAATGTACTGTGGAGACCAGCGGAGACAACGTAAGCAGTCTTTTCAGAAGCCCTCAGGTGGACTAGCCTGTAGCAATCAGCAGGGCCAGAGAGGCGGATTTCGGAGGAGAGCCGACAACCATCAGCCTGGAGGCGCTCCTCGTGAAACATAGAAACATAGAATTTGACGGCAGATAAGGACTGCTTGGCCCACCCAGTCTGCCCATTTCCCTACCTGATGGATAAGCTGCAGGTCCTAGTTAACCAGCAGCCTACTTCTTCCTACCCCCACCCCCTAAAACTGCCTTATGACTGTCCCATGCATGCTTGAATTCCACCACTGTTTTTGACTCCACAACCTCCTCTGGAAGGCCGTTCCATACATCCACAACCCTCTCTGTGAAAAAATACTTCCTTAAATTACCTCTGAGCCGCCCCCCCTTCTATCTTCAAATTGTGCCCCCTTGTTCTTGCACACCTCTTTTTTTGAAAGATGCTACCCTCTTGGACTTTGTTGATTCCCTTGAGGTACTTGAAAGTTTCTATCATGTCTCCCCTCTCCCTCCTTTCCTCGAGGCTATACATATTAAGCTCCTTAAGTCTCTCTTCATATGTCTTCCGGAGACAACGTAAGCAGTCTTTTCAGAAGCCCTCAGGTGGACTAGCCTGTAGCAATCAGCAGGGCCCCAAGTCCTCCCAGGCCTCTCATTGTCCACACCTGGCTCCGCCAAGAGACTCCCTTTCGACCCCCCCCCCTCCAGCTGCAGTCCCGGGGGAGGTGGTAGGGGGTTGCTTCTCCCTATACTTTCAGGGATGGAGCTCGATCACTGCGGACAAATAGACGTTATAAGGAGAGGACACGCTCTACAGTTCATGGAGATTACTCCAGACACTCCACCAAGGTTCTCCAGATATCCTCCTTCTCATATCCCCCTCATAGAAGTAGAGATACAGGCCCTCTTGCAAAAAAGGGCAATAGAACCAGTCCCTTTGCGGCAGCGGGGAAAAGGGTATTATTGCCACTTCTTCCTGGTCCCAAAAAAGACTCAGGACCTTTGTCGCATTTGGGACCTCAGCTCTCTCAATCTTTATATAGGGTACAAAAGGTTCCAGATGGTGACTCTTCCTGGACTTCTTCCTCTGCTGCACCAAGGGGACTGGCTCTGCTTCCTAGACATGCAAGATGCGTACATGCATATCGGGGTCTTTTCCCCTTCACAGGAAGTTCCTGAGCTTCCACTTCCGGGGGAACATTATCAGTTTCGAGCTCTTCCATTCAGCCTCTCCTCTGCTCCTCGCGTCTTCATGAAATGCTTGGCAGTAGTGGCTGTGGCTCTAAGGCGTTAGGGGCATTATGTCTTTCCTAACCTGGATGATTGGCTGCTCGTGACCCCGTCAAGGTCATGCCTGCTTCAAGCTCTCGGAGACACCTATACTCTATTCCGAGACCCGGAGATCACCCTGAACCTTCAAAAGTCTTCTGCAGAACCCAGCCAGAGACTCATCTTTATCGGAGCAGTCCTGGATTTGGTCCAGGACATGGCCTTTCTATCCCCAGAGAGGGGTGATCACTTGCTGGAGATAGCCGGATCAGTCCTAGTAACGCCTCAGGTCCCAGCAAGGACCTTCCTCAGACTTGTGGGGCACATGGCGGCGGCTGTTCCAGTCACTTCTCTGGCCCGCCTCCACATGAAAATCCCACAATTGATGCTCAGGGTGCAGTGGGATCAGTGCTCCAACGACATGGTCATAGTCACAGAGCCAATAAGGAGAACACTTCTTTGGTGGATGAATCAACTCAGTTTTGAAAAAGGAGTCCTCTTTCATCCAGAGCCCCTGAATCAGACTCCTACAATGGATGCCTCGGATTTGGGGTGGGAAACGCACCTGGGGGGCCCACCAAACGCAGGGCATTTGAAGCCCCGAGGAGTGCGAACTCCACATCAGTGTCTTGGAGATGCGAGCGGTCCTCAGTGCGTTACGCACTTTTCAGGAGGACCTTGAATCAGGCTCTCTTCTGATTCAGATGGACAGTATGGCGGTTGTCTTCTATATCAACAAACAAGGGGGCGCTCATTCTTACCCCCTGTGTAGGGAGGCAATGAGAGTCTGGTATTGGGCATCGGAGCGGTGCGTCACTCTCTCCACGGTGCACGTTTCAGGTGTCCTGAACGACTTGGCCAACAGTCTCAGCAGATCTCATTCCATGGCGCACGAGTGGGAGCTACTGCAGTCAGTAGTGGACCAGCTGTTCAACACATGGGGTCGTCCAGAGCTGGACATGTTTGCGTCACCATGCAATGCCAAACTGCCAGTTTTCTGCTCGTGAGAGCCCGCGCCTGGTGTTTTCCGGCCAGACGCGTTGTCCCTTTGTTGGGCGGGGAGGTTTCTTTATGGCTTCCCTTCCTTTCCTCTCGTCCAGAGAGTTCTGTTGAAGTTACAGGCCGAGGGGGCTCAAATGATTCTGGTTGCCCCGTTGTGGCCTCGGCAGATTTGGTTCCCACTACTTCAGCAGCTATCCACGGACCCTCTAGTCCCACTGCCAATATGCTCGCAGTTGCTTTCTCAGGATCTGGGCTCGCTGGTCCATCCTGATCTCCGATCCTTACACCTTCATGCTTGGCTCCTTCAGACGTAACAAAATACAGGTATGGGGAATCCCCAGTGGTGGTGGATGTTTTTGTGTCAGCGAGAAAGCCCTCCACACACTGAATTTATGCTATGAAGTGGAAGCAGTTCTGCTTGTGGGCCTCGTCTCACCATCTGGATCCCATTACCTGTCCAGTGAGCTCAGCTCTACAGTATCTCCTCTCCTTATATCAGCAAGGCTTAAGCTACTCCTCCATAAAGGTGCACTTGTGGGCCATCTCAGTTTATCATGCCCTTTCTGGACACTGGGCCTTAGCCCAGTTGGATGTGGCCTGCACCTTTTTACGGGGGATTCTTCACATGAGACCGCCCATTCGGGATCCTATTCCACCCTGGGACCTCCTTTTTGTGTTGGAGAAGTTTACTCTTCCCCCGTTTGAACCTGCAGCAGATTGTGAGCTGCGATATCTTTCCTGGAAGGTTTGCTTTTTAGTTACCATTACGTCAGCTTGAAGAGTTTCTGAGCTTCAGGCTCTGATGTGTAAAGAGCCATATTTAATTTTCCACAGGGGAAAGGGTTTCCCTGAGGATGAACCCTAAGTTTCTTCCGAAAGTGGTCTCGGAGTTGACCCTCAACCAGTTGGTTGACCTTCCGGTTTATTTCCCTTCTCCCTCTAATGGGAGGAAGCTCTCCTTCACACGTTGGACATCCACAGGACGCTAAGGTTTTACCTTAAGCAAACGGCTAATCACCGTATATCGGAGCAACTGTTTGTGGCATTTGCGCCTCAACACTTGGGTAAACCAGTGTCCAAGCAGACCATTGCCAAATGGATTGTCCACTGCGTTACCTTCTGCTTTGAGAAGCACAACAAGCCCCTTCCGGCCCAGTTAGGGGTCAGTCCACCAGGGGAGTGTCTGCTTCCTTTGCCGCGCTGCAGAATGTCTCGATTAGGGACATTTGCACGGCCGCCACCTGAAATTCAGTGCATACTTTTGTAAAGCACTGCAACCTGGACATTGCCTTCAGACGCCGTGTCAGCTTTGGCCTGGCAGTCCTTCAGGGACTCCTGTCTTGAGCTTTTATGTTCAGCTCCTTCTCTTCCACCTCCCGGGGTCGATTACCTCTTTGGCGAGGGACTGCTTGGGATTCAGTCCTTATTGTGACAGCCTGCTGCAAGAGCTCCCACTCGAAATAAGATAGTACAATTATGTAAGAACTTACCGTAACAGTAGATCTTCCAGAGGAGCTCTTGCAGCAGGCGTTACTTTCCTGACCTCCTTCCCCCTTGAGGTGTGCAGTGCATCATCTTCGAGCTTCACCTCGTTCTCCTGTCAGGGCTCGTTCATGGGACTTGGTGGGGGAACTGGGGTGGAGCTGGGTCCACCCCCTTTTATACCAGGGCTGACGGGGCGGAGCCAACGTTGGGGGCGGTCCCTGCTGGGTACTGCTGGCTGATAAGTTTTCTGGTTGGTCCTAGTGCCTGCGGCATAGTCCTTATTGTGATAGCCTGCTGCAAGAGCTCCTCTCGATGATCTACTGTTAAGGTAAGTTGTGACATAACTGTACTTTCTTCGGCCTTGCCTGATTTCCCAGTGTTAGATTTGGCAGGAGCAGTGTTCTTTTGCTTCACCATGTTGAATTTGGTAGCAGTAGGAAGCTGGTGAGCTAAGGAATTCGTTCCCCACAGTATTTTTAAAGTTTTATAAGCTGTATAGGTTATTTTTAAGAGATTAGCTGTGCTGAAATGCAGTGTGTTTTAGAAGTGCTTCCTGCCTGGAGACCAGCTCTCTAGCACCCCCAAAGAAACATAGCATTTGATAGCAGATAAGGATCGCTTGGCCCACCTAGTCTGCCCATTTCCATACCTAATGGATAAGCTGCAGATCCTAGTTAACTAACAGCCTACTTCCTCCTACTCACCCACCCCCCACTAGAATTGCCTTATGTCTGTCCCAAGCATTCTTGAATTCCCCAACTCTTTTTGACTCCACGACCTCCTCAGGAAGGCTGTTCCATGCATCCACAACCCTCTCCATGAAAAAATACTTCCTCACATTACCTTTGAGCCATCCCCCCTCTATTTTCAAAGTGTGCCCCTTGTTCTTGTACATCACTTTTTCTGAAAGATGCTACCTTCTTGGACTTTGATTCCCTTGAGGTACTTGAAAGTTTCTGTCATGTCCCCCCTCTCCCTCCTTTCCTCGAGGGTATCCATATTAAGCTCCTTTAGTCTCTCTTCGTATGTCTTCTTGTGCAGACCCTGCACCATTTTGGTTGCCCTCCTCTGGACAGCCTCCACCCTGTCTGTTTTTTGTGGAGATGGGGTCTCCAGAATTGCACGCAGTACTCCAGATGGAGTCTCACCAGCTGTCTGTATGGAGGAATAACAACTTGCTGTTTTCTCCTGGTGATGCCTTTCCGTATGAATCCAAGTACCCCCCCCAGCCCTCCTTACTGCCTTTTCGCATTGTTTGCCCACCTTTAGGTTACCTGATATAACTACCGTCAGGTCCCTGTCCATTTTTGTTGCTAGTACCTCACCCCCCTTTTGTGTACTCTTCCCCTGGGTTTCTGTTTCCCAGGTACATTACTTTGCACTTATTTGCATTAAATCTTAGCTGACATACATTTGACCATTCCTCCAACCTTGCCAAGTCCCTCCTCATCCTTTCCAACCCACCTTGTGTATCAGCCCTGTTGCAGATCTTTGTGTCTGCAAAGAGACATACTTTTCCTTCCAATCCCCCTGCAATGTCTCTTATAAAGACATTAAAAAGGACCAGACCCAGTACTGAACCCTGCGGTACCCCACTAGTAACCCCCCCCCCTTTCTTCACTGTAGGCTCCATTTACTATTACCCTCTGCGTCTTGTTATCCAGCCAATGTTTTACCCAGGCTACCACCCTGGGACCCACTCCCAGGCTGGCTAATTTGTTTTATTAATCTTTTGTGTGGGACTGTTTCAGATACCTCGCCAAAGTCTAGGTAAGCCATGTCCACAGCCTCTCCCTGGTTTGCTACTTTGATCACCCAGTCAAAGAAATCGATTAGCTTCGTCTGATATGACCTTCCCACTGTGAATCCATGCTGCCTTGGGTCCTGTGCCCCACTGACCTCCAGGTACTCAACAGTTCTTTCCTTCAGAAGTGATTCTGTCACTTTCCCTACCATTTAGGTCAAACTGACAGGTCTGTAGTTTCCTGCCTCTGTCTCGCTCCCACTTTTGTGAAGGGGATCACATCTGCCCTCCTCCAGTCCTCAGGTGCCACACCATCATCCCATGATTTGTTAAAATGGTAGCCAGTGGTGTTTACTAGGTCTGTCCTTAGTTATTTTAGAATTCTGAGGTGAATCCCATCAGGCCCCATTGCTTTGTCCACCTTCAGTTTCATGAGTTCTTTCAGAACCCTTTCTTTTGTGAAAGAGCTAATATCGACCCCCATAGGTAGTAGGCCCCCGGTCTACCACCTAAGATCCTGTGCTGCACAGGCTCACCTGGTTCCAAAAAGCCGTACTGGGGATCTGGTCTTCTCTGTCCATGCGCCAAGACTGTGGAACTCTCTTCCTGCATTAACTCGTTCCTCTCCCTCCCATCCCTGCTTCAAAGCATCCCTCTGGAGCTTCCTTAAATCAGCCTCAGCCTGTCTGTGTGTCATATAGACCCTGGCGGCATCCCTCTCTCCCCCAGTCGACTGTTGTGGCGGCGACGCCCTAGTATGCTACTGCTATAACGCCTGCTTACTAAGTTTTGCTGTAATTTTGCACTAGGCACTTTTTTGCACTTTTTTCTGCCAATTTGCCCTGAGGGGGTGACCCTGTCTTTCCCCGGGCTCTCTTGACACTGAATGTACCTGATATTTGATGTTTTACCTCAGTTTGTTGTTACGTAGTTGTTTTCTACTTACTTACTACTGGTATGTATCCTGATGCTATTTTCCTAATTAACTGTCTCACCTGATGTCCCATATGCTGTATCAGCTACTTTTGTATGCTTAATGATCCTGTATGTTACCATGACTTTGTCTGATGCATAGTATGTACCCTGTAATCCTCCCGGGTCGCACCTGAAAATAGGCACTTGGCTGTCTAGTATGCTTACCTGGTAAACAAAAGCAAGTAAATAAATACTGCATCCCTCACTTCTCACTGTGCTTTCCTTCTAACTCATGTGATGCAGCACTTTACGTGGTGCAAAAAATGGTGTCCCTGATTTTAAAGGGCAGTGTCCCTGATTTGCGGCCTTGGAGGTTGAGAGGTATGAAACCGGGTATTACTCCCGTTTCTTCTTGGTTCCCAAGAAGACGGGGACTTAAGACCCATACTAGACCTGGGTCACCTGAGCCAGTACATCTAATACAAAATATTCGGAATGATAACCTTAACAGGGCTGATACCTTTGCTGCGCCAAGGGGACTGGCTATGCTCTCTGGACATGCATACTTGCACATACCGGTGTTTCCAGCTCACAAGAGGTATCTTCGGTTCGCCTTTCAAGGGAACCATTACCAATTCCAGGCTGTGCCTTTCGGTCTCTCATCAGCTCTGAGGGTCTTCACCAAATGCCTAGCAGTAGTGTCAGCTGCTCTTTACAGACAGGGTCATTTCGTCTACCCTTACAATGAACGATTGACTCCTAACTGCCCCCACCAGGTTGCAGTTAGTCCACACCCTCTTGGACACATTTCAAATGTTCCACCAGCTGGGGATAACAGTCAGTCTCCCAAAGTCCTGTCCTTGGCCCTGTCAACGTCTACAATACATAGGAGCCATCCTGGATACACAGCAGAGAAGAGCCTTTCTCCCACCTGACAGGACCACTCGACTGAGAGACCAGGCCACCAGAGTAGCTTCAGCCAATCTAGTCACAACAAGAACCATGTTACAGTTCCTAGGGCATATAGCCATAACCACAGTACCACTGGCCTGCTTGCATATGAGAGTTCCTCAATGGAACCCAAGGGTGCAATGAAACCAGACATCAGATGATCTTGAGCACCCAATAAGGGTATCAAGGGCTGTTCAGCAAACACTGTCATGGTGGCTGACTTCGCCCAAATTGAATTCAGGAGATCTTCCCTTGTCAGTCTTCACCATTCCTTACTGCTTGGTGTAAGCTGGAAGCACACACCTGCCACAGGAGTTTTTTTGTTTGTTTTTTTGAAGGGAGGAGTCAGCACTGACGGCGGCCGCCCATGTGGGTGACGCATTGCATGGAGCACGCAGGTTGTCCGTTAGGCGCCATAAACTCCTCCTCCATTACAGTTCTGTTTCTCCTGCCATTGAGGCCACACCTGTTGCGTGAGTTGCGAACTATTCTGTCTACGCCATTAGGCCTTTGTCTTTTTACACCGCCTTATCACTTCCTCATCCCGGTTCAACTCATCCCGACGCCACTGGAAGACCATTAAGACAATTCTGTTAATTTTACCAATGACACCTTGCTCTTTTCTATAGTTGTGTAATTTTTCTCATGTCTGGTTGGAGTGAAAATAAAATCCAAAGCGGGCCGTGCCTCCATGCGTCAGTGCCCCTGTGGCCAGCATTTTTCTGTTTCAGACCAGCATGATGTTTGCCTGCGTTGCCTGGATCCCAACCATGATATGGATAACTGTGATACCCGTTTCTCCATGGACTGCCATGTTCGAGAGATTTGCACATTTAAAGTCGGCAGGGCTCCCCTGACTTTTTTTTTTTTGAAATTACTATTTATTCCTCCTCCCCAGTCTGCCACCTCCGACCCTTCAGGGGGACAACTGGACATCCCACTGCCCAGAACCCTACCCAGGCAGATCCCTAGGCGCCATGGAGCCGCGGATTAGCCCACGGGCGGGGGACTCAGACCCCGTAACTTCCATTTCGTCAGTCTGAGGTCTGCTGGGCGGGCACAGGCAAATCGTGGGTACGGCCATGGTCCTTCCATCTTCCCGGCTGAGGCAGGCTTGTTTCCGTGTTTTCTCCCTCCCTGAGCAGCAAGTAACTTCCCCCGACGTCATGACGCGCGTGCCGACGTCCATGCTGCTCGATGGCCGCCCATCCCCAAATGGAGCTTGCAGTTTCTCGAGCCTGCGCCCGGGGTCATGCAAGTGTCGGGCATCAGCCGAATCCTCCACGGAGAAGGTGAGCTGTCATTGGACGCTCCAGCCTATCTCCCCGGCCGACCCACCGCGACCGGAGTCCGGCCCGAACCTGGGTCGCCGGCGCAGCAGGGCGGCCCAGCGCCAACCTCAGTGCCACCGGGCCGGGCGGGCTCTCTGACTTTTGGAGGACGATGTCACTCTAGGGGTGCCATGACAAGATCTCTCTACCCGGCCTCCTGAGTCTGTACCATCCATTGAGGAGGGAACCTCCTCGGATTCTAGCCTTGCTGTTGAGGATGTTTCTTCTGCGGTGCCGGAGGTGTGGCTCGGTTCCTTGCAAGGCCAAGTTGCAAGCACCGCCACAGCAGTCACCTCCACGGAGGTGCAGGCTCCTCCTGTGTTGCAGCCTACCATTGCTGGGCCCGGCATTGGCGGACTCTCAGTGCTGCCTTCTGGTGCCACTTCGGATCCCTGTGCTGTTTGCAGTGCCAGTGATCGAGGCAGCGCAACAGGCAGTGCCGTGTCCCATGACAGTGCCATTCCCAGCACCGTCACTAAGAGTGCTCCTGGGGTCGCTAATCTGGCAGTTTGCATGGTCTCTTCTTCCTCGGAGGAGGATGACCCACTGACCGATCTGGATTGGCACCCCGACTCCTCAGAGTCTGGGAGCCCTCTTGGACGCGGCACCAGGCAATCCATCGTACACCTTCCAGACTCCCCGGAGCCTGTGATACCTGTGGCCCCCCTCACCGGGGGTACCACGGTGGACAGCAGTCTTGGGGGTCCCAGTGTGGTGGTCTTCTCTACGGAGGCGGTAGTGGCTGCCCTTCCTGGTGCTGCTGCTGTGGCCTCCATGGTGGGGACAGGGATCTCCTCTTCTATGGCCTCCCTCGGGGGTGCAGAATTGGGGGTGCCCCTTGACATTGGGTATGAGGAGGAGGGAAGCCTTGGAGTCCGAGGAGTTGAGGGGCAGGAGCAAGGTGTGGAGACCTTCCTCCACTATCCTGCATGAGAGTGGGAAGAAGTTGAAGCGCTGAACCCCGCTTCTCCCCCTGTGTGGCTTCGGGGACACCCTCAGTGAATGGTGCTGAGGGTTGCTTTTCTGGGACCATGCAACCTCAGTCGCTCCACAGGGGAGAGTCTCCCCAGGGCTCAACCAGGACTTGTTTCAACATTTACACTGTTCGCTGACTGGAATCGACCGCTGGGTCCACCTGCTGGGGGGGATCTGCAGCCGGGTCTCAGAGCCCTAACAGAAGCTGGACAAAATCCCTCTGCAGACACCTCCCCTTCTCCAAGGCCATGTGGGTCCTAAGGGGCCCTTAACCCGGGAGCAGTTCAAAGCAACTGCGGCGGGCCTTCCCTAGGTACGCTAGAGCCATGGACTAGCAGGTCTTTCACCCGTCTCCTCCACTGCAGGAGGACTCTGAACATCCAAGTTCCATGTCTTCCTCGGCTTCCTCCTCTTAGGATGAGGACTCTTCAGTCCACCTTTCTTTTTTTATTTTATTTTTTTAGTTACTTTCTTTATTACCTCCTTGGACACCTGGTCTGCTCTCCCCACATCGTCGCATCCTTCACTCTGGAGCATCCAGCTGCCGTCGGCCTGTACCACTCAGCCTGGTACCCAGCATCTACGGCTCTTCCCCTCCCCCCCCAAAGCAGGGCTGCAGGGAGCCCCCAACTCCTCCACGGAACACTGATCAGACGAGCGCCACCTTCATGGTGAAACTTGCGGAACGGCCATCAAGCCACGCGACACAGATGCAGTCACCCTATTTCTGAATTAGGACCGAGGATGTGCGGTGATGTCGACGGAGGGGAACACGCACGCGTCTGCACGTGCTCCCTCCGAGCGTCTGCCCCTAGCTCCACCCTCAAAGCACAGCATGCATCTTGTCCCCCCAGCCTCTGCCAGGGGGCAATCATGCAGCGGCTGTTGTGGAGCCCACCCCGGAGAGGGAGAGCAGTCCATCGGACACTCAATCCCTCTTCTCCCCAGCCAACCCATGTGCGACCCGTGCTTGATCCCAAACACTGGTTTCCAGCATGGCGCGAGGTGCTGGTGACCAGCACCTAAACCCTAAGCGCCACTGGGCCAGCCAGTCCACTTTCTTCTGATTTCACTGAATATCAGCGATTCCTCTCAAGGTTGGTACAGGAACTCCGTATATCCCATGTGGTAAAGACACAATACAAAGCGGGAGACGTGCTCCTTCCTGAGCGAGTTTACTGCTCACCATCTTGTGGTACCATCCTGACCTGTTCCTTTCCAGGAAGCGTCGATCTGCACCTGGCAGTTCCCAGTCGCCTCATCCCCAGCTTCAGCAGACTGCAGGAGGAGGTACTGTGCTCCCCAGGAGTCTCTTGGTTCTCTTCCTCACCCATCTTTGGGGTTGATGGCCTTAGATACTCCTTCCGGGCTTCAACACCTTGCACACAACCAACCACTGGATCCGGATTCTGCAGAATTCGACAGATGGGGTAGAAGAGTTTTCTCTTCAGCGCGTGTCCTGCTTTGCATCAGCTCACATCAGGCGCACCATGCTGCCTACAACAGGCACCTGTGGTCGATGCTGGCACAGGTTCTAGCATCTCTGCCTGATTCAGAGGAATCTAGGCAAGCCATCGCCCTCTCTGCACAAGGTCTGGAGCTTGCAAGGCACCAAGCAAGGGCGTCTTATGATACCAATGAGGTGGTCTCCAGACTGGCAGGGACAGCGATCTGCATCAGGCAGACGGCATAACTTCACCTGTCCAGGTTGTCACCCCGTTGCCCAGCATAGGGTGATTATCTCCGTCTTCCTGGGGGCCCGTCTCTTTTCTTGCAGGGCAAGGAGAATATTACAGGGGTGTCCCCCCAGCCACGGGGAACACTTTGTCGCCCTGACCAGCCTTAGGCCTTGCTGGTCTACACGGCTCTAAGGGCTCTCCCTCCTGTGCTTCCCTCTCAGGAGGCTGAGGGATCTGTTCCCTCAGGGCTGTGCCAGGTCCACTCCGGGGGGCTTGGTACTCACCTAGCACTAATGAATGGTGAAAACTGACAAGGGAAGATATAAAAATTACGTACCTACTGTAATTCTTGATCTTCTCTAATGTCTTCACCATTTATTACTGATTCCCACCCTCCATCCCCTCATTGGCCTCAATTCTTGGGCGTCTCCTCCACCCTGCTGGCCTTCCCCCTCCTAGAGGCCAGTTAGGGGCCCGTCCCCCTGGTTCCTCAGGGCTCCCTGTTCCTTCTCTAAAAGTCAGAGTGTTCAACCTGGAGGATGGTGAATAGGGTCTTTGCCCTAGCCTCTGAGGGAACTCCCTCTGATTCTCTTTACATTTCACTAGGGTGTCCCCCCTTGGGGCTGTGATAATCCTCTGACTGTCATTTACTTCTGTGCAGTCATAGGACAGTCCATGGGAATTTCCTCCCTCTTTTTTTCTTATGGCATGGGTTCTCTTCTCATGAAGTGGGGACTACTCCAGTGCTCAGTGGGAAAACTTCTACCAGATTTCTTTCCCTACACCTAAGTCAGGACTCTCTCCCCTTCTGAGCAGGACTGATTACGTCCCCAAGGGACAGTCTGTGAGACCTAGGCTTTAGGATCTTCATAACATTTTCGGATAAATGGTGTGAGGAGGGGTCTGCCTTAGCCAAGTCTGACAAGACCATTAATCTCCTTCAGTCCTTGGTTCGATAACCTCTTAACTGACGGGATCTTTGCTCCCTTGTCTTCAATCCCGCAGAGATTT
The DNA here is from genome assembly GCA_016271365.2 of Neoceratodus forsteri. NCBI lineage: Eukaryota > Metazoa > Chordata > Ceratodontiformes > Ceratodontidae > Neoceratodus > Neoceratodus forsteri. The sequence continues at coordinate 716,285,898 of CM057454.1, read as the reverse complement.
TGAAACCTGCAGGCCACTGGTCTTCCAATTTATCATGGCAGACAGCCCTTCTCCTCCCCCCTTTATCCTTTACTTCCATCTCTTCTATATTTCTTCCTTCTATCCTTTGTCCTTTTCTTTTCTGAGACCACCCAAGAATTGGGGCCCTTGGCCACTTAGGGTAGGGTTCTCTTCTCCTGTCCTTTAATTGACTTATACCTATTTTCAGTTTATAACTTTTCCTTTTTCTATCCTTCGGCTTTCTTGCCCCACCTTCTTTCTCTGGAACCTGTTTTTCTGTCTCACCGGTTTAACAGAACTGGAATGGAGGAGGATTTTACAGTGCCTAACAGCCAAACCCGCATGCTCCATGCAGTGTGTCAGCCTCATGGGCGGCCACCCTCTGTCTCTACCCCCTCCTTCCAAAACAAAACAAAACTCCGGTGGCGGGTGCGTGCCTCCGACTTACATCCAGTAGTAATGAATGGTGAAGATCAAAAATTATGGTAGGTATGTAATTTTCATTTCCATTCCAAACAGACTCACCGAGCCAGATCCTCATTACGGATGCATCAGGTCTAGAATGGAGAGCTCATTTTCAGGATCACCGTACTCTGGGGCACATGGTCAGACATAGAAGTATCCCTGCACATCAACGTCTTAGAGATGAGGGTGATTTTATATTCCATGTAGACAGGGGTGTGCAAATCAAATTTTTAACAGTTGCCCAAGGGCAAGTGACGTAAAAATTACTTGCCCTACCGCGAATGATATTGTACTGTAAAAAACTTTACAACCACTAATGACCAAAAAAAGTTAATTTTGTTCTTGTATGGAATCTACATCGCAGTATACATGGACTCGCGTAGAAAGTGCTGAAGGAAGTCTGTTGGGCTAGGTGCTTCAAGTATTCAGGGATAAGCAAATATACGCTGGAAAGGAAAGTTACAGTATATGCAGTACAGACCGAGTCTCACAGTACAAGTTATCTGTAGCGTGTAATACAAACACACAATCATTAATAACCTTGCATGTTATTTGTTATTTAAGTTGGTCTGAAATATAAATTGTCAGTACTTTAAAAAGAATTGAGATGCAGATGTTTTTTAGTTGAGCATTCATTATTTTTTTTTTTCAGTTCAGTGACAGATCAGCCTTGATATCAGCACAGTCAGTCAATGACAGCATCATTCTTCAGTGTTCAGTGAAAAAATGTATGAAGATGTGCAGTGCAGAACCAGAACAGATTATTAGACAGATCAATACAGTCATGGCATTTAAACAGCGTTTTTGCCAAATTACAGTTCAGTTGTTTAGTTACGATAATGCCTGCCTAGGTTTAGCAGTGGCAGCGAGAATCGATGTGTACATCAGTGTCTGCCTTGACTTCCTGTATACAAAGCATATTTTCTGTGTTGTTACATCTTTGTGCAATAAACGGTATCAAACCATTTATTTCTGGATCTTATCCTGAATTGTGAATGCCGAGACTAGTAAATATTACAACAAAGCAACTGTTGAACATATCTAGCAACACATTGTTTTGTCTTTTTTGCTGGCAATTAATAAAAATGCTATATGTAGCTTTTTAATGTTTCTAATAATGTAAAAAACAAGCAAGCCATGCCCATGGCTCTGGCTGTCTGACAATGCCATTGTATTGTTAAAGTGTAAAAAAAAGCCCTGTCTGACACAGTGCCTTTATAGTAAAAGGATATAGAAGATTCAAACTTTTTATAATGTGCACAACTGCTGTATATAAAATAATAAAACACTGACATCATTCAAGTGTCATCATTGTGAAACTCATAAGGCTATATACAAATGCAATCATATTTTATAACGTATTTTTACTTGTCCTCCTGGTCCAGGACCAGTGTGTACTGCTGGGACATGTTTACATTCAAAAGTTGTCCAAGCTTTTTATTTATAACTTAATAAAATATCTGTACTATTTTTCTCTGTCTCAGACTTTGACACTGTGTATGACAGCAACATTTTGCTGTCTGCTTACAGTGTGTACGGTAAAGTTTAAAACATGGCAAAACAAATGGTCATAACTTTTGTTCCACCATGACACAGACCATACCATGCTCAACTCAGAAGACAAAATTACCTTCCTGTAGCCTCGAGCATGAACAGACATGACCTACAGTTCCTTTTTGTTAGTGACGATGATGCCCAGTCCATGCCATGGCATCACTATCTTTTTTTGAATATATGTCAACCTCTGTCAGTTAGTTACTTACAAGTCAAAAGATTAAAGAGGTGAAATCTGAAGATTTAAGGCATGTCAGATGATAGACTGCATCCGAATAATTCCTGGCAGTACACACAGTCAGGACAGTTGAACTGATAACAGTAATACAGACCTATGTTACACATAGAGGTTTACTGCAGTGCAGCAACATGTCACGTGTCGTCTGACACTGCTTGATTTTTAGAACTTATTTGGATATTGAGCTGTAAAGAGGCAGTATACTGACTGTCTGCAATTAGTACATTTCACAAGTAGTCAACTGTAATTTACTTCTTGTTATCTGAATAATTTTTTTCCCCATGTTTTTGTAAAGTTAGAAGATGTTTCGACCATATGGCATTAGTGGGGTGGTATATGGCTTGGATGGAAGTTTGGAACTGCAGTAAGTTTTTGTTGCCCCAGCCCCCTGCCACCCCAAGAAAAAAGGGCAATTCTCACCCCAGGAATTCTTCAGCATCTATTGACAGGTGCAGTATGCCGGCTGGGTTTAGCTGCCCTGGAGAGGAGGAGGAGTCAATGCAAATGAGGAAGGCATTGGCCAATCAGAACTCAGAGTACTGCCTGCAGTCAGTTTGAAGGACCTCAGAACTTTTTCTCTGCTGAACTGCCAACACTGCCCTGGAGCTTTCCCCTTCAGAGATCTTCTTGTGCTGATTTCTTGCTTTTTGAGTTCTGCTTTTGAGGTATTTGGTATATTTTCTTCATTTTATCTCTCTTTACCGCAACTGTGCTGGGTTATTCCGAAAATTCGTCTGGTTTGCATTAGCGATGGCGACTGCTTATCTTCGATTATGGAAGACAAGTCTTCCCCTGGGTTTCAACAGTGTTTTCGTGCAGCCAGAAAGTGTCATGCACCAATCCCCACACCACGTGTGTCTGTTGCTTGGGTGTCAACCATGACACCTCGAAGTGCGATTTTTGTTTTGCATTTCACCCTAACGTCCTCGACGACCATCTCATATGCCTGAAGTTAGGGAGGCCAGAAATACAGAACCCTCCAGTGAAATCAAAGGAGGCTCGGTTAGGCGGTTTCCGCGACCACGGGATCTGCCGAGCAATTGGAACGCATACAAGCCTTCGAGGAGGAAGCGGCTCGTGCAAGGGAATCTTCCTCTCTGAGCTTCTTCTTTCCGCTCAACCTGGACTCCACCTTCTCGGGTTCCAAGAGTTGTGCCAGTCTGTCCCGACTAAAGGAGAGGGTCCTGTGGGCGCGCACTCCTCTTGGTCCCGTAAGCTGAAAAAGGACCCAGGATCATCTTTGTCTCGGCAAAAACGTTCTTGGGATTAGCAGAGATCTCGGTCCCAGGAACTGCCAGTCTTGACTTTGGTCGAAATTGCTTCTTCGGCCACTGGCTTCTCAGGTTTGCTATTTGGCCAGTCGACCGAAGTGTCGATCGACGAGATTGAAATAATTGGTCCGATCGACCCATTGTCGCTGACTCCAGTTGACAGTTCTCTCAGTCGGACTCCGGTTCTTTCTTTCCCCGACAAAGAGACCCAGCCCGCTGGGCATCCCGTCAAGGAAATGTTCCCCGACCCTGGGAAATGGTCAGTCCCGCTGGTGTCGCCCGAGCGACTGAATTGGCCCGTCTGATCTCGATCGAGGTCTAGGACCCCCTCTACCAACAGGCCGAGGAAGAGCCACAAGCACTCAAAAAAGAGGCGATGCCATCCATCATCCTCATGGGGGACAAAAAGGCCCATGGGTTCTGGACCCCCAAGGAGTCCCGGTACCACATCAACCTGTTGGAGCTCAGAGCAGTCAGACTGGCACTGTCAGCTTTTGCTCCTTGGCTCCGGGGTTAAGTGGTTCAAGTCCAGACAGACAATACCACGACCATGTACTGCCTCAACAAACAGGGCAGTATGCACGCCCGTCTGATTTGCAGGGAGGCACTCTGCATCTGGACCCTCGTCGGCTGTCTAGAGGTGGATCTCCTAGCCATTCATGTGGCAGCAGCCTCAAATCATCTGGCGGATGCTCTCAGCCGCTTAGGCGAGACATCCCACGAGTGGTCTGTCCATCGTGAGGTAGCTTACAGTCTGTTCTCCCACTGGGGCAAACCGATGGTGGACTTGTTTGCCTCCAGGGAAAACACCAAGCTGAGGCTGTTTCATGCCCGCCCCTCTTAGCAGGGCTCGCTGCAGGGGGATGCCTTCTCAAGGCCGTGGACCCCAGGCATCTTCTATGCCTTCCCTCCATTTCCCTTGATCCACTAGGTGCTCCTCAAAGTGAGGAGGGACATGGGGAAGGTAATTCTGGTAGCCCCAGACTGGCCGCACCAGTTCTGGTATCCAGATTTCCTCAGCCTCAGCTGCAGCCTCCCAGAACGGCTTCCAGTATGCCCGGCCCCAAGCTGTCTCAATCACGAGAAGGTATACCATCTGGACCTTCAGTCGCTGCACCTCACAGCCTGGTACCTGAGCGGCTAGAGTTCCAGGCTTTGGGTCTTTCCGAGGATGTCCTCACCGTGGTGGTGGCATCCAGAAAGGAATCGACCAGGAAAATGTTATGCCTTCAGATGGAAAAGGTTTTCCATTTGGTGTTGGGGGCAGGGGCCTGGACCCTTTGTCCAGTGGCTAACATTTTCGACTACCTTTGGTCTCTGTCCAAAGGGGATCTTCGGTCATCGACCCTTAGGGTGCACCTGGCAGCCATCTCTGCTTACCGGGCGTGGGATGGTCAGCTGACGGTGGCACAGGAGACAGTGGTCGGGTGCTTTTTCAAAGGCCTGGATCACATATGTCCTCCGGTGCGTGAACCTCCACCTCCGTGGGATCAACTGCTGGTACTGGCAAAGCTCATGGGTGAGCCATTCGAACCAGTGCACAAGTGTGCGTTGTCACACTTGTGGAAGACGGCCTCCCTGGTGGCTGTCATGTCTGCCAGAAAGACAGGGGAGCTCCAGGCACTTCCGGTGGACTCCCCTTACCTGGTCTTCCACAGGGACAAGGTTGTCCTGCGCCCCCACCCAAAATTCCTTCCGAAGGTGGTGTCAGAGTTTCACTTTAACCAGGAGTTAACTCTGCCTGTATGCTACCCTAATTACACCTCATTGGCTGAGTACAGGCTCCATACTTTGGACCTGAGATGAGCGCTCCCTTATTATAAGGAGAGGATGGTGGAAATTCAAGGAGAGGTTCAGCTTTTTGCCTCCTACGTTGAAGCCGCTTCTGGTGGACCTGCAGCAAAATGGACTGTTGCAAGGTGGATTACATCTTGCATATGTCTGTGCTATGAGTTGGCGGGCATGGAGCCTCCCAGAGGGATAAGAGATCATTCTACCTGCCATACCACTACATCAGTGGCAGCTTCTAGGGACATCCCTATCTAGGAAATCTGTTGGGGTGCTACCTGGAAGTCGTCAAACACCTTCACTACCGATACCACATCGACCTTGAGTCATGCCAGGATGCTGGTTTTGGGGCCTCAGTTCTCCAATCTCTATTTCCCAAGTTAGTATCAGTGGGGATATGCGACTTGCCTCCCTCCTCCCGGAGAACTGCTAGGAATCTGCCAATAAGTGTGGATGAACAACATATCCACGATCCTAGAAAAACAGGTTACTCATCTGTAACAGTAGATCTTCTATGGAATGGTCTCTTGCAGTAAGTCATTACTTCTGGGAGTTCCCAGCAGGTGGCACTATCACACGGCAGCTTCTTACAGCAGTCTCCTCACCAGGGACCACCCACACATCACTTCCTGGATGTTGCATATAAAAGCGGATTCTTCCTGGCAGTCTCGGTTCACTTTCCCGCCAGCTTCAGCTCGTCGATGGGATCCATTCCACTGTTGACAGAGCATCCTTTTTGTTATAAATCAAGACATTTAAAGGCGTATTCTCCAATTTGGAGAAGTGATACTTCTGTCCACGGGGACACCCCACCACAGGCTAAGGGGTCACACCTCATGGAAAAAAGGGGCAAACCAATAAATTTTAACCCCATGAATGCAGCACATTCATCATATAGGGGAAATACCCCTAATCAAAAGCACATTATGTCTCGTTATCAGGAGGCACAGATTGACCCTCTGCAACACCCACTACCTTCGAATACACCAATTACGATGGGCTCACAACCTAAAATTGTCCTGCTGCCCTCGTAGGTACCTAATATAGGTACCTATCTCCATCCCTTCTACCCCCACCAGCTCTCCCCCGACCATAAGTTTTGCACCTTTTGTTATCTTTTGCTCGTTGGAGATTGTATTCTATTGTAACAAAATTGTAATTGAACTGTAACTTTTTGTTTGTAAGTACTGTGTCCCTTGTACTACTGTTCTGATGTCCTCTTTGTGACGAGGTACCCTTTGTAAATGAGCCTCTGGCTCAAAGGTTTCTAAACTGATGTTTAAGTAAATAAATAAATAAATAAAATATAGAACTTATCAGTACGGTTTTACAGTCTTTGGGTTTCGATTATATATCTGATCATCCTAAACTTCCTTCCTCCCAGACTGTCTCCGCCTCCACCTAAACGGGTGCGTACAGAGCTAGAACGTTCCCCTTCTTTGCCCCCTCATGAGCCTATGGAGGAATACTATACAAATACTGAACTAAATTTTATGGAAAATCCTTCAGAGGAAGTTTATTATGACAGTTCTCCCAACAAAGAATTTCAGGACATAGATTCACCTTATTCTATACCCTCATCTTTTGACGAGGATTTGGTTCAACCTTTTACGGTTGCTTCACCTCCTGACGACCCCGCATTTACTGATATGACAATACAAATACAAAAAACAATGGGGTTTTTCTACAACAGAACAGGACAAACTATGAAAAGATATGGCGGAGTATCTAGAACTCCCAGAAGAACCAGCCCTGGTTATACCTCCATTAATCCCCATGTACCAAAATGCAATTACAGAGGCCTGGAGCCAACCTACGGCTACTTCCGCTTTAAATCGTAAGTCGAACAGACTTTACCAGGCCCCATTACACCATCAATATTTATCTAAAATGCCAACTGCCGACTGTAGTCATTATGGCAGTGCATGATCGAACTAACAGACCAAAGCATACAAGTACTGTACCCTCTGACAAAGACTCTAGACGCTTTGACTACATGGGGAAGAAAATATCTGCATCCAGCACCCTAAACATTAGAATACTAAATGATATGGGCAATATACTGAAATATCAGCATACTCTGGGCACTTCTGCCTTGGAGATCATTGACAAATTACCTCCTTCTCCTGAAAAGGAACAACTGATAACTGTAATTAACTCATTTACATCACTCTCCCGACATCTTTTAAGATCGGGTTACGAAATGATTGACACCTCGGCTCAAAGTTCTGCCACGGGTATTGCTATATGCCGTCAAGCATGGCTAAGAGTGTCCGGCCTTGCACAAGAGATATAACGTAAAGTGACTAACGCCCCCTTCTCAGGCGATAAACTTTTTGGTCCAGGGCACAAACCATTCTGGACAGTGTACAAACCTAAGGCAGACAATTACGTACAGTACAAGGCCTGTACTGTAGACAACGTAATCAATAGAAATATTTTAACAGAAGAAACTATTACAACAAAAAATACCTCTCGAGGTAGAGGACAAACAGCAAGGGGTACACCCACTACCTCTAGGGCATATCTGACCCGTCCTTTGGGCGGTCCTACTCCCTCTACCACTCAGTGATCCCAATGTGCCTGCCCCCGTCTTCTCTTATAGGCCTCAGAGACGCTTTGGGGCCCTCCTGTGTTATTTATAGAGGCCAAAACCAAGAGGCTATATTACAACAAGCCACTAATGATGATATTCATATAAGGAGATGGATAATTTTACACTGCAGGTATCGCAGTATGGGTCTGATAGACCCTCACCTCTCAATACATTTGCACAGGACCCTTCAGTGCTGGACTCTTAATTCCTACCCCAACCAGGGCCTCAGTCTAACAACTCACCTGAATCTATTACAAATATGGAAATGACACACATGGAGCATCACAGTAATAAATCTGTTGGCATCCCCAATCAAATTCAAAATGCTCAGATACTTCTCTACTACCCAGAACACAAAGGGAAGCTTTATAGATGTTCTGTCCCAAATCTGGACAAAACCCTTCTCATACGTCTTTACCCTACTCGAAATACCAATGAAATTTGTGAGAGACCAAGCCAATGTACTCCTCAGAGTTCACACGTGGCTCCGACAAATGTAGCCTTTCCAGAATCACCGTCTCCTAGTAATGTCTTAGATCCGAGTGGTACTCAAACCAGACTTTCAGACAAAACACCATAAACTGAAAAAAAAATCTTGATTTTCGGACTGGCTCCCGAAGCTGTCCTCATAAACAGATTACAAGTATTTGATAAGGTAACAGACATCTTACTTGCGGCTTGCAAGATTGCTGCCAGAGAAACATAACGACTCTAAATGGAAACGCTTTGCCATTTGAGCAGCGTCCCAATCACTGAATCCATATTATTGTCCAGTCACAAGAATCCTAGACTATCTAGCTACACTATTCGCAGAGGGTCTCAGTTATTCCTCCATAAAAATACATATGGCTGCCATTTCTGCTTTCCACATACCCATGGATGGCCATTTACTATTTCAACATCATTTAGCAAAAATGTTTCTAAAAGGTGTCCTACATTTAAAACCGCCTATTCGCAGACCCATCCCACCTTGAGATTTACATTTTATGATAGAAAAACTTACAGTAGACCCATTCGAACCGGCAGCCACTTGCAGCCTTTGTTTCCTTTCATGGAAAACGTTATTTTGGTAGCTATTATATCTGCAAGATGCATATCCGAACTTCATGCACTCGTGCAGGGAACCTTACCTTATATTTCACAACGACAGGGTTGTACTCTGCACTAATCCCTCTTTTCTGCCAAAAGTGGTCTCAGAATAGTCCCTAAATCAGACCATGGCATTGCCTGTCTTTTTTTCCTGAATACTTCAGTTCAAGTGAACATATACTACATATGATAGATGTCCATTGCATTTTACGATACTACACAAATATAATGAAGGATATTCAAAAAACTTCCCAACTTTTTGTCTCTCTTGCCCACGGCCGACAAGGCCTACCGGTCACTAAACATACTCTGTCCTGTTGGCTAGCACATTGCATAACCTGTTGTTACAATACATAACAACAGACCCTTACAGAGTAATGTTCAAGCCCACTCCACTAGGACCATAGCGGCCACTACGGCTTGTTTTAAAGGTGCTTCTGTCACTGACATTTTCAATGTGGCCACTTGGTTGACCATCCATACCTTCACCAGGCACTATAACTTGGACATTGCCTTCAGAGGTCGTACAGCCTCCGGCCGCAAGGTCCTACAAGCATACTATCATAATTGTCCTCCCCACTGGGACATAACTGCTTAGGAATCTCACAGACGTAATGACTTACTTCAAGAGACCATTCTGTAGAAGATGGTACAGGTACGTAAGCTCTTACCGTAACAGTAGATCTTCGAGGAATGTCTCTTGCAGTAAGTAGTTTCTCACCCTCCATCCCCCTGCCTTCTGTAACAGGGAAAACATAAGTATCTAGGGTTGGGATTCACTGGTACCTCAGTTTCCCTCGGTCTGTCTCGTTACGAGCCGAACCCGACAGGGAACGGAGACTGCCAGGAACCATCCACTTTTATATGCAACATCCAGGAAATAATGTCATGTGGGTGGTCCCTAGTGAGGAGACTGCTGGAAGAAGCTGCCGTGTGATAGCGCCACCTGCTGGGAACTCCCAGAAGTAGTGACTTACTGCAAGAGACATTCCTCGAAGAGCTACTGTTACGGTAAGATCTTACGTAACTGTACTTTCTAGGAGTGGTATATGTTGTTCATCCACACGGACCCACCTGACCTCCCCAGCTGCAGATGCACAAACCTAGCTTCCAGCGGGCTAAGATCTGGCGTCATGGGGCGGAGCTGAGGGTTATACTACCTGGGCAGATGGGAGGAGTAAGCTTGAAGACTTCCGGCGATCCTTAAAGGGGAAAGGAACATGCCAATAAGTGTGGATGAACAACATATACCACTCCTAGAACTACTGTTACAGGTGAGTGACCTGTTTTTCCCCTATAACCTTTTTTCCATTCACCAGCACATTCTGAATTCTCCCAAATGAGAGGTATTCCAGAGATAGAGGCAGGAGTGCTCAGAGAACTACATTTCCACTCCTGGTAATTTGTCCCTCTCCAGTCACCTTTCTTCTTGAATCAATTTTAACCCCTCCTAATGTTGGCGTCAAAAAAAAAAAAATGGTGTATGTGTATACATATATATCTTCATCCTCCGAATGCTGCAGTTTCTCCGTCTCACCAGCAGAATGGCAGCAGTCAGAGTTAGAGCACTAGAATGTCGTGAGGGTCAAAGTCGTTGAAAGGGTGCCCTTTCTCCTATGGGGAGGTGGACCTGTATTTTCCTGACATTACCTGACTTTTAAAAGGAAAATGGGGAACAGCGGATCATTCTGAAGTGCTAAAACTTAGGTTTGGGATCGTTTCCTTGACTCTGGTCTTTCATTTGCAATCGTATGGGGGCCTTCTGGTCTCCCTCGATACAATCTATGCTTTCAGTTCCTCAGGCTTTGGCTGTTTTTAGGCTACTACCAGCTTACAGCCATACCGTTTAGACTGCCTCCAGAGTGTTCACAGATACTTGGTGAAAACCGGGCTGTTCACCAGGTATCTGGCTAGGGTGACGGCTTACTCCAGAAGATGGGGAATCTCTTGTTCTAAGGACGTGGATATGATGTTCAGTCCACACTTGCTGGCAGGTTCCTTGCCGCTTTAAATGTTGCCGGAAGGTCTTCAAAGCTGGCTCCTCCCACCCACCTGGGTGTTAAAACTCTTGGCTCCACCCCATGGCGCCAGATCTTCCTTACCGCTTGGAAGCTCAGGTTCCCTTCTTAGCACTCTGCGTTTTAGGCTGGATTCATACTCTTCGGTTAATCCGAAACTTATTTTAAGATTTACAAGACTTCGGTCTGTATCTTCCCTCGTGGCTGCAATGGACAAATCGACTCCCAGATTTCATCGGTGCCCGTGTGGGCAGAAGATGTCTCGGACCGATCCGCACGCCACGTGCGTTTATTGCCTTGGACTCGGCCATGACTTACAGGCTTGTGAGTTGTGCAAATCCTTTTTGGCTTTGGTCTTGGAGGACCGCACTGCCAGGTTACTGATGGGGCGACCCGAAAAACGTTATCCTCCAGTTAAGTCTAAGGAGGCCCATTGGGCAGTGTCCGTGGCTGCGGGCTCGGCAGAACAGATGATCGCCCTCGAGGAGGAGGTGGCCCAGGCCGCATCATCATCATCCTCGGTTGCAGCATTTATCCCGCTCTCCTTGGAATCCTCCTACACAGCTTCTTTCAAGGAGCTTTGCCAGTCCCTCTCCACCAAGGGAGAAGGCCCTTTGGGACATTCCTCTCGGTCCAAAAAGAAGGACCCCAAGGGTAAGTCCCACCATCGACGCTCAGGGAGAGGTCCCTTCCCGGGAGAGTCGACACTCTACTTTGAAATGAGGTTATGGCTAAGGCCGCTAGCTTCACAGTGTCCCGCCAGGTCAGCCAGCCAAGACACGCCGATGTCGAGATTTTCTCGACCTGGATGGTCTGTCTACTGGAGAAGCCGACAACCCTTCTTCACTGGTTCCCCGGTGGAAGCCAAGGACTTGCCTGTGCCGGAGTCCCCGTTAAGGTCCCTTGAACCGAGGGAGGAGCAGGTTCCTGCCCCCAGACCCACCCCGAAACACCGAAGGTCTCAGTCTTGGACCCTTCTTGGTCCAGCCAATCCCGCAACTTTGGCGGTTTCTGTCTGGCATCAGAAAGCGCGGCGCCTGGGCCATCCTCATCTTCATCCTCTTCGAGGATAGGCTCGCGAAATTGCATTGGCGCCACAAGGAGCTAATGTGGCAGCAGCTCCTTTTGACTGGGAATAGGTCAACTCGTCGTCTTCCCCAGCTATTAAGTGGCTGTCACCGAGTGGCCAAAACAACCCTCAGAGTTGAGGAGCCAAGCCGCACCAGTTGTTCGCCGAACCGCCAAGCACCCATTGTGATGGAAACCCCGCCCACAACTGAAACTTGGGGCCCCACCGCGATTTCGCTCGGGTCAGGCTTGTCCTATCAGTTGTCGGTCACCTCACTCCGATCGACTTGCAGGTGGAGGGCGGCTCAGGCGCTCAGCAGTTGTTCAGTGACCTCGAGTCTGATGATGACCTCCTTGTTCTCCAGGCCGCTTGACTTGGAGTCCACTGGGGGAGTCAGTCAGTGGACTAGAGCCCATCCTCGTTTTTGGGAATGCTTCGGCTCATCTCAGAGTCCACTGGGATTAAGCTGAAACCCGTTTCAAAACAGGCCAAGTATCCCCTCACGGAGATACTGGACTGAGGGGATTCCCCCACAGAGGCCTTCCCGGTGGCCGAAGCCATTGTTGGCCCGGCCCTGGAGCTATGGCAGCGGCCAGCTTCTTATCCAGCACCTTCGGCCAGGATGGCTCAGAAGTATGCCGTCCCCACCAGTTCACTCTCCGGTTTCTAGGAGATCCCCCAGCGGAGGGGCTCGTGACCGATAGCGTTTTTCCAAGAAGCAGGACTACTCTGGGCGGAAAGTTTACTCCACTTCCTCCCTAGGCCTTCGTCAGACCATCTCAGCCATCCTGATGGCACACTTTTCACATGCCCTTTTGGGCTCCCTGGTTGAGGTGATTCCTCATCTCCCGGCTGACCTCCAAACTACGGTCAAGCAGGTGCGGGATCAGGGAAGGGCGGTGGCCAAACAGCAGCTCCAGACCTCCCTGGACATAGCTGATTCACGTGCCCAGTCTGTAGCGGCTGCAGTGGCCATGCACTGCAGAGCTTGGCTGCTGATCTCCACTTTCACAGCAGATACCCAGCACAAGCTGGCAGATGTTCCCTTCCTGGGTACCGACTTATTCGGTCTCTGGGTTGAGGGGCATCTTCAATGGATCGAGAAGTCCTATACCACCTTGGACTCGGTCACATCTGCCCAGAAGGACAAAGGCCGCCAGCAGCAGCATAAGCCCTTTCGTCCTTCGGCCCCTGCGGCACGTCCGGCCCAGCAACACCACCATCGGGGTCAGCAGGCTCGCATTTGGCACCCCAAAGCCAAGCCTGTTGCTTCCTCCAATAGGAAGCGGGGAGGGAAAGGTCCGGGAGGCTCCTCGGCCGGTCCTTCCTCCAAGCCTGCCCAGTGACGGGTTGAGGGATGTCTCCCCCAACCTCGTCACTCCTCCCTGGGTTCTCCCCGTGGGGGGGGGCGGCTCCACCACTTCATTTCCGCCTGGTCCAATATCACCACAGACCGCTGGGTGTTGGAAGTGGTAGGAAAGGGTCTACCGCTGGAATTTGCAGTCCCCACCCTATTGAGCTGTCGCCCAACGGGGGGCTACGGGGTCCGCAGCCTCTCTTTAGGCCCGTCGAGCCGACATTGCCCTGCTCCTCTAGAATGGGGTGATCAGGGAGGTGGCAGATCCTCCTTCAGACCCAGGGTTTGTGTCCAGGTACTTCCTGGTCCCAAAACGGACGGGGGTCTGGTGCCCCATTCTAGACCTCCACGACCTGAATAAGTTCCTAAGGTCTCGAACCTTCAGGATGATCACTCTGGCTCAGATCATCCCATCCTTGGAACGAGGCATGTGGTTCTGTTCTCTGGGCCTTCAGGATGCGTTCTTTTACATCCCAATCCATCCATCCCACCAGAGATTCCTCCGCTTCAGAGCGGAGGGATCCCTTTACGAGTTCCGGGCCATGCTCTTTGGCTTCTCTCCAGCTCCCAGGGTCTTCACCAAATGCATGGCAGTGGTGACAGCATTCCTGTGGCGCCAAAGGGTCCGGGTGTACCCTTACCTGGACGACTGGCTGGTAGCAGCCTCCTCCAAGTTGGAGGTGGAGCGGTTCAGGGATCTGGCCCTCCAGGTCTGCTCTCAGATTGGCCTCCTCATCAACGAGGCCAAATCGGAACCCATGCCAATGCAGGTGATTCAGTTAATTGGGGCAGAGCTTGACTCTCTTCGAGCCAAAGCACGGCTCTCGGCGGACAGGGCCGAGGTTCTTTCCTCCTTTGCCCGATCATTTCTGGTTGTTCTCCTGCGCCCTTCCCGGGACTTTGTGCCTTCTGGGTTACATGGTGGCGTGCACCTCAGTGGTCCGTTGGGCCAGGTGGCACATGTGCCCCATTCAATGGGAGCTGGCCACCCAGTGGACTCGGCGTCATGGTCATTTCGACCAGCTGATCACTGTAACCCAGAAGATGTGGGATGCTCTCCAATGGTGGACCGCTCCAGAACAGTTGCAGGAGGGGATCCTGTTTGTCCGCCTGAGCCGACTGTTGTTCTCATGACCGATGCCTCTCTCATGGGCTGGGGAGCCCACATGGGGGACAACAGGGCCCACGGGTTCTGAACCCCCGAGGAGTCCCGATGCCACATCAACCTGTTGGAGCTCAGAACAGTCAGACAGGCACTGTCAGCATGTGCTCCTCAGCTCCGGGGTCAAGTGGTTCAAGTCCAGACGGACAATACCACGACCATGTACTACCTCAACAAACAGGGCGGCATGCACTCCCGTCTGCTGTGCAAGGAGGCATTCCGCATCTGGACCCTCGTCAGCCGGTTGGAGGCGGATCTCCTAGCCATCCATGTTGCAGGAGTCTCGAACCAGCTGGCGGATGCTCTCAGCCGCATAGGCCAGACATCCCACGAGTGGTCACTCCATCCAGAGGTAGCTTACAGTCTGTTCTCCTGTTGGGGTAAACCGTTGGTGGACCTGTTTGCCTCCAGGGAGAATGGCAAGCTGAGTCTGTATCATACCTGCCCCCCTCAGCAGGGCTCACTGCAGATGGATGCCTTTTCTAGGCCTTGGACCCTAGGCCTCCTCTACACCTTCCCTCCATTTCACTTGATCCATAAGGTGTTACTCAAGGTGAGGAGAGACAAGGCGAAGGTGATTCTGGTAGCCCCAGATTGGCCGCGCCAGTTCTGGTATCCAGATCTCCTCAGCCTCAACTGCAGGCCCCCGGAGCGGCTTTGTATACGCCCTGACCTGATATCACTGAACCAGGGGAAGGTATTCCATCCAGACCTTCAATCCTTGCGCCTCACAGCCTGGTACCTGAGCGGCTAGAGTTCCAGGCTCTGGGTCTTTCCAAGGATGTCTACACTGTGGTGGAGGCATCTCGTAAGGAATTGACCAGGAAATGTTACGCCTTCAAATTTGGTGTCGGTGTAAGAGTCTAGATTCCTTATCCTGCTCTGTGGCTAACATTTTAGACTAACTTTGGTCTCTCTCCAAAGGGGATCTACCGTCATCGACCCTTAGAGTGCACCTGGCAGCCATTTCTGCTTACTGGGCGCGGGCCGGTCAGCCGACATTGGCACAGGCGGCAGTGTCTGGTGCTTCTTCAAAGGCCTGGATCACATATCCCCTCTGGTGTGTGAACCCCCACCTCCGTGGGATCTCTTGCTGGTTTTGGCAAAGCTCATAGGCAAGCTATTCGAACCCATGCACAAGTGTGAGCTCTCTCACTTGTGGAAGATGGCCTTCCTGGTGGCTGTCACGTCAGCCAGAAGGACAGAGGAGCTCCAGGTGCTTTTGGTGGACTCCCCTTATCTGGTCTTTCACAGGGACAAAGTTGTCCTTCGCCCCCACCCAAAATTCCTTCCAAAGGTAGTGTCAGAGTTTCACCTTAATCAGGTGTTGACTCTGCCAGTATACTACCCTAGCTACACCTCGGATGCCGAGTACAGGCTCCATACTCTGGACCTGAGACATGTCCTCTCCTATTATAAGGACAGAATGGTGGATATTCATGGAGAGGTTCGCCAGCTGTTTGTCACCTACGCTGAATCCGCTTCTGGCAGACCTGCAGCCAACTGGACCATTGCAGGATGGATCACATCATGCATAGGTATGTGGTATGAGTTGGCGGGCAAGGAGCCTCCCAGAGGGTTAAGAGCTCATTCTACCCACCATACTGCTGCATCGGTGGCTGCTTCCAGGAACATCCATATCCAGGATATCTGTCTGGCTGCTACCTGGAAGTCAGCAAACACCTTTATTTCCCACTACCACATCGACCTTGAGTCATGCCGGGATGTTGGTTTTGAGACCTTGGTTCTCCAATCTCTGTTTCCTAAGTAGGGGGTGTGTGCCTTGCCTTTCTCCTCCCAGAGAACTGCTAGGAGTCTGCCTAAGAGTGTGGATGAAAATCATATCCACGCTCCTAGAAGAACAGGTTACTCACCTGAATAGTTCTAGGAGTGGTATATGTTGTTCATCCACACGCACCCACCCGACCTCCCCGGCTTTAAGGTGCACAACCTTGCTTCCAGCGGGCTAAGATCTGGCATCATGGGGTGGAGCAGAGAGTTTTACCACCCAGGTGGGTGGGAAGAGCCAGCTTGAAGACTTCTGGGAAGATTTAAAGGGAAAGGGACATGCCAAAGAGTGTGGATGAACAACATACACCACTCCTGGAACTACTGTTCAGGTGAGTAACCTGTTCTTCTAGGAGCGTGGATATGTTTTTCATCCACACTCTTTGGCAGACTCCTAGCAGTTCTCCGGGAGGAGAGAGGCAAGGCACACACCCCCTACTTAGGAAAAAGGTGAGTAACCTGTTCTTCTAGTCCTCCCAGTGCTGCTTCATCATCTGAAGTGTGACCCAACAGCTAACACATGATCGAGGTCCGTACCACACTCACAGCTTGAAGGCTGAGTCTGACCATATAGTTTTACCACAGAGTAGCTGATAGACAATGTGTGTTGCATGGTGTTAGCTTCCTGGAAACCGGGCGTCCAACCATGTGGATTGGAGCAGCTAGTAAATTGCAGAAACTGCAAGGTGGACACTGACCCTGCTGGTGTCGAGAGAATGATGTGGCCCAATTGTACAGGCAGGCTGCTTCTTTGCCCCCCACCCCAACTGCCCCAACCACATCCCAAGCCCTGTTGTCACCCAGATAATCAGTTAATTGTCTTGACTAACCTGCGAATTGTCCTCCACCTGTACACTGTTTTGGATCTGTGTCAGGTGGGAGAGGAGACGCGAAACACTGGATCAGACTACTTGTGGATTCAGGCCACACCATTCTCACGGTCACCGGGTCCACTGCACACCCTGTAGATCTTCCCTTGTCAATCTTCACCATTCATTACTTCCTGGGTGTTAGCCGGAGGCGCTACCCGCCACGGAGCTTTTTTTTTTTAAGTTTGCCTACTTGGCACCACCCTCGGTGGCGTCATCGGCGGCGGCCGTTAGTAGCGACGACTCCTCCTCCAACTCAGTTCTGTTTCTCCGCCGTTGAGGCAGCACCTGTCCACAGCATTAGCGCTAGTAGTTAGCAGTTTCGACTCGTTTTCCTGACACTCGGCCCGTCAGGTAAGACTGTTCTTTTCTTTCTTCGCGCCGGGTGTATTTCCTACTGTGTTTTAGTTCGTTGGTTTCGCGTTATGTCCGGTTCTGGAGCTAAGCGTTCTTCAAGACGCTGCGCCCCCATGGCCGGTGCTCCTGTACGGGTTTCTCGCCTTGGACCGGCATGGCGTTTGCCTTCGTTGCCTGGGACCCAACCATGATATGGATTATGCGGCGCCTGTTTCTCGATGGACCGTCGCGTCCTCGAAGTCTAGCGTTCAAGCTCGGCAAGGCCCGCCCGACTTCGGGCGGCGCGCTCCGGGAATCTCGGGCGAGATCTTTAGGCCCTTCCCGGGTCCCTCCCGGCCTATTCGAGTCCGAGGAGGAGGGTTTCCTCATCCTATCTTGCCGAGGAGGAGGCCCTTCCGTGATGTTGGGGAGCGTCGTAGCCCTCCGGGCTGCAGCGCTGACACCGCCTCGCAGTCACCTCTTGGAGGGTGCAGGCTCCCCCCGTGTCGAGGCCCTTGGCACTGGGCCTGGCTTGGGTGGACCCTCGGCGCCGCCTCGGCGCCCGTTCGGATCGGCGCCGTTCGCGGTGCCGGTGATCAGCGGCGCCGTTCGACGCCAGTGCCGGCCGCGTGCCGCTCGCCCGGCGCCGTCGACCTCCCAGGCGTGCGGCGGGCCTGCGAGCCGCTGGGGGTGTGGGGTTAAGCCTTCCTGCTGCGGCGTGGGGGCGGCGTCGCGCCTTGGTACCGGGCCGTTCGCGGCCTCGGGGACCCCTGGGGTGGCCAGCATCGAGGTCCTGCTGGTCTCGTCCTCCTCGGAGGACGATGACTCAGATGTGGACCCATCCTGGCACACCCATTCTTCCAGATCTGGGTCCTCGGTGGCTAGGGGTACCAGGCGGCGCAGCGGGCCCCTCCCTCTGTCCCCCTTACCGTCGTCTCCTGAGGGTTCCTCGGCTGGGGTGGCGAGTCCCGGGGGCAGACGTGGTGACGGAGGGCTCCCTCTCTGGAGGCTCGACAGCTACCCCGGGGGTGCTGTTGCCTCCTCTAGGGACAGGGGACGTTGCAGTCGGGGAGGAGGGCCTCTGGAATCCGAGGGTTGAGGGGCAGGCGGCCTGCTGCCCGGTCTTCTTTGGCCACCTCAGGGGGTGGCCAGGAGCCGTAGTGCAGAGCCCCGTCCCTCCCCCCAGGGTTCTAGGGTGTCCTCCGGCGGCGTTTGTGCGGACTGCCCTTCTGGATCCATGCAGTCCAGGCGTCGTCGCAGGGGAGTTTCTCCCCCAGGGCTCTTCCAGGCTCCGCTTCCCCAGAGTTCCGTTCTGCGGCCTGGTTTGATATCCGGGATCCCTCCTACTAGGGCTCCTTTCCCCGATTCCAGAGCCCTCGCAGAGAGCAGTTGCCTCTCGCAGGTGCCCCTCTCCCATCTCTGCCTTCACCACCCCCGCTCCCGGGCCATGTCGGTCCTACGGGTCCGTTATCCTGGGAGCAGTTCAGAGGTTCTGCAGCGGCCTTCCCCTCATATGTTAGATACATGCATGAGCGGGTCTTTCGACTCTCCCCACCGCCGCAGGAATCCTCTGAGCATTCCAGCTCCCCATCATCCTCATCTCCCTCCTCTGAGGGAGAGGAACCCCCTGCTCATCTGTCCTCCGATGCTGATTTCACAGAATATCAGCGTTTCCTCTCGAGGATGGTGAGGGATCTCGGATTTCCTATGTTCGGAGACAATACCGAACGGGAGACGCGTGAATTCCTTGGTGAATTCAGTGCCCAGCATCTGGTGGTACCTTCCTGGCTATCCTTCCAGGAGGCGTCTATCGGTCTTGGCAGTTCCCTGCCGCTTCTTCCCAGCCCCGCGGACTGCCAGCGTGAGGTATTGTGCCCCTCTGAGTCTCTAGGTTCCCTTCCAACCGCCCTCAGGTTTGGTATACCTGGATACTCCTTCTGGGCGCCGTAGCCTGCGCACGACCGCCCACGGATTCGACTCTCTCCAGTTCGACCGCTAGCTAAGAGTGTCTCTTCTTCTCGTAGCGAGTGCATGTATTGCATCACATCAGGCTCACCACGCTGCCTATAACCGCATTTGTGGTCGATGATGTCCCAGCTGCTGGCATCTATGCCTGACACGGAGCAAACCAGACAAGCCGCTGCCCTCTCCGCGGTAGGCCTGGAGCTGAAGACACCAACAAGGCATCTTATGACGCCAATGAGGTGGCTTCCAGGCTTCGGGGACAGCGATCTGCATCAGGCGGACGGCATGGCTCGTCTTTCCAGGTTGTCACCCTGGCCCGCGTAGGGTGATTCGCTCCGCCTCCGGGACCCGTCTTTTCTCTCCAGAGCTAGGAGACTTTACAGGGGCCCCTCCGCCTCCTCGTCTTGGGAGGCACCTCCTAGCTCTTCTCCCACTTAGGCTTTCTGAATAAGCCAGGGTCTTCTCCTTCTGTTTTCTCACCAGCAGAAGGCTGGGGGTCTTGTTCCCTCAGGGTATTACCTCTTCCCCCTCCAGGGGAAGAGGAGCTTGGTACTCACCCAGGAAGTAATGAATGGTGAAGATTGACAAGGGAAGATATGAAAATTACGTACCTACCGTAATTCCTGATCTTCTCTTGTATCTTCACCATTCATTACTTACTCCCGCCCACCATCCCCTCAGTGGCCTCTTCCTGTGGCTTCTCCACCTCCCGTCTCCTTCCTCTCTCTGCAAAAAAAAAAATTTTTCTTAAAAACTAGGAAAAATTGCTTAATTTTTCAAAAAAATCCTTCTTTTGGGGGGTTCTAATTTTCCAGAAAAATTAATTACTCTAAGATTCGTGGGCCATCTCGTGGATTGCATTGGCGATCAGACTGCACAACTATCTCTTGCCGTTATCCTGACAAGATATCTCTGGGGTTTTGGCCTGATTCAGGCTATTCAGTTGATCCTGCAATCCCGTGTTCCAGATATTGCCCTGGAATCAAACCCCACCCTCTATTCTTGCCCTGCAGAGCAGAGGAACGGGCACGTCTGTTCCTTTTTTCTTTTAAAAAAAAAGAAGAAAAGGGAAAAAATGCTGAGGGAACTCTTTTCGACTGCTATAGGCACCTTGGTTTTGGGGTCATGCAACCAACCTCAAATTTCTTCTGTAAAAAAAAAAAAAAAAAATGGAAAAACAAACAAGAGGGGAAATGAGAAGGTAAACTCCCTTCTCGCTAGTTTGCAATTTGGTTTCTCCTTTTAAGTGTCCTCCTGGACAATTTTAAGAAGAGCTGTGCTGACCATATTCAATCTCGGCCAGCCTAAGCCTTGGCCAGTCTGTCTGAGTCCCATTTCTATGCTTAAAACGCCTGAAAGGCTTACATTTCCTTTTTCTAAGTCCCAGAGCAGCAGTCTCTGCTGTCTGGGGTTCCTTTCCTCCTCGGGTGTCCTCGATTCTAGGCCTGTCGCAGCCAGGAACCAGGGGGCATCTTAACAATGGCATGTTGAGGATAAGGACTATGCCCTCCAGAGTCTGTCTAGCGGGTTTGGTGAACCTTCTCTTCAGCTCTATCTCCGGGATTCTTGCTTCCCTCTTAGTCGAGCCTTCAGCTCTAAGCTAACTATGCTCGTTGGGCATTCTGGTCCCTTCAACATCCCATCTCTCTCTTCTCTTTCTTCTTCTTCTTCTATTTTCTCATCTCCTTACTTTATCTCTCCTCCTAGAGTCGCCCAGGTAAGGAGGCCCTGCAGTCCCTAGGCTAGGGATACTTTATCTCCTCTGTCCTTCCTCCATCGGCTTATTCCTTTTTCAGTTCATTCTTCCTTGCTTTGCTATCCCTCGGCTATCTTGCCTCGCTATCTATATTCTCTACTCTCACTTTTGCCTCTCCGGCTCACAGAACTGAGTTGGAGGAGGAGTCGGTCGCTACTAACGGCCGCCCCTTGCGCATGACGTCACTCTCGAGGGCGGTGCCGTTAGGCAAACTTTAAAAAAAAAAAAAAATCCCATGGCGGGTGCGCGCCTCCGGCTAACACCCAGTAAGTAATGAATGGTGAAGATACAAGAGAAGATCAGGAATTACGGTAGGTACGTAATTTTCATTTCCTACTATTTCCCGGCAGCTCAGTCATCTAGTACTGTGGGGCAGATGTCCATCTTCCACGTGCCAACAACGCGTCAGTCCACACAATCTAGCCTATCCTCCACTGTAGAACTAAGAGCTTCAATCACTGTCACCGACCACTCGCAGTTTTCACAAGCTAAGCAGCTATCATGATGCATGACAAAACTGTGTCATCACACTTCCATGACCGTGAAAAGCATACTGTGACATGGCTGTTTGTCTGGTCAGCGCGAGGCACAATTGTTAGAGATGTCACTTGCATCTCACAGTCAACGTGGGTCTCATTGTTGAAGTACTGATTGGATGGACTGAACCATTTTTCTTGATATTGTATCCAGACAGATTCGGCTCCACGCAATACCCCATTATTGTCAGGTGGTTGCAAATCTTCAAATTAGCAAACATGGAAGAAAAAAATACTTGATACGAAGTGATTGCTTACTAAATATGAAACTTTCATTTAATTTCATACAGCCAGTTTCAAAGCTGTCCTCTATGTCTTTAATGAGTATAAGCACAGTACAGGTTAGATCACAAATGTCTGGGTGAGGAGTGCTGCTGTGATGCTGTCACAAAGTTCCTGTTAGTGTACACATGATTGAGTGGCCCAGCTTAAACAATGCAGGGCGGCCCATCAGAAGTCGAACACCACCTAAATACCACAGAGAGCAGTCACGTATTTCCATGTTGAAAACCTTCCCAAATAGGACAGAAGAATTAGTCACAGATCAATGGTGAGGATGTTGTGCATCTAGTATAGGTTGCATCTGTGTATTGTCTAGCATTATTGTACAGTGTACACAGATTTACACATTTTTTTCTCAGAGTAAAAAACACAAGACTTATTGTATAATCTTAAGCGATTTGCGGGACGGAACCAGGCTACAGAGGACACAACTCAAGTCTTCTATAGGGGCTTAGCCTATCTAACGGAATTAGCGCCCTATTAACTGGAGAATATCTATGCTTCCACTATTTATTGAGTAATTTACTGCAGAGCCAGGCTCAAGTGCAACATAATATGTCACTGTGAGTCGGTCCGTTACTGTCTGGCACTACTTTGTTTCATTGTGACATTTTGGGATATTGAGCTATAGAGGTAGTATACAGACTGCCTACAGTTATTAGTAAATTTCACATGTAGTTAACTGTCACTTACTCCTTATATCTGAATAGTTTTTTTTCCATGTTTTTGTAAATCTAAAAGATGTTACGACTATTTGGCATTGGGGTGATGTACGGTTTGGAGGGAAGTTTGGATTCTTGTCTCAACAAAAAAAAAAGGGGGAGCAGTTCTAGTCCTCCCAGTGCTGCTTGAGCATCAGCAATGTGACCCAACACATGATTGAGGTCCATACCACACTCAACAATGCTTGCAGGCTGAGTCTAACCATATAGTTCTACCGCAGAGTAGATGCTACACAATGTGTATTGAATCAGGCATTGGCTTCCTGGAAGCAGGGCATCCAGACAGGTGGTTTGGAGCTGGTAGGAAAGTGCAAGGAGGTGTACACTGACCCTGGTGGTGATAAAGAGAGAATGATGTGGCCCAAGTCTACAGGCAGGCTGCTCCTCTGCCTCCCCCTCCCTGGGCCCTCTGCCTTGTCATCAGCGGTCATCAGTTAATCATCTTGATTGAACCTGCAAGATATTTTGGGTCTGGGTGGTTGAAAGGGTGCGAGACACTGGATCAGACTGCACTAATTGTGTATTCAGGCCACACCATTTTCTTTGTCAGATAGTCCACTCCACTCCACGTGGTTCCAACTATTTCCTGGCAGCTCTATCATCCAGTACTGTGGTGCAGATGCCCATCTTCCATGTGCCAACAACGCATCAGTCCACACAATCTAGCATGTACTCTGCTATAGAACTATAGGAGCCTCAAGTCACAGATTTTCGCAGTTATCTATCATACAACATGACGAAACTATGTCATCACTTCCAGTCATGACTATGAGGAGCTTGCTGTGACGTGTCTGCTTCATCCGTTCGGTCAGTCAGATTTCTTATCCGGACATATTTTGTCGCCATACAATCAGTACCCCATTACTTGTCAGGTGGTTGCAGATCTTCAAATTGGCAAACACAGATGAGAAAATACTCCATATATGAAGTGATTGCTGACTAAATACAAAGCTTTCAGTTAATTTCAGGCAGTTTCAAAACTGAACTCTAGCTCATACCGTACATAACATAAGTACACAGAAGTGCTTTCACAGTAAAGTTTCTTACCCCAGGAGTCCTTTAGCATCAGTAGCTCTTTTTGCACTCAGCTGGCTAGGTGCAACTGCCCCAGAGGTGTGCCTTTAAGAAATATTTAAATGAGCGTAGTGCCAAGCCAATCAAAAGACAGGAGAGGATGTCGGCTCTATGTGAGCTGTTGAATGCTTTAGAATTTTTTCTCTCCACTGGACTGAGCAATATTGCTTCTGAAGTGTTTCCCTGCTTTCCTTGTTGACCGCCTCCTAGTGCATATCTGGGTAAAGTTTTCCTCATAAACTATTTCCTGTAGTGGGCTGAGTGAAAGTTTTACTTTTTCATTAGTGCTGCGCAATTTTTTTATTTTTAGCTCAAAGGCACTATTTTGACTTTATTTTTACCGTGACTATTTAGTTTAAAGCTAATTTTATCAGGGGTGCTTATTTTCGACGGTTTCCTTCATTTTTGGGGCAAATTCTTGTGGGAACCATCAAATTAGGGACAGTTGCCTTTTTTTTTTTTTTTTTAAATACCTCAGACCTCATGGGGTTTACCGTGAGGCACCTGCAGTAGATTTCAAATTTAAACAGTGTCTGGGGATTTTCTCTCTAGATTGGCTATTACGAGGAAACTTTTTGTTTATTACTGGACCTTGGTATCATCTTTGTCAGGACTGTCCGTAAGGGTCCAGCAGCCACCTGTACATAGTTGAGTATTATTGGGTTTCTGTTAAGATTGCACTGGTATAGATCCTCAGTTTTACAACCAAAAAGAAGGCACTAGTAATAGAGTTTATTAACTGGGGCAGGACTGTCCGGTGACATTTTCACAGAAACCTGCACTCGGTTTGTAGGTCCAGAACTAGTTTGCTTTGCTTAAATTTGCAAACATAGCAGACAAACCTTTGATTATTATGGCGGAGGATAAATAAAAAGTTTCTGACAAGGGGCATTCAAAAGTACTAATACCAAAAGCAGAGGTGCTTAGAAACCCTCCAGATCCCAGCCAAAAAAAATAAAGCTTCCAAAGATGAAATTCCTCACAAATTGAAAAATAATAAGAGTGACAAAAAAAAGGAAGCTTGATCAAGCCTCTGATGAAATGGCTAAGAAGAAACTGTGAAGACAGATACGCTCCTGTTGCACCTGGGAAAGCCAATAGCGAGACAATAGGCAGCTTAAAGCAGACAGAAAAAACAAAACACCTACAAACTGCGTAGGTTCTTCCGTCAGTGCAAGATATGGAAAAAGCATGGCAACTGTTTCAGACCCTTCAAAAAATGGGTCCTCAATTTACTGTGGCTGTCGAGCACTCTTCCACAGTTCTGTCTTCTGTAAACTATGAGAGTGACGCAGATGATTAGTTTTATGATGCCCCGACATGGATTTTGAGGGCCTTGAGCCCTAGAATTCCCCAGACCCTCACCTTGGGGATCCCCTGGATGACCACGAGGATCCTTCCTCTGTATTTACATTTATACAGAATATGCTGGATACCCTGGACCTCCCTATGCAGGAGCCCAACCAGGATGTCGATGAAGACAAAGATTATAGGGAGATGAAGGGTCTTTCATCCTCAAATACCCTGGTCATCCCTATCTATAATGCATTTAGAAAAAATATCATGAAGGTGCTTCAACACCCCACTTCAGTATCGGGTTGATAAGCAGCTTGAGCGAAAATGTAAATCGTCTAAAAATGGTACCGAGTACCCATCTGCACACCCTTGCCACGAATGTACAGTGCAGCAGGCAGCTTGTGAGAAAGCTGGAGTCTCCTTGTTGCCCTCTTCCCCCTGACAAGGATTCCAAGAAAACTGACTTTATAGCAAAGAAAATGTATGCTACAGCTTCCCTACTTCTCAGGCTTTCTTCTTACATGGCATTCACAGCCAAATATCAGAAAGCCCTTTGGAAATCTGTCCAAGCTATAGCCCTCAACGGATCAGATTCTATGGTGCAGGAGCAGGTGGATATGTCAGAAACTGCCCTGGAAGCTTCTATTTACCAATTCCACATGTCAGATGGCAACAGTGATGCAGCTTCTAGGGCGATGGCCCATGCCATCTCTCTGAGATGCTTCACCTGACTTAGAACAACCAGTCTGACCACAGACACTCAGAACAAGGCTATGAATTTTCCGTGATCAAACTATGTTTTGATTACAGGACCACTGACTACATGAAAAAAGTCTGAGTACAAGGCCTCCTGGTAGAGCCACTCATCCAAGCCTAAACCCGCCACCCCTCAGCAATCCCATCCCGGGGCAGAAGTTTTGTTCCCAGGCTTTACAGTCTCTGTCCCCAATCTGACTTTAGCCAGTACAGGGGGTCTTTCAGAGGCAGGGGCAGAAGGGGCCAAAGAAGAGTCACCTCTACCCAGCCATCTGCCTCTCAGTCTGAGTTCTGATGTGAGTGTCCAGGTCGCCCCCGTTTCCAGTTGGAGGCAGACTCTCACTATCTTCAGCACTGGACCCTCATCGCGTCGGACAAGTGGGTGCTGAAGATAGTGGAGAAGGGTCTGCCATTACAGTTCAAGCAGCTGCCAGACCTCAAGCGTACCCAGGTGTCAAGACCTCTGTCCCCCAACACAGATACAGCTGTTGGAAGTGGAGGTACAAAACCTACTGGCTTTACGAGCAGTGGAGGGGGTTCCCACCCACAAGAAGGGCAAGGGCCTCTACTCCAGGTATTTTCTGACACAAAAGAAAACTAGGGAATGGCGACCTATCTTAGATCTCAGATATTTAAACAAACATCTGAAAAACCTCAAATTCAAAATGGTCACTCTGTCACTGGTCATACAGTCCTTACCGCAGGGAGACTGGCTAGCCTTCCTCGACTTAAAGTACGCCTACTTCCACATACCCATAAGGAGATCTCACAGGAAGTTTCTCAGGTTCAAACTTCCTTCAGGTCACTATCAGGTCATTGCAATGCCCTGTGATCTGTCCTTTACCCCAAGAGTCTTTAGCAAGTGTCTTGCAGTGGTAGCATCACATCTCAGGAGACTGGGTGTCACTCTCTCTACCCCCTATCGTGACGACTGGCTCATAGAAGCAAAGTCTCTTTGCCAGGTCAAGGAATCTCTTTCCCTCACAGAACGTACTCTGGAGTCTCTGGGTTTGCTGGTAAATCTAAAGAAATCTCACCCGGAACCCACCCAGCTACTCACCTTTAGAGGGGCCCAGCTAGACACTGAGAAGGGATATGCTTTCCTCCCTTAGGAAAGAATTCAGAGTTTCCTTTCAGTGGCAAATTCTTTTGCCCAGGGACAGCCAAGACCAGCCAGACATTTCCTCTCACTTCTGGGACATATGGCCTCTATGACTGCAGTAGTCCCAGGGGTCAGGTACAGGAAGAGACTCCTGCAAGCCTACCTCAGAGCTTGCTGGTCTCAGAGAAGCAACACTTTTTCAAAGTTCATACAGTTCCCCCAAAACTTGCTGTGGTTGAAGAACCCTGCAAATTTTCAAGCTCCTCTTCCTACAAAGGTGATCACCACAGAAGCCTCACTTTTGGGCTAGGAGCTCATATAGGCAGTGCCTCAGTAAGTGGCAGCTAAACTCCTGAAGAGTCACAGTTGCACATAAATCTACTAGCTCTCAAAGCTTTCGCTCCCAGTATAGAAGGGCAGGCAGTTCAAATTCGGACAGACAACACCACTGCAGTGTTCTACATAAACAAGCAGTGTGGTACCAGATCAGGAATACTCTGTTTGGAAGCTCTGAAGCTATGGTCTCTAGCACTCTCCCTGGGAGTCAGCCTCTCAGCTATTCACCTCCCAGGCAAACTCAGTACTCTGGCAGATGTTCTAAGCCGCATCAGTCAAGGTCAGATCGAATGGACAGTGAACAAGCAAGTACTAGCCACAGTGTTCAGGCAGTGGAGCACACCAGACATGGATCTGTTTGCCTCTCCTCTCAATTTTCAGCTTCCTCAGTATTGTTGCAGGCCCCCAGTTTCGGGAACACTTCCTCTGGATGCCCTGATGCTGGACTGGTCAGGGAGGTTCCTATACGCATTTTCTCCCTTTCCCCTGATATTCTGGGTTTTGCTGAAACTCGGACAGCAGCCTGCATCAATGATATTAGTGGCTCCAGACTGGCCTAGGCAAGCCTGCTACCTTCTCCTTCTCTCAGTGTCCTTCAACAGGCCCATTCGCTTGCCTCCGACTTGCTCCCTGCTGACCCTTCCTCAGATGGGAGTGCAGTACCCGGACATACACTCTCTTCACCTCAAAGCCTGATATTGAGGAATTAGAGTTTCCATCCTCACACTACTCTGAACAGGTCCTTAAGATACTGAGGATGGCTAAAAAAACCGAACACTAAGAAGACTTATGCAGCCAAATGGAAACTCCCTCTGGTGCAAGAGCAAAAGGGTCGAACCCTTATCAGCTTCAGACCCTCAGCTGCTAGACTACCTGGTACACCTACAGGCGTCAGGCTTGAAACCATCTTCACTCAAGCTTCACCTGGTGGCAAATTCAGCCTACCTTTTGGTGGGAAAGAAGAAATCATTTTTTTTCCCCCACAACATTTTTAAACAGTTTTCCAAAAGCCTTTTGCACCTCCAGCCTCCAACCAGGGAGCCTGTTCCTCCTTGGAGCCTGAACCCTTGCATAGATGGGCTCATGTATCCACCTTTTGAGCCTATGTACACAGCCGACTTCAAGTTTGTAACTTGGAAGACCATCTTCCTGGTAGCCATTACGTCTACCAGGAGGATTTCAGAGCTGCAGGCCCTGAGCACTGAGCCGAATTACATCATCCCTCACAACGATAAAATTGAGCTTAGGACAAATAGGACATTTCTGCCAAAGGTGATTTCAGAGTTTCACTTGAACCAGTCCATTACTCTACCTGTCTTCTTTACTGAGCCATCCACTCCTGGCGAGCAAAAGCTCCACAGCTTGAATGTCAACAGAGCCATCTTTCACTACCTAGAGCATACTAGACAGTCCAGAGGTTCTTCCACTCAGTTGTTCCTCACCTATGGGGATGTAGGCAGAGGAAGACAAGCTACCAAGAGAACTATTTCTTGTTGGTTGGTCTCTTGTATTAGATTCTGCTATGAGAAAGCTTGTCAACAGCCTCCAGCGGGACTCAATGCCCACTCCACCAGGGGCACTGCAGCCTCGATTTCAGCAGCAAGGGACATTCCCCTACTGGATGTCTGCAAAGCAACTACCTGGAAATCTGTGCCCACCTTTGGGAAGCACTACCGTTTGGATGTGCAGACCAGATCTGATGCCAGATTTGGCAGGGCGGTTCTGCAGAGCCTCTTTCCTAAGTAGATTCTCTGTCCACCTCTCACTTGGTACTGCTGGGTAGTCTGCAAAAAGTTACTGATGCTGAAGGACTCCTGGGGTAAGAAGAAAAAATTACTGCAGTAATCTTTCTTCCAAGGGGTCCTTTAGCATCAGTAAGCTCCCACCCTTCCTCCCCGGTTCACCTGTCGGAGAAGGACTCTTATGTCACCTTTTACCAAATTTGGAGTTCTTTATTGATGAGTTTTTAGCTCGTGTTGCTGTTGTTTCTGTTTCCACTTTTGTGGACATTTGCATGTTTTTTTTGAATCTGTTGATTCTTTTTCGTGGCATTTGCCCTAGTTTTTCCTTGAAAAAATTCTGACGCAATCAACAGCTGTCACTCAGCTCACACCCCCTCCTGTCTTTTGATTGGCTTGGCCCTACGCTCATTTAAATATCTCTTAAAGGCACACCTCCGGGGCAGTTACACCAAGCCAGCTAAGTGCAAAAAAGTTACTGATGCTAAAGGACCCCTTGGAAGAAAGACTATTACTGCGGTGAGTAATTTTTTTCTTGTCTACACAAACACAGTCACACACACACACACACACACACACACACAGAGTGCTCAGAAATGCTTTCCAGCCAACACCACTACAATCCCAAATACCACCTTGTCTGTCTCCCTTCCCCCCCGGCTAATCAATATTAAAGTGCCATCATGGAGGCAACAAGCCTTTGTGTGAAACAAATAAAACAAAGCGGAATAAAAAA
Source organism: Neoceratodus forsteri (assembly GCA_016271365.2). Lineage (NCBI taxonomy): Eukaryota > Metazoa > Chordata > Ceratodontiformes > Ceratodontidae > Neoceratodus > Neoceratodus forsteri. The sequence continues at coordinate 716,255,998 of CM057454.1, read as the reverse complement.
CCACTATGGTTCTCAAAAGAGATGTTGGGGAAGGTTAAGGAGAAAAAGGCTGCATTCAAAAAGTATAAGGAATCACAGACTGAGCACGACAGGGAACTGTATCAATTAAAGCAGAAAGAAGTGGGGAAGGCAGTCAGAAAAGCAAAGGCCCAAACTGAGGAAAGATAGCCAACTCAGTTAAGAAGGTAGATAAACCTTTTATAGGTACATTAGGAGCATATAAAGGTTAAGGAGGGATAGTGAAGATTAATAAAGGAGAGGGAGGTGGGCAGAGGGAGACAGTGAAAAGGCAGAGATACTGAATGAATACTTTTGCTCAGTATTCACAAAAGAAGAGGAGGAGTTACCTAAACCAAACAGTAGAAGCACTCTGGGTAGTGGGGTTGACGCCAGTCCATTTACAGAAGAAAGAGTACTGAAAGAACCCCTAAAACTGAAGGTGGACAAAACAATGAGGCCTGATGGGATTCACCCTAGAATCCTAAAAGAGCTAAGGGAGGACCTAGTGACACCACTAACTTTTTAACAAATCATGGGAAGATGGGGTGGTACCTGAGGACTGGAGGAGGGCAGATATGATTCCCCTTCACAAAAGTGGGAGCAAGGCAGAAGCAGAAAACTACAGACCTGTTAGTTTGACCTCAGTGATGGGGAAAATGATGGAATCACTTCTGAAAGAAAGAATTGTTGAGTACCTAGAAGCCAGCGGGGCACAGGACCCAAAGCAGCATGGAATCACAGCAGGAAGGTCATGTCAGACAAATCTGATCAATTTCTTTGACTGGGTGACCAAAGTAATAGACCAAGGAGGGGCTATGGATATGGCCTACGTGGATTTTATCAAGGCATTTGATACAGTCCCGCACAAAAGATTAATAATCAAGTTAGCCAGCCTGGGAGTGGGTCCCAGGGTGGTAGCCTGGGTAGCAAACTGGCTGCACAACAGGACGCAGAAGGTAATAGTGAATGGAAACATTCTGAAGAAAGGAGGGTTACTAGTGGAGTACCTCAGGCTCAGTACTGGGTCCAGTCCTCTTTAACGCCTTTATAGGTGACATTGCAGAGGGTCTGGAAGGAAACGTATGCCTCTTTGCAGATGACACAAAGATCTGTAACAGAGTTGATGCACAAGGGGCTAGAAAGGATGAGAAGGGACTTGGCAAGGTTGGAGGAATGGTCAGACATATGGCAACTTAGATTCAATGCAAAGAAGTGCAAAGTAATGCACCTAGGAAATAAAAATCTAGGAGAAGAGTACACAATAGCAGGAGAGGTGCTAATGACAACAGTAATGGAAAGAGATCTGGGTGTAGTCATATCAGATGACCTAAAGGTGGGTAAGCAATGTGAGAAGTCAGTAAGGAGAGCCAGGGGGATACTGGTATGCATAGGAAGGGGCATCACAAGTAGAAAAAGGGAAGTGGTTATCCCTCTATACAGACAGTTGGTGAGACCCCATCTGGAGTACTGCATGCAGTTTGAGACCCCATCTATGCAAGGACATAGACAGGATGGAAGCAGTCCAGAGGAGGGCAACTAAAATAGTACAGGGTCTACATCAGAAACCATATGAAGAGAGACTGAGAGAGCTTAATATGTATACCCTTGATGAAAGGAGGAACAGGCGACATGATAGAAACTTTAAGTACCTCAAGGAATCAACAAAGTCCAGGAGGGTAGCATCTTTCAGAAAAGAGATGTGTAAGAACAAGGGGCACAATTTAAAGTTAGAGGATATGGCTCAGGGTAATGTGAGGAAATTCTTTTCATGGAGAGAGTGGTGGGCGCATGGAACCACCTTCCTGGAGAGGTTGTGGGGTCTAAAACAGTGGGGGAATTCAAACATGCATGGGACAGACATAAGGCAGTTATAGTGGGGGGTTGCAGGAAGTAGGCTGTTGGTTAACTAGAATCTGCAGCTTATCCAATAGGTAGGGAAATGGGCAGACTGGGTGGGCTAAATGGCCCTTATCTGCCGTCAAAGTCTATGTTTCTATGTTACCGGTACCACCATATTTCTAAACGTGGTGAACCAGTAGTACTAGGTTTGTACAGTGTAAACAAATAGATTTCTTCCAGTGTAATGGATAAGTGCAGAAAACAAGTTCAAATAACTGGAGTGGTTTTATCTACCTGACATCTTACTATCCAGTAAGATGTCTCAGCACGTGATGCTACAGACACCACTGAGCAGTCCAGTCATCATGGTTATTATGGCTTTAAGCATAATCTGCACTATATTTATAATAGAAATCAGCACAGTTGTATAGGTCTAGACTATTCAGCTGCTGATCAGACCAGACACGATCCAAAAATTACTGACCAAATATGACAAGTTGAGCTTAGAAAAGTCACGCACAGTGGTGAACTTGCTCCAGACTCCTCAAAACAAAGAAAGTTTGTGTATTTTGTTGTCTGCATCATCTCATTACTTTGCTTTGTGGAGCACATCAACACAGTACAGATTGCCAGTCACAATCAGAATATTCAGTCAGTAATGAAATGGTCTTCTTCTGGGTTGTTGATCATGATGACTTACTAGACTAGAGCAGCCCTGGTTGGGGGTGTGTGTGTGTGTGTGTGTGTGTGTGTGTCTCTGCCAGTCTCTAATGACAGTACAGAGGCAGAGTGTGGGCCGTGGCTGTGTGCTGGCACACACTGTTTTTCAAGATTTACTGAAATCAGTCATCTGACTGAGCAATAATTTTCACCAGGCAGGATGACTTTACAGTCTGTATATTAAATGTGTGTTCACACTGAACTGCAGGACAGCATGCACATATGTAAAGGATAAAGTAGTAGTTATTCTTCAGTGTACTGCATCACATGATGAACGTAATCGTCATCATTGTCAGTTAGTGATTGGTTCTGGACTATAAGACATTTCTTCAAACTGTTGTTTCAAATCCAATGATTACACGGTTTTGTAAGGTAGGAGAATGCCATAAGATCCATCGAGTCTAACTCCCACACCATTGTGGGACAAATGTCAAGTAACCTAAAATATAACTATCCAAATTTTTCTTAAATTAATCAATAGTGGGTGAATTTACTACGGATTGTGGCAGTTTGTTCCATAGATCGGTTGATCTAATGCAGCAGCTTGTTCTAAATGCATTGTGACAACAGAATGGTTTTGTCTTAACGCATTAAGATCTCTAGACTTGCTAGAAACCCAGCGCACATCTTTGACGTCTGGAATATGGTTAAGAGAGGAATTGAGGACCTCAGCAATTACGTTTGGGAGAATTTTGATAAAATCTGAATACACCTTTTACAGCAGCTTCTAAATCTTTAATAACTGCATTTTCTTTCTCTGTGTCTAGGATAATAAGGTCCAATTTGTGAGCAATGCCATGCGTTTCGATTAGCCAAGGAAAATCTCTGATCAGTAAACCAGATACTCCACTTTTACAGCCCTGCATGACTGATGCACAATCGAAAGTTGCAGTTAACCAGATGTGGTACTGTTGTTGCTGTATTCGTAGATGGTGCTGACACTGTAACATGACTCGGTGGTGGTGGCAGAAAGTCTGACATTGCATGTATTCACAGCAGCATGTATAGCTTGATTGCATTCCACTGTTGCTTCATGTTTCCAGGATTCTTCAGTGCTTGATATGACTTGGTCTTGGTTGTCCTCCCCGACTTCACTGTTGGTGTTGCAGTGCTCATCGGATGATTGCACAGACAGTGGTTTCAGGTTGGCTAATTTAAGACCAATACATGACAGTACCTTTTTAATTACACTGAGAATACCCTGTGCATGTTCAAGAATGACCAAGTCAGTAAGTGTAGTAATTGGTTTACCATTGGCTACATAACAGATTAGTACATTTTCCTGCTCTATTGTAGCTATGTCAGTACTTCCTTCGGCAAGAATTGAAATGAAACATGTTCCTTTAATCATTTTTCCAAGTCAGACTTAATTGTCTTAGTAATTGCTTCAATGAACTCTCTCTTTCTTACGATTAATGTAGTTAATACCTATATCAAGACCGATTTTCTGTAGTAACTGGCAAGCCAGTTAGTAATCCGAAAATGTTTTTCCAAATTTAGCCATTTTGTAAGCTACTTTAAATATAATTTCAAGTATTTATCTCTGTGCTTCTGCTATTCGAGTAAATGCTTTAATAATTACTGACTCAGATGACAAGACAGATGGGGTTGCCCTTGACGACGCAGGGTATGGGGATACAGAGTTGCTGACTGCCTGTATGCATTCAGTTGCTGCTCCCATGTCTGTAGTAATTAAAACATTCAAGATGTGCTCTACTGGTTGCATGACTTTTCATGAAGTCTACTCTGTAGACACCACATCCATCAAAAAAGGAATTGGAAAATCCACCACACTTTGCAAGATTAGGAAATGTAAGATAGTACTTGCAGTACATTAAGCCGTCTTCCTCAGACTTAAAAAGCCAAGGCCAAGCGTTCTCCCAGTTGTATAAACACGTTCCTTTTTTAATTCGTCATATTGCATCAGTGCTTGTACTGCTGCCCGTCTTCTTTTTAATACTTTGCTGGTGAAGAAGCTGTCAAACACCCCTGTTAACAAGATTGAGTGTGAGGTGAGACCGAGACAGAAATTGAATGACTGCTACTGTCTGAGAAAATTCAAGTCAATCAAGCAGTCGAGTATTTTACAGAATGCAGCACTGACGAGACCAGAGCATAACATATTATTACTACAGTGCACAAATCTGCTGATTAAATACTGAAAGAAACACAGCTATATCCCAAAAAATGATATGGCAGTTGTAGAATCTTCCAGTGAGTTACAGAGTGAGAGATAGTGCCGCCGATACCGAATGAAAGTGCTGTTGCCACTGACCACTTATCTTCCTAGCATGTTACTTACATAAGAGTAAATGATGTCTGACAATAGCATACACATTTAGAAATCAAATACAACAGATGCTCCCTTGTTATACATTATCTACTGTAGATGACCACTGTAATATGAGATACAGTAGTCAGAGTGTCTACATACCAAAAAATAGTTTGAATAAAGGATTTGCTTACAGCTCAACTATTGTGTCAAGAATCCTGTTTGCTACAAATTGTGGCATGTGATAGGACAGGAGTGGTCCTGTGTTGTGTCCAGACCACCAAAAAAAAAAAATCAATGTGGAATGCCACCAGGGTCAAAGACATCTGAAAAGTAAAATAAGATTCAATACCAGTTTTAATTCTGACTGGAACAAGCAGCGCTGCACATCAGCATCGCACATGCATATTAAAGATGACATGCATGCATTTAATATTCCTTCTAAAGGAACAGTCAGGTCATGAAAAAAAAAATTGTTGCGAACAGTAACAATACAGTACAGCACAGAAGCATCACTTAAAATTGACTGTTTAACAGCTAACGATTAAAAACTGCTTATATTGTAACCCACACTAATTAGATTATAGTACAAATATGTGTTAGTACCACCACAGTTCATCTGATGTACTTATGCATATTTTAATTAACATTTGTGCATTTCATTGGGGTCCCGGTATTGACTGATTCCATCACTCTTGACTCTTTTGGACTGTACTCTCTTTTACTGTATAAAATGGTGTAGATGTCTGACTGAATGTTGACGTTTGGTTTCAACATCTCGCATGACTGACATCGCATCTGTAAAAAAATGAAACACGAGTTGTTCTGCTCTGTATATGTAGAGTGAATCAGTTTCATTTAATATTTCCTAAAATTACCAATTATTTTAATTATATACAGTATGTGTGTTGGCTGGCACTAGTAGTAGGCACCCAGTGCCATGCGTGATGAACACTCCTCATGTACCCCCACCAGACCACACCCCCCACTACAACCTACATCGTGAGTGACCCAGCCTGACTTTATTATGCTGCAGGTCCTTTATACTCGGCTGTGTTTCATAACAAACTAAACCGTTAGATCACACAAGTGGATAGTTAATGGGGAGGGCCCAGGCCTCAGGGTCACATCAGCAAAACAAAAAAAAAATAAGGGTGTGTGTGGCTTAATGAACTAGTCTCCACCTCTAACATTATGGACCACAATCCTACAGCGCGATGTCCTGTAATCAGTGGGGTAGGGGAATGGGATCTTTATCATTCTTCCCTCTTCTGTAAGGGTTCTTTAGTAAGTTAATCTGTCTAGACTAAACAGTATTAAATGTCACAGTCAGTCATGGCCAACCCATTGAGACAGTCACAACAGCGAAGCATATCAGCCTGTCTGTACTAAATGAATTCATCAGTATATATTCAGTAACCTAACAAATTGATCGTTACAAAACACTGAACAATATGCACTCCCCCACGGGCCCCACCCAGTCAAAACTGTGCTTCATAGTCGTAACAAAAAAAGGCAGAAGGGGATGGGCTGTCACTGCTGTCAGCCGCAGCACCATCAATCCTACCTTTACCATGCTTGCCACATGAGCAGCAAGGTGAGGACGTCTTCTGGGCGTCTGCCAGTCTAGTCTGCATCAACTTCTTCAGCTTCAGGAAGACATTGTGTCACTTCTCTCACTGTAAAAGTAAAAGAATAGAATTATAAAAATGGTCTCAGAAATGCTGCAATCTGATGGGCTGTAAGTAAGGAATATGACAGCATTACATTATCCATGCTATACTGTCATGAATAGGAGCCAGATCACCCGGTCCATGGCCATGAAACATGAATTCTTCCTGGCACTGTACCTGCTTACCAGCATCACATCAAATCGATCTTTAGAGTCTAGCACTGCTAAAATGACCCAACCTGACTAGTTATAATGCAGCATGTTATCATCAGGACGGTGTGTTTCAGAATGAAGAAAATCATTAAATCACGGTCTATTTTTTTTATCTTATAGTACTTTATCATTTGCATAGATCTCACCTGCAATCTTTACCATTGCAAAAACCCACAACAAAGATGCATGCAGTAGTTACCCAACTAGTAGTGATCTTACTTCAAGGGGGAGCTCTTGCAGCAGGCTATAACCATTGGGACTAATGCCGCAGGCCTTGGGACCCACCAGAAAAAACTTGGCTAGCAGTACCTAGCTCCTCCCCGTCAGTCATGCCATATAAGGGGGTGGACCCCAGCTCCACCTCAGTTCGTTTCCCAACGCCAACCCACTCTCATTGGGAAAGCCTTAATGTATGTTTCAGCAGTTCCAGCAGACTTTTGGATTTCAACCATTTTCTCGGCAATTCTTCGTTCTCCAGTTAGTTTGTTCCCCTTCTCTGCTCGTTGTACCATCGTATGTCTTCATAATCTGTCTCTTCCGCTGGTCCCAAGAAGAAAAAGTGTGCCTGTGGCCTCCAGATTCCATCCAAAGATGGCCACGAAGTGCATCTTCTGCTTGGGGCCAGACCAGGACCTACACTCCTGCAAGATCTGCAGGGGCTTCACCAGCAGGACTCTCATCAGACGCCTTGAAAGCCCACCTGTTAGAACAGAAAATGGATGTCCTGCAAACTTCTCCAGGGGAAAAGGGCAAGCACCCAGACAAATTTCAGAAGTTCCAGGACAAGGACTGTAGCCAGTCCCACCATCGGTCCAGGTCACAGTCTCCCCACAAAAAGGCCTCCTCTGGCTCAGGTGGATCCGACCACTCAAAGCACTCCAAGCATAAGGAGAAGTCGAGGCCAGAAGCTCCCTTCAAGACACCGACTTCGATCCTGGCTGGAGCTCCATCTAACAAGCCGTCCAAGGTGAAGGTCACACCATTGTGTGTTTCCTCTGCTCTGGCGGAGTTGACCAAGGCCACCACTTCAACGCATGCCTTAGCCCTGCCAAAGAAGGTCTCAGTTACGGCCTTACCTGGGTTGGTAAGCCGTCTAGCAAGAACCGGGACTCCCAGGCTAAGGCCTCTACAGGGTCCCGCCTGTCCAAACCGGCCAAGTCGGCTGAGGCAGAAGGAGCCAAAACCCTTTGTGGTGCCTCCTCTGGTTGACACTTTCCAAGACCTTGGCCTGAGGACTTACAAAAGGGCCGTTTCCAAAAACGCTTCTGGTGCCCCTTATACATCTGTCGGACGGACTAGATGGATTTGCCAGACTCTTGGAGACAAGAGATAAGACCTTCGTTCTCCAACCCAAAAAGAAGGGAACCGGGAAACGGGAGGTCTTTGATTCCAGACTGCAGATCCTGGTGGGAGCCTGAGACTCTGAGCTAGGCATGGCGCCTTAGGCAGATACCTGATGCTGCCGCCCTAGCCGCAGTGTCGTACGAGGCATGCAGAATATGGGTGCCAACGTCCAACCTTGATTTTAAGATGTCCAGGAGCTCCATCTTCTGCTCGGAGTCTGGTAAAGCATTGGTTAACTCATGCCTTTTTTTCCAAAGCGTGTAAGGAAATTCAGGGAGTGTATGGAAGGCTGGAAACCAGCAGCCTGGAGGCGCTCCTTTTCGAGGCCCAAAGTCCTCCCAGATCTCTCTCCCCACTCCCGGCTGTGCCTAATGACTCCCTGTTGACCCCCCTTCGGAGAAGGAGGCACCGGGGAGGCCTTTGCGCCTCAACGCCTGGGCAAACCGGTGCCTAAACAGACTATTTCCTGATGGCTTGTCCACTGCATAGTGTTGTGTTACAACAAATAAAACACTGGGAGCGGTTAGAGGTCACTCCACCAGAGGAGTCTCTACATCCTTCGCATCCTTGAAGAACGTCTTTATTAGAGACATTTGTGCAGCTGCTACTTGGAATTCAGTACACATCTTCATTAGGCATTACAGCATGGATATTTCTTCCAGGCGCCAAGCCGGTTTCGGCCTGGCGGTCCTTCAGGGACTATTATCCTAATGTGCTGACTCCCAGCCTTTAGGCTATGCTGTCACTTCTGTTTCTGTATCCTCCTCCCGGGGCTAGTCACCTCCTTGCTGCGGGACTGCTTGGGATTCTGTCCTAATGGTTATAGCCTGCTGCAAGAGCTCCCCCTTGAAATAAGATAGTTCAGTTACGTAAGAACTTGCTGTAACAGTAGATCTTCGAGAGGAGCTCTTGCAGCAGCCTGCTCCACCTCCTTCCTCCTGGAGAGTTTTTCAGCATGTTTAGGACAAGCTTTGCTTGGTTCACTTGCTGGGGTCCGTTCGCGGGTCCTCAGCGGGTGAACGAGGTGGAGACAGGGTCCGCCCCCCTTATATGGCATGACTGACGTTGAGGTGGTTCCCGCTGGGTACTGCTAGCTAAGTTTTTTCCAGAGGGTCCTAAAGCCTGCGGCATTGATCTTAATGGTTATAGCCTGCTGCAAGAGCTCCTTTCGAAGATCTACCATTACGGTAAGTTCTTACGTAACTGTACTTTACTATTATTTCCTTCCCACTTCACCCCCCCCTCCCCCGGGGGTGACTTCCAAGGACAGGTGCCCAACAATGCATGCGAAATGCACAGTTCAGTGTGTGTCATGCACACATGAGGCTGGGATATCAACCATGTCGGACAGTTACTGCTAAGCTGACAGTGAATGAGAAGGGGCCCACCCAGTGTCGCATTAGGAAAAAGAGACTCTGACTTTAGGCTTAACAGGAACTGCATCTATATAGCTGTAGTGTTATGTACCTCCAATCATAAAGTGAGATGACCTGTATTGGGGCGGGGGAATGGGATGCATGCAACTTCTCTCTTTGGTACTGTGGTTCCTAGTACATCTATCACACATTACAATCAACTCAAGTAGATTGACTGTGTCTGTGCTGATAAATGCAAAACAGTATTAGGTGTCACATCAACGTATTTGTCAGTGCTATATTATACAGCAGGCGATTCTGGTCAGCCACTTCAGCTTCAGCAAGAACACAAAGGACAGCACCACACTTTCTTGTAGATCTGAATCAGACTGTTTCCGCAGGTCACTTCTTTCCCTGCGAAAGTAGAAAAAAATATATAGAAATATAAAAATGGTGTCAGAAATGCTGCAATCTGATTGGTTGCTGCTGTATAAATCTATTCTGACAGCCTTACATTAATCCCTGTGAAGCAGTATTGTTTTGAACAACCAGATCACCACGGCAGATAAATTCTTCCTGCATTCCATCTGTGTAGCTTGGCTCAGTGACTGGAATGATGCATTTAGAGTCTGAACCAGCATTCTGCTATTCTAACTGTAGTTGGTGGAAAAACTGTTTTATTAAAAATCAATCTCTTAATCATGAGGAAAACAATTCAACAAATATACTTTTTTTTTTTCTTTTTCCCTCCTTCCCCAAGGCTGACCACTCCTTCCAGTCGCCTGGACCCTACGTCTCCTCGCCGTCCCCCAGTGCAAGCCAGCACCTCATAGTGACCCCCCTGGGTAACCCGGCATATCCCTTCGCCGGACGGGTACCCCTCCAAGGGAGAAGGCACCCGTGGGGAGGCCAGCGCACTCTGCAGTTAGCCCAGGTGTCACTGAGGTTGGGTCGGTTGTCCAGGGCTTGGCAGCAGCATGTGCTGGTCACCTTCATCTGACCGGCCAGAGAGCCATTTACTGGTTTTCTCCCGAGGGGGGAGTGGCGTGCCACAGATGTCAAGGCATATATGCCAGTGTCTGCCACTCTCCAGTCATCTGGGGCCTGACGTCCTGCTGTGCTCCCGGCCTCCATCAGGGGCCAGCAGGTGCCGGGCCACATCCCCACCCTCCCCCTGGAAAAGGCAAGCCGTTGCTGGATGCTCCATCCTTCTCCCCCCCATTTGGCCCTCCAGCAACCTGGGTCCGTTCCCAAGGCCAGGTTGCAGGTGTCTTAGACGGAATCCAACGACTGCACTGATGGGCTGGCCCCAACAAATATACATTTAACACTTTTCTTCAGGAATAATTACAATATTGCTTTAATCAAAAGAGAATTGATGAATACTATATATTAGCTGCATAATAATGCATACAGTTTAGTGTTCTCCCCAACGCGTACCCAGACCACTGCCACCAACTGCCGTGTGGCCCTCATTCATGCCTACTGCATGCACAGGCTACTATTAGTTGCTACTACTAGTCTAGCATACTATAATACTGTACACCTATGCCCCCCCAGCTCAGTCGCCTCCCTGAGTGAAGCCCAGCCCACCCTGACCCTCTCCCTGAGCTTAGCAAGCGGTCAATTAAATTCACACTTAGGGCCTGGAGTACATATATGCAGATAATAACCTAAGTAATACTAACCTGCCTGTGTCCTCATTATATCCTGTTCGGTGCTCTACACTAAACAGTGTACCATCTGGCTGCACACCACAATTGCTTGCACTCAAGATCTGACTCCAATTATCTTCAGTCATGAGCCACTTCACTCCTGTGCAGAAAAAAAATATTAATCATTCAAGAAAATAATTGATGCATAGTAGTCAGATAAACATAATCATGCATCCTGCAGCTTCTTCATCCCTGTTCACCACACACACACACCCACCAGCCACCCGACCCGAACCCCACCCTGGTTCTATCTGCTTAGGCTACTGTCTAGCCACAACTGGACCCATTGCAAAAAAATTTAAGAATGAAGCAAGTAGCCCAAGCATCGTGATCCACAGATTTGCAATCTCACACCATCTGCCTTAGCCTAGGATGGGCTTCAACCCTTGTCTTAAAACAACATGACAGCAAGCAAGGAGGGATAGACAGGCAGGACAGGACTAGGAGAGAGAACAAACAACTTCTCCTATTTTCTCTATCACAGCAACCCCCACCCGGCAGCCCCTAGGCAGGGGTGTTCAAATCAAAACTTTTATTATTTGCCCAGACATGACTGTAGCTGAATTTTCACTTGCCCCTCTATTAATTACAATGATATTAACTCCTTTTTTGTACTTGCCCTTCAATGAAATTTACTTGGCCCGATCAGGGGGCAGTGGGATTTGCACACCCTTGCCCCAGGCCCGACGTCCTGTATCCCCCCCCCCATAGCACCACATCATGACCACACAGACACATTAGTAGCCAGCCTGCTGCTCTGACCTGTGACTGTCTGAGAATTACTCGTAATGGATCGACCTCAGCTCAGACCTCTCCTGGCTCAGACAGATCGTCACAGATCACCAGAAACAAAAAATAATCATTCTCGGTTCAGACAGTGTCTGTGCCTATGGGCTATAGTACACATGTATCTGAGCAGTTACACTGTAGTTCAACAACTGATTGACCCAGCCAGATCTGACATCTAGAGTGACATGCACAACATGGCTCGCTACTAATATCCCATCAGTAATCACTCCGCACACAACAACGATTCACGAACACAACCAACAACCAGTCACTGTAACAAACTGATCCATGGTCAAACTCTCACAGGGGGTCTACCGTAGTACCATCTCTCACTTAATTAAAATTAATGCCATGGCACTTTAGGGGATACGCTAGTACACAGTACACACTACAGCCTCCAACGCAACAGCCTGGTCCTGGATTACGGGTACATGTGTGTACCAGCTAGCGGTGCTCAGCTCAGGCAGCTCGTGGTCACAGGCTTAACATCGAAGGTCCAACAACTCAGTGCAGCAGGCAGCAGAATTGTGGGAAGCCTGCACAAAATAATAAAACCACACGACACGTTGCACCATTTCACAATGAAGCTGTGTGAATAAATCTTTCCACCAATCACCACCAAGCACCGTCGCAGGAGAAACTTGTCAATAAAACACAAAGAAATGGTGGCAACTATCTGCTGATGGGTACAGGCAGGCACAGAAATTGGGAGGGACAGCCTAGGCAGGGTAGACTACAATTAATCTGTATGCCAGGTCTACCACGTACTACCGTCCACCGAGTGCACCACACCAGACCATGATGATTTCTTAAAATAAGAACTGCAGGCTGCAAGCTAAAGATAGCACTGAAATGTCTGTGACGCTTCTGACCTGGTCTGTATCATCACCCAAAACAGACCCACAGTCTTTAATGCAAACCAGCCTGTGTTGTGTCTCGTCTCTGTGGGGTTACTCAGTGGACGGGCTGCTGAGGGATAAAAAACAGAGTTGACATGCCAGGATGGGGAAAACAGAAAACATTCAAACTGCGCACCTGTGTGATTTCGGCATACAGATACATGCAGCAGGCTCGCCCGACCCACAACCTTGTATTACAGTCTGGCTGTCTGAAAATCAGTATTAATCTCACTTGCTGCAGTGCAGTCTGTAGTGTACGGAGTCCCATTTATATCACCGGCACCTTGACTGAACAGCAGCCACTTCGACTTTAAAAGACTTTAGCTACATTCAGACAGAAAGTGAGAAGGAACACTCGTACCCACCTCTGTCAGTCAGACTCAGCCTGCAGCAAAGACTAACAGGATCTTCTGTATTCGGTCCAAATTTAGCCCAGACCAGACTAGAAGCCTCTTGCCCTGTTTTCTTCAGAACCTCTGCACAGCAGCCGATCAGCTGGAAATAAACTATTTTTTTCACTAACAAAATAATTACAGTCGGCAGTACACGAGTCTCACATGGAAAGCTACTTAGCATGTTTTCGTTCCTCTAATGGCTCACAGTACTAACTGTTCTTCCCGCATGCACAGTGTTCTCCTCATCCATCCTCAGTCATTTTAGCCAGTTAGCACATGCCACCACTGTTGCTAGCCTGCATAAACAAATCAGACTGGCCAAAAGGACTGCAGGCAGGGCGTGTCTTGAAGGATGTTTTGTGATCAGCAACAAGGAAAGGACCTGTGCAAAGGTGAAAAAAGACTTGCATACACAGAATGAGGGAGGAGACACGCAAAAATCTCTTATCCAGGGGCTGTGGCAGGGCAGTCAAAGTTCTGCCCAACTCTGTAATCAGACACCCCTGCATGTAGGCTTTCAGACTCACCTTTCCCAGTGTCCCCTGCTTCTCTAACCGACAATATGTCAGTGGTCTTTTATATCAACAAGCAGTGGGGGGGCGCTACTACCATCTGTACAGAGAAGCCATGAGAGTGTGGTACTGGGTCCTAGAACACAGACTCTGACTGACAGCGGTTCATGTTTCAGGAGTCCAAAACATCCTGGCAGATGAGCTCAGCAACTCTCAATTCAGAAACCCCGAGTGGGAGTTGCTTCAAGAAGTGGTAGATAACTTCTTCAAAAGAGACCTCTTCACGTCCCCGTGCAATGCAGAACTGCCCAATTTCTGCTAGCTAGATCCCGGGCATGGTGTTTTCTGGCAAGACTCATTGTCCCTCTGGTGAACAGGGAGGTTCCTTTACACCTTCCCTCCCTTTCTGCAGAGGGTGTTACTCAAACTACAGATGGATTGTGCCACAATGATTTTGGTAGCTCCTTTCTGGCCACGTCAGATATGATTTCTTTCTTTTGCAACATTTAGCAGTGGAACCTCCATTTCGGCTACCAATTTTACCCAGCTTGCTATCCCAAGACATAGGCATGTTAGTCCACCCTGACCTTCAGTCGCTACACCTTCATGCATGGCTCATGCAGACTTAGCCATTTCCAGGCATGGAGTTTCACAAAGGGTGGCCGAAGTCCTAGTAGAAACGAGAAAACATTCTACAAGGGTCACATATGCCATTAAGTTGAAATGCTTCTGAAATGTTTTAGGGAGGAATATTTAAGACACTGTAACTTATTATAACATAAATCCAATCATTGTACTGTATATTTTTCTTTAGACTTCTTGGCCAGTGATAATAATGGCAATGAATCAACTTGTATGGATATGATTTGTCTGTTGTTTATGTAACATGTAAGGGTTTTGACCCGGAAAACTATATTAAATAAAGAAAGTTTAAAAAAAAAAAAAAGTTGAAATGCTTCTGTATCTGGGCAGCTGCACATTCCCTGAACCCACCGTCTTGCTTGGTGAAGTCAGTCCTGGAATATCTCGTATCGCTTTCAGATGCAGGGCTGAGATACTCTTCCACACTTCCATAAAGGTGCATCTCTGTGCCATTTCTGCTTATCATGCACCTGTGGAGGGGTAGGAATCTTGTTCAACTGGACCTTGCCCATATATACATTCCTTCGGGGCATGCTTTGTATGAAGCCTCCCATTGGGGATCCTGTCCCCCCATGGGACCTTCTTTTTGTTTTAGAGAAACTGACATTACCTCTCTTCAAACCATCCGTGTATTGCGACCTATGTTTTCTCTCTTGAAAAGCGTTATTTTTAGTTGCCATCACTTCAGCTCTGAGGATTTCCGAGCTGCAAGCATTGATGTGTAAAGAACCTCATTTAATTTTTCACAGAGACAGACCGTCTTTGTGCACTAACCCCAAGTTTCTTCTGAAGGCGGTGTCTGAGTTAACAGTGAATCAAGACATCTCCCTCCCAGTTTACTATCCCGAGTATTATTATCCTCCATTACTATTTGAGCCATACAAAATCGATCCGGCAATTTAATCAGTTGTGTGTGTCCTTTGCCCTCCGAGTTCTGGGTAACCAGTTGCAAGACAAACCATGTCTAAATGGTTGACAAATTGCATTACCTTCATCTACAACATGTATGAAGAACCCTTACCCGGACTGGTTAAAGGATATTCGACAAAGGGGATGGGTGCATCCTTCACAGCCATGAACAGTGTTTCAATGGCAGATACATGCGCTGCCACAACGTGGAACTCTGTGCATACTTTTGTTAAGCACTACACCGTGTATATTGCTTCCAGAAAGAGAGCAGGATTTGACCTCACTGTGCTCCAAGGCCTAACTTAAATAATTTTGTAAATAATTCAGGAGTTTTTACCCCTGCCTCCCTTTTTTTCTTCCCTTCGGGGACACTGCTTGGGACTCCGTCCTTATGGTGTAACCTGCTGCAGGAGCTCATACTTGAAGTAAGATAGTACAGTTACGTAAGAACTTACCGTAACAGTAGATGTTCGAGAAGAGCTCCTGCAGCAGGCATTATTTTCTCTCCCTCCATCCTGTATTATATAGTTTCTCCTTCTGGGATTTTTTCGGCACCTGGTTCAGATCTCTCCTGCTAAGTAACCTCCAGGTCTCTGGTGTGTGAAATGAGGTGGGGCTGGGGACCGTCCCCTTTATACAGAGGATGACATCGGTGGGCGGACCGACGTAAGGGGTGGGACCCAGCTGGGTACTACTGGCTAGAAGTTTTCCATGGAGTCCTAATACCTGGCAGCATAATCCTTATGATGTAGCGTGCTGCAGGAGCTCTTTTCAAAGATCTGCTGTTACGGTAAGTTCTTGCGTAACTGTACTTTCCTGCTTTTGCTATCCAAACAACAGCTATTCCTCCTGCCCTTAGCTTTGTAGGTTTGAATTTAGTGGACATTAGGAGTGACCAGGTACTTTGGAGACTTTGCCCAGGAGATTACACAATCCCTCTCCTCACAGCTCACTCCCTCATAAATCTCTCTTTTCTCTCTCACCCCTTAGCTCACTAGTTTGGCGCCTCAGAAACCCTGGGTCCAATCATGGGCCAAAATCTCACAGGCGCCAGACCTGCTGCTCTCTCTGGTGCCCCACGGGACTTGTAGTCCCGATCTACTGTTTTTTTTTTTCTGGGCCCCGTGGTGCCAGACAGCACCGAAAACTACGGACTGACATAAGAGCTACTGCTCCTTAAATTCCTGACTTTGGCAGTATCCACTCATGCGCATAGTGTGTGGAGCGCTATTTTGAAAAAAAAAAATTTATTTTACATGATGCAGTCCCAAGTCCGAACCGTCACCGGAACCACTCCCGCACCCGGCGGCACGGACTTCCACTCTGGTGTTCGACCCCACCCCAAATGGGCCAAGACACCAGAAAGAATGCCCACATGCTGCAAGCCTCATGGGGGGTTGCAAGGTGTGACTCCCACCACACCCCCAGAAGAAATAGCACCACGAGACAAGCCAGGCGCACGGAGCTCCAGATCAGGTAAGCCCACTTTGGGGGCATACACACTCCTCTGGCTGAATGCTTGGCGTCCCAACAAGCCATTTAAATGCAGCAATCATGCACTTTGCTGACTAGACACCTGATTCCTAACTAGCACCAACGATAATCTCATTTCAGTCCCATGGACCATCCCATAAATATTGTTTGTCTAAGCATTGAATGTTAAACTATGTACAGGTAACTACAGGTATGCACATACACCTTCCCACCCCATCCATATGGCAACACAGTTGGGGATAAATGACAAGGATCACAGATTTGTGACTAATATGGAGGGGAAGGTCGGATGAGGCACCCAGGGTATCAAACGCGAGTTTTACAATGGGCCTGGGCTGACTTGCCAACCTCCTAGGCAAGGCTGTGTCCGGTATGGGAATTTCACCAGGAATAAAAGGCATGCTTGCTTGGTTAGGCTGTACAGTCAACCCAGGGGCATGGTCAGGTAAAACTGCACTGCTGTGAATCTGCTCACGGACTTGATCAAGGGCAGGGTAAGGGATGGCCAGTGCATCAACCACAGTTTGGGTGGGGCCCAAAGTGTTTTCAGAGTCCATTTCAATGTCCAAATCAGGCTCAGGACTAGGGACGACGGGCCTCTTCTCAGGAATGAAAGGCAATGCATTTGGGTTCAATGAAAACAGAGTCTGGAGGGTTGGTGCTGGTGGATGGAGGTGAATGTCGACGATACTGTTCCCACTGGCACTGTTAGCTCGGGATTTGACTCACAAGAACAAAGTTCAAAATCCTCCTCCTCACTTTCTTCAGAAGAACTGCTGGCAGGCCACTCAGGAGGCTCAGTTTGTCCAGTGTTCAGGTTCAGTGTGGTCCTCACGGGGTGATGGGGCACATCAATAGTAATATCACTTCTGTAGGGCCTCTCAGAAAGCACAGCTGGACCCAGTATTCAAGTTCAATGTGTTCTTTTCGAGAGGCATGGGTGGGCTCAGGCTTTGTTGTCTTTTCTGAGCAGCTTGGCTATGTGTTATGGGCCTTCTGGCAACTAGAGTTTCAGGGGCAGGGTCAGGCATGATCTCACCGATGGGAAATAGGTGGTTTCGATAAACAGTCTTAGCTAGAACCTGGCCTTGCTCTTGTTTGATTCAGAACACTAGCAATTCCAGCAGTTTTTCAACCATAACATAACTGTCTGGGGCCCACCAATCTTGAAGCTTGTGTTTACCCTGCAACCCCAAGTTTCAGAGCAGAACACGATCCCCCACTTGCAACTCTTGATTTCGAACTCTGTTATCATACCTGTGCTTGTTGCTCTG
Organism: Neoceratodus forsteri; assembly: GCA_016271365.2. Taxonomy (NCBI): domain Eukaryota; kingdom Metazoa; phylum Chordata; order Ceratodontiformes; family Ceratodontidae; genus Neoceratodus; species Neoceratodus forsteri. The sequence continues at coordinate 716,237,954 of CM057454.1, read as the reverse complement.
GTTACTTTGGGCTGCCGCTTCTGATGCTAGCTGATATGCTTTTTGAAGTTGCTCTCTCAGCTGATGGGTGTATTCAAGGTAGGTTCTGTGGGACATGCCATCAGAGGACACACCAAAACAAAGACCAAGTGGCAGCCAGGCTTCATGACCCAACATGAGGTAGAAAGGGGAGTGTTGGGTGGCATCATTCTTGGTGCAATTGTACGCATGCATCAGATAGTTAACTTTCTGACTCCAGTTCGCTTTGTCAGCTGGGTCCAGGGTACCCAGCATGTTCAGAAGAATCCGATTGAAGCGCTCTGACTGAGGATCTCCCTGGGGATGAAACGGTGTGGTGTGAGATTTCTTTATAACTTATGTGGCCAAAAATTCTTTCACCAGTCGACTTTCAAAATCTGTTTTGTAATGTCTACGTACCTTGTTTATTGCCTTACAACGTGGAACCTTTGTAAATGAGCTTTTAGCTCAAAGGTGTTATCAGAGATTCTAATAAATAAGTCCCTAAGGAAGCAGACCATGAAGGTCCTGTAGATCCCCACTTATGTCCCTCCTACAGACAAAAAGGTAGATGGAAAGTATTGGGTGGCCAAGATTGTGGCTGATTTCCTATTTGGATACCCCAGCCATGAAGGTGTGGTGCAGGCTGCAGCTTGTGTGACAAAGCTGGCATCCTTCTGGCCACCCATCCTCCAGAAAAAGACTCTAGGAGGATAGATTCTGTTGCCAAGAAGGTTTATCTTGGATCTTTCCTGGCTATTAGACAGGCTTCCTGTATCATCTACATAGCCAGGAACCACAAAAATATGTGGTCCATGGTTCTGGGGATAGCCAAAGCAGTTCCCAATCCCATGGCTACTGATTTGGAGGAAGCTGCTAAGAAAGGGAATTGAAGCCTCAAAATACAATTTAGGATGGCAGTGGATGCTAATGACACTGCATCCAGACAGTTGGCTTCAGCTGTGCCTTTAAGGAGGCTTGCATGGCTCAGAACCACTAACCTCACACAAGACACTCAAAACAAAGCTATGGATTTTCCTTGTGACCCTGTGTCTCTGTTTGGAGAGCAAATGGGCATATATGAAAAAAATGGATCACTATAAAGCTGCTTACAAAAGTGCAGCAGTCAAGGAGAGCTGCCAACCCCTAGAAACACCATCCAAGGGGTGGCAAGGGTAGAACTCCCTACAGGCCCTTTTTCCAGCCTCAAGTTTTTCCCCAGTACCAGCCCAGGGGATACTTCAGGGGCAGGGACAGTGGCCACACTAGCCCCAGTGTCCAGCCAGTAGCTCAGTCAAAGCAGACACCTTTAGGGGATGCCCAGTAGGGGCAGGTTGGCCCGCTACTACCAGGAATGGAAAACCATCACCACAGACAAGTGGGTCCTGGAAGTAGTGGGCCAGGGACTTGCCCTCAGCTTCAAGGCTATGCCAAGGCTCGGGTCAAGAGCTTTCAAACAATCTTCCCCATCAGAAACAGCCTTGCTGCCAGCCCGTCGGCACAGCGGTTGGATTTCTGGTTGCAACGCCAGCGACCCATGTTCGGGAGAGGACTCTGGTTGCTGGAGGGCCAGCCAGGGGAGAGTTACTTGAGCGTCCCACGACAGCTCGTCCTCTCCGGGGGGAGAAGGGGGGGCCAATGCCCACGACTTGTCTGACCCTGAGCGGAGGCTCGAGATATTACAAGCCCCACTGGAGAAGGGCAGCCAAGACTACACGGTGGATGTCGGCACGTTGCATCATGACGTCAAGGGCTACACGGCGTACCGGGAGAAAAATGGTGGAAATGCCTGCCAGCGCCGAAAAAGACAGGCTGCCTGGAGCGTGCCTCCAATTGGTCCTGCTTTTGCTACCCAAACAGCTATTCTTTCTGCCCTCAGCTTTGTAGATTTGAATTTAGTGGTAATTAGGAGTGACCAGGCACTTAGGAGACTTTGCCCTGGAGACCACTCAGTCCCTCTCCTCACAGCTCACTCCCTCACAAATCTCTCATTTCGCTTTCTGTCCTCTCTCTCCCCTCGGCTCACTGGTTTGGCACTTAAGAAACCCTGAGTTCAATCATGGACTGAAATCTCACAGGTGCCAAACCTGCTGCTCTCTGTGGTGCCATACGGGACTTGTAGTCCCGAGCTACTATTTTTTTCTGGTGGCCCGCAGTGCCAGACAGCACCGAAAACTATGGACTTGACAATAGGAGCTACTGCTCCTTTAAATTCCTGACTTCGGTGGTATCCACCCCTGCGCGTAGCATGCAGACTACCATTTTGAAAAAATAAAATTATTTACTTCAGACAACATGAAGTCTTGCTGTATTCTGACAAATGCAGTTAGACCGACCAGTTCAACTGGCCTGGAGAACAAAGAGTTAAACTCTATGTAAATGCATAGAATGTTGAGCTCGAGCTCGATTTTCAAACCACTGTCCTCAGTACGTTCTAGTAACTGATGAGATTCTTTACTCCACTCACCAGTGAAGACGCCTCAGAGATTTCTCCTCATTTCCTTTGGTTAAAGCTGAGTCTTGTCAGTTTATTCGACTACTGCTTTCTTGTTTTCTTTTAAAACGTTCTCAAACCTCTGTCTTCGGTATTGTGTACATTCGTAGGTTGGGTAAGTGTTCGGTTTCTGACCGGTGCCATTAACCGTGAGAAGACCAAACTTTATTTTTGCCTTTTCTGTATAAATTGTTTTGTTTTGGGGACCCGGTTCAAAGCTGTGACCGGAACAGAGTTTTTTCTCGTTTTTTTTCTTCAGCCTGCATTGAACAGTTAGCTGGTCAGGACTTTGTCCCTTTGTTACCCAGCCTAACTAAGCCTTCAGGGATAATTTGTTTTAAAATTCACTTTTCTTTATCCATGCCTAACTAAGCCACTTTTGGATAAAGTAGTAATTGGAATTTTTGCTTAACTGGCCTAACTAAGCCACTGGGTTAAGCATTCAAAATTTTAGGGTTATGTCACAGAAACCCAAGAGAAAAACTGGTCCCACTGGGTTTCACCACTGTGCCAAGTGTGGGGAGCAATTTGCTAAGGCTGATCCACACCTGGTTTGCCTGCACTGCTTGGGTTTCAACTGCTTGCAAACAGACTATGCTATTTGTCAGAATTTTCCTCAGTCTACTATCAACAGACAGTTTAGTAACCTGAGAGAAAGGATGGATAAGACATCCGTTGAGGGTGGCTCTGGTTCAGCCGAGCCTTCGGATCCGGCAGCTGAATCCTCAGGCCAGGGTGAACCGTCGACGGTTAAAAGATGTTCAGTCTGTTTCAGAACCCGCACCATCTAAAAAAGCCAAGCGCTCCGGTTCAGAACTACGCAAGCAGTCGGTCCCAGTTCCAACCGCTGAGGAAATTGCAGAAGCCATCTGCATAGTGCAGTCTTTGCAGTCTGGGTTTGGCGACCTGTTGTAGGTACCATCTGGGCAGCCAACGGTTTCGGAACCCGGTTCGGTACCCATTTATCCTGAGGAGTACTGTTACTCTGTATGTGACTATGATGAGGAGAAGGAGGAGGATGAAGTGGAACCCATAGATCCTGAGGTTCCCCTAATCATCCTCCGTATGAGTCCCCTCCTAGGACTGTCTCTGAGGCCACCTCCCATTTTGCTTTTATGAGGCAGGTGACTGAGACCTTGCAGCTCTCTGTACAAGTAGCCAGGCAGGAGGATGGTGAGGAAGAGGATTACAGGAAGATGATGGATCTCTCTGTGTCCCACGGACTTTCGATCCCAATCCACCAGTCCCTTAAGAAGCAGACTTTAAAAATCCTCCAGACCCCTAGCTCTGTCCCGCCTGTGGACAAGAAGATGGACAGAAAGTATATTCTGGCTGGCAGTGGCACTGGCTTTTTATTCTGCCGTTGCAGCCATGTGAGGGTAGTGCAGACTGCAGCCTGTGAGAAGGCTGGCATTCCTCCGGCTTCTCATTCCCCTGACAAGGATTCCAGATCGGTGGATTCCCTTGCCAAGAAAACATACCTGGCATCCTCCTTAGGCATTAGGCAAGCCTCCTATATGGCTTATACCTCTAGGTATCAGAAATCCCTTTTGGAGTCTGTGGAACAGTTAGTCAAAAAGGCCCCTCCTGAGCTCTTTGCTGATCAACAAGGGGGTGCAGACATCAAAGTCCCAGTTCCACGTGGCTGTGGACTCTAATGATGCAGCTTCTACGGCTGTGGCATCTGCTGTATCTCTTAGGCGTTTCTCCTGGCTCAGATGTACCACTGTATCCCAGGATACGCAGAATAATGCTATGAACTTTTCCCCTTGTCCAGAATTCTCTGTTTGGGGAACAGACTGAAGCATATATGAAGAAAATGAATGAGTACAAAGTGGCATACAGGAGTGCTTCAGCGAAAGAAAAGGGTGCCACTCCTCAAAAGCAACAGGCTAGGGGCAGGGGCAGACCCTACCCCAGGCCTTTCCATCAGGCCCAAACCTTTCCTCTTACCAGCAATCAAGGGGGTTTCTTTAGAGGGAGGGGCAGGAGAGGTGCTGACAGGTGCTCCATCTCCCACTCTGCAACCCCAGCTAAACAGACACCCTGAGGAGTCTGTCTGCACCACCTCCCCTATCCCTGTAGGGGGCAGGCTGACCTACTATTTCCAGGCTTGGCAATCCATTACTTCAGACAAGTGGGTCGTGGAGATGGTAGGTCAGGATCTTGCTCTCAGCTTCAAGCTGCTCCCAAAACTTGCAACAAAAGCCTTCAAACCTGCCAACCCTACAGAAACAGCCCTGTTGGAGGCAGAGGTTTCCGCTGTTCTCCTCTCAAAGGCAGTGAAGCCTGTGCCCCCCCCCCCAAGCACAAGGGAAAAGGGTTGTACTCAAGGTACTTCCTAGCACCAAAGAAAAATGGGAGTGGTGGCCCATTCTGGATCTCGGATTCCTCAGCAGGCATCTTACAAAGCCAAAGTTCAAAATGACATCTCTGGCTACCATTTTACCTACTCTCAGGCAAGAGGACTGGCTAGCATCCCTGGATTTAAAGATGCCTATTTCCACATCCCCATCAGGCAGTCCCACAGAGAATATCTCTGGTATTGACTGCCTTCAGGCCACTACCAGTTCAGGGCCATGCCCTTTGGGCTGAGCTCTGCCCCAAGAGTATTTACAAAGTGTCTGGCAGTGGTAGTGGCATACCTCAGAAGGCAAGGGGTTTCAGTTTGCCCCCATCTGGACGACTGGCTGCTGGTTGGTCAGTCCGTCCAGCAGGTCACAGAACCACGAAATCTCACTCAGGACACTCTTTAGTCCCTAGGTTTCCTGGTGAATCTAAAAATGTCTGTCTTGACCGCAGTACAAGTGTTAGACTTTATAGGGGCAGAGCTGAATACCATTCAGGCAAGGGCCTTTTGGCCCCCTGCAAGGGCACATGCCCTCATCGATCTGGAAAAATCCTTCCACCTTCGAGTCCTTCGACCAGCAAGGTATTTTCTAAAACTTCTGGGTCACATGGCCTCCACCACAGCTGTGGTCCTGGGGGCTATGTTCCAAATGAGGGATATTCAGTTCCACCTGAGATCCTTCTGGTCCCAGAAGAAGGATCCTCTGTCCAAGCTGATTCCAGTGTCTCCCACCCTTCTGTTAGCTCTTCGGTGGTGGCAGGATATGGACAACCTCAGAGTAGGGGTCCCTTTTTTTCCCCAGGCCCCCTCTCTAGTGTTGACAACAGATGCTTCCCTACTAGGCTGGGGTGCTCACCTAGGGGATCACACAGCCCATGACACTTGGCTTCCTCAGCAGTCTCTCTTGCACATCAACCTTCTGGAACTCAGGGCAGTGTTCCTGGCTGTCCAGGAGTTTGCCAGTCTCTTACAGAGCAAGGTGGTACAGGTCAGAACGGACAATACCACCACCATGTACTACATCAACAAGTTAGGGGGGAGGGCAAATCCTCACTGCTTTGCACAGAATCCATGAAGATTTCGACTCTGGTATGTTCCCTGAATATGTCCCTGTATGCTGTTCACTTGCCAGGGAAGGACAGTGTACTGGCGGATACTCTCAGCAGGATCAGCCACACCCATCATGAATTGACCTTGAACAGGCAGGTCCTTCTGTCAGTATTCAGGAGATGGGGCGTGCCAGAGATAGATCTCATTGCAGCCCAAGACAGTCATCAGTTGCCACTGTATTACTGTAGGCCTCCACCCCAGGACTCAGTTCCACTTGAGGCCCTGCTTCTGGATTGGTCAAACCGGTTCCTTTATGCATTTCCTCTGATAGCCAGAGTCCTGGTCAAACTGAGGTCTCAGTCTGCCACCATGATTCTCATAGCCCCACACTGGGCCAGACATCCGTGGTACTCAATGCTACTGTCCCTGTCGGTGACCAGTCCCATTTGTTTCCCCAGGAGGTACAACCTGCTGACATCCTCTCGGGAGAATCCTTTATCCCACTATTCAGTCTCTTCGCCTCAGGGCCTGGCTCTGGAGGACTTAGAATATGCAGACCTGCATTTCTCTCTATCTGTCCTGGACATATTAAGGGTGTCCAGGAAACCTACAACTAGGAAAACCTGCTCCTCTAAGTGGAAACGATTTTCCATCTGATGCTCCCAGAGGGGCCAGGATCCACAACAGGCTGGTCTTCCAGCACTTCTGTATTACCTGGTGCATCTTCAGTCACTGCATCTGTAACCATCTACCTTGAAGGTGCACTTGGCAGCTGTCTCTGCATATCTTTCAGCAGGGAGGGTGCCCTCCCTAGCTGCACACCCAGTTTTTAAAACATTTTTCAAGGGTTTGCTACACTTTCATCCTCCTCATAGGGAGCCTACCCCTGCATGGGATCTGAATATCCGCATAGGTCAGCTTATGCAGCCTACACTGGGACACATATTTTCTTCAGAGCTCAAGTTCCTTACTTGGAAGACTGTATTCCTAGTAGCCATCACTTCTGCCAGAAGGATCAGTGAACTTCAGGCCTGGTCAGTGGAGCCCGACTATATTGCACCCCACAGAGATAAAATTGCCCTTCGAACTAATAGGAAATTCTTCCCTAAGGCGGTTTCTGATTTCCATCTTAATCAATCCATCACTCTGCTTGTATTCTTCTTGGAGCATTCCAGCTCAGGTGAACGCAGGTTCCACAGTCTGGATGTAAAAAGAGCTATTTGCTATTACATGGCTAGGACGAAGGAACTAAGGAAGGATTGTACCCAGTTATTCCTTACCTATGGTGAGGTTGGTAAGGGCAGGCCAGCTGCAAAAAGGACTATAGCCAGATGGATTGTGGCTTGTATCCGGTTTTGCTACATCAAGCTGGGGAAAGACCCACCAGCAGGCCTTTGGGCTCATTCCACCAGGGGGACTGTTGCCTCAGTAGCAGCTGCTAGGGAAGTCCCCTTGCTTGAGATCTGTAAGGCTGTCACCTGGAAGTCTGTCCATATATTCACTAAACACTACAGCCTGGGCACTCAGGCTAGGAGTGATGCCAGGTTTGGCACAGCAGTACTGCAGAGCCTATTTCCCAAATAGGTTCTGTGCCCACCTGCATGAGGCACTGTTTTGTAGTCTGCATTTGTCAGAATACAGCAAGACTTCATGTTGTATGAAGAAGAAATTGCTTACCATAGTAATGTTGCTTCTTCTAATGGAGTCTTGCTGTCTTCTGACCTCCCACCCTACCTCCCCTTCAGAACTGGGGAAAGGGTGGCTCTCTGCCGCACCTTTAGGATTCAACTCAGTAGTGGGTACTGGGTGGCTTTTGTGCATCTGTGACTTGAGTCTTATAGATGCCTTCTTTTATTGGTTGTATTGCCCCTGAGGGGGCCCCTGTTTAGGCTTGGTTTGAGTTTTTGCATATATCTTCAGTTTTAGCTTCATGGAATCTGATCAGTTACTAGAACATACCGAAGACAGTGGTTTGAAAACCAAGCTTGAGCTCATTTACCCCAAGTCTCTAGTAATATAAAAGGAATACGTAGGGAAAACAATACGCAGGATATCAAGGCTTTGTTAATCAACGCAAGAAGCCTCATTAACAAAACAGAAGATCTAAATCTACTGCTACAACAAGAAAATAAACATCTCTGTGTGATTACCGAGAAGTGGTGGCAGGAAGAACACTAGGGTGAAAACATCCCAGGCTTCAAACTGTTTTGTACAAATAGATCTGAGAAAAAGTGGGGGGTGTCCTATACATAAGGGATGCATACGAAGCCTATGAATTAAGGCCAACACTGGACAATAATAATGGGGGTAGAGCAAGTGTGGCTAAATCTTATCCAACTAGGCAAAAAGAAAATCACAATAGGGGTATCATTCTATAGAGTCCCGGGGATGTGTGTAGAAGATGATGCCCAGTTCATGGATGTTATTAAGAAAACGCAACTAAATGGTAGAGCACTAGTATTGGGAGATTTCAATCTACCCAACATAGATTGGACAACGTATACTGGAAATAGTACGTTGGAAAGAAATGTCCTCAGACTATTAAGTGCTAGTTAATTTTAGTAGTATGTTAATAAAGGTACAAGAGGCCCTAACATTCTTGACCTGGTTTTGATCAATATGGGACAGGACATTAAAGACTGTGTTGTGCCAGCTTGTCCGCGCAGTGGTTGGATTTCCATCTTTGACGTCGGTGACCTGGGTTCAGGAACGGACTCTGGTCGCCAGAGGGCCTGCCAGGGGCGAGGGATGGTGCATCCAGAGACAGCGCTCCTTCTCTGAGGGGAGGGTGGGGAGGCACACCAGCACCTGCTGGCCCGTGGCGGAGGCTATTGACATTACAGGACGTTGGGATTCAGTGCGTGAGGGGAGATGGCGGATGTCGCCGTGGCTTTGACGTCAGTATGCCACACCAAGGGAGAAACCAGGAGGAAAACTGCTCAGCACCCACCGAATGACAGCTGCCAGGTCCCGGCATCTCTGAAACCCTCCCTTGAGCCATCCCCACCACCTCAGCAGCATCCCTGGGGCCAAATAAGTGTGCTAGGTGCCCCTCACTGGTGCTTTCCCTCTTGGAGGAGGGAGACCCCGGCAAAGGGATACTCCAGGGAGCAGCTGCGATAGGACGGGGGGGTGGGAGACAGACTCGAGCAAGGTCAGTAGGGGCCACCGAGGTGCGCAGACAGACCTGAAGGAGTGGGGGGCGCTGGAGGCATAAGGAGCAAAAATAGATAATGGAAAAAAAGAAGACTGTTGTCAGAGAACCACTGGGCTTAAGTGACCATACCATGGCTGAATTTAAGATTTTAGGTAATACAATTATTGATAATGTGCAAATAAAAATAAAATGGAAGAAGGTTAGAACAAGATGAGAAATCATCTGACTGCCTAGAAGTGGGAGAAGGAATTCAAGGGGCACAGTGTTTAACAAATCTGGTATAATATCAAGTCTCATCTTAAATAAAGTATTACCTGTTATGTCTTAGATAAACCAACATATAATTCACAGGTTAAAATCCCTACATGGCTTAAACCCTCACTTAAAAAAATCATAAGGTAAAAGAAAAGAGCCCATCACAAATATAAGAAGAATACCTCAACAAGTATATGGTTTAAATGTTAAAATATGGCCAAATGATGTAAAAAGTCAGCAAAGTCTAGCGAGGAGGAAAGAGTAGCAAACCTAACAAGAACACTTTCTTCAATTATATTAACAACCAAAGAAATGGATCTACTAGGATAGGGCCAATTATAGCAGATGGGGATATGATCACTGATGCAAATGTAATGGCAGATGCATTTAACAAGCAATTTCTCTGCATCTTTCAAACAAAAAACAGCAATGTAACTAAAATTAATGTGGAGCATGAGACAACTGATGCTATAGATTTTAATAACAGTACTGACTAAATCAGTGAATATTAAGACTAATAAGTCTCAAGATCCAGATGGCATCCATCCATGTATACTTAGGGAATTGGCAAGTGAGCTGGTCGGCCCAGTGGTAGCTTTGTTTTGTACGTCTCTGAGGAATGGGGAGATCTCAGATGACTGGAGTTTGGCTAATGTTACACCCATCCAAAAAACCGGGGTAAAATCAGACATCAGAAATCATAGGCCTATTAGCCTAACCTGTGTCCTGTGTAAAATAATGGAGAAATACAGCAAAGAATATCTAGAACATTACATTCAGGCCATGGGATGTACATACGTCACTCAACACGGATTTACATATGGGAGGTCCTGTCAGACTAACTTGCTGAGTTTTTTTGAGCTAATGAATAAGGCCTTGGAGGACAGTCTGCTGGTGGATGTGGTATATCTAGACTTCTCTAAACTCTTTGATTTAGTGCCTCCTGCTGAGTTGATTAGCAGTCTCCAGGTACTGAATGTTGAACCACAAATCATTAAATGGATAGAGGTATGGCTCAACCAAAGGAGGCAGAGTGTAAGCATCAGGGTGTGTGTATCTGACAGGGGTGAAGTGACCGGTGGAATCCCACAGGGCTCGGTACTGGGCCCAGTGCTCTTTGATATCTTTGTATCTTCCTTGGAAATGTCGAACAGCACATGAATGTTGAAATTTGTAGACGATTGCAAGGTGGGTCCTTCATAAAGCAGAGATAGACGCGCTGAACCTGCAAAAAGAATTGGCCTCAATAGGCAATTGGGCTGCACTACACAAAATGCAATTTAATATCCAAAAATGTAGTGGTATGCACTTCAGTAATAATAATCTTCATGCAACGTACAAATTGTACGGCCATATATTTAAAAATGTTCAGTGTGAAAAGGATCTGGGTATCCTAGTCACTATTGACCTCACATTTAGGCAACACACTACTAAAGTAGTTAGCAAGGCCGGTGGAATGTTACACTGTATCCTGCATAATATACAAAGTAGAGACAGATCTGTGATATTGCCTCTATACAAGGCTATGGTTAGACCATTAATGGAGTATAGTTTGCTGTTCTGGAGTCCGTACCATAAAACGGACATAAAACATCTTGAGAGGGTACAAAGGAGAGTGGCTAAAAAGATTCACAATCGTCACTCCCTCCCTTGTGAGGAGCGGCTGAGGGAGCTGGACTTGTACTCATTGGAGTACCGCAGGCTTCGGAGGGATCTATGCTTGGTATACTCTGCATTTCTCAACATGGCTTTGTGGGAATGTATGGTATTGGAAAGGAAAGTTACAATCAGAACTACTAGGACCCATGACTATCAACTGAAAGGCAAACTATACAAGTCTAGAAGGAGGAGGTCCTGGATCAACCAGATAGTTGTAGCTCCTTGTGATCTGCTCCCTCCAGACATAGTATTGATAATGGACTGTACATTGGTCCTGTCACCTGTTGCTTTCTAATGTAGACAGTGGACACCCCAGTCCAGCCTTATCCCAATATGTACTTGAGTAACGGCCTACTCCTGGCGGTATCACCAACCTGCAGTGCCTGTGTCTGCTAACTGCTAATACTGTTTACTGTACCTGATGTTGCAGTCACTGTACTTTGAATATCTCCAACTGTTATTCCTTGTACCTGTAACTTTTGATGTGGATACTGTTCATTGTATATGCTCATTATTGTAATTGTATTTGTCTAGCTGTTATTTCCGTATTTTGTCTGTATTTCTGACGTGGGACCTTTGTAAAGGAGTCTGACTCAAAGGTGTGTGTTCCGATATTCTCAATAAATAAATAAATTAATAGTAACATGACCACTTTTAAGTAAGCAATAATGCCCAACAGGGTAGGCGGTATTGAGCAATACCAGACCGCCCAGGGGCATAATGAGGCCCGACGCCAAAGACAGAGGGCCTTGTAGCCAGGGGTCGAAATTTACATACCCAGCCTGTTCCAAATGCAAGTAGGAACAGGCTGGTGCAAGTAGTTTTATTTTTTGCATGCACCGTAGTGCATGTGGTGTTATTTAGTGCTTCAGGCTGTAATTCCAAGAGGCGCCACAGGGGCACAGCACTGATTGCACAGTCTGCCTGGATGACGCTTAATCGCGCACGCATGCAGTCGCGCGCTTATCTGAGGACGACTCGAGAGTGAGCAGGCGGCATCTTAAGAGAGCCTGCCTCTCGAACAGAAGGAGGAACAGAAGCCGGAGCCTGGAGGAGTGCCATGAAGGAGGCGGGACACGGTGCGGCAGGAGGACTTATCGGAATGCCGCATTTAAAGTAGGCTGGGCTGGCAGGGCCGGGGGGCAGTGTTAATATTTGAGCTTGGTGTTGGTGATTGGGTAAGGGTTTGGGGTGGGGTGTGCACTGCACTGGGGCGGGCTGGCACGCTGTCTGCAGCATCAGAGTGGAGGTGGAGGGAGGAGTTGTGCCAATGGGCGGGGGTGGGATGGTTACTCGGGGAGCTAGCTACGCTACTGTGACAAAAGAGGTGGATCATCCATCATCCAAATCTGAATTGACTGGCATCTGGCAGCATGCTATGTGAACTTTATTGTACCACGTGTGTCTCTTTCTGTCACACACGTGGTACAATAAGGTTCACATAGGCATGCGCGCCCATTGTAACTACGCAGTTGTGATAGACCTTGATAGAGTGCAGTCGCTAGGCGGGAAGCTCCGTGAAGGAAGTGAATTTTTTTTTCTGGGCCAACAAAACGGCATTTCTAGCTATCTGTAGGCAGGAAGAGGTGTTTAGCAAACTAAAGATTGCATATGAAGGGAAAATATATATACTTTTATCTGGAGATTGTCAGAGAGAGAACAAAAGTAAATTGGGGCTTCACCCCGACCCCAAGCAAGGGAGGGGATTTTCAGTACTGTGGTTTAATTGCACAGAGAGCAGTACCACAGTTGCTTTTGTTGAATACAGTATCTAAAAGGTAAAGAAACTGAGGATTTATCTGTCTCAGACTCAGATTATCTGTACTAGTGAAATTTGTGCTTAGCTTTTACCACAACCTTGCCACATTTTGATCCCTGATTTTTTTTTTTTTTTTTTGTGGAACAAAAATTACTTTGGAGTGGACCTGGTGTTTCTTTGCTTTTGTTTGTGGGGGCAGTTAATATATTAGCAGCAGGAGCTGCAGCAGTCAAATCCCTCAGTCTGTGTATGGGTCAGTCAGTCAATCCCAGGTCAGCAGACATTTAACAAAAAGCAATTAATCAAAGGAAGCACTGTTGTCTCCAGTCCAACAGCAGTACCAGTCCAGTTTGCCTAGATGTGTGTGGGGGAAAAGCCTGGAAATCATTAAACAAATACCGGTAGTGTCTGAGTGTGTGTGTGTGTGTGTGTGTGTGTGTGTGTTATAAATAAAGTGTGAGATTGCAGTTCGCTCACAGGCTTGTTTGTGTGTGTGTGTGTGTGTGTGTGCAGTAGCAGTAATATACTGCATATGGAAACACTGATTTTTACAGCAGATGGACTACCTGGCTAAGGCTTACCTAGTCTACTGTATATGTGTACTGTACTATTGTGTATGTCTTAATTTGTTTATGACCTAACCATCGTCCTGACCTAGTGTCCACTCTCTCTGTCTGTAGCTTGAGTGTAAAGTTACAAATTTTTTTGTGTGAGACACTGACAGAAATAAATATACAGTAACAGTACATTATTTACTACCGTCACAGTGCCACCATTGCACTGGCTACCTAACCTGGCCCTGGTTCAGCCTAAGAAAGAGCCTCGTTGTGTTGTGAACTAAGGGCAGGTCAGGAAGGACAGACTTACTGTATTCTAAGAAATTTGTCTTCTACATAATTGTTGCAGAGTAGAATCTCTGCTGTGCAGTGAGTGTGACTGTGAGCGTCCACTGTGCTTTGTGTGCTACGTGAGGCGAGTACTGTCCTCACTGTCTCACTACCCACGCCAGCCTAGTCTAAAGGTTTTCTACTAATTTTGTGAGAAAACTTAAAAAAATCCTGCCTGATCCTAAGCCTTGTAGACGTAGTGTGTGTGCAGTCAGTCAGTGGTGCAAAGAATTTAACCTACAAAGTAATAAAAAAAATACATGACCTACGCCAGCCTAGTCTAAAAGGGATTTTCTACTAATGTTGTGAGAAAACTTAAAAAAATCCTGCCTGATCCTAAGCCTTGTAGACTTAGTGTGTGTGCAGTCAGTCAGTGGTGCAAAGAATTTAACCTACAAAGTAATAAAAAAATACACGACACACTTTCCATTCTGACGGACAACAATTTTTATTGACGTTTAAATTAAAACATAAAAGACGTCAAATTGTAAAAAGCTCAGTTTATTAGAAGACATTATTAAAATTACACCATGCCACCCAAGAAAGTTTTACCCAAACCAGTGAATACTCTTTTAGCTACAAGTTTAGCAAAACAAACGTTGAAACTGCAGCAGATGCTGCAGCAGCTCCTGCAGCTGACCAAAATCAAAGCCAGATCCATTCCGAGTCTTGTGTGACAGTAACAGTTTCTCAGTCTTCTGGCACTGACAAGTCTCTGGTGTATGAATCCGACTCGATTCCTGGCACCTCCAGCCTGTCTATAGCAGAATCTAACTCATGTGGTTGGGGTACTGGTGCTGGTGTTCTCCTCCCACCTTCTCATGTTCCAGTGCCCGTGCCTAGTCCTAGCCCCATTGTTGTCTCTCTGTGCTCCTCAGTGCCTCCTCCGCAGCCTCCTAGTCCTACTACTAATGAGACAACTGATGGAGAGCCCCCCTTAAAAAATAAAAAAACATATAAATTTGTGGACTCATGGAAGCAGAATCGTAAGTGGCTAAAGTATGACAGTGAATTGAACATCATGAAATGTGAGTGGTGTGAACTATGTGATAAATCTGGAAAAAATAATTCCTTCCGGGATGGCTGTTCATCATTTAGAAAGGCAAATGTAGAGTTTCATGAGTCATCTGATTTACATGAGGCATCCAGAAAAGCATTTTTTGCTCACTCTATAACCCCTGCAGAGCAGCCATTAATGAAACTTGTCCAAAAAATGGAAGAAAAAGAATTTGAACAAATGAAGGTTCTCTTCAGAACAACTTTTTTTCTTGCTAAAAAAGCACGGCCTTTTACTGATTTAAAAGATGAGGTAAACTTGTTACGTGCAAATGGGGTCTCTGTCAGTGACACCTACTGCAATGACAAACAAGCAAAAGTATTCACGGAATATATTTACAAAGATAAGATGGAAGATCTTATCACATTGGTGAAATCGCAAGATTTCTTTTCTATTTTGTCAGATGGCTCAACAGACAAAAGTATTACAGAAGAGGAGGTAGTTTATCTCCGCATCTTGGAGAAGGGCATCCCTGTTACTAAATTTGTAGCGCTTAAGCCTCTTGAAAAGGCAGACGCAGAAAGTATAACATCAGCATTACAAAATACCATGGAAATTGACCTCCAAATGCCAGACTGGAGAAATAAGTTAGTTGCTGCTTGTTTTGATGGGGCATCAGTCATGATGGGCAGCAAAGCGGGAGTAACTCTAAGGCTGAAAGAGGAGGCCAGATTTTTAAAAGTGGTGCACTGCTGTGCACATAGACTTGAGCTGGTCACCATAACGTGATCAGGGGACACTCTGTACTCTGCAGTGGAGGATTTGCTTTCCTCATTGCACAGTTTCTATAAGCACTCTGCTTTAAACTGGTCAGGCTTACAGGCTGCGGGGAGGCACTGGGCATCAGGGTACTGCGCCCTGTAAATACTGGGGAACAAGGTGGCTGCCACACCACCAGCATGCTGTTAAAGTGATGCAGACAAATTATCCGCCACTGTTACACATCTGGAGGACCTATCGGTAAATGGTACAGGGGATAAAAGAGAAAAGGCCACTGCAATTCTAAAGCAGATAAAATCACCTAAGGTTTTATATTTTGTCAACTTCCTAGAATTCTACATAGCAGTCATGTCCAGACTAACGCTGACATTCCAGCAAAATAACTTAATGGTAGACTCTGTGCAAGCTAAAGTTCTGTCTCTCATGAAGAAACTAAAAACTCTTAGAGATTCAGAGACTATTGATTGCCTTGAAACAGGAATCAGTATTGTGGATGGTAAGCTGCATTACAAAGGTGTGGAGCTTAGTTCCTCTGGTTCAGCAAGACGCAGCAGCAGATCAGATCCTGACGAAGATGCAAATAGTGCCAAGAGCAGCGTAGTGTCTATTGTAAAGAAAGTGCTGCATTCCATGTTAAATCAAATGGAAATTCGTTTTTTCTAAATTTGTCAGTGATCATGTCATTGCTGAAATGAGAATTTTCAACTTGTCTAACTGGCCTAACTCTGAAGATTCCTTGGCAGAGTATGGAAACGCAGAAGTCAAGTCATTATTTTCTTACTACAGTGACATTCTGGAACCAAAGGGGTACAGTGCTGTTTCACCACTGTTGCAGTGGTCGGAACTGAAAGCATATATCCACAACCTAAATGCAGCTTACCATCCCCCTTTGGATTCCACTGCTATGTGGGGTAGAGTTCTCTCGGAAGAAAGGGATGACCTCAAAGATATTCTAGCTTTGCTGAAAATATTTCTTATAATTCCATCTTCAACTGCGGAATGTGAACGAGGTTTCTCATTAATGTCACGAATAAAAAATGACTGGAGGGCAAACCTGAGACCAGAAACTGTGTCAGCTTTAATGGCCATTAATCTGAGCAGTGAGACAGTGTCCACATACTCACCAGATAATGCCATAGCCAGGTGGTGGACATCAGGAAAGAGAACAAGGAGACCTCAGATTGCTCTTTATGGTTCAAGAAAAAGAGGAAGAAAAAGGCTGGGAAAGTGAAGAAGACACTGAAATGTAGAACAGTATATAAATATACTGCAGTTGTTCATATACTGCTATTTCAAAATTCAGTATATTTTTTTTCTAAGTTTTATCATTTTTGTCTACAAGGTGCAGGTAACCTGACTGTGGTGCATGTAACTTTTGTTGCCACATGCACCGTAGTGCAGGTACCCGAAGAAAGTTAATTTCTATCCCTGCTTGTAGCCCCTGGAAGGTCTGGTATTGCCCGTACTGCCCACCCTGGAGGGTATTATTGCGCTTAGAAAATGGGCTATTAAGAAAAAACAAAACATTAAAAAATAATGTGGTTTACATTGTTTTAGTCTTTAAGTTTTAGTGTGTGTAGGTATATGTTTAGAAAAAAAAATCCACAGTTCCTGGTTTGCCCACTAGATAGTGCTGCAAGTGTATACTGCCCCTGTTTGCCTCAGTGCTGTTTTCCTTCTTTCTTGATCCAATCGGGTGTCCTGTTTTTTCAGTAAAGTAATCTCTCCCCACTGTGAAGCAGTATTATTAATTTTCTTTTAGATTTTTACTGTTGTGCGATGCGGACAGTACTAATCATGAGCTGCACCCAGGACAGAAAATCGGGAGCTGCAGAGCCAAGGAAGTCAAGCGAGCAAAAAAAAAAACAAATGTAAGCACACACGATTTTTCTTTTTTTCATCTGTTGCGAGGAAAACGCAACAAGTATTAACGTGTCTCAGTTCGTGACGCAACTGCGGTTTACATCTAGTTGGCTGTGCAGTGGAGCTGACTAGAAACAGTTGGCAACAGGGCTCGGACTTGAAGAAAAAGAATTTGCGAAATTGCGGTTTAAAGTTTCTCTGCAATGGAGCTGAGTGTGTGTGTGTGTGTGTGTGTGTGTGTGTGTGTGTGTGTGTATGATGAGAGGGAGCCTGGGGTGTACCGTTTGTCCGATCTCCTCACTATCTCCAGAGAAGCTGCACTTTCATGACATAATTGAGATGAGAAGTGCTGCTGGCTTTTGCGGTCATGAAGATGGTAGTTGGTGATAAATTACCGTGACAAATGGTGGAAACAGCTGGTGGGGTCCGAGCCATGGGAGAAATTGCAAACATTACTTTTATTTGTTTTCTATGTACAGTGCTGATTTTTCAATTATTTTGTGGTGTCTGCTCTAAGGACTTGGTTTGTGAGTGTGTGTGGTGGGGGAAGCTTTTGCTAAGGGATTTAAAAAATGGTGTCAGTTGGAAGTTATGTGCCTAGCGCTTCAGCCCATGAGGAAGCAGGGTACTGGGCACAAGGATACTTTGCTGGCTATCAGGCAGGTTTGGGCTGGGGCTTTTTATTTGGTGGGCATCTATTGCCTGATAGATGCCCACCTAAATAAGTGTCTCAGCCAATCAGAAGAGAGAATTGTCTTTGCCCATTTTCTAAGAACAAGATAGATGCCCTTTACAGAGTTACTGGTATACGCTAGCCGATAATCCCTATGATCCTTTCAACAACGAGACTTCTTAGTGCAAGCTGCTGTCTCGAAACCTTACTTATGATACTATAATTGACTATGGGCTAGTAGTCTATGCAGCTGCTGCTGACTCTACGCTAAATAGAGTAAAAGTAGTGCTGAATAATGCATGTCAGCTGACCTAGGAGCTGACAGAATGACACACACCTGCTACCTCTGTAATAATTTTAAATGGCTACCACTGGACCAACACATCAGCTACCAAACATGCATGCTGGGAATTAAAGCTATTCATGGCCACTCCTCCCCCACCCTTAGATCCTTATGACTTTCTTCGTAAAGCAAGCAAGCACATCACCTATAATACCCTTAATCCCTTTCAAATCCCATTCCGAAAGACTAACCTGGCTGTGCACTCCTTCGTTGGATCCCCGACTTGGCTAAATGAGCTCCCCTCCTCCATCATGGGGATAATCAACCGCATCCAAATCAAAAGAGCCCTGCAAAGCTATTTCACTGAGAAATTCACTTGTACCAGCACTTAACTACATCAAACTCCTCTGTCTGAGGCACTTACTCCTCTCACCTCCACCCTCCCTCTCATCTCCACACAGTCCAATTCCCCATCTCCCCTCCTCCCCCCATCGACAGGACAACACTTCTATGAAACACAAAAATTGTTGGCAGATAAGGACCACTAGGCCCATCTAATCTGCCTGTAGCCCTACACTTGTGTGTGGCCTCTGACCCTACCTGGTCAATGCCCTCCTCCCTCTCCTCCCCACCTCTAAGTTTCACTTATGCCTGGCTAATGCATGTTATAATCCTTCCACCGTCTTTGCTCCCACCACTCCTGTGGCAGGCTATTCCATTTATCCGCCACCCTCTCTGTGAAAAAAAACTTCCTCACATTTCTCCTTAACTTACCCCTTCTAATTTCATATCGTGCCCCATTGTTCTTGTACTCCTCATGTACTGGAAGATGTCTTCCTACCCCCGCATTGTTTATGCCCTTGAGGAAATTTGTTTCTATCATGTCGGTCCCTCTCCTCCCGTCAGTACTTATGGAGGTCCTTTAATCTCTCCTCGTATGCTTTCTGGTGCAAACCCTGCACCATCTTCGTCACCCTTCTCTGAACTGCCTCTGCCCTGTCGATATCCTTCTGAAGGTGTGGCCTCCAGAACTGCACGCACTACTCAAGGTGAGACCTTTCCAGTGTTCTGTACAATGGCATCTCCACCCTCCCACCTTCTGCTTGTAATGTCTCTGCATATGCACCCCAGCATGCCACCGGCCTTCCCTGCCGCCTTTGTACTCTGGGCACCTTTAGGTCATCTGAAATGATAACCGCCCGGGTCCCTTTCTTCCTTGGTGATAGTCAACACGCCCCCAATCCTGTACCTCTCCCCAGGTTCCCTCTTCCCAGGTGCATTATCTTGCACTTCTTTGAACTGAACCTTAGTTGCCACACCTCCGACCATTTTTCAAGCTTCCCCAGGTCCCTCCTCATTGTCTTCACCGTGTCTGGTGTATCCACCCTATTGCAGATTTTGGTTTCATCTGCAGAAAGGCAGACCTTTCCCTCCAGCTCTTCCGCAGTATCTCTAATGAAGACATTGAATAAGACTGGCCCCAGGACTAAACCTTGGGGTACCCTGCTGGTTACTTCCCCCTCTCTCTAGCTTGGATCCCATTTACCACCACCCTATGTCTCCTGCCTGTTTGCCAGTTTCTCACCCAGTTAACCACGGTTTGCCCCATGCCCAGACTACCCATTTTGTTAACCAGTTTTCTGTGTCCGATGGTATCGAAGGCCTTGCTGAAAACGAGGTAGGTGGCATCCCCCCTCCCCCAGTTTACCTCCTTCATCACCCAGTCAAACAAATATATCAGATTTGTCTGATATGACCTCCCTGCTGTGAATCTGTGCTGTCTTGGATCCCGGGCATCAATGGATTCTAAGTATGTCACTATTCTTTCTTTAAGCTGCCTCCGGGCCAGGCTGCCAGTGCAGCAGTTGGATTTCCATTTATGCCGCCGATGACGCAGGTTTTGGAATGGACCCATGAGTTGGTGGGCCAGCCGGGGAAGAAGGCTGGAGCATCCCATGACTGCTCGCCTTCTCCAGGGAGGAGGGGGGGGTTTGAGCCTCTACATTTGCTGGCCCCTAGTGGAGCCCAGTGGCACAGCATTACGTCGGGCTGCATTGTGGGAGGGAGCATGATGGACGTCAGCTCCACTCTTGACATTGCATGGCTTGTCACGCCCCCACATAAAAACAGATAATGGCCTCAGCCTGGCCGGATAATGGTCGCTCCTACTAACACCACGCTGATCCCCGGAGCGCACCTCCTCCTCCGTCGCATGTGGATGCACTGGCCCTGTGGGTACCATATCCCTGAATTCTGTCCTTTGCTTCAGGAGAGGGTCCCTTCCGGTAGGGTTAGTGCCAGACCCTCCAGGGTGCAGGGCACATGGGACCATGACCGGTGGTAGGAGAGGCAGCAGAGGGGAGACGGTGGGCACAGGGAGCTATGCAGCCCAAAAGGAGTGGCAAGGTGGAGGCCCGAAGGAGGAGCCAAAAAAAAAAAACATGCCTCCATGATCTTACTTACTATTGAGGTGAGGCTGACTGGTCTATAGATCCCCTGCCTCCTCCCTGCTACCACTTTTGTGAAGAGACTACATGTGCCCTCTTCCAGTCATCCGGAGCCAACCCCATGTTGAGTGAATTGGTAAACATGGCTGGCAGAGGTGCTGCCAGTTCCCTTCATAGCTCCCTTAAAATCCTCTGGTGTATGCCATCTGGTGCCATTGCCTTGTCCAAATTTAGTTCTGCAAGCTCCTCCAAGACTCTCCCCTCTGTGATCTGAGATAATCTGCCTACCCCTTTCATGTCTGTTACTCTGCTGCGGTCCCTTACCCCTCCCCCTCTTCGGTGAATACTGAGCAGAAGTATGTGTTCGGTATTCCTGCCTTCTCCAGGTCTCCCTCTTTACACTCCCCTGTATCCCGTCTGAGCCTTACAATCCCCACACAGTTTTTCTTCTCTTGCTGATGTACCTAAAGAAAGTCTTGTCTCCTTTCTTCACTGACTGCACTAATCTTACCTCTGTCTGCGCCTTTGTGCTCCTAACAGCCTTCCCCGCTTCCTTTAGATTCTTTAGGTACACCTCCCTGTCTTCTTCCCTTTGAGTCTCTCTATATTTCCTGAACTCTTCCTTTTGGCCCTGATGCTGTCTGCCACCACTCTTGAGAACCATAGTGGTTTCCTCCTTTTCTTGCCTTTGCTTACCATCCTAATGCATTGGTTGGTCACTTCCTTTATTGCTCCCTTCAGGTGTTTCCACTGCTCCTCAATCCCCTCTCTTATCTCCCTCCTTGCCAAGGCCTCTTTGACACCCTTCCCCATTTTATCAAAATTCACCCCCCGTAAAATCTAAGACCCTTGCTTTAGTGTGGCTTGACTGTGTCTCAGTTCTCATGTTAAACCACACTATGTGGTGGTTGCTGGATCCCAGCTAACCTTCGACCTGGACGTCTCCAATTCTGTCCCCGTTTGTTAGTACAGTACCAGGTCCAGAAATGCTGTATCCCTGAAATGGCCTTTTGTCAAACAGTAATATACAGTTTGTTGCTGTAACCAATGTACGGTATATTTCTGTCCAAATATTACTATTGAAGCTCGGTACAGTGTATTAGGCATTAACTACTTTCTGCTGTAACCCGATGATTTGTTGATTTGTCTGACACTACCTTCTGTAGCATTGCACAATTTTTGACATAGAACCCTTGTAAATGAGCTCCACTCAATTGCATTTTTGAAAATCCAATGAATTGATAAAGTTAGTAGCAAGTACTTTTCTCCTTAAATGCTTTGGGATTTGAGGTGAGGCTGAGAAGAGTGACCGAGTACACTATGGTGACTTCAGTAAGGTCACTTAGCGTTAGGCAGTAGCAAGTGAATGGCTGTGTCTGGAGGAAGTGTAGGGCTGGGTAATGATGTGAACAATCTCAGCTTACGGAGCAGGGAGAACGGTTGCTTGGAACATACTGCAGTCAGCCTTCTTATCGTTTTATAATTCACACAATTTTTAACTCGATGCACCACATCATTGTGTATGAAGTCCAGGTGCGCTCATGTGAACTCTGACATATTACATGGCAGCGTTGTGAGATGACTTTCTTGCTTTGAAATGTTAACTGTTTACATATCTGTGTGACTTCACTTATGCTCAATTGATCAGACTGCTTAGGGGGTTGGATTGTGGGGTGATAATTTCAGTGGAAGTCTGCATCGCTAAGTGGAAGAAAAAATGGTGGCAGTTAAGAAATGAAAGTTCTGTTTGGCACTTTGATTTTTATTGCACTGCATCCTGTCTCACATTTCTTGTTTTTACCTGTGCTTTAGACAGATCTAATGCACAGGTAACAATGAATCAGGGTGGAGGATTTTCCCTACCCATTTTATAAAATAACACAGAGCAGTGTGATAAAATGACAGTCAACATACTCATCCTTAATGAAAATTACCTGAATGTAAGCAAGACACCTCTGGGCCCACTGTGTAAGGAAGGAAAAGAGAAACAAGTTGATAGGGCAAGAAACAATCAAATGTTTAAATGCACTGGTTTTGTCTTGAAATAAAAGCCCACATATGTTGTTCTTTGAATGAGTGGATTGCTTCTGTTATTTTAAGAAGTATTCTGAATTATAGCATAAGTTTTCTCAGTAGTACAGTGCTTTTTACAAGGCTGAGGATGATTGATCAAAAAAGTGTACCGGTTCAATAGCCAGTAGTGCATTTTAGAGTTTTGATAAGTTGTGATGTGTTGTTTGCTGGTCCTATTGTCCTTCCTAGGCTAAGTATAGTCTCGGATGACTGTACTTAACACAGGGAGGACAGCAGGACCAGCAAACAAGTGATCAGATAAAAAATGCAATGCAGGCCATTGAATCTCCCAGCGCTACAGCAGAGGATTCTGGAATTTATAGATCTTTGAATCGAGGATATCCCTTTCATCAGGTTACAGCTATGGAACGATACCATGTCAGTGCTAGGACCCCACAGAAACGTTTGCCAGCAGTCCAGCAGGGGGCTGCCCATAACATAGAAACATAGACAATGATAGCAGAAGTGGACCGGAGGTCCATCAAGCAGTGGTTTCCATAATGTTTTGAAATTTGAAGTATTTACTTCTGACTTCTTCTTTTACTTGGTAGTATTTTTACCTAAATGGTAGTAATACCATCCAGTGACCTGTCTCTCCACCCCACCTCCCTCTGAACCAAGTGTCAAACTCACTGGATGTCTGCAGTCAGTAACTCTGTCTGATACTACTGTGAGGTCTCGACATACTTCCCTACTTAGTGCAATGTAGTGCTGTAACCCTGTTTTAAATGTTTTCCACGTTGCCACTTTCCTTGTGACCAGCCACTGAGCCACTCCGTAAATGGTCTCCAGCACTTTTCACAATTGATAAACATAAACACATAGAAACTGACGGCAGATAAGGACCGCTAGGCCCATCCAGTCTGCCCATTTTCCCTACCTACTGCAAAAGTCGCAGACCCTACTTGATATCCTGCTTTACCACCTCGTTCTTATCACTAGGGTTCCGCTATACCAGTTTCATGCATTTTTGAATTACACCACTGATTGCACCCACCACCTCCACTGGGAGTCCATTCCATGCACCCATCACCCTTTCCATGAAGAAATACTTCCTCACGTTACCCCTTAGTGTACCCGCTTCTAACCTCGTATCATGCCCCCTTGTTCTTGAACATCTCCTCTTCTGAAAGATGCTACCCTCTGGTACCCTGTTTATGCCCTTTAGATATTTGTAGATTTCTAGCTTCAAACAACATGAAGTCTTGCTGTATTCTGACAATTGCAGAACCTTTGCCCAACCTTTGAACTGCCAGTGATTCCCAACGTTTGAACTTCCCCGGAGAACTGAGGGTCAACTTTCCATGTAGGGCATGGAACGCTGAGCTCGAGCTTGGTTGAAGTCTCTGTCTGGAGTGTTTTGAACTCAAACCGTCAGATTCTTTACTCCGCCTCACTGAACGGTCACTCCGGAGATTTCTCCTTCAGCTCGGTTCGAAGTTGGTTAAAGTTTTCAGTTTTTCATCGGTTTAAACTGAACAAACGTATCCGCATAGTCCGTTCAGTCTCTGTCTGTGGTGCCATGAGTACTAGATGGGAATCGTTCTTTATTTCTGTGTGGAACTTGTAAAAGTGCGGTTGGTTTGACTGAACCGACCATTTGATTGTGAATTTTGCTATATTTAGTGTGTGGTTACCGGTTCTTATTGGTTCTAAAAAAGACGTGTTTTAACCATTTTTTTTCCAATACCCGTGACACGGTTAGGAACTGATAAGGAGTCTTGCTTGACGTTGCCAAAAAGGTAAGTTTGTTAGGTTAGTCATGTCTGAGAAAACCCAAGAAAAAAACAGGCCCACTGGTTTCAATACTGCAGTGAGTGTGGGGAGGTCTTTGCCAAGGCCGATCCCACACCACCTGTGTTTATTGTCTGGGGTTTGACCACCTCGATTCAGACTTCCAATATGTAAAGTTTCCCAAATCTACCCTTGAGAAGAGATTAGGTAGACTGAGGAAAAGGAGCGAGAAGTCCGCTTACCGGATGGCCAGCCGGTTCGGTTTGACCAAACCAGAAGGAGTGCCCTCTGACCAAGGCGATCATTGTCGGGCAAAAGGAGAGCCGATTCTGAGGGATCGGTTCTGACAAAAAGAAAGCGAAAAGATAAATCGACTGGTTCGGATCCAGAGGTTCATATTCCAACCGCCGAAGAGGTAACCAGGGCGATTCAGATTGTGGAATCGCTCTGTCCGGTTCCGATCAATCCGGCTCCTTCTGGCAGAGGTTCGGTTCGGTTGGTTCCCCCGGTTCAAGAGTATGCCCTTGAAGATTTTTATGAACCGGAGTTTGAAGAGGAAGGGGAATTTGAGGATTATGATGTAAGTGAAGGTCTGGTTGTGCCTGTGGAACCGGACATCAACCCAGACAGACCATCAGGTGTTTCCCCTCCTAGGCTTTCTGAGTCCCCTTCCCTCTTTATGTTTTACAGTAAAGTGGCTGAAACCCTCCGGCTTCCTATGGAGGAGGCTGTGGAAGATCAAGAAGAGCCTGATTATGTAGAGATGATGGATATCCCATAGTCCAGGAGACTGTCTGTTCCCCTCAATAAATCTTTTGGGAAACGGACACAAAAAATCTTAGTCTCCTAACACTATACCTCCTGTGGATAGAAGAATGGACAAGAGGTATACACTCTCAGGCTCAGACACAGAGTTCTTATATCAGCAATGCAGCCATGTTGGGGTATTGCAGACTGCTGCCTGTGACAAGGCAAATATTTCCTTGGCTTCACCCCCGACAAGGACTTCAGGAAGATTGATGCCATGGCAAAGAAGCAGTACATGGCATCTTCTTTGGAACTCAGGCAGGCGAATTACATGGCCTATACAGCCAGGTACCAGAAGTACAGGTGGCACACTGTACTGGCACTGGCTAAACAGGCCTCTCCCCAGCTAGCCAAGGAGCTGGAGGCGGTGGCTGCAGATGGGATTGAGGCATCTAAGGTTCAGTTTCATGCTGCTGTGGACTCCAATGATGTCTCATCAAGAGTCATGGCTACATCTGTGGCTCTTCGGAGGATGGCTTGACTCAGATGTACTTGCCTCTCGCAGGACACCCAGGCTAAGGCTATGGATTTTCCTGTAGTGGGTAATTCTTTGTTTGGGGAGCAGACAGAGAATTACATGAAGAAAATGGACGAGTACAGGACCACTTACAGGAGTGCTCAGGCCAAGGAAAGGCAGCAGTCTAGGGGCAGGGGCAGGCCTTTTCAAAGGCCTTTTTACCAAGCACAGGCCTCTTCTTCCTTTTCACAGAGGGGGTTCTTCAGAGGGAGAGGCAGAAGGGGGATGAGCAGGCCTGCATCCACCCCTCAGCCTAAAGCCCTTGCCAAGCAGACACCCTGATGGGTCTACCCGGGTCAACTCTCCTATTCCAGTAGTGGGCAGGCTGGCTTACTTTGTCCAGGACTGGATGTCTGTTACATCAGACAGGTGGGTCCTGGAAGTAATAAGCCAGGGACTGGTTCTCAGCTTCAAAAAATTTCCAAAGATGAGAGCCAGATCTTTTCCACCTGCAAATCTTTCAGAAACCCTTGCCCTAGAGGCAGAGGTTTCTCCTCTCCTAGCTTTAAGAGCTGTAGAGAGAGTACGTACTGTACACTGGGGCAAAGGACTGTACTCCAGGTACTTTCTGACCCCCAGAAAGACAGGGGAGTGGCGACCCATCCTGGACCTAAGATATCTGAACAAACATTTTTTAAAACCAAAGTTCAAGATGATAACTCTGGGAATAATCCTTCCCTTTCTAAGGCTAGGGGACTGGCTAGCCTCCTGGACCTCAGAGATGCCTACTTTCACATTCCCATCAGGTGCTCCCACAGAAAGTACCTCAGGTTCGAGTTGCTGTCAGGCCACTATCAGTTCAGAGCAATGCCCTTTGGCCTAACCTCAGCTCCAAGGGTTTTCACAAAGTGCCTGGCAGTAGTAGTTGCCTTTCTAAGAAGGCACAAGATTTCTATATTTCCTTATCTGGACGATTGTCTATTAGTGGGTCAGTCTCCAGACCAAGTCAAGTCTCACCTGCAAGTGACCCAGCAAGAGCTCACTTCCCTAGGATTTCTTCTCAACCTTCCCAAGTCAGTTCTCAAACCAGTCCAGCTCCTTACCTTTATAGGGGCAGAACTGGACACACTCAGAGTAAGAGCCTTTCTTCCTCTAGAAAGGGCAAGGGCTCTTATGGAACTAGCTTCTTCCTTCAGGTATCTCGACCAGCAAGGCATTTCCTCCAGCTCTTGGGCCACATGGCAGTTTCAACAGCAGTGGTCCAAGGGGCAAGATTCTAGATGAGGGATATTCAGTTCCACCTGAGAGCTTTCTGGTCTCAGAGAAAGGACTCCCTTACCAAACTGATTCCAGTGACTCCGACCTTGATCCAGGCCTTCCAGTGGTGACAGGATCAGGACCATTTAAGGCAAGGTGTTCCTTTTGTTGCTCAGCCTTGTTCAGTGATCCTTACCACGGATGCTTCTCTTCAAACAACATGAAGTCTTGCTATATTATGACTTCTTGCAGTTAGCCACAGCACTTGAACTGCCCCGGAGAGGAAAGAGCCAACTTCATAATGAATGGAGTTCTCAGCGCGAGCGCTTTGCTGAAAGCTCTATCTGGCTAGTTTCAAACTGAAACTGTCAGATTCTTTACTCCGCCTCACTGAACAGTCGCTCCGGAGATCTCTCCTTCAGCTCTGTTCATTTCTCGGTTAAAACAAGTAATTCTCGGTTTAAATAAACCGGGTAAAGTATTTATTTTACCGCGTTTCGGTTCAAAGCTCTATCTGGTAAACCGTAAGTACAGGTCTTTTAGTCTGTGTGGAAAATATATTTATCGGTTCGGTTTTGAACCGATCGGTTTGGTTAAAAGACGTTTAAAAGTATTGTATGGACATTTAAATGCAGTTTCCGGTTCTTATCGGTTCTAAAAACCGAACTTTTTAATTTGGTTTTTCAAATACCCGTGACATGGTTAGGAACGATAAAGGGTGTCTTGCCTGGCACTGCCATTAAAAGAGCAAGTTTTGGTTAGGCTGGCATTATGTCAGAAACCCAAAGAAAAACGGGCCCAGGAGGTTTCAACACTGTGATGCTTGTGGGGAAGCCTTTGCCAAGGCTGACCACACACACCACATGTGTTATTGTCTGGGGTTTGACCACCTCCAGTCAGACTGCCAGATTTGCAAGAATTTTCCTGTAGCCACCCTGGAAAAAGATTGGGCAGGCTCAGGGAACGAGAGCCAATAAGTCCGCTTGACCAGGATGGCCAGCCCGGTCCAGTGCCCACTGGACCAGAGGAGTGCCTCTGACCAGGTGAGACTTCCTCGGGCAAAGAAAAGCTGGTTCTGAGGAACCAGCCCCAGTAAAAAGTCTAAAAATCAGCAGTTCTGGAGTACAAATTGCCTCTCCAACTGCTGCAGAGATAGCAAAAGCCATACAGATTGTCCAGTCACTGTCTCAGGGACCGTCGAACCACCACTAGCTGGTAAAGGTTGGTTCGTCCGGTCCCAGTGGTTCAAGGTATGATGTTGAAGAATTTTATGAACCACAGGAGGGAGGAGGATTATGAGCAGTATGTATGTGGCTGGGAGGGTCTGGATGTGCCCATTGAACCGGACATCTCTCCAGACAGACCATTGGAATCTCCCCTATGCTGTCTGAGTCCCCATCTCATTTTATTTTTATAAGAAAGTTGCTGAAACCTCCAGCTTCCCTTAGAAGAGGCTGTGGATGAGCAAGAGGAGCCTGATTATGTTGAGATGATGGATATTCCAGAGTCTAGGGGAGATTGTCTATTCCTTTGCATAAGTCATTCAGAAGCAAACAATGAAAATTTTAAAAATCCAATTCTCTGCCTCCTGTCGATAAAAAGATGGACAGGAGGTATGCCTATCAGGCCTGATACAGACTACCTTTCTGAGCAGTGTAGTCATGTAGGAGTGGTACAGGCTGCAGCCTGTGACAAGGCTAACATTCCCCTGGCTTCACATCCTCCTGATAAAGATTCTAGGAAGATTGATGCCATGGCAAAAAAGCAGTATATGGCAGCCTCTTTGGGACTCAGGCAGGCAAATTATATGGCTTATGTAGCTAGATATCAGAAATCTAGATGGGATACAGTTATGCAGTTAGCCAAGCAGGCCCATGGCCAGCTGGCTAGTGAATTGGAACAGGTGGCTGCTGATGGCATTGAAGCCTCTAAAGTTCAATTTCATGCTGCTGTTGATGTTAATGATGTTTCCTCTAGGGTCATGGCCACTTCTATAGCTTTCCGTAGGTTGGCATGGCTCAGGTGCACTAATCTGTCACAGGACACTCAGTCAAAAGCTATGGATTTTCCTGTGGTAGGAAATTCTCTGTTTGGGGAGCAGACAGAGAACTATATGAAAAAGATGGATGAATACAGAACTACAGGCCAAGGAGCGGCATGCCACTCCACAGAGGCACACGCCCAGAGGTAGGGGCAGGCCTTTCCACAGGCCTTTTTATCAATCCCAAGCTTCCTCTGCTTATGCTCAGAGGCTTTTTTCAAAGAGGCAGAGGCAGACAGGGGCGCAGGCAAGCCGTCCCCACCCTCAGCCTAAGGCATCCTGTAGCAGGCACCCTGATGGGCGCCCAGGGCTGATTCTCCTGTACCAGTAGGGGCAGATTGGTTTGTTTCAGTCAGAACTTGTGTCCGCAACCTCGACAAATGGGTTCTGGAAGTGAAGCCTAGGGTCTGTTCTCAGCTTCAAACATTTTCCAAGATGAGGGCCAGACACTTTCCACCTGAGCCCCTAGAGGCCCTTGCCCTGGAGGCAGAGGTCTCTGCCCTGTTAAAGTGCAAAGCAGTGGAAGGTTCCTCCCTTTCACCAGAGCAAGGGTCTGTACTCCAGATACTTCCTTACACCAAAAGACAGGAGAAATGCGGCCCATCCTAGACTTAAGGTATTTGAACAAACACCTTTTGAAACCAAGTTCAAAATGTTAACTTTGGCAATGATTTGCCCTCACTGAGGCCAGGGGACTGGCTAGCCTCCCTGGACCTCAAGGATGCTTATTTTCATGTCTTAATCAGGCCTTCTCACCGAAAGTACCTCAGGTTGAACTGCCCTCAGGCCACTACCAGTTCAGAGGCAATGCCCTTCGGTCTTACCTCTGCTCCAAGGGTATTCACAAAATGTCTAGCCGTGGCAGTGGCTCATTTAAGAAGGCAAGGGTTGCTGTTTTCCCTACTTGGATGACTGGCTCATTGCTGGACAGTCTCCAGAACAGGTGAAATCCACTTGCAAGTCACCCAGCAGCTTCTCACCTCCTGGGATTCCTGCTAAACCTACCAAAGTCAGTTCTAGAACCAGTCCAGGTACTTACTTTCATAGGTGCGAATTGACAAAGCTGGCCAGGGCCTCCCTGGAAAGGGTAGAGAAGTTGATCGCCTGGTCCTTCTTTCACCCTGCAGGTCTCTCGACCAGCAAGACACTTTTGCAGCTTCTAGGGCACATGGCTGCCTCCACAGCTGTAGTGCAGGGAGCAAGATTCCAGATGAGAGACATTCAGTTTCATTTGAGGGTCTATTGGTCCTAAGAGGACCCCCTCACAAACTGGTTCCTGTGACCTGAACTCTGATCCTAGCTCTTCAGTGGTGGCAGGATCAGAGCAATTTGAAGACAGGGGGTCCCCTTCATTCCTATTTCCCACTCCCCTCACCTCACTCACGGATGCCTCCTCCTGGGTGGGGAGCACACTGGCGACCTCCACACAGGGAGGTGGTCCCCTCAGGAATCTCTGCTCCCACATCAACTTGCTGGAACTCAGAGCTGTCCTTTAGCTCTTCAAGCTTTTTCTGCATCTGTCCAGAATAAAGTAGTCCAGGTCAGAACAGACAATACCCCAACAATGTGGTACATCAACAAGCAAGGGGCACTCTGTAGTCGGCCCTGTGCACGAGGCAATGAAGTTGTGGTCTCTGGCCTACTCCTGAACACTTCTCTATAGCAGTTCATCTGCCAGGGAAGGACAATGTCCTAGCGGATGCCCTCAGCAGGATTTCTCAGGGCCATCACGAATGGTCCCTGAATCCCCAGTGCTGAACAGTCTTTGCCAGATATGGTACCCCTCAGATAGATCTTTTTGCAGCCCCAGACAACCACCAACTTCCACTGTTCTGCTGCAGGCCCCCAGTGATGGGCTCAGTCCCCCTGGATGCCCTTCTGTTGGATTGGGAAGGGAAGTTCCTGTATGCCTTCCCCCTTCCCTCTTCTTTTCAAGGTGTTAGTAAAAATCAGATCCCAACCTTGCAAAGTGATTCTGATTGCACCAGACTGGGCCAGGCAACCCTGGTACCCACTCCTGCTATCACTGACAGTCCACCTTCCCCTGTGCCTTCCCAGGATTCACAATCTGCTGACCTGTGCCCAGGGGAGAGTATGGTATCCGAACCTCAAATCCCTCAACCTCAAGGCTTGGCTCTTGAAGAGTTAGAATTTGCTGATTTACACCTTTCTCAAGGTGTCCTTGATATTTTAAGGCCTCTAGGAAGCCTTCCACTAGAGCCACTTATAATTCCAAGTGGAAAGGTTTTCCATCTGGTGTTCTGATACATATTGTCCCAGAATCCGTTGATTTGCCCACTTTGCTGGACTACATTGTCCATCTTAATTCTTTGGGCCTCAGGCCAGCTACCTTAAGAGTCCACTTGGCAGCTGTCTCTGCTTTTATCTCAGCAGGAAGCCTTCCTCCTTCTTCTCACCCTGTGTTTTCCAAGTTTTTAAGGAGTTACTTCATACTAACCCTCTTTTGGGGACCCAGCCCCTGCCTGGGACCTTAATGTTTGCATTGCTCAGTTAATGCAACCCCTTTGAACCCTGTCTTGGCAGACCTTAAGTTCTTAACTTGGAAAACTGTATTTTAGTGGCTATCACTTCTGCTAGACGATAAGTGAGTTACGGCTCTTCAGTAGAAAATGATTTTATTTCTTTCACAGGGATAAGGTAGTCCTCAGGACTAACAGAAAGTTTTTACCTAAAGTGGTTTCGATTTCCATCTTAACCAATCCATCTCCTTCCAGTATTTTTTCACTGAGCACTCTTCCTCTGGTGAAAGAGATTGCACAGTTTGGATGTTAAGAGGCATTGAGTTATTATCTGAACGCACTCAAGGGTCACAGGTCTAATCCCACTAACTCTTTCTCACCTATGGTGAGGTCGGCAAAGGAAAACCTGCCACTAAGAGGACAATTGCCAGGTGGATTGTCTCTTGTATCCAATTTGCTACCAAACTGGGTAGAGAACCCTCAGGATTGAGGGCCCATTCTACCAGGGTACAGTTGCATCTCTAGCGGCTGCTAGAGATATTCTATTTTGAAATCTGTCAAGCTGCAACCTGGAAACAGTTCACACTTTCACCAAGCATTACTCCCTGGATATCCAAGCCAGGAGGACGGCTCTGGTTTAGCCGCAGTGCTGAGCCTATTCCTAAGTAGGTTCTGGCCTCCTCCATGGAGAGGTACTGCTGTGTATTCATGAGATAGGTCATAATATAGCAAGATTTCATGTTGTTTGAAGAAAAATTACTCACCTTAGTAATTGTTTTTCTTCTAATGGAGTCTTGCTATATTATGACCACCCTAACCTGACCCTCTCAGAACTTCTACTTGGGTGTGGGCAAATTAGTGTCAAGCACTGTCATAGTGCCATTATAGGTGTTTTTTTCCCTCTTTGTTTTGGGAAATTAGTGCACTACTGTTATTGATTTGTGTGTTGGCCTCCCTCCTGGACTTGAGTCTTTGGGGAAGGGGGGTCTAGTAGTGCTTGTCAGGGGTGATATTTGTTGTTGTTGTTGTTGTTGTTGTTACTAGTAGGTAGCCATTTGGCTAGCATAGGGTACTTTCCACACAGACTTTTAGTGAGTGTTGGCTCCGTAAAGATCTGACAGTTTCAGTTTGAAACTAGCCAGATAGAGCTTTCAGTAAAGTGCTCGCGCTGAGAACTCCATTCATTATGGAGTTGGCTCTTTCCTCTCCGGGGCAGTTCGAGTGCTGTGGCTAACTGCAAGAAATCATAATATAGCAAGACTCCATTAGAAGAAAAACAATTACTAAGGTGAGTAATTTTTTCTTCTGGGCTGGGGAGCCCACCTGGGGTCCCTTACTGCCCAGGGCCTGTGGTCCCCCCAAGAATCCCTTCTCCACATCAATCTTCTAGAGCTCAGGGCAGTTTTTCTAGCTCTAAAAGCGTTCTCACAGTCAGTTCAGAACAAGGTGGTTCAAGTCAGAACAGACAACACTGCCACCATGTGGTACATCAACAAGCAGGGAGGCACTCGGTCCACAGCCTTGTGCACAGAAGCCATGAAGTTGTGGTCCCTGGCTTATTCCCTGCAAGCCTCTCTTGTAGCAGTTCACCTTCCAAGCAAGGACAATGTGCTAGCAGATGCACTGAGCAGGATTTCTCAGGGCCATCACGAATGGTCCCTGGACCCTCAGGTGTTGAAAGTGATTTTTTTCAAAGTGGGGCACTCCAGAGATGGATCTCTTTGCAGCCCCAGACAATCACCAACTCGCTCTCTTTTGTTGCAGACCTCCAGTCTTGGGCTCAGTCCCCCTGGACGCCCTGATTCTGAATTGGGAAGGGAAGTTTCTGTATGCCTTCCCCCTCCCCCTTCCCACTCCTGTTCAAAGTTTTAGTCAAAATAAGGTCTCAACCTTGCAAGGTGATTCTGGTTGCTCCAGATTGGGCCAGACAGCCCTGGTACCCCCTGTTCCTGTCCCTAGCAGTCCATTTTCCCCTGTCTCTTCCCAGGAATTACAACCTGTTAACATCTTCTCAGGTGAGGATTTGGTACCCCAATCTTCAGTCTCTCAATCTCAAGGCATGGCTCTTGAGGAGTTAGAGTTTGCAGATCTGCATCTTTCCCAAGGGGTTCTGGATATCCTCAAGCCCTCCACCTGAAAGACTTACAACTCAAAATGGAAAAGATTCAGCATTTGGTGTTCTAAGAAGAATATTTCTCCAGACACTGCTGAATTGCCCACAGTTCTGGATTATATGGTCCATCTTAATGGCCTAGGCCTCAGAGCAGCTACTCTCAAGGTACACTTGTCAGCTGTTTCTGCATTTTTGTCTGTGGGGAAGCCTTCCTCACTATCTTCCCATCCTGTGTTCTGTAAATTTTTTAAAGGATTGTTTCACACCAATCCAGGGTTTTAAATAAATGATTAGCATTTTTTTTCTTGGGGCTATACTAACTATACAGAAAGTATTTATATAGATTTTCTAGACGTGCTGTGTTTGTTAAACACAGTGAGGCAAGAGCTATGCATTTTCACAAAGATTTAGCACTTTTATGAGCAAACCGGTAATCAATTTTTAGAGTTAAATAAATCCCTGCAATCCCCCTTTGAGAGACCCTGCCCCTGCCTGGGATTTGAATGTTTGCATTGCTCAGCTTATGCAACCCCCCTTTGAGCCTATGTCTTCAGCAGAGCTTAAGTATTTGACTTGGAAAACTGTGTTCTTGGTAGCCATTACCTCTGGCAGGCGTATCAGTGAATTGCAAGCCCTGTCAGTGGAACCTGATTTTATCTCCTTTCATAGAGATAAAGAGGTCCTTAGAACCAATAGAAGGTTCTTGCCCAAAGTGGTTTCAGACTACCATTTAAACCAGTCTATGTCTGTCCCTGTTTTCTTCACTGATCATTCTTCCTCGGGAGAGAGGAGGCTACACAGTTTAGATGTCAAAAGAGCCCTTAGTTACTACATAGAGCATACCAAGGATCACAGGTTTGACTCCCTCCAGTTGTTCCTCACTTATGGAGAAGTGGGAAAGGCCAAACCTGCCACCAAAAGATCTATTGCCAGGTGGATTGTGTCTTGTATACAATTCTGCTATGAAAAACTGGGAAAAACTCCACACTCAGGCCTGAGGGCTCATTCCACAAGAGGTACAGCTGCTTCCCTGGCTGCGGCCAGGGATATCCCTCTCCTAGAAATTTGTCAAGCAGCCACCTGGAGAACAGTCCATACCTTTACCAAGCATTACTCTCTGAATATCCATGCTAGGGGTGATGCTCGGTTTGTCACAGCAGTACTTCAGAGCCTATTCCCAAAGTAGGTTCGGTCTTTCCTCCTTGGAGGTACTGCTTGGTAGTCTGCAATTGTCAGAATACAGTAAGACTTCATGTTTGAAGAAAAAATTACTCACCTTAGTAATTATATTTCTTCTAATGGAGTCTTGCTATATTCTGACCTCCCTCCCTGCCTCCCCTCTCAGAACCTGTTTTTGGGAAGTGGGTGGGCAGGTGCAGTGTTGCACCCAGGGTGTATTTGCTGGCACCCTCCTCCTTTTGTTTGGGTGCTTATTTATTATTGTTATTTTTGAGTACATTGGGTTTAGTTTTTGGGTTTCTGACTTGAGTCTTCCTTGGGAATCCAAACTTTTCAGCCAGTTGCTAGTAGAATTTTACAGTTTCCACATAGAAGTTTAGTTTAGTTGAGCTTGAAGAATCTGGGTTTGCGTTCAAAACACTCCAGACAGAGACTTCAACCGAGCTCGAGCTCAGCGTTCCATGCCCTGCATGGAAAGTTAACCCTTAGTTCTCCGGGGCAGTTAAAAGGTTGGGAATCACTGGCAGTTCAAAGGTTGGGAATCACTGCAATTGTCAGAATACAGCAAGACTCCATTAAAAGAAATATAATTACTAAGGTGAGTAATTTTTTCATATCTTCTATGTCTTTCCTCTAGGCTGAATATATTGAAGTCTCCCGGTCTCTCCTCCTATGACTTTTGGTGCACTATTCCAGGAGTGAACAAACAGAAAAAAAGTACCAGCTGGACAAAACAAATGCTGAGTAGCTCTACACCCCCCCTACCACGAGGATGTGATACAAGATGCAGCATGTGATAAGGCTAAAGTGACTCTATCCTTCCAGCCTCCAGATAAGGAGTCTAGAAAACTAGACAGCATGGGCAAGAAGTGTTACACCACAGCCTCTCTGTTGTTATGCCGTTATACTTACATGGCATACACTGCACAGTACCAAAAGGCACTGTGGAACTCCATTCTGGCCATTACCCAGAAAGTCCCAGATGACATAGCCCAAGACCTGGCAGAGATGGTCAGAACTGCCTTAGGTGCCAAAAAGTACCAGTTCCATATGGCTGTAGATGCCAGCGACACTGCCTCCAGATCCATGGCTCAGGACAGCTCACTCAGGAAGTTTGCCTGGTTAAGAAATATAGAATTTGATTTGATGGCAGATAAGGACCACTTGGCCCACCTAGGCTGCCCATTTCCCTACCTAATGGATAAGCTGCAGATCCTCGTTAACCAACAGCTTACTTAAGAACACCCAACCTCTCTCAGGTTACCCAAACAAAACCTGTGGGCTTCCCCTGCTAGAACAGTTCTATCTTTGGGGACAGGACAGAGGCATACATGAAAAAAGTGGAAGAATATAAAACTGCCTACAAGAGTAATGTGACAAAAGAGAGAGCCTCCTCCTCCTCCTACAAGCCCCAGGGTAGAGAGACTTTAACCAGTCCCGGACTTCAAATACCTAGGCGTAACGCTGGATAGTTCGCTGTCCTACACCACCCATATAGATCAAGTTACTAAAGCGGTAAATGCTAGGATCGACCTACTATACAGGCATAGCCTAACCCCTGATGCCCTCTGACTTGCAGTCAGCAACTCCACAGTCTCCATTATTGACTATGGACTAGTTGTATACAGTGCAGCAACGAACACTGCGCTCAAAAGGATCAACCTAGCCCTTAATAAAGCATGCAGGTTAATCATGGGAGCACACCGTCTGACCTTTACCTGCCACCTATATGTACAAACAAATTGGTTGAATCTCATGAGACGAGTAAAATACCAGACATACCTACTCACTATAAAAGCCTGTCTTGGACTACCCCCCAAAAAAAAAATGCAAGATCTCCTTAAACAAGTGTCAACCCACATCTAACCCAAAGTATGTCAAGACAAGCGCTTATGGTACCCTTCTGCCACAGTACACAGGCACAACACTCTTTTGCTTACCTGGTGCCCTCCAAGCCGCTGTCCTGTCTGTACCCACGTTGGGGCCCTTTCAAATGTTAATTCCGCCTACACCCTACTGCACTTAGCAAATGTGACTTGTCCAGTCATGGAGAAATCTCACCCCTAGGCCTCTAAAGCTTAAGGCTCCCTCTGTTTCTCTGTGCCCCCTAAACTTCCCCTATGGTACAGCAGTAGCACCCCCCCCCCCACCTTTCCCAATAGACACTTCCCTCTACCACTCCCCCCCTATCTCCCCACCTTTTGCAAATGTAGATCTGTCTCCTGTCCACATCGCTGCTTCCCCCATCTGGCCTCTTCCTGTCCATGCCTCCCTCTTCAACCACCCTCCTTTTCCTCTCTCATTCGTCATCAACAATGCCGTGTGTTGGTCCTCCCTGTGTTCGCTTTTCCCCTTACACTGCACATGCCTCCCTAGTCCTGTCCTCTCCCTCACCCCCGGCCCCACTTCCTGTCCTAACCTGCCGGATTCTCCCTCCCACTTTTGTCCTAACCTGCCTGACCTCCCAAGCCATCCTTTTTCCATCATTTCTCTCTCTCTCAAACAACAAGGCCATTGTTGGTTGTTCAGTTTTACCTGTTTTACACCAATATTAAAATGTGTTTTTATTGTCTACCCTATAGTGCCTGTCAGAACATTGTAACCATTGTTACTGCAACATCCTGGTGCTAATGTTGTATAATATTATATTTTATTGCATCTTCTATCGACATGGAATCTCTGTAAAAGAGCCTTTGGCTCAAAGGTATTGTAATCCGAAAAACAAATAAATAGAGAGGACAGAGGTAGGGGCTAATAACAAAGGGCCTTCCACCCTGTGCTCATGCCTATGGACCAGTCCCAGATGAGAGGGTACTTCAGTGTAAGGGGTAGGAGAGCTCAGAGGCATACTGACGCCACCCTCAAACCAAAAGCTCAGTCCAAACAAAACCCCTGATGGGAATGCACAGGTCACCTCCACACTGCCAGTAGGGGGATGGCTGGTTCACTACCTCCATCAGTGGCAGAATATTACCACAGACAAGTGGGTGCTGTAGGTAGTGGGTCAAGGTATTACCCTGCAGTTTAAGAAATTTCCCTTCACAGCAGGGCCACAGGAGTTTTAAACCTCTAACCTCCACAGAAGAGATTCTATTAGAGTCAGACATCAAGACTCCCCTCCACGACACCCTCCCAGTGAGGAATGGGTCTGTACTCAAGATACTTTCTCACTCAAAAGAAAATCAAGGAGTGGCGACCCATTGTAGACCTTGAGTACCTGAACAAGCGCATGGTCAACCTTAAATTCAAGATGGACACCCTCCTCCTGAAGGAGCTCTCAAGACTGAAGGTGGATAAGGCAATGGGACCAGATGGCATACACCTGAGGATGCTGAGTG
Source organism: Neoceratodus forsteri (assembly GCA_016271365.2). NCBI lineage: Eukaryota > Metazoa > Chordata > Ceratodontiformes > Ceratodontidae > Neoceratodus > Neoceratodus forsteri. The sequence goes on along the minus strand of CM057454.1, from coordinate 716,199,824 downwards.
AACTGTGAGGAGAGCTAGCAGAGCTTCCGGCAGCCTTGCTCACAGAGTCACTCAGCACAGGAGTGGTTCCATGGGACTGTAGGAGGGCACATGTGGTCCCTCAACAAATATCCGGCAATAGGAAGGAGGTGGGGAACTATGGGCCAGTCAGCCTCACCTCAGTAGAGGGGAAGATCATGGAGGCAGTACTTAAAGAGAGAACAGTGGTGGTATCCAACGGTGCCGAGGATCCGAGGCAACATGTATTCACAGCAGGTAGGTTGTGTCAGACAAATCTGATAGATTTCTTTGACTGGGTGACAAGGAAGTAAATCGGGGGGGGGGGACGTCACCTACCTGGATTTCAGCAAGGCCTTCAACACCGTCCCACATAAGAGGCTGGTTAAACAAGATGGGTAGTTTGGGCATGGGGCAGAAGGTGGTAAACTGGGTTAGGAACTGGCTAACAGAAAGGAGTCAGAGGGTGGTCGTAAATGGGATACAATCTGGGGAGAAGGGTACCCCTCAGATCAGCCCTCAGACCAGTCCAGTTCTGTGTATTCATTAGTGACATTGCAGAAGGGCTGGAGGGTAAAGTCTGCCTGCTTGCAAATGACAGCAACAGGATGGATACTCCAGACGGGGTAGAGTCAGTGACGAGGGCCAAGGGAAGCTTGAAAAAATGGTATGAAGTGTGGCAAGGCAAGTTTTATTTTACGATGCCCAATCCCAGGGTCTCTGGGCACTGTACATAAAAGCACAGTCAGAAAATAAAACAACAAATCGATAAATATAATAGTGTTAAATAGACAGCTATAACAAAGTCAGAAAATACTTAAATAGATAAGTAGGTGGCCTGGGACAGAAGCTGTTATACAATATGTCACTACCTAGGCAGTAATTAAAAAGCAGGGTCTGGGAAAGTTTGGTTAAACAAGAAGGAAGACCTTGAGTACCTCAATTGAAGGGTCCTTCCTTATAGCTGGAGGTAGTGAATTCCACAGGACACGGATAACGACACTAAAAGCTGTGTCGCCATCCATTTTTAACCTCATCCTGGGAATCACAATGATGCCTCTAGAGGAGGAATGGAGGGAGCGGATTGAGGCAGCAGGTGTAAGGAGTTCCACCAGGTAACCCGGGGCTAAGGCCATGTAGGGCCTTAAAGGTAAGTAAACCCACCTTGAAGAGGATCTTCTTCCTGATCAGCAGCCAATGCAGTTCACGCAGCACCGTGGTAATGTGGTAGCACTTAGGTTGCCCTATCAACAACCTGGCAGCTGCACTCTGCACTAGCTGCAGCTGGTGGAGGGAACCTCCCGAGACCCCAAGGTAGAGCACATTACAGTAGTCAAGTCTCAACATCACAAATTCATGTACCAAGGTAAGAAGGTCCAGGAGGCGGAACTAGGGGCTTGATCCTGATGGTATTCCTTAGATGACAGAAACTAGTACGGACAATGGATGACACCTGAGATTCAAGAGTCAGTCCGCTGTCAAGGATAACGCCAAGGTTGGGCACCCTAGAGGAAGCCTTCAATGGCACTGAGCCCAGAAATAATCCTGTCTCTGCACCAGAGACCATCCTGGCATGCCCGCTGTTCAAATCCACTACCAGTATCTCTGCCTTATCAGGGTTCAGTCTCAACCAACTTGTGGCCATTGAGTTATTGATCTCAGCAAGGCAATTATTTAGCACGTCCACTGTGGTGGATGTCCCAGAGGCAAAGGCAAGGTACAGTTGGGTATCATCTGCATAGCAGTGAAACCCCAAACTGTACTCCCTAATGAGCTCCCCTGGGGCAGCAAGTACATGGTGAACAACACTGGCGACAAGACCAAACCCTGAGCTACTCCACAGGACAGGAGGCTAGGGGAGGAGAAGAAATTCCCCATCACTACCCTTTGCCTCCTGTTCATGAGACAGGACTCAAATCAGCAGATGACAGTGCTGGCGAGTCCACAAAATTCCCTCTGTGGTTGAGTAACATACAGTGGTCCACCATGTCAAAGGCTGAGGAGAGATCAAGGAGAATGAGTATTGTCCCCTCGATCTCTCACCCTGAGGAGGTCATTGTGCACCCAACCTAACGCAATTTCTGTGCTATGCCTCGCACAAAACACAGACTGAAGAGGCTGATATAGATTATGGGCCACGAGGTGCTCCTCAAGATGAAGCACTACAACCTTCTCAACAGCCTTACCTGACAATGGAAGGTTGGAGATCGGACAATAGGCAACTCAGGTGTAATTCAAAGAACTGCAAAATTATGCACCTGGGACAAAGACACCATGGGTAGAACTACAGGATTTTAGGGGGGGGGTTCTGACGATCACCAAAGAAGAGAGAGACCATGGGGTAATTATAGCAATGACCTGAAGACGTCTGAGCAGAGTACCAAGGCTGCAGGGAGGGCCAGCAGCATGCTGGGGTGCGCTGGCAGTGCTATTATTGATGGAAGGTGGGAGGTAGTGGTGCGTTTGTATAAAACACTAGTCAGGCCTCACCTAGGGTACTGTGTGTAGTTCTGAAAGCCACACATTCATAAAAACATTGACAGGGTGGAGGCAGTCCAGAGAAGGGCGACTAGGATGGTACTAGGTTTACACCACAAAACTTATAAGGAGAGATTAAAGGACCTCAGTATGTACTCATTGGAGGATAGGAGGGAGAGGGGGGACATGATAGAAACATTCAAGTACCTTAAGGGCAAGGTAGAGGACATCTTCCAATATAGGAGGGAGTACAAGCATGAAGGGGCATGATATGAAATTGGAAGTGGAAGACTAAGAGGGGAATGTGAGAAAGTTTTTCTTCACGAAGAGGGTGGTGGACACATGGAACAGTCTGACACAGGAGGTGGGAGTGAACATGGTGGAGGGATTTAATCATGCTTGGGACAGGCATACGGGAACCTTGGCGGTAGGGCAGAGTGGGGAAGACACTGACCAGATAGGGTCAGAAGCTCTAATAAATTATAGGGCTTATGGGCAGACTGGATGGGCTAGCGGTCCTTATCTGCTGACAGTTTGAATGTTCTAGGGACATGGATATTTTGTTCATCCACACTGTCTGGCAGGTTCCTTGTCGCTTTAAATCTTGCCAGAAGGTCTTCAAGCTGGCTCCTCCCACCGACCCGGGTGGTAAAACTCTCTGCTCCGCCCCATGACGCCAGATCTTCCTTACTGCTTGGAAGCTCAGGTTCAAACAACATGAAGTCTTGCTGCATTCTGACAATAGCAGCAGTGAGTCCCAACCTTCGAACTGCCCCGGAGGTGAAAGAGTTAACTTTCCATGCCAGGCATGGAACGCTGAGCTCGAGCTCAGTTGAGACGTTGCTGTTTGAACTCAAACTCAGATTCTTTACTCCACCTCACTGAACAGTCGCTCTGGAAATTTCTCCCTTGCTAGGTTCAATTTGTCGGTTAAAGTACCGTTTTTATCGGTTTTCAACTGAATTTAAACCACAACCTGTCGGTTCAGTCTCTGTCTGTGGTATTCGTGAGTACTAGATAGGTTTATATTGTTTTCTATTCTGTGTGGAACTTGTAAATGGTTCATCGGTTCGGTTTGAACCGATCAAGTTGTTTAAAAATCTTTATTTCTACTTTTAGTGTGTGGTTACCGGTTCTTATCGGTTCTAAAAAAAAACAGATTTTACTACGTTTTTTTCCACGACCCGTAACACGATCAGGAACTGATGAGTTTCTTGCCTGGTGGATTGCCATTAAAAGGGTAAGTTTTGTTAGGACTGGCACTATGTCTGAGAAACCCAAAGGAAAAACCGGGCCCACTGGGTTTCAACACTGTAGTGTGTGTGAGGAAATCTTTGCTAAGGCTGACCCCCACACCACCTGTGTTTATTGTCTGGGGTTTGACCACCTTGATTCAGACTGCCAGATTTGTAAAAATTTTCCTGCAGCTACCCTAGAAAAGAGAGTTGGTAGGCTCAGGGAAAGGGAGGCCAAAAAGTCAGCTGACGTGGATGGCCAGCCCGGTTCGGTTCAAACCGAACCAGGAGGAGTGCCCTCTGACCAGGGCGAAACTTCTTCGGGCAAAAGGAGAACAGATTCTGAGGAGTCGGTTCCGGTTAAGAGAACAAGAAGGGATAAATCAGCTGGTGTGGATGTAAAAGTTTCTTCTCCAACCGCTGATGAAATAGTCAAAGCGATAAAAATTGTTCAATCGCTATCCCCGGTTCTGACCAAACCGGCACCATCAGGAAGGCGCCCGGTTCGGCCGGTTCCGGATTATGATTTGGAGGAATTTTATGAACTGGAGGAGGAGGAAGGAGAGTATGAGGAAAGTGAATGTGATTATGAAAGTCTGGATGTGCCCATTGACCCAGACATCTCCCCAGACAGACCTTCAGGAGTGTCTCCTCCTAGGCTTTCCGAGTCCCCCTTCCATTTCATGTTTTACAAGAAAGTGGCTGAAACCCTTCAGCTTCCTATGGAAGAAGCTGTGGATGACCAGGAAGAGCCTGACTATGTGGAAATGATGGATATCCCAGAGTCCAGGAGGCTGTCTATTCCCCTACACAAGTCTTTTGGGAAACAGACATTTAAGATTTTAAAGACTCTAATTCTATAACTCCTGTGGATAAAAGAATGGACAAAGGTATACTCTGTCAGGCTCGAATCTGAGTTCCTTACCCAGCAATGCAGCCATGTTAGGGTAGTGCAGGCTGCAGCCTGTGATAAGGCTAATATACCCTTGGCTTCACCCCCAAGATAGGACTCCAGAAGGATTGATGCCATGGCAAAGAAACAGTACATGGCAGCATCCTTGGGACTCAGGCAGGCCAATTACATGGCCTGTACAGCTAGATATCAGAAATCTAGATGGGACACTGTCTTGGCTTTAGCTAAACAGGTCCCTGGCCAGCTTGCCAAGGAGCTGGAGCAGGTGGCTGCTGATGGTATTGAGGCATCCAAGGTGCAATTCCATGCTGCAGTGGACTCATGATGTTTCGTCTAGCGTCATGGCTACATCTGTGGCCCTTCGTAGGATGGCTTGGCTCAGATGTACTAGCCTGTCTCAGGATACCCATTCTAAGGCCATGGATTTTCCTGTTGTGGGTAATTCTCTGTTTGGGGAGCAAACAGAGAACTACATGAAGAAAATGGATGAATACAGGACCACCTGTAGGAGTGCCCAGGCCAAGGAAAGGCAAGCCACTCCTCAGAGGCAGCATCCCAGGGGTAGGGGCAGGCCTTTTCATAGGCCTTTCTACCAAGCCCAGGCCTCTTCTGCCTATGCTCAGAGGGGGTTCTTTAGAGGGAGAGGCAGAGGGGTACAAGCAGGCCTGCTTCCACCCCTCAGCCTAAACCCCCTGCCAAACAGGCACCCTGATGGGTTTGCCAGGGCTGATTCTCCACCACCTGTAGGGGGCAGGCTGGCTTACTTTGTCCAGGACTGGAAGTCTTTAACATCAGACAAATGGGTCCTAGAAGTAGTAAGCCAGGGACTGGTTCTCAGCTTCAAAAAATTTCCAAAGATGAGAACCAGATCCTTTCCGCCTGCAAATCCTTTAGAGGCACTTGCCCTAGAGGCAGAGGTCTCTTCCCTCTTGGCTCTCAGAGCTGTAGAAAGGGTTCCACCCCACACAAAGGGAAAGGATTGTACTCCAGGTACTTCCTCACCCCCAAAAAGACAGGAGAATGGCAGCCCATCCTGGATCTCAGATATTTAAACAAGCACCTTTTAAAGCCAAAGTTCAAAATGGTGACTCTGGGAGTAATTCTACCCTCTTTAAGGCCAGGGGACTGGCTAGTCTCCCTGGACCTCAAGGATGCCTATTTCCATATTCTCATCAGAAGCTCCCATCGAAAGTACCTCAGGTTCAAGCTGCCCTCAGGCCATTACCAATTCAGAGCAATGCCCTTCGGCCTAACCTCTGCTCCAAGGGTGTTCACAAAATGCCTGGCAGTAGTAGTTGCTTCCCTCCAACTGTTCCTCACTTATGGTGAGGTTGATAAAGGAAAACCTGCCACTAAAAGATCCATTGCCAGGTGGATTGTCTCTTGCATTCAATTTTGCTATTAGAAACTGGGTAGGATTCCACCCTCAGGCCTGAGGGCTCACTCTACCAGAGGTACAGCTGCGTCTTTGGCTGCTGCCAGGGATATTCCTATCTTAGAGATATGTCAAGCAGCTACCTGGAAAACAGTTCACACTTTTACCAAGCATTACTCTCTGGATATCCAGGCTAGGAGTGATGCTCGGATTTGGCACAGCAGTGCTTCAGAGCCTGTTTCTAAGTAGGTTCTGTCCGTCCTCCATGGAGGTACTGCTTGGTAGTCTCGCTATTGATCAGAATACAGCAAGACGTCATGTTGTTTGAAGAAAATTACTCACCTTAGTAATGTTGTTTCTTCTAATGAAGTCTTGCTGTATTCTGACCTCCCCCCCGCCTTCCCCTCTCAGAACCTTTGTTTTTGGGATGTGGGTGGGCAGTAGCAGTGTTGGCACTCAGTAGGTGCCCCACCTTGTTTATTATCACCCTTTTTTCTTTGGGTGAGTGGGTGTTGTGTTATTTCATTTTTTGGGTTTCCTGACTTGAGTCTTTATTTTGGGACCAAAAAATCTTTTATTATATTTAGTAGCCAGTTGGCTAGTCTAGGTTTACAGCTTCCACACAGGACCCTCAGTGAGTTTAGCTCGTAAAGATCTGATGGTTTGAGTTCAAACAGCAACAGACAGAGTCTCAACCAAGCTCGAGCTCAGCGTTCCATGCCTGGCATGGAAAGTTAACTCTCTCATCTCTGGGGCAGGTCGAAGGTTGGGACTCACTGCTGCTATTGTCAGAATACAGCAAGACTCCATTAGAAGAAACAACATTACTAAGGTGAGTAATTTTTTCTTCCCTCCTTAATGCTCTGTGTATAGACTGGATCCTAATTCTTCGCCCAAAATGAATTCTTAAGGTTTCAAGACTTCGGTCAAATTACTCCCTCGTGGCTGCGATGGACAAATCGACTCCCATTTTTCGGCGGTGCCCATATGGGCAGAAAATGTCCAGGACAGATACGCACTCCACGTGCGTCTACTGCCTCGGCCTAGATCATGACCCACAGGCCTGCGAGTTTTGCCGTTCGTTCTCGGCCAACGTCCTGGAAGACCGCGCGAGCCTGGTTATAGCTAGGCGCCCAGAGAAGCGCACCCACCGTGAATCAGAGAGGCCTGCTATGTGTGTCCAGAGCGGCTGGCTCGGCTGAGCAACCTCGAGACAGATGATTGCCCTCGAGCAGGAGGCAGCCCAGGCCGCATCTTCATCTTCCTCAGTCGCGGCATTTATCCCACTCTCTGGATCCTCCTCACAGCTTCTTTTAAGGAGCTTTGCCAATCTCTCTCTCTCCACGAAGGGAGAGGGGCCATCAGGACATTCTTCTCGGTCGAAAAAGGAGGACTCAAAAGGTAAGTCCCACCGTCTGCATTCGTGGGAGCAGGAGAGTTCCCCTTCCCTGGACAGTCAGCACTCGACTTCGGTCGAGGTTGCGGCAAAGGCCGCTGGCTTCACGGTGTCCCCATCAGGTCAGCCGACCGAGGCTCCGGTCGACACGGTCGAGATTTTTCTCGATCTGTCAGACGGGCTGTCAACTGGTGAAGCCGACAGCCCTTCTTCACTGGTTCCCCCGGTGGAGACCGAGGACTTGCCTGCACCTCCCGTGCCGGAGTCCCCGGTCAGGGCTTCCGAGCCGAGGGAAGAACAGGTGCCCCCGGCCCCTTCCCAGACCCATCCTCGGAAACACCGAGGGTCTTGGTCTTGACCTCGCTCTGGTGTAGTCGAACTCCCGACATCGGCGGTCTTGGTCTCGCACCGGCACACCAGTGCGCTCATCCTCATCTTCCTCGGAAGAGGAGAGGCTTCGGCGTAAATTGTGTCGACGCTACGAGGACTTAATGTGGCAGCAGTTACTTCTGTCTGGGAACAAAACAACGCTGTCACCTTCCCCGGCCATCAAGTGGCTGTCACCCGAACAGCCGAAACAACCCCTTGCTGTAGTCGAGGTACCCAAGCCTGGGCCAGTTGTTCGGCCGAAACCAGCTGCCCCACCGATTGTGGTGGAACCTCCGCCTCCACAACCGAATCGGGCGCCGACCAAGGACTCTCGGTCGGTCAGGATCTGCCCACAGGTTGTCGGTCACCCTCACTCCCAACTGTTCTTGGCAGGTGGAGGGGGCTCAGGCCCCAGGCAGCCCTTTGCGGACTCCTCGGAGTCCGCACGACACTCCCCTGTTTTCCAGGCCCCTTGACCTGGAGTCCTCCGGGGGGGGCAGTCGATGGATGAGAGCCCATCGTCCTTTATGGGTCTGCTTCAGCTCATCTCGGAGTCCACCGGGATGCAGCTCGAGCCCGTATCTAAGCGGGCCAAGTATCCCCTGATGGAGATACTGGACTGAGGGGATGCACCCACGGAGGTCTTTCCGGTGGCTGAAGCCATTGTGGGCCCAGCCTTGGAGCTTTGGCAGCGGCCGGCTTCCTGTCCTGCGCCTTCGGCCAAGATGGCCAGGAAGTATGCAGTCCCTGCCGGCTCTTTGTCTGGTTTTTCGGAACACCTCTCCGCGGAGGGGTCGGTCACCGATAGCGTTTTCCGGTGTTCCAGGAATGCTAGGGATGTGGATAAGCCCCCCGACAAGGAGTCCAAAAAGCTGGACTATGCCGGGCGCAAGTTGTACGCTGTGTCCTCCCTTGGTCTCCGCCAGGCCAGCTCGGCCGTGCTGATGGCACACTTCTCCCACGCCCTCATGGGCTCCCTGGATGAGGTGATCCCTCATCTCCCGACTGACCTGCAGACCACAGTCAAGCAGGTACGGGACCAGGGAAGGGTGGTGGCAAAACAGCAGCTCCAAACGGCTCTGGTCATTGGAGACTCCTGTGCCAGATCAGTTGCGGCCGCAGTGGCCATGCGCCACAGAGCATGTCTGAGGATATCCACCTTCACTGCGGATACCCAGCATAAACTGGTGGATGTCCCCTTCCTGGGGACTGACCTTTTCGGCCCTGGAGTGGAAGGTCACCTCCAGCGGATCGAAAAGTCCAGTGCTACTTGACTCTGTCACCTCCGCCCAGAAGGATAAGGGCCGCCAAGCGCCACCAACAATATAATTCCTTCGCCTTCTGTGCTCAAGTGCACGTCCGCCCAACAGCACCAGCATCAGGGGCCAGCAGGCTCGCCTTGGCACCCCAAAGCTAAGTCTGCGGCTTCCTCTAACAGGAAGCAGGGAGGAAAGGCCGAGGAGGTCCCTTGGCCGGTCCCTCCTCCAAGCCTGCCCAGTGACGGGTTGAGGGGTGTCGCCCCCAGCCTCGTCATTTCCCCCTGGGTTCCCCCCATGGGGGGACGGCTCCACCACTTCTTTTCCGCCTGGTCCGCTATCACCACGGACCGCTGGGTGTTGGAGGTAGTAGGAAAGGGCCTGCCCCTGGAGTTAGAGCAGGCCCCACCCTTCCAAGACGTCGCCCCTCGGGGGGGCTACAGGGTCTGCAGCCTCTCTGTCGGCTCACCGAGCCGACATCGCCCTGTTCCTCAAAAAAGAGGTGATCAGGAAGGTGGCGGATCCTCCACCAGACCTGGGGTTTGTGTCCAGGTAGTTCTTGGTCCCGAAACCCATTCTAGACCTGCATGTCCTGAACAGGTTCCTAAGGTCTTGGACCTTCAGGATAGTCACTCTAGCTCAGATAATCCCGTCCTTGGAACGAGGCATGTGGTTCTGTTCTCTGGACCTCCAGGTCACGTTCTTTCACGCCCCAACTGGGCCCATCCCACCAGAGATTCCTCCACTGGGCAGAGGATCCCCATGAGTTCCCGGCGCCATGCCTTCGGCCTTCCCTCAGCTCCCAGGGTCTTCACCAAATGCATGGCAGTGGTGACAGCATTTCTATGTGGCTCCCAAGGGTCTGTGTACCCCTACCTGGACGACTTGGCTGATTGCAGCCTCCAGAATGGAGGTGGAGTGTCCAGAGATCTGGCCTCCAGGTTTGCCTCTCATCAACTAGGGCTGTCGGAACTCGTGCCAAAGCAGGTGATACATCATCGGGCAGAGCTCGACTTTCACGAGCCAGAGCACGGCTCCCGCGGACAGGGCTGAGGTTCTTTCTCCTTTGTCCAATCATTTCAGATTGGGCACCACGCCCTGCCCGGGACTTCCTGCGCCCTAGCCTCATGGCAGCCTGCACCAGCGTGGTCCGTTGGGGCTCTGGTACATGCGCCCCTCAGTGGGGCTGGCCAGCCAATGGTCACAGCACTTGATCCCTGGATCAGCTAGTGACAGTGACCCAGGGGATGTGGAACGCCTCCAGTGGTGGACCGCTCCAGCACATCTGCCGGAGGGCATCCTGCTTGTCCACCCCGGCCGACGGCTCTCTATCGACCGATGCCTGTCAGATGGTTTGGGGTGCCCATCTGGGAGCACAGAGCGACGGCTATGGTCCCTCTGGAGTCCTGATGCGACAGCATCTGCTGGAGCGAGCTGGCGTTCATCTAGCCTCACCGCTTCGGGCCTGCTTTCTACGGGTCAGTACCAGATTCAGACGGACAATACCAGCCACCATGCCTACCTAAACTGCCAGGCGGGACGCCCATGCCTCTGTGCAGGGAAGCTCTCCGCATTTGGTCACTCGTGCGCAGCCTGGAGGCGGATCTCCTTCCCATCCATGTGGAAGGAGCCTCCAACATTCTGGCCGATGCCCTAAGCCGGATAGGGGCTGCGTCCCACGAGTGGTCTCTCCTGCCGGAGGTAGTACAAGATCCGTTCTCCCACTGGGGCATGCCTCAGGTGGACCTGTTTGCCGCCAGGGAGAATGCGAAGCTGAGACTGTTTCATGCCTGCCTCCAGCAGGGCTCGCTGCAGGGGATGCTTCGAGGCCGTGGACCCCGGGTTCTTTCACGCTTTTCCCATTTCCCTTGATCCACAAGGTGCTTCTCAAGGCAAGGAGGGACAAGGCACAGGTGATTCTGGTAGCCCCAGACTGGCCCCACCAGTTCTGGTATCCAGATCTCCTCAGTCTCAGCTCCAGGCTCCTGAGGCGGCTTCCAGCCCGCCCGACCTGATCTCAGTCAGTCAGGGAAGGTATTGCATCCGGACCTTCAGTCCCTGCACCTGACAGCCTGGTTCCTGAGCGGCTAGAGTTCCAGGCCTTGGGTCTTTCCGACGAGGTCCTCAACGTTGTTGAGCGTCCTGTAAGGAGTTGACCAGAAAATGCTACACCTTCAAATGGAAGAGATTCTCCATTTGGTGTCAGGGCAAGGGCCTGGACCCTTCTTCCTATTCCTTGGCAAGCATTTTGGACTACCTGTGGTCCCTTTCTCAGCAAGGGCTTCGGTCAACGACCCTTAAGGTGCACCTGGCAGCCATCTCTGCTTACCGGGCGCGGGCCGGGAAGCAGTCAGTGGTGCAGGAGAAGGTGGTTGGGCGCTTTTTCAAAGGCCTTGATCACATATCCCCTCCGGTGCGAGAACCTCCACCTCCATGGGATCTACTGCTGGTATTGGCTAAGCGCATGGGCAAGCCATTCAAACCGATGCACAGGTGTGACATCTCTCACCTGTCATGGAAGACCACCTCCTTGGTGGCTATCATGTCAGCCAGTAGGATGGGAGAGCTCCAGGCACTTTCCATCAAGTCTCCTTATCTGGTCTTCCACAGGGGCAAGGTTGTCCTGCGCCCCCACCTGAAATTCCTTCCGAAGGTGGTGTCGGAGTTTCACCTTAACCAGGTGTTGACTCTGCCGGTGTTCTACCCCAGTCACACCTCGGAGGCCAAATATAGGCTCCATACTTTGAACCCTAGAAGAGCGGCCGCTTACTATAAGGAGTGGACGGCTAAAGTTCGGGGAGAGGTTCGCCGGCTGTTTGTCACCTATGCTGAAGCCGCACCTGGCAGACCTGCAGCCAAGCGGACGATAGGCAGGTGGGTCACCTCCTGCATAGATCTCATATAGGCTACAGGCATGGAGCCTCCCAGAGGATAAGAGAGCTCATTCTACCCGCCATACCGCTGCATCGGTGGCTGCTTCCAGGGACGCCCTATCCAGGAAATCTGCAGGGCTGCTACCTGGAAGTCAGCTCACACCTTCATCACCCACTACCACATTGACCTTGAGTCACGCCGGGATGCTGGTTTTGGGGCCTCGGTTCTCCAGTCTTTATTTCCTAAGTAGGGGGTGTGCGCCTTGCCTCCCTCCTCCCGGAGAACTGCTAGGAGTCTGCCAGACAGTGTGGATGAACAACATATCCATGTCCCTAGAAATGCAGGTTACTCGCCTGTAACAGGAGTTCTTGGTGTGATGTATAGGGGATACATGATGGGAGCGTGTCTATGAATATTGTCACCTCCTGCAGAGTGAGTTCTGGATATCTCACTCAGTGCCGAAGGCACGAGTGAGATATCCAAGCTCACGATGCAGGAGTGACAATATTTGCTATAGCATACATATATGCCCATCATGTATTCGATATATACAATAGGCCAAGAGTTTCAGAAGTTTTGTTATGCTGTCTTGTGTTCTGTTCCTGTTAATGTGTTTGCTCATTCTGTGTGTGAGCTTTTCTGAATGGGCTGGCAGTGTTATAAACTTTGAGATACACATGAGTGTGTTTTGCAATGCTAAATGAGTTAGTTTTAGATAGGAATGAGAAACATACTTTTGTGAAGCTGTATTGTTTAGCAGTCTGGCTGCAGTGAAGTTAAATGCATCACAGTAATTGTAATGAACTGAGAGGCAGAGCGTCAGAACAGCTGATACTGTTTTCAGTGGTAATTAAGTTAGCTGCAGGCAGAGTGCAGTGTGTTCTGTGAAATTGTGCTCTTTAGGATTCTGGCTGCAGTGAAGTTGAAATTGTCACAGGAACTGGATGAGAATCAGAGTCTGAGGAACAAGTGAGTGTGTTTCAATGGTAGTTGAGTTAGTTGCAGGCAGTAGTTTAGACTGTTCTGTGAAGCTGTGCTGTTTGGAATTCTGGCTGCATCAAGTTGAGAGCATCACAGTAATGAGCTGGAAGTTGGGGGGGTGGGGAGGATAGGTGTGTTTTGTAATGCTCACTGAGTTAGCTGTAGGCAGCAGTGAGACCTCAGGTAGTTCTGCATTTGTGTCTATGGTAACAGCACAGGTGTTTCTTTCATGCTGAGGGGAAAGCTGCCTAGGGTGATGATATCAGTGACCTTTTGTGACCTGTGTGTGTAAATGTCTCATATCACCACAGTAGAGCAGAGGGTAAAAATATCACACTGCAGTGGATGATACACTGTTTTATCTCACTCATTTACCACTCACCCCTGTTGTATATATGTTGTTAATCCACACGACCCACCCGACCTCCCCGGCTTCGACGCACAACCTGGCTTCCAGCGGGCTAGATCTGGCGTCATGGGGCGGAGCCGAGAGTTTTACCACCCGGGTAGGTGGGAGGAGCCAGCTTGAAGACCTTCCGGCAAGATTTAAAGCAGCAAGGAACCTGCCAGACAGTGTGGATGAACAACATATACCATTCCTAGAACTCCTGTTACAGGTGAGTAACCTGTATTTTCAGTGTTTGTGGTGATCCCCTCCTAGCACATGTAGATTGACTAGCCTCCCTAGACTTTAGAGATGCCCACTTCCACATTCTTATCAGGCCCTCTCACAGAAGGTATCTTCGGTTCAGACTGCCATCTTGCTACTACCAGTTTGCAGTACTCCCATTTGGACGTTCCTCAACTCCCAGGGTTTTCACAAAGTCTCTGGCAGTAGTTGCAGCCGATCTCAGAAAACAGGACGTGTCTGTCTTCCCTTGTCTGGATGACTGGCTGGTAAGAGACACGTCTACCCAAAAGCTCAGAGACACTTCACCTCACACAGTTCAGTGTGGAATCCCTGGGCTTCCTTATCAACACAGAAAAATCCCAGCTAGAGCCAGTTCAACTTCCGGAGTTTAGTGGGGCAGAGCTGGACGCTCAGCAAGGGAATGCCCTGCTTTTAGTAGACAGGGTGGAAAACATCTGGAGACTAGCAGACTTGTTTGTCTTAGGCCAGCCAGACACTTCATCAGACTCCTGGGCCACATGGAGTCCACTGCAGCAGTAGTTCCAGGTTTCAGATGAGGGACTGCAATAATATTTGAGGACTCATTGGTACCAAGAAAGGGACTCCCATTCAAAGCTGGATCCAGTCACAAGGACTATTCTACAAGTCTTGGACTGGTGGAAAGATGAGCACAACTCCAGGGAAGGAGAATCCCCTTCCAACAGAAGGAACCCTCCAGCATGTTCATTACAGATGCCTTACTGCTAGGGTGGGAGGCACACCTGGCAGGCCAGTCCATAAGTGTGGGGTGTGGTCTCACAGAGTCCAAGTATCACATAGACCTCCTCAAACTCAGAGCTGTGTACCCGGCCATGAAAGCCTTTGCCCCTCAGCTGACAGGTCAGTCTGTCCAAGTCAAGACAGACCACACTACCACCATGTCCTACATTGGTAAGCAAGGGGGCACAAGATCCTTAAAGATCTGCACAGAGGCCATGAAGATTTGGTCACTGGCTTACTCCCTGGACATGCTACTAATGCATTCACCTGCAAGGCAAGGACCATGTGCTGATAGACTTTATAAGCTGCATCAGACAGGGCCACAAGTGGGCCCTTAACAGACAAGTACTTGCCAGTCTTCAGGAGGTGGGACATCCCAGAGATGGACCTCAGCCTCCAAAGAGAATCATCAGCTTCCCCCTCTACTGTTGCAGGCCTTCACTGGGCTAGGTGCCAGTATATGCATGGACCGTGAAGTGGACAGGGAGGTTCTTGTACGGCTTTCAGCCATTTTCCCTGATCTTCAGAGTGCTGCTCAAACTCAGAAGGCAACCAGCAGCAATGATCCTGGAGGCTTCGAACTGTGCAAGGCGACCATGGTGTACTCCCTACTCCTTGCTCTGTCAGACAAACATCCATCTGCCTAGAAATATAGAATTTGATGGCAGTTAAGGACTGCTTGACCAACCTAGTCTGCCAATTTTCCCTGCCTGTTTCATATACTACAGATCCTAAATGATCTCCGGGGGTATCTCAGTCATTCAGTAACACTGTAGGAACTTCAGTGATGAAGCATGATCCGCACGGAAGATTTATATCAGTACAACTGGGGCCGCCCATGCTGATGACACTCATTGTCACCAACCCTATATAGGCGTGAGCTGCCCCGCTTCCTCCTCAGTTCATTTCCGCTGTCGACTCGGTCTGCATGGGTCTCCATGGAAGCTTCAACGCAGTTTTGTGACTTATTTCACCTTTGTTTTTTGTTTAAAATGTCTTTCCCTAGAGATTCCCCTTCACCAGAGTTTTTTCTCTCATGCTTCCCTCAGAGAATTACCTCCGCAATTGAATCCTGCTCTGTGTCTGCAGTTTTGGACAGAAGAAGATTCTGCGTGTATGGGGCTTAGATCCTCCAGATCAATCCCTCATCATCGTCGGCGGGCCCTTCACCTCTAGACCCTTCCCAGCAAACATTGACACTCACTTTGACGGGCATTCAGTTTTAACCTTTTGGGATGGCTTCCCCCAGCGTTCTACTGGCTCTTTCCTGAGGGGGTCTCCTCGTCGATGGCTTGGGCCTTGTCTAGGATCGCTGTCCAGGTCTTTGTCCTTTCAAAACCATACCAACAGCATTGGTGCCCGCTTTGCCAGGGTTCAAGTCTCAGCCTCCCATGATCACTCCCCCCGGCGGTCCTGGCTCTGATGGCTCTTTCTTTGCCAGGAGGTTCATCGTCTATGACTCTGGCCTTGTTGAGGATTGCTGTCCTGGTCTTTGCTCCTGTCAGACCCGTACTGACAGCATGGTCACCTGCCTCATCAAGCAACGAGTCATCGACTCTCAGGTCGACGGCCTCTTCAGGGACTGGCTTACCAATGACAGTCCCGCATTTCAGTTTTATGCTCTCCAGCCCGGGGTTTTGGACTCCTCAGGCTTACAGCCCATTGACGGGGTCGTTGTGTCATGCACCATCTACTCCTCAGTCGTCAGCACCTTCTGCCGCCATCGACCTTAAGGGGAACCTGTTTTGCCAATGATTGTCTGTCAGTGACAGGCCTACCGTTGTGGTCAAATGATTCCGCAGCACCCGGGCTTCGAGCTGTTTGGGCGTCTAGCCTAGTAAAGGATTGTTGTGTCTTGTGCAACTGACCCATCGATGTTGAGGGCATGTCCTGTCGATGATGGGCTCATCAACGACAGCCCTCCTGTCACAGACTGACATTTTTCTTTTTCCCAGGCCTGGGGTTTCGGGCTCTTCAGGCTCTCCAATCCATCAACAGGGTCATTGTGTCTTGTGCCATCAGCCCTTCTGCCACCGCCAATGCTTTCTGCAGTCGTCTGCCTTTCCAGTTCTCAGCTTGCCATTGCCTGGTCCATTGACGACACCCCTCACATTAACTCACTGCCTGTTGTAGCACCTGTAGGCAGCAGCAAAGGGCTTCCCCCTTCCATCCCAGAGCACCTGGAGGCATCTCTGTTAGACTTTCACTGTGGACATCTGTAGTTTTAAGCTTCATAACTTATCAGCCAATCAACTTTGGGCTTATGGAAGTTTTTATGTTGTGGAATACATCTTAACCCATCGTTAATTGGTTGACAAGTTATGGGCTTCCATTTTAAAATCATGACAAAAACGTGGTTTCTAGGGGTGTGGATATGTTTTTCATCCACACATTTCAGTAGTGTCCTTTCCCCTTTAAGAAGTGCCAGAAAATCTTCAGGCTGGCTCCTCCCACCCACTCAGGTGGTAACTTCCCTAGCACTGCCCTGTGACACCAGTTCTTCCTTTCTACTTGGAAAAATAGATTCCCTCTTTACCACTTTGCATTTCTTGATTTAAAAATGTTACTTCTCGATGTTCCCATGAACAACGCAAAGTCTGCTCCTGGGTTCAGGTTTTGTGGTTGTGGGCAGAAGATGTCGCAGTCTGACCCACATGCCTCATGTCTCTACTGCCTAGGCCACGAGCATGATGTGCAGGCCTGCGATTACTCTCGCATCTTTTTATCTTCGACCATGGAGGACCACTTAGTTCTTGGAAGACAGAATGACCTGGACCCTCCCCGTCTGTTCTCTGGACACTCGGAAGGTGGTTTTCGCGGCCGCAGGTTCCGCCGAGTAGTTGGTGTCTGTGGAGAAGCATCCCATGTTGCGGCCCACTTCTTCAGCTTCAGCCTTTTGGCCGCTGCGTTTGGGGGCATTTTGGCACCTTCCAAGAACTTTGTTAATCCCACCCCCACCCCAGGAGGGTCATGTAGGCTCTAAAAAGCCTAAAAAAGCCAAGGAGAAAGAGACCAAAAAATGTTTTTTTCCTCGGTCGTAGGATCGGGAGCACTCGTGCCTCCGATTCCCATGCTTCTTGAAGCCTTAGCTTCCAAGGCTTCATTACCAGCCGCTGGCTCCACGGTTCCCCCATCAAGCCATTTCACCAAGGAGAGGCTCTCCAGCCAAGGTTTATTCTCGAGCCGATCATTTCTTCAGAGGAGGTGGACACCTCTCTCGCGAGGACTCCGGTCCTCTCGGGGGGGGGGGGCAGTCCACTGTCCCATTACATCCCACACCAGAGCTTCTGGACCAAGTGGTCGGTTGGCAGTCGTCGACCTTTCCTGTTAGACCTCACAGGTCCCCCAGCGTCAGTCAAGTCTCGCTCTGTCAGCCCAGACTTGGGCAGCCCCCACTGTTCTCGACGTTTGTGCGCTAGGCACTCCAGCAAGCAGCGTGGCTGCTAGTTTTCCTCCTTGGGCAAAGAGAGGCACTGGCATAAACTGTGATTTTACTTCAAGATACAGCTCTTGCAGCAGGTTACAGCATTAGGACTGAAGCCGTCAAGTGGCAGGACCCCACGGAAAACTTCTAGCTAGCTATATACAGCAGGTGACCTCCCCCCGATGTCGGCCCCGCCCCGACGTCACTTACCTCATAAAAGGGGGGGGTCCCCCAGCATCCCTCAGTTCTTTTCCCACCATCGATTCGCAAGCATCGGCTCCATAGAACACCTTCAGCAACTGATCGACACCATCACTTAAGTATTTCTCTTAATTTTTCAAAAAAGTTTGCTATTTTCCATTTTTTCTCTTTCGCTTTCTTTTTGTCGTCTTCCCTGATGTCCTCCATTGAAAGGCACTCACCCAAGTGTGCCTGCAGCAAACAGATCCCGTTTAAGGACAGCCACATGGCCTGTGTGCGGTGCCTGGGCCCAGATCAAGACACCAAGACCTGTCCTGTTTGTCAAAATTTCAGCTGCACAACGAGGATCTGCCACCAAAAAGTTTTGGAGACCTTTCTCCCTGAACAAAAATTAGCAGTGCAAAAGAATACCTCCTCAAGGGAAAGGTCCTCCCATAAGTCAGGAAAAAAGGAGGGGAAGGGAGAAATCGCTCCCCATCTAAGTCACGGACGTCCAACTCCAGGGGGAGCTCGGACTTGGCCAGTCACTCTGCCAGATCTCTATCTCAGTCCAAGGCCCAAAAAACGCCTGCCAAGATCCAGACGTCAGGTGGCTCTGGCTTAGGAACCACCCTTCAGCCCCTGAAAGTTCGGCCTCAGTTTCACTCGACCACCCGGTCTTCGGGCTCTGTAGGCCGGTCTTCCTCTACAGATCGCCCTGCCAAAGCGGCGTCTAAGTCATAGTCTGTTAACAGGTTCCGACGCCGGGGCTCCGACCAGTCAAGGTCGATATCTCAGACCCCCAGAAGACTTGCGTCCTTGAGGACATCCTCCAAACAGTCTACAGATCAGATGTCCGTTAAATGGACCACGGACCCTACAAGGACTTCAGACCATACATCTGCTAAAAAGTCCAAGGACGAACTGCTTCTTGCTGAGGTCCACACCCAACGACTGGACGATGCCGCCTCCACCATACCAGAAGTCAACACGTCGCGATGGACAGATGGACGATGAAGACACCGATGTCTGGGTCGGACATCTTGACAGACGTAGGACTTGATAAATCCCATAGCCCGATGTCCTGGATGAGTATTTTTTAATTGGGGACAAGCAGTCTGCAAGTTGCTGCTTGTCCCAGGACTATCAAACTAGTCTTTTTACTTCAAAATGACTGTCTGTTTTTCCCTTGTCTGCCACTAGATGGTAATGGCACCTTCGGAGCAGTGCAACTCCATCAAGAACTGGCAGTCACCTGATGGCCACAACTTCAGTCATGTGGCACAGGTGGCAGCCAGGAATGTGTGCCCCAGTTACAGGCGCTGTTTCCATCTGGCTAAGAGTGCCAAACAGGAAGGCGGGACCGGTCCAGAGATGGGAGCGAGCAACAGGCAGATCACGATTGATGACTAAAAGCCAGACTGGCAGGCTTGGCAGCATGTAGCACAGTAGAAAGCCTGTTAGTCATGGCTAATTGGTCGATGGCACGTCTTGGAGAGGAGCTGGGAGTATCAGTATCTGGTACGTGTTGGAAGAGATGCCATTTTGCTACTTCCAGACAAGGGAGCATTTTTTGCTGCTCTCTGCAGTTCTGGATGGTGCGGGTGCTGCATGGAGACGGAGAGAGACTCAGTCGATTGGGGCCGCAAAACTAACTAGCTAACTACCTTATACAATTACTGCTACTACTGTTGCTAAATGCCCTGCAGGAAAAAAAAAAAGAAATATAAAGTAAACATTAAGAAGGCACTGAGCAGGATTGGCTGATCTAACTAAAGGGGGGAGGGAGAGACATAAGACAGATCCTCAGTGTGTGGGGACTCATCTCTGAGAGTACACAGACTAGTCTAGTCGGCAGATTAGGAAGCAGGAGAACTTGGAGAACAACAGAAAGTCTTGCCTGGGAATACAAATTATAATGTGCATTCTTCTTCTTAATTGTTTCTGAATTGAAATTAGGGGGCTGTCGTTCACTGTGTGACTGTGTGGAGAGTAACCACTATTTACTGTACTGATGGGGGGGTACTGGTAGTGAACTACAACTACCTACCTACCTATATCTAATGTAACTCAGTTACACTGTGTAATTGAATATAAAAGTTTTACTTGCATTAGAAAAAATACAGTTAATTAACTGCCCTTAAACTAAGACAGAGGTAGAACACAGTACTGCTGTGTCTGAGAGTGTCTGGGAACTGTTTGGTCCTGAAGGACCTAGGGATGCTTAGTAACCTAACCTGTGTGTTAAAAATGGAACAGGGATTAAAGAAAACACCTTGTTTTTTTTTTGTTTTTTTTAAACTTTATTTATGCATCCAGACCCTGGGCATCTTTCAGGAGTGCCCACGCAGATACTGCCCTAACTCCCGGTCTGTACCCTCCGCGTTTACTCAGGCCTCTCCCCCCACCAAACGACTCTAGACAGGCCCGACCCCGGATCACGCCTGGGCTGGTTCCGCCTCCCCTGGCAGTCAACTCCTAAGTGTGAGGTGCCTTACCTTCGGTCGTCGGGTTGGCCATGGAGAAACCCGGGTGCACTTGGGCCACATTGGGATGTGGGTGTTCCACTGGGGCCACCATCATGTCACCGGTGGGCTAGAGGGATTTTCTTGTGCTTGCCTTCCCCCAAGCACAGCCGTACAATAGCATCAACATGCGGCTGCCCCTTAGATGCCCACCGCGCTCGTCCCGATTCTTGTTCCCACGCTAGTAGTACCTCTCGTCTCCAGCGGGGGTCTCTACTGCACTGGGAATACTCTGGATCCCTCCCCAGGAAGAGGAGAGCTGTCCTACGGACACTCGCTCCAGCTCCCTCCCTTGCTGACCCAAACGCCCGGGCTCGATCCTGAACCTGGGTTGCTGGCGTGGCGCGAGTTGTGGCGTCAGCACCTCAACCCTCAGTGCCATGGGGCCAGGTGTTTTTTTAAATAAAAAATAAAAAAAAAAGCTTGCTCAGTGGTGAAAGCTAAAAGGGGGTTTGTGTGCCTAACACCAACCAAGTCAGCCCTAAGATGGTATATTAATTTTGGAACAACTGGACTAAAAGTAAACAAAAAAATGACAAAAAAACACGTATTATTTTGGAGGGAAAAAGCAATTAACCATCGCTATTTTGATGGAGGGGTGTGTTTGTGGCTGTGAGACCTAACCTTACCTGCCCTGAGTCTCTGGGTAGAGGAATTTGGGAAACAACAACTGAGGACTTATTAGAAATAAACTACACAAACTAGAGGAGAAACATTTGTGCTGAAGGAAAAAAAAAAACCTTTGGTGGAGGTGTGTGTGTGGCTTTGAGACCTAACCTGCCCTGAGAGCAGCGTAGAGGAACTTGGGGAACAAGTTAACAGCTGCACACTTACTTATAAGCAATAAACTAGGGGAAAAAGATTATTTTTTGCAACAGAAAAAAAATAAGCCCTTTGGTGGAGGGGTGTGTGTGTTGCTGTGAGACCTAACCTGTCTTGAGAGGTAGGAACTTGGGAGTGTGATAAGTGAACTGCAGAGTACTGGTTGGCTCCCGCTCCTACTCCCGCTTGCTCTGTTGTAAGCATAAGCACAACAGCTTAACCTGACATTAAGGTAAAAAACTACACAACACACAAAGATAACAAAATATTATTTTATACAACTCAATATTTCACTGCTGGCAATTGCATAGAGAAGTTAACAAAATGCAAAGAAATAAGCCAAAGCAAACTATTCTCCCTTTGGACTGGGAAAAAACTCTGCATGTCATCTTCTTCAGGAACAAAAAGTAAAGAGCCAGAGTTAGTCGTCTTCACAGTCCGCGAGCCAGCTCCAACCAGACCCCTTTGCCCAAGTCAGGAAGACAACCAAAACAATCATGGTTCTCAGTCTGGGTCTGTGTTTGTAGACATAACAGCCAGTGATCAATCTGATTTAATCATACCAATTTCTGAAAAGCAGTGAGAAAAATGACAGCAGCAGTTCTGTGGTGGCAGTCAAGGTGCCATCGTCACATTCTGGTATAGTACAGCTAAAGCGACCTTTGATTTTCGATGAGGAAAGTTAGTACTTTTTCTCCCTGGCACCAGTCTGCTTACCTTTACATCCAGACATCCCCTCTGAGGAATATGTCTGGCCACCATCCCGAGGACTCCACCAGCTCCACATTCGAGCCACGGTGGGGAGGTGGTGAGCCCCCCCCCCCCAACGCTCTCACACAAGACCAGGATCCAGTTAAGCTGTGCATCCTCAGCACTGAGCTAGTCCTTCCGGGGACGGCCATCATGCCGCCGTGTCTGGTGCCCATATTTTCCTTGTTCTCCCTCCCATGACGCTTCACAGCGGCAATGACGCCAAGAGACAGGAGCCAAGATGCTACCATTACACACTTCCCGCATCTGCTGTAACACGTCCCCCAAGTTTGCCTGTGACCTGCCGTCGCCCCCAGCCACCGCTAGAGACCACTAGGGCTCCGGGACGACCCACCCCTCCTCCCTGGAGAAGGAGAGCAGTCCTACAGATGCTCAGTCCTTCTCCTCCCCTGCTGACCCCCAACGACCCAGGCTTATTCCCGAACCCAGGTCACTGGCGTGGTGTGGTGTCCAGCGCCTCAACCCTCGGCGTCACCGGGCCGGCCTAAACAACAAACTTAAACTCTGAGAAAAGAGGTAAAGATAAAAACTATGATTTCGAAAAAAAAGGCTAGAATGTTTCAGCATCACTAGCTTAATTAGTTTACCTGGTTAAGGTATGATGACCAAAAATGCGTCATGTACTGCTCAGTCTATGAGAAATACCCCACTCTTGCGACTCATGATTATTCCAAAAAACCTAATGTGTTTGCCACTGGTTTAAATAATTTCCAAACTGAGTCTGTGAGAGCCCATGAAAAATCAAATCCACATATAATTTGTGTAAATCAGCATAGTCACGAAGCTGGTCAACATGCAGTCAATTTTAACATATCTGAAACTGCAGTATATCAAGCATTTTCTCAGATGGAGGAAGCCACCAAAAATAAAATGAGGCATTTAACACTGCATATTCTTTGGCTAAAAATGTACATCCTTTCTCTGATATGGAGTGGCTTTGCACATTGCAAGAAAGAAATGGGGTTAAACTCGGCAGCAATTATATAAATGGTAAACGGGCCAGAGATTTCTGTAACGCAGTATAGAAGCATAGAAACATAGATTTTGATGACAGATAAGAAAAAAATTAATCACCTTAGTAATTGTGTTTCTTCTAATGGAGTCTTGCTGTATTCTGATAATATGCAGTCAGCCCCAGTACTTGAACTGCCCCAAGAGTATAGGGTTTACTCTGTGGAGAAGCATCATAGAATGTTGAGCTCAAGCTCGGTTTTCAAACCTCTGTCTGTGGTGCATCAGATTGTATCCATCAGAGTTTTGCGAGCAGCTAACTAACTACACCTTTAATGTGGAAATTGTGAAAATAAATGCCAAAAGACAACAACTTGGATCCATAAGACTCAAGTCGAGAACCCAAGAAAAAACAGCTAGTGAACACATACGTGACTGTATATAGATAAATTCAAACAGAACAGCAAATAACCCCACCTTGGAAGGGAGGGGGTTATAAGGTCACACCCCTGAGGTGCAACACTGTACCTGCCAGCCCACATCCCAAAATCTAGGTTCTAAGAGAGGAGGCGGGGGGGGGGTCAAAATACAGCAAGACTCCATTAGAAGAAACACAATTACTAAGGTGAGTATTTTTTTTCTTCAAATAACATGAAGTCTTGTTGTATTGTGACAATATGCAGGCTACCGAACCTATTTTGGGAATAGGCTGTGCAGTACTGCTGTACCAAACCTGGCATCACTCCTAGCCTGGATATCCAAGGAGTAATGCTTGGTGAATGTATGGACTGTTTTCCAGGTGGCTGCTTTACAGCTCTCTAACAAGGGTATATCTCTGGCAGCAGCCAGAAAAGCAGCTGTACCCCTAATCGAGTGGGCCCTCAGGCCTGAGGAAGGTGTCTTACCTAATTTGGCATAGCAGAATTATATACAAGAGACAATCCACCTGGCAATAGTTCTTTTAATAGCAGGCCTACTTTTTCCCACTTCACCATAAGTGAGAAACAATTGAAGACAGTCATTCCTATGTGCCTTAGTAAGCTCTATGTAATAGCTGAGTGCCCTTTTAACATCCAGACTATGTAATCTGCTTTCTCCTGAAGTGAAAAATACTGGAAGAGACATAGACTGGTTCAGGTGAAAATCTGATACCTTTTTAGGTAAGAACCTCCTGTTAGTTCTGAGGACCACCTTATCTCTGTGGAATGAGATAAAATCAGATTCAGCTGACAGGGCCTGTAATTCACTAATACGCCTGGAAGAAGTAATAGCTACTAAAAACAGAGTTTTCCAGGTCAAGTACTTAAACTTGGCAGTAGCCAGAGGTTCAAAGGGTGGCTGCATAAGCTGAGCAATTCAGATATTGAGGTCCCAAGCTGGAGTAGGCTGTCTAAAAGGAGGATTGATATGAACCAGGCCTTTAAAGAACTTACCGAAAACAGGATAAGATGCCAGGGAAGAGCCCTTCCCTGCTGATAGGAATGCAGACACAGCTGCTAAGTGAACTTTCAAAGTTGCTGGCCTAAGACCTAAGCCATTCAGGTGAACTAAATAGTCCAAAACTGTAGCATTAGCCTGCCCAGTGGCACTGAGGGTTGAGGCGCTGGACACCACACCTCGCGCTAAACCGGCGACCCAGATTCTGGAATGAGCTTGCGGGGCCGGCAGGGGAAGACTAGCATTGAGCGTCAGGAGACAGCTGTCCAAGTCCTGGGGTGGGCTGGGGAACTACACCGTGCTGTAGTGACCCCTGGGGAGCCCGGAGGTACTGCACGCGACAGTGTGACTGGAGGAGGGACTGTGGCAGACATTGGCATGTATGTGCGCAGACATCATTGCACATCCGCAGTCCTAATAGGAAGAAAAAAGGAAAAATGGCTGGCACGACTGTGCAGCTTGATAGCCAAGCCCTGCCTTGCCGGAAGACTCACGTGCAATCGCGGGGGCAGCGGAGTCAGCCTGGCTGGATGGGGTTTGGGAGACCACCAGTGGACCGGCGATGTGAGTGAGCCTGGTTCTCTCCCGTGGGTAAGACCGGCGGCTGGATGCCCCCACCAGTAGTCGCCGCAGCAGGCGAGTAAAATAAGATGATAAAATCTGTAACATTGCCTGCAGCCTCTGATAGAATATCCTTGTGGGAACACCAAATGCTGACTCATTTCCATTTGGAATCATAGGTTTGTCTGGTAGAAGGTTTCCTAGAAACCTTAAGAATGTCCAGAACTCCCTGAGAAAGATGCAGGCCTGCATATTCTAACTCTTCAAGAGCCAGGCCTTGAGATTGAGAGACTGGAGATTGGAGTACCAGATCCTCCCCTGAGAGGAGGTGAGGAGATTGTGTCTCTTGGGAAGAGACGGGGAGTGACACTGCCAGGGACAACAACAGAGGATACCAAGGTTGTCTGGCCCAATCTGGAGCCACTAGAATCACTGTGCAGAGGTGTGACCTGATCTTGACTAGAACCCTGAACAACAGGGGAAAGGGAGGAAAGGCATATAGGAACCGGCCGCTCCAGTCCAGTATAAAAGCATCCAGAGGAACAGTCCCTAGGACTGAAGGTATGCAGCAGAACAGGGGAAGTTGGTGATTGTCTGGGGCTGCAGAAGGATCTATCTCTGGAGTGCCCCACCTGGTGAAATTACTTTCAGGACAAGGGGATCCAAGGCCCATTCATGATGGCCCTGGGAGATTCTGCTCAAAGCATCTGCTAGCACATCGTCCTTCCCTGGGAGGTGGACTGCTATTAGGGAAGTTTGAAGCAAGAAAGCTAGAGACCAAACTTTCATAGCCTCCATGTACAAGGCCATGGACCGAGTGCCCCCTTGCTTGTTGATATAGCACATGGTGGTGGTGTTGTCTATCCTGACATGAACCACCTTGTCCCTGACTGAGTCTGAGAAGGTTTGAAGGGCTAGGAATACTGCCCTGAGCTCCAGAAGATTGATATAAGGAGAGATTCTTGTGGAGACCAAACACCCTGAGCTGTGAGGGCTCTCAGGTGGACTCCCCAACCTAGGAGAGAAGCATCTGTGGTTAGGACCACTGAAGAATATTTGATTGAGGAACGGGACACCCTGTCTGAAACTGTCCTGATCCAGCCACCACTGGAGAGCTTGGACCAGAGTCTTGAGTCACTGGAACCAATTTGGTAAGATGATCTTTTTTCTGAGACCAAAAAGAACTTAGGTGGAATTGAATGACCCTCATCTGGAACCTGGCTCTTTGTACCACGCAGTGGAAGCCGCCATGTGGCCTAGGAGCTGAAGAAAATGTCTTGCTGGATGAGAGACCAGAGGATGAAATGAGGAAGCGAGGTCTGTAAGGGCCTTTACCCTTGCTAAGGGGAGGAAGGCCTTTGCTTGAGCAGTATCTAACTCTAGCCCTATGAAAGTGAGACGTACTGGCAGATTGAGAAGGAATCCTAAAGAACTGAGCAAGTCGAGTGACTTGTAGAGCTGGCTTGATCTGGTCGGAAGACTGACCTACAATGAGTCAGTTGTCCATGTATGAGAAGAGAGAAATCCCCTTCCTTCTGAGGAAGGCCACTACTACTGCAAGGCACTTTGTAAACACTCTTGGAGCCGATGTAAGGCCAAAGGGCAGGCTCTGAATTGATAATGGTCTGAAGGCAACTCGAGCCTGAGGTACTTTCTGTGGGAGCACCTGATAGGAATGTGGAAATAGGCATCCTTGAGGTCTAGGGATGCTAGCCAATCCCCTGGCCTTAGACAGGGAAGAATTATCTCCAGAGTCACCATTTTGAATTTTGGTTTTAAAGGGAAACTCTTATCGAGTCCCTCAGTGCAGCAGCAGCTGCAGAAACGCCCGACTAGGGCTTTCAACATAAATTGTTATTTTTTTTTTTACTACCTGATGCCTCAGAATTTTGATGAAAAAGATCCGCTCACTCCATAATGGCGACAGACCCCCAAGCGGACATCTCACGCACCTCAGGTGACTTATGCCATGAAGGTTATGCTAATGAGGGCTACCGACATCTGCCATTTGTTGGTAGCCCTCATTAGCATAACATCCTCGTGGCGAAGTCACCCGAGGTGCGAGGATGTCCACCTGGAGCCTGCCGCCATTATGAAGTGAGTGATCTTTTCATCAAAATTCTGGGGCATCAGGTAGCAAAACAAAAAATATTTGTATGCTGAAAGCCCCCATTAGGGTCTTTCTGCGCCACTGCTGCACTGAGGGACTATAGAGTTTCCTTTAAGATGCTTGTTCACTACCTTAAGTCTAGGATGGGTTGCCACTCTCGTCTTTTTTGGGGGTAAGGAAATACCTGGAGTACAGACCTTGGCCCCTGAATAGAGTAGGAACTCTCTCCACAGCTCTGAAAGCCAGCAGAGAGGAAACCTCTGCTTCTAAAGCAGTGGTTTTGAAGATGTTTGCAGGTGGCAAAGACCTGACCTTCATTTTTGGAAACTTTTTGAAGTTGTGGGCCAATCCCTGGCTTACTACTTCCAGGACCCACTCGTCTGAGGTAAAAGACTTCCAGGCCTGGAAGTAGTGAGCCAACCTGCCTCCTACTGGAATTGTGGAGTTGACCCGGGCTGACACATTGGGGTGTCTGCTTGGCAGGAGCCTTGGACTGGAAAGAGGATGCAGCCCTGCTCATCCCCCTCCTACCTCTCCCTCGGAAGAACCCCCATGTGGAAAGGGAGAGGAGGGCCTAGGCTTGATGGAAAGGCCTATGAAAAGGCCTGCCCTTGCCCCTAGACTGCTGCTTTTGAGGAGTGGCTTGCCTCTCTTTGGCCTGTGCACTCCTGTAGGTGGTCCTGTACTCATCCATTTTCTTCGTGCAAGACTCTGTCTGCTCCCCAGAGTTACCCACCACAGGGAAATCCATGGCCTTAGCCTGGGTGTCCTGAGAAAAGCTAGTACATCTGAGCCAAGCAAATCTCCTGAGAGACACAGATGTAGCCATGACTATTGATGCCACATCATTGGAGCCCACAGCAGCATGGAATTGCACTTTGGATGCTTCAGTCCCATCAGCAGCCACTTCCTCCAGCTCTTTGGCTAGCTGGGGAGGAATGTTTTGCCAGTTCCAGAACTGTATCCCACCTGGACTTCTGGTACCTGGCTGTGTAGGCCATATAATTAGCCTGTCTGAGTCCCAAGGAGGATGCCAAATATTGTTTCTTGGCCATGGTATCCACCTTCCTGGAGTCTTTTGTCTGGGGGGGGGGGGGTGAAGCCAAAGGTATATTAGCCCTGCCACAGGCTACAGCCTGCACTACCCCAACATGGCTGCAATGATTGTACAAAAACAATACCTGAGCCTGACTGCATATACCTCCTGTCCATTCTCTTATCCGTAAGAGGTAAGGAATTTGGTGTCTGTAGAATCTTTTTTTGTCCATTTCCCCAAAGATTTGTGATGGGGAATGGACAACCTCTTGGACTCTGGGATGTCCATCATTTCAACAAAATCAGGCTCCACTTCAAACAACATGAAGTCTTGCTATATTATGACTATTGCAGTTTGTCCCAGCCTTAGAACTGCTCCGGAGGTGAAAGAGTTAACTTCCATGCAGAGCATGGAGCTTAGAGCGCGAGCTCGGTTCAGAAGCTCTGTTAGGTTGGTTTCAAACCGAAACCATCAGATTCTTTACTCCGCCTCACTGAACAGTCGCTCCGGAGATTCCTCCTGTTGCTCGGTTCATTTCTTCGGTTTAAAGCGCTATTTCTCGGTTTAATTTAACCGCGATTTAATTATTTTAACCTCAAAACCGATCAGTTCAGGCTTTGTCTATGGTAATCGTAAGTAATAGATAGGGTTTTTTCTGTGTGGAACTTGTAAAGTGTTATCGGTTCGGTTGAACTGATCGAATTGTATTAAAATATAAGTTTAAAGCCTTTTAAGGCTTCTTAGAGTGCGGTTCTCGGTTCTTATCGGTTCTAAAAAAAACGGATTTCATTACGGTTTTTTCCACGACTGCGACACGTCTGGAACCAATAAGGGTGTCTTGCCTGGCACTGCCATTAAAAGGGCAAAGTTTGTTGGTTAGGTTGGCATCATGTCTGAGAAACCCAAAAGAAAAACCGGCCCACTGGTTTCAACACTGTAGTGTCTGTGGGAAGCTTCTTGCCAAGGCTGACCCACACACTACATGTGTCTGTTGTCTGGGGTTTGACCACCTCAATTCAGACTGCCAGATTTGTAAAATTTCCTGCAGCCACCCTGGGCAAGAGAGTGGGCAGGCTCCAGAGCAAGGCCAAAAAGTCCGCTGACCCGGATGGCCAGCCAGTTCGGTGCCAGCCCGAACGGAGAAGGAGTGCCCTCTGACCAGAGGCGAGACTTCCTCAGGCAAGCGAAGCTGGCTCTGAGGAGCCAGTCCAGCAAAGAAATCTAAAAATCAGCAGGTTTGGAGTCCAAAATTCTTCTCCAACTGCTGCAGAGATAGCCAGGGCAATACAGATTGTCCAGTCCCTGTCCTCGTTCCTCCGAACCGCCACTGTCTGGCAAAAGGTCGTCGGTCGGTTCCAGTGGTTCAGGATTATAATATAGAAGAGTTCTATGAACCAGAGGAGGGGATGAGGATTATGATCAGTGTGAATGTGACTTTGAAAGTCTGGATGTGCCCATTGAACCGACATCTCCCAGACAGACCTTCAGGTGAGTCTCCCTAGGCTTTCTGAGTCCCTTCTCATTTTTTGTTTTATAAAAAAGTTGCTGAGACCCTCCAGCTTCCCTTAGAGGAGGCTTTGGATGAGCAAGAGGAGCCTGACTATGTGGAGATGATGGATATCCCAGAGTCCAGGAGGTTGTCCATCCCTTTGCATAAATCTTTTAGAAAGCAAACAATAAAAATTTTAAAAGCTCCTAATTCTGTGCCTCCTGTGGATAAAAAGATGGACAGGAGGTACACTTTGTCAGGTCCTGATACAGATTTTCTTTCACAGCAATGCAGTCATGTTGGGGTAGTTCAGGCTGCAGCCTGTGATAAAGCTAATATTCCACTGGCTTCACATCCTCCTGACAAGGATTCCAGGAAGATTGATGCCATGGCCAAAAAACAATACATGGCAGCATCCTTGGGACTCAGACAAGCTAACTATATGGCTTATGTTGCAAGATACCAGAAATCTAGATGGGATACTGTCATGGCCTTAGCTAAACAGGTCCCTGGCCAGCTCGCAGCGAGCTGGAGCAGGTGGTTCTTGATGGTATTGAGGCATCTAAGGTGCAATTCCATGCTGCAGTGGATTCTAACGATGTATCCTCTAGAGTCATGGCTACATCTGTGGCTTTTCAGAGATTGGCCTGGCTCAGGTGTACTACTTTGTCACAGGATACCCAGTCTAAGGCTATGGATTTTCCTGTGGTGGAAATTCTCTGTTTGGGGAGCAGACAGAGAATTATATGAAAAAAATGGATGAATATAGAACCACTTACAGGTGCATGCAAGCCAAGTGCGAACAGCCACTCCTCAGAGGCAGCCCCCAGGGGTAGGGGTAGGCCTTTCACAGGCCTTTATCAGACCCAGGCCTCCGCCTTCAGCCTATGTACAGAGGGGTTCTTCAGAGGAGAGGCAGACGGGGTTTGAGCAGGCCTGCCACCCCTCAGCCGAAAGCCCTGCCAAACAGGCACCCTGATGGGATGCCCAGGGTCGGCTCTCCACTACCTGTAGGGGCAGGTTGGCTCACTTCGTCCAGGACTGGCAGTCTTTAACTGAACAGGTGGGTCCTGGAAGTAGTGAGCAGGGTCTGGTTCTCAGCTTCAAGAAATTTCAAAGATGAGAGCCAGATCTTTCCACCTACAAACCCTTTAGAGACTCTCTTGCTTTGGAAACAGAAGTCTCAACCTTTTGGCTCTCAGAGCTGTAGAAAGGGTTTCTCCCTTCACCAGGGCAAGGGTCTGTACTCCAGGTACTTCCTTACCCCAAAAAGACAGGAAGGGCGGCTATCCTGGATCTAAGATATTCAAACAAGCACCTTTTAAAGCCAAAGTTCAAAATGGTGACACTGGGAATGATTTTACCTCCTAAGGCCAGGGACTGGCTAGCCTCCCTGGACCTCAAAGATGCCTACTTCCATGTTCTTATCAGAAGCTCCCATCGAAAGTGCCTCAGATTCAACTGCCCTCAGGCCATTATCAGTTCAGAGCAATGCCCTTCGGCTCACTTCTGCCCCAAGGGTGTTCACAAAATGTCTGGCAGTAGCAGTCGCCACCCAAGAAGGCAAAGATTGCCATTTTTCCCTACCTGTACGACTGGCTCATTGTGGGTCAGTCTCCAGACCAGGTCAAATCACACCTGCTAGTTACCCAGCAGCTGCCTCTCTGGGATTTCTTCTCAATCTTCCAAAGTCAGTTCTGGAACCTGTCCAGGTACTCACCTTTATAGGCGCAGAACTGGACACAAAGCAGGCCAGAGCCTTCCTTCCCTTGGAAAGGGTAAGGACCTTAGTGGCCCTGGCCGCCTCCTTCACTCTGCAGGTCTCTCGACCAGCAAGGCATTTCCTGGAGCTCCTAGGGCACATGGCTGCCTCCACAGCTGTGGTGCAAGGAGCAAGATTTCAGATGAGGGACATTCAGTTCCATTTGAGAGCTTTCTGGTCTCAAAGAAGAGATCCTCTATCCAAGTTAATCCCAGTGACTCGAACTCTGATCCAGGCCCTTCAGTGGTGGCAGGATCAGAGCAATCTGAGGCAGGGGTGCCTTTCATCCTCTGTCCCATTCCTTGACCCTTACTACAGATGCATCCTCTTGGGATGGGAGCTCACATGGGCGACCTCTCCACCCAGGATTATGGTCCCCTCAGGAATCTCTGCTCCACATCAATCTGTTGGAACTCAGAGCTGGGTTTCTCTGCATCTGTTCAGAACAAGGTGGTACAGGTCAGAACAGACAACACCACTACAATGTGGTACATCAACAAACAAGGGGGCACTCGGTCTTCGGCCTTGTGCACCGAGGCGATGAAGTTGTGGTCTCTGGCTTACTCCCTGAACACTTCCCTCATAGCTGTTCACCTCCCAGGCAAGGACAATGTCCTGGCAGATGCTCTCAGCAGGATTTCCCAGGGCCATCACGAATGGTCACTGGATCCCCTAGTACTGGGGATAGTGTTTGCCAGATGGGGCACTCCTCAGATAGATCTTTTCGCAGCCCCAGACAATCATCAACTTCCACTGTTTTGTTGCAGGCCCCCAGTGTTGGGCTCAGTTCCCCTGGATGCCTTTCTCCTCGATTGGGAAGGGAAGTTTCTTTACGCCTTCCCTCTCCTGTTCAAAGTACTAGTCAAAATTAGGTCTCAGCCCTGCAAGATGATCCTGATTGCTCCAGACTGGGCCAGGCAGCCCTGGTACCCACTCCTTCTGTCCTTAGCAGTCCATCTTCCCCTGTGTCTCCCCAGGAACCACAATCTGTTAACCTGTGCTCAGGGGAGAGTTTGGTATCCGGAACTCAAATCCCTCAACCTCAAGGCTTGGCTCTTGAGCAGTTAGAGTTTGCTGATTTGCAACTTTCTCAAAGTGTTCTCGAAATCCTGAAGGCTGCTAGGAAGCCTTCCACCAGGGCTACCTATAACTCCAAGTGGAAAAGGTTTTCCATATGGTTTTCTGGGAAGCATGTTTCCCCGGAATCTGCTGATCTACCCACTGTATTGGACTACATGGTCCATCTTAATTCTCTGGGACTGAGACCAGCCACCCTGAAGTGCACTTGGCTGCTGTCTCTGCCTTCATTCAGCAGGGAAGCCCTCTTCTCTTTCTGCTCATCCTGTATTTTCCAAGTTTTTAAGGGATTGCTTCACCAATCCTCCATTCAGGGATCCTGCCCCAGCTTGGGATCTTAATGTATGCATTGCTCAGCTAATGCAACCCCCCTTTGAGCCTCTGTCTTCGGCAGAGCTTAAGTATTTGACTTGGAAAACTGTATTTCTGGTAGCCATAACTTCTGCCAGGCGTATAAGTGAGTTACAGGCTTTATCAGTAGAAACTGACTTTATTTCCTTTCACAGGGATAAAGTAGTCCTCAGGACTAACAGGAAGTTTTTGCCTAAGGTGGTTTCAGATTTCCACCTTAACCAATCTATTTCACTTCCAGTGTTCTTCACTGACCATTCCTCCTCTGGTGAGAGGAGGCTGCACAGCTTAGATGTTAAGAGGGCTCTAAGTTACTACATAGAGCGTACCAAGGGTCACAGGTTTGACTCCCTCCAACTGTTTTTCACTTATGGTGAGGTTGGGAAAGGGAGACCTGCCACTAAGAGATCCATTGCCAGGTGGATCGTTTCTTGTATCCAATTTTGCAATCAAAAGCTGGGTAAGGTTCCCCCCTCAGGCCTGAGGGCTCACTCTACCAGAGGTACAGCTGCATCTCTAGCTGCTGCTAGAGACATCCCTATCTTGGAGATATGTCAGGCAGCTACTTGGAAGACAGTACACACTTTCACCAAGCATTACTCCCTGGATATTCAGGCCAGGAGGGATGCTCGGTTTGGCACAGCCGTGCTTCAGAGCCTATTCCCTAAGTAGGTTCTGTCCCTCCTCCATGGAGGTACTGCTGTGTAGTCTGCAATAGTCATAATATAGCAAGACTTCATGTTGTTTGAAGAAAAAATTACTCACCTTAGTAATGTTGTTTCTTCTAATGGAGTCTTGCTATATTATGACCTCCCCCCCAGCCTGCCCCTCTCAGAACTCCTACTTTGGGTATGGGGTGGGTAGTCCTCTGTTGGCATTTATTGATGCCCTCTTTCATGTTTGGGTGTTGTGTTTATTTAGTTATTTTATCTTATTTTTCTGGTCCACTGACTTGAGTCTTTGTGTTGGGACCTGGAAAAATGTGTTAATATATTAGTGGCCAGTTGGCTAGTGTAGGTTACAACTTCCACACAGAACCTTAGTGAGTTTTTGCTTATAAAGATCTGACGGTTTCGGTTTGAAACCAGCCTAACAGAGCTTCTGAACCGAGCTCGCAGCTCTAAGCTCCATGCTCTGCATGGAAGTTAACTCTTTCACCTCCGGAGCAGTTCTAAGGCTGGGACAAACTGCAATAGTCATAATATAGCAAGACTCCATTAGAAGAAGCAACATTACTAAGGTGAGTAATTTTTTCTTCTTCCTCAACAGCTTCTACCATAGGGAGTTGGAGAGTTTCAGCCACCTTTTTGTAAAACAAATAGTGAGATGGGGACTCAGAAAGCCTGGGAGGGGAGACATTGGAGGGTCTGTCTGGGGAGATGTCCAGTTCAATGGGCACATCCAGACCTTCATAATCATTATCATCTGGTAAGTCCTTGTCCCCTTCCCCCTCCCACTCCACTTCATAATAAACGTCCGGATCATAATCCAATGGAGTAGGATCCAACCAAACAGAGTGCCTAACGGATGGTTCCGGTTTGGACGGAACCGGGTGGAGCGATTGCACTACACTGATCGCCTTGGCTGTTTCTTCAGCGGTTGGAGTATGGGGTGCTGGATCCGAACAGTCTGACTTTTTTCGTCTTTTTATCTGAACCAACCCCTCGGGTCGGCTCTCCTTTTGCCCGAAGACGTCTCGCCAAGTCAGTGAGCACCTTCTCAGGTTCGGTCGGAACCGAACCGGGCTGGCCATCCGGGTCAGTGGACTTCTCGGCCTCCTTTTCCTTTAGCCTACTCAATCTTTTTTCCAAATTGGCCTTAGGAAAGTTTTTACAAATCTGGCGGTCTGTTTTGAGGCGGTCAAACCCCAGACGATAAACACAGATGAGATGGGGGTCAGCCTTGGCAAAGGCCTCCCCAAACTCCATACAGTGTTGAAACCCAGTGGGACAGTTTTTTTCCTTGGGTTTCTCAGATATGGCCACACTAACAAAATTACCCTTTTTAGCTTTTAGCCTGGTAATAGTCCCCTATCGGTTACCAACCGTGTTATGGGTGGCGGAAAGAAACTAGTAAAGGTCCATTTTTTTAAACCCATAGGAACCGCCACACCACTACTAAAATCCCAGAATTTAAAATTAAACATACAAGGTTGGTTCCCGACCGACCGATAAGAAACCGAAAGATTACAGTTTCTGCAGTAAAACAAAAGTAACAGTCCACTACCTATCTACACTACTTACTATACCGTAGACAGAGGCTCGAAACTGAAAATAAACAAATCAGTTGAAAAATCGACACATTCTGAAACTTTACCGAAGCGAAGGAGCAATCTCCGGAGCGACTTCACAGTTAGGCGGAGTAAAGAATCTGACTGTTACACTCTGAAGCATCCCAGACAGATGTTTGAAAACCGAGCTTGAGCTCAATGTTCTATGCTTCTGCATAGAGTTAACCCTATACACTCCAGGGCAGTTCAAGTGCTGGGGCTAACTGCATATTGTCAGAATACAGCAAGACTTCATGTTGTTTCAAGGACCGGTTTGCCCACCTAGTCTGCCCATTTCCTTACCTACTGGATAAGCTGCAGATCCTAGTTAACCAACAGCCTATTTCTTCCTAACCCCCCAAATAATTGCATTTTGTCTGTCCCATGCATTCTTGAATGCTCCCACAGTTTTAGACCCCACAACCTCCTCAGAAAGGCAGTTCCATGAGTCCTCCACCCTCTCCGTGAAGAAATACTTTCTCACATTGCCCCTGAGCCATCCCCCATCTATCTTCAAATTGTGTCCCCTGTTCTTGCTCATCTCTTTTTCTGAAAGATGCTATCCTCTTGGACTTTATTGATTCCATTGAGGTACTTAAATGTTTCTATCATGTCCCCCCTCCTTTCCTCAAGGGTGTGTGTGTGTATATAGTGTGTAGGTGTGTGTGTGTGTGTGTGTATATATATATATATACACGCACACACACACACACAGCACACACATATATATAAAGCTCCTTTAGTTTCTCCTTGCATGGCTTCTGTTGCAGACCCTGTGCCATTTTAGTTGCTTTCCCTTGGACTGCCTCCATC
Source organism: Neoceratodus forsteri (assembly GCA_016271365.2). Lineage (NCBI taxonomy): Eukaryota > Metazoa > Chordata > Ceratodontiformes > Ceratodontidae > Neoceratodus > Neoceratodus forsteri. The sequence continues at coordinate 716,163,982 of CM057454.1, read as the reverse complement.
CTGTCTGTATCCTTGCAGAGATGAGGTCTCCAGAATTGGACGTAGTACTCCAGATGGGGTCTCGCCAACTATCTGTACAGAGGGATAACAACTTCCTGTTCTCTACTGGTGATGCCTCTCCTTAGATATTCCATTATCCCCCCAGCCCTCCCTACTGCCTTCTCACATTGCTTGCTAACTTTAAGGTAATCGGATATGATTACCCTCCAGGTCCCTTTTCATTTTTGTTGTTGTTACTACAAAAATACAAAATGTGTTACTGTTCTTGCAGATGGCAGTACAGATGCAAGCATAGTAGAGTGGCAAAATGTATTTCTTCGTTTTGTTGATGGCGCAGAAAAAAGGTCACAACTATGTTAATTTAAGCTGTTCCCCTAGAACATTCTCACACAGATGGAGTTTTTAAAGCAGTAATCTGCGCTGGACTCTGTTGATCTTTCTGTTGCAGACGTTAATGATGTGAGCAAGCCTGAACCAGTTCTTGTATCTGCCAGCTTTGATGGTGCCATTGTGATGATGGGCCATACAGGTGGCACCATAGCAAAAATCAGACATGTCCCCAGTGTAATACCCACGCATTGCATAGCCCACAAACTGGAGTTAGCAGTTCTCGACATCATGAAAAAAAATCCATGTTCAAAAAGTAGAAAACACCCTGAAAGGAATTTTTTAATTTTACCACTATAGCCCCTAGAAACTTGGGGAACTGCAGGAAATAGCAGATGTAATGCATACTGAACTGGCTCATTTCAGTGCAATAAAGCAAATGCATTTGCTTGCAAGTAAGACACGTTCAGTTCATGCTGTTCAAGTCAACCTGCCCACAGTAGTTCAACATCTTGAACATGTCGCAAACTCTGCTGGTGATGGTGCCAAAGCAAAGACCCTTCTAAGAGATGCGCACTTAGTACAGTTTGTAAAATAACTGTTTGTTCTTCAGGATTTGTTTGCCAATATTGAAAAATCTCTCACTAGAATTTCAAAAGGATGACCTGGTAATATTAGAAGTCCCCCAACTCGTCGAGACATGCTTACTCCAGTTGACGGAGCTAAAAATAAGACCTGGAAAGTTTGACATTTCTAAATCAATATAATCCTGCAGAAAAATGCATGAACAATCTCATTTTAAAACGTGGCACTCAGGACAAGATTGTTCCTTTTATCTTCAAAGGCAACTGTCCAGAAGTAGATTTTACGACTGATACACAGCTGCACAGTTTAATAGATGCAGTAGTGTCTTACATTGACCAGGGTTATGGGAGTTTCTCGGAGGACCCTCTGAAATTGTCAATTGTTTAGATTTCAAAAATTTTGATTTATCACGAGAAGAACTTGCACATTTTGGCACACCTGATATAAGTAATTTGTTAGAATATTTTCGCAACTTTTTTTCTGAAGATCGCGTAACTAGTATACAAAGGGGGAGTATTCTGCATTCAAAGTAATACTTAAGTCTGCAGTTGATAAGCCATATCTGCAAGTGTATTCACGACTACTGCAAGAGAGACCAGCCCAGCTTGCTCACATCCTTGACCTTATAGAAACATTACTGTCTATGAGTGTGTCTACAGCTAAATGTGAGAGAGTATTCTCCATTCAGAATCTTATAAAAACTGACCTGGTGGCACTGAGAGTTGCAGCCCAGTGGCGCTGAGGGTTGAGGTGCTTGACGCCAAACCTCGTACCACACTGGCAACCTGGGTCCGGTGACTGACTTGGGTCTGCTGGGGTGAAGAGAGGGATAGAGCACCCAATAGCTGCTCTCCCTCTCTGGGGAGGGTCACAAGCTAGCCCTACTGTGTTTCTGCCATCTCCTGGGTGAACCTAGGATTGCAGTGTGGTCGGGGAAGCAACAGAAAGGGAGGGGCAGCCGTTGATTGAGGGTCCTGAGCGGAAGCATGCGTTGGCCCTCCCTGAGCGCCGACATTAGTAGGGGAGGATACAGAATAGGGAAAAACCCTGCCCAGGATCTAGGCGACAGGCCTCCGCACGGCGTTCAAGGCAGGAACTGGAGGCAGACTCTGATGTGTGCGCACTCCTCGAAGGATGTTCAGGAAAGTTTGGGGAGTACCTCTTCTGCCATGCCCAGAGGGCAATCCGGTGGCCCTGAAGACCAGGGAGGCTGGTAAGCACTCTAGGAGCAGGCTCCTCGGTACTGCCGACTGGGCATTGTGGGGGGAGCTCTGAGATCTGGAGCAGCAAGGAGGAGGATAAACAGTGAGTAGAAAAAAAAGAATCTTATAAAAACAAAAATAAGAACAGGTTTGGCTGATGACACACTCCAGTCACTTCTGCATATAGCAGTTGAAGGTCCTGCATTAGACAGCTTTGATCCAGATCAAGCTATCAACCACTGGCTATCTGATGCCGGCACACGCCATGTTCATGGTTGTGCTATTTCAACTGCTAGTTCTGCTGAAGCTGATTCACATGAAAATGTCCCTGAGGCTGTCACTAGTGTTGTTGATGATGATGATGACAGTTAATCTGATGCACCCGCTGGAGCAAGCTCAGGCTTCCTACTATAACTTTTCCTGATGCTGTACTGTCAGCTGCATGATGTTCTCACTGACTGTCCTGCTTGCACCACATGCTAATTCTGTCACAATCCTCTCCATTCTGATAATAAAAATAAATAAAATTCATATTATTCTCATTGTCTATTACAACACTAAATAACTGATACTACAATAAATCCATTTAGGTTTGTTCTGTATTTTTATACTTTCCACTAAAAATATGCCATTTTATACCTGGATTTCCATCTCAAGCACCGGGACAACTACTTTTCGACAAGCCACTTGTCCGTGGACAAGTACCTGTTTTTAAAATTTGTCAAGCCCTGGGGCGACGACCAAATGTCAGCTGACTTAGAGGATGCTGACCTCTTACGGGAGCCAACAACAACCAGAGACAAAAGGATGGGTGCATTGGACCACTGACCAATGGATACAGGATACTATCAGATGTCTCAGCCAGGGACAGGCCAAACTTCAGGCCAGACGTCTCAGCTGATGACAGGTCAAACCTCGGGTCTGAGGATCTCCGAGATGGAAGATCATTTGCTTACTGATAGGAGATGATACGGAAGGATGTAGTGCCCACTAAGGCACCTCCAGATGACCAACCTCTGCCACAGGCTCCTAGCCCTGCGCCGAGGGAAAAAAGTCCTGTCAGAACTCCTCCTAAGGAAAAAAGCCCTACACCAGTTAGAGGGTGTTCAAAAGACAAGCAGCAGCCAAGGTCTCCTTCCAAGATCCCTTCCCGCTCACCAAATGTGCACAAGAAAAAGAAGTGCCATAGGAGGTCAGATTCATCTTCCTCAGAAAAATCCCATTCCTCTTCATTGAGCTTTTCCTCTAGATCCAGCTCACCCTTTAGCATTTCTTCTCTGAATCTGAAGGATTTGCCAAGGTCCCGTCCAGATGACCCTGCTTTTAGTGATATAATGTATCATATCCAAGATAATACGGGGTGGAACATAGAGGACCTGGATCCAGAACAGCACCGTCTAGTGAAATATCTACACCAGAATTATCCAAAACCAGTGGTGGTCCCACTACTGGTTGATACATTTCAGGATGTGACTAAGGTGCTTGGAAGAACCCTTATTCTTCTTCCGCGATCCCCAAAAAGGCTGATTGTCTATGTAGAGCCCCACTAGAAGACCTTTATCTGGTAGAACATTCCGTGGCAGATTCAGTGATCGTCACTGTCACACATGACGGGTCCCAAAGGCCAAAGCACCTGAGCACTGCGCCTCCGGACCGAGAGTCAAAACAGCTTGACTCCCTGGGAAGGAATGTGTATACGTCTGCCACATGCTCCATCCGCTCACTGAACTTTTTAACCCACATGGTTCAGTTTCAGAATGCGCTGTGGGAACAAGGGTTGGATTTTGGTCAAAAACCTACCAGATGGAGACCAAAACGAAGAGCTGGTCAAACTCTTGCAGACAGGCTCTGATGTGGGCACACAGGTACTCCACGCAGCCTATAACTCTGCGGATACCACTGCCAGAAGTGCAGCAACAGGTGTATGTCCCAGAAGACACTCTTGGTTGAGGGTCTCAGGCTTCACACCAAATGTCCAGACTGGCATCCTAGATGTTCCCATTAAGGGCACAGTCCTTTTAGGAAAGTATTCCAGCTGGATGATACAAAAGTACAAAATGCCAGGAAGGCGGCCTGTTCTGTACAAGCGATGTACAAACCAAAACCATTTTGGAAACAGCAGCACCGTGTTTGTGGGAAACAGGAGCAGTAGTCTAGATTTGGACAACAGCAGAGAGGTGGCTGTAATAGAAAAGGCCCCTCCTCCGCAACAGGAGGCGCAGGAGCGAGGAATGCCAAACCCTGTCAGGCAAACCTCCCCTCCACAGCCTGATGTGTTGCAGAGCCTTCCTCTCCCAGCTGCCCAGGGGGAAGAGGTGGCCGGGAGTTGCTTCTCAAAACATCTAGAAGGATGGCAGCGAATTACCTCCAACCAATGGGTTCTTCGGTTAATTCAGAGAGGCCACTCTGTTGTGTTCGCTGGGCAACCACCATCCAGGTCACCACTTCTTTCACAGTATTCCAACCAACATGACACACTGATACAAGAAGAGATCCAGGCCCTTCTAGTGAAGGAGGCCACAGAGCAGGTCCTGTCGATTCTAAGAGGGAAAGAGTACTATTCCCATTTTTTCCTAGTACCCAAAATGACTGGAACTCTGCAATCTCAACACCTTTGTGGCGTACAAACACTTCAGGATGGTCACCTTGCCTGGATTAATCACGATGCTACGCCCAAACGCTTGGCTTGCATCGCTGGACATGCAAGATGCCTATCTCCACATTCTTACTGCTAAACTCCACAGGAAATTTCTGCAATTCGAAGTCTGAGGATGATATTACTAATTCCAGGCACTGCCTTTCGATCTGTCATCAGCACCAAGAGTCATCATCAAATGCCTGCCAGTGGTAGCCGGGGCCCTCAGGAGGACAGGTCATTATTTCCCTCATCTGGATGATTAGCTTCTCATGGCTTTGTCCAGAATAGGACTACAAGACACCTTTTCTGTACTTGACACAATGGGTGTCACTGTCAGCCTGCAAAAGTCACTTCTCACGCCATGCCAAAGGCTGCAGTTCAATGGTGCAGTCCTGGATACGACCAGAGGAAAGGCATTCTTGCCAAAGGACAGGGCAGATCGCTTATAAAGTCTTAATTAGACATATCCTGAAGCAGAAACAAGTCACAGCATGGACCACGCTGCGCCTTTTAGGCCACATGGTGGATGCCATAGCCCGGTTCCCCTATCACGTCTACACATGAGAACCATTCAGTGAACACTCAGAGTCCAGTGGAATCAATGCCAGGACGACCTCGATCAGCTGGACTGAGTCCCCACTTCCGTTCACCAAGTCCTCCAATGGCAGCTAGCCCCAGAGCACCCTACAGCAGGAGTCTCCTTTCTATTGACCACACCTTCACAGATCCTGACTACAGATGCATCAGGATCAGGCTGGGGTGCCCACCTTGGCGCATAAAAGGACCTGGGGAGATAGGGAAGGGGATTATGGTCTGGCACAGAAGGAGCCCTTCACATAAACATCCTAGAAATGAGGGTAGTCTTCTACACACTGCAGGCTTTGCAGGGAAACCTACCTACTCCCGGGATACATACTGATTCAAACAGACATTTTTTGGGGGGGAGACTATTTTTTATCACCCTCTTGTCCGGAACAGACTCCGGCATCCCTTGCACACCACCACCTTCTGCCATCCCATCTGAAGCTGTCCCCTCTGGGAAATCGAGGACAGACACTCCCCCTTTCTACCTGATCTGTCATCCCTGGAGTGCTACCATCGCCGGACCAAGGCAGGATGGAGGGATCAGGAGAGCTGGAAGTTTGAGCCCGATATTAGGCGGGTGACAGTGGGAGCCCTGGAAGGCACCATCACCTATCGGGGAAGTGGGGGTATTTCTTGTTTTGTCCCAGTGGTTGTGCAATGGTGTCTGCACACCTTGTATGCCGCCACCCACCACTCCACCCTTTGTACGGCGTCGCTAGCTCAGTGCCCCAGTCTCCACTGGGGGCCACTGATGCGCAGTGCAATGCCCACTGCCTACCCCGGGAGAGGAGAGATGTTCTCTAGACGCTGAAACCTCTCCCTCCCCTCCCAGTCAAACCGCCAGTGGCCCGAGTCCATTTCCGAGCCCTGGTCGCTGGTGTGGTGTTCAGCACCTCAGCGCCACCGGGCCATCTCAGACAATATGTCAGTAGTATTCTGCATCAACAAACAAGGAGACACTTACTCATACCAACTCTGCCGGGAGGCGAAGAGAGTATAGTACTGTGCGTTAGAACACAATATCACCCTGTCTGCTGTTCATGTTCCAGGGATACAGAATACGCTGGCAGATCTGCTCAGCCAATCACAATCAAGCACGCATGAATGGGAACTTCTGCAACCAGTAGCAGAAACTCTGTTCACAAAATGGGGAACCCCAGAGTTAGATCTCTTTGCCTCCCCATACAACACAAAACTGCCCAATTTCGGCTTGCTAGATCCAGGGCCTGGTGTTTTCTGGCAAGATGCATTGTCCCTCTCCTGGACAGGCAAATTCCTTTATGCCTTCCCATTGATTGAGAGAGTTCTATTCAAACTGCAAGAGGAAGGAGCAGACATGATTCTGGTGGCCTTATATTGGCCTAGACAAATATGGTTTCGTTTACTCCAACATCTAGTGAACGATCCCCAATTTCCTCTACCTCTCAGCTCACACTTACCGTTGCAAGACAATGGATTGCTGTTCCACCCGAACTTGCAATCCTTGTGCCTGCACGCCTGGCTCTTGAAGACTTGGTGATTTCTCGCTATGGAGTCTCAGACAGAGTGGCTGATATCCTCGTGGCAGCGAGGAAACTCTCTACTAGAGTCACGTATGCCATGAAATGGTGCAAGTTTTGCCTTTGGTCCTCGGCCCGTGACCTTGGACCCCTTAACTTGCTTGGTAAACTTGGTACTGGAGTACCTTCTTTCCTTATCGGATGCAGAGCTAAGTTACTCCTCAATAAAGGTACAAATTTCAGCATTATCTGCATACCGTGCTCCTTTTGGGGACAAATCTTTGGCCCAATTGGACCTGTCACGCACCTTTCTGCATGGCATCCTCCACCTGAAACCACCCATTTGGGACCCGATCCCTCCTTGGGACCTTTTTTTCATTTTGGAACAGCTCACACTACCACCTTTTGAACCAGTCGCTGATTGCGAGCTACGCCTTCTCTCCTGGAAGGCATTATTTTTAGTTGCTTTTGCCAGAGGTATTTGGTTTTCCATAAGGACAGAGTGTTCTTAAGAACTAATCCTAAGTTTTTACCTAAGGTAGTGTCAGAGCTTACACTTGACCAAGAGATTAACCTTCCTGTTTATTACCCAAAGTATTCCAACAGAGGAGAGGCTCTCCTGCACACCTTGGATGTGCACAGAATACTCAGATACTATCTGACTAGAACCAAACAGAACAGAAAGTCAGATCAGTTGTTTGTTTCCTTTGCCCCAGGATGTTAGGGACACATTTCTCTAAACAGACTCTTTCAAAATGGTTGGTAAACTGCATTGTTTTATGTTACCAGAAACGGAGCAAACCCTTACCGGGACCGGTTAAGGGTCATTCCACCTGGGTTGGTAGCATCCTCATTTGCCTCTCTGAGGAACGTTTCGGCTTCAGACATTTGTGCAGTAGCTACTTGGAGTATAGTGCACACATTCATCAGACATTGGAGTCTGGACATTGCCTCCACGCGCAGAGCTGGCTTTGGCCTTGCATGCTGCAGGGGCTTCTTTCATGAGGAGATTCCTTTCACCCATCTCCATTCATCCTCCCGTTTTTTAGGGGCTAACGCATACTGCTTGGGACTCTGTCCTAATGGTGTAACCTGCTGCAAGAGCTGTATCTCGAAGCAAGATAGTACAGTTACTTAAGAACTTACCGAAACAGTAGATCTTTGAAAACAGAGAAACATAGACTTTGACTGCAGATAAGGACCGCTTGGCCCACCCAGTCTGCCCATTTTCCTATCTACTGGATAAGCTGCAGATCCTAGTTAACCAACAGCCTACTTCCTCGTACCCCCAACTATAATTGCCTTATGGCTGTCCAGTGCATTCTTGAATTCCCCCACTGTTTTTGACCCCACAACCTCCTCAGGAAGGCAGTTCCATGCATCCATCACTCTCTCCATGAAAAAATATTTCCTCATGTTGCCCCTGAGCCATCCCCCCTCTATCTTTAAATTGTGCCCTCTTGTTCTTGCACATCTCTTTTTCTGAAAGATGCTACCTTCTTGGACTCTGTTGATTACTTTGAGGTACTTGAGTTTCTGTCATGTCCCCCCTTTCCCTTCTTTCTTCAAGGGTATACACATTAAGCTCTTAGTCTCTCTTCAAATGACTTCTGATGCAGACCCTGCACCATTTTGGTTGCCCTCCTCTAGACTGCGTCTAACCTGTGTATGTCCTTGTGGAACAGCTCTTGCAGCAGATACTTTCCCACCCACCTTCCCCTCAGCAGGTCGTCTGTAGTTGCATTAACATTTATTGGTCTTACCTTGGAAGTGAATCCTCTGTCTCCCTTCAGAATCTCTGTCGCTGTGCCGGAGTCTCTGGCGGGAGAACTGAGGAATGTCGGAGGACCAACCCTTTTATGATGTAAGGGGCGTCGGGGTCGGGCCGACATTGGGGGGTGGTCCCCCACTGTATAGAAGCTAGTTAGATGTTTTCTGTGAGGTTCTGTTGTAACCTGCTGCAAGATCTGTTCTCTGAGATCTACTGTTACGGTAAGTTCTTACATAACTGTACTTTGGCGTTATGAGAAATTTATGTGGCAGCAGCTCATTTCCTTGGTGAAGCTACCCCTGGCGCCCAACTCGGCGATTACGGTGCTGTCATCACCAGAGCCTCAGCAGACCACGCCCCAGCAGGTGTGGGTATGAGCAGTCGAGACACAGACCTTTCCAGCGTCTCGACCGATTGTGGTGGAGCTGCCACCCTTTCTGCCGAGGGTCAGCTTCCCTACCAAGGACACGTGGCCCGCTAAAGGGCTCCTCCATCGGCTGAAAGTCACCCTTACCCTACCCCCGACTGCCCCCGGAGGGTGAGCGGTGACCTGGGTGGTACGCCACTGTTTCAAGAGTGCGAAGGTTCCTTGCTCCACTCCCATCCAGTGGATTTGGAGTTGGCTGAGGATCGTTCTACAGAGCAAGGCCCTACTTCTTTTATGGGCTTGCTTTGGCTCATTTCATAATCTGTGGATCTCCAGCTGGAGCCCATTCAGAAGAGGGAGAAGTACCCCTTGACCGAGATTCTGGACCGGGGTGACTCTCTTGTGGAGGCTATTCTAGTTCAGGAGACTATTCTTGGTCCTGCTTTGAACATTTGGCAGCACCCAGCCTCTTGCCTGGCTCCTTCAGCCCGGGTAGCCAACAAGCATACGGTCCCTAACAGTTCCCTTTTTGAGTTTCTCAGCACACCCCTCGGCTGAGGGGTTAGTAGCCGATTTTGTCTTTCAACGCATGGGCAGCATGAGGGGACATGGACAAACCCCTGACAAGAGTCCAAGAAACTGGACCACTCTGCCAAAAAGGTGTATGTCTCTTCTTCGCTGGGCCTCAGGTAGGCTAGTTCAGCTCTTCTGATGGCACATTTTATGCACGCCCTCCTGGGGTCTTTGGATGAGGTACTCCCTCACCTCCCTGCTGACTTGTAAACCACAGTCAAGCAAGTCTGTGACCAGGGCCATGCTGTGGCAAAGCAGCAGTTCCAAACTGCCATGAACATTGGTGATTCCTGTGCCAGATTCATGGCAGTTGCCATGCGCTGCAGGGCTTGGCTGTGCATCTCCACCTTCACTGCTGATACACAGCACAAATTGGCAGATGTGCCCCTCTGAGAGACTAACCTGTCTTGCCCTCTGGATGGGCATCTCACCAGAACAGAGAAATCCAGTGCCACCCTGGATTTGGTGATGTCTGTCCAGAAGGGCTCAGGAAGCCTTTTGGCCCTCCTCAGCCCCATGTGACCAAATCTGCCCAGTCCCAGACTGATCAGCAGCAAGGACCAAGCCAGGGACCTCTAACACCGGGGGTGGTGAGGTTCTGGGGGTCCCATTCCCAGAACCTCCTCCACTTCTAATGCCCAGTGATGGGATGGGGGCCCCTCCCTCCCTTCCTCCTGTCCTGAGCCCCCTGGGTACTCCCATGGGGAGCCGGCTTCACCACTTCGTTTCCAGCTGGTCCACTGTTACTACGGACAGATGGGTCCTCGAGGTGGTTGGCCAGGGTCTCCCTTTGGAATTTCAGCAGTACCAGCTTAGTTGAGCCCGTGCCTCATGGGAAGACATGCTGTCAACCAACATGCAGTCGGCTGTTCAGGACAATATCGTCCAGCTCCTGTGCAAGGAAGTGGTGATTCCTGTCTCAGACCTTCCACAGCAGCCAGGGTTTGTGTCCAGGTATTTCCTGTTGCCCAAACTGATGGGGGGGCGGGGCTTGTACCCAATTCTAGATCTTCAGGACGTGTTCTTCCACATACCGATCCATCCATCTCATTGGTGGATCCTTCTCTTCCAAGCGAAGGGCAATCTTTATGAGTTTCAGGCCATGCCATTCAGCCTGTCCTCAGCACCCAGGGTCTTCACCAGGTGCATAGCAGTGGTGTCTGCACGCCTGCGGCATCGGGGAGTCTGGGTGTGCCCCTACCTGGCCGACTGGCTAATAGTGGGTCCCTCCAGGCAGGAGGTGGAACGGTTCTGGGATCTGTCTCTATAGACCTGCGTTTCTTTGGGCCTTCTGGTAATTGAATTCAGATTGGTACTCGTGCCCTCACAGGTGATCAACTTCATCGAGGCAGTGCTCGACTTTTGCAAAGCCAGGGCTCGGCTCTTGGCAGACAGGGTGGAGGCTCTTACCTCCTTTGCCCGATCATTTCGGATTGGGCAATCACACCCTCTTTGGGACCTCCTGTGTCTCCTTGGCTACATGGTGGCTTGCACCGGCCTGGTTCATTGGGCCCGTTGGAAAGTGCACCCACTGCAGTGGGAGCTGGCCAGCCAGTGGTATCAGCACAGTGGTCACTTCGAACAATTGGTCACTTTAACCCAGCAGATGTGGGATGTGCTGCAGTGGTGGCTAACCCCGGAACATCTGCAGGATGATATCTCGTTTGTCTGTCCGAAGCTGACTGTAATCCTGATGACTGACGCCTACCTTGTGGGCTGGGGAGCCCACCTGGGAAACCACAGAGTCCACGGGCTCTGGTTCTCCGACAAGTCTCGATGTCACATCAGCCTGCTGGAACTCAGGGCGGTTCAGCTGGTGCTGGCAGCTTTTACTCTGCATCTCAATGGTCAAGTGGTGCATTTCCAGATGGGCAACACCACGGTCATGTACTACCTCAACAAACAGGACGTTACACGTTCCCTTCCACAGTGCAAGAAAGCTGTCTGCATCTGGACACTTGTGCACAGTCTGGAGGCAGATCTTCTGGCTATCCACGTGGCCGGGGCCTACAACCAGCTTGCCGATGCCCTCAGCCGGGTGGACGAGGCATCATGCATGTGGTCTCTTCAACCCGAGGTAGTGCAGAACCTGTTCTCCGTGGGCAAGCCTCTGGTAGACTTCTTTGCCTCCAGGGGAGAACGCCAGATTGAGACCGTTTCATGTCCACCCTCCTCAGCAGGGAATGCTGCAGGGGGAATACCTTCTCAAGACCCTGGACCTCGGGCTTTCTCTGTGCCATCCCTCCATTTCCCGTGATCCACAAAGTTCTGCTCAAGGTCAGGAGGGACAAAGCATGAGTGATCCTAGTGGTTCCTGACTGACCTTGCCAGTTCTGGTACCCAGATGATCTCCGCCTCAGCAACAGGCTCCTGTGGCATTTCCCACTATGCCCAGACCTCAGTCAGTCAGGGGAAGGTACTCCACTCGGACCTTTAATCCCTGCACCTGACAGCCTGGTACCTAAGCAGCTAGAGTTCCAGGCTCTGGGTCTCTCTGAAGATTTACTCAGCGTTGTTCTCAGAAGGAGTCGACCCAAAACTGTTATGCTTTGAAATGGAAGAGATTCTCCATTTGGTGTCAGGGTAAAGGGCTGGACCCCTTTGACTTTTCTGGTGGTTGACTTTCTCAGCTACCTTTGGTCTCTCTCCACAGGGGGGCCTTCAGTCGACTGCCCTCCAGATGCATCTGGCAGCCATCTCTGCTTTCAGGGTGCGGGTCAGTCAGCACTCGGTGGCGCTGGAGAAGGTGGTTTAGCACTTTTTCCAGGGCTTGGACCACATTTCCACTCTGACACGTGAACTACCACTACCTTGGGATCTACTGCTGATTTTGACAAAGCTCATGGGCACATAGAAACATAAACTTTGATGGCAGATAAGGACCGCTTGGCCCACCTAGTCTGCCCATTTCCCTACCTAGAGGATAAGCTGCAGATCCTATTTAACCAACAGCCTATTTCTTCCTCGGACTTGCAGACCACAGTCAAACAGGTCCAGGACCAAGGCTGTGCTGTTGCCAGGCAACAGCTTCAGATGGCTTTGCATATCGGGACTCAAGTGCCTGTTCCTTGGCAGCCTCAGTTGTCTCTCGCTGCAGGGCTTGACTGAGGCTCTCCTCCTTTCTGGTGAATACTCAGCACAAACTAGCTGATGTGTCTTTCCTGGGCACCACTCTCTTCGGCCTAGCTGTGGTTGGTCACTTTCAGCACACTGAGCAGTCCAATGCCACCTTGGACGCCACTTCTGCCAGGGGTTGTTCTGGTCCCAAGAAGCAGCAGAAGAAGCCTTTTTGGCACTCTTCCCCTGCAGCCCAGCAGTCCTCCTTTCTAGGGGGTCAGCAGCAGGCTCAAACTTGGTGCCCCCGGCCCAAGTCCGGACCCTCCCAGGCCCGTAGGGGAGGCCGGGGTTCAGGCCCTGGACCCTCTGCCTCCAAGCCTGCCTAGTGATGGGGTAGGGGCTGCCACCCCTACTCTTGTCATGTCAGCTCTGGGTCCTCCAGTGGGGGTCCAGCTCCGCCACTTTCTTTCTACCTGGTCTGCTGTTACCACGGACAGGTGGATCTTGGAAGTGGTCAGTCGGGGACTGCCTCTGGAATTAGAGCAGTACCCCCCCCCCCAAAGCCAAGCCCACGCCTCACGGGAGAAGAGGGTATCCGCCCACACTCAGTCGGCTCTCCAAGATGACATTGCTCAGCTCCTCCTCAAGGGGGCAATAGCTCCAGTGGCGGACCTTCCAGCAGACCCAGGCTTCATTTCCAGGTACTTCCTGGTTCCCAAGTGGACAGAGGGCTGGTGCCCCACTCTAGATCTGCACGACCTCAATCAGTATCTCAGGTCACGCACCTTCTGGATGGTCACTCTCTCAGATCTTACCATCCCTGAAGCGAAACGTGGTTCTGCTCACTGGATCTCTAAGATGCATTCTTTCACTTCCCAGTCCGTCCATCCCACCAGTGGTTTCTCTACTTAAGAGCCGAGGGAACCCTATACGAGTTCCGAGCCATGCCATCCAGCCTGTCAGCAGCCCCACAGGTCTTCACCAAATGCACTGCAGTGGTGGCAGCCCATCTCAGGCATGGGGGGGGGCAGAATTTACCCCTACCTCGACGATTGGCTCTCAGCAGGTTCCACCCAGCAGGAGGTGGAGAGATCCAGGGATCTGACCCTCCAGACCTGCTCCCAACTCGGCCTCCTGATCAACGAGGCCAAGTCAGAGCTCATGCCTTCTCAGATGATGTGCTTCATCGGGGCAGAGCTCGACTCTCGTCAAGCCAGAGCTCGGCTCCCTGCAGACAGGGCGGAGGTTCTCTCCTCCTGTGCCCAATCATTTCTGGTTGGGGAATTGCACCCTGCCTGGGATTTTCTGCATCTTCTGGGTTACATGGCAGCATGCACTGCCGTGGTCCGTTGAGCCCGGTGGCACATGCACCCCCTCCAGTGGGAGCTGGCTACCCAGTGGACTCAGCACCACAGGCATTTCGTCCAGCTGATTACTGTGACCCAGAAGATGTGGGACGCTCTCCAATGGTGGACCGTCCCAGACTGGTTGCAGGAAAGGATCCAGTTTGTCTGCCCCAAGCCGACGGCCGTCCTTACGACCGATGCATCTCTCATGGGCTGGGGGGGGGACAACAGGGCCCACTGGTTCTGGACCTCCAAGGAGTCCCGTTATCACATCAACCTGGTGGAGCTCAGAGCAGTCAGACTGGCACTGTCAGCTTTCGCTCCTCGGCTCCAGGGTCAAGTGGTTCAAGTCCAGACTGACAATACCATGACCATGTACTACCTCAACAAACAGGGTGGCATGCATTCCCATCTGCTCTACAGGGAAGCACTCCGTATCTGAACAATCGTGAGCCATCTGGAGGTGGAGCTCCTAGCTGTCCATGTGGCAGGAGTCTCAAACCAACTGGCGGATGCTCTCAGCCGCATAGGGGAGACATCCCACGAGTGGCATCTCCATCCAGATGTAGCGTACAGTCTTTTCTCCCACTGGGGCAAACTGTTGGTGGATCTGTTTGCCTCCTGGGAAAACACCAAGCTGAGGCTGTTTCATGCCTGCTCCCCCTCAGCAGGGCTTGCTGCAGGGGGATGCCTTCTCGAGGCTGTGGATCCCAGGCCTCTTATTTTTTTATATACTTCTTTGACCTCAGGCCTTGTCTACGCCTTCCCTCTATTTCCCTTGATCCACAGGGTGCTCCTCAAGGTGAGGAGGGACAAGGCTCAGGTGATTCTGGTATCCCCAGACTTGGCACACCAGTTCTGGTACCCAGATCTCCTCAGCCTCAGCAACGGGCCCCCGGAGCGGCTTCCAGCACGCTCGGAACTGATCTCACTCAGTCAGGGGAAGGTATTCCATCCAGACCTTCAATCCCTGCACCTGACAGCCTGGTACCTGAGCGACTGGAGTTCCAGGCTTTGAGTCTCTCCCGAGGATGTCCTCACAGCAGTGGAAGCATCCAGGAAGGAGTTGACCAGGATTGCTATGCTTTCAGATGGAAAAGGTTTTCCATTTGGTGTTGGGCAAGAGCCTGGACCCTCTGTCCTGTCCAGTGGCTAACATTCTCGACTACCCTTGGTCTCTGTCCAAAGGGGATATTTAGTCATCGACCTTTAAGGTGCACCTGGCAGCTATCTCTGCTTACCGGGCGTGGGCCGGTCAGCCGACTTTGGCGCAGGAGATAGTGGTTGGGCGCTTTTTCAAAGGCCTGGATTACATTTCCCCTCCAGTGCGTGAACCTCCACCTCTGTTCTACTGCTGGTGCTGGCAGAACTCATGGACAAGCCGTTCGAACCAATGCAAAAGTGTGAGTTGTCACACTTGTCGTGGAAGATGGCCTTCCTGGTGGCTACCACATCTGCCAGAAGGACAGGGAAGTTCCAGGCGCTCTTGGTGAAATCCCCTTATCTGGTCTTCCACAGGGACAAGGTTGTCCTGTGTCCCCACCCAAAATCCTTCCGAAGGTGGTGTCAGAGTTTCACCTTAATCAGGTGTTGACTCTGCCAGTGTTTTACCCTAATTACACCTCGGAGGCCGAACATAGGCTCCATACTTTGGACCTGAAACAAGCTCTCTCCTGTTATTAGGAGAGGATGGCAGAGATCCGGGGAGAGGTTTGCCAGCTGTTTGTCACCTACACTGAAGCCGCTTCTGGCAGACCTGCAGCAAAGTGGACGGTTGCTGGATGGATTACATCTTGCATTAGTCTGTGCTATGAGTTGGCGAGCAAGGAGCCTCCCAAAGGGATAAGAGCTCATTCTACCTGCCATACCGCTGCATCATTGGCTGCTTCCGGGGACATCCCTATCCAGGAAATCTGTTGGGCTGCTTCCTGGAAGACAGCAAACACATTCATTACCCACTACCACATCGACCTTGAGCCATGCCGGGATGCTGGTTTTGGGGCCTCATTTCTCCAGTCTCTGTTTCCCAAGTAGGGCATGTGCACCTTGTCTCCCTTCTCCTGGAGAACTGCTAGGAGTCTGCCAATAAGTGTGGATGAACAACATATCCACGATCCTAGAAAAACAGGTTACTCACCTGTAACAGTAGATCTTCTACGGACTGGTCTCTTGCAGTAAGTCATTTCTTCTGGGAGTATCCACCAGGTGTTGCTGTCGCACGGCAGCTTTTTCTAGCAGTCTTCCATGGGGGCCATTCACATGATATCACTTCCTGTGGATGTGTGTAAGAGTGGGCGGCCTCCAGTACCCTCTGTTCATTTTCCTTCCGGCTTCTGCTCGTACAGTCAGCTCTTCTGACCTCTTGGGTTGCCAGCCTTTGACTTGAACTTGAACCAGTTTTCTTCCTTTGAATCCGGACCTGGGACTTGCTCTCAGCAACCCCGGACTCCCATAGCAGGCCTGTGACCCACTCACAGTACCCCTGCTGCTCCCTGACTCAGGCCTTCTAGCTGGGTCTGGAGCTTCTGTTGGCAAGGCACGTTTCTTCTACAGTAGGCCTGGTGTTCCATTAGTGCTGACGGTACACCTGCTGTCCCCCAGCCCCGGCACTTCTTGCTGGGTCCTGGGTTTTCCTCATGGCTGATCGTCACAGCTCAGCTAGGCCGGAACGGATCTCGAGGTGGTGGGGGGGGGGAGGTCACCTTCATGGCACCCCGGCCAAGGGCTCTCATTCCAGGCATAGGAGAGAGAGGGATTCACACTCCTCACACTTCCTCCCTCTTGCTCTGTCGACGATGGCTCCTCCGTCATCCGCGGTACCTTCCTCATCGACGGGGCCTGATGGGCTTTTTCTGTCATTGATGGGCCTTGTCTCTGAATGTTTTCCGTCGACAGCACGTTCCTTAACGGGGATGCTTCCCCCTTCGACGACACGTTCATCTTTCATCTCCCTCGTCGACAAGAGCTCCTCTCCTGTCGACGAAACATCTTTCTCCTGTTCTGTAGTCGACTGAGCCCTTTCCTCTGTCGACTGAGTGCTCCTCGTTGATGGGGCAGCCTCTCCCATCGACAGGACTGCATGCCTCGTCAACGGGATGGCTTCTCCCATCGATGGAGAGGCTTCCTTTTGCTCCCTCGGCAACGAGGATGATTCCACCGTTGACGAAGGGACCTCTCCTCATTCCCTTGTTTAACAGGGCTGCCTCCCTCGTCGACGGTGGGGGCTTCCCGCCCCGGGACTCCCCCTGCTCAGGGCCCTCCTTCTGTGCCCCCCTCCGCTTGTCCTGGCACCAGGTGCCATCCTCGGGGGTTCTCCCCCCCCCATCGCCCTTTTCACCCCCTTTGAGTGCGTCTGTTTTTGGGCCTTTGGTCCCACTGCATGGCCGTTGCCCTGCTTCCATTGCTCCTTTCCCGGTCCACATGGGTAGGGGTGCCTTCCCACGCTGCTCAGGGTTGGCGCTTCCCGGGCTGGCCTGCCCTCGTCCTCCGTCCCTGGACCCGTCACATGCTCCAGGCATAGCCTGCATTGTGCTGGAGGTCCTGCGGAGCCTGGGTCAGGGTCTGGCCTCGTCCCATTCCCTCTCCCCATCACTGAACGCTTGCGCCCAGACCCGGCACTTCCCACCTAGTCCACCCCTTCTCCCATTTCTGTGAACTCCCTTTATGGTGATTCTGGGAGATAGGATCCCTTCCTGGAGGATGTTCCTGGCAGGGACCCTGAGGACCTTCCTCCTCTCGTCAACGTCCTCCCATCTGGAGGTCACCTCACTTGACCCTCCTCAGTCATTCCCCACCCCCCCTCGGATCCATCCTTCATGGAGCTCATGCTGCAGATCCAGCACGCTTTTGCCTTCCCTGCTGTGGATCAGGACTCCTTTCATTAGGACCTGGCTGCCTATCTCGACATTCCCGAGGAACCTCCCCTGGTTGCCTCGCCCTTGATTCCTGCGTATTTTAACGCACTCTCTCATGTTTGGTCTTGTCCTGCCTCCACCCTGCTTGCCCTGGTGGCACTGATCGGCTTTACTGTGCCCCTCCTGACCACCGCTACTTGTCCTCCACCCCTGTGGCAGACTCGGTCATCAGGGCAGCGGCCCATGACCGGACCGCCAACCTCGCCATACCAGTTCCATGCCGCCGGATGCTGATTTTTGGTGCATGGATTCATATGGCATTCGGGTTTATTCTTCCAGTACTTTGCTGCTTTGTATCCTGAATTACCTGGGTCATATGATCCGGTACCTTCACACTCTTGGTGCCTCGGCGTTGGACCTCTTATCCGTCTTGCCTCCCTCCTCTGTGTTGAGCAGGCTGTCTTAGCCGCTCTCTGCCATGGCCTCCCCTTGCACGTCACCTGCTTCATGTTTGCCTCGATGCGGTTGACGTACTGGCCCACCTTTTGGCCACAGGCATCACCCTTCTGTGCGTCACGTGGCTGCGGGTTTTGGGTTTGCTGCCCGACGTCCAGCTGACAGTCGCCAATGCCCCTTTTTCTGGGAACCTGTTGTTTGAGGAAAGGAGGGAGGGGGGACATGAACAAAACTTTCAAGTATCTCAAGGGAATTAACAAAGTACAAGAGGGTGGTATCTTTCAGAAGAAGAGATGTGCAAGAACAAGGGGGCACAATTTGAAGATAGAGGGGGGATGGCTCAGAGGTAATGTTAGAAAGTATTTTTTCACAGAGAGGGGTAGTGGATGCATGGAACAGCCTTCCTGAGGAGGTTGTGGAGTCAGGAACAGTGGGAGAATTCAAGAATGCATGGGACAGGCATAAGGCAATTCTAGTGGGGGGTAGGAGGAAGTAAGCTGTTTATTAACTAGAACCTGCAGCTTATCCATCAGGTAGGGAAATGGGCAGACTAGGTGGGTCAAATGGCCCTTATCTGCCGTCAGATTCTGTGTATGTTTGGCACTGGTGCTCAGGCCATCCTTGATTCCCTTTTCACTTTGGGGCATACGTCTCTTCAAGACCTCTGTCCCGCCCCCAGGTACCATCCATACACCCCTGCGGGCTGGCATTCCCTGCCCCCCTCCTGGGGTGCCCCTAAGGACCATGATAGGGCTCCAGGGGGCGTGCCAGTCTCGGGTGTTCCGTCCTTATGCAGGATGGGACCCACCCTGCACCCTAAGTCGCTTTCACGGTATCCCCACCTCCTCTTGCTGGCGTCGGAAGCACTGGGGGATCTCTTTCAATTTCTTGGAGGCTTGCTTCCAGACTGGACACTTCACTCCTCCCCGCGGATCTCTTTGGAACTCCTGCTTCTCTCCCTCCTGGAGCCCTTCAGTTATTCGTTCCTCTGACCATCCGGGATGTGTTTTCCCTGGTGCTGCTTTTCTACTGTCTGATTCGCTCTGCTTGTATGTTTATGGATTTGACTCTCTGCCAGAGCTTGTCAACCTCTGTCTCATTGGGATGCATCACTGTGCCTGGCCGTCTCCAGTTCTGTTTCTGTCATGCCACATGTCTTCACCTACGGGTTTGAGTCAGGACATGGTGGTTCAGCTGGTACTTACCCCACCCCACCTCTGGGGTGTGGTTCAAGTAGACCTCTTCGGTGGCTCATGTGTCTCAGCCTTCGGGTTTGAGTTAGAACATCATGATTACTTTGGTCCTTACCCACCTTGGCCTGTCTGCCGCTGGGGGTGCAGTTCAAGTTGACCTTTCTCATGCCTTTCCTTATGTGGCTTTGCCTTTCCTCCCATTTGGAGTTTACTGCTTGGGAATCTCCCAGAAGTAATGACTTACTGCAAGAGACCAGTCCGTAGAAGATAGTACAGTTGTGTAAAAACTTACCGTAACTGATCTTCCGAGGACTGCCCCTTGCAGTAAGTCCCGCGTCCTCCATCCCCCCCCTATTCACTTCAAATCTGCAACTCAAGACGTTAAACAGAGGGTACTGGGGGCCGCCCACTCTTATACACATCCACAGGAAGTGATGTCGTATGGACGGCCCCCATGGAAGACTGCTAGAAGAAGCTGCTGTGTGACAGTGACACCTGGTAGATACTCCCAGAAGTAATGACTTACTGCAAGTGACAGTCCTCGGAAGATCTTTAGTTACGGTAAGTTCTTACGTAACTGAACTTTGTAGGAGTGGTATATGTTGTTCGTCCACACTGACCCACCCAACCTCCGTGGCTACAGACGCACAAACCTGGCTTGCACCAGGCTAAGATGTGGTGTCATGGGGCGTAGCCAAGGGTTATGCCACCCAGGTAGGTGGGAGGAGCCAGCTTGAAGACTTTATAAGATTTAAAGGGAAAGGGACTCTGCCAATAAGTGTGGATGAACAACATACACCACTCCTAGAACTACTGTCAGAGGTGAGTAACCTGTTTTTATAGGAGTGGTATATGTTGTTCATCCCCACAGACCCACCTGACCTCTCCTGGCAGTGGCGTAGAGGGATGCTTCCAGCGAGCAAGAACTGGTGTCATGGGGTAGCGCTAGGGGGGTTACCACCCGGGTGAATGGGAGGAGCCAGTGTGAAGACTTTCCAGCTCTTCTTAAAGGGGAAAGGACATTGCCAGAATGTGTGGATGAACAACATATATGACTCCTGGAACTACTGTTACAGGTGATTATAAAATGGCAAGAAAAAATCTAGAAATCTCATTGGCCAAGACAGATCAGCTGACCGTACATTAATTCTCTGTATACGTCATCCTGGTCCTAAACCACATTACACAATGAGCTGATCAGTCCTTCTACAACCAGAACTATCTTCCATCAGTCTCCCTACAACCAGAACTGGTCTTCCTCCATCAACATAGCCACTACCTTTACACTGTAATTAAATGTTGTTTACCAGATCGTCACACTCTCCTTACACACATAAACAATTGTTTACAACTGTTTCTTTGCTAACAGTGAAAAATCCCCCTACTATGTTTACCTGCTCATCGGGGAAATCTCATCTGCTTTCCCTGACAAGTGAGATAATTGAGTATCTGGCTGTAGAACAGGCCTTTGTTGTCTGTGTGTACAGTATGTTAGTAGAGGAACATTCTGCTAGTAGAACTGAGCAGAATTTTGAATCCCTGTATTCCATGGTAAACATTCCATTTCTTGAATGTGGGGGAAACACAGAGGGAAAACAACAATAAAGAAAGTAAGCAATAATACTATATAAACAAAGAGAAAAGGTGGTAAATGTCTCACCCTGCTGTTTATCTTTTAAGACAGATTGAGCAGTTCATGATGCTGTCAGTGAGTGTGGCAGTTTTGAACCACACTCATGCTTGCAGCACTGGGGAACTGAGAAGCCTCTGTTATGACTTCCTTTTAGTTTTGTCTACAGAGTGAGGAGAATGAAATAAAGTAAGGGGGCTATTTGTCATACTTAGAATGAGAAAAACAGCATTTGTGAATTGTTGTGGCTGACAGGGGAAGCTTAAGTGGGCAGGGAGGCACACACTGTATAGCACTACTTTAATCTAGCACCAATAGGCGGAATGACTATTTTATGTTAATAGCACAGATTCACTTACATTTTTACTTATTTAAAAATGTGTTTAAAAATAAAAAAAACTGCTTCTAAAAATAAAGGGCCATTTTATAAGTGCAAAAAGACACTCCGGGGTTGTGCATTACGATGTGATAACTGCACTCCTAGGAACGACCGGCACTCGGCCTTCTGCCTCGTGCCTAACTACACCCCTAGAGTCGCGTCATCACATCCTGGCTTCGTGTCTTATTGCTTATGTAAGCTGTTTTTTGTAGTCATTATCTAATGACTACTTTTGATGCTGCAGCCTTGTTATTTCAAGCATAGAAGAGATAAAAATGCACTCATTTATCATTTATTGTCATCAGCAACGTTTGTTTTGAATTCATACAGTTCACTTTGTAGGGGATAAGTATTGTACTGTGTTATTTCTTTTATCTGCTGGTATTTGTCCGCTCGTCCCTGCCATGTGGTTAGTCTGAGCACAGTCTGTATTTTGCTTTCACCTCAAACTCATTTCTATTTATCTTTTTTATGAATGAATCCCCATTTAATCTTTTTTTAATAACTTTACTGGACTAATTTTACCTCAGTATTGCATTTTATCAAGCTGTCTTTCTGCCTGATCAAGCATCGCATTTGTCCTGTTTAGATTGACAGTCTTTAGGGCAACATTTATTATCTTGTGACATGTTTTTTCCAGTCATTCACTTCAGTGAGCACCCCAACCCCAAGCAGCCTGATCTTAGTGTCTGTGAAAACTGTTGTTTCCCGCCACTTGCCGGTGGTATTTGTGTTTAATCCCTCCCCCAGGTTTTGTTGCCAACCCCCGCTCCTAATGTTGTGTTAGAGCAAGCTGGTTACCTGTGGAGCTTGCAGCGTATGTATCCGGATGAAATTAATGCAACCAAGCCCTATCTGTTTTGTACCTCGAATGTTTATTTTACACTGGGAGTGCCCTCTATCTCCCAGCAGCACAAACCTGCCTTGTGTGCTCCTCCGATTGCTGTCTGTTTAGTTTATTGTGGCACTTTGCATTCCATTTTGTTCATTGAGGTGCTTTTTTTTTTTTTTTTGAATTGCCTATCGTTATCTTTTATGGGTCATGTTAGGGGATGGTGCCAGCAGCACATATTCATTTATTTTTGAACTAGTGAGTTCCGATCTTTGTGCTGCCGGCATCCCCCTACTTCATTAATGCCTCTAATATTTCAATTGTGGGCATCCTTTTATCGATCTCCTATTTTAGCCATCGATATCTACCTGTGCTACGTGGTTCAGCAAAGATTTACACTGAACTAGAAGTGATGGGGTATCGGAGTTTCAACACGTGGTCGGCTGCCCAGGTCCACCTCTAGTCTTCTTGGAGTAGTTATGTGAAACATGGGGGAGGTCGTACATACTGTATATGGGAATTTTCTCCGGAAACAAAATGAAGTCCATGGTTGGGGGTTGGTACTTGGTATATTGGTGTTGTCTTGTTCAGAGGTGATTAGCACTGGACTTGTGGTATGGCAGTGGAGTTTCAACACGTGGCTGGCTGTCCAAATCCACCTCCAGTCTTCTTAGAACAGGTATACGAAACGGGGTTGGGGGTGTTGGAGTGGTTGTTTATCTATTTTGCTGGCCATGTCTAGTACATATATATATATATGTGATGTTACCACAGAGAAAAAGGGAAACTATGGCTGGTAGCGGGGGTGTTGGTGTGGTATGCGCTATGCGCAACATTGTAATTTATTTTTAAAGAATGCTTTCACACAAGTGCGTTATGCGGCATGAACTACTGTGGCTTACACTCTGGGATACAATAAATGAGCTGTTGTACAAATTATATTATGCTATTGCGATATACGGTATTTAATTGTTTTGAAGAATGTTTTTGTGCTAATACAGTATGTGCTGCCAGCCCAGTGGCGCTGAGGTGCTGGTCGCCGCACCTCGCTCCATGTCGGTGACCGGTGTTCGGGAATGAGCACGGGTCGGCAGGGGAGAAGGATTGAGTGTCCAAAGGACTGCTGTCCTTCTCCAAGGAGGGGGAGTCCACAGCAGTTGGTGCACGGTTGCCTCCTAGCGGAGACTGAGGGACAGCACGCTCCGCGGCACACTGGGGTGGAGCTGAGGGCATGCTCCCCTCCGGCGCCGTCATTGCTCCGAGGCGAAAATCTGAGGTGGATGCCTAGTTGAGTAGCTTGGTGACCTGGCACTTAAGCTGGATCCAAGTTCCATGGGTAGTTGGGGGTGTCTCCTGCGCCCTGCTGCAGAGGGTACAACCGCAGGATACATGGTGCCAAGGGACCGGGTCGAGGTGGACAGCGGCCGGAATCTCAGGAAAAGGATGAGAGGACAAGAGGGGAGCAGACCAGGCAGCCAGAAAAAGGAGGTTGAAAGTAATAACAAAAAAAAAAAAATACAGTATGCACCAATGTGGTTTACATGCGGACATTGTTTACGCACTTGCTGCTACTCGGAAATGACTATGCGCATTTTGTTGTGCTGAATTGACGTGTAACCAATTGAACCCAAAGAGTGGATGCTGGAGGCACCAAAGAAAGAAAAAGGTACTCTTGGTGGGGGACTTCATAGTCCAGAGAGTAGAGCTAGGAGCAGTAAGAGAAGGGGAGGAGAGGGAGGTAAAGTGCCTACCAAGAGGCATGGTTCGAAGGGTGGGAAAGCGGATCCAGGGGATCACTAGAGCGATAGCAAGGAGGAGGAGGAAGCTTGATGCCGTTGTCCACATGGGGACTAATGACATAGCTGGGGATAATGAAGAGATAGCGACAGTTGAGTGGGAGTTCAGGGAACTTGGGGGGATCTGAGGCAAGTAGCAAACTCTGTGATCTTCTCTGAGGTGCTGCCTGTCCATGGCAAGGGAAAGGCTAGGGATCTTTGCACCAAAAACTTCAACAAATGGCTGAAAAACTGGTGCATAGAGCTAGGGTTTGGCTCCATTGGGGAATGGGGGCCCACCTGGAGGAATGCAGACCTGTACAGGGCCTATGGCCTGCTTCTTTCCAGTAAGGGCACCAGAGTCCTTGGTGAATGGTTTGAATGCTACATTGGCAAGCATTTAAATTAGCCATGGGGTGGTGGAGAAAATGAGCAAAGTAAATCATACCGCCCACCCCTACATGTAAATGCAGCCTACATGGAGGACACAAATGTATGTGCAGCCAGAAATGAAAATGATAGCAGAATGAGGAGCGGGACATCAGTTCAGAATACAAAGGGCAATATGGAGGCTGAAAAACAGGGAAAAGGGTTGGAGAGAAGGAACAGGATGTTAAACACAGGATTGGGGGTGGGGCAACCAGCAAACCATGGAAGGCAATGGGGACAAATGCCCGCAGACTGGGAACTATCCTAGACCTGGAGGCATTGGTAGTAGAGGCCGACCTGGACAGAGTGGCAATTATGGAGACTTGGTTTACAGAAAATCATGACTGGGAAACCAGTCTTCCAGGGTATGCCCTATTCAGGAGGGATGGGGGAGCAAAAAAGAATGGGGAGTGCCTCTTTATGTAAGGAAGAGCATAAAAGTCCGGCCCAGTAGCATGGAAGGCAGTAGCATCATGCCTTACCTCCTGCGATGTTGGTGACCCATGTTTGTGGTGCGAGGGGGGGTAGGTTGGCCGGGTTGGGAATGGATCAACCGTCCAGAGGACAGCTCTCCTCTCCCGGGGAAGGAGGGACAAGGAGGCCGGTGCATTTCTAACACCTAGCAGCTGGGTGGTGGAGCACCTGGATTCCATACATAGTGGATGGGGGCACAGTAGTTGGCTGCCATGTTGTACGCAGAAGTGTGTACAGCTTGGCCATTGCCTGCACCAACATTACTCTGCCTCCGGGAGGGAGTAAAACAGGACAAGAAAAGTTGTCCTGGGCACGGCTGGATGATGCCGACCCCCGCAGGATCTAGTGCATCAAATTCAGGAGATTTTTATTTTTTATTTATTTGGTATTTGGAAAATAACCATTGAGCCAAGGTTCTTTTACAAAGGTTTCATGTCAGGTGAATAGAGTATAGAAATTTAATCAAGAAGGTTACAGAGTTTTAGGACATCTGAGACACTGAACAGCACAATATCGGGAAAAGGTTACAGAGTTTCTTAGACATTTAAAACACTATACAGCATGTGGACATCAACTTTAGTTGATTACAAGTGCAGGTAAGGTGCAGAGGCACGTTAGGTTAGGTTGGGCGGAGGATCAGTAAGGACAGGATTTTGGTAGGGGAGATGGGGGGCCTGTAGTAAAAGTGGACAAGGAGGCAGGGCTGAGGCCGGGGAGGCAGAGACCCATCCTAACATGGAGATGGGGGGTGTACAGGAACAGTCCCTTAGAGTGTTTCAGAGGCATTGTCAATGAGCGTGTGGGAGGGTGGCTTCTGTCTTGTACTGAGAATAGTTGCTGTTAACAGAGCCAGGCCTGGTCATCCAGAGTCTATCAGCTGTTGGAGAAGCAGGTGTACACAGAGCTGGAGGTCAGGTAGTGCTCAAGGTCTGATTTGCAGCCCTACAGGCTAGTGGATTTCCGAATGGGCTCGAGTACCTCATTAAGCCAAAGAGGGGCTGTGTAGGAGAAGGCGCACTGTCCTAAAGCTGTGCATCAGAAAAGCACTATGAGGGTCCCCTGCATTCTGTTTCTGGTTATATATTCTGAGCCTGGGAGGGAGAAGATGCCTGCTACACACGGGGGGGCTTTCCCCAGTAATGCTTTTTTGCCTAGGTGGCATGTGAGGAATTTAGTCCTGCACCCAAGAGATAGCACGTGTGTCTGTTGGTAGAGGTACCAGGTGTGGGTCATTCGATCGCCATTCAGGATGAGACTGCAGGCCTTGTTGAGAGCTACTTGCACCCTCTTGAGCACAGAGTCTGATGCTGCGCTGTAGACAACCAGGCCATAGTCAATGGTGGAGAGGATGGAACTTGTGACTGATAGGCGTATGGCTGCCATGGTAAGGTGTTTTCTGTGCCTGTATAGCACACCAGGCTTGGTGTTGACTGCCTTGACCACCTGGTCGACATATAGAGCATAGAATAAGGTGTCGTCCAGGGTGATTTCAAGGTATTGGAAGGAGTGTATCTGTTCCAATTGGGGCAAGTACATTGTTGGTGATGTTTATGGTGGGGAACCTTTTCTTGAGCTGGGGGCTGGATAGCAGCATGGTCTTTTTTTTTTTTTGGTAATTGAGCAAAAGTTTCTTCTCGCAGAACCAGTCTTCTGTTTTACTGAAGGAGTGCCGAAGTGCTGCTTGAAGTGGCTCAATTCAAGAATTGCTGTTGAGGATGACAGCATCGTCCGCATATAGGATTATCTTAGCATCATGGGCTTGAGAGAGATTTAGGAACAGGCTGAAGAGCAAGGGTCCCAAGACACTGTTTGTCCTATTTTTACTCGTTGTGACCTGAGGGACAGGTAGTCTCGGAACCAGAGTGTTGCATTGGGGCCACCTCCAGACTTTGTAGTTGGGCCAGTAAGAGGGTGTGGTTGATGGTGTTGAAGGCTTTTGTTAAGTCTGTGAACACCGCCCCTACTAGTTTGTCTTTGTCCGTAGCTTAGTGAATGTAGTCTGTGAACTCTACAAGGGTAGTCGTGGTACTATGCTCCTGCCTGAACCTATGCTGGTTGGGGCATTGCAGTTGGTATTTTCTGATAATGTCTATTAGTTAGTCCACCACAGTCTTCTCAAGGGCCTTGGATGGGGGGATTGAGATCGGCCTTTAATTGGACACATTGATCCTGTCTCTGCTTTTGTGGACAGGAGTGACCAGTGCTTGCTTCCAGGTGGCTGGGGATTGTGCCAGGGTCAGGGATTTGTTGAATAGTTTTGTAATAGGCTTGATGAGCACATCAAGAGTTTGAGACACCTGCTTCATGTCTGCTCCATCGCTACCCATTCTGGTCTTCCCAAGTACTTTTTTTAATGTAGAATGCTGCTTCCTTTATAATAATTCTGTTGAGGTAGATGGTAGGGTGAGAGGTGCTGGGTGCTTTGTCATCTGAGGGAACCTTGGCATGGTGTAGGTAGTCAGGGGGGAGTATTGTGCTTAGATCTGTGAAGGCAGAGTTGAAGGACTCTGCGGTGAGTCGTGGGTCCACGGCAGTAGAGTCGCTAATGTGGAGCAGCTGTAGGTTTCTCTTTTTTCCTTCCCCCAAGAGATTCTTTATATTTCCCCAGAACCTTTTGCTGTCACCCCAGGTTTTATCGAGCAGTTCCTTGTGGTGATCTGCTTTAGCCCTCCGTATTACATGCATGCAGCGGTTTCTAGGGGCCCAGTACAGTCTGGTGGTCATGGTCTTTACCTAAGGCCCTGGCTTTTAACCAGAGGTTGTCCCGCTCCTTCATCATGGCTAAGAGCTCGCCTATGATCCAACCATCTGTGGTCCCCTCACTTTTCTCGCTCCTGAATACCTGGTAACCAGGTAGCACTATTTTGCTGTTTTTTATATTGCATGTCAGCCAAGTCTCAGTTAGGCATGCTATGTCTGGTTTGTGCTGGGCCATCCAGGCCTGTAATTGTGTAAACTTTGCTGTTAGGCTGCAGATATTCATTGCAGTTATTGGCAGGCCCTTTGTCTTGATACCCACAGATCCGGGTGGCAGCGGAGGGCCAGGATTTGGATGCACATTCCCAGATAACAGGAGGAGCATTAGGATAAGTTTCCTCACTGTGATGCAGAGGATTACAGAGATTCGTGACTTGCATTTCCTTATTTTACCTTGGAGAGGCTTCTCCACTTTTTGTGGGGTGTGTGTGAGGTGGTAGCCTGGCAGAGCTGTGATGTGTGTCAGATGCATTCTCCCCTGTTGTGGTCCTATTGAAGTAGGACTGCTGGTATGCCCCCTCTGTGGAGGTTGCCCCTGGTACTGTTAGCCAGCGGCCCATTCCGTGGCAGTGTTCTGCGTAGACTGAAGAGAGGCAGGTGACCTGAAGGGCGCCTGGGGCCACTGACCCAATTGTGATAGCAATGAGTAGGAGAGTAGTACAGCTCATGTTTGTTTTGTCAAGGGTTAGGTTTGCAGTTAGGCAGGTTGGAAGACTAATACGTATGGCAGAAATACCACCCAAATACTATGATGAGAACTTAATTCAGGGGCAGGGGATGCAACACAGTAAATGAGACTTAACACAGACAAGTGTTGGACCCTGTAACTACATTCTGTACCTTTAAGGGGAGTTGCAATATTAGTGGGAAGGAGGGATGAAGATCGCCTAGGGGTGGTGCTGCTGGGGAAGGGGAGAGTATTTAATAAAGGCTGGAGGAGAGGGTGGGAGGCCTGAGTGGAAAAAAAACATTTTGCTATAACTGTGTCTCAACTGAAACCTGGTCTACACTGAGAAGTGTTCACAAAACGCTCTATCACTTTAAGCTTAGTTTCTGGTCAAGGGTAAAATACCACTGGACCTTAAAACAAAGAGAGCTGTAATACTTTAAAACCTGAAACCGTGCACTCTAAAGGATCTTGCACTTCAAACAACCCTTGAGTGCAAAACTGCTGTAAACAGGCTTAGATTCACATTTAAGTTAGCATTCACAGGACAGTTTGGAGTTCCTTAACCAGAATAAGAATCAGTAATAAAATTAGTTTAGGTTGTGTGCTGTTGAGCACACCCACTGACAAGACGCTCTTAGTGGGAGCTCTCCACGCATCTGCTATAAAAACGGTAAAAATAAAATTTGTCTGCAAACAAGTGCCTCTTATTTTGGAAGAACAGAATTACTGAAGTAATAAGGAATCGAACGATACCTTTTTCAAGCTATGGGTCACACTAACAAGGCTGGAGCAGGGAGTACTAAAGTCCCATCGACAGAATCTATCCAAGGGAATGCAGTCGCGAAGTTGCCTGAGTCGGAACCCCCATGACGATCATTTCTGAAATCCATGCAGGCTATAGACTCCAAGGTGGAGTCAATCCTGACTAAATTTGAGGAGCAGGACTCTAAAATCGCAGCGGCTAACAAATCAGCCAGTATGGCAGAGTCGATAGCTACAAAAGCCCTGACATCTTTGGGCAAACTTGTTCAAGAAAACAGCCAGCTAAAATACCGACTGGAGGCCTTAGAGAATGCACAAAGGGCCTCCAGTGTTTGTCTCGTCAGATTGCCTGAGAATGTGGAAGGAGATAACTTACTCTATTTCCTGAGGGAGTGCATGATCGGAGCTCTGAATCTGAAGTCTACGATTTCCCTGGAGAACCTTTTGAAGGCATACCAAATTTCGCTGAGATCTGCGGCAGCAGCAAACAGGGAGCTTCCCCGGACAGCTCTGGTGGTTACAACAAGCCCATCCATGAGGGATATGATACTATAGGCCGCAAGAGATACCACGCAATTCAATTTTCAAGGTGCAATGGTACATCTCTTCCCAGACCTGTCCTTTGCGCCAAGAGCCCGAAGGAAAAAATTTGATGGGGTGAGATCTAAATTACAGAGCCTAGGTGTGGCACACTCGTTATTAATGCCAGCGCGTCTCAGAATCCAATACGGGGGACATACATTTCATTACACGGACCCTGAGGAAGCAGGCAAAAAGGCTGAAGCAATTTCGAGGGACTTCGACCACACTAGTCGACAGGTACCCTCTGATTCGGAGGAAGAAACATGAAGGCTAATTGACATTACAGGGGTGTAATTTAAATAATTCTGTTCCTAGTGGGAGGATGGAAAGCCCATTTATGCTAGGAGGCTTTATATAGTTTGTTTGCAAATACTGTAATGTTAAAATGGCTCTGGGTTAAGGCTAGTTCGATGTTGAGGCCTATTTTTTATGAGTCATAGAGACAAGTTGGTTTAAATTCCAGAGGCAGGTGTGGGGAGTAGTTTTTCTCACTGATGGCTAAAATTATAGGAAAAATATTTTTGGGAGAGGGTCATAACACAGGTTGTTGGTTATATATGTTTGGATTATTTTTCTCATCGCTCTTTGACCACTCAAAGTCTTGTGGGGTGTAGCTTATCTTTGGACTGATTTAAGGACACTTAATGTTATAAGGAATACACCTATATCCGTAAGGAAGATTGCTTAGATTTAATTTTTACTGGGGCATTGGCTCTATGATGTATATCAAGAGATTTCTGGCATGAGAACTTGTATATTTCTGTTTTTCTATGAAAACAAAATATAAGTTTAAAAAACAAAATTAATAAAATTAGGTTAAAGTCCAAAAGGAATAGGAGTAGCAAAGAATTCAAAAAGTGGAGCAGCCAGTCAGCAGGCAGAGCCGGTGGTTCCAGCCAGCCGGTGTAGAGACCCCAGAAGTTTCAGCAGCGTACCTTCAGTCTGGTGGTCTGCGGGCAGTACAACGAGGAGGCAGCCGGCGGACAGAGGGGACCTGCCAGGCTGCTTGCAGAAGCAGAGGCACCTTGTCAGGGGTGAAGCTTCGGTCTGGTGGTCTGCAAGCAGTACAGTGAGGAGGCAGCCGGCAGACAGAGGGGTCCCGCCGGGCTGCGTGCAGCAGCAGAGGCACCCTTGTCAGGGGTAAAGCTCAGATGAGATGAGAGATGGCAACAAAGGGTGAGGTATTACTGCTGGGTGACTTCAATATCCCAGATGTTGTTTGGACCACCCAGCAGCTGCTTCAGCCAGGAGCAGGGACATACTGGATTCACTGCGGGAGACAGGACTCATACAGCTGGTAGGAGATCCCACAAGAGAAGGGGTGATTCTGGACCTGGGACTGACCAAAGGGAGTCAGACAGGGAGGAGTACCTAAAGAATCTTAGAGAAGCAGGAAAGGCTGTAAGGAGAGCAAAGGCTCAGACTGAAGAAAGATTGGCATAGACAGCGAAGATAGGGGACGACTTTATGTCAGTGAAAGAAGGAAGGCCGGGGGGGGATTGTAAGGCTCAGGGGAGACAGGAGAGTACAAAGAGGGAGATCTAGAAAAAAATACTGAACAAATACTTCTGCTCAGTACTCACTGAGGAGGGTGAGGGTCATGTACCACAACTGAGTAGTAGGAACAAAGGGGAGGGAGAGGAATACACTAGTCCTTTCACAGTGAGGGAATCCTGAAGGAGCTCACAGAACTAAGGGTGGACAAGGCAATAGGCCCAGATGGCATAAATTTTATTTATTTATTTATTTACTTACTTACTTACTTACTTATTGAAGTCTCGGATTACAACCTTTGAGCTACCAGCTCATTTACAAAGGTTCCACGTCAGGAAGAAAAAATGTGAGCGTACAGTAGTAAAACATGGAGTAACAATGAACATTAAACAATGTCAATAGTAATATGACTGAACCGAGTGCCTGGGATAGGAAGTGTACCTTGACACACAGACAAAGTCAGAGCTGTAGCAGAAGTAAGCATGTGGAAGGGGGAAGAGGAGGAGGGAGGTTCTAGAGTAAAAAGGGGTGGGATAGACTAGGTGTTCAGCATGCGGAACCTCTAGCTTGGGCTCACCTTGTCAGGAAAGTGGTGGGGGATGGAAGGACGGGGTAAGAAAATGGGTAGGCACAGACCCTGGGGAAAAGGGGTGGGACTGGGACAGGGGGCGGGGGATTGGGTATGTAGAGGAGGGTGGGAGTAGTAAGGGGAAGTAGCGGATTGGGTGATGGCATAAGTGCACAATTGGTGGGGTAGTCAAAATGTTGTACCAGGTGGGTTGGTCAGGTAGGGCAGGTGCATTGCCCTTGGCTGGACAGGTGGGATCTAAGTGCAGATTTGAACAAGCCGATTTTGCTAACAGTGGTAAGTTCCGGTGGGAGTGAGGTAAGCCTTAGCGGGGCCCAGTATTCAAAGGATCACTGACCTTGGGTGGCACGATGGTAGGGGATTTTGATGGCGATCTTGTGGATATCCTGTCCTGTAGGTGCGATCTGGTATGAGGAGCTGACTCAGTGGCAGAAGGCCCAAGGTGCTTTTTTAAGAGACAGGTTTAATATCTGGCCCTGTATTTGGGTTTAGCCAACCAGTTTGCTGGTCGAGGTGGCAGGTATGGGTCAGGCATGGGGCTCCAAGCGCAAGTCTGCAGGCTTTGTTGAGCTTGGTGGCGAGTCTCCTGAGTGTGCTGTCAGGGGCTGCACTGTAGATAGCAAGGCCATAATCAGTGGCTGAGAAAACCAAGCTGGTTATGGCAAGCTGGAGGCCTTTTTCAGAGAGGCAGCTTCAGTGCTTATTTAGCAGGCCGAGCTTCGTGTTAGCTCTAGAGGCCACATGATCGGTATGTGTGGCGTATGAGAGGGAGCTGTCAAGGGTGAGGCCCAGGTATTTGAATTTGGGAACCATTTCAGTGGGGATCTTTTTTAAATTCTGGATATTCAGGGTTGCAGCCCTGTGGCGGCTGTGCGCTGAGGCAAAGAGTAAGGACTTCGTCTTTTTGTGGTTGACTAGGAGTCTAGCTTTGTTAAACCAGTCTTCTACATTGTAAAAGTCCTGTTGAAGACACTGCTCCAGTGCGATAGGGTCAGATTGGCTGGACTAAATCACAGCATCATCAGCGCAGAGAAGAATTTTTTGTTGGCAGGCTAGTGGAAGGTTGTTTAGAAAGAGGCTAAAGAGGAGGGGGCCCAGGATGGATCCTTGAGGGATTCCAATGGACACTTGAAGGGGGTCAGAGAGGACATTGCAAATTTTTACCTGCTGAACACGTCCAGAGAGGTAGCTCCGGAACCAGCACAGTGAGTCAGAGGAGAGCCCAGTTACTTCTAATCGGGCCAGCAGAAGGTCATGGTTGACCATGTCAAAGGCCTTGTTGAGGTCGATAAAGGTTGCCCCCATCAAGTGCCCCTGGTCGAAGGCGCTGTGAATGTAGCCCGTGAACTCAATAAGCGCGGTGGTAGTGCTGTGGTGTTGACGGAAGCCATGCTGCTGGCATTGTATCTGATATCTGTCAAGGTGTTCCACCAGCTATCGTAGACTATACACTCGAGGGCTTTTGAGATAGGAGGGAGGACTGAAATTGGACGGTAGTTGGCATGGTCAGTCTTACTACCGGCTTTGTGAATTGGGGTTACTATTGCTGCTTTCCAGAGTTCTGGGAAGGTACCTGTGGTGAGGGACAGATTTATGATACAGGTCAGTGGTGTTAGCAGTTGGCCGAGGGTAAGAGAGATTAGTTTTAGATCAAGGCCCTTGGAGCTGTGCCTGGACTTCCCAAGGACTCGGGAGAGAGATTTTTTTACACCTCACCTTTACATAGAACTTTGAGGTAGAAACTGTGAGACGTGGCTTGAACGTTGGGGGCACACATTGGGGGGTGGGCAGATTGGTACCGGCTTGGACTTGGAAGCTAGGGTAGAGCACTGAACTGAGGTCAGTAAAGGCTGTATTGAAGATGTCTGCGATGGATCTGGGGTCTTGTGTAAGGGATCCATTGTGGCTCAGCATTGTGGGTGCTGAGGTATCTCGTTTCCCAATGGTAGCATTAATGTTATCCCAGAAGTGGCGGCTGTCCCTCCAGGTGAAGTTAAGCTTGAGTCGGTAGAAATTAGCTTTAGCCTGCCGGATTGCGACAGTGCATTTATTCCTTGCAGCCTTGTAGTTTTGCATATCCTGGTCAGAGCAAGTATTTATGTACTTATACTACAGGCGGTCCTTGGAGCTTAACATGGCAAGTAGGTGAGGGGTTTTCCACGTTTTATGCGAGCCACTGATTTTCCTTTTAGCTAAGGGGGCAAATATGTCATAAGCTGCATTGAAGATAGCTGTAAATTTACTCAGTGCAGTGTCAACGTCATTGGCATTTAGCATAGGTGCCCAGCTCAGCTGCAGGAGGTGTTGCTTAAAGATGGGATGTAATCACCTTGGGGGGCGGTTTAGGGGCCTTGTTGGACCAGGCGAAGATGACAGGTGAATGGTCACTTAGGGAGTCAGGGAGCACTTTTAGGCCGGAGATACGTTCTGGGTGGTTAATTAGTACCCAGTCTAACTAGGTAC
Organism: Neoceratodus forsteri; assembly: GCA_016271365.2. Taxonomy (NCBI): domain Eukaryota; kingdom Metazoa; phylum Chordata; order Ceratodontiformes; family Ceratodontidae; genus Neoceratodus; species Neoceratodus forsteri. Next base: position 716,129,693 of record CM057454.1, on the reverse strand, counting down.
TGTTTTCTGATCTGTAGTTTGAGCGGGTAGGTTGGTCCACTAGCTAGAGGAGGTTAATTGAGGAGACCACATCCTTATAAGGGGCAAAGTCATGAGACAATCAATTGATATTGGAATCACCCTGCACACTGACTTCGCTGCTAGAGCGGATGTCAGCTAGGTGCTCATGCAGTACTCTACATCCCTCAGCTACTTCCTTGGGGGGGGGGGGACGGTAAGTAGGCTGAGACAAGAGGAAGGCCTTTGCCGTGGGTGCCCAGGGTTAAGCGCACAGAGAGTATCTGAATGTTTTTTCCTGTGCTTAAATGTGGTAGAGTTATCCCATGCAGGTGGTCTATTATGTAGATTAAGCAGCCGCCTCCCCCTCTTACCTAGCTGGTCGTGGCGGAAGGGGGTGTACCCATGGAGCTGGACTTGGCTGTCCTTGGTCCTAGGGGTGAGCCATGTTTCAGTTAAGGCCAGAATGTCTGGGTTGTGTTGCACTACCCAGGCTTGCAGCAGGTCAAGTTTTGGCAGCAGACTGCAGATATTAAGGGATGCTATGGTGATCAGACGACTTTTCCTGGTTTGCCCTGTGGCATTGTGGCTAGGGCCAGAGTTGGAATGAATATTGCCCAGGAGCATTAAAAGTAGCCTGACTACTCTGATTGCGAGGAGTTTGAGTTGCTTGACAGAGCGAGGTGGAAGGCGTTGGGACCGGGGTTGATACCTAGTGTTATAGGCAAAGTGACTTGTTAAGAGTAGTAGGCAGCAGGATAAGGTAGTGGTGGTCAGCGGTTGGTCAAATCAAATCAGCTTTATTTATATAGCGCCTTTCACAACCTAGGCGCTGTACATAAAACATATACATAAATAGATTAAAACAGCATTATAGTGCATCAACTGTATTTAAATAAAAGCGAAGTTAAATAAATGTTTTTAAACTAGCTTTAAAACTATCGACGGTTGGGCATTTTCTCAACCAACAAGGTAGAGAATTCCACAGGGTTGGTGCTGAGAAAGCAAAAGCATATGATCCTGATGTTTTCAATCGAACCCTGGGAATCTCTAGCAAGCCCTCATTGGCGGAACGGAGAGTGCGGAGGGGGCAGTAGGGAATCAGGAGATCTTTCAGGTAGCCGGGTCCCTGGTCGTGTAGGGCTTTAAAGGTTAGTAAACCAACCTTAAAGGTGATCCGCCACCTAACAGGCAGCCAGTGCAGTTCGCGGAGCACAGGTGTAATATGACTGGCCCTAGATGTCCCAGTCACAGTGACCCTGACATCAGGGGGGCTTTGAACATTGGGATACAAGGATATGATGTGGAGTTAGGGATCCCTTCTCTGTATATAGGAAGAGGTCCCAGAGCTATATTACAGCAGGCGAATGGGAAGGCAGTAGAAAGTAGTCAGAGGGTCATGAGAGATGTTACTAGCCAGGCTGCACGCAGCGGCTTTGCTGGTTCTGTAGTGTCGGGCATTGCTGGTTGGTGTGGTTCAGAAAGTGGGAGTTTTTTTGTCTTGGTGCACCCTTAGCAGCACACTAGGATGTGTGGGGTGCATATACTTTACGGGTTAGTTTGGGGTTGGATCCTGGGAAATGACCGTTCTCTGGAGATAATATATAGGTTCCTGGGACTGTTGGATACAGGTCCACCCATTTGTGTAAATAATCTGTAGGTGATGCAACCGGTGAGATAGGGTACCATTTGGCTTTAAGGGGCAGTGCCTGCTATTGGTGAATTATTCTGTAAAGAGCTGGGACGCAGAGAGGAGGAGTGGCAGAGAACTGAGTGGGAGGAGAAAAAGCATATTTAAAGGAGGCGGGTTGGGGTGGGAAAAACAAACCCCGGTGCTTTACCTGCAGACAGAGCAGGCTGGGGTGCCAAAGTCCAATGTAAAAATCAATTCAAAAAGGCGCTCCAATCAGACACGGCTCTGAGAGGAGGCCGTCCAATCAGGAGTCACCTGAAACCTGCTGGACCAATCGGAAGCGTCCAGCTCTTTAGGCCAGCTGATGGTAGTACCTGGGGTAGGGATCCGGGGTGGAGAACTGCAGGAGCAGCCATAGGAGACTGTGTCGGCTGGGTGGCAGCCGAGATTCTTCTGGTGAATGCTGCGCTTCGCAGTGTTGCGCCACTCAGGTGCAGGACCCGGGGGGGGGGGGAGAGGTAGAAAACACAGGTAATTATAGAAAGAGAGGCACAGAGGCGGGGGTGTCTGGCTGCATTTCGTCAAATGGAGCGGTGTGGTTTATTGGTAGACAAAGGCAGAGAGGACGCCGAAAACAGATGGGAGGAGGTGTTCCGGGGAGAATAAAAGATAGGGGAAAGAGGGGAGCCAAAGGTGATTAGAGTTGCGAGAGGGGAGTAGTGTTACAGGGAGCAGAGAATAGTTAAACTGAGAGTAGGGGGAGGGTGCAGGGTAGGGAAAATAGATAGAGATTAGTGGCAGGGGGGAGCAGAACAAGGGGGGAGATTTAGCAGAAGCGAGAGAAGTAGTAGCTTTTGGGCTGAAAATAGTGGGAGTGGGGCTAGGAAACAGAAGGGGAATGCTAAAATTACTCAAGTAAGCAAGCAGGTTCCAAACTGCAATAAATAGTAAGGTACAGCACTGAATTTACTCTAACAGCAGGCAGAATCCGAAATGCAATTATAAAAAAGGTACAGCACTGGTTTACGCACTAATCAAAGCAAATTATACTACATGCAACACAGTTAGAAGATTAGGCAGCTATTCAGTTTCAGACAAAAACAAACCCCAGTGCTTTACCGACAGACAGAACAGGCTGGGGTGCCAAAGTCCAATGTAAAACTCAATTCAAAAGGCGTTCCAGTCGGTGATGGCTCTGAGAGGAGGCTGTCCAATCAGGATTCCCCTGAAACCTGCCGGACCAATCGGAAGCATCGGCTCCTTTAGGCCTTCTGGTGGTAGTACTCTGGGTAGAGATCCGGGGTGGAGAACCTCAGGGGCAGCCGTAGAAGTAGGAGAGCGGTCGGTCGGGCGGCGGCCCTAGATTCTGCTGGTGAATGCCGCCTTTCAGCAGTGTTGCGCCGCTTCAGGCACAGAACCCTGGGGTAGGGATCCAGGGTGGAGAACTGCAGGGGCGGCTGTAGAAGTAGGTGTGTGGTGGGTCGGGCGGCGGCTGTAGATTCTGCTGGTGAATGCCGCCTTTCGGCAGTGTTGCGCTGCTTCAGGCATATTAAGGGAATTGAGATGGGAGCTAAGCAGTACCACTGACAGCTTTCTTCACAGAGTTACGTAACGCAAGTGTGGTTCCAGGGGACTGGAAGAGGGCACATGAAGTCCCTCTACACAAAAGTGACACTGGGGAGAATGCGGGGAACTATAGACCCATCAGCCTCACCTCAGTAGTGGACAAGATCATAGAGGCACTGCTTAAAGAAATGATAGTGGAGCACCTGAAGACCATCGAGGCAAAGGATCTGAGGCAGCATGGATTCACAGCAGGAAGGTCATGTCAGACAAATCTGATAGATTTTTTTGATTTGGTTACAAAGGAAGTAAATCAGGGTGGGGGGGTGGATGTTGCCTACCTCAGTTTCAGCAAAGCCTTCGACACCATCCCATGCAAAAGACTGGTCAACAAAATTAGTAGTCTGGGCATGGGGCACAAGGTGGTAAACTGGGTTAGGAACTGCCTTACAGACAGAAAGCAGAAGGTGGTGATAAATGGGATCCAATCAGGGGAGAGGGAGGTGACCAGCGGGGTACCTCCAGGATCAGTCATTGGGCCAGTCCTGTTTAATGTCTTCATTAGTGACATTGTGTGGTAGGACTGGAGGGAAAGGTCTGCCTGTTTGCAGACGACACCAAGATCTGCAACAGGGTGGATATTCCGAACAGAGAAGAGAGAAATGAGGAGGGACCTGGAGAAGCTTGGAAAATGCTCTACAGTGTGGCAACAAAGATTCAGTTCCAAGAAGTGCAAGATAATGCACTTGGGAAGAGGGAACCCTGGGGGGTGCTACAGGATGAGGGGAGAGTTGCTGACTATTAGAAAGGAAAAAAGGGATGTGGGGGGGTTATCATTTTTGACTACCTGAAGGCTGCAGGGAGGGCCCGTGGCATGCTGGGATGCATAGGTAGAGGTATCACAAGCAGAAGGCAGGAGGTGGTTATACCACTGCAAAACGTTAGGCCTCACCTAGAGTACTGTGTACAGTTCTGGAGGCCGCATTTTCCCTGGTGTCCAGTTGTCCCCACAAGCCATCCGATACCCAGCACCACCACACCTCAAGTGTTCCCTGGTGACCAGATATCCCCCAAGCAATGGCTTGGAGTGACCTTTAGTGTCAAGTGGTGCACCAATGCCATCTTATTCCAGGCACCACCACATGTAAAACCCTCCCTGGTGTCCAGTTTTCCCCCCATACCCTCAGATACAGAGTACCATCACGCATAAAGCATTCCCTGGTGTCCAGTGGTACCCACATACCATGAGATGGTGTGGTGCTAAATATTGGATGGCATGAGAGGTACCACTTTAAGCAGTGCATTGCTGTATAGGTGTTGGTGTCTGGTATCTGGTGGCAAGGGAGGGTACCACAGGGCGCCAGGGAATGTGTTGTGTTGTGGTGCTGGGTATTTAAGGGTATGGGTGAACAGCTGGGCACCAGAGATGATTTTATATGTGGTTGTGCTCGGAAAGAATCACATGGGTGTACCATTTGACACCAGGAAATGTTCTGTATTTGGTTGTTCTTGGTATCAGAGTGTATGGTGGGGGGTAGGACACCGGGTAATGCTTCTTGTGTGGTGGTGTATCAGATGATAACCATACAAGAAGCATTCCCCTGTGTTCCATGCCCCCCTCCACCCTCTGATACAAAGCGCTACCAAATACATATTCCCTAGTGTCAAATGATCGACCTTCCATATGGCGTTTTGCCTCATCCTATCCGCCTGCTATCCAGCTGATAACCAATGTGGTGCCTTATTTATACACTTTACTTTTGTCTAGATTAGCCAGAGGGATGTGAATGCAGTGGCTGTTGCTCTCGAACTACTAATCATGCCCATTTTTTTGCCTGAAAAAAAAAACACTAGTACAGTTCCTCATCGTCCTCAGCATTCACCTATCGCATCTTGATCATCCCACTGAACCCCACCCCCCTTACCCTATACTTACCTCCAGAGTTGGTACCTCGTCGTTTTCACCTTTCGCCTATCAATTCCCGACCGGTCTAACTGTGCCCCTACCCCACCCCTTTATCCTATACTACTCCGAGTTCGTCCACTGTCATCTTCTGTGGACCAGGATATGCCTGCACCCACATAGCTGAACCACAAACTGATGATGCATGGTAAGTGCCATATAATGTATTTCAATGGTGCTTTCTATGATGTGGTTCCTAGTATCGGAGGACATGGGATGACATGTCAGTACTGAATGTTATATGTTGTGATTTTTTGATATCTTACTGCTTTGGGGTGATGTATGGTAAAGTAAGACTATCTGAAATAAAAAAAAAAAAAATGAAGCAGAATGTTGGTCCCTTAGTGAGGTGTGACTACTAGACACTAGAGAATGTGTTATATGTGGTGGCATGTGCTATCAGAGGGCATGGGGAAAACAACTTAACATCTGGTGGTGCTAGGTATCGTGGTGTATAGGGGTTCAACTGGACACCAGGAAACGTTTTGTGTATAGTGGTGCCGGTAATTAGACGGTTTGGGTGTACCACTTGACATCAGGTAATGATTAGTATTTTGTTGCACTTGGTATCAGAGAGTATGGCGGTGACCATTGGACACTGGGGAATGCTTCTTGTGTGGTGGTGTACCATATACCATCACATAAGAAGCATTTCCTGGTGTACCGTAGCCACCTGCATACCCTAGGATACCAAACAAAACCTAATACAGATTGTTCCACAGTGTAAAGTGATTTCATGCTGTACTATTCCATGCCGTGCGATTCTAGGCACCGCAACACACAAGAAACCTTCTCTGGTATTCAGTTGTCTCCCCAAATCCCCTCTGATACATAGCACCTTCACACATAAAGCATTCCCTGACGTCCGGTGGTACCAACCCATGCCATCTGATGGTATGTTGCCAGTTATCAGATGGCATGGTGGGACGACTGGACTCCAGTGAATGATTGGTTTCTGGTGGTGACAGGTGCGTGATGGCTTGCATGGACCACCAGTCACCAGTAATTGCGTGAGGTGTGGCGGTGATGGGTATCTGGCAGTGGTGTACAACTTGTCAAAAGGGAATGAATGATTTATGTTTTGATCGCGCTTAGTATCAGAGGGAATGGGGGTGACTACAGGACATGAGGGAATGCTTCTTGTATGGTGGTATCTGGAATACCACCACACAAGCAGTATCCTATGGTCACCCCAACCCTCTGATACCAAGTACAACCAAATACAAATTGTTCCCTTGTGTCAAGTAGCACACCCATACCATCCGTTACTGGCAAAATAACAGCTTCTCTGGTGTCCAGTTGTCCCCCATACTCTCTGATACTTAGCACTACCACAAATAAAGCATTCTCTGGCGACCAGTGGTACCTCCCCCATGCCATCTTATGTTGTGGTACCAGGTATTAGATGGTATAGGGAGTACCACTGGAAACCAGCGAATGCTGTATATGTGTTGGTGTCAGATATCAGATGGCATAGCGGGTACAACTGGTCACCAGATAATGCCTTGTCATGCTCGGTATCCAAGGGTATGGGGGGGGACAACTGATCACCAGGGAAGGTTTTATCTGTGGTGGTACTGGGAATGGATGGCATCAGTACACCACTTGACACCAGGGAATGATCTGTATTTGATTGCGTTAGGTATCGGAGAGTAGGGCGGGCACACGGGACACTGGATAATGCTTCTTGTGTGTTGGTATATGGAACACTACCACCGGTGTCCCATGGTCACCTACATACCCTCTGATACCAAGTGCAACCAAATATAGATCATTACCTGGTGTCACATAGTACACCCATGCCATCCATAATGCATAAAACCTTCTCTGGTGTCTAGTTGTCCTCCCATACCCTCAGATACCTAGCACGACCATGGAACACTTTATTCGTGCTGTTTCCCTGTATGGGACAGCATGGGTTTGGGGGGGGGGGGGACAGCTGGAGAACATGGAATGCTTTATTGGTGCTGCTTCCCAGTAAGGGATGACATGAGTGGTCCACCAGACACCATAGAATTCTTTATTGATGTTGTTTACTGGTATGGGACAACATGAGGGATGCATGCAGTTGTTGAAAATTGTGTGTTGCTGCCTGTAATTAATCTGAAATGTGTACTGTTGCCTGAAGGTGTTCAAAGCTGTGTTCTGCTGCCTGTGATTGGCACAAGATGTGTTCTGCTGCCTTCAGTTGCCGCAAACTCTGTTGTATTGCCTGAAAATGTCCCAAGCTGTGTTCTAGAGCTTACATTTGGCAAACAGAGTGCTACTACTAATAATCTCTTGGATATGTTGTGTATTTCCTGGAAGAGCCCAGGAGTAATGTCTTCTAGCAAATGTCAAGAACTGAGTACTGCTGCCATTAATTATTTGGATACACACACAAAGATGCTATAATGTTTTTTGGTTTTTTCTTAATTAGATATGAAGAGCCTGGTGAAGACGGTGTGGATCTGTGGGCACTCCTTCGTGCATTTGGCAGAGATTCGGGAGCAGTCTCGAACCGGGGGACCAGTTTTGACCTTCAATACTCCTGTACATATGCGTTGGATAGGTGACAGAGATATGACTTGGGATCAACTGGTGCCAGCATTGCAACGGGAGTGCCAGAGGGAGTCTAAACCGGACATCATCATCGTCCACTTGGGAGGTAATGAGTTGGGATCAGAGACGTCGGTGACGCTGCTACGGAAGATGAAGGAGCGCATTGCCACGATCAAGCACCTCCTGCCGAAGACCATGATCCTGTGGTCCCACATCATCCAGCGTAAGCAGTGGAGTAATGTTCGGAATATCAAGGCGATGGACAAAACAAGGAAAAAGGTCAATGCAGAGATGGGGGCATTTATGAGAGGATTGTCCTTTGGCGTGGTGAAGCATGATAGCATTGTGACCAACTTACCAAAACTGTATCAGGAGGATGGGGTCCACTTAACAGATCAGGGATACGATGTATTCAGCAATGACATCAAAATGGCTATAGCTCCGATCCTATAGAGGTATGCCACTTATATCCTTACAAATAATTTATGTGCATGCCTTGATAATTATTTTAATGCAGACTTTGAAAATTTTCAGCAATAAAGCAGAATTGAGCAGAGTAAGTTCAGGAGAGCAGCACAGATATGTAATGTAATAAAAAAATATATACAACGCCGATTGCCAAGTGTTTTAGAAAACAGTTTGCAAGCTATAAGGTATATCAGACTGTCGTGTTAATGGCATGTTAATTACACCATGCAAGACATGAATTCAATTTCCATATTACCCTGTGTGTGATTAACTGGCCAGTAACATAATACTCTGTTATGCCTTATTGCTATTATAGTAAGGCTAGATAGAGATTTTCTTCCATCCAGCAGGAAGGACAAATGGAGGAAAAGTTGTCCGGGACTTAGCTGCGTGTCGTCGATTCCCACCAGGGCTAGAGGAGTATATAGGATGGTGTCCGATCTTGCATCTGCATATGGTGTTTAACGGTGAGTGAGGTCAGAGAAATGTTGCCTGGGGGAGCGATCTAGATTTTCTTCCGTACGGCAGGAATGATGAATGGAGGAACCAAGGACAGCACAAGGATTAAAGTCGGTGCTTAATGCCTCTACCAGTTCCATTTGTCGAAGTCGGAATGAATGTAAAGCATTTAAAAATGCAGATAGTGTTTAAGTTTGGCATCTTCGCCAAATGAAAACACAAAACACTAAGCTAAAAAATATGCAGTGAGTGTAATAAATATAATGATTAATGGACAAGTACAAGTAAGGGGAGACACTTGAGAGACAAGTGATAGAGGTTCAGATGGGTTGACATTACAAGCTGGGTATATTTGGTACGTAACACATACACAAGCAGCAAATTGTGGCAGCACATGAGTATAAAGCATAGTTAGTGTTAGTCTCATTTCACTCAAAACAACAAGTGGGTCAGACTGAAAGCGTTAGTTGGAAGCATGTCAATTAGTACATTTTGCACATTATATCTGAGGTAATTTTATGATTTTTTTGTCAATTAGACAATTTACTGATACTTGATGGTATGTGTGCTATGCAGAACGTTTCTCAGCCTGGTACCTGACATATCAATCTGTAATTTCCACCAATATAGCTCCATAGAGGACTGTGTATGAGCAGTCATACACAACAGTGCTATTTTTCGATTGAGACATGACTAGGCAAAACAGACCTCGAGAGCACAATTCAAGAGGACTGGTGACCACAGAAATTTTGAGATTGAGAAAATTGAGTGGTTTCTGTACGATTGTTTATACGCAGTCTTTTTTGTGTACTGGACATCAGGCACTGCCTGATTACCAAAAAAAACAAATTCCAGTTGTAGTACAGATGACATACTTTTACAACTGTCTGTTGTGGTTTTCTGAAGATGCTCTGTTTTCCTGGACATGCTGTCACTGCAGCAGCACAGTCATGCATGCATGACAACGTTCAGTCATCTTGTGCTGCACTGTTGACGCATTCGGGGGAGAGCTTGGCCATGACTTGGCAAGTGAGCAGAAGAACCGCATCTGACTGTAGTAAAGCAAGTTGGCGTCGTTACAGTGGAACTTTGTTTTTGGGTGGGGCTGTCACAAGTTGATTAAGTATAGATTTCCATACTCAGAAAATAAATTTGTTTATGAGCTGTCATACATGGACAATGTTTGTACTTTTCCATCGCAAGGTTTCAGTAATAACCCCTGAAACATATACATAGTAAAATTGTGTTGTGAATGATTGCTCCTATACTATCCTTTATGTCAGCTGACATGCAGATCACTGTTGCATCACAGTACTATGACAGTAGCAGAATAATAAGATAAAACAAATAAGAAATATACAGTCAGCAAACTAGTTTCGTTTCCACTAGCTCTTTTAGTTTGTATGGGATAGGAGGTTTTAGCTCGTTTTTGTCTTTTCATTCAGCTGAAACATTGGGCCCGATTTTCAGATGTTTTGGAATGATGCAAGAGATTTGTGTCACAAGCGTTTGATGCAAGCTGTGACTTGCATCACTACTTGTGTCAAATGCAGTCTTCCAAAGCAGCCGTCGTGGTCACCTGATACTGCAGGGCCAAAGTCCTTTGCGCCAGGATTTCTACAAACAACCTGATGCCCACAGGACACAAAGGGGCTTGTGCCATGGAGGGTCCACAACATACTTTTTTTTGTGAATTTCAAAGCACTGCCATGGACACAACAAGTGAGACCCACTTAGACCAATCAGTAGTGGCAGTGTGAGCATCAGGAAGATACTGAAGAATGTACTTGATGTGAGCATCCGTTGGGGTGCCTGTGCCGAGTAGGATACACCATTGTAAAAGCACTGTACAATGCCCTCCCCAACGTTCCCTGTTGTCACCCAGTATAAAACATACCCACTATCCTTGAAGGTCTACGGATCCCAGATTACTCACATGCAGGTACAACAAGCCTCCCCAGGTTGCTGCTGACAGCCATCCTTGCACCACAATCACCCCTGTATATAACATGTACGCTATTTCTATAACAGAAAAATGTATAGATACGTGTCACTGGTGGCCAGTAGACTACCAACCCCCTCCCCAAACAACATCCGGTATCGTCCAACCACTGCGCCCCAACCACTCCAATCCTAAGCACATGCCGTCAGCCAGCACATCACTCCTCTCACCACTACAGCTAGCTGCCAACTGGGCTCACAATGACCGCATACTGTATACATTATGCTTAGTGAATGACAGCTTTCACTAAGCATATTGTATGCAGTTGGCAGCCAGCCCTGGTGGTGAGAGAAGGGCTGTGCTGGCTGCCAGCTTACTTGAAGGGGGTGCAGGGTGGAAACGGTATGATTTGGGGGTCCGCTGAACACAGGGATATGTATCGATACATTTTTCTTCTGCTGAACAAATAATTAGTGTACACATTATGCAGGGCTGATGGTGGGGAAGGAGGGCTATTGACAGCAAAACAGGGAGAGATTTTGTGCCTGCATGGGTGGGATCGGGGATTCGGAGACCTTTGGGAATGCTGGAGTGGCATTATATTGTTTGACATCGGGATCAGGAAGCAGGCCTTGTACATTGCTTTTATAGTGTTCTGTCCTTTATGGCAAAAGCACCATGATGGGTGCTTACATATTGTTTATTATTTAGTATCTCACGATGCACACACTGCCACCTGCACGGCTTCTGCTACACCCTGGCACCCTCCTGGTATCTTTGTCTCTCTCCTCCAATCATGGCCCATCTAATGTTTTGTCAAATGGGGGAATGCTCATGCCAAATCCCACATTAGCAGTCAAGTCTTTGAGCATCTTGAGGCATGTGCTCTGGGATGAAGTACAGTCCCTTCTGGGCAAACAGGCCATTGTGCACCAGAGAAACATGAGGTTCTAGGGACGCGGATGTGGTGTACTTATTCACATGTTCTGGCAGCGTTCTCCCCCCTTTAAATCCTGCTTGAATAGTCTTCAAGCTGGCTCCTCCCACCCACCTGGGAGGTAACTCCCCTATTACTGCCCCATGACGCCAATTCTTCCTTTCTGCTGGAGGAAGGTTCCCTCCTTATCGCTGTCACGTATACTGAGGCCCTTTGCTAGTTTTTACAAACAAACAAATTTTGTCCTTACTACAATTTCTTCTCACCGCCATTATGGAAGACATGAAGTCTGCTCTGGGGTTCTGGAAATGTAGTTCCAGGCCACTTATGTCACGATCGGATCAGCTCTCCTTGTCCATCTACTGCTTGGTCCACGAGCACAGTATTCAGGCCTGCATTCATTGTCGTTCATTTCTCCCGGAAACTCTCGAAGATCGCCAAGCCTGCTTACTCCTTGGGCATCCTGACGACAGGGATTTATCCATTCAAAGGATGCTTGTTTGGTGATCTCCGCTGTTGGGGGGTCCACTGAGCAACTTGCTCCTTTTGAGGAGGCCGCAGCTCAGACCTCCTCGGCTTTGGCCTTTTTGCCATTCTTTTTGGGTTCTTCCTTTAAAGGTGCATTTAGGGACTTGCGCCAGTCCCTGCCCATTTTGGGGCAGGGTCCCAAGTCCAAGAAAACAAAAATGAACAAGGAGAAAGAGACTAAGAAGTAGTCTTGCCAGTGTTCCTGGGATCAGGAGTATTCTCAGGCCTGACTTCCGGTGCAACCCTCTCCTTGTATTGCCGCTTCAGAGACGACACCCCAACCCGGCGCTTCAGAAACAGAAAACTAGCCTTAAACTTTCAGCAGTTTCCATCTTTTCATCTCTGAAAAACACCAGACATGGCTATATTAAAAAGTAAGGAGGAATCTAATAGTTTTACTGTATTACTTCAAGAGGAAGAAGGATCAAATTATGAGCTCTCGGACTCCAAGACTTAGGAATGCTCACAGCGATCCTCTCACACTTAGAAAAATCTTCCAAAACTCTGGCCTATAGTAGTAGTAGTAGTAGTAGCAATAGTAAAAACGTTCTTTTTATACAGGAAAACAGGTCATTTAGGTCAAAAGACCCAGTTTGCAAGGCAGTCCTGTTACTTGCAATGTTACCTATACAAAAATACTGTACAAGGTAAAAAGCATACTTGACAATACAGAAACATTAAATAGACCTTATTTACAAAAACAAGGATAATGTTATTAGCCTTACACAAAGTTTTACACTTCATACATGACTATTAATAGCGCTAAAAATATGAACAATAAGGTAGACCTCATATTTTCCAAACTACAAGAATTTAAAGCGGAGTTTAACTCATTTAAAGAAACTTAAGCTGCACTCTGCACTGACCTCATGGATTTACAGCATAAAGTTACTACTTTAAGGGAGGCTTCAGAGGACCAGACTGCGTACTCCAAACAAGTAGATTCAACTCTGGCACAGATTATCAATATATGTCGGCTCACCGCAGAGTGTTGGGAGGATTCTGAAATAGGCAGAAGCGTCGAAACCTGAGAACTTATGCTGTTCCTGAAGATAAAGAGGGCTCTAATACTCGGGAATTAATCGAAACACCTTTACACACGTCATTGTCCTTGGCTTCTGATTTTCAATTAGACATTGAGCATGTTCATCGAACACTCTGCCCAAAACCCACTAACCCGAATGCACAGCCTAGATTGATGGTTATCTGATTTCTACGCTATCAAACAAGGGGAACTGCTGTTGAAAAAAGCCTGGTCCCAGGGCAAGGTTTATTATGGAGACGTCAGGCTCTTGATTAATGACTATGACCTAGCTACTATGCAATGTTGATGAGAGTTTATTCCTTTGTTCCCCATTTTGCAACAAAACAACCTCGGGTCTCGTACTCCTTGTATGACTAAACTAGAAGTCCAATTTCCCGTGGTCCAACAGACTTATGAAACAGCCTCAGCAGCCTTAGAAGACCTGAATAAATGTGGCTTTACCATGCTTTCCCAGGTAGGTCTGCCACTGCGGACTCCCAGCTAGTCGGCCTGTGGCTAATATGTCAGCTCCTAACCCATGCTCTCAGCAAGCTGCTCTAGAAGCAATAAATAGACTGCTGTGTCATTTTGTGACGCAGGATGCCTGAGCCTTTCTTTTTATTAGGACTGATCCTGGTTAAATTGGGGGCACATGCCTCTCCTCGGGGACCCTTTTCTTTATCGGGGGGGGAGGCCTGTTGCCCCCAAACCCTCTTGGTTCGCCACTTGAGCCTGCTATCTTCCCGTGGTGTTGGCCGGCTTGTTTCGGCTCCACTCTCTTTTCAGCATTGTGTCCCTCCCTTCATGCACAGATATAACATATATTAATGGCTGAGGTGTGGTAGGGGTGGGCTAGAACAGGCCAGTCCGCTTGTCCCTGTCTCACTAAGGCATACTGAATAGTGGAACTGTTTTTTTTTAGCTATTTCTTTATCTACCTCCTGGCTTACCTGGTCTGCTCCCTACTACCAGGCAACTCCTTTGGGACTCCAGCCACCGTCCGTTCATCCGCACTCCAGGGGTCTCACCTTGCATCCCCTGCAGCTTACCCCGCTGCAGTGGGGTGCCCCCAACTCATCCACCCATACAGATTCAGATTCAGGCGTGCTCCCCAGAGCCAGTGTTTACCGGACGGCCATCAGGCCGCTCGACCAGGAAGCCTCTCCATTTTCCTTGTTCGTTTTCCCCTTGGAGCTGGGGCATGCAATGACACCGGTGGAGGGGCCTGTCGCATCTGCCCATGCTCCCTCCAGGTGTCTGCCCAACTCCTCCCTGTTATAACAAAACAGCGCCTCTGCCCCCCAGCTCCTCCGCCAGGGGTGAGCAGGCGCTGACTGTTGAGGGCCCCTCCAGGAGAAGGAGAGCAGTCCATCGGATGCTCAGTCCTTCTCCTTCCTGTGAATCCTAAACACCCATATGCCTGTTCTCAACATGAGTCGCCGTGTAGCGCGAGAAAGGGCGACCAGCGCCTCAACGCCACCGGGCCGGAAAATAGTGGAACTCTTGAGGCTGGCAGATTTAGGAGGGTGTTTCTAGAGCACATAGATTCCCCGTTAAATAGTGCTGGTTTCCCTCCTTGCCCACGGACTGCAAGGAGCTGTAACTGGATGACTCCTGGCGGAGGTGTGTGGAGGTCTGATAAGCCGGGCCTCCGCACGCATGACCAGTGAGCCCATCCCGCTAAATAGGGATTGAAAAAGTTGTACCCTAGATTGCTTTGGAACTTGGCTTGCCACCTTTTTTGACACTCTGACAGCCTGGGTCAGTGATGGGTGCGAGACACACAGTTGCCTTGTTCCCCATGGACCTTAGGTCGCTGGACGTCTGCGACATAGAACTTGAGGGGTGGGAGCCGACTGCTCAGTTGACCCGGGGTGTGGATTTAAACCCTGTGCGGCCTGCATTGCCACACTCATTAGATTTGGGAGATCAAACAGATAAGTGCTCAATTTCTACTATAATTTAGAAGGGAAGCTTTTGGGGGGGGGGTCCCTTCACCTCTGGTGGGGCTGTGGTTGGGTCAGGCCAACCTACATCCTGGGGAAGATGTCTTAAGTTTTATTCCCCCTCGGCGAGGGTCCTCCCTGTGCTCCCCCATGGCTCTGGGGAAGAGGGGGGCTTTCATCCCTCATAGATGCATAGAAATTTTCAGCAGATAAGGACCACTAGGCCCATTTGGTCTGCCCATAAGCCCTATACTTGTATACAGTCATTGACTGTACATGATCATTGGCTTTTCGTCACTCCCTCCCCACCCAATAATCCCTTGTCCTGTTTCAGGCATGTTTAAACCCCTCCACTGTGCTTGCCCACACCACCTCTTGTGGTAGACTGTTCCAACTATTCACCACCCTCTCTGTGTAGAAAAACTTCCTTACATTGTCTCTTAATTTACCCCCCCCCCCCCAAATTTCATATTGTGTTCCCGCGTTCTGATAGCTTTTCTACATTGGAAAAGATTCCCCACCTGCACCTTGCTTATGCCCTTGAGGTACTTGAAAGTTTTTTTATCATGTTCCCCATTTCTCTTCTGTCCTCCAGTGAATACATATTGAGGACTCTTAATCTCTCCTCATATGTTTTGTGATGCAAGCCATGCACCATCTTTGTCTCCCTTCTCTGGATAGCGTCCACCTTGTCTATATCCTTGTGTGGTCTCAAGTACTGCATGCAGTAATCCAGGTGAGACCTTACTACTGTTTTATACAGTGGCATCAACACCTCCTGTCTCCTGCTAGTATGCTTCTGCGCACTGCTTTGATACCTTCAGGTCATCAGATATGGTAACCCTTAGGTCCCTTTCCTGTTTGGTGACAGTCAGCACCCCTTCCCCATAGCTTTTCCCTAGGGTTCCCCCTACCAAGGTACATTATCTAGCACTTTTTTCGATTGACCCTCAGTTGTCACACCTTTGACCATCTTTCAAGCTTCTCCAGGTTTCTTTTCATTTTCTGCACCCCTTCTGAAGTATCCACCCTGTTGCAGATCTTGGTGCCATTTGCAGATAGGCAGACACCATTCCTTCCAGCCCCTCTGCAGTGTCACTAATGAAGACATTGAGCAGGACTGGTCCCAGTACTGATCCCTGTGGTACTCCGCTGGTCACTTCTCTCTCACCGGGCTGGAGCCCATTTACCCCACCACCTTCTGTCAGTCAGCCAGTTTCTAACCCAATGTATCACCTTATGCCCCATGCCCAGACAACTCATCTTGTTAACCAGCTTTCTGTGTGGGACAGTATAGAAGGCTTTGCTGAAATCTAGGTAGGTGATGTCTACTGCCCTCTCTGATTCACTTACCTACTCACCCAATCAAAAAAATCTATAAGATTTGTTTGACCAGACCTTCCTGCTGTGAATCTGCGTTGCCTTAGATCCTGGGTGCCACTGGATTCCAGGTATGCCACTGTCCTTTCTTTCAGTAGTGTTTCCATGACCTTCCCCACCACTGAGGTGAGGCTGACTGGCCTTTAGTTCGCCATTCCTCTATACTGCCACTTTTGTGCAATGCGACTACATGCACCCTCCTCCAGTCTTCTGGAACCATGCTTGTGTTGATTGACTCTGTGAACAGGGCAGCCAGAGGCACTTCTAGTTCCTTTCTCAGCTCCCTTAATATACTCTGGTGTATGTGATCTGGCCCCATGGCTTTATCTACCTTCAGCTTTGTGAGATCTTACCTCGAGATACAGCTCTTGCAGCAGGTAACACCATTAGGACTGAAGCCGGCAGGCGTCAGGACCCCACGGAATTCTTCTAGCTAGCTATCTTCAGCGGGGACCTCCCCGGCGTCGGTCCCGCCTCCGGCGTCAGGTGTGGTAATACAGAAGGGCGGTCCGCCAGATTCTCCAGTTCTTTCCGCCGATCGACTTGCATGTCTCGACCGTTCGGATCGTTCTAGCGTGCGGCCGCGTTAAGTTCTTCCTTCGGGAAACATTATTTTCTTTGGCTCAGTTGCTGTCTGATGTCCTCTCCAACCTCCACGGAAGGCCATCCCTCGAAGTGCGCCTGTGGGAAGCAAATCCCGTTTAAGGATCCGCGTTCGGCCTGCGTCCGGTGCCTAGGCCCAGACCACGACACCCGGTCCTGCAATTTCTGCCAGGGGTTCAACAGCCGGACCTGGATCCGTCGTCAGAAGGCTCTGCAGGCGTTCCTGCTCGAGGGGACGATTAAGGCCATGGACACCTCCAAGGGGGATTCAGCAGAAAAGACCCGGAAACACTCTGGGAAGCACAGGGAGAGGGTTCCTTCCAAGTCCCCGTCTAGGGCCTCTGACTCCCGTAGTTCCGGCTCCCGGTCCGACCGTTCGCCCTCCCGGGCCCGTTCTCAGCCTTCCCCCGCTGCAGTGAAGAAACCTTCGGGCTCCTCTTCCTCTTCACAGGCCAAGACCTCCAGGCCCTCTTCATCGTCGTCTCCCTCCAAAGCCCTGGTCAGGTCTGGGGACCGTCATCATCATCACAAGTCGGGTTCCCGCCATTCCGAACCTGATGTCAGGTCTGTCTCCTTGCCTCCTCCTCCTCCTCAGAGAAAGACCAAGGAGCTCACCTCTCTGAAGAAGCCGTCGGACCCGACGTCAGCCTGTCCGACGTCGGCCACCCATCACAGGTCCCAGGAGCCGTCGACCGCCAGATGCCCGTCGCCGGTCAGGCCTTCGCCCTCTCGGTCGTCGGCAGGAGGACTGACGTCCGTACTCGTACGTTTAGAGAAGAGGACCCCGACGCCTCCTACCAACGTCAGTCAGGAGACTATCACAGAGGAGGAGTTGACGCAACCCGAGGACCAGACGGGCGAATCTGGTCCTGTCACACCTCCCAGGGAGCCCTCTCCACAACCTGAGGCCCCTGAGGAGCCGACGCCGGAACCCGACGACCGGCCACCGGTGCCCGGTCCGTCGTCGGGCCTTTCCCTTTCAGAGGTTAAGGAGCTCTTTTCTCACTGGTGGGATACCATCAAAAGGGATATGGTTCCCACACCGCCTCCTCTTCCTCCTCCTCCACCACCTGCGACCCCTCCGGCTCCTGCTGCCCCTTCCCCATCCGGGGCTGCAGGCCGAGTACCTCTCCCCCAGGAGCCTACGGACCCTCCAGGGGGGAGACCTGATAGAAGGAGACCTCCGTCTAGATCTTCTTCAGGGTCACCCAGTCCTAAGAGACCCAGAAGACGCCGTTGTTCGCCTTCGATGGAGGTTACGGGATCGGAGTTCTCAACAGGATCCAGATCCCCCTCTCCTCTTCACTTCCCCTCTCTGGACCCACGTGAGCTTCCTAGATCTCCTCCAGATGACCCATCGTTCTCCGAAATCATGAGACATATCCAAGAGAACATGGGATGGGATGCGGAAGAATTAGACCCCGAGAGACTACGCCTTGCGAGGTATCTTCGGCAGAAGGATCCCAAGCCTGTGGTGGTACCACCCTTGGTGGACACTTCTGTGGACATCACCAAGGCAGCGTGGAAGCGTCCACACTCGCTCCCGGCGATGCCGAAGAAAGCTGACCGCCTGTACAAGGCCCCTAAGGAGGATCAGTACTTGGCTCAACATCCTCTGGCCGACTCTCTGGTCATAACAGCCTCTCATGACCGGTCCCAGAGACCGCAACATTTAAGGCACCCTGCCACCGGACCCGGAGTCCAAACAGCTGGACGCTATGGGCAGGCGCATGTATGCTTCCGCTACTTGCGCCTTCAGGTCCCTGAACTACTTGACCCACATGGTACAGTTCCAGAATGCCTTGTGGGAACAGGGACTGGATCTGGCGGAGAAATTGCCAGAAGGTGAGCAGAAGGAGGAGATGTTACAGCTCCTCCGTACGGGTTCAGACATGGGAACCCAGGTGCTGCGAGCCGCGTACGATTCCACGGACTCCTCAGCCAGAGCGGCAGCTTCAGGCGTATGCCTCCGGAGACACTCATGGCTCCGTGTCTCCGGATTTACCCCGGATGTCCAGAAAAACATCATGGACGCCTCTTTCGAAGGAGAAGTTCTCTTTGGTGCACCCTCTGAGAAGGTTCTCACCAAGCTCCAAGAGGCCGGGAAGGCGGTGAGGTCGGTCCAGGCAATGTACCGACCGAGGCTTAGTTCCTTTTCGTAGGAACCAAAGCCGTTTTCATGGACAGACACAAAGACAACAGTCCCACACCGGTCCACAGCAGAGGGGCTCCGGTTCCCACAGAGCCCAGGGAAGACAGCCCGCGGGCCGAGGTCAGCGTCCAGCTAAACTGGCTCAGCCCGCGGACCCCTCCGCCGCCACAGCCTGGCTCCTTCCCGGCCCCCGCCGATCAGGATCAACAGGATATCAAGGTTGGGGGTCGTATCGCGAATTTCCTGCCAGGATGGCAGTCCATAACCACCGACAGGTGGGTTCTTCAGTTGGTCAAAAAAGGCCACTTTATAGAATTTGCAGACAAGCCACCCGCGAGGCCTCCTCTGCTCTCCCGTTACTCGGGTCAGCACAAATTGCTTATCAGCAAGAAATACTTGCGCTCCTGCAAAGGGAAGAGGTAGAGTATGTTCCAGAGAACCAGAGAGGGTATGGATATTATTCCCACTTCTTTCTGGTTCCGAAGAAAACAGGGGACCTCCGTCCAATCCTGGACCTCAGCGACCTCAATATGTCGGTCGCTTACAAACGATTTCGCATGGTGACCCTGCAGGGTCTTATTCCCATGCTAAAGAAGGGCGTTCTTAGCGTCCCTGGACATGCAGGGCGCATACCTGCATATACCTGTAGCTCAAGCGCTGGGAGGTTCCTGCGCTTGAGGTTCTCGGCCACCACTTCCAGTTCCGAGCTCTCCCGTTCGGACTGTCATCGGCCCCCAGGGTCTTTACCAAATGCATGGCAGTCGTGGCAGCGTCTCTAAGGAGACAGGGCCACTATGTGTTTCCGTACTTGGATGATTGGCTTCTCATGGCCGCCTCCAGAGAGGCGTTGTTGATGGCTATCCAGAGCACCCAGACTCTGTTTCGGTCTCTGGGCATCATAATCAGTTACGAGAAGTCTCTCCTTGTACCCTTTGCAGAAGCTGCAGTTCATAGGCGCAGTTCTGGACACCGTTCAGGGGAGAGCATTTCTTCCAGACGACAGAGCGGAACGCATCAGATCCCTCATCAGGGATCTCTCGGTGAAGAAGACTGTCCCTGCCAGGCTGGTCCTTCGTCTGCTTGGACACATGGCTGCGGCCATTCCGACCGTCCCTTTGGCAAGGCTCCACATGCGGGTAACTCAGTGGATGCTCAAGGTGCAGTGGGACCAAAGGCAAGACCACATGCAGCATCCGGTCAGGATCACGAGCGTCGTGATTTGAGATTGGCAATGGTGGCTGAACCAGGGACACTTTCTGTGGGTGTCCGTTTACAGCGCCGTCCCGGGGTAATCCTCTCCACAGGCGCCTCAGGGCGGGGTGGGAGCACACCTGAGCGGGTGAGGTCCCAGGGAACGTGGACCCCTCAAGAAGCTCATCTCCACATCAACATTCTGGAGATGAGGGCGGTCCTCTACGCCCTGCAGGCCTTTCAGTCAGAGATCCCGTCGAATACTCTCTTGCTTCAAACAGACAATATTGCGGTGATGTATTACCTCAACAAACAAGGAGGCGCACACTCTTACCCCCTTTGCAGGGAAGTGATGAGAGTGTGGGATTGGGTAATTCGACACGGCGCAAGCCTGATTGCAGTTAACGTTCCCGGAGTGGACAATACAATCGCAGACGGCCTGAGTCGTTCCCAGGCCAGAGTCCACGAGTGGGAACTTCTTCAGGGGGTAGCAGAGGATCTGTTTCTTCGATGGGGCACTCCAGAACTGGACCTATTAGCTTCCCCATCCAACGCAAAACTGCCCAACTTTTGCTCGCTAGATCCAGGGCCTGGTGTTTTCTGGCGAGACGCGTTGTCCCTCTCCTGGGCGGACAGATTCCTCTACGCTTTCCCCTCCCTTCCCGTTGATCCAGAGAGTTCTTCTCAAACTGCGCAGGGAGCATGCAACAATGATTCTGGTAGCCCCATTCTGGCCCAGACAGATCTGGTTCCCCTTGCTAATGCAGCTGTCCCGGGAACCTCCGTTGCCTTTCAGCTCCCATCTCTTGTCTCAGGAGGAAGGTTCTCTAGTCCACCCGGACTTACGCTCACTGAACCTGCATGCTTGGCTCCTAGAGACATAGCCATTTTGCGACATGGGGTCTCGCAAGAGGTGGCGGAAGTTCTTTCCGGGGCCAGAAAGCCGGCAACACATGCGACGTACACCATGAAATGGCGCCGTTTTTGCCTGTGGTCGCAAGCACACGGCCTTCCCCTCTAGGTTGCCTGGTGAAAGCGGTGTTAGAATACCTGCTCTCCTTTTCCATTCGGTCTCGCCTCACTCCTCTATTAAGGTGCACCTCTGCGCTATTTCTGCTTACCACTTCCGGTGGGACAGCGCACAGTGGCGCAACTTGACACCTCTCGAGATTTTTCTGAGAGGGTGTTATGAGCCACCGTAAGGACCCTGTTCCTCCATGGGATTTACTTTGTCCTGGAACAACTCACGCCCCTTTTTGAACCTGCTGGATTAAGAGCTGCGCTTCCTGTCTTGGAAACGTTATTTTTGGTTGCTGTCACATCAGCAAGGAGAATTTCGAGCTTCACGCTCTCATGTGTAAGGAACCTTATTTGATTTTCCACCAGGACAGTGTGTCCCTGAGGACGAATCCTAAGTTCTTGCCTAAGGTGGTCTCTCTCACTCTCTCAATCAGGACATTGACCTGCCTGTATATTTCCCTAAATATGCTAATAGAGGAGAAGCGCTGTCACACCCTGGATGTTTACCGCTGTCTTAGGTATTACCTGAACAGGACTAAACAGTTTCGCAAGTCGAGAACTCTTCATTTCCTTGCTGACAGGATGATGGGCCAACCAGTATCAAGCAGTCCTTTCTCGCTGGCTTGTCCAGTGTATATCATACTGCTATGATACAAAGCAGAAACCCTTCCCGGGTACAGTCCGGGGCCATTCCACTAGAGGGGTGGCTACCTCCTTTGCAGCACTTCGTAACGTCTCCTCCTCTGCCATCTGTGATGCAGCCACTTGGAGCTCTGTGCATACTTTTATCAGGCATTATAGCTTGGACATTGCCTCACGGCGAAGAGCCGGTTTCGGCTTGGCCGTGCTACAGGGTCTCCTGTCCTAGAGTCAGGACTTGGTATGGACTTTCCTAGTTTCCTCCTCCCAGAATGCTTACAAGCGTTATTGCTTGGAAATCAGTCCTAATGGTGTTACCTGCTGCAAGAGCTGTATCTCGAAGTAAGATAGTACAGTTACGTAAGAACTTACCATAACAGTAGAGAACAGCTCTTGCAGCAGGTACCTTCCCGCCCACCTTCCCCCTTGGAGGAGGCATGGCTTTCCGGGCCTTTGGCAGGGGATTTACGCCCCTTTTACCTTCTGACGGTGGATCCTCTGTCTCCCCTTCTGATATCGCCCTATGGCCGGAAGTCTTCGGCGGGAGAACTGGGGAATCTGGCAGGACCGCCCCCTTACGTACTACGCCTGACGGAGGCGGGACCAACGTCGGGGACGGTCCCAGCTGAAGATAGCTAGCTAGAAGAATTCCATGGGGTCCTGACGTCTGCCGGCTTCAGTCCTAATGGTATTACCTGCTGCAAGAGCTGTTCTCGAAGATCTACTGTTACGGTAAGTTCTTACGTAACTGTACTTTCCTCTAGAACCCTTTCCACTGTGAATGGACTGGTGTCCACTTCTCTCCCCCCATTGCCTCTGCTCCTCAACTGTGGTCCTTGACCCTCTCCCTCCTTAGTGAATACTGTCTATATCCCCCTCCTTACATTCTCCCTCCTCCCATTTGAGCCTCACAATCCCCCTTGGTTTTTCTTCTATCGCTGATGTACCTATAGAATGTCTTGTTCCATTTTTTCACAGTCTGTGCTAAACCCTCCTCTGTCTGTGCCTTGGCTCTCCTAACAGCTTTCCCTGATTCCCTTAGACATTCAAGGTACACCTCCCTGTTGTCCTCCCTTTGGGTTCCCTAATACTTCCTGAAACTTGCTCTTTTAGCCCTTACTTTGTCTGCTATCTCTTTAGAGAACCATAGTGCTTTTCTTCTTCTTTTCCCTTTGGCCACTATCCTAATGCCTTGGTTAGTTATCTCCACTATGGCTCCTTTTAGTTTCCCCCACTGTTCCTCTACTCCCTCTCTCTCCAGGGCTGCTGTTAAACATCTACCCATTTCACTGAAATCCACCCTCCTGAAATCTAATACTTCTGCCCTTGTGTGGCTTAATTGAGTCCCTGTCTTCATACCAAACCATATGGTGGTCACTGGATCCCAGCTGTCCTTCCACCTGGACTCTTTTGAGACTGTTTCCATTGGTCCACACCAGGTCCAGAATCTATTTTGTCTCTAGTTGGCTCATGCACCAGCTGTCTGAGTCCATCCCCCTGCAGGGATTCCAGGACAGCCGTGCTTCTGGCTGAAGCAGCTGCCTGGGTGGTCCAATTTACATTCGGCATATTGAAATACCCAAGCAGCAGGATTTCACCTTTTATTTATTAAATTCTTGGGTAAAACCATTGAGCAGATACTCGTTAATTTAATTAGTTACATGTTAGTTGAATTACTGGTACAAAATACAAGGACAGCCGGTACAAAATAAAGGCCCCACCTTTAGCTGCCATGTCACAAATTTCCTCAATTAGTACCCTGTTCACTTCCTCCCTCTGCGCTGGAGGTCTATAGATTACCCCAGTACGTACTGCCGTGCCATTCCCTGGTTCAAAGGTGACCCACATTGTCTCTGCCTCCCCCCTGTCTTCCCTGTACTTCTGTAGCCTTTATGCCCTCTCTGATGTACATGGCTACACCACCACCACCACCTTTTTTTTTACCTTCTCTGTCCCTTCTGAACAGTATATATCCCGGTACATTGACATCCCAGCTCTTTTTTTTTTTTTTTTTTTAATTCTTTCTTTTTGTTGCCCACATCTGCCAAGTCCTCAGCCCGGTCATGGACCCCTGGACCCCACTTCCATACTGGCGCGAACTCCCTACACCTCCGGCTTTCCCCCTCGGCGTGGGGTTGCGGCACGTGAGCTCAGTGCCTCATACATGGGACCAGAATCGGAAGCCGGCCTGGAAGCTAATTGGGGCCAGGGGCGGGCATCATGCATGGTGTCCACGAGCAAGGTTTTTGTTACTTGGATCCCTGGGGCAGGGATGTGCAATGACGTCCTGCATCTGCCCCACCCTCTGACTTTTGGACTCAGATGCTTACGATTCCTCCTGGCTCCACCAGGAGTCCTCGGGCACCGGGCAGTCTCCCGACCCCGGAGAAGGAGAGCAGCCCTGGGGCACTCTATCCTTCTCCCCAGCGGTCCTCCAGCTCCCCAGGTCCATTCCCAAACCCAGGTCACTGGTGTCCCAAACGGAATTTCAACCACTGGGCCGGCCAACGTCCCAGCTCTCATTAGCAGAGTACTATGTCTCTGTTATTGCTGCTATGTCGAGGTCTGCATCCATCATCAGGGCTTCCAGGTCTGGAGCCTTATTTCCCAGACTGCGGACATTTGTGAGTATAACCTTCCATGTTTTACATCCTGCCCTCCCTCTGTTCTTGTTCTCTACCCCTTGCCTGTCCCCCCCAGTTTACTTGCTAATGTGTCCTGCACCCCCCCTTTTTCCTCGCTTCACCTGCCTGCTCCTTACTGTCCACTTCAGTTGTTCCTGTTGTCAACTTGCGTTTTTGCATGTTATCATGGGGGAGTGTTCCTAAGCCACCTGTCCCTTCTGACTCTTCCCCCCCACCCCGCGGCCAGTTTAAATGCTTTCTGCTGAAGCATTTCAACTTCTCACCAAGGAGTGAGGTCCCCTTCCCGGACAGATGCAGGCCTTCCTCCCGAAATAAGTTGCTTCTGCCCAGGTGGGGCCCCAGTCCCCTATGAAGCCAAGTCCTTCCCTTCCACACCAGTGCTTCAACCAGGTGTTGGAGGCTTTGATGTGGAGTGCCCTAGCCTCCCCTGTGCCTTGGAGAGGTAACACCGCCAAGAATGAGACAGAACATGCTGTTTCTAGTCCCCCCCACCCCCACCTTCCTGACATCCTCCTGGACTCTGGCTAACTCCACCCTTCTCCCTGCCAGGTCATTGGTTCTCAGGTGGACAATGACATCCAGTTCTTCCTTCCTGGCCATCACCCTAGCAATCCTATGGATTTGCTTCCCATCCCTCCATGCATCGCTTCCTGGGATGCACTTGACCTCTCTCTTCCCCCCTGCTAGGTGTCTAACTTCACTTCCGGACAATAGAGTCCCCCACTAGGAAAAGCTTCCCCTTCCTCTGGGGTCCCCTGACCATCCTCCCTGGTCCCAACTGCGGGCGGCTCTGTGGGGCATTCACGTTCTTCCAAAACAGTGTAGGAGTTATTCAGCTGAACCGGTTGGGAAATGTGCTTCTGACTCCCCTATCCCACCCTCCCTGAGCCCACTGTGGTCCAGTCACACTTCTTCGTGGGCATTCTGTGAGGTTCATGTTATGGATCCGGTGGTCTCTGGATGGGGGCAGATATTGCCTGTAACCTGGCCAATTCTGTGTGGAGACAGGCAACCTCTTTCCTCAGCCGAGAGATGTGCCTGCAGATAGGGCAGCATTACAGCCTCCAGAACATATCCCTGAAGACTGCTGCTCCACAACCACTGCACTGCACCACTCCCATCATGTCTGTTACCCTCCTCAATCTTCTGCCTGCTATCTGCTATCTCCTAACCCTCTTCACTCTTCTGCCTGCTAACCATTATTTTTTGCCTTCTCCTCTCCCTCTCTCCTTTTGTAGTGACTTACACTTCTCTCTCTCCTCCTCCTCTTGTCTGTGCCCTTGTGGATCTAGTTGCTAGCTACACCCTTTGTACTTCTGCCTGTATACCAGCTAGGCTATTGCTTGTGCTGTGCTGCCTAACTGTTCCTGTGTCTTTAAGTAGGTATGGCTTGGCCTACCACTATAAAGTTAGAGCATGGGGGGGTTGGAGAATGGGGGTGGGGGTTGTTTCTTTGGTACTCGGTGTTTATAAAAGCAATCGATAAAAAAAGATTTTCTTCTGTAAACTACAGAAGAATTACATAACACCTGTTACAAAACACAGAAACTTCCTGAAGAGTTGCAGCACAAGAAATTCCCAAAAGCAGACTAGAAAATAAGTTTAACAACTAAACACCGAAGACTGTGTTGCAACATTGGGAGTTAACTGGACCTCTCTGCCTCCCCCCAACCTTTGCCAGGGGATTTGAGGGGAAATGGCGAAGAGTGATAGCAAATTCCAAGAAATATTGAGGCAGGGACATACCCTTTTGAATGGAACACTGTGTTCCGTCTTTATGGAATTATGAAGTAACTTGGACTATTGGGACTCCTAGAGCCTTTTCCATACAGGCAGTTGGATGCCAGATATACTTCAGGTCCATGATGGAGCTACTGTTTTATGGACTTCAGACCTACTTTGTGGAGCTTTGAGTGATTGGACATATGTGGTGGGGGGGTTAGGCATACTCATAGCTAATTCCTTCCCGGATTAACAGAGATGGTTTTCCCCTCCCCTCTCTTTCCTTCCTTCCTTTCCTCACTGTTTTTGCACTTCTTAATTAACACACAGACATAGGAGCAGCTAGGGGTGGGAACGAACAAAAGGGCCATGGAGAGGATGCTCTTTTCCCCTTCCCAGCTTCCCCATATGTTCCCTTTCCCTTCTTTGGTTACTATCACTTTGGTCCATACTCTCCCTTGTTCCCGATCTAAATTGCTGGCATAATCTTAATCCCAAGGGAGCTACTCCTCACTGGAGGAATGTAAGTCTCCCCAGGTGGGTTTTCTTCCCTCCTTGGTCAGAGTGAACTTTGACCATACTCCTGAGCATGGAAGTCTTTCTCATGTATCACCCCTTAGGGGAAGGGGAGTTACATCTCCTCTACCTTCGGGATCCCACTGTTTGGCCTTGTTGACCTCAAAATGTTGGGTTTTATTTATTGCCAGTTAGCAATGGTTTATTTTTTGATTATCTCAGGGTTCTGGTTATGCACTACAGGGTGTGGGTCATGCTGCTTAGTTATGGTGGAAGGGCCCTGGTTCATAAATAATATGTATATTTGGAATAATGTTGACTCCATTTAGGATTATTTCTCATAACATTAATGGGTTGGCTGGACCAATTAAACTGTATTGTACATTAACAGCCCTTAAAAAACATAAACCTGATATACTTTTACCACAGGAGACACATTTATCGGCTACAGAACACCAAAACCTTTTGAAATTTGATTTCTCCCAGATAGTGGATTCATCATATCGTAATGGCCATCGCTGAGGAGCAGTGGCTTTGGTCCCTAGGTCCACTCCATTTGTAATTACTGACCACTATGTAGACAGAGGGTAGGTTAGCAGTGGCCATCAGTACATTCCAGGGGCAAATCATGACGGTATTTAGTAGAGATATCCCCCAGGTGGTGACACCTCCTTAGTCCAAAAAATCATGGACTCTATCATGTCTCACAAGCATAGAATTTTGATAGTGGGGGGAGTTGTTAAAGAGCTAGTGAGTCAAAACCCGCAGTAGGGAAAATAATAAACATTTTTAGTAGTAGTTAGTGGTACCTTTTCATTTCCCCAGATTTGTTTTTCTTCTTCCTTTTGCTCATCAGAAATTCTTCTATGTGATGATAATGTACTGGATGTGTGGAACAGCTCTTAGCCTGGCTGCTGACATATCTAAGTCTACTGCCCCACATTATATCATCAGCATTATGATCTCACGGACTGTGACATCACAGGTGAATGACCTGGCAGTCAGTCACTTGTTGTTCCTAAGTAAGAGTGATGTCACAGTCTGTGAGATCACAATGCTGATGATGTAGTGTGGGACAATAGAGCAAGATATGTCAGCTGCCAGGCTAAGAGCTGTTTCACACATAACACCTACTAACATCAGGCAAACATTCTCCTAAGTATACAAAGGGAAAAGAAAAGGTATCTATGATATAAAAGGTAATGGTGGCTGCTTTTACATAGAAACATAGAATTTGACGGCAGATAAGGACCGCTTGGCCCACCCAGTCTGTCCATTTCCCTACCTAATGGATAAGCTGCAGATCCTAGCTAACCAGCAGCCTACGTCTTCCACCCTCCACCCCTGAGAATTGCCTTATGTACTGTATGTCCCATGCATTCTTGAATTCCACCACTGTTTTTGACTCCACAACCTCCTCAGGAAGGCTGTTCCATGCATCTACAACCCTGTCCGTGAAAAAATACTTCCTCACATTACCTCTGAGCCATCCCCCCCAGCTTTAGATTGTGCCCCCTTGTTCTTGCACACCTCTTTTTCTGAAAGATGCTACCCTCTTGGACTTTGTTGATTCCCTTGAGGTATTTGAAAGTTCCCTTTTCTCACCTCTCCTTGAGGCTATACATATTAAGATCCTTAAGTCTCTCTTGATATGTCTTCTGGTGCAGACCCTGCACCATTTTAGTTGCCCTCCTCT
Organism: Neoceratodus forsteri; assembly: GCA_016271365.2. Taxonomy (NCBI): domain Eukaryota; kingdom Metazoa; phylum Chordata; order Ceratodontiformes; family Ceratodontidae; genus Neoceratodus; species Neoceratodus forsteri. Next base: position 716,101,128 of record CM057454.1, on the reverse strand, counting down.
GGACTGCCTCCATCCTGTCTGTCTTTGCAGAGATTGGGTCTCCAGAACTGCACGCGGTACTCCAGATGGGGTCTCACCAACTGTCTGTACAGAGGGATAACAGCTTCCTGTTTTCTACTGGTGATGCCTCTCCCTATGCATCCCCGTATCCCACCAGCACTGCTTACTGCCCTCTCACATTGCTTGCTCACCTTTAGGTCATCTGATATGACTACCCCCAGGTCCCTTTCCATTTTTGTTGTTGTTAGGATCTCACCCCCCATTGTGTACTCTTCTCCTGGGTTTTTGTTTCCCAGGTGCATTACTTTGCACTTCTTGGGGGGCGTGGCTAACTCTCGAAGATGGCAGATGCGTGTTAGTGAGCTCCCTGGGCAAACGACTAAAACTAAGTGTCGACTCTAACTGGCATAGAAGCTATCACTTCCTAAATTGACTTTGCAGTCTTGAGGTTCTATGACATCCATAAAGCAGAAAAGCCATCAAGGGAAAATCCAATTTAATGCAGCAAAGCCATCAAGACACAGAAGGCACAGCGAGGAGCAGAGGGCCACTTCCATGGAAGAGCTGAGCAGGTCGGAGAGCCCAGAAACAAACTCGCTCTCTAGCGGGAGTTCCTGCTACTCTCCTGCAGATGCAGCACGAAATGAAAGCAGGGTTCGTAAACATAACCGCCCAACTCACCCACCTTCAAGGCATAGTAACGGGTCTCTCCGAAGCGTCGACCACCCACTCTATGCAGATTGCTGAGCCTGAGCACATTGTGAGTTCCTTAGAAGATTCCTTGTCGGAGAGGAATGGCATGAAATCCACGCTGACAGAGCTGAAGGTCAAACTTGACGACCAAGAGAGTAGAGCGAGACGCTCCAATCTCCGCATTATTGGTCTTCCGGAGGGTACCGAGGGCCGGGACGCAAGCGGTAGGCCTGCAAAAGTGGCTGGTGGCTTAATTAGACCTTCCGAATGATCATGAGGGCTTTGAAATAGAATGCGCGTACTGGGTGGGGCGTTCACCTAAACCAGGAGGAAGAGCCAGACACTGTCTGATAAAGTATCTCCGCTTTCAAGACAAGGAAAAAATGCTGCAGAAAGCAAAGCAGTTGGGTCCAATCTCGTTTGGGAACACTAAAGTATTTATCTATCAAGATTTCAGCACAGATCTGCAGATTAAACGGCAGAGCTGCTCTCAAATTAAGGCCAGATTGATTAAGCTTGACTGGTCTTTTGCGTTCTGATACCCAGCCCGCGTTCAAGTTGACCACCCAGGGCAGGCCTCTCGAGTGTTCCTGTGTCCAAAAGAAGCTGAGAAGTGGATCTCCGAGGAGGAGGCCAGACGGGGGAAGGCCCAGGCAGTAGGTACCTGACTGTATTTGATTTGTGTTTGAGTATGTCCTGGCATTCCCAGCCCTGGAGCTCTTATTTCCTCGGGGGTCTGGGTTCTGTGAACCTTGTTGATCTGGGTTCCACATGCACAGAGCGCCTTGAGGATTGTTATGAGTCACAGAGACTCTCAGTGTTAACTCTCTGCATGGCCTATGTCTGTGGTTTCTTGCTGTTACTATACTAATCGAACACAATCGATCAGAAAAACTTCCCAACTTGTCAGCTTTCCCTCAGGCAGGGAAGGGGCTCCCAGTTACTAAAAGAACCCCTTCCAACTGGTTGGCACATTGTATTACATTTTGTTATAAAAAATATAACAATCCATTACCAGGACCTGTCCAAGTCCATTCCACTAGAGCCATGGCACTACTGTGGCTTGCTTTAAAGGAGCCTCCATCACGGATATCTGCAGTGCAGCTACCTGGTCCACAATACATACATTCACGAAGCACTATAATTTGGACATTGCTTCATGCTGTAGGACGGTCTTTGGCTGAGCAGTCTTACAAGGCCTTCTGTCTTAATGTCCACCCATCTTGGGTATACTGCTGGAATTCTTCCCAAGTGTATTACCTACTGCAAGAGACCACTCCGTGGAAGATAGTACAGTTTTGTAAAATCTTACTGTAACAGTAGATCTTTGAGGAGTGTCTCTTGCAGTAGGTCCAATCCTGCCCTCCGTCCCCCTCCTTCTCTAGGAGAACAAATTCTGGTCCAGTGTCTTGAGTTGGGATACCTATTGTACCTTGGATTCCCCTCGGTCCTCGCTTAGCAATCTGAATCCGGCAGGGGAACTGAGGATACCAGGGACCACCCACATTTATATAGGAATCAGGAAGTTGATGTTGTGTGGGCGGCCCTTGGAAAAAGACTGCTAGAAGAGCTACGGTGTGTGCCGCAGCACCCTCTGGTGACACCTAAGTGTATTATTTACTGCAAGAGACACTCCTTAAAGATCTACTGTTATGGTAAGATTTTACGTAACTGTACTTTCTAGGAGTAGTATGTGGTGTACATCCACACAGACGCACCCGACCTCCCCTGGCTCAGACACACAACCACTGCTTCGAGCAGGCAAGATCTGGCAACATGGGGTGGAGTTGAGGGTTTTACCACCCAGAGTAGCCAGCTTGAAGACTTTCTGGAACATCTTAAAGGGAAAGTACACTGCCAGAATGTGTGGATGTACACCATATACCACTCCTAGAACTGTTGTTACAGGTGAGTGACCTGCGTTTTCTCCAACAGGCACATTTGTAAGGAGACCTGACTCTGAGGATCAAATGTCTCATGTCCAACAAGAAATACAAAGTATCCTAACAAACAAAACGAGCAAGCCTTAACCTGACTATGCCAGAAATATTATGAGGGAGGAACTTTGGCATCATGGCACTTGGCGTACCGCTTACGAAGACAAACCCAGATGGTTACAATAATGAAGATCAAAGACCCCCAAACCGGTAGGCAATTTTCTACTACCAAGCAGATCCTTGCGATTTTCGGTCGCTATTATCAGGATTTATATTCTGAGTCTGTTCCCCTTGATCCATACAGAATTGCAAACTTTCTTGAGAATCTTAAACTCCCATCCCTTAACCAACAACATATGGATTTATTAACTAGCCCGATCACATTACAGGAACTTCATTATACAATTGAAAACCTTAAATATGGAAAGAGCCCGTGGCCAGATGGGTATGAAGCAGAATTTTACAGGGCCACCTATGACTGGATAAAAGACTCCATATTAGAAACATTGAGGATCAGCCACTCAAAAGCCACATACCCCACCTCATGGAGACATGCAGCAGTATGGGCTATTTTAAAACCTAATACACCATCTCAGGCTTGTGATTTCTACAGGCCAATTTCGGTGTTAAACCAGGACTACAAGATCTATACCAGTATAATAGCACATTGACTTGACAATATCTTAGCCCCCCTGATTCATCCAGGCCAGTCAGGATTCCTTAAGACCCGACAAACGGATAACATTAAACTGACTCTATACTTAATCATGCCCATTTAACTAAATCCCCATTATTAATATTAAGTTTAGATGCCCAAAAGGCATTTGATTGTGTCTTGTGGTTATTTTTAAAGATGGCCTTGGTGAAATTTGTTTTCCTCTCACAATTTATAGATATTAAAGAAATTTACACCAATCATGAGGCTATGGTCAAGATTAACGGATCCCACTCAACGCGCTTCCCTTAGGCCCATGGCACCCGGCAGGGCCATAAACTGGTAATCAACTATAAAAACAAGGTGATGTTATTTGCCAGTCCCCACAATAAACACAAATTGTCTCAATTGTCTGTTCTCAACAATCACCATAGTCCGCTGGAACAAGTTAATAACTTTAAACTTTAAATACGTCGACATTATCCGCGACAGTTCCCTGTCCTACCATGAACATATCAGTCTGGTCTATAAGGCAGTAAACTCCAGAACAGGGTTCCTCTACAGGCATAGGCACTGCTTAACTGCTGATGCCCTACACCTAGTCCCTGCTAAGGACAGCTCACCCGACGGCTTTGATCCTAGACTGCTCTGTCTCTCAGCTCCAATGATTTCCTACCCCCTGGCTCCTTTTCTGAATTTCTCTTTCGATACTGCCTCTATCCCAACTGCTTGAAAATATGCTATTATACTCCCCCTACCTAAGGGTGGTGACCTGTCTCCCGCAGGGAACTATCGCCCTTTTCTCTGTTACCTACCTTTGCCAAACTTCAGAAATACCTGTTCCTAGCTCAAATCTCGTCCTTACTTTCTGACTCATCATTCTTCTCACCTTTCCAATCTGTGTTTCATAAAAATCACTCAACCACCACTTCACTACTTAGGCTCACTGATTCTTTCTTCTCAGGGATGGACAGAGTCCAAGTCACATTTGCGATCTTTGTTAACCTTGCCAAGGCTTTCGACGCAGTCTCCCACACCCTCCTCCTTAGTAACCTCGCCTCAGCTGGCCTCTCCACCTTGGCCACAAACTGGTTTCATGCCTATCTGACAGGCAGGACACAGTCGGGTCATATTGCTGACTCCATCTCCCCTCCTCTACCTATTAGTACCAGTGTCCCACAGGACTCTGTGCTTGGTCCCCTGCTGTTCTCCATTTTTTCCAATGATCTCCCATCTGCACTTCCTCCTCCATTCACACGTATGCAGACGACACTGTCCTGTTCACCTCAGGTAAATCCCCCTTCCGATGTTGCTGCCAGACTCCAGTTAGACTTCAGTAAGATCCACCTCTGGCTCAGCTCTCACCAGCTCTTTCTAAACACCAAAAAGACTGTCTCCATGCTCTTTGGCAGAATGTAGACTCTCGAGACTAACCTCCAAGCCCACTTTCCACATCCCTGATGGGACTACCCTTGAGGACTCCTCGTTTTGTTATTTAGGAGTTTGGCTTGACCAACACCTAAACTTCTCTGGACATATTGATGACATCCTGAAGAAACTACACCCCAAGTTAGGCACTTTATACAGGAACTGGAGTTGCATCCCTCTACCAGCTTGGTGTGAGCTGGTCCAGAAGATGATCCTTACCATTTTTGATTACTGTGACGTAGTCTGCAGTGCCGCTCCCATCACCTCCCTAACCAGATTGGACACTTTAACTCCTTTTGTCGTTTTGCTCTCGACTCACCTCCTCTTATCCATAACTGTGACCTCTGCTGCTCGCTGCCTTTACCTCACTGTCTAACAATCGAAACGCCCACTGTGCTAAATTCATATCTATGTTCTGGTGTGATGAGTTGGCCCAGTGGCACTGAGGGTTGAGGTGCTGGACATCACACCTCGTGCCACACAGGCAACCCGGTTTGGGAAACAGGCTTGGGTCATTGGGGGTTGGCCGGGGGAGGCTGAGGGACTGATGGAGCTGCCGCTTTGCAGCTCTCATCCTCGGGGAGGTATCAAAATGGATCCTCTGGGTTTGGCTGCCCCCTGGTGGAGGCCGAGTTGGCAGTGCCGTGGTCGAGGATATCTGGCGTTAGGCCAGGGAGGACGGCTGAGGCCGAATTGGAGCTGTAGTGCTCACCTCCACGCATATGCGCAACTACTTACAGGTCCTTGAGATAATGGGTGTATAGTTGTACATGCAAGGAAAATCCATCCAATGGCCAGCGGAGTTGGAGACCCCAGGAACCTGCCCACATCCCATCAGCATCGTGATCTCCCATGGGCAACCCAATCTCACAGTAGGTCCCTCTAATCTCAGATCGGCCGCCAAGGGTGGGTGGGCCCTTTCCCATAGGGGTGATCCAGGGGGCTGGACCTCCCATGGATTGGGGGGGGGGAGGAGACCGATGTGTGGGGGTTTCAGACTGGGAGTAGAGGCAGAGTTGAGTGGGTACTCTGGAAGAATGCCCTGGGCATCTGGAGAGCATAAATAAAGTCTACAAAAAAAAAGTTATGGTTCGATGCTCTCACTACCTACCTTTCCTCCTTGCTGATCTCTCCTCCACCACCTGTCCATACGCTTAGATCAACTGACTCTTGTACTCTGGCGGTCCCTCGCTGTGCTGCAGCTATATGTCAAAGTTCTTTCTCTCACCATCTACCCAAATTGTGGAATTCTCTTCCCCATCAGATCCGACGCTCCTCCTACAGTTCTTCCCTTTCTACAGCCTTACACAACTTCCTGTCCCCTAACTGTTCCTGCCTATGACCCCCCAAACCCAAGCAATTTCCTCCTTGAGCCTATCCCCCATATCCCCTCTGAACCACTACTGCCCTGCTTCTATATAAATTGCACTTGCAATATTTGTTTCCCAAAGCACATGATGTTATTGCTGCTTGTTTTCATTAATTGTACCTGACTGTTACTTCCCATGCCTGTAACACTATGTAAATTGTGTCTCTCTCTCGTATGTATCATTGTTACCCAGATTCCCTCTCCCCCAGGACGCTACATGAGATGAGCAACATTGTTGTTCATTGTGCCTTTCCTGGTGAAACATTTCAGTAAAATAAAAAGTGGTAACTAGCTCGGTCCTCTCAATGATTTTTTTTTTTGTCTCTTTTTTTTTTTTCTGCTCCATCTGCAGGGAACTCTCTCAGGGAGCCTCGGCCCCACAAGCTCTGCCTCCCTCCTGAAGCTCTCTCTCCACCCCGCGCCAGCTTGGCAGACCCCCCCCCCGCTCTGCACCCCCTGAGGTGGGGCCGCCCTATCCACCAAGGGTGCTCTACCTATAATCAGATGTGCCGGCTGGGTGGGCGGTCTGGTGGAGAGATGAGCCCGGATCTGGTATGTGGCTTGATGGGCGAGATGCTGTTGCCTATCCCCGTAGATGGGGATTTTCTCTTTTTAGGTCCTGTCCCCCCCACCCGACACACACACACACACACACTGGCCCGGCAGTGCAGTGCACTCCTGCGCATGCCTGCATGAGATCCGCCACAGCCAATCCCCTGTTGCTGGTATCCCAACTGCTGCTAGACCCCCCAGTCTCCACTGGGAGTCACTAGACGGCAGGATTGTCTCTTCCCTCCCTCCCAGGAAAGGAGAGCTGTCCTCCAGATGCTCGATTCTTTCCTCCCCCTGCTGGCAGCCTGAGTCCATTCCTGAACTCGGGTCACCGGCATGGCATGAGGTGTTGTGTCCAGCGCCTCAGCCCTCAGCGCCACCAGGCCGGGTCCTCTCAATAATTGATCATGATCTATGGATCCGCAACCGACACAACCCTTAACAGAATTAGAATAGCTTTAAACAAAACCTGCCGGCTGTTCGCTGGTATGCATAGGCTTACCCACAACTGCGACCTGTATGACCAAACCAACTGTCTGAACCTTGAAGGCAGGATCTTGTATCCATCCTGCCTATTGACAGAAAAGATTAGTATCGGGCTATCCCCTCCTTCTACACAACAACTCCTTGTATGAGCCCCCAAGCCTCATGACACAACAGGGTTTTATTTAACTCTAAAAATTGATTAGCGTTTTGCTCATAAAAGTTCTAAAACATTGTGAAAATGCATAGCACTTGCCTCACTGTGTTTAACAAACACAACACTTCTAGAAAATCTGTATAAATGCTTTCTGTACAGTTAGTATTGTCCCAAGTAAAAAAACTGCTAATCAGTTATTTAAAATCCTGCACAAGGAATGCCTCTAAGCTGTCCTATCAAGTTCCATTCTGCCATATGGTACAAGGACAGCGGGCATTTATGTACAGGGCACCTATCTGGCTAAATGGTCTTCCCCCTGGTATTGTCAGAACCCAAGATAGACCCTTTGAAACTCAAACTCCAGCAGCACATCCTCCCACACAGCAGATGTCATTGCTCTTAGTCATCTGCTGTACTACCTCGCCCGCCAAATTCCTGCTAGTACCACCTTGCCCTTTCCTCCTCCTATTCTCTCTACCCCCGCTCCACCACCTACCTCTCATTCTACTCCTCCCCCACTTTCTTCTCTCCTCCTTTGCCTATCTTCAACTCCGCCTGCTCTCCCCCTCCCCACTTACTCCTACTATCTCCCTTACACACACCCCTTCCACTTTCCTCCTCCTTGGCTCCCCTTATTTGGCCAATTTTGTGACACTTAACATCTGTGTGTGCAAGTGCTAGAACTGAGTATTAAGCTTACATCCCTGCTTTAGTCTGCTCCTGCTGATACACATACAGAGAGATTTGCAGTGAAAATGTCATCTTACTGACAGTACCTCCTGCCTACCCTGGTGTGTAACTCAGCTGTTCCTTCCCCTTACCTTTTAAGAAGCCACTGTCTGAACTGCCAATGTAACATATATTTGTCTGTGTTACTTGCTGTTGTATTATTGTTTGCATTGTACACTTTTTGACGTGGAACCTTTGTAAAAGAATCTCTGGCTCAAAGGTACTGTGACTTTGAGATTAATAAATAAATAAAGGGCTGTCCCCTTCCCCATACCTTTTTGCTTTGTATGTGGAGCCTACTGCCCAATATCTGTGCCAAACTGAACAAATTCAAGGGTATTCTATACAGGACACTCGGCATACGCTCCTTCTATATATAACAAATCCTGCGACCTCAGTAGTAGACCTGGGCAAGCGGTTACAAACAAATTGATCAGATCACAGGCTGTAAAGTAAACCAGAATAAAACAGTGGTCTTGATAGTTAATGAACCCCTCTCCACCTCTGATATGCAGTGGTACACTTAGAAATGGGATAAACCCTACGTTACCTCTCTGGGCGTAGATCTCTCATCCGACCCCACTAAAGTATTTTTCCAAAATTATGACTCATTATTTTCACAAGTCAAAAATGAATTTAAATATGAAGACACCTCCAGATATCCTTGTTGAACAGGGTTCAGTCAATACAAATGAATATCGTATCACAGATATTATATGTATTGCAAAGCATTCCACACACCCCATCCAGGCAGGAAATACTTGGATGGAATCAAATCATATCTTCGTACGTCTGGCGGGTGGATAGGCCTCAGATAGCTTTTAAAAAATGATTGCTCCCTAAGGATAGGGGGGATTAGCCCTCCCTAACATATATAATTATGCTGTTGCTGCCGTCCTTTCTCATATTTCTGATTAGTTCAATATTTACATCCCAACTCCTCAATGGGTACAAGTAGAAAGGAACCTTTCCACAGCCCCACTAGATAACACTATGGTCCTTCAGACCTGCCGGGGTGAGATTTCTGAGCTAAAATCTTTATTTACCTTATCTCTCGTTCCCTTCCGGCCAAGGTTCTTAAACAGACCAGAAAACAGAATGGGGGCTTGGTGGGTCAGGATCCCAGCTCTGGACCATTTGTTCTTCCCGGCTGTTAGATTCTGGATTTCGTGGGTGGCATAGGAGAGGCCTAATATATTTATTTATTTATTAGAAAAGTCGGATTTACAACTTTTGAGTCATGGACTCATTTACAAAGACACCTCGTCACAGGGAGGGTAGACAGAGTTACATAGTGTGGTTACAACAGTGAGAACAGTACAGGTGCAAAACATTAAACACAGAGTACACATAAGTTACTTAATTTTACTTATAATAGGTTACAGTCATATACAAGGTACTCGAGAGTTACATTGGGGGTACAGCCCTGGACATACCTAGATAATACCTAGAGAGGGTGGAGGTTGGGATGGGGAGTGGGGGTGGAAAGGAGGGAGAGAAGATAGGCTGTCCGGAGGACGTTGTCAAGATGCACATCAATTTTATAGAAATGGCGTATTCATCATTCACTCAGTTACAAACTGAATTTGCCCTCCCCCAGAGGGACTTTTACAGATATTTACAACTCCTCCATTATGCCGCTACCACTTTGGGGCTAGATACAACTTCATTGGCATTACCACCAGTCTTTACTTTGATTACCCAGATCCAGGGGGAGAGATCCCCTTGACACTTGATATCTCGCACATATATAAAGCAATAACTCATTGCCCAACATTTTTAATGGCAGGAACCCAGACCTTGTGGGAGGCGGACTTGGTGATTGAGTTCTACTCGGAGGACTGGCTTATGATCTGGCAATGCCAACGTAGAGTAACTGGATCCTATGGATGATGAGAATTCTTCTGGAAAGTGGTGACACGTTATTTTTGTAGTCCCCAGATCACAGCCAGGTACTCTGCGGATGGTGACATCATATGCTGGAGACAATGTGGCTGTAGCGAAGTTACATCACGTGCTTACATATTCTGGTATTGCCCAGTTAGCAAGAAATTCTGGAGGGAGGTAGGGAGCGTCCTGGAGAAGCTCTTCCCTACATTGGGACCTCTAACTCCGGAGATGGACATTCTGCTGTATCTCCCAAAACAGATCAAGCAGAAACACCACATATACTTATTTTGCATCTTGTTGGCAGCAGCAAAAAAGACTATTAGATTATGGTTCCAACCAACTCCTCCTTTGATCAGGAGCTGGGAGGACACAGTTTACAATACTCGTAAAATGGAAGCCATGACAGTGGCTCTACAAAACAAATCCCCTGTTCTAATGAACAGATGGAAGGACCGGTTCCATCATGTAGCCTCTTACAGACCAGATTTGGTCCCTTGAATGGTACTACACTGGTTGGATAATATTGGTTCTGCTGACCCATCTTAGGTTTATCCATGCTGGAACGAACTACCTAAGGTGATTGTCATCGAGGCACAGGTCAGGAAGCATAGGAAAAACCAAGAGCAGTTGCAGCTCAGTTCTCTAAGTCCTTCCAACCCCCATGCCGCCTTGTCTGGCTCCTTCTTCATGGTTATATAGGTGGTGAGAGTGCTGTGCACATTATTTTCTTCTCAAATGATGAGTGTTGTGTGAGGTATTAGTGACTTTGTTTTGGACTTCCTCCCCCATTACATAAGCGGTGGTGTTTGGGTGAAATTTCCATTTTGACTGCGCAATTTGCTTGAATGTTTTTAAGATTATCGTACTGTCTTCGTCACTTATTGGATTTTTTGATTTATTGACTTTTCGATCTCTGCTGATTCTTCCCTCACTATGTGAGAGGTGGTGGTGGTGGGGTTAAATTATTTTTGGCTCATTTAACAGAGTGGTGGGAGCACTCTGGCTTCAGAACTCAGTCTATCTCTGATTATTGTGACTGATCTGTTCTCATTTTTAGTGTGATAGTTATAATTGAAGTGATAATTTGTATAATTTCAATTTTTTTTTCTTTTTAGGAGTGTGTTTGAATCTACTTGTGGTGTGTGTTGACTTACAGGTTTAAAGTTTGAGTTCTTGTGTCAGCAGTTTTGCTGAGTGGAAGATGTGCTGGCAGGCCGCTCTCCCGGCCAGGCATTACTCCCCTTTTGAACTTCGGGACCTCAACCCCTTTAATTGCCCCCCCGCCGGCAGAAGTTTATAAATGCTACAGGGCACTGGGAGTAGTAGGCAGGAGGAGGAGGAGGTGGGCTGGGGGTCCTGAATCTCTGAGGGGGAGTGACTATGGGGTGGCCGTATTGGGGTAGTGAGAACCAGGAGATGCCCTGGGGTGAAATGGATTCCAGAACGTGGTCCTCCATATCTGGTCTCCATGCCCAAGGGCTCCAGTGTTTCTGGGCCGATAGCTCGGCCAGCACCGGAATCTCGTCCGACTCAAGTGGTGGTGTGCAATGTCAGGTCTATCAGGAACAAGACAGCTGTTATTGCCAATCCTGTCGGGACATCAGACCTGGCTTGCATCACCGAGACCTGGCTGGATGATAATGCTGGCCCTATTTTTGAGGCAGCTATTCCGGCTGGGTTCTCAGTGATACATCACTCGAGATCGGACCGTAGGGGCGGGGGTGTAGCCATTTGTTTTAGAGCGGAATTGGGCCTTATAGGTGTGCCAGTTAAGGAATCCAGATAATTTGAGTATACTGTGGTTGCAGGTGTGAGTTGTAGGATCATTCTCATCTACCATCCACCCAGGGGTGAGAAGTTGTTCCTACAGGAAGTAGCGGACTTCTTGGTCGACATGGCATTTGAGTCACCTAGGCAGATGGTCCTGGCGATTTCAACGCCTGGGTCGACGACAGACTCTTACAGTTTGGTCAGGACTTCCTCCAACTTATGAATCTGTTGGGCTTCACGCAGGTTGTTGCCTTTGTAACCCATAAGTGTGGTCACTCACTGGATCTGGTTTTCCTCCTGGGGATGGAGACCTCTGATTTGTAGATGGAATCAGTCGGATGATCTGATCACGACACCATAGGGTTCAATCTCCGGGCTCCCCTCTTATAGGCCTGCCCTTGTGGAGATGGTCAGATACTGCCCTTTGAGGGATGTGACCCCTGATGGTCTATTAGCAGTATTAGACCTATCAGGATTTTGGGGGCCAAGCGGGGTTCCAGAGAGTTTGGTCCTGGCTTATAATAAGGCTGGTACTGAAGCTCTGGACTCTCACTCCTATTACTCCTGTCCGAGTTCGTCCTCTCTCTCTTCGCCCCTGGTCCCCATGGTTTGATGGGACCTTGAGGGAGCTGAGACAAGTTGGACGAAGATTAGAGCGATGCTGGCGGAAATCTGCCCTGGATGCTGACCGCTTAGATTGATAGAACATTACTATGTCTGTCAATCGGCAGTAACCCATAAGAAGGCAGAGTTCCTGTCCAGGGAGATTGCTGCAGCTCAGAATCGACCTGCTCAGCTCTTTCAAACAGTGGACAGGTTGTGAAACCCAACCTGTCTGCAGGTTTGAAGTGTGTTTTTACAAGTAAAGTGCGATGAGTTTGCTCGATTCTTTGTAGATAAGGTGGCCAACATCAGAGCCAACATCCAATCTGCTCACTGTGTGGGGGTTGGTGCACGGTCACTGCTCCTCAGTTTTCTGGATATTGTGTGACCGGCCAGATATCGTGCAGATTGTTCAAGATTATGCAGCCAACATGCTGTAGTTTGGAGCTGGGACCAACACACCTGATAATGGGGTGTGTTGATTCCATCGGCCCCGTCCTTGCGAAGATAGTTTGGTGCTTCTTAGAGTCGAGTGAGTTTCCTAGCTCCCTGAAGGAGGCAATGGTGACACCGCTCCTTAAGAAAGCTGCTCTGGGCCCAGACTGCTTGGCTAACTACAGACCTATCTCTAACCTTCCCTTTGTAGGGAAGGTGATTGAGAAAGTGGTTGTGCTGCAGCTGGAGAAACACCTTGCCATCCACGATGTCTACGATCCTCTCCAGTCTGGTTTCTGGAAGAGGCATAGTACTGAGACTTCTCTGGTTCGGATGCTCAATGATCTCCTGATGGCAAGAAATCAGAAGCACCGCTCCATCTTGGTGCTTCTTGAGCTCTCTTCAGCTTTTGACACCGTGGACCATGGAGTGCTGCTGGAGCGCCCGAGGGTCATCTGTGGCCTGGTTGGTTCAGTCCTCTGGTGGTTTCAGTCTTTCCTCACTGACAGACCCCAGAGGGTGGTGTCAAGGATATTTTCCTCAGACCCATTCTTTCTGCCATGTGGGGTCCCCCAGGGCTCAGTGCTGTCCCCGGTGTTGTTCACGGTGTGTATTTGCTGCCCCTGTGAGATGGTATGGGCTGAGGTTTCACTGTTATGCAGATGATACTCAGCTCTACGTGTCTTTTGTACCTGACCAGGATAGTGCGGTCTCGGTCTTTTACAGCTGCCTGGTAGAAATCCAGGACTGGATGAAATCCAGCTGGTTGAAACTGAATTCTGAGAAGACTGAGGTGTTGGTGGTGGATCCAGGTCACCGGATAGAGGGGTCATTGGCGAGGCTGCCCTCTGGGCTGCCTTCCTCCGAATGGGTGCATAACTCGGGGGTGGTTCTTGATGACTGGCTGATATTGTGTCCACAGGTGTTGGCAGTAGTCAAGTCCTCATTTTACCATCTGAGGAACATCGCCAGGATTAGGCACCTTGTTCCTTCCGACGACCTTCCGATGCTGATCTATGCCTTTGTGACCTCACGGCTAGACTACTGCAACTCCCTTTACCTAGGGCTTCCGTGGGGCTGATATCCGCCACTTGCGGCTGGTGCAGAACGCTGCGGCATGGTTGTTGATGGGGATTTCTCAGTCGAGGCGGATCACCTTCATGGTCGGGCTCCTGACCTATAAGACCCTACACGGACAGGGTCCAAGCTATCTGCAAGAGCTCCTGAATCCTTACTGCCCCGGTAAACCTCTCCGTTCAGCTGACGAGGGGTTGTTAGAAATTCCCAGGCACCGGAAAACTTCTGGATCCTGTGTCTTTATGTATGCAGCCCCTACCTTGTGGAATACTCTACCTCGTCAGATTCGAGAGTGCAGGACCGTGGAGAGCTTTAAGACGGCCTTAAAAACACATTTATTTTATCTTGCCTATGGAGACTGCTTATAGTTATTTAATTTGTTGATGCTATGGAATTATGGGAGCTCGGATGATTTTATCATTTTATCTGTTTTTAGTTGTTTTATTCTATACAGCACTTTGATTGTAGAATTGCACTTTATAAATAGTCTATTATTATTATTATTAATAAGCATCCTATTTCTTCCAAAGTGTTCTTGTATGTTTCAGGCAGGTGCAGCAAGAATAGAGTGTACCTGAGCTGAGGCCCCTTTTCCACAGCTCTTCTGCAAAAGGCTTAAAAATTGCACTAAGGTAACTTCCTGATTTTCCAATAGCTTTTTGCAATCCTCTCAAACTATAATTATATACATTTCAAAAATTAACACTATATAGTTTCTTAACAAAGGGATCTCAATATCAGTTAAATTTCCACATAATGATATGCATATATTTATGTATCAGCAGATATGCAAATGAGGAAAAGACAAACAGCAAGGTAAGACTGAGAGGCAAATAATTGCAAGACTGTTGGGGTGATCAAGTCCTAGGTCTCACGAGAAAATCTGGTTGCGCAACCAGACAGGAAAGGACAGATCATTGCATTCAAACTCTTTCCATAACAACTGGGACAGTGTCCTCGTCCACCCTGTCACAGGTCACAATATTAGATTTGAGGCTGCTAAAGATACACCTCAGTCGTGCCATCCCCTTATAATTCATTTATTAGTCGATATCTATGTTCTAGTGATATTTATAAAGGTGTAATGTGAAAATAATTATTCTGCATACTCCAACAATGTAATTATTTATGTTGCTCTTTTCCAAATATCATATGTTGAAATTGTATTGTATATGGTACCCTATTAAAATAATAAAAATAAAGTTTAAAAAAAAAAGTGCTCTTGGGCCTCCGATTCCCACGCTTCACCAGAACACTAGGCTTCTGCTGATGATTAGGATTTGGCCACTGGCTCCACAGTCGCTTCCCATCCTGCTAATTGGCCGGGACTCAGGTCAACATTCCAGACAAGAATTCTCTTGACCCAGTCAACACTTTGTCTACTGAGGAGGCTAATACCTCCTTGTCCAGGACTCCGGCCCTGACCTTCAACGGTGGTTGGGGGGGGCAGTCTGCTGTCCCACCACTCCCCACTCCAGAGCTTCAAGGCCTGGAGTGGGCTTGGTCTTCACTGGTCCCCTCTGAGATCTGCCACAGTTCCCCTGCTATCCAGGTTGAGGTCCCACTCCAGAAGCCCAGGCTCTGTCAGCCCGCGTCATTCGTGACATGCTCTAGGCACTCGGGCAGGCAGCGCCACCGCTATTCCTCATCCTTCCCAGGTGAGAAGCACAAAATGTGTCGGTGCTACAAGGATCTTATGTGGCAGCAGCTCTGGCTGACCCGTATCAAGCCAATTCCGGCTTTCATGGCCCTCCCTTGAGTGCCACTATGGAACCGCAGCAGACCCCGCCCTGGCAGAAGCCAGTTCATATGTTCCCAGCCCGGCCTTTCCGCAGATCCTGGTGGAGCCGCCACCCAGATGACCGATGCCCCAACGAAGGACGCTCGGCTGGGCAATGGTTTACCCTATCGGCTGTCTGTCACTGTCACCCCAGACCGCCCTCGCCAGGTTAGTGGGGACTCGGGCAGGCGATTGCTGTTTCCTGATTCCTTAGAATTTGAGGGGTCTTCCCTCCACTCCCGGTCACTCGATGTTGAGTCAGTGGGGGATTCATCTATGGACCAGGACCCAACTTTCTTTATGGGCATGCTCCATTTGATCTCTGAGTTGAAGTGACTGAAACTAGAGCTCGTCCAAACGTGGGAACAGTATCCACTTACTGTGATCCTTGACATGGGATTTCCCCATGGAGGCCTTCCAGGTTCAGGATGCAATTCTCTGTCCTGCCTTGGAGCTGTGGCAGAATCTGGTGTCTTGTCCAGTGCCATTAGCCCAGATGGCCCACAGGTCCGCAGTCCCTACCAGATTTCTGTCAGGATTCATTGAGAATCCCTCAGCTGAGGCACTCATTGCTGACTCTGTCTTTAAGTGCACGTGCAACCTCGGGGATGTGAACTCTCCCCCGACAAGGAGTCCAAGAAGTTGGAGCACATGGCCAAAAAAGTGTATGCTTCCTCTTCGCTCGGCCCTCCTGATGGCCCACTTCTCACATACCCCCTTGGGGTCCCTTGATGAGGTTCTCCCTATCTCCCTGATGACTTGCAGACCACTGTCGAGCAGGTGTGAGATCAGGGACGTACTGTTGCAAAGCAACAGTTACAGACTGTCATGGACGTTGGAGACTGCTGTGCCCAGTCCGCGGCCACGGCAGTTGTCATGTGCCACCAGGCTTCGCTGCGCATCTCCACCTTCACAGCGGATACTCAGCACAAGATGGGAGATGTGCTTTTCTTGGGGACCAGCTTGTTCAGTCCCGGGGTGGAGGGGAATCTCGCCCACACTGAGAAGTTCAACGCCACCTTGATCTCCGTGACATTTGCCCAGATGGACTCAAAGGGCTCCATACAGTCTAAGAAGAAGCCCTTTTGACCCACCTCTGTAGCCAGACCTGCCCTGCCCCAGGCTGGACAGTAGGAGGCCTGGCACCCTCGGCCCAAATCCGTGATCTTGGTCATCAGGAAGCCTGGAGGATGTGGTCCTCCAGCTGCAGAATAAGGGGTGCTAGCTGTACATTCGAGCAGACTTGATAGACCTCTAGGCCTTTATCTGCTGGCAAATTTCATATGTTCGTATGTCCTTATGTCCTAGTGGTCCCTCAACTGGGCCCTCCTCCACTTCCAAGCCTGCCCAGTGACAGGATGGGGGTGCCCTCCCGTCTTCTGTCCTGAACCACCAGGGTGCTCCTGTGGGGGGACCAGTTCCACCTCTTCCTTTCTGCCTGGTCCACTGTTACCAAGGTCAGGTGAGTTCTTGAGGTGGTCTGCCTCTGGAATTCGAGGCCTACCCTCTCAGCTGAACCCATGGGGAGGACATGGTGTCTGTTGACGTTCAGTGGGCCCTTTGTGACAACATTTTATTTATTTATTTATTACATTTTGGTGACCGTGTAAGCCCGCTGGGCCCCGGAGGTCCCTTTTTCAGGGGCGACCCGGGATTACAAAGCATTGATAAATAGCACAGTATGATACACTTACATGTGATGTGAGCAACATTCAGTCGTGGTGGTATGCAGGAATGTAGCAAAACATAGGAGTAGACAAGAGAATGAAAGAGGAGAGGATGGGCCACATTGCTGAAGCAAATTAGACTGTGAGATTCAGTTGTCCATGTGGTGGCCCCAGGAGCCCATACAGTGGCAGTCTGTAGATGCCATCATGTGGGCCTTAAGCCTAGTGCGGAAACATTTGACAGATGGTGCTTCCTGCACCCCGGGAGGGAGTTCCACAAGGTAGGAGCAGTGTGCCCAGCTCCTGCTCAAGGAGGTGGTGGCTTCCATCCTGGAACACCCACCTCAATCAGGGTTTATTTCCAGGTTCTTCCTGGTACCAAAACAGATAGGGGGCTGGTGCCCCATTCTAGATCTGCACAACCTGAACACATTCATCAGGTCCTGCTCCTTCAGGATTGTAACTTTGTCCCCGATCATACCATCCCTGGAGAAAAACGTGGTTTTGCTCTCTGGATTTTCAGGACGCATTTTTTTCACATTTCGATCCGTCCGTCACTCCACTGGTTCCTTTGCTTTCAAGCAGAAGAAACTTTTTATGAGTTCTAGGCCATTTCATTTGGCCAATCCTTGGACCACAGGGTCTTCACCAAATGCATAGCAGTGGTGGCTGCCCACCTTAGGCGTCCGGGAGTCTGGGTCTGCCCTTACCTGAATGACTGGCTGGTCCTTCCAGGCAGGAGGTGGCACAATTCAGGGACCTGTTCTTCCAGACCTGTGTCTCTCTCTGGACCGCCTGGTCAGTGAGGCCAAATCGGAACTCGTACCTTTGCAGGTGAGCCACTTCGTTGGGGCAGAGCTAGACTCTTGCAGAGCAAGGGCTCGGCTCCCAGTGGACAAGGCAGAGGCTCTTGCCTCCTTTGTCCGATTATTTCAGGTTGGGCAGTTGTGCCATGCTCAGGACCTCCTGAGTCTTTTGAGCTACATGGCAGCCTGCACCAGCATGGTCCATTGGGCTCACTGGAGAATGCGCTCCCAGCAGTGGGAGCTGGCCAGCCATTGGTCCCAATGCAGGGATCACTTCAATCAGTCACTGAGACCCAGCGGATGTGGGATGTGCTCCAGTGGTGGTTATGCTTGGAATGTCTGCAGGAGGGTATACCATTTGTTTGTCTGGAGCCGACGGTCATCCTGATGACTGACACCTCT
This sequence comes from Neoceratodus forsteri, assembly GCA_016271365.2. Taxonomy (NCBI): domain Eukaryota; kingdom Metazoa; phylum Chordata; order Ceratodontiformes; family Ceratodontidae; genus Neoceratodus; species Neoceratodus forsteri. Next base: position 716,082,695 of record CM057454.1, on the reverse strand, counting down.
CTCATGGGCTGGGGAGCCTCCTTGGGGGAACATAGAGTCCACGGACTCAGGACCCATGAAGAGTCCAAATGTGACATTAACCTGCTGGAGCTCAGGGTGGTTTAGCTGGAGCTGACAGCTTTTGCTCCACATCTCATGGGTCAGGTAGTTCAGGTCCAGATGGACAATGCCATGACCATGTACTGCCTTAAGCAGGGTGGCATGCACTCCCTTCCACTGTGCAGGGAAGCTCGCCCCATTTGGACCCTCGTGCCCAGTCTAGAGGTCATCCAGGTGGTCGGCGTCTCCAACCAGCTGGCTGGGTGGGCGAGGCATTTCATGAGTGGGCTTTCCATCTTGAGGAAGTGCACAGCCTGTTTTCCCAATGGGGCACCCACTGGTGGACCTCTTCCCCTCCAGGAAGAACACATAACTGTGACTGTTTTGTGCCCATCCTCCTCGGCAGGGAACACTGCAGGGGGATGTCTTCTCGAGGCTCTGGATCCCAGACCTCCTCTATGCCTTCCCTCCCTTTCCCTTGATCCACAAGGTGCTGCTCGAGGTGTGAAGGGACATGGTACAGGTGTTCCTGGTGGCTCTGGACTGGCCTCGCCAGTTCTGCTGTCCTGATCTCCTCAGCCTCAGCAGCAGGATATCGAGATATCTTCCTCTATGCTCGGACCTTCTCTGCATCAGTCAGGGGAACGTACTCCACCAGGACCTTCAATTCCTGCTGCTGCCAGCCTGGTTCCTGAGCGGCTGGTGTTCCAGGCTTTGGGTCTCTCTGAAAATGCCCTCAACGTTGAAGAGGCTTTTCTGAAGGTGTCGACCAGAAAATGATATGCCTTCACATGGAAGAGGTTCTCCATTTGGTGTGAGGGCAAGGGGCTGGACCCTTTGTCCTGTCCGGTGGCTAGCATCCTTGACTACCTCTGGTCCTTCTCTTGATAGGGTGGAATAGGACCCTGTCCCAGTTGTTATGGAGAAAGTGTTTAAATGGAAGGATCTGTTCTATTCTGTCCTTTTGTCTTTTCTCTGTCTGGTTGTGCAACCATATTTTCCTGTGAGAACTAGGATTTGATCACTCCAGCAATCTCGCAGTTATTTGCCTGTCGCCATCTCTCAACCTTCACTTGTTGTTCTGTCTCTTTTCCTCGCTTGCATATCTGCTGGTATAAAAATATATGCAAATTATTATCTGGAAATGTAACTGATATTGGGATCCCTTTGGTTAGAAATTATACAGTGTTACTGTTGAAATGTATATAATTCTGGTTTGAGATGATTGCAGAAAGCTATTGGAAACTCAAGGGGTTACCTGAGTGCAATTGTTTTTTGTATAATATATTTTATTGGTTCTGCCAACGTACATAACATAATATGACTCCAACAAGTCAAAAAGATTTGATACAAAGGCTCACACCTGAGATTATTTCTCTCGTATTGTCCAAGTGTCTGGTCTATAAATGGGTGCCCTATAATTTCATAATTTATTCCAGACATGTGTCTTTCACTCTGAGGACCCAGTCCCCCAGATAAGAACAGGGGGGAAAAAAGAAAAGGAAAAAACAGGAACAACATGACATAACTGTGCAAATTACCGTTCAACATACCTATCTATACACTAAGCACTCAGTAGCTTTCCATCCATAGGTATGGCTATACCCGCTTACAGTTTACCACCTCTGTCTCTGGGGCTCTGTGTATGGCTTAGTACAGCTGGTGGCAGCTCTTTCTGCCTGCCCTCTCCTCATATGATTGGGCATCCTCCCTTTACCATTGAAGCCCCTTCCTTAACACCTCCACCTCTGCCGGGGACAGTGATGCCAGGAATGGCTCCCAGGTTGTCCAAAAATGCTCCTCCCAGTTTTTAACCATGTAATTTAACCGCTCCAAGCCCAGCACTTGCAGAATCATGTTTTTCCATTGCTAGACTGTAGGGGTCATATTAGATACCCAAGTATTCAAAATACAGTGCCTAACCAGCACTATCAAAGCCCTCACCACCTAGGGAAAGGTCTCCAGTCTTCCCAATCTGATTCATCCACCCCAAATATTAGGACAACTGGTTCTCTTTCTGTTTGCCTACCCCAAATTCTACCAACTTCTTGGGCTACCCCTTCCCAGAGGTGTTTAAGTACGGGGCACACCCAAAAGCAATGAATATATGTTCCCACCTCTTTCTGATATCTCCCACAGGGTGGAGAAATCTCAGAATATAATTGATGCACCATACTTGGGGCGGGGGGAGGGCAATAAAGCCTATGAATAAATCTGTAGTATGATTCTTGATACTTATTACAAATTAGAAACCCCTTGTGTAATTTCAGCAACAAGGCTCATCACTGATCCAGTATTTCCTTCCCCAAGTCCCTATCCCACAACTTCTTTGTTTTACTGGTGTAATCGGGAAATATTGCCTCCCCAATCTTGCCACCCAGCGAGTTAAACCCCCTGTGCCCATACAAGAGCCAAGGACCAGATGCTCAACCTGCACTAAAGGGGAATCCTCCCTTCGGCCCCTACTAAGCTTTCTGACATAGTTGCTAGCTTGTGGGCCTCAAAACAAACCCAAGCCTACCCTTTCTCCAAGCTCTTCAATCGATATTAACTACCCCCTTCTCCACAAGTCCCTTACACATCTTATACCTTTTTTCTCCCAGGTCAGAAAACTCCTATCTTCTAATCCCACCAAAAATCCCGGATTCCCCCACAAAGGGAGCAGCAGTATCTCTTCCTCCTCCTCCTCCTGCCCCGCTCCAACCTGCTTCAAAATCTGGTCCCATCCTTCCAACACTGAGGCCACCAAAGGATTTGGATTTGCCTGCCTACTATACGCCTTCTTCCCTCCCTCCTTTCCCTAAATAGGCCGATAACCTGACCAACCCCTCACCCTCTTCCAGATCTAACCATCCCACATCCAGCTTCCTAGTAACCCAATCCCATATATACCTGTACTGCATGGCCAGAGCATAATTTTGCAAATTGGGCAGATTTAACCCCCCCTTGTCCCCATCCACTTGTAACCTACATAGACTCACTCTGGGGTGCTTTCCTCTCCACAAAAACCCTGAAAAAACTTTTTCTGCCTTCTTAATGTTCTTCTTACTTAGCCCCATCGGTAGCATCTGCATTAGATACAAAACCCTAGGGAGGGTATAAATTTAAATGAGATTTTATGCGACCCAGCCAAGAAACTTGCAACCACCTCCACCTTTGCACATCATCTTCTATACTTTTCACCATTAGGGAATAATTCAAACTATACAATTGACCCACCTCATGGCCTATTTGAATCCCCAAATACGTAAAGGTTTTGTTCACCTTCTTAAGCCCCCATGCTCTATTCCCGAATGCCCTTTCTGTTTCCCCCCACAACATTATTTCTGATTTATTGACATTAATCTTATGTCCTGAAAATACAACAAACTTCCCTATTGCCGCTAACAATGGGGAAACAGATCCAGTTGGGTACCAAACATATAGCAACATATCTTCTGCATATGAAGTTACTTTGTGTTCCCTCCCTGACTTGCCTTCCACCCCCTTAATCTCTGTCATGTCTCTGATCTTAACTGCTAGAGGTTCTAGAGCCAATGCAGACAAGAGTGGCGAGAGAGGGCACCCCTGCCTAGTTCCCCTATGGAGAGTAAACCTCTCTATAAGATCTCCGTTCACCAAAACCCTCACAATTGGAGAACTATACATACTCTGTACCCATCTGATAAACCTCTCACCTAACCCATATTCCCAAAGGAACGCGAACAAATACTCCCACTCTGTACGATCAAATGCCTTCTCGGCATCCATCGTAAGGATGGCAATGTTTTTCTTGCCCTGAGAGGTCCTGCAGATCACATTAAGCAACTTTCTCATATTGTGATATGAGCATCTCCCAGAGACAGACCCCATCTGGTCTGGATGGACCAACTCTGAGAGGAGCCAGATCCAATCTTCTGGCCAATACTTTAGCCAAAATGTTGGCATCGCAGTTTAATAAAGAAATTGGCCTATATGAAGAATACTCCTGTCCATCCTTCCCCGGTTTAGGGACCAAGCAGATTACCACCTCCTTAAAGGACGCCAGTAGCCCTCCCCCCTTCTGGGCCTCTGCAAAGACCTGCCACAGGGATTCTACCACATGCTCCTTCATAATCTTATAAAACTTGACAGGAAACTGGTCCGGCCCACTGTCCTTCCCCTGCTTAAGATACTATTGCTTGCTTGATCTCCAGCCTCGTAATCTCTCCACCCAATTGCTCCCTCTATTGCTCAGAAATTTCAGGGATTTTAACCTCCCTTAAAAACTGCTTCGCCACCTCCCTTGTACCCCACATTCTGACTGGTAAAGCTGGTTATAAAATTGCTCAAATCTGCCCTTTATTGAGGTTTTATCCCGAAGGATTGTCCCATGCCCATCCTTAATCTCAGCAATATGTGTATAGACCCTCCTCCCCTTAATTAAACGGACCAGCAACAGGACAGATCTGTTTCCCCATTCAAACAGGTGGCTTCTAGTAAACCCCCCCGCCATTTTCGCTTCCCCCAGCAAAAAAGCATTAAGCACGTCTCTTGCAACTTTTAGGTTCTTTACCCGCTCTTCCATTGATCTCTCTACTAATGCCTTCTCTAATTCCCTCACCTTATCCTCTAGTTCCACTGTCGTGGCTTCTTTCTTTTTTATGCTTGGCCACAAACCTAATAACAGCCCCCCTGATTAACACCTTCCCTGCCTCCCAAAACAAACGTGGGGAATTTACTGACCCCTCATTCGTCTCCTTATGAAACTTCCACTGTTGCTTGAGGTATTCTGGGAATTCCTTATTACCTAATAAATATCTGGGGAACCACGGGGGGGGGGGACCAGTTCTTTCCTTGTTTACCCTAGCCACCGTTTGGACCATGGCATGGTCCAATAAGATGATTGGGCTGTGTTCCACTTTCTGCACTCTCCCTAATCAACTCTGGAGTATAGAAATATAGTCCAATCTAGTCCAGATTTTATGTAGGTTGGAACAAAAAGTGAATTCTTTTTCCCCTGGATGCAGGGTCTTCCAGCTGTCAATTAAGTCCAAATCCAGTACCCGCTCCTGCCAGTGCCTCAGTCCTCCACCATGTCTCCCCTTACCTTCAGAGTGGTCCAGCTCCGCATGCATAGTCGCATTGAAATCCCCTCCCATGATTAAACCCTCAAATTGCTTCCTGAGCAATACATCCAACACTTCCTGATAAAAGCCCGGACTAAATACCGCAGGGGCAAAAATACTCTCAAAGGTTATATTTTTCTCCATAGAGTATCCCCTCTATAAATATGTACCTCCCCTCACCCTTGTCCATTACAACCCTGGTGCTTGTGAAAGGAAGGGTCTTGCTAATCAACACTTCAGCCCCTCACTTGTGCGAGTTATAGGGAGAAGCAAAACATTTACCCATCCATCACCTCACCAATTTCTGGTGTTCCTGTAGGGTCAAATGTGTCTCTTGTAAGAGAGCCACCTGGGTGCCCCGTCACTGCAGGGCCATTAGTATGCTTGTTCATTTAGGTGGTGATAAGATCTCCCGCATTCCACAAGGTGACCACCAAAAGTCTTGGCTTACTCATTTTGCCATACCAATCTTCCCTCTACCGCCCCCTTTATCTTTTCATTATTCATTTCTCTCTGCCCCTCAGGTATAGTACTAACTCCTGGCGTATACATTCCATTCCAGAGGGCTCTCCCATTGTCTGCACCAATGTCAAGAACTGTAACATAACAACTCCCTTTCCCATATTACATCCCCTCCCACCTGTTTCAACCATTATCCCCATTCCCCAAATTTGACCCCCTTAACTTATTTATATGAACATTCCCCAGCTTCCTCCTTCCATTCCCACCCGTTCGCTCCATTCACATAACCGTCATTCAGAAGTTGGAATGACACCCCTCCATACATTGCAGATGTTCTGTTCCCCACCCCAACCCTGCAAAACATATTCATCCCTCAAGCATCCAACTATCAGCAACATTCTAAGAAATATACTCCTGCTGAGCGCTGCTCCATACCAGGTAATCATTCCCAAGGCTTCCCCCCTCGCCAATACTCGTACCCATAGCATCTGGTCAGCAGGAGTCCCAGTACCAGTCATCCCCTCGCAGATGGAGCAGCAAAGTCTTTTTACCTACAAAGTATTAAAAACCAAAAATGAACATTTCCCTTTACCCACATTACACATCCCCATTCATATGCCCATGCAAAGAAACTGTCTAGCTTGAAGAGGTCGCGGGGACGCCAACGCTGCCTACAAGCACACACAGCATCAGTCAACCCCCCAGGCCCCGACTCACCATCTTGCTAGCATGGATCCACTGCGAGCTTCATGCAGCGCCTCTCACCTCCAATTCCATCACCGAAGACCTCCAAAAGTTGCTCCCAGAGACAAATGATTTAGATCCACATTTCTTCTCGATTCACTCAAGCTGCTAGGCAAGTCTCTCCCCTGCAACCGTAGGGCATGGTCTCTCCTCTTCACTTCTCATGTCTGCTCGCTCTCCTCTTCACTTCTCATGTCTGCTTGCTCTCCTGCAACACATAGGGAGTATTCTTCGCAAAGCTAAAATGGAGACTCCAACAGCTGCTCCAAACAAGCGAAGGAGGGGGAAACAAACTTCACCTCAATTCAAAACTTTTTCAAACTGCGATATTTTTAGTCCAACAGACTCCTCCAGCAAAATCTGTTCGCAGCGCACGTGTGCAGCTCAGGGCCCTTCTCCAGCCACATCCTCCTTGCAGCTGTCTCACCCCATCTTCTGAAGCTCAGCAACTAAAGCAGCAGCCCTTTCCAGCTCCCAGGAGTAGTAGTTTGCTCCTTCATGCGCTACTTTCAGATTCGCAGGAAAAATTACAATGCAGTCCACTTTGAGCTCTCTCAGTTGTGCAAGGATTGGGTTAAACACTCCAGGCTTTTTCAAAATTCTGTTAGAATAATCCTGGAAATATAACTGGGAACCTTCACACTTCAACTCCTTTGTATTCTGATAGGCTCTCAGCACCTCCCGGTCTTGGTAGCTATGAAATCTGAATATAATCTGCCGTGGAGGTTGACCGGCCAGTGGTCACGGGGCAACAGCTCTGTGTACCCTTTCCAGTTTTAACTTTCCTTTCTTCAGCTTCATGCCCAGTAGACTAGGCAGTTTCTCTGCACAAAAAGTCAGTATGTCTGGTCCCTCCTTCCCCTCCAGCAGCCCCCAGAGTCGCAAATTCAAACACTGATGCTAGTTCTCTTGGTAGTCATGTTGCTGAGTTAAGTCTGCTAGTTCCATTTCCAGCGTGGAAATATGGGCTGCCAACGGATCCATGGTATCCTCTACCTTGGAGATACGATCTTTTGCCTCTGCCAGCCTGTTTGCCGTAGTTGTCACTTTCGCAACCATATTTTGTAGGCGAGCGTCAATCTTCTGTTCTAGCTTGTCCCATTTCACTTCAAGGGCCTCCAGGACTTGATCCGATACCTCCCTCCCAAGCACCGCCACCTCAGCCACTGATAGCAAAATTGGGCCTGGTGCTTCAGGCGATTTAGCCACCAATTGTTTCTTCTGTGATTTTGTGGCCAAACGTTGACTTTTCCCTGAATTGGCCACCAAATATTCTTCCATACTGCCAATACTCTTGTTATTTATGATTTCAGCTGTGTTCCTGTGTCGGATGCCTATAGATTTTAATACTTATTTTTAAGCAAGGTCGGCAGCTGCGGGAATCCACGTCTTTACCGCTGGCTGCCCGTTGGTGCCCCCTCCGAGTGCAATTTTTAATCCTTTTGCAGAAGAGCTGTGGAAAAGGGGCCTCAGCTCTGGGACACTGTGTTCTTGCCAGCACCTGCCTGAAATATACTGGAACACTTTATAAAACAAAATAGGATGCTTATGCCGGCCCGGTGGCGCTGAGGGTTGAGGTGCTGGATGCTACACCTTGCTCCACGCTGGCGACCTGGGTTCGGGAATGGACTCGTGTCGCCGGGAGTCGGCAGGGGAGGAGAGGGATTGAGCATCCGTGGGACTGCTCTCCCTCTCCTGGAGAGAGGAGTCTTCAGTTGCTGACATGCTTGTTGCCCCTAGCAGAGGCTGGGGAAGGTGCGCTGGCACTGAGCTTGGAGGGGTGAGTTGGGGCATGGTGCCGGAAGTAGCGTGTGCGCGTCCCCGCCTTTGGCATCATTGCACGCCCCACTCATGCTGCCACAGAAAAGGGAAAACATGGTGGAATGGTTGCAGCGGCTTGATGGCCGTCTATGGTACTCCTGGACAGGGGGCATCGCTGCATTACTGGATCTGGTCTCAGTCGGAGAGTGAGGGGAACGCTCCACCTTCCTGCATTGGGGGGCAAGCCACGGGGCTAACTGGCAGCGGGGGGGGGCTCCATTGGGCCTGGAGAGGAACAGACGGCTGTATAGGATGCCTGGACATGTAAGGCAGACCAGGAAGCCAAGATAAAAAGGATTAACTATTAAAAAAAAAAAAACAGGATGCTTGTTGGGGGGGGGGTTGTTGCAAGGACTTCTAAGACAGAGTTGCAATTGCTTGCAGAAGGGACAGAGATTGAAGAAAAACTCTGATGGACTTTTTCTGTTTATTTGGCCTTTTCTAAATAGTTATACTGAACATTTTTTTTTTTTTAATGTTACTGCTAGTACAAATAAAACCCTTGTTGCGAATATTACAACTGGTCTGGTTTTTCCTATGCTTCCTGACCTGTGTCTCAATGACACTCTTCCCATTTGGGACTTCGGTCGATGACGCTTAAGGTGCACCTGGCAGCCATCTCTGCTTACTGGATGCGGGCTGGTCAGCAGTCCGCACAGGAGGAGGTCTGGCACTTTTTTAAAGGCCTTAAAATGCATTCTCTATCCGGTGCGCAAACCACCACCACCTTGGCATCTGTTGCTGGTTTTGGCAAAGCTCCTGGGGAAGCCATTCAGACCTATGCAGAGGTGTGAAATGTCACAATTGTCAGGGAAGACCACCTTCTTGGTGGCTGTCATGTCACCCAGATGGATTGGTGAGCTCCAGGCCCTCTCGATATAGTCTCCTCTATACCGGGTCTTCCACAAGGACAAGGTTGTCCTGCGTCCCATCTCAAAGTTCCTCCTGAATGTTATGTCTTATTTCCACCTTAACCAGGTGATTAATCTCCCAGTGTACTTCACCAGCCACACCTTGGTGGCTGAGCACAGGCTCCATACTTCTGATCTGCGGCGAGCACTTGCTTATTATAAGGAGTGCATGGCTGGAGCTTGGGGAGAGGTTAGTTAGCTATTTGTTACCTACACTGAAGCAACACCTGGCCCGGAGGACTTTTTGGCAGTAGCTGATCTATCTAGTGTGGGTAATGCATGCTTTGGAGGTATTGATGACGTAGTTGGCTCCTATAATAGGGTGCTGTCAAATGCCATTGACTCACTCGCACCTGTCCGTGTATGACCCAAATCTTCCTACTTGAGGTCCCCATGGTTTGATGGGGACCTCAAGGAGTTGAAGAGAAAGGGTCAGAGGTTGGAGTGCTGCTGGAGGAAGACCGGGCTGGAGGAGGACAAACTGGCCGTACGTGCGCATTATAATATGTACCGGGGGCAATCAACCGTAAGAAGCCAGAATTTCTGTCTAGGGAAGATTGCTGCTGGGAAGAACCGACCAGCTGTACTTTTTCGGATTGTGGACTGGCTATTTCGTCTGCCTGTCTAATGCCGGCGGCCTTTTCTGTTGCTGACGCGTAATAGTTTTTATATATATATATATATATATATATATATATATATATATATATTTCATTCTTTATTTTTGAGTTTAAAACTCTACAGGCAGTACATCACTGTATAGTTAATACATAGTATCATAAGGAAATTTCTTGTACAGGCATTGGTAACAAATTGAAATAAATATTAAAATAAAAAGTGTCCATTATTTCCCTTAAGTTCAGCATAATTAATATCTTCATGACTTGTAGAGATTAAGGACAGTAAATTCTCAAGGCACAAATTTAGTTACGTACTTATATATATAATATGGCACAGGATTACCTCCCTTCCCAAACATGTCTCCCATTATGGTATCTTTATACATAACCCCATAATGACCTCCCTAATAAAAAAAAGGGGGGGGGGTTCAATTACCTCCTGTTTCCTAGGGTACGAAATCTGGGTAATGATCTAATTGAAAAGATACTCACTTCCGCCACTTGACATCAAATTTTCAGTTTTGTCTGTCATCTTGGCCGTGAGTCTTTCAAGGACAAATATTTCCCTGGATAAGAATAACCAGGCTTCTTTAGTGGGCAGCTTGGTTGTGAACCACAGTCTGGTTATGGTTTTATGTGCTACTATTATTAATTGTTTTAGTGTATTTTTATCAACTTGAATTCCTTGAGGTTTAATAAAGATCAAGATAAATGTGGGTGTAAATAAGTCCATTGTATTATATATTGCACTCAATTCCTCTATGATTTCAGTCCAGAACAGTGTTAATCTTGGACAGCACCAGAGTACATGGCTCTGGTTTGCCATATCACCCCCACACGCCCTCCAGCATTTTCCTTCTCCTAATTCTCCCCTGAATGCAAAGAGTTTGCTCAGTTGTTCTTGGATAGAGTGTCCGGTATCCAGTGGGGAATTCCCTCAGTCAGCCAGTCCAGAGCTGACAGCGGTCGCCCAAAGTGTCCTAAGTGCGCTCTGTCTGGTTGGGGGGAGTTTAGACCAGTGGAAGTAAGTGAGGTCCTTTGCCCTTCCCCTCCACCATGGCATGACTCCCTGCCGACCTCCCCTCCTTTGATGAGGTGCAAGGGGAAGCGACAGGAGGGAGTTTCTCCCTTTACCAGTTAGGATGGTCCAACACCACCACAGACCAATGGGTCCTCCAGATAGTCGAAAGGGGGTGCTCACCCAGATTCCACTGGACAGCCCATCTGTCCCCTCCCACTGCTTCCCCTCCCACGCGGCTCTTTTGCATGCAGAGATACAGGCATTGCTGAATAAGAGAGCTATTCAGGAGGTACCCCAAGCTCAAAGAGGCTAAGGGTATTACTTCCACTTCTTCCTAGTCCCGAAGAAGACAGGGGACCTCCGTCCCATTCTGGATCTGAGCCAGCTGAACACCTTCATTGAATAGAAAAGGTTCAGGATGGTGACATTAGTGAGCTTGCTACCCATGCTCCATCAAGGTGACTGGCTGTGCTCCATGGACATGCAGGATGCTTATATGCACATATAAATCCTGCCATCCCACAGGAAGTACCTCCACTTCACCTTCCAAGGAGAGCACTACCAATTTAGGGTGCTTTAATTAGGCCTCTCAGCACCGAGGGTCTTTACCAAGTGCCTAGCAGTAGTGGCAGCAACCCTCAGGAGAGGGGGTCATTATGTTTACCCCTACCTGAGCATTTGGCTTCTCACAGCTTCGTCAGAAGACCGGTTGCATCAAACACTGGAGGAGACTTTCAATCTGTTTCAAACCTTGGGCATCACTCTGTCTTTCCAAGTCATGCCTGTTGCCTGGACATCATCCAAGGGAAAGCATTTCTTCCCAGAGACCCAGCGGTCAGGCTAAGGGAAGTTGCTCACAGGGTGATAGCCTCTGACCAGGTCCCAGCAAGTGCGGTTCTGCAGATCATGGGCCATATGGCCGCAGCCATAGTCACAGTTACCCTCACTCGTTTGAACATGAGAGTCTTGCAGTGAAACCTCAGAGTTCTGTGGGACCAAGGCACGGACGATCTTGATCAGCTGATCCGAGTCTCCTGTGCGGTCCATCAGTCCCTGGTTTTGTGGGTCACCCCGGCTCATATAGACAAAGGGGTTCACACTGTCAAAAACAGTGGGAGAATTCAAGAATGCATGGGACAGACATAAGGCAATTCTTGTAGGGGGTAGGAAGAAATAGGCTGTTGGTTAACTAGGATCTGCAGCTTATCAGGTAGGTAGGGAAACGGGAAGACTAGGTAGGCCAAGCGGCCCTTATCTACCGTCAAAGTCTATGTTTCCAACGTCCCAGTCCCCAACAAATTTTGATGACAGATGCCTTAGAACTTGGTTGGGGAGCACACCTCGCATCTCACCAGATGAGGGGCTCCTGGAACTCCACAGAACGGTCTCTCTACATATATATTCTAGAGATGAGAGCTGTTCTGTGTGCCTTACAAGCCTTTCAAGGGGGTACTCTTACCTGGGCCCCTTCTGGTCCAGTCAGACAATACCCCAGTAGTCTTCCATCTCAACAAGCAAGGAGGCACTCATTTGTACCTGCTGTGCAGAGAGGCAGTGAGAGTATGGACCTGGGCAGTGCATCACAGCCTGGATCTCACAGCAGTCCATGTTCCAAGAAGCCACAACGTCCTCACAGACAACCTAAGCCACTCTCATTCTCAGAGCTACAAATGAGAACTACTGCAAGAGGTCATAGACCTCTTCGGAAGGTGCGGTCAACCAGAACTGGACCTCTTTGTGTCCCCACACAATGCCAAACTACCCAATTTCTGCTCACTAGTTCCAGGGCCTGGTGTTTTTTTGGCGAGACGCATTGTCCCTCTCTTGGACACAGAGGTTTCTGTATGTCTTCCCTCCCTTCCCATTTCTTCAGAGGATACTGCTCAAGTTGCAGGCATAAGGTGCCTGAAAGATCCTAGTAGCGCCCTTCTGGCTTCAACAGATTTGGTTCCCACTGTTACAGCAGCTGGCATTAGAACTACCTGTTCCATTACCCCTGTCCCCACTCACTTGCTCTCCCAGGAGCAGGGGATGCTGGTTCATCTGGCCCTCCAGTCCCTGCATCTGCATGCATAGCTCCTGCAGACTTGGCTAGGGACAGGTTCGGAGTGTCCCTCAGAGTGGCAGAGGTTCTCATGGCAACGAGAAAGCCCTCTACCAGGGCAACATATGCCATGAAGTGGAAGCGTTTCTGCTTGTGTGCATCCGCCCGTTCTCTGGATCCCCTCACCCCTGGAATCTGTGCTGGAGTATCTCCTTTCTCTCTTGGACTTGGGTCTTAGCTACTAATCCATTAAGGTGCATCTCTGTGTGCTTTAAGCTTATCATGCAGCTCTGAATGGGAAGACTCTGGCACAGTAGGACCTATGCAAGACTTTTTTAAGAGGAATCTTGCGTGTTAAACCCCCCAGGAGAGACCCCATTCTGCCTTGGGGCCTCCTGTTTGTGTTAGAAAAGCTTACCTTGCCCCCCGTTGAACCAGCCGCAAGTTGCGAGCTATGCCTTCTCTCTTGGAAGGTGTTATTTTTAGTTGCCATTACTTACACTTGGAGGATTTCCGAGCTGTAGGCTATAATGTGTAAAGAGCATTATCTTATTTTTCATAGGGACAGGGTAGCCCTGTGCACAAATCCTAAGTTTCTTCCAAAGGTAGCGTCTGAGTTCACTTTGAACCAAGACATCCAGCTATCTGTTTATTACCCAGAGCGCTCAAACAGAGGGGAGGCCTTACTGCATACTCTGGATGTACATAGAGTTATTCGTTACTGCCTTGCCCATACTAGTTCCTCCGGAAAGACAAACCAGTTGTTTGTCTCATTTGCTCAGAGGGCAGTAGGAGCACCAGTAACAAAACGGGACATTGACCAAGTGGCTCATAAATTGCATCACGTTCTGTTATCAGAAGTACAACAGACCCTTTCCGGGACCGGTCAAGGGTCATTCCACCAAAGGGATCGCAATATCATTCGCGTTCCTCAGGAATGTCTCGTCAGCAGACCTTTGTGCAGTCGCTGCTTGGAGTTCGGTACACACTTTCGTTGGGCACTATGGTCCGGACTTTGCTTCCAGAAGGAGAGTAGGTTTTGACCTAGCAGTCCTTCAGGGACTTCTCTTCTGAGATGCCTAGGGCTTTTTGCTTATACAGTCCTCCACCCTCTTGACCTGGGTCTCTCTTTGGGTACTGCTTGGGACTCAGTCCTATTGGTATTACCTGCTGCAAGACCTCACCCTCGAAGTAAGATAGTACAGTTACGTAAGAACTTACCATAACAGCTCTTGCCACAGGTGGCTTTCCCACCCACCTGACTCCAGGGACTAGTTTTTTACCTTTCTCTTATGGGGTTGGGAGATCTTCCTCAATTTTCCATCTTCATCTCAGCCGGATCTCTGGCAGGAGAACTGAGGTGGTGCTGGGGGACCGCCCCCTTTATACCAGAGCTGATGTCAAGGCGGAGCCAACATCGGGGGTGGTCCCTGCCATAGACTGCTAGCTTGAAGTTTTCTGTGAGGTCCTAATGCCTGGTGGCTTAGTCTTATTGGTATTACCTTGCTACAGGAGCTCTTTATGAAGATTTACTGTTCTGGTAAGTTCTTGCGTAACTGTACTTTCAGGTTCAGATGGACAACACCATGACCATGTACTACCTCAACACACAGGGCAGGAGGCACTCCCTTCCTCTGTGCAGGGAAGCTGTCATGTTTGGACCCTTGTTCGCTGCCTGGAGGCTGATCTTCTGGCCATCCATGTGACCGATGTCTCCAACCAGCTAGCGGATGCTCTCAGCCATGTGGCGAGCAGTCTCCTGAGTGGTCTCTCCACGGTTGTACACAACCTGTTCTCCTAGTGGAGCAGCCCTCTAGCAGACCTTTTTGCTTCCCAGGGGGAACACAAAGTTGAGGCTATACTGTGCCCACCTCCCTCAGCAGGGAATGTTGCAGGGGGATGTCTTCTCAAGGCCCTGGACCCCAGATCTTCTCTTTGCCTTCCCTCCATTTTCCTTAATCCACAAGGTGTTGCTCAGTGCAAGGAGGGACAAGGCATGGGTGATCTTTGTGGCTCCAGACTGGCCACGCAAGTTCTAGTACCCCAGTCTCCTCAGCAACAGGCCCCCAAGGCATCTTCCTCTATGCCCAGACCTGCTCTCCTGCAGTCGGGAATGTACTCCATCAGGACCGTCAGTCACTGCACTTGACAGCCTGGTTCCTGAGCAACTGGAGTTCTGTGCTTTGGGTCTCTCTGAAGATGTCCTGTCTGTAGTCGAGGCATCTCGGAAGGAGTTGACCCTAAAATGCTATGCCTTCAAATGGAAGAGGCTGTCCATTTAGTGCCAGGGCAAAAGGGTTGGACCCCTCGTCTTGTCTGGTGGCTAGCATTCTCGACTACCTCTGGTCCCTCACCCAGTTGTACCTCCAGCCGACAACCCTTAAGGTGCACCTGGCCTCCATTCGACGACCTTTAAGGTGCACCTGGCAGCCATCTCTGCATACCAGGCACAGCCCAGTCAATAGTTGGTGGCGCAGGAGAAGGTAGTCTGGCGCTTTTTCAAAGACCTTGATCCCATTTCTCCCCCAGTGAATGAACCACCACCACCACACCTTGTGACTTGTTGGTGTTGGCAAAGCTCATGGGTAAGCCATTTGAAGCACTGTACATGTGCAAAATAGAGTTGACACTCTTATGTTCTTTTTTGCACATTGCTACGTACTCCTTGTAACCCTGTGTCATGGTACTGCTGTAATCGTTGTATATATAACCCATTTGTATGCTCTGCTTATGTATGTAAACCCTTGATGTGATAAGTAACCCCAGGTCCATCTTGAAAATGAGCTTTGCTCAGTGGTGTTCGCCTGGTTAAATAAAGATGATTGATTGATTGATTGATTGAAATGTCTCGCGTGTTGTGGAAGACCACCTTTCTGGTGGCTGCCTCAGCAGCCAGAAGGATCAGTGAGCTCCAGGTTCTCTCGGTAGAATCTTCTTACCTGGTCTTCTGCAGGGACAAGGTTGTCCTTCACCCCAACCCAAAGTTCCTTCCGAAGGTTGTGTCAGATTTTCGCCTTAACCAGGTGAATAATCCCCCAGTGTCCTTCAGCAGCCACACCTCGGAGGCCAAGCACAGGCTCCATACATTGGACCTGTGGTGAGTGCTAGCCTGCTATAAGGAGCACATGGCTGGAGTTCGAGGAGAGGTTCACCAGGTTTTTTGTCACCTACACTGAAGCCACACCAGGCAGACTGGCAGCTAAGTGCTGTTTTAAGTATACTTGGCACAGATTCTTTGTTTAATTGTGTGTAAAAATTGATTAGATTCATGATTGTGTGTACTGTTTCTTTAAGGAACATGTTTAAATGCATTGAATTTACTCCTATATGTCAGCCTTTGAGAAAGCTACGTGCGAAACGCGTCGGGTGACGTCACGAGGGAGTGGCCCTCAGCTCCTGCTGCAAAAGTTTTCATGCCAGACGTTTTTTCCACTGCTAGTTGTTTTTATGGAATATATGTATGGAATACGGACTATTGATACCTGGACTTCTGATACTTGAACAGACCTGCTGTATCTGTATGAACTGTGAGTTTCTTATATGATGTGCACAAAAATAAAGCCTTTTTTCACTTTGAAGGTACTTGGCTGGATGGTTTTAAACCCTAGTGGAGCTAACACACAGTGTTTCTTTTTGAGCGGGTGCCGGTTTCATTTGCTTTCACATACCCTTATTGTCCCCACCTCCATATGCCCAAGCCATGGGATGCGGACCCCGCCCTTCACATAATTCTGCTGGACATAAGGGTGGTGTACCCCACCCTCCGGGCTTCTCTCCCTTCCTGTACACTGGAACCTGTCCTACTTCAGATGGTCAGCTCCTCAGTGGTATATTTCCTACATAATCAAAGGGAACCGAGGTCTCTCAGCCGCTACATGGTGTCACAATCTCGCTCAGCCGGTCAACCCTCTACTCCCAAAGTGCCAACCTGTGAGCGTATGATTTGTGTACAGTGAACAGACACAGTAACCCTCTTGTCTGTTTTGTGGGTTCAAGTCACCTTAGTCTCAAGCTCTGAAGGGATTCAAACTGATAACCTCTTGGTAGCATACCCAATTATCGGGCTCAGGTAATTCTGTCTTCGGGAGGCCAGATATCTTTGCCTACGGGCACCCAACCAGGTCTTTCAAATGAACCCTTAGAATTCTATGCAAGACTTTAGAGAACTCTATCCATTTCCCAGTTTGGTATACAATAAGCCCATACACAGTGTTACTATAACCTTTAAAAGTTTCAGTTAAAATAAAAAGAAATGTCAAAGGCACTCCATGCAGTTTCATTTGTAAAAAAAAAAAAATCTTTAAAAATATCAAAACAGAACAATAACTACAGAACAAATATATATCCCAACACACACAGCCTTAAAACAAACAGGTAAAAAAGTAAAGTTCCTACAATTTATAACTTCAGACTGGTATAATCTAATGCTTACTTTCTTCAATGCTTTCAGGGTCTCTTCTCTCAGTCAGAAATATTTTCTTCTGTATCTGTCAGGTTCTTTCAGCAGTTAAGCACACTTCTGAGCCGGCCTTCTCATGAGGTCACTAACTCCACCTTGGTGCATCAAACTCTATATTTTACAATACAGGGTCTCCAAATAAAATATTTAAAAAAACATATGAGATGACTTCACTGACTTTCTTCTCCACAGGTTAACTGGTCAGAACTGGTTTGTGCTCTGCTATACATACATCTCAAAAGTTTCTTTGATCTAAGTCACTGTATTCAAAGCAAAAGTGTATTGGCCTCTTTAATCCCGTCTGGACCTTGGAATCTACACCTCAGGTCTTTCTGATGTATTAGGGTTCCCGGAAATGTGTTGGACCTTCCAAATCCGTCTGGGTCCTCCCTGGCTCAGACATCAAACCTCTTCAGTGTCCATTCTGGCCTCTCTCCGACGCCCCTCCCCACAAGTCCTTCCTGGTAACCATGCAAGTCGGAGGATCTCCTTGAGGGCATTATGAATGGCTAATCTTATTTCCTGGGATGAAAGCAAATTGACAAGGTAATTGCACCCCAGATCTCTGCAGTTTAAAATACCTCCTGTCCTTTGAACTTATCCCTGGGGGGGTCTTGATGTCAGTTCCAGTAGGACAGCCTTTTCCTTGAACTGACCTTCCCTTCACATATTTTATATGTAATAACAAAAATTAATACAGCACTTGAGCACTCTGAGCTGGCTGTCTACGTCACACATGGAGCCTATGAAGGTCTGACATGCAGTTTATAACCGGAACGGCCTTTGGCAGCCTTCCATCCCTCTGACTGTCACAATATCTTATCCGACACAGTGTACCCTGCCAAATTTACAACTTCACCCTGCTATGGTGCTTCTTCATAGCCATCCTCACACCGTGACCGCTGTGGGTCCCCTACTGTGACTACCGGTAGTGTCACCACTCCCCTTACAGGCCAGACATACTAACTCAGTGTTGGGGCACTCTCCTTCACCCCAACCTGAACACCCTAGACCTCTCTGATGGCTAATATTCTCTGGGCTTCATATAAAACATTTACCAGGGAAGCATACAAGACTAAATGGAAATGCTTTTCTACATGGGTTGCTTCCCACTCTCTAAATCCATTTTCATGTCTTTTAACCAAGGCATTGGACTACTTGACCTCACTTGCCAAGAAGGGCCTTGCCTATTCCTCTATTTAAGTTCATCTGGCCTTTCTCAAACTTTTTAAAGGTACACTACTGTATCGACATCATCTTGCCAGGATGCTTCTAAGAAGCATACTATATATCAAACTTCCCATCAATCGGCCCACCCCTCCTTGGGATCTGAATTCCTACTGGGCAAGCTCACCCTCCCACCTTTTGAGCCAGCGGCTACTGCCGCTCTCCACTTTCTGTCCTGGAAGACAGTATTTCTAGTGGACGTCACTTCAGCTCGCCGTATTTCCGAGCATCATGCCCTACTGTATTGAGAGCCTTACTTAATCTTCCACAAGGATACAGTGATTCCCCCCCCCTTTTTTTTTTTTTTTACCCAAAGTGGTCTTGGAACAAACATCAGAAAACCTCTCAACTATTTGTGACCTTCACCTACACAGGGACAGTTCCACTGTTGCTAAACAAACCCTCGCCAGTGGGTTAGTTCATTTTTATAACCTTCTGTTATATGACAAGCCCCATTACCAGGACTTGTCCAAGTCCATTCTGCCAGAGCTATGACCACCACAGTGACCTGCTTTAAAGGAGGCTCTAGCACCGATATCTGCATCGCAGCTACCTGTCCACAATTCATACTTTCCTGAAGCATTACAACTTAGATGTTGCTTCACGCCATAGGACAGCCGTTGGCCAAGCTGTCCTACAAGGCCTTCTGTCATAATGACCACCCTTCTTGGGTTTACTGCTTGGGATTCATCCCAAATGTATTACCTGCTGCAAGAGACCAGTCCGTGGAAGATGGTACAGTTACGTAAGAATTTACTGTAACAGTAGATCTTTGAGGAGCGTCTCTTGCAGCAGTTACGTTCCCTCCTTCCATCCCCCTCCTTCTCTAAGAGAACAATTTTGGATCTAGATGCATATGGGAAGGGATACCTATGGTATCTCATATTCCCCTCAGTCCTCGCTTAGCGAGCTGAATCAGACTGGGAATTGAGGATTACAGGGACCGCCCACTCTTATATACGAGCACAATGATGATACCGGTGGGCAACCCCTGGTAAAAGACTTCTAGAAGAGAGCTGCTGTGTGCCCTGTGATGACTACCCAAATGTGTTAACTGCTGCAAGAAACACTCCTCAAAGATCTACTGTTATGGTAAATTCTTACATAACTGTACTTCCTAGGAGTGGTATATGGTGTTCATCCACACTAACTCACCTGACCTCCCCTGGTAAGTGGCACACTGATCTTGCTTCCAGCGGTTAAGATCTTACATCACGGGGCGGTGCCAAGGGAGTTACCCTCCCCCCAGGTGAGAGTGGGAAGAGCCAGCGTAAAGATGTCCGGTGAACTCTTAAAGGGAAAGGACACTGCATGAAGTGTGGATGAAAACCATATGCCACTCTTAGAACTACTGTTACAGGTGAGTAGCCTGGTTTTATTTTTTTGTTTTTTGCTCTCTCGATCCCTGGCCTGGAGTTTTCTGATGACACATCCCTCTCTTGGAAGGGGAGGTTTTTGTATGCCTTTCCTCTCTTCCTGCTGCTGCAGAGGGATTTGCTCAAGCTCTAGTTGGAAGGAGCTGAGATGATCATCATAGCTTCTTTCTAGCCATGTCAGGTTTGGTTTCCCCTGCTGCAGCAGCTGGCAGTGGAACCTCCAGTGCCATTGCCCCTGTGCACAGGCTTGCTCATTCAGGACCAGGGCATCCTGTTAGATCCGGACCGCAAGTCCCTGCATCTCCATGCATGGCTTCTGCAGACCTAACTATTGCCCGCTTCGGGGAATTTTCTTGGGTTGCAGACGTCCTGGTGGCTGCCAGGAAACCCTCCACCAGGGCTACTTATGCTATGAAATGGAAGCTCTTTTCCATTTGGGCTGCTACACGCCAGTTGGATCCCTTCACCTGCCTGGTGAATCAGGTCTTTCAGTACCTCCTTTCCCTTTTGGATTCAGGCCTCAGGTACTCCTCCCTTAACACATTTGTTCCCATAGATGCCATATGGCATCGGAACCATCCATTGCTAGATGTGACCCAAAATGACCACCAGGAGCAAATGAGTTAAAGTGTTCCTTTCCGTCATCTCTGCATACCATGCACCAATAGAGGGCATAGCTGTTGTTCAGCTCGAGGTGTCCCACATGTTCCTATGGGGCCTTTTGCATTTGAAACCTCTTCATTTGGGACCCGGTCCTTCCATGGGACCTTAACTTTCTGTTGGAGAAACTTATTTTACCTCCCTTTGAGCCGTACGGGAGTTGCAACCTGCACTTTTTTGTCATGGAAAGCACTATTTTTTTTTTTTTTTTTTTTGCTGTTACTTCTGCTTGCCATTTTTACCAGCTTCAGGCTCTGCTGTGTAAGGAGCCTTATTTGGTTTTTCACAAAGAGGCAGGGTGACTACGCACTAACTCTACTTTTTGCCTATGGTTTTGTCTGAGTTTACTTTTAATCAGTTCATCCACCTGCCAATTTTATTTTCCTGAGAATTCAAATCTGGGGAGGCCTCGCTCCATACTTCGGATGTTCACAGAATGTTGCGGTATTACACAAACTGCATCAAATTGTTGAGGAAAACTGATCAGTTTGTTTCATTCCCTCCCGAGAGAGGGTGCTCCTGTTTCAAACAGTGTTTGTCAAAGTGGTTAGCTAATTGTATAGTTTATTTATTTGAGTTTTGGTAACTGGGTAAGTTCACTGAGACAAGTACAGTCCCTTTTTCAGGGTCGACCCAGGAGTACAACATGATAAAAACACGCAGTTTTTGATAGCACACTGACATTGTATCATAAAATACAGAAAAGCAAAGAACAACAATATTTATACAACTGTATTTACAAAATACATAAACAGCAGAGCATTTCTTTATCTGTTTCTGCCCCAGGTCGACTTACGTCACCAGCCACCTGTCCAGCCCCGTACCCCCAACATCAGGCAGCTTCCCTTCCTCCCCCACAGGTTACACCACCCATGGTGGGGTGGCGAGGGGCCCTTCCTAAGCTCACTCACCTCAAATCAGATCCAGTTCAGGGAGTGCCATTCAGGGTCAGGACTGTGGTGGGTGGCTGCTTCTCTCTCTCTCTCTCTCTGCACGACAAGTGGGACCAGTTTTGAACTTTGCTTCCTTACGTGAGAGGGGTGTGCAGTGACGCCAGTGGAGGCGCGCATGTGTCCGCTACATGCTCCTTCTGGCGCCTGCCCCATCTCAACCCCCTTTTGCACAGCATCGACGCACTGCCCCCCAGCCTCTGCTAGGGGCCAGAAGCGTGCCAATCACTGGAGTCCCTCCTCCCCTGCTGACCCCCGGTGGCCTGTGCTCGTTCCCGAACAAGGGTCACCAGCGCAGTGCGAGGTAAGGCGGTCTAGCGCCTCAGCCCTCAGTGCCACCAGGCTGACAGAACAGCAGAGCATTTCAGTTTGGAACTAGAGTAATCATAATATTGTCAACAAATAAAGCAGAGTAATCATACAGTTTCCAACAGAGAAGAGAGGGAGCAAGTGTGTAACAAGTGCAGCAGCTGGTAGTGCTATCGTAAGTACAACAAACCCCTTCTGGGGTAGTCAACAGCCATTCCACCAGGGGCATGGCTGCCTGTACAGCCTATTTCAGAAATGTGTCTGCTGCAGACACCTGCACAGCTGCCACCTGGAGTTCTGTCCACACTTTCGCCGAGCATTACAGTCTGGACATTGCCTCTAGGTGCAGGGCCAATTTTGGACTGGCAGTCCTTTAGGACCTTCTGTCATGAGCTCTTGGCTGCTGACCTGTCCTCCTCCCAGTGTTTTCACCCTGATGCTATTTAGTACTGCTTGGGACTCAGTCCTCCCTGTGTGGCCTGCTGCAAGAGCCTTCTTCGAACTAAGAGAGTGCAGTTACTTAAGAACTTACCATAACAGTAGATCTTAGAGAGAAGCTTTTACAGCAGGCTCTGGTTCCCCTCCGTTCTTCCCCCCGCTTCTCTTTCGTTCTGCTTTTCAGATGGCTCTCAGAAAACCTCCTCAGTTCTCCTTAAGCTGCCTGTATGGGATCTCCGGCGGGAGAACGGAGGTAGGTGTGGGGGACACCCCACCTGTATAGGTAGGGTGACGTCAGTTGTGGGCGGCCCCCTGTGATAGACTGCTAGCTAGAAATTTTCTGTGTGGTCCTGGTGGCTAAGTCCTACCTGTGTGGCCTACTGCAAGAGCTTCTCTCAAAGATCTATTGTTACGGTAAATTCTTGCGTAACTGTACTTTCTGCAGTCCCTGCCACTGACCAGATGTTTTGCTGAAGGGTCACCGCTTGTGTGATGTGTCATAGTGAAACATTGTGTATATAGTTTGCCGCCTATAGGCAGTTTGTTTTTCTCTTTCCTTTTTTCTTATTGTTCTGTAATTAGGGGAATGGTTTCAGGGCCTTTTGCCCCCAACCCCCCCGGCTCCAAAATGAATCTTAACTGGCCAACAGCAGCACCTACAGGCAGCAGACTTTCAACTACAACTTGATTGGCTAATGCCATTCTGTCATTAGTGTAAATTATATCTGTGGGGCAGCTTAATCCAGCTGGTTAACCTGCAGAAGTCAAGCATACTGAGGAATTCCCTGGAAGAAACAACATTACTATGTTAAGTAATTTTTTCTTTAGTGACTGTCATTCCTTGTACGAGAGCCCCTGTGGGCTCTGCACTATCTTAGTCACCCTCCTCTGTACGGCCTCCAGCCTGTCCCTATCCTTCTTCAAGTGAGGCTTCCAGAACTGGACACAGTACTCCAAGTGAGACCTCACCAGTGACCTATACAGCGGGAGGATCACCTTAGGCCCTGTCCACACTTGTGATCACGGGAGCGTAACGGTTTCTGAGCCAGTTTACCACTTACTGTTACAGCCAGTCCACACTATCCAGAAATCGTGCTCCCACAAGTTTTGCTCCCACTTGTCTCGTGTCCGCATTCACTGCTCCAGCTTGTTAAGTGATGGCCGCCATGATCCGATTTAAGCAAAGTAATGCACACAATCCCAGAATGCTTCCTTAGGTATCACTGCTGGAATTTGCAGCAAGTTGTAGACAGCCTCTGTTTCTGTTTACAGTGGCGTTGGCAACCTATACTGGCAGCACCAAAATTGGCAGTGGCAGCACCTAAAGCATAAAATTATCCCTAAATTGTGACTGCCTGTCTGCTAGGCTGGCTGCCTAGCACGGGAGCACACACACAGGTCTGGGTGGCACCCTGTGTTATGCTGGATTTCTGCTGTCATTACCAGGCATTTAAATAGCCTACTTCAGAGCGCTTCCGGGTTTGTGATGCGCTATGCCTCACTCCCTCATGGGATGCCTGGCAGGGCCTTGGAGGACCAGCAGTTATAGCATGGCACGCTCTCCCATCCGCACTGGTGAGTTTTCTGTTTTGCTCACATTTTTGACAGCTAACTATTTGTGCTACCGATCTCGAGACTACCTTCCATCCGGTCTCGAGATCGGAGTTCACTAAACTCACATCGAATTACCGTTACCAGTCGGACGCTAACTGTTTTTAACATGTTCAGTAATGGTTGCAACCCACGGTAACGGTACACACAGGTGAGTGTGGACAAGGCCTTACTGTCCCTGTTGTCAAATCCTCTACCTATACACCCTAGCATTTTTTTTGTAATTATTTTATTCAATTTTCAGTTATTTGACACACGGTAAACACATAACAAATAGAACATAGCACTAAAGATTCACACAACATACATACCCCATGTCAATGTTTGTTATAACTGCAGTGCAAATAATTAACTAGGAGTTGCATTATCCACATATATGATACAGAGACAAAAGCGAAACAAAAACACGTACATAGATTATTAATATTTAAGTGGTAAACAACACATTATTTTTTCCAATCTATTCCTTTAAAGGGGTATCACATCGTTAATATATTATACTTCTCCATGATCAGCATCAAGTTCGTTAAGAATACCAGTACTATACATCATAGACCCTCATGGATAAGGATCTGCCTTCCCTATCCCCTTGATGTGAGAGGTGATAAAATTAATCTAGTAGGATTTATTCAGGGTCCACTTTCTCATCTGTTAAGGTAGGTTGGCCAGAATCTCGAATATGCTCTATCTCTCTGACTGCCTGATAGTAAAAGAAGGGGCGCCATCTGGATTTGAATTTTTCTTGCTGAAGTCTTACCCAAGCTGTCACCCTCTTCATTTTCCGAATCTTCTTAGAATTTTTGAGCCATGGATCTGTTGAAGGTGGAGTTGGGATCAACCACAATTATGTGATTACTTTGGTGGCTGCAGCAACTAATATGTAGAATAAATATTTTTTGGCTTTACTGCAACCCTTACTCCAGTCAAGAGTGAAATCTTGCAACCAGCCCCCTTCCCCAACCTGTACATAGACAAAGCAACAAACCACAAGTTAGTATAACAATAGGCATCACCCCTGGCACTGGGGCAAATACCTGGCTCGGCATCTAAGAGGTCAGGGGGTTAAATAACATGTATATTTACTACAAGTTCTGAGAGAAGGGTGTTAAGGGTATGCTATGTCTCCTATCTGAGAGGGCCCATAAACAATTCACTCTTGCAAGCACAGAGGGAACGTCCACTATCAGAAAATAGGGATTGTATGGTATAGCTTTATTTTCTGGCAAAGATGGAAAGCAGAAATGGGTGGTCCCCCAGGTTGGTACTCTACCATACAGAAACACAACTTTTACACAAGAACGTTTCTTTCTCCAGGACAAACAGTATGGGCATTTCTCACACTTTCTTTTCTACAGAACAACGAATAATCCATCTCTCTTTCCCAGGAATATCTTAGACATTATATTTCACACCGTATCTATTACGTGGGGGTTGCCACACACTTTAAATGCAATATATTCCTCCTGACGAGCTAGGCTAACTTAACACCTGCAGGGTAACCTGTGCCCTTCCGGTAACCAGTTAGCCCTGACTAGAGTTTTAGGTAAGGTTCTGCCCACCCTGGCCCCAGCCGGCCTCTGCCATTCCTTCCAGGAACATAATCGGATCCCACACATTTTACACTTTACATTCAGCACGTATTCATTATGACACTGGGGCCCTGACTGGTGTAATCTAGCCTTGTCTCTGGGCACATACACGGCCAGATGACACCCCTGGAACCTGTCCATGTTGCTGCACTCACGGTTTGTTTGTCCCTTTGTAACAGACATCAGACCTTTTGAAGAAACACTCCTTGCCTTTAACTCCATAGGTTTACTCTGAGACTCTCTCTTAGTCTGCTCTGGGCAGCTGGACAGTCTTTTAGTCCCTCAGGGGACTGCCCTCTTGGACCCACAGGATTCTCAGTCCCAACTGACTCTCAGAAATGACTCACTGGGATCCCAAAACTACAGGTCTTTACCACTTCCTGTGGTAATGCTGTTGCCTCACACTCTATGGTGAGAAAACGACCAGAGGTCCTTCACCCAGCCCAAGGTAGGCTGGCAGGCACCTCTCCCTCATAACTCAACTGCTCTGCTGGACTGCCACTGCAGAACTGCCTCAAAATTCTAAACTGTGGGGGGCACTGTGGACCCCGAGCTGTGCAGATGCAGGTTATTGCAGCTCTGTCGCCTAGAACATCTAAACTAGCAAAGTCAATAATTTCAATTGGTTTTGGATAATTTTGGGTGGCTTCATCGGAATCCTGGCACAGAAATACATAAGGATGGAGAGTCTAAAGCGAGACAGAGCAGCAGATGGCTCCAACAGAGGGAAAGGAGCTGGAACTGTGCAGCCCTCAAGATCAGGCTCTGAGGCCCAGATGGCAGAAAATGCTACAGAGGAAAACCTCTCTACTTCGGGGTTAAAAATTCAGACCTTAATCCAGTCAGTTTTTGGTCTGTCACAGAAAATGGAGGGGTTCAATTCTAAAGTTAATGTTTTTAGAATCCACTGTAGATGGACTGAAAACAGAACTCCATGAGGTGAACAAACAGGCCGACTCTGCCACAGGGGCTACCTCAGTGATGGCCAAGGAGCCGCAACATCTACGCACTAGGATGGAATCAATGGAGAACCAGGCCCACAGCAGTAACATTAGGCTCCTGGGTTTTCTGGCGAGCTGTGAGGGGGATCACCCAAGGATGTTTGTCCAGGATTTTCTAATGGAGAAACATTTACGTGATGGTGCACAACCGTTTTCGGATATACAGAAAGTGTATTGTGTCACCCCTCGTGGCCGACAGCAAAACCCCAAGGAGCCTCGAACTTTGATGGCAGTATTATCGGCCGTGGGGGAGAGAGATCAGATTTTACAGTTGGCGCATCATGCAGGCCATATTATGATGGATGACCACCAGATTTATTTATTCCCAGACATTAGCTATGTGACAAGACAGCGTCACAAAAAATTTGTCGGGGTGAGGCATTTGTGCGCGAAGCTGAAATACCCCACACTGTGATCTATCCTGCATGCCTTCAAATTGTTTGGGAGGAGAAAGTTTATCTTTTTTCAGACCCCATTGACGCAGGCAAATGGGCTACCAAATTAGCTGCTATCTCCAGAAAGTGATCAACGACTGAAGATCGCTTCACTGAAGAGGACAGTGAAACCTGAGAAGGGCCTTCGGGATCTGAGTAAGGCCTCCTAGAACTTATGACAGCTAACTGATAGTTACCTGCTGTTTGGACTTAGTGACTAAATTCTAACTAAAAAGTCTGTTCTTGTGTTTTTTGTGCAGTGGTCTTTTTGATCACTGGTTTGAGCCTGTATTAAGCCACTGTAAAATCTCATTTGTTGTTTGGATGGAAAGTGACGGGCTGGAGGTAGGGGGGACAGTATGTCACAGAAATGTACAATAACCTGCTCTCAGATTAAAAATTGTGATGTTTCTTTAGGTAGATTGCATGAAATCTTCTCCCTATCAGATGAGGGGTCATCTGTTCCAATTAATTAGAAAACCTTTTAAAAGAAAGAACCATAAGTATTTCTTTACTATTCGTTCTGTCGGGCCATGGAATAGTCTTCCACCCTCTGTAGTTCTGAGTGAGTCTAAAAATGTTTTTAAACTACGTCTAGACAAACTAATCAGTTCAGGGTATAGTTTAACATATTACCCCTTGGTCTAGTATAAGACCATTATGGGCTTTGGCCTACTAGCTCTTTTTCCACACCTTAGTATGAACCTTAGTATGAGTATAAATGAGTCCATATTGCCTTTGAAGGACTAATGCTGGATACTCATTAATTAAAGGGAAAAACCATGCTGCTCATGGACTCATTTAAACACAGCATAATTTTAGAGGTTTTCCTTTTCTAGGTTGTAACATGGTTACCCCGATGTGGTAACACTATATGGTGAATGCACCTATCCTGTTAATAAGGGACTGTTGTCCTATATCGTACAATGTATTTGGATGGTCCACTATATGTATATCTCAATGTTACTTCATTGATCAACTAAAAAAAAATAAAGTATATAAAAAAATAAGATTCTAAACTGTTTCTCTACAGCTAATCAGAAAGGGTTATGCTGCTGCGAGAGTTCTTAATGAACTTACTTACTCCTCACTCAGCCTAACTAGGTAAACAGTGAGAGGTCTGTAGAAAGCTTCTAATAAACTCCCTACCAGTTACCCAGCTACCTTCCTTGTCTAACACTGATGGGATTCTAGCAACCCCAGAGGACTGGGTGGTTACACTTACCACCAGCAGACCATCCTTTCTGTCTGCAGCAAGGCTTTGGACTGTAACACAGGCCATTTAACTTCTGGACACCCTACTGGGCGAGGTGGCCAGGCTCACCCCTACCTATGCTGAGGCATAGGCATGTTGCACCAGAGAACAGAGGCCCAGGGAAGAAAATTCAGCTCTACCTAACAAAACTATCTCGGGACTCTTTCAATGGCTCCAAGAGACTGCCTGAAGCATGCCCTGGCAGACAGTCCGGATCAGGACCACCAACTTGTCTATCTCCCCTAGCTCTCTAGGAAAAATCTATCTAACCTATGCTTCCTACAGGGTAATTTGTACCCACACACACTTTAAACTGTATACTGCTTTAGAAACATACATGTGGCACTACTGTGCATTTCCCAAACCTCAGTACTGCACACTCTAAACCTATAAAGCAAAAAATGTTTAATTTTTCCTAGTTAACACATTTTAACGCCCTGGACCCTAAGCATCCTCTTCTTGTCATCTTTTCTTCTTCGAGGCACACCTGTAAAAGAAACATTTGGCAACAAGAAACAACCTGTAAGAAAAAACAGTAACCCAAACCTCCCACCAGCGAAATACCATCCAATCCCCAAAAGATTTTAAAGGGTTTTTTTGTTCATTCTAGAAACCAAATTTGGTGAGTCAGGTGACCCACTGGCCACTGAAAAGGTGGGTCATTTCGTGAACAAACTCTAGCCAGAGCCGATAGGGATGTGAAGAGCTACCAAATGGCTAAAGTTACACATGTGCGTAGAAATTACTCAACGCCCCGGGTGTAACTTGGCCATTGCTTGGAGGTGTTGCACCAAATTTTCAACATGTCCTTTTGGGGCCCCTCCTTATGCAGCGTGCCAGTGTCATTTTGTTCACTTGTCCCAAAAGGTGATTTTGCAGAGTGAACGTGCCATTCTATGCCACAGGTGTGAAAATACGTTTTGGGCAGGAGGTGGAAAATGACAGCTGTACTGTTTTGAAGGAGGTATGCAAAAGTGGCAAGGTTGAAAATGTGTAGTAAAAATATTAAAAATTCTTGATATTAGCATGCGTAGAAACTGCACAACACATGCTCGTAACGCAGTAATTTGGGAATTTTTTCACCAAATTTGCAACATAGGGTTTTTGGGACCCCACCTCGTGAACAGTGGCACTGTCCTTTCGTGAATCGGTCCTGAAAGGTGATTCCACGCAGTGACCATGAAATCACCTTTTGGAACCAAGTGAGAAAATGACAGTGAAAGTTTTCATGAGGTGGGGTCCCAAGAACCCCATGTTGAAAATTTGGGGCCAAAATTCCCCCCCAATGGCTGATTTATCAGCATAAGTTGAAAACCCCATTGAATTCCATTATTTGATTTGATTTTTATTTGTATACGGGTAAGTACACTGGGATACAATCCCTTTTACAGGTACAAGCCATGGTCAATCAAAAATACATACCAAGACTTCATAAGGCAAAATGTTACATAGTACAAACATATTTAAATAGGAAATAAAAATTCCATGTCCACATATCAGTATTAATTAAAAACTCTAATACAGAAGTATCAATCTGAGGGACATCCACACCGAGACAAATTCATAAAGTGTGATTTCAAACTTAAGGTCAATGACACATAGCTACTTATACTTCTGATATGTACTGGTATATCATTCCATACTTTGGGTGCACTGTAAGCAAACAAACGCTGTCCTCTAGTAGTATACATGAAAGGAATGTTTAACATAGTAAGATCCCCAGATGATCTAGTATATGATTTGAAACAAAGTTGTGAGCTGATTTTTCAATATTAAGGGTACCCCTGTTTGTTGCGTTTCATAAACAAATTTAGACAGTACAAGCTTATAATGGTATTCAACTAGTAACCATCCAAGATTCTCGAATATAGTACAGTGATGTACACTATTGGATGTTAATAGTACAAATCTTCCTATTTTATGCAACAGTACCAATTTCCACCTTAAGGTACTACAAGGAGCATTATCCACCACTATCTAGGCATAATTCAAAATAGGCAGCAAACATTGATTAGCTATAGCCAGACGTGTCTCATCTGTCAAAAAACTACGCAATCAATATAATAAAGCAAGTTTCGAATGTATTTTGTATGTGATAACATCTATATGTGACTCATATGTTAGTGTTGAATTTAAAACTACCCCCAAATACTTAAAACCGTTTACATTTTCATATATAACCCCATCCAACGACTCTACTTGTAAGCTAGAACCAATAGCTTTCAACTTAGCTAGGGTACCAAATACCATGGTTTTAGTTTTTTGCTTATTAAGTAATTTATTTATCAGCCAATTTTGCATTGATTAAAGTTCCCTATTAAGAGTTACATTAAGCTCTGACAATATTCTCCCTTGACAAAGACAACAGCGTCGTCTGCATACATAATGACATGTGCATCCTTAATAGAGGTACTAACTGAATAAAAAAAAAAATGGAAATTAAAAGTGGCCCCAGTATGGAGCCTTGTGGAACTCCACACTTGACCAAAGCCTTATCAGATAAGCTACTTCCAATCTTCACCATTTGAAACCTATTAGAAAGATAATTAGGTACCCATAATAGTACTGGAGTACCCACACCAATACATCGAAGTCTCTCAACTAGAAGGGAGTGATCCACAAATAATGCCTTGGTCAAGTCCACGAGCAGCGGCATCAGTCAGGCATCCCCCCTCCATGCCCTCATGGATCACGCTTGTGAACTCGACCAAGGCATTCTCGACACCCTTCCCCTTCCTGAAACCATGCTGACATTGTGATAATAGGCCATGTGCTTCCACATAGTCAGCAAATTGCCCAAAAGCAATCTTTTCCTGTAATTTAGATAAGGCCTACAGAATGGAAATTGGTCTATAATTTGTGAATTCACTGGTTAAGCCCGCCTTATGAACTGGAATTACACAAGTATTTCCACAGGTCAGGCACTTCTCCCAAACAAAAAGACAGATTAAAGATCAGGCTAATAGGGTATGCTAACTCTGCTGATGACAAGTTTAACAGTGTAGGAGATGGACCATCAACACTGCAAGATTTGTCTCCTCTTAAGTTGTTTCAGAAGTTTGAACACTTCCAAGTATGTAACTGCCTTTAAGTAAAACTTTGTATTATCCACACAGCCCCCTGTATTATTATTATTAATCAATCCCGATCTACGTTGAGCTCTATAGTGATCCAAATCAGTGAACATAACACTGAATTCATTTACCACTGTTAAAGGGTCTGTTAATTTGTCACCACCCTTATTCATATGAAATTTAGGTTCAAATCAGGGATCAGTCATATTATTAGTAGTTTTCTAACATTTTGCACTGTTTTTCAGTCTCGCAGTTTGCTGCTGTCTCAGATATTGAATCTTGGCTTTCTTAATCTCAACCTTACATCTGTTCCTTAAGCACCTATAATTTTGTAAGTTAACAGCAGTTTGATTTTTCATATAATATTTCCACAACTTGTCCCGATCTTTCATTAATTTAAATAGGGAAGGTGTTAACCATTTCGATTTTTTACCCCAACACGTCTTTTAATGAATGGAGCATATGTATCCAGTACCCTAGTAAATTCTGTAATGAAATAATGCAAAGCACAATTAACATCAGGTATTAATTCAAGAAAAGACTGATCTACATTCTGTAGGCCTTCTCTAAATCCAGAAGCATCGAAACCTGAAAAGTTTCTGAACTCGGAGATCATAGGTTTTGTTGTGGGTCTATGTGAATGTTTCCAAAGACAGAATACAGGATGATGATCACTAAGTGAATCTGAAATTATACTACAACTTGAAATATGATTTACTTTGTTTGTAAGAATCCAGTTAAGCACAGTATGCTTATTAGTTTTTAAATGTAATCTTGTAGGGATATTAATTAACTGCTGAAGGCCAGTATGTGACAAAGTATCTATAAGCCCAGGTACTCCTTTCCCAGACCAATTTGAGTTAAAATCACCCAGCACAATGGTTTTTCCCATGGTGTTAAGGGCTAATAACGCAGAGAACTCTTGTAAGCCCTCTGTACTTACTTTAGGGGGAATATGCACACAACATATAGTCAGTTTTTTAACCATACCAATAGCAATCTGAATGGACAAAAGTTCACAATATTTGAGACAGCTGGTTACCATATCGATGTCATATACAGTATAATTATTCCTAACATAGAATAAAACTCCACCTGCCTTCCCTGTCGATCTATCCTTTCTGTGAACTGTATAACCAGGGATATTAATTTGACTGTCAGTGATCTGAGCGTGCAGCCATGTTTCACTGATTGCCAAAACATCAGGCTGAAAATTTGTTACCCAAGCCTCGACCTAATGAAATTTTGAGATAAGGCTACGGATGTTAAAATGCATCATTCGCATACCTTTACCAGCAGTAGTAAAATAATCTACATCATCTAGCTCATTGCACATTGGTCCAGGATTACATTCAACATCACCAGCCCTTAACAGCAAACTTGTCTTTGTTATATCAATTACTAAACCTAGCTTCCCTAACAGCCCCTTAGATGATCTCATCCCATGTCCAGTATTATAACCCACAGATTTGTAACATGTACCCATTGTATGGATTTGTGATAAACTAAAATTACTTAACAAATACCCCTGGACCAACACGTTCTGATTATGAGTATTTGCATAATGAAGGGGAATCCCTAAGTCAACTATATCCATCCCCATAATACACATCACGTATAACTTCCCCACTGCAATTTCCAAATTTGCCATGACCACTCTTATGAGTATTTAATGTCCTATTCAATAGTCCCTTACACACAGTCCTCTGCTCGTAAGATCCGCATGTTTCGCACGACTCCAGTTGACTGCACTTTCCAGCACTTCCCTCGCTGTCGGCTTCAAACTCTGAAGGCACTTTTAACACAGGGCTCCCCAAATCAAGCAGTTCTACCACCACTGCAGTTGGCTCCTGAATTTTGATGAAACAGCTCAAGTGTGCACACAGTAATTACGGCCCCTTTGACTGAGGCTTACAATGCAGTTAAAATGCTTCTCAACAATAGCAATCTCTGCACTCAATTAGTCAGTTACACAGTCTGCATTTTAAAGTGCAATACAGTTAGCATTCACACAGTCTCTCCTTAGTATTCAGTGTTCAGTATTCAGGGATTGTGACCATTAAGAAAGTGCAGTGAGGTGCTTGAACTTTATGTGAGGTGTAGTTCACTTACTGGTCAGAAGTACTTCTCGGAGCCTGCCACACTCCAGTACAACTCCAGTTGATTGCACTTTCCCACTGCCGCTTAGTTGCTTACCTTTGATTCTTTAGTTTGCAGTTCTACTTTGAAGAGTGCAGACATGTCTTGGTCCAGAGAAGAAGACTGTACTGACCTCGGAGTTAAATATTGGGGGCAGGAGGTGGGTGCTCATTGGGGGAGGACTGGAGGCGGCGACGAGGCCCATTCAGGGTGGTTTTATTTATTTACAGGAAAAAACTATTTGGGCTACAGCGGGCTCCCAGTGTGCCACATCAGTGGCGGTGGGTGTGACATAATGCCAATATGGGGATTGGGCACCTGCTGGATGTTGGTGGGGAGAAGAAAACATTTAGGCACACTGGGGTGGGCTCCTAATATGCCGCATGAGTTTGGGGGTGCACATAATGCCGAAACAGGATTGGGGCAACCACATGTTAAGGGGAAAATGAAAATATTTGGGCACACTGGGATGGGCTCCCAGTGTGCCACATGAGTTTGGGGCACATAATGCCAACACGGGATTGGGGACCCCATGGTGCAGAGAGGCTGGAGGAGCATGGCAAACAGCAACAGTGGAGCTGCGGGAGGGTTTTCTAGTTGTCAAGCTGGTGGCTGCAATGCAGCTGCACATGCACAGCACTCACACATGTGCAGTTCTACGGTGAATGCCATTTTGCAATTCACAACATGACGGCGCCAGTGGAACTGTGCATGTGACATTCATGCAATGGAATGCAGAAGTAACAGTCGAAATAGTGAGGCTGTTCCTTAGCAGCCGATCGTGGCGGAGGGTTTCAAGCTCCATTGGACATTCAGAAGGATACTTCCAAATGTCCAGTGGAAGGTTCTATGACTGTTTTTAGAGCTGCGATCTGATCCCAGTAGGGCTGTAGACTCCGCTCACAACCCTAAAAATGTGGGTCTTACATCTATTTCTTAAAAAAATTACACAAGAATATTAACGTAGAATGAGATCAGTATTGAAAAATGGATTTAACATGCCATAACTATCATGAAAAGCAATGCTTAATTATATTACAACATGGACATCAACAGAGAGGATCTGAGAGTGCAGTTAAATTTTCACCCATGAGGATAAATGAAATTCTAGGCATATTTACAGCCTTACTGTGTACTGGCCATAACAGGAACAAATGAATCCATCAGGCAGGGGATGGTCTTAAGTGTCCACGTTGGAAAACTGCTTGGGCTCATTTTTTGCCATCAAAAAGTAAACGGAGTTTAACTTTATAGGATATAATTTTCTTTTGGAAGAAAGAGGCACTTAGACTGAAAAAGAAAATGACCAAGTTAATAGTTGTCCTGTGAAAGCAGATCTTAGAGGGAAACAGAGAGATAACCAAGAGTATAAGGTTAAATTAAGGCATATCAAGCTGGAGAAATAAGAATATTTAAAAAGTGACATTTTTTTTTTTTACATCATTTCTCTTGATCTTCTGGTGATCTTTACAGTAGTAAGTTACAGTTAATGAGCAGAAAAGTTAGTCAGTCCACATGCTGGGAATAACCTCCTTTGCTTTTTTTCCCTCCAGATATTGATTGCAGAAAGGAAATCAAATTCCACCTGGCATGGGCCCTCAATTGCAGTAGTCGGCAAATCATTGACTCTAGTGGCAGACAGCCGATTTCTCATGCTAGTTTTTTTACAATGTTCTGGGCACTGAAGCCCCTTTCACAGTCTGCTGTATGGACTGGGGCAGTTAATGCCAACGCAGCCATTATCAAAAGATTTGGGAAATCTGACTTGTGATATTTGTTAATGAACCCCAAAGAGTTTGTATGTTGTCTCTTGGGTACCCCCCTCCCCAACAAGTGGCTTCAGCAATTCCCATTCAGCTTTGGTGCAGTCTGCATCCACAGTGGTGGTGCCACTGTCTCAAAATGTTTGTGTCTCTGCTCTTGACCGTAATGATCAAGCAGCACCTGAATTTGTTAATTTCCCCAGGTTTCAAGTTAATTTCTGGAAAGGCTGCTGTCTGGCCTAAGACCCATTACACCAAAAGCAGCCAACATATTTCTGTCATACTCTGGGAATCTGTGTTTTAAATTTGCAATCAACTGGGCAATGAAACGGTCCATGTTTGAAAGGTTTTTGCCTCCCCTCAGTACGTGATGCCCCTTGTACACCAGCTTTCCCTTCTCATCTTCCTGGATATCGTTCTCCACTTCATGTAGCTACATTTTGTCCGTGGTACCAGATTTTATTTTTTCTAAATCAGAGAGAAGCACTTCTCCAAACTCACCTGGACCTCAGAGATGTCCAGATCTCTTTTCTGGAACAGTACACTAAGCTGTGTAATTACAGAAAGTAGATCCATTAGCATATAGGTTGTCATTATAGAGTCATATTTGGACTTTTTAAGGCATAACCTTTCGCTCTAGCGTCCGTCTCATTGCAAAAAAAAAAAAGGGAGTCACGGGTGTGATGAACGGTTTCAACAACTTTATAAACTGCTATCCGCCTCAACATCATGGACCTCCTTCACTTTTAGAGTTGGTTCCTGCAGCATTTCTTGTAATTGTTAATTGTTTGTTAGCTGTTTTTGCTGATCTTTTGAAGTGGTAGAAGATACCAGTTAGAACCTCCTGGTATTCGCTCAAGTAGGGAACAGAGTCTGCAGCTTGTGAACTACACAGTGCAACCCTGTGAGCAGCACAGGGTATATTTACTAGCATTGGGTTTTCACGTAGCATGTGCCTAGTTACTCCCTCCTCCACCCCCTGTCTTAACCTTTACTCTGTCACTTCCCAGCCACATCACTTTTGCCATGCTAATATTTTTGCTGGCTAGGAATTGCTTTAATTCCTTGGCTATCCCTGCTCCAGTGGCATCAGATATCTGTAGGTTTTCTAGGAAATTAGTAGATGGAACAAAACTTTCAGAATCAAGCACTCTGGCATACAATACTAGATCTTACTTCGAGGTGGAGCTCTTACAGTAAGTAACAGAGGTAGGACTGAAGCTGGCAGGTGGCAGGACCCCACGGAAAATGTCTAGCTATCAGTATACAGTGGGGACCTCCCCCGACATCCCATGTGATATACAGGAGGCAGCCCACAGCGCCCCTCAGTTCTTTTCCCGCCGTCAAGTCGCACATATTGGCTCCATGGACTCCTTCAGCTTAGATCGAATTCCATTTCTCCCGCATTTTCAATGCTTCATTTTTCAATAAGTTCGCTTCTCTCTACCTTTATTTTCATGCATGTCAACTTCCCTGATGTTGTCCATAGACTAGCACTAGTCTACGTTTGCCTGTGGCTAACAAATCCCATCATGATATAGACACTTGGCCTGCCTGCTGTGTTTAGGCTCAGACCATGACACCGAGGTCTGCCCACACTGCCAGAAGTTCAATAGCAGAGTGAGGATACACTGCCAGAAGACCCTCCAGGCCTACTTAACGGAGCAGAAATTAGCCGCCATGCAGAAGGATTCCTCTGCCGAGGAGGGCCCCTCTCACAAAAAATTGGGGAAACATCACCATAAAGAGAAGAGGAAAGAGAGGGGGATAGAGACAGATCCCTGTCAGGGTCTAGGTCATCTGACTCCCAGTCTGCCTCCCAGAAAATGTGGTCTCCTACCAGGTTGATGGTAGTGAGACCGATGGCTCACTCCTCCGCTAGGCCCGATGTCCAAAAAACTGACAACGGTGTTTCAGGTAAGTCGCCAGACAACACCCGCTGTCAGGCAAAGGAGTCCAAAGCCAGGCAGCCTGAGGCTCCTAATACCTCCAAAGCAGCATCATTGGCCACACTGCCAACACCGACCAACCGAATGCAGTGACCTGTTGTGAGGTAGTCCGATGTCAGCCTCACCAAAGAATCCAGTTGACAACCTTGGACCCCCAACTAAAGCTCCAGCATCACCAGTGTGACCCCCACCTAAAGACCCATCACCACCTACAGGGCTGATGATGAGTACACCAAAGCTGCCACCTTCGGCCCGACCCGGCGGCGCCGAGGGCTGAGGCGCTGGACGCCGTACCTTGCACCACACTAGCAACCCGTGTTCCAGATGCGAGCATGGACCGCGAGGATCAGCCAGGAAGAGAGATGGGCGCCCTGACGGCTGCTCTCCTTCTCTTGGAGGGTAACATGCAAGCTTCCGCCGCGATACCGCCACCTGGGGTAACTCGGGTGGAAGGTGCGGTAGAGGGAGATAGCAGTACAGGAATGGGGCAGATGTTGGCAGAGGGGCAGAGCAGGAGGTGCGTCTCACCGCATCTCCTCGCTCATTGGCCCTCATTGTATGGCAACACTGGGGAAAAAGAACAAGGAAAAACACCCCTATCTCACCTAGGTGACGACTCATTGTGTGTGCCCTCAGATCATCGGAGCAGACTCCGCTGTGCCGGTCCGTGTCTGAAGTAAAAAAGGTGGGGAGGTAAGTGGGTCCCTTCCCCACCCTACACCTGGGGGTTATCCAGGCATCAAGGGGATTAGTGGTACCAGGTGCTGTAGGGGCAGACCCCAGTGAGAAGAGGGTCCATGCAGCAGAAGTAGTCTGAAAGAGTATTGAGAGGGGGCAGTAAGGCGCATAAAAAAATATAGAGAGTAAAAAAAAAAAAAAAAATGCCACCACCTCCGACCCCGAACCAGACGATGGGTCAGGTGCCAGGTCCATCCAACCGGCTGAAGCCGGATCAGAAGCCAGG
Organism: Neoceratodus forsteri; assembly: GCA_016271365.2. NCBI lineage: Eukaryota > Metazoa > Chordata > Ceratodontiformes > Ceratodontidae > Neoceratodus > Neoceratodus forsteri. Next base: position 716,044,748 of record CM057454.1, on the reverse strand, counting down.
ACTCCACCTGTCACAGGTCGAAGACCAATTTGCTTCTTGGTGGAACACTATCAAGGCTGATGTCCTCCCAGCCAAACGTACAGGGGTAGAGGGGCCTAATCAGAGGGAATCCACTCCTCCACTTAAACAACCTACTCTGCCCAAAAAGCCAACCCCTTTACCCGCTGGCAGAGATCGCTCAGGCCACAAAAGGCACACCCAGACAAGGAGCGGAAGCTCATCATGTTCCATGGAGGGTCACAAGCGTAAGCGCAGATACACTAGGTCCAGGTCCTCCTCCTCAGTGGTCTTGGACCATTCCTCATATTCCTCATCTGGGTCCTCTTCAGGGGGAGACCTCCCATCTCTGGACCCGAGGGACACACCAAGGTCCCCAACTGCTGACCCCTCCTTTATGGAGGTTATACATTACATCCAGTCAGACATGGGCTGGGACACTGAGGACCTCGACACTGAAAGATGCTGGCTGGCAAAATACCTGTGCCTGAAAGACCCCAAACCAGAGGTCATTCCACCCCTAGTGGACACTTTTCAGGATGTAACCAAGGCAGCATGGAAGCATCCCTCCATGTCTTCAGCTGTCCCAAAGAAGGCAGATTGCCTATAGAGGGCACCCCGAGAGGAATCCTTCATAGGCGAACAACCAGTAGCTGACTCCATAGTCATCACGGTCACTCATGACAGAAACATAGACTTTGACGGCAGATAAGGACCGCTTGGCCCACCTAGTCTGCCCATCTAGACAGATCCCAGAGACCAAAACACCTAAGCACACAGCCACCGGACCAAGAGTCCAAGCAGCTGGATTCAATTGGCAGGCGGTTATATTCTTCTGCCACATGCACTGTCAGGTCTCTGAACTTCCTAACCCACATGGTGCAGTTTCAGAATGCCATATAGGAACAAGGGGTGGATTTAGTTCAGGCCCTACCAGATTGTCCTCAAAAAGCTGACTTGGAGAAACTCATGCAGATCAGACATAGGCACTCACGTCCTTAGGTCAGCAGACACTGCAGCCTGGGCAGCCACTACAGGAGTGTACCTCAGGAGACACTCTTGGCTTAGGGTCTCTGGTTTCACCCAGGGTGTCCAAGCAGGAATCCTGGACGCACCTTTTAAGGGCTCGGTCCTTTTCGGAGAAGAATCCAAAAAGATTATCACCAGAATTCAGGATTCTGGGAAAGCTGTATGTACAGTCCAGACCATGTATAAACCCAGACAAAAAACATTTTGAAAACAGCGTTTTTGTGGCAAATCCGGCCAACAAACCAGATACCAACAACAACGGTACCAGAGAGGAGGTTATGGTAGCAAAGGCCCCTCTCGTGGCTCAGGAAACTCAGGGCAACAGTCAGCCAAACCCGCCCAGACCACTCTGCCTCAGCCACAAACGAATGACTTTTGGCTGAACCCTTCTCTCCAGACAGATTTAGCAGAAGAGGTGGTCAGAAGCTGCTTTTCCCTCTATCTTGTGGGCTGGAGGCTGGTCACCTCCGGCCAATGGGTTCTACAACTGATTCATTGGGGTCACTTGATAGAATTTACCGAGATACCTCCAGACAGACCACCCTTATTTTCCCATTATTCCCAATCCCACACTGCTCTCATACAAGATGAAATCCAGGCCCTGCTGGACAAGAGAGCAATCGAGCCTGTACCGGGACCGATAAAGAGTCACTCCACCAGAGAAGTAGCAGCCTCTTTTACCTCCTTCAGGAATGTGTATGCAGCAGACGTATGCACAGCAGCCACTTGGGGGTTCAGTCCACATATTCATTAAGCATTACAGTCTGAACATTGCTTCTAGGTGCAGAACCAGCTTCAGCCTTGTGGTCCTGCAGGGCCTTCTCTCCTGAGGGACTCCGTCTGTATCTCTTCGTTTCCGCCGCCTTGCATATAAGGGACTATGTACTGCTTGGGACTCAGTCCTACCTGTGTTACCTGCTGCAAGAGCTCCATCTCAAAGTAAGATAGTACAGTTACGCAAGAACTTACCGTAACAGTAGATCTTCAAGAGGAGCTCTTGCAGCAGGTGGTGTTTTCCACCCGCCTTTCTCTTAAGGGATTCCTTCAGCATATGCAGCAAGAACATCTGCCTCCTAGGCCATAGGAGGATCCTCAGTTTCCCCATAAGAATCGTCATCCATGCTAGAGTTTCCGGCGGGATGAACTGAGGTGGTGCTGGGGGACCATCCCTTTTATACCACACGGGATGTCGGGCGGGGCCGTTGGGGCAGTCCTCAGCCTTGGACTGCTAGTTAGAATTGTTTCCGTGGGGTACTAGTGCCTGGTGGCATAGTCCTGTATATATGTTACCTGCTGCAAGAGCTCCTCTCGAAGATCTACTGTTATGGTAAGTTCTTATTTAACTGTATTTTTTTTTTTAGCTATAACAATGTCTGTGCTCTCATCACAAATTAATGTGGCATATGTGCTATGTTCTAATTTTTTTTTCTTGTCTCCTGCTGAATTACCAATGTTATGCATTCCAGGATGTCATTGGCTGTAGTTTCCAATGAATACGATGCATTTGTGGCCACAGATAGTTTGTCAACAAAAGGAAAATCTAAACTAGACAAAAATTCCATTAAACTAGTGTATTTATGAATTGGCAAGTTTTCTTTAGCCATCCAATAAACACTTTTCCTGGCCACTAGAACAGCTTGATCTTACTTCAAGAGTCAGCTCTTGCAGCAGGTAACACATTTAAGACTGAAGCCGTCAGGTGGCAGGACAACACAGAAAACTACTAGCTAGGTGTTTTCATCGGGGGACCCCCCCCCCATGTCACGTATGGTATAAAGGGAGGGCGGTCCCCAGCGTCCCTCAGTTCTTTTCCCGTCATCGACTCACATTCATCGGCTCCATAGATTGCCTCTCACTAGTTCGACCACCATATTGCTCAGCCCTTTGAGCCATCTTTCTTTGTATTATCCTCTGTTTATTTTTACTGCAAGTCGTCTTCACTGTCTTCTATCTAACATTAATCCTCTTAAGTGTGCCTGCAGCAAAAAGATCCCTTCCAGGGATGTCCACTCCACCTGCTTGCTGTGTTTAGGCCTAGACGACTACCTCCAGACCTGCCAAACATTTAACAGGATGAGGATTCGCCGCCAGAAGACTGTTCAGGCCTACCTAACCAAACAACACCTGGCAGCCATGCAGAGAGTCCTCTCAAGGGAGAAGTTCTTCCCACCATAAATCCTCCTGGAAGCATAAGGAGAAGAGGAAGGAGAGGGAAAAAGAGAAATCTCCCTCCAAATCCCGATCATCAGATTCAGACTGTGCCTCCCAGGTGACCCATTCGCCTTCCTGACTAACGGTTCTTACACCTCCCGCCCTGGTTCGGGTATTGGGAGGGAAAGACCGCGACTCAGATCCTTGGGCTGCACCTTGCAGCTACTCAGGATCTGCCTGCCTGACCAGACCTCAGGCCGGCATACAGAGCCTTCCAAGCTGACGTCAAGCCACTCCCCTGCTGGCATCAGTCTCAGGCGCCGGACTCCCGGGACAGCCACAAGGTTTCAGGGCACTCCTGCAGGAGTTCGGCCTCTCAGCCCTCTAGGACATCCAATCCGTCATCGACCAAACTTTCATTGGGTGGTGACTCCCACCGATGACAGGCAACTGACATTGCACTGCCGGTGACCCATCCTTCGGCACCGACAACACAGTCCTCGGCATCACCAGTTTCACCTCCACCACTGGCTGACGAACAGTGAGGACACAGCCCTCCCAAGGGCCATCGAACGACAGCCCTGAACCAGGCATCAGCCACCGACGTCCGGTCCAAAGTCATTGTCCCAGCATCACCTCCAGTCTGCCCAGTGTTGCCAGATGACTTTAGACTGGACCAAGGCTCTAGACCAGCATCAGACCCAGATCCTAAGCTCCACCTGTCCCAGGTGAAAGAGCTATTTGGGTACTGGTGGGAGACGATATGCACAGACTTGCTGCCACCAGAACTCCTGCGGATTGAGGACCCCCCAGCTGGCGCAGGGGCCCCTCCGCCTACTTCTCCCATTACCCCTTTGGGAAAAGACACAGGAAAGGAGCCCACCACTCCTTTGGGCAAGGGCAAGGCTCCTCGCAAATACTGATCCAAGTTCCAGTCAAGGAGCCCAAGCTCCTCAGGCTCCCTTGACTGTGGGAGGTGAAAACACAAACGTACCAGATCCTCCTCCTCCCAGGTGGACTCTGACCATTCCTCCGATCCATCTTCCTCTGACCACTCGTCTGTTAGGGACCTTTCCCTCCTACACCCCAGAGATAACCGTAAATCGCCACTTTATCTCCTCTTCATGGAGATCATACGGCACATCCAGAAAAATGTGGGTTGGGAGACAAGGGCCTGGACCCAGAGAGATGAAAACTGGCTAAATACCTAAGTCAGAAGACCCAAAGCCAGTGGTCATCCTGTCCCTGGTGGACACCTTTGCGGATGTCACCAAGGTGGCCTGGAAACACCCCCATTTTCCCCAGCAATACCCAAAAGGAGCCAGATCGCCTTTATAAGGCCCCAAAAGAAGAACCGGTTTTAGGGGAACAACCACTGTCCGATTCAGTAGTCATTTCAGCTGCCCACAATAGGCCCCAAAGACTGAGGCATCTTAGCACCCAGCCTCTGGACAAGGAGTCTAAGCAGGTGGACTCCATGGACTGGAAGGTTTACTCATCCACCACCTATACCATCGGAAGTCTGAACTTTCTCACCCACATGGTGTAATTTCAGAACACCCTGTGGGAGCAGGGGCTCAATATAGTTAAGGAGCTTCTGGACTACCCACAAAAGGCAGAGCTCGAAGAGCTAATGCAGACTGACTCAGACATAGCTACGCACATCCTCAGGTCGGCCTGCGACTCAGCGAACACAGCAGCACGGACCACGGCCAGAGGGGTGTGTGTGTGTGTGTGTGTGTGTGTGTGTGTGTGTGTGTGTGTGTGTCAAGCGGCACTACTGATTCAGGGTCTCTGGCTTCACCCAGGACGTACAGACTGATATCCTGGATACGCCGTTCCATGGCTCGGTTCTCTTTGGTGATGGCTTGGAAAAGATAATCACTAAATTGCAGGACTCTGGTAAAGCCATTAGATTGGTACATTCTGTGTACAAACCAAAGCAGAGCCCCTTTCGTAAATGTCGCTTTTGATGTATATGGGACAACAATATGGTTTGCAGCAGCGAGGAAATTATGGTTGCAAGGGCCCCACCAGAGGACCCTCAGGCACTGCCTCCAGGGCAGCTAAGTCCACCCATGCTGCCCTCCCACAACTGCCTGATTTCTTGCAGGACCCACCCCCTACAGGGACAGGAGAAGTGGCTGGAGACCGCTTTTCTCTCTACACCAGAGAGTGGCGGGAGATCACCTCCGACCAGTGGGTCCTACAGCTCATCAAAAAGGGACACTCGATCGAATTTGTTCAAAAGCCACCACATAGCCCCCCTCCCCCCGAGGTTGCTAGGCTCATGCTGAGCTCATCCAAGCAGAGATCCAGGTGCTTCTAACAAAAAGGGCCATAGAGCCGGTGCCCCCATCTCGGAGGGGTGCAGGCTCCTATTCTCACTTCTTCCTAGTGCCCAAAAAGACCGGGGACTTGCACCCTTTCTTGGACCTCAGTAACCTCAACGAGCTTGTAGAATACAAATGATTTCAGATGCTCACCCTTCAGGGGATTGCCCATGATCCATCAAGGGAATTGGTTAGCGTCTCTAGATATGCAGGACACACATCTCCACAATACTGGTGGCCAAACCTCACAGGAGGTTTCTCGGGCTCTGGTCTCAAGGAAGGCATTACTGTTTCAGAGTGTTACGCCTTTCCTTGGCACCAGGGTTTTACCAAGTGTCTGGCCATGGTTGCAGCCACCCTCAGAAGAAGGGGCATTACGTCTTCTCCTACCTGGACGATTGGCTCCTTGTGACCCCGTCCAGCTGCAGCACACAATCCAGGCCACCTATTCTCTTTTCGGAGAACTAGGAATCACTCTCATTGTGACAAAGTCCTCCTTGATTCTGTCCCAGTCCCTTCAGTTTATCAACATCACCAGAGGGAAGGCTTTCCTTCCAGAAGGCCGGGCACTCTATTTCTGTGGGTTAGCCCATCATGTCTCATCCTATCTAAGGGTCCCAGCCAGGTCAATTCTCTGGCTCCTAGGCCACATGGTCGCCTCCATCATCACAGTCTCCCTCTCCAGATTATATATGAGAAAGATTTAGTGAACCTTCATAGTCCAGTGGGACCAGCGTTGGGATGATATGGATATATCGGTTTCCATACAGGAACCAGTTTGCCAAGAATATAACTGGTGGATGACGTCCCCTTCCCGGATTGGGCTACTCCTTCATCAAAGTTCATCTGTCGGCCATTTTGGCTTGTCATGTTTCTGTCCAAGGCAGAACTGTAGCTTAGTTGGATGTAGCCCGGACCTACTTGAGAGGTATCCTTCATTTGAAGCCCCCCATCAGAGACCCCATACCTCCCAGAGACCCACTTTTCATGCTGGAAAAGCTCACCCTACCCCCTTTGAACCAGCCGCAGACTGCGAGCTTCACTTCCCTTCTTGGAAAGTGTTATTTTCAGTTGCCTTTACTTCTGCTCGAAGAATTTCCTAGCTTCAAGTCCTGATGTGTAAGGAGCCTTATTTGATTTTCCACAAGGACCAGGTGGCCTTGAGGACCAATCCTAAATTTGTACTGAAGGTGGTGTCTAAATTGACCCTGAATCAGGACATACACCTCCCTGTGTACTATCCAGAATACTCAAATAGGGATGAGGCTGTTCCCCACACGTTGGACGTTCATCATATTTTGCGCTTCTACCTCTCTAGGACAAGAGAGTTTAGATGCTCAGATCAACTTTTTGTTTCTTTTGCCCCCAGGATCCGGGGAGCACCTGTAGCCAAACAGACCCTTTCTCAATGGCTGGTTAATTATATTGCATTCTTTTACCATCTGTATGACAAACCCTTGCTGGGCTCAGTGAAGGGTCACTCTATGAGGGGGAGTAGTGACATCTTTTGCCATCCTTCAAAACTTGTCTGCAGCTGACATTTGTGGGGCAGCCACTTGGGACTCTATCCGTAGCTTTATTAGGCACTACAGTTTAGACATTGCCTCCAGATGCAGAGCAGGCTTCAACCTTAAGGTTCTGCAGGGATTCCTCTCTTGAGGACATTCCTCTGTTGGCTCTCATCTGCTTCTTCCTCCCAGTTTCTGTCTGGGACTCCTTTACTGCTCGGGCCTCAGTCCTAAAGGTGTTACCTGCTGCAAGAGCTGACTCTCGAAGTAAGATAGTACAGTTACGTAAGAACTTACCATAACAATAGATCTTCGAGAGAAGCTCTTGCAGCATGTATGGCTTCCCACCCACCTTCCCCCTTGGGGACTCTCTTATGCACTTGGTTTGCATTGGCAATGTATCTGTTGCTCTATGTGGTATTTGCCTTGGTTCTCTGTTCCTGATCACCTTCCATCCTCGATTCCGGAGTTTCCAGCGGGAGAACTGATGGACGCTGGGAACCGCCCTCCCTTTATAAAATACGTGATGTCGGGGTCAGGCTGACATCGGGGTTGGGGGGGGTCCTGCCTCCTGCTGGCTTCAGTCCTAAATGCTTTACCTGCTGCAAGAGCTTCTCTCAAAGATCTGCTGTTACAGCAAGTTCTTACGTAACTGTTTTTTCAGAAATATCTTTTCTAAATGCTTGCTGCAAATCTCCCTGCATATTTGTGGCCACCATAGCATCTTTGTAGTCTGCCGAGTCAGCATGCCTTGTCAGGGTGCTTGTCCTAAAGTCATTACATTTTTTCTGAATTATATCTCAACCACCTGTACAGGGTGAGCCAGTGGCCCTGAAAATTACGTTTACTGGCTACAACAAGGGACTGGGAGGTACTAGGTTGTTCACAAGCAGCAGACTCAAAATCCAGTTGTAACTGGCTAGCACTGTCAACAGGTCCCAATTGTGTGTCCGTCACAGTGACAGACAACACAGGCTCTTCTGAGGACTGACCCAGCACCTGATCCCTAGCATTTGAATTTTTGTTAGAAGACCCTGATCCTGATGCAATACACAGAGGCTCTTGGGTGCAGAAGATGTAGAAAAAAATGTTAACGTTCACTTGTTTCTTTGCCATGTTTATTATTAGCAAGCAGGCCTAGTGTTTTATCTGTGTAATTCTTATACAATGAGGATGAGGAAGTAAGAATATTTCCTTCTTGTAAAATTAACTTACAAGTCGTGTCACTTATTGACTTTGTATGAAGACACGGAGTCTGTGTTTCATAGACTTAAATGGTTTAATAAAAAAACAAGTCTGTAAACTGTCCTGTGTCTGAGTCTTATTTGTTTACACTAACACCATCGGGAGACGCAAAACAAAAAGTTAGTACAGTAGCACAGGGATATGTCTTGGGGTGTGTTGCATGTCTGGGGCCCTTAGTTAGCTCAGGGAATTTGTGTGTACACAGACCACACTCAGTAGTCACTCTGTCTTCTGCTTGATTTATTTTTCCAGACCCACCCTGCTATTTCTTTTTTCTGTTCCTAAAATTACATTCTTAATCTGCTGTGGCTTCACCTGCCTACTTAGCTGTGCCAACTATGTTAACAGAGAGCCCCCACAGATTCTGCCTTCGCCCTTGAAAAGTGACTGACTCCCCATTTTATATCCTTTCCCTACAGATATTTCTCTTTTGATTTATGTTCAATTCAAGACTTGTTCATTTGACTAATAAGTCTCTGACTTTCCCTGCCTGACTGGCAACTATAATGTGAACAGGACAAGACAGCCCCTCTGCTCTTAGTTTTCCCTGCTGCCTTTTTTTTTTTCTTTTCCTTCTTGTCTTGTATCCATCTGCTGTGGCTTTCCTTGTGGCCTGCTGCCAGCTAGGTTATAACTGATAGCCCACCCACCCAGCACACACACAGATTCTGGCAATATACACTCCTCCGCTTTACTTCTTTTCCTTGGCAGATATGTTTTCTTTTTTCTATTCACTTGAATTATTATGTGGTTTTCCCTGCCTGGTTGGCAACTATGTCAGCACAAGAAAAAAAAATGAGACAGCCTTCTCCTCACACACAGACCCTGCTGACTGTCGTCTGCTTAAGCTTTATTTTTGGTTTTCTCTGTTTTTCTTTTACTTTTAATTCACTGTATCTGAATCTTTGGTGGCTTTCCATCTCGCCTGCTGCCACCTAGGTTATAACAACAGATAGCCACACACAGATTCTGGATGCCAGTATACACCGACTCCTGTCCTCTGCTTTACTTCTTTTCTTGAAGATATTTTATTTCTTTTTTCTATTCACTGACTTATTCTTGTTCACTTTGCTGTGGCTTTCCCTGCCTTGGTTTAAACTATGTGAACAGCTTGGAGTGAGACAGCCCACACAGCCCCTGCACTCACTCCTCTGCTTAGGTTTATTCTTTGTATTGTTTTCCCTGCTGATATTTTTTTTCTTCTTTTCCTTTTAATTCACTAAATCTGCTGTGTCTTTCCCTGCCTGCTGCTAGCTAGGTTATAACAACAGCTAGCCCCCAACACACACAGATTCTGACAACACTCCTCTCTGCTAGTTACATAGAAACAAAGAATTTGACGTCAAATTAAGGACCGCTTGGCCCACCCATTCTGCCCATTTCCCTACCTAATGGATAAGCTGCAGATCCTAGTTAACCAACAGCTTACTTCCTCGTACCCCCAACCCCTAGAACTGCCTTATGTCTGTCCCATGTATTCTTGAATTCCCTTACTGTTTTTGACTCCACAGCCTCCTCAGGAAGGCCGTTCCATGCATCCACTACCCTCTCCATGAAAAAATACTTCCTCACAGTACCTCTGAGCCATCTCCCTTCTATCTTCAAATTGTGCCCCCTTGTTCTTCCACATCTCTCTTTCTGAAAGATGCTACTCTCTTGGACTTTGTTGATTCCCTTGAGGTATTTGAAAGTTTCTATCATGTGTCCCCCCTGGCCCTCCTTTCCTTGAGGGTATACATATCAAGCTTCTTAAGTCTCTCTTCATATGTCTTCTGGTGCAGACCCTGCACCATTTTAGCTGCCCTCCTCTGGACTGCCTCCATCCTATGTCCTTGCAGTTCTTTTCCTTGGCAGATATTTTTTTTACTTTTTCAGTTCACTTGACTAATTGTTCAATATGCTGTTCTTTGCTTAAGCTTCATTATTTTCCCTATTTTCTTTTACCTTTTCTGATCGATTCACTTTATCAATCTGCTGTGGCTTGCCCTGTCTGTTGAGGCTGCCAGCTAGTGAATAAAATCTCCCTACACACCGATCTCTCCCCTTATTCATGTTTTATTCTTTCTTTCCACCAATATTAATTCACTTCTAAGTTCCAGCAAGTTAATATTTTCTGTGCCTTTCCTTGTGCTCCTTAGTATGATTTTTTATTGAGATGCAGTCACCACTGCTGTTAGTCTTGCAGTTATTGTTTTCCAACTGATCAGATTTTCCCCAAAATATTTTTATGTTTTTTATTGCAACACACTGCCTCCAACCACTGATTTTTAGTAGGGGCCTAGAGATCACTGAGAGCATAGGCCCCACAGCTCAGCCCTTGCCCTATGTACTGTGTGTTGCTGCTCAAGACAGATCACTAGGTTTCACTGGGTTGTGGAGAGAGGCAGGAAGGCAAGAGCCCGTGAGAGCCTCTGTTATTCACCCATAATAATCCAGCCTGTTCTGTAACAAAAAATCAAGTCTATTTTTATAGGTTTCACTAGGTTGTGGAAAGAGGCAAAAGATCAATATATTTCACTTAAAAGAAGAGCCAAATTGATGTCTCAGTGTGTGGCTCTTACAGCTTTCAATATAGGCTAACTGTAATTGCCTAAAATGCTTTGGTTTTTAAACAGAAGAACCACATTTCTGCGGAATGCACTGCCGCTGGTTCTGTGCTGCCTGCTGACACGATGGTATCCAGACCAAACTGCGCAATCAACAGTGAAGACCGTGGTCTTGGTAGCTCGATCTGTACCATGTGATGTATCCCTGACTTCCCTGACTCCCATCTGGCCCTCTGACTTCAATCTCTATCAGCAAGACTGCGGAAAACGCGAAGGTGGGGGTGGATATCTACTCCCGCTGCTCCTTAATGTGCATTATCTCCCACCGTGAAGCAATCCCCCACTCTCATGAACTCATCTTAGCAAATCTAGCTTTCCCAGCTTCCACTCCCCTTTTCGTAGAGGTTTTATATGCCTCCCCAAAACGTCCCCCCCTCATCCCTTATCTCCTGCATCTCCGCAGTTTCTGCCCTCGCATCTGCAGGTGAACCTATCCTTCTTGGTGACTTTAATTTTGACTGGCTCTTCCCTTTGTCACTTAATTCATGTCACCAGATGGAAACTCTAAACCTCGCCCAGCTGATCAAAGAGCCCACCCATCCTAACCCCAGATCTAATACTCATTCCCTACTTGACTGGATGCTCTCAACTCCCCACCCCACCCCACCCCACTGTATCTGCTCTGCTGGTATCTTACCCAACGTACTCGGCAACCACTGCCCAACCTTTTGCATTAGGAAGTCTTTCCCTTCCCCCACCCCACTCCAAAATATATCCAATACCACCCCCTTAAATCCCTTGACGTAAGTAAACTACTCCACGACCTGGCTCAGTCAAACTGGTCTCCTGTCTTCTTCTCCTCCTCCCACTCAGTCGACATTGCCCTCGCTCACTTCACATCCATCTTCTTAAAAGTCTGGGATGCCCACGCCCCACTTAAAACTAAACGAATAAACTGCAAGTTACACAACCACCGTCCCTGGATCACCCCATATATTTTGGCCATGTGCAGAGAGTGCAGTCTTGCTTGGTGCCACTTTAAATCCTCAGAAAACCAGGCTTCCCTACAAGCCTTTCGTGCCCTCCACGACAGTTGCACTAACAGTATCTGCCATGCCACGTCTGACTTCTTTAAGGCACATTCGCACCCCTCAAATAGTACCCCTTCCTCCTTCTGACAGGATCTTCACTCGCTTCTGCACCCCCCCCCATTTGCATGTCAGATTCTCTCATTTCTGTCCCTTCCCTTGTTACCAAGGCCCTAAATAAGTTCTTCACATCCTGTGCCATTCCCCAGGAATTCCCGCTTCTTCACCCTGCACCCTTCAACCCCCGTCACGGATGTCCAGTTTTCAACTAGCGCTAATTTCACTGTCAGAAGTTCTAAGAACTCTAGCTTCATTCAACCCTTCTAAGTCAAGTCCCGATGGCCTGCATCCTTGGCTCCTCAAAATCTCGACCTCCTCTATTGTTACCCCTCTAACTTTCATCTTAAATCTTTCTCTCTCCACAGCTGCAATCCCCACAGCCTGGACATCTGCCACAGTCCTCCCCCTCTTCAAAGGTGGCAACCCCACTGTCCCTGGAAATTACCGCCCCATTTCCTTTCTCCCCACCCTCGCCAAAGTCCAAGAGTTCCCTATTCTCTCAAGGCTCAATGAATTCCGTCTTGCTTCCAACACCCTCTCCCTGTTCCAATCAGGCTTTAGGAAATTTTCCCTCTACCACCTCCTCTCTCTTAACACTTTACTGATGCCAGATCACCTCGGCTATCTTCACTGACGTGGCCAAGGTTTTTGACTCCGTTTCCCATCCTCTTCTACTAAATAAATGATGCCTTGCAGTTGCTGGCCTTTCCCCTGCCTCCATGTCCTGGTTCAGCTCCTACCTTACTGGCCATTCCCAGTCGGTCTCTTAACAATGTCCTATCCTTTTCCCTCCCCATCCTCGCAGGTGTGCCTCAGGGATCTGTTCTTAGGCCTGTTCTTTTCTCCCTCTTTATTAACGAGCTCCCCTCAGTTTGCACCCATGCCAGTATTCACATGTATGAGGATGATACCGTACTTTTTCTGTCCAGCCCATCCATCCAAGCAGTCCAACCCCCTTCAGAGCGATCTCACAGCGGTGTCAGCCTGGTTCCATGCCAACTGCCTAAAACTAAACAGAAAAACAAAATTTAGCCATGACCTTTGGATCTAAACAAAAACTCTCCAGGCTTCCCACCCTCCCAGTCTTTTTCTCTGCTGCCAACACACCTCTAGACAACATCCCCAACTACAAGTACCTAGGAGTCTGGCTCGATCCCTCCCTCGACTTCTCTTCCCACTTTAGTGCTCTACACTCCAAGCTGCGCCCTAAACCTGGGCTACTTTACCACCATAAAGCCAGTTTCTCCCTCCCTGTAAGATGTGATCTCATGGTCAAATGGATCCTCCCGGTTCTAGACTATGGGGACATAGTTTACAGTGCTGCCCCAGCCACCTACTTTGCCAAACTTGATGTCCTGTTTCATGCTCTCTGTAGGTTTGCCTCTAACTCCCCCTCCTTAACTCACCTCTATGACCTATACTTCTCCCTTTCCCTCCAATCCTTCGCTCAGAGACGCTTCTCACACTGTTCCATCCTCATCGCTAAATACTGGTTCGGAACCCTTGCACCCTACCTCGCCTCCCTCCTTAATCCAGCTAACCCCTCACCCTACAACTTGCGGTCGAACTGTGCCCGCACCTTTTCCCTCTCATGTGTACGCACATCAGCTGGCAAACTTCTTTCTCCTATAGACTTCCTGTTCTCTGGAATAGTGTTCTTACCCCAGGAGTCCTTTAGCATCAGTAACTATAGCAGTTAGCTGGCTAGGTGCAACTACCCCAGAGGTATGCCTTTAAGATAATTAGTGTAACGAGCTAGGGCATCAGCCAATCAAAAAAAGGAGAGTGTGCTGAGAGGGAGCAGCCTGAAGGACTTTAGAATTTTTTCTCCGCTGGCTGAGCAACATTGCCCCAGAGGGGTGTCTCAGTTTTCCTTGTTGACTACCTTTTTCTGCTTATCTTGGTAAAGTTTCCTCACAAATTACATTTTTAAGTGTGCGGAGTGTAATTTTACTGTTTTTTGCAGTTTGTTTCTTTTCCACGCATCCACGTACATTTTTATTGCATCTGCATATTTTATATACATTTATTACCACAAACGCAATTTTTCGACAGTTCTTCACTATTTTAACGCTTTTCTTGAAGGAACCATCAAATTTTAGTGTTTTTCTTTACTTTTTACCTCATAAATCACAGGTCCGTATTGCGAGGTGTAACTGTTTGGATTTTCAAACTTTGACAGTTATTGCTGGGTTCTCTGTGGATTGGCATGTCAGAGATTCCCAGAGCTAAAAAGAAAACTGGACCTACAGGATTTTTCAAAAGTGTGCCAACTTTTTTTTTTTTTTACAATTGTTTAACCAGGAGAGAGACACTAAGCTGAAAGCTTGTTTACAGATGCGACCTGGGAGCACAGGGAAGTTAAGTGACTTGCTCAGGGTCACACTATGCAAGTGGGATTCAAGCCCAGGTCTCCATATTTGCAGCTCAGAGCCTTAAATCACTGCGCTATACTGCCGCCTGATAGGATTTGATTTAACAGCTTTTAAACAACCTGTGCCTCAGGTGTTTTGGTCCAGATCTGCTGGTTCTCTTTGCAGAAATTCGATGTGAGACTGAGCAGAGAGCCTTAAAAAAATATATATATATGGCTGAGGAAAGATCAAAGGTTACTGATGAGGGGCCATCTAAAATTAATAAGAATAAAGATTCAAGCCTTGGTGCTAATGAAGCCTCCAAGTCCCAGCCAAAAAATAAGGCTTCCAAAGGAGCTGATGAAGTTCCTCACAAATTTAAAAATAATAAAGGTGCGGATGAAGTGTCTGTACAAAAAAGGAAGCATGATCAAGCTGCTGATGAAGTGGCTAAAAAGATGGTCTGTAAAGACAAAAATGTTCCTGTTCCTCCTGGGAAAGCCAATAGTGAGACAACAGGCAGCTTAAAGTATAAAGAAAAAACAAAGCATATACAGCCACAGTCTGCACAGGAACTCCCATCTGTGCAAGACATGGCAAAAGCATGGCACATTTTTCAGACCCTGCAAAAGGTGGGGTCTATATTTACTGGGGCTGGTAAGCACTCTTCCACAGTTCTCTCTTCTGGAGACTGTGAGAGTGATGCAGATGATGATGAACATTTTTATGATGCCCCTGACATGAATTTGGAGGGCCTAGAACTTGATTTGTCCCCTGAACCTCCTTTCAGAACTTCCTATGCTGACCAGGAGGATCCCTCCTCTATGCTTATGTTTCTCCAAAATATGCTAGACACCCTGGACCTCCCTACTCAGGAGTCCATCCAGGATGAGGAGGAGGATAAAGATTATAGGGAGATGAGAGGTCTCCCACCCACTAAGAGACTAGTGCCTATCTATAATGCTTTCAGAAAAAATACCGCAAAACTGCTTCAAACCCCCACTTCGGTGATAGGGGTTGACATGTGGGCTGAGAAAAAATACTAATTGTCTAAAATTATACGGAGTTCCTGTCTGTACATCGTAGCCATGAGAGTATAGTACAGCAGGAAGCTTGTGAAAAAGCTGGGGTTTCCTTGTCCTCCTTACCCCTGGACACGGATTCCAGAAAAATAGATTTCATTGCAAAGAAAATGTATACCACAGCTTCCCTGCTAGTCAGACTTTGTTCCTACATGGCTTTCACTGCCAAATATCGGAAAGCACTGTGGAATTCTGTCCTGGCCATTACCCGCAGTGGGTCGGATACAATGGTACAGGAGCTGGTGGATACAGCAAAAACTGCCCTGGAAGCTACGAAATACCAATTCCACATGGCAGATGACAACTGTAATGCCGTCTCTAAGGCCATGGCCCATACCATCTCTCTGAGGAGCTTTGCCTGGCTTAGAAGTACCAGTCTGACCCCAGACACTCAGTCAAAGGCCATGGACTTTCCCTGTGATCAAAACATGTTGTTCGATTCCAGAACAACTGACTACATGATGAGTACAAGGTCTCTTGGCAGTGTTATTCCTCTAAACCTAAGCCTCTTGCCCCTATAGAAATCCCACGCATGGGGCAGTAGGGACAGAGGTTATATTCCCAGGCTTTATATTCCTTATCCTCAGTCTGATTTCTCTCACTACGGGGGTGCTTTCAGAGGTAAGGGCCAAAGAAGGGCCACCTCCACCCAGCCAACAGCCTCGCAGTCTAAGCCCTAATGTGAGTGTCCAGGTCACCTCCCCTCTGCCAGTAGGAGGCAGACTCTCCCACTATCTTCAGAACTGGTCCCTCATTACCTCAAACAAGTGGAGAACTGGAGACAGTGGAAAAGGGTCTGCCACTACAGTTCAAGCAGATGCCAGACCTCAAGCATACTCCGGTGTCAAGACCTCTAACCCCAACAGAGGTACTACTGTTGGAGCAGTGGAGAGGGTTCCGGCCCATGAAAAGGGCAAGGGCCTCTACTCCAGGTACTTTCCGACACACAAGAAAACTGGGGAGTGGCAGCCTATCTTGGATCTCAGATATTTAAACAAATATCTGTGTTAACCCAAATTCAGGATGGTCACTCTGTCACTAGTAATACAGTCCTTACAGCAGGGAGACTGGCTAGCCTCCCTGGACATAAAGGACGATTACTTCCATATACCGATAAGGAGGTGTCACAGGAAGTTTCTCCGATTCAAACTCTCTCCGGGCTACTGTCAGTTCGCTGCAGTGTCCTTCGGCTTGTCCTTGGCCCCAAGAGTCTTTACCAAGTTCCTG
This sequence comes from Neoceratodus forsteri, assembly GCA_016271365.2. Taxonomy (NCBI): domain Eukaryota; kingdom Metazoa; phylum Chordata; order Ceratodontiformes; family Ceratodontidae; genus Neoceratodus; species Neoceratodus forsteri. The sequence continues at coordinate 716,028,128 of CM057454.1, read as the reverse complement.
GCAGTGGTAGCAACACACCTCAGGAAGCTGGGTGTCACTATCTACCCCTATTTAGATGACTGGCTCATAATGGCAAAGTCTTCTTGTCAGGTCAAGGAGTTCTTTTCTCTTACAGAGTACACTCTGGAGTCTCTGGGATTCCTGGTAAATCTAAAGAAGTCTCACCTGGAACCCACCCAGCTACTCACCTTCATTGGAGCTCAGCTGGGCAACCAGAAAGGATATGCTTTCCTCCCACAGGAGAGAATTAAAAGTTTCCTTTCAGTGGCAGATTCTCTCATCCAGGGATAGCCAAGATCAGCCAGACATTTCCTCAAGCTCTTGGGACACATGGCTTCAATAACTGGAGTGGTCGTAGGAGTCGGGTACAGGATGCAACACCTGCAAGCCTATCTCAGAGCTTGCTGGTCTCAAAGAGGCAACCATTTTTCAAAGCTGATACCAGTGGTAGAGCAGTTCCTTCAGGCTCTGCTTTGGTGGAAGAACCCTGCAAATCTGGCAGCAGGGATACCCTGCCAAGCTCCACATCCCACAAATGTGATCACCACAGACGCCTCCCTCCTGGGGTGGGGAGCTCATCTGGACAGTGCCTCTGTAAGGGTCACCTGGACTCTCCAAGAGACACAGTTACACATAAACCTGGAGCTCAGAACAATCTTTCTAGCTGTGAAAGCATTTGCTCCTGTCATAAAAAGACAGACTGTACAAATCTGAACAGATAACACCACTGCAGTGTTTTACATAAACAAGCAGGATGGTACCAGATCAGGAATACTCTGTTCGGAGGCTCTGGAAATCTGGTCTCTCACCTTCTCCCTGGGAGTCAGCCTTTCAGCTTTTCACATCCCAGGCAAGCACAATGCAATGGCAGATGCTCTAAGTCGCATCAGTCAAGGCCAGAGTGAATGGACTGTGAACAAGCAAAGTACACTAGCCACAGTGTTCAGGCAGTAGGGCACACCAGAAGTGGATCTGTTTGCCTCTTCCTTCAACTTCTAGCTTCGTCAGTACTGTTGCAGGCCCCCAGTCCCAGGAACACTTCTCCTGTATGCCTTGATCCTGGACTGGTCAGGGAGATTCCTATATGCATTCCCTCCCTTTCCCCTGATACTCAGGGTATTGCTGAAACTCAAGACAACAGCCTGCATCAATAATTCTGGTAGCTCTGGATTGGCCCTGGCAAGCCTGGTACCCTCTCCTTCTCTCACTGTCCTGCAGCACGCCCATTCACCTGCCACTAACTCACTTTCTGCTGACCCTCCCCAGACAGGAGTACATTATCCAGACATACACTCTGTTCACCTCAAGGCCTGGTTCTTGAGGAGTTAAGAGTATCCCTCCTTTCAGTACTTGGAGCAAGTCCTTAAGATCCTGAGAATGGCTAAAAAAACCTAACGCAAAAAAGACTTATGCAGCCAAATGGAAACTGTTCTGCCTCTGGTGCAAGAGCAGTAATGTCAGTCCTCTTACAGCTTCAGACCTTCAACTGCTGGATTACCCGGTACATCTGCAGGTGTCAGGCTTGAAACCCTCTTCCCTCAAGCTACACCCGGCTGCAATTTCAGCCTATCTTTCAGTGGGAAAGAAATACTCAGATTTCTCCCATACCATATTTAAACAGTTTTTCAAAGGCCTCTTGCACCTCCAGTCAGGGAGACTGTTCCTCTTTGGAGCCAGAATCTCTGCATCGCCAGGCTCATGTAACCACCCCTTTGAGCCTATGACCACTGCACATATCAAGTTTGTGACCTGGAAGTCTGTCTTCCTGGTGGCCATTACCTCTGTCAGGAGGATTTCAGAGTTGCAGGCTCTGTGTACTGAGCCTAAAATTATTTATCACAAGGATAAAATTGAGTTCAGGACAAATAGAAGTTTCTGCCTAAGGTGGTTTCAGAGTTTCACCTTAACCAGTCTATTACTCTGTCTTCTTTACTGAGAAATCCACTCCTGGTGAGCAAAAGCTCCACAGCTTGGGTGTCAAAAGAGCTTTCTCTTACTACCTAGAGCATACTAGGCAGACCAGAGGCTCTTCCTCTCAGTTGTTCCTCACCTATGGGGATTTAGGCAGAGGAAGACTAGCTACCAAGAGAACTGTTTCCCAGTGGTTGGTCTCTTGTATTAGATTCTGCTATGAAAAAGCTGGTCATCAACCTCCTGTGGGTCTCAGGGCCCACTCCACCACGGGGCACTGCAGCCTCTGTGGCAGCAGCAAGGGATATACCCCTTTTGTATGTCTGCAAAGCCAGCTACCTGGAAATCTGTGCACACATTCATTAAGCACTACAGTTTAGATGTGCAGTCCAGATCTGATGCCAAATTTGGCAGGGCGATTCTGCAGAACCTCTCTACTAAATAGGTTCTCTGCCCATCTCCCACTTTGTACTGCTCAGTAGTCTGTTATAGTTACTGATGCTAAAAGACTCCTGGGGTAAGAAGAAAAAATTACTCACCATAGTAATCTTCTTTCTACCAAGGGGTCATTTAGCATCAGTAAGCTCCCACCCTTCCTCCCTGGTTCACCTTTTAGGAGAAGGGCTCTGTTCTCAGTTTTATAATCAGAATTTGGGTTTTTATTAAAGTTTTCGTGCTCAGGTTGTCATCTGTTTTTTAAGTTTTGGACATTTGCATGTTTTTTTGAATCCTGTTGGTTCACTTTTTCAGGCACATGCCCATTATCTTAGAAAAAATTCTGAAGCCCTTCAGGCTGCTTCCTCTCAGCATCCCCTCCTTTTTTTGATTGGCTGATGCCCAAGCTCATTATGCTAATTATCTGAAAGGCATACCTCTGGGGCAGTTGCACCTAGCCAGCTAACTCCTATAGTTACTGATGCTAAAGGACCCCTTGAAAAAAAAGATTACTATAATGAGTCATTTTTTCTTCTTCCCCTCCAGATCCACCTTTCATCCTCCTTCCCTGCCTTCAAGCACCTACTCAAACCAACCCCTACTACTTCCTGTATCTGCTCCCCTTCCTAGTACTCCCTTACCTCTGCTTCTTTGCCACCTCTCCACTTGCTGCAATTCGTTGTATATAATCAGTGTAAATATTCTGTATATACAAGATATTTCTTCAGTGTACAAAGCATTCTTTTTTATTATGTTAAATTCCAGCTTTTTGTAACAACTTTGCTATCAATGTTGTATTATCAATTGCTGTATTTTATTCCTCTGTACCACCCGCCCTGGGTCGCGCCTAGAAACGAGCTTCTGCTTATGGTGCCTTTCGTTGTTACCAACTTTTAAATAAATAAATGGGTGTCTCTGCACATTACATGGTACAGAACAAAAGCACCCACCCACCTCAATCCATTTCAGCCGTTCTATGGCTGATATTGTCCAAAACTCCTGCCCCATTTTGTGTCCATTCAGTTTAACTGACATGTTCTCTCCCACGTACATTCTATGCAGCCGGTGCCAAAGTGCACTGCAGTGCTGTCCTATAATATGACCCCAAAGGGCGTTCTTCAGTGGCAGTCAGTCCTGCCCATGTCCTGCCTCTCAAACACACCCCCAGGGATGAACTTGTCTGTTCTGCAGCCAATGCTGATATACATCTAGTGCTGTGACACACCCCAAGGAACATTCTTTAGTCAGTAGGCACTCAGACTCCTGCCTCCTTAAAATGACTCTGGGACAAAATCCTTTTTGTGGTTGGCAGCACTGATAGTTTTTTTTTTTCTTTTTTGCTGTGGCCTGAGTGACACGCCCCAAGGGGCATTCTTTAGTTAGCTCTTTCAATCCTGCCTCTCAGAAATGCGTCTGCTGTACCGATGGAGTAAGTACTGCTGGCATGCATGCTCATGACTCTTAAAGCAGCCCAGCGTGTCTGAAGACCCATACATCACTTTTAATAGGGGAAAGGATTGCCGTCAGGTGTGCCATTGGTGCGATCCCGCAGCCTTAAATGAACTCTGGGTTTTCTTCAAAAGGTAGTATAAAGTACCAAAATAACACATACAAAACATGTGGGGGGAGGGAGGCCCTACAATGTTCCGGCTGCAAGAGAAAGTGTCCTGAGTGCACATGGCACTCTCATTCAAGAACAGTCTTTTACAGGCTGAAGCCTTCACCAAACTGTTCTTGCTGCAGGCTCGATGCCTACTGAAACTAGTCTAGATCCAGGAGTCTTTGGACCAAACAGTTTAAAGGTCATCCTCTCTTAATTGGGTGCAGTCATAACATAAAAAGTAAGAGGGAAATCTAGGACTACCATGTCAGATGTGCAGGTTGACTATCTGCGTCAGCTCTCTGGATCTTTTTTCCTTCTGTTGAAGACAAATCTTCAGACTAAGCCCTTCCATGCCACTGCTGGACCTGGTTGCTGCTGATCAAGGAAGAAAGCTGCAGGCACAGTATCTCTAGTTGCCCTCTTTCTTTTCTGTGCTGAAACTGCTGCCTGAATTGCATTTTTGTTCTCAAACCTTTTGCACATTCTCTGGTTGTTTTTACCATAGCACCTTGCCCCAACTTGGCGCCTCAGTGTTTGTTTACATTTCTCTGAACTACGCCCAACATGGCCACTGAAACTTTTCTGCATCATACACACACTACACTTACTGCATTTGTTTCTCTGCCATAGCAATTTGCTTTTTCTATGCCCAACAGTTGCAACTTGACTCAGGACAACTTGTATTTAATTCAGCACAGTCTTTTAAATCTTTGAACACACTTTCAGCCACTTTGCTCGGTATTGTCCAGTTAAACAGAGTTTGGCTGCTTGCTGCTAGATACAGCTACTTAGCTCAGTCCTTTGCCCTCATTTTATTTGCTTTTCTCAACACTTGCTAACTTTAGCACTAGATCTTTACTTTCCACGCACTTGCTGCCCAGTCTTTTGCTTTGCTTCTATGCATTGTATCTACAGAAGTAGCTGGTTCCCAACAATGGATTTTGAGGCCTTCCTTGCCAATTTGACACTTGCAGTAGGTACTAACTGATAGAACTAAGCCGCCAGGTGCTAGGAACACATGGAAAACTTTAGCTAGCAGTGTCTGGTGGGGGACCGCCCACCCGAATTCATGTGACCATCAGCGTGGAGCTGTACAGTGAGCGGTCACCACACCCGCCCTTCAGTTCTTTCCTGCCAACGACCTGCGCACGTCAGACCTCACAGAGAACGTTGCTCCTGTCAGCACTATTTTGGATGAGTATTTCTACTCGTTTATTTCCTTTTCTCATACAGTATTAGTGCTATTTCACATTGTGTATGTCATCTCTGACACCTCCCAATTTGCATAAAAACAAGCGCAACTCCTGTGGAACTCCGCTCCCTCACAAAGACACCCATTCCTTCTGCCTGGGCCCAGAGCACAAAACCGAGGACTGTGAGGCCTGCCAGAACTTCAGTCAGGCCACACGGAAATGCCGTCAGCAGACCCTGGAAGCCCATTTACTGAAACTAAAAATGACATCTATGGAGAAGGAGCTGAAGAAACTCAGGAGCTCGTCCTCTTCCTCAGAGGGCCATTGCAAGAAGAAATAGGACAAGGAGAGACATAGGAACCAGGAACAGGCCCTCTTCTGGAGCCGCGGACAAGGAGAGGCCTCCCCCCTCTGGCCAAGGCCACTTCTGCCACTGCAGAGCAGCTATTGGCCCCCCCCCCCAGGATTGATTTTGGTTCCTACAGGAGTCTCCGAGACACAGGAGATACCAGCTACCCATCGAGCCTTAAAGAGTACAGGGTCTACTGCGAGTAGCATGGCTGGTAAAACGACCGTCGGCTTCTCAGAAGATCGTGGCTGATAAGTTGCACGTCGGACCCTCTGACATGTGCCAAGCCCCGGATCCTCCCTCAGGTCCCGACAACAGATCTGAAATTGAGGAACTGGATCAGCTGCCGCCTCAGCTGCAGCTTACCCCAGGGGACCCTTCCCCTCAGGATTCTCCCCCTCCGCCTCTTGAGGTGGTCCCTCTGGATTCCCCAATACCGTGGGAGCCAGAGGAGGGAGAGCGACCCCCGTCAGGCACTATCCCTTTGCTGATGCCTGCTCTCCCTACACCTGGCCTGCTGCTGGGCCTGATGACAGTAACACAGGTCCCACAGGATCATTCGGGACCCTCTGGGCTGCTGTCAGGCCTGACGCCGGCTCTTCCTATGGGTCAGTTAGACAGGCCATCAGGCCCTCCTTCAGGTGTACTGGACCCACTGTCTAGCCCACCACTGGGCCTTTTGGCTCTGCCACCAGGCCCAGTTGCCCCTCCATCAGGACCTTTGCTGGGCCCCTCAAGTGCTCTTCCGAGTTATCCATCGCCCGGCTACCCGGCGCCACACTACCCTTTAGGGTATCCAATGCCAGGATACCCAGCGCTGATTTTTTTCCTCAATACTTGTCACCGGGCTATCCCCCGATGGAATACCCATCATCTTATCAGGTGCCAGGCTACCTGATGCCAAGGTATGGACATCAACCTCTGTCGCCTGCACCCCAGCTGCAGGTGGACCTGCAGGTAATACATTGTTCTTGGTGGGACAAAGCAAAATCTCAGCTCACATCAGAACTGGAGAAACATCAGTTTCTGGTCACCCTTACATCAGTCACCAGAGAGCAGATGCACAGACTTCCATCGACAGACTCCAGGCCTTCAACATCAGTCAGGTCTGCTGAGCCTTAACTGGAGCAGCCCACAGAAATCTCAAGACTTTTGGACCTCTCGAGACCTGTGGACAACCCCCTACCCAGACTCCGTACTCCCAACGAAAGCCTGACATTGGACTCTGACATGGCCCATTTGGGATCGGATTATGAATCCCCTACCCCGGAGAAGCCGAAACCGATGGACTCTCCAAAATCCCCACCTGAGGACCCTTCATTTATGGAGTGCCTCAAAAAGATCCAAGTGGTCTCTGACTGATGGCGGAGGAACGCGATCCCCAATGCCAGAGATTTGCCGAGCACCTGGAATTATCTGATCAGTGTCCGACTCTCATCCCATCATAAATAGGCCTGCATGAAGATTTGGCTTCCATGATATGGAAACAATCTGCTTCCTTAGCACCAGTGGCAAGGAAGGCAGACAGGATGAACCAGATGCCAGAGGGGAAGGATCACGTTGGCGTCCATCCTAAGGCCGACTCAGTGGTCATCAGTGCCACCCGTGACAGTTCGTTCCAATCCAAAACACCTCAGTACTTCTCCGGACAAGGAATCGAAGGTACTGGATCAGTTTGGCAAGGGGTTTTACTCTTCATCCACCTTAGCCATTAGAGCACTCATTTACGTTGCTTGTATGGTAGTCTACCAGAAATCTATTCTGGATCAGCTAGAATCCAAGCTGGAGAAACTCCCTGACTCTGAACTTAAGGAAGACATGGCCAGTATGGTGCAATCGGCTAGATTCGCTAGCCGACAGACACTGAGGTCACCTATGGCCCAGCGGTGGATGCTTCCAAGAGGTACATCTACTCGCGTTGGCTTGAGAAGGCACATGTGGCTGAGGTTTTCTGGCCTGGTGCCCGAGGTCCAATCGGCCATCCAGGATGCCCCTTTCCAGGGTCCTGTTCTGTTCGGAGGGGATGTCAAAGATATCCTTACTGATCTACAAAACAAGGGCAAAGCCTTGCGCTCTGTCTAGTACATGTACAAGCCTCCTCAGAAGCCTAAGCAGCCCTTTCGTCGGCAACAACAGTGACAGCAAAGGCAACTGTAGAACCAACGTCAGAACAAAGATTGGGCACAGCTACCCTGACTAAATCTCTCAGAGCCTCAGGAACTGTGCCCTCCACCCTCCCTGCCACCTCCTGACTCACTCCGCCCCCTCCCAACCCCAATCCCAGATCAAGGGGAACAGGTAGGAGGCAGGTTTGCAAACCACCTACCGGGTTGGGAGGCAATCACAGCAGACTCTTGGGTACTTCAACTCATATCCCAAGGGCACACAGTCAAGTTTTTAGAGAGACCACCAGAGCATCCTCTAGGTCACTCTTATTATCCTCCTGGTCACATCCACTTGGTCAGAGAGTAAATCTAGTCTGTGCTGCAGAAAGCAGTCAGAGAACCCATCCCCCAGAGTCAGATGGGCAGGGGATACTATTCCCACTTTTTTCTAGTCCCAAGAAGACGGGCAACCTCAGACCAATACTGGACCTTAGCAGTCTGAACTTCTTTATAGAATACAAGAGGTTTCGCATGATAACCCTTCTGAGTCTTCTTCCCTTGTTACATCAGGGGCATTGGCTCTGTTCTCTGGATGCATACCGGCATATTGCGGAGGATTATGAGCTACTAGTGGTAAAAATACATGTCGGCCTAAAAGGCAAGACCCTTACCATCACCACAACCTACCTGCCCCCCAAGAAAGCCAAAGAAGGCCTTCCTCTTGTTATGGAAGAAATCAGCGCACTCAGAAAGGGCTCATAACTCATTTTGACCAGTGACTATAATATTAACTGGTTGTGGAAAGAGACAACACCCTCCAGAGACCTAATCACCTCCCACAATCTCACGCAACTCGTAACTCACCCCACCAGGCAGAACTACAAGGCTGGTACAGCGCCCTCATTGACTGGGTCTTAGCTAGCTCACCGACTCGATTCTCCAAACTCAGGGTTCTTCCGGACATGCTTAGTGACCACTCCTCAATCTCCTTTATATGGACCACTAAACTTGCCAAAAGCCCACCCCGCCTCATCGAGAGCAGGGTTCTGTGGAAAGGCAAACTTGGATCCCTCAAATTGGCCCTGTCTGCCTGCAACTGGTCCCCCATCAACAAGGCACCTACGCTGGACCAGGCCCTTAGTTTTTTCACTGAGGGCTTCAGTTCCATCTGTGATATCTATGCACCACGCACAAAACAGAAAATTTGGGGGGAGGTTAACGGATGGATTGATGGCAAGCTCCTCTCCCTCCTAAAGGAGAGGGACTGCCTCTGAGAAAAAGCCTTAAACTCAGGCAGCAGGCATGACCTACAGTGCTACAAAACGGCTAGAAATCAGTGCACCAAACTTATCAGGTTTGCAAAAGCCAATTTCCATAAGACCCAGCTTAACAATGCATTGGGAGATGGAAAGAGGTTTTGGGACAACATCAAGCACATCCTTGGTAAAGATCAAAACCAGCACCCTAAGATGCTCAACATTAGTAACTCGTCCTCCTCAGATCCGCTAGCCATTGCTGATGCCTTTAACCAGGCCTTTACAGACCTGTCCTCAGTGCTGCCTCCAGACTACCTTCTGCCTGTGGGGGACCAAGGTTGCGCCAACCTGCTCATAACTAACCACCCAGCCTTCTACTTTAAGAAGGTGACGGTGAAGGAGGCCCTAACGATGGTCAGGAAAGTCCTAGGCAAAACCAGATTGGGGAGTGATGGGCTAGACATGAAGTTACTATCTGTCACCCTTGATATTCTTATTATGCCCATAACAATGCTATTTAATAAATCCTTGGCCCTAGCTCAATTTCCAGAGGTATGGAAGCAAGCCCTGGTAACTCCAGTGCATAAGAATGGTGACAAGGTGCTGGTGTCAAACTACAGGACAATATCTATCCTCTCCCCGCTATCCAAAGCTTTGGAAAAAATAGCAGCAAATCAGCTTACAGAATACCTCAATAAGTACAATCTGCTCTGCCCAAACCAACATGGCTTCAGGCAAAAACATAGTACCACCACGGCACTGCTGGAATACACTGACTATGCGCACAATGCGCTGGATGAAGACAGATTGGTGAGGTCCATCTTCATTGACCTCACCAAAGCCTTCGACACAGTCAACCACTCTCTACTAGTTCTCCAGCTCCAAAGATTGGGTGTGGCACCAAATGCCGTGAATTGGTTCAATGACTACCTAACACACAGGAGCCAGTGAGTCAAAATCAGGCAGACGTTTTCCATCTCCAGAGATGTACTCCTAGGAGTCCCTCAAGGATCAATTCTAGGGCCCCTGTTTTTCAGCTTCTTTGTAAATGACCTACCCACAGCCTCTGACACCAAACTTATTCTGTATGCGGACGATGCCGTGCTGCTGAGCAGCAGCACCTCTCAGGTTGCCCTACAAACAGAACTACAGAACTCTTTCAATAAACACAAGGACTGGTTCAGTAGGCAAAAGCTTCTACTAAATTACAAGAAAACCAAGGCCATGCTACAATACAGCCCCTACAACAAACAGAAGCATACTCCTCTCGTAATCACCAACAAGGCTGGTGAGCAGATTGAGCAGGTGCACTTGTTCAAGTACCTTGGAGTCACCATTGATGACTCTCTCACTTATACGCACCACGTAGACTCCCTTGTCAAAGCGGTAAACACAAAGATCGGAGTCCTCTATAGGCATAAGAAATCCCTCACCCCGGAAGTACTCCGAATCTGTCTCCAACTCCATACTCTCCATGATAGACTATGGGCTGGTGGTCTGTGGAGCTGCTACTGATACAGTGCTCAAATGGGTCCAAATTGCACTCAATAAGGCATGCCGCCTCACCCTCTGTGCAGATCACTACACTCATACTTGCACCCTGTATGAGTGTACAAACTGGCTTAACCTAAAAGTCAAGATCAAATACCAAACTTGCCTCCTGGGAAAGAAGGCAGTCCTCGAAAAAACTCCACCCTGTATACGAAACCTGCTTAAGGCTTCTCTCTCAACACACATCACCAGATGGAGGAAGAATGGAGCACTGTCCATACCATTCCATCAAACCTCACTAGGGCAGCGTGCTTTCTCCTTTCGGGCCCCCATCAGGATAAATGAACTCCTGATGACATTACAAACAGCCTGTCTCAGTTCAAAGTAGGCCTCAAACAGCACCTAATGTCTAACTCAAAATGCACCTGCTTCTCAGGCCCCACTTGATAGACAGGCCTACCCCCAAGGTAACACCCAGCAGGGCTACCTAGAGAACCCTGCCTCCATTCCGGCCTAGCCAAGGGCTTAAGTAAGCTGTCAGTCCTCTTTAAACGCACTTGGTACTGCCTCTCCCACCCCCACCCCCACACACACTCATACGACAAAGCCCTCTGAGCTGCTCCCCCATCACACAGCCCTCCCCACCTCTTGCTCTCTGCGGTTGATTTCAAACCCAGTCCCCCTTGTTTCACTGTCACCCAGCCTCTCGCCATCTGGGTTATCATTAAACCCTACGCAGTTACTCTGCCATAGTCTGTCAACGGATTTAGAGGTTTCCAGGGGTGTGCTACCTAGGGCAACCGATTAGAAATAGCTTAGTATTCAATTACAACTGCTCAGTTTTTTTCTCCTGTTTGTCTAATTGTCATGTAATCGCTCTTTAATGCCTAATGATCAGGCCTCTGTAACCACTGAATATGTGTATTGTCTTATTGTCCACCCTGATGTGGAACCTTTGTAAAAGAGTTCACGCTAAAAGGTCTTTCCGAAATACTAATTAAACAATTATTAAATTTAACAATTAAATATCCCCCATTTTCCCCGTCTCACAACCGCTTCCTTAGATTCTCTTTTCAGGGAGAACATTTACAATTCAAAGCCCTCCCCATTGGTCTGTAGTCGGCACCCGGAGTGTTCACTAAGTGCCTAGTAGTGATTGCTGTGGCATTACGCAGGCAGGGTATTCATGTGTTCCCAAACCTTGATCACTGGCTCCTCTCAGCTCCATCAAGGGATAGCCTACTCAGATCCCTATCCAGTACCCTTTCCAGCAGATGGATATTTCAGTCAATTATCCCAAATCCCACCTTATTCCTACACAATACCTACAATTTATTGGGGCAGTATTGGATACGAGTCCAGGGGAGAGCCTTCCTTCCACCAGACAGGGCAGAGACTCTCTATTGACAAGCACACATGGTGGCTTCCCAGAGGCAGACCTTCGCGAGGTCAATCCTTCGCCTGCTAGATCTCATGGCAGCTGCCATCCTGACCGTACATCTGGCCAGACTCTGTATTTGGGTTACGCAATGGACTCTTGAGTACAGTGGGGCCAGAGATCAGACAACCTGGACCACATGATCCTGGTCTTCAACCCGATGGCTCGGGACCTCTTGTGATGGCAGAACCCAGACAACCTCCAAGGAGATGCCCCTTTTCAGCTCCCCCCCAAAGACCACCCACGGATGCTACGAGCTGGGATGGGAAGCCCATTTGTGAACCCACAAGACCATGGGTTCTTGGGCTCAGAGGGAACTAATGCTCCATATCAGTGTGCTGGAGATGAGCTGTGCTATACGCCCTCCAGGCCTTCCAGCACCTCCTACAGCTGAGATCCCTCATGATCCAGACAGACGTGTGTGTCGTCTGGTATGTAATTAAGGAGGCACTCACTCATACTCACTCTGTCGTGAAGCGATGCGAGTATGGTCCTGGGCAGAGCAGCATAGTCTCCACCTCACAGCAGTGCACGTCCCCATCATTGAAAACGTCCTGGCGGACACACCCAGCCGCATTCAAGCCAGAGCCCATGAGTAGGAGTTGAGACAGTCTGTGTTAGACAAAATATTCGCCCATTGGGATCAACCAGACTTCGATCTGTTTGCATCCCCATTCAATGCAAAACTACCAACTTTCTGCTTGCTCGCTCCAGGGCATGGTGTTTTCTGGTGAGACACGGTCTCTCTGTGCTGGACAGTGAGATTTATATACGCCTTCCCTCCCTTTCTATTACTACAGAGGGTATTGCTGAAACTACAGGAGGAGGCAGCATATATGATCCTGATTGCTCCCTACTGACCGCGTCAGATTTGGTTCTCTCTGCTTTAACAACTGACAGTGGAAACACCAGTTCTCCTGCCTATCTGCCAAGACCTTCTGACTCAGGAACAGGCACCTTGGTCCATCCAGGTCTTCAGTCCCTTCATCTGCATGCGTGGCACCTGCTGACATAGCGTCTGCTTACTTTGGAGTATTCTCTAGAGTGGCACAGGTACTAGTAGAGGCAAGAAAGCCATGTACTAGATCCACTTATGCAATGAAATGGAAGAGGTTTTCCATATGAGCACACGTCTAAGGAGTGGGAACCCATCTCCTGCCCCATTCAGCAGGTCTTAGAGTATCTGTTACACCTCTCTGACTTCGGACTTAGTTACTCGACCCTGAAGGTCCACTTATCTGCCATCTCTACCTACCCCATTCCAGTGGATGGAAAACCCTGGCTCAGTTGGAAGTGTCCAGGACATTCCTAAAAGGGATTCTTTCATTTGAAACCCCCAGTCAGGAGCTCTGCTCCTCCCTGGGACCTGGAAGGCACCCTTTTTAGTGGCCTTTACTTCTGCTCAGAGGATTTCTGAGCTCCAGGCTCTGATGTGTAAGAAGCCTTGTTTGATTTTTCACAGAGACCGGGTGGCTCTGCATACTAATCCTAAGTTCTTACTCAAGGTCATCTCTGAGTCCACCTTAAATCAAACCATTCAGTTGCCAGTGTACTACCCTGAGCATTCCAGTTTGGGGGGTGCAATTCTACATACTCTTGATGTACAGTACATAGAATTCTTGATCAGTTATTTGTTTCCTTTACACCCAAAAGAGAGGGTGCTGCGGTTTCAAAACAGTATTTGTCCAAACTGTTGCCACACTGCATTACCTTTTGTAATCAGAAGTATAACAGGCCACTTCTGGGGGAAGTTCAAGGGCACTCAACCTGGGGCATGACTGCCTCTACTGCTTGTTTCAGGAACGTCTCTGCCACACATGTCTGTGCAGCTGCCACTTGGAGTTCTGTCCATACCTTCACTAAGCATTATAGTTTGGACATTGCTTCTAGGCTCAGAGCAGGCTTTGGCCTAGCTGTACTTCAAGGACGCTTGTCTTGAGATCCCTTTTTCCTGCAGATTTGTTCCTACCTCCCATGTCTCAGACTTGTCTGATTGTGACTGCCTGGGACTCAGTCCTATCGGTTAGTACCTACTGCAAGCGCCCTCTCAGAGTAAGATAGTACAGTTACGTAAGAACTTACTGTAACAATACATTTTTGATAGAGGCTCTTGCAGTAGGTACTGCTTTCCCTCTCACCTTCCCCTGGGTTTTCTTCGACTACTTCTCCTTTCATAGCTTTATAGCTCCAGGAGCCCACCCCTTTCTCCTATCGCATCTTTCTAGGTCTCCGGCGGGAGAACTGGAGGGCAGACATGGGGACCGCTCACTATATAGCACCACACTGACTGTCACATGATGGGTGGGTAGTCCCCCACCAGACACTGCTAGCTAAAGTTTACCTTGTGGTCCTAGTGCCTGGTGTCTTAGTTCTATCGGTTAGTACCTACTGCAAGAGTCTCTCTCAAAGATCTACTGTTACTGTAAGTTCTTACGTAACTGTACATTTTCAGTTGTTTTAAAAGAAAACACCAAAATCCTCCAATGTGATGGCTCACTGCTGCCTTGTAGTCTGTATACCTCGCATGCTCCATACTCTGTACTCCTGCTCGAACACTACTTTAGGCAGGGACTCCAAGCAAGGAGGTGGCACTTTGCTGTGCAGACCAATCACAAGATGCAAGCAAATAAGCTATCTCTCCTGCTTGCTCTCCTTCACGACAGTCATCAAGCAAGCAAATTTAAAATGCAAAGATGAACCTTTTTTCCACAGCATTGAATTTCATCAGCTGACGCGCTTTTAGGCAATTTTGGCACAGTTTTTTGTACAATTCCTCTAGCGACTCCCCCAGTTTAATCCACAAACACTTGAAACTTTCTGTAATCTTTGGTACAAATGTTCTCTTTGTCCACAACTACTTTTGAACTTGAAAATCTTTACTTTTATCAGTTTTAAGCACTTTGTTTGACAGGGCACACATTGCTCAGCTTTTCACAAACACTCAAGCAGCACATTTTTTCCACAGAAAAACACTAGGCAGCAGATCCTTTGGATGGCATTTTCCTTGGCTAATTCTGCTTTTCTTCAAATGGTTCTTATGGTACACCGCCACCAGATAGGAAAGACCGTAGAGATACCCTTAGCATTTGCACTGGAAAGGCAACATGTTCCTTTCCCCCAAGAGCTTTGAACAAGCCCCTTCCCCCCCCAATTTTGCAACCCTCACCCCGGTCAAGAGCGGCATTTTGCAACCAGGACTCCCTAACATGTACGTAGACAAGGCAACAAACCACAAGCTGGCATAACAATAGGCATCACCCCAGCACTGGGGCAAATACGTAGCTCTGCATTTAAGAGATCGGGGGGGGGGGTTAGAGGGCAAAATAACATTTATATTTATTCCGAATTTTGTGAGAGAGAGGCTAGGGCTATATTATGTCCCCTATCTGAGGGGGCCCATAAACAATTCATTCTTGGAAGCACAGAAGGAATGTCCACTACCAGAAAATTGGAATTGTATGGTATAGTTTTATTTTCTGGCAAAGATGGAAAGCAGAAATGTGTGTTCCCCCAGGTTGGTACTGTACCTTACAGAAACACAACTTTTACACAATTTTTCTTTCTGCAGGACAAACAGTATAGGCATTTCTCACACTTTCTTTTCTACAGAACAACGAACAGTCCATCCTTCTTTCCCAGGAATATCTTGGACATTACATTTCACGCAGTGTCTGTTATGTGGGGGTTGCCACACACTTTAAACACAATACATTCCTCCTGGTGAGATGAGATGGGCTAAGTTAACACCTGCAGGATAACCTTTGCCCCTCTGGTAACCAGTTAGCCCTGACTAGAGTTTTAGGTGAGGTTCTGCCCACCTTGGCCCCAGCCAGCCTCTGCCATTCCTTCCAGGAACACAGATCCTTCAATTTTCTCGGATTGTTAAAGGCATCCACATGTTTTACACTTTACATTCAGCACATATTTATGGTGACACTGGGGCCCTAAGTGGTGTAATCTAGCCTCGTCTCTGGGCACATACACAGCCAGAGGACTCCCTTGGAACCTGTCCATGTTTCTGTACTCATAGTTTGTTTTTCCCTGTGATACAGAAGTCAGACCTTTTGAAGAAACACTTCTTCCCTTTAACTCCATAGCTTTACTGTCTGAGACACTCTCTTAGTCTCTGCTCTGAGCAGCTGGACAATCTTCTAGTCCCTCAGGGGATTGCAACCTTGGACCCAAAGAATTCTCCCTCCCAAATGACTCTCTCAGAAATGACCCACTGGGGTCCCAAAACTACTTCTTGTGGTAATGCTGTTGTCTCACACTCTAGGGTGGGAAAATGACCAGATGTCCTTCACCCAGCCCAGGATAAGCTGGCAAGCACCTCTTCCTCAGAACTCTACTGCTCTTTTGGTCTCCCACTGCAGAACTGCCTCAAGATTCTAAACTGCTCCTCTGACAAGCTAAGCAGAAAGGCTTATGCTGCTGCAAGAGTTCTAAATGACCTCACTCATTTCTCACTCAGCCCAAGTAGGAAAACAATGAGAGGTCTGTAGAGAGTTTCTAATAAACTCCCTACCAGCTGCCCAACTACCTTCCTAGTCTAACACTGATGGGATTCTAGTAACCCAGAGGACTAGGTGGTAACATTACCCTTTAGGCCTGCTGGAGGGATCCCCATCACCCAATTAGAAAACTGGTTTTGGGGGGGGGGCTCAAATATCGGACCTGTGATTTCTACCACTTTTTCCCAATAGTTTTGTAGGAGTTTGCAGTCCAAAAAAATATGGGCACGAGTCCCTACTGCCCCACAGCCCCTCCAACATTGATTTGATATATGTGTGCCAAGATGTTTAGAGATATTTGGTGTTCTGAAATACCTGGTAATTGTCCTACACGGGAACTTCTTCCAGGAAGGTGATGCTGTGGTGGAGTGAGCGCCCGCCCAAATTAATTTCCATACCTCCTCTGAGGCGGTAAAACCCACCTCCTTCTCCCGTCTGTCCTTAAAGTCTAAAAATGTGTCCGGTTCTAACTCTCTCAGTGTTGTGTATAATAAATATGGGATATGACATGGATCAGAGTGAGCTAGCAGAAATATCTCCACAAGCTGCCATTGAACTCTTGATATCCCACTCGTGGCGATATCAAGAGTTAAGTGACAGCGAGTGGGAAGATATTTCTGTCATCTCACTGCCGCCCATGTCATATTCGATTTATAGGACAATTATGGGTCTCTCTTTTTTCAGTTTTATTGTTATTTGCATTTGTTGCAAAAAGTGAAAAAAATTGGATTTTGTGCTTTTTTGCTAATTATATAAAAACTAAAAGGTATCTGTAAATGAAACACCACTCATTTTGTAGATATTTTTGTGCTGAACAAATTTTGTGCTCACAGTACCATGCTATCATTTTTTGTTTATTCGCATTTGTTTGTTGAAAAAGTGAAAAGAAAATAAATTTTCTGCTGTTTGTTAATTATAAAAAAAATAAAAGGCAGCTATAAATGAAACACCACTCATTTTGTAGATTTTTTGTGCTGAACAACGTTCGTAATCACAGTACAATATCATTTTTCCTTTTAAAGTTATTTGCATTTGAATACGGTTAGTATAGTTAATATAGTATAGGAGCTGCTATGGGGCAATGTGTATAATTGTTTCTGTACTGCTTTGTACTTAATTGTTTCTGTACTGCTTTGTACTATTTGAATTGTAGTACTGTTACATTATTTTAACTAGTGAGGGAGTAGACTCTAGGGAGGTGTTAAAACTGTTTTAACTGTTGGCCACTAAATTGTCTTTACCCAGATTAGAAATTGGTTCTAGGTTGTCAGCCCAGTGGCGCTAAGGGCTGAGGCGCTGGACAACTTACCTCGAGGCATGCCGGCAAACCAGGTTGAGAGCAGCCCGGACTGTTGGAGGTCGGCGGGGGGCAGGGCGGAGCTGGATGGAGCTCCCGAACTCTCCTCTCCAGGAAGAAGCAAGGGGCTTCCTCCGGCTGATGGCTGCCACCTGGTGGAGGCTGGGGGCAGCACGGGCCAGGAGGAGCCAGGCACTAGGCCTGAGGTGGGAGGAAAGGGTCTGTTACCGGGGCCGTGGGACTAATGTGTGCCTCCACATGCATGCGTACTCACTCCTGGGGTACCTGGGGTAAAAACAGAGGAAAAAAGCCGGCGGCAGGATGGTGACAGACTCCCTGCAGGCTCTGCTCCCAGGCTGGGCATAAGGTAAGCCCTGGTAATTCCGGGTGACTGGGCTGGGGGGGTCGGTCAGATGGGGGCTGTCCGGGGAGGGAACAAAAAATGTTAAATGATAAAAAAAAGAAATTGGTTCTAGGGAAGTGCGTAAACTGTTTGAACTGTTAGCTGCTTAATTTGATTACCCAGGTTAAACTGTTAGAACTGTTAGCTGCTGAAAATGTTAGTGAGATTTTTTAAGACCCCTGCGATTCAAGGGAAATATCAAGGGGAGGAAGCTTCAAGGTGTTGGAGGAAGTGCGGATATTCCCCAGCAACAATGGGTCATATATTCTGGAGTTGCCCAAAAGTCCAAAGTTTTCTAAAGGACCTACAGCAGACCTTACAGAGTATAATTGATCCGAATTTACAACTCACCCCTTCCCTTTTCTTCTTTATGGATTATCCCAGGGATGCAGGGATCCTAACACAGGTAAATTCTTAAAATGGCATGCCTAGCAGCACAAAAATAATTATAAAAATTGGCTTTCTCAGAAGGAGATTAACATCCAGGGTGGCATGACATAATGATCAAACTATATAGATTAGAGGCACTCACAGCCTTATTTAATAAGAAGCTCACCAAATTTGAGTTGATTTGGAGAAGATGGGTGCTTTATATGGTAAATGGACCCTGGAATTTTATTCCTTAAAATCTAAAATATTTAACATCTGAGGGATTTGATTGTACCCTTGGGGAAGCTGAGGTCCTTGGGCTACAGTTTAAACTATGACAGAGCGCAGACAAAAAGAATATGCAAATTAAAGATATGTCGTACTGAAAAGGAGAGAGAAAAGTATGTATTAGGAAGAAATATACCCTCACACAGATTGATGATGAATGTATAATTAATGCGACACAGTATCCTCTCGGAACCATCATGTATCTGGAAAATTTGTCACTCTTATACTTTTGTTTGTAAGTGTGGTCTCCATGGGATGGGGTATGGAAAAAAAGAAAATATACATAAATAAAGAAAGTTTTAAAAAAAAGAACTGTTAGCTGCTAAATTGTTTAACTAGATTAGGAACTGATTTCTAGGGCTGTGGGTTATCTGTTAGAACTGTAAAGCGCTGTAGGACTTGATCTTATACCACCCCAGTATGGCCACTTGGAGAAGGGAGGGGGGCAGTATTCCAGGGGGAAGGGACCGGGAAAAGGGGGAACGTCCCAGTATGTTTAGAGAAGGACAACTAGGGAGGCCTTCAGCCAATAGGGCAGGCATCTTTGGAAGAGTTGTGGGTTGCACAGGCTGTGGGGCGGCAATAATACTAAATTGGGCCTGGAGGGAAGGAGGTTGCCCACTCTGCAGGCAGATTTTGCAGATCAAGGGTGAGGTAAACTGGCTAAGGAGGCAACTGGATGAGTTGGGGGGTGATGAAAGAAATGGGTGGCAGGTGGAAAGGGTCGAGGCAAGTCCAGGACATGTCTCAAACGCTTGGAGCATGGATTTTCATCCAGGGATTCGGATGCCAGTAAGGGGGCAGGTCAAGGGGTTGGCAAGGGGCAGCCTGAGGGGCAGACTGTGAGAAATTATGTGAAGATGGGGACAGGTCAGGAGGAGCTGGCAGGGCAGCCTAGAGGGGTAAACAGTGGGAATTTGGGTCAATAGGGAGGCTGGAATAGAGTGTTATAATAAATATGAGCCATACGCGAACTTGGAAGAAAGGAAGATGTATATGAGGAATGAAGATTGGAGGTGGGAAAATGTAAGGACCAGTGTGGTGGTGCATGCAACAGCTGTCAGAAATTGGATACAACAAGGGAGGGATACGATAGCAGAGGCTGAGGGCACGATCGGTGCAAAGAGAAGTAAACAGAGTTGAGGGAGGGGAGCCACCCCCCCCCCCAAAGAGGAAGGTTTGTACCAGAGAAGAGTCTCTTGGAAAGGGGGACCTGCAGGGCGGCATGGGAGGGGGATATATTAATATGATTGAGGAGGAGGAAGAAGAGAGTGATGGGGATATGATCAGGGTCAGGGAGATGGGTGAGGATGAGAGAGGAAAAAAGCAGATAAATCAGGGGGGATCTGAGGATAGTGGGTATAAAAAGTGCGGCAGGAAGTGGAGGGCAAATAAGGGGTTCTCTCATAAGGAGGTAGGAAGACACCCAGAGAATGGAGAAAATGAGTGGGGGGGGGGTTGTGTTGGAAACACAGATTGGAAGTAAACAAAAGATCAAAGGGGTTACCAAGGTACTCCTGCTGGAGTACTCCTTGATTAGGGGTATTCACTGGGAGGGATGGTGGTGGGAAAACCAGCCAAGTTAAGACAGTGGGTCTCTCTGGTCTGACGGTGCACAGGGAAAAGTTCCTGGTGTATGAACTGGCAAAAGAATGTGGTGGGTCTCCGGACTTCCTGGTGCATCTGAGGAAAAACTGTGTGGAGGAAAATAGTGTACTGGAAATCCAGGCAAGGTTCCGAGAACTGGCCAGAGTTTGCCAGGATAATGGATGCACAGATCTTACTTCGAGAGGGCTCTTGCAGTAGGTAATTACATATAGGACTGATGCCGACCGGCATCAGGACCCAATGGAAATATTTCTAGCTAGCAGTCTCTGGCGGGGGACTGCCTCCACGTCAGGTGACCGACGTCATGCGGTGTCAGTATAAAGGGGCGGTCCCCCACACCCGCCTTCCAGTTCTTTCCCGCCGTTAGCTCGTGTCAGCGCCTCACGGTAAAGTTCAACACTCATCAGCTCTGTTGCCAGTAGTATTTAGCGTCATTTTTCTCGAATCATTAGACTTAATCGTCAGCCTTTTGTTGGTGTATGTCATCCCCTACACCCTCCGAGCACAAAAATAAGTGCGACTCGTGCGGCGCCCAACTCCCGCACAAGGACAGCCAATCCCAGTGCCTCTTCTGTCTGGGCCCAGACCATCAGGTGGAGAAGTGCCAGCACTGCCTTAAATTTAACATCACCACCCGCAGACGGAGGCAGCAGTCCTTGGAGGCCCATATCCTCAAGAAGAAGATGTCCTCCATGGAGAAGGAGTTGAAAAAGCTCCGGCAGGCATCCACTTCCCCCGAAGGCCATCGTAAGAAGAAGGACAAGGAGAAGCATCGGGACAGGGGCTCCTCTTCCACTGCGACTCCAGCTGGAGTCGCCATGCTCCAAGTAACGTCCCCTCCAGGGGACTGCTCCACGATAGCCATCTTAGAAGTTTCCAAGGCGGTGTTGGCCTGCCCGTCTGGCTCGTACTCAGGCCCTTCGGGTGCCTCCGGGCTGCTGGAGGCCTCTGCTCCCAGTAAAGCAGTCACTGCGCGGCCTACTGGTTAGAGGGGCTCCAGTAAGCCAGATGTCAGCCCCTCTGACGCCCACATGGAGACGGTCGTTAAGTCGCTCGACCCTTCGGGGCGGCGCACAGCCACTTTCCCGCCCGACCAGGCCACCCCTCCTTCGCGACCTGCCTCGGGCGATGGGTCCGCTAAGTCGGACGCTGGCTCCTCCAACGTCCGCCCGGACTCCACTGATAAGTCAGATGTCGGCCGACCCGATGTCCACACAGCGGCTGAGCTGACATCGGACCCTCTTACGTCCACCGTTCCCGGCTCCCTGCAACCTTTGCTGCTTTCCAGGGACCCTGTGTCTCCTCAGACTGATGCCGGGGATTTTCCCCACCATCCCCAGGTGATGCCGAGGTTCCTGCTGCGCCTCTGTCAGGCCTCCCTCCCGCTGGGCTGGACAACCTGACATCGGTTCCCCGGACGACGGCTCCGACGCCGGTAATACCGACGCCGGGCAACATACCTCTCCTGGATGCCGCTCCAACGCCAGGCCCTCTGCCTGCCGGGCCTTCTGCTCCAGGCCCGCCTGTTGGGCTTCTGGCCAGGCCATCTGTTGTGTCAGACCCCCCGGGTACCAGACTCCATCTTATCCAGCGCCGTCTTACCTGACGCTGCAATACTTGGTGCTTCACTCGACGCTAAGCACTGGTTAGGATACGCACCCTACGGGTACACTCAGTATCTGTATCCCCCTCCTCCTCCACCACCACCCCCTCAGCCACTGGTGGACTTGAAGGAGACTCTGGCCTCCTGGTGGGCTGAGGCCAAGGCTCAGCTCACCAGAGAGGTGGAGAGTCGTCATCTGACGACTGTTCCGGTTCCCGTACGCCCCAGATGACAGACTCCCTCCCCACCTCCGGATACCATGGACGGGCCTTCTGGTTCCAGGGCGAGGCAGGACACGCTTCCCCGAGGTCTTCCTAAGGGGTCCGTTCCTCCCCCACGCCTGGAGAGGGAGGAGTCTTCTTCTTCCTCCTCGGATGACTCCAACGGTTGTTCCGACCCAGACGACGAGCCACGCTCTCTGACCAAACCCAGGCCTAGGACTCCGACGAAGTCTCCTCCGGAGGATCCTTCCTTTTCGGAGTTGCTGCACAAAATCCAGGAAGTTCATCAGTGGCACTCTTTGGAGCCGGACCCACAGCGTAAGAAGCTCGCTGAGCACCTGGATCTGCCCGAGACCACTCCGACCTTGGTGCCACCCTGGTTTGAGCCTCATGCCGACCTAGTTTCCACCATTTGGTAGCAACTGTCGGCATTAGCCCCTCTTCCTCGGAAGTCTAATAGGCTATACCAGGCTCCCAAGGGTGTTGACTTCCTTGATTCACACCCTCGAGCTGACTAGGTGGTAATTAGCGCCGCTCATGGCCGGTCAGCTAATCCAAAGCATTTGAGCTCATCTCCACCTGACAAAGAATCCCGTCTTCTGGACCAGTACGGCAAGAAGATCTATGCTTCTTCCACTCTGGGTATTAGGGCCCTGAACTATGTCGGTAAATGCGGGATTACCAGAAGGCGATTCTTAGTGAGGTGGAATCTAAGTTGGACTCCCTTCCTGACTCTCAGGTTAAACAGGAATTGGCTGACCTTGTCCGTTCTGCTTGTTCGGCCACTCTGCACATGCTTCATGCCACGTACAGTGCAGTGGACACTGCTGGTAGGAGCTCGGCTTTCGCCGTAGGCTTACAACGTCATGCCTGGCTGTGTGCGTCAGGTTTGGTCCCGGAAGTGCAGTCTGCTATTCAGGAAGTGCCCTTCTGGGGTTCGGTACTGTTCGGTGGTGATGTCAAGGACATTATCACCGATCTGCAGGAGAAGGGGACTGCACTGAAGTCTATGGACTCCATGTACAGTCCCCCTCCAGCGCAGCATCGTCCCTTTCACAGGCAGAATCGGCAAAGGGCGAAACCACAGGGAAAGCGGGCCAATAAACGTCGGGCCCCTCCAGCTGCCAAGCCCCCACTGCCCAAAAAAGCAGCGGGAGCTTCAGCCATGACACTGCCCCACATCACCTGACTCCTTTCCTCTCCCACAACCTCTGGCGTTTTCAGAGGAACCAGTAGGTAGATTTCCCTCCACCTCCCGGGTTGGGAGAGGATAACATCAGATTCCTGGGTGCTCCAACTCATCGCAGAGGGACACTCGATAGAGTTTCTACAGAAACCCCTTCGATACCCTCCCCCAAGTTCGTCGTACTCGCAGGAGCATCTTCTTCTGGTCCAGGAAGAAATTTCCTTCCTTCTCTTGAAGGAGGCAATAGAACCTGTTCCCATTTCTCTTCAGGGAATGGGGTATTATTCCTGTTTCTTCCTGGTCCTGAAGAAAAGAGGGGACTTGAGGCTGATTCTCGACCTCTGCTCCCTGAACTTGTTCATGGAGTACAAGAGGTTCAGGATGCTCTCGCTGCAGATCCTCCTGCCCCTTCTCCGGCCCAGGACAGTGGCTGTGCACTTTGGATATGCAGGATGCCTACCTGCATATCCCTATCCGCCCTTCCCACCGCAAATACCTGGTTCCAGAGGGACCACTACCAGTTCAAGGCCCTCCCATTTGGTCTTTCCTCAGCACCCCGGATGTTCACCAAATGCCTTTCGGTGGTAGCGGCCTACCTGTACCCAGGGAGTGCAGGTTTTCCCGTACCTGGACGATTGGCTCCTGCCGGCCCCGTCCAGGGAGGAACTCCTGCACTTCCTCTCCCTTACCCAGCAGGTCTTTGCCTGCCGTGCCTGAGTATTACCTTCAACCAGGCCAAGTCCCATCTGATCCCATCCCAGAGGCTTCAGTTTATCGGGGCAGTCCTGGACATGACCTCTGGCATGGCCTTCCTGCCACCGGACAGGGCGGCCACTCTCCAGGCCCAGGTCAGCCTGTTTTCCAGCTGCAGGCAGGTCGGCGCCAGGTCAGTCCTTCGCCTCCTCGGGCTAATGGCGGCTGCGATTCTGACAGTCCCTCGCGCTCAACTCCACATGAGAATCTCTCAGTGGACACTTCGGTCTCAATGGGATCAGCTAGTGAACGACCTAGATCAACTTGTCCTGCTCTCCACTCCCATGGTTGGGATTTGCAGTGGTGGATGGTTCAGGAGAATTTCTGCCAGGTAGTTCCTTCGGTCTCCCGCAGATGTTGACTACGGATGTCTCCGGCGAGGGTTGGGATGCCCATCTCTGTCCTCACAGGACCCAGGCCTTGTGGTCCAAGCTCGAGAAGTCCCTTCACATCAATTTGCTGGAACTAAGGGCAGTAGTGTATGCTCTTCAGGCTCTGCATCTGTATCTGTCTCCCGGTCACCTAGCTGTACAGAAAATATGTGTGTGGTCTGGTACATCAACAAACGGGGAGGAACTCGTTCCTACCCCCTTTGCTGAGAGGCGATGCGAGGCTGGGATTGGGCAGTGCAGTACAACCTTCACCTCACGGCATCTCACTTCCTGGGGGTCGAGAACATGCTGGCAGACAGGCTCAGCCGGTCATCTGCTCTAGCTCATGAATGGGAACTGGATCAGGGGGTCGTAGACAACATCTTTCTGCACTGGGGAACTCCACAGGTAGATCTGTTTGCATCCCCTCAAAACACAAAACTTCACATCTTCTGCTTGCTCGCTCCAGGGCGCAGCATTTTTTGGAGAGACGCTCTGTCTCTAGACTGGAAGGGCAGATTCGTCTGTGCCTTCCCCCCCAATTCCACTGATTATGAGGGTCTTGCAGAAACTGGGTTCGGAAGGAGCTCAAATGATTCTGATTTTTCCTTTCTGGCCCAGGCAAGTTTGGTTCTCTCTTCTGCAACAGTATTCAGTGGAACCTCCTCTTCCTCTGTCGCATTTTTTTGCTGACCCAGGATCAGGAGACCCTGGTCCATCCAGGTCTCAAGTCCCTTCAGTTGCATGCGTGGCTCCTGCAGACGTAGCTCAAGCCTGATTCGGGGTCGCCCCCCGGAGTAGCTGAGATTCTGGTGGAGGCCAGGAAACCTTCAACCAGATCTGCTTATGCCATGAAATGGAAGCGGTTCTCTATTTGGGCCGCCTCCAGTGATGTCGATCCTTTCTCATGCTCTGTCGGCCGACTTCTGGATTACCTGCGACACCTCTTTAATCTGGGTCTCAGCCATTCATCCTTAAAGGTTCACATGGAAGCCATTTCGGCCTATCATGTCCCCTTTGCAGACAGAACGTTTGCTCAGCTAGTCTCTACGACCTTTTTGAGAGGGGTCCTTTACTTACGACCCCCTATCCAGGTTCCTGCCCCTCCTTGGGATCTGAATTTCGTTTTAGAGAAGCTTACTCTGCCTCCTTTCGAGCCGGCAGCCTCAGCGGACCTAAAGTTCCTTTCTTGGAAGACTCTCTTCCTAGTGGCCATTACTTCTGCTCGACGGATTTCCGAGCTCCAGGCCCTGATGTGTAAAATCCTGTATTTGATTTTTCACAAGGAACTTGTGGCTCTGTGTACCAACCCTAAGTTTCTCCCTAAGGTGGTAGCGGAAGTGACGCCGAATCACTCCATAGAGTCTCCTGCCTTTTTTACGCAGCACTCTAATCAGGGAGAGTACCTCCTGCATACTTTGGATGTTAACCGAATTCTGAGATACTACACCAACAGGACGAAGGGTCTCAGAAAGACTGATCAGCTGTTCATCTCATTTGCTCATAAAAGAGAAGGCAATGCTGTTTCTAAGCAATGCCTATCAAAATGGTTGGCTCATTGTATCACTTTCTGTTATGACAAGTGCAAGAAGACCCTGCTGGGTCAGAGTTAGAAACCACTCCACCAGAGAATTAGCTGCCTCCATGACCTTGTTTTCAAGAATGTGATCAGCGGCTGACATTGTGCACGCCACTTGGACTTCTGTCCATACCTTTATGAAACATTACAGTTTGGACATTGCCTCTCGCCGTAGAGCAGGCTTCGGGATGGCTGTTTTGCAAGGCCTCCTTTCCTAAGGCCTTCACAACCAGAGAGTCTACTTCTGAGTAGTTTTCCTACTCCCGTTTGCTTCTCCTTGTTCCAGACTGCTTGGGACTCAGTCCTGTATGTAATTACCTACTGCAAGAGCCCTCTCGAAGTAAGATAGTACAGTTATGTAAGAACTTACCGTAACAGTAGATCTTCGAGAGAGGCTCTTGCAGTAGGTAATACCTTCCCGCCTTCCATCACCCTAAACTTTTTCAGCTCCTTTTCCAGGAGGGGAAATATCCACTTCTCTCTCGTCTTACCTTTTGGCCTTTGGCGAGAAAGAACTGGAAGGGGGGCATGGGGGACCGCCCCTTTATACTGACGCCACATGACGTCGGTCACGTGATGTGGGGGCGGTCCCCCGCCAGAGACTGCTAGCTGGAAATTTTTCCATTGGGTCCTAATGTCGACCGGCATGAGTCCTATATGTAATTACCTACTGCAAGAGCCTTTCTCGAAGATCTACTCTTACAGTAGGTTCTTACGTAACTGTATTTTTCCTTCTCAGAAATATTGCCAGTACCAGAGACCTCGGTGGAGAACAAAATGAAGATCACAGAGGTAAATGACTGGCTCAGAAAGTGGGGGAATAAAAGGGGATTGGGGGGAGTTTTGGAAGATAAGGGCCTGCATGCCAGGGATACGTTTCACCTAAATCTGATAGGGAAGGAAGTCCTAAAACAGGGAATGGCTGACTACATTCAAGTTAGGTGGAGTTTAAACTTGTGAGGGGGAGTGACGGAGGGCTGACTGGATGACCTTACCTCTCGAGGAAGGGCCTGGCCTTCAGCTCCTAGGGGAGGGGTCAGGCAAAAGCCTAGGGATGGATGGTATAGGAGGTGTGAAAAGAGGGCAGAAGTATAGGAGATCTGGGGCATGGACAAAGGTTGGGGGTGTTAGTAAATGCTAGGAGCCTGGGTAACAAGATGCCGGATTTCCAGGCCATGCTGTTTGAAGGAGGGGTAGACGTGGCAGCGGTCACAGAAACCTGGGCGAACCCTAGCTATGGTTGGGAGCTAAATGTGAGTGGATACACAGTGCTTAGGAAGGCTGGAAAGGAGGGTACAGGGGGAGGATTGGCTATGGTCATTAGAGACAACATAGAGATTATTAGGGTGGAAGAAGCAGAGGAAAATGTGGAGGCCTTATGGGTCACCGTGTGAAGCCCTGCAGGTGGAAAGATCAAGATGGGAGTGGTTTATAGTCCCCCAGGGATGAGTGAGGTCCTGGAGAATTGTCTGCTGGAAAACATTAAGGATCAATGTGGACCAAAAGGGGAGGGAGTGGTGTTTATGGGGGACCTAAATATGCCAGCTACTGATGGGGAAACCATGACTTCCACGGTGGCCAAGGAGCAGAGGCTGCTGGATGGCTTCCAGGATGTGTTCCTCACTCAACTGGTGTTGGAGCCTACAAGGGATGGAAATGTCCTGGACGTGGTTCTTGCAGACGGGGATCTGTTATGGGATCTGGCAGTGGAGGATCCCCTGGCCCGGAGCAACCATGATACTGTCTGGTTTAGGCGTAGTTTGTGGGGGAGCGGGACAGATCCAGGACAATGACCATTGACTTTAGTGGGGTGGACTTTAGGGGCATGGGTGAGATTTTCAAGGAGCATTTGAAGGGGATTACACATAGGACGGATGTACAGGGGAGATGGGAGTTCATAAAATGGGGACTTCAGGATGCCGTCATCACCTGTGTGAAAATGAAGCGCAAGGGGGCGAGGTCCTGTAAACCGTGCTGGTGGTCCAAGAAGGTTCAGAAGGCGGTAAGGGAGAAGAGGGCTGCCTATAGAGGATACAAAAAAAAAAGGGAGAGTGATGAGGAAAATTACCAACTTGCATCCAGACAAGTCAACCAGTTGATGAGGGAGGCAAAGTCCAAAGAGAGCAGCGGCTTGCACAGGGGATACAGGGTGGGGAAAAGGGTTTCTTTAGGTATATTGGGGAGCAGAGAAAAACCGAGGGCCAGATCGGAAGATTGAGAACAAAAGGGGGGGTGGAGGAGGCACGAGAACAGGCGAAGTATTAAATGAGTACTTTGCCACTGTGTTCACAAGGGAGGGGTCTGGGAAACTTAGAGAGGTAGCTGTTGGATTTAGAAAGGGCAGGGGTAGGATTGCTGAAACACCACATAAAGAAATGGCGGGTGGGAGTGTTACCTCGGCGGGATCACAGCAGGATGGATCTGCTAAAAAAAAAGGGGGGACCGATGATGCTGTTCCCATCGAACGGGTGTGGAAAGCCCTTAAAAAGGAAACATCCTCTAGGGCTGGATGGCATACATTGCAGAGTGCTGTGGGAAATGGTGGATGTACTGGCTGCACCCCTTGTGGATCTCTTCAACATGTTGCTTGGGACAGGGTGGGTACCTAGGAATTGGAGGATAGCACGTGTGGCGCCCATCCACAAAGGGGGATTAAGGGAGGTGCCGGGTAATTATAGACCTATCAGCTTGATGTCAGTGGTGGGTAAGATGACGGAGAGTATACTTAAGGAACGTTTTTGGAGGGTGGTTCTTGGAGGAGATGGGATTCCTGGATAGCCGTCAGCATGGGTCTGTGCCAGGTAGATCGTGTCAAACTAACATCGGAACTCGACAGGGGAAGACCTGTGGATGTACTGTTCATGGACTTCAGCAAGGCTTTTGACTCGGTCCCTCACAATGGTCTACTAGAGAAGCTGAGGGGCATGGGGGCAGGCCCATTGATGGCTAGATGGATCGGAAACTGGCTGGCTGGGTGCACTCAGAGAGTAGTGGTCGGAGGGGAGGTCTCATCTCCTAGGGGGTCATCAGTGAAGTACCACAGGGCTCAGTCCTGGGGCAGTTCCTGTTTAATGCCTACATCTCTGATATCTGGGAGGGTATCAGGTGTGTAATGAGTCTCTTTGCAGACGATTCCAAGCTGGGTACAGTGGTGTGAGGAGGGGAGGTTGGTCTTGCAAAGGGACCTGGAAACCCTGGATAGGTGGGCCCACACCTAGAAATTGAAATTTAACTCCTCCAAGTGCAAGGTGTTACATCTTGGGTGGGGAAACCCCAAGCATGAGTACACACTGGGAGTGGATAAATTGAAGGCCATGGCAGGGGAAAAAGATCTGGGGGTCCTGGTGGATGTAAATATGAATAATTCTGAGAAGTGCAGGGGGGGCGGCAGTAAAGGCAAATAGGATGTTGGACTGCATCGCAAGGGAGATTACCTCAAGGAGCAGGAAAGTGATTCTGCCACTGTACAATGGTCTGGTTAGACCACACCTTGAGTACTGTGTGTAGTACTGGAGGCCACACCTGAAGAGGGACATTCAGCTTCTGGAAAAAGTTTCAGAGGAGAGCAACCAAAATGATCCGAGGTCTAGGGGGGGTTGACGTATGAGGAGAGATTAGAGGAGCTTGGCCTGTTCTCACTAGAAGAGAGGAGGGACCAGGGGGACATGATTGAGGTTTTCAAGTACCTCAAGGGAATAAATCGGGAGGGGATCTTTAGGCTAAAGGAGGGTGGAATCACCAGAGGACATATTTGGAAGCTCGAAGGAGGAATGATGGGGGGGAAGGAGGAGGAGGTATTTCACTGAAAGGGTTGTGGAACCATGGAATGCACTGCCTGGGGAGCCGATTCAGGCTGCTGTGGTGGTGGGGTTCAAAAGAGGGTGGGACAGATATAGAAAGGGGAGGAAACAGAGGTTGGCTTGTCCCTGGGAGGGGGAGGCTGGTTTGGAGGACAGTAGATACAGGGATATGACAAGGTGGGATGGCTTCGGTACCCACCCAGGGTTCTGAGGCTCGAGCAGACTCGATAGACCGTAAGGCCTAATCTGCTGGCAACTAGTATGTTAGTACTGTTACTGGGGCTGAACATTCTAAATGAATTCCAAACCTTTTGTGACTTGCCCAACTGGCCAAGCTATCCATTGTGACAGACCCAGCTATGAATATAAAAACTGATATCTCGCATGTGGTCAGTGAGATAGCGCTTTTATCTTCCTGAAAAGAGGCACAGGCACATTACATAAAGACATTTTTTTCTTATTTAGGGATTGTGTAGTCAGGTTCTGGAACAAAACTCTTAAGTGGATTTTCGGGCATTTATAACAGGGTACGTTTCTCCTCATCTAGTAGATACTGCCTGATTTGTAGTAATCTGAAAAAATACTGAGGACCCAGGTCAGTTCTGTCTTTATTTGTCGAAAAACTGTCAAGGTTTCTCCCTCATATAGTTGTCCTTTTTTTTAATGAGGCCTTGAGTTTTCCATCTTTTGAATCCTGCATCCAAGGGCCTAAAATCTAGGCAGGAACATATTGGCGTTAATTTACTTATCCCACGTGGTAATTGATGATGTTTGTTGACTTTTTCACAGGTTTTAACAAGCGCTAGCACCCATGGGTTGAGTAGCCCTATATTTTTTAAATGCTCTTTATCCATAAATAATACTTCTGCCATTGTTATTTGAATTGTCGAGTGAAATTCAAGCGAGGACCAAGTTGGCCTGAGTCTGCCATATGTGCAAAACAATGGTGCAACAGTGCTGCCCAATAATGTCCTGAGGTCGGGGACCACCATACCACCTTTGGTCCTTGCCACAGTAATAAAGGACCGTTTAACGCCTCCCAATAAAAATTTAGATATTGTTATATGGATGGATTTCCAAAATAAGAGGGGGGGGAGTCTTAAGGCGAGTGATGCAAACAGAAATAAAAACCTTGGAATATTCATTCATATTACCTCCTCCCTTCCCCATATAGTAATAGGTAATGCTCCAGCGATTACAGTCAGCTTGAATCTCGTTTAGGAGCTTGAGACAGTTTTAAATAAGTTGTGGATATCTGTTGGTATCCAAACACCTAAGTAACTGTTAGGCTTGTCACCCCTTCTGATCCTCCACAACACAGCCATGACAGCATAGGCATAACTATACAGATGATAAGTGTAATATGTCTACTAACTGCTCCAAATGACAGCTATAAGGTTTACCTACTAACTATTATGCTAGATTCACACCAACCCCACTGTATAATCGTGGACCAGGATATTATATACACATACACAGTATATTATACTGGCACAGTTAATTGGGAAACCTTGTTCGCACTCTCGCCCTTTCCTTCTCCCACCCTTTCCGATACTATACCTTGACAGGCCCCCCAAGGGCAACTATGCCGTACGTTGCTAATTGGGAATCTCCTCCTGCTGTTTACTTTTACTTGTCTAGGTTACTCAAATGTATTATTTATCTATATTGTATATTACATAGCAATCTTATGTTTTTGTAAACTGTCAAGTTTTTATGTCTCTACTGTTTTACATCCTGACGTGGAACCTTTGTAAAAGAGTGTATACTCAAAGGTGTATCCGAATTACCAAATGAAGTATAGTTAGGGTGAAAGTGCACTTCTGTGTTAAAGTTCAGACTTTGAGGTTTAACTTTGGAGCTGTGTAACAGATTTGCACAAATTGTGGCATGCATAATCTCTAGTGGTATATCTCTTGACTTGCCAAATTTGGTGGGAATCCGTTGAGTGGTTTCTGAGATATAAAGTTTTGAAAAAACAGAAAAATCCGGATTAAAAAAAAAAAATTGTCAGCCTGGATCTTAGAAATAGCTTTATGTTGTGGGCTGAAATTTTCAGGGTAGAAAGCATTTGGGTCACAGATGTGCCTTTTGAAGGTTTGGTGAAAAAATATTAATCGGTTCAAAAGTTATTAAAGCATTTAATTCCCCATTATTTCCTATGGGAAAAACTACGTGTTTAGCACTAAACTGCGATTTTTGCAAACATGGCCGATTTGCGAAAACAAGACTTTCGCAAACATGCTAGATTTTTGCAAATAAAGTTAAAACTGGGATCCCACCTCGTGAACACTGGCACTGTCATTTCGTTTCTCAGTCCCAAAGGTGGTTTCGTGGTCACGGCACGGAATAACATTTTGGGACTGATTCACAAATTGACAGTGCCACTGTTCATGAGGTTGGGTTCCAAAAAGCCCATGTTGCAAATTTGGTGAAAAAAAATCCCAAAAATGACAGCATTACGAGCGTGCATTGCTCAGTTTCTACACACGTTTGTAACTGCGCCAATTTCTAATATTTTCACTTCAGATTTTCAATATTGCCATTTTTCACACCTCCTTATGAACAGTACAGCTGTCGTTTTGCACATCCTGCCCAGAACATGTTTTCACACCTGTGGCACAGAATGGCTAGGCTGTTGTGCAAAATCAACTTTTGGGATGGATTACCAAAATCACAGTTGCATTGTTCATGGGGGGAGGTCCCAAAATGCTGATTGGGAAAATTTGGTGAAAAAATTCCAAAAAATGACGACAAGATGAGCATGCGTTGCACAGTTTCTACACATGCTCATAACTTCCCCAAATTTTCATATTCTCACCCCAGATTTTTTAACATTGCCATTTTTCCACATCACCTCATGAACAGTACAGCTGTCATTTTTCAAATCCTACTAAAAATGTTTTTCCGTAACTGTGGTGCAAAAACAGTGTTAATTGCTCAGAATTACATTTTGATGGAGATTTGAAAGCCTACTGTGCTGGGAACATGTGGTGAGGTGCTAAGAAGGTTATGTTAAACAGCTGGGGGTGAAAACTACTTGAGATGGCATAGTTATGACTGTTGCAATTTCGCTATGTCTGCTCATATCCCCCTGTGTTTCCACAGCTACATACATATGTGCATCTGTGGAGGGATGGGAGCGCAGGGTCGTGACATATGAACACTGTTATACTATGTGATTGGAACGCAGGGGCTGAAGGACCCTGCCCTCCTACCGTGACATATGTATACTGTTGTACTATCCGGATGGGGGAATGGGAGTGACTCCCACCATGACATATGGATACTGTTGTACTATCTGGATGGATGGATGGGAGCGACTCCCATCTGGCATATGGACACTGTTGTACTATCTGGATGGAGGGATGGGAGCGACTCCCATCTGGCATATGGACACTGTTGTACTATCTGGATGGAGGGATGGGAGCGCAGGGTCCAAAGGACCCTGCACTCCCATGGTAAAATGAGGAGACGATTATACTATCTGAAAAAGAAGGAAAAATATTTGCAAAAAACTTCATCAGTTAGGGTGCATAGCACAGCAACAAAAGCAGGGAAATGAGGCGGTAGGATTTCCAGCCCTAACGCCCCACCCCCAGGGTTCCTACCCCTACCACCCCACCCCCATCCTCCACACACCAATAGGCGTCGGGGTGTGCCGTTGGATCATCAGGCCTAACTCTCAACCTATTGTCCAATACTGTAGCGTGTCAGCTTGTTTATTTATTTTTTATTTATTTTATTTAAACAGCAGTTTGGAAAACCTTTGAGCCATAGGCTCATTTACAAAGGTACCTTGTCACAGTAAGACAAACCAAAATACACAGTATAGCAGTAAAACACATAAGTATAACAGTAAATTAAGACATAGATACAAACAAGCTGGTACAGGTAGGATGGATGCAAACAATACCAGAGTTATGTCGTCCTTAGCAGCTTAGTAATAAGCTTTGTCATTATTGAGTACGGCTTTGACTAGTGGCAGTTACAGCATCGGGTGTTAATAAGGTGGTTACGTAAGGAAGTTTTGAAGCACGATATAGTTGGAGCTTCAGAGATGGAGGGGGACAGTGTGTTGAACCAGGAGGGGCCCTAAAGCTGAAGGCTCTTTGGCCGTGAGAGGTCCTAGCTCTAGGGATAACAAGAGAGGTTTTCCCAGAGGTCCGGTATGAACTAGTGGGACAGAGCGTATGGTGGTGGTCAATCCTGGTGGGGAAAGCCCAAGGAGGGTCTTTTGTAAGGGTACAGGTAAGATATTTGAGGCGCCTGTCGAGATCAAGTACCAGCACTTTAGCATACAGTAGACAGGTGTGTGTCATCCTAGGTGCTCCAGTAATTAACCTGCAGGCCTTATTCAGAGAGAAAGAATTTTATGGAGTGCGGTCTGATCAGCAGCACCATACACCGGCAGTCCATAGTCCACTAGGGACAGGATAGAGGAGGTGACTCATGAGTCAAGAGCCTCTGGGGAGGCAGTGTTTATACCGGATGTAAGATGCCCAATCGGATATTAGTGGCAGTGGCTAGGGCAGCGATGTGTCCATGGAAGGAGAGGGAGGGGTCAAATGGATCCCTAGGTATTTATAGGAGCAAACTTGTTCGAGTGGGAATGAGGACCCAAAGTGAATGAGGAGTTTGAAGTTGCAGGACTTGTTTTGGGGATGAGTGAAGAACATGGTTTTGGTTTTTTTAAGATTTCTCACCAATCTATGTTCCTTGAACCAGCCCTCGGCTTCAGTGAAGGACTTCTGCAGCGAGTCCTGGAGGGCAGTAGGGTTATGATTTGAGGCAAAGATGACTGCACCATCAGCGTACAATAGAATGTTCCCCGAGCAAGAGCGTGGAAGGGTGTTAAGGTAAAGGGAGAATAGTAAGGGGCCCAGAATGGAGCCCTGGGGAACCCCAGAAAAGATGGGACAGATATCTGAGTAGCACTCGGGGCACTCAAGCAACTGAAGCAACAAGCAGCTCACCTGAGTAGCTGAGGAAGCCAAATCTCCAGCCTGATGACTTTCGAGGCAGCTCCCCCCCCCCAAGCTAGGCACTGGACAATCAAGCAACTGAAGCAACAAGCAGCTCACCTGAGTAGCTGAGGAAGCCAAATCTCCAGCCTGATAACTTTCGAGGCAGCTCCCCCCCCCCAAGCTAGGCACTCGGGACAATCAAGCAACTGAAGCAACAAGCAGCTCACCTGAGTAGCTGAGGAAGCCAAATCTCCAGCCTGATAACTTTCGAGGTAAAGAGAGCCTCTTCTCTTCGTCTGGACGCCTGCAGAGGAGTGCTACCTGATGAACACTTATATTTTATGAACTTTTTTCCTGTTCACCACTGGGTGGGCTTGTAATTTGATTCTCTTTGTGCTACTAATGCTGAAGTGTAAAGCTAGGGACTCACTGGCTTTTCTAGAGTTGCCTTGCTGATTTCACTTTAAAGCCAGATATACCAAGCAGCTAATATAGATCAGACTTGTTTAATATGGTGGTATTTGGAGCTAATTGCTGATTTCATCTTAAAGCCAGATATACCAAGCAGCTAATATAGATCAGACTTGTTTAATATGGTGGTATTGAGCTAATTGTGCTTGTTACTGAAGGCATTAGGTTAGCTGGGTCCTAGTGTGACCTCATTTTGGAATAGCCCTGTTTGCTTAGAGTGGAGCTCCTTTGTGTAAGTCACAACATATTCTCCCGCTGCATAGTAATGAGAGGCTTTTTTTTCTCCACAACATAGGCAGCTCCCCAAGCTAGGCACTCGGGACAATCAAGCAACTGAAGCAACAAGCAGCTCACCTGAGTAGCTGAGGAAGCCAAATCTCCAGCCTGATAACTTTCGAGGTAAAGAGAGCCTCTTCTCTTCGTCTGGACGCCTGCAGAGGGGTGCTACCTGATGAACACTTATATTTTATGAACTTTGTTCCTGTTCACCACTGGGTGGGCTTGTTATTTGATTCTCTTTGTGCTACTAATGCTGAAGTGTAAAGCTAGGGACTCACTGGCTTTTCTAGAGTTGCCTTGCTAATTTCATCTTAAAGCCAGATATACCAAGCAGCTAATATAGATCAGACTTGTTTAATATGGTGGTATTTGGAGCTAATTGCTGATTTCATCTTAAAGCCAGATATACCAAGCAGCTAATATAGATCAGACTTGTTTAATATGGTGGTATTGAGCTAATTGTGCTTGTTACTGAAGGCATTAGGTTAGCTGGGTCCTAGTGTGACCTCATTTTGGAATAGCCCTGTTTGCTTAGAGTGGAGCTCCTTTGTGTAAGTCACAACATATTGTACCGCTGCATAGTAATGAGAGGCTTTTTTTCTCCACAACATAGGCAGCTCACCCCCCAAGCTAGGCACTCGGGACAATCAAGCAACTGAAGCAACAAGCAGCTCACCTGAGTAGCTGAGGAAGCCAAATCTCCAGCCTGATAACTTTCGAGGTAAAGAGAGCCTCTTCTCTTCGTCTGGACGCCTGCAGAGGGGTGCTGTCAATTTAAGGATCCACCCCGTGACATCACATCCGGTGATATCACGTCCTGTTGCCCAGATCCTATCTCCCCACTTTCCCATTTGCAGGTTATACCTGCTGGCCAGTAGAGGGACCTATGCTCCTTCACTACTTCCTACTCCTACCTGTACAGCACTACTTCCCTGGGATCTTGCTCACCATAATGTATTGGCCCTGCCTCATGCTCTGCCTGTGCCTATCCCCACTAGCAGTGCACTTACCCACTTACCCATCTGCTAGTCCACACTGTGCCCTGGCACCCCTCCTTCCCCTTGCTCCTGAACCTCCTCTCCTGCCCATTGGGACCTCTGTGTGTCCCCATCCCCCTGCCCTCCCCCTAGCTTTCTCTTCACCTCAGGCACATCTGGGTGTCTTCTTATTCTTGCTTTCCCCTCCTGTACCTCCCTGCCCACCCCCTGCTCCCTTAGCCTCCCCCCCTCCCTCTCATGTCAATCGTAGGAAAACCTCTCACCATCTCCCAGCCAGGGTGTTAGTCATGCTACTACTCCTGTCAGGGAACATTCATCCAAACCCTGGCCCGGTTCCCAGGAGTTCCCAACTCGCACCACAGGCCTATGCATGGTCTCCATGAATATCTGTAGCCTCCTAAAAAAGTTTGACTCACTACAATGCCTGGTCACATCAATTAACCCTGATGTCATCACCTTGGTTGAGACTTGGCTGTCGAAATCCTCCCCTGACTCCCCAGTCTCCCTTCCTGGTTTCACCCTTTCCCGGTCCGACCGTGTTGGGAGACGGGGCGGCGGCTGCGCTATTTATGTCAAGGAATCTCTCCCCATACTAGCCCTGCCCACTCCCATCCTTGACCTAGGGCCCAGGCGCTCACGCCAAACTAACCCCTGACCCTTTAAAGGACCCTTTATCTGACTACTGTATACGGCTCTAGGGACCAAACGCAGGCCATTGCCTCTCTTACAGAATACCTTACCTCTCTACCTCCTTCCGCTGATGAAATTCTGGTGGGTGACTTAAATGTCAACTGGCTCAGCCCCTCCTCCTCCTCCTCTACCCGAGACTCCTTTTCTGCAATAGACCTAACGCAACTAGTTACCCACCCTACCAGGACTAACCCCAAGAGAAGCTCCAGTACCCTGCTTGATGTGGTACTCACCAACCGCCCTAATTGGATCCCCAATGTACAAGTCCTCCCAGACTCTCTCAGCAATCACTCCCCCATTCTATTCCACTGGTCAACCTCAGTCCCCAAACCCATAGCACAGTCCACATGCCGGGGCCTAATACCTGGTGGACTGATAAAACTTAAGGAACTTCTGTCCCAAATTGACTGGTCTCCTATACAGGCAACTCCTGACATCGACACAGCTCTCCTTCTTTACCCAAACTTTTAATAATGCCTGTGATATCTTTGCCCCAGTGTTGACCCGCCGCTCTAAAAGGAAGAATGCCCCTGGTTACCCCAGCTTTGATCCACCAGCTCAAACATAGGGACAACCTATGGCACCGTGCACATTGAGACTGGCTGGCCCAATGACAGGCGGTTATATGCTGCCGCCCAACAAGTGCACTGAGCCATCAGAAAGGCCAAGTCTGAGCATTATCGGTCCTCACTCACTGCCTCGACGGGGAATCCCAGAACCTTCTGGGATAACATTAAACAGTTAAATGGGAGTACACTCCCCACCCACCCAGATCAACATTAATGGTGTGATCTCCTCAGACCCAGCCCTCATAGCCAAACACCTCATTCCTGACCTTAGCCCTATCCTCCTACAAATTGTTTTGACCCTCCTCCCCAGCACCTGCCGTAATCTTTCGCCCTTATTTTCTCCTCCCGTGTTTCTGCCCAAGAACTTAGGCCGCACCTTGTCACTGCCCTCAAGAGTAATAGTACAGGCAGTGACACCCTGGATCCGTATCCTACGGCTAGTCTTAGACACAGTCCTTACCCCAATCACATGCCTCATCAACCACTCTCTTTGTCTGGGAAGGTTCCAACTGCCTGGAAAGTCGCCACTGTCACCCCTATCTTTAAAGGTGGTGATAGGACTGTGGCTGGAAACCATCGACCGATCTCCATTCTCTCTCCTCTCTCCAAGGCCTTGAAAAGTGGTGGCCTCTCAAATCTCTGACTACCTCTCCACCTACAATGTCCTTTGTCCTGAGCAGCATGGCTTCCGAGCGGGCCACAGTACCAACACAGCCCTCCTAGAGTTCTCCAACTTTCTCCATTCCTCCTTAGACACTGGTTCTCTGGCTGGTGCTGTCTTCATTGACCCCGCGAAAGCTTTCGACACTGTCTCCCACCCCCTCTTTCTTGATGCCCTTAGTCTCTCTGGTTTTGCTGCTGGGCCTATCTCCTGGTGCACCAGTTATCTGTCTGACCACTCACGGCGTGTAAAAATTAATGGGACCTACACGTGGAATGGGGTGAGAGTTGGGCCTGACGATCCAACGGCACACCCCAATGCCTGTTGGTGTGTGGAGGATGGGGTGGAGTGGTAGGGGTGGGAACCCACCCTAATGCCTCATTTCCCTGCTTTTGTCACTGTGGTATTCACCCTAACTGATGCATTAACAAAGTTTTTTGTAAAGAATATGAATATATATATATATATATATATATATATATATATATATATATACACACACTTATATATACATACACACTATGTGCAACATTTGTCTATGCTTACTTGTCTAAGAATGTATTACCATTTTAATGTATCTACTCTTATCATGTTGTCTATTTGTATTGTTCACAATGACGTGGAGTCTTTGTAAACAAGTTCCTGACTCAAAGGATTGTAATTCCGATACTGCTCAATAAATAAACGCCATATATATACACATATATGTATACACACACTATATATATATATATATATATATATATATATATATATATATATATATATATATATATATATATATACACACACACTACACATATATATATAGAGAGAATAATGGATGGGGAAGGGTTTGATATGAGAATTTAATGCACACCCGAGT
Source organism: Neoceratodus forsteri (assembly GCA_016271365.2). Lineage (NCBI taxonomy): Eukaryota > Metazoa > Chordata > Ceratodontiformes > Ceratodontidae > Neoceratodus > Neoceratodus forsteri. The sequence continues at coordinate 715,988,858 of CM057454.1, read as the reverse complement.
TGTGGGATGCTACATAAACCCTGAGGCGAAGCCCGAGGGGTTTATCAAAGCATCCCACAACAACGAGGGTGTGCATTAAATTCTCATATGAAACACCCTCCCCATCTTTTATTTTTTATAATAACAGGCCAGCAATTTTTCTCCAGCAGTTTGTGAGACTCTTTGGCCCCACCCACATACAGAATGTTGGCCAATGAGGCAGCAGCATACTTTGACTGGTATGGCTCATGAATGTCATAACAACCAGCTGGTTGTTATGGAAAATATCAACCTGGTCAGTACAATAACAGAAATTGCTGACCAGTTGTTAAATACATATACGCTATATATATATAAGGGATATACGATGGTGAGCTGTCAGATAAATGATTTATCTACACAAGTGCTGTTTGACCTTGGGTAACTTCACGAGTGGCGCAAGCCACGAGTGAGGTGTCCAAGGTCAGACAGCACAAGTGTAGATAAATCATTTATCTGACAGCTCACCATTGTATATTTCATTTATGCAATAGGGATGCTTCTTATCAGTGCAGGAACATTTGGTTTTGACTGTTTATCTTCTTTTTTAAATGATAATTTCTGGGACTTTTGTTAACTTTGCTAGTGTATGTCCGCCTAGCGTGGTGGTTGCTATTAAATGAAACACCACTCATTTTGTAGAGAACTTCTTGCTGAACAAATGTCATGGTCACAGTATCATGTTACCTTTTTTGTTTTAAAGTTATTCACATTTGTTTGTAGAAAAAGTGAAACAAAAACTGAATTTTATGCTGTTTTTTTCTAATTATAAACAAACTAAAAATGTATTTATTAATGAAACGCCACTTATTTTGTAAATATTTTTGTGCTGAACATTTTTCGTGCTCACAGTACCATGCTATCATTTTTAGTTTTAAACTGATTCACATTTGTTTGTCGAAAAAGTGAAAAGAAAATTGAACTTTATGCTGTTTTTTTGCTAATTATGAAAAAACTAAAAGGTATCTATGAATGAAACACCACTCATTTTGTAGATATTTTTGTTCTGAACATTTTTCATGCTCAGTACCATGCTATCATTTTTCATTTTAAAGTTATTTACATTTGTTTGTCTAAAAAGTGAAAAGAAAATTGGATTTTATGCTGTTTTTTGCTAATTATAAAAAAAACTAAAAGGTATCTTATAAATGAAATGCCACTCATTTTGTAGATATATTTGTCCTGAACATTTTTCGTGCTCACAGTACTATGTTATCATTTTTTAGTTTTAAAGTTATTCACATTTGTTTGTCAAAAAAGTGAACAAAAAAGCTTTGATTGACAGTTTGCATGTATCCCACATATGTGGGATAAATCTAGGTGGTTAGAGTTATCCCACATATGTGGAAATAAATGGATTTATGCAACTGAATTTGGTTCCACACCTACTGCATAAAAAAAAAAAAATATATATATATACACACACACACACTATATGAATATACAAACTATATATACATCCATCCACACTTTTTATTTATTGTAATTGTTTCACCGGGAAATGCACACTGAGCAACAAGATGCTCGTCTCCCGGTGCGACCTGGGGGGTACACATGGATATGATAACACGCAGGTTATCAAGTGAACAGTTAACAGAAGCAAATAAAAGACAGCATAAGGATACACGATTGCATGAATATACAAGCAGCGCACATTGAATGCTTAAGATATTATATTATCAAATAATTTTTGTGACACGAAGCAGCAGACAAGGTAAATTAACGCAGTAGTAACAGCTGTAACAGAGGACATATATCACAGTTATACACAGTACATAGGGCAAAATAGGCCCAGGACATAAGTGCAAGGTTGGGGTTATATGCCAGCTTCTGTAGCAAGGCTACACTATACAAACTATATACACATCCACACTCTATATATATATATATATATTTATATATTTATATATCTATACTAATACTATATATGTGTGTGTGTTTTATTTGTGATTATAATATATATATGTATGTTTGTCACTGATGCAAATGCAATCTAAGGATTTTCCAAATATAATAACTAAGCCTGCAGTGCCACCTTGTGGTTTCTGCAAATGTACATGATTATATGTGACCTGATCACTCCTGAGAGAGACCCCCACTGTTTTACAAACTGCTTGTTTTGCAAGAAATGTATGAGAAATATTACTACTGTTGAGAACCCCAGGACCCGGGAGCTGCCCCTCTAGTTATCCAATAGATGTATGCTACTGTATAGCATGATGAGCCATGACTATGGCAACAGACAGCCTTATATCTCCTATAAAACATTATGTCGTTGTTCTACTAGGTAGACAGAGATCTTTGAGCTCCTCGACCGTGGGTAAGCTGTGTATACTGTTTTGGGGGATGTAATAAATCCATATCTGAGTCAACCTGTTTCTGGTTCTGTATCTGTCATTTGGTCACAATTTCTTGCGGGGATCTCCTCCCACTCATCAGCCTTAAACCTGTAACATCTCCTAGGCCCTTCCACATACTGGCAGAGGCAAGGATACCTTTCTCCTTCTCCCCACAGTGAGATTGGCTTGTGAGGACTATGGATTCCCCACTACAGAAGCTGCCTGTTTGTGAGTGCAAGTGGATCAGTATGCTTTGTGCTCACTATAGTGCAGAAACAATAGGGAGACCTCAGAAATTCATGGCCATCTGTACAGAACTTAGAGTAGATGTCTCAAACTTTCTTGCCTACCATGGAGGCTACAAGAACCAGCCGGTATAGTATGTGTGCACACTGTACCGAGAATCTGAAGCCACATCTAAGAAACAACCTGACCTGAAAGGGTTAATGGCTGCACTTCTCTGACATATTATAGTCTGGGTTAGAAGCCTCCAGGCGACTGGAGAAAAGCAACATATTACAGCCCATGTTGAATTTTCAAGGAAAAGTCTTAGGGAAAATGGAGTTTGGGGAGCAGAAAATTGACTTATTTGGTCCAGGAGGTTGGTAAGTAAACTATGCTACATATTCTGTTCGGACAGTCTTTAGTGCTTAAATAAGCTGGCCAGCAAATGTCTGTCTTTTCTAACTCTTTAATTTCTGAATCTGACCTGATAAATCACGGTATTGTTTCTATCAAAAAAACACACACATTATTTATTAGTCTAATGTATGAAAGAAACAGCTTTTTTTGCCTATTATCTGGATGTTTTAGAGTAAAAGTACACACAGTGACCTCTTGCAGTTTTCTAAATTGCCATGTAAAATATGAACCATTTTAAAAGTTTTATTTTCCCTGGTTAAGCTAAACAATGAAGGGGCTTGTGTGATTCTAAAAACACCAAGGTCAAATGTGAGCTAACTGAGATAAGCTTAGTATAGGAGAGAAATTATTTGTTCATTAGCTTCCTTGGGAGGGAGGGCTCATTCTACCTTTAAGACTGGAGGGGTGGGAGGCGGGCAGCTGCAGAATAAGGGGTGATAGCTGCACATTCCAGCAGACTTGATAGACCTCTAGGCCTTTATCTACTGGCAGATTTCATATGTTTGTAAGACTGTTTGATCTTACTTCGAGATACAGCTCTTGTAGTAGGTTACACCTTAAGGACTGAAGCCGGCAGGCGGCATGACCCCACGGAAAACTTCTAGCTAGTTATGTACAGTGGGGGACTGCCCCCAATGTCCCATACATCATAAAAGGGGTGGTCTCCCAGCATCCCTCAGTTCTTTTCCCGCCGTCGACTTGCAAGCATCGGCTCCGTAGACGTCTTCAGCAACCGATCAACACCACACTTAAGTGTCTCGTTTATTTATTTTCTCCAAAGTTTTTTTTTTTTTCACTCATTCTTTCCTGCATGTCATCTTCCCCGATGTCCTTCATAGAAAGGCACTCTTCTGAGTGTGCCTGCGGCAAGCAGATTTTGTTCAAGGATGGACACTTTGCCTGTGTGTGGTACCTGGGCCCATAGCATGACACCAAGGCCTGTCCAGTTTGCCAAAAGTTCAATAGTCGATCGAGGATTCATCGCCAAAAGATGTTGGAGACCTTCCTCTTCAAACAAAAATTGGAAACCATTCAGAAAAGCACTTCCACCAGGGAAGACTCTCCTCGCAAGTCGGGGAAACATAAAGAGAAAGGAAGGAAAGGGAGAAAAAGCGCTCCCCATCCAAGTCTAAGACGTCCGACTCAGGGGGTTTGGATTCAGCCAGCTGATCTACACGCTGTCCTTCTCGGTCTACGTCCCTGAACCCTCCAGCCAAGGCTCAAACATCGGGCAGATTCAGGAACCACACTGAAACCCTTGAAGATCCAGCCCCTCGTGCACCCCACCAGCTGGTCTTCTGGCTCAGCCGTCCAGTCTTCCTCTACAGATTGCCCAGCAAAAGTGCCCTCCAAGTCGGCCTCAATAACAGTCTCAGACTCCCTGACCGGCACCAGGGCTCCAACCAGTCTAGGTTGGTCTCTCAGGCAGGCCCCAGAAGCCTCACATCCTTGGCGACATCCACTAACTGGACCACAGACCAGACGTCCGTTAAGAGGACCATGGACCAATGGCCACCAGGTGAACTCTGCACCCGATGGGATGATGACACCTCCACAATACCCAAGGTTGGCACATTCCGTCGGACCTACACTGAGGATGCTGACGCAGAGGTTGAGCATCTGAGTGACGACCCAACGTCAGTTGGCATAGAGGAGACAGACCTCACTCAAGGAACGACAACACCCGATGACCTGACAGGTGCATCGGACCACCGACCAATGGGCACAGGCTATGGCCAGGTGTCACAGCCAGTGAATAGCCCAACCACTGGTCTCCAGATGTCAGAAGTCAAGGATTTGTTCTTTTGGTGGGTGACAATCCAGAAGGACGTAGTCCCCACTAAGGCACCTGCCAGAGACCAGCCACCACCAAGGTCTCCTTGCCCTCCACCTAAGTAGAAATGCCCTGTCCCAGACAGGGGCCATTCTAAAGAAGAGTTCCTCTTCCAGGGCCCCTTCCCGCTCCCCAAAAGGGCACAAAAAGAAACGTCACTATTGGAGGTAGGAGTCGTCCTCCTCAGGAGAGGCATACTCTTCCTCTGACTCATCCTCGTGATCCAGCTCACCATTCAGCATTCTCTCACCTGATCCAAAGAATTTGCCAAGGTCTCCTCCAGATGATCCTACTTTCATGGATATCATGAGGCATACCCAAGATAATATGGGGTGGGACACAGAGGATTTGGATCCCGAGCAGTGTCATTTGGCAAAATATTTGCGCCAGAAGGATCCTAAGCCCATGGTGGTTCCACCACTGGTGGACACATTCCAGGACATGACCTGGGCAACCTGGAAGCACCATTTTCATCTTCTGTGGTCCCCAAAAATGCTGACCGCCTGTGCAGAGCACCATTAGAAGAGCCCTACCTGGGAGAGCAACCTGTAGTGGATTCTGTAGTAATCACTGCCACACATTACGGGTCTCAGAGGCCAAAACACCTGAACTCTCAGCCTCCGGACCAAGAATTGAAGCAGCTCGATTCTTTGGGCAGAAAAATGTATGCATCTGCCACATGCTCTATGCGCTCCCTGAACTTCCTAGCTCACATGGTCCAGTTTCAAAATGATCCTGAGAGCGCAAGGATTGGATATGGGCAAAAACCTCCCTGAGGGGAATCGGAGGGAAGAGCTGGTTAAGCTCTTGCAGACGGGTTCCGACGTGGGCACCCAGGTGCTTAGAGCAGCATTCGACTCAGCGGACTCAGCCACCAGAGGGGCAGCAGCGGGCATGTGACTTAGACACTCCTGGCTGAGGGGTTCAGGCTTCAGGCCAGACGTCCAGACTGGTATTCTGGATGTCCCCCTCAAGGGGACAGTACTTTTCAGAGAAGACTCTGAAAAGATTATAACCAAACTACAGAAAGCAGGCAAAGCTGCCCATTCCATGCAGGCCATGTACAAACCAAAGCTGAAACCATTTCAGAGGCAACAGCAGTGTTTTTGAGAAAAACAAGGACAACAGTCTAGATATGGCCAACAACAGAGAGGCAGCTTTACGCGCAAAGGCCCCTCTCGGACAGCAGGTGCAGGCACAAGAAATGCCAAGCCCTCCCAGGCAAACCTCCCTTCCCTCTCCACAGCCTAACTCTTTGCAGAGCCCTCCTCTCCCACCTGTCCAGGTGGAGGAGGTGGTCGGGGTCGCTTCTTGAAACATCTAGAAGTGTGGCAGCAAATTACTTCTGACCATTGGGTTCTTCAGTTGGTTCAAAAAGGTCACTCTATCGAGTTCACTGGGAGGCCACCCCTTCTCTCCCAGTATTCCCATCATCACGCCATGCTGATCCAGGAAGAAATCTAGGCCCTTCTAGAGAAAGAGGCCATAGAGCCTGTCCTTTGGATTCAACGAGGAAAAGGGTACTATTGCCATTTTTTCTTAGTACCCAAAAAGACAGAGGACCTACGTCCCATCCTGGACCTCGGCGATCTCAACACCTTCATGGCATACAACTGCTTCAGAATGGTCACCTTGCCAGGATTGATCCCGATGCTACACCCAAACACTTGGCTTGCATCGCTGGATATGCAAGATGCGTATCTCCACATTCAAATCGCAAAACACCACAGGAGGTTTCTGTGGTTCGAATTCAGAGGACAGCATTACCAATTTCAGGTGCTGTCGTTCAGTCTGTCATTGGCACACAGACTCTTTACCAAATGCCTGGCTGTAGTAGCCTCGTCTATCAGGAAGATGGGCCACTATGTCTTTCCTTACCTGGACGACTGGCTCCTCACAGCTTTGTCCAGGACAGGGCTAAACCAGGCGTTACAAGACACCTTTTCCATCTTCAAAGAAGTGGGTGTCACCATCAATCTGCCGAAATCGTTTCTCACTCCATGCCAAAGACTACAGTTCATAGGAGTAGTCCTGGACTTGACCAGAGGAAATGCTTTCTTACCGGAGGACAGGGCAGATCGCCTAAGGGGATTAACCCGACATGTCCTGGAGCAGAAACAGGTCGCAGCAAGGACCATGCTGTGTCTCTAAGGCCATATAGCAGCTCCCATAGACACAGTACCCCTTGCACGTCTCCACAGGAGAACCATTCAGTGGGCACACTGAGTCCGGTGGGACCAACACCAGGATGACCTCCATCAGCTGGTTTTGGTCCCTGTCTCGATAAACCGAGTCCTTCAATGGTGGCTAGTTCCAGAGCACCTGGCTGTCCTATCGACCACACCTTCACATATCCTGACCACAGGCACCTGGGGTGCCCATCTAGGCGACAGAAGCACACAGGAGTTATGGTCCAGCCCAGAAGGAGCCCTACACGTAAATATCCTAGAGATGAGGGCAGTTATCTACACCCTGCAAGCGTTGCAGACTGATCTGCTCCCGGGACATCTGATTCAAACAGGCATGTCTGTAGTGTTGTACATCAATAAGCAAGGCAGCACCCATTCATACCAACTCTGCCGGGAGGTGATGAGAGTATGGTATTGGGAATAGACCACAATATCACCCGGTCTGCAGTTCATGTCCCAGGAATACAGAACACACTGGCGGATATGCTCAGCCAATCCAGATCCAGAGCAAACGATTGGGAACTTCTGCAACAAGTAACAGAAGCCCTGTTCACCAAATGAGGAACTCCAGAGCTAGATCTATTAATCTCCCCATGCAACGCAAAGCTGCCCAATTTCTGCTCACTAGATCCAGGGCCTGGTGTTTTCTGGTGAGATGCGTTGTCCCTTTCCTGAACAGGCAGATTCCTTTATGCTTTCCTTCCCTTCCTACTGACACAGCAAGTTCTGCTCAAATTGCAAGCAGAGGGAGAAGACATGATTCTAGTGGCCCCCTTTAGTCCAGACAGACATGGTTCCCTTTACTTCAGCATCTAGTGAGCGATCCTCCATTCCCTCTACCTCTCAGCTCGCACTTACTGTTGCAGAGCAATGGATCCCTAGTCCACCTGAATTAGCGATCCTTACACTGCATGCCTGCCTCCTGAAGATTTAGCAATTTCTCGCCATGGGGTCTTAAATAGAGTGGCAGATATCCTCATGGCAGTGAGGAAACCCTCTACTAGAGCCATGTACGCCATGAAATGGTGACATTTCTGCATTTGTTCCTCAGCCCATGGCCTGGACCCTTTGACCTGCCCGGTGAACTCGCTCCTAGAGTACCTTCTCTCCCTGTCAGATACAGGGCTAAGTTATTCCTCTATAAAGGTGCATCTCTCAGCATTATCAGCATATTGTGCACAGTTTGGAGATGAATCCTTAGCCCAATTGGATCTGTCATGCACCTTCCTGTATGGTATTCTCCACCTGAAACCACCCATTAGGGACTCGACCCCTCCTTGGGACCTTCTTTTTATTTTGGAACAGCTCCCACTGCCCCCTTTTGAACCAGCCATGGATTGCGAGGTACGTCTTCTCTCCTGGAAGGTGTTATTTTTAGTTGTAGTTACTTCTGCCTGAAGGATTTCAGAGCTCCAGGCACTTATGTGCAAAGAGCCGTATTTGTTTTTTCATAGGGACAGGGTGTCCTTAAGAATTCATCCTAAATGTTTACCCAAAGTAGTGTCAGAGCTTACTCTCAACCAAGAGATTAACCTTCATGTTTATTACCCAGAGTACTCCCAATAGAGGAGAAGCTCTCCTGCACACTTTGGATGTGCACAGGATACTTGGGTACTATCTGACTAGAACAACGCATCACAGAAAGTCAGATTAGTTATTTGTTTCTTTTGCCTCCAGGATGCTAGAGGCACCTCTATCCAAGCTGACGCTTTCAAAAATGGCTGGTGAACTGCATTGTGTTCTGTTACCAGAAGCACAACAAACTCTTACCAGGACCGGTAAAGGATCACTCCACTAGAGGGGTAGCAGCCTCATTTGCTTCTTTAAGAAATATGTTGGCTTCTGACATCTGTGCAGCAGCTACCTAGAATACTGTGCACACATTCATCAAACATTATAGTCTAAACATTGCCTTCAGGTGCAGAGCAGGATTTGGTCTTGCCGTCCTGCAGGGGATTCTGTCATGAGGGCTCCCTTTCATCCTTTCTCCAGGCCTCCTCCCGTTTTAGGGAAAATCACATATTACTTGAGACTCGGTCCTTAGGGTGTAACATGCTGCAAGAGCTGTATCTCGAAGTAGGATAGTACAGTTACTGTATGTAAGAACTTACTGTAACAGTAGATCTTCGAGAACAGCTCTTGCTATTTTCCCACCCACCTTGCCCTTGAGAGTGTCATCTGCTTTGGCAACATGATTACTGGTTTTCCTTTTGGAAATTAATCCTCGGTCTCCCTTCAGAATTATTATTGCTATGCTAGAGTCTCTGGCGGGAGAACTGAGGGATGCTGGGGAACCCCCCCTTATGATGTTTGGGACATTGGGGCAGGGACGACGTCAGGGGCGGTCCCCACCGTATGTAGCTAGCTGCCAGCTTCAGTCCTTATGGTGTAACCTGCTGCAAGAGAAGTTCTCGAAGATCTACTGTTTCAGTAAGTTCTTATTTTTATTTAGCTTTTGTTAACCGGGTAAGTGCACTAGCCAGCAGGTGACTATTTTCAGGCACGACCCGGGAGAGTACAATACAGGATAACCAGTGAAGAAAACAACAATACAATTGAGGCAATAAGTAGAGAGTACAATCATTCATACAGGGAGAAGCTTTGGCTAGGTTAACATGTCGTAGGCTATTCTAGGCAATAGACAATAGGTCAGTGCAAAAAGGTTAACAGGGAGTGTTGGTACTGGAAAATGTCTGGTCTAGACTCACCCCACAGGGATGGCGTCCCGAGGTGAGGAGATGGCGGGGAGTGTAGAGAGGACTGGCTCCAGGATTTGGGAGGCATGCTCCCCATGTCCGGAGTGATGCTAATTGGAGAAGATAACGGTATGTAACTGTACATAGAAACATAGACTTGGACGGCAGATAAGGACCGCTTGGCCCACCTAGTCTGCCTTTTTCCCTACCTATTGGATAAGCTGCAGATCCTAGTTAACCAACAGCCTACTTCCTACCAGAATTGCCTTATGTCTGTCCCATGCATGCTTGAATTCCCCCACTGTTTTTGACACCAAAACCTCCTTAGGAAGGCCATTCCATGCATCCACCACCCTCTCTGTGAAAGAATATTTCCTCACATTGCCCCTGAGCCCACCCCGCTTTATCTTCAAATTGTGCCCCCTTGTTCTTGCACATCTCTTTTTCTGACATATACTACACCGTTGAACTTTGTTGATTCCCTTGAGGTACTTGAAAGTTTCTGTCATGTCCCCCCTCCCTCCTTTCCTCGAGGGTATACATATTAAGCTCCTTTAATCTCTCTTCATATGACTTCTGTTGCAAACCCTGCACCATTTTAGTTGCCCTCCTCTGGACTGCCTCCACCCTGTCTATGTCCTTGCAGAAATGGGGGTCTCCAGAACTGCATGCAGTACCCCAGATGGTGCCTCACCAACTGTCTATACAGAGGGATAACAACTTCCTGTTTTCTACTGGTGATGCCTCTCCCTATACATCTCAGTATCCCCCAGCCCTCCTTACTGCCTTCTCACATTGCTTGCTTACTTTTAGGTCATCTGATATGACTACCCCCAGGTCCCTTTCAATTTTTGTTGTTAATACCACCCCCCAACCACCATTTTGTACTTTTCTCCTGGGTTTTTGTTTCCCAGGTGCATTACTTTGCACTTCTTTGCATTGACTCTAAGCTGCCGTACTTTTGACCATTCCTCCAACCTTGCCAAGTCCCTTCTCATCCTTTCCACCCCCCCTTGTGTATCAACCCTGTTGCAGATATTTGTGTTGTCTGCAAAGAGGCATCCTTTTCCCTCTAGTCCCTTCGCAATGTTACTTATAAAGACATTAAAAAGTATCTGACCCAGTAATGAACCCTACGGTACCTTTGGGCGTCTCCCTTTCTGGAGTGGACTTCACATTATTACCCTCTGTCGCTTGTCCAGCCAGTTTTTTACCAGGCTACTGCCTGGGGCCCTCTCCCATGGTGATTAATTTGTTTTTTAATCTTTTGTGTGGGACTGCGCCAGAGGCCTTACTAAAGTCTAGGTAGGCCATGTCTGCAGCCCTTCCCTGGTTTACTACTTTGGTCACCCAGTCAAAGAAACCTATTGGATTTGTCTGACATGACCTTCCCACTGTGAATCAATGCTGCCTTGGGTCCTGCGCCCCGCTGGCCTCTAGGTACTCAGAAGTGATTCTGTCATTTTCCCTACCACTAAGGTCAAGCTAACAGGTCTGTAGTTTCCTGCTTCTGCTTTGCTCCCACTTTTGTGAAGGAGAATCATATCCGCCCTCCTCCAGTCCTTAGATACCACACCATCCTCCCACGATTTGTTAGAAAGGGTAGTCAGTGGTATCACTAGTTCTCCCCTTAGTTCTTTTAGAATTCTGTAGTGAATCCTGTCAGGCCCCACTGCTTTGTCCACCTTCAGTTTTAGGAGTTCTTTCAGAACCCTTTCTTCTGTGACAGGACTGGTGTCAAGACCCCTATCCAGAGTACTTTTATTGATCGGATTAGGTACCTCCTCCCCTCTTCTTTTGTGAATACTGAGCAGAAGTATTTGTTCAGTATCCCTACCTTTTCACTGTCACTCTCTGCCCACCCACCATCCCCTTTATTAAGCCTCACCCTCCCCTTTATTAAGCCTCACTATCCCTCCCTTGGTCTTTCTTCATTCCCTAATGTACCTATAAAAGGTTTTATCCCCCATCTTAACCGAGCTGGCTATCTTTTCCTCGGTTTGAGCCTTTGCTATTTTGACTGCATTCCTCACTTACTGGTACAGTTCTCTGTCCTGCTTCTTCTGTGTTTCCTTATACTTCGTGAATGCTATCTTTTTCTCCCTAACTTTCCCCGCCATCTCTTTTGAGAACCATAGTGTTTATTTCTTTCAGTTTGATTTATTTGCTTCACACAAAGGCTTTGTTGCCTCTGTGATGGCAGTTTTGATGTTTCCCCATTGTTCCGTCACCCCTCCTTCTTGCCTGTTTGCTAGTGCTTTTCTGAGGCACTTTCCCATTTTGACAAAGTCAGCCCTCCCAAAATCCAGTACCCTCACTTTTGTATGGCTTGACTGTATGACTGTGTTTATCATGAATCACGCTGTTTAGTGGTCACTTGTTCCCAGATGGCTACCCACTTCTAGATCTGAGATCCTGTCTCCATCCCCGTTTGAGGGTACCAGGTCTAAGACTGCTCCCTCCTGAGTGGGTTCCAACACTAGCTGTCTGAGGCAAGCCCCCTGTAGGGCATCGAGAATGACCCTGCTCTTGAATGTGGCTGCAGCAAAGGAGCTCCAGTTAACATCTGGCATATTCAGGTCCCTATCAACAATATTTCCCCTTTTTCTGCCATCCTAAGGATGCCTTCTATCATCTCCCTGTCCATTTCAGGGAAGGGGGGGTCTGTATACAACCCCTATGCGGATTGTGGTGCTATTTCCGGACTCCAGGGTGACTCACAGTGCCTTCTGTCCTCCCTGTTTCCCTTTAGTTTCATTGCTTTGATCCCTTCACTTATATAGAGAGCTCCTCCTCCTCCACCTTCCCTGTTCCTCCTATAGATTGTGTACCCTGGTATGTTGACATCCCAGTCATGGTTCTCTGTGTACCATGTTTCTGTGACTGCCACGATATTCAGGCATCCCTCTTCCATCAAGGCCACCAGTTCAGGGAGCTTGTTGCCCAGACTACGGGCATTGGTACTCACTGCCTTCCATTTTTTGATAGCCTTACCCCCTTACTTTTAGTCCCATCCCTGTCCTTACTGCCTTTTTCTCCATTTGCCCCTACCCCTTCTCCTTATTGACTTCTCTGTCTTGGTGTTTACGTCACTAACTACCCTGATTTTTTTTCAGGGGGGGCTAGGATTTCCCTGCTCTTTTTCAGTGCCTCCCCCTTGGCTATTTTAAATGCTTGCCAATGAAGCATTTAAACCTATCATCTAGGATCCTGGTTCCCCTTCTGGACAGATGTAGACCATCACACCAGTATAGGCCTATATCCCTCCAGGTGGACTCCCAGTCCCCAATGAAGCCAAAACCCTGAGCTCTGCACCAGTTTTTCAACCACTGATTGAATCCCATGGTGCGGAACACCATAGCTTCACCCATGCCATAGACAGGCAGCACCTCTGTGAAGGTTATCGTGCATGCCACTTGTCTAAGGCCCCTCCCCAACTCCACAAACTCCTCCTGCACTGCTCTGATCCCTTTTCCAGCCAGGTCTTTTGTCTCTAGGTGGACAGTGACATCCACTCCTTCCCCTGTGCAGCTGCTTCCGCGATCCTGAGGATTCGCTCCCTGTCCCTCCAAGCCATGGTGCCAGGCAGGCAGGCACCTTACCTCCCTCTCCCCCCCCTCAGTTCTACCCCCCAGTTGAGTCCCCCACCAGGAGTTGTTTACTTCCTCTTTGGGGTCCCATGCCACCCTCCTGTGGATCTCCTTTGTGGAGGTTCCCAGCATCCTCCTTGGTCTCCACTATGGGTACCTCCTTAGAGGAACCACACTGCCAGAATGGCTTACAAATTGTGGAGCGGTACAGCTGGAGAAAAGTGCCTCCGTTCCACCACCCTCACCCTCCTTGTGCCCACTGTGGTCCAACCACTCCTCTTTCTTGACAACCTCTTAGGCAGTGGTGGCGGCCCTGGTGGCTCCTGGGTGGGAGAGTAGGTCCCCCAAATCCTGGCCAACTCAGCCTGGAGACAAGCAACCTCCTCCCTCGGTCCAGAGAAGTACCTGCAGATGGGACAACACCGCATCCTCCAGAACGTCTTCTGGAAGCTGCCGCTTCACAACCACTACATTGCACCACGCCCTTCATATCTTATTTGTGGCCCCTTAACCGTGGTTTTGTATGCTTTCTTGTTCCTCTCTCTGTTTACTTTTTTTTTCCTCCCTAAAGCCTTCGTGCAGTTACAGTTCCTGCCCTTCCTGTTCTGGGACAGGAAGTTCCTGTATTCCTCAGTAGTCTCCTAGTTAATTGCTCAGAGTCAGACTCACCTCCGCCTCCGGCGGCCCGGCAACTGCAGTATCAGGCCTTCAGGCCATATTCCCCGACACGCGATACCCGACACCAGGGTACCCTGGGTACTCTTTTCATTCTCAAACTTTGCGGGTTTCCACTACCCATCTTGGCAGTACCCAGGCTACCCTAACTTCCAGCCTCCTCCTCCAGTGCCGGACCGTGAGTTGGACCCCCAATGGTGGCAGAAGACCACAACTCTGCTATTATTGGAGCTCAGGCAGTCTGTCTGGGATATTCCCCCTACCTAGGGCCCCCCTCCACTGCCTCCTTCCAGCACAGCCTTGGGTTCTTTAGCTGTGGGATCTGCTGGGGTGGATCCTTCCATCCCCAGCAGCTACGAGCCCTCCGACACGGAGTCTGACTCCAAACCTTCAGACCCCAGATCTCCGATTGAGGTCCCTTCTAAGGAGTCCCCCAAGTCTCCCCCAAAGGACCCTTCCTTCGGAGACCTCTTACACTCAATACAGTAAGCTGGAGGCTGGCCTTCAAAAGAGGTGGATCCGCAACAAAAAAGACTGACGGAGCACCTGGATCTTACTACATTGGATCCTATCCCCATCCCCCCATGGATGGGACCCCATGAAGACTTGATGACCACGATATGGCAACAGCCGTCCTCCATACCAGCGGTCTCCAGAAAGGCAGACCGCACTTATTATCTCCCGGAAGGGATTCAGCATCTCACCACCCATCCAAAGGCTGACTCCATGGTAATCACTGCCGCTGACGACCAGTCAGCCCAACCGAAACACCTGAGCTCCTCTCCTCCGGACAAGGACTCTCGTCAATTAGACCAGTTCAGAGAAAGAGCTACTCTTCTTCCTCTTGTGCTATTCGATCCCTCAACTATTCTTGCACATGGTTGCTTTCCAAAAAGCTTCACTTTCAGAGCTGGGAAGGGACCTCCTTGAGGTTCAGGATGAAAACCTTAGGAAGAAGCTCCTGGATGGGTAAGTCCTCGTGTCGTCACGTGCTCTGAGCAACGTATGACTCGATGGCTAGAGCGGCAGCCACGGAGATCTGTCTTTGCCGGCTCTCCTGGCTCCGGATAGCAGGCCTGGCACAGGATGTACAATCTTCCCTTTTGGATGCCCCTTTTAGGGGTTCCATCCTCTTTTGGTGGCAATGCCAAAGATATTATCACAGGACTGCAAGAGAGTGGACGCTCTTTAAGAGGCGTACGCCGTATGTACAGAATGGGTCAGAAAAAGCAGCCCTTTCGCCGCCAAAGAAGGTGGAATAGGAACCAGGCTAAGCGTCAGGGAAAAAGACGCGCCCCTGGCTCAGGAGCACAAACCCCACAAGCTAAGTTCCCAAAACCAGCCTATGGGGCTAAAGCTCCCCTCCACTCGACATCCTGACTCCTTTCCCCTCCTTCCGCTCCCTCCCTCCCTTAAGTCAGGAGAAACCAGTCTGAGGGAGGTTCGGCCTCCACCTGGAGAGTTAGAGGTTTGTCACCGTAGAGTCTTAGGTGCTTTAGCTCATCCAGTGGGGTCACTCAATTGAGTTCCTTAAGATCCCAGCCTCTCTGTCACCAGGACGGTCTTTCTATCCATGGGATCAGGTCCCCTTTGTCTCTCAAGAGATCCAGGGACTTCTTCTAAAGAAGGCCATAGAACCCGTCCCTCCAAACCAGATAGGAATGGGATTTTACACTCACTTCTTCCTAGTCCCAAATAAAACGGGTGACCTGAGACCGATCCTGGACCTCAGCACACTAAACATCTTCGTCGAATAGAAGTTTTGTATGTTGACTCTTAAGGGGCTCCTCCCCCTGCTCCATCCAAACTCCTGGCTGTGCTCTCTGGGTATGCAGGATGCCTACCTGCACATCCCTATCCTCCTGGCCCACTTCCGCTTTCTCCATTTTGTTTTTATGGAGAACCACTTCCAGTTTCAGGCGCTCCTATTTGGCCTTTCTTCGGCCCCTCGGGTGTTCACGAAATGTCTAGCAGTGGTGGCGGCGTTCCTACACCACCAGGGCATTTATGTCTTCCCGTACCTGGATGACGGGCTCCTCGCAGCACCCTTTCCTACCAGCCTGAAAGAGTTCCTCTCTTTCACTCTGAACTTGTTCTCACTTCTGGATATCACGGTCAATTTCCCCAACTCCCAACTGGTACCATCTCAATGACTCCAATTCATTTGAGCTGTACTAGATATAGTTCAGAGCAAGGCGTTTCTGCCATCAGATTGAGCCGAGACTTTAGTTGCTCAGGCTACTCTCGTGGCCCAGGCTCAATAGATCCCAGGACATGCTGTGCTCCGTCTTTTGTAACTGATGGCAGTGGCCATTTCAACAGTGCCCCTGGCCAGACTTCATATGAGGGTCACCCAATGGTCTCTCCAAGTCCAATGGGATCAGAGGACGGATGACATGAACCAAAAGGTCATGATCTCCAGCAGCCTGCAGAGAGATCTTCACTGGTGGCAGGATCTCTCCAATCTTTTGAGGGGAACACCGTTTCATTCCCCTGTTCCAACACAAATCCTCACCACGGATGCCTCAGACTTGGGCTGGGGAGCTCATATTGGGGTACGCAAGACACAGGGATCTTGGTCTGACCAAGAGCTTATGTTCCACATCAACGTTCTGGAGACCAGAGCGGTTCTCTACGCTCTCCAGGTGTTCCAGTCTCTCCTGGTACCAAGATCACTTCTGGTCCAGAGGGGCAACATGTCCACTGTCTGGTACATCAACAAACGGGGAGGAACCTGATTGTACCCTCTCTGCAGAGAAGCAGTGAGGGTCTGGTGCTGGGCACTCTAGCACAGCATTTTCTTGACAGCAGTCCACTTCTCAGGCGTAAGCAATGTCCTGACAGACAGTCTCAGTTGATCAGTGGCCAGGGCTCACGAATGGGAGCTAAAGTCAGTGGTGGTCGAAGAACTCTTTCTTTGATGGTGTCGACCAGAGATAGATCTCTTTGCCTCCCCATTCAATGCAAAACCTCCCAACTTTTGCTCGCTCGTTCCCGGGCATGGTGCTTTTTGGCGAGACACACTGTCTCTCTCTTGGACAGGGTGGTTTCTCTATGCCTTTCCTCTCATTCAGAAGGGCACTCCAGCGCAGCCTTTTCTTGACAGCAATCCATGTCCCAGGCGTAAGCAATGTCCTGGCGGACAGTCTTAGTTGATCAGTGGCCAGGACTCATGAGTGGGGCTAAAGTCAGTGGTGGTCGAAGAACTTTTTCTTCGATGGTGTTGACCAACAATAGATATGTTTGCCTCACCATTCAATGCAAAACTATGCAACTTTTGCTCACTCGTTCCTGGGCATGGTGCTTTTTGGCGAGACGCACTGTCTCTCTCTTGGACAGGTAGGTTTCTCTATGCCGTTCCTCTCATTCAGAAGGTTCTGGTGAAACTTCAGCAGGAGGGAGCTCATGTGATCCTTATTGCTCCTGTCTGGCCATGCCAGATTTGGTATCTCCTTTTACAACAACTGGCACTGGAACCTCCGGTCCCTTTGCCATTTTTCCACGACCTTCTGACACAGGAACAGGGCACCCTGGTGCACCCGAGCCTCCAGTCTCTCTACCTTCATGCATGGTACCTGTGGACATGGTGGTTTCCCGCTATGGTGTCTCCTCGCAGGTTGCACATATCTTAGTAGAAGCCAGAAAACACCTCTACTAGATCCACTTACACCATGAAGTGGAAAAGATTTTCAATTTGGGCCCAAGCAAGGCGCTGGGATCTATTTTCGTGCTCGGCAGTCCAGGTGTTAGAGTACCTTGCACATTTATCTGAGATGGGCCTTCGCTACTCTTCCATTAAGGGCCATCTCTCTGCAGTGTCGGCCCACCACCTCCTGGTGGAGGGCAAAACCTTGTTTCAGTTAGAGGTTGCCAAAACCTTTCTGAAAGGCATCCTTCACTTGAAACCTCCGATCCAGAATCCATGTCCTCCCTGGGACCTGAATTTCATGATCGAGAAGCTGACTTTACCCCCATTTGAACCAGCTTCTACTTGTGACTTATGCTTCCTTTCCTGGAAGACACTATTTTTAGTCACAGTGACTTCCACCAGAAGGGTCTCTTTCAGCTCCAGGCTTTTGTCTATAAGGAACTCTATTTAATTTTTCATGGGGACAGAGTAGTCCCTCAGACTAACCCTTCCTTTCTCCCCAAAGTGGTCTCAGAAACCACTCTGAATCAGTGCGTGGAATTACCAGTATACTATCCCCAGCATTCCAACAGGGGGAATACCTTCTGCACACCTTGGATGTGCACCGAATTCTGAGGTACTACACAAACCGGACTAAAGAGGTTCATAAATCCAACCAACTCTTTGTAGCCTTTGCTTCCCAGTGCCAGGGCAAGGCTATCTCCAAACAAACCATCTCTAGATGGTTAGCCAACTGCATCCACTTTTCTTACATGAAATATGGGAAGTCCCTTCCGAGAGCAGTCAAAGGTCACTCCACCCGCAGCGTGGCTACCTGTACTGCCTTTTTTAGGAATGTGTCTACCGCAGAGATCTGTGCAGTGGCCACGTGATTGTCTGTTCACACCTTCACTAAGCATTACAGTCTGGACATTGCCTGTAGGCGCAGAACTAGCTTTGGCCTTGCAGTTTTGCAAGGCCTCCTGTCATAATTCCCTATGGCAACTTCTCCTCCTCCCAGATGCACCTCAGTATTATTTACTTAGGGGACTGCTTGGTATCCAGTCCTATATGTGAAGACTTACTGCAGGAACCCTCTCGAAGTAAGATATTGCAGTTGCGTAAGAACTTACCATAACAGTAGATCTTCGAGAGAGGTTCCTGCAGTAGGTCTAGTTTCCCTCCCACCTTCCCCCAGCTCCTGGATGTTTTTTCCATCCTACCTAGCCCTTGGGTCTAGAGAGGAAGCAGGGTCCTAGGAGTCTTTACTCCTATCTTATTCTTACCTTTCTATAGGTCTCTAGTGGAAAAGAACTGGAGAGAAGGCATGGGACCGCCCCTTTTATAGTCTGGCTGACATCACGTCATCTGACGTTGGGGGCAGCCCCCACTGATGATTGCTATCTACAAGTTTGCCTGTCAGACCTGACACCAGGGGCACAGTCATATACGTGAAGACCTACTGCAGGAATCTCTCTCGAAGATCTACTGTTACAGTAAGTTCTTACGTAACTGCAATTTCCTGTTGTCAGTCAAATCCTGTGCCTATAAAAGTGGAACTAGCTGAGGGAGGACTATATAGTCCCAGTAGAAGAGTAGTAAAGTTCTAACAGCTCCTCATTCCTCTTGCTGCTCTCTTCCAGAAGCTATCTAGGGCAGCTTTAAATCCAAACACATGGCTTGCTGCTGCCTAAGCCACCCCCCCAATTCACAGCTTTCTTCTTCACCTAACTGCATAGGTAACATTTCCCTTCACCCAACTCAGACAAGCACAATAACGCTTGTTTGTTTTTTATCATAAATTGAAGGTCTCAGTAGTAGAGATCTAGTTCTGAAGTCCCAATAGAAGAGTAGTAAAGTTCTAACAGCACCTCCTTCCTCTTGCCATAAGTTATCTAGGGCAGTTTTAAATCCAAACACCTGGCTTCCTGCTACCTAAGCCACCCCCCCCCCAATTCACAGCTCTCTTCTTCACCTAGCTAACTGCACAGATAACAGTTCCCTTCACCCAACTCAGACAAGTACATGAACTCATTTTTGTTTGTTTTTACTGTAAATTGAAGGACCCGGTAGTAGAGTACTATTTATGTAGCTTCATCTAGTCACTAGAATTAATTAGTTTTTTAGCAATAATTGTGCTTGTCTGAAGGAAAGTTAAGATTGTTTTAGCATGTCGTGGGATGTGAGAAAGTAGAACTATGTATGCGTCAGGATTTATAGGTTGCAGAATGCCTTTGTAGGTTTCATGGAAATTTGAGAGGACCTCAAATATGGAAGAAGGATGTGACATAGGTTTTACATTTTTGCAGTGTGTGCGCGCAAGGGACTGGTGCATCCACATTCCCAGCAACAGGCTGGGCATGACCAAGAAGCATTGCAGATCAGATGTTAATCTGAAAGGAACAGATATGATAATGTTTGCAAATTATTTAAGAAATTGGAAATGGGCCATGGAAATGTGTCTGAATTTTAGAAGGATTTGGAATGGATTCATTAATGTGCTTGTCAAAAGTTAATTCTAGGTTGTTGGTTTTAAAGCAGACAGCACAAAAATTTAGGAAACTTTCAAAGTTCTCCATAACAAACAAAATGGACGCCACCACCACCAAAGGCGTGCCTAACTGAAAAGAGCAATACATCATCATTCTCTGACTCAGATGATGTGCCACGAACCATACACTATCTCGAGAAGCTGTTTTTGTTTTTTTATCATTACAGGAGTCATAGATCTTCTGTAAAACCTTGGTACAGCATAGTGCTTAAAGGCACTGCAGATACAAACCTAGAGATTTGGGCTAGAATCCCACCAGTCACCACTTTCATACTATGTGACCTTTGGCAAGTCACTTGACCTCCTTGTGCTCCCAAGTTGCACCTAAATACAAATGCAGGCTTGTGCTTCCTAATTAAACAACTCTTTTTCCCTTTTATGCAAGTTTTTCAGCACACAAATCAACTGGTGAATCCCAATATTTTTTTTACACAGGAGCATATGCTTCGTACTTGTACTATGTTCAAGGAGAAGGGGAAGCTATTTTCTCCTGCACTTGCTGCCAGTACCCTCTGACTTATCCTTTAACAAAGCCCAACCCTATGTATGTTGTTCCTTCACAAAGATTCATTGTCAGCACGGCTTCCCTTTCTTCAGTACAATCCACATAAAAATCAATGTTGGGGTGGGGATCTTTCAAAACAACCCCCAGCATCTATAACAAGCCGTTTACTCTGGCATGCATAGAAAAAACAAAGCAAGATCACTTGCTATGCAGTTTTTACTGCTAAAGAAAAATATTACAATTGTGTTTTTCAGACTTTTGTTTCTGCAGTACCTACTGTGCCCATGACACACTACCAGGAGCAGAATGGGGAAATATTCCCAATCATTTTTATTTATTCTAACCTTTTTGTTACAGGCCTGAACGTGACTATCTTTACATGTAAATAAAATGTACGTGTCATGAAATACAACTATTGGCATTAATCCGGATTTTATGTAACTCAGCTGAGATTGTTTTCTAACCTAAAACAAGAGAAACTGGGATGCCTCTTTCTCTGGTTTTATTTAGCTTTATTTGATTTTCAGGAATCGAGTAATGTGTGGATAGCAGCCACAGGATCATCTACCCTCCCTAAAGCCCATTTGCCAGGGGTAGCTACAGATGTTAAGCAATACTCCTGAAGGAATACATCTGTATAAAAATAATGCAGCAGCATTTTTAAGATCCGCTGTCATCTATCACAGAAAATGCCCTCTTTTGTGGTGATTTGTTTTTCTTTCTTTCTCAGGAAGAAGAAGGTCCCTCTGACCAGGGACTGAATCACTAGACATAATAAGACCCACCCCTCCGGGGGGGAGGGGCAGCAATCACAAATGGCCTACTTACCATCCTCAGGTAAAGTATAAAAAAAAATATAAACAAGTAGGCTAATTTCAGCGTAATATTGTTACAGTTTGACAGTTAGTTAGGGTCACACCATTGGTATTTATTCAGCATAAGTCTTTTAAGGTGATGACTGATTGGCAAATGTGATTGCCAGAACTTTTGTGGTTAAATATCCACACCCCTACTGTCAATAGAGTGTCATCTAACATCTATGCAAAACTGTTGCAGGTAAATTTGGTGGAAATTACTAATTTGTTGCCTGGCCTGTGCTCCAACATTGGTCAATCCAAGCACAATCCTTCCATTACTACAGTAACTGAGCTGACTCTTTAACCAAAGAAGGAGCTCAAGGGGGGAGGTATGGACCATGCCTTCTTCCACTGCAACTCCTATGGTGGCTGCAAACAGAAGAAACGAAGAAGTCCCTCTGGACCTGACAGAGCTACAGCTGGCAGATCCAGAAATAAAGGAGATATACCAATATCTCCCCAGAGTCACCGAAAAAGAAATGTCTGCAAATAGTACATTTGTTGCTTAAAAAGTTTGAAAAAGGCCAAAATGTACTTTAATATTGTAAACCAGCTCAGCCCCTCTGTTTGTCAAGTGCAAATGCCAAGCTGCACAAAACCTTTTCAACAGGTGGCTTCATGCCAACCAGCATTGGCCTGGTGCAAGGGCCCTGGGCCCTCAATAAGTAATTGGCTGGGGGGCTGTGTTCCTTCACCTATTATATTTTTTTGTTTGTCTTTTCAGATCTGTTACCCTGTCCAGGACAACACAAAATTATTTTTTCCATTGGCCGCAAGGATAGTGGGAGCAGATATCTGCTTTTTCCAAGCACAAATGGCTTCCCCATAATTTCTCCGTTCCAAAGTATGGTGTATCCTGGAAAGGCCCTGTGGATCCTAATTGTTATGCTTAGTTAAAAGAAACAGCCAGGCCCCCTTTTCAAGTCAACAAAAACAGAGTGGAGGGCTACTCAAATGATTGTCTTTTAATAAATAACATATTTCAACCAGACCAAAGGACTTGGAGTTTAGAAATAAAACTTCAACCCCCTGAACACTATGGGGCATCACGAACTTAACTGTGTACTCACCCTCTGCAATTCTACCCACCAGATGCCCAGCAAACTGCTTACACACACTTTGACACCACCACCACCCTTCAACCACAGCCTTCACAAGGCCTACCTTAAAGCTAGGCCCACTCAGGGGCCTGACTGCAATTTTCTTTCCTGAAATTCTGTTTCATTTACGTCTTTGCAAATTTAAGCATGTTGTGGTGCACTATGCCCAGTATGGTCATTGTGCCATTGCAGATATGTTTGGGTTTTATGCTATGATGTTTTTACATATTGTTGCAGTTTATCAGGTATATGCTCAGAAATCTGCTTCACATCTAGGGCTGTTCCACTTTAAACGCTCTTAGCGGAATTTGGGTGCAACAGGCCTTGTCAGGCATGTAGTACGCCTGTTTGGGTTACGTGGTAGGGGGAGGATACACAACAACTTGGAAAACAAATTAGTTGTTTTCACAAGCTAACAATGTTCAGAAGCCTCCCAACAACAACCAAAATCTAACGAAATGTCTCCATGCCCTGCACCCCAGGGATGACCACTGGTTTCCTCCAGGTTATGTGCCACCACCAAACCCAAACAGAGGGGTCAGCATGCTGTCCCATCCAGATTAAGTACTGTTACAAGGCAAAGATGCCTATTTAAATGCCATGGTGGTCGCCCCTGACCAATCTTATTTACAAACTCAATGGCAGACTGAGAGCAATGGTAAACAAATCCCAGTGGCCCGCCTAGCAAAAGGCACCTTTCAAGGTTGGCCCAACAACTAAATTTCATCCAGTGGTACCCTGTCTGTCTGCCAGGCCCAATCCCAACATACTGGTCTGTATAATCTCACAGCACTCTTGAATCCCAATTTCTGTGCCAAATTTCCAATGAAACTACCAGGAAATATTTTGTAGACCACTCCATTGCTAGCACTGCCATGTTTCTAAGCATGGTTCCTCCCACGGAGGAAGAGCCTGCTCAATGTCCAACATAGAAATTCAGACCAGCCAGTTTTCTGGTTGCCTCTTCACTCCCTGGTACCCTTGTCAATAATGTGCAGTTCATGCACATGCCGGTAATTTGATAGCATTATGTTACTGGACTTACTTGCAGCATACTAGACACGTACGCAAGATCCAGTAGCAGATCCCCACACTATAGGCCAGGATGTACTGTACTTACCCCATTGTTACATGATGTAGATAGCATGCAAGAAGAAGAAAGGTTCACCATCTATAATAGGTATAGAAACAGCAACACATAGGCAGGGAAACTGTTTTAATCACTGTCACAACCTCTTTCAAGACCTGGAAGCAGGGTGTGCTCACAAATGGCCAAATGATATTGCCTTCATTATTGGACCTTGGCCTACACCTCTGCGTACATGGCCAATGCCATCACTTTTCTCTCATGACAGCCAGAAATTTAGGTTATGTCACACCACACCTTAATCAAAGATATTGCTAATTACCTTTTTGTTTTTTCCCCATCCAAAATAACTATGTGTGTTTCATAAATTGTGTTTCTAACAAAGCTTTACGAGTTTACAGATTGACATACAGTAGTTAAGATCTTCAAGCAACACATCCTGGTGTTTTCCAAGCCTGGCCAGCGCCTCATACAGACTGATGGTTCAATAATGGACGGTCAATATTTGTGCAAAAATGTAATCTTTTTACAAAAAAAAAAGCTATGCCAGTGTGTATGTGTGGCTATTCCATTGAAGAACTCCATGAACAATATACTAATGCACCTCCTGCCAAGGCCTCTGCAAATCCAGCAGCCAATAACATGAACATTAACTTTTTTAACATGCTGGTCTTTCATCTTCCACTAAACATCTGTGTAGCCTCATGGGCCATGTGAGGTTACAACCTTTCTGCAAATGACATTTCACATGTAACTATGCTAATTTGTAGTTACTCACCTGAACTTTATGGACTGGTCACACACCTTTAATAATGACTTACATGAAAAAGACATTATCAACAGATTCTTCAGTCGACAAAAATGTCTGTTACGCCTCACCAGCCAGGTAGTCGATGCTGCCTTCACTTGCCTTATCCACTCTCAAAGTGGAATCTTTATTATCAGTGGACAATGTTGTGTTATGTTATTCTATGTGGGACAATGCATTCAGTACTGTTTTCTGCTAAGAATGTTCTGTGGTAACAAACAACATTTTTATACACACATCAATTGTGGTGTTGACATACCTAGTTTCTGCTTTGTGCTTTACAAACAAACCATTCCATTTTTTTTTTTTTTTGACTTTCTGTTTATCCTCCCCTCTGCTCTTGAAGCACCGCTTCATCTTCAGTTGCCAATGGTGTCTGCCCCTTTCTCCACCTACCTAAACCCGCAGGTGAGCCCTCATAGTGGTGTGGCTATATACCCAGGCACATACGAGGTGGGGCTTGTACACCCTGAATCCTTCTTGTCTTGGGCACCTGAACAGGACAGGAAGGTGGGAGCTATGGGGTCTGCACTGGGCACTCTGTCTCCCTGGTGCTCCAAGCACTGATTTTCCTGTCTTCAGGAGGCATGATGTGCACCCAGACGTTAAGATGAAACTGCCGATGTCCCTCATGCCCCAACACCTCTTGAATGGTTAGGACACTTGCTGTGCCTCCGGCTTCCACCAGAAGCCAGCCAAGTGCTGAGCCTCGACCCCCCACCGGGAGAGGTGAGGGGTCCCCTGGATGCTCAAACCTCCTCTCCATGGCCGGCCCTCTGTCTCCCAGGATTCATTCCAGAACCCGGGTCAACTGCATCACAAGTGGTATTGCTACCGCTGTGCCGACGGGCTGGCCAAAACCATTCCATTCCATTCTTGGTCCATCTGTGATTGCCCCTGTACCCACTCCTGAATAGGACTACTTTTATAGTGACCCTGACTATCTGTATGCTGTAAACCAGTATTAACAAGGTTTTTCATGTGATGAATAATATTGTGTCATAACAAATCATACCATATTTAGATTTGGTAATTCAACATGTAATATTACTGAACCCAACTTTTGCTTTGTTCCATATAAAAGCATATATGTTATTGGTTATATGGTTATTACCCCTGTTCCTATCCTGGAACCGGATTACATTCAAAGTGACCCTGATTACTTAAATGGTCTAGCCTAGTATTTAAATCTCAAGTCTCTCTCTTGGATAGTAAGGATGCACATCAGCAATAATATTACCAAAGCAGGCAATTCGTTTAATTAATTTGTTTAACAATAAAAACTTGAGCACCACACTGTCTAACACTTGGCTAGAATTTACTTTTAAAGGTTTTTTGTTATTATTCAAAGTATTTCTGATTATTTTCATGCTAAGACGCATGCTTCAACAGCACCTTGCTCAGTTCACATACCTTTATGCAGCTCATCTGCAATGCAGCTATTACCAGTCAGCTTATTCTATGGTTGTTCCCTTCTTATTCGGGAAACAAGGGGGGATTGTTAGGCTTGTCACCCCTTCTGGTCCCCCAAAGCACAGCCATGACAGCATAGGCATAACTATACAAATGAAAAGTGTAATTTGTCTACTAACTGCCGCAAATGATGGCTGTAAGGTTTACCTACTAACCTTATGATGCTAGTCACACCAACTCCACTGTATAATCATGGGCCAGGTTATCATATATAATATATATGTATATACTGTATGTGTGTGTATGTGTATATATATATGTGTGTGTGTGTTTTATTTGTGATTATGATATATGTATATTTGTAACTGATGCAAATGATAGCTAAGGATTTTCCAAGTATAATTAAGTGTGGTTTTTGCAAATGTACATGATTATATGTGACGTGATCACTCCTGAGAGAGACCCCATTGTTTTACAAACTGCTTGTTTTGCAGGAAATGTGTGGGAAATATGTACTACTGATAAGAATCCCAGGGCCGGAAGCTGCCCCTCTAGTTAGCCAATAGAATTATACTGCTGTATAGCATGATGAACCATCACGATGGCAACGAGACAGCCTTATTGCCCCTATAAAACATTGTCATTGTTTTCCACCCCGAGTCTCATTGTTCTACTAGGTAGACAGAGGTCTTCGAGCTCCTCGGCCTTGGGTAAGCTGTATATACTGTTTTGGGGATGTAATAAACCCATGTTACAAAATATCTGAGTCAGCCTGTTTCTGGTTCTGTATCTGTCAATTTCCTGTGGGTGCCCCTCCCGCTGCCAGAATGGAAGTAAGTGACTCATTTTAAAATATATAGTCTCTTATCTGGATACTCTGAACCTGTACTCAGGAATATAATTTCTGTCTTACTTTCATTTTAAACTGCAATACTCGACCAAAAGACTTGATTAGATTAAGAACAAAGGGAAGGTTATGTTCTGGATTTGAAATATAAAGCAAAGAATCATCTGCATATAAAGAGACTTTCAGCTGCTTGTCATTGATCTTAATGCCATGATACTCAGTTGATTGTCTAAGTATAATGCTCCCAGTGGTCTAAATGTTGAAGCAAAATGAAGGGGGAAATGGGGCAACCCTGCCTCATGCCCCATTCAGTGTTAAAAGAGGGAGAGAGAGGACACCATTTACTTTCACCCGGGTACACAGATTTATATACAGGTTACGTATCCTGGCCCAAAATCTATCCCCTAAGACAGATTTCTCAAGTACCTGGTCTAAGAACTCCCATTCCAGGCGATCTAATACCATTTCAGCATCAATCGATGCTACAACATTGGGTGTATCCTTGGGGAGCTGCTTGGCTGCTGATATAACATTTAATAGTGTTCTAATATTGATCTGAATATGTCGGCTCGATATGAACCCGGTTTGGTCTGGATAAATTAAAAGTGGAATAATCCGTTGTAACCTAAGATCCTGTGCCTTCGCAAATATTTTGACATCATGGTTAAGGACGAATATTGGACGATAATTTGAACAGCTAGTAAGATCCTTTCCTGGTTTAGGTATAACAGTAAGAAGGGCCTCACCCCAAGTTTCGGGGAGAGAACCCTCCTCCTGAGCCAAATTAAACACCCTTGTTAATGATGGGACCAGGTCCAGTGCAAAACATTTGTAAAAATTGGCTATGAAGCCATCAGGGCCTGGGGCTTTCCCTTTTTTAATGTTTTAGCAACCACTTTGATTTCTTCTTCCATGAACTGGGAGTCTAACTCTTCTTTTAAGCCATCTGATAGGTCCTGCAGTGCAATCTTTTGTAGGCAGATTCTGATGGACTCTAGGTGTCCCGTCGGTCTCTCTTCCCATATAGAGTCTCATACAAATCCCAAAATCCTTTGGCTGTTTGAGAGGGGTATTTAAGAGAGTGATGGAGATCCTGATCAGGAATAATTTGTGGGATATATCTATCAGCTTCCTATTTACAGAGGTGCATAGCCAGGAGTCTTCCTGCCTTATTACCCCACTTGTAATATTTTTGATTATTAAACCGAATCATGTTCTCTACTCTAACCAATGGCGATTTATGTAATTCCTCCTTGACATCTGCTATTTTAGGAATTAAACCTGTATCCAGAATCCTCTTGTTTTACTCTTCCAGCAATGAGAGCTGTGTTTCCAATTTACGGAGAGATTCCCACCCCTGTTTCCTTTTAAATGAGGCATAAGACATCATATGGCCCCAAAGTGCTGTTTTTAAACAGTCCCAAACAAACCTAAGCTGGGATCTTTATCTATATTCTTCCTGATATAATTCTAGATTACTTCCTTAGTAGAGGTTATGAATGTGTCGTCCTGCAAGAGGCCTGCATTTCGTCTCCATATACCCCCCGCTTCTGATGGACCCCAGTCTGTTATACAGGACAACATGGAATGGTCCAAAAGGGAAGTCGGGTGTGTGGTTATCTCCTTGAATGAGAAAGCCCATTTCTTTTGTGTATATATTCTATCTAGTTGGGAGTACGAGTTTGTGGCAGGTTAGTAAAATGGAAATTCTTTCTTGCCAGGGTTAAACAGCTGCCAGTGGTCCATCCAACCACCCTCCTGTACCAGACTCCGCAAATGTTTTGAGCAAGCCCTATCTCCCCTTCCCGAAGCAGGATTCCTGTTCAACAGATGGTTTTTCATGCAGTTTCGATCCCCTACGCAGAGAACCAGGCCTTCTGGCAATTGAACAAGGGTGGAGAACACCTGTTGAGAAAGTTTTGGAGAAGGATGTGTAGGGGCATGCACTGAGACTATGTGTATGTTTCTACCTCTGAAGGAACCTGAAACCACAACCATCCTGCCTGCCTTGTCTGTCTGCACTTTTGAGACCATGAAAGGTAACCCCTTGCATAGCAGGATGGCTATGCCTGCTTTTGCCCCATTGGATGAGGGCTAGCGTGGACTGATCCTACCCAATTCTTCTGCAACTTACTATGCTCTTCCTCTGATAATTTTGTTTCTTGTAACGGCAATATCACAACATACTGTACCTTGCTGAGTTCTTATCATATACTGGCTCTCTCTACCATCCATTTATATACCTTTGCCATTCGGAGTGCATAATGTAAAAGATCCCATTTGAAAGTGTAAGATTATAAATTCTAATCCTTCCTCCTCGCACATGTGTTAAACTCCACTTCTTCACAGTTCTATAAACCCCCAGTACGTAACAAGATGGACTCTGTAAAATTAAAACCAAAAAATAAAAAATGAGAGTAACACCCAAAGACATTGAGTAATGAAACTAAAGCCCTCTTATGAGGGTAACGAATTATTCACACTGTAAAACTATGTGGAAGAATTCTACAACTTGGAACAAATACGCTCCAAAAGGAGGGTAATCCCCTGTGGGTTGAGGTGATGTGGGTGGATTACAGCCGAAAATAAATGGGCTTCTCTAAGCCTCACCTATTACCAGCTCCCCTAAGGTTAAGCTGGATTCAGTACAAAATGTCTCACTTGGCTGGCAAATGGACAAGTTATAAAGAGAATTAGAAAAAGAAAGGTGAGGATGGGGAACACACATGTAAGAAGGGGGCCTTCACCACTAAATCAGATTACTGTTGTGCTGTAAAAGACTCAGTTTATGATCTCCTTTCAACATTGCCAACATCCTGACTGCAAACATTTTTAGTAACTAGTAATCTTTGTCCCAAAGTTGAACATCAAATAGGACCTTACACAACATGTAAAAAGAATGCAAGAACCAGTTGCTGCAATTTAACTAGGGCAGTGGGAGGCCATCCTTTGAAATTCTGGGCAGTGCCCCTCCCCCGTATATATATTCCCTGCCCCCATTACAGACTTTAACACATAGCCAGATATGTCCCATGTATAGTCCAGGCTGTCAGCCATTAAATTCAATCCAGCAAATCAAAAAGTATTAATGGCTTGTGAGTCACCTGAGCCCTTCAAATCAGTCCAGGTATTGTAACACTATGTTAAGGCTGGTTTCAAGCACGTTGTCCAGAGCTGAAATAATTTTTTTGGGATTCTATCTCCTTCGGACACCTGGAGCTCTCTCAGGCCACGACACATCCCCAACTCTACCACCTGCTGTGGCCCCCACCCACCTCAGAGTTGTTACAGTGCACCTGCAGAGCCCCCGGGTTAAGTCCTGCAGGAGATCGAAGGGGTGGTGGTGGAGGTTCAGCATTGGGCATATGGCCGGTGGAACAACAAGGCCGTCATCTATCCTGGGCTGAAGGGTTTTTCCTCCTTATAGTAGTCCTCTGCTTCCTGTCCTCCCATCCCCCTGTGTGGACACCCCTGATGCCATGGCACACGGCAACCCTGCCGGCGTCGCCCATGCTGCCACGTGCAGTCCAGGTTTCTGCAGCACCCCTGATCACCACTGGGGGCTGCTGGAACTCCGGACAACTCCCGACCTTCCCCCTGGGAGAAGAGAGCAGCCCAGCGGTCACTCTATACTCCCTCTACTGCCAAACTCCGGTGCCCGAGCCTGCTTCCGAACTCTGGTCGCCGGCATGGCGCGAGGTGTGGCATTCAGTGCCTCAACCCTCAGCGCCACCGGGCCGGCACCAAAGTTGAAATTGGGCAAGTTGCTCCATACTTTGGCAGTATAGTGCAGTGGGCGAGGCAGTATTAGCACACTGGTGGTTTAAGGCTCTGAGCTGCAAATCTGGTGACATTCAGCAGACCAGACCTGGGCTTGAATACCACAGTTTCCACTTGCATACTGTGTGACCCTGAGCAAGTCACTTAACTTCCTTGTGCTCCCAGGTCGAACCTGTATAAAAGCTTTCAGCTTAGCGTGCTACTCCTGGTTAAATAACTAAATAAATAAAATAAAATACCTTGCAATAAGAGTTCCCATGTTACCACAACGTGAGTTAGCAAAACCGCTGGTCCAACACGTTTATGGATGTAGTTTTACCTCAGAGGTCCTCTGCAATTAACAACAAATAATCTCTGGTCGATCGAGAGTGAGGAAGTTCCCGGAAAGAGCCTGAGGATCAAACATTTCCCCCAGAAATAAACTGTCCTTAGAGAGTTCCAGCTTCAGAATGTTGTGTGAGCTGGTCTCCATGTGACAAAGGCACATGCCAGGATGCTCGACTGGAACCGAAATGCCCACCTGCCAGACCCGAGGAGCAACAGCCAATGACCCCTCAAAGCACAGAACCAAAACACCAAGAATCCTAGGCACAGCAAGTCCCAAAAACCAAGTTGAGGAAATGGAGCCTGCCACCAACAATAGCAAGTGCAGTGTCTCAATTACCTTAGTCCTGGTGAGTCTTGGGGAGATAGGAGACAAAAAAGGCAGCAACTCCCACAATCAGGTTACGCATCTTGATGTCCGCGCACTGAATCAAGTAGTGTGAGGTTCTGGAACCCTGTAGCCTAGTTTAACCAGCTTTGCATGAATTGGAAATAGGGAGTCCGCCTTTGTTTTAAGACGTGAGATGGTCTTTGCAGTACTGTTTGTGGCTCGGTACCAAGGAAGTTCAGCAATTTCAGACTCCACTGTTCACGCAGGTCAGGGAGCATGATCTGCTGGGACTGCAGGTAACTAGTTGCTTGCAGAAGGGAATCAAAAAGTTTCTGGCCATCTGGTGAGAGCACTTAGTTTAGCTGTGTAGCTGGAGGACTGGAGAAGGGCAAACGTCCTTCTTCAGAAGAGCGGTAGTAAAGAAGAAGCAGGAAACTATAGACCAGTTAGTCTAACCTCTGTAGTTGGAAAGATTAATGGACGAACTCCATAAGGAAAGAATAGTGGAACACCTAGAAGACAATGGACTGGTGGATCCCAGGCAACATGGATTCTCTGCAGGATGATCCTGTCAAACTAATCTGATAGATTCCTTTAGGTGACAAAGGCAGTAGACTAAGAGGGGGGGGTTAGGTATTTCCTACCCCAATTTCAGCAAAGCCTTTTATATGGTCCCACGAAGGAGACTAGTCAGCAAGCTAAGCAGCCTAGGGTTGGGACACAAGGTGGTGAACTGGATTAGAAACTGGTTAAGGGACAGAAAACAGAGGGTAGTGGTGAATTGAACCCAATCAGACGAAAGGGAGATGACCAGTGGGGTACCTCAGTGGCCATTTCTGGGGCCAGTCCTCTTCAATGTCTTCATCAGTGACCTTGCAGATGGGCTGGAGAGAAAGGTTTGCCTGTTTGCAGATGACACCAACATCTGCAACAGGGTGAATACTCTGGAGGGGGTGGAAAGGATGAGAAAAGACCTGGAATTACTAGAGAGATGGTTGGGAGCATGGCAGCTAAGTTTTTTTTTTTTTTTTTTTTTTTTTTAACTTTCATGTTTATTAGTTTAACGAACAAACATGCAGTTACATTACCAGCATTTAATATTACAGTGGTATCAAATAACCAGGAGGGAGCCACTCCTTTTAATACTTTCAATTTATCCATTAAATGTTAGATATGTTCTAGGAGGGGAAGGCAGGAAATATTGTATTATTATCCCAAATATATTTCAATTGCTGTATAAGGAGACCATGAGCTGCATGGTGCCCGAAAAAGAAATAATTATATTGTCCAAAGTCCAGCCCCCCACCATGCTTTCTCAGGGTATATGTGTTAGATAGAGAACCCACTGCTGTCACATGACCCCCAAAATCTGACAGCCATAACCATAGCAGTTTTTCCATATTTGCTCAGT
Source organism: Neoceratodus forsteri (assembly GCA_016271365.2). NCBI lineage: Eukaryota > Metazoa > Chordata > Ceratodontiformes > Ceratodontidae > Neoceratodus > Neoceratodus forsteri. Next base: position 715,956,233 of record CM057454.1, on the reverse strand, counting down.
AACTAGTAATAAGATATTGTTTACTTGTGCTGAAACCTTAACAGTAAAAAAGACGGGTGCTTAGCTTTATGAAAACCAACCAACAATAATGAATTCTAAATTAAATGGTAAATAAGAGCTATTTCCAAGGGGAGGGGGAGAAGTCCCAAGTACAGCTGGTGAAGAATTGTCCAATTAGTGATTTACAGGAGAAATCAAGATGTTTACCTTGGGACTTTAAGATGTCACCCCTGTCCCATTACCATTTCAGTCTTAAGACCAACTGGAGCTTTTGATGGTCAGGGATTCTCCTCATCCGATGAAGGATCTTCTTCTTCAGCTACTCGCTGTCTGGAAGGGGCATTTTGACACCACTTCAGGGCATCAGCACGATCAGAGAAGAGGTAAACTTTACACCATTGTACTATCCTCAAGCAGGCCGGGAAGGCCAAGCCATGTGGAACTCCTGCTTCACGCAGCATCACCCTTGCTCTGTCTAACCACTTTCTTTTCTATCTAGTGGCATAAGATCGGTCTGGATTTGCTGGCCATCATGGAGCAGAGACTTTTTCTGATCTGCAAGGAAGAAATCTTGAGAGCCCACTCCCATCGGTTACCTTCACTACCATGCATGGGGCATCTGGGTTATCTGGACGGCCCTGTGGAATGACCTGGTATGCCTTCTGGACCGCTGGAGTTGCCTCCTCTCTCAGTGGTTCTGTGTCATAATGGCAATCGCCCTTAGGGCAAATTTTGGTGATATACCCCCGCACCACCCTACTAAAGAATTCTCAACTCCCAGGAGGATGCATGTCAGGGGTGGTGGAGTGCAAAACTGCAACAACAACAAAAAATGGATCTGGGTGCAACACAACTTACCTGCACCTGGATCCGAACCCAGCACCCTTTACAACCCCAGCCCTGAACCCACCCACCACGCCACAGGCCAGCTCAGCAGCTCAGTGTGGTACCACCCTCACAAACCTCCTCGACTCCCACCCTCGCTGACCGTGTTTCGCCTCCTATATATATATATATATATATATATATATATACATATATACAGTATATATATAGAGCGACATCCTGTCGCTAGTATCACAAACCCTCCCATCCGGTCGCCCTCCCTGGTGGGTAGCCCCATTGACATGCGCAATTGAGTTGCCATTTTTGTAGGTGCCCAGTCGCGGTCGCCTATGTCTCGGGATACCTCTCCCTACTGCTGTGTGAGCCATTCTTATAAAAACAAAATTAAGTGACTACCTTCACATCTCTCCGTTAGACTGAGGATCTGCAGGTTGTGAGCTCTCACTTGGTTTTCCAGCATCTCCAAGCGAGAGCAAAGCTGTTCTTTTAAAAAGATGGTGACGACTCACATAGCTTCATCAGTTTTGTCTGTAGCTTTATCCGATGCTAATGTGACAGATTCTACAGCAATCTCTACTGTGGCCACTTTGTTTGAGGGCATCAAATTTATTGGACAGCCCAATCACTGACGTAATCAACTGGTTCATTTTAGCTCCTAATGTTTGTAAAGTTTCTTCTCCACTTCCTTCCTCATGATCATGCTCGCGGCCCTGAGCCACCCTCGTGTTGGGAGGGCTGGGAACTGTTTTAATTCTAGCTGCCTCTCCAGACGTTTTCTCCGTATGAGGATTACCCATCACCTGCTTCAATAATTCAGCATCAGAAATCTGTCTTTTAAATCGAGCTGTTTTCAAGATTACTGCTAAAATTTAATTTATATAATATCACGTGTAGGAGAGCTCTATCAGGTAACAGCCATATTGCTGTGGCTCCACAGCGTCCCCCAGGAGCTAAAGTTTAATGCAAATAAGTGCAAAATCATGCATGTGGGGAGTAGGAACCTTGGGGCGAGCTACAGGTTGGGGAGGGGAAGCTGCTGACAGTAACTAAGGAGGTGAGGGACTTGGGGGTCATAATAGAAACATAGAAGTTGATGGCTGATAAGGACCACAAGGCCCATCCAGTCTGCTCATTTTTTTTTCTACCTTATGAATGTACCATAGGCCTTCGCTCTGTCAATGGTCTATCTATTCATACTCATCTGTATTGCTCCCTTATGCCTATCCCATGCCTGTTTGAAGCCCTGCACTGTATTCATATCCACCACTTCTTGAGGTAGGCCACTCCATGCATCCACCAGCCTTTCATGAAAAATAACTTCCATTGCCTTAATCGTCTTCCCTCTAATTTCATGCTGTGTCCTCTTGTCTTGCTATTTTTCTTATATTGAAACATGTTAGACTTTCACCTTGTCAGTGCCCCTAAGATGTGTGAATGTTTCAATCATATCACCTCTCTCCCTCCTTTGCTCTAGGGTATACATATTGAGCTCCGTTAATCTGTTCTCATATGTTTTCTGATGCAGTCCCTGCACCATTTTGGTTGCCCTTCTCTGGACTACCTCCATTTTGTCACAGATGACTTGAAGACTGCTAGGCAGATGTAAAAGGTGGATTAAAAGGCCAGTGGGATGTTGAGGTGTAGTGTAAGGGGAATCACAAGCTGAAGGAAGGAGGTAATCATTCCACTATGCAAGAACCTGGTGAGACCTCACCTTGAATATGGTGTACAGTTCTGGAGACCACACCTTTGAAAGGACATAGACAAAATAAAGACACAACGGGGGGGACTAAAATGGTGAAGGGATTACATCACAAGCATTACAAGGATAGAGTCGGGGACCTCAATTTGTACACCCTGGAACAAAGGAGGGAGGGAGAGAGGAGACATGATAGAAACATTCAAGTACCTCAAGGGCATTAACAAGGTGGAAGGGGTACAACATATTCCAGAAAAATAGTGCCAGGATAAGAGGACATGACATGAGAATGAGTGGTGGCTGCATTAGGGGAAATGTCAGGAAGTTCTTTTCTTCGGAAAGGCTGGTGCATGCATGGAATAGCCTGCCCCAGGAGGTGGTGGCAGCCCGTACAGTGGTGGGCTTTAAACATGCATGGGACAGAACAAAGGAATAATAGAGATAGGAAGAAAAAGCTAAAGCCAATGACCAGATAGGGTCTCTGGATGCTTCGTTAGGCAGCTTCAATGGGCAGACTGGATGGGCCTAGCGGTCCTTATCTGCCGACAGAATCTGTATGTCTATAGTAGATTTGTGCTTTAATGCCTTTCTCCCTTAGTTGTCTGACCACAGTTAGTACTTTCTTCCATTGTGCCAGCGTAAGTGGAGGAAAATCTTGACCCACATATATTTTGCGGCCATCTAAATTCAAATCCTTTTTATTCCAGGCAGCTTTTAGTATTTGATCTTTGATAGTGAAACCCAAGAATTTTACTATAATGGATCTGGGGGGAGGGAGATCGAGCAAGCTCACGGGGCGATAATTTTGAGATTATCGCCCAGTGTGCTTGCTCAATCCCTAAATCTACCTCCATGTCTAGGTTGAGCTCAGTCTTCAGCCAGTTCTCTACAAGTCCAGTCATGTCATTTTGTTCAGTGCCCTCTGGAAAACCACAGATGCTAATATTGTTTCTCCTCGAACGGGCATTTGCATCCTTGGCTCTCGCAGTCTACTATTTTTCTCTCTTGAAAATATAGGCTAGAGCCCAGGCAAATAATGTGTTCTTCCTGTATGGTGTCCACATGGCCCTCTACTTTGGTGGTCCAGTACTCTAGTCAACATAAATCTTTGTGGATGTCCAAGACTTTGTGATCTGCTCTGTACAGGAGAAGTCTAAGTATATCCTGGTTGCCAGTATGTTACGTTAGACCCCTGGTCTCAAATCTACAGTCTTCATCATCTTCAACAGATCCCATCACATAGTCCAAGGCACAAGACAGCACTGGGCTTGGGCTCTGGGACCTTTGCAGTTTTGGCTCATTTCCCGGCTGTGATAGAAGTTTTTTTTGTCCCAATTTTTTAAGGGAGAGTTGATTGCTTCAGAGTTATAATGTGAATTTACAGCCTTTAATCATTTTTAGCAGCAGATTACAATAGATTGAGCCAGCAGTGAGATGGAGCTCGGGATTAAGCATCCATATTGGATGCTGATGTCACCAGAAGTAAGTCCCACACCCTAGGATTTTATTCGCCTTACTGTAAGCATTGTTACATTGACTTGACTGATTTAGGGTGTCACTTATGATGACCTCTAGATCCCTTTTTTCATGAGAGACACTCGGTTGGACCCCATTAAGCCAGTATTCTGCCTTTGGGTTCCCTTTCCCTAGATGCACTACCTTTCATTTCTTCACATTTAACTTCAGCTGCCAGATATTGGACCATCCTTCTAATCTTTGGAGGTCTCTCTGCAGGTCCTTCACTGCCCCCATGCTATCAACCCTTCCTAGCTTAGAGGCCTCTGCAAAAAAGGCAATCTTGTTCCATATGCCTTCGCCGATGTAACTAATGAACATGTTAAAAATGACTGGATCCAAGACCGAGCTGTGGGGTACCCCACTAGTGACCTGTCCCTTCCCTGACCTCACTCAGTTTACTACCACTCTATAACGTCTGTACTGTAGCCAGTTGCCCACCCACCTAACTGCTTTTTTGCAGTGCCTAAGTTCTCCAGGTTCTTAAGCAGATGCCTGTGTGGTACTGAATCAAAAGCTTTACTAAAGTCAGAGTAGAGAAGATCCACTGGGTGGCTCCTGTCCACTTTCCTGGTCTCCCAGTCGAAAAATGAGGTTTGTCTGGCATGATCTTCCTGCAACAAACCCATGCTGTTTCATGTCCCGGGGACTGTTCCCTTCCAGATGTTCCACTAGGTCCTGCTTTATTAATGTTTCTATTGCTTTCCTGATTATTGATGATAGACTTACCAGTCTGTAGTTACCAGCCTCCTCTCTACTCCCTGCCTTGTGGAGGGGTACCACATGTGCACTTCTCCAGTCACATGGCACGGTCCTCATTTGCAATAAGCAGTTGAACAAATGTGCCATGGGATTCGCCAATTCCTTAGCAAGTTCCTATAGTACCCTAGGGTGTAGTCCATCAGGCCCTGGTGCCTTGTCCATCTTTAGGTGAATCAGTGCCTCCCAGACCCTGTCTGTGGTAATTGATGGTGTGTCCATTTGTGGGATTCCCCCTGTCGGCAGCCTTGATGCCACTATCTGCACTGGTCCACCAAGTTCCTTGGTGAATACTGAACTGAAGAAGCTGTTCAGTGTGATAACCTTCTGTTCATTGTCTTCAGTGATCTTCTCACCATCTTGTAGCCAAACTATCCCACCCCCTTTCCTTTTCTGCAGGATGTAACAAAATAATTGTTTGTCCCCCTTTTTAATCCCCAAGGTGATCTGTAGCTCGTATGATGCTTTTGCCATTCTCATTACTGTGTTTGCTTCCTTATTTTTCTGTGTGTAGTCCTCCCATTTATTATCCCCTTAGGACATTTTGTATATGTGTAAGTCTTCCCTTTTGCTTCTAATTGCTTCCCTGATCTAGGTGGTGAACCAAATGGGTCTCTTGTGTTTGTTCCGTTTCATTCCTGACCTTATGTACAGCTTGGTAGTTTCTAAGACAACTTGTTTAACCTGCATCCAGATGTCTTCTGTCCCCTGCTTTTTATGGATTCCTGACAGTTTTTCTTTGACTAGCAGTTTCATCTTTTTGAAGTTTGCTCCTCTGAAATTCAGGACTACATCCCTAAATTGAGATTTAACTTTCTCAAGGGATAGCTCGAACCAGATGGAGTTGTGGTCGCTATTAGCCAGTGGACCACAACTTTAACATCACCAACCATTTCTGAGTTGGTGAGGACCACATCTAGGATGGCCCCAAGCCTAGTTGGAGTGTTAACCAGTTGGGTAAGTAGGCAGTCCTGTAAGGCTTCCACCACCTTCTGGCTCCTCGAGGATGGCCATCTGGATTCCCCAGTCAGCGTCTGGTAAGTAGAGATTGTCGACCATCACTGTACCCCCTTTCTGTGTTGCACTCCTGATTTCTTTGAAAAGCCAGAAAAGACTGCCAGCTAAAAGTTTTCTGTGAGGTCCTGATGCCTGGCGGCATAGTCATTATGGTTCTTGCCTGCTGCAAGAGCTCCTCTCGAAGATCCACTGTTGCCATAAATTCTTACGTAACTGTACCGTCTTCACAGTGGGGGGGGGGCGGGGGGAACAAACCAACATGTCTTAGAAGACACGGGGGGGGGAGTGGACACAGGTCCATTTTCGCTGGCGAGCATCCAAAGGAGATTGGAAGTCCTAAAAGAAAATAAGGCCATCCACCAGGTTACTAAAGAGCTGAGCACAGTGCTAACTGCTCATATGGCGACACTTACCAACAACTCATTGGAGACAGTGATAGTTGCAGAGGCCTGGAGGAGGGCCGACAAAGTCCCTTTGCACAAGGGTGACAGCAAAGAGGAGGCTACCCGTTATGGTCCAGTCAGTCTTGCATCAGTGGTGGGGGAATTAATGGAAACCCTGCTGAAACAGAGACTGATGGAATGACTGGAGGCAAATGGAGTGCAAGACCACTGGCAGCATGGTTTCGCAGAGGGGAAGGTCATGTTAAACAGATTTGTTAGTTTTCTTTAACTGGGTGACCAAGAAAGTGAACTGGGGAAGAAGTGGATGTGGCTTGTCCAGGCTTTAATGTTAGGCCTTTGACACTGTGCCACACAGGAGGCTAATTAAGAAACTTAGCAACCTTGGGGTTGGAGGGAAGGTGGAAAACTGGATATCAAACTGGGTAAAAGATAGGAAGTAGAGTATGGTAGTAAAAGACAGTCACTTGGGGATGAGAGAGCAACCAGTGGGATACCACAGGGATCAGTACTGGGTCCTATTCTCTTCAGGGTTTTCCTATGTGACATTGCAGAGGAACTGGAGAGGAAGCTGTATCTTTTTATGAATAGCACACAAGTCTGCAACAGGGTGATACCCAGGAAGGGGGAAGAAAATAAAAAAAGTTGAGAAACTTGAGCAGTCTAGAGTGTGGCAATTGGGTTTCAGTGCCAAAAAGGTAAACGGCATGCACCTGGAGAGGGGAGACCTGAGAGCTGTGTATAAGATGTGGAGGGTGGGGGGCTGGTACTTATTGTCACAGAGCAAGAGAGGGACTTGGGTAATCATCCCTGATCTCAAGGTGGCAGGGCAGTGCAACAAGACGGTAAGCAAGGCTAACCAAATGCCTTGTTGCATAGGGAGGGGGATTTCTGGCAGGAGAAGGGAGGTAGAGTTGCCACTATATCGTTTAATAGTGAGACCCCAGCTAAAGTACTGAGTCCAGTGCTGGAGTCTGCATAATCCACCCTGTAAACAATCGAGCGGTTTCTCCTTTGAAAGACCCTGTCCAAATAGGAGGAAATGTGGCAATAAAAACTACCAGGCCTCCTAGGTCACAGAATATTCCGGTCTGAAACAAGATGGAAAGAAGTAGAAAAGTCACCTTCAGTAAAACATCGGGAGACCACTGTTTCCCGAATGTCTTTAAGGATTAACAAATGTGCCTATAACTATAAACAAGCACCCACTGTATAATGATTACAACACACAGAACCCAGAACAGTTGCCTATAAATGTTAGAATAATGCCAGAGAAATATATGTGCTGTGCTGTGCTGCTCTTACTCAAACTATTAACATAATAGGAGGAGGGGGGGACCACCCCTCATCACCTCAGCCCCCTGGGTCAGCTCATGCAACAACCATCCCTCCCCCTCACTGTTAACAAGTCCCCCCACAAAAGGTCCAGGAAGAGGTTTCTTTATTCAATGTGATATTTTGATTCTAAGCGAAGAAAGGATCACTGCTTAAACCCCTAAACAGGGAACAAAAACTGTCAACATTTTGTCCCACCATTCCTTCCCCCTTTCTCTGCCATTTCTTTTCTCTCAGTGTCTGATTGGGGGGGGGGACATGCCAAGCAGTCTGTTGCACAAACCGTAGTGTCTCCTCTGCTCCCATCTGGCAGATATCATTGTCACATCTGTAGAATCAGGTATGTGCACTATAAAAGTGAGTGGTCCCGATACTCCTCAGTTCTTTTTTTTCCACGACCTGCACACAGCTCTCCTGGAGATCAGCTCAGTAGTGCCATCACCTTTTATTTATTGATTTTTTTTCTACTAACTTTTGTCATCACTGACCATCTTTACGTAGAACAATGACAATCGAGATACTTCGAATTATCGTAAGTATAATTACATCTTCAGCATCGCTAAAGGTGAATTTCGCCCTCTCGTTGACAATGGCTTCTGCCCTCTCGTCGGCGGTGGCTTCCACCCTCCCGTCAACATTAGCCTTTGCCCTCTCATTGATGATGGTTTTTGCCTTCTCGTTGATGATGGCTTTTGCCCTCTCGTTAACAATGGCCTCAGCCTTCTCATTCCGATGGCTTCTGCCCTCTCGTCGCTGGTGGTTTCTGCCATCTCGTGGATGATGGATTTTCTCTCTTGATGGTGGCTTCTGCCCTCTCGTTGATGGTGGCTTCACATTGGTGATGACTTCAGCCCTCTCAACGTGACCACTTCAGCCCTCTCGTTGCAATGGCTTCTGCCATCTCATTGACATTGGCTTTTGCCTTCTTATCGACGAGGGCTTCTGCCACTCTCATCGACAATAGCTTTTGCCGTGTCGTCAGTGGTGGCATTTGCCATCTAATCAATGGCTTCGGCCTTCTCGCTGACGACCTTGGTGGCGATGGCTTCAGCCCTCTCCTTGCTGAGGGCTTTGACACTCTTGTTGTCGAGGACTTTCACCCTCATGATCAGTGATGGACTCTAATTGACGGTGGCTCCTGCCCTCTCCTCGACACTGGCTTTGATAGGCTTTGCCCCTAATTGAGTTCAGCTTCCAGTTCATAGCCAAGGCCTTCGATCATCTCGTAGGAAAAGGCTTCGGGCTTCTCATCAGGGATGGCTTCAGCCCACAGCTCACAGTGGGTTTTGACCCTCAGATCGACAATGGCCTTGTGTCTCCCATTGCTGATGACATCTCATTGAAGAAGGCTTTGCCCTTTTTCTTGATGTGGACCTGGACCTCTTGTTCACAGTGGACCCCAGAACAATCTGTGGGCCTAGACCTAGGTGCCCTTGCCATTGGCCTCACTGTAGGCTTCATTATCGCCTCCTAACAGAGTGTGAGTTTTGTGCTGTCTGACCGGCAGATTCAGCAATGGGGTGTACTATGTAATCCATACGCAGACCGTGTTTGGTCTTTAACCAAAAGTCTGTCCTTATAAGGACTATACAGTTATTTTTTCCACTGCTTCGACATCACAGATGTCCTCCTCGACAAACGAGGGATTCTTTCGAACAGTGCTTGTTCATTTGAGTCAACTCTTTCCCGGCCCAGTGGGGTTTTCTTCCCCACCAGTGTTCATATCTCCATTATTCCAATGTAGTCTGCCCATGTTGCTTTGGAGAGCAGAGTTCAGGCCAATAGGCCACAGAAGGCCGTGCCTCTTCTTGTGGCCTGGTGGTCCCCTATGTGTGGGGACCCCTCCTGGTCCCATCCTGGATCACCAGGCTCCATCTCCAGTTGTTGGGTTGGAGCCCCTTTTTCTTTCTCAGGAATAGGGACCAGATGCTCATTCGGTGGCTCCAGATGGGAGCCATAGCCCTCCTTCCTTGGTCTTTTCCCTCTCCTTTCTGGGATAAGTCACCTCTACCAGTTCTGCCTTCTGGGGCCCAGGTGCAGGAGCTGCACGCCCCTAGGCACGAATTGGCTTATTATTTGGAGACGTCCTTACAGTGGTCATCCCACTTCTTGTGGATACTTCCGCAGTCACTGTAGTCACTGCCTGGAAGCTCTGGCAGCTATTCTTGATGGCATATGTTGGGCCTTTTGCTTCCGCCTCTCTGAGTTTTCTTCTTGATGCTGTATTCGAGGTCACCCCATGAGACCCACCGCCTAAGGTTGCACCGTACTTTGGTGCATTCCATGTCAAATTTCATAACAGGAGAACTCTTACGAAAGTCCTTTTTCAGAACCCCGCAGATACCTTGTGGGGGCCTCTCTAACACTTGTTCATTACCTCTATTGAATACATTTTGGTGGATGAAAGAAGAACTGAACTATTAAAACCTGATGTTACCAAAGTGGAAGGACGAGACAAGATTCCATTGAAATTACTTAGATATAGCGCCCTGCAATGCATACCCCTTGTCCATTATTTTCAACTTGTCTCTCTCTAGTGGAAAATTTCCTAACCAATGGAAAACAGCAAAGGTTATGCCCATATTTACATCGGGCCAAAGACAAGAAATTGGTAATCTCCCAATATCGTTGTTGCCCCAGATACCTAAAATGTTTGAAAAACTGGTTTCACGGCAACTTACAGTGTATTTATAAGAGAAAGACAAGTTGAATACATATCCATCTGGGTTCTGAGCTTGTCAGAGCACCCAAACTGCCTTGGTAAAGGTGGTTAGTGATTTACAGATGAGCCTGGATGGGGGAATGATGATTGGTGCTATTCGTATTGATCTTAGAAAAGCTTTTGCTATGACCGGCCCAGTGGCGCTGGACACCACACCTCGTGCCACGCTGGCTACCCGGATCGGGAGGAACTCGGGAGCCAGGGGTCAGTCGGGAGGAGAAGGATTTGAGCATCCATCTGACTGCTCTTCTCCTGGGAGGGAGGGTGGGTCTATGTCCCATAGTGCTAGTGACTCCCAGTGGAGACTGGGGGCACAGCAGCTGGGGACCATATATCTGGGGACGATGTCAGGCAGCCATCCTGCTGCGTGGCTGGGATCATCCACGTCTCACACTGGATGGCATTGCACGGCTTGTGTCAGGGGAGGTAGTGAACAAAGGAAAATCCCTGGTGATGAGGAGGCGAAGGAGGAGCCCTGTGGCCATGCCCACACGCCCAATGCCGGCCCAACCCGATACGGCTGTCTGTGGTCCCTGTCTCTCTTGATGGGCCTGGGGGAGAGGGATACCCAGCATGCCTGATTTCCCAGTCGGGCAAGGGTTCAGGCAGGCGGTGGAGACATGAGACCCTGCAGGTCCTCTGGAGATATGCCTCGAAGTCAGTGTAAGGAGGGAAAAAAGTCTACAAAGAAAAAAGCTTTTGATATGTGAAGCCATCACATTCTCTTGTCCAGGCTGGCTGGTGTTGGCCTAACTAGCCCAGTTTTAGAATGGTTCACATCTTATTTACAGGAAAGGAGACGAATAGTGGAGTTAGGGCTTCATTGTTCCCCACCAGCTGATATGAAATTAGGAGTGCCCCAAGGTTCTATCGTGAGGCCCCTACTTTTTAATATTTATGATAATGGCCTATGCGTCAGCGACCCCGGAGTTATATACCACTTCTTCCCTCAGCAATTCTTCAGCATGTATTGACAGGTGCAGTATGCCAGCTGGATTAAGCTACCCCAGAGAGGTGGAGTCAGTGCAAATGAGGAAGGCATTGGCTGATCACGATAGGGAAGAGTGCCGCCTGCAGTCAGTCTGAAGAACTTTTTCTCCGCTGAACTGGCAACACTGCCCCAGAGCTCTCTCTCTCTCTCTTCAGAGACCTTCCTGTGAGATATTTCTTACTTTTGAGTGTTGCCTTTGAGGTATTTGCCTTATTTTTAATGTCGCTGCATTTGGTTCTGCGCAGTCACAGGATTTTTAACGGTTTTCCCCCTTCGGCAGTTATTTCTGAGGTAAACATTTGCTGCGTGTGCAATAAAATTCCATCAATCTTACTTTGAGATGACTCTTGCAGTAGGTAATCACCTTGAGGACTAACACCCCCTAGCATCACGACCACATGGAAACTTTATCCAGTAGTGTCTGACGGGAGGCCGCCCACGCCTGCCTTCCAGTTCTTCACCGCCATCAATCTGATCAGTCAGACCTCGCAGAGATCATACGCTGCAGTTCAACCGCTGTTTCAGATGAGTATCCATCATTTTTCTTTCAATTTCAGGTATTTGTTTTATTTTGTGCATGTTGTCGTTGTCCTAATGTCAAGCACAAGAACAAGTGTGCTTCATGCGGCGCTAACTACCACACAAGGATTCGCACTCCCTATGCCTCTTCTGCCTAGGCCCGGAGCACACGGTTGAGGACTGTGAGGCCTGTGCCAGTTTTAATCCAGCCACATGGAAGCACCACTAGCAGGCCCTCAAGGTTCACCTCTTGCAGCAACAGGTGGCCACCATGGAGAAAGAGCGCTGAAGGTTGCATAGTGCTTCTACCTCACCCACTGAATCTAGGCATGAAAAGGAGGAGGAAGAGGAGCACCGGGACAAGGATCTGTCCCCCCTCTCACCCAAGACTGCTTGCGGGCCCCTCGGACGAGCAGTGGCCTTCTTTCTCCGGGAAGTCTGCTGCCACAGCCCAGCCTACCCCGCCTAAGGAGCAGTCCTCGGCCCCCCACTGCCACTGGTTCTGGTGGCCATGGGAACCTCAGCCGAGTCCTCAGCAGCACTTAGGCCCATCTCCACGGGAGGTTCTGCCGCACTGAGCGGAGACATTAAATGGCTCCTCGGACCCACCAATGAGCACCTGGCTCAAGCTGTTGTGCCGGACTCTGGAGCCTGCCTGGCTTCAGCTGGTAAGTTGGGTGTCAGCCAGTCTGATGTCCACAAGGTCATCTCGGATGATAAGTCTAGACGCCGGCTCCACCGATGTCCACCCGATCGACCTGGCGTCGGTGTCCGGCGAATGCCCCGATTTCCAGCTACCAGATCTCTCTCTCTCGCTCAGCCTCGCCTGGAGGGTTCTCACCAGGTCACCCCCTCCTTGCCACAGGATGCGGATTCCCCCACCCTCCCCTGTTGACAGAGGGACTGGAGATGAGTGGCTTCTGCCAGGTGGCTTCTCTTTGAACTCACCTCCAGATCTGGGGTCCAGAGCTTATGGTAACCTGGATGGTTCCCAGTTTCCCCCTCCGCCATCAGGGGCTTCCTTGCCACTGGCGGGCCCCCTGCTGGATCTGACTCTTCCAGGCTTCAGTATTCTGCAAGGTCTTCCATCGGGGCCTATGACACCACTGTCAGGACCTCCGATGGGCTTGCCTCCATTGGCTCCTCCAATGGGCCTTCTGTCAGGTTACCCTCCGTCAGGGTTCCTGCCATTGGGTTACCCGGTGCCTCAGGCTCCAGCACATAACCCACCAGGCTACCCCGTGAGGGTTTCATGTGCCAGGGCACGCTCCTGCCTAGCCTCCGCTAGATACAGGTCAATGCATTATCATGCGCCGGGCTTCGCCGCTGGCTACCTCCTAGCTTATTTGCCTCTGCAGCCTCCGCCTCAGACTCCAGTGGACTTCAGGTCTATCCTGCAGTCTTGGGGGTCAGAGACCAAGACACAGCTCATGTCAGAGCTGGACAGTCGTCAGCCTCTTGGGGAGTCCCTTCAGAGTACTGACATGCAGCTGGTGGACAGGTTCCGGCTCCTCTACCTCAGCAGACACCATCCGCTTCGAAGGAGCCGGCCTGGCCACTAGATAAGCAGATGCTGGGGCCCTGGGATTTGGCTAGCCCTAACTCCAGGTCTTCAGACCAAGATTCCAATTCTTCATTGTCGGCAGGGTCGGGCTTTGAAACCCCACCTATAGAGGAGCTCCAGCCTAAAGAATCCTCCAAGTTGCCCATAGAGGACCTGTCATTCGCAGACCTGCTCTGCAAAATTACGAAAGTCTATGAGTGGAAGTCGCAATGTCCAGGATCCAAAAAGGCAGCGCCTTGCAGAGCTCGTGGATATGCTGGAGGCAACCCCAGTACTTATCCCACCCTGGCTAGAGCCACATGAGGATCTTGCATCAACCATTTGGATGATGCCCTCCTCAGTTCTGGCTGTTGCCAAGAAGGGGGACCTGTCGCACACCATAGGGGAAGGACTACCTCAACACGCACCCCCAAGGCTGATTCAGTCATCATTGCGGCAGCTCATGACCAGTCCTCGAAGCCCCGGCACATGAGCACCTCTCCTCCTGATTGTGTCTTAGCAGCTAGACCATTTTGAAAGGAAGATTTACTCCTCCTCCTCCTCCACACTGGCTATGAGGGCTCTTAACTATATAGGCTACATGCTGGTCTACTAAAAGTCCTTGTTTGCCCAGTTGGAGTTGGCCATCGAAAGCCCTACTGGATTCGGAGTCGAAATCCATATTGGCTGATTCGATATGTTCCACGAAATTGGCCTGTAGACATTCCCTCAGGGCAACCTATGATGCTGTTGACTCATCAGCAAGGGGAGGCGCCACGGCAGTCAGTCTCTGATGCTTTTCGTGGATGAGAGTGTTGGGTTTTGCTCAGAACATGCAGACTGTCATCCAGGATGCTTCTTTCTGGGGATCCATCCTGTTCGGGGGTGATGCACAGGACATTACCACCACCCTGCAGGACAAGGGTAAGGCACTTAGATCAGTGCAAACTATGTACCGACCTAAATTTCAGGTGAAGAAGTCTTTTCGCAGCCAAAACAACAGCAGATGGCCAGGAGTCCGACCAAACGTTGGGCACAGTCAGCCTCAGATGCTCCTCTGGCAAAGTCCCAGAGAGCTTCACCTGTAGCTCTCCCCAACCCCCTCCCCCCCACTTCACAAGTCTCGCTATCCACCCTTCCCCCTCAGGATCCTCCAGAGGAGCAGGTGGATGGAGGATTTACCTGTCCTCTGCCAGGGTGGTGGGCAATGACAACCAACTCACGGGGACTTCAGCTCATAGAGTGAGGCCTTACTCTGGAGTTTGACAAAGCCTCCAGATAGGCATCCGGCCCAGGTGCACATCCCTCTTCTCAGAGAGAAAATCCAGGCTCTGTTACAAAAGGAAGCAATATTACCTGTTCCCGTGCACCAGGAAGGAAAGGGATATTACACCAACTTTTTCCTGGTTCCCAGAAAGATGGGAGACCTGCATCCCATTCTGGACCTCAGTGCTCTAAACCTGTACATAGAGTAAAAAAGATTTCAGATGCTGACCCTCCCAGGTCTGCTGCCCCTCCACCATAAGGGGCAGTGGCTAAGTGCTCTGGATATGCAGGATGCTTACCTGCATATTCTGATATTCCAGGTCCTTTGCCCTATCTTCAGTTCTCCTTTCAGGGAGACCATTATCAATTCAAGACCCTACCATTTGGCCTGTCCTCGGCACCTCAGGGTTTTCATCAAGTGCCTGGCAGTAGTGGCGGCAGCCCAGAGACATCAGGGCCACTGTGTGCTTCCTTACCTCAATGACTGGCTTCTTTCAGCCCTGTCAAGGGAACAGCTGGAACTCTCCCTTTCAGCAATGCTGGACCTTTTCAGTCAAGTGGAGATCACAGTGAATTTTCTAAAGTTGCAGCTGACCCCTTCCTAACACTTACAGTTCATTGAGGTGGTGGTGTACACGGTTCAGGGTATGGCTTTCGTACCTCTCGACAGGGTGGAAACCTTGCAGAGGCAGGCCCGCATGGTGGCCCCCAACAGGAGGGTCTTGGCCAGGTCAATTCTTCGACTGTTGGGCTTGATGGCAGTGGCCATCCCCACTGTGCCTTTAGCCAGGCTCTACATGCGTATTTCGCAGTGGACACTCAAGGCACAGTGGGACCAGAGGTCAGATGACCTGGGCCATACAGTCATGGTCTCAGATTCCATGCAGAGAGATCTCTTGTGGTGGCAGAATCTTTCCAGTCTCACCAAGGGGGTCCTTTTCAGTCCCCTTCTCCCACCCAGACTCTGACAACAGATGCCTCAGGGATGGGTTGGGATGCACATTTGGGGGACTACAAATTCTCAAGGCAGGTGGTCCCAAGTGGAGCTTCCTCTACACATTAATTTGCTACAGATGAGAGCAGAGTTGTACACTCTTCAGGCTTTTCAGCACCTGCTTCTCTAGGGTACACTGTTAGTCCAGTTGGACAGCATGTGTGTGGTCTGGTATCTCAACAAGCAAGGAGGCACCCACTCATATCCCCTATGCAGGGAGGTGATGTGGGTGTGGAATTGGACCATTCTGCATCGAAGTCACCTCACAGCCGTTCATGTTCTGGGCATGCAAAACATCCTAGCGGACTGTCTCAGCCATACCAGAGTAAGAGCCCATGAGTGGGAGCTCAAGCAAGAGGTGGCCAACCATATCTTTGACCTGTGGGGTTGGCCAGAACTGGATCTGTTCACCTCCCCATACAACGCAAAACAACCAACGTTTTGCTCCTTTGCTCCAGGGCATGATGTTTTCTGGTGAGATGCACTATTTCTTTGCTGGACAGGGAGGTTCTTGTACGCCTTCATTCCCTTTCCAGTTCTGCTGAAGGTGCTACTCAAGCTATGGGCAGAGGGGCCCCGCATGGTTCTGATTGCCCCCTTTTGGCCTCACTAAGTTTGGTTTCCACTCCTTCAGCAGCTAGCAGTGATGCCTCTGGTTCCCCTGCCTCTCTGCAATAACCTCCTGACCCAGGAGGAGGGCATGCTGGCCTATCCAGGACTGAAATCCCCTCATCTTCATGTGTGGCACCTCCAGACATAGCAGCTTTGTGCTTTGGAGTATCCTCCAGGGTGGCTCAAGTCCTCATTGAGGCCAGAAAGCCATCTATGAGGACCATTGTGCCACGAAGTGGAAGCGCTTTTCCATTTGGGCCACTACAAAGGATTGGTGCCTGTTCTGCTGCCCTGTTCCGTCAGTCATGGAATATCTCCTGCACCTCCATGATTTGGGCCTGGTTATTCTTCGCTGAAGGTCCATTTGTCAGCCATCTCTGCCTACCGTACCCCAGTGGATGGCAGGACAGTAGCCCAGTTGGAAGTTTCAAAGACTTTCGTGAAGGGGATTCTGTATCTCAAGCCACCGGTGCTCAGTCCCGCGCCTCCGTGGGATCTGAATTTTGTTTTAGAAAAGTTGACCCTGCCTCCTTTTGAACCATTGCTGGTTCCTGTGTCATGCGCTATTTGTCTTGGAAAGTGCTTTTCTTAGTGGCAGTCACTTCAGCTTGAAGGATTTCTGAGCTTCGGGCCCTGATTTGTAAGGAGTCTTATTTAATTTTTCAGAGAGTCCAGGTGGCTCTTCATACTAACACTAAGTTCTTTTCCAAGGTGGTTTCTGAGTTTATGCTGAACCAGTCGATTCAATTTCCAGTATCTTACCCTGAGCATTCCAACTGGGGAGAAGCAATTCTTCATACCTTAGATGTTTGTAGAATCTTGTGTTATTACACTAACAGAACAAAGTCTGTCCAGAAAACGGATCAGCTTTTAGTTTCTTTTGCTCCCAAAAGAGAGGGTGTGGCAATTTCCAAACAATGTTTATCCAAATGGTTGGCAAACTGCATTACTTTCTGTTACCAGAAGCATGGTAAGACCTTCCCGGGGGAGGTTAAGGGGCATTCCACCAGGAGAATGGCTGCCTCTACTGTGTGTCTCAGTAATGTGTCAGCCATTGACATTTGTGCCGCAGCTACCTGGAGTTCAGTCCACACTTTCACAAAGCATTACAGTCTGGACATTGCTTCTAGGTGCAGGGCAGGTTTCGGCCTAGCTGTGCTTCAGGGCCTCCTGTCATGATTTCTGTGCGTTTAGCGGACCTTTTTTCCTGCCTCCCATGTTTGTTTTCTTTTGATTCACACTGCTTGGACTCTGTTATCACGGTGATTACCTACTGCAGGAGCCCTGTCAAAGTAAGATAGTAGATACGTAAGAACTTACCGTAACGGTAGATCTTCGAGAGAGGCTCTTGTAGTAGGTAACCTTTTTCCCTCCCTCCATCCCCCTAATGTCATTATTTTTGCTCTTTCTTTATGGGCTCATTCCGGGCTCCAGGAGCTTCTTCACCTTTTTCCTGTCATACCTCCGTCAGGAGAACTGGAAGGTGGGCATGGGGACCACCCACTATATAGGGTCACACTGACATCGGCCACATGGCGTCGAGTGGGCGGTCCCCCATCAGACACTGCTGGCTAAAGTTTCCATGTGGTCCTGACACCAGGGGATGCTAGCCCTCAAGGTAGTGACCTACTGCAAGAGCTTCTCTCAAAGATCTACTGTTACGGTAAGTTCTTACATAACTGTACTTTATTTATTTGATAGTATTTAGTCTGTTAGCATGTATTTTTACCACAGTTACGTTAAAATTAGTGTTTTATTCGCGCTTTAGCGGTAACATTTTTATTTCCGCATTAGCACTATTTCCTGGAACCTCTTTTCTTTACATTTTACATAATATAATATTGTGTGAAGGGTAATTCCCCTCATTTCTCTGAGGTAAGACCTTTTTTATTGTACAGTGGGTCACTGTTGACAAGTGGTTTGGAGGTGGTTACTGTTTCTTTTCTTCACTATTTTGGGGGGAAAAAAAACAAAAAAAATTCTTAACATGTTTATTTCAATTGGCTTAGATTTTTGGCCAGACTCTCATTATCTTGGCCTCTGTCTGTCTCCCCCTCTCTAAAAGCACTGAGAAAGGTACCTCAAGTCAACACAAAGGTATTTACAAGTCCTCTAAGGACCCCAATGAAAATAAGTCTGATAAAAGTAAAAATTCTAGCCAAGCCTCTAAAAGTCATAGTGAGTGGGGTTCTGTTCCAGTCCCTGCTAGAAAGACTAAGAAAGATAAACACACCACTGCCGCTCCCCCCGAAACGCCTAGGTAGACATCAGTGGTTGATAAAGATATGCCCTCTGCAAATGAAATAGCTAAAGCTTGGCATTTATATCAGACTTTACTATCTATGGGCAATATTTTCTCAGCCGCTCCAGGGCCCAGCACGTCTCTCCATGACTGTAGTTATGCCCAAGGTTTTTATTATAAAGGAGAGGAGGATGATGATGAATTGCCACGGGGTGACCCATTAGACTCAGACAACCACCCTGGGGCAGACTTAAGTGTTGACAATGATGACGTTTCTGCCATTTTTTTACATTTCCTAAATAGATTTTGACATCCTGTAACTTACTCTCCAGGATGACACCGGTCAAGAGTTGGAGGAAAACTATGTAGAAAAGATTGGTCATACTCCTTCAAAGAAACTGATCTGCCCATATATAATACATTGAAGAAAGCAAATTTTTAAATTCTGGAAACCCCTTCATCTGCCTTCAGGGTGGACAGAAAGATTGAGAGGAAACACCAGCTCGATAAGTCTACTGCTGATTTTCTCTGTTCACATCCAGACCAGAAAGTGGTGGTGCAGGCAGTGGCCTGTGACAAAGCCAATGTGCCACTGTCTGCTTACCCTCCCGAGAAAGACTTAAAAATAAAATCTAGATTCTTGGCCAAGAAATATACTACTCCTTCTTTGCTGTTACGCATGCTTACTTACATGGCATGTACAGCTAGGTATGAAAGAATTATGTGATTATAATTATTTGAAGGGGCAGAGAGATCAGTAACTTTTTCAGAGATACTTCCTGTGCCAAAGCCAAGCACAACAAGAAAGCTGAGAATAGAGGAATTTAACGGATGGCTAAGAACCTGTGTTGTGCTAAAGGGTATGGGCTGTTGGGGGAGGGACCTGGGAGGACAGTAGTCTCTATGCCAAGGACAGACTACACTTGGAGTGAGGAGGGAAAGAAAGTGTTGAAACAGAGGATGGAGGAGTACATAGAGGAAGTTGGGAATTTAAACTAGGAGTGGGGGGTGGCAGTTGGGGAAGAGATATGCAGAGACCACAGGTTGGGAAACCATATGAGCTTACCCCCATAACAGTGACAAAGGACAAATGGCAAGTACTGTTGGTGATGCTAGGAAAGGAGGGCAGGATGGGGGGGGGTGGAAGGTGGTTACCCTTAATGCTAGGAGCCTTGGGAGGAAAACTGCAGAGTTACAGGTTCTCATGGCAGAGGGAGAGGTGGATATTGCAGTCATCACGGAAACATGGGCCACCCAATACAATGATTGGACCTGTCTGTACCAGGGTACAGATTATTTCATAGGGACAGAGTGATTGGGAAAGGGGGGGGTGGCACTATATGTGAAGGAAGGACTGAAGTGTGTAAGGGAGGAAGGGGAGGAGGGTAGAATGGAGTCACTTTGATGCAAATCCAGGATTCCAAGAATAGATTCTTAGAATGGGAGTGGTGTATAGGCCACCATCTCAGACAGAAGAGTTAGACAGGGAACTAGCGGACAGATCAGGAGGACTCAAGTAGAAGGTAGTGGTGATTGTGGGGACTTCAACATGCCAGGAGTGGACTGGAGCACCCCAACAACCAGGAACAGAAGGGAGCAGGTACTGCTGGATGCCTTCCAGGACAGCTTCCTGCTGCAAATGGTCAGTGAACCAACCAGGTTAGGAAATACCCTTGACCTTGTGCTGGCAAATGGAGACTTTGTGAGAGAACTTACAGTGGAGGAACCGCTGTCAGGGAGTGACCACTGCTCAGTATGGCTCACACTGGATATGGGCAAGGAAGGAGTGGAATCTGGCACAATAGTGCTGGACTTCAGGAGGGCCGACTTTGGGAGGATGGGCTATGGTAAAAGGTACCTGGCCAGAATTCAATCTAGTATGGACACTAACCAGAGGTGGGAGCTCATAAAGCTGGGAATAGTGGAGGCAACTAAAACTCTGTTGCAATGCCCAGAGCAAGAAGGCTAGGCTAAGAAACCGATCTGGTTGAGCAAGGAGGTCATGGAAAAGGTAAGGAGGAAAAGAGCTGCCTTTAGGAAGTACAAGAAAACAGGGAGGGGGGAGGACAGGGAGGAGTACTTGACAGAATCGAAGGAGGTGACAAGGGCAGTAAGGGGAGCCAAAGCATCTACGGAACTCAGGCTGGCACAAGGCATTAAGAAGGGGGAGAAGGACTTCTTTAAGTACATCAGGGAGAAAAGGAGCTGTAAGGACCACATAGTAAGGATTAGGAAGGGGGGGTTGGGTGGAAGCAGGGTGCGATAAGGCGGAAGCACTAAATGAGTACTTCTGCTCAGTATTTACTAAAGAGAAGGGGGTGACACCCAAGGTGGGAGAAATGGCAGAAGCAGGGGGGGAAGTGGTGACAGATGGGGAAATCATGGAAAGCAGAGTTCGAGAGGGTTTGAAGGCACTGAGGGTGGACAAGGCGCCAGGCCCAGATGGCATCCACCCCAGGGTACTGAAGGAGCTGGCAGAGGTCCTTGCAGGACCTTTGGCAGACCTATTTAATGCCTCACTACATTCGGGGTGTGTACTTCAGGACTGGATGATGGCTCATGTGGTGCCCCTCCACAAGAGTGGCCCCAAGGATGAACCGGGAAACTACAGATCAGTGAGGCTCACATCCATCGTGGGTAAGCTAATGGAGACTATCCTGAAGGAGAGGCTGGTGGCCCTCCTAGAGGCCAAAGAACTGCAGGACAGCAGACAGCATGGTTTCACACGTGGCAGATCCTGCCAAACCAACCTGGTCGAGTCCCTATGACTGGGTAACTAGGCAACTGGACAGGGGCCATGCAGTGATGTCCTGTATCTGGACTTCAGTAAGGCATTCGACTCAGTGCCACATGGAAGGCTGGGAAGGAAGTTAGTAGGCACATGGGCGGGTGCAAAGCTGGTGAGATGGGTAGGAAACTGGCTGCAGGGAAGGCAACAGAGGGTGGTGGTGGGTGGAGAGCTCTCACACCCAAGGGCAGTGACGAGCGGTGTTCCACAGGGCTCAGTGTTGGGACCAATGTTGTTTGGGATATTCATTGCAGACATATCATGGGACATCAAGAGCAAGATCAGTCTGTTTGCTGATGATACCAAGGTAGGCGCAGTGGTGGATGACCTAGGGGGATGGCAGGGGTTGCAGGATGATCTGGCAAAGCTTGAAACCTGGTCAGACACCTGGCAACTGGGCTTTAATGCCAAAAAGTGCAAGGTGCTGCATTTTGGGATGAAGAACCCAAGGAGGAGTTACCAGCTGGGGGGAGTGCAGCTAGCCCAGACAGAGGAGGAGAAGGATCTGGGTGTGCTCATTGCAGGGTCAATGAACAACTCGGCACAATGTAGGAAGGCAGCTGCAAAGGCCAACAAAATGCTGGGTTGTATTGCAAGGGGTATATCCTCGAGGAGGGAGGAGGTGATTCTGACACTGTATAGGTCATTAGTTAGACCACACCTGGAGTACTGCGTGCAGTACTGGCATCCGTATCTGAAGAGGGGCATTAAGTTACTGGAGGGGGTGCAGCGCAAAGCGACTAAGATGATCAAGGGGCTGGGGGACTTAGCATACGAGAGAAGGTTGAAGGAGTTGAACATGTGCTCACTGGAGGAGAGGAGAGACAGGGGTGACATGATTGAAACCTTTAAATACAAGAAAAGAATAAACAAGACTGGTACAGAGGGGCTGTTCAAAGTAAGGAAGGGAAGGGCCGCGATATGAGACTGGAGCGAGGAAGGTTCAGGAGGGAGATGAGGAGACACTTTTTTACAGAGAGGGTGGTGGCTGGGTGGAATTCATTACCTGCTGAAGTGGTATGCAGTAGAACAGTGGACTGCTTCAAATGAGGATGGGACAGGACAAGGGGAGGTTAATGAAAGGGAAGGGTGGGAGGGAGGGCAGCTGCAGATAGGGTGCGTAGCTGCACATTCGAGCAGAATTGATAGACCTCTAGGCCTTTATCTGCTGGCAAATTTCGTATGTTCATAAAGAGTTTTGCTGAAATCTATCCTGGCCATAGCGCAACATGGGGGAGACGCTGTGCTCAGGGATGTCACTGAAATTGTGCAGCCGGCCATAGAAGCTGCTAGATATCACTTTCACAAGGTCGGAGATGATAATGACACAGCCTCAAGGGTCATGCACAGGCCACTTCTCTCAGGGCGTTTGCTTGGTTAAGAACTACCAGTCTCACTCCGGATATTCAGTTGCAAGCTATGGATTCTTCTTGTGAGGACAACTCCCTTTTCAGGGACCAAACTAAGGTCTACATGAAAAGAATGGATGATTTCAAAACTACTTACAAGAGTAACTCAGCTAAAGATAAACCCTTTTCCTCGCAGAAGTCTCAGTGCAGGGGGACATGGGCAGTGGTTATTTTCATAGGACATGCTTTCCTATGCCAGTGCCTATGGATTTTTCCCAAATGAGATTTCTTTTCAGAGGCAGAGGTAGGAGAGGTCAGAGTAGAGCCAACCCCACTCCTGTTACCTCTACTGTATCCAGACAGCAGTTGTACTGATTCCTTCTTGGTCGCAACCCTTCTCCCTGTAAAAGACAGGCTCTCCCACTACTTCATCATTGCAGTCAAATCACCTCAGATAAGTGTTAGGAGTAGTGGAGCAGGGCCTCCCTCGTCAGTCCCAGGCTCTCTAAACCTCTTACCCCAACAGAAAGACAGCTGTTGGGGAATAGAGGTCAAGACTCTTGGGGAGACTAAAGCCGTAGAAAGAGTACCTCTTCCTCAGTAGGGAAAGGGTCTTTGTTCCAGGAATTTCCTAACCCTGAAGAAAAATTAGGAGCGGCGATCTATTCTGGACCTAAGGTACCTGAACAAGCATCTGCTGAAACCAAAGTTCATGATGGTAAACTTGACTCCGATCATTCACCCTCTAAAGTAAGGGGGCTGGCTAGTCTCCCTGGATCTAGAGGACACCTACTTTCATGTTCCAGTAAGGCAAATAATCTCAGTTTTCCCTTCCTGGATGACTGGCTGATCATGGCCAGCTCTCCTCAGGCACTTTCAGAAGTTCCAAACCAGAAAAAACACACTACAGGCTCTGAGCTTCATAATCAACAAAGAAAAATGTATATATTACCACGCCCAAATCCTGCCATTCATGGGGCAGAGCTCATCACACTTCAGGGGAAGGCTGCCCTTCCCGCAGACAGAATTCAGAATTTTCTCACTCTGCTAAACTTGTTTAGTCTAGGCCAACCGATACTGGCCAGACACGTCTTCAGACTACTCGGCCTCATGGCCTCGATGACCGCAGTAGCCCAGGCGCCAGATTCCTGATGAGGAACTTTCAGTACCGATTCAGATTTCATTAGTCGCAGGAAAAGGACTCTTTTGCAAAGCTAGTACCAGTCACAAAAACCTTTATGCGGGCTCTGGACTGGTGGAAAGAAACAGAAAAGCTCAGGGTAGGGGTTCCTCTTCAGATTTAGCAACCCCTCAGGTCCTGACTATGGATGCTTCCCTTCTAGATTGGGGCTCCCACCTAGGTGTCCTGTTCTAAGTGACACTTGGATGCCCAGAGTCCACACTCCACCTCAGTCTTTTGGAACTCAGAACAGTGTTCCTGGCCATCAAGGCTTTCGCCCCACAGCTCAGAGGTTAGTCAGTCCAGATAATGACATCTTTCAGACAAGAACAACACTCTAGTGGATGTGCTAAGCCGCATCAGTCAGGGCTACAATGAGTGGATCCTCAACAAACCAGTCCTAGCCACAGTTTTCATAAAGAAGGGTATTCCAGATCTGGACTGGTTCGCATCCAGCTCAAACCACCAGATCTTACTTCGAGAGGGCTCTTGCAGTAGGTAATCACCTTGAGGACAGAGCACCCCCTGGCATCAGGAGCACACGGAATTTTAGCCAGCATTATCTGACTGGGGACCGCTCACCCAATGTCAGGTGACCAACGTCAGTGTGACCCTATATAGTGGGAAGTCCCCATGCCCGCCTTCTAGTTCTTTCCCACCATCGACTTGATCAGTCAGACCTCACGGAGATTGTATGCTGCAGTTCAGCTGCTATTTCAGATGCTATTTCAGATGAGTATCCATTTAGTTTCGTTCAAAATCAGTATTTTATTTTGTGCATGTCATCGTTGCCTAACGTCGAAAATAAGAACAAGTGTGCACATGTGGGGCACAGCTACCGCACAAAGATTCGCACTCCCTCTGCCTCTTCTGCCTAGGCCTGGAACACAAGGTCAAGGACTGTGAGGCCTGCACCAGTTTCAACCTGGCCACACGGAACTGCCACCAGCAGGCCTTCGAGGCTCATCTTTTTTTTTTTTTTGCATAATCTTTTTATTAGTTTACCTTACTAACACTATAACAACAACAGTTATCACATCATTATATACATGGGCATTTTCTTCAGGTCATTTTAAACCATTTCCAACCATAATTAATACAATGCTCCCCATACATTCCATACAGTATAACATAAGACAAAAAAAAAGGGACAACAATTAATCAGAGGTCCAAGCTACCGATTACATGAAAAAACATCCATCTCTAAAGTTTTGCTGTTCATTAATACCTTTTCCAATCTGGTGCCACAGTTCTGGTACAATCAATCATGAGTATCATAATATATTGAGAATTTTAAAACCCTCATCTCTGTCTTGTAGCAACAGAGGATTTCGATCCCCAGTTGTTCACCTTCCATGGTCAGGGGTCTTAACTAATCAGTGCCCTTTCCACAGGACCCATGGTACTCCAAAATGGTGCCCACATATCTATAAAGGCCTCTTCCCGTCCTAGAGCTTTATACGTCAAGTTTCAATGCCCCCCAGTCTAGATTCTTCCATTGCATTAAGGTGAGCCTATCCCCAGAAACCCATGTGTTTAAAATACACTGGCGAGCCAGTGCCAAAAGGATTCTAACCCACCTTTCAGCAGGGGACCAATCATCTTGGTCTGTATCTCTCACACCAGACAGCATTAAGAATGGTATAACTGGGGTGTTATGGCCCCTCATGCCCGTCAACTCCAGTGCTACCCCTCCCCAGAATGATTGAAGCACCGGGCACAACCAGAATGAATGAATGTATGTGCCCAGGGCAGTACCACACCGCTGGCATATTGCAGAAAAAATCGTGTTGTATCTATTAACTGCCACTGGAGAGCTGTAGAGTCCGTGCACAGATTTATATGTTGCTTCTTTATACTTTTTGTACATCAAGAGCCCTTGATGCATGTCTCTCATCATTGCCCATTGATCCTCTGTTAAGACTAGTCCCAGGTCCCTCTCCCATAGACATTTAGTCTTAGTGGTTCTGTCTGAAAGCTGAACTCACAAGACATGAGAAGCTCTCCTTATTATACTTTTGGAATCTTGCTTAGCTTGATGTAACAGACTCTCCCACCCTTGGAGTTGGGAATCTGTCTCCCTCTGTCTCTCTATATCCTGAATGTACTTTCTGGCCTGAAAATATCTAAATAGGTGAGTGGCAGGCAGTCCCACCCCCTCCCTAAGTTCACTGAATAGGCATACACCACCTTGTGTCCTTAAATCATTAAGGCATAGGATTCCCCCCCTTTCCTAAACTCAAAATGAGGGATCCCCCATTCCAGGTATAAAAAAGGGATTATCTGTCAACGGCACCATGAAGGTTTCCTCCTTCCGATGCCCAACCGCTTTCTTAATTTGTTCCCAGCTGCCAAATAGGAGGACAGCCGAACAGTATGGCCTGCCTCCTCCAAGTCTAGCCAGCTAGCCTCTCTGGGTCGATATACCCAATCTTTAATAATCCTAATTTGTGCTGCTAAGTGGTAGGACTTCATATCCGGGTAATTCAACCCCCTCTTGCTCTTGTCCACCTTCAGTTAGATTAAGTTAGCCCTCGGCTTTATCCCTCACCAAAGGAACTTGGAACATGCCCTCTCGAGTTTCTTTATATCTTTCCCTGTTAACCCCATGGGCAGCATTTGTAATGGGTATAACAGTCTGGGCAGTATATTCATCTTAATTAGACTGATACGGCCTAGCCATGAGATGGGCAGGGCCTTCCATCTACCTAGCTCCTCCATCACTGATTTTAGTAACGGGCTATAATTCAGTTTATATAAGGACTTAAGGTCCCTCCCTATTTTTATCCCTAGATAAGTAAAAAATTATTCCACTCTATGCAGGCCCCATGTATTACCTCCTCCTCCTGCCTCCTGTCCTAAAAACATAATCTCTGATTTTCCCAAATTGAGTTTATATCCGGAAAAAGTGGCAAACTGAGAAATTATCTCCAATAGAGCTGGCATGGACTGGGAGAATTCCTTAATAAATAATATATCATCGGCATATAGCATAATTTTATACTGCCTACTGCTCTTCCCCACCACCCCATATATTCTCTGATCTTCTCTGATGGCTATGGCTAGTGGTTCCACTGCCATGGCAAAGAGTAGGGGAGACAGAGGGCACCCATGTCTTGTACCCCTATGTAGTGTAAACTGCTCTGAGAGTGTTTCATTCACTAACACTGCGGCCTCGAGTGTCTCATAGAGTGCCCCAACCATTCTAACATAAGCCTTCCCCAGACCAAACCGTTTAAAAACTTCAAATAGATATGGCCATTCGATCCTGTTGAACGCCTTTTCCACATCCATAGACAGGATAGCCATTCCCTTCCCCAACCGGGTGGATTGCTCAAGGACATTAAGAATGTTTGTTATATTATGGTATGAGTGTCTCCTCTGTATGAAGCCAGTCTGATCCGGGTGGATCAACTCTGGTGGTATGCCCTCCAATCTAGCAGGTAGAATTTTAGCATATATCTTGGCATCACTATTTAAAAGGGATATGGGAGCTGGCCCGGTGGTGCTGAGGGTTGAGGCGCTGGACGCCACACCTTGCACCACGCCAGCAACCTGAGTTCGGGAATGGACTCGGGTTGGCAGGGGGAAGGGAGGATTGAGCATCCTGCGACAGCTCTCCTTCCTTCGGGGTGGGCAAGGGTCGTGCGCCACACTGTACTGACACCCAGTGGAGGCTGGGTGTTCAGCAGACTGTGGGCATCTACACTGGGAGAAGAGTTGGTGGATGTCTGCACATTAGTGCGTTGACGTCATTGCACGTCTGACTCTTCGGAAGAATTAGAGGGGGGAGAATGGGCACCTCTGCCTCTATGAAGCCTTCCTCGGGGCTTCAATTAGTCACTGCCACTGGGGTCCCCCCAACTAGTTACTGGTTTCGTGGGGGCTGGATAGGGGGTCCCAGCTCTGTGGCCCTGCTCTCCGGGTGGAATAGCCGGGGTGACAAGGGGGTCCCAGGTGACAGTTGGTGGAAGACCGGGGCCATGACCAGGGTGGATACCTGGTGGAGGAGCCCCCTCCCAAAAAAAAAGGGATATGAGCCTATATGAGGCACATTCCATTAAATCCTTTCCCGGCTTAGGGATCAGCTACACTATAGCCCCACCACATGTTGTAGGCAACTCACCCCTCTCCCACACTTCTTTAAACAGCTCCCACATGGACGCCTGCATTTCATCTTCCATTATTTTATAATATTCAGCCGGTAGTCCATCAGGCCTGCAGGCCTTCCCAGCCTTCAAAGCATTGATAGCTGAGCCAATTTCATCCCTGGTAATTTCCTTACCTAACATTCCTTGCTGGTGTTCTGTTGGCTGAGGGAGTTGGTACCTATTAAGAAATTTCTGTATACACCTCTCTTCCCCCCTCCTTCTGTCAGGTATAATGTTTTATAATAGTTTTTAAATGTTTCTCTTATCTCCTTATACTTCGTGACAATTTGATCTTGTGTGTTCTTAATGCCGACAACATGCGTTGAGCCTTCCTACGTCTGACCAGATTTACCAAGAGGGGACCTGGTTTATTGCCCCACTCATATATCCTATGTTTCAAATAATATAACCTCCTTCTAGCTTCATCTAATGGGAGAGAGTTCAGCGCTTCCCTGGTTACCGCCAGTCTATGTAGCACCTCATCACCTCCCTCCCCCCTTGCCACCCGGCCGTCTAATACCCTCACCTTATTTTGAAGGTCCCTCTGTCTTTCCAACTTATCCTTTCTATACTTTGCCATGTAACCTATAATTGCACCTCGCATATAGGCCTTATCAGCATCCCATAAGATCTGCTTGGAGGAAGCAGTCTGGGCATTGGTATCTATATAAAATTTATATTGGTCCTTTAGGTATTTCTGAAATTCCTGTGACCCCAACATATACGTGGGGAATTTCTACAAATAGGTATCCCCTTTTCCTTCAATAACTTGAAAGATGCTATTATCGTTGCATGGTTGGAGAGCTGTATAGGTCCATGCTCCACCATCCCCAGCCCCTCATACCAACTCAACGCAACATATACATGGTCTATTCTAGACCATGTCTTGTGAGGGTTGGAATAAAAAGTAAATTCCTTTCCTTGGGGGATCGCTGTCCTCCACACATCCACCATATTCAGCTCTGCAATCCCTTCTCTCCATTTCCTGATGCAAGGGTCCCGCCGCCCCCTACCCAGTGAGTGATCCAAGACTGCGTCCGGTGTACAGTTAAAATCCCCTACCATAATAAGATTCTCAAATTGTTCTTTTACCAATATATCCAAGAGTTTGCTAAAGAACTCCAGATCTAGGTTTGTTGGGGCATAAATACTTCCAAATGTAAATTGTGCACCATATAAAGTCCTGGACACAAACACATATCTACCTTCCTTGGGGTCCGCAGTCACTTTTGTGACCTGTATAGGTGGCTCTTACTTCAAGAAACAGCTGTTGCAGCAGGTTACACCATTAGGACTGAAGCCAGCAGGCGCCAGGACTCCACGGAAATTTTCTAGCTAGCAGTATTCAGCGGGAACCGCCTCCGACATCAATCCGGCCCCCGACATCAGGCGTAGTACATAAGAAGGCGGTCCCTCAGAATCCCCAGTTCTTTTCCCGCCATCAACTTGCCAGCTTCAGCCTCTCAGTCTCTACCTAGTGTACGATGACTACAGAACTTCTGCGTTTTCCTAACTGATGTCCTCTCCAACTCCTTCACTTGTGGGTCACCTTTCGAAGTGTGCCTGCGGCAAACAGATCCCTTTCAAGGATCCTCATTCCTCCTGCGTGCGGTGCCTAGGCCTGGACCACGATACCAAGGTCTGCACCTTTTGACAAAGGTTCAGTAGCCGCACCAGGATCCACCATCAGAAGGCACTCCAGGCATATCTTCTTGAAGAAAAATTAAAAAGGATGGACCAAGAACCTTCATCCAGGGGAGAATCGTCCTCAAAGGCCCATAAGCACCGGGACAAGCACCGGGAGAAAGTTGGGTCCAGATCCCCGAACCGGGCCTCAGACTCCTGCAGCTCAGGCTGCACCAGATCGAGACGCTCTCCTCAGGAGCTCGATGCCAGCCCCGGTTAAGGTCCAGGCTTCAAGCGGCTCTTCTTTGCATCAGCCTATTAAGACTTTGAGGCCCTCGGCTTCCTCCACTCCATCCAAGGCCTCTTCCAAGTCTTCCGAGCACCATAAATCATCATCTTCCACCCGACGTCGGGACACAGATTCCAGGTCGGTCTCCCAACCTTCCAGAGGTCCTGATCCAGCTCCTAGAAAGACCAAGGGCCTGATGTCCCTGAAGTGGTCATCAGACCCGACGTCGGCTAAGCATCCAAAGTCGGTCAGGCGCTCGCAGTAACAGACGACACCAGCCAGACACCAGTCGCCAGCCGGGCGTTCGCCGGACCTGAAGGCGTCGGCTAGGAGACCGATGTCTGCATTGCACTCTCCAGAATGGAAGACCACCCCCACCGTCACCGGCAGACACCGGTCACAGAGAATCGACTGAGGAGGACGCCACACTGTCCGAGGACCAGGCAGGTGACACCAAGGATGCCAGGCTCCTGTGGGAATCTTCCCCAAACCCGGAGACACCCAGGGACCCGACACCCGACCCTGGTGACAGACCACTGGCGCCAGGCCCGTCGTCAGGCATGAATATTGAAGAAGTAAAGGAGCTCTTTACTTTTTGGTGGGACACCATCCGAAAGGATGTGATCCCTGTTAAACCTCCTCCTCCTCCTCCTCCTACTCCTTTGCCTCCTACACCCCTTCCTCCACCTACGGGGCCAGCAGACGACCACCAACCCCCAAGGACCAGACTCCACCACCTAGGGGCAGATCCAAAGACAGGAGAAGGCCTCGCTCAAGATCTCCATCAGGGTCTCTCAACCCCAAATGACCCAGATGACGTCGGTACACTCTGTCGGGGGAGGACTCCAGATTGGACACCTCGGACTACTCTAGATCTCCTCCTCCACTCAGCATCTCCTCTCCTGACCCACATGACCTCCCCAGGTCTCCTCCAGATGATCCCTCTTTCGCTGAGATCATGAGGCACATCCAGGACAACATGGGGTGGGATGCTGAAGACCTTGACCCCAAACGACAACGCCTTGCCCGCTATCTTTGGCAGAAAGACCCAAAGCCTGTGGTAGTACCACCCTTGTTAGACACTTTTGTGGACATCACCAAGGCTGCATGGAAGCTTCCGCACTCCACTCCCACAGTGCCGAAGAAGGATGACCGCCTGTACAAGGCCCCGAGAGAGGACCAGTACTTGGCCCAACAACCTCTGGCAGATTCTCTGGTCATCACGGCCTCGCATGACCAGTCTCAAAGACCACAATATATGAGCACACAGCCACCGGACCAGGAATCCAAGCAACTGGATGCCCTGGGGAGATGCACGTATGGGGTTGCTACATGCGCCATCAGGTCTCTGAACTACCTGACCCACATGGTACAGTTTCAGAACGCCCTGTGGGAATATGGCCAGGACCTGGTCAATAAGCTTCCGGATGGCGATCAGAAGGCGGAGCTCCTCAGTCTTCTCCGCACAGAGTCAGATGTGGGTACCCAAGTGCTTCGAGCTGCATATGATTCTGCAGACTCATCTGCCAGAGCTGCAGCTTCAGGCACTTGTCTCCGGAGACACTCTTGGCTCTGCATCTCCGGATTCACCCCAGACGTACAGAACATTCTTGACGTCCCATATAACGGCGAAGTACTCTTTGGTGAATCCTCGGAGAAGGTGATCACCAAACTCCAGGACATGGGGAAGGCAGCCCAATCTGTACAGGCCTTGTACAGATCCAGGCCTGGTTCCTTTCGCAGGAACCAGAGCCGTTTTCGCAGCCGGCAACAGAGGCAGCAACCATGTTCCAGCCAGCACCACGGGGACACTTTTCAGCGTAAAGCCCAGGCCAAGTCATCCCCAGGCAGAGGCCAACGTTACATGAAACCGGCCCAGCTTGCAGGGACCAGTGCTGCCACAGCATGACTCCTTCCTGGCCCCCGCTCCCCCCCCCCGGATCAACGGGCACAAAGGTCTGGGTGGCCGGCTGCGCCACTTTTCAGGGTGGCAGTCGATCACCACTGACAGGTGGGTTCTTCAATTGGTCAAGAAAGGCCATTTCATAGAGTTTCTTGACCACCCACTGGCAACACCTCCCCTGCTCTCCCGTTACCTGGGTCAGCATGTCCTGCTCATACAGAAGGAGATGCTCGCGCTTCTCTTAAAAGAAGCTATAGAGTACGTACCACAGAACCAGAGTGGTCTAGGATATTATTCTCACTTCTTTCTGGTTCCATAGAAAACAGGGGACCTTCGTCTGATACTGGTCTTCAGCGACCTCAACGACTTGGTCCTGTACAAATGCTTCCGCATGGTGACCCTCCCAGGTCTGATTCCCATGCTCAAGCAAGATGCCTTCCTAGCATTGCTGGACATGCAGGACGTCTACCTGCATATACCTATTGCCGAAGCGCACAGGAAGTTTCTGCACTTTGAGTTTCAGGGTCGCCATTATCAGTTCCAAGCCCTTCTCTTCTGACTGTCATCGGCACTTCTGGTGTTTACGAAGTGCATGGCGGTTGTAGTGGCATCTATGAGGAGACAAGGCCACTACGTGTTCCCTTACCTGAATGACTGGCTTCTCATGGCGCCCTCCCAGGAGGCCCTGATGTCCGCCATTCACTGTACTCAGTTTCTGTTCAAGATGTTGTGCATCATCATCAATCACAAGAAGTCACACCTGGTTCCATCCCAGACTCTGCAATTCATAGGCGCAGTTCTGGACACCGTCCTGGGGAAAGCTTTTCTCCCTCCGGAGAGAGCAGAACACATCAGATCCCTCATCAGGGACATTTCAGCGAAGAAGACTGTTCCTGCCAGACTGGTCCTTCGCCTGCTCGGACACATGGCTGCGGCCATTGCAACAGTCCTGTTAGCCCGTCTCCACATGTGGGTATCCCAGTGGATGTTAAGGGTCCAATGGGATCAAAAGCAAGACCATCTGCAGCATCCAATCCGGATCACGAAGGCCGTAGTCCGAGATTGGCAATGGTGGCTAGATTCGAGGAATCTTTCGGCAGAAGTCCCCTTCATTACGCCGTCTCCGACTGTGATACTCTCCACGGATGCCTCAGGGCTCAGTTGGGGAGCACACCTCAACGGTGTTCGGTCTCAGGGC
Source organism: Neoceratodus forsteri (assembly GCA_016271365.2). Lineage (NCBI taxonomy): Eukaryota > Metazoa > Chordata > Ceratodontiformes > Ceratodontidae > Neoceratodus > Neoceratodus forsteri. The sequence goes on along the minus strand of CM057454.1, from coordinate 715,923,288 downwards.
CTGTGGACAGACCAAGAGACTCATCTCCACATAAATATACTGGAAATGAGGGCAGTTCTTTACGCCCTGCAGGCCTTCCAGTCGGAGATCCCACCGGGTACACTTCTTCGGTGATATATTACCTCAACAAACAAGGAGGCACCCATTCCTATCCACTCTGCAAGGAGGCCATGAGGGTGTCGGATTGGGTCTTGCAGCACGGCACAAACCTCATTGCCATTCATGTTCCAGGAGTGGACAATGTCATCGCAGATGGCCTGAGCCACTCTCAGGCCAGAGTCCACGAATGGGAACTACTTCAGGAGGTAGCAGAGGATCTGTTTCACAGATGGGGTACTCCAGAATTGGACCTTTTCACGTCCCCATCCAACGCAAAACTGCCCAATTTTTGCTCGCTAGATCCAGGGCCTGGTGTTTTCTGGTGAGACGCATTGTCCTACTCCTGAGCGGGCAGATTCCTCTATGCCTTTCCCCCTTTTCCGTTGATCCAGAGGGTTCTTCTGAAACTTTGCAGAGAGCAAGTGACACTGATACTTATTGCGCCATTTTGGCCCAGGCAGATCTGGTTCCCTCTTTTGCATCAGCTGTCCCGGGAACCTCCAGTGCCGCTGCCAATCAGTTCCCACTTGCTGTCTCAGGAAGCGGGTTCCTTGGTCCACCCGGACCTACGTTCCCTGAACCTGCACGCTTGGCTCCTAGAGACATAGTCATAATGCAACACGGGGTCTAGCAAGAGGTAGCAGACATTCTTGCTGCTTCTAGGAAACCAGCTACCCATGCGACCTATGCCATGAAGTGATGCAGGTTTTGTTTATGGGTCCAAGCGCATGGTTTTGTGCCTTTGGATTGTCCAGAGAAGTTGGTTTTGGACTATTTACTGCCCCTTTTCCTGTCAGGCTTAGCTTACTCCTCAATTAAGGTACACCTCTGTGCCATCTCGGCCTATCACGTCCCTATAGGCCAAAGCACTATAGCTCAATTGGACACAGCACGTGCCTTCCTGAGGTGTGTTCTCCACCCTAGATCCCCGATTAAGGATCCGATTCCACCATGGGATCTACCCTTTGTCCTGGAGCAGCTTAAGCTGCCACCCTTTGAACCAGCCATGGATTACGAGCTATGTCTTCTGTCTTGGAAGACACTGTTTTTAGTTGCCATCACCTCGGCCAGAAGAATTTCTGAACTCCATGTACTTATGCGCAAAGAGCCTTATTTGGTTTTCCACCAAGACAGGGTATCCCTATGGACTAATCCTAAATTTCTGCCTAAGGTGGTCTCAGCTCTCACCCTTAATCAGGATATTGATCTACCAGTGTATTTCCCTAAGTACTCTAATTGAGGAGAGGCCCTTCTGCACACTTTAGATGTGCATAGATGTCTCAGATACTACCTGACCAGAACGAAACACCACCGAAAATCGGACCAACTTTTTGTCTCCTTAGCCCACAGGATGATGGGAGCTCCTGTTTCAAAACAGTCGCTGTCCAGGTGGCTCATTCAGTGTATTACGTTCTGTTACCAGAAGTGCAACAAACCCTTACCGGGCGCGGTTAAGAGTCATTCCACCAGAGGGGTGGCTACCTCTTTTTCGGCTTTAAAGAACGTATCCACCTCAGCTATTTGTGCTGCAGCTACTTGGAGCTCCATACACACTTTCATCAGGCATTACAGCCTGGACATTGCATTGAGGCGAAGAGCAGGGTTTGGTCTAGCAGTCCTTCAGGGACTTCTGTCCTAGGCTCGATGTCATTCAAGGATTTCTACCTTCCCTTCTCCCAATGGTGTGGGATTTCCAGAATTGCTTGGGAATCGGTCCTAATGGTGTAACCTGCTGCAAGAGCTGTTTCTCGAAGTAAGATAGTATAGTTACGTAAGAACTTACCATAACAGTAGATCTTCGAGAACAGCTCTTGCAGCAGGTACTTTCCCTCCCACCATCCCCGCTGGAGGTAGATTCTGGTTCAAACATCCTTTTCCTAGGACAAGGCGTTTATAGCCTCTTTCTGATTGCCATTTGATGGCAGATCCTCAGTCTCCTCTTCTGATGTCATCCAGCGGCCGGGAGATTCTGGGGGACCACCTCCTTATGTACTAAGCCTGACATCGGGGGCGGGACCGACGTTGGAGGCAGTCCCTGCTGAATACTGCTAGCTAGAAAATTTCCATGGGGTCCTGGCGCCTGCCGGCTTCAGTCCTAATGGTGTAACCTGCTGCAAGAGCTATTCTCGAAGATCTACTGTTACGGTAAGTTCTTACGTAACTGTACTGTTTTTATGAATCAGGACTGCAATCCCCCATTTATGAGAGTTAAATGAAGAGGAATAGCATGCTTCCACCCATCCCCGCTTAAGCTTTCCGTGTTGCACCGATGTTAAGTGAGTTTCTTGCAATAAAGCTACTTGCACCTGCGCCCTCCGCAGGGACATCAAAATAACGTTCCTCTTGACTGGGGAAGAGAAACCCCGCACATTCCAGGACTGTATGATTGAATCATTGTGCGCCATCATTTTATCAGCAGATTGTCTCCTTCCCTTCTTCCAAAACATCATTACCAGACCCAACATACCTGCCCTTGACTGCTTTGGCGATATAGATAGCATATTGAACCTCATAAAAAAAACAACACAAAAAAACAACTGAACAGTGATACACAGGAAACAATATAACATACAATTTACCCACCAATAGAATCCTATAGTACCCCCAAACAAGTCTTCCTACCCTTCCCCCCTTCCCCCCTGTTCGAACATCAGTGACATATCTAATTTTTACAGTTACTATCTCATCCCATAGGATCCCTTTCCTCACCTGCCTCCCCCCTACTCACTTCAGCTTGCTTGCCATCTTTCCACATGGCTATATTTCCCTCCATCTGCCACATGAACAGCCATCCCCTCTCACTCTCCACCCCAGAGACCAGCCCTCTACAACCCAAAAAAGAACGGGGTCCATATTACGGCATCAGAAAATTGCCCCATAGAAAACTTAAACCCCTCGTACAGCGAGGGAGCACCTCAAAGCGAGCTGACTCTTCACCGACCCGACTCTCCTCTATTCCCAAATGTACTGAGAGGCCGTTATGAGAACACAAAATATTACCCCCAAGCAATCTCATCAGCAAGATTATGTGAACACCCCAAATATTTGGCCCAGGTAGAGGTCAGCAGAGCAGACCGCGCAGTAACAATAAAAACACGCCAGGCCCTAACCGTTGGTCACGCCTCCCGGCCTACCTTAAAACAGACCCTCTGCAGCTGTTGGTTCGATCATCACCAGCGTCCATTCCTACAGCATGCAGGCACTATGGGCGAGGCACAGTCCATCTGCAAGCTTAGGAGAGTACAGTTTGAACAAAACAGGGCCAATTCAACCCAACCCATAAGGCTTCTTAAAACAGGTAGCCAACAACAACAATAAACTGTTCGCGATCATCGGGGAAACTGCTGGAGTAAAGTACTGTCCCAGACATCTGTTTCAGCCCACCTTCTTTTTAAGGTCGTTAACGAAAGCATTGTCCTTATCCACGTCCCAAAAGGAGAATGTAGCTCCTTCATGTCTAATTTTCAGGATGGCTGGGTAAACCATAAAGTTCTCAATATGCATTTCCCTCAGTTGGGCCATCACAGCATTGAAAACTCTGGGTTTCTTAAGAAGCCTGGTCGAGTAATCCTGTGTGATATAAACTCTTAACGCCATTAATCTCGACCGGTTGATTATTTCGGAAGGCTCTAATGACCTCTTCCCGATCTTAGAAATTGTGGTAGCGAATGATAACGCTCCGGGGAGGTTGGCCTGGTCCTGGCTTTGGCATTACAGTGTGGTGCGCACACTCGATCTTGTGCTTACCCCCTTTTGGCTGTAGTTTTAACACTTTAGGTAGTTGTTCTGCACAGAAATTCAGGATATCAGCACCTTCCTGACCCTCTGGGAGGCCTCGCAGACGCAGATTCGTGCGACGATGATAATTTTCTTGATAGTCGAGGTCCTCTCTGAGGTCTTCCATCTCTCTCTCTCTCTCTCTCCCCAGCGTGCCTACTTTATCTGGCAGCGGGTGTATGGTGTCTTCCACTCGCGAGGTACGCTCTTCCACCGCCGCCAGTTTTTCTTCATGGGCCGCTGTCCACTCGACAATCTCCTGAGGTTTAGCTTCAGTTTTATTTTCCATCTTTTCCAAGCAGGGATTCAGAGCACCGAGGACCTGTGCAGTCACGTCTCGTCCCAGTACCGCCAGTTCTGCTGCTGAGAAGCATATAGGGCCTGACACTTCAGAGGAGGGCCCAGCTGACTGCTTCTTCAGATTTTTCCTCGCATTTCTAGTAGGTTTAAGATTTACCGGGTGCATTTACCAAGCAATCATCCATAACTGTATGTTGTAAGCTTGCAATGTCGTTAAATGAAATGATCCAGTTCAAATAATCAGAATCTTAACTTATATTAGTCTCTGGGTTGTGGAGCTCGAGGAGATCATGCCTACCGCTTAGCTGCTCATTAGCGCCCCCCGAGGCTCATCCTTTAAAGCAACAAATGGCCAGTATGGAGGAAAAGCCCCAAAGGTTGCATAGCGCTTCTACCTCACCCACTGAATCTAGGCATGAAAAGAAGAAGGAGGAGGAGAAACATCAGGACAAGGACCTGGCTCCTCGGATGAACAGTGGTCTTCTTCCTCCAGGAAGTCAGCCGCCATGGCCCAGCCTGCCCTGCCTAAGGAGCAGTCCTTGGGCTCCCCACCGCCACTGGTCCTGGTGGTCGTGGGAGCTGAGGCTCAGACCACGCTCAGACCCATCTCCACGGGGGGGGGGAGCTACTGCACCAAGAGGAGCAATTAAGTCGCTGGTTGGAGGCTGTTGCATTGGGCTCCAGAGACTCTGGAGCCCACCTGGCTTTGATCGATAAGTTGGGTGTCGGCAGGCTGGTCCATGCAGGGCTGAAATCCCTTCATCTTCACATGTGGCACCTCAGAACATAGCCGCTTCACGTCTGGAGTATTCTCCAGGGTGGTGCAAGTCCTCATTGAGGACAGAAAGCTATCTACGAGGACCAGTTATGCCATAAAGTGGAAGCTTTTTTTCTAACTGGGCCACTGCGAAGGGTTGGGACCCATTTTCATGCCCTGTTCCATCGGTCATGGAGTGTTTCCTGTACCTCTATGATTTGGGCCTGGGATATTCTTCGCTGAAGGTCCATTTGTTGGCCATTGCTGCCTACCATACCCTAGTGAATGGCAGGACAGTAGCCCAGTTGAAAGTTTCAAAAATGTTCGTGAAGGAGATTCTACATCTCAAGCCACCGGTGCACAGTCCTGCACCACCGTGGGATCTAAATTTTGTTTTAGATAAATTGACCCTGCCTCCTTTTGAACCGGCTGGTTCCTGTGACATGCACTATTTGTCTTGTAAAATACTTTTCCTAGTAGCAGTTACTTCAGCTCAAAGGATTTCTGAGCTTCAGGCCCTGATTTGTAAAGAGACTTATATAATTTTTCATAGAGACTGGGTGACTCTTTGTACCAACCCTAAGTTCTTACCCAAAGTGGTTTCTGAGTTTACGTTGAACCAGTCAATTTAATTTCCAGTGTATTACCCCAAGCATTCCAATCAGGGAGAAGTGATTCTTCATACCTTTGATGTTCATGGAATTAAGCAATAATGCCCAACAGGGTGTGTGTCGTGTTGGGATAACATCATGCCTCAGGTGGTTGGGCACGAGACTGCAGGCTGAGTGCATCCAACAACTGAGGCATGACGTTATCCCAAACGACACACACCCTGGAGGGCATTATTGCTATTATACAATGGCTTGTTGTTATATATAAAATAAAAAAATAATTTTAAAGAATGTTTTTTAGGGTGGAAAAATATTTTTGTTTTTTAAGAACAGATGAAACAATCAAGCAAATGCTCAAGATGTTCAAGCTCATCTACAGGTTCACAGTGAGGCTGAGACTAGACCCGTGATGTTGTGCTGGGATAACATCATGGGTCCAGCCCAAGACTGACCAATCAGAGTCCAGGATTTTTTCTTGCCATTGTATAATCTTGCATTATTACACTAACAGGACAAAGTCTGTCCAAAAAATGGATCAGCTTTTTGTTTCTTTTGCACCCAAGAGTGAGGGTGTGGCAGTTTCTAAACAGGCATTATCCAAATGGCTGGCAAACTACATTACTTTCTTTTACCAAAAACATGGTAAGACCCTCCCAGGGGAGGTTAAGGGGCATTCCACCAGGAGTATGGGTATGGCTGCCCTTACTGCTTGTTTCAGGAATGTGTCAGCCGCTGACATATGCGTCACGGCTACCTGGTGTTCGGTCCATGCTTTCACGAGGCATTACAGTCTGTATACTGCTTCTGGGAGCAGAGCAGGTTTTGGTCTAGCTGTGCTTCAGGGCCTCTTCTCATGATTTCTGTGCCTTTAGCGGACCTTTTTTCCTGCCTCCCATGTTTCCATTTTCTTCTGATTCACACTGCTTGGGACTCAGTCCTCAAGATGATTATCTACTGCAAGAGCCCTCTCAAAGTAAGATTGTACGGTTACGTAAGAACTTACTATAACAGTAGATCTTCGAGAGAGGCTCTTGCAGTAGGTAACATTTTTCCCTCCCTCCCTCCATCCCCCTAATGTCATTATTTCTGCTCTTTCTTTATAGGCTTATTCTGAGCTCCAGGAGCCTCTTGTCCTTACTCCTGTCGCACCTCCTCTGAAGTCTTCAGTGGGAGAACTGTAAGGCAGGCGTGGAACTGCCCATTATATAGGGTCACGCTGACATCAGTCACGTGACATCAGGTTGGCAGTCCATGTGGTCCTGATTCCAGGGGGTGCTCAGTCCTCAAGGTGATTACCTGCTGCAAGAGCCTCTCTTGAAGATCTACTGTTATGGTAAGTTCTTACGTAACTGTGTTTTACCCCAGTTCAGCCACAGGCCCCCAGCATTGGGGACCATCCCAGCAGACACTCTGACCCTGGACTGGACAGGGAGACACCTCTATGCTTTTTCCCCCTTTTCCTCTGATTTACAGGGTCCTTCTCAAACTCAGGGCTCTGTCAGCCACCATGATTCTGGTGGCTCCGGATTGGGCAAGACAACCTCGGTACTTACGGCTTCTCGCCTTGTCAGTCAGGAAGCCCATCAGACTGCCCCATTCCACAGTCTCCTGAGTCTTCCTCAGACAGGATTAGAGTTTCCCAACATCCAGTCTCTTCACCTCAAAGCCTGGTTCTTGAGAAGATAGAATTTCCTGAATCCCATTACTCTTAGCAGGTCCTGAAAATTCTGCGAATGGCTGAAAAACCTAGCACTAGGAAAACTTGTGCTTCCAAGTGGAAGGGGTTCTCTCTGTGGTGCAAGGATAAGGACATAGAACCCTTGCAGGCTTCTCCTCCTATTTTGCTGGATCATTTAGCGCACCTTCAGGTGGTAGGCCTGAAAGCTTCATCATTAAGAGTATATCTAGTGGCCATTTTGTCCTACCTTTCCACTGGAGAAGAGAAATCTGTCATTTCACAGCCTATTTTTGAAAGGTTTTTTCAAAGGGCTGCTGCACCTCCAGCCCCCTCTGGGGGAACTTGTTCCCCCTTGGGACTTCAGCCTTTGTATAGCTAAGTTCATGGAGCCTCCTTTTGAGCCCATGGCTACTGCTGATATCTAGTTTGTTAGCTGGAAGACCATTTTTGTGGCCATTACCTCCGCCAGATGGATTTCTGAGTGGCAGGCCCTTTGTACAGATCCTAATTATGTTATTTCCCACAAGGACAAAAAAGTCCTTAGGACGAATAGGAAATTTCTGACCAAGGTGATCTGACTTCCACCTTAAGCAGTCTATTTCCTTGCCAGTTCTTTTCACAAACTACTCTACTCCAGGTGAACGCAAACTGCAGAGCCTGGACGTTAAGAGAGCTCTGTCTCATTACTTAGACCGTACTAAGCAGTTCAGAGACTCAAAACACTCCACTTTATCTCACATATGCTAAAGTGTGCAGAGGGAAACAGGCGACAAAGAGACACATTTCCCTCTGGATTGTCTTTTGCATCCAGTTCTGTTACAGCAAGGCTAACGAGCAACCCCTCTCAGGCTCAGGGCCCACTCTAATGGGGCACCGCTGACTCTGTGACAACCCCAAGAGTCGTTCCTTTGCTAGAAGTTTGCAAAGCAGCTACTTGGAAAACAGTTCACACATTCACAAAGCATCACTGCTTGGATGTGCAGTCCAGATCTGATGCCAGATTTGGAAGAGCGGTGCTACAGAGCCTATTTCCTAAGTAGATTTCTGTGCCCACCTCCCAGCTGTACTGCTTTGTAGTCTGCACCTATCAATAAATACTGAAGAATTCCTGGGGTGAGAAGAAAAAATTACTCACCGCAGTAATGTTATTTCTTCCAAGGGATTCTTCAGCATTATTGACACTCCCACCTATCCTCCTCTGCTAAACCTGTCTGGGGATGGCTCTGTTATGGTGTTTAGCCAAACTTGTTTAGTTTTACTGGTTTTCTTGTTGATTTGTTTCAGAATAGTGGTGTGGAATTTTCAGTTTATTTTTGCTAATAGTGTTTGCCCCTGTTGGGCACAGTTTTGCTCTTTTTCAGCTTCAAAACAGTTCTGAGTTCCTTCAGGCTGACTGCAGGCAGCACTCTCCTCTCTCTATCTTGATTGGTCAATGCCTTCCTCATTTGCATTGACTCCACCTCTCCAGGACAGCTTAACCCACTTGACATACTGCACTTGTCAATAATGCTGAAGACTCCCTTGGAAGTAATAACATTACTACGGTATTTTTTTTCTTATACACCGATGACACGGTGTTATATGTAGAAGGGAACTCTGTTAAACTTATACAAAATAAATTACGATGTGCCTTTGATTGTGGCCAGAGTTTTTTTGCAGCCCATCATATGAAGTTTTTAATTTTTTTTGGTTAATTCTTTTTATCTCCAGGCTTACCAGGGCCCCTTCACGTGAGACCCATGCGAGCTGCCTTGCCTGAATTCCCTACCCAGCGAGGAATCGGGGACAGAGTCCTCCCCTCTGAGGCCCCGGAGTAAGGGGAGGACCTGGGAGAGTCATCCGGCAGTGGATGTGTGCGACACTCCCTGGGGACCGCAATCTTCCTCCTGAAGTCCAGGGTTTTCAGCATGGTGTTTCCCTTGGAGTGCAGACGTGCAATGATGTCTGCACAGGCACGCTGCTGACATCTGCCGCCGCTCCACCCCTTACAGCGCTGGTTCCTGTAGGACCCCCGATCTCCATCAGTTGCTGCTTAGGAGCCGAGTGGATCCCGCAACCCACCCCGGGAGAGAAGAGCCATCCTCTGTATGCTCAATCCTCTCCCTCCCCAGCCGACCCCCAGAAACCAGAGTCCATTTCCGAACCCGGCTCGCCAGTGTAGCGCAAAATATGTCATTCAGCACCTCAACCCTCAGCGCCACTGGGCAGGCTCATATGAAGCTTAATGCAGGGAAAACCCAAATTTTGTTTTATTTAACAGAGCACACGGGTTGAGCTGCAAAAAAAATTCTGGACATAAGGACATTTGACAGAAAAGCAATTAAACAAGTCTCAAGTTATAAATATCTTGGTATGTGGTTAGATAGCACATTAAAATGGGATGAACATATAAGTATGACCATAAGCAAAACTAGTAAAAAATTTAGGAGCCCTTTATCAGGTAAAACAATATATGTCTTGGGAAGTAAAGTTGAAAATGATAAATACTACTGTTGTTCCAGTTTTGCATTATGTGGACATACTATATTCCAGTGCATCTAAAATGTGGTTCGATAAAACGGATGTTCTGTATAATAGATTAGCATATGTGTTGGATGCCCCTTTTAGGGCACATCACTGTCATTTTTACCGTGCGCTAAACTGGCATGGACTTCAACTTAGGAGAGATTTGCATATCTCTTTATTTATGCTTAAAGTGTATATTAACAATGTATCAAAATATATTCAGGACTTGTTTAGGCTTAGACCAATTAAACAATGCATGCAATCAGCGGGGGGCATTGAATTTCATGTTGAGATGTAGGCTAGAAATTGGGAGGTCATCAATTGTATATAGAGGTGCTGCTTTATGGAACTTAAGTCCTGTGAATTTATGTGGTGCTAACATTAGGATAAAGGCAGGCCATTTGAAACAATGATATAGGGATTTGGATTCTAGACCTCAACCGTGCTGCACCACAGCAGTAACTTGATAGTACCAATCTGAGATAAATTTGCTATCAGATTTAGAAAACATTCTAATTACTCTGTATCTACCACATAATTTTTTTTTATGTATAGGTCTACCAGCTGTGTCTTATCGTCTGTTTTGAAGTCTTTATTATATGGTGTATGCTGTAATGAAAGGAAACTGAATGTATGAATATGGGACCTCCTTTGAAATGAGCATTGCTCAATGGAGTAATTTCCCTTTCATGGTTTTGAATAAAATATACTACTACTATATTAGCCTCCCCATCTTTGATTCCGAGGTTGACAGGTGCTGTTCTGCTGGTTTCCCATCTAGGTCCACCACAGCCTGAAGGTCTCAAATCCATGATTACATTCTCTGTACCTGATGTCTGGGGTTCAGGCTTTGTCTTCTTGCTAATATCCATTTTGCCTGTGCCATCTCCCTCCTCAAGGCTGGGGTATGTTTTCTCTTTCCTTCTGGACAATGATCATGGTAAACCTTCAACCTATGCTACAAAAGGCAGTGAAACCCTCAGTCTGTCAATGATACCAGGCCATGATCTCTGCAGTTCTTTGCAAAGTGGACCTCTGTGTTTTTTTTCCATTATATGCCCTGATGTTTTTCTTTTCATAAACATCATCAGATGTCCTCTTTGCACAGCACTCTTAAGTATGGTTCAAGTTTCTGGGTGTATAAGTACACCTTTACAGCATACATTCAGTGGGAAACATTTTCCTTCCTGTATCTCAATGGATACGCCTGGGCTAACTGTCTTCCCATTATTTGCTGCCTCAGAGGTGTCTTGGCCAGGCTGTGCCTGCTGACTTTTTGGGGATGCTTGGCTGTGGCCATCCTAATTGATTACATATCCATAATAATATCTGAGACTTTGTTTAAGGAAACTCTGACATGGTTGTGCCTTCAGAAATCTACTGGAAGACTGAGGCCAGGGTCTTATCGCCCACTATCAAACTTTGTTTGTACAGGTGTATGACCATTCTTACAACAAATACCTCACACCCAAGATGCGGGTGTTCCTTTCAAAGGTCTACAAACTCACCAAGGGTTTGGCAGACTGGCAATGCCCATATGCATGACTTTGTCTTGGCAGAGCCATTCTCTAAGCTCTCCATACTTTCGGGTGCTTCCTACAGGAGATATGTCTCATGATTCAGTTTATTTCCCAGATGTATGTTACCTGACCAGGAAATAATACTCACTTCCTTGCCTCTGTGTATTAAAACCAGGCATATAGGGTCCTTGGCACATATAATGGATTATGCCTTTTTAGAGGTACATATCCCAGGCAGCAGGAATACACTGTCAGATACCCTCTGCCATTCCAAAACAGTGGAGCACAAATAGAAAATTCCACAATATGTAGTCAAAGACATATTCGTCTGCTGGTCTCATCCCGACAGGTATCTATTAATCTCTCTGCTTCATATCCTACTGCCTCACTGTTGCCCCCTACAGCCAGACCCAGATATGATCTAGTTAGACATTTTCTCTCTTTTCTGGAGGCACCTCTGGGGTCAGGACCAGTGTGGTTCCCACTGTTACAGTTGAGGGTTCAGGTTCTGATGTCTCTCCCTCTTTGTGCCCAGCCTCCTGCCCTTCTGATTCAGAAATGCTCCTTCATTACCAGTTCTGCATTTCCTGCTCCTCCACACCTGGTTCTGGAGGGCTTACCACTCTCTTGGTTCCAGAGCCACCTTTATGATGACACCGACCTGGGTGTCTAATGCCATGTCCCTTTCTTCGCAGAACGGCTACCATGTCTCTACTTCAGTGGACTGGATTGAGTTGGACCAGGTTTTCTTGTCCCCCTCTGAATGTACCAGACTATGTCATCGAGGCACAGGTCAGGAAGCATAGGAAAACCAGAAGCAGTTGTAGAATTCGCAACAAGAGTATTTATTTGTAGTAGCAGTAACAAAAAATAAAATTGTTTGGTATGACTATTTACAAGGGCAAAATAAACAGAAGTCCATCTGAGTTTTTCTTCAATCTCTGCATCCATCTAACATACAATTGCAGCTCAGCTCTCTTATAAGTCTTTCCAACCCCCATTCTTGACAAGCATCCTGTTTCTTCCAAAGTGTTCTTGTATGTTTCAGGCAGCTGCTGGCAGGAACACAGTGTCCCTGAGCTGAGGCACCTTTTACACAGTTCTTCTGCAAAAGGCTTAAAAATTGCACTTGGGTAACCTCTTGAGTTTCCAAAAGCTTTGCAATCATTTCAAACCACAATTATAGACATTTCAAAAATAACACTATATAATTTCTAAACAAAAGGGATCCCAATATCAGTTACATTTCCACATAATGATTTGTATATATTTTTATATCAGCAGATATGCAAGGGAGAAAAAGACAGACAGCTAAAGAAGGCCGAGAGATAGCGAGAGGCAAATAATTGTGAGACTGTCAGGGTGAATAAATCCTAGGTCTCACAGGAAAATTTGGTTATGCAACCAGACAGAGAAGAGAGAGGAAAGGAGAGAACAGAACAGAACAGATCCATGTATTCAAACTCTTTCCATAACAACTGGGACAGGGTCCTATTCAACCCTGTCATAGACTATTTACTCCCACTTTCCGTGTTTGGGGTTCCCCTTTATCAGCAAACTTCTGCCTTTCCTTCCCTAACTGGAGAAAGGTCTCTGACTCTGTTGAGGATATTGACTGTTCTTAAGGGGCATTCCTCACCCCTGCACACAGGTAGGACTCCGCCTACCTTTGGGGGCTCTCAGTGTTCTCAGTTAAGTCCTAAACTGACTGACAATGGGTCCCTTGTGGGCCCACGGTTCCCTATGGTCAGCACTTCCTATCTTGGAACCATTTACTTTGCATTGCAGTATCGCCAGCTGGCAGCATTGCTGCATTATAGGCTTTTGTGCATACAGGGCCCTCTCTGACTTTCTGAAAGGATGTCTTTCTGTCCTGCTCCTACCCTTTTCATTAAGGTGATATTAGTATCTCCTGTGAATCAATAACCATTCAGCTACCAGTCTATTATGCAGGGCATAAAGCTCCTGAGGCTGCTCTGATTCATATCTTGGTTGTTCACAGTTCCTTTTGTTCTTACCGAATGGGGCAACAGTGCAACATAACGCCACCTTTAATTTCCTCTGGATTGTGATGGGAAAATGCCCTGTTTTGGTACAGTGTCTGTGTCTATCCAAACTTAGGTGGCTGCCTATGTTGTTTTGTTTGTTATAGCATGAAAAAATGATATATATACTGCCACTCTCGGTTGTGATCAAGGCTCCCTCCACACAAACACTGGCTACTGCCATGGCAGGTTTACAGGGGTATCAACTGCTGTACTTGAGTTGCAGCTCCTGCATTCTGGATCCATCCCTTCACTATACGTTACCATTGATGGGCTTGACTTTTTACACAAGGACTATCTTTGAACGCACAGTCCTCCAAGGTCTGCTTTCACAAAGACAGGCTTTCCTGATGCCCTGATTTACACATAACTGCTTGGAAATCTTCCCCTGTGGTATGACCTGCTGCAAGAGCTTGCCTCAAAGAAGATACTACAATTGCGTAAGACAGTAGATCTTCAAGAGTAGCTCTTGCAGTAGATCATGCTGCTCCTCCCTCTGCACCCCTTTTTCCTGTCTACACTATGGGGCAGAGCTTATCTTAACTTTCCAACTTCTGTATATTTCTATATATGTAGATACTGTATGTATACTTCTGTATATTTATTTGGTTATATATCCAAAACACATAATTTTATATATATATTTCTCCTCGGTTCCCTCATCGACATCATGATCAGGTCGCTAATGAGAACAACAACTGAGGAGTATCAGGACTGCCCTCTCTTTTATAGTGCACAGACCTGGTCGTGTGGTGCAAGAGGGGGCGGTTCCAGGTACGATTGCTAAAAAGTCTTCCAGAAACAAGTGCCTCTGGCAGAAGGTTCCCATGTGCCTGCTGCAAGAGGTACTTTTGAAGATCTACTCTTACAGTAAGTTCTTATACACTGTACTTTTTGTACGCACGTGCAGCTTTCTGAGCGTTCTCCCTCTGACAACAGCTCCCATTCACAAGAGTGCATTTGCTCATCCCCTGCTATTATATAGCTTTACTATAGCTATGGGGACGAGTACACAAGTCAGCTAGGCCACACTTTTTTGGGTGTCCCTTGCAGAAAATAAAGTGTTTGAATCTCATTCTGGGTGCTGTGTTGTTAAACAAACAAACAAAAAAAAGTGCTTAAACAAAAAAGACAATCTGTTATTTTATCAAACAATTTTTATTCATTTCTGACTTACAAAAAACAAGCATTTTACATTGACAGTGTCCCATTAACATTCAAAGCCATGTCCACCATTGCCTTCCAAAACCACCTCACTGCTGGCTACATTCTTGGGTTACAGCACTGTGCATCTGAATGTTCTGGAATCTCATACTGTGCACCCAAACCTGCCAGCTTTTTTTTTTTTAATTACTACAGATTTGTTTCTAAAACTTCGGGGAAATAAATCCATTAACACTTCTGGCAAAGAAAACTAGACTGAATTATGGAGCTGACATCAGTATGTCATCACAAGTCCCCTTTCTAGGGATGTGGATGTGGTTCATGTATCCAGATGTTGGTAGCTCTTCCTTAAGAGCTGTTTCACTGGAACCTCTTTAAGTAAAGCTTCTCCCACCAACCACGTGGTATATTCATCAGTTCCACCCCATGACGTCACATATTCCTTTCCACTGGAAGAGTTCAGTCTCCTCCTTTGCAGCTCCACATGTTGTAGGACATAGTAGCTGTGCCATTTGGCAAACTTGGTAACTTTTCTCTTCGAAGCCTTTTGTATATTCCTTGGTTCTGCTGTCTACCTCCGATCATCATCATCATGAAACATGAGGAAGGAAAGCCCGCATCTGGGTTTGAACAGTGTGTCACATGCTGCCAAAAAAAGTTACAGATGGACCTACACATGTTGTGGTTATACTGCCTGGGTGCAACATGCAATGTTGCTGGCTGCAGCCTCTGTAAAATGATGCTCCCACCCTTGCTTGAGGACAGGAAGGCTTGCCTTATCTTCAGCCAGCTGGCCAATTAAAACCCAGAATTGCAGGATGAGTGGTCACAAGGTGATCCCTGCTGTGACGGGGTCCACGGCACAGTTGGTAGCAATGGAAGAGATGGCGACTGAGGACACAATGGGCACCTCATCCATTTCGGTGCTGCTCCTGACTGGAGCCAGTGTCTAAACGTCCTTCATGGGTGAAGTCTATGATATATGTCATGGGTTCTATACCTTCAGGGAGGGACCTGCCTGCCATGGTACACACAAGAGTAAGAAAAGCCACGGTCTGTCATTGGACCAGGAGAGAGCACGCTCCTCCCACTCTCTTGACTCCCCCGGCTGCTAAATGCTTGTCAAGTGCTCGGCTTCTGCTGAGCCCCTTTTTCCAGAGGAATGGGTTACTAGCTCCACATTACCCCCTTAGTGCATGACGACCTCTACACAGGTTGATCAGGTGGTTGAGATTTTTCTTAACTCTATCGGCTCATTGTTGGAGAGGTCAGTGATGAGTCAGTCTCCAAGACCCTGATCATCTGGGTCCACTTCTAAGAGGATGTGGCATGATCAGTATCCCTAGCCATGCCTGGAAGAACTGGAAGGAAAAGTATGTCTCTTTGCAGATGACACAAAGATCTGCAACAGGGTTAATACACAAGATGGAGTGGAAAGGATGAGAAGGGACTTGGCAAGGTTGGAGGAATGGTCAAATGTATGGCAGCTTAGATTCAATGCAAAGAAGTACAAGGTAATGCACATGGGAAACAAAAACCCAGGGGAAGCGTACACAGTGGGGGGTGAGATACTGACAACAGTAAAAATAGAAAGGGGCCTGGGGGTAATTATATCAGATGACCTAAAGGCGGGCAAGCAATGTGAGAAGGCAGAAAGGCTGGGGGATACTGGGATGCATAGGAAGAGGCATCAATAGTAGAAAACAGGAAGTTGTTATCCCTCTGTACAGACAGTTGGTAAGACCCCATCTGGAGTACTGTGTGAAGTTCTGGAGACCCCATCTCCGCAAAGACATAGACAGAGTGGAGGCTGTCCAGAGGAGGGCAACCAAAATGGTGCAGGGTCTGCACCAAAAGACATACGAAGAAAGACTAAAGGAGCTTAATATGTATACCCTTGAAGAAAGAAGGGAGAGAGGGGACATGATAGAAACTTTCAAGTACCTCAAGGGAATTAACAAAGTCCAAGAGGGTAGCATCTTCCAGAAAAAGAGATGTGCAAGAACAAGGGGGCACAATTTGAAGATAGAGGGGATGGCTCAGAGGTAATGTGAGGAAGTATTTTTTCACAGAGAGGGTTGTGGATGCATGGAACAGCCTCCCTGAGGAGGTTGTGGAGTCAAGAACAGTGGGGGACTTCAAGAATGCATGGGACAGGCATAAGGCAGTCCTAGTGGGGGTAGGAGGAAGTAAGCTATTGGTTACCTAGGATCTGCAGCTAATCTGTTAGGTAGGAAAATGGGCAGACTAGGTGAGCCAAGCAGTCCTTATCTGCCATCAAATTCTATGCTTCTATGTTTCTATGACATTAGCCCTGGGTTTGAGGTCGAGGGACTCCTCGAATTCTCGACCCTGCTCGGCCAGGAGGCATCACCAGTGATGTTTCTTGTCCTCTTCATCTTCCAATGTGGGGGAGACTCCACCAGCTGATGTAACAGTGCTATAAGGAGCTGCTTGTCCAGCACCAGTGGTCCTTGGTGGAGCCAGGTAGGGTTCTACCCAAGACACCCTGTGGTTAACTGGCCTGTGCAGGTCAGGCTAATGCCAGTCCATCCATGACAGTTGTACTCTGCACCTGTCCCTCCACCTCTGTTGGTGGAGCTGCTGCCACAGCAGCCCACATGGGGGGTTCCAGCAGAGGGCTCCCATCTGGACAGCAATTTGCCAGGCTGGTTGTTGGTGGAAGTTTCCCACTTTTATGATTCCAGGGTGGTCCATGGTGGTAAATGGGTGTGGGCCATCTTTGCAGAATCTTCAAACATCTTTGACGTATCCTTCATGCAGTCATCAAAGACACATCTGTTCAACCAGGAATCGGTCAGGGAATTGACCACTGACCCTGGGCCAGTGTCTTTTGGGTGCTCCTCCAACTGATATGTTGAAGTTCCTTGGGCGCCAGTTAAGAAGAGGGCTAAGTACCCCTTCTCACCCCAGGAAATCTTCTGTATGCTTAACTGCTGCAGTAAGCCTGCTGGGTCCAGCTGCCCTGGAGGTGGAGTCAATGCTAATGAGCCTGAACATCAGCCAGTCAGTACTCACTGCAAAGCTGTGCTGTATGTGGTGCTCTTATCTTCACTTCATATTCTTTTCTCTGTTGACTGGACAAGTCCACCCCGGGGTGCTCTCTTCAAACTTCATTTTTTTTAACTCAATAGCTTTTATTGATTATTGTGAGCATTACAAATGTTATTCGTGTAACATATTATAGCATTCGCTAAACATATGTTCACAAATTATAAGTTCAAATGTTCATAGTTTCCTTAAATGTACAGTTAATATATGCTGAGTCAAACCTTGCTCTCATCACACTGCTTTAAGTCTAAGACTTTTGGTTGATCAATACAGTTCTCTGCAGTGTCATGAAAGTCTATGTTACTGATACTTAGTAGAAACCAAGAGCAAAAAAAGAGAACAATTTACAACAAGCAAGTATATTAGGCACAACTCCCCCCCACGAGGTAAATGTGAGCTTGCGAAGTTTGAGGAATATCTTTAAGGAGTGTTTAACCCAAGGATTTGTCATGTGAGACCAGATATGGGAATGTCTAACATTTGTAGGCATCGTCCAAAGTGCTTCCCCCACCAAAGTGTTCTGCCCCATTGAGTACCAACCTGAGTTTGTTCTCTGTTTAGCCCAAGTGCATAGCTGAGCATCCTGGGCTGCCAAATAGTATAAATACAGATGGGGAAGTCTCAAGCCTCCCTACTCATGGGGTCTCCTAAGAATCTTAAAGGACACACTGAGTTGCTTACCTGCCCAAAGGAAATATTGAACGTCCTTTTTTAGTTTGTTCCAGGAATAGTTTGGGATTGGGATCGGCAGAGTCTGGAATAAAAAAAGGGAGTCTGGGCAGCAGATTCATTTTTATTGTCTGTATTCTGCTATAAAGAGTGATAAAAGGTTCCAACGAGCTAAATCTGCCTGGAGGGTGTTATAAAGATTAAGATAGTTATTTTTAAACAATTTAGATAGGTCTGCTGAGATGTGAATCCCCAAGTACCGAAACGTATTTTTTTTAGGCCATGTAAATGGGAATGTCTCCTTAAATTCTCTTGTGGGTTTGCCACTGAGGATTATCGCTTGAGATTTAAACAGGTTTGTCTTATAGCCCACTAGTTCACCAAACTCCTGTAGCACTTCAAGTAGATGGGGAAGGAAGGTTTGGGGTTCATTCAAGAAAAAGAGGGAGTCATCTGCATAAAGAGCAATCTTTTCTTCCACTCCCCCCACCATTACGCCCTTAAAGTTGGGATTAGTATGGATCCAGGGTCCTAGGGGTTCCAATGATGAGGCAAAAAGCAGGGGGGGAGTGGGGGAAACCCTGGCCAGTGCCCCTCTTCAGGGGTATCCTGACATGAATCCATTTACTTTCACCCTTGCCTCTGGTCTTTGATACAAAGCAGATATTGCTGAGATAAATCTGTCTCCCAGTCCGAATTTTGATAGGGTGGAGGACATAAAGTTCCAATCCACCTTGTCGATTGCTTTTTCAGCGTCCATACTTATTGCTAATTGAAATGAGGAGAAACGATTTGGGCAGAAATAATATTTATAAACCGACTTATGTTGTCTTGAATGAATCTACCACAGATAAAACCTGTTTGGTTGTGATGTATTAGTGGAGAGATATGACTTTGAAGTCTATCCACCAGTATTCTTGTGAAGACCTTCATATCAACCAGCAGTAGGGAAATGGGGATTCTGTGTTTTTACCTGGTTTGAGAATGACTGAGATTTGGGCCAGGTTCCACGAAGGTGGGACTGCATTTTTTTCTACTAATACCTCATTGAACGTATTGACCATTATGTCTGTTGTTTGGGGATGAAATTCCTTATAGGATTCGGTTGAGAAACCGTCAAGGCTTAGGGTCATCCCACTTTTGAGCTGTTTTATTAAGTACTTCTGTTTTGGACATTGGTGTGTTTTCATGCCATCCTCGCTGTACTATGCAGAGAAGGTAAAGGGAGACCCTCCAAAAATTGTTGTATTTTTGTTTGGTGGTCCCGCGGGGGGGGGGGGTCATTGAGTCATAGAGATCTGCATAGAACTGTGCAAACTTTTTAGCTATTGCTGTAGGGCAGGTTATGGGAGAACACTATCCCCCATCCCTGAGTTGAACTACCACTCTGCTGGACGCCTCTCTATATAGTTGCCAGGCAAGCAGTCACTCTGCCTTATTTCCATTTTCATAATATTTCTGTCTGGTGTATCTGAGCTGGCCTTCTATTTGTGTGTCTAATAACCAATTTAAAGCTTGACGTTTCTTTTTTTTTTTATATTTTATGTTTATTCTTTTATGTATATAAACATATAGTAATACCTTCATTCAACATTACAGATGTACTATACAGTGAGGGTGCCACTCCTCTCATTATATTCCAAGGGTTAGTTAAATGAAATAAGATACGTCCTGTGAGGAGATATCTTACACATTATAAACTTAGTACATAGCTTTCCACTTGCTGTATCAGAGACCATGAGCAGCATGAAATTTATAAATTAAACATTCAAGTCTTATTGATCAATGTCCTTCCCAGAATTAGGGAGTTAGCCATCATGCTATATCACAGTATTAATACACAAAGTGTGTATTGAAAACAGAATGAACCCCTAAGAACTCTACACTACCAATATAAAAAACACTTCCCAAAAGTCTATCAGACATATTAGGCTCATTTACTTAACAATAGAAATGGACAATATTCCATATTTATTATTGGTAGAAAGCTATAGATTTATGAGGTTGGAGAGTATTAATGGGGGAAGAGACTTGATAAGATAAGCCACTCCTTTTTTTTAAATTTTAAAGTCCAAACCAGCAGAAAACCAACTCGTGTGGCTAATGAGAAAGTAAATAATGTATTTTAACTACAATGTTTTAAACTAACATTATCTCTACCCCTTCTTATATACCTTTACCAACAGAGTCCAAAAAAAAAAGAAAATTCAGGAGTCATCTTCTTCGGAAGACAGAGCATCTTCTTCTTCTTCCCCCCTCCTACAGGAGGGAACATTCTTCTGGCACCATTTTAAAGCCTCCAACGGTTCAGAGAAAAGGAAACGTTTACTCCAGTGTGCGATTCACAATCGCGCTGGAAAAATTAGGCCATGCGGTATTCCTCCCTCTCGCAGCATCGACATTACTCCATCAGAGCGCTTCCTCCGTTATCTGGTCGCGTGGGATAGGTCGAGAAATAAACAAATCTGGTTGCCATCACAAAGTAGAGCTTTTCTTCTCCTTGCCAGGGCTAGTAGCTTATCCCTTGAACCCACACCATCTAGGACCACTACCACTGTATGTGGGGCTTCCGGATTGTCTTCTCTGCCCCTAAAGGCCATTCAATATGCTTTCTGGATTCTTTGGGCGATCGGGGTAGCATCTTCTCCCAGTTGCTGTACTAACCAGTCCTGTAAAAACAGAATCAGGTGGTCTCCTTCTACACATTCTGTGAGCCCAAGAATTCTGATGTTAGAGGTCCTAGACTGGTTTTCAAGCATTTCCAGTCTAGAGCGGAAATGGGTATTTTCTTTCACGACCTTGGCTACAGCACCCATGGCTGATTCAGCCACTTTGTTAGCATCAGTTGATGCCAAGGTAACTGCTTCAAGTGTAGTTTCCACTACAGTGACTCTCGAGGTGAGAGAGTCAAATTTGTTGGAAAGTCTGGTCACCGAAGTAATTAAACGATTTATCTTCTCGCCAAGGGTTTGTAAAGTCTCATCACCCGAATCTACCTCGTGGTCTTGTTCACAGCCCAATGCTGCTCGTAAAGATATAGGGCCCAAAGGGAATTTTGATTTTGCTCCGTCTCCCGAGTGCTTTTCCTTCCATGGGTTGCCCATCTTTGGTGTCTCAGGGTTCAGCGACCTGTTGATACAACTTTTATCCAGGTTTATGGGGGAAAGTCTTCCTAAAAAGGTTATTTTTAATCTATTGTTATAGAGCTCTAGTGTTCTGCATCCTCCATGCTCGGGCTTCACAGTGCTCCCCCCCCAAAGCTTGACGTTTCTGATCTAATTCTGCCTTGCTATTCTCATCTAGGTTTCTTTGGTGGTGTGGCTCAAGATGGGCTATTTGCATTTCCAACTCTAGTCACATTTTTAACCTGTCTTTTTTCTGTTTTGCAGAACATCCGATTATTGCCCCTCTCAAACAACATTTTAAGGTATCCCACCTAATACCCTACCTTGTGTCTCCCTGCTGGTTGTTTCAGTTAAATGTTTGGATGGTGTCTCTAACCAGCTCTTTTAAGTCCTCCCTATTGAGTAGACTGACATTTAGCTTCCAGCAGGACTCTGTGGTAGATGGGGTTATGGTAATGTGTAAGTACACTGGGGCATTGTCGGAAAGGGTTATAAACCCTATATCACATCATTGTGCTTTCTGAATCTAGTTAGCAGATAGCAGAAAGTAATCAATTCTAGAGTATCCTTTGTGCTGAGAGGGGATAATATGTCTGTTCTCTATCTTTTGGGTGGATAAAATGCCAACCCTCCACTAAACCAAGCTCTTGACCCAGTCTCATAAGCAATTTACCAGTTCTGGTTGTGTGCCTTACCCTCCCCCCCCATTCATCCAGTCCACACCTGGGTGTATGACCTCACTGAAGCCACCACCAACAACAATCATACTTTGCGAATCCATTGTGCTTTCCTTAAGTACTTTCTCCAGGAAGGAGAGGTGGGTGGGGTCTTCTCAGTTGGGGTGTAAATGTTAACTAAAACACAGATTTGATCCCTATAGGTTCCTTGAATCAGAACAAAACTCCTGTCTGGGTCTGTCTTTGTCTTTGTAATAACTAGGGGGGCATAACGTCTTACCAATATTTATTTATTAGCTTTTGATAACCAGGTAAGTGCGTTAGGCAAATGACCTGCCTATTTTCAAGCACGACCTGGGAGTGTACAACAATAAAGGAGACAATATTAGAGAGGACAAGACAGGTATAGCCAGAAAACACAGGGCCACCACGCAGGGAGGTCAAACTAGGGTACAGATAAGAAAACACCCGTATACGAGTGGGTAACAACAAGCCAGCCAAGCAAATATACAGAACATCAGTATGACTACTTAGCATTATCAGACATGGAGTGAGCAGAAGAAACCAGAGTGGGGATTAGGGACAACTGCACACACCAGGAGAGTTCAAGAAAAAAGTGCTTTTTTGAAAGAATAGTGAGAAGGAGAATGCTTAATGTTGGTGGGAAGGGAGTTCCAGAATTTGGGAGCAAAGTGGAAGAAAGCTTGCTCTCCCATCTTAGTAGAGCAAGGAGGAATATCGAGCAGGGGAGAAGCTGAAGACCTTAGATAGCTAACCCTCTGCGGTGTGGGCTGCTCTCAAAATAAGAGGCATGGATTTCCCCCACCCATGACCTTCTAAGTTTGAGGTGTTCCGCCTCTCTCAGATGCACGTCTCCTGTAAGAATGCTATTGTGGCTTTCTGTCTTTGCAGTTCTTGTAATATCTTTGCCCTTTTAACTGGGTTGTTGATCCCCCTGACATTCAGTGAAATAATTTTGAGGTCAGCCATGGTTGAAGAGAAACCTGACGGGGAGAGGAAGAGGAGTGCACGTTAGAACAGGTAATAATTGGTAACCTTTCAACAGATATAACCCAAAACAATCTAAATGAACTAGTTTTATCCAGAACAATACTGTTACATACAACACATTTTGTTCTTCAAGGTGTCTAAGCCCTTTCCCACACTCCCTATGCCTCTCACCTTTGGGGTGTGGTGGAGGGCCCATTATATATTGGGTCCTCTGTCCGGTGTAGGTGACGGTCCACCTAACTGCCAGAAAGGCATTAAACAGTTAGTGCACCACACTCTTGCTAGAGAGTAGAACAATACTCTTTATGGTTCGAGCCAACAGGTTTTCCAAAACCATTGCCTTAAATGTCTCTTGTAAAACAATTTTCCTGAGTATTACTTTCCCAGGATAGGGCATCGGGGGGTACACGTCACTGCTTAGCCATTAATTCCCACTAGGGGCTGGGGTCCAGAGCGAGAGGTCCACGTGTCCCCAAGCACCCCCAGTGTGCCCTGCAGGGAAAACCGGAGCTGTAAATAATTAGCCAAATTGTTGTTCATAGGAAGCTGCTCCAGAATTGGCAGGTCCACCAGGGGAGCTGCCCACCTGAGATCAGGACCAGATCAGGGAGATATACATGGGTTACCAACTGAGACTCAAGAATTTCAGCCCAAAAGACTCATTTACATACAAGTAAGCTAATTTATGGGGACTCATCGCCAGTTGCCTCCCTGAAATGGCATGCCAAACTAGCCTGCAGGATCCCTCATCTTTATTGTCACCAGTGTGCTTCTTAGGGGGGCTCATCGCCAGTGCTCACCAATAATGACCACCAATCTGGCCTCCAGATCCCAGCTAACCAGTTAAAAAAACTGTAGAGTCTTTTTATATGAGCTGTTGTCAAGCTGGCTCCCCTGGTCTCCCAACATCCTGAGAGCCATTCCTGCTTGGGCAACCCCCATCTAGGAACTCCACCACTTCACCCTTTCAAGACCCCCCTCGGAGTGCCCCCAGGAAGCCTGCAAGCAGCAGAGGACCCCAAGCCCGCCCCTCCCAGTGAGATGCTTCCTATCTCCCCATGCCCTAACCATCAGTATCCATTATCTATTATTATTTTTCTAAACAACTTGAACACATTTGCCCTCACCCAGAAAAACATGGGTCTGAAGGAATGACACCCCCCCCCATTATGCAAATATTGGTAACGAATCTCTCAGTTGTGAAGACCACTCACTGCATGGAATTTCTTTTTAGCTGCATCCTTGATTTTATGAGAAGCAGTTCTCATGAAGGGGCTCATTCCATGCGTTGCTGTCTCTGGGCTGTCTGCGATGCCAAGTTACTGGTGTGTTCATCTCCACAGGTTGATGATGCTGATAAGGCTTTGTGTGTGCGCACCGAGTCCCACAGACTGGATGTGTCCGGGTGGTCTTCCATCCCTCGCTTCTTGGACCTCGCTATCTGCCAGCTCCTATTTAGTAAATTGGCCTTCTGTGTTTGGATGGGGTTCTTAGGAATAGCTACTTCCACCAAGGTGAGAAACTGTTGTGCCACTGCCAGATCAGCAAATCTCTGAGGGCCAGATTCTGTAAGTGCCTTATGCTTAGCAGGATATTCAACTAAAGCCTTGAATCCTTTCTGTTGGAGGGTGCATACCACTGCTAGGATTTGTCATCTTTGAGTAAGCAACCGATGGGTATAATCATGGTCAAAGAATAGTCTTGTATCCCCAAATATTACTTCTTTTTTGGCCCAAGCAGTTTTTAGAATTTCTTCTTTGACTCGGAAGTCCCAAAAAGCGATGACCACGGAGTGCGGACATGCCTTCGGGTCTTTAGGCCAAGGGACTATAAAATTATGTGCTCTGATGATGTTGAGGGGTTTGTTGGCTGGCCAGTCCAGGATTTTAGATAAGGATTCCATAAAGCTGGGTATTTTGCCTGTTTCAGTCCCCTCTGGTAAGCCGTGTATGCAGATGTTCTTCCCCCTGTTGCAGTTCTTCAGCTCGTCAATTCTAAGTTCCAGCAGTTGTTCTTTTTACGTAAGTCTAGAAAGGCCAAATTGTGGACATCTGTGATGGTGGTATAATCTGTAAGTGTTTCCTCTAAGTCATCAGTAGTTTTTTTTGATAATGCTTCTAATTTATGCCAATCCTCTGTGGTCCAGGTTTCCTAGGCACTCTAATGTTGCTTGCATTTTTGAAGGGTCGTGCAGAGCTGCTTAGACATTATGGTACACTCCATCTCCTTGGGGGCATCCAGTTCCGGGGTTTTGTTCTGTGAGACCGCGGTTGAGCAGGCCACTGTCGGCTGAGTAAAGTCAAGCAAGGTTTTTGTCTGTTTCATTGCTTGTCCGTGCAATTTTTCTTTAGATTTATATTTAGATGACATTTCAGAGAAGATGTCAGACACTGTAGGGGAAAATTTGTGGGTTTTGCCATTTGATGGATATAAATTAGTTTAGCAATGGTCGAGAGCCTACAGCTTAAGCTGCCATAGGGGTGGTGCTCTCACTGGAAGTCCAAACTTCATTTTTGAAGTACTTTTTTCTACTTTTTGGTAGTTTGTCTTCATTTTGGTTCTCGATTAGTGTTTCAGTAAGTTTTCGCTGTTTTCTTATTTTTTCCGCAGATTTTCGTTCCGCGAAGTTGGTCTTTTTCTGTTTTTCTGACTAAACATTTATATTTTCTGAGATTTTTAGTCATTTTATTCATGGATTTGATGTATTTATAGGCTTCTTAGCCAATTTTTACACATTTTGAAATTTTTTCACACTGGGACCCTTTCTTTCCACGGTCTCCCAGCACTGTGTACTGTTTTTACCTTTTGAGTTTTGGCAGTTTTCTGACTGTCTTTCCCCTAGCTAGACTATTTTGGTTGTTCCCTTCTTGATCTTTTACTCAGCCTTGACTATGGGTTAGCAGACTGCCACAATTTTTATTTGGGACAGTTTTTTGTTTTTGTTTCAGTTAGCAATTCAGTCTTTAGGCTGTTTACTATGACTTCTAAGTCTGACTCACCTTCCATAAAAAATACAAATGAAGGGTTCACCTCTCATAGAAAGAATAAAGAAAAGTCTTCTAAGGATACTAATGAAAATAAGGCTGATAAAAATAATAATGACCAAGCAAAATTAAAAAGACAAAATTAGCAGATTCCTTTGGGTCCTGCTAAAAAGAAACACAAAGAAAAACATATTGCTGGCCCTCCCACAGTGAAAAAAGGGAGATTCCAGTGTTAGATAAAGATAGTCCCTCTATGGAAAAAATGGCAAAGGCTTGGCATATGTATCAAACATTTCAAGCTATGAGGTCCCTTTTCGACTTCCCTAATGAACCTAACTCTCCTATCCCCTCTTTCCCTGGTCTCGGCCAGGGCAAATTACTGTATAGCAGCTTATTTTAGCACCCATTTGTGCGGAGAGGGGTGCAGTACTATTTAGCACCTGATTGAATTAGCGCGTCTGCTTCATGCCCAGTTACAGTACTATGCTATTGTAATATTAGTGATCAACTTATTTTAGCACTTTTGCCAGTAAGTTAATATAGCGAAAATAAACTGAAAGCTAATATTTCCTGCTATACAGTATATGGAAGGGGATTTCATTTAGAGGAATCACTAGATCCTGAGGGTATCCTGACCAAGAATTTGGCCCCCATGGTCAGGAAGATTTTCCCCTCATTTTACGTTTGTTCAACATATATTAGACATACTTGGTCTCACTAGTTAAGAAGCGGTTGATGATGAGGAGGAGGCAGACTTTTTAGATATAAAGAGTCTCCCTTCTTCAAAGAGTTTGCTCTTGCCAATCCATAAATCTCTCCGCAAGGCAACTTTTGCAAAATCCCACCTCCATTCCTGGGGTGGGATGGAAAATTTAAAGAAAATATCATTTGGGAAAATAAAATGCTGCCTGTGACAAAGAAGAGGTGTCTCTTTCCTCCCAACTCCCAGAAAAAGATTCCCTAAAACCACTTCTTATCTTTGAGGTCACGTCATCCAGGTCCAGAAGGACAACATGACCATTTACCACCTTAACAAGCAGAGGGATGTACTTCCTAACTCGGTGCAGGGAAGCTGTCCATATCTGGACCCTTGGGCTACTAACCTCTCCCAAGATACACAGACTAAAGCTATGGATTTCTCCTGTGAGGACAACTCCTTCTTTGCGGTCAAAACTGAAGATTTCTTGAAAATGAGAGTGGAGTACATACCCTTCTATCAGAGCAGTGCTGCTAAAGAAAAGCCACCTGCCTCTAACAAGCCCCACAGGGGATGCAGAGGCAGGATCTATTATCCAAGGGCTTTCTATCCCATGTTGAAGCCAATGCCCTATGACTACTCTTTTATGAGAAGTTTCTTTAGAGGAAGAGGGAGAAGGGCTCAAAAGTGGACTGACCTTTCTTCCTCTCCTAAGGCTCAAACTAAGCAAACTTCCTGACTCGAACTCCCAGGTCACCTCCCCTCTACCAGTGGGGGGTTGCCTGTCTTACTACCTTCTCCACTGGCAAGGCATAACCACAGACCAGTGAGTACTGCAGGTTGTGGGCGAAGGCCTTACCCTGCAGTTCACAAAGTTTCCCACTCTGCAGGGTCACCCATTTCTAAAAATCTTAACTCCTACAGAGACAATTCTTTTGGAGTTGCAGGTAAAGACCCTCCTGGTATCAAATGCAGTGGAAAGAGTTCCTTCCTCCCAGAGGGAGAAAGGCGTCTACTCCAGATACCTCTTCACACAAAAGAAAAATGGGGAATGGTGACCCATTCTTGACCTCAGGTACCTAAACCAGCACCTGTTCAATTCAAAATGATCACCCCTTTCTGTGATGATCCCCTCTCTGCAACAAGGAGACTGGCTGGTATCTCTAGATTTAAAGGACACCTATTTTCACATATTTGTCAGGCCATCTTACAGAAAATACCTCAGATTCGCACTGTCCTCTGGTCACTACCAGTTTGTAGCTCTAGCATTCGACCTTTCTTCAGCTCCCAGGCTTCACAAAGTGCTTGTCAGTGGTTGCAGTGCACTTCAGAAGACAGGGGGTGTCAGTCTTCCCCTACTCGGATGTCTGCCTGATAGTGGGCAAGTCTCCCCAACAACTCAAAGACTCACTCAGTCTGACAAGATGCACTCTAGAGTCATTGGACTTTCTGATAAATTCAGAGAAGTCCTACTTAGAGCCATTTCAACTGTTGGAGTTCATAGGAGCAGAACTGGATACATTGCAAGGCAGAGCCTTTCTCCCTTTGGACAGGGCTCAAAATCTGCAGACCTTGGCATACTCCTTCACCATCGGTCAGCCAAGGCCTGCCACACACTTTCTCAGACTCCTGGGGCACATGGCATCTACCAGAGCGGTAGTACCAGGTGCCAGATTTCAAATGAGGGATATTCAGTACCATCTCAGCTCATTGGTCTCAAAAGAGGGACTCGCTCTCAAAGTTAGTTCCAGTCAGAAAACCATTTTTGCAGGCCTTAGACTGGTGGAAGGAAGTCTGAAACCTAAGAGAAGGAGTATCCTTACAGTGCAAAGAACCCTTCAGAATCCTCACCACGGATGCTTCTCTCTTAGGGTGGGCATCCATCTGGAGGACCAGTCCATAAGCATGATCTGGTCCCCCAGGGATTCTTAAGTGCCACATAAATCTCCCAGAACACAGAGCTGTTCTCTTGGCCATCAAGGCCTTTGCTCCTCAGCTAAAGGGATAGTGTGTCCAAATCAGAACAGGCAACACCACTGCTATGTTTTACATAAACTAGCAAGGTGGCACGAGATCCAAAAAACTGTGCAAAGAAGCCATGAAGATATGGTCCCTGGCCTGCTCACTGGACATGCAGCTTTCATCCATTCATCTGCCCGGCAAGGACAATGTCTTGACAGATTCTCAGAGCCATATCAGTTAGGGTCATCATGAGTGGACCCTGAACAGACAAGTACTGTTCACAGTTTTAGGGAGGTGGGGCATTCCAGAGAGGAACTTCTTCATCTCCCACCTCAATCATCAGTTACCTCCATATTGTGCCAGACCTCCAGCTCTGGGCACAGTGCCCATAGAAGCTCTTTCCTTGGATTGGTCGGGCAGGTTCCTTTATGCCTTCCTTCCCTTTCCTCTGATTCTCAAGGTCCTACTGAAACTCAGAGCTCAACCAGCAACTATGATACTGGTGGCTCCATAGTCATGGTACCCCCTGCTTCTCACCCTATCCATCAGGTGACCCATTCGCCTTCCTCCAACTCACAGTCTCTTGACTCTGCCTCAGATGGGGCTAACATATCCCAGGATGGGTCTCTTCACCTCAAAGCCTGGTACTTGAAGAGTTAGAGTTTCCAGATTCTCAGTATTCTGAACAAGTCCTGAGAATCCTTCATTCTGCCAAGAAGCCAAGTACAAAAAGGACTTATGCTTCTAAATATCGAAACTGGCATTCCCCAAGGATCTGTCCTTGGCCCCATTCTCTTCTCTCTCTCTCTCTCTTCATAAACGACCTTCCCTCTGCCTGTTTCTCCTCCAGTGTACATCTCTATGCAGATGATACCATCATCTCTGCTTCGGGCACCTCCTATGACAGTGTCCTCCCAATTTTTCAGAATGACTTCAATAGAGTCCAATTCCGGCTCTTCAAGAACCTGCTCACTCTTAATGGAAAAAAAAATGGTCATTATGTTTTTTGGTTCCAGACAGAAGCTGACTACCCTTCCAGCCCCCCAGTGCTCACCACCATGGATGGTTCACCTCTAGAGCGAGTCTCAGCCTTCAGATACCTGGGTATATGGCTGGACAGCCACCTCTCCACTCACGTTGAGGTGATCTGCACTAAACTCTGGCCCAAACTTGCTGTCCTGTATTGCCACAAATCCTGCCTACCTATCCCCACCCATTGCGAGCTTGTACATAAAGCAATCTTGCCAGTTACAGACTATGTAAACATTGTCTATGGCACAGCCCCATCCTCCTCCTCCCTCTCCAGACTTGACATCCTTCTAAACTCTTTCTGCCAATTTGCCACTGCCTGCCCACCCCCACTCACTCAAGACTGCTTGCTCTACACTCCACTCTCCCTGGCCCCACTCTCCCATAGGAGAACCATCCACAGCACATCCTGCTTAGCTAAATTCTGCCTTGGTTCTCACCCCCCACCTCACTTCCCACCTCACCTCAAATACCTCCCTTAACTACCCTCTTCACCAGAGGGACCTTCGCATTTTCCACCTCCTCTGCCCCTGCACTCTTTCTGGTCAAGTTGCCTTCTCGTAAAGCTTCCTCCCATCTCTAGAATTCTCTGCCCTCTAACCTTCGCCTGGCCCCTTCTAGTTCTGCCTTTACTCAGCTTCTCAGGCTCCTACCCAACCCACACTGTCCTAAATGCTCTGTTGGTCCCAGTACACAGCAGAGGCACCACACAATCTCTACTCACTCACCATAGCAGCCAACTCCAAGCAGACCTCACTTCCTCTCTCTCACTCTTCACACTGATCAGTTGTATACCATCGACAATGAATTGTACTCTCTGTAAAATGTTTGTGCAAACTGCCTGTATTTCCACATCCCTGTAGAGATGGTCAAGTACCGCCCTTTACGGGATGTTACTCCTGAAGGCCTAATTGCGGTTCTTGACCTATCAGAACTTCCTGGGACGAGCTCTAATCCTGAAGTGCTGGTGCTAGCCTATAATAAGACTGTTACCACTGCTTTGGATTTAATTGCTCCCACACGTGTGCATCCTCTCTCCCTTCACCCTCGATCCCCCTGGTTTGATTGGGATCTGAGGGGGATGCGGCAACTAGGACTGAGGTTGGAGAGGTGCTGGCGAAAATCTGGCTTAGATGCTGACCATCTTAGACTCCTAGAGCATTAGAAACTCTATCAGTCCGCAATTACTCATAAAAAGGCAGCATTTCTGTCTGGAGAAATTTCTGCTGCACAAAATCGACCAGCCCAGCTCTTTCGAACTGTAGACAGGCTGTGCAACCCAGCCTGTCTGCAGGTTCGTCGAGCCTTTTCATAAATGCAGTGTGAGGAGCTTGCTCGATTCTTTGCAGATAAGGTCATCGACATCAGGGCAGAGATTCGCACTGTACTCTCCATAGGAGTTGCTGTGGTCCAGCCTGCGGTTACAAGCACACCGTTTGCCTGGAGTTCCTTCAAAAGGCCAGAAATCGAAGATGTTATGAGGATTGTCCAGGGTATGCGTACCACAAGCTGTAGTTTAGACCCGGACCCCACTGGCCTTATCGTGGGCTGTGGTGAGGTTATCATCCCAGTTCTAGCTAGGATAGTCTGGTGCTCCTTAGACTCTGGTGAATATCCCTGCTCCCTGAAGAAAGTGGTGGTGACACCAGTGTTGAAAAAGGCTTCTCTGGACCCATACTCCCTAGCTAACTACAGACCTATCTCAAACGTCCCCTTTGTTGGGGAGGTAATCGAGAAAGTGGTGGCAGCCCAGCTAGACAACCATTTATCCATCAATAACATCTAAGACCCTCTTCAATCAGGTTTTTGAAAGATGCATAGCACTGATACTGCGCTGGTTTGGGTGCTCAGTGATCTCCTGATGGCAAGAGACCAGAAAAAACGGTCCATTTTGGTCCTTCTGGATTTGTCAGCAGCATTTGGCACGGTAGACCATGGGATGTTGCTTTAGTGCCTGAGATGCATCTGTGGGTTGTTGGGTTTGGTGCACAGATGGTTTACCTCCTTCATCACAGGTAGAACTCAGAGGGTGGTATCGGGGATATTTTCCTCTGATCCTGCCGCTCTGTCCTGTGGGGTGCCTCAGGGCTCTGTGCTGTCCCCCATGTTGTTTGCGGTGTATATGCTTCCCCTCGGAGACATTATAAGACAGTATGGGCTGGAGTTTCATTGTTATGCCAATGATACCCAGCTCTATCTGTCTTTTGCACCTGACCAGAATAGAGCACTCTCAGTGTTCAACAACTGTCTCAGTGAGATCCTGGGTTGGATGAGGTCCAGCTGGTTGAAGTTGAATTCTGGGAAGACGGAGGTGATGGTTGTGGATCCTGGCCACCGGATTGAGGGGCTGGGGGCAAATCAAACCTCAAGTTTATTCCTGGGGGATGTGGAGCTCCCTGCCTCTGAATGGGTGCAAGACCTGGGGGTGATACTTGACTATCAGCTGACATTGCATGCGCAATTGTCGGTGGTTGTTAAGGTATCCTTTTACCATCTTAGGAACATCGCTAGGATCAAGCACCTTGTTCCGTCTGGCGACCTGCCCACACTGATCCACGTCTTTGCAACCTCTCATTTGGACTACTGCAATTCCCTTTACTTTGGGCTTCTTGGGGTTGATATCCGCTGTTTGCAGCTAGTGCAGAACTCAGCGGCCCGGTTGTTAATGGGGACTTCCACGTTCTTCCCATACTACAGTGGTGCTGCGGGATCTGTACTGGCTGCCGGTTCAGTGGCGGATCACCTTTAAAGTTGGATTACTGACATATAAAGCCCTACACAGCTTGGGCCCTGAGTACCTGAAAGATCTTCTAGTGCCTTACCTTCCGATGCGACCACTCCGCTCAGCCAACGAGGGGTTGCTAGAGATTCCGAGGGTAGTTTTAAAATCTTCCGGTGCCCGAGCTTTTAGTTTCGTGGTGCCAACCCTCTGGAATTCTCTACCCCATTGAATTAGACAGTGCATGACGGTGGAGGGTTTTAAAAAAAAGGCCTAAAATCCTTCTTACGGAAAAAGGCATTTGGAGGTGATATGGATATAGACTAATGCTGTGTATTTTAACCTGGATTTTAATTTGTTTTATGATGTTTTTATGACTGTCATTTTATTGTAATGCGCCTTGATTTTAGAAAGGCACAAAAGAAATAAAGCTTATTATTATTATTGTTATTATTGTTACTATCTGTACAAACTGTACATGGATTGCACCTGGAAACAAGCCTCGTCTCAGTGTGCCTTTCCCGGTCATCAAATTTTAAATAAATAAATAAATGGAAGAGATTTTCTTTCTCTGGTGCAAGGACAGGCAAAGTGACCCCCTTTAAGCCTGCCCTCTATTTTGGATTATTTAGTGCACTTGCAAACTTCAGGCCTTGGGGCCTCATCCCTGAAAGTACACCTGGCTTCTATTTCAGCATATGTCTCTGTTGGCAAGAATGTATCCTTACTTTCTCATGCCATTTGTAAAATATTCTTTAAGGGCCAGCCACACCTTCAACCCCCACTTAGGGAACCTGTTCCTCCTTGGGACTTGAACCTGTGCATTGCTAAGCTCATGGACTCCACATTTGAACCCATGGCTATAGCAGACTTAAAATATGTCACCTGGCAAACTATTTTGTTAGTGGCAATCATTTCAGCCAGAAGGATTTGAGAATTGCAGGCCCTTTTCATTGAGCCTAACTACATTATCTCCCACAGAAATAAGGTAGTCCTCAGAACCAAAAGCAAATTCCTACCAGAAGTGGTGTCTGAATTTCATCTCAAGCAATCTATTTCACTCCCTGTCTTTTTCACTGACAAATCCACTTCTGACGAGCACAGGCTCCATAGCCTAGATGTTAAAAGGGCTCAGACCTACTACCTGGAACATACCAAGCAGCTCAGGGCGCCTCATACTCTGCTTTTCCTCACTTGTGGTGAAGTGGGCAAAGGCTGGCCAGCCTCTAAGCAAACTATCTCTCACTGTATAGTCTCTTGCATTCAGTTCTGTTACAGCAAGGCTAGCAACCAAGCACTTCAAGGCCTCAGAGCCCATTCCACTAGGGGCATGGCTACCTCAGTAGCAGCTTCAAGAGACGTACCTTTGCTTGAACAGCTACCTGGAAGACTGTACACACCTTCACAAAGCATTGCTACCTGAATGTACAGTCTAGATCTGATGTTACATTTGGTACTGCAGTCCAGTAGAACCTGTTTCCTAAGTAGGTTCTGTTCCCGCCTCCGAACTGCACTGCTTTGTAGTCTGCAACAGTTAAGCGTACAGAAGAATTCCTTGGGTGAGAAGAATACTTTACTCACCATTTCTTCTCACACCAGGGATTCTTCTGTATGATTAACAAAAGCAGTATGCCAGCTGGGTTCAGCTGATCTGGAGAGGTGGAGTCAGTGGTAATGAAGTTATGCATTAGCCAATCAGAAAAGAGAGAGGGAGAGTGCCACAGGCATCAACAGGGTTTCACCATTTGAAATGCTGTATGGTAGGTAGCCAACAGCCACTGGATGTGATAAAAGAAATGTGGGAAAATAACCCCACTCAGAAAAAATCTATGTCGTCTTATATGTGTGCCCTAAGAAAGAAGCTGGCAAAATATGTTGAAATCGCCCATAGTAATCAGAAAGAGGCCAAAACCAGCAGACGGTGCATTATGACCATAGGGTAAAAGAAAACGTTTTTGAGCCAGGTGAAAAGACTTTATTACTGTTACCCACAACAGAAAATAATCTGTTAATGAAGTGCCAAGGGCCTTATGGAGTTCTTAGACATACTGGCACCATTAACTATGAAACTGAGACCCCTGATAGGAAAAATCCTACTAAGATATACCGTGATAACCTCCTCAAGAAATGGGTTGAAAAAACACCAAAAGCTGCTTTGCTAGTTTTATCAGAAACTGATAAAGAAGACACTGATGTAGCTTATGATAGACCTGAACAAACTATAACTGCTGATGTTGTAAAGGTGAATGTTTCCTTAACCTCAGAACAAACTGCAGAAATTCATAATGTGCTAAAGACATTTAACAGTACTTTTACCACAGTACAGGGTCGAGCACGTAATAGTACCAAGAAATGCTCACCCTATTAGGCAAAAGACATACAGGTTACCAGAGTGGTTAAGAGCTAACGTGGTTAAGGAAATGTAAAAAATGAGAGCTGGGTATCATAGAAGAGTCGGGGTCATCTCCAATGGTAATTGTAAACAAAAAAGAAGGGAGTGTTAGAATCTGCCTGGATTTTAGGAAACTTAATCAAGTGACAGAATTTGACAGTTATCCTATGCCCAGAATAGACTATTTGGTGGATGGACTGGGGAGTGCAAAGTATATCAGTACCCTCAGTCTCACCAAGGGTTACTGGCAAATCCCTTTAGCTAAAGAATCCAGAGACAAAACTGCATTTGCCACTCCTGTTGGATTCTGTCAGTTCACCACAATGCGATTTGGTTTACATGGTGCAACATGGATCCAGCGGTACATGGTTGTAATTTTATCCCCTCATACTGTTTATTGTGCTGTGTACCTGGATGATGTTGTGGTATACAGTCCAGACTGGAAAAGCCACCTGGAACACCTACGAGCAGTTTTCCAAGTTATCAAAAATACAGGTCTGACTATTAATACTACCAAATGTGCATTGGGCATGCAGAAAACCAGATATTTGGGCTATGTGTTGGGAAATAGAGACATTAGGCCAGAAATTTCTAAATTAGAAGCTGTAGCTAACAGCCCTGTCCCTAAAAAAAGAAACATGTCAGGTTATATTTAGGGCTGGCTGGTTATTATCGGAGATTTGTTCCCAACTTTTCTTAGTTACTCCCCTCACTGAACTCACGAAAAATGGTACCCAAATAATGTAAAATGGACCCCGGAGTGTGATAAAGCTTTTCAAGCCATTAAGGCTGCATTATGTTCAGTCCCTGTTTTGAGAAGCCCAGATTTTGATAAACCATTTTTGTTACAGATGCATCAGAGGTAGGCTTAGGTGCAGTCCTGAGTCAAAATATAGATGGGACGGAACATCCTATTCTGTATATAAGTAGAAAATTGCACAACAGAAAGAAGGGGTACTCCACCATTGAAAAGGAATGTTTAGCAGCAAAGTGGGCCGTGGAGTCCCTTAAGTTCTATTTGCTAGGGAACTGACTTTGTACTTATAATAGATCACAGTCCTCTCTGTTGGCTTAGCCAAATGAAAGATGAAAATTCCAGAATCACAACGTGGTACCTGGCATTACAGCCATTTAAAATCAAGGTGATACACAAATCTTGTAAAGAGAATAGCAGTGCTTATTTTCTGTCAAGATATTGATCAGAAATTGAGGGTTCTGAAAGTTGAAAAACAAATGTATGAGTTTAAACTTTACTGTTTGCTGTACTGTATAGAAAAAGGATACTGCACATGTGTTTAATTTCTAAAAGTTAGAAGCTAATATTATTAGAGAATTAATAGAAAGTTTTGGAAACCTGTTTAATAAAAGAGGTTCCCTCTTAAAGAGCTCCTGACACCGTTTGAAAACCTTGGAAAAAATGAGAGATTTAGACAGTTGTATGAAAGAGGCTTATTGTCCCTTAGACTTTATCTGCTCTTTCTGCTTTCCTACATATGACATCATAATCTGGGTTGCACCTGGAAATGAGCTTCTAGTTATGGTGCTTTTCCTGGTTACCAACTTTAAAATAAATAAATAAATGAAATACATAATCCCCCGTTTATGGCATCGTAATTATCCCCACAGCAACAGACTGTAAAGTCATAAACATAACTGTGATGTCATATGTAGGCAAGCAGCCAGAACAGATAGGGCAGTGATCCTGTTTGCATGCAGATATCCTTAGTATTAAAGAAGTATGAGAAATACAGAAATAATATTAAAATATAAGCTTACTTGTGCTAAATATTACATTTTCTCAGAGTTGTCACAACAATGTCAGGGGCTCTTTAAGGAGGGGAGTATATGTGACAGGGTCGAATAGGACCCTGTCCCAGTTGTTATGCAGAGTTTGAATTTAATTTATTTATTTAGTTGTTGTTGACCAGGTAAGTGCACTAGACAAATCCTGCCTATTTTCAGGCACAACCCTGGGGAGGGGGATACAGAGGAATGCCAACTGACCTTGAACCAGATTAAACTGTAGGTGGTATTTTAAGTGAATGAGGGAAATTTGTCCAGGACACCGGGGAAATTCCCCTACTCGTTGGTAGGGGGAGCCTTGTCTACTGGCTGCAGGATGGCCAGTGCAAGGAAGCCTTTGGAGGAGATGGACGTGGACAGTACAGGAAAGCGGGCCTCCTCTCCTGTGCTTGATGCTTTTGAGGCCGTTGAGGAGGAAAGTGCTGTGGCTATTGTAGCTGTGGTGAGTGTGGTAGAGGCTGACGTGCCTGCTGCAGGGAGCATTGTTTTCTCATGTTGGCTCTGAAAAGGACAGTTTACTGTTGCAACGTTCTGCTTTGATGCAGAAGATGGTTCTTTTGGATGTGGAGCTTGCAGCTCTCCCACAGGCATCGTTGGGGCTTTCCTGAGAAGTGGCCTTGCAGTCTACTAAGCCCCCTGCTGAAGAGAAGGTTCTGCGCCATCTTTGAACTTGGACCCTGTCTCTCCTTCCTCTCCGGAAGTTGGTTTAGGGGCTGGCAGTTTACTGAGCGCTCTCTCAGTGTGCTTACAGTCCCCGCTTGCTTCTGTGAAGAATCCCATGACAAAATCTGGGAAACAACGTCTTGGGCAGGGGAAGATGAGAGGTACGCTACCCGGAGCTCGGCCTGGGGCATCAAGCCATGTGGAATCAGCAGCTGATGTTTTTGTTTTTCCGTCATCTAAATCGCTGGGATGGAGTAAATGCCTGGGGAACCTGGCCTCTGCTGGGCGCTCGTCTGAGGAGGTACTTTTGGACCAGTCCATGGATAATAGTCTGGAGACATCATGGTCCCCAGAGAAGGCCTTGCAGTACGCTTGTTGGGAACGTGGAGATGGGGGTACTTGGATGCCTGACTCTCAAGATCCTACTTATTTAACAATGCTGCAAAAGGCAACAGCATCTGTGGCCACCGACTCTACCCTGAGCTCCAATGATCCCGGGGGTAATTCTTTGGGTTTTTGCCCTACAGATGGTATTGTTGCTACTGTGCAACCTGTATTGACACAGACTACTGATGACTTTGGGGGTGTTTCTAATGTTTCTGTTCCTACTGTTGTTGCTCAAACATCCTCCCTGCATAAAGCAGCCCTTCCTTCTGTTAATCCTGCCAGTTTACCCTGATTCCGAGGTTCCTCTCAGGATGGGGTCAGCTCCTTTGTTGATAGACTCTTCAGAGGTTGACCCTGTTCAGCCAGTTGGTTTTAAACTAGCTGATTTATTTTCCACTAAGGGAGAACCTGCCTCTAGGTGTAATGCTGTGCGGTTGTTGTATAAATGAGGCCTGATGGAACCCCCAATAGGGTTTATGGGGCCAAAACTTTGCTCCATGAGGTTTTTTTCCTCAGAGATTTTTGCCCTTATTAGTTTGGGGAATAGTAATTATGGCATCAGTTTTAAACAGGTCTCCAGCTTGGATAGATTTTGGGCACAGTATGCAGCTTGTCAAGCCTCTCCCACTTGGCCCCCCTTCCAAGCTGTTCCTTTAACTAAACCGGCTGTAAGGAATATTACTATTATGTTTAAGAACGAAGGAGTTAATGTGGAGGATATTTTATTCTGGTTGCGACAAAGGTGTGAGGTGTGAGGTGCTCAACAAACCTACCCCCACACTGGATAGTGAGCAAATCTATTAATGCTGGGCCCAGTCATTTACCGAATTTTTTTTTACCTGGGGAAAGATAAAGGTCTAATTTTTTATGTTGGACAGCCAAAATTTTGTTTCAAATGTGGATCCTGTGCTCACTTTAGTTCAGCCTGCGATACTGTCAAGTGTAGTCATTGTTTTGAATTTGGACATAATTCCAGTGCATGTTTGAATCTCTTTAAGTGTCACCTCTGTGAGCGTACGGGACATGCCTATGGCCGCTGTCCCTGAGTGTCTCATAATAGGGAGGACTGCCCCTCTCACGAAGGTCTGATTACAATGTTGCAGCAAACACAAGCTAAACTTGTTGCTGCTAGAGATTTGAAAGCTAGTTTGATTTCCTCTGAGCCCGAGGGGTTAGCAGGTGTGCCTGGGGTGGTTGCTCTCAAGGGAGATCTTGTCTGCACCGCTCCTATCCCGCAGGCTCAGCCTTTACTTGCGGATCCTCCCACTATTCCTGAAGTTCCAATCCTAGAAGAAGAGACTGTTGTGGCTGATAGTGATATGCCCCTTCCCCCCCCACAGTCTCCTTTAGGTGGTGAGACTTCAGGCTTTGTTCAAGTGCCTCATAAACAGACTAGGAAAGGTTTGGCTGTCACTGGTCGAGGCAAAGA
Source organism: Neoceratodus forsteri (assembly GCA_016271365.2). Classification (NCBI taxonomy): domain Eukaryota; kingdom Metazoa; phylum Chordata; order Ceratodontiformes; family Ceratodontidae; genus Neoceratodus; species Neoceratodus forsteri. Next base: position 715,884,213 of record CM057454.1, on the reverse strand, counting down.
GGCAGGAGTCCACACTTGGCAGTCCGGTAATAAATTTGCCATATTGGCTACGGAACTGTCAGATAGGGACTCTGCGGGGGAAGACACTGACACCTCCTCTATAAGATCTAACACAGATACGGAGGGTGGCGGGGAGCTGGATCCCATTGCTAAACGGACCCATCAAAGTCATAGAAGTAAATCACCCCTAGGTATTTAAATGGCTTCTTTATCGGCCTGTTCTATAAATGATAACAGTATAAAAGGTCACAGAAAGCTTGGGGTGTGCTGTTAACTATGCAGGATTTCAGGTGTGATATTGTTTGTCTTGTGGATACTAGATTAAAATCTCATCAAGAATTACAACAGGCTTCTAGGGCATGGCCTCCTGGTCCTTCCTTTTGGTCTTCTGGGACTGACAAGTGTGATGGTATTGGGATTTTATTTTCCAACCCTGATTTGCATGTTTCCAGGTTGGTAGATATTCAACCCAGTAGAGCATTGTTGCTGGATTTTACATAATCCTCGGAGAGATTTCGGTTAATTGTTGTTTGTGCTCCTCAGACTAAAGCACAGAGGGTGTTCCTTTTCCATTTGGTGCGACCCTTTTTGCATACCTCCAGGTTGCTTTTGTGTGTGCGTGATTTTTACTGTGGATTACATCAAAGGGATAGGGGGCTGCAAACCCCTAAATTGTTTTGTGATTCTATTGCTCTGAAGGAAGTGGTCACTACGGCTCAACTAGTGGATGCTTATAGGTTCTGTCATGAGTCTGGTGGGTTTACTTTTTTTAAGGGGCACCTGCGAACTTGTATTGATTTTCTCTTTTTGTCCAAGGTTTTACAAGTTCTTTCTTGTCAGACTGTGGGCGTGGAATTTTCGGATCATGCTACCCTCTGGGTTTCTTTTACCTGGGAAAAGGCTTCAAGGTGTAAGAAAAACAGATGGAGGCTTAATGACTCCCTCTTGGTGAATCCTAAAATTCAGAAACTGTGGAGGAGGGAATGGGCGGCCAGGCTCTCTGTAGCTGACCTCTATGAGGACGCTTGTGAGTGGTGGGAGGATTCGAAACTGAGATGGAGGCAGGTTTTTCAGGGGAAAGCTGCTGCGGATCGGAATGCCCAATACTTACAGTATTTGGCATTGCGGCAGCAGTTGCAACATTTGATTTCCCTGTCTGATACCTCGACACATGATTATAGTGGACAAATTGGAGTTGTTTGTTCTCAAATGAAAGCCTTGCAATATGACCGGGTTAGTTCTTTGGGACAAGAGGCTAGATTTGGGACTCGGGTGTCTAAAGGGGGGTTGGACCCTTTTAAGGCTTGTAAAGGATGTCTGGAGTCAAGATTTATTCAGACTTTACGGTCCCCTTCCAGTGAGCTGGTTACGGCTCCGGAGCATTTGGTGGATGTTGTGGAATGGTACGTTCTTGCAAAGTTGGGCATCGCCCCAGCTTGTGAGTCGGCGGATCCCTTTTTTGGACTCCTTGCATCTTCCTCCACTTTCTCCAGTTGAGAGTGGTATGTTATCGGTCGATATTGCGGCCTCTGAAGTGACTCAGGCCATAGGGAGTTTAAATTTGAACTCGGCACCGGGAACGGATGGCCTTACTGCCCGTTTTTACAAAACCTTTATGGAAGATATGGTTCCAGCCTTAACTTTGTTATTTAATGACATGTTGTCTGGCCTCTTTTACGAAAACGATGAAAGAAGCTATTTTAGTCTTGATTTTCAAAAAGGGAGATGTGGCTGATTTGAATAATTGGAGGCCTCTGAGTTTACTGAATGTGGATTACAAAATCCTGGCCAAAATTTTGTTGGCCAGATTACTCAAAATTCCTGACATTGTGAGTCCAGCTCAGACTTGTGGCATACCTGGCAGATGCCAACATGATAATCTGGTTTTGTTAAGGGAATTATTTGCCCTGGGCGATAGAGGGGCTGTTTCAGGCTGGGTACTGGGTTTGGACCAGGAGAAGGCCTTTGATAGGGTCTCCCAGGGATTTTTATTTTCTGTGTTGAAGGCCTTTGGGATTCCTGTTCAGTTTATTCATTGGCTTAGGGCTTTATATGCAGAGGCCACGATCATTCCTAATGTGAATGGATGGTTGGGGAGGCATGTGACGATTGTACGTGGTGTTCGGCAAGGGTGCCCCTAAGTCCCATTCTATACAGTTTTTGTACAGATGTTTTGATTAGGGTGATTTTTCTTTGTCCTCAGATTGTGGGGGGGGGGGGGCTCCTTCTGTTCCCATAAAGATATTGGCTTATGCCAATGATTTGGTTTTGACTCTGGACATCCATACTCAGGAACTGGCTTTGGAGCAGGTACTGCAGACCTATTCCTCAGTATCTGGGTCTCACATTAATTTTGAAAAAAAGTGTTGGGGTTCCCATTGGTCACCTCAATCTTCCGATTGATGGTACCTTTGCGGGTATTATGATTTCTATTGCTCCTTTTAAGTGTTTAGGCATTTTCTTTGGGAAAGGAGATATGCAATCTCACAATTGGCATGTTGCAATTGGGAGAGCAGAAGGTCCCATTTCTGGGTGGAAGCAGTACCAAATTGGTAACAAAAAGAGAGTTTTTTTGCTTAAAACATTGGTGATTCCTCTTTTTTTGTATCTTTGTTATGTTTTCCCTCCACCAATGGCTTCCTTTACTAGACTATATGTTTTTTTTTCAAGGGTTTTGAGGGTCCCATTTAAACCCAGTGAAACGTAGTGTGACCTATAGACCACTGAGTGAGGGCGGGGTTGGTATGATTCACCCAGTTGCCTTTTTTTATAGTTTGTTTTTTGGTTATAATTTTGGGAAGGCTTTGAAGCCAGGGAGGTGGTTTGGAAACCTTTTCTTGTGCAGTGATTGTTACCTTGTCTTCCTCACTGGGATTCAGAGAAGAAGGGTTGGGTGTCTAGACTTCTGGAAGTTTCCACATACGGGAAGGAAGCACTCAAATTGGCCTTGTCCTGGGGCTTCAGCCCACAGGATTTTTGTGTCCAGTCTCGACAAATGCTCTATGACAGGGTTTGGAGGCGAGAGGCTCAGGAGGAGGTTGTTTTCCCCTTCTGTCCACCAGCTTGTTTTGCTTGGATCCTCAAGCAACTTCGTAACCCATGTTTACCCCCATATGTCTGGGATATGGTGTGGTTGGGTAATTATGGGAGACTGAGTGTCAAGGGCAATCATAAGCATAAGGCACTGGATTCTCGATATTGCCCCAGAGATCTCTGTCAGGGTATTCTAGAAACACAACAACATTTATTTTTAGAATGCCCCTTTGCCTTTTCCTTTTGGACTTTGTTAGCTAGTCTGTGGTCTGAACCTTTAGTGCAACATTTATCTTATGAAAATATTATGTTTTGCACGAATGTCTCTTTATGTCAAAAATATCATGCTGAAACTCTGTATATTGTTTTGACATTGATTCGTTGTTATTTATGGCAGGCCAGATGCATGTTGGTTTTACATCAGAAATTGATTTCTTTACAAGAAATAATTGATAATATCAGAACTGCTGTACATTTAGTTAAATTGCATGATTTTAATGTTTATGCTGGACCACAGTTTCAGTGGTTGTGGCAACACAACGACCTCTGGTGTATTGATTGATTCTCATTTTCCAGTTATGTAATGTAGACTATTATGTTTGTTTACTGCTATTTTTCTTTTTTGTTGCCTTTCCTTTAGTTCTTGTGTATAGGATATTGTTTCTACTGTAATGAAGTCCAGACTTTTTCAATAAGTGTCATGGGATCTTTTACATCCACCTGAACTACCACCAGTCCAGGCAGATGGGACCTCGGTTTACGTCTCATCCAAAAGACGGCACTTCTGAAGTGCAGCACCTCTCTCATGCTACACTACAGTGCCAGTACTGGGATATTAACCCAAGTGCCAGAATGCAGGGGATCTGTTCTGTTCTTTCCTGTCTCTTGTCTGTCTGGTTGTGCAATTAAATTTTCCTGTGAGACTTAGGATTTTGATCACCTGGACAGTCTCACAGTTCTTTGCCTCTCACTGTCTCACAGTCTTCCCTTGCTGTTCTGTCTTTTCCTCCCTTGCATATCTGCTGGTATAAAAATATATGCAAAGCATTATGTGGAAATGTAACTGATTTTGGGATCCCTTTGTTCAGAAATTATAAAGTGTTACTGTTGAAATGTATATAATTATAGTTTGAGATGATTGCAAAAAGCTATTGGGAACTCAAGGGGTTAACCTGAAATGCAGTGCTTAAGCCTTTTGCAGAAGTGGTGGAAAAGGGGCCTCAGCTCTGGGACATTGTGTTCCAGCTGCACATGCCTGATATTTAAAAGAACATTTTAGAAAAAACAGGATGCTTGTTAAGAAGGGGGTTGTAAAGACTTATGAGAGAGAGAGAGGGAGAGAGAGAAAGAGAGAGATGCAATGTTTTTGGGGAGAGACAAGAGATTGAAGGAAAACTCAGATGCATCTTCTGTTTATTTTGCCTTTGTAAATAGTTATACTGAACAATTTAATTTTTTATTTTATTGTTATGTATAATAAAACTCTTGTTGCAAATTTAACAACTGCTTCTGGTTTTCCTATGCTTCCTGACCTGTGCCTCAATGGCGGGGGGGGGGGGATGATTCACCGTGCTAGCTTTTCAGTGGCTTTTTGCATGCACAGGTGACACCACATGTCCAAGTTCACACAACTTTCATTTTCTGAAACATATCTTCTTAGCCTGAGCACTGCAGAATTGACTGGTCATTGAAATGTAGAAATTACCTTCAGTGAACTCCAGGAATGTATATCCACGTTAATTTCTGTAGGTAGCTTCAGCTAATCCATTGAGTACAGTAGCTGCAGTTCTTTTAAATCATACATATGTCCATGAAAAAGTAATGACAGTGCAAACTGTCAACATTATTCTGTGCCACAGAATCCAGGCTACACAATAAACAACTTATAAATGTAATATGATGTTGAAACGCTCTGATAAATTCCTGTAGATGTCACTTAGGTTGCTATAGCAATGAATCAAAGATGCACGGTTGCTGCATTTAAAAAATACATTGCCACGATAACGACAGTGTACACTTTCACCATTAGTGTGTTGCACATAGTCCAGTCTTTGCAAGAAAACCCCAAACCAGCACGATTATTGCTTTATATGTTTAAAAATTTGACTTAAATGAAGTGCTCCATGAAACTCCTTTGGGTGTCAATGAGCACGCTGTGGGATTTGACATCCACAAGATGGCGGCGTACTTTACGTACTGGCGCTGCCATTCTAGTCTTTTTCTTCTAATTCTATGGTTCACACCCCTTCCATTTTGTGCTCGCTGACTCATCTATCTAAATGCAGTTTCAGCTCTGGGAACTTCAGCTCTCCAGCAACAAATTTACATTATTCACACCCCTTCCCTTTTCTGCTGGCCAACTCATCCACATCAGATTGTAGCCCATGTGCTGTTTACTTAATGTGGAGCTCAGACACACCTCCCCTGACACTGCAGACATGCACGGAGCTACTGGAGCGTCCTTAACTTTCTGCCTCTTAAAGCAGCAAGCACTAATTACCAAACCAGAAGTGTAAGTTAACGCTAAGCGCCCCCTTATTTTGACCCCTGCCTGGAGCCAGGGGATTTTTTTCCCTACATTTTTTGTCCTCCCATCCCCATTGATGAGAGCACACACCAGACATGCGTACATGGAGATGTAAGATATGCTTACCTATACACACGTGACATACACAAGGTACGTCATCACAACAAAGCTTATCCACATGTGCATGACTTACACAAGGTGCGTCATGATTACCTGTATGCTCTTGCAGATGATACACAAGTACATAGCCCACAGCCATAAATGAGATAGTCTTACTCTTACACACTCACCCACCCACAAGTGGGGATAGTCTTATATACACGCGGCACACACATACAGCCATAAGTGAGATAGTCTTACACACACACAAACCCACATCTATAAGTGGGCATTACATTAACAGATAACCCACAGCTATAAGTGGGATAACAACACAGACATGCCATTTACAGTACAGAGCTAGGGACACTTACGTAGAGTTACTTATAGGGTTACACATATATGTGTGTGTATATATATATATATATATATATATATATACATACATATGAGTAGGTAACACTTTATTTTTGCATATATAATGTAGAAAGCAGCTCTACTAATAAAAATAACCTTTACCTTACTTAGATACAGGTTATGCAATGCATTGCTATTAAGAAAGACCTTTGCCCTACAAGTGATCATGTAGGGAAGAATAATCACTCTCGAATTATGTTTTTCTACTAACACATACTGCTATCTGCCGCCATAATGTCTAATAATTATAAAGGAAGTCTTGGAGCCTCCCCTCACAGCTAAGGAGTCAAGGGCAGTCTTAACTATAAAATATAAATGGGCCTTTTGGAAAGCATGATGATACATTGCAAAATGTTTCATCTATAAGAAAACATCATTGACATAAATGTATTCTTATAAGTAAAGTGCTACAAAATTGTAATATTCAAAAGGGCACCTAAAATAATACCCCATCAGCCCACCAAATTGACCAATAAAAGTAATAGTAAGTGTGATTATTATATGCACATTAACTGGTGTATCTATTACCAGACTAGATGTTATCAGGGTATAAAATCCCATGCACCCCATAGCCTCTCTGAGGAAAATGCAGGCAGACCCTGCACAGACTCTGCACTGCATGAGAACTTCCAGACTCCCAGGTGTGTATGTTACATGATTAGTATGCAATGTATAACTGTCCTATAAGGCAAGCTGGTAGGACAATAAAAGAACCTTATGTTACTTTTATAATTGCTTCTGTTTCTTTATATTATCCTTTGTTAGCCCTAGAATCTGTAAGAGGGGGTATTGTATGTTTTTGTTGTGATTTAGTGATCTCCTAACGTTCCCCAAAAGGGTTACATTTCCCTGCTGGTAACCAAGGGTTTATTTAAGCAATAAGCCATGAGCGTATGTGGGTTATCGGGGGATTTACCACGGCTGGGGGTAAATCTGCCCCAGCCATGGTAAATCCTCTGATTAACCCAGATCCCCCGAGTGGCTTATTGCGATTATACCCAGTACTGCTTTTTTATTATTTAAAAAAAAAACAATACTTGGTATAATGCTTAATAAGCCAGTCACTATTACAGCACTGTTTTTGTTTGGTTTTCCTGGTGTACGGAGCTGCTCTTTTATGGTCTCCGCTTAGCTGGGAAACAAGATGGCGGTCAGAATTTTGTGATTTCAGCCTCGGATTGTTTTGTTTTTTTTAAAGATGCGGCTGGCTGACACGTTTTACAGTGATTATCAGTAGATAGGCAGGCTGCCACCACCTTACCTCCGCTGACTATCTCATTGGTCAGTGGCAAGGTCCATGGTATAATAGATCACAATAACAAAGTCAAAGGGTGTCCAACAGAGCCCAGCAAAATACCTAATAATTTGGTGAACCATGGCTGCAGGATTTAGGGGCAGAAGCAGTTTTTTCCTACAATGATGCAAACTGCTCAGAGAAAGAGTAAGAGGAGACTGGTACACTCTTTACTTCTGTTAGAGAGCAGGATATGGAAGGTGCTCTCAAAATGGCCATTAAAAATAGACTAGCTAGTAGTATTAGCACAGAGTTTAGGTTAGATATTTCTAATTTTTTTGTTGACTTTTGTTTTTATGCACCCTTACTGCTCTGGACTCTCTCCAGCTGAGCTTTGGGGCTTACCTTGGCTGATCCCATCCATCTGAAGCCCTGGCAGCTGCTCCCAGTGGCCCACTGCTTCCCCGTGGCCTGACCCTGTACCCCTCTGGATCTAAGTCCCCCAGAGGCAAGGGCTGCCAACTCCCCCAGTGCTCTGTCTTCTAGTGTTTGACTGGGACTGGCACATGGAGAACCCCCAGGAGAACAGCCCTGACCCGACACTGAACGTGGTGCCTCGGTGCCGCTAAGCCCACCTTTGCCTACCAGTGAGAAGGGTTTGTTTTCATGGTTTTACATTTCCCATTGGCTGGGAAGTGCAATGCACTCCAGCACGCTGCGTGCTCACTCCCGAGCATGCCCACAGATGTGTCTCCAAGCCAATCCCCCAGACTAGCTGGCTTCCAACTGCTAAGAGCCTCTGGAACCAACAGAGGCCACTAGACAGCAAGAGCAGGAATCCCCTCTCTCCTCAGGGAGGGAGAGCTGTCCTCTGGATGCTCAATCCCTCCCTCCCCCCCACCGACCCCCGACAGCCTGGGCTCATTCCCGAACCCGGGTGGCCGGTGTGGCACAAGGTGTGGCATCCAGTGCCTCAACCCTCAGCACCACTGGGCCATATTTCTAATTTTTTAACTTCACATGGAGTGTAGGATAATTTTGCATCAGATGCAAATACCTACAGTAACCAGTGTGTTACTTGGGCACACTGTATTCAGATACTAAACATGTGACAAGAAAAAAAATCAACAGGGGTTCATTGTGGTAGCTTTGTATTCTATGGTTCAGACACTAAAAGCTAAGAATGTGTCCTTAAAGCAAGATTGTAGCCAAGCAACCAAAAACATATGCAGAAAAGACAAAAAGCTTACTAAACAGAGGATAAAATTTAAAGCCCAAATTGAGAAAACAAAATGTGAATCTAAACATGTTGTACAATATTTGCTGGAAAAAATGGACTCTTAAAAATGTGACGCAGAAGCGTACAAGGTTACAACAGGATAAGACAAATGTTTTATAAGTAAATGATCATCTGGCTGGATCAAACAAACAAGCGTAAGGAATGTGTGGAAATGGCAAATAAGCTAGCAATAGTAGAAGATTGTTTAAACAGGGAAATTAGAAAAAGACGCGAAGTGTGCAATGTGTATAAGCTGTTACAAGACTGTGAGTACGGGACAGTGCAAGGAAAAAGTTAGGCATGTAAAATGTAGAATGTTGTTGAAAAAGGTATGAGAAAAGTATGCAATCCTTAGGGGTCATGTAAAAGCCTCGTTGGGTGTTTTCCCTATTGACTTTGCGTCATTGGAGGATGATGACATGGTTAATAATAAAACAGACCCGCCACCCAAAATAAAAACAAAGTACGTGACTCTGTGGAGAAGTCAAGAGCTCACTCCCTTCCGAAACATTTAACTCCTAGTAAACCCCCAACCCTGGCCCTAGTCCAAGGCAGGCCACCTCCCCTAGCCCCAGTAACCCAGAGGGGAAAAGACCAAGGTAATAGCAGTAGTTAAAAATGCAATTGCAAATATCAACATTCCAGAGGACATAAAGGGTCCCATTCAAGCTGCCTTTTTGGACATATTACTGAGTAAGTCTGAAAGGGAAAAAATCTCTGAGGGTTAGCTAAAAATACGGTTGTAACAACTGCTGAAGCAGTCCTCTGGGAAATGGACAGCTCCTTCCCCCCCAATGTCCTTCAGTCTGCCCATGCAATTCAAGCTATTGCTAAGAAAATTGGTTGTATGCACCCTGGCGACAATCTGAGTTGCCACCTAGTGAGAGTCTAAAAAATGTGCGAAAAGCTCAGCCATCCCACTGACAGGAAGGTGCACGTGTTAAATAGCAGCAACCCTGTGGCAAACAGCTTAAGGCTGGTATTCACAGGAATAGGGAGGTATAATTGGACTTTGGCAGGGTTACATTTGAGGCCTACTCTGTGCAGCAGGGTTAGGAGTTTGCCCAGTAAGTTTAGATGTAATGGTTTTTTTTTTGTAGCCAGTAACACATTATCCACATATTGCAGGAGACATTGAGGCATGGAAATCCTTGAATGGTGTCCTTTATGTGGATAGGGAACAGGGAGGGGAATTGGAGAATTCCTGGGGAAGGCATTGCCAGGTGTACTGTCTGCCTTGAAAAGTGAAGGCAAATTTACGCCGTAGTCCTACAGCACCCTCCCTTCCTTCGGTGCCCACAGACTCGCACTACCCTCAGGCCTCCAACTGGGGACATTTGTTCAGTGGGAGCACCAATCCTCCCTCCCCAGGAGAGGAGAGTAGTCCTTTGGACGCTCAGTCCTCTCTCTCCCTCCCCAGTCGACCCCCGGCAGCCCACTTGCACCAAAAACATGGGTCGTAGGTGTGGCAGGAGGTAAAGCATGGCTGCCAAAGTCCTCCATGGCACTGGGCTGGCTTTGGTGAAATAGCTTTTAAAAAGCTTGTATACTGCCTAAAATGAATATTAAATTTTTAAAAGCAGCCAGCCATTACCTTTTGTATGTGAAGTACTTTTCTTTTCTCATTGTTTAGTTAGGAGATTTTTTACCTGATGTTATTTATTTATTTATTGAGAAATCAGAATTACAACCTTTGAGCTAAAAGCTCATTCACAAAGGATACTCATGAGACAAAAGTGGGGGAGGGACATCAAGAACTGGAGTCAGGCCGAAACAATAGCAGCTAACAGGCATTGTCTAAACATTGTGTAAAAGGGACATAGAGTATTCCAAATCAGACAGAAAATATTGCATAGTCCATAACATAGGTACTACATACTGTACACAGGCGGAAACAGTCCCCCATGCAGAAAGAGATAATTAAAGAGCAATAAAGTGCATAAATGTACAAGTTTAGTTGCTACTCCAAGATAGCAGCTATAACGCATTGTCAGTTTCCTAAATTTATAGATACATCTATTAAAACCAGTGCAGTCATTAGGGGGGAGTAGTAGGCTACAGGCTAAGAGGGGGAGGAGGAAATAGGCAACAGGATGCGAAAAGGGAGCTAGACTGGTGGGGACATGTCAGGGGGGAGGTGGGGAAGTAAAAGGGTAAATGGGGTAGGGTAGGGTAGAGTCAGGTAAGGGAGAGTGGGAGCATATAAGGACCAACTAGTCGATACCAGGCGAGCCAGAATGTAGCCCTGGGGCAAAGGAAAGCTAGATCTTACTTTGAAAAGGGTTCCTTCAATAGGTCATCACATGTAGGACTAGAGCCACCTGGCGTCTGGACCTCATGGCAGACTTTTCCAGCAATACCTGATGGGGGACCCCAGTGTCATGTGACGACGTCAGCGTGACCGTATATAGTGGGTGGTCCCCACGCCCACTCTCCAGTTCTTTCCCGCCATCCCCTCATGTCAGTTACCTCACGGTAGACTTCCACAGTGATCGCTGTTGAAAGTTTGTTGGTAGTTATTAAATCCTACCTTTTTTCTCGCTAGTCCACTTATTCGCCATTTCTGCGTACCATGAGCTAGTGGATGGCAAACCCATGGCTCAGTTAGAGGTCTTAAAAACCTTTCTGAAAGAGATTCTCCATCTGAAACCCCCATCTGCAGCCATACACCACCTTAGGATTTACATTTTGTGTTGGAGAAGCACACTCTCCCTCTTTTTGAGCCAGCGATGAGCTGAGATTTGCGCTGTCTTTCTTGGAATGCACTATTTTTGGTTGCGGTTACTTCTGCTTGAAGAATTTCCGAGCTTCAAGCTGTCGTGTGCAAGGAGCCTTATTTGATTTTTCATAGGGACCAGGCAGTCCTCAGAACAAATCCTAAATTCTTACCTAAGGTGGTGTCGGTGTTCACACTAAACCAGACAATGGAACTTCCAGTCTACTATTTGACTCCTGCGAATAGAGGTGAGGCGCTCCTGCACACGTTGGATGTGCACCGTATTCTCAGGTGCTATACCCATTGATCCAAAGATTTCCAGAAGGATGATCAGCTCTTTGGTTTGTTCACCCCACAGTTTTTGGGGAAGCTGTCTCCAAGCAGTGCCTGTCCAAGTGGTTAGCCAACTGCATTCGCTTCTGTTACCAGAAGTATGACAAACCTCTGCCAGGGCCTGTTAGAGGTCATTCCACTAGGGGCATGGATGCATCTGCAGATTTTCTGTGTAATGTTTCTGCAGCAGATATTTGCGCAGCAGCAACCTGGAGTTTGGTCCATACCTTTACCAAGCATTGCAGTCTGGACATTACTTCTAGGTGGAGGGCAGGTTTTGGCCTAGCTGTGCTGCAGGGCCTTGTGTCCTATGCTGGTTCCATTCAGTTTTTTTCCACTGCAGTTTCTTCTCCTCCTCCCAGGTTTCTCTTGGCCTCTCTTTGGAGGGACTGCTTAGGACTCCGTCCTATATGTGATGACCTACTGAAGGAACCCTCTTGAAGTAAGATAGTACAGTTACGTAAGAACTTACCGCAACAGTAAATCTTAGCAAGAGGTTCCTTCAGTAGATCATATTTTTCCCTATCTCCTTCCCCCAATTTTCTTTTGGGACTCCAGACTCTGTTTCCTTCTCCTGTCATTCCTTCTAGGTCTCTGGCGGGAGAACTGGAGGGTGGGCATGGGGACCGCCCACTATATAGGGGTATGCTGAGGTCGTCATGTGATGTCGGGTGGGCGGTCCCCCGTCAGGTATTGCTGGAAAAGTCTGCCATGCGGTACAGATGCCAGATGGCTCTAGTCCTATATGTGAAGACCTACTGAAGGAACCTCTCTCGAAGATCTACTATTACTATAAGTTCTTATGTAACTGTACTTTTCAGCTGGGATTAGGTGTAGCAATAGCAGTATTCAGGGGGAAGATGGAATTCCGAAGTTTGGATTTGAAGTGACTGAGGTGTGTGAGGCTGGTGGTGGTGTGAGGTAGCTCATTTAACTAGGTGGATACCCTTACTGCGAAGGCTCACCTCCCCAGAGCAGTTAATCTGAAAGGCACTGCTAGGGCATGTTTTGTTATACTTCATGTGACATGCTCGGCTGGGGCAGGATGGAATAATGCCTGTAAGGAAGGAGGTGCAAGTCCAAGAAGGGCTTTCTTCCCTAACAGGCAGGACTGGAACTTGATTTGATCCAGAAGAGGAAACCATTTTGTCCTGACGTATAGTTTGCAAATATGTGTGAGGCGATCAGCATCTAATATATATATAACATGCTTTGTTGAGGGTAGTATGGATTCTGTGTATGCTGGTATCAGAGGGTGCGCAGTATACCATATTTTCATAGTCCAAGATAGGTAGGATTGTACCTCTGACCACCAGGAACCTAGCCTCAGGTGTGAGGCAGAACCGAAGCCTATAGAGGGCTCCTAGCTTCCTGTTGGTGGCAGAGGTAATATTGCGTATGTGTTCACCAAAGGAAAGGGACTCATTCACGTTAGTAGGTATGATGTGTGGAACAGCTCTTAGCCTGGCAGCTGACATATCTTGCTCTACTGCCTCACACTACATCATCAACTTTGTGACCTCACTGACTGTGACATCACTGCTACTTAGGAACAGTAAGTGAGTGGTTGCCAGGTCATTCACCTGTGATGTCATTGTCAGTGAGATCATAATACTGATGATGTGGTGTGGGGCAGTAGAGTTAGATATGTCAGCTACCAGGCTAAAGCTGTTATTGGCGTTGATCGGTTGCTGAAGGCATCGCTGGAGCTGATGCTTGCGAATCGACAGGAAAAGAACTGAGGGATGCTGGGGGACCACCACTTTTCTGATGTAAGGGACGTCGAGGGCAGGGCCGACATCAGGGGGCGGCCCCCCGCTGCATGCAAGCATACAAATTTGCCAGCAGATAAAGGCCATATGGTCTATCGAGTCTGCTTGAGTGTGCAGCTAGCAACCCATACACTGCAGCTGCTCCTCCCCTGACCCTCCCTCTTACACTATCCTGAAAAGTGTCTTCTCATTTCCCTCCTGAACCTTCCCCCTCCAATCTGAGATCCTGACCTCGAGTGTCCCTACCCCCCCAACCTGAATAGTTCCTCCATACCTGTCTTGTTTATTCTCTTCATATACTTGAAGGTTTCAGTCATATCCTCCCTGTCTCTCCTCTCCTCCAGTGAGTGCGTATTCAGCTCCCTCAGCCTGCTCATGTAGGGTATGTCCCCTAGTCTCTGGATCATCTTTGTTGCCTTACGATGCACCCCCTCCAATAACTTAATGTGCCTCTTCAGGTATGAGCTCCAATACTGCATGCAGTACTCCAGGTGTGACCTAACCAGTGACCCATACAATGGCAGGATCACCTCCCCCCTCTTCCTGAAGATATGCCCCTGGCAATACAACCCAGCATTTTGTTGGCCTTCCTGAATTGTGCTGAGTTGTTCATTGAGCCCATTATAATCACCCCCAGATCCTTCTCCTCCTCTGTCATGGCTAGCTGAACCCTCCCCCCCTCATTGGTAGCTCCTTCTTGACCCGAAAATGTAGCACTTTGCATTTTTTGGCATTGAACCCCAACTGCCAGGTGTCCAACCAGGTCTCCAAGTTTGACAGATCATCCTGCAATCCATGCTACTCTCTTGGGTCATCCACTACTGCTCCCATCTTGGTGTCGTCTGCAAACAAACTAATCTTGCTCATGATGCCCATTGAGATGTCTGATATGAACAACCCAAACAACACCGGTCCCATCACTGAGCCCTGCGGTACTCCATTTGCCACTGCCCTCTGAGATGAGAGCTCCCTTCCCACCACCACTCTCTGCTGCCTTCCCTGTAACCAGTTTACTACCCATCCCACCATCACCCCTGCACCTGTACCTGCCAGCTTACTACCCAGCCTCCCATGCAGCACCGAGTCAAATGCCTTACTGAAGTCCAGAAACAGGACATCCACTGCCTGGCCCTTGTCCAACTGTCTAGTTACCCAGTCATGGTAATCCACCAGGTTGGTCTGAGAGGATCTATTTTGTATGTATTAGTATGTAGCTAGTTAGAAGTTTTCTGTGGGGTCCTGCCACCTGACGGCTTCAGTCCTAATGGTGTGACCTGCGTCAAGAGCTGTTCTTGAAGATCTGCTGTTATGGTAAGTTTTTACGTAACTGTACTTTCCCACACATTCAGCACAATATTATTGCATAGAAGACTTTCTGATGAGCAAAAGAAAAAAGAAAAATACTTTAGAAATAAAATGTTACAATTGACTGCAACTTCAAATTTGTATTATTTTCCTGCCTGCCTGTTTTGGCTGCACTACCTCTTTAAGGAAGAACTGTCAGTTTGTGTATGTGAACCATTTACCACTCCTCAAACTACAATTATAGATGAGTAAAAACAAGTTACTCACTTGTAACCATAGTTCTAGGAGTGGTATATGGTTTACATCCACACTTTTGGCCAAATTCCTTTCCCCTTTAAGACTTGCCAGAAGGTCTTTAAGCGGGCTTCTCCCACCCACCCAGGTGGTATCCTCCTTGGCACTGCCCTGTGACATCAGATCTGACCTGCTGGAAGCCAGACCAGTGTGCCACTTGCCAGGGGAGGTTGGGTGGGTTATGTGGATGTACACAATATACTACTCCTAGAACCAGTTACAAGGGAGTAACTTGTTTTACTTGGGGCATGGATGTGGTGTACTATTCACACTTTTGCAGACTCCTAGTAGTTCTCCAGGAGGAGAAGGCAAGGCGCACACCACCTGTTTAGGGAAGAGAGAGACTGAAAAACTGAGGCCCCCAAACCAGCAACCTGGCATGGCTCAAGATTGATGTGGTAATGGGAGATGAAGCTGTGTGCTGACTTCCAGGTAGCAGCCCTGCAGATCTCCTGTATTGGGACTTCCCTGGAAGCAGTCACTGAGGCAGTGGTATGTCTGGTGGCATGAGCCCCAAGTCCAACGTGAGGCCCCCTACCCGATAACCTATAGCAGAGGGCAGTGCAGGAAACAATCCACCTGCCAATTGTACACTTTGCTGCTGGTCTGCCAGGTGCAGCTTCATCATAGGTGACAAACAGCTGGTGAACCTCTCCCCGAACTCCAGCCATACGTATCTTATAACAGGCAAGCTCTCACAGTAGGTCCAAAGTATGGAGCCTGTGCTCAACCCCCCAGGTGTGATTGGTGACGTACACTTGGGAGATTGATCACCTGGTTGAGGTGAAACTCCAAGACAGCCTTTGGGAGGAACTTTGAGTTGGGGTGACCAGGTAAGGAGACTCCACCGAGAACGTCTGGGGTTCATTGATCCTTCTGGTGGGTATGATGGCCACCAAAGAGGTGGTCTTCCTTGACAGGCATGACATCTCACCCCTGTACATCTGTTTGAATGGCTTGCACATGAGCATCACCAACTCCAGCAACAAGTCCCACGGTGGCGGAGGTGGTGGTTCATGCACTGGAGGAGAAATGTGGTCAAGGCCCTTAAAAAAGCACCCGACTACCTTCTCCTGCACCACTGTCAGCATACCAGCCTGTGCCTGCTATGCAGAGATGACTGAAGGCCCAGCTGTAAGAGGGACCACAGGTAGCCGAGGATGCTAGCCACAGGACAGGACCAGTGGGTCCAGCTCCTTGTTCTAGCACCAAATGCAGAATGTCTTCCATTTGTTGGCATAGTATTGAGGGAAGGCATAAAGGATGCCCATGGTCCATGGCCTGGCAAAGGCATCCCCCTGCAATGATCCATGCTTAGGGGGTGAGTACAAAGCAGCCTCAGTTTGGCATTCTTTCTGGAGGTAAACTGATCCACCTGAGGTGTGCCCCACCGGAAGAGCAGACTGTCCACTACCTCCTGATGAAAGGACCTCTCATGAGATGCCTAGCCTACATGGCTGAAGGTGTATGCCAGCTGATTGGTCACTCCAGCCACATGGATGGCCATTAGGTTGGCCTCAAGTCTGAGCCCAAGAGTCTATATGTGAACAGCTTCCCTGCACTGAGTTAGGAAGTACATCCCTCTGCTTGTTAAGGTGGTAAATGGTCATCATGTTGTCCTTCTGGACATGGATGACATGACCTTGAAGATAAGGAGTGAAGGCTGTCTGGTCCAGGCAAGCTGCCCAATGCTCCACCAGGTTGAAGTGACCTCGGGACTCCTTGTGGGAAAAGAGGCCATGGACCCCGTATTCCCCCAGCTGAGCACCCCAGCCCATCAGGGTGTTGTTGATCGTGAGAGTGACCGTTGGCCCCAGGCAGAAAATGGGACTCCTTCCTGTAGATGTTTTGTGACCAACCACCACTGGATGGCATCCCACATCTGCTGGGTCACTGTGACCAGCTGGTCGAGGTAGCCCTGGCACAGAGACCATTGGCAGGCAAGCCCACACTGAAGGGAGCTCATTCTCTAGCAGGCCCAATGGACCAAGCTGGTACAGTCTGCCATGAAGCCCAGGAGGCACAGGAAGATCCTGGCAGTGCACAGCTGCCCAACCCAAAATGACTGGGCAAAGCAGGAATGATCCTCTGCCCTGTCTGCAGGGAGCCAGGATGAGGCTCGGCAATAGTCCAGCTCTGTCCTGATGAAGTGAATCACTTGTGAGGGTATGAGTTCTGACTTGGCCTCATTGATCAGCAGGCCAATGTGAAAGTAGGTCCGGATGGCCCGATCCCTGTACCACTCCACCTTCAACTAGGAGGAGCCCTTGCAATCTGTTAGTCCAGGTATGGATACACTCAGACCCTTTGATGCCTCAGAAAAGCTGCCACCACAGCTATGCATTTGGTAAAGACCCTGGAAGCTGAGGATAGGCAGAAGGGCATGGCCTGGATCTCAATAGAGGCACCCCCATGCAGAACCGAATTAACAGCCTGCGGACAATGAAGATCTTCCACAGGTCCAGGGAACAGAACCACATGTTCTGCTACAGGGATGGAATGATATGTTAAGAGTGACCATTCTGAACATGTGCGACTGAAGAAACCTGTTCAGGTCGTGCTGATCCAGGATGGGGCACCAGCTCGAACTCCACAGGCAACCCTTGGCTGACCACTTGCAGCACCCTCCTGTCCATGGTAACAATGGACCAGGTGGAAAGAAAGCGGCAGAGCCGCGCACCCCATGCCCCCCATGGGAGGATCCAGGGGAGACAGGACAGGCAGGGAGGGGTCACCATCCATCTCATCACTGGGCAGGCTTGGAGGCAGAGGCAGGGCCATTAGAGGATGCTGCTGGACTCTGTCCACCAGACTTCCAGACCATGGAAGTGACGACTTGGGTCTGAGACACTAGGACTGCTGGTGCCCATTCAGATTTGGGAATGGCTTGGCTGCAGGAGCAGGATGAGGCTGAAAGGACTTTTTCTGGAGTTTGGAGCCCTTGTTCTTTTGGGCAGAGGTAAAGGACTCCAAGGTGGAGTTGAACTTCTCAGTCTTGATGAGATGACTATCCACCCCAGGCCTGAACAAACTGGTGCCCAGGAAGGGGACATCTGCCTATTTGTGCTGGTTATCTGCCGTAAAGGTCGAGATATGAAGCCAAGCCACTAGGTACATAGCTGCAGCCATGGCCACCAACATGGTGCAAGAATCGCCAATGTCCAGGACTGTCAGGGCTGCTGTTTGGCCACTGCACATCCCAGGTCCTTGACCTGCCTGACCATTACCTGAAGGTTAGTCAGGAGCTGAGGGAGTACCTCATCCAGGGTGCCCAATAAGGCATGAGTGAAGTGGGCCATCATCAAGGCAGAACTTGCCTGCCTGAGGCCGAGAAATGAAGCCGCATATACCTTGTTGGCTGCATAATCCAACTTTTTGGATTCTTTGTTAAAGAGCTTATCAACATTGCCCGTCAGACAGAATACAAAGTTGGCAACCAGGCCCTCGGCCGAGGGATGGTTCATGAACCCAGAGAGGGAATTGGTAGGGACTGCATACTTGCGAACCATATGGGTCGACAGAGTAGGGCAGGAGGCTGGATGCTACCAGAACACCAGTGTAGTCCAAAGTATGGCCTCAGCCATCAGAAAAGTGACCACCAGGCAGTTGTCCTGGTCAAGGATCTCAGTGAGGGGGATACTAGGCCCATTTCTAGACTGGCTTGAGTTGGGTCCCTGTGGCCTCCGAACTGAGGTGAAGTATGGCCCCGAAGGAGGTGGGACCATGGTCTGTGGGCAACCCGCCACCCCCCCAATGTTCCTGCTAACCTTATAGGACTTTTTAGCCCATGTGACCAATAGCCACTGAGAAAGCCCAGGGGTAGTGCGGGCGTCCATGAATGGAGGATCATCCTTCTGCTGAATCAGCGGGATTCCACCCATATGGGCAGAGAAGCTGGCAGCAGCCAAGGGAGTGCTTGGTTGGCTTGAAGAAGAAAAAAGAACTGGGACCAGGTGTTGTATGATCCATTCCATTCCCTCCCGCAGCTCCGAGTCCCGGCCAGGTAGGCCTTGAAAAATAAAATCTCGACTCCACGACCTCAAGTAGTGCAGCCTGCAGCAGGTGGATCAGTTTAAAATAGCTGTTGCTGAATGAAGAAACTACACACTCCGACACCCCATGGCTGCTGGCTGGCTAACTGGCTATATGGTCATTTTTTTTTTAATGTGTGTTTTTCAGTTATGAAACTTTCTAGAGACTGCTTGTGACAGGGTGACCCCTGTCATAGTGGACACCACTGAGATAAATTGAAACCCCTTTCTTTCCCCAAGCAGTTTACATGGAAACATAGAATCTGATGGCAGATAAGGACCACTTGGCCCACCTAGTCTGCCAATTTCCTTACCTAATGGATAAGCTGCAGATCCTAGTTAACCAACAGCCTACTTCCTCCTACCCCCACTAGAATTGACTTATGTCTGTCCTATGCATTCTTGAATTCCCCCGTTTTGGACTCCATGACCTCCTCAGGAAGGCTGTTCCATGCATCCACATCCCTCTCCATGAAAAAATACTTCCTCACATTACCTCTGAGCCATTCCCCATCTATCTTCAGATTGTGCTCTCTTGATCTTATCTGTGTCAGTCTTCACCATTCATCACTACTGGGTATAGCCCTTTGGAGCTAGGACCCCATGGAATACCCCCCCCCATGGTCAAAGCCGATGCAGGGAACAACGCCACCCTCGAGGCTGACGTTCTACGTGGCGCTTACGGATTGGCCGTTAACTGCCATCTGCTCTGCCTCAAACCTCAGTTCTTCTTCTCCCGCCATCGAGAAAGGACCTCAAGAGGAACTTCAAGCAAAAATACTGCGTAGTAGTTGCGGCCTGGTAATCTGCGTTTTAAATCTCAGTTCTGTTTTGCTTATTTGACGCTGCTGTTGGGACCGGTAAGACCATTCCTTATTTCTTTCTCAGCAACATTGAGTACTGTGTTTTGATAATTTTTCTGTCCGGTCATGTCTCATCCTGGGCGCAAAAAGTTGTCGAAGGCAGGCCGGCCTTCCATGCGTTGGTGCCGCTGTGGCCACCAGTATTCTGTCACGGACCAGCATGACCACTGTCTCGGTCCAGCCCACAACATAGAAAACTGCAACGCCTGTTTCTCGATGGACCGTTGCATTCTCAAGTTGGGTGCGTTGAAAGTAGGGCATACACCGCCAACTTACGGGGGATGGGTTTGCAGTCGGCGGGCCAAGGCCAGGACTCTTGACCCTTCCCTCGGGTCCCCTCCCAGTCCTATACAGCCTGTGGAGGAGGGGGGGCCTCTGCCTCATCTAGTCTTGCTGCGGTGGGGGCTCCTTTTGCAGTACAGGAGGCCCAGTCTGGCCTTCTTGGGGGTCGGGCGGGAGGCACTGCCTTGGCAGTCACCTCTTTGGAGGCGACGGCTCCCCCAGTGTCACGCCCTGGGGCCTCTGGTCCTAGGTCTACACCGTCCTCGATGCCGTCTGTTGGCGCTGTTCTTGCTTCTGGTGTCGCTTGTGGCACTGGAGGCCATGGGGCACTGGTCCGTCCCTCAGTGCCGCTCTCGCCCCTGGTGCCATTCACAGTTCCGGGGATGGTAGCGGTGCCTTGAGAGATGTCAATGCCATTCTTGGGGCCGTTCTTAATCTCTGTATCATGCGCGACGCCAGGGCTGTGGATGGTGCTGCTTCTGACTCTGGTGCTGTTGGCAACACCAGGGAGGGGAGCGGCACTGTGGTGGGTGCCACTTTTCACTCCAGTGCCATTCATGGTGCCGGGGGGGTGAGGCATCGTGTTTGGTGCCACCTCTGGCTCCAATTTGTGGTGCCAGGAGTACATGCGGCACCTTGGCTGGTGTCACTTCCAACTTTGTTGTTATTCACAGTACCAAGACAGAGCGCAGTGCCAGACACGGTGCAGTGCCTGGCTCCAGTGCCATTCATGGTGCCAGGGCTGAGGGCGGAGCTGCTCGCGGCCCAGGAACTGGTAGAGATCGGGGAGTGGTCTGGCACCAGACCTCTGTATCCACTTCTTTGGAGAAGGACTTGGGGTCTGATCCGGATTGGCTCCTGGACTCTTCGGAGTCCTCTGACCTCTCCTTCTCCACCACTTCAGCCCCCCACTCAGCCTCCCTCTATAGGGTGGACATTTCTGGCTGATTCTGGGATCAGTGGCACTGATCAGCCTGCTGTGGTCCAGGTGGCCATTGCTGCACAACCCAGAGTTGCTGGGTTCTCTGCCCTTTCAACTGGGGCACCCCCTTCCTTGGTGTACTTGGAAAGTCCAAGTTTGGGACAGCCCAGGGCACCCCAGGAGGGGGAGGGTGCTTCACCCTGGGTAGACTGTTTGGAGTCCGTCTGGCATTGCCAGCTGCCTAGGCTAGTGGTATAGAGGCAGAGGGCTCTTTTGGAGTCTGAGGGGTCGAGGGCCTGGGTTTGGCACAGTGGCCTCTCACTGGGACCCACCTGGGTTCGGGGAAGAGTCATAGTGCAGACTCTCACCTTCCTTCTCTCTCCTTGAGAGGGACTTCTACTTTGGAGGCCAGGGACCATCCTTCTGGACTCACACGGTCCCAGTTGCCTCATTGGAGGGGAATTCTTCCCTCTGGCACAGCTACAGTCATTCTGACCCGGTTCAACGGTTGCTGGCTGTTGGGGCCCCCTGGTCTCCCTCCCAGTTGGGAGCCTCCGCTAGGCTTCCCTGCCCAGGCAGAGGGCATACTCTTCCTGTAGACAGCTTGACCCCCATACCTCTGTCTCCATCTTCTCTCCCAGGTATTTTCGGTCCTTGGGAGCCTCTGACTTGGGAGCAATTCATGGGCTCAGCTGTGCATTTTCCCACTTACCTATGGGCCAGGGATGAGCAGATGTTCCACCATGCTCTCATGCAGCCCGATCCTGAATCACCAGGCTCATCAGCCTCCTCATCCCCCCCCCTCAGGGGGAGAGGAACTTTCTGTCTACATCTCCCCAGCATCTGATCTCTCATTGTATTAGCGCTTCCTCGCGAGGATACTGGACAAGCGCCATATTACCCCATCATCTGAAAGCAATACTGAGCATGTGGCGCGCACCTTCCTAGGTGAGTACAGTGCAGCCAACCCGGTGGTTCCCACCTGGCCTGTCCCCTTCTGGGAAGTGTCACATTGGCTCTGGCAGCATCCCTTCTCCACAGTTCCAGCCCCAGCCCCAGGGGATCTGCGCCAGTGGTATTGTGCTCCCCCAGAGTCTCCAGGACTCACGTCTCACGTCTCACCCCCTTTCGGGTCTGACACAGCTGGACCCTCCTTCTGGGCTTCACACCCCTCACCATGACTGTCTCCCAGACTCAGACTCTGCGGATTTTGACTTCTGGGGGAGGAGGAGGACCTTCTACTCGGCATAACTCCTCCTTTCAATCGCTTTTCATTAGGCCCAATATGCTTCCTACAATAGGTTCTTGTGGTCCAGGCTAGGTCAGCTCCTAGCCTTGATGCCTGATTTGGAGGCAACCAGGCAAGCCATCACCCCCTCTGCTCAGGGCCTGGAGCTAGCAAGGCACCAAGCAAGGGCATCCTACGCTGCCAATGAGGTGGCCTACAGGATTGTGGGGACAGTGATCAACGCTAGGCAAACGGCATGACTTTGTCTATCCTGGTTGTCACCCTTGGCCCAGCATAGGGTGATTTCCTCCGCCTACCGGAGAACCCACCTTTACTCCCGTAGGGTGAGACGGCAGCTTTTGGGGCACCTTCCTTCCCCCACTGGGGGTTCTCTGTCTCACTCAGACCAGTCTCGGGCCTCTCCAAGCCCGTAGGGGTTTTCTCCTCTTGCGTCTCCCCCACTGGAGGCTAAGGGATTTATTCCCTTAGGGTTGTATTGGGCCCCCTTCAGGGGGCTTGGTAGTCACCCAGTAGTGATGAATGGGGAAGACTTACACAGATAAGATATGAAAAGTACATACCTACCGTAATTCTTGATCTTTCTGTGTATCTTCACCATTCATCACTAAATCCCACCCAACTTCCCCCTTGGGCCTCAGTCTCTGGGCTTCCTCCCTCCCTCTGTGTGTCTCCCTGCCTTTTTCAGCTCTCCCCTCTCCTTCACTTGTGGCCAGGAGGGAGGTGATCCTAGAGACATGCAGGGAGGAGTTTATCCCCTTGGGATCTTGGATGGTGGGGGGTGGGGTGGTCTTCTCTTTCTTATCGCTTTGCAGTCTCCCGGCCCCCTTTTCAGGGGTGGGGTGTTGGGACTGAGACCACCCTTCTCCCCCCCTCCTCTGGACCTTTGGTGTTTCCTTTCTGCTGTCCCTCGGAATTATAATTTAGGGTTCTGTCCATGGAGTACCCTTTTCTTTCGGGGAGGGAGAGGACACGCTCTGGGCTTCCTGGTACTCTCTTCTTTTAGCTGCTGACCCTGTGAAAGTCTTGCGGCTAACCCTCCTGGTTTGCCTTTTGTCTGCCTGGAGTTTTGTCCAAGTCTGGTTGACTCCTCAAAAACCGTGCTTGCCTTGGCTAGGCTTTGCTGCCTTGGCAATCTTTTCCTCTCTAAATGGTAAAGTTACCAACTTTCTGAGGTCTAAAACTGGGATGGTCCATCCTGAACTTGACCCCCCAGTCATGTCACTCCCACAGGCACTGCCGCAGACAATGCTACACACAATCAGTTATATTTTTCTGCTTGCTCTGGCCATGCCACCCCACAGTAACACCAGTAGCAAACATCCAGATTAAAACAATACATCTTTCTCCTGCAGCAAGTTCCAAATCATGATATACAGAAAGTTCATTAGAAGCAACCTGCATTCAGTTGTGTTCAGACATTCGAGCTGCATGTATTGCCCCTCCTGACAGTCTCATCCAATCCTCATCTACACTCACCTCATTTGCTGAGCAGACTTCACTTCAGTGACTCCCGCCACCACAACAGACTATTTTCACATACTTCCCTACAGCTGATCAGGTACCTTAGTTCCCTGCTGCCAGTCTCTTCTCTGTCTGGAGTCCCTCTCAGCTGCTGTCAGGCAGACATCCACATGCTCTTGTTCGCACTACTGTTCAGTCTAATCTAACAGGAAAGAACATACTTTACTGTACTCCCAATGACATGCTTACAGTGCAACACAGGCGCATTGGTTGAAGTTGCAAACTGCTGTCCAACCTGAACAGCGCCACAGTGGTGCTGAAATAACTGTCTCCCACAGATTAGCAGTCAGCAAAAAAAGGGACACAACTGGGACAAGGAAGCAAAAACCAGGACAAAAGTGACATTTTGCAAAACTTGTGGGGACACTGGGACATGCTGACTAAATTAGGGACTGTCCTGGGAAAAATAGGGACTGTTGGTAGCTTTGCTAAATGGGCACACTGGGTGGATCAGGCAGTCCAGAGTTTTTCCTCCTCTTGACATTGGGGGTCCAGGTCTGCAAAGTAAGGTAGCACAGTCCTCTCTTCCTCCAAATTATTTCTTCTTTTCCTTCTTTCTCTTCCCCTTCCATCCCTCCTGTTTTCCAGAGATTGGGGCCCCTCTGAATCCCTAATTTACTTATTTTTTATTCTGTTCTCACTGACGTTTATTTCTTATTTGATTTTTATATCCTTTCCTTTTTGCCTGTCCCTTGGGCTTTCTTGCCCCACGCCACCTCTTTCTTCCTCTCTCTGGTGTCTCAGAACTGAGGTTTGGGGTGGACCCGACGGCAGTTAGCGGCCAACCCACTAGCACCACATAGAATGTCGACATCGAGGGCGGTGCCATCCCTGCATTGGCTCTGCCCATAGGAAAAAAAAGTCTCCCATGGGGTCCTAGCTCTGGAGGGCTGTGCTACCCAGTAGTGATGAATGGTGAAGATACACAGAAAGATCAAGAATTACAATAGGTACGTGATTTTCACTTCTTGCACATCTATTTTTCTGAAAGCTGCTACCCTCTTGGATTTTGTTGATTCCTTTGAGTACTTGAATGTTTCTATCATGTCTTCCTATCCCTCCTTTCCTCGGGTATACATATTAAGCTCCTTTAGTCGCTCTTCATATATCTTCTGGTGCAGACCCTGCACCATTTTGGTTGCCCTCCTCTGGACAGCCTCCACCCTATCTATGTCTTTACGGAGATGAGGTCTCAGAACTGCATGCAGTACTTCGGATGGGGTCTCACCAACTGTCTGTACAGAGATATGACAACTTCCTGTTTTCTACTGTGTTGCCTCTCCCTATGCATCCCAGTGTCCCCCCTGCCCGCCTTACTGCCTTCTCACATTGCTTGCCCACCTTTAGGTCATCATCTGATATAACTACCTCCATGTCTCTTTCCATTTTTATTGTCAGTATATCACCTCCCCCCGATTGTGTAGTCTTTCCCCGAGTTTTTGTTTCCCAGGTGCATTACTTTGCACTTCTTTGCATTGAATCTAAGCTGCCATACATTTGACCATTCCTCCAGCCTTGTCAAGTCCTTTCTCATCCTTTCCACTCCACCTTGTGTATCAACCCTGTTGCAGATCTTTGTGTCATCTGCAAAGACACATACTTTTCTTTCCAGTCGCTCTGCAATGTCACTTATAAAGACATTAAAAAGGACCGGACCCAGTACTGAACCCCACTAGTAACCCCCCTTTCTTCATTGTGGACTCTGTTTACTATTACCCCCTGCATCCTGTTGTCATGCCAACGTTTTACCCAGGCTACTACCCTGGGACCCACTCCCATGCTGGCTAATTTATTAATCTTTTGTGCGGGACTGTCAAATGCCTTGCTAAAGTCTAGATAGGCCATGTCCACAGGCCCTACCTAGTCTGCTACTTTGGTCACCCAGTCAAAGAAATCAATTAGATTTATCTGACATGACCTTCCCACTGTGAATCCATGCACCTTGGGTCCTGTACCCCACTGGCCTCTAGGTACTCAAAAGTTCTTTCCTTCAGAAGTGATTCCATCATTTTCCCTGCCACCGCGGTCAAACTGACAGGTCTGTAGTTTCCTGCCAGTCTTGCTCCCACTTTTGTGAAGGGGAGTCACATCTGCCCTCCTCCAGTTGTCAGGTACCACCCCATCCTCCCATGATTTGTTAAAAAGGGTAGTCAGTGATGTTACTAGTTCTCCCCTTAGTTCTTTTAGAATTCTGGGGTGAATCTCATTGGGCCCCATTGCTTTGTCCACCTTCACTTTCAGAATCCTTTTTTCTGTGAAAGGACTGATATCGACCTCCCTATCCAGAGTGCTTCTATTGACTGGCTATGATACCTCCCCCTCCTCTTCTTTTGTGAATACTGAGCAGAAGTATTCATTCAGTATCCTTGCTTTTTCACTGTCTTTCACTGTCCCTCTCTGCCCACCCACCCACCTCTTTATTCAGCCTCACTATCCCTCCGTCTTTCTTCACTCCCTAATGTACCTATAAAAGGTTTTATCCCCCTTCTTAACCGAGCTGGCTATCTTTTCCTTGGTTTGGGCTTTTGCTATTCTGTCTGCCTTCTCCACTTCCTTCTGCTTTAACTGGTACAGTTCCCTCTCCTGCTCCTTCTGTGTTTCCTTATACTTCCTGAATGCTATCTTTTTTCCCTAACCTTCCCTGCCACCTCTTTTGAGAACCATAGTGTTTTCTTTTTTTTTATTTTATTTGCTTCACACAAAGGCTTGCTGCCTCTGTGATGGCAGTTTTGATGTTTCCCCATTGTTGCTCCTCCCCTCCTTCTTGCCTGTTTGCTAGTGCTTTTCTGAGGCACTCTCCCATTTTGACAAAATCAGCCCTCCTGAAGTCCAGTACCTTCACTTTTGTATGGCTTGACTCTACAGCTGAGTTTATCGTGAACCACAGTTTGGTGGTCACTCGTTCCCAGATGACTACCGACTTCTAGATATGAGATCCTCTCTCCGTCCCCATTTGAGAGTACCATGTCTAAGATTACTCCCTCCTGAGTGGGTTCCAGCACTAGCTGTCTGAGGCATGCCCTCTGTAGGGCATCGAGAATGGCCCTGCTCTTGGATGTGGCTGCAGCAAAGAAGCTCCAGTTAACATCTGGCATATTCAGGTCCCCCGTCAGCAATATCTCCCCTTTCTCTGCCATCCTAGGGATGCCTTCTATAATTTCTTTGTCCATTTCCACCCCCTAAGATGGGGGGATCTGTATACAACCCCTGTGTGGATTGTGGTGCCATTTCTGGTCTCCAGGGTGACCCACAGTGCCTCCTCTTCTCCCTGTTTACCCTTTAGTTCTGTTGCTTTGATCCCTTCCCTTACATAGAGAGCTACTCCTCCTTCTCTTCTACCCTCCCTGTCCCTCCTGTAGATTGTGTACCCTGGTATGTTGACATCCTAGTCATGGTTCTCTGTGTACCATGTTTCTGTGACTGCCACGATATCCAGGCATCTCTCTTCCAAGGCCACAACACAAGTTCAGGGAGCTTGTTACCTAGACTACAGGCATTGGTACTCATTATGTGCTTTGTATAATGACCAATATGCTGCTTGGCTGGTTATAACAAAACTAAGAGTATAGTTACAAAATGAGAGGGCTGTCTTAATATAAGAATAACAAAAACTTGTGTCTGCTTTTTCTAGAAGTTAGCGGCCCTCTTCTAAGATATATTTTGCAGCAGATCGCATGAGATATATAACCCTGCAGTTGAGTTTAGGAGAGCACAGAATGTTCTGATCTTAGCTCTGACATTTAACAGTGTTGTAAACAAGTTATGTAATGTGCTCCAGGTGACAATTGAACTGTTCTCTATGGAGCAACAGTGGCTCCTAGTGGCTAGTTTTATGTTATATTTACTGTTACTCAAAAGACAGTGGAACATTTTTCAACGTCTAGTGAGCTTATGAGAAGCCCTACCTCAGTGCTGAGAGAGGATAGATAGGGTGGTCAGTTCAATACTGTCTGAGGAAGGTGTAAGACCTTCTGGTGGTGTGTGCTTTCACATTGTTTCATTCATGCTAGGCTGAAGAAAAGTCTTAGAAACTGTTGAAGCTAAGCAATTGTCTGATTTACCATTTTGCTTTCTTTATATTTTACTTTATGAAAATAAAATGATAAATGCAACCGTGTGTTTTTTATGCACCTGACTTGTGGACTGCCTGAAATTATGCTATCCTATACCTACGCCCGGTGACACTGTTCTTCTCACATTTGTATTGTGTCTTTTAACGTTAAACCACCCCTCCAGTGACCAGTGTTACTGCAGTGCAGGGCAGGCCATGGTAAATTAGTGACTGACTGTGTGTCATGGTGGCTAGTTCTTGTGGTGAGGAGCTCAGCCAGCTAACTTCTCACTTCTGTTGCCATTTGTCAAAAAAGGTCACAATTTTGAAATGCACTGTAGAATCAGTTAAACAGAAGGCTTTAAAATGAAATATTTAGTAACTTAAAAGTTGGGACAAGTGTTTGGTGGGTGATTGGCTTGAGTAGGCAGCAGCACTTCACTGGACTGGTATTTCAATTTAGGGCCAAAAACATATGTCAGTATATAGTCTTTCTAAAGACTTCAGCCAGTGCTTTTTTTTTCAAATATGTGGTGCCCAAACAGATGGTTGCTGAACTGCGGTACTAAAAGTGAAAGTAAAAGAGAATCACAGGAGCATGGGGACAAAACTAAAGAAATGGCAGGATAACCAGCAATAACGAATAAATAGTCAAATACAAGTTATAACCCACCCCAAAACAAAACACTTTTTTATTAACCCAACTTTGAGTACAAAAAATACACTATTGTCTCCTCGCCAATAAGATTTGCCATTTTATATATATGACAGATTAGACAATCAACTTCAATCAGCCCTAGATTTTGTGTGTGTGTGTGTGTGTCGGGGAGTACATGTAATTGAAAGAAAACAGGAGAAAATAAATTATGGGTATGGAAATGTGCTGCAGCACAACTACCCATGAATATTCCCCCCACGCATACCTCAAATTGAGTTGACCCACATGCAGGCATAGTAACAGGCAGAAGCCATCAGGAACTCATTTTTAGCACCTTTTATGACACCGTCCGAGTCTGACAGTTCCTCCTGCATGGTGCACCTCCGTCACATTCATTTAGTATACAGTAGTACTTTTTGTACTGCTTTACTTGCTAGACACTAGACAGCACCACTGTAATTAATTGTAACGTACTGCAGTACAGTACTGAGTGCAGAACAGGGTCTGATCACCCATACTGGGAACTGGGAAGGGAAGGGGCCCGGGCGAGAAACATGGCTCATGCTTACTGCTGCTGCGCTGTCAGTGTAAAAAGGGATGTTTCAACAGTGCTATTTAAAATTTGTAATGAAAATAAATCTTAATTTGAGAAAAAATTAAGCACAAACGAAATCTTGGCTCAGGTGCAGTTCCTGAGTCACAAACATGGCCAACCAATCAAAGAAGAAACCACAGGCAAGGAGACTAAAAGTATAAAGTATATGAGGGCACGCCACACTTGGTGAGATAACAAGAGTAGAAAATATGTTTTCTACTCTTGTCATCTTGACCAGTGCTACTGCCTTAGTGCCTTCATATACTTTATACTGGCTGCTGCCTGCTACTCTCCTTCCTTGCCTGTTGTTCTTCCTGATTGATTGGCCCATGTTTGTGTGACTCAGGAGTCAGGGACTGCACCTGAGACAAGATTTTGTTGGTGCTTATTTTTTTCTCATATTAAGATTTTACAGCTGATTTGCTTAACTTCTTTCATGACTTAAGTTTGCCACTGCCAGTGTGAACAAAGTCCTCCAGTCCCTCCACCCCATGCAGACCGATTACAAGAGAATACTTCTGAATGTTATAATGTGTGTTTAACTAATAAACTTTGTGTCTATGTGTATTTTAATTGAATGAAGATATTACTGTTGGGAGGTTAAAAAAATATCACTTTCCTTTCCATAGTGAATAAGGAAATGCCACCAGTTGCAGTGCACTAAGGAATAGAGCTGCAGTAAGGACTGAAGTGAACTGTAAGTGTATACTGACGCTGCAGTGACTCCCCGATGGGGAAGACCATCACAGCGACAGGATTTAGCCAAAATCCGTATGTCGCGGTGATGGTCTCTGCACGGCCAGGGAATTGCCTCGCAGGGTGTTTGGCCAACCCCGGTCCAACTCCCACTCAGAGTTGGAATCCTAGAGACCAGGGTGTGTAGGGGTTCGGGGGCGTAGCCCCCTGATGGAAACATGGAGGCATCCCCGGCACTGCATTGCCGACACTCGGCAATGCGCCTGTCACTGTCGGGGATGTCTCTGTAGCCGCTGTCACTGTGGTATGATAAAAGTAATTGTGAGTACCTAGTTCTTTGCATTTAATAACCATTAACCAGACATGTCCTGCATGATTGTCCTTCTCATTTATTAACAATTCACTCCTTTATATAAGCTGTTGAATGTACATGCTAGATGATAGATGTATAATTGTATAGTAATTACAGGGGTTGAAATTAAGTTTTTATTTAAATTTATTTTTCTGCTGCAGGCTCCACAAGGCTATGAGGGGTACATCCTCCGGCTTGACCCCAGCTCATCCGCCCCTGAGGTTCCCCCACAGATTCCCCTCCATGGCAGGGCCAGGTGTGGGAGTGCCAATGGTCTCCCACCACCCTCTACATCAAATCTGGTGGCAGGGGACAGACTTCGCCAGAGCAGTTGGGCCATCATGGGTCCGTGGAACCCCGGCCATTTTCCATTTTCTCCCTTCCTTCCAATGTAAACATGTCGGCTTCCAACCCTCCCAACCCATACTGCCCTCCAGCCACCACTGGAGGGCAGTCAGTGGGCAGGACAACTAATCCCCTTCTCTGGAGAGAGGAGAGCAGTTCTCCAGATGCTCAATCCTCCCCCCCACCGACCCAGGCTTATTCCCGAACCCGGGTTGCCAGCGTGGCATGAGGTGTGGGGTCCAGCGCCTCAACCCTCAGCACCACTGGGCCGGCCAAAATTAAGTTTTGCAACCACTAGCCAAGCCATCAGGACTAGTGAGTGACTGGGAAAACTACTAGCCCAGTTGGTATACTTATTACGAACATACAAAATTTGCCAGCAGATAAAGGCCTAGAGGTCTATCAAGTCTGCTCGAATGTGCAGCTAGCACCCCTTATTCTGCAGCTACCCCTCCCTTCCACCCTTCCCCTTCATTAACCCTCCCCCTTGTCCTGTCCCATCCTCATCTGAAGCAGTCCACTGGTCTACTGCATACCACTTCAGCAGGTAATGCATTCCACCCAGTCACCACCCTCTCTGTAAAAAAGTGTCTCCTCATCTCCCTCCTGAACCTTCCTCACTCCAGTCTCATATCATGGCCCGTGGTGGCCTTCCCCTCCCTTACTTTGAACATCCCCTCTGTACCCACCTTGTTTATTCCTTTCATGTATTTAAAGGTTTCAATCATGTCACCCCTGTCTCTCCTCTCCTCCAGTGAGTACATGTTCAACTCCTTCAACCTCCTCTCATATGATAAGTCCCCCAGCCCCTTGATCATCTTTGTCACTCTGTGCTGCACCCCCTCCAGTAACTTAATGTCCCTCTTCAGATACGGACGCCAGTACTGCACGCAGTACCAGGTGTGGTCTAATGACCCATACAATGGCAGAATCACCTCCTGAGGATATACCCTTGCAATACAACCCAGCATTTTGTTGGCCATTGCAGCTGCCTTCCTACATTGTGCCGA
Source organism: Neoceratodus forsteri (assembly GCA_016271365.2). Taxonomy (NCBI): domain Eukaryota; kingdom Metazoa; phylum Chordata; order Ceratodontiformes; family Ceratodontidae; genus Neoceratodus; species Neoceratodus forsteri. Next base: position 715,852,629 of record CM057454.1, on the reverse strand, counting down.
GTTGTTCATTGACCCTGTAATGAGCACACCCAGATCCTTCTCCTCCTCTGTCTGGGCTAGCTGCACTCCCCCTAGCTGGTAACTCCTCCTTGGGTTCTTCATCCCAAAATGCAGCACCTTGCACTTTTTGGCATTAAACCCCAGTTGCCAGGTGTCTGACCAGGTTTCAAGCTTTGCCAGATCATCCTGCAACCCCTGCCATCCCCCTAGGTCATCCACCACCACACCTACCTTGGTATCATCAGCAAACAGACTGATCTTGCTCTTGATGTCCCATGATATGTCTGCAATGAATATCCCAAACAACACTAGTCCCAACACTGAGCCCTGTGGAACACCACTCGTCACTGCCCTTGGGTGTGAGAGTTCCCCACCCACCACCACCCTCTGTTGTCTTCCCTGCAGCCAGTTTCCTACCCATCTCACCAGCTTTGCACCCGCCCCTGTGCCTACTAACTTCCTTCCCAGCCTTCCATGTGGCACTGAGTCGAATGCCTTACTGAAGTCCAGATACAGGACAGAAATGTTACCTTTTCCACTACAAGCCTGGGCCACACGGCTGCCTTGGTAAAGAAAAATCCAGTAGCCCGATACAAAATCTACCAGCATTTTTGGCTACTGGGCCACCAGTGCAAATTTTGACCCTTTTAATTAGCATAGTTATTGTAAGCAGGTAAGGACTGGTAGGTACAGCCAGTCAGACCATAATCACTACACTTGTGGCTTCAGGCCCCTGGCCAAGCCTAATCTGGTCAATTGTTTTTTACCCATCATTCCCACCTCTAACTGTAAGGTTCCCTAAGCTAGTCCCAGGCATGTTCCCTCTGTCAACTCTGTGATTGCTGCAATCACCTGGACCTGTGGCAGACTATTCCATGTGTTTACCAACCTCTCCGTGACCATGAGGAAAAATTTCCTCACATTTCCCTTTAACCTGCCACTGTTCAATTTCATGTCATGCCCCTTCATTCTGGCCATCCTCATGTATTGGAAGAGGTGTCCCCCCTGCTCCTTGTTCATGTCCTTAAGGTACTTAAATATTTCCATTCATTTCCCTAACCACCCCATCCCAACCATCATTTCCTCCAGAGAATACATATTGAGGTCCCTTTCTCTCTCTCTCTCTCCCCTCATGTGTTTCTGGTCTCTCCTCATTTTCTGCACCCCATCCAGAGTATTGACCCTGTTGCATATCTTGCTGTCACCTTTGCCTCCAGCCATTCTGCAGTGGCACTAAAAAAGACTACAAGACATTAGGTATGATTGATACGAGCCAAGGACTGATCCCTGAGGTTCCCAGCTGGTCCCTCCCCTCTCTCCAGATTGGATGGAATTTACCACCACCCTCTTAGTCTGACCCATGTCCCTTAGCCAGTTCCTAACCCACTTTACCAAATTTGGGTCCCATAACCAGACTGCTCGTCTTATTAGCCAGTCTTTCTTATGTGGGGCGATGTCGAATGCCTTACTGAAATCAAGGCAGGCGGCGACCCCCATCCCCCAACTGATTTCCTTCATAGGAACATAGAATTTGACAGCAGATAAGGACCGCTTGGCCCACCCAGTCTGCCCATTTCCCTACCTACTGGATAAGCTGCAGATCCTAGTTAACCAGCAGCCTACTTCTTCCTACCCCCACCCCTAGAATGGCCTTATTGGCTGTCCCATGCATGCTTGAATTCCACCACTGATTTTGACTCCACAACCTCCTCCGGAAGGCCGTTCCATGCATTCACAACCCTTTCTGTGAAAAAAATACTTCCTTAAATTACCTCTGAGCCGCCCCCCCTCTATCTTCAAATTGTGCCCTCTTGTTCTTGCACACCACTTTTTTTGAAAGATGCTACCCTCTTGGATTTTGTTGATTCCCTTGAGGTACTTGAACATTTCTATCATGTCCCCCCTCTCCCTCCTTTCCTCAAGGCTATACATATTAAGCTCCTTTCGTCTCTCTTCATATGTCTTCCGGTGCAGACCCTGCACCATTTTAGTTGCCCAGTCAAAAAAATATCTATCACATTCATCTGACATGACCTTCCTGCTGTGACTCCATCTTGCCTTAGATCCTGGGCAGCAATGGATTCCAAGTGTGCCACCATTCTTTCATTTAGTAGACTGCAGTGTTTTGCTTACATGATCTTCTCAAGTGGGGAGGTGAGGCTGACCTGCCTATAGTTATCTGCATCCTTCTACCACTTTTTGTGTAGAGGGACTACATGTGACCTCCTCCTGTCACACAGTAACCACTCCTGTGTTGAGTGACCTGATGAACATGGCTGCCTTCACAGCTACTTTAGTATCCTCAGGTGTATGCCATCTGACCCCGTTGTGTTGGCCACTTCAGTTTGTAGAGCTCCCCTAGGACCCTCTCCCCTGTTTACCTCTTCCACTCACCCTTTGTATTTGTCATCCAGCCAGGTGTGCTTCCTGACACTCCTCTTCTTTAGTGGATATTGAACAACAGAGGTATTCAATATTTCTCCCTTCTCCAGGCCTCCCTCATTACATTTTCCTGTACCCCCTGAGCTATACAATCCCTTTGTTTTCCTTATTCTGCTGATTTACCTATAGAATATCTTGTTGTCCCCTTGTTTCACTGACTGTGTTAGTTAATCTGTCTTTAGACTGCATATACAAATTGCTTTACCACATGTTGTTTTCTTATGGTAAGTGGGACAGTACTGTGCCAAGAATGTGTAAGTGGCTGTAATGGCAGTGGCACAGCAGTGGTAACATTCAGCAAGTTAAAAAAGGTTATATGATGGTTCAGGACTTGCATCACATGGAAAGCAAAATAGATTTATTTTATTTATTTATTTATTAAAATGTTTTACCAGGAAGGCACACTGATGATAAGTCGCTTGTCTCCTGGTGCGACCTGGGGGGAAGGGGTACAATAGGAATGAGACATTAAACATTCAAGTTACAACATCAACATTAACATACAGTTATACAGCAGGTATTACAAACAGTGTTACAACAGTGTTGCGCATAATAGGTAGAAAGAGTGGACAATAAGTAGTGCTGGGTTAATAAGTAAATGAGTGCTTACGTGAAAGAAAAGTGGGAAAAGAGAGGGAGGGGTTAGGTGGGGGAGGGAGAAGAGTCGTGTCCCTGGAGACCCCTTCAGGATGCGAGGATCCCTGCAAGGGGACTGCGGGGACCAGAGACAAGGGAATAAGGCAGTATCCTAGAGAGACCCCTTCATAATGTGGGGAACCCTGCAAGGGGACGATGGGGCTATATAGAAAGGGGGATAAGGCTGTAGGGATTTAAAGAGGGAGGAGAGAGCAGGAGGAGGTGTAAATTTAATGCTGGGGGGGGAATAGGACCTAACCCAAGAGAGGATCCTTTAGGATGCGGGTATCCTGCAAGGAGGTTGGGGAAGGTCAGTAGATTGGGATTAAGAGAGTGATAGGAAGAGAGGGAGGGTGAATTGAACCCTTGAGGGGAAGAGAACTCATACCTTTGGAGGGGATGGGGCCTAATCAGTAGTCTATCAGGATGCAATTGGACCCTGCTAGTAGTAGTCATGGATAGCCAAGATAGTGGCTAGATAAAATAGGTGAGATATGCTAAGGCTCAGTTGGACCCCTTCAGAATGCTGAGAACCCTGCAAGGGACTGCAGTGACCAGGGAGAAATAAAGATGGGAGAGGGGAAGGAGTGGAGACAAGACTAGGTGCAGTAGGACCCCCACAGGATGCTGAGAATCCTGCATATCTTTGCAAGCAGCCACTCCAGCCAGACAAATTTTAGTGCTGAAAAGAAACCTATTCTGAAGAAGGCACAATGCATGCTGAAATCTGATGTAGTAAAATTCAGTTGCTTGTTCACTGAACTTGGTTTCTGCCAACCACAGGGGAGCCTAAACATGTGCACAGGCACAAGCTTGTTGACCCTCAGTCAAGCATTCCACCACTCCATGCTGTTCGTCCACTGCACTGTTTCCTGTATTACCTGTAAAATATGGAGTGTTTTATATGTCTTATTGGCCATTTTGTTTGTGATGCATCATACCTGTGTGTCATCATATTCCGGTATCACCCTCACCATTGAAAAAAAAATTAGGACACAATAAACAACTGCATATTCTTCTTTTTGAATACCATTTTATTAATGTAATACTTGGTGATAAAGAAAGACATTTTTGTAACATATATTGTACTTTCCATCAGGTTTATTGCATGACCCTGAAAATATATCAAAATGCTAGCGCACTTGAATCAAGAAACTGATGTCTTTCCTTGTGGAGAACTACAATTTCTCTTGAACTCAGAATCTGGACTGCTTGACCAGCCTGAATTAGAAACAACATCTGAAAAGAAAAGAAAAATGGTAGGAATACCTAATGAGTATAAGCACCCAAAAATCAGGTTATGACATAATGTATAAGTTGCTGACTGTGAAGTACGTTTTCTGAAATGTAGTTTTTGGTGTCCAAAATGTAGTTTGGCTAATACGTAACATCCTGTGTCCTTTCCTGGCTTCCAGAATGTATTTATACTTATGAATTTGATGTATTGCTTAATATGGTTGTTTTAAGATGTATGTCATTAGGCAGTCCACATCTTGGACATCACATTTTCAACTGATTGTATTGTGACATTCCGTGTGTTTCCAATGGTACAGCCCCACCCCCATTTTGACCAGCCATCTCTTTCATCAAATCAAATCTTTATTTATCCAGGCGATCATCATTGAGCAAGCTCATTTACAAGATGGACCTGTTGTTGTCCAAGACAGTTATACATACATAGATTGAGAATACAAAGTACAACATGTGCAAAGAGTTACAAACAAATTTACAGAAAAGTGGTAGGTGCACGATATACATTCCAAGTGTTCTTGTAGGAACATACATGCATTACTCAACTTTGCTGTGGTATAAACAGACTCCATGTATGCAGAAGTTGAGGTGGTATGTTTAGTCATTCTTAGTCAAGCCTCCATCAGAAGGTACAGTTCTTTGCATTTCAGCCCTCAGTAACCGTTTACCATACTTGGGTGAGGGTCCTGAGCTGCATAGGGGCCCCTAATGAGGTCTGTATGTTCCGCTTAAATGGTGAGAGGAGAGTAATATGGGAGAAGTGGTGCCTTGAGTGCTGAGGGCCACTATGGCAGCTGACTAGTGGACTTGATTAAAATAGGGAGGGGAGGAACTAGGTCCGTGGCTGGATGTGGTAAGTATACGGAGTGAACCGTCAGCAGGACAGCTAGGAACTATGGAAACACTTACAGATTTTGGTGAACGTTTTGTCATTAATGATCCTAAACAGGGCAAAACTGACAGGAGAGCTGAGTCTCAAGGATCTTTGTACCCTGTTCCAGAGTGTAGGCAAAGCGTGGCTTATGGCAGCCCTGCCAAAGTGGGTACTGATCCTGGAGATTTTCACAGAAATTAGCGAGTGGCTTCTTAGTGCGTAGCTACTGATTGGGCTCAGGGGGAGGCAGGCAACAATGTAATCTGGGAGTTTGTTGGTAAGGGCTCAGAATGTGCAGAGTGCTGCATTTCTACACCGCCTATATTGAAGGGAAGGCCACCCTACGGCTGCATATAAAGAGCAGTGATGTGTGGAGGATGGGAGACCAGTTATAAATCTTAACGCTCTGTGGTACAGGACATCCAGTTTTGCAAGGTGTGAGATGGAGCACTGGCCATAGATAATGTTGGCGTAGTCGATTAATGAGAGGAAAGTTGATTGAACAAGCTGTCTTCTTGCGTCTGCAGTCAGAAGGTGTTTAATTCTGAAGAAAAGGCCAAGCCTCTGCCTAAGCTTTTTCATCAATTCTTCTGTGTGCTCCTCAAAGGAGAGTTTGTTGTCCAGCCATATACCCAGATATTTGAATTTAGGCACTAACTCAAGATCTTCGCCTAGAAGGGTAGTTATGGGAGGAAGGGTACCACCAGCAGCAGAGTAGGCCTAGTGCTAGATGGGGAAGAGCATGGCCTTAGTTTTTTGCATTTAGCAGTAGCTTTTTGCTGAGAAGCTGGTGCTGCAGCGTATTGAATTCAGTTTGTAGATCTGTGCATGCGGCTCCAGGGGAGTCACGGCTTAGATAGAGCACCATATCATTGGCAAACAAGTGGATACTGGCTTCTGTAATGCCTAGGTCCAAGTTGTTAATGTAGATGGCGAACAGTAGAGGGCCCAGTATGGAACACTGTGGGACTCCTCTTTTTATTGGTTTGAGAGGAGAGAGCTCGCCTTCAGCCTTAATTTGTTGCTGCCTATCAGAGAGATAATCCTGGAACCAGTCCAGTGAGGTTGAATCCATGTCTATGGTTTTTCAGGTGGAGAGAAGTAGGCAGTGGTCGACGGTATCGAAGGCCTTGCTGAGGTCTAAAAACACAGCACAAACAAATTTTTTGTTGTCAAGGTCCCATTGCCAGTCATTAGTGACTTTAACCAGCGCCGTAACAGTGCTATGCTTTGCTCTAAAGCCAGACTGCATGGGGTTAAGCAATGTAGAGTTGTTTAGAAACGATCTCAGCTGTAGTCCATGACTTTTTCCAGCATTTTTGAGAGTATAGGTAGAAGACAGATTGGCCTATAATTGTTTAGGTCGCATGGGTCCCCTGCTTTAAATAGGGGGATAACATGAGCGGTTTTCCATTCTGCGGGGATAGAGCCCTGGGCTAGGAACAGGTTGAATAAGTGTGATATAGGTGGGACAAGTATGTGGTATGCTATTTTCAGAAAGTATGGGTTGAAGGAGTCGGCTCCTGCACTTTTTCTGGTGTCTAGCAGTAGCATAAGGTCTTCAACTTCTTTTATGGTGGTTGGGGAAAAGGAGAAGATCGTATCTTTGTTACTTTGGTCTGGAGGCTGGGCGGTGAGCTGTGGACGGAGACTACTTACTGGTGTATTATCGAATGCTATGCCTGCAGTGGCGAAGTGGTTGTTGAAGGCTTGAAGAATTTCAGATTTATCACTGATAGTGACATTGTCGATGGTGATTTTGGAGGGTAGTGCACTACCTGGGGACTGTCCAGACAGTTCCTTTATGGTGGACCAGAATTTGGTTGGGCTGTTGGATGCAGATAGTAATTCATTTTGATAATAATTGGCCTTGGCCTCTGACCATTTTCGTGCAGGCATTTCTAGCTGTCCTAAAGAGACACCAGTCTGCATCGGCCTGCGATTTCTGGGCCTTTTTCCATAGCTGGTCTCTTTTGAGTAAAGCATTCTTCAGATCTGGTGAAAACCAACGGCAGGTTCTGGTTTTTATTCATGCTTTAACTAGAGGAGCATGGTTGTTTAGGGCACTGGCTATGATTTCATGGAGAACATTATAGGCATTACCCACTGATTTAGCCAGGAAGAAAGTCTGCCAGAGCAAGGAGTTGTTTAGTTCTTGTATGTAGGCCAGAGGGTCAAAGTTTCATCTGGTGCTTTTAGTAGAAAACTTTGATGTAGATAGTGGGTTTGAGATGGTTCTTATGCCAGCTATGAGACAGTGGTCACTAACATCTGCTGGAAGGATACTGGCATGGGAAAAGTAGTGTGGTTTGTTGACAAGAAGGACGTCCAGAAGTGTGCTTTTCATTGGATTTTTCTTGTTGATGCGCGTTGGTTCTGTAATCATTTTGGTGAACCCGTGGGAGTCGCAGAATTGTTTTACTGGTAGCGATCCGTTCGATATCCAGTCATAGTTAAGGTCTCCTAATATAATTGTTTCCAGAGGTGTCATGTCCATTTGTGAAGACAGATGAGCCAGGAGCTGTGGTCCTGCTGCTGGGGGTCTATAGCAACGTATTATGCGGAGTGCCACAGATTGGGATGGTTCGACCCTGAGAGCAGGCATTCAAAGCCCCTGCAGCGAGTAGCATCTAATATAGATACTGTGAATTTGTTTTAACATAAATGCTACTCCCCAGTCTTTCTATCTGTTCTGAAGGGAGGTGTTGGGGATATTAACCTCACTGTCTGGTGTGGATGCCCAAAGCCAGGATTCCGAGATCACAAGTATGTCTGGGGCAGTGTGGATAATCCAGGCCTGGTCAGAATCCAACTTCTTTAGAAGGCTGCAGACATTGGCATGCAGAAAACTGATTCCTTTTAGGGTAGTAACTTTGGTTGGAGATGAAATCAACTTTGTGGGGCCAGGATTGAGCTCGACGTCTCCTGAGCACAGTAGTAGTAGGAGGAGGAGCACGATACTTCTCAGATTGGCAAGGAGATGTTTAAAAGCACAGGCCTTGTTGCGTTTTGTGTAGGTTAGATTGCAGGGATCCAGGGACCGAGCTGACCTCTTGTGTTGCCCTGGCAGTACATAGATTAGGGTCCATGCAGAGTAACACACGACTATGCAGCGTATGAGTGGCTGGGGTTTGGGGCCACGCATAGCCAACTAGTTTGCAGTCCCCTTTTGAGTGGATTCAACAAAATTTGACTCAACCAGGGGCAGTATAATGAATACACAGTCTTATTATGTGGATGTCCTAGTGGCGTAGGGCATGTCCCTTTACTAGAGTCAGATCTGTCAGGGGGTCCACTAATATTAGGTATCAGGGAAATGCAGGCTAGTAAGTAAAGCCAGCCGAGACCTGCCATGGTAGCTTATTCAAAAAGTGAAGTGTACTATCGCGGGAGCTGCTAACCAGAGTCTTTAGGTCCCCAAATTTGTTGTATGGGTAGTTACTGCTGTGGTATGATAGGGGTCAGTATGCACTAAAAGGGAATCTAAGAGTAGCCCTGACAGTGGCATGTCTCTGAACAAAATTTATTTGATGTGGGTTCCTCGTTAAGGGAAAGAGAATGGACAGGAGGACGGAAAATGTTTGGATAGCAAGAGATATATTTCTTTAGTGGGGGCTGATAGAGGTGCCTGTGCAGAGTGGAGTGGGCCAATGGAAGATTATATAGGTCCCAGGGGTCGCTGTTCCGTATGCGACTTATTTGGGGAAGTTTAAAAAGGGAGTTATGCAAGATAAATGTATACCGCCCTAGGCTAGAGAAAGGAGAGAGTAGCTTGAATTAATAGTGGGGCAATACAAAGGCTAGCAGTCTGAACGAAAACAGCTCAATTAGCAACTGAAAGGTCTGCATTTTCCTTGGCGCTTTGCAGTCTGGAGAGAACTACAAAGTCACGAAGGGGCTATAACACTTGGTTGCTGGGAACATATTTAGACAATAAACAGTTTTTTGGCAAATCAGTCACAGTTCAGTAATTTTTTTTTTTTCAGTAAAAGGGATGTTTCAAGTAAAATAGTGCCTTAGCAAGACAGAATATGCTAGTCAGCAGGACAGGATATGCTAGTCAGCAATAAGCAAACCTAAAGTACCAAAATAGTATGCCTCAGCAAGACAGAATGAGATAAGGCTGCTAAGACTTAGATGCAAAAAGGATGGAGAAATTGCAGTTGTTGACAGTAAGTAACCAAATAAATTGAAACATCAGATAGGAGGGCGGAGACTGTGTGCATTTAAAGAGGCCTGGGAGGGAGGGGAGGGGGTGCGACGAAAAATCAAGGGGAAGTTTGTAGAGCTAGCACTGAATCAGTGCACATACAGTTGGAGATAAACTGCAGCGGGGAGGAATGGTAAGTTACTTTACACAGGCCGAGCAGAACAGGCTAAATTAAAATATATAAATTAGAAACCTAGTACAGGGATGCAGGCTTACATAAAGCCACATGTCTCAGGTGCTCCTGTCTCAGGTGAGTGAGACCAGCCAATCAGGGAACTCTACACAGGCATGGCGCCAATAGCGCTACCCTGAGAAGGTGCTGAAATTGAAAACAGCAAATTGCAAGTGATGATCCGGTTCAGTGTTCACACAGCCCGAGAGAAATCGTGGCAATTTTTCAAGCGTCGTACCTTATCTATCTCTTTGGGGGGTAGGTGGATCAGGTTCCTTGCACCGTGGATGTGCTATGGCTGGATCGTAACTGCTGCCAAACGGGGCAATTGGCACCTTATCTATCTCTTTGGGGGGTAGGTGGATCAGGCTTCTTGCACCATGGAGGTGCTATGGCTGGATCGTGACTGCTGCCTGAGGGCGCAAGTGGCACCTTATCTATCTCTTTCGGGGGTAGGTGGATCAGGCTCCTTGCACCATGGAGGTGTTATGGCTGGATCGTGACCGCTGCCCAAGGGGGCACACACCAGCCAGTGAGCCACTACTTGTATATGTGAATGCTGTCAGTTGTTACCACTGATGTTTTGCTTTTATCTGTGCTGTTGCCCCCCCCCCAACTCGCACACATGCACAGACACAGATTCATATGAAAATGACAGGGGGATATAGCGGTGATATGGATGCACATCCAGTGGTTCCTGTCTGTAACAATAGGGACAACAGTCAGAGTTGATCAGAAGGGTGACTACATAGAGGATTGCTAGCATAGATTGATGGTGGCTTCAGTAATGTAGCTACTAGCTGTTTAGGTAGTTTGGTGAAAGAATACATAGCAGTCTGGAAACAACGCTGTCCGATCCATCCACCTAGTAGACACATCATCTAAAATATCAGTATATTTTTTTTTAATTGACATCAGCACAGGACTCCCCTTCCCCTCACCCAAACTCAGATACTTAAAAAACAGCCTTGGCTTCTTTTTCACTTTATTATTAAGGGAAGAGACTGTAGGTAGTAGCACTAGCAGCATTACAAACAATGTATGTGGTGGCACTGGTGACGAATCTCTGACTCTGTGTTCCTTTATAACAGTCCCCTGCCAATTAACTGAATGTAAAAGAGCAGGTGTGCACTGCACAGTCATGGTTACAGGCCCCCCCTCCCAAAACATATATGATAGTTGGCCTGGTCCTGCTCCAGTGTTGTGTGGTATTTAATAAGTTAATGGAGTGCCCTTCCCATAGACTAAGTGTTTAACACTTAATGTGCATTTGGTAGGGCTGCGTCACAGGGAGGGACTCCAGTCTTAAGTTTATGGAGTGCCCTTCCCACAGACTGCCTGTTAGCAGTGTAACACTTAATGGTAGTTTACTCACCTGGTAAAGGTGATTAGATGAGCCATCACCTTACAGCATCCCCCATCCATTACCATCTGGTTTGACGTCCATCTCATAGGCTAATGATGCACATGTGACCAGATATTAGAAATCTGATCTGCCTAGGTCCTGCTGTGTCTCCCTGCTCTCCAGTGCGAGTCTTCCAATGTTGTAAGTAGTCTAGGAAAAGTCTTAGAAACAAAATGTAGGTTAAACATGGCCCGTGGGCCGCATTAAAGACCCTGAAATGAGTGTTCTCTGAGGTCGGTTGTATTGTGTGTGTTTAATTCCTATTATTTACATGCTAGAATGTGCCAGCCCATACGGCATGCTGGATTAAGGATCAAAGTTTGCCAGCCCGGTGGCACTGAGGGTTGAGGCCCTGGAGGCCTCACCTCATACCACGCCGGTGACCCGGGTTTGGGAATGAGCTGGGGCCGCCGGGGGGAAGAGATTGAGTGTCCGCTGACTGCTCTCTCTTCCCAGGGGTGGGTATGGGAAGCGTTTCGCTCCTGTAGTGATCTCTGGCAGTGGCTGGAGATCACCAGTGTAATGACACAGCATAATGCCTGGGGGCAGAGCCATGGCAATACGTAGCATTGCTAGCCGGGCTCCGCAGGAGGGGGGAGTAGGAAAATTTACAGAAAAAGCCTCCTACTGGCCTGAAGATGACGGTGGCCCTAGTCGACCCTCCCACATCCCAAACATCGGCCAAGACGCATCCAGGATCTCTCTCAGGGCAACCCGATGACTTACAGATAGGCCCTTCATACTCAGGAGGTAGCCGCTGGGGGAAAAGTGGAATCAGCCCCGGAGATGGTACTGGAGGTCAGATCTGCCTAGGGTCGATCGGGGAGAGAGATCAGGGGAGATGCGAGGGTTCAGGTTGGGAGTAGGGTGGGATCCAAGTTGGCACTCCTGAAGGATGCCCAGGGGGTAGGTGAATAAAGACAGTTAAAAAAAAATGGATCAAACTTTGCTGTAGTATGTCTGATTGTAGTTGTGTGCTGCATTCATGAACCTATCTGGGGTGCCTTACCAGTTTACCTGGGTTGGGCCGGGGATGCTATAACGTGATGCTCATGCAATCACCTTTACCAGGTGAGTAAACTACCATTGCATGAGCACGTCTGGGTGTGACCCAGGTGTGAAGTTGTCTATGGGTCCCAGTGCCACACTGATCGCTGACACTTGTTCCCTTAGTGAGGATACTGATAGTCCTTTGTCCAGTTCTTGTTGTAGAAATGATAGAATGTGGTGTAAATGTATCGTTTGTTCTGTGATGCGGTGGTCCCCCATCCACCTCTGGAAGATGTCCCATTGGCAGGCCTAGGTGTTGGTTGTTGACGTGGGTCTGGACTGAAGCATGGTGTTGACCACCTTCACATTGTAGTCTCTACTCAGCGGTCTCTGCCTTTCAGTAGCCAGGCCATGAGGCGCAGGGAGTGCAAGTCTGGGTGCTTTATTGGCCCTTGGGTCAGAAGGTCTGAGTGGATCGGGAGTGTCCATGGAGTCTATTGCCATGGATATCAAGGTTGCGAACCAGTATCATCTGGGCCAGTATGGTGCTATTAGGATGACTGTGGCTTGAGAGAGATGGATCTTATTCAGGATCTGTTGGAGGAGTGGGACTGGTGGGAAAAGGTAGGTTCTTTCGAAGGACCAGAGCTTTGATAGGGCATCTGTCCCCAAGGCTTGAGGCTCGTTGAAACTTGAGAAGAAGTTTGGAAGGTGGGTGTTCTTTGCTGTTGCCGTTAGGTCCATTTGGAACAGACCCCAGAGGTTGTTGAGTTGTTAAAAAATTTTGGGGTGTAAGGCCCACTCTCCCGGGGCTATGTTTTGTCTGTTCAGCCAGTCGGCTTCGATATTCAGTTTTCCCACCAAATGTATGGCAGTGATAGAGCGTAGGTTGGTCTGAGCCCAGTTTAGGACCTTCCTTGATTCTTGTAGGAGTTGAATGCTCGTTGTCCCACCTTGGTTCTTGATGTACGCCACTGTGGACCTGTTGTCCGATCTTATGAGTACCCTTGTGCCTTGAATTTGTTTCTGGAAGTGGTGCAGGGCATGGTATACTGCTCTCATCTCCAAGACGTTTATCGATCTCCTCAATTCCAACCATGACCATTTGCCTTGTGCTGGAATGTGGTTCATGGTTGGCACCCCACCCTGTTAGGCTTGCGTCCGTATCAATCACTACATCATGGTCGATGCACAGTGTTTCCCCTTTGTTGATGTTGCGATGGTCTATCCACCATAGCAAAGATTTCTTGGCTGCTGTTGTCAGCGTGACCATTCCAGATAGCTCGTGGTTGAGCCGCTGACCCTCCTGGATTGCTAGGATTTGCAGTGTGCGCATGTTCCATAGTGCCCAGGGCACTAGATCTATGCAAGAGGCCATGAAGCTGACAGTCTGTAGCAGGGAGGCCAGGGTGTTGCCCTGGTTGAGGGACAGTGCCTGGGCCTATGAAATTACCTTGTCTGCCCTCTTTTGGGATGGTTTGGCAATGTTGGCTTTGAGTCTGTAATGGCTCCCAGGTGTTCTAAGGTGCGACGCGGGGTTAAGGAACTCTTCTCACCGTGACCGCCCAACCGTGGTCTTGTAAAGCTGTCAGAACTAGACGTGTGTGTTGAAGCGCCAGCTGGGGCTTTCTGGCCCTGATTAGCCAGTCATCTAGGTAGGAAATTATGTGGATGCCCATCTTCCTGAATGAGAGCACCACTGCAATGGAGATCTTGGTGAATACCCTGGGTGCAGATGCAAGGCCGAATGGAGAGTCTGGTACTGGTAGTGTTGGCCCAGTATTTTGAACCATAGGTACTTGAAGTGTGCTGGCCTGATTGGTATGTGTAGGTAGGCATCCCTCATGTCTATTGAGGTTAGATAGTCTCCCTGTCTTATGGAGCGGAGGGTGGTCTTCAGGGTCTCCATTTTGAATTTCCTGTATCTTACAAATTGATTTAGGAACTTCAGTTCACAAACGGGGTGCATGTCTCTGGACTTTTTGGGCACCAGAAAGAAGATAGAATATATACCCTGGTTCCATTCTCCCTGAGGTACCGGGGATATTGCTCTGTTTGCTAGAAGACTTTGGAGAACTGATGTTATGGCTTGCCTCTTTGATGGTTGCCGCAACACTGGGGAAAGTACTGTTCTGTTTTGGAATGGCTTCTGCTCGAATTCTATCATGTAGCCTTGTGAAACTGCTTCCAAGACCCACTGGTCGGTTGTGATTTTGCTCCAGATGTGTGCAAATTAGAGAAGCCTTGCTTCGATTGGAGGATGGTTGGCGAGGGTTGTTGGAAGGGAGGTTAGGGGTCCGTCCGAGTCAGTTGGAGTGAGACCTGCCTCTGGAGTTGCCGAAGTTGAATCTTCCCCTTTGGGTCCTTCCTTTCGATCTCCCTCTACTGGAGCTTGCGAAGTAGGACGGCCTGAAGAAATATGATTTGTTTTGGGAGTACTGGTTCATTTGGTGTCTGTCTGGTTTTCCCCTGTAGGGGCGAAAGTATGCGTGAAAGGCAGGCAGGTATGTCTGTTTGGAGTTCCCTTCATTGTCCAGACCCTTACCATCCCCTTTCTGTTTCACATATTTTTTGAGTCCTTCTCCAAATATCAGACCACCTTTGAATGGTAGCTTGTTTAGCATTGCTTTAGACTCTGTATCCACATTCCAGATCTTAAGCCAGATTAGCCTTCTGGCTTGGTTGGATAGCATGGCCAGTCAAGCGGTCATCTTGGGTGCGTCGATTGATGCATCTGCCACATATCTGGCTGCTTGTATGGCGTACTCGATGATGTCCGCCTGTTTGGATTTTGGGTCCAGGGTTGGTGCCAGTTCCTCCAACCACGTCACCAAGGCTCAGGATGTGTAGGTCGCTGCATTGTTGGCTCGGCTGGTGAGGGCTGTCATCTTGAAACCCTTCTTCATGTATTCCTCGAGTTTCTTATTGGTGGGGTCCCTTAGGGGTGTGTTTGATTCGGATGGTAGTACCGTTTTCTTACATAGTCCGGTGACCTGGTGGTCGACTGTGGGTGGAGTACACCAGGTTTTGTTAGTGTCCTCCTTTATGGGGTAGAACCTGTCAAATGTCTTTCTCTCTGAAATTCTGGATGGGTCTGGTGACTCCCACTCCTTGGAGGTGACTTCAGATAGGGATTTGCAGACTGGAAAAAGTTAATCCTGTTTTTCCTTGCCTCTGATGAGGGGGTTTCGTTTTGACTGCTGTTGTGGTTCCTGTAGGTCAAAACCCAGGGTTTCTTTCACTGCCTGTAGAAGCTTGGGTAGGGACT
The DNA here is from genome assembly GCA_016271365.2 of Neoceratodus forsteri. NCBI lineage: Eukaryota > Metazoa > Chordata > Ceratodontiformes > Ceratodontidae > Neoceratodus > Neoceratodus forsteri. The sequence continues at coordinate 715,837,381 of CM057454.1, read as the reverse complement.
CTGTCACTGTGAGCTTCTTGGTGAGGGTGAGCTCCTCTTCCTCCTCCTCCATTGGGACATCCTCCCCATCAGAGTCATGAGGGACCGCTTTGTCTGGTGTGGTATCGGGTTGGCTCAGGTTGTCGTCGTCACTGAGCAACGAGTCACTGAGCAACGAGGTGGACTGTCCTGTTGTGTCTCTGCCTTGGCTGAACTGTCCCTGCTGGTTTTGAGAGTGCCTCGACTCTCTCGAGGATTTTCAGCATGATGGTTTGTTGAGTTTTGAAGAAATCTTCGGCCGTGGAAGGAAGTTCCTCCGGACCCAGGTCTGTCCCCTCCATGCCCTGGTATGTATCTGTATCCTGCTCATCTTGCTGCTCAGGGCCCCCCTGTTGGTGGGTGCATGTGGTGCAGCTAGGACCTGGCTGGTTGGGGAGGAGGAGGGCAATTTGGCAGGATTTGCACTTCTTGGTCTTTGCCATGGTGGGATCTGTAATCAGAAGGGAAACAGAAGGGGGCATGAGGGCTGTGATGAGCTGTTCTGCAATATGTGTATTGCTCTCTCTCTCTATATATATATATATTTAAACATATTGGAAACAACCTATGTATATGCACCGGCTGGATCCACTCAGTTAGGCTGTGGTATTCTATGGGGCAACCCCTATGGCATAGCCAGCTGTTAGTGGGATGGGGCTGTATCTACCCCCTATATATTCACACAGAGCCATAACATTGTGGACTAGATGGTAGAGGATAATGTGGCTTCAGTATAAGCCTTCCCCTAATCGGTAAAGCATGCTTGGAGATTTACTGGTCCCCCCTGAAATGGTGTCCTCTGTCGTGGTCGGGGCTGTTGCCGCTTGAAGCCAGCTTGCCCCATTGTAAACTGAGGCGCAACTATGTTTTGATGAAGTTGTGACTGTTTTAAAATGAGGGTGTCCCTTTTAAGGAGCTGCCGCGGTGTTGCCGCTTTAAGACGGATTGCCCTGAATTAAGACGGCGGCGCACATGCTACTGCGCATGCGTACTCGCTCACCTAATATGGTGGATGGGACAGAAGACGAGGAGCCATGGTGAGTTATCCTGGAGCGCTGGGCGCTGAGAGGGGTACTGTTCAGGCGAGCTTGCTGGGGGGAGAACGCCTGTAGCGCGAAAGTATGATGGAAGGTGCCCTCAGAGTTGGGGGTTGTCTTGGGGGCTGGAGTGGTCGTCCGCTGCGATAGGCTGCATGAGGAGGATGTGGCCTGGTGCTCTGGGGCCATCGGAGCCCATAATTGACCGTTCAGGTATGGAGATTCTTTGTGCCTCTTATTTGTGTAGCTCTGTGATGAGCCCAGTGCATTAGTAGGGTCCGCTTGCAAGGGGACCCTATCCGCATTGGGGACTCGTGGGACTGCTCGCAAGGAGACCCAAGTTCACTTTGAGGTGAAGGGGGGAGGGGGTTGTTTGGTGTGCAGCACCATTTTCAAAACTACCTGACCACCCTGCTGTTTACAGGTGGGCAGCAGGAATCTAAGAAGTTTGCGTTTTGTATTGAAGGCTACTGTATGTGGGGGGGGGGAGCTGAACAATAATGAGTGTGCCTGTGTTTAAACGGAGGTGATCTGTGTGGTATATAAGCCAACCTGAGTTAGTAAATGGGGACCTGTGTATGACTATTGTCGAGTGTGATGCTGATCAAACTGTGAAAATCCTGTACCTAGCTTATAAATTATTAAGGTAATGAACAGTAGAGCTGTAATATAACTTCCAGCTTGTCCTTTGTCTAGTCCTTGCTGACTGTTGCATTATTACAAAACAAACTTTTGGCTACCAAAGCGACTAGTTGGTTACTGAGTAACTACGCTTATTTGAGTATGCCCTTCAAGCTAGGAACAGCAATTGAATGTACACCTTTCCCACTTAAGCAGATAGATCTGTTAAAACTGAAGCAATTTCTCTTAAGCTAGCAGATCCACAATTAGTGACATGCAACAGTTAAGTGAGAACAGTATTAATATCTTTTCCTTTTCTGCATCGCAGAGCAGCTTTCCGAATCAGCAACTGCCTGCATAGTTATTTAGGATTGTTATATCAGTAGAATCAGATAAGATGTCTTACCTCTGTAAATTGTTGATGAGAAGCTAGGTGAAGTGCTTGTAGCCTCTGTGATGCACATTAAGGATCTGGGGAGCAGGAGGACACAGCAGGACCTAGGCAGATCAGATTTCTAACATCTAGTCACATGTGCATCATTAGCCTATGAGATGGACGTCAACCCAGATGGTTATAGATGGGGATGCTGTAAGGTGATGCGATATGCAATGTACATTTGGCAGGGCTGCGCCACAGGGAGGGACTCCAGCCTTAAGTTTATGGAGTGCCCTTCCAACAGACTGCCTGTTAGCAGTGTAACACTTAATGTACATTTGGCAGTGCTGCATCACAGGGAGGGACTCCTGTCTTAAATTTATGGAGTGCCCTTCCCACACACATTGCCTGATTGCACTTGTAACAGCTTACTAGTACTACTTCTGACAGTGGTACCACCACCACCAGATGTCTGAGATACTCCCCATAAAGGTCTGTGTGTACCCCTTTGAGACTGATTTGGGTTTAAGATGCAGCACAATAGGTAAATGCAAACATTACTGAAATGCTAGGAGTAATGATGTCATTACAGAGATATCTGTTTTATCATACTTCCCTGCAGCCCCTGTTGTATTTTATTTTGTATTGTATCAAAATCAGTACAGTTAACCTTATGGTTTTCTTAATTTTATTTTGTTGTCCAACAGATGATGGAAGAAGATGAGAATGCAAATAGTTGTAGCAGAGAAGAGTGAGAGTAGTCAGACCAACATGACTGCAGAGCCAGAAACATGTGTAGATGTGACTCATGGCACAGAATCACCTGAGCAGACATCCATCAGAAAGAGAAGTCCACGACATCCTATATATGACTATTACGAGAGTAGTCCTGGTAATTTCAGAGAAGAGAAATCGATAACAGAGTCTAGATGTAAATTATGCAAGGAACAAAACATTATAAAAGTGAAAGGGTCAACAACAAGTAGTCTTCTTAGACACATTGAAAGCATATATTAGTCCCAATACAGTAACTTTCAAGGGGTACACAAAGAGTATCAAGAATACAAATGAATGTCAAGCTGCGGTGCAACTGTGCAGTCTGGAGTAATACCAGGCCAAACGTCCATGTCACATTTCATTAAACATAAAAAGATGTTACCATTAAAGGAAAAAATAAACTTGACTGAACTCTAACATTAATGGTGGCAATTAATTCACAGCCATTGTCAGCTGTTGAAAATGAAGGGTTTCGCAATTTTGTAACCGCACTTAATCCAAACTACGAACTACCATCTAGGGAAGTTTTAACCTATTTACTAATGCCCAACATATATGAAACAGTGAAAGCAAATGTTATTAAAGAGTTTGAAAATGTTAATTATGTTAATGTTACTTTTGACATGTGGACATCACGTGCAAATGATGCTTATATGGGTGTTGCAGTACATGTCCTTGATAACTAATTTACACAGAAAAACCTTTGTTTGGGCGTTCACGCTTTTCAAGAGAAATATACAGCTGAGAATGTAGTAGAACAGATCTGTTCCTTACTAGAAGAGTTTGGAGTTCCTCTTGAAAAGGTTTGTTCTTTGACAACGGACAATGGCTCAAATTTCACTAAAGCTATCAGCTTGCGTGATCTTACCGATAAACAGATGTCTTGGTCATTACTTTCACCTGATAGTAACAGCAGCAGTTAAACAAGTAAGGGCAGTTGACAAAGTTCTAGACAAGTGCCGTGCACCAACTAACTTTTTCCAAAACAGCCCAGCAGCAACATCATTACTGAGAGATTTGCAGATAAGAAATTCACTTCCAGAGAAGAAACTTAAAATTGATGTGGCCGCTAGGTGAAACAGTGTGTATGAAATGGCTGAAGATATTTCTCAGTAAGACATTGCTAATAATGCAGCATTGTCAACTGTGCAAATGGCAAGATGGAGGTCACAAAATGTCCCACAGTCGTTTATGGCCCATGAGTCTGACATTCTGAATGGCATAATATTAATATTAAAACCTTTTATGAGTGCCACTGAGAAACTGTCGGGACAAAAGTATGTCACATCTTTTATGGTCATCACAATACTAACTGAGATGCAATCTGAATTAGATAGCTTAATTGAGCAGAATGGGATGCATTCAGATTCAGAAAATAGTGATGAGGAATGAAATGATGGTGCAACTGACAGGAGTGGCATGATGAACTGTGGATTCCAGATCATCTCCAGACTGCTATGTAGGACTCTGAAAGATCTGACTTATGACAGATTTGAGAACGTAGAGAAACACACAGTATTGGGTAAGGCAACTATTTTAGCTCCACAGTTTAAAACATTTGGTTTCCAAGATGACAGTGTTGCACAGTCACATGTAAAAACACTTGTGGTAGAACTACAAGTACTAACAGATAGAGCAACCATGAATACAGACAGTGCAACCACCACCGCTGAAACCCAGTCTGATGCAGATACCAAACCACCACATGCTAAGAAATAAAACTTGCTAGAAGGTGATTTCTGGAAAGTATTATCTTTAAAAAAAACTTGAATCTGCTTGTGCAAAGAAAAGCTCAATTTCTGAGCTAGAACTGTACATGAATGAAGATATAGAGAACTACACCAATGATGAATACACCTGGTGGGGACAGAAGGCATACAAATATCCATACCTTTCTGAAATTGCACAGAAATATCTTTATGGAACTTCATCATCTGTTCCAAGTGAACAACTGTTCAGCAAAACTGGAGATATAGGGCCAGATATTCAAAACTTTGCCCCGGGGCAAAATTAGCACTGCCGGGCGGGCAAACTTAGCCCGGAGCACAGAGCAAGCTATATTCAAACGGAATAGCCCAGGGCAAACAGCTTCTGAATATAGCATGGTAATGAGGCCATGCAAACTGGGCTGGGAGTGCAGGGCAAACATTGCCCTGGAATAAGACAGCACTGAATAAAGCAACCAGGAAGTGCAACCCACAACAACAACACAGTATACAGCAACATGAGGGCAGGTACAGACGAACTATGTGGCCAATGTGTGTGCCAGCAAATGCATGGACTCAGTACAGCTGCAGGAAGCAGCAGATGTGAAAGAACAGTGATCAAAATTGTATATTATTCCCCGTACCATTAAGCGCCACGCTAACACATTAGCTGGCATTAGCGCGAAAGCTAAGCAGTTAGCCGAGGCAAACACGTTTGCCGGAGCTAAAATATGCCATATTCAAAAGTGCCATGCAAATGAGCCTACTTAGGTAGTCTCTGGGCAAACAACCGGATTAGCATCTCATTATACCCTGTTTGCATGCAGTTTGCCCAGCGTTACTGCAGGGTCCCACAGAGCCACCTGAGGTCAGTCTGGAAGTACAGGGCTGACCAGGTCTAACCGCAGCTCCACCTGTAGGTCAGTCTGGCAGTGCACGATGATAGCTGCAGGCTACATGTAAACAGTACAGCATAGCATAGCATATTGTACCCCAGGGAACAGGACAGCATAGGCACAGGTGGTGGTGGTGCTGCATGCAACTGTCACACTGTAGGGCATGCTACAGTGCACAGCAGACACTACAGTAGCAAGGGGCCAGTAGTGTGAGGGACACAGCACTGCCTATGGTGTGTAGGGTAGTGATGATGACTGCACTGTACACAGTGACAGGCCCAACCTGCAGGTGTTTACTGACAGTGGACATTACTGTTACACTGTTGTGTGACCCACAGATGCCGTACCTGTGGCATGGGATGCTCACAGCGACATGTGCATTTCTGGCTTTGTGTGCTGTGGCAGTTGTACAACTGTGCGATATGTGTCCGGGGGCATATATTATCCGAAAGGCACACTAGTGTTGGGGGTATTCCCAATACTGGCCCATGTGCACTGCATGATGTGTCCCAGCCTTGTGGCCACACCTGGTCTGTGGCACAGCCTCGCCACCCATACATGCTCCCCTCAACATCCTCCATGCCCACAGTGCTGCACGTGTTTGCTGGCATCTGTTTGTGTCCACAGATGTGTGGTCCGCAGGTGTGTGCTGTATGGCCACACTGCCATGCTGTCCGCTGGCGGCAGGGTCACCACTTACTGCCTGGCATGGCTGGGACTGGTGGCAGATGATGGCATCATTGTGATGCCATCAGTTAGCAGCATGCTTCCTCTATGTTTAACTTTATCTATGTGTCATATTTATTTGTTAGGGTCGCGCCAAAACCAGCATAAACCAGCCAAACACCGCGCAAAAGCCAAAGTGTCGGCAAGCTGATTTCCCAGGGTTAAGACAAGCTTTTCCTGGGCGGTAATTTGCACCACGCTAAGTGTTGCGCTAAGTCATGCAAAACCACTTAGCGCGGCGCTAGTCGCTGAATATAGCATTGCGCCTGTATTCATGTCAGTTTGCCCCTTGCATACATTATAATCTTGCTCGGCGCTAATGCAGTTTGCCTGCGCTATTTGGCCTTTTGAATATAGCAGACCCGCGCTAATCCTGCGCTAAACCTGCGCAAATGGTTTTGGCCCGGTGCAAAGTTTTGAATATCTGGCCCATAGTAAGTAACAGACATGCCAGCTTAAAACCTGCACACATTGACATGTTCACATTCCTCAAAACAAATGCATCATATAATGCTTAAAGTTATTCTCTCATGCTTTAGGAATTCATTTCTCAAACTCCAGTTACATGTTAAACTGATGCTATCAGGACCACACAACCATCGTTGTAATTACTAAAATGTATGCCTGGACTGCTTTTAAAGATGTCAGGTTTTACTTTTACTGTGGGGCTTTGTAGCGTACTTACTCTGCCATGACAATAATCTCTAATTGTCAAAATCATACTCTTAAGCTGTACTACAAAAGAATGACAAAATCGTAACACTGCCTGGACTGCTGGTCAGCCAATCCATTCCATTTCCTGTCCTCTTCACCACAATCACATGCTTGAACATTTTGTAGCATCCTAACAGGGAGACTGTGGGAAAAGGGCAACACCCCACTGAATCCTATGGGGGGAGATTTTCAGAATATTTATATGCAATGCATCTGTAAGCTATCTTATAAAATGGAAGTTAACTAAGAGTGCCATGATTACTTGAGCAATGGCTTACATTTTTTGTCACAGATAGCTTCTATGCTTGGTAATGTTGTGAATACTCCCCCTCCAGGTTGGAATCAATTGAGCGAGTGCTGCTCACTTGCAGTCTCCCTTGTGGGAGATTACAAAAGATCCAAGTGTTGGATTGTGGTCCACTGACCAGGAGGTGGGGATCAACTCACTGATAGTTCGGTCATTGTTATGATTCCTTCACTCCCTTACTGGACATCATTAAGAGGTATGATACTTTAGACAAGTAGGGACTATTGTCACTGCAGAGTAACTGGCTGTGAAGCGCAGTACAGAACCTCACACCTGTCAGCAGCAGTAGTAAGTGTTCACAGAGCATTTGGAACTATTAAAATGAACATGCATGGGACAGGAATAAAGGAACACTAGTGATGGGAATGTGAAGCTACAGCCAATGACCACGTAGAGTCATGGGCCACTTTTACAAGTAATAAAATGGCAGACTGGATGGGCACCTAGTGGTCCTGATCTGCCAACAGTTTCCATGTATCTATGACTTGGTTTCCATTCGCTGGTGATGGTATGGGCTATCTGTCTCAATTGGTAGTAGGTAGCTCATGCTCAGCTTTAATTGTCTGATCAGTAGTGTTATCTTGAAACCTCTGTGTTCCGTTCCGGAACTACTGCTCTTCATTTCACACTTCAGGAATGAAAACATGGGTCAAACTATGACAGGTTTGTGTTGTGACAGCCAAGACTCAGTTCACAAATACCAAACAAAATTATAATATCTGTTATATATGTTCTGCTTGTTAGTAAAACTGAAACATTTGAGTTTTCATGATTATATGCAGGGTTTAGGTTAGGGGTAGTGTTATTAAAGATATATCTTGATGTGCTACTCCAAATCAGAGGAGGAGCATGGTAAATCAAAACTGTACTCAAAAATGTAAGGTAGCTTGTCTTTATCTAAGCAACTTTACTTAATAACAGCCTATTGCTCTACATCCCACTCCATGAAGAGTGCATTTATTTAGTTAATTTCTTTTCACCTCCTGTCCTGACTGGTCCCCCCAGCCACGTCACCCCAACATCTACCGGACTCACCTCTGCTTCCATGAGGTGCTGGCTGGCCGGGTGTGGCACCTGCGGGAGGTTGGCATCATCTCCCCAGTCAGGATCCTTTTTCTCTCTTTTTTGCTTCCTGGCCCTGAGTGCAGAGAAAAGGCATGCAATGATGCCAATGGCCGAGCCGCACATACTTCAGTGCATGGCACTCCGGGTGTCTGCCCTGCATCCACCCCCTACATTGTGGGTCCGTTGCGCTGGCCCCCGGCCACCGCCAAGGGCCAGTCAAGCAGCAGACTCCACCCTCACACCTCCTCTCCCTCCCCGGCCAACCCCCCACAGCCCGCTCGCACCACAAACACAGGTTGCCAGCATAGCATGAGGTATGGCACAGATGCCTCAGCCCTCCATGCCACTGGGCCAACCTGAAGCATGCATTTATGAAAATGAAAATTGACAATAGCCTATCATGTTATCTTATATGAAAGTAGTTCTCTTTATATCCAAAACACAGCTTAGCACTTGAATTGCTGATGGGGGGGAGGGGGCTTCTATATTACTGCATGTAGTCAAACATATGTACTCCAACATGCGTCATCATTAATTTTTGATTCTTTTTTTAACTTTATATTTATCCACCTCCTGTGCCGGAGCTCAGCATTTTTGGGAGACACCTGGTACTGCTCCGCATATCTGCCTTACCTGAATCCACCGAGGTTCCCCATGGAGCCATGGTTATGTCCGCCAGGTGGGTACAGGGTGGAACCCTTACACCCCGATATCTCTAGGTTACGTCAGGGCCACTGGTGGTCAGGCAGGCTGGAGCTATCAGGGCCAGTACTGGTGCTCTGTCTACTTGTCACTGCGGTGGTGTTTTTCCCCTGTTCCTTTTCTGTGTGGTGTTATGCCCTGACATCAAGGCACTAGGTGCCAACATCCATCACACAGCCCCCCACCCCGCTACCAGCAGGACTTGCTGTATCTCGGGCCTCTGCCCGGGGTCAGGCAAGCTTCAGGCCTTGGTCCCCTTCCTCCTCTGGAGAAGGTGAGCAGTCCCTGGGACACTCAAGCCTTCTGCTTAGGCCAGCCCTCTAGTGACCCAAGTCTGCTCCTGAACCTGGGTCGCTGGCGTTGCAAGCAGAAATCCAACCGCTGCACTGACAGACCAGCTTAATTTCTGATTCTTGATGGAGATTATATAACTGAATGAGCAGTCCCTTTTGGGGGGGGGGGCTTGCTTATCATTACACTGCTCAGACTCAGTGGTGGTACTGTGCCTACTGAACCTAACATAGCAAAACATCAACATGTCAGTAAAATGTTTTAATAATTTCTTGATGCAAATTGCATAACTTTGAATGAATAGTCCCTTGGGGAGGGGACTCGCTTGTCATTACACTGCTCAGTGGTGGCACTGTAGATACTACTGAACATTAAATAGCAAAAACATCAACTTGTCAGTAAAAAAAAAAGTTTTACCAACTTCTTGATGCAAATTGTCATATAACTTGAAATGAGCAGTCCTTTAGGGAGGTCGCTTTTCATTCCAATAAACACATGTCTGTCAATAGTACTACTACTAACATGTTATTGTTGTTGACTACAATGTAATATGATATTGTACTTCTGTCATTGTACTACTTGCACATATGATCATATCAGTGGCTACAATTCGTGAGCAATAGTGCAATACTTATTATGACCTTTGCTTCTAAATGTTTGTAGTTGAGCGTTACAGAAACATGTTTATGAACTTTCAACTTGCTTATTTAGAGTATTCACTGTGAACAATTCATAGGCAAAGAAAAGAGGGGTCAGTTGTGGGCAGGATGTAACTTTTGCCCTTTTAGTGCATGTTAGCGCTGTCTCTGCTAACTATTGATTCCCAAAATGTTCCTGAAGGTGTACCAGTCTACCAGAATGCTATTTTATTAAATTAATATATATAATATAAAACTGCTGTTTCTTTATTGTGTGCGTGTAACTGAAACATTACAATGAAGAATAAAACTACTTTTTAGAAGAACTATACTGTCCATGTGTTTGAAAATGGAATAATTTGTGTTTTTGCATTGGTAAATGAACATAGCAAGACTCCATAGCGTTTGACACTGTCTGCAGAAATAGATTATGGAATGTGATGAAAGATAAGGGTTTCTCCCATGAGTTTATAGCAATTATCAGAGAACTTTATACCAACACGTGGGCCCAAGTCAAATTGGGTACGTCTGGCCAGCTCTCTTCCACCTTTCCAGCTAACATGGGGTTAAGGCAAAGCTGTGTTCTTGCACCGGTTCTCTTTCGTGTGTATGTGTGTGTATATATATATATATACATACAGATAAACCTTTGGAAGAATTGGAATGTTCACAGTCAGACTCCTAATATTCTAGGCAAACACTGTGCTGTATTGGCTTATGCCGACAATTTGGTGTTATTGTCTCTAACATAGTCTGGGCTGTTAGCTAAATTGAATATACTGGATGATTATGCTAAGAGGCATAACATGAGGATCAAAGTTCAAAAAAGCCAGGTTGTGATCTTTGGATCAAACCCTATAAAAAAAGTCATGATTGATAGGGACTAACAAAATTAAGTCAGTCAAGCACTATACTTATTTGGGTTTAACTTTAACTAACTATGGCAAATGGTTCAAACATACCAATGTGGTACTTACAAAGCTTAAACAGACAGCTACATCTTTGTGTATACTTAACAGAAAATATCGAGGTAATTCTATTAAACTTTTATTGACAGCTGTCAGAGCAAAGTATTACTCCCAGGCCTTGTTTAATGGAAAAATGTGGTACTCTAATTCTATAGACAAATTAGAAGTCCCATTAAATAAGCTACTTAGATCTTGCTTGGGGTTAAACAATTCTACACCTGCCTCTTTGATTCGTGCAGAGTTGGGTATTTCCTGCACCAGAGCTTTTTTCCTAGCCAGGAAGGTAAATTATTGGATGAAGGTATCCTAACATAAACAAACTAGGTTGACCTATCTTTGTTTAAAGGAGAAATACACTTGGCTCAATTTGGGTCACCTGAAATCAGAATGACTTTCTTCAATTTTTCATATATTGCATCAAACTGGCTTAAGTTACTTAAAAAAAAATATAGTGACATAGGTGTTACTGTAAGTCTAACATATCAAAAATTTATCACTAAAAGAATTATTGAATATTTCAAACTTAAAGCTTTGGAAAACAACTGTAAGTTGAAAATTTCACCTTGGTCACGATTGAACGATAATGTGCACTTTTATAGAAACTATTTAGATGTTTTAGTCAAACATAACCAAAGAATTCAATATACTAAGTATAAGTTAGAGCTATTCCCAAGCAATATATTAGATGATAGATACAGAAAAGATATCACTAACCAGGCCAGATTGTGTTCTTGTATTTCTTTTTCTCTAGAAAATCTAAAACATGTTGTGTTTGATTGTCCCAGGTATAAGACTCCAAGGGAGAAATGGATTATACCACTGTGTAATACTATTCAAACCTCTGATCAAGACGTTCTTTTGAGAATATTTTTTACCTCTAATGAAGAGACGATAATCAGTACAGTAGCTCAATATTTAGTGTGTATCTCAAGAATACAGCTTAAATTTAAAGGTGCTAAAGGAAATGAATATGAACGTTAAGCACTGATGTATTTATGTATAGTCTGATATGTTCCAAGATGTTCTAGCTGTAATCTATTATCTGCCTAATCAAATTAGTGTTTTGATTTTATGTGTGACAATATGTATATTTATTTGAATACTGTTTCTACTCGCTGTGATTTTAAATAATTCTGTTCATTGTTTACATTGAAAAGGTCATATGACTGATCAATAAATTGAATAAAATTGGAAATTAACAAGACTCCAAGACAGTGTCACACATGAATTTTCTTGTAAAAAAGAAGCAGGAAATGTTTTGAGTCGAACAAGATAAGGTAAGCAATATTACCATACCATAATTAAACATCACCACATGTAATGTTTGACGTGAGCTACCTTGTTATATAAAATGGGAATGCAAATGCAGGTGTCCAAATTAGCTCATACTTGATTCTAGCTGTGCCTGTGACCTGCATGTTACTGCTTAAATAATTTGAAAATCTGGTCAATCCAGTAAGATTTCAATTGTGGTACACTCTTCAAAGCATTTTCTGCAGTGCACAAAACACCTTCTATACATTTATTGCAGTATATAAAACTCCCTTTAAAAAAGGATAATTGTTCAGTACATTTCCGATAACCTTCAGCTCGGCTCGTGATTTTATTCCAAGAACCAAGCCAGAATCTTGGCTCGGTTCTTCAAAAAATCAAGGCTTGCCCAGCTTCAGCATAAACTGAGCTCTCTCTGCTGCTCATGAGATGGTGACTGCCAGCAATAGAAAGTGAAAGTTGAGGGTCACTTTTTAAATTACTAGAAAACCATTTAGAGGTCATTTTAAAAAAAAAGTTACTATCTGAAAGCACTAATCAGGCATTTTTGTAGTGACTGGGGAAAGCTATGCCTTTTCCAGTGTTTCCCTTTACGTAAGCAAAAAGGCCCGAGGCGTGTGTTGCCAGGGAATTTATAACTGCAGTGTATCCACACAGTGAACGTTTTAACTGCACTCTTCCTATGCCTACAAGGGTGCAAAAAACTCCTTAATTGTAGTGCAAGCACTTTTATCATTTATTTCTTTTATGTGCACACAGGTATTCATGTTCATGACATTGCCCTTCATTTTTTTTACTTTATCATAAGGGCTTTATACTTTACCATTTTACAGTTTCTAACAAAGTTAGTTTTTTACCAGTTTGTAGGTTCTTTTCCAGTTTCAGGGTATCAGGGTCTGATTTACCCCTTCCAGTTTGTTTTTCATGGCTCAGTTTGTCTGTTCCTTGTTGGAGATTGTGTCACTCCTCAAAAATCCACTGCAATGTGGTTGGTTCCTTGTGCACTGCTGCTGTTTGAAAAAATACTTGCAGTTCTGCATTTTGAAACCCTGCTTGCAGGTGTAGAATCAATTGCTGCTGCTTCTTTCTTTAGTCCGTCCTTCACTCAGAGCAGGGGCCCATTCCATACTGAAAAATGTGCTGATGTCTCGGAACTACTGCCCCATCATCAGAGCTGTCATAGTGTTGGTGTTGCTTCGTTTGGTTTCCTAGCAACCACTCAATATGTATGTCTCAGTTTTGGCAACATTAACCTGCATACTTATTCAGAGGCAGAGGAATGAGAGGGCGAGAAATAGGACAGAGAGGAGGTTATGGGAGCTATTGGAATGGACAGGGCCCCCGGAGGTCAATGTACAATAAACAATGGAGCTAATTAACCTTACAAAAAATACACTAACAACTACCCAAGAAGATGTTCTCAAAAGAGGCCTCTCCTTCATTCCAACACAAAAAGTGCATGCCTTCAGTGTAAAACTTGATAAATATAGTACATACAGACAGCTGCTGCTTAAATCACATTTTTCAAAACTACATACAATGGAAATAAATGTCCCTACTATCACCACAGTAAGGAGTGCGGTGATAATCGAAGGGGAAGAAGAAACTATGGAGTGTCAAAGGGAAAAAAACTCCATTTAGTAGAACATCTACATTTGTCCCAAACATATTGGGGAATAGTGCCATAAATACATTCAGTAAACTAGTAAACCAACATTTGGAAAAAGTACTAAAAAGATTTAAAAATTTGCAAGGTGCAAATATTCTAAACAAAAAAGAGAAGCGCTAAAAAAAAATCTAAACATTACCAGATACAGTGAAAAAAAAAGCTGATAAAGGGTGAACGGTGGTTCTTTGGGGGAAGATATGTATGTAAAAGAAATGCAAAAACAGGTGAGAAGTGACAATTTTAACAAAAAATTAAAAGGAGACCTGACAGATTTGATAAAAACAGAAATAAAGAACAGAATAGAAAAAGCACATGAGAAGAGATGGATCACAGAGAATCAATCAATCAATCATGTTTATTGTTCTTCCAAAAAAGTTTAAAATTTTGGACATTACAATATTAATAAATATCAGAGACAATAAATACAATTGGTAACATCTGATTAATCTTAAATGTCAACTATAAATATGTTTACGTATATCCCTTTTTTATTTCTTTTGAAGTCTTTTTCTATGTGCCCATTTCTTAAAACTAAATACTGTTGAAACAAAATTAGCACACATTAGTGCATCTGTCACTGTCCCAGGATGGAGCAAAATAAATACTGGATCGTAATCCAAATTCAAATATTTTATTAAAAAATTATTTAAAGTTAAGATTCTGCTTTTTTAATACAAAGGGCATTGTACTATAATATGGTATAGAGTTTCTCTAAACCTTTTGTTACAACAACATTCATTAGTGTTATTATTGAGTGTAATAGCAGAATGATTAAAATATATGAATTTGGAAATAATTAATTCAAATCTTGCCCATGTTATTATTTTCCGAATATTAGGGTCTAACGGCAATAATAAGTAATTTTCTATCCTTGAGTCAATCTTATTTTTCCCCAACCATATAGCTTGTTTCTGTGATCTGACCAATCTTAATTGTTTTTCAAAAGCTTTGTCAAATATTTTCCTTTTAATTTTCCCTCTATAAGAATCCGCTATTAAAATACCCTTCTGAAAATCTCTCCATAAATGAAAGGAATTAATCTTTTGTAAGTTCGAAATTATACTTTTTAACCATGGTGAAAAAAAAAACATTGGCATACCATGTTTGTTTTTCATAAAGGCAGAGTTTTATTAGATTATTATAATTATTATTAAAGATCATGTGCAACGGATTTTACATATTTTTAATAAAAGCTTACAAAGTTGCAGTTCAAGTCCTTGTGTCATGATTAGTGTTTCCTGAAAATTTCACGCTGTTTGGTTTTGTAATTTTCTTTAAATCTGCATTTGTTAACTTGCTCTGTAGTGGCTGAAAACAGTGGAGTTATTTCTGTCCTCTCAGTCAAACTTAGAGTGCGATGACATCATTTTGGTGTAGCTTGTTGTTTCAGATTCCCAATTAGAGCGGCACTCTGTAGAGTTTATGGTTTGCTGAGCTCTCCAGGTTTCTTACAAACCCAGTTTCTGGTTTGTGTTTAGATAGACCAGCTTAAAATATATAATTCTCTTCCTTTAAAAAGCTGTTCATTTCAGTTTCAATGCTGAATTGAAGTAGTGGAAATCTTTTTCTGTGAGAAATCAGCATGTCTGTATCACGGCTCTGTTCTTTCTAATCAAACCTCAATTTTTTTTCTAACTATGTTAACACAAGGCTGTTTAATGAATATAAAATAAATCTAAATTTTGTTCATTCACAGAAAGTTTGTTTTTGACGTATCCTTCATAAATATAATCATGTAAGAACATTTTTTTTATGTCAGATTAACAAACAAGTGCCTGTCACATTCTGCTACAGTATTTCAAGCACATGTCCTGTCAGAACTCACAAATTTCAGTTCTTTGGTGGTTTCTGTGTGAAAATACATCATATATGTGTATAACTAAAAACACTGTGTGGCTTCCCAATGCACCATGTCTCTGCCCCAAGTTAAGGCAGCTGCAGTCTACTGCCACCAGTCCCCTGCCCCACAAGCCCCTTGCCTTCTGCTCCATATTCAAGGCTGCTGCACCCTGCTGCCCACTGTCTTCTCCCACACAGTCAGGGATTGTGCACCCTGCTGCCTCCATCCCTTGTCTAAAGAATCAGGACTACTGCACCCTGCCACCCCCTGCCCAAACAATTGGGGTTGCTCCCACCCTGCTGCCCTCTGTCCCCCACCCTCATAGTTAGGGATGCTGCACCTGTTGCCCCGTTCCTGTCTCCACAGTCAGGGCCGCTATGCAGTGCTAAACCCTAGTATGCCAGATTCCTTGCCTCCACAGCTGGGGCTGCTGCACCATGCTGTCCTAACACCAGAGGTGGGGCTTTTGCTGCATCCTGCTACCCACTTCCATTGCCCCAAATGGTCAGGGCTGCTGCACCACATGTACCCCATCTCACAGTCAAGGCTGCTGTATCCTAATGCCCCATGTGTCCTGCCCCACTGTCGAGGCTTCTGCACCATGCTGTTTTCTATCACCTATCACCACTGACAGGGCTGCTGCACACTGCTCCTTTCTACACAGTTGGGGTTGTTGTGGCCTGCTGTGCCCTAGAGCCCCATGCCTCTGCAGTTAGTGCTGCTGCACCAAGCTGCCACTTGCCACAAAATTCAGGGCATTTGCTGCACCCTGTTGCATGCTTCCACAGCTGAGGCAGTTGCACCCTGCTGTCTCCCTGCCACCAGAGTCAGATCCTTTGCTACACCCTGCTGAGACAGGAACAGGGGGCAACATGTGCAGTGTCCCTGACTGTGAGGGTGAGAGAGAGAGGGTAGCAGGGTGCAGCAACCCCAGCTGTTCAGGAAGGGTGCTGCACAAGAGTAAGGGCATTTGCTACACCCTATATGATACAGCAGCCCAAACTGTGGGACAGGATTCAGCAGTCATGCCTGTTTGGGACAAGGGATGTGGGGAGCAGCTTGTAGCAAAAGATTTGACTCTGGTGGCAGGGGGATAGCAAGGTGCAACTGCCTCAACTGTGGAGGCATGCAACAGGGTTCAGCAAATGCCCTGAATCATGTGGCAAGTGGCAGTATGGTGCAGCAGCCCGAACTGCAGAGGCATGGGGCTCTACAGCACAGCAGACCATAGCAACCCCAACTGTGTAGAAAGGAGCAGGGTGCAGCAGCCCTGTCTCTGGTAACAGGGGATAGAGAACAGCATGGTGCAGAAGCCTTGACTGTGGTGCAGAACACAGGGGGCATCAGGGTACAGCAGCCCTGGCTGTGAGATGGGGTACACATGGTGCAGCAGCCCTGACAATTTGGGGCAATGGAAGTGAATAGCAGGGTGTAGCAAAAGCCCCACCTCTGGTGGCTAGGGCAGCATGGTACAGCAGTCCCAGCTGTGGAGGCAGAGAATCTGGCACTCTAGGGCTTAGCACTACATAGCACAGCACAGCACAGTAGCCCTAACTGTGGAAACAGGAACAAGGGGCAACAGGTTCAGCTTCCCTAACTGTGAGGGTGGGGGAGAGAGAGCAGCAGGATGCAGCAACCCCAACTGTTTGGGCATGGGGATGCAGGGTACAGCAGCCCTGATTCTTTAGGTAGGGGACAGAGGCAGCAGGGTGCACAATCCTTGACTGTGTGGGAGAAGATGGTAGAAAACAGAATGCAGCAGCTTCAAATGTGGAGCAGAAGGAAGGGGGTTTGTGGGGCAGGGATAGGTGGCAGTAGGCTGCAGCTGCCTCAGCTTTGAGGCAGAGACATGGTGCATCAGGAAGCTGCATAATGTTTCTAGTTATACCTAACATAATGTATTTTCACACAGAATCCACCAAAGAACTGAAATGTGTGAGTTTTGACAGGTGCCTGTCACACTCTGCTACAGTATTTCAAGCACATGTATTGTTTGTCAATCTGACATGAAAAGAAAATGTTCTTACATGAAATCTATTTATGGATGCTACATCAAAGACAAACTGTTTCTGCGAATGAACAACATTTAAATGTATTTTATATGCATTTCATAGCCCTATCTTATATAGTTAGAAAAACAATCTGAGTTTTGATTAGAAAGAACTGAGAGCTGTGATACAGACAAGCTAATTTCTCACAGAGAAAGAGTTCCACTACTTCAGTTCAGCATTTAAATTAAAATGATCATTTTTTTATGAGAAGATAATGTTATATTTTAAGCTGATCTATCTAAACACAACCCGGAGAATGTGTTTGTAAGAAACTTGGAGAGCTCAGCAAACCATCAACTATACAAACTGCTGCTCTGATTGGGAATCTGAAACAGCAGACTACTCCAAAATGATGTCATTGCACTCTAAGCTTGACTGAGAGGACAGAAATAACTCCACTGTTTTTGGCCACTGTAGAGCAAGTTAACAAATGCTGATTTAAAGAAAACCACAAAACCAAACAGCATGAAATTCTCAGGAAACACTAATCATGACATAAGGACTTGAATTTCAGCTTTTCAAGCTTTTATAAAAAATATGTAAAAACCATTGCACATGATCTTTAAGAATCTTTAGCCAATATGAAAGAAGTCTTAAATTAAGCCCACCAGTGGAATTCTGCCTAATTCGGCTCTTACAATTACATTAGCCATTGATTGAGGTGCTTGAAGAATTGTTTTATAAAAATAAGATAAGGGGAGCTTAAGATTAGAATTTTCCTTAATACCCCAAATTTTAGCTCCATATAACAATATTGGAGTAATCTTGGCTTCCCCTGCTTTAATTGCAGGTTCTACCAAGAGTCCTCCATATTTAATATTAAAATAAAGAAAAGCCTTTGATGCACAATTGGCTTTAATAATTAGATTTTTACAACATAGGGTCCAAGAGCCATTAGAAGTAAATGTTATCCCTAAATAGCAATATGAAGTCACTTCCTCTAAAACTAATTTATCTAATTTAATTCTTGGTTTAGAAGATTTAGTACCAAAAAACATTAACTTAGTTTTATCAGGATTGATATTAAGTTTTAAATAATCACATTTTTGCTTCAATTGGTCAATTTTTATCTCAAGACCCTTTTGGGATAAAGAAAAAAGAACTATGTCATCAGCATAAGCTAAACTATGAATATATTGTTTATTTATTTTAGGGGAATCCAAAGATAATGATGGGTCAAAATAAAACAAAGAATCAACACAGAGGTTAAACACGAGTGGGGCTAATAAACACCCCGTCTAACCCCCCTATTTGTACTAAAGTATTCAGAAATATTCCCCATTTTATCATATCTAATAAGCGTACACGTTTCAGAGTAGAGCAAGAAAATTGGGATCATCAGATTAATGGGTATACCTCATTCTAAAAGAACATTCCAAAGGATGTTCCTTACTACAGAATCAAATGCCACTGTTAAATCAACAAAAGTAACATACAGTTTCATTTTTCTATATAATTTGTATTTTTCAATTAAATGAGCTAACTCATAAATATTATCGAGTGATGAGAAACCTGGGTGAAATCCTATTTGAAAATTTTAAAGGGGGCTAAATTTATTAACCCAATTTTAAAGCCTATTTAATACTATTCTAGTAAAGATTTTACTACTAATATCAAAAAGACTGATAAGGCGATAATTTGGGGGGTTTTGAAATGATCCTTTTTTATGAAAAGGAATGATAATATTTTTACGCCAGGATGGAGGAATATATCTTTCTCTAAGACAGATGTTAAAAAACCCCACAAAGAAAGGACCCCAATAGGTCATATTTTCTTTGCATATTTCTCCCGGAATACATTCAGGACCAGGGGCCTTATTATTAGCCAATTTAATAATTGCCTGTTCAACTTCTAACCAAGAAAATTGCAGAGGTAAAGATGTATCATCTAACAACCATTCTGGCCATTTAATGTGATCATTTAAATCAGACTTATTAGAAAAAAGTTTAGAATAATAGGCTATCCAGATTTCTTTAGGAACATAAACAGACAATGAAGGTTCAAATGATTTAACTCCCCTTGCAACCAATAACCAAAAAGCCTTTGAATCTTTTTATGTATAGTTTCTAACATATGAGTCCATTGTTTTAAAGTGAACTCATATTTTTTATATTTTAGAAATTGTTTATATTGTTTTCTTGCTTTGTTAAGACTAATTATATTTCTTCTAATTGAGTGTTTAGTAGTTTTTTTAATCAAAAGACCCAATTTATGCTTTTCATCCTTGCATTGTTGATCGAACCATGTTAAAGGGGAATTAATTAAATTAGTATAGGAATAAATCACAGTTCTAATCTCCTGATCTCCCTCTTCCAAATGCTTATTTATACATTGTGGAGAGCTGTAATCCTGAAGCAATGTAAATAATGAACTCATTTGTGGGGAAAATATAACTTCTGCTGCTTTTTCTTTATTTTTATTATTCAATTTGAGTTTGAATTTACCTGCAATAGACAGTGAAGGCGGAGGTAAAGTATCAATATTACTCCCAGAGTTATCTTTTATCATATCAATCCTCACCAGCAATGCCACATGGTCACTTTCAGGTCTCATTACTACTTTAAAATCCTGAAAGTGAGCATAGGCCTCCAGAGAAATTATTAGTCTATAATACTCTTCCCATTTGAAGAAAAAAAAAGTAAATGCTCCATCCTGGTCTTCTATTCTTTTGCCATTAAGAATACAATAGTTACCTTTACTAATAAACTCCATCATTTTTAAACCAGCTTCATTAACAATAGTGTCTTCCAAATTCCTAGGTTCAAGAGCCCCCACATAAATCTGGGACTGAAGTATTTTTAGGTTATCAAATTTAGCAATACGAGCATTCAAATCACCCCCAATATGGTAATATCAATATAATATTTTAAGTGTAAAGAATCTATTTCTGATGCTAACTGTACCCAAGGATCATAATCAACAGTAGAATGAAAATTAAGTGGAAAATACACATTAACTATCAGAAAAAATAAGGAATCCCAACACAGCACACAGAGCAAAATTTCATTGCCAAATGTAGTGTGTTCTATTATACGAATACCCTTTCTTATTTTAACATAAGTAGACAGACCCCCTTTCGGTCTTCCAAATTTTTTGTCTTTTATCGCAAAAATATGATGTGGAATATAACCATTAATATTAATGTCTGAAAGGATCCATGTCTCTTGAAATAGTATAATGTCAGCTTCGGAGACATAATCCTTCCAACAAGAGTCCACCATTTCTGATTGTAAACCAGCAATGTTCCATGAAATAAAATTATAAGTATCCATATTAACAGTGTTGTCTAATTTAGTTAGCTCCCTCTTAACCTCGGCAGTCTCAGAGTCAAATGAAGTTATTTGTACAATTGAATGTCATTTTTTGATCAGATTCCCCTGAGATAAAGAGTCTAAACAATCTAGGTTCAATAAATAAACCAGATGAATACCATGTCTATCCAATTTACCACTGTTTGAAAGAAGATAATCATAATTTTTTTTAGATTTAATTTCTATATCTACTTGAGAATCCAATTTAGATTGATGTATTCTTTTAACAGATCCAAAATCTAAAGAATGAATTTCACAACCAAGGCAAAGAGCAAAAAGTGACTGAATATAAGCAGACAGCCTATCAGTATTTTCACCCTGAAATTTATGTATAGCAAATATGGACACTGTTTGTATATTGATATCTCTTTCAAAATTCCAGTTTAATTTAATCAGAGTAGAGATCAGAATATCCTCAGTGCACATTTTAGGGGCAGTAGATCCATATGCAAATTTCCAAACTGTAGTCCAATTAACTGGAGATGAGATCATTATGTCCAATTTATTAATTAACCACTGTTTAGCCCATATAGCTTTGGCGGTGTCCATATTAGAAAGTAATACATAAACTGGTGTAGTATCAGTTGATAAATCTCTATAGACTAATTTAATATTTTTGGCTGCTGCTTCCAAATCAAGTTCAACTTTAAATAAATGATAAATCATATTAAATAACAAAGTATCTGATTCATAAGTTTTTAGAAAAATAATATTAAATTTGAAGACCACCTCAGTCCAAGACATAATTAAATGATCTATCTGAGGAGGCGAGATTAAATCCGACTCCAAAGAGGTTTCCAAAATATGATTGATACCTTCTTTGTGCATATAAACGACTTGTCCATTTTTAACTGATCAACCACAATAGGGGCCTGAGTTAATTTTTTACTTGAGCTATCTGAGTGTCTAAAAGTATGATCTCTTCCTTCACAATTGAAAGCAAATAATCTTCTTTAATAGGGGTTATTAAAGCTATATTTGAATCTTTCCTGTTCACATAATATCTTCTAGGGGGGGTTCTGAATTGCATTGGTCCTAAAAGAATTATTGATCCCTTCTTCAGTACGTACTTTAATTGTCCCCTCCTTATTCTTTTTTTATTTACTCGTGTCTCAGCCTTTTTTTTAAGTTCTTCATCATATGTTTCTTCTTCTCAACCTTATTAGAGAGCGGTTGTATTATAATTTCTGGAAAGGAAGGTCTTCATTTTGTTTTTTCCCCTCTTTCTCAAATTTCTCTAATTTTCCATTCATTTTTGACAATTTATCACAAAATAGGCAAGCAAGTTTTTCTACATATAATATAAGATCTTTCAAAGCTTCAAGGAGAACAATGTTAGCCATTATAAGATGAGCTAACGCCTTAATCGTATATTTTGAAATAGTGTCAGGACAGGCTGATAAAATTTCTGGTTCGATATCTATTTCCCCAACCTCTTTATCCATTCTACTAAAGACTTCATTAGGTGAACCCTCTAAAATCCTAGAAATACCCTGATAATCAAGAGGGGAGTCTAAGGAGACATAGGATTCAAGGGGGCTAAACAAATCTAACCCCGTAGGATGAAGGGATATCTCAGAATGAGCACAAGATGTAGACTTTCTGATTTCTGAAGAACCTTGGACAGTCACATTTACCCTACCTTTTTAATTTTTACTTGGATTCAATGATAAAAAGTCCCCAGTGCTAACCATTGAGGAACTAGGATTCAAATGAAAAAAGTCAGTTATTTTTTGCTGAAGTTTGAATTTTTGTTTAGGTTTAAGATAACTAGCACTGTTAACATTTTCCTTTATACTATGTTTCTCTGATTCTACATAAGATAAGGTTGATTTAATACTGTTACCAGTGTCCTCGCTATTAATGATAATATTAACAATGGGTTGAATCAAGTTTAAATTAGGTGTACTAGATAAACCTGATAAACTCGACTGACCTTGAATCCCTAAAAGTATTCCCTTATCTAAGGAGAGGTAATAACCCAACTCCACCATCGAATCATTCTTTAAACTAGATATTGTTATAGGAGTGGATATTTTTGATGGCACACAATTAAGTCTAAAATCAGTAAAAAGTTCTTCCTTAATTCTAGGAGATGTTGTTAGGATTTGAGGGGGGTCAAGAGAAGCAAGAACTCTCGGAGGTACCTTTTGAACCTTCGGCGTAGGTACTGCAATGGAAACAAGGGACAAGTCCTGTGTGTAAACACAGCCATTTTTTTCCCCATACCCCCGTGGTGAAGATTCAGATCTACAGCTTTTATACCTTCAATATTCTTATCCCTACTTTTTATCAATTCTCTGCCATTCCTAGTGAACATAATAACGTATACTGTTACAAGATACTGTCGAAAAAAAATATACAAAACAACAAGAATAATAAAGTTCAGCAAAACCAGTAAATCTGACAATGATTCCGGACTTCCAAAGTCCTAATAGCACTGTGATGTTCCACTATGATATTCCACTTGTGTGTAACTCAAACTTCACGAACTCTCACCTGAGCATTCCCAGAGTCTTTGTTTTCACTGGCGTCTTAAGTTTCCAAACGTTCACAAAAAAAAAAAACCTTCTTTACAGATCTTTATGGTTCTTAGTTCACAGTTCCTTGAAACACCTCACAATACCCTTTTCTTCTAAAGTTTTCATAGCACCATTCAATAACTACGTTCAATGACTACCATCCGTCCATAACTTAGTATTATCCTCTGTTACTCCCAATAATCCTGCTTTACTTAAAACGATGAAGCTTTTCCATAAGTAGCTCTCTTAAAAAAAAAAAAAGTAAGAAAACCAGCAGTGTTTAATTCACTTATGAGAACTCCTGTATCTATTAGGCAATAGAAATTAAGACTTACAAACATGACATAGACCTAGTTGCAGTTGGAAGCGTAAAATCCATATATTTCAAACAATACCTAGTTCCCCCCCGAGAGTGAGCTGTACCTAAAGCACTAGTACCTTGACACAATCATAAATGCTTCATTCATCTAACAGAAATAGTTCGAGATCAATAATTAAAAAGATTAAAAAGAAACAAAGCGCTTACTTGATTAGGGTAAAAATCTAATTTTACATACATGCAGAGTACTGAAGCTCTGATGAGAACTTAATGCTCACCTTTCTACCACATAGTAACTTTGTGACAAGAGCAACTTGAGCAACTCAGAGTAGCTTTGCTTCAACAACAGCTATATTTGAGCAAGATATATCCTTTGTGCTTGCAAATGCTGCTTGCTACTCTCTGCTCACTACTCAGCACCCGCTCTGCGCTTGAACAGTCCAGCCAAATAATGAATCTAGCTCCCAGAACGCTACGCCTGCGCACTAAATAGTGAATCAGCTGACTAAAGCGCGTA
This sequence comes from Neoceratodus forsteri, assembly GCA_016271365.2. Lineage (NCBI taxonomy): Eukaryota > Metazoa > Chordata > Ceratodontiformes > Ceratodontidae > Neoceratodus > Neoceratodus forsteri. Next base: position 715,813,038 of record CM057454.1, on the reverse strand, counting down.
AAAGAGAAAAAAACTAAACTAAAATCTTAGAATTTAAAAATACTAAAAAGATAAACTACAAGTGCTCTGCCCACTACACATCGGGAATTTATGAGTGCTAGATATAGAAACCATTAACTTTGCAAAGAGCACTCAGGAGTCCAAAAGTAAAAAGGAAAAAAAAACAAAATGTAAAAAATCAGCGCTTCTTTTCAAACCAGTAGTACTCAACTTCTCATAACTCTCCGGTTTCTCACTTTTCCCACGTTACTGGATTTCTTTTTCCTCTCCAACTGTTTGCCATCCATACCATCCAGCACCCCGCGGTGCTTTCTTCAGAACTTTCACCGAACTCAGCTGCCCCACCTTCAGCACTCTAAGCCTGCAAAAGAAGGAAGAGACAGGAGCAGACAGAAAACCCAGGGACGGCCGCACAAGAAGGCCTGGTTAAAGTTATTCCTCAAGCAGGTACAGAATTACGCTTAAGTGGCATACCTTTCCTGGAAAAATACTCGCTTAAGAATAACTTCTGCTCTGTAGACTCCTCCACAGTCTGCTAGCATGCAGCGAACCGCCTCTGGCTCAGTAGTAAGCAGATAATCCCTCAGTCAGTCCAGATCACAGAGAAAGAAAAAACATTTTAATAGCAGAGTACCCTGTAAAACCAGCCATTTATCTACTTCACAAAGTACATAAGAACAAAGAAACCCCATCAGGAAGACCAATTGTATGCAGTTTGAATTCAGTGACAGAGCCACTCTCAAAATACGTGTATTCTTCTGGAGCCCACATACAAAGGAAGTCAGGTCACATGTGGCAGACACCAAAGACATTCTAAATATTCTTAGGGACATCCAGCTGAATGAAAATACAATATTTGTAACAAGTGACATAGAAAACTTATATAACAACATACCCCACTGTGGGGGTAACAAGTCCCTGCAGTGCCCTAGACCAAGTGGCAAATGTACAAACCACAGACAGGAGTGCTAGACAGTTGTAATAAGTCTTCAAACCCCAGGAAATCGTACTGTATTCTGACATGTGCAGTATAATCTCACCATAGGACTGCCCTGGAGCCAAAATTGTTAATGGAATCTATGCTAATGATGGAATGCTAGGCTTGAGCTCGGTTTTCAAACCACTGTCCCTGGAATACATCCTGCAGTTGTCAGATTCTTTACTTCGCTTGCCTAAGTAAGATGCCTTGGAGAGCTCTCCTTCATCTTTCTTGAAGATTTTTATTTCTTGGTTTTTTAAAGTACCAATTTCTTTTTGTTTTTAAAGCACTGTCCTTGGTATTACAGGTAGATTAGTCTGGATTTAGTGTTGTTTCGGTAAGTTTTTCAGTTACTTGATAGTTCTTCACAACTGGGAAGAAACCAAACTTTTGTTTATATTTTCTTTGATAAATATCTTAAAAACTTGACTTCTCTTATTTACATTTCATTTGTGCTGGGAATTGGGGTAACTCTCGGTTCTCTCCTCAGTCACTGAACCAACCGCTGAAAAAAAAAAAAAGAGAGAAGTCTTTGTTTACGAGTGTGTGTACTTGACTCAGAGAAACCCAGTTCAAGGTTTTTTTTTTATGTTATATCACAACCTAAGAAAAGAACCGTCTCTACAGGTTTTCAGCATTGCACAGTGTGGTGAATCATTTGCTAAAGCTGATCCACACTTAATTTGTTTTTTATGCCTAAGGTTTGACCACTTGAACGCAGATTGAGAAATTTATAAAAACTTTCCCCAGTCGGTGCTTGCTAAGCAATCAAACCGACTGAGGGAAACGCTAACCTGGCCTCAGATAAACAGACTCCTTACTCTAAAGAAAACCCCAAGGAACTGGACAAACAGCCCTCTGACAAGGGTGAAGGTTCCCTGGGAAGAAAGCGAACTGCAGAGACTGCCACTGAACCGGCAACATCTGCTAAAAAGGAGGAGGAGAAGCACTCAGGGAAGAAACCGCAACCAACAAATCTGCCGGTTCCTACCACTGAGAATATTGCTAATACCATCACAATAATCCAGTCACTGTAAACTGGTACCTCGGTTCCGCAACCCAGTTCACATCATCCATCGGTTCAAACTTCGGTTCCTTTGAACATTACCCTGATATTTATGGTGATGATGATGATGATGATGAAGAGGATGTTGGGGAGCCCCCTGAACTGGATGTTTCCCCTGATCTTCAACGCCCTAACTCCCCTGATGAGGGACCTGAAGATTTTACCTCACATTTTGCTTTTATGAAGCAGGTGGCACAGACTCTGGACCTCTCCACTCAGGAAGCTACAGAGGAGGAAGAGCCAGATTACATGGAAATGATGGGTGTACCAGCAACTGAATGTTGTTAGTACCCATCCATAAGTCCCTAAAGAGACAAGTCACTAGAGTATGCAAAGTCCCCACTTCTCCAGTTGACAAGAAGATTGTTAGGAAATACTGGGTGTCCAAGGCTGAAGCTAAGTTTATTTTTGGGCATATCAGTCATTAAGGGGTGGTGCAGGCTACTGCATGTGATAAGGCAGGCATTCGTCTGGCATCACAGCCGCCTGATGATGATTCTAGGAAAATGGATTCTATGTCCAAGAAGTCTTTCCTGGGTTCTTCTTTGGCCATTAGGCAGGCCACTTACATGGTTTATGTTTCTAGATACCAGAAAAGTCTCTAGAATACTGTTTTGGGAGATTGCTAAGGCCTGCCCTGCTCCCATGGCATCTGACCTAGCTGAGACTGTGAAAAAGTGAATAGAGGCTTCCAACTACCAATTTCGGATGGCAGTGTATGCCACTGACACTGCAACCAGACTGATGGCAACTTCAGTGTCCCTATGGAGATTTGCTTGGTTAGGGGCCACTAACCTATCCCAGGATACCCATGCAAAGGCCTTGGATTTTCCTTGTGAGCCCACATCCCTCCTTGGTGAGCAAACACAGGCCTACATGAAAAAGATGGATGAGTACAAGGTGGCTTACAATAGTGCTGCTGCCAAGGAAAAGGCAGCAACATCTCAGAAGTATCAGAGTAAAAGGGGTAGGGGTAGAACCCACTACAGACCTTTCTTCCAAACTCAGGCTCTCCCAGCCTATCAGCCACAGAGACGGAGGCAGGGGCAGAAGGGGCAGCAATCAAGCTGGCCTCAGTACCCAGCCAAGTACAGACGCAAAGCAGACCCCCTGAGGGGTCTGCCAGGGTCACTTCCCCATTCCCAATAGGAGGCAGGCTGGCTCACTACCTCCAAGTTTGGAAATCCATCACCACAGACAAGTGGACCCTGGAGGTAGTGAGCCAGGGTCTTGCTCTCAGCTTCAAGGTCTTACCCAGGCTGAGGGCAAGAGTTTTCAGACCTGCCACCCCATCAGAAGCAGTTCTGTTGGTGGTAGAAGTAGCAAAACTCCTTCAGGAGAAGGCAGTGGAGCCTGTTCCCTTGGCCCAAAAGGGAAAGGGACTCTACTCAGGATACTTCCCCACTCTAAAGAAAACAGGGGAGTGGCAACCCATACTGGATCTCAGACATTTAAACAGGCATTTGACAAAGTCAAACTTCAAAATGGTCACTCTGGCTACCATTCTTCCTACACTCAGGCAGGGAGATTGGTTGGCATCCCTGGACTTAAAGGATGCTTACTTCCACATGCCTATCAGGCAATCCCACAGAAAGTATCTCAGGTTCAGATTGCCATCAGGCCATTACCAGTTCAGAGTCATGCCTTTCGGCCTGACTTCTGCTTCAAGAGCATTTAAAAAGTGCCTAGCAGTAGTGGTAGCACATTTAAGAAGGCAGGGAATTACAGTCTTCCCATACTTGGACGACTGGCTAGTGGTAGGCCCCAGAAGGTCAAAGATGCACTAGCTACCACTCAGGATACCCTGCAGTCCTTAGGCTTTCTGGTAAATCAAAAGACGTCAGTGCTGAGATCAGTTCTGCTCCTGGAATTTATAGGAGCAGAATTGGACACACTAACAGAGGAGGGTGAACAGCCTCGTACAGTTCGCCAGCTGTTTCCAGCTGCATATTCCCAAACCAGCAAGGCACTCTCTCCAGCTGTTGGGACACATGACTGCATCAACAGCAACAGTGCCAGGACCCAGGTTCCAGAGGAGAGACATCCACTTCCATAACAGATCTCACTGGTTGCACAGAAGAGATTCCCTGTCAAAGATGGTGCCAGTCAGGCTCTCTTCTTCAAGCACTCCAGTGGTGACAGAAGAAGAACAACCTCAGAAGGTGTGCCTTTCCTTCACTAGCCACCTTTATCAGTGCTAACAATATATGCCTCCCTCCTAGGATGGAGTGCCCACCAGGGGGAGCACACCGCACATGGTACTTGGCTTCACCAGGAGTCTCGGATTCACATAAACCTGCTGGAACTCAGGGCAGTTTACTTAGGCATTCAGTCCTTTGCCTCAATGCTGGAGGGTAAGTTGGTTCAAGTCAGAATGGACAATACAACCACAATGTATTACATCAACAAGCAAGGGGGCACAAGGTCATCCCCCTTGTGTACAGAGGCCATGAAAGTATGGAATTTGGCCTACTTCCTGGGGATCTCCCTATCAGCAGTTCATCTCCCAGGGAAGAACAATGTCTTCACAGATGCCCTCAGAAGGATCAACCAGAATCACCATGAGTGGTTACTAAACAGGCAAATACTGCAAACTGTGTTCAGAAATGGGGCATCCCAGAGGTGCACCTCTTGCAGCCCCAGACAGTCACCAACACCCACACCCACACGTTTTGATAAAAGGAGATTGTTTGTTTTTGGGGGGGTGTTATTTATTAGGATAGATATAGACAGACAGACAGATAGATGGATGCTTTATTTATAAAGCACCCCTTTCCAGATATTCGGAGCACTGTACATGAAAACAAAGATTCAATACAATACAATATTTAAAAATGACAAGCCAGGAAGAACAATAAATACTTAAAATTGCATCTATCCACACATAAAATAGGATGCTATATCCAATTACCCTTAAAATTAGGGATCAAATGCCTGCTGAAAAAGGAGCATTTTAGGACCAGTTTTAAAGGCTTCTACCAAGGCAGCCTCCCATAAATATCTAGGCAGTGAGTTCTACAGGGTAGGCGTGGCAACAGAGAACGCATGGTCCCCAGAATGCTGTAACCTAACCCTGGGAACTCCTAGGAGGTTACGCTCGGCAGAATGTAGAGCCCGGGCCAGCCGGCAGGGCTCCAGGAGATCTTGCAGATAAGCTGGTCCCCCAATTGTGCAGAGCCTTGTAAGTAAGGAGCCCTACCTTGAAGATAATCCTCCACCTAGTTGGCAGCCAGTGCAGCCCACAGAGGACAGAAGTAATATGTTTTTCTTTTTACACCTAACAATAGTCTTGCCACCACGTTCTGCACCAGCTGCAGCCAGTGAAGGTTGCCTCCAGATAGTCCAACCTGGATGTGATGAACCCATGTACCAGCATGGGCATGTCCTCAGATGGAATCAGGGCCCGGATTCGAGCAATGCTCCTCAGATGGTAATATCCACTTCTGACAATGGCCAACACCTGAGCATCTAATGTCAGGCCGTTGTGTTGGATCACGCCCAGATCCTTTGCCTGTGTAGATGGGATAAGAGGAATCCCCCCCCAGCACTAAGCCAGGGGGGTCAGCACAATAATGCCCCCCCCCTCGCTATGACAACCTGGATTCACCACTAGCAGCTCAGTCTTCTCTGGGTTAAGTCTAAACCAGTTTTGAGTTATCCAGCTCTGGATTTTCTCTAGGCAGCTGTTAAATATGGAAGATGCCATCTGGTTACCAGGTGCACAGGACAGGTACAGCTGGATATCATCTGCATAGCATTGAAAACCCAGCCCATACTGCCTGATGATGTCTCCTAATGGCAGAATATACACCGCAAACAGCAAGGGTGACAAGACATGAAAACTATATACCTACCGTAATTCTTGATCTTCTCTTGTATCTTCACCATTCATTACTGCTGGGTGTAAGGCAGAGGTGCACACCTGCATGGGAGCTTTTTTTTTGGGGGGGGGAGTTGGTGCTGATGGCACCCATGAGGCCGATGCATTGTGTGGGACACAAGGGTTGGCCATTAGGTGCCGTAAACTCCTTCTCCACCCCAGTTCTGTCCTGCCGGACAGGAGAGAGGAAAAAGGGGGATAGAGAAGACCAAAGATAAGGCAAGAGAGCCGAGGGATAGGAAAAGGAAAGGATATAAACTGAAAAAGGAATAAACTGACCAGAGGACAGAGGGAGTGGATTTTTTCATAACTGGCCACAGGGCCCCAACCCCTGGGTGGCAGCACAGGAAGAGAGAGAAAGATACAACATATGTGGGGGATGAAGGAGGGCCCTCTGCCGTGCTAGATTGGAAGATCAATGGCTTAATTCAGTCTCAAAAACCTGAGAAGAATGAAGACACAGGAGCAAGGATCCCGTCAACTTCTGAGACCACTGGATGGAGGTCCAGAACGAAAGAATTTGAAATGGTCTTGCAGAATATAAATCATGGCGGAGTCAGAGCCCCCCCAAAAAACCCACATTTGGGATGAAAGTCCTGCAGCATGTCCCTGTACAGTTTGCCACCTGATGGCTTAGCCAAGGGGGAAAAAACCCTTAAACAGGAGAGGACTTGGTCCAGAATGAGCCCTAAAAGTAGAGAAGAAGCAGAAAGGAAAAAAAGGAGAGGCAATCCCTACTGATCCTCCCATGAGATGCACTGACGCAGTCCCCACCCTAAGAAGATGAAAACCAGATCAAAAGATCAGAGCCAAGGAATAGAACGACCCCACAGTGCACCCCACTGAGAATCCCAGGGAGTTCCCTCTGAGGTCAGGGCGAAGACCTTACTCACCACCCTCCTAGGATGGGTGCTCTGTGACTTTAGAGAAGGAAACAGAGGGCCCTGAGGTACCAGGGGGACTCTTCCTCAATTGGCCTCGAAGTGAGGGAGGGTGAGCAGGGTGGAGGCAACACACAGGAGCTGAAGGCCAAGAGAGGAAGGTGGGCAGGAATCAGTAATGAATGGTGAAGATACAAAGGAAGATCAAGAATTACTGTAGGTACGTAATTTTCATATCTTCCCTTGTCAATCTTCGCCATTCATTACTGCTGTGTGAGTACCAAGCCACTCGGAGGGGACCTGGCACAGCCCTGAGGGAATAGATTACCTCAGCCTCCTATGGGGGAGACTCAAGAGGGAGAGACCCTATTGCCCTTCTAGATCAACATGACTTAAGCCTGTTCAGTCTGAGGAGGTGTCCCCAGTGGCAGGGGGGACGGAAGATGTCCCTGAAGATTCCTCTTCGCCCTGCGTGAGAAAAGGCGAGTCCCCCAGAAAGTGGAGGAAATCACCCTACAATGGGTATCAATCTAGACAGGCAAAGTCATGCCATCCACCTGATACAGATCCTGGTCCCTGCTAGTCTGGGAGCCACCTCATGGGCATCATACAATGCCCTTGCTTCGTGCCTTGCAAGCTGCAGACCCTGTGCAGAGAGGGGCAGTGGCTTGCCTAGAAACATAGAATTTGACAGCAGATAAGGACCGCTTGACCCACCCAGTCTGCCCATTTCTCTACCTAACGAATAAGCTGCAGATCCTAGTTAACCAACAGCCTACTTCCTCCTACCTCCCCACTAGAACTGCCTTATGTCTGTCCCATGCATTCTTGAATACCCCCACTGTTTTTGACTCTACGACCTCCTCAGGAAGGCTGTTCCACGCATCTACAAACTCTGTGAAGAAATACGTCCTTACATTACATCTGAGCCGTCCCCCCTCTATCTTCAAATTGTGCCCCCTTGTTCTTGTGCATCTCTTTTTCTGAAAGATGCTACCCTCTTGAACTTTGTTGATTCCCTTGAGGTATCTGAAAGTTTCTATCATGTCCCCCCCTCTCCCTATTTTCCTCGAGGCTATACATCTTAAGCACCTTTAGTCTTTCTTCATATGTCTTCTGGTGCAGACCCTGCACCATTTTGGTTGCCCTCCTCTGGACAGCCTCCACCCTATGTCTTTGCAGAGATGGGGTCTCCAGAATTGTACATAGTACTCCAGATGTGGTCTTCAAACAACATGAAGTCTTGCTATAGTATGACATATGCAGTGAGTCCCAACCTTCAAACTGCTCCAGAGGTGAAAGAGTTAACTTTCCATGCCAGGCATGGAATGCTGAGCTCGAGCTCGGTTGAAACTCTGTCTGTTGTTCTTCAAACTCAAACCGTCAAATTCTTTACTCTGTCTCACTGAACAGTCGCTCCGGAGATTTCTCCTTCTGCTCGGTTCATTTTGTCGGTTAAAGTATTGTTTTTCTCAGTTTTCAACCGAATTTAAACCGCAACCGGTCGGTTCAGACTCTGTCTGTGGTATTGTGAGTACTAGATAGGTTTTACATTTATTTCTATTCTATGTGGAACTTGTAAACGGTTTATCGGTTCGGTTTGAACCGATCAAGTTGTTTAAAATATCTTAATCTATCTTTCAGTGTGTGGTTACTGGTTCTTATCGGTTCTAAAAAAAATGGATTTTATTACGGTTTTTTCCACGACCCGTGACACGGTTGGGAACCAATAAGAGGGTCTTACCTGGCGGATTGCCTTAAACGGGCAAGTTTGGTTAGGACTGGCACTATGTCTGAGAAACCCAAAAGAAAAAACGGGCCCACTGGGTTTCAACACTGCAGTGTGTGTGGGGAAGTCTTTGCCAAGGCTGATCCCCACACCACCTGTGTTACTGTCTGGGGTTTGACCACCTCAATGCAGACTGCCAGATTTGTAAAAGTTTTCCTGCAGCTACCCTGGAAAGAGAGTTGGTAGGCTCAGGGAAGCGAGGCCAAAAGTCCGCTGAACTGGATGGCCAGCCCGGTTCGGTTCCAACTGAACGGAGAGTGCCCTCTGACCAGGGCGAGACTTCCTCGGGCAAAAGGAGATCCGACTCTGAGGAGCCGGGTCCAGCAAAAAGGACTAGAAAATCAGCTGGTGTGGAGCCAAAACCTTCCTCTCCAACCGCTGAAGAAATAGCCAAAGCGATAAAAATTGTCCAGTCGCTTTCCCTGGTTCTGACCGAACCGGCACCATCGGGTAAGCACCCAGTTCGGCCGGTTCCACCGGTTCAAGAGTATGAGTTAGAGGAGTATTATGAACCGAAGGAGGGGGACGAGGAGTATGAGGAGAGTGAATGTGGATTTGAAAGTCTGGATGTGCCCATTGACCCGGACATCTCCCCAGACAGACCTTCAGGAGTGTCTCTTCCTAGGGTTTTCTGAGTCCCCTTCTCATTTTATGTTTTATAAAAAAGTGGCTGAAACCCTCCAGCTCCCTATGGAGGAAGCTGTGGATGATCAGGAGGAGCCCGACTATGTGGAAATAATGGATATCCCAGAGTCTAGGAGACTGTCTATTCCCTTGCATAAATCTTTTGGGAAACAGACTTTTAAAATTTTAAAAGCTCCTCACACTATACCTCCTGTGGATAAGAGAATGGACAAGAGGTACACATCGTCAGGCTCTGATACGGAGTTCCTCACACAACAATGCAGCCATGTTGGGGTAGTGCAGGCTGCAGCCTGTGACAAGGCTAATATTCCCTTGGCTTCACACCCCCCGGATAAGGACTCCAGGAGGATTGATGCCATGGCAAAGAAAACAGTATATGGCAGCATCCTTGGGACTCAGACAGGCAAATTATATGGCTTATGTTGCCAGATACCAGAAATCCAGATGGGATACTGTTATGGCTCTAGCAAAAGCAGGTCCCTGGCCAGCTTGCAGAGCTGCAGCAGGTGGCTGCTGATGGTACTGAGGCATCCAAGGTGCAATTCCATGCTGCAGTGGACTCTAAAGATGTGTCATCAAGAGTCATGGCTACATCTGTGGCACTTCACAGAATGGCTTGGCTCAGATGTACTAGCCTGTCACAGGATACCCAGACTAAGGCCATGTATTTTCCTGTTGTGGGTAATTCTCTGTTTGGGGAGCAGACAGAGAATTACATGAAGAAAATGGGTGAGTATAAGACCACCTATAGGAGTGCACAGGTCAAAGAAAGGCAGGCCACTCCTCAAAGGCAGCTTCCCAGGGGGCAGGGGCAGGCCCTTTCATAGGCCTTTTTACCAAGCCCAGGCCTCTTCTTCTGCTTATGCCCAAAGGGGGTTCTTTAGAGGGAGAGGCAGATGGGGTACAAGCAGGCCTGCTTCCACCCCTCAGCCCAAAGCTCCTGCCAAACAGGCACCCTGATGGGGTTGTCAGGGCTGATTCTCAGCTACCTGTAGGAGGCAGATGGCTTACTCTGTTCAGGACTGGAAGTCTCTGACATCAGACAAGTGGGTCCTGGAAGTAGTAAGCCAGGGACTGGTTCTCAGCTTCAAAAAATTTCCAAAGATGAGAACCAGATCCTTTCCACCTGTAAATCCTCCAGAGGCTCTTGCCTTAGAGATAGAGGTCTCTGCCCTCCTAGCACTCAGAGCTGTGGAAAGGGTTCCACCCCTACACCAGGGCAAAGGCTTGTACTCCAGGTACTTCCTTACCCCAAAAAAGACAGGAGAATGGCGGCCCATCCTGGATCTCAGATACTTAAACAAGCACCTTTTAAAACCAAAATTCAAAATGGTGACTCTGGGAATTATTCTACCCTCTCTAAGGCCAGGGGACTGGCTAGCGTCCCTGGACTTCAAGGATGCCTATTTCCATATTCTCATCAGAAGCTCCCATCGAAAGTACCTCAGGTTCGAGCTGCCCTCAGGCCATTACCAATTCAGAGCAATGCCCTTTAGCCTCACCTCTGCTCCAAGGGTATTCACAAAATGCCTTGCAGTAGCAGTTGCCCACCTAAGAAGGCAAAAAATTGCCATCTTCCCTTACCTGGATGACTGGCTCATAGTAGGCCAGTCTCCAGACCAAGTCAAGTTAAATCTACGGAAAACTCAGCAACTGCTCACTTCTCTAGGTTTCCTTCTGAATCTTCCAAAGTCAGTTCTAGAGCCTGTCCAGCTCCTCACCTTCATAGGCGCAGAGCTGAACACAGAGAAGGCCAGAGCCTTCCTTCCTCTGGACAGGGCAAGGACCCTGGTCTCTCTGGCTTCCTCATTCACCCTGCAGGTCTCTCGACCAGCAAAGCACTTTCTACAGCTCCTGGGGCACATGGCTGCTTCTACAGCAGTAGTGCAGGGAGCAAGATTTCAGATGAGGGACATCCAGTTCCATTTCAGAGCCTTTTGGTCTCAAGGAAAAGACCCTCTAACCAAATTGATCCCAGTGACTCGAACCCTGATCCAGGCCCTACAGTGCTGGCAGAACCAGAGCAATCTGAGACAGGGGGTTCCTTTTGCCCCTCAGTCTCACTCCTTAATCCTTACTACAGATGCATCCCTCTTGGGGTGGGGGCTCACATGGGCGCCCTCACTACCCAGGGATTGTGGTCCCCTCAGGAATCTCTGCTCCACATCAATCTGTTGGAACTCAGAGCAGTTTTTCTAGCACTTCAAGCTTTTTCCAAATCTGTTCAGAACAAAGTTATTCAGGTCAGAACAGACAGCACCACCACAATGTGATACATCAACAAGCAAGGGGGCACTCGGTCTACGGCCTTGTGCACCGAAGCAATGAAGTTGTGGTCTCTGGCTTACTCACTGAACACCTCCCTTATGGCAGTTCACCTCCCAGGCAAGGACAATGTCCTGGCAGATGCTCTCAGCAGGATTTCACAGGGCCATCACGAATGGTCACTGGACCCCCTGGTCTTGGAGCTGGTATTTGCCAGATGGGGCACCCCGCAGATAGATCTTTTTGCAGCCCCAGACAATCACCAACTTCCCCTTTTTTGCTGCAGGCCCCCAGTGTTGGGCTCAGTCCCTCTGGATGCCTTCCTTCTCAGTTGGGAAGGGAAGTTTCTCTATGCTTTTCCCCCCTTCCCTCTCCTGTTCAAAGTGCTAGTCAAAATCAGATCTCAACCCTGCAAGATGATCCTGATTGCTCCAGACTGGGCCAGACAGCCTTGGTACCCACTCCTACTGTCCTTAGCAGTCCACCTTCCCTTGTGTCTTCCCAGGAATCACAACCTGTTAATCTGTGCTCAGGGGAGAGTTTGGTACCCGAACCTCAAATCTCTCAATCTCAAGGCCTGGCTCTTGAAGAGTTAGAGTCTGCTGACCTACGCCTCTCCCAAGGTGTAATGGATATCCTGAAGGCTTCTAGGAAGCCTTCCACCACGGCTACTTATAATTCCAAATGGAAGAGATTTTCCATATGGTGCTCTGGAAAGCATATTTCCCCAGAATCTGCTGATTTACCCACAGTCCTGGATTATATGGTCCACTTAAATACCTTGGGGCTGAGACCAGCAACCCTAAAAGTGCATCTGGCAGCTGTGTCTGCTTTCTTATCAGCAGGTAAGCCCTATTCTCTTTCAGCTCATCCTGTATTCTCCAAGTTTTTCAAGGGATGCTTCACACCAACCCTCCATTCAGGGACCCTGCCCCTGCCTGGGATCTTAATGTTTGCATTGCTCAGCTTATGCAACCCCCCTTTGAGCCTTTGTCTTCAGCAAAGCTTAAGTACTTGACTTGGAAAACTGTGTTTTTGGTAGCCATCACTTCTGCCAGACGCATAAGTGAATTACAAGCCTTGTCATGGAAGCCTGATTTTATCTCCTTTCATAGAGATAAGGTGGTCCTCAGGACTAACAGGAAGTTCTTGCCTAAGGTGGTTTCAGATTTCCATCTTAATCAATGTCTCTTCCTGTGTACTTCACTGACCATTCCTCCTCTGGCGAGACGAGACTGCACAGTTCAAATGTCAAAAGAGCCTTTAGTTACTACATAGAACGTACCAAGGGTCACAGGTTTGACTCCCTCCAACTGTTCCTCACTTATGGTGAGGTTAGTAAAGGGAAACCTGCCACTAAAAGATCCATTGCCAGGTGGATTGTCTCTTGTATCCAATTTTGCTATGAAAAACTGGGTAAGATTCCTCCCTCAGGCCTGAGGGCTCACTCTACCAGAGGTACAGCTGCTTCCTGGCTGCTGCCAGGGACATCCCTATCCTAGAGATATGTCAAGCAGCTACCTGGAAAACAGTTCACACTTTACCAAGCATTACTCCCTGGACATCCAGGCTAGGAGCGATGCTCGGTTTGGCACAGCTGTGCTTCAGAGCCTATTTCCTAAGTAGGTTCTGTCCCTCCTCCATGGAGGTACTGCTGCATAGTCTGCATATGTCATAATATAGCAAGACTTCATGTTGTTTGAAGAAAAAATTACTCGCCTTAGTAATGTTGTTTCTTCTAATGGAGTCTTGCTATATTATGACCTCCTTCCCTGCCTGCCCCTCTCAGAACCTCTGTTTTTGGCATGTGGGTGGGCAGTGCAGTGTTGGCAGTTAGTACATGCCCACCTTGTTCTTTTCACCCCTCCTTTTTGTTTTGGGGTGACTTGGTGTTGTGTTTTCATTTTTTGGGTCTCCTCACTTGAGTCTTTGTTTTAGGACCAAAGAATGTGTTCTTACGTTTAGTAGCCAGTTGGCTAGTGTAGGTTTACAGCTTCCACAGAGGGCCTCAGTGAGTTTAGCTCATAAAGATCTGATGGTTTGAGTTTGAAGAACAACAGACAGAGTTTCAACCGAGCTCGAGCTCAGCGTTCCATGCCTGGCATGGAAAGTTAACTCTTTCACCTCCGGAGCAGTTCGAAGGTTGGGACTCACTGCATATGTCATAGTATAGCAAGACTCCATTAGAAGAAAAAACATTACTAAGGTGAGTAATTTTTTTTTTTACCAACTGTCTGTACAGAGGGCCAACTCCTGTTTTCTACTGGTGATGCCTCTCCCTATGCATCCCAGTATCTCCCAGCCCACCTTACTGCCTTCTCACATTGCTTGCCCGTCTTTAGATCACCTGCTATGGCTACCCCCAGGTCCCTGTCCATTAGTCGCCATTGTGTACTTTTCCCCTGGGTTTTTGTTTACCAGGTGCATTACTTTGCGCTTCTTTGCACTGAATCTAAGCTGCCATACATTTGACCATTCCTCTAACCTTGCCAAGTCCCTTTTCATCCTTTCCACCCACCTTGCATATCAACCCTGTTGCAGATCTTTGTGTCATCTGCAAAGATACATACTTTTCCTTCTAGTCCCTTTGCAATGTCACTTATAAAGACATTAAAAAGGACCGGCTCCAGTACTGAACCCTGCGGTACCCCACTAGTAGCCCCCTTTCTTCACTGTGGACTCCATTAACTATTACCCTCTGTGACCTGTTGTCCAACCAGTGTTTTACTCAGGCTACCAACCTGGGACCCACTCCCAGGCTGGCTAATTTGTTTATTACTCTTTTGTGCAGGACTATCTCAAATGCCTTGCTAAAGTCTAGGTAGGCCATGTCCACAGCCCTTCCCTGGTCTACTACTTTGGTCACCCAGTCAAAGAAATCAATTAGATTTGTCTGACATGACCTTCCTGCTGTGAATCCATGCTGCCTTGGGTCCTGTGACCCACTGACCTCTAGGTACTCAACAATTCTTTCCTTCAGAAGTGATTCCATCATTTTCCCTACCACTGAAGTCAAACTGACAGGTCTGTAGTTTCCTGCCTCTATCTTGCTCCCACTTTTGTGAAGGGGAATCACATCCACCCTCCTCCAGTTTTCAGGTACCACACCATCCTCCCATGATTTATTAAAAAGGGTAGTCAGTGGTGTTACTAGCTCTTCCCTTAGTTCTTTTAGAATTCTGGGGTGAATCCCATCAGGCCCCATTGCTTTATCCACCTTCAGTTTTAAGAGTTCTTTCAGAACCCTTTCTTCTGTGAAAGGACTAATATCAACCCCCCATCCAAGGTGCTTCTATTGACTGGATTAGGTATCTCCCCCTGCTTTTCCATTGTGAATACGGAGCAGAAGTATTCGTTCAGTATCCCTACTTTTTCACTGTCGCTCTCTGCCCAGCCACCTTCCTCTTTATTCAGCCTCAGTACCCCTGCCTTAGTCTTTCTTTGCTCCCTAATGTACCTATGAAAGGTTTTATCCCCCTTCTTAACCGAGTTGGCTATCTTTTCCTCGGTTTGGGCCTTTGCTATTCTGACTGCCTTCCCGCTTCCTTCTGCTTTCATGATATCTCTGTCCTGCTTCTTCTGTGTTTCCTTATACTTCCTGAATGCTATCTTTTTCTCCCTAACCTGCCCCACCACTTCTTTTGAGAACCATAGTGTTTTTTTCTTTCATTTTGATTCGTGTATTTGCTTTACACAAAGGCTTGTTGCCTCTGTGATGGTGGTTTTGATGTTTCCCAATTTTTGCTCCACCCCCACCTTCTTGCCTGTGTGCTAGTGCTTGTCTGAGACACACTCCCATTTTGACAAAATCAGCCCTCCTGAAGTCCAATACCTTCACTTTTGTATAGCTTGACTCTACAGCTAAGTTTATCATGAACCACACTGTTTGGTGGTCGCTTGTTCCCAAATGGCTACCCGCTTCAAGATTGAAGATCCTCTCCCCATCCCCATTTGAGAGTATGAGGTCTAAGATTGCTCCTTCCCGAGTGGGTTCCAAAACTAGCTGTCTGAGGCATGCCCCCTGTAGGGCATCGAGAATGGCCCTGCTCTTGGATGTGGCTGCAGCAAAGGTGCTCCAGTTAACATGTTGCATATTCAGATCCCCCATCAGCAATATCTCCCCTTTCTCTGCCATCCTAAGGATTTCTTCTATCATTTCCTTGTCCATTTCTTCCCCCTGAGATAGGGGTCTGTATACAACCCCTGTGCGGATTGTGGTGCCATTTCCAGTCTCAAGGGAGACCCACAGTGCCTCCTCTCCTCCCTGTTTACCCTTTAGTTCTGTTGCTTTGATCCCTTCCCTTACATAGACAGCTACTCCTCCTCCTCCTTTTCTTTCCTCCCTGTCCCTCCTGTAGACTGTGTACCCTGGTATGTTGACATCCCAGTCATGGTTCTCTGTTAACTATGTTTCTGTGACTGCCATGATATCCAGGCATCCCTCTTCCATCAAGGCCATATTCAGATCCCCCATCAGCAATATCTCCCCTTTCTTTGCCATCCTAAGGATTTCTTCTATCATTTCCTTGTCCATTTCTTCCCCCTGAGATAGGGGTCTGTATACAACCCCTGTGTGGATTGTGGTGCCATTTCCAGTCTCAAGGGAGACCCACAGTGCCTCCTCTCCTCCCTGTTTACCCTTTAGTTCTGTTGCTTTGATCCCTTCCCTTACATAGACAGCTACTCCTCCTCCTCCTTTTCTTTCCTCCCTGTCCCTCCTGTAGACTGTGTACCCTGGTATGTTGACATCCCAGTCATGGTTCTCTGTTAACTATGTTTCTGTGACTGCCATGATATCCAGGCATCCCTCTTCCATCAAGGCCACCATTTTGGAGAACTTTTTACCTAGACTACGGGCATTGGTACTCATTACCCTCCATTTTTTATGGCTTTATTTCTTTTTGCCCCATCCCTGTCCTTACTGCCATTATCTTTTTCTCCATTTACCCCTGCCCTTCTCCTTATTGACTGCTCTATATTGGTGTTTACCTCACTAACTACCCTGATTTTTTGGGAGGGGGCAAGGATTTCCCTTCTCCTTTTCAGTGCCTCCCCCCTTGGCTAGTTTAAATGCTTGCCAATGAAGTGTTTAAACCTATCACCTAGGATTCTGGTTGCCCTCCTGGATAGATGCAGATCATCGCACCAGTATAGGCCTGCATCCTTCCAGGTGGAGCCCCAGTCCCCAATGAAGCCACATACCTAAGCTCTGCACCAGTTTTTCAACCAGTCATTGAATCTCATGGTATGTAGTACCCTAGCCTCATCCATGCCATAGACAGGTAGCACTTCCAAGAAAGTTACCGTGTGTGCTACTTGGCTAAGTCCCTTCCCGAACTCCACAAACTTCTGTTGCACTGCTCTGATCCCATTCTCAGCCAGGTCATTTGTCCCTAGGTGGACAATGACATCCAGCTCACTCCCCCTTGCAGCTGCTCCCACGATCCTGAGGATTTGTTTCCTGTACCTCCAAGCCATGGTGCTGGGCAGGCACCTTACCTCCCTTTCCCCTCCCTCCCCCAGTTCTACCCTCCTAACAACTGAGTCCCCCACCAGGAGTTGTTTCCTTCCCCTGTGGGGTCCTGTGCCACCCTCCTGTGGGTCTCCATTGTGGAGGTGCCCTCCTGAAACAATCAACTACAACTCTGACCCTCCACCCTGGGGAGTGCTTTCCTTCCTTTCAGACACCTATTTGACAGAGGTTAAGTAACAGGTCTAGTCACAAATAACAGCAAATATCTCTTAGCTACAGGTCCTCCCAGGCAAATGACAGTTAAACTAAGAAAAGTCAACCCCCAAAACAGAGAATCAATACTAGTTACTTACACAGGTCCAAAAAGAAACATAGAAACAGAATCTGACAACAGAGAAGGACAGCTTGGCCCACCTAGTCTGCCCAAAAAGTAATAATTCAATTCAGTGTAGTCTAGTAAATAACCTCCTTGATTTAAGGAAGCTTTGGCTGCTTTCTCTGTCTCTATCTCAGCAGAGACCACAAACAACTCCTGTTTTAAATCCACAGTTCAACTAGGCCCCTTTCAGCTCCTCCCCTTAACAGACACCTATTTGACAGAGGTTAAGTAACAGGTCTAGTCACAAAAGACTGCAAATATCTCCCAGCTACAGTTCCTCCCTGGCAAATTAAAGTTAAACTAAGAAAAGTCAACCCAAAAACAGAGAATCAATTCTAGTTACTTACACATGTCCAAAAAGTAATAATTCAGTTCAGAACAATGGGGAATAATAAAAACTGCCATCACAGAGGTAACAAGCCTTTGTGTGAAGCAAATAAACAAAACAAAACGATGTAAGAAACCACTATGGTTCTCAAAGGAGGTAGCACCGAAGGTTCAAGAGAAAAAGAGAGCATTCAGAAAGTACAAGGAATCACAGAAGGTGCAGGACAGATAATTGTATCAGTTAAAGCAAAAGGAAGCTGGGAAGGCAGTCGGAACAGCAAAGGCCCAAACTGAGGAAAAGATAGCCAACTCAGTTAAGAAGGGGATAAAACCTTGTTTAGGTACATCAGGGAGCGAAGGAAGACCAAGGGAGGAATAGTGAGGCTTAATAAAGAGGACGGGGGTGAGCACAGGGTGACTGTGAAAAGGCAGAGATACTAAACAAATATTTTTGCTCAGTATTTACAAATGAAGAGGGGGAGGTGCCTAAATCAAACAATAGAAACACTCTGGATACAGAAGTTGATACCAGCCCATTTACAGAAGAAAGGGTTCTGAAAGAACTCTTAAAACTGAAGGTGGACAAAGCAATGGGGCCTGATGGGATTCATCCCAGAATTCTAAAAGAACTAAGGGTAGAATTAGTGACACCACTGACTACCCTCTTTAACAAATCATGGGAGAATGGGTTGGTACCTGAGGACTGGAGGAGGGCAGATGTGATTCCCCTTCATAAAAGTGGGAGCAGGGCAGAAGCAGGAAACTACAGACCTGTTAGTTTAACCTCAGTGATAGGGAAAATGATGGAATCACTTCTGAAGGAAAGAACTGTCAAGTACCTAGAGACCAGAGGGGCACAGGACCCAAGGCAGCATGGATTCACAGCAGGAAGGTCATGCCAGACAAATCTAACAGATTTCTTTGACTGGGTGACCAAAGTAGTAGATCAGGGAGGGGCTGTGGACATGGCCTACCTAGACTTTAGCAAGGCATTTGACTCAGTCCCACACAAAGATTAATATACAAGTTAGCCAGCCTGGGATGGGTCCCAAGATGATAGCCTGGGTAAAATTGGCTGGAGAATAGGACACAGAGGTAATAGTAAATGGAGTCCACACTTGAAGAAGAGGGTTACTAGTGGGGTGCACTGAGGTTCTGTATTAGGGACAGTCCTCTTCAATGTCTTTGTAAGCGACATTGCAGAGGGACTGAAGGAAAAGTATGTCTCTTTGCAGATGACACAAAGATCTGCAACAGAGTTGATGCACAAAAGATGGGGTGGAAAGGATGAGAAGGACTTGGCAAGGTTAGAGGAATGGTCAAATGTATGGCAGCTTAGATTTAATGCTAAGAAGTGCAAGGTAATGCACCTGGGAAACAAAAACCAAGGGGAAGAGTACACAATGGGGGGTGAGATACTAACAACAACAAAAATGGAAAGGGACCTGGCGGTAGTCATATCAGATGACTTAAAGGTGGGCAAGCAATGTGAGAGGGCAGTAAGGAGGGCTGGGGGGATACTGGGATGCATAGGGAGAGGCATCACCAGTAGAAAACAGGAAGTTGTCATCCCTCTGTACAGACAGCTGGTGAGACCCCATCTGGAGTACTGTGTGCAGTTCTGGAGACCCAATCTCCGCAAGGACATAAACAAGATGGAAGCTGTTCAGAGGAGGGCAACTAAAATGGTGCAGGGTCTGCACCGGAAGACATATGAAGAGAGACTAAAGGAGCTTAATATGTATAGCCTCCGAGAAAGGTGGGAGAGGGGGACATGATAGAAACTTTCAAGTACCTCAAGGAATCAACAAAGTCCAAGAGGTAGCATCTTTCAAAAAAAGAGGTGTGCAAGAACAAGGGGGCACAATTTGAAGATGGGGGGGTGGCTCAGAGGTAATGTAAGGAAGTATTTTTTCATAGAGAGGGTTGTGGATGCATGGAACGGCCTTCCGGAGGAGGTTGTGGAGTCAAAAACAGTGGTCGAATTCAAGCATGCATGGGACAGCCATAAGACAATTCTACGGGTGGGGGTAGAAAGAAGTAGGCTGCTGGTTAACTAGGATCTGCAGCTTATCCATTAGGTAGGGAAATGGGCAGACTGGGTGGGCCAAGTGGTCCTTATCTGCCATCAAATTCTATGTTTCTATGTTTCAGTGTAGTCTAGTAAATAACCTCCTTGATTTAAGGAAGCTTTGGCTGCTTTCTCTCTTTCTCTGTCTCTCAACAGACGGAGACCACAATGTGAAGCTCCTGAACTAACCTCAAGAGGAATCGCTGGTATTCAGTGAAATCAGCATCGGAGGAAAGGTGGACAGAATGATCTTACTTCAAGAGGGCTCCTGCAGTAGGTCATTACATATTGGACTGCACCCTCTGGCGTCAGGACCACACAGCAAGCTTTTCCAGCAGTGTTTGGCGGGGGACCACCCACCCAGCGTCATGTGACAGATGTCAGCGTGACCCTGTATAGTGGGCAGTCCCCATGCTCACCTTCCAGTTCTTTCCTGCCGTCGACCAGTGCTAGTACCTTGTGGTAGCTTCTGCATCTTGTCGATCACCATTTTTTCTTTTTTTTTCCCTCTCAACTTCAGTCTGAAATTCAAATTGTTTTGTGTCTTCTCTGCCACCGCCTCTCAAGGCTAAGCAGAAGTGCACCAAGTGTGGGGCGCAAATAACACACAAAGATGGCCACCATCTCTGCCTCCTTTGTCTCGGCCCGGACCACAACATCGTGGCCTGTCCCAACTGCCAGCCTTTCAACCAGGCCACATGCAAGTGGCGCCATCAGGCTTTAGAGGCTCATCTCCTAAAATCTAGGATGGCATCCCTGCAGAAGGGGATGCAAAAGATCCAGGACTCTGCTTCTTCACCTTCAGATAAACAGAAGAAAAAGAAGAACAGAGAGAGAGACACAAAGAGAAAGAGCATCATGAGGACTGGGATCGGTCCTCCTCTAGTAAGCTTTTGACTAGCAAGTCCCTCTTCCCACCGTCGACAGTCGTGGTGTCTCAGGCAGCTTTTGGGATGACCTCCAGTACCACAGTTTTTCAACCCATCACCACCAGTAAGTCGCACGCCAGCTGCTCTGGCAAACACCTGGTACTCACTGGTGAATCAGACCCTGGCTCCTCCGGGGTCCACCTGGCCACGATTACCCAGAACCTGCCCAGAAATGGGCTATGGTACGCCCGGCTCTGACCGATAAGCAGGTCGAGGGTTCTACTCTCCGCCGCCTGGTTGCTATCTCACCTGGTAAGTCGGCCATCTCCGGCAACTGCCCAGGCATTGCTCTCCTGTCGGGGCTATTGCCGCATCACCCGATGTCCGGCAGAGCGGTCTGACGTCTCCCAGTCAGACATCCCGCCGGGCCCTCCCCAGCTTGGAGACTTCCTCTCCACCTCCCCCAGTGGTTTCTCCTGGCCAGCAGCCTATGTCTGGAACAGAAGAGGAAGAAGGGCACCTAGATGAGGTTCCAACCTCACCGGCTCCTCAGGCAGTCCCTCCCAGGGATCACCACCCTTCGCCAGTTACTCTGACATCGGGTCTCCTTGTGCCTGCTGTCCCTATTCACACGACAGCAGCCACCATCAGGCATCTTGTGTCAGGGGCCTATTGAATGGCCTCACACGCAGGGTCTGACAACTTTAGGGCTCACGTCTGGTACTCTCACATCAGGTGCCCTAATGTTTGTGCCCTTTTTGTCTGCTCCCCCGATGACGGCTATCCCGATGTCGACTATCATGACATCAGGCATTTATTCTGGCCCTCCCATATATGAAGGTCAAGACCTACCATCCGGTCACTTTACTGGGCATCAGGCCTTCCTACCTCCGCTGTCGGGTCAGTCGATACCTATCTGTTCCCAGGGTCATTTCCAGGAAAGTCAGCAGAGATACCCATATTATCAGGGGTACCCCTCTCATCATTTTACGGGTGCAGGAGCGCCTCTTTATTCACCCCTGCTAACCCACCTCCTCTTCCTCCTCCCCAACCAGAATTCTAGGCTATCATTTAGTCTTGGTGGAAGGACGTGAGGTCCCAGCTCTTCACAGACCTGGAAAGTAGGCTCCCTAGTCTAGGGAGGGTACCCCGACCCCCCCATCCCCTGCACCCCAGTACATGGTGCACATCTCGGGTACTTCCCCCAAGGACATTCCTCTCCCCGACTTTGAATGTCCAGAGGGTGAGGAGCCCCAGGATTCAGACAGTGAGATGTCAGAATCCTCACCTGATGAGCTATCCTCCCCCCCAGGGACAAGGAATCTTCTCAGTCCCCTCTGGAGGACCCTTCCTTTATGGAACTCCTCCGTATTATTCAGCAAGCAAGTGGGTGGAACATGGAGGATCTGGACCCCATGCGACAATGCCTGGCAGAGCACCTCAACTTGGAGGCTGCCACCCCTATTACAGTTCCTCCCTGGATAGCTCCTCATGAGGACCTAACAACCACTATATGGAAACTGCCACACTTGATTCCTGCTGTCCCAAAAAAGGCAGACAGGATCTACCATTCTCCTGAAGGAGTTTCCTTTCTGGACTCACACCCTAAGGCAGATTCAGTGGTCATCGCAGCTGCTCATGATCGCTCAGTTAACCCCAAACACATGAGCACATCCCCTCCAGACAAAGAGTCCAGACAGCTGAAACAATATGGAAAAAAGGTCTACTCCTCAGCCACTCGTGCCTTATGCTTACTTAATTATGTGGCACACATGGTGTCTTATCAAAAGCCACTTTGGCCAGGCCAGAGGACAGGATTTCCTCCCTGGAGGACTCAGACCTGAAGATGGAGATAGCAAAGGAACTCTGCCTTTCAAAAATTTCTTGTAGACATGCCCTATGGGCCACCTACGACTCAGTAGATGCTGTGGCCAACACCTCGGCTACAGCCATCAGCCTCAGGAGGCATGCTTGGCTATGGATATCAGGTCTTTCAAATGATGTCCAGGCAGCCATTCAGGACGTCTCTTTTAAGGGTTCGGTCTTTTTTGAAGGGGATACCAAGGACATGATCACGGGGGGGGGCGGCTCAGAGGTAATGTAAGAAAGTATTTTTTCACAGAGAGGGTTGTGGATGCATGGAACGGCCTTCCGGAGGAGGTTGTGGAGTCAAAAACAGTGATTGAATTCAAGCATGCATGGGACAGCCATAAGGCAATTCTAGGGGGTGGGGGTAGAAAGAAGTAGGCTGCTGGTTAGCTAGGATCTGCAGCTTACCCATTAGGTAGGGAAATGGGCAGACTGGGTGGGCCAAGCGGTCCTTATCTGCTGTCAAATTCTATGTTTCTATGTTTCTCCAAGACAGTGGCCAGGCCCTTAGACCAGTCTGCTCTATGTACAGAGCTGGTACCCCCAAAAAGCAGCCCTTTCAGTGTAACCCCAAGTGCCAAGGGAAGCAAGCGACTCCCAAGAAACAAAACAAAAGGAGAGCAGCGGGCTCCTCCTTTTCCTCTCCACCAGCCACCAAAACTCAGAGACAGGCAGGAAGGCCTTTCCCCCCCACCCCCTGCCTCCTGACTTATCCAGTCTTCCCTCCCCTCCACTACAAAGCATGGTGCCAGTGGGAGAAAGATTCACCCATCATGTCCAGACATGGGAGAAGATCATCTTGGACATGTGTGTACTTCAACTTGTTTCCCAAGGACACACGCTCGAATTTCTGGAGCTTCTTCCAGACTCTCTTCCCAGTCTCTCGCATTTCTCCCTGAACCAAGCACTGTTGGTGGAGAAGGAGATCAGGTCTCTGGTGCAAAAGGCCGCCATCGAGCCCGTGCCTATTGCCCAGAGGGGAAAGGGGTACTACTCCCACTTCTTCCTGGTCCCAAAAAAGATGGGCGACCTCAGACCCATCCTGGACCTCAGCAGCCAGAACCTCTTCATTGAGTACAAGAGGTTATGCATGCTGACTGTTCAGAGCCTTCTGCCACTGCTACAAGCAAATCACTGGTGCTGTGCCCTGGATATGCAGGATGCCTACCTACATATCCCGATATTTCCAGGCCACCGCAGTTTCCTGAGATTTCATTTCAAGGGGGAGCACTTTCAGTTTACAGTCCTCTCCTTTGGCCTGTCCTTGGCACCCAGGGTCTTTACCAAGTGCCTAGCGGTGGTGGCAGCAGCCTTATGCCACCAGGGTATAGTGGTGTTCCCGTACCTGGACGATTGGCTTATTTCAGCTCCGTCCAGGGACAAACTTCTGGACTCGATCTCGGTTATCCTGGACCTCTTTTCTCGACTGGGGATTACAGTCACTTTCCCCAAGTCATCCTTAACCCCCTCCCAGAACCTTCAGTTTATAGGGGTGGTTTTGGACACAGTCCAGTGCAGAGCTTTTCTCCCCTCAGACAGAGCGGAGACTCTCTGGGAGCAGATCACTCTTTTTTTAATAATAAAATTTTTTATTAGGCACGAGGACATTTATACATTATACAAGACATTTTACATAGATATATTTGTTCAGTTTATATAATTTTACATTGGACTTTAAAAAAAAAAAACTCTCACCCAGCATCAGGACTAATTAATCACATGAATCAGACAAGTCTTATTTTAACATTTCTCCAGTATTGATTTGATTAACTTCAGAGAACAAAGTCTGAATAAGTGCTTAACTGATACATAATCCATTTTCTCCATTTTGTATCAAATACCTCCACTCTGTCCCACACTCTGGCTGCCATCCTATATGTCTGTCTTATCAAATTTAGCCACTCTCCCTTAGTTGGCAGCCTATTTGTTCCCCATAGTCTGGTTATTACCTTTTTTGCTGGCAATATTAGCAATATAGTTTACAGGTATACATTCTTCTCTACTTTTAAACCAAATGGGGTAGTAGCTGTCAGTATATACCCAGAGATAAAAAGATCTGATTTTTCATATATTGCCACCAGCTTCTGCACTACCTCCCCCCAATAAGGACCCAGCATGCTGCAAACTCCAAAATATATGAGTATGGTCTGCATGTACTGCTCCACATCCCCTCCAGCACTTTCCTTCAGGATCGCCTATAAAACTAGCTACCACAGCAGGAGTGCGGAAAAATCTATATCTTAATTTCCATGCAAACTCTTTCCAATATGGGGATCCCGAGGCCTTAAGCATAAGTGGGGAGGCCATCTTCCAGTTAGTAACAGCTAGGTCAGTCCCCAATTCCAAGGACCAACAGGCTCTAATCGACTCAGTAGAGTCTTCTGGTTTCTCTCCCAAAGCAAGGTAGGCCAGACTGATACCGTGGTCTAGAATTCTAGAATGGTACCTTGTCTCTGTGATAGAAGCAATTTTATTAGTGGGGGGTTTTCAGCCACTGCTGCCAGTGCTTCCTCCATTGGCCGCAAATAAGATTTTAGCTGCAAATACTTATAAAAGAAGCCCTGGGGTATTTTATACTGAGCCTGGAGCTGGACAAATGAATAAAGGCCCTGTGGGCCTAATAATTAAAAAATATGTTTGATATTATACTTATACCACTGGGTTAAGGATCTATCCAAAGAATTGGGTGGAAAGGCACTGTTCACCACACGGGATCTCAGAAAAAGTGCCTCCATGGGCAATAATCTTTTACTGAGTAGAGTCAACCACTGCTTAAACACCTCTGCAGTATATTGTGGGAATTTAGAGAGAGGTATGCAACCAGGAGGATGTCCAAAGAGGCAGTCCATCAGGATTTTATGCCATTCCATGTCATCTCAAACTGCTTACAAGGCATAATATAACTGGGGTTCATCCAGGAGAGTAAGATCTTTAATTCAGAAGCTTGGGCATAATTCAGGAGATTCGGTAAATTTAACCCACCTCTGTCTTTTGATAACTGTAATAGAGTACCAAATGCTGGGAGGTTTCCCCTGCCATATAAAGCGAGAGATCAACCTATTCCAAGCTTGAAAATAAGTCTATGTTAGAAATAATGGGAGTGTCTGCAGATAGAACAAAATCCAGGGAAATATGTTTTGTTTAATAGTTTCTATCCAAGCTAGGAAACTCAAAGATATCTGTGACCATCGTGTGAGGTCCTCAGTTATGTTTTGGGTGAAAGAGGTTCAAAATTTGCAAGATCTACATGTATCTGATTTTCAGTAAAATGGATCCCAAGGTACTGCATTGATTGTTTATACCACTTAAGAGGAAATGCATGTTTTAAAGCAGGGGAAGGGATGTAATTACACAGTTGTACCTCTTGTTTTTTGTTGGTTAATTTTATACCCTGAGATCTTACCGTACATCTCCAGTTGTTCCCAGACCCTTGGGATTGATATATCTGGGGAGGACAAAGTGAGAAGGATGTCGTCCGCAAATAGTGAAATTTTATGGTTTGTGCCTCTCATAGGTATGCCCTCAATCTCCGGGTGAGCTCTAATGGCTTGGGCTAACGGCTCGAGATACAGAGCAAATAACTGGGTGAGAGGGGGCATCCCTAATGAGTTCCCCTCTGTAGAGGAAAAGGGTCAGAGATAGAGCCATCCAATTTTATATAAGCCCGAGGGTGTTTATACATATTTTGCAACTGTTGTATGATTTCAAGGGGAAAGCCAAAACTAGACAAGGTAGCCCACAGAAATGGCCATTCCACCCTGTCAAATGCTTTTCCGGCGTCCAATCCAATGAGTGCCAGGGGAATCGAACACATTGCTGCATATTCTTTAAGTAGATGTGTTCGTCACACTGCATCATGAACCTGTTGTCCCTTAATAAAGCCCACCTGATCATGATTGATCAACAAAGGCATTATGTTTTCAAGTCTATGTGCTAGCACAGACATATACATTTTGTAATCAAAATCTAACATTGAAATTGGCCTGTATGATGAGGGTAGGGTAGGGTTTTTGTTTTGTTTAAGTATGGCAGATATCACTGTGTATTGCCAAGGGGGGAGGAATATCTCCTTCCTGTATCTCATGGATAGCCTGGAGTAATGGTGGTAGTATTTCTTCTTTATGAGTTTTAGAGAACTCCAACGGATATCCATCTGGTCCTGGAGCTCTCTGGGTCTCAGCTCTCTGCAAAACTCCCTCTATCTCAATCAAGGAAGTAGGGGCTCTCAAAATATCTATCTGGGAGACAGTCAATTTGGGAAGTTTTAAGTTGTTAAGGTATGCCTCTACCTGTTGACTATGATCTTCAGACTCTGCCCTATATAAATCCCGATAATATTCAGCCATGACTCGTCTAATGATCTTAGGGTGATGCTCTAGCTTCCCCATAGCAGGGTCTTGCATGGCCATAGCACAGACTCTAGCCTTATGCATTCTAAGTTTATGGGCCAGATTCCTGGCTCCTTTAGGGCCCCCCTCATGTGCTGCAAGTCTGAGATAAAAGAGCTGTTGCTCTACTTTCTGATCTAGGTATTTTTGAATTTTTTGTTTTATTGTTAGTAGTTGTACCTTTACAGTTCCATCCCCCTGGGCATATAAAGACTACAGTACTTTCAACTCCCCCTGGAGCTTAATAAGCTGTGCCTCTCTCTCTTTATTTTTCCTTGATGAATAAGCAATAATATCCCTACGCAACACTGTCTTAAAGGTATCCAACTAAATCGCTGCCGAAACATCTGGGTGACCATTCTCCGCCAGGATCTGTGGGATCCTGTCTTTAACCATTTGATTAAACTCTGGAGCTCTCAAGTGCATCAAGTTGAAGTGCCAGAAGTTCATTTTATATCCCCTGCCCAAATCAAATTTGGCATATACTGGGGAATGATCTGATAATATGGTCGCCCCATGACACAAGCTGTGTAATGTTTCTAGATGTTCTGCTGTGGTAAACATATAATCTAGTCGAGACGCCACATCTGATCCCGGTGCTATATGGGTATATTCTCTCTGTGTGTGGTAACAGTGACGCCAGATGTCTACCAGCTCCAAAGAAGCAATTGTGCCCCGCAAGCACTTCTGAAGCCAGTTAACCCTGTGAGGAAGATAGACTGAGATATCCCTTGCAGGGTTCAGAGTAGTATTCAGGTCGCCCCCAATCAGAAGCTGCCCCTGGAGGATCTCCAAAAGCCGTGCAAAAAAGTCTGAGCCAATCTCTTTGAGATCCCCAGGGGAAAATAAATGGATGCCAGAGTAACCGGACGAGCATGAAGCATGCCCGTTGCAATAGCGAATCGTCCCTCTGGGTCTATTACCTTCTGATGGAGGTCGAATGGTACCCCATGTCTGATCAGGATGGCTGCTCCCCGTCTCCTACCCAAGCTGTGAGATGAAGTTATCACCATGGGAAACCCCCATTTGGTGAATTTTTCATGCTCATGAGAGGACAGGTGAGTTTCCTGCAAAAATATGATTTCAGGAGTGTCTCTTTTAATAAATTGTATCAAACAGGATCTCTTAACTGGGTTGTGGATCCCATTAATATTAAGGGACAATATCAGTGATTTCCCCATTTTGTATCATTAACAAGTATTTTATATTGCATAAGCCCAGTTTCCTACTGTTTTCCTTGTCACTCAATATAGTAAACATCTCCTCTCCATATATTCTCAGCCCAAATTGCTGACAAGCAGTTTCAGTCCAAAGCAAACACACCAAAACAGCCTCTTGTATGTTCGAGTCCTTATTGCCTAATTTTAACAACATATACAAAATAATATACCCATAAGATAGGGTACAAATGTTCAAAACATATTTGTATACCTTACGAAAGATCAGTAATAGATGACAGTATTTATCCCCTCTAGTGGTGATTTGGTGGTACTCCCAACCATGTATTGTTTCTAGCTAGGTTTAACACATATCTTAATTCGTGTTAGCCTGCGGGAGTAACAGAAGTAAAAGAATATTGGTTCAGGGGAGAATTTGTAACTTTCATGCCTATGTTTCTTATCATAACAGTGCAACATTAACTTATTTACATGGATTACAGAACAAGTCTGTAATGACTCCCTAGGTAGGGAGGGATCTGTACTCCTTCCTGTGCAGGGATGAATGTTATTTCCCTGCGTGGGAAGCTCACGAGGCCAACATGTGCCCCCAGCGCCATGTACAAAAATTAGTAACATGGAACAGGCAAACAAAACGCGCAGCTGTGGACTGCACCAAATAAATTGATGCTGTCCCAATATCCACTGCACGTGACTGTCGTCATGTTGCCTTCTAGCTGAATGCATCTGCATTAGCTCGCCGCATGGGACCCAACAGTATTATTTAAAAAATTAGTTTTAATAGGGAAGCTCGTCAACAAATGAGGAATGGTAACCAAGGCTATTTACAGAGGTAAATATAAATGGGGGGGGGGGGAGATAAAGTTTTCAGTTGCTTCACCATAATTGTCCCAGACTTTTTTTTTTTTTTACATTAACCAATAAAAAGAAATCAGATTACTATGCATAGATCACTTGAGTCTGTACTTCAGCCCCCATTTCCCTTGATTAATATCTGACTAGCATTCTAAATTACAAAGATTCAACCCTTATAACATTGCACCACCTCGGCTAGTTTTTTAGATGGCTCAAACAGCCGCTCTAAAAGTAAGTGCATGCCAAGACTCTCGTCGTGGGATGGAAAGATTACCAGAGACCCTTTCTCAGACAGTCAATCTGGGGCAGTCCTCTGGAACTTGAGTAAATGTTTTTTAGCATTCTGTAATATGGAGTAGCCTTGTCTCTTTCTGGTTTGCATGTTCTGTGCCTTCTCCCACATGATTCCTGACTTGAGTGCTTCTAGGTCCCGAGTTTCCGATGTTATTCGCTGGGATACCAAGATGTTCTTGGTCTGGACAATTTTGCTGGCTTCCTCTGGAGTTTCAAATGTTTGTGGGCCTTCAGGAAACATTGTTATAAGCTTTGCAAGATATGGTGTAACGAACTTCAACTGCTGCTGTTTCAGGGTGTGAAGTATCACGGCATAGGCCTTTCTCCTTGCTGCTATTTGTGGGGAGTAGTCATTATCGAAATAAAAATGTCTGCCCTTGTATTGAATGTCCCTCATGCACCATGCTCTTGACAACAACTTCTGTTTTACTGTGTAGTTTAATAGCTTGAGCACTATAGAGCATGGCCTCCAATCAGTATGTTGAGGTTTCGGGGTGAGGGCTCTGTGAGCTCATTCTATGTCTAGTTTAGTGGCTGGATCAAGTTGTAGTACCTCCCGTAATAAAGCATCCACAAATTTCAGCATGTCCTTCCTCCTCTGGTACTCCAAGAATGCGTAGATTATGTCTCCTTGATCTGTTCTCTAGGTCTTCACATTTGTCTGTTAATAGCGTTTGTTCATTTATTAAATGCACCACAACTCTCTCCAGGCTATCAGTTCTTGTATCAATTTCTGTGTGAGCCGACTCCAATTCAGATTCTTTCTGATTTATTTTAGCCAATTCTGTGGATAGTTCAGTGCGAAAGGAGCAACTTCCTCTCTGAATCCTTTGAGTTCTGCCAGGATTGCAGCATTGATGGGTTGTCCATTAGGAGATAGTGGGGGCTCTGCCATGTCTGGTAGGCCAGAATCACCAGTCTGAGAGTTTTTCACTTGTCTGGTCTGCTATGCAGCTAAAGCAGTTGATTTTTTCTTTTTTCGGGCTCCCATTCAGTTCTGTAACTCCTCTAGCGTCTCGTATAAACAGATTTTTCTGGTTTTGAATTGTTTTGTACTGATTCTGGGAGTTTTTTTTTTGTCGGGTCCCTGGAGCTTGATCTTCCAGGGCTGCATTCCAGCCGACAGCTCAACAGGAAGTCCGGAGCAGGTTACTCTAGTGATCTTGTATAGATCTCTTCTGGCCAGAGCATTGCTACGTTTGCTGGGCCTGATGGCAGCCTCTGTCTCCACTGTTCCTTTAGCCAGGCTGCATATGCGAATATCCCAGTGGGCTCTTCAGGTCCAATTGGATCAGCGTTTGGATGATCTGGACCACCCCATTCTGGTCTCCAGAGCAGTTCAGAGGGATCTCCAATGGTGGCTAGACCCTTTCAATTTGTCCAAGGGACTTCCATGCCGATGTCCCCCCCCCACAATGGACCCTCACTACGGATGCTTCGTGCCTGAGTTGGGGAGTGCACCTGGGGGACCATCAGACTCAAGGTTCTTGGTCCCAAGCAGGGAAGTCATTACACATTAACATTCTGGAGATGAAGGCAGTTCTGTACGCCCTACAGGCCTTTCAGACCATACTTTCCAAGGGAGCACTGCTAATCCAGATAGATAATATGTCAGTAGTCTTGTACATCAACAAACAGGGAGGCACCCTATCGTACCCCCTATGCAGGGAAGTGATGTGGGTGTGGAATTGGGCAGTCCAGCATGACCTGTTTCTCACAGCCATGCGCATTTCAGGTGTTCATAACGTCCTGGTGGACAGCCTCAGTCGGACGTCATCCCTCGCTCACAAATAGGAATTAAGTCAGGAGATAACAGACACTCTATTCCAGAATTCCAGAGGTGGGGTTGCCCAGAAATCAATCTGTTCACCTCACCATCCAATGCAAAACTTCACAGCTTTTCCTCGCTCGTTCCACAGCCTGGAGCTTTCTGGCATGACGCATTGTCTCTTTGTTGGACAGGGAAGTTCTTCTATGCCTTCCTTCCATTTCCCTTTCTTCAGAGGGTACTTCTCAAACTTCAGGCAGAGAGTGCTCAAATGATTCTATTGGCTCCTCTCTGGCCAAGGTAAATTTGGTTTCCACTACTGCAGCATTTTTCAGTGGAACCCCAAATTCCTTTACCTCTCAAACACAACCTATTGACTCAGGATCAAGGCAGGTTGGTACATCCAGGACTAGGACACTGCATCTTCATGCATGGCTCCTTCAGACATAGTCAGAGCTCACTTTGGGGTTTCTCACAAGGTCGCTCAGGTCTTGGTGGAAGCCAGAAAATCATCTACTAGATCCACCTACGCCTTGAAATGGAAGCATTTTTCCATTTTGGGCGACCTCTAAAGAGCTGGATCCCTCTACATGTTCTGCTCCTCAGATCATGGAGTACCTCCTTCATCTGTCCAATTCCGGTCTGTTGTACTCATCCCTTAAAGTCCACTTGTTGTACATTTCGGCCTACCACGTGCTGGTGGAGGGGAAAACCGTAGCTCAGTTGGAGGTCTCTAAGACCTTCTTGAAGGGGGATCCTCCACCTGAAACCTCCCATTCGTAACCCTACCCCACCTTGGAATTTGAATTTTGTTTTGGAGAAGCTCACGCTTCCTCCCTTTGAACCAGCGATGAGCTGTGACATGAGCTACCTTTCGTGAAAGGTGCTATTTTTAGTTGCCATTACTTCTGCTCGTAGGATTTCCGAGCTTCAGGCCCTGATGTATAAGGAGCCTCCTTTGATTTTTCACAAGGACCGGGCAGTCCTGAGCACAAATCCTAAGTTTCTTCCTATGGTGGTTTCTGAGTTCACGTTGAATCAAACAGTTGAACTACTGGTTTATTACCCTAACCATTCGAATTGGGGGAGGGTCTCCTTCACACTCTGTATGTTCACAGAGCCCTCAGATGCTACGTTCACCATACTACGGAGTGCAGAAAATCTGATCATCTTTTTGTCTCCTTTGCCCCCAAATCTTTGGGATTGGCAGATTTTAAAAAGTGCCTTTCTAAATGGCTCAGTAACTGCATTTGCTTCTGTTACCAGAAGTACAACAAACCTCTTCCAGGGGAGGTCAGAGGTCACTCTACTACAGGAATGGCTGCCTCTGTGGAGTTCCTGAGGAATGTTTCTGCAGCAGAAATCTGTGTGGCAGCAACCTGGAGTTCCGTCCATACCTCCACGAAGCATTAGAGTCTGGACATTGCCACTAGGTATAGGGCCAGGTTCGGCCTTGCCATCTTGCAGGGCATACTGTCTTAGGCTGGTCCTGTGCTGTCTTTCTTTTGCTCCTCCTCCCATGGCTCTCTCGGTCTCTCTATGAGTGACTGCTTCAGATTAAGTCCTGTATGTAATGACCTACTGCAGGAACCCTCTCGAAGTAAGATAGTACAGTTATGTAACAACTCACCGTAACAGTAGATCTTTGAGAGAGGTTCCTGTAGTAGGTCACAATTTCCCTCCCTCCGCCCCCCCCAGTTCTTTTGCATTTTCTTTCACTCATTTTGAACTGGGCTCCAGGATTTCATCCTTTCTCCTCTCTCATCCACCTTGGATCTCCAGTGGGAGAACTGGAAGGCGGGTGTGGGGACCGCCCATTATATAGAGTCATGCTGATGTTCATCATGTGACGTTTGATGAGCGGTCCCCCATTAGACATTGCTGGAAAAGCTTGCCATGTGGTTTTGATGGCAGAGGGTGCAGTCCAATATGTAATGACCTACTCCAGGAACCTCTCTAGAAGATCTACTGTTATGGTAAGTTCTTATGTAACTGTACTATCCTCTTCCTCAGATGAGGAAGCTGAGGAAGTCAAGGAGCTTGGATGCTCAGAGTTCTCCTGCGGTGGGGAGACAGGTGAAAGACCTGCTTGTCCATGGCTGTAACATACCTAGGGAATGCCGCCGCAGTGGCCCTGAATGTCTCCCAGGTTAAGGGTCCCATATGGCCTACATGGCCTGGGAGAGGAGGAGGTGTCTGCTGAGGGATTGGGGAAGGGTATCTCACTGAAAGTGCCCAGTCTCTGCCAGAGCTATGAGACATCACAGTAGATCCTCCCACGTGGGGGATCTGGGGTGATCCAGTCAGCATACACTGCAAATGTGAAAACAAATCCTGACTAAGCTCTGACAGAAAATCTCCTCTGTGGTGTGACTGAGGTTGCATGGATCCAGAAGGGCAACCCTCAGCGCTGCCCACCAAGGGTGCCCCGAAGTCTCAGAGAAAGAGAAGCAGGGTTCAGCATTGCGGATCCTCCCAACCCCCCCACAAGGTAGTGGAGGAAGGCCTCCGCACTTCACCCCAACCTCTCAACCCCTTAGACTCTGAGGCTACCCTCTTCCTCGAACCCAGTGCTAAGGAGTCCCCCAATCCTGTAGGTCCCCTGAGGGAGGCCAGAGAAAAGGAGGCCCCCCATCCCCACCAAGGCAGCACTAGTGATGGCAGCTGCTCAGGTTGAGAACACCACACCAGGCCCCCCAGAATAACTATCCACCATAGGGCCCCCAACACTGGAGTCAGAGGGGGGGCCGCAGAGACCACAGACTCTAGGAAGCCCAGGAGGTGAACAGAGGGCCACTTGGTGCCACGTCCAAGAGAGCTTCCCAACTCAGGGCTGACACTCCAGACTGGCCAAAGAGTCATCTGTTTCTGAAGAAGAGGAGACCGCACATATTGCCAGACTAGTGGCCCCTGGAGCTCTCCTACCAGCGGTGCCATGGACGGCACTGCCCTCAGCGCCACTTCGATCACCAGCACCGTGAATGGTACCAGGATCTGAGGTGGTGCAGACATGTGGTGTTGAGGGTCCGCTGGTGCTGGGCCCAGCAGCCGTAGGCCACAACACCGGGGCAGACTGCATTTCCAAGGAGGTGACTGCCGTAGAGGTGCTCTTGCCCTGGCTCTGCAGGGAACCAAGACATTCATCCGGCACTGTGGAATAAATCTCCTCGATGGCAAGGCTGGAATCTGAGGAGGTTTCCTCCTCACCAGGCCGTATAGACCTGGGAGGGGACCCAGAGGCCGGGTCAAGAGATCTTGTCATGGCATCCCTAGAATGACATTGTCCTCTGAAAGTCGGTGGGGCCCTGCTGACTTTAAACGTGCAGATCTTATGAACACGGTGGCCCATGGAGAAACAGGCATTGCAGTTGTCCATATCATGGTTGGGACCCGGGCAAAGCAGATAAACATCATGTCGGTCTGTTGCGGCAAAATGCCAGCCACAGGGGCACTGACACATGGGGGCACAGCCTGCTTTGGATTTTCTCTTAGTACCCAAACCAGACATGACGTGGAAAGAAACTTAAAACAGAAAAAGGACCCAGTACCACAGGTAAGAAATAACAGGAATGGGCTTACTGGTTTTCAATGGCTTCGGGTGATTTTCAGAACCGAGATGGAGATGGAGAAGCAGGAACAGTGTTGAATTTGGAGAAGGCCTGGTGACGCAGTAGTAAACTCTAGAACTTGTGCAGCAGATGCAACCTCGACAGTGGGAAAAACAGAACTGTGGTGGAGGAGTCTATGACACCTAAAGGCCGACCCTCGTGTGCCATGCATTGTGTCGGCCTTGTGGGCGGTGCCGTCGGCGCCAACTCCTCCCCCCAAAAAAGAGCTCCTGTGCAGGTGCACGCCTCTGGCTTACACCCAGCAGTAATGAATGGTGAAGACTGAAAAGGGAAGCTCGAACCCTGTGACACACCACAGGACAGAGGCTTTGGGCTAGATGTGGCAAGCCCCATCGTTACCCTCTGCACATCAGGTTTGACCTGAACCAGTTGATGACATTTTCTGACAGGCCACACCAGTACCGCAGGTGGTTGAGTAGCACATTGTGATCCACAGTGTCAAATGATGCCAACAGGTCCAAGAGAACTAAAATGGCATGCTCTCTCCTGTCCTTTGCCATCAGGAGATCATTAAGCACCTTCACAGAGCAGTCTTTGTACTGTGCCCAGCCTGGAACCCAGACTGGAATATCTCATAAGTGGAAGAGGAGGCAAGATGCTCTTCAAGCTGAGTGGCCTCCACTTTCTCAATAACCTTCTCTAATAATGGGAGGTTTGAGACTGTCTTGTAGTTACTGAGACTCTCCAGGTCCAATGAGTGTTTTTTTCAGTAAGGGTCTAACCATCGACTCTTTCAAGGATGCCGAGAAGACCCAACTCCTCAGAGTACTCCAGACAACCTTGGCAACAACAGGCCCAATCAGGTCTGAACACTCCACCAAAAGGCGGGTGGAACCTGGGTCAAGATTACACTGTCTTGGTCACAGCCCCGAGATCACAGTCACCACCTCTTCCACTCCAACCAGCTCAAACTGAGCCCAGACAGGAGAAGTGCTCCGGCACGACCCAGGAAGGACCCCACAGTCCCTTTCATGAGACACTAGGGGAGATCCCTGACCTGTTAGAGGACACTGTTGGCAAAGAACAGAGCAAACACTGCACCTAATGCTTGAACCCGCTCCTCCCACACAGAGACAGGCTGGATGTAACAGTCTGTCTACCATGCGGAAGAGTTGAGCCGGTCTGCTCCTTGCCGCAGCAATCTCTCTAGACAGAAAATCTGCCTTCTTTTGGGAGATTGCCCCCTGATGGTGGCAGTAATGTGACCTCAGGGTCAATTTGTCCTCCAGCAGTCCCAACTTTCTCCACTGCCTCTCTAACCCCTAGTCTTTAACTCCCTGAGTTTCTCATCAAACCAAGGAAGTCTCTGGTGAGTGGACAGGGGTCAGACATGAACGGGTGTGACTGAATCGAAGGCAGTGGTGACTGCCCTATTATAAGTGGTCACCCCTCCTCCATTCCAGTTGCACATGCAGCCTCCACACCCGATAGGTCCAGCACCTCCAACAGTCCTAATGAGGACACTCCTCTTAAAGGGCAGTACCAGACCATCTCCACAGGAGCAGGAACATCGGGGGGGCCCAAACATGAACCTCACGATGCTGTGATCCAACCACGTCTCCATAATGCAAGCCAGGTCCACCGTGAAAATCAAGTCTGCCAATATGGCAGTCTTGTTCCTCATTGACCTGGCATTGCATAACACAGCCCGAGTAGGATGAGGGGAGACTACTGGATGTGCCACCTGCCCATCATCAATAATGGAGCTCTTGGGTATGGGCACCAGACAGGTAGGACCCCTCTCTAGTACCCGTTTCACTCCAGGGCATCTCCTGAGCCCCACCACCTGGATCAGCAACCTCCTGCAGCCACTCAAACAGGCCCCCCCCCGGACCCTCCCAAGCTATCCCTAATGCCCTACACTTCCCATATACTTCAGTGAAGAGTGATGGGAGCTTGAATGGTTGACGGTCATGGAGGGAGGCCACTGAGCAGCTGCACCTTACTGGTCCACACCCCAGCCACGTGCTAGTCTAATACCTTATCCTGTTTCTTTTTAATTTTTGCATTATATATTTAGTAATTTTTGCAAGTTAAACTTACAAAACTGTGTACCCACAGGAGGATAACATAAATAAGAATACATCAAAAAAATGGTAATAAACAGATCATGACTTGGGTACCTCCCCAACAGTTACCACATGGGGGAAATGACACATTAAGCAACAGTCATATAGTCCCAAGCATGCAGCATGTGGAAGAGCAAGAGGGACAACATATAATGCTAGACCTTTCTGATCTGAGGTCCAGCAGTGCCCCAGTGGTACTAAAACACTTCCTCTATATCCCAGGTAATAAAACCATAACATAAAAGCTGTAATTCAAAGTATGCAGCTCGACAATCAAAATGCAAGGTTCACCCCCGCCCATAATCAATACCAAAACATCAAGCTTATAGCAGGTCAGTAATGGGGAGTGTCCAAGAAATTCATAGAAAGGAAGGCAGCATGGATCCAACAGTTCTTCAAATGTCCAACATAGAGTCCATAGAAACATGCAAAGAAGGCATAAGAAAGCAATAATATAACTGGATCAATTTCAACCAACAAACTAGTGATAATACTTTAGATCATAATGGACCTCAAGGTCACAAACATAATAGGAACATCTGCAAAATGCCAATACCATGCAGGCCCACTACCCATGTCTCAACAGAGACTCACAGTACCGTCCAAGTCCAAATTTTAGCCTTCCCCTGAGAAGACCTCCTCTTCCCCTCCTGCCCCCTCCAGTTCGTTTACAGTAAGACCAAGCTCTTTCTCCGCATCTTTGGGGTCACTAAATAGATAAGCTTTACCTTGCCAGGTAAGTCTCAAACACTCTGGGAATAAAAATTGGTGCTGAATTGTCAACAGTCTGAGTCGACCTTGGACACCATCAAAAGCCTTGCGCCTCTGCCTTGTAGAATAAGATATATCCGGAAAAATGAATACACTGTCCTCACTATATTTAAACGATCACCTCCTTCGTGCCATAACCAGCACTCTATCTCTGTCCCTAACTCCTGTGCAGACCACTAGCAGCATCCTAGGAGCCTTTGCTTCTCTCGATGGGTGCCTGGGGTAATCCAGTTAGCGTTCTCTATCGAGATAGGTGAGTCATCCTCCAATAAGCCCAAAATAGAGGGCAAAAAGGACCGAACAAACAGCAGGCAGTCTTCTCATCTCGGCATTCTCGGAAAGACCCACTACCCGTAAATTTCTCTCACGGGCCTGGTTCTCAAGCCCCTACAGCCACTGATGAAGCAACAAGTTTTCTTTGATGAGTATAGTAGTGGTATCACACGCTTTCAGTATAGCACCCTGATTCCCTGGGTTACCTGCTCACATTGATCCTTTCTGGTCTCTAAGACCGAGACCTGGGAAGTCAGGGAATCTAGCTTCTTATCGATGTCTTTCACTGACTGGACCAGTTGATTGAGCGTAGCCTGGATGGTAGTCACCAACACTCCCCCTTGAGGTGGATCACCAGAGGCCATGGCATCGCTAGATGACACAGGCCTTTCATCTCGCTGCGACTTCTTATGAGCAAAGAAATTGGAGGATGCAGCCATAACTGCCCGGTTTTTACCCATAACTGACTACTACTGGCTATATTACACCGCGGGATAACCATATGGGGTGAAAATAAAAAATATAATAGCAATTTTAAATAACATTCCCCAGGAGCTAATGGAAATTGCTGCTTCCTAAAAGCAGCTCAGCAGAGCCCCCATCCCGTATCTATTTAAAATAAAACGGTACCTGTCACAGTCACACTCCTGGGGTCAGGCCCTCTGCTCCCACAGTGCCCAACCTCGAAGTGCAATTTGTGAATAGGGGACAAACAGGGACATCCTCCTGTTTGTTTTGGGTCCGAGCAACTACCAGTCTCGAGTCCTGGGGTCAAATATGAACCCTTTTTAGCTAGCACACCCACGTAACAGCTCCAAATATCATACCCTCTTTAGGGAAAGCAGTACAATACTTAACCCAGCGGGCACATAACCAACCTGGTTCACAAATCCCCTTCTGACTCAATTGAGACCTAGGTATTTCCTTACCTTCCTGGATCTTTAAACAGATCTTTGCTAGCATGGCTGCATATGGTGACACAATAAGCACTTTAACAGTTATGTCAGAATTATCAATACTGTTCCAGCATTCACACTCAAAATGAGAAAATGTCTCAGGCAGGAGTAAGGAAACCAAAAAGTTTACTAAAATTAAAAATAGTAAATAAATACAGTGCATCAAACAGAACGTATATACAAAATGCTTACAGTCAGAAAGAAAATGGAAATTACAAAACAAAATGCCTTGTAACAAAATTACTAGTTTTAACTCAGTTTTCAGTTGTGTGTTACCTAGCCTGACAGAAGTGCCTCTTAAGTCCAGAACACAAGTGTGTAAGATCTTTCAAAGTTTGGAACAAGAGTGAGCCACAGTCCCTTCAGCCACCTTGGCAATACTCAGAGTTGAAGTCCTAACCTCCCTGTGATGTCACAGCATGTGAGGTCACTTTTAGTCCTGTAATTAATTTGTAACATGCCCAAGTATACCCAAAAGGGTGTCGTCTTACAGCTTGCTTGAAATCTTCAAAGATAGCAATATTAAATTATAACAGTCTCTTTCCTCATCAGAGCATTCCCCCTTTGATCTTCAGAAAAACATCCTGAAAAACACTTTTCTTTGCTGTGTGAATTGCCACAGGCATCCAACAGAACTGGTTTCCCTCCTGATGTCGTAAAATGCAATATTTTATGACTGGTTTCCTAGGTTCAAAGCACTACTGGTCATAACCTGTTTTTTTTATAGCAGTTACAGGAAATTTTGAAACTATGTGTCAGCATAGAAAAAGAAAGTAGCTATTTAGCTCCTGCAAGCAGCTGCGTTGGGATCAAAAGGTCATGCCCCTTTAAAAGCAAGTCTTCCAGATAAGCCTGCTGACCCTGCCATGTCTCATAAGCAGAAATTCAAAGAAACATAGATTTATATCAACATTATATACACATAACTAGTAAACTGTTATCCCATTATTGTACCCAGCTGTCAAATACTGCAATTACTTCAAAAACGTAGATACCCTCCACAAGTAAAAGAAAAGAAAAACACATATACCCCACATAAAAGATACAACCATGACCACATACAAACTCAAAGAAACCAATGTTTACTTCAACACTATCAACACAAATATACAACCACACTCACTGCACTTACATGCAATAAACAAATTCCACTTTAAACAGTATTATGATAAATGATATAATAAAAATAACTGAAAATAGTCCCAGTAAGTTCATGTGAAGAAAAGTTTGTCCATGGAGCTCTCACCCCCTAGGACCAAATAATG
The DNA here is from genome assembly GCA_016271365.2 of Neoceratodus forsteri. NCBI lineage: Eukaryota > Metazoa > Chordata > Ceratodontiformes > Ceratodontidae > Neoceratodus > Neoceratodus forsteri. Next base: position 715,773,099 of record CM057454.1, on the reverse strand, counting down.
TCCTTCTTCTGGCTTCAGGGATTCTCACTCCTCCAGGTCCTACTTCAGACTTTAAATGAAATTTAAACAGTTCAGGACTCTCACTCCTGCAAGTCCAAATTCAAAGTTTAAGTAGAGCAGAAGACAGGCATCCTCTTAAAATCTCCAGGCCAGCAGTGCTCTCTTCAGTGAACTCCCTCCTCCACACAAACCAAGCACTGTCTCCTAGGACACCAATACCTCCCAGACAAATACACTCTGTAGTTTGCCCACTTTCAAAGATCCCAAACCACTTCTGTTCTCATAGGTAAATTCCTCCAGAAGGCCCACTTGAATCCCACGATGAGTAGTCAAGGTCTCTCGCCCAGAAACCACACCAGTCCAGGAAAAAGCAGGGCCAGTCTTCAAAGTAGCATTTCCTCCTACCTCAATCTGCTGGGCCTCTTCGGTCCTTCTCGCCATCTACAGAGCAAGGGGAAACCCCCTCCCAGATCCCGCTTTCCTTCCCACACCCTACCACCACTATGGCCACCCATCAGAGTAGCGAAATGGAAGCAACACGGATGCAGTCGCCCACCGGCCGCTACAGCACCATGCATCACCAGGTTGTGTCAGAATCCAGGAAGGGACTCCCCCAATGCCTCAAAGGATAGTTTAGATAGCGTGTTATTATGCATGCTCCATAGGAATCTGAGAGTTGCAAGATGTATTCCAGGGACAGTGGTTTGAAAACCAAGTTCAAGCCTAGCATTCCATCATTAGCATAGGTTCTACTAATCATTTCGGCTTCGGGTCAGTCCTGTGGTGAGACAATACTGCATATATCAGAATACAGTAAGATTCCCTTGGAAGAAACAAGATTATTATGGTAAGTAATTTTATTATTTTATTACAATACCCCAAATACAGTGTGATACAGCTTACCAGACTGGGAGCTCAGAGGTCCCTATTCATCCTGGGTGGAATAACAAACTCAGAGTGTGGTAGCCTGAGATAGACTTATATAGTAAGATAACACACTATCTAGTACCAGAGCAATGGTACTTTCTTAAAACATTATTTTACAGTAATTGGCTAACTATTGGGGTGCTCCAGCCTGGGTACTTTACTTTTCTAAGATATAAATAAAATGCTGGTGTTAGCAGTTCTTCCAAACAAAGAACCTTATATCTAATTATTGCAAAAACAAGTTATACTGGCAGTAATCATAATAACCACAAGATATCCATACAGTCCATGATTCCCACTATGGATTATGGTGCCCTAAATAGAATAAGTATATCATATAACCTTGTGTTAACAATCACATTATTCTCATTGTACCTACAGTATTAGTATTGTATGCATATTGGATATATATGTGGGAATTAGTGGATGCCTAAGGTGGCAGGCTTACATAACCCCCCTTTGTTTCCTGAATAAGGAAGCAACAACCATATGGTAGAAGGTTGGTAATAGGTACATGATTCCATTACAGACCAGCTGCATGAGAAGCAAGTAGATACTTCAATTGAGCATGATGTTGTGCTAAAGTGCGTCTAAGGCAACACAAACTTAAGATCAGAAAAACAATCAGAAAATCTTAAAGAATAACAAAACCTTTAAATGTAAACTTTAGGGCTGGCCTGGTGGCGTTTGAGGTTGAGGCGCTGGATGCAACACCTCGGACAATGCCAGCAATCTCTGTTTGGGAATGAGCCTGAGCCACCGAGGGTCGGCAGGGGGAGAGAGGATTGAGCATCTGGAGGTTTGCTCTCCTCTCTCAGGAGGAGGGAAACTTGTCATCCTGTTCATTGACTGCCCTCTGGTGGTGGCTGGAGGGCAGTATGGGTCAAGAGGCATGGTCCAACATCCTTATCTCGGTAGGGGAGAAGAACAGGAGAAAATGGCAGAAAAAGAGCCTGGCAGGCTCTGTGATGGTCCACCTCTCCCGAGGGCCATCCCCAGCTTCTGGATTGGGTCTCTGGGGGGGGGAGTCTGGCAACCCCCCCTCCTGGCCCCACAGTGGGGGGCAATCCATGGGGGAATTACTGAGTACTGGCAAGTGCGGGAGCAGCGGGACTGGAGAGAGAGAGTCCCTCCAACAGGAGGACCATAGCCGGGCCGGCCTGCCAGTCCAGCAGCTAGATTTCTGCTTGTGACGCTGGTGACCCAGGTTCAGAAGTGGACCCGGGTGCCACAGGGGTGGCCAGGGGGGAGGTAATCTGAGCATCCACTGGACTGCTCAGCTCCTCCAGGAGAGAGGGGTTCCTTTCACTTTGGGGTGGTCTGACTTCTGGCGGAGGCCAGAGGTATCGCAGTCCCAATGCCTCCACCAATAAGGGGAGCACCATGGATGCTGGCGCAAGCTGTGGCATCACGTGGCACATCATGTTTGGGGGGGTGTACAAGCACAAAACACCGTCTGGAGCAACGCCAATGCGAGGACCCGATAGTGGGTCCTCCTCCAGCTAGCCGCATTGCCACATGGATTCCCGATAAAGATTTGATCCCTTGGGTTGGGGTAAGGGCCCCCCACCACAGACCTCACCTGAGAGGTAAGCCATTGTTCCATGGGGGAAGCCCTGTGTGGAGGATGGGTTGAGCAGGGGAAGTGGGTACAAGCACCAAGGGGTGGGGGGAAAATAGAAGGAGGGCCATAGCCACCTGCCAGGGCTCAGGAGAGGTGAAAAACCTATATATAAAAAAATGTAAACTCTAACCATATGCTAGATAAAGCTGTGGAGAGATCTCCTCCATTGAACAGATAATTCAGGGAATCCCCTGCTTTGGTAATATTGTTGCTGATGTGTATCAAATGTGAGTCCTTTCTCTCAAGTAAGGATGATAAGTTTAGGGTTAATGGATCAATATGGGCGTTAAAAATAGTTAAATACTGAGGCAGAGCATTCAGATAGGGTTACTGTCTATGTAATCTGGTTTCGGTATGGGAACAGGTGTGGTCACAGTATGGGCTATAACTGTACTTTCATGAGGAATGAAGCAAAAGTTAGGCTCCGAGATGTCAGAGTACCATATGCAAAAGTTTTATGATTAATTACAACACAATATTGACCATCGAAGTTGTACGACATATGGACCTGTGGAATCCTCCATTTGGTAAGCTGGATCGGGCAGGTAAATGAAAAGTTTGTAAGGCAGCTGGTAAAGCGTTGAACATCTTCCTTGTAGTCCTTAAAGAGAAAGTCTAGAATACACTTGAGTGCTGAGGCTGATTTATTGACTGTGCCAAAGTTCATAGTGTTATTGAAGAACAGGTCAGAGTCCATAGAAAATGACCAATCAAATAATTCAGGAGTATAACCACAAACAGGCTCAGTATTCTGTTCAGACTATACGGATGCTAAACATCAAATAATTGTCACATACTTCAATGTTTTTTTCATATATCTTGATTTATTTCTTTGCCCCCAATGTTTCACTCGGTATTCAAGCTTTTTGAAGGGTTCTTTAATATCTGTAGATACATGACTGTACAGTATAAAATGTATATATATATTTTTTTACTTGTTGTTTATCCTCCTACGGCCCCCAGACCCTCCTTTCTCTCAGATTCTCCAAGTCTGCCACTCTCCAGTCCACCGAAGTGTCTGCCCCTAGAGTGCACGCCTGCCTCAAGTTACTTTCAACCCCTGGTTAACCCTCTGGGCAGGGCAAGGAAGGCCCCCTTACCTTTCCTTGGACCTCAAGGAAACATGCATATACAGCGGAGTCTGCCCCTCTGCATCATGGAAGTAGAGCGGGGGATCGTCGCCAGGACTATCTGGGGGATTTTTCCTCCATTTAATTCCCTTAGCATTGTCATGCAATGAGGACCAACGAGCCCGACGCAAGTTGAGACGTGTGTCTGCTCCTATCCTCTGCCAGTGTCAACCCGTGTTGTCCATGACTGCGCCAGCTCCACCCGAGATCCCCAGGTGGTGGCGGTGAGTGGTGAGGCCAACTCCCCATCCCTCCCCAAAGGAGGAGAGCAGGCCATTAGGCGCTCAATCCTTCTCACCCCGGCCAACCCCCGGTGGCCCGAGTCCATTCCTGAACCCAGGTTGCCGACTTGGAGCGAGGTGTGGCGTCCAGTGCCTCAACCCTCAGCGTCACTGGGCTGGCCAGTATATAATATTTATATTTCTTTTTTAAGAATTTTATAATATTGAAGCTCACTATCCATCCTAGACTATAAGCCTCCCCTTAAGTCTACATGATCCTCATCTTATACATTCATTTTGTACAACACATCTCTTTGCTTCTCTTGTTCCAAAATGATCTATGTGAAAAAAAGTTATCACTTTAAACATGTCTATGTGCATTCATCTGGCTCATGGCTGGCCATCCTCCCACTATCAAGCCTGTTCTTTTTTCTTACTTGCGGTAACAAACCTTCAACTCATTTAACTTATCACAACTTTTGTTAATACTCTGCTTTCCATTATAATATTCCACGGTTATCAATATGTATTTATTACTTTAAATTAATTTGATTTATACTTAATATATAGTGTATGGTGGAACAGGGATGGAAATCCATCCATTCAACAACATTGTTATACTGCAGTAGCTATGTCATTATAGCTATTATGCTGTACTAGTTACTTTTGCTACTGCAGCATAACAACATGAAACACACTGGCACATGCGCGTTACACTAACCTTGCACTGTAAGGATGCGGCTGCAGCAGTGATAGCTGGAGAGGAAAGCAGAACCAAGGACAAAAACAAAAGTAAGGACACTGAAGCACAAACACTGTCAAAGATGAACATTTTTAGATAGCAGACCATACACTATAAAAGACAGAGTATGGCCGGTTATCCATAACAAGCGTGGGTAGCCATCTTGAGGTTGCCATGGCAACCAGCTTCGCTCTTGAGGTTTAAACAGTTGCCACTGGCAACCACTCGATAGCAATGGCAGAGCTGGGGGGGGCAGGGGGGGCCAGCGCCCACCCGGACCATTTTGCCTCTGATTTTGCACCCCCTTCCCTCCAGCCATTTTCCCACCCTGGACTATGTTGCCTCTGATTTTGCGCCCCCTTGCCTCTAGCCATTTTGCTTCCCTGGGCTGGCTTCCACCAGCGGCAGGTGGCAGTTCTGCCTGGCGCCCCTAGACTAGATCCCAAGCCCCAAGTAATCAGCCGCGGGAGCGGGACACGACACGGGCCACCCGAGACTCGGAAATAAATGATTTTATTTCAACTTGTTTCTCAAGAATACAAAATGACAGAGTTTTAAGTTGTGACGGGGTCCTTGACAGTGCACATTTCTCAGGATTTAGCATCTGTGTCTCTTTCCTGTCTCATTAATTTATTGGGGACATCATTTAATAACTACATTTATAGAGCCTGTGTGAGCCCTCTCCAGAATATTGGTGTACCATGTCATTATGAGTCTCACCCTGACTGACAATCGGATTCGCCAATCATCAGATGCTACCCATTGTAATGGATTGTTATGATACTATTACTTTATCTTAGTTGTAATTCTACGGAATGTGATTATCTAGTGTAATTATAAATAAATTATGCTATTATAAAATGTACTGCCATACATATCTCAAATTATTCAAAATTCTGGTATTGGAAAGTCGAAATTCCCAAGACTGACATTAGACTAACTAATGAATTATTACTTCAGAAATTATAAAACATACAATCAGGCAGCTGAGTTGAAAAAAAACATACGAAAATGACAACCTGTTTGTTTAAAAACATCTGGAAACGCGCTGCTACTCAGTTCAGTATGTTTTTCCTGGAAAAAATTTTAAATAAAAAACGATTTTCCAAACAGGATAATTTTACATCTTTGTTAATGAACTATATACACTAATTGATAAGAAACTTAAAGAGGTATAATTGTAGGAGATTTAATGACATCATAAGCCTGCAAAGTCACACATGAATTCTTTATAATTTCATAAAAAAACATAAAATCGAATTATTTTCCTTGTGTATTTTTATCTTCATTGCTTTCAGAGCAATGATCCAAAAGACAAGGTGAAAGAAAACATTTGGTTAATTACAGCACTTGTGAATTATGTGCCATAGCATGAAAAACATGCAAATTCGCCATCATTTTTTATCATATCATGATATCAAAAGTCATGCTAAGCAGTTGTGGTGCCAACACTGAATTCTGACTTTCTGGTACTATCCATTGCCATGTTGTGTATTAACAGAAAATATTTATACTGTGGTATAACTACTATGTAACTATGTGGTCAAAAGTGCAATAAATGATGTTGAGGCACTGCATCACCTGTATTGTTCTGTTTTTTCCTGTGTAGGAAACAGTACAGAACTAACCTGTTGGGGGGCGGGGAGCGAGAGAGAGAGAGAGAGAGACGGAGAGAGAGACTGATTAGAATACATTATTCTAACTGACAAAAAAATATACAAAGTCACGTCGAACAACATAATAATTGAGTTTGTTGACATGCTTTAATTAACAGGTCTAGATTTCAATGTGGAAGGAGAGATATTATAAAGTTCTTTCACATATCTTGGTAGTTCTTTGCTCTGTTATTACTATAATCGATAGACACGTTAAAATCGCTTTGCTCGGCATTTGTTTGTGAATGAGAAGGGAGAATTCCCTGCATGGACCGTTTAACAGTATACATGTAATAAAAGATTATGCTAGTAGTTCAACATGGAAGAAACACTTTTGTTTGTAGGGTTCCTTACATCAGTTACCATAAAAAAATAAATCATAATAAATCTCAGGATACTGTGCTTGCATTTTCCAGTTTTAATTAATTGCCAGTAACCTCCATACAGTATCCAAAACACGTTTTACTCTTCCTATATAGGGGTGGTGGTGGTGGGTGGGTGGGGATAGAAGGTAGTGTCCGCTATACATTTTCAAGTATTAATTTGGAAATAATATAGCTGTACAGAATGCATAGTTCCTATTAAGTATCCCATTCTTAGTACCATCAGAAAACTAGTCAATAATTTTAATTATAAGGGATCATTCTTAATTGCACATGTCATACTCCAATATAGAGCCGATTAATGCATAAGCACATACTACTTTATCTATCTATCACCTGACAGCTATATTTATGCAGCTCAGCATTCAGCTTCATTATAAAACTTCAAAGATTCAACTTTGCAACGAACTTTCCCAATATGTGGCCATTTTAATCACCATTGCGTTTGAAATGATGCTTGTCGCCTTGTTTAGGCCATCACATCTACAGTACAAGTTATCGTTTTTAATATAAAATTTAGTCACAGAACATCCTGTATCCTTGTAATATAGTGCTATGTTGTTTGGCACTGACTGTACAAGTGTACAACTGCAATTAAAAGTGTGATGGCAAATCTATGCTGCAGACTTCATACCTGTCCTAAGAATACTTATCTATCGTTTTATGAAATGCACCCAGATGCAGCAACAGTGATGCAAAAGCCCATTTAACGAGGTACAGTTGTCGGCCAGTGCGTTTGATATAGAGACAACGAGGTACAGTTGTCATCTTGGTGCCCCCAAAATGACTGACTTGCCCCCCGCTCCCAAACCTGGCTCTGCCACTGCTCGATGGCTACTCACGATTGTTATGGATAGCTGAACATACATTATCCTCTATATTATCTGTTAACTTGCATTACTTCTGCATATCCATTTCTACCATTCTCCTATGGCTTTTTGTTAAATCACTCCTTAAGTAATACTAAACACCTTAGTAGCCTGATACTTCTAGTATGCTTCATCAGTGACATTGCACAGGCTCTAGAAGGCAGAATTTCACTGTTCGCTGATGACACAAAGCTCTGTAACAGAGTAGACACACCAGAGGGTGTAGACAGAATGAGAAGGGACCTGCAGAAACTTGAAGAATGGTCAAGGGTTTGGCAGTTGAAATTCAATGCAAAGAAGTGCAAGATAATGCATATGGGGCACAAAAACCCTGGCACAATATATCAGTTGGGGGTGAGGATATAGCATGCACCAAGCAGGAAAAGGGATCTTGGGGTTGTCATCTCTGATGACCTCAAGGTAAGGAAACAGTGTGACAAGGCATCAGGTAAAGCAAATAGGATGCTGGGATGTATAGGCAGAGGCATCACCAGCAGGAAGGGAGGTCATAATTCCGCTATACAAGACACTAGTGAGGCCCCACCTGGAGTACAGTGTACAGTTCTGGAGACCATACCTACGTAGGACATAGACAGGGTAGAGAAGGTTCAGAGGAGGGCAACAAAGATGGTGCATGGGTTGCATCACAAGTCCTATGAAGACAGGTTGAAGGAACTGAACATGTACTCCCTGGAGGAGAGGAGGGAGAGGGATATGATAGAGAGACATGCAAGTATCTTACAGGGAGGAACAGGGTGCAGGAAAACACTATTTTTAAGCGTAAAAGGCGTTTCAGGACTAGAGGGCATGGGATGAAGTTGGAGGGAGGGCGATTCAGAGGAAACATGAGAAGAATTTCTTCACAGAGCAGGTGGTGGACAAGTGGAACACCCTGCCAGAGGAAGTGGTGGGGGCTGAAACAATCACGGGATTTAAGAATGCATGGGATAGACATAAAGGAATTCTAGAGGGCAGGGGTAAGGGGAAACAGATTTCTAGGAAAACAAACTGAACTTACAAGCTCAAATGGGCAGACTAGGTGGGCCATAGGCCCTTATCTGCCGACACTGTCTATGTATCTATGTATCTATGTATCTTAATACAACCATTTAGATAACATAATGATAGAATTTCTCTGGAACAGAAATTTAGCAGAACTAGGTAATGTTTCTAACTATAGATTTCAATTTTATTCATTTACTAGCATTCTGAAAAATTAACTTTGTTTATCTAGTACTCTGTTAGGTAGGGTTTTAAAATGCCTGCTAGTCTTTCAGTTCTTTTCCTTTTTTCCTTTACAGTCTGTTCCTGAAATACATTCAAAAGTTTTCTGTTAATTCTCTTTCTTAGTTTCTTATATTTTACTCAAGTAAAGCATTAGTTAATGACTTCCTTTACCTAGTACTTCATGCAGCTGTGTTATAGTTCACCTTGTGAAACACTACTGACCCTTTACTCACAACACAAGTCAGGACACCATATTGCCGACAACACAGCAGGATAAAGAGAGTTGGAAAGAAAAGTAAGTTAACCTTCTCATGTACTTTACATCTGCACTGAGAATATAGTGAGAGACTCCAACTTAAATGGACTTAATAGTAACCAAGGAAATATTGTTACAGGAAGACACCACACTAGTAGAGACTGAAAAAGACAGCTCTTATGAAAGTTCCAGTGGTGTTTCACAAGGTGAACTATAAGTTAAGTTTAAAGTCAGGAACATTCACTTGTATATAACAACTTAGCAGGGTGGTTAACAGAAAATGTTTGAATATATTACCAAAGGAGACTGCATAGAAAAAGCAATAGAATTGAAAGACTAGCAGGCATTTCTTTTTTTCTATGTATTATGTATTTATGTCTCCTGTGACTCCCCTACCTCTCCTTCAGGCCAACTGCCAAAGACACTCACCTCTCACTCATCTCCGCTGCTGACCCCGACCCGACACTGCAGCCACCTCAGGGTAACCCGATGTAACCCTAGTGTTGGGTGGGTCCTCCTTTTTCCAAGGAGAAATAGCCTATCGGCCCAGGCATTGGTCCTAGGTGCTGCTGTGGTTGGGTCGGCTGCCGCGGAGCTCGAGAGGGCGCTGGTCCAGGTGGCCGTCATCCGGCAGGAGGAGACAACATTTTTAGTTTTTCCTCTAATTCCCCCTAGTCGCGCTGCCTTTGAGTTTCCCCTGGTCTCCACTGGGGGCCGCTACAGAGCGACACCGATCCCCAACCCACCCCAGGAGACGAGAGCAGTCCTCCAGATGCTCAAGCCTACTCCTTCCCCTGCTGACCCTCCGGTGCCCGAGTCCGTTCCCGAACTCGGGTCACCGGTGTGGTGTGAGGTAAGGTGCCAGTGCCTCAGCCCTCTTCACCACCGGACCACAGCAAGCATTTCTAACACAACTGAAATAGACGGGATTTCTTTATTGCTTTTTAAAAAAAGGGATTTGACCTTATTTTGACCTACAAGGCTGCTGCTTGCCAGGAACTGAGATTGCATTCTCAGTTTTTTTTTTTGTTTTTGTTTTTTTTTTTAACAGAGATAGGTCATAAAACCATGCACTCAGGAGCAGAATGCTTTGATCCAAGGAAGCTGTTATTTATTTTTGTTTTGGAACGTGTAATTTTATTGAGGGCCATAGTCAATATACATTACATTTCTAACAGATAATAAGACCGGTTATACGGGTGCTTTCCTATTAATATACCTTTTGTCATTTCTTTCCATCTCCTCATGCAGATAACTAGATATCTCTGCTTTACTTATAAAACAGTTTCTAACTTTCCTGTTGTTTGTTGTCTTGCTCCTGCAGGCATCAATGGGATGGTCATCTGGTACAATGTCCCACAACTATAATACTCAAGTCTTCTACACAGACAACTGGAGAGAAGAATATCTGCACCTCATAAGAATTTCATTGTTATACTGCTGGTCTCAGTGCCTTAATTAAACATTGTGCTCTTCCCCTCAAAGGGAGTTATTTTATATAAACCATAAAAACACGTGATAAAACAGTAATAAAAAAAAAGATTAACAATAAAAACAAATAAACTTTTTTGGCTTGTGCTTATTCCACCTGCTCGCTGTTACTATGCTTCTGGTAGGTTGGGTGATGTATATGCAAGTTGATTATACTCTGCTAAAAGGCTTGAGGAGGGGCTCCCACAGAGAATCCCTATTCCCCTCCCTTCCCAGCCCCACGCTCAATGTTAACTGCTCATTGTTAGTGGAGGAGCTGATCTATCACTGATTTTCTTCCCTCACCTCTATATAATGAAAAAAGGGGAGCCAGCTGGAGCTGTAGTAGTCCACCCGGAATCTTAGTTTGGCTGAATAGCTTCTGTATGTTTGATACTATTTGTTACTAAGCCATTGTGTTACACAGGGTGGGTCTGACTTCAACCAGTTCTGAGTGATTGATTTCACTGCTGTCCCTTAGTACATGAAACAGGTATTTCTCATCCCAGGAATGCTCCAATATTCCTAACTCTTGCAGTATCCCTTTAAGACAATACTGCCCCGGAGAGAATGAAACATATGCTAATGAGTAGAATGCCATTAGCTCACACCATTTTCTTTTTTTTTTTTTGCATTATTTGTTTATCCCATTCCGTGCTCCTGGTGACCCCCACTCCTTCAGGCCCCATTTCCAAGTCCTCACCGACCCCACCGGCCTTACCCGAGCTCCCTCAGCTATCCCGGACGTAACCCTTCACCGGGCGGGTCCCCCTCCTCCAAGGGGGAAGGCACCAGGGGGAAGTCCAGCACACTCTTCTACAGTAGGGCCCAGGAATGCTGCTGAGAGAGAGAAGCCCATCGAAGGCACCAGAGGAATCGGGGAATGGAGAGCCGTCATCTGGCGGCCACCAGCGAGCGGTATTTCCGTTTTCTAGGTTCCCTCATCGTGCCACTCTGCAGTGCCTCCAGTCTCCACTGGGGGCCGCTGCTTGAGCGAGGCAGTCCTAATCTCACCCCAGGATAGCAAAGCAGTCCTTCGGACGCTTAATCCTATCCTCCCCCTGCCTATCCCTGGCGTCCCGAATCCGTTCCCGAACCCGGGTCGCCAGTGTGGTACAAGGTAACATGCCATTTTCAAATGCTGCCTTGGTCAACTGCCATTGTGTTACACTGGGTGGGCTCGACTTCAACCAGTTCTGAGTGATAAATTTCACTGCTCTCACCCTTAGTACATGAAATAGGTATTTCTCATCCCAGAAATTCTCCAATATTCCTAACTCTTGCAGTATCCCTTTAAGACAATACTGCCCCGTAGTGAATGGAACATATGCTAATGAGTAGAATGCCATCAGCTCATACCATTTTCAAATGCTGCCTTAGTCAACTGCCATTGTGTTACACTGGGTGGACTCGACTTCAACCAGTTCTGAGTGATTGATTTCACTGCTGTTACCCTTAGTACATTTTATTTGTTTATTAAATTTTGGTGACCGGGTAGGCCCACTGAGCCCCGAAGGTCCCTTTTTCAGGGGTGACCCGGCATAACAATACAAGTTATAAGAATGAGCAAGGACATAAGGAACATTTGAGGCATTGTGAGTTACATCATGAGGTGGTTACAGTGAAGCCCAGGAATTCTCCAATATTCCTAACTCTTGCAGTATCCCTTTAAGACAATACTGCCCCAGAGAGAATGGAACATATGCTAATGAAGAGAATGCCATTAGCTCGTACCATTTTCAAATGCTACCTTGGTCAACTGCCTGTATTCTAATAACTCAGATTTTTTCTCTTCGCCTGCAAGTCAAGACGCCCTGGAGATCTCTCCCTCTCACAGTCATTCCTGATGTGTTTCTTCATTAAATACTTGAGTATTTCTTTATATTTTTTCACTTGCTGTCTTGGTTTATTGTTTATATATTTTAAAGCCTTACTTTTGAGTGTGTTTATATTTGTTTTCGGTTCCTCGCGGTTCACAGGAACTGTAGGGGAACTAAGATTTGTTTAAATTTAACCAAAGTTTTTATTTAGTGCTCCGGTTACTGTTTGGGTTATTTTTATTTAATTCTGGGATATTTTGAACTGAGTTTATCAGTTTCTTTACCTCGGTTTCTGAACTGACCACAACCAAGAAGTTTTACTGTTTTTCTTGGTTCTGGAACTGACCGCAACCAATAACCTTATTTTTATTTATTTATTAATTTTTTTATACTTTCTTGTATTCCCTCCTCAACTCCGGGGGTGTTGCCTATGGTTCCCCTTCTTTCAGTCTGGGTCTGCAGCCCCCGCACCATTTCCAATGCCTGAGCTCAACCCCCTCCTCCATTACTCTCTCTGGCTACTTCATGGCAGGTACATACCCCACCACTGCAGAAAGCCAAGAGTCTGGAGTCAGGAGGAGCTGAACCTGAGCTGGCGTGGTGCAGCGCTGAAGGACCAGAAGTCATTGAGTGTGCCGGAGGATTTCTTGTCCTTTTCCCCGACCCCACGGCATGGACATGCAGTGCATCAATTACACTGCTGTGCACGCTTCCACGCACCGCACGCCCGATGCCATCCGTGCCATCCCCACAGTGAACCACCGGCTAGCACTGACCCCCAGTCACCACCAGGACTCAGCACAGCCGTGGTAATACCACCCCACCCTCCCAGGAGGAGGACAGCAGTCTCTGAGATGCTCCATCCTCCCCCCCCCAACACCTGAGGTCGCTCCCAACCCCAGGTCGTTGGCGTGACACGAGGTGTGGTGCCCAGTGCCTCAACCCTCAGTGGCACTGGCCAGCTAACCAATAACTTTATTGTTATATTTACTGTTTGCGGTTCCTGTTTTCTTCAGATTTATCTTGAAGATGTCAGAAAAACCAAAGAAGAAAACAGGAACCCTGGGGTTTAAAACTGTATTAAATGTTCTGAAGTGTTTGACAAGGCACATAAACATGACTTATGTGCTGTCTGCCTTGGGCAACAACACCTTACTGTTGGTTGTGATATTTGCAAGTCTTTCCCCCAAAGATGCTTGAAAAATGTTGGGGAAAGGCTGCAAAGAAAATTGGAAAAGTGTGCCATGGGCTTTGACCAGTCCACACCCTTGAAAGCTGCAGGTAAAACCACTAAGGCTTCTCATACCACCCCTGATATGGGTGAAAACGCTGGCAAAAGAGGCATTGAACCAGCCGACTCCCCGGTGCCTGCAAAGACATTAAAAAAAGACTAAACACACTGAGACCACTGCTGGAATGCAACAAGAGGCTACTACTGTGTCTGCTAGTATGCCTTCGCCTGATGACACTGCACAGGCTTTAAAAGTTATACAGGTCCTGCAGGGCTTCATCCCTCCTCAGCCACCTGCTCAAGCCCTGACAAGGCAAGTAACTACCTCTGTTGCCCCTCCACTCCTGAAACAACTCAAGTATGAGGTAGATGAGGGTATTGAACCTGAAGTCTCCCCGAACAGGAGTTTGATTCACCCCTAAACCTACTGAGGATTATTTCTCACATTTTTCATTTGTCAGAAAAATCGTGGAAACTTTGGATCTTGCAACAACTGAGGAGGTGCAAGATGAAAAAGAAGCTGAGTACATAAAGATGATAGGGTTGACACCCACTAGGAAGTTGTTACTCCCTCCATACAAGTTTTTCGAGAAAGACATTATGGCAATACTTCAAACGCCTAATACTGTCTCTCCCAGTGACAAGAAATCTGACAAAAAGTATCAGCTGGACAGGGCAGGTGCTGAGTTTCTTTTTACTCACCTTGACCACCAAGGTATAGTTCAGCAGGTAGAAAGGGCTAAGGTGCCTCTGGCTTCACACCCACCTGAAAAAGATTCCAGAAGAACTGACAGCATGGCAAACAAAAGGCTACCTATCTGCTTCTTTAGCAATCAGACAGGCCAACTAGCAGGCCTATGCAGCCCAGTATCAGAAGGCCTCATGGCAGTCAGTACTGGCTATGTCAGAGAAGGGTCTGTCCAGCATTTCCTCAGACCTAGCTGAAACTGCAAGACTGGATCTGGAAGCCTCTCAGTATCAGTTTCAAATTACAGCAGATACTAATGACACTGCTGCCAGGTGGATGAATGGTACAGAAGTCCTAAGGAGATTTGCCTAGCTTAGGGCCACTAACCTAACTCAGGACACTCAGGCTAAAGCCATGGATTTTCCTGTGGAGAACAACTCCTTGTTTGGTGTACAAACAGAGGCTTACATGAAAAAGGTGGGTGAATATAAATCCACCTTTAGAAATAATTCAGCAAAGGAGAAGCCCTCTCCCTCTTCCAGGCCCTATGGAAAGGGAGGTAAGGGTAGGTTTACGTACACCAGCTCTCTTTACCAGGTCCAAGCTGTACCTCAGCAACTGCAGTAACACCTCCAGCTAGCTGGCTAATACAGGGGTTGGAGCAGAAGGGGTTCCAGGCGTGGCTCCGAGGCTGGCCAAGCCCAGCCACAAATGAAACAGAACCCCTGACTCCATTCATCAGGCGGCCTCCCAAGCACCTGTAGGGGGCAGACTGACTCCCTATTTATGATATTTTATTAGCTTTGTGTTTTATATTTTAGTTACTTTATATTGTACTGATGTTATTTGATATTTATGCATTGTATATTTTATTTTTGTGTGAGGCGCCCAGAGCCTCTGGGAATGGGCACCATACAAATAAAACCTGCCTTGCCTTTACTTCCAGGCTTGGAAGAACATCACCACAGACAAGTGGGTCAGTGTTTGTCTCTAACTTTCAAATCCTTACCACTCTTTTTTTTTAAACTTTATTTTTATTAGTTTGCAATTAGTATTACAATAATATGCTCATATCCAAGACAGACCATAATGATTACATTATACAGTATAACCAATGGAGAGTAGCCTGTCTCCTTAATCACAGGAACAGGTGACCACCAAACAGTGTGGTTCACTATAAACACAGCCGCAGAGTCAAGCCATACAAAAGTGAGGGTACTGGACTTTAGGAGCGCTGACTTTGTCAAAATGGGAGAGTGCCTCAGAAAAGCATTAGCAAAGAGGCAAGAAGGAGGGGTGGAGGAACAATGGGGAAACATCAAAATTGCTATCACAGAGGCAACAAGCATTTGTGTGAAGCAAAAAAAACAAATCAAAATAAAAAAACACTATGGTTCTCTAAAGAGGTGGCGGGGAAGGTTAGGGAGAAAAAGAAAGCACTCAGGAAGTAAAAGGAAATGCAGAAGGAGCAGGACAGAGAACAGTAACAATTAAAGCAGAAGGAAGCGGGGAAGGCAGTCAGAATAGCAAAGGCCCAAACCGAGAAAAAGATAGCCAACTTGCTTAAGAAGAGGGATAAAACTTTTATAGGTACATTAGGGAGTGAAAAAAGACCAAGGGAGGGATAGTGAGGCTTAATAAAGGGGAAGGTGGGTGAGTAGAAAGGGATAGTGAAAAAGCAGGGATACTGAACGAATACTTCTGCTCAGTATTCACAAAAAAAAAGAGGAGGGGAGGTACCTAATCCAATCAATAGAAGCACTCTGGATAGGGGGCCTATACCAGTCCATTCACAGAAGAAAGGGTTCTGAAAGAACTCCTAAAACTGAAGGTGGCCTAAGCAATGGGGCCTCATGGGATTCACCCCAGAATTCTAAAAGAACTAAGGGAAGAACTAGTGACACCACTGACTACCCTAACCTTTTTAACAAATCATGGGAGGATGGTGTTGTACCCAAGGACTGGATGAGGGTGGATGTGACTCCCTTTCACAAAAGTGGGAGCAAAGCAGAAGCAGGAAACTACAGACCTGTTAGTTTGACCTCAGTGGTAGGGAAACTGATGGAATTGCTTCTGAAAGAAAGAAAAAATTGTTGAGTATCTAGAGGACAGCAGGGCACAGGACCCAAGGCTGTATGGATTCACAGTGGGAAGGTCATGTCAGGCAACTCTAACAGATTTATTTGAATGAGTGACCAAAGTAGTAGACCAGGAAGGGGCTCTGGACATGACCTACCTAGACTTTAGCAAGGCATTTGACAAAGTCCCACACAAAAGATTAATAAACAAATTAGCCAGCACTGGAGTGGGTCCCGGGGTGGCAGACTGGGTAAAAAATTGGCTGGACAACAGGACACAGAGGGTAACTGTAAACGGAGTACACTCTGAAGAAAGGGGGGTTACTAGCAAGGGACCGAAGGGATTGGTACTGGGTCAGGTCCTTTTTAATGTCTTTATAAGTGACATTGCAGAGGGACTGGAAGAAAAAGTATGCCTCTTTGCAGATGACACAAAGATCTGCTACAAGGTTGATACACGGGGGGGGGTGGAAAGGATGAGAAGGGACTTGGCAAGGTTGGAGGAATGGTCAAAAGTATGGCAGCTTAGATTCAATGCAAAGAACTGCAAAGTAATGCACCTGGGAAACAAAAATCCAGGGGAAGAGTACACAATGGGGGGGAGGTATTAACAACAACACAAAGGGAAAGGGACCTGGGGGTAGTCATATCAGAAAACAAAAAGGTAAGCAAGCAATGTGAGAAGGCAGTAAGGATGGCTGGAGGGGGATACTGGGATGTATAGGGAGAGGCATCACCAGTGGAAAACAGGAAGTTGTTATCCCTTTGTACAGACAGCTGGTGAGACCCCATCTGGAGTACTGTGTGCAGTTCTGGAGACTTCATCTCCATAAGGATATAGACAGGATGGAGGCAGTCCAGAGTAGGGCAACTAAAATGATGCAGGGTCTGCACCAGAAGCCATATGAAGCGAGACTAAAGGAGCTTAATATGTATACCCTCGAGGAAAGGATGGAGAGGGGGGACATGATAGAAACTTTCAAGTTCCTCAAGTGAATCAAAGTCCAAGATGGTAACATCTTTCAGAAAAAGAGATGTGCAAGAACAAGGGGGCACAATTTGAAGATAGAGGGGAAACGGCTTAGAGGTAATGTGAGAAAGTATTTTTTTTGCAGAGAAGGTTGTGGACGCATTACATGGCCTTCCTGAAGGGTCTTGGGGTCAAAAACAGTGGGGAAATTCAAGAATGCATGGGACAGAATGTTGGAGTAAATGCACAGAGCCCAGGGCACATCATTCCCATGTGTTCTGGCAGTGTCCCGCCCTCCAACCCTTTTGGGGGAGGATTCAAGTGGCTCAGAAAAATATTTTCACTAGAAGAGACCTTGGATCTCCCCAGCTACTACTGGGTCTACCACCATGGGGGATCCGCGGAGAAGACAGAATATGTGTGTGAAACATACTAATGGGAGCAGCACATAAGGCAATCACCTGTTGCTGGCTTAGGGAAGACCCTCCTACTTTTGACCGATGGCTATCCATAGTTCAGGAGCTCCAAAGCATGGAAGAACTAACATATAAAGTTAATCTAAGACCACAAGTGTTCGTCCGCGGATGGATACAATGGATCTTTTGGAGGGGAGAGGACCAGGCAAGACCCACGGGAACAGACCTGGGGGGAAGACGGGAGGTAGGGTTACATGGGAAAGCGGAGAGGGCTGAAGGGACACGACCAAATGGCTCAGATCCACAAGTTTAGAGCACCATGGACAAGAAAGTCAAAGGTCATTTATAGATGTATAAGAAAGACAGCATGACTGTCAGGACTAGAACCAAATCAAGTGTATGGAATCAACTGTATGTGGAAGACACTGACTGTGAAGAGACTATGTGTGTGTGTATGTGAACTGTCATTTTGCCCTACTGTTTTAATAAAGATGAATTTAAATTAAAAAAAGAATGCATGGGACAGACATAAGGCAATTCTGGTGGAGGGTAGGAAGAAGTAGGCTGTTGGTTAACTAGGATTTGCAGCTTATCCATAAGGAAATGGGCAGACTAGGTAGGCCAAGCGGTCCTTATCCACCATCAAAGTCTATGTTTCTAAATGCCCTTTTTCAGAGGCAACCTGGGATAATTAGGCAGGTTAAGTGATTTGCTCACAGTAGGCAACTGGTAGGATGTGAGAAGTGAACACAGACCTGCTGACTATGTACCAAGCTCATTCACGGCTGGTTACTCTAAACTATACTGCCAGAGCCCAGTGTTGATGGCTACCAGTATCAGGCAGGAATGAAGCGCACATATTTTCTTTTTAAGTTTAATTAAGGCATAGAAGCATTTATCAGGCAACAAAGGCATGAACCTGCACTCCCCTGGTCTGGCTCTTTTTTATACTGGGTGCCAGGGTTCTTCTTGAAACTGGGGCCAGGATTACTAGAAAAGCATGGGGGCTCAAAAACACAGACAGTATTCTGAGCATGTACGGCTTCATTCTCTCAGCAATTCCCACTCATTACTTGCGTGCGCATGAACAATTAGAACCATATATAATATGTGGTGTAACTTACCCGGCATGTCCCTGCAACAAACAGGTTAACTTGTGTCGGTAAGAAAACCAGTGTGCATATAAACACACTGCTTGCCAACAATGGCACTTCAGCTCCTTCTCGGTCGTTCCTCTACAATTTGTCAATAGTATACCTCTCAATTGTTTTACTTAATTATTTATTGAAATGTTTCATCAGGAAGGCACCCTGAACAACAAGTTGCTAGTCTCCCAGTGCGACCTGGGGGGAAGGGGTACAAGAGGACATAGAACAGAGATATACATAAATTACAGTTACATACGTGTGGATATTATAAAAGTACAGAGGTCGGACTACATTAATGTCCATTGTTGGAGAGATATTGCAATATACAGCGGTAAAACAATGCCTGAGGGGGACTTCCGGTGACGTCATGAAACGAGCAGCAGCTTAGGATACTAGGCTCTCCCTGGGATCCATCAAAATACCTCTAAGTAACAGCCATCTGCACACAAAAACAACCCATACTCACAGCAAGAGATACTAATATGCCTAAAAAGCGAGGAGATGCTAACCACCGAACCCCGAAATGCCTGGATGGGGAGAGAGCACGAGATGAAGACTCCGAGAGCGGGGACTCACGGGCCTCATCAGCCTCCCGCCACAGCATATCAACTGCCGACCACGTGCTGCACTCTATCCTTCAACAGCAAATACTAACATACTAACATACTAAAATGCCAGCAGAATAGGCCCATGGTCTTCGGTTCTGTTCGTTTGGTCAGCCCCCCACCCTGGGTGCTGACCTTGCTGTCCCCCCCCCTCTCTGGCTTCTCCCTTCCCAGTTCCAGATATTCTTGCTGCATTGGATTTTGCTTCCTGAACCCTTCCCCTGTACCTGTCCCACCCCCTCTTGAATCCCTCCACTGTCTCTGCCTCCACCAGCCCCCTAGGTAGTGCATTCCATGGCTCCACCACCCTCTCAGTGAAGTAGCACCTCCTCCTTTCTCCCCTGAATCTTCCCCCCTCCAGCTTCCACCCATGCCCTCTAGTGGCCCCTTCCTCCTTCCTTCAAGCACCCTGACTGTTCCTCCCTATTTACCCTCTCTTCATGTACCTGAAGACTTCTATCATGTCCCCCGGTCCCTTCTCTCTTCCAATGTGTACATATTTAGCTCTTCGAGCCTCTCCTCATAGGTCCTGTCCCCCAAGCCCCAAATCATTTTGGTTGCCTCCTCTGGACCCTCTCAGGAGGTTAATGTCTCTCTTAGTGTGGCCTCCAAAACTGCATGCAGCACTCCAGGTGCGGCCTCACCAAGCAGTTATACAGAGGGAGTATCACTTCCTCCTTCTGGAGGTGATCCCTCAGCGATGCATCCCAGCATCCTGTTGGCCTTGGCTGCTGCCCTCCTACAAGTCTCAGAGTTGTTCATCTTGACATCCACCACCACCCCCAGGTCCCTCTCAGCCATTGAGACTGCTAGTACTCCAGGGTGTACACTTGGCCTGGGTTTGTCCGCTGGTGGAGTACCTTGCATTTCCTGCATTGAACCTCAGCTTCCACTTTCTAGACCATCTTCCAGAGCCTCCAGGTCCTCTGCAGGGCCACCTCCCTCCTCCCCATCCACCACTGCCCCCAGTTTCGAGTCATCTGCAAGAGACTCATCTCACTCCTGATTCTGTCCTTATGTCAGATACAGGCTGGAACAGAAGGGGCCCAAGGACTGATCTCTGTGGGACCCCACTAATGACCCTCCTTGGGATGAGACTATCCCACTAACCACTAACTCTGGGTCCGGTCCTGGAGCCAATTGCCTCATCCATCTGATCATCTGGTTTCCCACCCCATTTCTCCTAGCTTATCCAACAGGCCCACGTGAGGAACAGAGTCAAATGCCTTGCTGAAGTCTAGAAAGAGGACATCCACTGGTCTACCCAGGTCCAAGGCACTTGTCACCCAGTCATAGAACTCCCCAGGTTTGTCTGACACGATTTCTCTGGGATGAATCCATGCTGTCTATCGTCCAGGCACCCTGACTTATCCAGGTCCCCCCTAGCCTCCCTTGACAATGCCCTCCATCACCTGCCCACCACTGATGTCAGGCTGACAGGCCTGTAGTTCCCTGCCAGCTCCTTGATCCCCCTTGTGGATAGGCACTACATGCACCACCTTCCAGTCTTGGGGCACCCACCCTGTCTTCAGAGAGATGGTGAAAAGCTCTGCCAGGGGTTTCGCAGGACATCTGCAAGTTCCTTCAGCACTCTAGGATGTAATTTATCCGCCCCGTGCTTTCTCCATCTTAAGGGAGCTGAGGCTTCCTCACTCTCTGCTGTGATTTCCACTTCTGGTACTCCTCTTCCTGCTTAGCCCTCCCCACCTGCCAGTGATGCCCCCTCTCCCAGACCTGCTGACCGGTATGGGTCCCCCCCTCTCATTATCTCTGTCTCCTCCCATGTATGATGCAGCATCCCCATTTTCCTGGAAAACTGAGGTGAAGTGCTCATTTAGTACCTCAGCCTGCTCCCTGGGTCTTGTGCCATCTCTCCCCGATTTAATCCTGCTAATCTGCCCTTCACCTTCTCGTCTTTTCCCCAATGTATCTAAAGAACCCTTTTTCCTCTCCCAATTTCCCTGGCCAGGTTCCTGCCCTTCCTTGCCTTAGCGCCTCACCACTCTAGTGGCCCTTCTAGCCATCAGCTCGTACTCCCTCGATCCCTTTCACCCTTGAGCACTTGAATTTCTTATAGGCTGCTTTCTTTCCCTGCACCACCTCCTGGACCTCCTGGTCCACCAACAGGGTTTTGGGCCCTACCGCATTTCGTCTTACTCTTGCACAGGTGCTGGTAGCATCCTGCACCCTCTCCTGATGATTTCCCACCTACTATCAGCGTCCATGTCTGACCCAATCCCATCCAAATGCTCCTTAAGGATCCTTCCCATTTCCTTAAAATCCGCCCTGAAGTCGGTTACTTCGCCTTTGTGCAGCCTTCTACCTCCTAGTTCCAGGCAGAACCAGACCGTGGCATGGTCACTCCCCGCCAATGGGTCCCTTACCTCCAGGCCCCCAATCTGGTCACTGGTCTGCCAGACCACATCCAGTACCCGGCTCTCCTGGTCGGGTTCCCTCACCTGCTGAGTTAGAACGCGCCTTGAAAGACATCCAACAACCTCTGTTCCCTGGTCACAGAGGATGTCATAGTCTCCCAGTCTGTTCCTGGCATGTTAAGTCCCCACACCACCACCTTTCCTCTGCCCAGTCTGCAGTGTCTCCTAACATCTGCCACCAGACTGTCCTCCAGCTCTCCACCAGGGCAGGGGTCTATACACCACTCCTACTTTACCTCTTGCCCCTTGTTATCAAGAGACCCAACGCCTCCACGGTTCCCTCTCGCTCCTCTACTCCCCTATGCCAATGCAGTTTTTGACATCATAGCTACCTCCTCCCCTTCCTCCCCTGTCCTTCCTGAACATAGTGTAACCTCCAGGTTCAGGTCCCAGTCATGTCTTGCAGTGGCCCAAGTCTCAGTGACCGCTGCCACATCCACTGCTCCCTCAGTTAGCACGCCTGGGCTCAGGCATTTTATTGCCCAAGCTCCTGGCATTTAGCAGGACCACCTTCCACCCTTTCCCTATAGTTCCATTTCCCTGCTCATGTTCCCATGGGGATTCTTGTTTCCTCTGGTCTGCACTTTGCCAGCTGGCCTTTCCTGCAATCCTCCTGGTCCCAGGGGTGGAGACAGAGTCCGCCTTATCGGCACCCCTTGACAGCCTTTTTCTCCATCCCACCCCTTCACAAGTTTAAACCCCACTTTTCACCAATGAACTCCTCTATTTTCAACTTAAGGATTCCCTCCTCCAAATTGAGATGTAGTCTATCTCTAGCATACAGCTCCTTATCCTCCCAGGTCTCCCCCCAATCCCCCATCAACCCATACCCTCTGGCCTCACACCACTCCCTGAGCCACTGGTTTATCTCCCTAATTTTCCTTTTGTGTTCCCCACTAGCCCTTCGCACTGGCAGGATTTCTGAGAAGGAAACTGTGCATCCTATGTCATGACAGACCTAGCGAGCTCCCTGAATCTTGCCTGTATCTCTAGCTCGCTATTTCCTCAATGTCATTTGTACCCAGGTGGACCAGTATGTCTGGGGGAACCACCACAGTCCTTTGCCAGCTGATATACCTCGGTTAGCCCTGTGCACCGTTAGTCCAGGGAGCATCTTGTTCTAACTGGCCAGGTCCCTCCTATCCCATTTGAATCCCTGATCATAGAATCCCCAGCAGGAGCACCTGACCACTCCTTTTCCTCCATCCCCCCTTCCATGTCCCTCATCCTTTCTACCGCCCCTCCACCCAGCTGGTTCCTTGTTCCTCTATCTGGGTGCCACATGCCACCCCTCCTTATTTACCATGGCCACTCCCCCCTCCAATCCTATGCCCTCCTCCTCCTGAGTATCCTTCTGTACCTCTACACCCCCTCACTGCTCGCAACTGGTCCTTCTCCCCCATCTGCTAAACTAGCCTGGCTCATCCTCCTTCTTCCTGTCTCCATTTAGTTCCTCCTTGCTCGTCGTGCTCCCTGGCCTAAACCCCTCAGCTCCCTTTACTGAATCCTCCTTGTACCTCTGGTCCTTCTTTACCTTTCCTCCCAACTGGTCCTTCTCCTTGCGCTTCTCCCTTCCCCTGCCCTTCCTGCCTGATTCACTGCTCCCCCCATTCTCCTGCATTCCAGGTCCCCCTGTTCTTCCTGCTATCTGGCCCCTGCCTGCCTCCCACTCCCCACACCCTTTCCGGCCTCTAACCACCTCTCGTCATGGCTACATCACCCCTCATCCTTGAGCAGAAGAAGAGAATTGAAGCAGTTATTGAGTATAAGGTCTGATCCACCTCCCGCCTTGCTCTTCCTTCTGTCCAGCCCTGGCCATCGCCTACTTCCCTGAGAATGTTGTCCTCCGTCCCCTTTGTGAGGTCCCCAGTTACCTGCCTGCTTCCTTGGTAGTGTCCTTCTTGACCCCTCTGCCAGGGTCCCTGTGACCCTGAGTATTCTCCTGCACTCCTTTTCCTATACCCCACCCCAGTGCTTGGTGAAACCCTGTGGGAGATTTCCAGCCCCCTTCTCAACCATACCATCCCCTTCCCCAGCTTTTCCTCATCCCCCAACCTCCTCCTCAAGCTGTACAAGCTTGCAGCATACTGGGCAACCACCAAACTTCCAAGCCCAGTCCAGTATCATGGTTGCCCACACCCCTGCACCCACCACCCTCCCAAAGATGCGGCCCTAATGATGTGTGTTCCATCCCCTTCCAAATAGGTTTCCTTGGGTGAGCCACCAGGTTCCCCCTAGTCCAAGATACCCCTACTGCCTAATCAGGTCACCCACTAATCTTAGAGACAGTCCCACTGTACACCAGTAACTATGTTACTAGGTGCAGTACAACACATTAAACTTATAAGGAAATGAACAACCCCTAGCTCCCTCTCCCAGCCTTTAAATCCAACCCCAGTGGTTAGAACTACATGAGCTGCCAGCAGCCTTTTCCTCCAATTGCAGGGCAGGTGTTCCCCCATAAATTGCAGACTTCTTGGGAGGGAGGGTGGGGAGGGTGGGTCTTGAGCAGACACCTGACAAGAGAGAGTGTATCAGCCCTGTGTCTCCCTCCAAGCCCTGCAGCCAAAGAACCAGGCCCAAGCAAATCCCACCAAATAGGTTTGAAATCAGAAGAAATAGGCCTCTACCAAGCAGCCTGTTACACACAGTGAAACATCCACAAAAGAGCCCCACTTACAGCCACCAAATCAGTTTACAAACATCCAGCATCCCCAAAAACAATACCCTGCTAGCCCCTTAGAAGTAAGAAAGAAAAGAACTAACCTACCAAGTAAAATCCACAAGAACCCTGTGAAAACAACAGCAGCAGCAGCTACTGTCCTGGAACACAACTGATCCTGTCCCCTTCCAGTTCTTTGACACAAATGCTTACCGAAATCAGGGACTTCTGCAAGGAGATGAGGTCCACTGTGAGTGTGTTGTGTACCGACATTGGCAAGCTCGAAAAACGTCAGGATGACTGCGAGGGGCAGGTAGCTGAGACCAACAGGTGGGTGAAGGAGGTAGAGTGAGAGATCGTACAATTACATGACCACCTGAAAGGCCTGCAGGACTGCGCAGAGGATGCAGAAAGTAGGAGCCGTCGGAATAACATCCGACTCACTGGTGTACCTGAGGGAGTGGAGGGCACAGAAATAATACCATTCACACAGAAGCTGTTAAGAGAAACACTGCCCTTACCCAAGACAATCACCCTCAAGATGGAGCGAGCGCACTGAACCCTAGGTCCCAGGCCTGCAGCAGGAGCATGCCCCCGGGCGATATTAATTAAATTCCTACAACACCAGGAAAAAGAGACAACACTGCACACAGCTTGGAAGCAGGGAGTGGTCCAGTAAAAATCCCAACTGCTATACTTCGAAAACGACTATGCACCCGAGGTGATGGCGCGTAGAAGGGCATACATTCCTGTCATGAAAGCCCTTAAAGCAGCAGGCATGTGTTTCAGGACCCTTTACCCCTCAAAGATGGTGATTTATTTTAAAGAAGAGCCTCTCACATTTGAAAGTGCAACAGCAGCAACCGCCGAGCTGGAGGCAAGGAATATCGAGGTGCAATAGCAACGCTCTAGCTCTGAGATATTGATTGCCGCCAAGCTCGCACAAAAAGTCTGGAGCAGTAACCAGCGGGAATCCAGGCGTTGACAGGGCATAGAGGCCATCCAAAAGATCATCAGTACCTTGAAGATCAAGCCACAGAACTCGAAGGGAATGGAGGAAGAAACACAGATGACCAAGACCTGAATAACCGCAAGTACAGCTAATGGACAAAATATTGGGAATTTGCCTGACTAATTATCTAATGTCAGAAACTCTGTCAGGTCCATACAGAGAACACTAATTCTGAGAAAGGGAGGCGGGTGGGGGGAAGGGAGTAGGGCTTGGGGAGGGGGAGGGGGGCCGGGTAGGGGTTTGGATAACTGGGTCCCAGTAATCACCTGCACTGTGAGGCGGCTCATGGAACACAAACTTGGAAGTAGCTCAGAGTCCCTGGGACTTAAGTTCCCCCACTTGAGTCTGGGGAAGAGGGAAGGGGGTATGCTGTCCTGACGACCATAGAGATTGCCCAGCTGTTTGATCGAGTCCCAGGGAGTTGCTTGCCTTGCAGGGAAGAAGCATTAATGAGAGAGCCAGGGAGCATGCAAGTATGGGGCTGCAGGTTGGTCAGCTGCGATTAGGTTGAGGGGCTGCCTAGAGCACCAGAGCGGGTGGAACTGCTGCATATGCCAGCGGCCTAAGTGTGCTACGACGTTGGGGGAGGGCCGTGGGGGAAGGATGCGTGACCTGCGAGGTGGCTGTTTGTGAGGAGCGTGCCCATTGCTGGGGTGGTGTCGGGTACTAGCCATGCAGCGCGTGAGGAAGGGAAAACCCCTCTGATCCAAGCTGGTAGGCGGAAGGCCTAGGAGCCCTTAAGTGGAACACCCTCACATTGCCTTGGGTAGGATGAGCGATGACGCTGGGTTTTGACTTGAGAACAGCGGGGATTAGCCACGTACCTTCTTCCTCAGTCTGCTCTTCTTTCCTCAAGCGGCCTAGGCCGAGGATGCAGCCCTGGATGTGCACTCCTCACAATCGGGGGAGGGAAGGAAGGAAGGTGGAGGGACAACCGAAGGTGGTGGGTGAAGGGAAATACTAGAGGAGAGGTGGGGAGACATCCCACTGGGCCTTGGTTATCCTGTGACACCATGAGTTGTACACGCAGTTACTGGGAGCGGACACTCCAGGACTCAGACCGATTTCTGTCCCGGGGGAGGGGTTTTAAGCAACTATCAGGGGCTCTCCTTGCCTCTGCGGGCCCTCGACAATCCCGGAGGGGAAGGGTCCCACGAGGACCTCTGAGGCGTCCATTAGAGCTAGGGCACATATTAAGCAGACTTTTGATTCCGAGGATGTCCTGGAGTAGCAGATCAAATCGAAGAGAACTCCAACCATTGGGACCCTGGACTGGGGCTACGGACCAGCGGGGAGGAGGGAGGAGGCCAAAGAACAGGCGAGGATGACTCCAAAAAGGCATATCAGCGGACAAGCATTGTGTGGGAAATTAGATGGGAGGGAAGGGGAGGGGGGGTACCTTTGGATTTACAATGGACCTTTGGATTTACGATTTAAACCCTCAACCTGGATAGTCGTGGGATGTTATTACAGGAATACACCATGACAGCAGGCAAGCTGGACTGCAAGGGGCAACGGGGGGGGGACAGGCTATCTGCCCTTCCACCCCTGTTCCTGGAGGGTAACTCCTATGCAATATCCCTGCATACATAAGTGGAAGCCACTGGGATGCGGAAGGAGTGATGCAGCACAGATAATGTGACGCAGCAAGGAGAAATAACCCAGGCTCCAGAGTATCAGGTACAAAAGTGCACTGAGCACACACAGGGGACTAAAAGCATGTGGCGGAGATAAGAGAAGGGCTTTTGGCTTGTCGATTAGCCTCTACTCTTCTCATTCCACAGACCCTCTCAGGTTGGATGTGTGTTGCTGGATCCCTGGACCGTGGCACCTTCCACTCAGGTAGAAGACTGCCAGTTTTGTTTACTCAACCATTAGCGTCTCCCCAGACCACTTGTGATCTCAGGGATGCCTACGGCTCACCCGTATTCGCCACCTATTCTTTTACCCTTCTCCCAATAGGTACCACAGGTGCCTAAGGCCCAGAACTTGTAAGGACCACAGCGGTAGGGACATAGTCCTACCACCAGATCAGGGCTTTGCCAAGATCAGTGGAAGCACCAGTTGATCAGTTCCTGTAGACAAGACCATGTTGGTCACTTTGTTATTCCCAAAACACCTGTCAGTTGAATGTCTTTGTATGTTATTATGTTGGTGTTACTTTGTTAGTCAAAAAGTCATCAGGCCTACTCAGTATTATATACAAGCACATGACCTGAACTTGAAAAAGGAGAAACCCCGCGGAGGAGTTGGAATGCTGGGCAACAACCACTATTTTGAACTATGATGATGCATCCCCCTAAGTTGAAGTTGCTATCCCTGAATGTCAATGGCCTTGCCTCTCCCATTAAACGATCCAAGACACTAGCTTTTATTAGAAGGTCCAAATCGGACATAGTGTATCTCCAAGAAATACACATGAACTCTACTGAACATACTAAACTGACCAAGCTAAGTAGGGGGCAAGTCTACCACTCTTCCAGTAAAGAAGGTAGACGAAGAGGCTTGGCAATAGTAATACCTCCGCAGACCACATTTAAAGCGGAGTCCACCAGGTCGGACCCAGAGGGTAGACTGGTAGTAGTCCAAGGAAAACTTAACAATGAACAGGTAACCCTCGTGAATATCTATCCCCCCCCCCCCGGGCATCTCTGTCCCTCACCTAAAGCCATTACTAGATAAGATAATTCAAAAAACTAAGGGTGTCCTCCTTATGGCGGGTGACTTTAACCTGACCACTGACCCAGTGACAGACTTCTCCAGCAGAAAACCTCCTAAACAAACAGCCACGCAAACATTTTTCAAAAGATTCATCTCGGATGTGGGATGGTATGATGTCTGGCGGAGATTGCATCCCCAGTCAAGGAATTACTCCTAGGCTCATCACACCTACTCCCACATAGACCACACATACACTCAGATAGAAAATCTGGGAGCTCTACACGATGCCCAGCTGGGTGATATCTCCATCTCAGACCACGCCCCCCCGGTCACCTTTTGGGACCTGGGCCTCCAACCCAAAAATACACAATGGAGGTTAAACCCATACTACCCGCGCTCTAAAAAGTTTTGTGAATTCCTCTCAGAGAGGGTCACTGAAATGCTAACGGACAACCCCCCTACAGACTCAACCACGTCGATTCATTGGGACATGATTAAGGCAGTGCTCAGAGGACACATAATTAAACACACAGCAGAATTAGGAAGGCAGCGTAAAGAACAAAGGGTCAAACTAGAGGATACTCTTCACTTCCTTCAGATGGTGCATCAACAGAGTGATGAATTGATCCTCCCTCAACTACAACAAACTAAACTTGAGCTGGACTGTTTGATCCAGCAACAAACTGAAACTGCCCTAACCTTTTTAAGGCAACGATTCTATGAAGTCGGGCTACGACCTACACACCTGCTGGCATACCAAATACGTAAGCAGAAGAAAGCGTCGACAATTACATCCATCCGGCACCCATCAGGAGGCCAACCACTCTTCAAAACGCATGACACTGCGGAAGCCTTCACCACATACTATAAGGCCTTATACACCCCCAGTCCATACCGCTCCCAACACAGATGACGGATTACCTGCATTCAATCACCCTCCCACAGCTAACAGAGGCGCACAGGGAATCTCTTATAACGCCCATCACGGAGTCAGAGATAGCTAGTGCAATAGTCAACGCTAAATCCCTACAATCTCCTGGGCCAGACGGCTATGGCACAGAGTTCTACAAAGCTACTAAGGCTAAGATCTCCCCCAAACTCCTTCGTATGTTTAACTCGGTACTGGAGGGAGAACCCCCTCCCCCATCCTGCTCGTATGCAACCATCTCCGTAATCCCTAAGCCAGGTAATAATCTGCAAAACTGCGCCTCATACAGGCCTGTATCAGAACTTAATCAAGACTATAAACTATTTAAGAGCACACTAGTGCATCGTATGGATCAGGTTCTCCCCTTACTAATACATAAAGACCAAACTGGATTTGTGAAATCCCGCACCACTACTGATAACATTAAGCACTATGTGGCCCACCAAATGCAAAAAACTAAAGTCCCTTCGGTACTAATTAGCCTAGACGTCGAAAAGGCTTTTGATAGAGTGGCCTGGCCCTTCCTATACCTAACACTACACAAATTAGAATTCCCTCCTGCCCTTACTAGGGCTCTCCAGACTGTATACTCTGCCCTCCAGGTATGTGTGAAGGTGAATGGACACCACTCTAGTTACTTCCAACTGCAGAGAGGAACCCAACAAGGGTGCCCTTTATTGCCCTTACTGTTTGCTGCATTCACTGAGCCTCTGGCGAAACAAATCCGGGAATCCCAGGTAACAGAGGGAATTAAGACTGGAGACACAGAACACTGTATTGCCTTATACGCGGATGACATTCTCTTGTACCTTCAACAACCCGAGCAATCGCTTCCTGCGGTAAAACAAATCCTGGACTTGTACGACTCGGTGTCCGGATACAAGCTAAATTTGACTAAAACGGAAATACTTACCTTTCACTACTCCCCTTCACCAAACATCCTAGATACCCTCCCAGGCAGGTGGAGCCTGAAAAAACTGAAATATCTGGAAATATACATACCCCAGGCACTTACAACATACTATAAGCACAATTACACCCCCTTCGTTGCCCAACTGAAATCGGACCTGCAATCTTGGGCATCCTTGTCCCTTGGTTTATCCAAGAGAATAGACCTAATTAGAATGATTATACTCCCAAGGGCTCTATATTTATTTCAGAACATTCCTCTACACATACTGCTAAAAATCTTCCAAGAAATAAGCCGCCTAATAGCAAAATTCGTATGGGCTAATCAAAAGCCCCGAGTCCGCCTAAAGATACTCACCCTCCCACATCAGGAAGGAGGTCTAGCACTCCCTGACTTAAAATTATACCAACAGGCGATAACACTTGTTCATATAATGGTTTGGAAAACTAGAACCTCTAGTCCACACAGGTTAGAAACAGAGAAAGTCCTAATGAGTGACCAAGCTTACATTCGGGTTATGTACCAACGAGAAGCTGAGAAAAGAATACACCAGTTCTTTACCGAAGAGAAGGTAGGGCAGGGCCCACAGCTCAGCATCATGGACACAGGGGGGAGGGAGGTGAGCACTACTCCCTTCACAAAACAAAGGGTCCTACAAGAGCTTGCTAAGCTCAGGGTGGATAAGGCAATGGGACCTGATGGCATACATCCCAGGGTACTTAAGGAGCTAAAGGTGGAACTAGCAGAGCCATTAGCAGAACTGTTTAGTGAGTCTCTGAGCACAGGAGAGGTCCCAGAAGACTGGAGAAGGGCTCATGTGATCCCGCTCCACGAGTGGTAGCAGGGAGGAGGCGGGGAACTACAGACCAGTCAGTCTTACCTCAGTAGTGGGCAAGATTATGGAGGCACTCCTTAAGGAAAGGATAGTGCAACACCTGAAATCCATAGGGGCACAGGATCCAAGACAGCATGGGTTTACAAAAGGAAGGTCCTGTCAAAATAATCTCATAGATTTCTTTGACTGGGTAACCAGAGTGGTGGACCAAGGGGGAGCAGTTGATGTCGCCTACCTTGACTTCAGCAAAGCTTTTGACACTGTTCCACATAGAAGATTGATAAATAAGCTGGGTAGGCTCGGGTGGGTCAGAGTTGGTCAACTGGGTGGCAAACTGGTTGTGGGCAGAAACAGAGAGTGGTGGTAAATGGTATACAGTCAGAAGAGATGCAAGTCACAAGTGGGTACCTCAGGGATCAGTTCTGGGGCCAGTCTTCTTCAACATCTTCATTAGTGACCTTGCAGATGGACTAGAGGTAAGGCTTGTCTGTTTGCAGATGACACCAAGATCTGTAACAGAGTAGATGATCCAGACAGGGTGGGCAGAATGAGAAGAGATCTGGATAAACTAGCAAAATGGTCAGAAGAGTGGCAACTGGGATTTAATGCAAAGAAGTGAAAAATCATGCACATAGGGAAGAGAAACCTGAAGCCACCTATAGGCTGGGAGGAGTTGTTAGATCACAAAGGAAGAAAGAGACTTGGGCATCATCATCACTGATGACCTGAAATCATCCAAACAGACCTCTAAAGCAGTAGGTAAGGCTAGGGGGGGTGTTAGGGTGTATTAGTAGGGGTATCACAAGTCGTAAGAGGGAGGTAATAATCCCTCTTTACAAGACACTGGTTAGGCCCCATCTGGAGTACTGCATGCAGTATTGGAGGCCACCTTCACAAGGACATTAACCAAATTGAGGCAGTCCAGAGAAGGGCAACCAAAATGGTGCAGGGACTGCATCAGAAGACATATGAGGACAGATTAATAGAGCTCAATATGTATACCCTTGAGCAAAGGAGGGAGAGAGGTGATATGATCGAGGCATTCAAACACCTTAAGGGCATTAACAAGGTGAAAAGAGTCTAACATGTTTAAATATAAGAAAAATAGCAGGACAAGAGGACACAGCATGAGATTAGAGGGACGATTAAGGAGAATGTGAAATTCTTTTTCACAGAAAGGGTGGTGGATGCATGGAATGGCTTACCACAAGAAGTGGTGGCTATGAATACAGTGCAGGGCTTCAAACAGGCATGGGATAGGCATAAGGGAGCAATACAAATGACTATGAATAGATAGGCCACTGACAGAGCAAAGGCCGATGGCACATTTATAAGGTAGAAAAATAAATGGGCAGACTGGATGGGCCTTGCGGTCCTTATCTGCCGTCAACTTCTATGTTTCTATGTTCCTAGACCTGTGGCTTGCAGACCAATTTAGGAACTGGCTATCCCTTAAAAAATCCCAGCTACTGACACCCTTTCAAGCACTCATCTGCCCAATTTCTAGCCTAACCGACTTTCCCCCTAAAAGCATTGATAATAGCATCCATTATTGCAGATAATGACACAAGGCACCATCTGGACGTACGCAGAAATTCAAAAAAAGTATAATTTACCCCACAAGGATTTCTATCGCTATCTCCAGCTTCAACACTATGTAGAAAACCTCCCACGAATAGTGTGGAACCCTGAAAACCATCCAGCTCTGATCCATAGTCAAATTCAGCTAAACAATACTCGGAAACAGAACCATCTGATATCACTGTACTACCAAACCCGTAACACACAAAGAGAAGCCCTCACTAAGAATATACGCACATAGTGGAGCCGGGAAACAGGACATCAGATCCCTCTAGAGGATTGGAGGTGGGCATGCAGTTACTCGGCCCGAGTGACCAGTTCACATCAGTGGCGTGAATACACGTGGAAAAACCTGATCCGTTATTTTTTATTTATTTTTTTTTTTTGAAATTTCTTTTTATCCACCTTCCTTGCCTGCCATCCCCGACCCTTCCGGAGCCTCAAGGCAGACATCCCTCTACCTTCCACCCTGCCCGTATGCCCCTCTGGAACCCCATGGAGCTTCGGATTACCCCCCGAGCGGGGATGGGGCAGGGCCCCCTTACCCCATCAATCAACTGTCGTCGGTCCAGGGGCCATCGGGCAGGTGAAGGCACATCGAGGGCACGCCTCCGGAGGCTCCGTCTTCCCAGCGATGGCAGGCATTTTCTTTCCCCACCCCTTACAACATGAGACCCCTAGCGTCAAAGGCGCAAAGGCGCCCGACGTCGCGCTATGTGTGGCAGCCTCACCCCTGATCTTAGGGGCTTGCAGTACTCGAGCCTCACTCGGGAGTCAGACAAGTGTGGCGAATCGCCTGTAACCCTCCCGGAGTAAGGCGAGCTGTCGTTGGACGCTCAAGCCTCATCTCCAGCACTGCCCACCAGCCACCCGAGTCCGCCTCCCCCGGCCTGGTCGCCGCGTGGCGCGAGGTGTGGGCCCAGCGCCAACCTCAGAGCCACCGGGCCGGCCTGATCCGTTATTTTAGAACCCCAGTTGTCATGAGCCACTACTCCCCAACCAGCACAGCAGCATGTTGGAGATTATGTGGAGAATCACAGGTGAATCATACCCACATCATGTGGTCATGCCCGGCCCTCGGACCGTTTCTCTCGCACCTCGAGGCCCACCTACAAGAAATCTTTGACCCTCACCTCCAATTGACGTTGAAGATGTTCTTATTCTTTGCCCTCCCCAAGCCACTTAGGGGCCCCAACACCAGACACTTGCTTCTTCTCCTCCTTACAGCTGCGAAGAAAGCAATCACAAGACTATGCCTAACAGTAAAAACCCCCTCAATACAAGGTTGGTGGGCTATCACAAGACAGATCTACAATATGGAAAAAATAACACGTAGTCTAAATGAGCAAGAAGAGAAGTTTACCACCAGATGGATTAGATAGCAGATGTATTACGTTAAAGGAACCCACCTTTACCCCCTTAGAAACCGCATCTAAAAATGCTGTTGAGATACCTGCCTACCTCTGGAGAGAGGTCCTAGCTGATACATATACTATTCACCTGAATTGTTGAAAACTACTGTTTTGATTTTACTAACTGTAACATAGGGGTACTCTCTCTTGCAGCAGTGTGTCAGTGACTGCTTGCAGAGGATTGTGGGCTGCTGGAGGACTGTCTTACACACCTTCTGCCCCCAGTTTGTTTAAAAAAATGAGTGTGCTCTCTAATTTGGGCTACTTATACAGTCTAAACTTTCCATTAAAACATCTTGGATAGCCTTTTAAAGGCTTTATTTACTGTTTATATACTGTTGGGGCTCTCGTGAAACCAGAAGCAGGCGATAACTCCGGTTCAGCCCTTATAAACGGCAGCTTCTAGCAGCGGAGCGGCGTCTTGACGAGACCTTCACAGAGAGACACGTATGTCCTGCATGTCTACCGTGTCCAACATGGACCTGGGACAATAGGTAATACACACAACTTGTGACAAGTTTTGTGCTGATCAATCTGAGCAAATAGTGTCACCATGAAAAAGGCTAACAAATATTGCATCACCTGCAAAATGTATGCTTTGGGCAAACATATAGTTGACTTTAAATGTGACAAGTGCATCCTAGTTAATGAGTTAAAAAATGAAATTGAAAGACTTCAACCTAAATTGAGTGCCAACCCTGAGATTAAAGCCCTGGAAGACTATATTGACCAAATGTCAATATTGGTTGAGGCCAATACTTTGCTTGCAGTAAATATGGTGGAAGCTGTTCTAGAACCTACTGCAACATTAGGTGGGGTTACAGATATGAAGCTAGGACTAAATGCTATCTATGATTCAACTCGAGGAATACCCTCCTCCACCTCTACTCCTATGACTTCAACATGCCACCAGTCCACAACTAGCAAAACCAATCTCTGGCCAAAAAAAACAGAAGTAAACTTAAGGTAGCTATAAACAATTTAACTCCTTCTGTTTTATACGATATTCCCACACATAACTCTTTTGAGCTACTGTCCAATCTTACAGATGCTCCCATCGAAATCTGTCCTATACTCAGTAAGACCACTGAGAACAGTTCAATAAGTCTTAAACCCTCCCTTACTTCACCTGATGCTGTCTCACCATATCCCCCTCAACATTCCTTTCCCCCTTCAGGCACATTAAAAACCCTCAAGAAAATTTTTATACTTGGAGACTCCATTACTAAATACATAGACCGGACTGTTTGTAATCCTGACAAGGAACATCGTACTAGTTTAAGTTACATGGGAGCAAGAATCTCAGATATTACTTCAATGCTTACACCTATTCTAAAAACAGCTGGAGAAAACCCTTTGGTCATTGTCCATGTAGGAACAAATGACATCACCAAGCAATCTCTGCAAGATATAAAACAAGACTTTGTTTCCCTATGCAACCTATTGGTTGATAGGGGTTGTGATATTTGTCTTTCCGAAATATTGCCCATCCCAAGAACAAGTGAATTTGTTAACTCTAAAATCAAAGCCATAAATGAATGGCTGAGAAAGTGGTGTCTAAGACAAGGTATTTCGTGCTTAACCCATTGGGAGGATTACCGTCTCAATCCTTCCCTCTTTTGTTGGGATGGTCTCTACCTCAGTAGAAGAGGTAGTATCATACTTGGGAAGAAAATTGTCTCATACATCAATTCTCATTTAAACTGTTAAGCAAGGGGGAGTTTGGAACACTGTCTCCAACTCTTGACAAGGGGTCTAAACCATTAAACCCTCATTTAAACATCTTATCCTTCAATGCGCGATCATTGAACACAGCCAAAAAAGCTGAATTGGAACTCAAAGCCCATCTCCTGGACCTATCAATAATTGCAGTCACTGAAACCTAGGGTAATTTTTATAAAAATTGGTCTGCTGAAATTCCGGGGTTTAAACATTATTTCAAAAACAGGCCAGACCCTAAGTCAGGAGGTGGAGTAAGTCTCTATGTCAAGAACAACATTCCATCATTTCAATCTCCTATTGAACATAATACAGAGAGTGTATGGGTATACATCCAACCCATTGGTATCCCCCAAATCCTGGTAGGTACTTGTTACCGCTCCCCTTCTCTTAATAGTTTACAGAATACTAAACTACTAGAAGATATAACTCAGTTCACTAGTAAGGGGTCAGTTCTCCTTTTAGGAGACTTTAATTTCCCAAATATTAACTGGGATACACTAATGGGCTCCAACAACAACGAAAATAACTTCCTTACTACTATTATCGATTTGGGTTTGTTTCAACTAGTCAAAGAACCCACACGGGGTGATAACATATTAGATCTAGTTATAACGAGTCAAGATATTCCGGTAACTAATTTACATGTATCGGATCCCCTGGGCAACAGTGATCATAAATCAATATTCCTTTCCATATCTGTTTCTAGTTGTATGGCACCCACCAAAAAAACAATTAAACATTATGATAGGGCCGATTTTGATAAAATAATCACTTAAAAAATATTGACTAGGAAAACATCCTATCACCCCTCAACACCTTTGAGGCTTGGGACTTTTTAAAATCACAGATATCCATAGTTGAACAAAATTATGTCCCTAACAAGTGTACTCACAACTACAAAGGAAAAATACCTCCATGGTTCAATTCATCTATCAAAAAACTAACACAACATAAGCATATATTATTTGCACGTCTAAAAAATAGCAACTTACTCACGAGTAATAATAATGAGTTACTTCTACAGTATAGAGATTCAGTAAGATTGCTCAAAAAATCAATAGTAGCAGCAAAAAGAAATTTAGAATTCCATATAGCTCACACAAATGGCACACACAAATCTTTATATGCCTACTTAAACAGTAAGAAAGGAAATAACAAAAAAACTGGCCCCCTCATGCTCGAAAATAAAATAATAAACTCCGACTCTGCTATAGCCTCTACATTAAATAATTATTTTATTTCAGTATTTACTCAAGATCCCTTAAAATCCATAACAATCACCTCCCCCACATCTAGTAATGAAAAACTTGTCCAACAAAAAGACATCTACAATCTATTATTAACTCTTAAGAATACTACTAGTCCTGGACCGGATGGTATACATCCAAAATTTCTTTTAGGTACTAAAGATATAATTATTCTCCCCTTAACAATCATTTTCAACAAATCTCTATGTGTATCTGAAGTTCCTGCTGATTGGTAAACGGCAATAGTAACCCCTATACACAAACAAGGTTCCTGCTCTTTAGTTAATAACTATCGTCCCATTAGTTTAACCTCCATTCCCTGTAAATTACTTGAAATAATTATTAAATCATTTCTGGACAAGGAAATAACATCCCTTAATCTTACAGATGTTACGCAACACGGATTCAGAACAGGTTTTTCATGCACTACTAATCTATTAACATTCTATAATCTTATCAGCCTCAATCTTGATTTAAATATTCCTTCTGACGTTATATTACTGGATTATAGTAAGGCTTTCGATAAAGTATCTCACAATATACTTATTTCTAAACTCTTTAAATTAGGTTTCTCAACAAACATTGTGTTATGGATAAAAAACTGGTTGACTAACAGATCTCAGAGGGTGCGGGTAAATGGCTCCCTGTCAGACCTGGGCCGCGTGACAAGCGGAGTTCCACAGGGCTCAGTCCTGGGCCCAACTCTGTTTAATATCTTTAATAGTGATATGAAAATCCAGTCTTCCAATCTTCTCATAAAATTTGCTGATGACACCAAACTCGGTGGTGCAGTCAATAATACTACTGACAGACAAACTTTACTCAATGATCTTTCAATAACTGAGCAATGGGCATTTATAAATAAAATGGAGTTTAACACATCCAAATGTGCCATTTTGCACTTTGGAAAAAACAACCCCCAACAAGAATATTCATTGAATAATTCCATCATTAAAACCTCTTGTTTAGAAAAAGACTTGGGGATTTTAGTTAATAACAAGTTGACACAAGTCTCTCACTATAAAAAAATTGCAAATCAAGCAAATTCACTCCTTCGTAGAATTAATCATACTTTCGTTTCTAGAACTGAGCAGTGTATTATCCCACTTTATAGATCACATATTAGACCTTATATGGATTATAGCTCTCCATTTTGGAGTCCATATAATCTTTGTGGTGATGTGGATAGGTTGGAGAAGATTCAAAGAAAAATTACAAAATCTATACCATACTTGGCTCTGGAAGTTTATGATACCAGACTACAAAAAACGGGTCTGCATTCACTTAAATTAAGAAGAACACGGGGGACCTACTTCAACTCTTCAAGATTATTCAAAACCCCATCTTAATGAAGCAATGTGGTATTTCCTTTGCAAATAGGAAAACTGGACCTAGACTAAATAATAAACAGCTTAATATTGCCAAATGCAAAACTAATATTAGACAAAATTATTTTTCAATAAGAACCCCGAGACTTTGGAATACACTTCCCCAGGACATTGTAGATTCTCCCTCATTTTCAATTTTTAAATGTAAATTGGACAGATGGTTGACCAGATAAGGTCATCAATAATGATCCACTTATGTGGAGGACAACATTTATAGGCACTTGTCTTCTTTTGTCCCATAAACCAAGTAACCAAGTAACTTAACTTGACTCTCTCACCCCCAAACAGAGGCAGAAGTGTCACCAACATCGGAGACTCTAACCCAGCATTCACACCCCTCAGCGAGGCAGAGGACCACATATAATCCTTTCCAGCTGAGCTGGAAGGGGCGGTTAGGGGCGAGCAAAACAAAAGCAACTCTAGGCTAAGGATATATGTAAAAGGGCAGCGTCTGTTATCCCTAGATTGTAACCCCGGAAAGGGAGCTAATATGAAATCCTGTGGTCTTATCAAACACCTACCTCTACTACAGATAGACTCAAGAGGAAATACAGCTAGGAGCTACTGTCCTCTAATAACCCTCTCAACGAAAGCTAAGAGATTGGCCCAATAAGGACCAAATTACTAGACCACTGTATCACTCACAACAAGAGCTATGAATTTGTTACCCACAGAACCCCAAGTCTCAAGAGACAGCCTCCCTACTTAATAGGCCTGAGACATAGTCTAGATACCCCAACCTGTAAATGTAAAAAATGTATAAAATTCTGTATGAACTACATACTGTATTTTACAATCTGCTTGTTAATTGTGGAAATCTGTATATGTACTGAGGTATGTAAGTGTTGATGACTTGTATGTATATAAGTTGAAACCTCAATAAAAAGGAAATTAAAAAAAAAAAGAAAAACAATGCCTGAGGAAACAGGTAAACAATGCAAGCAACCAATTAGGTGTTGTGGGAAGAAAACTGTAAACAGTACAACGGAACCAGCTGGGGGAAGAAGGAGCAGTGAGGCTGTAGGAGCCAGGGTTTACCAAAAGATATAGTGCTGCCTGCATGACATCAGATATTTGACTACAGATTTGAGCAAGCCACGGTAGCAGCTCTGAGAGTAGAAAAAGTGTATGGAACCGAGCTGGGGGAGGAGTGAGGCAGGTGGAGCTAGGGTACTTTCTGTAGGGACACTGTAAGGCCTGAGTGAGTGAGTGAGAGAAACAGGAGAAGCCAGGCTATTACCAGTAAAGACAGAGTGGGTATTACCAGTAAAGAGAGTGAGGCCTGAGTGAGATATTTGTCTCAGGACAGGGCGAGCCCAAATAGCAGCACTGTCAGTAGTGAGCACAGTGATCAAGTGGGGGAGTGGATGGATGTAATAAGTGCATATAGATGGGGGCAATCAAATAAGTCCTGGCGGTGTGGGGAAGAAAAAACGCAGGAGGAGAAAAAAAGGGGTTCGGAAAGGGGGACTGGGGAGTCAGGACCAGAGTTTTACCCTTCCCGGATGCTGATAACCCTGCCAGGGGAGAAACTGGTTGATGGCAATGGGATAGAGAGGAAAAGCAGTGAGGGGATGGGAAACAGACAGAGGCGCTGGGGGCTGGAAGTTAAATAAAGTAGCAGGGGAAGGGAAGGAGGAGGCATGCTTAAAACTTGCCCACACCAGGAAGAGGAGAACCCAACAAAAGGGTGCAAAGCCAGACAGTGTCCCGGTGATAGAAAATGTGTGTGTGGGGGGGCAGACAGGAGTAGGACAGAGTTATAAGGTGAAAGGAACGGGAGTGGAGGTAGAAGTACTCCTTGAGGAAACAAACTCAGCGAGTGGACAGAATCAGTCAAGGGATCTGAGATGAGAGGCTGAAGGTGGGGGCAGGTGTAGAACAAAGAGAGGGAAAGTAGGGTGGTAGGTGGGATGGGGTAATGTGTTGGGAAGCAGGTGCAAGGAAAAAATTATGGAGGATCAAAACAGGAGCAGCTAGAGGAGAGATGGTTATGTAAGGCAGAGGTTAGGGAGTAAGTTCTATAGCCTCCTACTTCAAAGCACAACTTACCCAGAACCAAGCTTCCCCTGTGTCTTTCTGGAAGATTATCAACTCCCTTATCGACCCCCTCTCCAAGCAAGCTAGCCCTATCCTCAACATTGATGGCAGAACTGTCTCAGATCCTCCTACCGTAGCTGAAGTTTTCAACTTGTTTTTTGTCTCTTGCGCCCTTCCCGACTCAACCCCTCCTCCACCTGACTCCACCAAATCCTCCCACTCCTACCCTAGCTTCCTCTTTCCTTGTTTCACACTCCTGGACGTCTACTCTGCTCTCACCTCTCTAAACCAGTCCAAAACCATCCCAGATGGCTTGCACCCCAGACTGCTCTGCATATCTGCATCGGCCATAGCTGCACCTGACACACATACTCAACCTCTCTCTCGCCACAGTACCCTCTGCCTGGAAATGGGCCAAGATCCTCCCTCTGCATAAAGGTGGAGATCCTTCCCAACCGGGAAACTACAGGCCCATCTCGCTCCTCCTCCCTTCCCTCGCCAAGATCCAAGAATTCCTCATGCTGTCCAAACTGTAAAATTTTCTCTCCACCAACAGCTCCCTCTCACCCTTTCAATCAGGATTTAGAAAAAAAAACACTCCACTATCACCACCTTGCTACAAGTTACCGACTCAATCCTCTCTGCCATGGACAACAGCCAAACCACCAGCGTCATTTTCATCAACCTGGCAAAAGCCTTTGACTCTGTCTCCCACACTCTGTTGCTCCGCAAACTTAGCTCCTTCAACCTTGCCCTACCTGCCATCAACTGATTCCGCTCTTACCTCCAGAATAGGCAGCAGTCCGTACAAATAGGTGACACCCTCTCTCCCCAACCCATCCTCTCAGGTGTCCCCCAAGGCTCTATCCTTGGCCCTATCCTCTTTTCCCTTTTCATAAACGACCTCCCCTCCACCTATCTCTCCTCAAACATGCATCTGTGCTAAACAATACTATCATTTATGCCTTAGCCCCCCGGACAGCGTGCTCTCAAATCTCCAAGGACTTCAAGCGAGTCAAAGCCTGGTTCCTGAAAAAACAGCTTAAACTTAATGCAAAAAAACCAGTCACCATGGTCTTTGGATCTAGACAAAAGCTTGCCTCCCTA
Organism: Neoceratodus forsteri; assembly: GCA_016271365.2. Taxonomy (NCBI): domain Eukaryota; kingdom Metazoa; phylum Chordata; order Ceratodontiformes; family Ceratodontidae; genus Neoceratodus; species Neoceratodus forsteri. The sequence goes on along the minus strand of CM057454.1, from coordinate 715,731,699 downwards.
CTGGCCCTCCCAGCAATCACCACCCTGGACAGCTTCCCCCTCGAGTTGGTCCCCGCCTTCAAGTACCTGGGAGTCTGGCTGAACAGCCACCTCAACTTTTCCACCCACATCGAGGCCATCTGCACCAAACTCCGGCCCAAACTGGCCATCCTCTTTTGCCACAAAGCCAGTCTTTCTCTTCCCACCCGTAACGAACTTGTATGTAAAACTATCTTGCCAGTGCTGGACTATGCAGACACCATCTAACCTCATCCCTCTCTAAAGCCTCCCCCCTCCGCTTATACATCACTGCCTTCTCTACTCTACTCTCTCCCTAACTCCGCTCCCTCACAGCAGAACTGTCCACAGTGCCTCCCTCATAGGTAAATACTGGTTAGGCTCCCTACCCCACCTCACTTCCTGCCTTACTCCAGCCAATTCCCTAAGCTACTCCCTCAGACACAGGGACGCACGCACTTTCCACCTCACACGCCCCCACTCTGCTTCCGGTCAAGCTGCCTTTTCCCACTGTCTCCACCTCCTATGGAACAATCTTCCACCCAACCTTCGCCAGGCCTCCTCCCTTTCAGACATTAAACAACTCCTCAGGCTCCTCCCCTCCCCGCCAAAGATGCTCCTTGCATCCCACCACAACTCAGGCCTAACCTACTCTCAGAGGAATCATTCGGTCAATTTTTGAACACGCCTGCCTCCTATAGTATTTTAACTTATCTACTGTACAATTCCTGTGCAAGTTTATAAAACACTGTAAATGTTGCTGCTTGTATAATACTGTAAATACAAATGCTTGTATAATACTGTAAATATCTACGTTTGTACTGTAATTTCTTGATACTGTACTTAACATCTGTAACAAACAATTGTTGTACTCTCTGCATACCTCAGTGTACACCCTGTACCCGGGTCGAACCTGGAAATGAGCCCTGGCTCTGTGTGCCCTTCCCAGTCACCAATTTTAAATAAATAAGTGGAGGAGTGCTGTATTTGGGGAGGAAGAGAGTTCCAGAGTTTCGGAAGCGGTGAGCGAAGCCTGACTGTCCAATAAGTGTCGATCGGTGGGGGACCAGCAAGTTGCAAGTGTCAATGGACCTGAGGGAGTGAGGGGGAGGGGAAGAGAGGGGGCTGGCGAGGTGGAGGAGGGGGGGAGTTGTCACACATTATGAGGTAGGTCACTCATTTTGCCTCGCAGAAATCCTTTATCTACATGGGGAAGGTGATGTTCCACATTTCCCACTGAGACTTCAAAGCAGAAATTCATAGTGATCTATTATGCTCAGTTATCAGCAGACATTATGAATATAGTACACTGAGGGTGGGATATTCAGAAATGTGCCAGGCAGGGGCGCAAGCCGGGCGCAGCGCAACTGGGATGCACCAGAGAGTGTGCTGGGTGATATTCAATGGTGCTGCGCCATGGCTCAGCACCACTGAATATGGCAACATGGCCTCCCGCATTGCGCATGGCGCAGTGGCAAAAGGGGAGCAGCGGGATGCGCCAGCGCAAGTGCAGTTGTGCTAGGCGCAGGAACCGCGATATTCAGCAGTGGATATGCAAATGGAGCCATAATAAGCCTGCCTTGGACCCATAGCGGAGTCCGCGAGGCGAGGGCACCTACCCTCCCCGAAACCTGCATCCCTGAAATCGCAAGCTACTGTTTTCGAAGCCTGCCTTGGACCGCAATGGAGGTGGCGGGGCGGCACCTGCCCTCCCTCACCTTGCCTTCTTTCTTACAGCTGCTGGCACTCGAAGCCTGCCTTGGACCCACAATGAAGGTTGCGGGGGCAATGGCACCTGCCCTCCCCACCCCCACCCCACCCCCAAAGCCTGCATCTGAAATCGCAAGGTAATTGCACTGCTGTCTACCTAAACGGAAGCTGTAAAGACGCCTGTATTAGGAAAAAGCCGAATTATTTAACGTTTTAATTTAAACTGCAACTCCTGTGGAAAAGTCAAATTTTACTGTGGTAATTTGGGCAGAAACTCCAGGCCTGCTGCTCACTTCTCATGAGTCGCTCCTGCACTCTGCTGCTAGTAGAGTTTTAACTTGGCACCTTTAGTGTAGTAGCATATGTTTAGATAGGTTTCTTGGAGTGCTTACATGGGATACTGTCTTTTATTCATTTTGGGTTTCATTTAAAGGGGAGTTTAAAGGGGATTTATCTGGCCTTACCTAGGAGAGCTTTAAAGGTAACAATTTTTGGGAAACACAGCCTTTTACTCATTTTTATTGGGACACATTAAGGGGATTCCTAAACTTGATCTACTGCAGCCTTGTATGCCTTTTGACCCTCATACAGCTGAATCACAAGCGCTACCTGGAAGGGCTTAGAATTAAATGTTTTACTATCTAATGCAGCCTTGTATGCCTAACAGCCCTCCTACGGCTGAATTCACAAGTGTTACCTGAAAGTGCTTTACAATGTTATGTTTTACAGTCTAAGTAACTAAAAGGGGATTCTTAAAGTTGAATTTAACGTAGCGTGAATCTGTTTGGGTCTCTTATCAACTGTGCCTGCCAGTACTCAACTGCCCCCCCCATCTCTGCTGCTCTAATCTCTCTGCTCCTTCTCCGAGTGCACTTTCTCCCCCACCCCACGCCATTCCATAAATAGCCCTCACCTTGCCTTCTTTTTTACAGCTGCTGGCACTCGAAGCCTGCACTGGACCCGCAACAGAGGTCGCGAGGGCGACGGCACCTGCCCTCCCCCACCCTCCGTAGCCTGCATCTGAAATCGCAAGGTAATTGCACTGCTGTCTACCTAAACGGAACACAGTAAAGACGCCTGGACTAGGAAAAAGCCAAATCATTTAACGTTTTTAATTTAAACTGCAACTCCTGTGGAAAAGCCGAATTTTACCAAGGAAATCTGGGCTGAAACTCCAGGCCTGCTGCTCAACTCGCTGGTCACTCCTGCATTCTGCTGCTGCGTAGAGGTTTCTCCCTGCCGGCTTCACCGGCTGCCCCACTGCCCCTGCCACCACCCATGGTCGCCATCTCATTATATAGTGCTGATGCTGATCACGTGATCACGTGAGGCTAAAATACCCATCAGCCTACTTTACCATAAGCAGGTTATACAGACTCACCACCAGGGGCATCAGACACTTGTAACTGCCTAAATTACATGCAGAGTCTGTCCTCCTCATGCTGAGCTGGTACTACATCTTGGTTCTCAGCTCCTTGCACTGAAATTGAACGTCAAAGTTGTACTACCTTTAAGGCTACAACGCAAGCCTTGCCCCTCTAAACTCCTTGCCACCTCGCCCTCCTCCCCCTCTACCCATTATTTCCTTCTCTCCTCCCACCTAAACAGGTGCCCCTGCCCTCTCTTCCAGACATGAGCATCCCTCCCAGAGGTACACCCGTGGACCTCCAACAGAGTACCTGCCATGGCACCCCTCTCCCTGAAGGGGATCTCAGCAAGCTGCCTAGGGCCCCGGTCCACACCTGCTGCTTTCAATCCCCCCTGACCTGGCAAAATGCCAAGGGCCTAAAAATCACCCACCTAAACATCCGCAGCATCCTACATAACCTAGTGGAACTTACAGCCTGGACTGCCACTACAAACCTGATATTTTGGGTATTACAGAAACATGGCTTAAACCTTGCACCCGACTTCGCCTGTGCCCTCCTGGGTTACAGCCTTGTCTGGCAGGATAGGGCAGGCAGTAAGCGGGGTGAGGGTGTGCTTAAATACTGTACTTAAGTGCACCTCAAAGTTACGACTGTTGCACATGTTCCCCCAGCACCCCCAGCCTGTGAGTTCCTCCATTCCCTCCTACTGCTCAGGAACACAAAGAAGGTGCATCTCGTCTGTGCCTACAACCCTCCTAAAAGAGGCGCTCCTGGGCTCTCCTCTTTACTGGACCAGATCAGAGATAAGGTTGGCTCAAACGAACTTATAATCAAGGGGGACCTCAACCTAAATTGGCTGGGGCCCAATGCCAAGCAATTTGAGATGCTTTTCTCTGGTCTTGCCCTTAGTCAGGCTGATCACGGAACCTACTAGGCCTTCTTCCCGGGGGTGGGGTCGCTCATTGACTGTGTCATGAGCAACATACTGGATACCATCATCCACTCTGGGATCCTCCCCGATGCAATAACTGATCACTCCCCGACTTACTGCATCCATGGCTTCAACTCGCCCAAAGTCCCCAGCAGAGTGATCCAAATGAGGGACTATTCTAAATTGATCCCCTACAATTACTTTGAGGATCTGCGACGGGTAGACTGGTCTGGGATCCTGGCCACAAACGACCCTCATTCGGCCCTGGATCTCCTCCTTGCCACTCTCATTCCCTTGTAAAACAGGCACGCACCTCTCACCAAAAGGAGGGTGCAAGGTACTGTCAAGAAATGGCTCCACGGTGGCCTTTACTCCCTCATGAAGGAGAGAGACAAATGCGGGGTAAATACAAAATCTCCCACAATGACAACGACCTCGTTGAGTATCGGTGACTTAGAAATGTCTGCAAGCGTACAATATGTACCGCCAAAAGTGAGTACTCCAAGTCTACCCTACTTGCCTCGGCAAACAACCCCCGGGGATTCTGGAAAAATGTCAGAAACCTGGTTGGAGGGTCTGCCATGGAACAGCCCCCCGATATGTATATTGGGGGGGCTCACTGCAACAACCCCCATACTATCACCACTGCTTTCAATCACGCTTTCCCCGTTCTGCCAGTCCCCCCTCCCTCCCGTCTCCCTGCCCCTGAACCGCTGCTGGGGCCCCTCCCCTCGTCCGCCCTTCTACCTCAAGAGGATCACAGTTGGCGAGACCCAGGCACTCTTGGTGGGACTCTCCCACCACATGGGGGTGGGTTATGACTGCCTTGAACCCAAGCTCCTTAGCCTCGGAGCTCCCCTCTTCGCTAGACCGGTCGCGCACATCTTTAACTTCTCCCTCATCTCGGGGATCATCCCGGAGGTATGGAAGATAGCCAAGGTGGTCCCTGTCCACAAGCAAGGTGACCCCAAAGACATTAGCAACTATTGCCCCATTGCTATACTGTCAGCCACCAGCAAGCTCCTTGAAAAGGCTGCTGCTTCCCAACTTTCCTACCTCGAGGGATACACCATTCTCTCCCCGGCCCAACATGGCTTTAGAAAAGGGTACAGCACATCGACGGCGCATGCTGTGGTCACCTCCGAGATCAGATCCACAACCAATTAAGGTTTCCTGACGGGGGCCATCTTCATCGATCTTTCCAAGGCCTTCGACCAGGTGGATCACTCCCTCCTCCACTCCACGCTGCACTCCCTCGGTCTCTCTTACCACGCCCTCGAATGGTTCTCAAACTACCTTGCAGGTAGACAGCAATTCACCTGCTACAACCGCACTAACTCAGCCTTATCCCCAGTTAACTGTGGGGTTTCCAGGGATCTGTCCTGGGTCCCCTACTGTTCTCTCTGTTCATTAATGGATTGCCCTCCGCAGTTACCCATGGGGTCCCAATCTTATACGCGGATGACCTCGTAGTCCTGGCCAGTTCCTGCGAAATCAACACCATCAACTCTCGGCTAAACTCTGACTTTGAGCATATTCAGAATTGGCTCAAGGGCTACAAGCTCATCGTCAACTTAAGGAAGACCCATGCCATGCTATTCGGGTCGGGGACAAACACCTCTTCCTGCCCTGTTCCCCTAGAAATCCATGGGGCCAATGGAGACATACTTCCAGTCACTGACTCGGCCAAATATCTTGGGGTTACCCTTGATCCCCAACTTGATCTCACCACACACATCAGGAACGTGTGTAATGCCTCTAATGGCAAGCTCGGCCTTGCCTACAGAGCCAAGGACTTCCCCACCCCTGCCGCCTGACTTGCCATAGCTAGGGGGATACTCCTCCCCACACTATACTATGGGCTCGTTGCCTTTGCCCTAGTCTCCAAAGCACATCTCACAAAATGGGACACTGCCTACAACAACATATGCTGCTTCACTCTCTCTGCCCCCCGCCTAACGCATCGATGTGAGCTCTACTCACGACTGGAATGGCTCCCCCCTGAAAAGTACCATACCTTCATCCTAGGCAACTCTGTCGATAACACAGTCTGAACTGCCACCCCCTCGGTACTTGCCCTCCCCCTAATCCCCCCACCCCAGCCTACCATCTCAGATTCTGTGCTTCTCAGGCCCAACTTGTTCCAAGGACACGCACCTTCACTGGTGACCGGGCTTTCTCAGTCCATGCACCTAAAATGCACTAGTGCGTACCTCGCCCTCCCACCACTGCTTTAAAACATCCCTCTGGAACTTTCTCAAGACTTCTGCGGAATGCCTAAGCTCCGCCTAGGCCCGGCGTACCCTCTACCCCTCCTGACCCTTGGGGGGGGGTGCTGCTGCACAATCCCCTTTGCGTATGCCTATCTGTACCCTCCACCAGTATAGTACTTACTACCCCCCTTGTTGTGCGCTCATTATATATTGTCATTTTTATCTGTCAATGAATTATCACATACTGCCGTTGAGTTGTGTTCAGTCTATAGACATATTAGAATTTGCTGACTCCCTACGTTGTGTTGTATACTATAACTTGTCTGCTTGCCTTGCCTTGCTTGAGCTTGACCTGTACCTCTCACCTATGTAGAGCCTGTGGCTCCTGACTGTAATCCTTTACTTTGTATTCTATTTCCTTGACTTGTATTTTGTTTTTTGTATGCTCTGTAACTCTCCCGGGTCGCACCTGAAAATAGGCACTTGGTTGTCTAGCGTGCTTACCTGGTTAACAAAAGCAAATAAATAATAAATAAATAATGCATGCAAGGCGCAACTGGGGCCATTAGCATATCATTATGGCTCCATTTGCATGCAGGTGCGCCGATCCCCGGTGACTTGTGCCTGGCGCCCTGCCAGGCTGCAGCTGTCGGGGACTCGCGCCCCTGCACAGTGCGGCAAAGTGCCCTAATGCCCGATTGCAGGCATAAGTAATCAACATATCACACCCAGTAACCCTGGTGGTCCAGTGGACCACTTCCATCCGATCGTGGGCATAAGTAATAAACATATCACGTCCAGTAACCCTGGTGGTCCAGTGGACCGCTTCCAGCCCGATCGTGGGCAAAGGTATACCAAGGACAGTTAAAATTAACCCTGGTGGTCCAGCGGTACCCCCCTCCCCACTGAGCCCCGCTCCCCCCGTCAGCGGCGGGCGGCAGCACCACCACAAGCCGCCCGGCGACTGACAGTGTACAGCTGCGGCTATGCGCCCATTGGTCCTAGGATGGGCCAATGGGCATGCAATTCCGATACCGTACTACACAATCAAATGTGTGAATGGATCCATTCACATATCTGGACTTTGATAATGCGATGCGGTCTGCGCCGATATTGCAGCTGTGGACGGTGAAAATACAGCTGTACTGCGCTATCGTCGACAGTGACGGGTGGGGAGTGCTGCTCCCGCCGCTGACTGGGGAGGGATTGGGGTGGCGGGGCTCCAGTGGGTGGGTGGGAAGGGGGTACCACTGGACCACCAGGTTAATTGTAACTGTTTTTGGTATACCTTTGCCCTCGATCGGGCTGGAAGCGGTCCACTGGACCACCTGGGATATTGGATGTGTTTTCTGTGATATATATGCCCGCAATCGGGAGTGGGGGGGTGCGACACCGACAGACCCTGGCTCCGGAGCTCGGGTGGCCACCCACAGCTGGCGGCTCCCATGTTGCGCCCAGCAATACGGCAGCTCACCTGTGGGTGGCCAACCCTTGCTCCCATTTCATTTAGGCTCAACTTTGAGCATCAGAGTGTGGCGCAAGTAGGGCTTGCACCAGCATATGCACCGCACATCCCAAGCTGAATATCAGGATGTGCGGAATGTGCACGGGCACACTCCCCCGCACCGCATATATTACTGGTGCACCCCGAGGCACAAGGCCTTTGAATATCCCACCCTGAGAGTCATAGTGTTCTGAGTGTACTGCGCCATGTTTGATGGTATGTCACACATTTTGGTTAAGAATGGTTGAGCGTTATGGTCAGTAGTGGGGTCACTTTAAAGTTATTTTACAAAACGCAGGCACTGTGCAGCTACCCCATTGCCAACAGAGGCACTTCAGCTCCTTCTCAGGACACGTCAAACGTGACCCGAAGTAATCCATCATTATACAATGGCAAGAAAGAATTCTGTCTTCTGATTGGTCAGTTGGCTGTCACAGCAGGGATGTTATCCTGTCATAACATCCCTGCTGATTGTTTGTTTGATTTGGATGACCTTCTCCATGATGATCTTCTCTTTCTCTTAAAAACCAAAAATGTTTACACACTAACAAAAACATTCTTTAAAATTATTTTTTTATTATAAAACAACAAGCCATTGTATAATAGGAATAATGCCCTCCAGGGTGGGAGTTATGCTGGGATAACATCCCTTCTCGGGTGTTGGACACCCTCGGCCGGTGGCCTCGGGCCCAACCACCCGAGGTGGGATGTTATCCCAGCATAACTCCCACCCTGTCAGGCATTATTCCTTTATTCAACGGTTCTGTCAACAAACACCTGCGCACACAGGAAACTCAATACAAGAAACAGGATCTCCAGCCTGACCCCCACTAATCTCAGCCCAGACACCCAGTACACCCCCAACTTACACAGATTCTGATCGTCACCCTAAACACTCCATATAGAGAAACTGCAGAACAATCTTTACTTAATAATATCGTTTAGTCTCGGATAGGTCCTAGTATTTTGTTGTTGCCGGCACGTAACGCGACGGTCACGTAATAATTCTATGTTTATGCGCATCGGAACTAGCCCCGACCAACCGGGGCCCCCGGGCTCGCAACTGCTCTGTGATTGCGTAGACGCCGTTTTTTTAACGCTGTAGTGTGTGCTCCCGTAGAACCACTTGCTGGAAATGTGGCGTCTCATATCGTTAATATTTGTGGAAGTATTTCTGTATACAAAGAACTGTCCACAGGTGTTGAGTATCTGAAGCGCGTTTTGCATGGGAAAACAAATTCGGGAGAACGTTCAAGTGGGGTAAATGTCTTCTTTAGTAGTCCGGTTCTTATTTGCATTTATTTTGTGCCGTTTCGTTATTGATTTTTGACATACAAATAGGCGTAGTGTAATGTTTTTTTTTTTTTTGGGGGAATTATGCACAGGGCTAGGAACACACACACACTTGCCCCAGTGAGCCAATATGATGCGTGACCAAGGCTTCATTTTTTTATATTATGAAACTTTATGGAGTGGAATGTGAGGCTTTTGATTTGCCGGGATGCATGGCAAGTATTACGCATCCATATGGGTCTTATCTGCAGGAATTAAAATTAATGCTGTCTAGTGGCTGGTGAACTCCAGTAGTCCTGCAGACTTCCCCCTGGCCCAGATGGTGTACTTATTGAAATGTTACCTTCTTTAGTACATACAAACCCACTGGGCTAAAGCAAAACCTTACAATCACACTACAAAATGTACCACTATTTGGCTAGTGAATGGGTGCCACTTTAGACCCCGATCCACCTAGTAGTTGTATGCAGGGGAGGTGCTATTTTATTTATATATATATATATATATGTATATGTATATATATATACACGCACGCAATAGGTGTGGCAATATAAACAGTTAAATGTGTTTATTTTCACTGGTGTTAAATAATAGAACCATTATTTATTTACCACGCTGGTGTCAATCAAACAGCATTTCATTAACACCCTGTCATCAATCATTCCCTCCCTCCTGTCGTAAAATTCACCCAAGGACTCAAGAAAATAAATAGCATATGTAATAGCTGCCTATCGCATATTCTCTCTCTACATATATAGTATGTAAACATTAATCACTGACAGAGGAGGGCTCTGCCGGTGGATTAATGCCCGCTGGGGGGGGGGGGTTGGTGCCCGAGGGCGCTATTCTGTGTGTGTTACATAGAAACATAGACTGATGGCAGATAAGGACTGCTTGGCCCACCTAGTCTGCCCATTTCCCTATCTACTGGATAAGCTGCAAATCCTAGTTAACCAACAGCCTGTTTCTTCCTACCCCCCACAAGAATTGCCTTATGCTTGTCCCATGCATTATTGAATTCTCCCACAGTTTTAGACCCCACAACCTCCGTAGGAAGGTGGTTCCATGCATCCACCACCCTCTCTGTGAAAAAATACTTCCTCACATTGCCCCTGAGCCACCCCCCTCTATCTGCAAATTGTGTCCCCTTGTTCTTGCACATCTCTTTTTCTGAAAGATGCTACCCTTTTGGACTTTGTTGATTCCACTGAGGTACTTAAAAGTTTCTATCATGTCCCCCCTCTCCCTCCTTTCCTCAAGGGTATACATATTAAGCTCCTTTAGTCTTTCCTCGTATGGTTTCTCTTGCAGACCCTGCACCATTTTAGTTGCCATCCTCTGGACTGCCTCCATCCTGTCTGTGTCCCTGCAGAGATGGGGTCTCCAGAACTGGACGCAGTAACTCCAGATGGGGTCTCGCCAACTGTCTGTACAGAGGGATAACAACTTCCTGTTTTCTGCTGGTGATGACTCTCCCTATACATCCCTGTATCCCCCCAGCCCTCTCTACTGCCTTCTCACATTGCTTGCCAACCTTAACGTCATCTGATGTGATTACCCCCAGGTCCCTTTCCATTTTTGTTGTTGTTACTACCCCCACAATTGTGTATTCTTCCTCTGGGTTTTTGTTTCCCAGGTGCATTATTTTGCACTTCTTTGCATTGAATCCAAGCAGCCATACTTTTGACCATTCATCCAACCTTGCCAAGTCCATTCTCATCCTTTCCACGCCCCTTGTGTATCAACCCTGTTGCAGATCTTTGTGTCATCTGCAAAGAGGCATACTTTTCCTTCTAGTCCCTCTGCAATGTCACTTATAAAGGCATTAAAAAGGACTGGACCCAGCACTGAACCCTGCAGTACCTCACTAGTAACCCCCTTTCTTCAGAGGGGACTCTGTTTACTATTACCTTCTGTGTCCTGTTGTCCAGCTAGTGTTTTACCCAGGCTACCACCCTGGGACCCACTCCCAGGCTGGCTAACTTGATTATTAGTCTTTTGTGCGGGACTGTGTCAAATGCCTTGCTAAAGTCTAGGTAGGCCATGTCCACAGCCCCTCCCTGGTCTACTACTTTGGTCACCTAGTCAAAGAAATTGATTAGATTTGTCTGACATGACCTTTCTGCTGTGAATCCATGCTGCCTTGGGTCTTGTGCCCCACTGGCCTCTAGGTACACAACAGTTCTTTCCTTCAGAAGTGATTCCATCACTTCCCCTACCACAGAGGTCAAACTGACAGGTCTATAGTTTCCTGCCTCTGTCTTGCTCCCACTTTTGTGAAGGGGAGTCACATCCGGCCTCCTCCAGTCCTCAGGTACCACACCATCCTCCCATGATTTGTTAAAAGAGTAGTCAGTGGTGTCACTAGTTCTACCCTTAATTCCTTTAGAATTCTGGGGTGAATCCCATCAGGCCCCATTGATTTGCCCACCTTCAGTTTTAGGAGTTCTTTCAGAACTCTCTTCTTCTGTGAAAGGACTGAAACCGACACCCCCCTATCCAGAGTGCTTCTATTAATTGGATTAGGTACCTCCTCTTCCTTCTCTTTTGTGAATGCTGAGCAGAAGTGTTTATTCAGTATCCCTGCTTTTTCACTGCCCCTCTCTGCCCACCCACCGTCCATTCTGTTCAGCCTCACTATCCCTCCCTTTGTCTTTCTACGCTCCCTAATGTACCTATAAAAGGTTTTATTCCCCCTTCTTAACCGAGTTGGCTGTCTTTTCCTCAGTTTGTGCCTTTGCTATTCTGACTGCCTTCCCTGCCTCCTTCTGCCTTAACTGGTAGAGTTCTCTGTCCTGCTCCTTCTGTGTTTCCTGATACTTCCTAAATGCTATCTTTTTCTCCCTAACTTCCCCGCCACCGCTTTTGAGAACCATAGTGGCTTTTTCTTTCATTTTTAATTATTTGTTTCACACAAAGGCTTGTGGCCTCTGTGATGGCAGTTTTGGTGTTTCCCCATTGTTGCTGTACCCCTCCTTCTTGCCTGTTTGCTAGTGTTTTTCTAAGGCGCTGTCCCATTTTGACAGTCAGCCCTCCTGAAGTCCAGTACCCTCACTTTTGTATATTTTGACTCTGCAGCTGAGTTTATCATGAACCACACTGTTTGGTGGTCACTTGTTCCCAGATGGCTACCCACTTGTAGATCTGAGATCCTCTCACTGTCCCCATTTGAGAGTACAAGGTCTAACATTGTTCCTTCCTGAGTGGGTATTGTTCCCTCCTGAGTGGGTTCCAACACTAGTTTTCTGAGGCGTGTCCCATGTAGGGCATTGAGAATGGCCCTGCTCTTGGATGTGGCTGCAGCAAAGGTGCTCCTGTTTACATCTGGCATATTTAGGTTCCCCATCAACAATATCTCCCCTTTCTCTGCCATCCTAAGGATGCCTTCTATCATATCTCTAACCTGCCATTTGTTGGTAAGGTTATTGAAAAGATGGTTGCTCTGTAGTTGGACGATCATCTTGCAACTCACAATGTCTACGATACTCTCCAGTCTGGTTTCAGGAAGAAGCATAGCACTGAGACTGCTCTTGTTCAGGTACTGAATGACCTTCTAATGGCTAGAGATCAAAAGGCACGTACCATTCTGGTCCTTCTTGATCTCTCTGCTGCATTTGACATTGTGGACCATGGTGTGCTATTGGAGTGCCTGGAAACATAGAAACATAGAATTTGACCGCAGATAAGGACCACTTGGCCCACCTAGTCTGCCCATTTTTCTACCTAACAGATAAGCTGCAGATCCTAATTAACCAACAGCTTACTTCCTCCTACCCCCCACTAGGACTGCCTTATGTCTGTCCCATGCATTCTTGAATTCCCCCACTGTTCTTGACTCCATGACCTCCTCAGGGAGGCTGTTCCATGCATCCACAACCCTCTCTGTGAAAAAATACTTCCTCACATTACCTCTGAGCCGTCCCCCCTCTACCTTCAAATTGTGCCCCCTTGTTCTTGCACATCTCTTTTTCTGAAAGATGCCACCCTCTTGGACTTTGTTGACTCCCTAGAGGTACTTGAAAGTTTCTGTCATGTCTCCTCTTTCCCTCCTTTCCTCAAGGGTATACATATTAAGCTCCTTTAGTCTTTCTTCGTATGTCTTCTGGTGCAGACCCCACACCATTTTGGTTGCCCTCCTCTGGACAGCCTACACTCTGTCTATGTCTTTGCTGGAGATGGGGTCTCCAGAACTGCACACAGTACTCCAGATGGGGTCTCACCAACTGTCTGTACAGAGGGATAACAACTTCCTGTTTTCTTACTATTGATGCCTCTCCCTATGCATCCCAATATCCCCCCAGCCTTCCTTACTGCCTTCTCACATTGCTTGCCCACCTTTAGGTAATCTGATATAATTACTCCCAGGTCCCTTTCCATTTTTACTGTTGTCAGTATCTCACCCCCAGTGTACTCTTGCCCTGGGTTTTTGTTTCCCAGGTGCATTACCTTGCACTTCTTTGCATTGAATCTGAGCTGCCATACATTTGACCATTCCTCCAACCTTGCCAAGTCCCTTCTCATCCTTTCCACTCCATCTGGTGTACCAACCCTGTTGCAGATCTTTGTGTCATCTACAAAGAGGCATACTTTTCCTTCCAGTTCCTCTGCAATGTCACTTATAAAGACATTAAAAAGGACCGGTCTCAGTACTGAACCCTGCGGTACCCCGCTAGTAACCCTCCTTTCTTCACTGTGGACTCCATTTACTACTACCCTTTGCATCCTGTTGTCTAGCCAATTTTTAATCCAGACTACCACCTTGGGACCCACTCCAAGGCTGGCTAACTTGTGTATTAATCTTTTGTGCTGGACTGTATCAAATGCCTTGCTAAAATGTAGGTAAGCCATGTCCACAGCCCTTCCCTGGTCTACTACTTTGGTCACCCAGTCAAAGAAATCTATTAGATTCGTCTGACACGACCTTCCCATCGTGAATCCATGCTGCCTTGGGTCCCAGCCCCACTGGCCTCTAGGTACTCAACAATTCTTTCCTTCAGAAATGATTCCATCATTTTACCTACCACTGAGGTCAGACTAACTGGTCTGTAGTTTCCTGCCTCTGTCCTGCTCCCACTTTTATGAAGAGGAATCGCATCCGCCCTCCTCCAGTCCTCAGGTACCACCCCATCCTCCCATGATTTGTTAAAGAGAGTAGTCATGTGTCATTAGTTCTACCCTTAGTTCTTTTAGAATTCTTGGTGAATCCATCAGCTCCATTGCTTTGTCCACCTTCAATTTTATTAGTTCTTTCAGAACCCTTTCTTCTGTAATGGATGGTATCAACCTCGCTTCAGAGTGTTTCTCTTGTTTGTTTAGGTACCTCCCTCCTCCTTCCTTTGTGAATACTGAGCTAGAAATATTCGTTCAGTATCCCTGCTTTTTCATTGTCACCCTCTACCCACATTCCTTCCCCTTTATTAAGCCTCAGTATCCCTCCTTTGGTATTTCTTCGCTCCCTAATGTACAGTACCTATAAAAGGTCTTATCCCCCTTCTTAACAGAGTTGGCTATCTTTTCCTCGGTTTGGGCGTTTGCTATTCTGACTGCCTTCCCAGCTTCTTTCTGCTTTAACTGATAAAGTTCTCTGTCCTTCTCCTTCTGTGTTTCCTTATATTTCCTGGATTGCTATCCTTTTCTCCTAGCCTTCCTGCCACCTCTTTGAGAACCATAGCGTTTTTTCCTTCGTTGTTTTGTTGATTTGCTTTACATAAAGGCTTGTTGCCTCTGTGATGGCTGTTTTGATTACTCTCCATTGTTCTCCACCCCTCCTTCTTGCCTGTTTGCTAATGCTTTTCTGAGGCACTCTCTCATTTTCCCAAAGTCAGCCCTCCGAAAGTCCAATACTCTTGCTTTTGTATGGCTTGATTGTATGGCTGTGTTTATCGTGAACCACACTGTTTGGTGGTCGCTTGTTCCCAGATGGTTACCCACTTCTAAATCTGAGATTCTTTTTCCATCCCCATTTGAGAGTACCAGGTCTAAGATTGCTTCCTCCCGAGTGGGTTGCAGTACTAGCTGTCTGAGGCATGCCCCCTGTAGGGCATCAAGAATGACCCTGCTCTTGGATGTGCCTGCAGCAAAGTTGCTCAGTTAACATCTGGCATATTCAGGTCCCCCATCAACAATATCTCCCCTTTTTCTGCCATTCTGAGGATGCCTTCTATCATTTCCTTGTCCATTCTCCCTCCCCGAGATGGGGGTCTGTATACAACCCCCATGCGGATTGTGGTGCCATTTCCTGTCTCCAGGGTGACCCAGAGTGTCTCATCTACTCCCTGTTTACTCTTTAGTTCTGTTGCTTTGATTCCTTCCTTTATATAAAGAGCTCCTTCTCCTCCTCTTTTACCCTCCCTGTCCCTCCTGTAGATTGTGTATCCTGGTATGTTGACATCCCAGTCATGGTTCTCTGTGTACCATGTTTCTGTGACTGCCACAATATCCAGGCAACCCTCTTCCATCAAGGCCACTAGTTCAGGGAGCTTGTTACACAGACTACGGGCATTGGTACTCATCACCCTCCACTTTTTGATGACCTTCCCTTTTAGCCCCATTCCTGTCCTTACTGCCTTTGCTTTTTGTACATTTACTTCTGGCGTGCTCCCTAATGACTTCTCTACCTTGGTGTTTACCTCACTAATTACTGTTGTTTGTGGGGGGAGGCTGGGATTTCCCTGCTCTTTTTCATTGCCTCCCCCCCCCCTTGGCTAGTTTAAATGCTTGCCAATGAAGCATTTAAACCTCTCACCTAGGATCCTGGTCCCCCCCGGACAGATGCAGACCATCGCACCAGTATAGGTCTACATCCTCCAGGTGGCTCCCCAGTCCCCAATGAAGCCAAAACCCTGAGCTCCACACCGGTTTTCAACCATTCATTGAATTTCCTGGTGAGGAGCACTTAAGATTACCTTTCACATAGACAAGCAGCACCCTGGGTGCTAAGTTATTGTACGTACTACTTGTCTAAGGCCTCCCCAACTCTACAAACTCCTCTTTGCACTGCTCTGATCCCATTCCTAGCCAGGTCATTTGTCCCTAGGTAGACACTAACATTTAGCTCCCTCCCTTGTGCAGCTGCTCTCACGATCCTAAGGATTCGCTTCCTGTCCCTCCAAGCCGTGGTGCCAGGCAGGTACCTTACCTCCCTCTCCCCTTCCTCCCCCATTTCTACCCCCCTAATGATTGAGTCCCCCACCAGGAGTTGTCTCCTTCCCCCTGTGGGGTCTCATGCCACCCTCCTGTGGGTCTCCCTTGTGAAGGTTCTCATCATCCTCCTTGGTCTCCACTGCAGGTGCCTCCATAGAGGAACCACTGTCCACCAGAAGAGCGAATGAATTGTGGAGAGGTACAGCTGGAGGGATGCAACTCTGTTCCACCTCCCTGAGCCCAC
The DNA here is from genome assembly GCA_016271365.2 of Neoceratodus forsteri. Classification (NCBI taxonomy): domain Eukaryota; kingdom Metazoa; phylum Chordata; order Ceratodontiformes; family Ceratodontidae; genus Neoceratodus; species Neoceratodus forsteri. Next base: position 715,715,294 of record CM057454.1, on the reverse strand, counting down.
CCTGGTCCAGCCTCTCCTCTTCTTGGCAACCTCTGAGGTAGTGGCATTGGCCCTAGTGGTCCCTGGGGGGGAGGTTTCACGATCTCAGCTAGGTCAGCCTGGAGACGGGCAACCTCTTCCCTCAGACCAGAGAGGTGCCTGCAACTAAGGCAGCATCGCAGCCTCCAGAATGTCTCCCGGAACACTACCGCCCCACAGCCACTGCACTGCACCACTCCTATCATGTCTTATTTTGTGTCCCCTCTCCTGTTTCTCTGTATGCTTACTCTCTCCTCACAACTCTCACCCTTCCTGTTCTGGGACAGTAACTTCCTATGTTCATCAGTAGCCTCCTTCTTCCTTGCTCAGAGTCAGACCACCAGCAGCTGGGGGGGAGAGTGAGCTACTTTTTTCCTTTAGGGTTGACAAAATGTTTCTCTGTGATCCTTCCCTTCCTACTGCCAAACAGGAAGTTCCTGTTGACAGTCAAATCTAGTGGCTATAAAAGTAGAACTGGCTTAGGGTGGGATGGAGGGCAATTAGTAAGAAAAAAGGCTAGCAACAGGAAGTTGTAATTTGTCACCTGCTTTTATAGTGTCTAAGCCACACCCCCAATTAAGATGGATGTCACCAGATTTGCAGCTCAGAACCTTAGACCACTGTGCTATACTGCCTCCAAACAATTTGACTTAGCCTTTGCTAACTATGGATGATATGATCTGTTTTAAATGTTTATTTAACTTTATTTATATTTGATGTATCTGTTTTTATGTTCAAGCGCCTTGGTTTTCAAAGGCGCTATAAAATAAAAGCTGATTTGATTTGATATCCTTGTCTATTCCCTCCCCGAGATGGGGGTCTGTATACAACCCCTGTGCAGATTGTGGTGCCATTTCCAGTCTCTAATGTGACTCACAGCGCTTCTCTCCTCCTTGTTTACTCTTTTGTTCCGTTGCTTTTATCCCTTTACTTACATAGAGAGCTACTCCTCCCTCTCTTCTACCTTTCCTGTTTCTCTTGTAGGTTGCATACCCTGGTATGTTAACATCCCAGTAATAGTTCTCTGTGTACCATGTTTCTGTGACTGCCACAATATCCAGATATCCTTCTTCCGTCAAGGCCACCAGTTCAGGGAGCTTGTTACCCAGACTACGGGCATTGGTACTGATTACCCTCCATTTACATAGAAGTTGACAGCAGATAAGGACCGTAAGGCCCATCCAGTCTGCCTATTTTTTTTTCTAGCTTATAAATGTGCCATTGGCCTTTGCTCTGTCAGTGGCCTATCTATTCATACTCATCTGTATTGCTCCCTTATGCCTATCCCATGCCTGTCTGAAGCCCTGTACTGTATTCATAGCCACCACTTCCTGAGGTAGGCCGTTCCATGCATCCACCACCCTTTCTGTGAAAAAGAATTTCCTCACATTCCCCCTTAATCAGCCTCCCTCTAGTCTCATGCTGTGTCCTCTTGTCCTGCTTTTTTTTTTATATTTAAACACGTTAGACTTTTTCACCTTGTTAATGCTCTTAAGGTGCTTGAATGTTGTGATCATATCACCTGTCTCCCTCCTTTGCTCAAGGGTATATATATTGAGCTCTGTTAATCTGTTTTCATATGTCTTCTGATGCAGTCCCTGCACCATTTTGGTTGCCCTTCTCTGGACTGCCTCAATTTGGTTAATGTCCTTGTGAAGGTGTGGCCTCCAGTACTGCACACAGTACTCCAGATGGGGCCTAACCAGTGTCTTGTAAAGAGGATTATTATCTCTCTTTATGACTTGTGATTCTCTACTAATTCACCTCAACATCCTCCTAGCCTTACCTCACCGCTTTTAGAGGTCTGCTTGGATGATTTCAGGTCATCGTGATGATGATGCCCAAGTCTCTTTCTTCCTTTGTGACTGCCAGCAACTCCCCTCCCAGCCTGTAGGTGGCTTCAGGGTTTCTCTAATTTCTTGATGGCCTTACCCCTTTTTGGCCCATCCCTGTCCTTACTGAATTTGTCATTTTCTCCATTTACCCCTGCCCTTCTCTCTATTGACGCCTCTATCTTGGTGTTTACCTCACTGACTACCCTTATTCTTTTTTTTTGGGGAGGGCTAGGATTTCCCTGCTCCTTTCCAGTGCCTCCCCCCTTGACTAGTTTAAATGCTTGCCAATGAAGCATTTAAACCCATTACCTAGGATCCTGGTTCCCCTCCTGGACAGATGCAGACCTTCGCGCTAGTATAGGCTTGCATCACTCCAGGTGGACCCCCAGTCCCCAGTGAAGCCAAACCTCTGAGCTCTGCACCAGTTTTTCAACCACTGATCGAATCCTGTGGTGTGTAGCACCCTAGCCTCACTCATGCCGTTGACAGGCAGCACCTCCGAGAAGGCTACTGTGCATGCTACTTGTCTAAGGCCCCTCCCCAATTCCACAAACTCTTCCTGCACTGCTCTGATACCTCTCCCAGCCAGGTCATTTGTTCCTAGGTGGATAATGACATCCAGCTCCCTCCCCCGTGGAGCTGCTCCCGTGGTCCTGAGGATTCACCCCCTGTCCCTCCAAGCCATGGCACCAGGCAGGCACCTTACCTCCCTTTCCTCCCCCAGTTCTACCCTCCTAACAATGGAGTACCCCACCAACAGTTGTTTCCTTCCTCTGTGGGGTCCCATGCCACCCTCCTGTGGGTCTTCTTTGCAGAGGTTCCCAGCATCCTCCTTGGTCTCAACTGCGGGTGCCTCCATAGCGGAACGACACTCTGCCGGAACCCCATATGAATTGTGAAACTGGAGGGATATGCCTCTGTTCCACCACCCTCACCCTCACTGAGCCCACTGTGGTCCAACTGCTCCTCTTTCTTGGCAACCTCTTAGACATTGGTGGTCGCCCTGTTGGTACCTGGGTGGGAGAGGAGGTCCCACAAATCCTGGCTAACTCAGCCTTGAGATGAGCAAGCTCCTCCCTCAACCCGGAGAGGTGCCTGCAGATGGGACAACGCAGCATCCTCCAGAATGTCTCCTGGAAGACTGCTGCTCCACAGCCACTGCACTGCACTACTCCCATCATGTCTTATTTCTGGTCCCTTAACTGTTGTTTTGAATACTTAATCTTTCCTCTGTTTATTTTTTTCCCTACTTATCTACTGCCTCCATGCCCTTAAAGCTCCTTCTCTTCCTGTTCTGAGATAGGAAGTTCCCGTACTTCTCGGTAGTCTCCTTACTTGCTCAGATTCAGACCTCCAGCAGCTAGGGGGGAGCTACTCTTTTCCTTCTAGGATGGTGAGTCTTTTGTGGCACTGTGATCACTCCCTTCCTGCTTCCAAACAGGAAGTTCCTGTTGTCAGTTAAATCCTGTGCCTATGAAAGTAGAACTGGCTAAGGGTGGAGGGAAGGGAAGAACGGCAGTTTAGTCCCAGTAAAGAAGTATAGTTCTAACAGCACCTCCTTCCTGTTGCTGTTCTCTGCCAGAAGTTATCTAGGGCAGTTTTTAAATCCAAAACACATGGCTTCCTCCTAGCTAAGCTCCTTGTACACCTAGATAATTGCACAGATAACAGTTCACTTCAGCCAACTCAGACAAACTAACTTTTTTTTTTGTTTGTTTTTACCCTAAATTGAAGGTCCCAGTAGAGAAGTATAGATCTTACTTCGAGAGGGCTCTTGCAGTTGGTAATTACATATAGGACTGACGTCGGCAGGACCCCATGGAAACATTTCTAGCTAGTAGTCCTGCGAGGGACCGCCCCCACGCCAGGTGACCGCGCCAGATGACGTGCTGGTATAAAGGGGCGTCCCGGACGCCCGCCCAGTTCTTTTTCCCGCCGTTGAAGCTCGTGCAGCCGCAGTAAAGTTCGTGTTTCAGCCCTGTTCTTTTCGTTGGTTTTTACCTAAAATTATTAATTCTTTATTTCGATTTCATCAGGTGAACGTCGGTTTATGTCGTCCCCTTCCAAGAATAAGTGCGACTCATGCAGCGCCCAACTGCCCCACAAGGACGGTCACTCCCTCTGCCTTTTTTGCCTAGGCCCCGACCACGTGGTCGACAAGTGCCCGCATTACCTGCATTTCAACGCGGCCACCCACAGACGACGCCAGCAGTCTTTGGAAGCCCATCTCTTTAAAAAGAAAATGTCTGCAATGGAGAAGGAGCTGAAGAAGCTTAGGCAGGCGTCGACCTCTCCACAAGGACACTAGAAGCGGGACAAGGAAAGGCACAGGGAGAAGGCCTCCTCGTCCACAACTCCGGCCAGAGTCGCGGTTCAGGTAACATTCCCTCCGGGATCGCCTGGACGGCGGCCGTCAGGTTTTGGAGGAGGCATTGGCCTCGTCTGCCAGGCTCACGCTCGGGCCTCGCGGCTCCGGGCTAAAGGAGGCCTCTGCCCCAGTACTGCTGCAGGTTTGCGGTCTGCTGGTGCGGGTACTCCCATAAGCAGGACGTTGGCTCCTCCGATGCCAGCTGGGAAGAGACTAAGACACCCGACCCTTTGGGGTGGTGCACGGCTAGATCCTCTCGGACTGGGCCGCTCCACCCTCGGCCCGCCTCCGGACGAGGACCCCTTGTCAGACGCTTATTCTCTGGCCCGGCCGATTCTTTTCCCTAAGCCGCACATTGGCTCCTTCGATGTGCGCCATGCTGGAGCCTACAACAGACCCTCCATTGTCTGTCGTCCCAGGTTCCCTCTGCCTTCGCTGCCGTCCGGGGAGCCCGAGTCACCCCTGCCTGACCCCGGGGACTTTTTCCCTCCATCCCCGGGCGATGCACGGGATGCTTTTCTGCCATCAGACCCTCCTCCTACTGAGCCGGATCTGACGCCAGCCCCTCGGACGCCGGCCCCGATGCCGTTCCCGCTGACGCCAGCCCCGACGCCGGCCCCACTGATGCCGGTTCCGACACCAGCCCCACCGACGCCAGCAGGGGATATCCTTCCTCCGTCGGGTCCGACCCCCCACGGGCCTATCACTGTTGATCCGCCCGTGGGCTCCCTACTGGGCCGTCTGCTCCGGCAGCTCCTCTGGTACCTGGATATCTGCCGTCTTATCCGAGGCCGGCTTACCCGGGTCTGCAGTACCCAGCGCTGCAGTACCCGACTTCAGCTCCACCGATGCCGCAGTACCAAACGCCGCAATACCCGGCACCGGTTTTCCAGCAGCCGGGTTATGGATACTCGCCTTACGGGTATAACCCATATAATTATCCCCCTCCTCCTCCTCCACCGCCCCCCAGGCCGCCGGTGGATCTTCAGGAGATTCTGGCTTCCTGGTGGGCTGAGGCCAAGGCTCAACTCACCAAGGAAGTAGAGAGCCGCCTTACGGCGATGGTGCTACCTACGGCCCCCGTACGCCTGAGATGGCACACTCCCTCTCCGCCTCCGGATTCCCGAGCTCTTCCCTCTGGATCCAGAGGGGCAGGACACGCCGCAGGATTCCCCAAGAACCCGCTCTCCCCAGATCTAGTCAGGAGTCTTACTCGTTTCTCTTTCTTCTTCTTCACCTCGGATTCCTCCTATGAATGCTCCGAGAGATAGACGACGAGCTACGCTGTCCATCCAAGGCCCAGCCGAGGACTCCTCCGAAGTCTCTTCCGGAGGATCCTTCCTTCACGGAGTTGCTCAGGCTGATCCAGGATGTTCATCAGTGGCGTTCTTTGGAACCAGATCCTCAGCGGGTTAAACTCGCTGAACATCTGGACCTGCCCCTTATGGCCTCTACTCTGGTGCCATCCTGGATCGAGCTTCACGCCCACCTTGTTTCCACTATTTGGAAACAACCGTCAGCTTTAGCCCCGCTTCCTCGGAAGTCCAACAGGCTATATTAGGCTCTGGAGGGTGTAGATTTTTTGGATTCTCCCCCCCCGTGCAGACTGGGTCGTGATTAGCGCCGCTCACGGCCGGTCAGCACACCCCAAACATTTAAGTTCGTCTCCACCAGATAAGGAATCTCACCTTCTGGATCAGTATGGAAGAAAAATATATGCTTCTTCCACACTGGGTATTAGGGCCCTGAATTATGTAGCACATATGGAGGATTACCAGAAGGCTGTCCTTACCCAGGCGGAATCTAAGATTGACTCCTTACCTGACTTCCAAGTCAAGCAGGAGTTAGCCGACCTAGTCCGTTCTGCTCGTTCGGCCAGTCGTCACATCCTGAGGATGACCTACGACTTGAGTGGACACTGCAGGACAGAGCTCCGCATTTGCCGTAACTCTTCGGTGTCATGCCTAGCTCCGCATGTCAGGTTTGGTCCCGGCGGTGCAATCAGCAATCCAGGAAGCACCTTTCAGGGGTTCAGTGCTTTTCGGCGGTGATGTCAAGGGCATCATCACCGATTTGCAGGAGAAGGGGATGGCTCTGAAATCTGTGGATTCCATGTACCGTCCCCATCCCCCGCAGCGCCATCCTTTTCTCAGACGCAGCCAGCCTCAAGCAAAACCCCAAGGAAGGCGGGCCACCAAACGCTGGGCCCCCGCAGCTGCCAGGCCCCCGCCGCCCAAAAAAGCAGCGGGCTTCCCAGCTGCGGCGCTGCCCCACACCACCTGACTCCTTCCCCCTCCCACCGCCTCCGGACTCCCCGGAGGAACCGGTAGGAGGGAGATTCTCCCTTCACCTTCCGGGTTGGGAGAGGATAACATCGGACTCATGGGATCTTCAGATTATCGCGGAGGGGCACTCCATAGAGTTTCTACAGAAACCTCCACGCCACCCCCCTCTGAAGTCCTCTTACTCAAGGGACCTTCTTCCTTTGGTCAGAGAAGAAATCTCTGCCCTTCTAGCGAAGCAGGCCATAGAACCCGTTCCTTCTCACCTCCACGGGACGGGTTACTATTCCCATTTCTTCCTAGTACCAAAGAAGACGGAGATCTCAGACCCATTCTCGATCTCAGCTCCCTGAACTTCCACGTCGAATACAAAAAGTTCAGGATGCTCTCCCTTCAGACTCTTCCGCCCCTTCTTCGGCCGGGTCAATGGCTTTGTGCGCTGGATATGCAGGATGCATATCTGCACATCCCCATTCGTCCTTCACATCGCAAGTCCCTCCAGTTTGCTTTCCAGGGGGACCATTACCAATTCCGGGCACTCCCATTTGGTCTTTCCTCGGCTTCCCGAGTTTTACCAAATGCCTGGTGGTGGTAGCAGCCCACCTGCGTACTTTTGGGAGTTCAGATGTTTCCTACCTGGACGACTGCCCCTGGGCGGCCTCGCCCAGGAGGAGCTCCTGCAATTTTCACTCACCCAGCAGGTTTTTGCTTGCCCGGTATCACCATCAACCATTCCAAGTCTCATCTGGACCTCTCCCAGAGACTTCAGTTCATCAGACTATCTCGTCGACAGTGTGCGGGGCCTTCCTTCACTCGGACAGGCGGCCTCTCCCGATCCTGAGATTTCCTGCTATCAGAATGGGATGGTTCCGGCGAGGTCGATGCTCCGTCTTTTGGGGCTTATGGCGGCCACCATCCCGAAGGTTCTCATGGCTCCATATGAGGATCTCTCAGTGGACTCTCCGCTCTCAGTGGGATCAACTCGAGACGACCCAGATCATCTGGTGCTGATCTCCTCACGATGACAAGAGACTTGCAATGGTGGATGGTTAAGAGAGAACCTGTTTCGAGGTCCCTTCTGTCACCCCCCCCCCTCCCAGTCTCTGTCCACGGATGCTTCAAGCGAAGGTTGGGGAGCTCATCTGGGTCCTCACCGAACCCAGGGTTTATGGTCCAGATTGGAGTTAGCTCTCCACATCAGTGTGCTAGAACTACGAGCAGTACTATATGCTCTCCAAGTCATTCTTCCATACATCCTTCCAGGTCACCTCACTGTCCAGACAGACAACATGTGCGTGGTGTGGTACATCAACAAGCAGGGAGGGACTCGATCCTACCCACTGTGCAGGGAAGCGATGAGGGTTTGGGACTGGGCAACACTTCACAACCTTCACCTCACGGCGATCCATGTTCCAGGAGTCGACAGTACTCTGGCAGACAAGTTAAGTCGCTCCTCGGCTCCTCCTCATGAGTGGGAACTGGACCAAAAAGTTCTAGACGACATCTTCCAGCTTTGGGGGACTCCACAGATAGACCTGTTCGCCTCTTCCCAAAACGCAAAACTTCCCATCTTTTGCTCGCTCGCTCCAGAGTGAGGCACTTTCTGGAGCGACGCTCTGTCTCTAAACTGGAAGGGCAGATTCGTCTATGCTCTTCCCCCAATTCCTCTGGTCCCCCGTGTACTGCAGAAACTGGCAATGGAAGGAGCGAGAATGATTCTGATCACTCCTTTCTGGCCCAGGCAAATCCGGTTCTTTCTTCTTCAGCAATACTCAGAGGTTCCTCCTCTTCCTCTTCCTTTATCTCGAGGATTGCTGACCCAGGATCAGGGGACCCTGGTCCATCCGGGACTCAAGTCCCTTCAACTTCATGCATGGCTCCTGCAGACCTAGCCCAATCTCGATTTGGCGTCTCTCCAAAGGTGGCCGAGATTCTGGTGGAGGATAGAAAACCCTCCACTAGATCCACCTACGCCATGAAGTGGAAGAGATTTTCTATTTGGGCTGCCCCCAGGAATGTGGAGCTTTTCTCCTGTCCTGTGGCCATTCTGCTTGAGTATTTACGTCACCTCTTCGACCTGGGTCTTAGTCATTCCTCCCTGAAGGTTCACATGGCTGCTATTTCAGCCTACCATGTTCCTTTCGCTGATAAAGCCTTTGCCCAATTAGAAGTATCCAAGACTTTTCTCAGAGGGGTCCTTCATCTCAGGCCCCCTGTCCGGACTCCGGCTCATCCTTGGGATTTGAACTTTGTTCTCGAAACTTACCTTCCTCCTTTCGAGCCTCACGGCCTCTGCAGATCTGAAGTTTCTGTAAGTGGAGCAGCTCTTCTAGTGGCCATTACTTCTGCTCGAAAAGAATTTCCGAGCTTCAAGGCCCTTATGTGTAAAATTCCGTATCTTATTTTTCACTAGGAACGAGTAGCTCTTCGCACGAATCCTAAGTTTCTCCCAAAAGTGGTAGCGGAGTCTACCCTTAATCAGTCTATAGAGTTACCTGCCTTTTTCACGCAGTATTCCAACCAGGGAGAATATTTACTCCATACTATGGATGTTCACAGGATTCTGAGATACTATACCGACAGGACAAAGGATCTCAGAAAGACGGATCAGTTGTTCGTCTCTTTTGCTCACAAAAGGGAAGGCAATGATGTTTCCAAGCAATGCCTGTCAAAGTGGTTGGCTCATTGCATCACTTTCTGTTATGACAAGTATAACAAGACCCTTCCGGGTCAAGTCAGAGGTCACTCCACTCGTGGAGTAGCTGCCTCTGTGGCTTGTTTCGAGAATGTGTCTGCAGCAGACATCTATGCTGCCACCACCTGGACTTCCATCCATACCTTTACGAAACATTACAGTTTGGACATTGCCTCTCGCTGTAGAGCAGGCTTCGGGTTAGTGGTCTTGCAAGGCCTCCTGTCTTGAGGCCTGCAAAGTTTTTTGCTACTTCTTGGAGTAGTTCCTCCTCCCGGTGCCTTTCATTTGTTCAGACTGCTTGGGATTCTGTCCTATATGTAATTATAATTACCTACTGCAAGAGCTCTCTCGAAGTAAGATAATACAGTTATGTAAGAACTTACTGTAACAGTAGTTCTTCGAGAGAGGCTCTTGCAGTAGGTAATACCTTCCCGCCCTCCATCCCCTAGGCTTTTTCAGCTCCTTTTCCATTGAAGGAAATGTCTGCTTCTCTCTCGTCCGGCCTTCCGGGCCTGTTGGCGGAAAAACCTGAGCAGGATGTCCGAGACCGCCTTTATACCGACGCCATCTGATGCCGGTCACCTGAGGTGGGGCGGTCTCTCGCCAGGGACTGCTAGCTAGAAATTTTTACGTGGGGTCCTGCCACCTGCCGACGTCAGTCCTATATGTAATTACCTACTGCAAGAGCCTCTCTCGAAGATCTACTGTTATGGTAAGTTCTTACATAACTCTACTTTCTAACAGCACCTCCTTTCTCTTGCTGTTCTGTGTTAAAAGAAGGTACAGGATTGTTAAACTTGAGACTTAAGAAAGGGGACGAGTGGGTGGAGGATAACTGGGGAAGAGCAGAGACACTAAAGGAATACTGCTGTTCTGTCTTCTTCAGGGAGAAGGACTGACCAGTGCCTTCAGGGAGGAGCAATGAGGGAAGGGGAACGTAGATGTCGTGATAGAGGAAGATAGAGTGAGGGAGGTGGCAGGGCCACTGGCAGGCCCATTTAATAGTTCACTAGAGTTAAGCATGGTACCGCAGGACTGGAGAACAGCACATGTAGTGCCTCTCCACAGCAGTGGTTCCAAGGATAACCCAGGGAATTGAAGATCAATTAATCTGATTATGTGCAAGCTCATGGTGTGATGGAGACCATACTTAAGAAAAGGTTGGTAGAATATCCAGAGGCGTATGGTCTCCAGGATGTGAGGAAGGACAGGATCTTCTTCGAGGCAATCTCTTGCAGCAGGTCACAATGAGTGGGCTTCAGGCTCTTGTCGACTAGCCTGAAGCCCACTTGTTATAACCTGCTGCAAGAGATACTGTCGAGGCCGGCCTGGTGGCACTGAGGGTTGAGGTGCTGGACGCCACACCTCGCGCTACGCCAGCGACCCAGGTTTGGGAGTAAACTCAGGGCACTGGGGTCGGCAAAGCAGGGTAGAGGATGAGTGCCCTTGTGGTGCCCTCCTCCCTAGGCAGAGGGATGACCCGAGCTAGCGACCCCCAGTGGAACCGGGGCACTGCAGCAAGCTGGTGACTTTTAACTAAGCGTGGCCGGCGCAGGCAGTGTTGCTGTGTGCCAGAGCTGGGGGTGCGTGCCGCGCAGGAGGAGTGGAACAGGGAAAAACTCCGGCTTGTGGGACAGGCAATGGCACCGGTCCCCAATGCCCACTGCTGGGCTCTTTCCGACTGGCCTTCCAGGTCCTTCACCTGGGCCCTTACCTGCAGCCAGAGTTTGACGTGGAAGAGCGCCCAGGAGGAGGGGGGCGACCCACCACGGGCGGGTTAAACTGGTGGTGCTGGCTGCAGGAAGGGGGGGGAGAGGAGGCATAGTACGGGCAGGATGCCTGACAGAGGTTACACGAGCCATGATGAGAGAGAAAAATAGTTTATATATAAAAAAAAAAAAAAAGATACTGTCGAAGATCTACTGTTACGGTAAGTTCTTACGCAGCTGTACTTTCATGGGGGGGTGTTGTGTCAAACGAATCTGATTGACATCTTTAACTGGGTCACTAAGACAGTAGACTGGGTCAAGTGGTAGACATCCTCTATTTGGATTTCAGCAAGGCCTTTGACCCTGCCCCACAAATGGTGGATCAGGAAGTTGGTGGATCAGATGTCTAGATGGGTGGAAGACTGGCTGAGGGACAGAACCCAGTGAGTGGTTGGGGGGGGAGAGTTATCTGGAACCAGGTAGGTCACAAGTGGGCTCCCACAGGGCTCGGTGTTGGGGCTGGTGTTATTGAATGTCTTTATCAATGACATTAGGATGGCATTAAGGGCAAAATGTGCCTATTCATGGATGACACCAAGCTCTGCAGGAGAGTGGACACAGCTGAAGGGATACAGGACTTACAGGATGATCTAAAAAAGTTGGGGAGGTGGTCTGGGGTATGGCAGCTTGGCTTCAATGCCAAGAAATGCAGAGTTATGCACATTGGCACCAAGAATCCCAAGATGGTGTACTTCCTGGGTGGCGTCCCAGTATCTGCATCAGAGGAAGAGAAGGACCTAGAAGTGATAATCACTAGTGACCTGAAGCATTCCATGCAGTGCAAGAAAGCAGCAGCAAGGGCAAACATGATGCTGAAATGTATATGTAACCCCTATCCCTCCGCTGAGATCACAGATAGCCTTTAATTTTGCAGAAAAACAACTACAACAGACTTCTAGGAAAGCATAAACTGAACTTACAAGCTCAAATGGGCAGACTGGGTGGGCCATAGGCCCTTATCTGCTGACACTGTCTATGTATCTATGTATCTTAATTCAGCTCGCTCCGCTTGGACACTATAGGGGCTTCCCACAAGCAGGCAGCAGCTTCAGTCTAGGCTTCAGATAGTAGACCCCAGAAAACTACCCCATTCACCCCCCCGTCTAGGGGTTTGATGGTTTGCTGTCTCTGGGAAAGGGGAGGGGTACCATCTCGACTGTGAACACATATAGGATTGAGTACAAATCACAGTACTTTTACATTTTTGTGGATTCGGATTCCTTGGTGACGGCTTGAGCTCTGTCTAAGCTCTGGCTCACAGTTATCTCTCTCTCTCTCTCTCACACACCCCCAGCACCTCGGTTAGTAACAGGCTCCACAGGCAGGCTGCAGAACAATTCATTAGTCAAGCAGCAGAATAATACAATCAGTTTTCTCCACAGAAGTAAAATGATCCAAGTCCAGAATGATTTAAAATGCAAAATGGATCAGCATATATTTTCTTTCTTCACCAAAGACTCGAGCTGTAACAACAGATGAGGATCCTCGTACTATTACTAATACATTTTCAAGAATTCTATGGCCCTCGGCCATGGCACATACTTAGGGGACCCAGGATTTGAGCCTGTGACCTAGCGACTCTGTTCCCTTCCATTTTGAACCAAATTGGGCTCATTTTCCTCTCAGAAGCAACACTTTCTCACTTTCCCAAAACCTTTTTTTATTTATGCCCTGCCTGTGGGAGCGGTGGCACAATTCTTGATATATGATGGTACACTCTCCTCATCTTGGGAGGGAGGTGGGTACGATGGTACACTCGGGCACATTTCAGTCCTTGCCACTAGAGGCCACTCACACATCAGATCCACTGGCAGGGTTCTCTCAGCAGCAGGGGCCTAGACCTTTCTTTACAGCAGCCACAAACATAACAGCACAGTACCTTTTAGAATGGACTCAAGCAAAGGGGTATCTGTCACCTACCCCCTGGAGACATCACTGCCACCTCAGTCTCGACAGGCCTTCCCATGGCAGCCACTCTTCTCTTGTTTTTTGTGGAGCCTAGCAGGCTCCTCTCGATCCCTTCGGGAAATGCTGCTCTAACTTGCTACTCGGTTCCCCCATACTACCACTTATGAGGAACTTGCTGTTCTCATTTGGGAGCCAGGGGGCAATCTCCCCACCCTGGTCCCGGGCTTTTCTAGCCCCGACTGACGGCCTCCCCATCACGGGCCTGGGAGCAGGTGCCCGCTCCTCCTCGCACACTCTCCTGCCTCTTCTCCGAAAGCTCGACTACACTCTCCCTCTATTTGCACTAAACGGCACTTTTTTAAACACAGATGCGTGCATGCCTGAGCAAGAGCCCGGCAAGCGTGCGCATGCACAAACCTTCCGCAGTGCCAAACAGGCATGTAAAATTAGTAACCCCTGAATGGCACATGGGTTACATATAGCTAGAGGAGAAAGGAGGTTATGCTGTCCTTGTACAGGTCACTGGCGATGCCACATCTAGAGTATGGAAATCAATACTGGTTCCCACATCTCAAAAAGGCCATAACCTGCTGGAGAAGGTCCAGAGGAGGGCTGCAAAGATAACTGGTCATCAGGGTAAGGCATATGAGGAGAGGTTATGGGCACTGAACATGTACTCCCTGGAGGAAAGGGGAGATAGATGGGGGGGACATGACTGAGATCTTCAAGTACTTGAAAGGGATAAATAAGGTGGATAAGGAGGGTCTCTTTAAGCTGAGTGGCAACCATAACACGAGGGGGCACAGTCTTAAGTTGGAGGGGGTGAGGCTTAGAAGGGAGGTCAGGAAACACTTCTTCTCAGAGATGGTGGTGGACACTTGGAATGTACGGGCAAAAGAGGTGGTCTCATTGAAGACAGCTGGGCAGCTTCAAGAGTGGCTGGGATAGGCATGGGGGGAAGTAAGGATCATGGGTAATTTAAAAGGAAACTTGACCAATATATGGGGGATAAAAAATACTCTTTTCACTGTTAGAGATTAATGGTGGCAAGTTCATTATAGGCTTTGACTTTCAGAATTTGTACTAATCTATGAAACTGTGGGTAGAGAAGATGGGAGAAGTGGGGGCAGGGACAGTAGCTCAAGCTGCAGAGCTTGCAATATAAACAGACTAGATAGACCAAGTGGCCTTTTTCCACTGGCTTCTTCGTATTTTCGTATGATTGACCCCAAAAAAACACATGATAAATGGCACAAATTAATCCGTGTGAAGAAGGGGAGTAGAATCGGTTGCCAAGGTTCTGGTGCTTCAGAACTTCATTTGTTAGTATGGCTGCTGAATTTTTCTTCCGCTCAGAGCGAGTTGGCATTGTACGTGGATGTCTGTTGTTTTTCTTTTGCTCACTTGATTCACTCCCCGGTAGCTCTGTTTCAGAGAAGTTTTGTGTCTGCTCTTCTGTAGGCGGTCATTCGATATCAGCTGTGACAGGCTGAAGTACTCTTGAGAGAAATCTTTGCAAATGCCCCTTTCCAGACTCCCTCAGTCTTTTTCATCCTGTCCTATTCAGTAGACTGATTCCAGCTCTGCAGGAATACTTTCCTTAAAAGTGAATTTTGTTTTACAAGTGTAGCTTACTGAGTTTTGGTGTTGCTTTGGGACTGTCTTCACCTACAGGCTGCAGCAGCAGCTGTACAGAAGTAATTCTTAATCTGCCTTGTTTTCTACAAGTTCTGAGTCCAGAAGCGCTGAGTACTCGCTGGAGTAACATAGCCAAAATTAGCCAAATGATGTGAAATGTACAATTATTGATATCAAAGCACTAACTACGCTGACACAAAATGACAAGTAAATACAGTCACGGCAAACATGCTTTGTGTGGAAACAATGTGCAGAGTGCAAAATAAATAGGTAACGGCTATAACCAAATGTCCAAAATCATCTATTATCAAATCCCAGGCACGTCGACTCTTGCCGAGTCTTCCTCAGGGGGCGTGTGGCCTGTAGGTTTGGCTGCCATGGGCAGCATTGTCTTGTAGGGTTGCTATAGCCCACATGCCTTGCCGTGATTTGTAGAGCCAGATTCTGCCTTCACACAGAAGACCAGGTAGGCTATGGGGGTTAATAGAGTTTTTTTTTTTTTTTATTATTGCCTGATTTGGGAGCACAGTGAGTAATCTAAAGGTTCCTTTGCCGTTTTTCTGAGCATATGCGATGTGTGCAATCTTGGGAGGAAAAAAACTGCACTTTGCCAACCGGTGGCCATCTTGGTACAGGCTTTGCATGCACAGTCAGTTGCCATCATGGTACAGTATGCACATTTACACTAGAGTGCGTTGGCTGTATTGGGGGAAAGCATTTAAGTGTGAAATTGCTACTATAGATATTTATGGCATAGTTTTAACGATTTACGTGTAATACATTACCATTTCTTAATACAGTCGTGTGTTTGGACAAACGCATGCCTCAGCAGCACTTATCCTAACCCCATCATAGAATCTTCAAATACTGCACTAAAGGATACCTAATCTAAAGCCAGACAAGGCTTTGGTCCACAGTGGCTGCCTCCTATTGCCCTTCCTGCGACAAGGCTTCTTGCTCTAGGCAGCGCAAATAGGGTCAATGATTGTCCATTTTCAGTGGAAAACACTGGTAAAAACGGAATTTTCCATTTTTAAAGCAGCACTTTTGAATGTTTTTCGTGGAAAAACCCACTTTGCATCAGCTTTTTGGACAAATCTCTCTATTTTGAGTCATGTTTTTGTACAAAATATTTTATTTATTTTTATTTCAAAAGTTCCACCAGAAAAAAAAAAAAGACAGAGCTGGTAACAGCTTGTTTCCAGATGTGTCCTGGGGAAGGTGATGGAGACCATTGTATAAACCATTTACCGTGTGTTTTATGTGTATTTATACACACATATAGAGTATTCAGTAATATGAATCGAATGAGGGAAGAGTAGTCTTCAAATACAAATTAGAGTAATATAGGCTTGGGTAAGGGGAAAATAGATTGCCAAAGCTTGAGAGGGTAAAGGAAGATGCTCAAGGACGGGTGCAGGAGGAAGAAAAAGTCATGAAGGAGAGACTTTAAGGAGAACACCGGAGAGGCAGAGAGAATAGACAAGGAAAGGGAGGGCTAACGTTTAGAAAAGCGATAAGGAAAGAAAATTGACCAGCTGTAGATTTCCTAGAAGGAATAGTGAGGGATTGTGAAGCAGTATTATGTAAAGCATAGCAGGAAGCTGAGGGAGAGGATAAGAGGGGAGTAAGGTAGGAAGCGAACCAAACCAAAATTTAGACACAGGTGAGGTACAGTGGGAAAGGTGTCTGGCATCAAGATAGATATATTTTTTTAATTTTATAGATATTTTATAATTATGTATAACTGCAGGCTAAGAGAAGCTGGCCTGGGAGGATGTGGGGGGATAGGTACACGTATGGGAAGCAGGAGAGTGGTAAACTGCAATAGCTGTGAATCAGCTGTCTTTCTGGGGGTGATGTGGAGTAATGGGGGATGTCCTGTGTGGAAGAGCCTGGAACAGCTAAGGGCTGAAATAAGGCTGCTCAGATGGGAGCTGGGGAGGATGGTGTGGGAAGTCAGAGGAGCAGAGTAGTGGAGGGAAAGGCAGAGGGGTGTTGCCCAGGGGAGTGAGGGCATCAGGCAGGGGATGGGAGTGGGGAGGAGCACCCAGTATACAGAAGTATCTCTTTCTCAGTGGACTAGGTAGCCCACGGTGCAGGAATGGCAAGTGGTAACAGGAAGGGGTGGGAAAGCGAGAGTAGCATCAGGGGTGGGAAATTCTGAAGGGGTGCCTTTATTGAATAGAGTGAGGTACTGGGTCAGGTTGAGCCAGGGCTGAGAGTAGGAGTACAGGGGAGGGAACTGATCAGGGTGGGCAGGGAAGAGGAGGCAGGCAAAACAGAGTGGAGGATGGGGGGAGGAAGAGGAAAGGAAGAGGAGAGGGAAAACTGAAAGCATATACAGATAATCAGAAGGGGAAAGGCAGAATGGGAGATGGAAAAACAGTTAAGGGGATAAATTGTGGATATGGAGATAAGCTCACCAGGGTGTAGAGTGAGCAATTAGGTGGAGAAGCAGCTTGTACCGAAGGTAAGCAAGGAAGGATGTGGAGCACGGATGGAAGGGAGACGATCATAGGGGACTCCATAATTAGGGGTATTCACTGGGAAAGGACAGTGGACCCAGATGGAAGCAGGAGGGTGGTTTGTATGCCAGGGATGACAGCGGGGAAGGTGGGCCCAAGAATAAGGGAATTAGTAGGCGAGGTTGGAGGAAATCCTTATTTAGTTGTACATTTGGGAACCAGTGACCTAGCTGGGGAGGATGAGGAGGGTGAGGTAGTGCAAAGTAGGTTCAGGGAGTTAGGGAAAATCTGCATGGAGGAAGGAAGTTCGCTGGCCTCAGAGGTGATACCAGTTCCAAGGGTCAGCACAGGCAGGAAAAGAAGAATAGAGGATTTTAATGACTGGCTGCGGAAATGGTGCAGGGAGGAGATGTTTATCTGTATTGGGGACTGGGAGAAGACTTGGTAAAACAAAGTACTCTTTTCACCAGACAGGCTACACCTTGGTAGGAAGGGTTTGAGGGGACTCTGGGACAAACTTGGGGGAATACATAACCACTACTAACATACTAAAGAGCCAGCAGAATAGGCCAAATGGTCTGTCTTGTCTGCTCGAAAAGCCAGCAGCCTAGTGGCTGCTTGCCTTACCACCCCCCAGCCCCCAAGAGAGTCTTCTTTTTATTCAGATTTCCCTTATACCTGTCCCACCCTTCTTGAAGCCCTCCACTGTGCCTCTTCCACCCAGCCACCCAGGGCACATTCACAGCTCCACCACCCTCTCAGTGAAAAATGCATCCCACGCCCCCCTGTAATTCCCTCCATCTTCCACCATGACCCCTGGAGGCTCCCCCTTTAACATGAACAGCTCCTTGATTCCACCCTGGTTATTCATTTTATATACTTGAAAACCTCTCTCATGTCTCCTCTATCCCTCCTCTCCTCCAGTGAATAAAGTCCAAGCTCCTTCAGCCTTTCCTTGTAAGGCCTCCCCCCCCACCACCACCATGCCCTGAATCATCCTTGTCACTCTTCTCTGAACCCTGTCCAGCAGCACTGTGTCCTTCCTCAAATGAGGTCTCCAGAACTGTACACAGTACTCCGGCTGCGGCCTGACCAAGGCATTATACAGAGGGAGGATCACCTCCCTACTTCTGGACGTAGTACCCCTGGCTATACAGCCCAGTATCCTGTTTGCTTTGGCTACTGTTCTTCTACAGTTGTCAGAATTATTTATTTTGACATCAACCACCACCCTTAAATCCCATTCTCCCAATGTGGCTTGCGGCCCCCCAGGGTGTATACATGGCCTGGGTTTTTAACCCCCAAATGAAGTACCTTACATTTCCCGGCATTAAATTTCAGTCCCCACCTCCTTGACCAACCCTCCAGGGTATCCAGATCCCCTTGGACTGACTCCCTTGCTTCTTCACAATCCGCCAGAGCTCCCAGCTTTGAATCACCCTCAAAGAGACTCAACCCATTTTTAATCCCCCTCCCTATATCCGAGACATAGGCATTGAACAACTACATTGAACACTACACTTAATTTAAACTACTTGGAGGGGGGGCAGCGGGTGTGCAGGCCCACAGACTCGGAGAAGAGGAGGTCAGTGACCCTCCTCCCCACAGTGATGGAAGAGGTCGGGAGTGAGGAGGTGGAAGGGGTGAGAACAACGTAAAGGGTGGAGGGGGTGAGGAACACATAACAAGGGTACATGGAGGGGTGCACACAGAGGGGATAAATGTAAATAGAAGAACAGAGAGAAGAGAAGAGAAAAGAAGAAAGGTCAGATTCTAGGTGGAGGGTGGTGTCTCTGAATGCACAGAGTCTTGGAAACAAGATGGACGACCTGCAGGCACTATTAGCAGACAGAAGGGTGGACATAGCTGCAGTAATCGAGACTTGGGCAACATCACACCATGACTGGGACCTTGCGATCTTTGGTTATAAACTATACAGGAGGGACAGAGTAGTCGGAAAGGGGAGGAGTGACAGTTTATATCGGGGAGGGAATAACTTGCACAAGGGAGGAGTTGAAGGAAGGGGAGGTAGAGGCATTATGGGTTCAGTTAAGGTCCAGTAGAGGGAGAAAGGTGAGGTTGGGGGTGGTATACTGACCACCCAACCAGGATGAGATGTGGGACAGGGAACTGAGCTCACAAATATTGGAAGCTGTGGGAAAAGGAGAGGTGGTAATTGTAGGGGACTTCAACCTGCCAAGGTGGACTGGAGCATACCATCCACAACATGTGCTAGGAGTCAAGTGATACTGGAAGGACTGCAGAGTGGGTTCCTGATTCGGAGTGTCACTGAACCAACAAGATCTGAGACAATTCTTGATGTAATGCTCACAAATGGGGAGCATGTATAGGAAACAATGGTCAGGGAGCCACTGGGTGGAAGTGACCATTGCACAA
Source organism: Neoceratodus forsteri (assembly GCA_016271365.2). Lineage (NCBI taxonomy): Eukaryota > Metazoa > Chordata > Ceratodontiformes > Ceratodontidae > Neoceratodus > Neoceratodus forsteri. The sequence continues at coordinate 715,695,916 of CM057454.1, read as the reverse complement.
TGTGGTAGTTGGATATGAGCAGGGAAAGCATACTGACTAAGACCAAAATCTTGGATTTCAGGAGGGCGGAACTCAGGAAAAAGGGCGAAGTGCTAAGGAGCCATCTGGTGGGCATCGGAGCAAATATGGGGTGGGACCATCATTAAGGAAGGAATAATGGTTGCCACAGATGAGTGCATTAGGCTCGGGGAGAACACAAGGCCAAAGCACCATCTGGTTCAGTTCTGGGGTTGCCTAGGCAGCAAGGAAAAAGAGGTTGGCCTAAGAAAATTCAGGAAGACCAAGACAGAGGTGTATAGGGAAAATTACCTAAGGTTGGCTAGTGAGGCAAGTAAGGAAGTCCGGTGAGCAAAGGCACAGAAGGAGTTGCATATAGCTGAAGGAATTAAGAAGGGGAGAAGGCTTTCTTGCACTATATAAGTGAGAAAAGGGACAAGAAGAAAGGGATTGGCAGGTTTAAGAAAGAGTTGTAGTTGGTGGAGGATAATGGAGAGGAAAGCGGAGATACTAAATGGATACCTCTGTTCTGTCTTCACCAGGGAGAAGGATGAACCAGTGCCTTCAGGAGGGAAAAGAGGAGCGGGGGGAGAGGAACACAGATGTAGTAATAGAGAGGGCTAGAGTGAGGGAAGGCCAGCTGGCATTGAAGGTGGACAAATCACCAGGCCCAGACAGAGTACATCCAAAGGTACTAAAGGAACTGGCAGGGCCACTGGCAGACGTATTTAATAGTTCATTAGAGTCAAGTGTGGTACTGCAGGACTGGAGAGCAGCACGTGTAGTGCCTCTCTACAAAAGCAATCCCAAGGGTGACCCAGGGAATTACAGACCAGTCAGTCTGATCTCCATTGTGGGCAAGCTCATACTATACTAAAGGAAAGTTTGGTAGAATATCTAGAGGAGCATGGTCTCCAGGATGCAAGGCAGCATTGGTTCATTGGGGGGGGGGATCGTGTCAAACAAATCTAATTGACTTCACTAAGACAGTAGACAGGGGCCAAGCAGTAGACAGCCTCTGTCTTGATTTCAGCAAGGCCTCTGTGCCCCACAAAAGGTTGATTATGAAGTTGGTGGATCTTGGGGTTGGGAGGGAAAACATGGCCAGATGGGTGGAAAACTGGCCAAGGGACAAAACCCAGAGGGTGGTTGTGGGTGGAGAGTAATCTTGCACCAGAGAGTAACCAGTGGGGCCCAGCAGGGCTCGGTGCTGGGGCTGGTGTTGTTCAGTGTCTTCATCAGTGAACATTGGGGATGGCATTAAGGGCAACATGTGCCTATTCACAGATGACACCAAGCTCTACAGGAGAGTGGACACAGCTGAAGGGATACAGGACCTACAGGAAGATCTGGAAAACTGGGGAAATGGTCCAGGATCTGGCAGCTTGGCTTCAATGCCAGGAAATGCAGAGTTATGTATATTGGAGCCAAGAATCCCAGGACAGAGAACTACTTGGGTGGAGTTTGAGTATCTGCATCAGAGGAGAAGGATGAACCTGGGAGTGTTGATCACTAGTGACCTGAAGCACTCCATGCAATGCAAAAAAGCAGCAAAGGCAAATAAGATGCTGGGATGCATATCTAGGGGGATCAGTAGTAGGAGAGAGGTTATACTGCCCTCATACAGGTCAATGGTAATTACTGCTGCATCTAGAGTATGGAGTTCAGTTCTGGTGCCTGCACCTCAAAAAGGACATTAACCTCCTGGAAAAGGTCCAGAGGAGGGCTACAAAGATGATCGTGGATCAGCAGGATAAGGCATACGAGGAGAGTTTGAGGGCACTGAACATGTACTTGGGGGGGGGGTAGATTGAGATTCAAGTACTTGAAAGGGTTAAATAAGGCTGATAAGGAGAGTCATATCATAGTATATCTTATAAACCAACGCTGAACATTGTCAAAGTCTGCTGATTTGGTCTCAGTTGTGGTACAAAATGGAAAATCGCAGGCTCTAGGTGAAGTCCCAAAAAGCGGCAGTACAAAGAAATGCCCCCGGGCCCAAATACACTACTCATTTTTGGATCACAGTGATTTACAGTTGTGCGAACTTGGTCCACTTCAGGATCTTCATGAGCTCAACATGGAAGACTTGCATGCCGCCTTCAGTGATATAGGGTCTTGGGGCCGGGCCCAAGTGGTTTAAAAAAAAAAAACAAAAGCTTCATGTTCTTGTCCGCCCTGGTCAACTTTTATAGTCTCTAGCAACCAGGGCTTATTCATCTACTGTATTTGGAGAGAGGCCCAGTGGATCAGAGCCCAGAACTAAGGTACAGTATCATCATCCAATGCATATAGGCTGAATTGAAAATGTTTATATTTGACCAGGCCTTTCCTGAGTGGATTTAATTTAAAGATTTTAATATTGTGGCCATTGTTAGTGTTTTTTTGTGGTTTTTTTTAACCTTTGTATTTGTGCTCCTGATCTACCTCTTCCCCCCCACTCTGTCCGATGACCTATTTCGGACCTCCCCCAGACCCCCATCGTGATCTGCCCCTAGAGTACCTTCATCCACACTACCTGAATCTCCCCGGGGAATGGGGTGGAAGGCGACTTCAATGCTCGCCTCTCCAAACCTAGTCTCTGTTAGTGTGGATGGCACAGCAGGAGTCTGTCCGACGGTCCCGGAGGGCTCCAAGGCGTCTTCGCCTAGGAGGGGGTGAGGTGTTTTTCCCTTGTTTCTGTACCTCCCCTGACGTTGGTGTGCAACGAGGGGCTATGAGCTCGGAGGCATGCTGAGATGTGCTTCCTGCTCCGCCTCTCTGCCGATCATCACCCAGTGTGCTGGCTGCTGCTCCCTTACCGCGCTATCCACCCGGACTTCCCTAGGTGGCAGCATTGCGGCGGGAGCCTGCAGTACCCTTCCCCCGGAGAAGGAGAGCTGCCGTCGGGCTCTCTATCCATCTCCGCCCCGGCCGACCCTCGAGAAACCAAGCTCGTTCCCGAACCCGGGTCGCCGGTGTGGTGCGAAGTGTGACGTCTAGCGCCTCAACCCTCAACGCTACCGGGCCGGTCTAAAGTGTGTTTTTTTTTAAGTATGTAATAGATTTTAAGTGTTAATAATGTATAAAGCACTTTGATTCCCTGAAATTTGTGCTGTACACACAAAGCTTTGATTAATTGAGTGATTTGGCAGCAGCAGCATTAAGGAGGCAGAATGTAAAGATGCTAGACCAGGCTGTGGTTCACTATGGCAAGATCCTATTGCCCATCTTGTGATGATCCATCTTCCTTTAGACAGGTGCCGGATTTGCATCACATGCCACCTTTGGCCTTGCCAAACAGAGAATATCTCAGGATCAAGGTCCTCCACTCCCACACCACTTTCACTGGGGCAGCACCAAGGGAGTTCTTGCAGCGAATCAGTGTGTCTGCTTTGAGACTCACAAGAGGCACTCCATGATTGGGGAAGTGCATCGAGGCAGCAGACCTTCTCTCAAAGGCTGTAAACATTCTCCACTTAAAATGTGTTGTACTGTGTACCACCCTGCAGTTATTGTCAGAAATGTGAATGAATACTGTGTTTAAAAAATGAACCAAAAGTCACTCAGCCCATTCCTGGGGTGCTGTGACAGCACAGTAGAACCAGTGTCTCACATAGTGGACAGTGCAGCACCTCTGTCGGGCTTCAGAGAGGCTCAGACGCAAGCCTGTGGCATCCACAAAACAGCAGCTTGTGCCTGGTCTTCTGACTGCAAAACATCTACTCTGCAGCAAGGCCAGGCACGGCTGCAAACATCTACTCTGCAGCAAGGCCAGGCACGGCTGCAAACATCTACTCTGCAGCAAGGCCAAGCACTGCTCTAGCTCCTTTACAGCTCTGCCTGACTGCAACTGTGGGGTCTGCAGGCACAGTCCCTGGTGACCCATTACTCTTTCCTGCCTCAGTTATCTCGTACCTGAAAAGATGACCAGGGCAGATGTAGCTGTCTTTGCAGTTATCCATTTGGAATGAGCAGTGGCTACCCTCACATCACCCTTTCGGATTGGAAACTCGTACTAGACATGGCATCGGCTCTATGGACATGAAGCCTATTGGAAAAGATACTCCCCATAGCTGTTTTGTGATGGGACCAACAGCTAATATTTTACCTGGTATAGTGTAGTAAAAAAACTCCGCTTTCATCAACTGCTGCACAAAATTGCTTATATATATATATATATATATATATATATATATATATATATATATATAGAGCAGTTACTTGCTACACATCTGAGTTCACCAAAAGTGGCTGTACTTGTACAGCTGCTTCACACAAGATTGCTTGCAAATGCTGCATGTTTCCTTCTACTCGAGTTTTGAAGTGCTGCAGTTGATACACATAAATTTTCTTTTTCCATATAGTTTTTGTGGCTTTTTCCCTTTTTCTCCCCCCTGACCTGGGACCCCAGCAGGCACACGCGTGTGTGTGCAAATGCACGGGTACTGGTTCGGCCCCTCACCTGACAGTTGCCGCCATCTCTCTCTCCTTCTACCTATGCTTTCCATTGGACCTCCAACCAGTGGGAGTGAAACTTTGGAGACAACCCTTGGAGGAAAGCTGCTGTCGGTTGCTCCATCCTGCTCCTCCCCCCCCATGCCAGCTTCTCAACGACACACGGTTGTTCCTGTACCCGGGTCGCTGGTGTGGTGTGAGGTAATGTGTCCAGTGCCTCAGCCCTCTGCGCCACCGGGCCGGCTTGCTACACGTATATTTTTAGTAGCATTTTCTCTGGGGACCAGTATTCAGGGAGTTGCTGACACCTAGAGGTAGATTTTCAGCAATAGAAAATGTCTGTAGAAAAGGACCATTGGACCATCCAGGATATCTTGTTTTAGTCCATCCTGCCCCGGGGACCAAATGTCTGGTCATGTTAAATATGACATGGTCTGGTTAAAAAATGCAGTGAATTCAGCATACCTCAGATGCCAAGGATGTGGAAAATGCATAGCAGTGATAGAGGGCGTGCAAGCTCTTTCGTTTATGGAAATTTTAACCTCCACCACTGTTAGCAGTGGCCCATGGCGAGTCCCTTCACCTGTGACTGGCGAGGTTGACTGACTCTCCACCCAGGTGAGCGGAAACTAACATAGGAAGTACTTCACTTGATTTGCTTATGTTGGTAAACACTGCTTCAGGATGTCATGGACTCCAGGTCCAGTGCCGAGATGAACCCTGCTCCGGATTATAGGAAACGCCAGCCACTATAAATAGAATTCCTCTCCCTGTCATGGCTGGCACCCTTGGTTCTCTTTTCCTCCATGGATGAAGATATCAGAGATTCTTGGACAATTGCAGAGGGAACAGTCTACACTGTTAATCATTATAACGCTATGGCCTTGAAATGCATAATTCTGTGTGCTGATAAACCTGGCAATGGGAGAACCATTCCAATTCAGATCAAGCAGAACTTTCATTAAGTGCTGATATACTTCCCATCCATATGACTGGTTTTTTACCTTCTGCCTGGCTCCCAAGTGCAGATTTGTGATGGCAGGATACTTGGTAAGTTATCTGCACATTGGCACAGTCCAGGAAGGTCTTTATGAATGAGCAAGAGGAATCTGGTATCCAGTTTGTTTATGGTGCACCCTTTCTTGGATCAAGCCTCAGCCGCCTCTATCCAGTTCCTGCTGCAGGTCTTGGACAGGTTGCACACTTAGAAGCACACAGATCACAACTGCATGGATGTGGCTGGTGGCTCTCTGCACCACAGGGTGTCCTGTGACTACTATTCCCTCAAGGTTTTCTTTCTCATGTTCATCTCCTTGCTAGGAGGATTTGTGATATACCAGCTTTTTTGCATAAGGAGCCTTATCGTGGTGTTTCACAAGGCCAGAGTAGTCCTCAGATCAGTGCCCTCTTTCCTTAGTGTGATATCTGCTTACACAGGCAACAGCAGATAGCATTCCCCTCCCTCTGCCAAAACCCGAAGAACACCACGGAGGACAGGCTGCATTCTCTCAGGTTACAGCGCCCTTGGAATTTGCCTCAGATATGCTAAGCCAGTCTGCAATTCAGTCAGTCTGTTCTTATTTGATCTGGTGAAGAACAGGTCTGCACTAGTTAAATGCACTTTAGCCAACTGGCTGTGTAACAGTCAGACATCCGCTTCTCGTGGTCTGCCTGCTCATTCAGGGATCAGAGGTGATAGCAAGAGGACATGGCCGCTGCTTATCACTGATTACACGCTAGTGTCTCTGGAAGACATTTTCCAGGCCTTACTGTCATGAAGTGCTCGATTTCGCTGATGCCTTCAAGCGGGCAAGTACTAAGCTCAGTTGCACATCACTGACCCTCCCACTTTAGAGACCGCTTATTAGGGCCCATAACAACTAACTGCCTATAGAAACTGAGGCACAAAAGGAGTTAATATTTCCTTATCTCTAATTTTGGTTGTATTATGACTCCATTAGGCCCGTCAAGTTTTTAGTACTGTAGTTTTCCTTACGGTATCTTATGTATTTCATAAGTTCCCTTTTTTTTGGTAGAGTTAACATGCATTGTAAAACGTTTATTGTAGTTTTCCCTATGTTGGTGTTTTTATGCTATAAACTTGGACAGAAGGTTGGACCGAGGGAACCTTGGAACGGATGTGTCCTGAAACTCCAGACTGTTTCAGCCTGTGAAACCAATGATTTTTCATTTTCAAAAATGGCCAGTTGGTGCCATTTAGCAGAATCTTAAAATTTGCGCCCCAAATAAATAACTAAATAATGGGGAAATCAAAACATTTTTCACACAAATTTGTCTCAAAACGGTGTGATTTTCCCTAACGGCTGATGGAAAGGATTTATTTTATTTTATTTTGCATGAAAGTGGTGCTAAAGTGTTTTTCTTGAAGAAATTATTCCCAGGTGCTAGTTTAACAAGCATTTGTCAATGCCGAATGTTGTCTTGCAGGCACTGGCATTGGTAGTGCAGGAGTTAGAGAGATGCATAATAGGAATGGCAGTGAAATATTGAACTGACGCCAACCCCACCTCCACCGTGCAGAGACTGACAGGCGTTGGGGTGTGCCTTTCGGTCAACGGCCATAAAGCTCATGCCATTTTACCTCACCCTACCCTGCAGACACTGACAAGTGTTGCGGTGTGCCTTAGGGTCTTCGGGCCTTACTCTCTCCCCATAACGAAATATGCTGAGATGGATGCAGTATAGGAGAATGGGGCGAACTTTGGGGCCAAAGACTCCAAGGCACACCTAGATGCCTGTCACTGGCTGCAGGGTGGGGGTGGAATGGCATGAGCATTACAGCAGACGATCCCAAGTCACACCCCTGACGCCAGTCAGTCTCTACAGGTTGGGGGGTTATGGTTAGAAACCCCTTCACCCCGGGCGTTTGTTGGTATTTTCACTCTGAATTTTCAACGTGGGCTTTTTGAGACTCTGCCTTGTGAACAATGGCACTGTCAGTTCGTTAGCGGAAAGGTGATTTTGCACAGCGACTGCGCTATTTGGCGCCACAGGTGCGAAAACACATTTCGGGCAGGATGTGGAAAATGACAGCTGTACTGTTCATGAGGAGGTGTAAAAAAAAAATGGCAATGTTGAAAATCTGGAGTGAAAATATGAAAAATTGGTGAAGTCATGAGCGTGCATAGAAACTGCGCAATGCATGCCCGTAACGTAATTATTTGGGGAATTTTTTTTTTTAACCACATTTTCAACATAGGCATTTTGGGATCTCCCCTCATGAACAGTGGCTCTGTGATTTTGTTAATCTGTCCTGAAAGTTTATTTCCCACAACGACTGCGCCATTGTGCATCACTGGTGCAAAAACACATTTTGGCAGGATGTGAAAAATGACAGCTATACTGTTTATAAGGAGGTGTGAAAAAAATGGCAATGTTCAAAATCTGGAGTGAAAATATTAAAAATTGTTGGAAGTTACGAGCATGCGTGGAAACTGCACAATGCACGCTCATAACGCAGTCATGTTTTGGATTTTTTTTACCAGATTTGCAACATGTCCTCTTTGGGACCCCACCTCATGAACAGTGGCACTGTCATTTTGTTACTCGGTCCCGAAAGGTGATTCTGCACAGTATTATAGAACACCTTCTGGACTGAGTAACTGAGATGACAGTGCATGTGTACATATGAGGGGTCCCAAAAATTCTTGTCACAAATTTGGTGAAAATCAGGTACCAAAAATGGCTTAGATATCCACCTAGTTGAACCCACCCCATTGCCTGCCATTCTAAAGCTTACTGCATTTTGTTCAGTTCGGTCAGCTTTTGAAGAGTTCAAAGCGTGTTCCAGCATCACAGATGATTGCAGCACTGGCCCTCCGGAAGTAAGTATGGGGTGGTGTTTACAGGAGGGGCTTGCGAGAGGGTGGGTGTGGGTTGGGGAGGGGACGTAGTGGAATGACAAATTTTTATTTTTTTGTGTTTACACATAAAAACAAACAAAGTTTTTTTCTTTTATTTACAGGTAACAATTATTTGGGTCACTTTGGGGGCTCCCAGTGTGCCACAAGTTGGGGGAGGGACATGATTCCGACAGGGAGTAGGCACCCTGTTGGCAGAGAAAGTGTGTGTGTATGTGTGGGGGGGGACGTGATGCGTCGGGGATTGGGCACCCCCGTCGGGAAACGGATTGAACTGGGTCAGGGAGAACATGCCGACATGGGTATTGGGCACCCCCGATGTCTGCTTTGTGAGGATTGTGTGTGCAGTCGGCAGGAGCCACCGTATTTATTGGCATGTTTCACCAGGAAAGGCACGTAACGGAGCCTTGTCATTTGACGCTCCAGTGAGGAAACTGCACCTTATTGGAGCGGCAGATTTCTTTCAAGGTTTTGGCTCTTTGCCATTTCACGTCATCGCTATCATGCTCACTAATTGGTGGCTGAGGGATGCACCCACTAAAACGTTCCCTGCATTCGCCAACAGTGACACACCTCTGAATGTGCTACTGTTGCAAGATGTTACTTGCGCACGTGCAAGACATGAAAATGGCAAATTTTGTTTTTACCAGTGTTTTCTCTTGAAAATGTAACATCATTGACCCTAAACCTGTCCCAGCTAGTAGAGGGGGCTAGCCCATTGCAACTGACTGCCTGTGGATAGAGCCAACACACAGCTGAAATTACCTGTAAGCAGGGCTCCAGATTAGATGTTTTGGGATGAGTACTGTACTCCTCATTTTGAAAGTGAGATGATTTAACCAAATTCAGGTTCGTACAAATGTCTGGATGGAGTGGAGTGAAGTATACTTTTTTTTTCTGTATAGATTTTTAGGCATTTTTTCACCCCGTTTTCACTCGTCCCCTTGCACATGTAGAGTCATACGCATGCCACGGCTCGAGACACCCTCCTGCGACTTGCCGCCCCCTCCCACCGATGTAGCCACTGGACCTCCACCTGGTGGCAGCGGAACTATGGGGGGTCGGGGGTTGTCAGTGTGACGAGAGGTAAGACGTGCAGCACCTCAGCCCTCTGTGCCACTGGGCCGGCTGAAGAATACATTTTTAAGAGCAATGTTGTTTTCTCTGGATAAGAACTAATAAGGTGCCAACAATGCTCATTAATGTTGGCAGGTAGGAATAATTTACTCACCAGTTTTAAAATATAGTGAGCAGAACAAATTTGGGATGCGTATGAGAGCTGTAAATCTGAGAGAAAAACTGCTGCTTTTGAATTACCAGTTATGTTATGAAGCAATATAAAATGAGTAAGGAAATACCTGCGTCCTGATTGGCTAAGACTTGGTTCTAGCCTTTGCAGTAAGAGAGTACCACCACTGGCTAAAACAAGTCCCTGCCAACCAGGGCAACTCAAAGAATTCATAAGCCTGCTGTTTCCTAGTTTTCATCACAGACATGGCTGCAGCCTTTACTGGTATATAAAAAACGTTGACTAGGCCCTAAAATTAAAAGTCCATAAAATTAAAGTAAGGAAATAATTTAATGTTATTTATACTCACAAGCCCCCTTACACACATTCACAAATTTAAAAAAATCAAGTACTATTCAGAGTTTCCATTGTTGGTGTTTCTTTGATGACTATGAAAATTCCCCCTCCTATCCCTACCGCTTTGTCAGACAACTCCCTGCTCCTTACCTGTCAACAGATAAAATTGAGGTTCTGGCTCCACTTCAGGCCTGTGTGTGTATCTTTGTTTGTATGCCAGTTGAGCTCTGAAGAATGTTGAATTCATGTATTCCATTCTGTGTATGTATTGTGTGTGTGTGGGGGGGGGAGCATTTGACTGCTGGAATACTGCAGAGCTTTGAAATCTTCTATCCCATGGTAAACAATCACACAGTGTATTGAGTGTGAAGAAAGACAGATGACTGACAGGTGAAAAACATCTGTGGAAGGACTATTTTACATTATTTTGCAACATTTTAGTGTATTGTTTTGTGACTTTGAAAACTTTTAGAATATTCTTTTTTTTTTCAAAGTTGCCTTTGGGCCCATTTTATATAAGCAATAAGACATGGCTGGGCTGGGTGTTGGTAGTGCTGAGATACCAACACACCCACAGGCTGAAGGGAGTGTGGAGCATTTACAAATATTGGGCATTAGTACTGATTATAAAAAATTTCTAGAGAGTATTTTCTCAAATGAGGTGAGTAAAATAGGTTAGTACTCCCCTTTTCTGGAGCCCTGCCTGTAGGGAACTATGATTCTTCTTTAGGGACTGTCACTGTTAAGGCTAGAAATGAATATGCATCCACTTAGCCTCACATTGCTGTTGAGTTTCAAGTTGCCGCTGTCCCCATAACACCCAGTTTGTGGGATTCGGGTTTCTTTTATTCTTGTTTGTAATGTGACAGGTAGTGCCACTGCATATAGGATAGTACCTTGATTCCCCCATACCATCTTTCCATTCAGCAGTTTTGTGTTGATGCTGTGACTGTGGCATATGAAACTGTTGGTACTTGAAAAGAAACAGTTTTTCCAAGTTGACATTACTTTTGATCATTGGAATTATATTTTATTCACCTAATGTCAAAAATGATGAGTACGTTACTCTAGAATGGCAGCGTTAATCTGGAGCACTAACATCTGCCCTGGGGGTTGTGGGATGCCGCTCCATAGCTATTACGTCCGGGACCTGGAGCAGCATGGCAGGATCAGCGAGAGTACTTGTCGGTATTAAGTAAAAATAATTAAAAATGGCACTTACAGTGCTAATCCAAGGCAGGCCTACACGATAAGTGTGGAGCTTTTTTAGTGGACAGTTCCTTTAATCAAAATAATACATGCTTCCCTTTCAGAGTAGACTAACCTATGCTGGCATGATGGTGTGGTGATGGGGGCTTCTTGCAACACCACCAACCAGGTTCACATCCAGAGTCACCAGTTTGGCTGCAGGGCTGTTCAAAAACTTAACTGAGGAAGAGGAAGAGGATTTGGCACTTAACTGGATGCCCTCCTTTTCTGGGTGGGGTGTTTAGTACATTTGCTGTACTGGCAAGTTTATAAAAATAGTGCCTTCCGCCTGCCTGGTTGTGGAGCTTTCTAACCCTAGGTAAAGGGTGATGCCCCCCCCCCCCAAATCATTGCCTGTTTGGTGACTTGAAGTGGGTGTGCATGCTATTTGAGACCCATGGTGCCCTGCCTCTCACTCCAGAAGTTGGTGGTGCGAGTGTGGGTTATTGTAAGGGTTTCTGTGTGGGATCTTACTTGGGGAGAAATTCCTGTATGGCAAGAAGCTACATGCCCAGTCCACAGTGGCATGGAAGAGTGCCTTAGAGACCCCTGTACCCTCCCATTGCCCACTGGATCCTGGACCAAGTTAGACCTCAGTTGGAGGGGAGGATTTGTTAGGCATTTGAATAAGGGGCCGTTTCTGAAAATGAACCATTTGTTGCAGAAAACTGAGCCAGAGCAGGGCGCTGTTCTTGAAGGCATGTGGTTTGCTTCAATTTTTTTTTTTTTTTTATGGTGGCTTTGGTGGCTGTGGGTATGCCCAGGTGGAACAAGAGGTTCATTTCAGCTGCAGGAGATTCTGGGATTTGTAATAAACAAAATATCAGTCTATGACTAGGTAAAATCAGTCTGATATGATCTACTGTACTATAGTAAATGGCAAAACCAAAATGTTTTTGCATACAAAGTGCACATTTCCCTCTAAGTTATTCTGGCATTTTATCTAACGCCTCATGGGGCAGACATTCCAGAGTGGCTGATTGTGGTATGGCTTGCAGTCATTCACACAAGGTGGGGATATCTGTGGTCCTCCACTGCCTGGGGAGAAGGTGTTTGGCATTGAGGGTGACAGCTGTTCCTCAGCAAAATGCTGGGTGTGATTTTGGAAATTGGGAGTCTGTTAGAACAAAAAAAAATAATAGGTGGTCATTACTAGTGTACTTGGTGTAAACCTTTGGCAATACTGCAAAACCTGATCACAGAAAGGTCTGATTAGTGGGCAAAACCAGAGGATATGAGACAGAGAGCAAGTTTCTTTTGTTACAGCACCAACATTTGTCTGAGGCAGGGGTTGAAATTAACCACATGTTTGTTCCAGGTGTACGGTTATCACCAGGGACAGCTGTTTTCATTTTCAAACAACATGAAGTCTTGCTGTATTATGACAATTGCAGTTAGGTCCTGCTTTTCAACTGCCCCGCAGAACATAGGGTTAACTTTTTTATGCATGGCATAGAATGTTCATCTTGAGCTCGGTTGAAGCCTCTGCCTGTTGTTATTCGAACTGCAACCACTAAATTCTTCACTCCGCCTCACTGAACAGTCACTCCGGAGATTTCTTCTGCTGCTCGGTTCAAAGTCGGTTGAAGCGTCGGTTTTCTTCCGAATTGTTGTTTTCGTATAGTCGGTTCAAGTCTCTGTCTATGGTACCGTGAGTACTAGATAGGTTTTTGTTCTGTTTTCTGTGTGGAATTTGTAAACTCTGGATCGATTCGCTGAACCGATAATTTTGAGGTAAAATTTGTACTTTACTTTAGTGTGTGGTTACCGGTCCGTATCGTTTCTAAAAAAAAAAATGGGTTTTAGTATGTTTTTTTCCAAGACCCGTGACACGGTCAGGAACCAATAGGCGAATCTTGCCTGGCGGATTGCCGAAAAAAGGGTAAGTTTGGTTAGGTTGTCCATGTCTGAGAAACCAAAGAAAAAAACTGGGCTCACTGGGTTTCAACACTGCAGTGTGTGTGGGGAGGTCTTTGCTAAGGCTGATCCCCACACCACCTGTGTTTATTGTCTGGGGTTTGACCACCTCGATTCAGACTGCCAAATTTGCAAGAATTTTCCCAAATCTACCCTGGAAAAGAGATTAGGTAGACTGAGAGAAAGGGAGGCCGAGAGTCCGCTGACCCAGATGCCCAGCCCGGTTCGGTTCCGACCAAACCAGAAGGAGAGCCCTCTGACCAGGGCGATACTTCTTCGGGCAAAAGGAGAGCTGATTCCGAGGAATCAGTTCCAACAAAAAGGAAAAGAAAAGATAAGTTGACCGGTTCAGATCCAGAGTTTCATACTCTGACCGCCGATGAAATAGCCATAGTGATTAGGATTATGGAATTGCTTCAATCGGTTCCGACTGAACCGGCACCATTTGGCAGAGTCTCGATTCGGTCGGTTCCCCCAGTTCCGGAGTATACCCTGGAAGAATTTTATGAACCTGATTTTGAGGAGGAGGGAGAGAATGAGGATGATTATGGTGATGATGAAAGTCTGGATGTGCCTGTTGACTCGGACATCTCCCTAGACAGACCTTCAGGTGTTTCTTCTCCTCCTAGGCTTTCTGAGTCCTCTTCACAGTACATGTTTTACAGAAAGGTGGCTGATACCCTCCAGCTTCCTGTGGAGGAGGCAGTGGAGGATCAGGAAGAGCCTGATTATGTAGAGATGATGGACATCGCAGAGTCCAGGAGACTGTCTGTTCCCCTCCAGAAATCTTTTGGGAAACAGGCACAAAAAATTCTTAAGTCTCCAAATTCTATACCTCTTGTGGACAGAAGAATGGACAAGAGTTATACTCTTTCAGGCTCAGATACGGAGTTCCTTTTTCAGCAATGCAGCCATGTTGGGGTTGTGCAGGCTGCTGCCTGTGATAAGGCAAACATTCCCTTGGCTTCACGCCCCCAGACAAGGACTCCAGGAAGATTGATGCCATGGCAAAGAAGCAGTACATGGCAGCATCTTTGGGACTCAGGCAGGCTAATTATATGGCCTATGCAGCCAGGTACCAGAAGTCCAGGTTGGACATTGTACTGGCACTGGCTAAACAGGCTCCTACCCAGCTTGCCAAGGAGCTGGAGCAGGTGGCTGCAGATGGGACTGAGGCATCAAAAGTTCAGTTTCGTGCTGCTGTAGACTCCAATGATGTATCATAGAGAGTCATGGCTACGTCCGTGGCTCTTCGGAGAATGGCTTGTCTCAGATGTACTAGCCTCTCACAGGATACCCAGGCTAAGGCCATGGATTTTCCTGTAGTGGGGAATTCTCTGTTTGGGGAGCAGACAGAGAATTACATGAAGAAAATGGATGAATACAGGACCACTTCAGGAGTGCTCAGGACAAAGAAAGCCAAGCAACTCCTCAAAGGCAGCAGGGCAGGGGCAGGCCTTTCCAAAGGCCTTTTTACCAAACACAGGCTGCTGCTTCTTCTTTTTCGCAGAGGGGGTTCTTTAGAGGGAGAGGCAGAAGGGGGATGAGCAGGCCTGCATCCATCCCTCAGCCTAAAGCCCCTGCCAAGCAGACACCCTGATGGGTCTGCCCGGGTCGATTCTTCTATACCAGTAGGGGGAAGGCTGGCTTACTTTGTCCAGGACTGATGTCTCTTACATCAGACAAGTGGGTCCTGGAATTAGTAAGCCAGGGTCTGGTTCTCGGCTTCAAAAAATTTCCCAAGCTGAGAGCCAGATCTTTTCCATCTGCAAATCTCTCAGAGAACCTTGCCTTAGAGGCAGAGGTTTCTTCTCTCCTAGCTCTCAGTGCTATAGAGAGAGTTCCTACCCTACACTGAGGCAAAGGATTGTACTCCAGTGACTTCCTAACCTCCAAAAAGACAGGAGAATGGCGGCCCATCCTGGAGCTAAGATATCTGAACAAACACCTTTTAAAGACAAAGTTCGAAATGGTGACTCTGGGAATTATCCTTCCCTCTCTAAGGCCAGGGGACTGGCTAGCCTACCTGAACCTCAAAGATGCCTACTTTCACATTCCCATCAGGTGCTCCCACAGAAAGTACCTCAGGTTCAAGTTGCCCTCATGCCACTTTCAGTTCAGAGCAATGCCCTTTGGCCTACCATCAGCCCCAAGGGTCTTCACAAAGTGCCTGGCAATAGTTGTTGCCTTCCTAAGAAGACAAAAGATTTCCATTTTCCCATACTTGGACGACTGGCTCATAGTAGGTCAGTCTTCAGACCAAACCAAGTCATACCTACAAGTGACCCAGCAAGTGCTCACTTCTTTAGGATTCCTTCTCAACCTACCATAGTCAGTCCTCGAACCACTGCAGCTCCTCACCTTCATAGGTGCAGAACTGGATACGATAAAAGCAAGAGCCTTCCTTCCCCTGGAAAGGGCAAGGACCCTCATGGAACTGGCTTCTTCATTCATTCTTCAGGTGTCTTAACCAGCAAGGCATTTCCTTCAGCTACTGGGCCACATGGTAGCTTCCACAGCAGTGGTCCAGGGCGCAAGATTCCAAATGAGGGACATTCAGTTTCACTTAAGAGGTTTTTGGTCTCAAAAAAAAGGATTCCCTTACCAAACTAATTCCAGTGACTCGAACTCTGATCCAAGCCCTGCAGTGGTGGCAGGATCAGGACAATTTGAGGCAAGGAGTTCCACTTGTCACTCAGTCTCATTCAGTGGTCCTCACCACAGATGCTTCCCTGCTGGGCTGGGGAGCCCATTTGGGGAAACTTACCACCCAGGGACTGTGGTCGCCTCAGGAATCTCTGCTTCACATCAGTCTGCAAACCTGTACAGAACAAGGTGGTTCAGGTCAGAACAGACAACACCACCACCATGTGGTACATCAACAAGCAAGGAGGCACATGGTCTACAGCCTTGTGCACAGAAGCAATGAAGTTGTGGTCCCTGGCCTATTCCCTGCAAACCTCTCTGATAGCAGTTCACCTCACAGGGAAGGACAATGTCCTAGCAGATGCACTGAGCAGAATATCCCAGGGCCATCACGAATGGGCCCTAGATCTCCTGGTGTTCAAAGTGATTTTCTCAAGATGGGGCACTCCAGAGATAGATCTTTTTGCAGCCCCAGACAATCACCAACTTCCTCTCTTTTGTTGCAGACACCCAGTCTTGGGCTCAGTCCCCCTGGATGCTCTGATTCTGAACTGGGAAGGGAAATTTCTGTATGCTTTCCCTTCCATCTCCTGTTCAGAGTGTTAGTCAAGAGAAGGTCACAACCATGCAGAGTGATTCTGATTGCTCCAGACTGGGCCAAGCAGCCATGGTATCCCTTGTTGCTGTCCCTAACAGTTCATCTTCCCCTGTCTCTTCCCAGGAATTACAATCTGTTAACATCTCCTCAGGGGAGGATTTGGTACCCAAATCTTCAGTCTCTCAATCTCAAGGCTTGGCTCTTGAAGAGTTAGAGTTTGCAGATCTACATCTTTCCCAAGGGGTTCTGGATATCCTTAAGGCTTCTCGAAAGCCTTCCACCAGAAAGACTTACCACTCCAAATGGAAAAGATTCAGCATTTGGTGTTCTAAGAAGCATATTTCTCCAGACTCTGCTGAATTGCCTATGGTTCTAGATTATATGGTCCATCTTAATGGCCTAGGTCTCAAACCAGCTACTCTCAAGGTACACTTGGCAGCTGTTTCTGCTTTCCTGTCTGTAGGCAAGTCTTCCTGTCTGTCATCCCGTCCTGTATTCTGTAAGTTTTTCAAGGGATTGCTTCACACCAATCCCCAATTTAGGGATCCTGCTCCTGCTTGGGATCTTAATGTTTGCATTGCTCAGCTTATGCAACCCCCTTTTGAGCCTTTGTCCTCAGTAGAGCTTAAGTACTTGACTTGGAAAACTGTGTTTTTTGTAGCCATTACTTCTGCCAGGCATATCAGTGAATTGCAAGACCTGTCAGTGGAATCTGATTTCATCTCTTTTCACAGAGATAAAGTGGTCCTTGGAACTAACAGAAAGTTCTTGCCTAAAGTGGTTTCAGATTTCCACCTCAACCAGTCTATATCTCTCCCTGTTTTCTTCACTGATTATTCTTCCTCGGGAGAGAGAGGAGGCTACACAGTTTGGATGTTAAAAGAGCCCTTAGCTACTACATAGAGCGTACCAAGGGTCACAGGTTTGAATCCCTCCAGCTGTTCCTCACTTATGGAGAAGTTGGTAAGGGCAAACCTGCCACTAAGAGATCTATTGCCAGGTGAATTGTTTCTTGTATTCAATTCTGCTATGAAAAACTGGGTAGAACTCCACCCTCAGGCCTGAGGGCTCATTCCACAATAGGGACAGCTGCTTCCCTGGCTGCTGCCAGGGATATCCCTCTCTTAGAAATTTGTCAAGCAGCCACCTGGAAAACAGTCCACACTTTCACCAAGCATTACTCTCTGGATATCCAGGCTAGGAGTGATGCTCGGTTTGGCACAGCAGTACTTCAGAGTCTGTTTCCAAAGTAGGTTCTGTCCCTCCTCCATGGAGGTACTGCTTGGTAGTTTGCAATTGTCAGAATACAGCAAGACTTCATGTTGTCTGAAGAAAAAATTACTCACCTTAGTAATTATGTTTCTTCTAGTGGAGTCTTGCTGTATTCTGACCTCCCCACTGCCTTCCCTCTCAGAACCTAGTTTTTGGGATGTGGCTGGGCAGGAGTAGTGTTGGCACCCTAGGGATGGCCCTTTTACACCCTCTTTTTCTTTGGGTGGAATGTTGTTTCATTTGATGTTTTTTTTTTGTTTTTGGGTTTCCTGACTTGTGTCGTACTTTGACAACCAAAAACATTATATTTTTGCCAGTTGGCTAGTAAAAATTTTACAGTTTCCACACAGAACACCAAACGAGTATTTGCTCGTAAAGATCTGACGGTTGCAGTTCGAATAACAACAGGCAGAGGCTTCAGCCGAGCTCAAGATGAACATTCTATGCCATGCATAGAAAAGTTAACCCTATGTTCTCCGGCGCAGTTGAAAGGCAGGACCTAACTGCAATTGTCAAAATACAGCAAGACTCCACTAGAAGAAACATAATTACTAAGGTGAGTAATTTTTTCTTTCTGCCGTCCCTGGGACAGGCACAAAGTGAAAAGGCATTAGCAGGCATTTGGACCTAGGAGATGCTTCACCTGTAAGGCTGGGCGAATGGACGCCCCAGTATCATGGCATCACACATTAAGGGATGTCTCTTGTTATTGTGCATGTCCAGTTGCCATTCTCCCAGTTGTACTGTGCTTGAGATAGCAATGCAAGTCAAGCTGTTGATAAAAGTCAGCAGAGTTTTGAGGGTGCAAATTTAACAATCCTTTCTCCTAAACTGGTCTCTGGGCTTCCATACAAATGGTCTGTACCTCCTGATACACACATGCAGGCAGGAATTCAGAACTCTGTAGCCTGGATATCCACCCCTCTACTTCCTGTTTCCACCAGTTTACTTTCTGCCTTCCAAACGGTACTCTGAGGCAGAGCTGTGTCACCATGTGGCAGGGCTGAGGACAGCAGATTGTAAGTCTACAATTTATATTGTTATCGGGATTTCTGAAGAAACGCAGCATTTATACAGTGCTCCTGTGTGGGTTCCAGTCTCGGCCTTGCAAGCTGCACAGACTGGCATCATTTCATCGCAGAGTTTTCTTGCGATTTTGGGCTCAGCCCTGCTGCATTCGGTTTGCCCCTGCATTTGGGTTTCTTCCCCTTATGTCATTTTTTGATGACCGGAGGCAAAAGAAATAACAGTTGGGTGCTAAAAGCAGATCCCTTTGCTCACCGGCGGCAGCACCACTTTTTCTTCCTGTTGATGGCTTGCTAAGCTAATCGGCCATTTGTCAGCGGTGGGCCTGGAGCACTATTACAGCCGCTCGTCTACATTCCATTGGTCTTTCGTCAACGAATGCTTCAGTTCAGGGACAGCACTGTTCAGGATCAACAGAGCTTCTTAGAT
The DNA here is from genome assembly GCA_016271365.2 of Neoceratodus forsteri. Taxonomy (NCBI): domain Eukaryota; kingdom Metazoa; phylum Chordata; order Ceratodontiformes; family Ceratodontidae; genus Neoceratodus; species Neoceratodus forsteri. Next base: position 715,676,880 of record CM057454.1, on the reverse strand, counting down.
GCTGTGCAGCCCCACATTCATGAATCAGCGATTAAGGGACAAGAAGGAAGTGGCAATTAAGAGTCAAGAAATATATTCAGGACCAAGGCAGCAGTTTAAGCCAGCTCAGTATTTTACTCTTAAAGGACCAGCATCAGCGTTTTATCTGTGCTTCAGCATTCTCTCAGGCAGCCTCCTAGCATAGTATCAGGAAGCCTTTGGGGTGAGGGTGGGGGGTTAGCTGAATAAAGTGGGATTAGTCCCATTTTGCGTCACGGCCTCAGACAAGCCTTCCAGGGGCAGAAAATGCCAGAGCCGCAAATCCTCTCTATTAATTACCTTCACTGGTTCGCTTTGTCTAAAATGCGAGAAGGCAGTGTCTGCGAATGGGGAGGACCTGATGGAGGCCTCACATTCCTTGGCTCAGACTGATGGCCAACAGACAGACAGGTCTGAAAGGGTAGCAGCCACCAGGGAGACCCAGCAGTCCGCAACCCCCTTACTGGCTCCAGACCTCATAGATAAGGTGAATAAGGCTTTTGCTGTGGACCATTCATGCTTCAACTGGCAACCTCCAGGGTCCCCAGATGTGAGGCCACACAAGAAGGCAGAACAGAAGAGAACTCCATGCCTGTTCTCATCTGAAGAGGGGCAGTTGTCTTCACATCACTATGATAAAAGGAAAAAATCCAAGTACAGGAACAGATCCTCGGATGAGGAAGATCAGCATTCCTCATGCCACAAGAAAAAGAAAAGATCTCATTTTTTGAGCAAATCTAGGGTCACCCACAAAGGGAAACATTACGGGGACCATTTCCCGGCCTCCTGTAATTCCAGTTCCTCTTCTACAGAACAGGGGGAACTAGTGGACTCATCCTCGGTCTCTGACGACTCCCCTTCCAAAAACTTTGACCTGGAGGACCTAGACTTTTTTCATAAAAAAGGTCATAGCCGAGATTTACCTTTGATCTTCCCCAGTCGCTCCAACACAGCTGAAACGGGCCTTCTGCCTGGCATCTGCCGCCAAACCGGCCACAGGCTTTCCTGTTTCTCCAGCCATCGAGAACTTGCTAAAGGAGGAATGGCAAGGTCCAGAATGCACCTATCCAGTTCCACAGTGGACAGCTAAGCTTCTCAAATTTGACAAGAAACAATCTGAAAAGTGGCTCGACTGCCCCAGAATCAGACCCTTAATTTCAAACCTCACCAAAAAGATGCTCATTCTGGCAGAAGGAGGGGCACCTCTTAGGGATCCAGTGGATAGGAAAGTGAATGCCTCACTGAAGAAGGCCTTCCAAGCATCAACAACGTCTCTCAAGGCAGCAGCTGCCAATCTTTTCTCCGCCAGGGCCGCTTTGTTCTGTGCCTCGGATTTAGCCTTCCAATTCACTGAGGACCCAGAGAAGAACAAGGCTACTATTCTGTAGCTGCATTTAATGGGTTTGGCATCTGCTTATGCAGCAGATGTGTCAGAGGAGGCAGTCAAGTGCGCCGCTAGGACCGTGTTTTATCAAACTTTGGCTCGCCGCAGCCTCTGGCTTCGAGCCTGGCAAGCAGACACCTCCTCGAAAAGCTATTTGGTGAACGCTCCTTGTGAAGGTAATCTCCTGTTTGACTCCGTGGTGAAAGAATCTGGAGAGACAGCTAAAGTGCACATGCCCCAGTCAAGAAACATGGCCTTCAGGCCCCAGACGTAATTTTCACGACCAAGGTTACAGCAAGGAGCCTGCCCAGTGGCGCTGAGCATTAAGGCACTGGGCGCCACATCGGCGACCGGGTTCGAGAGCGAGCCGGGTTGTCGAGAAGCAAGCTGGGGATGGGGAAGGATTGAGCGTCCTCAGGACTTCTCTCCTTCCCCAGGGGGGATTCCACTCGCTGATGCATTAGTGACCGCTAGTGGAGGCTGGCGGTACTACAATGCACGGCCACAGAATGCAGGTTGGAAGCTGCGGTGGATGTCTTTCGGAGGTGCACGGGAGCGTGCATCAGCCAAGCTGGACGTTATTGCACATCCGACCTTCGGGGAGAAAAAAACAACGGAAAATACCCTGCTTTCGGGGATAGGCGATGGCACTGCCTCCCACCAGCCACACTCCATCAAGTCAGACTTCCTCTTGTCCTGGGCCGAGCCCAGCCTGGCCACAACAATTGTAGCTAGAGCGTCCTGGGTGGATAGGGCGGCCCTACCTCGGAGGGGCTCAGAGCCGGGGGGGGTTGGTCAGGTTGATGCCGGGACATAAGGAGGAGTTTCAGGCTAAGGAGGTAGAGCTGGGGGTAAGACAGATGCCTGAGAGAGTTTTCCGAAGTAGCAGTGAATAAAAAAGTTTTTGTGTGTGTATGTATGTATGCATATATGTGTGTGTTTGTATATATATATATATATATATATATATGTGTATAATAAAAAAAAAAGTTATAGCAAGGGTCAAAACATAAATTTTTCAGGCAAGAGAACATGGTTCTCCTCACGTAACCAGCGCAACTTCAGGGGAGGAGGCTCCGGTGGTGGAGGTGGCACCAGAGACACTGGGAACGACAACAAAAAAGTCATAATGAAGCTGTCTGGGCCCATCCTTAAGTGGGGGGCAGACTTTCAAACTTTCTTGAGGAATGGGTCCAAACCACGTCAGACAGATGGGTCCTAGACATCACCAGCAAAGGTTACTTAATAGAATTCAAGTCCAAACCCCCGCTACCTCATGTGGTGTCCTCCCCTGTATCAGGCAACCCGACCAAAAGACAGGCTGTTGCAGGCAATCACAGACCTTTTTCAGCAGGGGCTATCGAACAAGTCACAAGAGTTCAGTCTGGGGGGTATACTCCCTATTCTTGATTGTGCCCAAATGCACAGGGGGGATTCAGGCCAATTCTAGACCTCAAATTCCTGAATTGCTTTGTCTGCAACAGACCCTTCAAGATGGAAACCTTGTCATCAATCATCGGGGAATTACAACAAGGGGATTTTCTGGCATCCATTGATTTGCAAGATGCTTATTTGCATATTTCCGTCCAAGAGCTACACAGGCAATATCTCAGGTTCAAGGTGGGGGAGCAGCATTTCCAATTAAAAACGTTTCCATTCAGGCTTTCTTCAGCCCCAAGGACATTCTCCAAGGTTCTAGTAACAGTTGTAGCTCACCTCTAGAACCGATGAATACAACCTTCCCTTACTTGGACAATATTCTAATCAAGCTCCCTCAGTGCCACCAAGCAGCACAGGCTGTGGTGGAGGTAGTCCAGTGCCTATTGACACACGGATTTGTCATCAACTAGAGAAAGCTTCTTGACTCCATTACAGACCTTGAATCATCTGGGGACAGACTTCAAGACGCAGACCAACAAGGTGTTCCCCATGGAACAGAAATTCAGGAAGCTTCATGCTGCTCCTCAGCTACCTGTTCACAACTTCATGCAGTTCATTCGGACTCTGGTATCGCTGGCGGATTCAGCCCCCCTGGGCACTAATTCACATGTGGCCCATTCAAGCACACCTACTCAGATTGTGATTCTAGTTCAGACACAGCCAGGACCATCTGATCTCAGTTTCTCGCTGGATAAGGACTTTCCTTCAGTGGTGGACTCAGAGGTCCAATATTATGACGGGTTGCAAGTTGGGTCATCCACATCAAATCCGAATCACGACCGATGCCAGCCTCAGGGGCTGGGGGACCCACCTGGATCAGATGTCAGCTCAAGGCAAGTGGTCGCTGGTAGAAACAAGGTGCAGCATCAATGTCCTCGAAATGAGAGCAGTGTGCCTAGTCCTGCTGCACTTCAAACAGCAACTCCTCAACCAGGATGTGCGGATTCTAACAGATAATCAAACGATGATGGTATACATCAATCAGGACGGCACAAGAAGCTCAAAGATGCTCAGTGAGTTCCTTTTTCTCTTTCACTGGGTCGAGCGCCACCTAGCAAGCATTAGGGCAGTATACATTCCAGGTCAGGAGAATGTCATAGCAGACTGGCTCAGTCGCAAGGATGTCCTACCAGGGGAATGGGAGCTGAAGGACAACGCCTTCCAAATCCTAACAGAACATTGGGGCAATCTTTGAATAGATCTTTTTGCGTGCCGGTGAAACTCCAAGGTAAAGTAATTCTGCTCCCTGGCCAAGGACGAACTAGCAGTGGCACAGGATGCCATTTCCCTAAACTGAGGTCAGTTTGGTCTCCTGTATGCTTTCCCCACCATACCATTCCTATCCAGAGACCTCCACAAAGTAGCGCTGGATCGGGCAGAGCTGATTCTAGTCTGCCCCCGATGGCCTCAATGCCCGCCTCTGATTCAGCTGTCAAGGCAATCGCCTCTAACTTTCCAGATCAGCCCAGACCTTCTTCATCAGAGTCCGGTGCTACATCCCATCCTGCAGAAGCTGTCCCTCTTGGCCTGGAGATTGAGTGGAAAATTCTCAAAGACCTTGGTTACGCAGCTCCTGTGATTGAAGTGATGGTTCACTAACGTTGCCCATCTTCCTCTAAAGTATATTACAGGGTTTGGAGAAAATTCTTTTTCTGGCTTCAGTCCTAACAAATGCTTAACCAACCAGTATTATTTCCTGTTCTACTGCAGTTTCTGCAAGATGGGTTTGACAAGGGACTGCAACAGGCCCAGGGACTGCAGCAGGTTACGAGTTCATGTTTCTGCCCTGGGGGCGTTCTTGTTAGTGGATTCAGGGGAGTTTTTGGGTTCACATCCCCATATCAGGAGGTATTTACGGGTAGCAATGTTAAAACGCCCTCCAGTCAAACCAGCGGAACCCCTTGGTGACTTAATTTGGTTCGCAAAGCTTTGTCCAAGGCCCCTTTTGAGCCTCTTAAGGAGGCATCCCTTAGTCATCTCACAATGAAGGTCTCCTTTCTCATAGCCATTACTTCAGTCAGGAGAATCAGTGAGCTAGGAGCCTTATCCACTAAAGAGCCTTATACTGTTTTCATCAGGACTCTATAGTTCTCTGAACAGATCCAGATTTTTTGCCAAAAGTAATGTCTCCATTCCATTGCAACCTGGAGCTGATTCTGCCTTGCTTCTGTCTGCACCCGAAAAATGACAAGGAATTTCACATGCTGGATCCCAGCAGAGCGGTGAAAATGTACATTAAAAGACATTAAAAGAATGGAATCTGTACGAAAAACTTCTAGTTTGTTCATTCTAACTACAGGACAAAAATATGGGTAAAACAGCTTCTTAAGACTCTATAGCCAGATATCTGTTCTGTCATCACCACTGCCTATGGTCAGGCTGGAGTGCCTTTACCTGGCCCAGTGAAAGCCCATTCAACCCGGGCTGTGTCCACATCATGGCAGATTTCAGAGAGGTTTCTCAAGCAGACCTATGCAGGGTGGCCACCTGGTCTATTCACAAGTTCACTAAATTTTACAAACTGGATGTGACAGCCTCGGCGGAGGCATCCTTTGGCCGCCAAGTTCTTCAGGTTGTGGTAAACCCATAAGATCGTTTTACATTCTTCCCACCCGGGATATCTGGGGATGTACTGGTTTTGTATATCCCATCAGTATGGAAGCCAGGAGATCAGCTTAGGAGAGAGAAAACGAAGTTTAAATACCTGTAAATTTTCTTTCTTTGACGGCTGGTCTCCGGGCTTCTTCCCTCCCAGAATGTAGAAGGCTGGTCATTTAGCCGAGAGTTAGATAATTTTTCTCTCTGTTTCCAAGTTCATGTAGTATTGCCACATTTGGACTGCTTTAGGAAGAACTGGTGGGAACAGGCAGGAAGTGGAGGGGTGGCTCTCCAGGCTGCAGAGTTCTGAATTCCTGCCTGCATGTGTGCATCAGGAGGTACAGCCCATCTGTATGGAAGCCCGGAGACCAGCCGTCAGAGAAGGAACATTTACAGGTATTTAAATTTAGTTTCTCAGGGCTGTCAACTTCCAAAGTGGACTGGGTAAAGCTAATTAAAACCAGTTGTAATGGCTAAAAAACTGTGTTTGAAAGCCCTTTATAAGGCAAGCTGTTGAGGCAGAAGGTGGGAGGGGGGACGCTAGAGATGAGGAGAGGAACTTGGAGTTGAGGTAGCCAGATAAACCATGTCAAGGCAGGAAGGGCTCCAGAGTGTGAGGAGTGGGGAGGTGGTTAAAAGCACTTTGCAAGGTTACTAATTAGGGGGTACTTTTGGTGTCAGGGCTATGCACAGGAGCAGAGGAAGCTGATCAGCTTGTCATGGCACAGGCAGAGCAGAAGGGAGTTAAGGACCCTTGTCAGGGCTACTACTGAGCAGGAGGAGAATTAAGAACCCTTATCAGGGCAGTGGAATACCGGCAGCACACCTGTCATTAAAGGGAAATATTCACCTGGAATTGGACCCCACCTGAGTGTGAGGTGAGGTCCAATTAGCATTTTCAGAAAAATAACTTTTGCACTTACTCTAGGGGTATGTGAAGTAATTTAGTTTTCATCTGATTGATTCTGCCATCCCTCCTGCTGGCATTTTCAATTTAAGCACTTCTAGCTTAGCAGCGCACCCACAACCTCCCACGTCTTCCAGAGAATGACATATGAGACAGGGAGCAGCTGCTGAAGGGTGCATAGGGTTAATATATAGTTCAAGCTGTTAATAGCTCCTGTTTGCAATGTGCATGTTCCAGTGCTATACCAAGACCAGGTATATAGTAACCCTATGCACACTCCCGTGGCTGCTCCCCATCTTATGTCATTATTGTGACAGCCACAGGCGGTGTGGGTGCGCTGCTACGGGGTGCTTAGATTAAAAATGTGGCAGGAGCAACCAGATAAAAGCGAAATTACTTCGCAGACCCTAGCCTGAAAGTTCTTGTTGTGAAAATGCTAATCGGACCCTACCTCACATAGAGGTGGGGTCCGATTCCATGTGGACGTTTCCTTTTCAGGGCACTGTATCAGCCAGGGGGCACTACTGATTCAGAAACTGAAATGTGAAATCTGTAAAACAAAATCATTTGGACAGGTACAAATTCTTTGGGACAGATGGAATGAACATTACACATGTCCCTTGGTCAGCCATCCACAAAATATTTCTAGCCCTGGTCTGAGGAGATTACCCCCAAGACTTGTGCGCTTGGGCCATTCAGTACCAGTGATGCAATTTGTTATAGATTGTAAAGCTGCTGTATGTATGAAAATGTTAATTATTTTGCTTTAATTTCAGCTGCCTGTTTCACTGCAGCACATCGCTATTGTCATCAGTGTTGCTGCTGCTCATTTATTTGTTCAGTGTTCCATTGTAATGTATCCAGCTTTGCTAGATATCACTTGTGACATACCCCAAAATGCAAGTCTCCATGATATCTTGCAAAGTGGGTCTAACAAATCTGTGTTATTCTGCACATTTCTGTCTACACATGTTGTAGAACTATGGGTATGTGAATGCCAGATTCAGAAACAGCATGTTATCTTCAGTTGTAGGTGGTGGCAGAGCCACGAGTGAGTTATGAAAGTTCTGAGATGGCATAAATTAGTGTCAAAGACTTACTTGATTAGTGGCCTTTGCTAATCAAAGTGATAAATGATTAGCAATTGGCCAAAGTTGATTAGTAGGAAAGAATTGTCAAGTATCTAGAGGCCAGAGGGGCACAGGACCCAAGACAGCATGGATTCACAGCGGGAAGTTCATGCCAGACAAATCTGATAGATTTCTTTGACTGGGTGACCAAAGTAGTAGACCAGGGAGGAGCTGTGCAAATGGTCTACCTAGACTTTAGCAAGGCATTTGACACAGTCCCACACAAAATATTAATATACAAGTTAGCCAGCCTGGGAGTAGGTCCCAAGATGACAGCATGGGTAAAGAATTGGCTGGAGAATATGACACAGAGAGTAACAGTAAATGGAGTCCACTCTGAAGAAAGGGGGATTACTAGTGGGGTACCGCAGGGTTCAGTATTCGGACTGGTCCTCTTCAATGTCTCTATAAGTGACATTGCAGAGAGGCTGGAAGGAAAAGTATGTCTCTTTGCAGATGACAAAGATCTGCAACAGAGTTGATGCACAAGGTGGGGTGGAAAGGATGGGAAGGGACTTGACAAGGTTAGAGGAATGGTCAAATGTATGGCAGCTTAGATTCAGTGCTAAGAAGTGCAAGGTAATGCACCTGGGAAACAGAAACCCAGGGGAAGAGTACGCAATAGGGGGTGAGATGCTAACAACAACAAAAATGGAAAGGGACCTGGGGGTAGTCATATCAGATTACCTAAAGGTGGGCAAGCAATGTGAGAGGGCAGCAAGGAGGGCTGGGGGGATACTGGGATGCATAGGGAGAGGCATCACCAGTAGAAAACAGGAAGTTATTATCCCTCTGTACAGACAACTGGTCAGACCCCATCTGGAGTATTGCGTGCAGTTCTGGAGACCCAATCTCCGCAAAGACATAAACAGGTTGGAAGCTGTCCAGAGGAGGGCAACTAAAATGGTGCAGGGTCTGCTCCAGAAGACATATGAAGAGAGACTAAAGGAGCTTAATATCTATAGCCTCGAGGAAAGGAGAGAGAGGGGGACATGATAGAAACTTTCAAGTACCTCAAGGGAATCAACAAAGACCAAGAGGGTAGCATCTTTCAAAAAAAGAGGTATGCAAGAACAAGGGGGCACAATTTGAAGATGGGGGGACGGCTCAGAGGTAATTTAAGGAAGTATTTTTTCACAGAGAGAGTTGTGGATGCATGGAACGGCCTTCCGGAGGAGGTTGTGGAGTCAAAAACAGTGGTGGAATTCAGGCATGCATGGGACAGTCATAAGGCCATTCTAGGGGGTGGGGATAGGAAGAAGTAGGCTGCTGGTTAACTAGGACCTGCAGCTTATCCAGTAGGTAGGGAAATGGGCAGACTGGGTGGGCCAAGCGGTCCTTATCTGCAGTCAAATTCTATGTTTCTATGCTTCTATGTAGTAATTTTAACAGTTTTACTCTAAACACGACTAAAACTACTTTTCAAACAACATGAAGTTTTGCTATATTATGACATATGCAGTGAGTCCCAACCTTCGAACTGCTCTGGAGGTGAAAGAGTTAACTTTCCATGCCAAGCATGGAACGCTGAGCTCGAGCTCGGTTGAAACTCTGTCTGTTGTTCTTCAAACTCAAACCGTCAGATTCTTTACTCCGCCTCACTGAACAGTCGCTCCGGAGATTTCTCCTTCTGCTCGGTTCATTTTGTCGGTTAAAGTATTGTTTTTCTCGGTTTTCAACCGAAATTAAACTGCAGCCGGTCAGTTCAGACTCTGTCTGTGGTATTGTGAGTACTAGATAGGTTTTACATTGATTTCTATTCTGTGTGGAACTTGTAAACGGTTTATCGGTTCGGTTTGAACCGATCAGGTTGTTTGAAATATATTAATCTGTCTTTTAGAGTGTGGTTACCGGTTCTTATCGGTTCTAAAAAAAACGGATTTTATTACGGTTTTTTCCACGACCCGTGACACGGTTGGGAACTGATAAGAGGGTCTTACCTGGCGGACTGCCATAAACGGGTAAGTTTGGTTAGGCTGGCATTATGTCTGAGAAACCCAAAAGAAAAACCGGGCCCACTGGGTTTCAACACTGCAGTGTCTGTGGGGAAGTCTTTGCCAAGGCTGACCACCACACCACCTGTGTTTATTGTCTGGGGTTTGACCACCTCAATGCAGACTGCCAGATTTGTAAAAATTTTCCTGCAGCTACCCTGGAAAAGAGAGTTGGTAGGCTCAGGGAAAGGGAGGTCAAAAAGTCCGCTGAACCAGATGGCCAGCCCGAACCGGAGGGAGTGCCCTCTGACCAGGGCGAGATTTCCTCGGCCAAAAGTAGAGCCAACTCTGAGGAGTCGGTTCTAGCAAAAAGGACTAGGAAATCAGCTGGTGTGGAGCCAAAACTTTCCTCTCTAACCGCTGAAGAAATAGCCAAAGCGATTAAAATTGTCCAGTCGCTTTCCCGGTTCCGACGAACAGCACCATCTGTCTTGTCACAGTTCGGCTGGTTCCACGGTTCAAGAGTATGATTTAGAGGAATATTATTAACCGGAGGAGGGGGAAGAGGAGTATGAGGAGAGTGAATGTGGATTTGAAAGTCTGGATGCGCTCATTGACCCGGACATCTCCCCAGACAGACCTTCAGGAGTGTCTCCTCCTAGGCTTTCTGAGTCCCCTTCTCATTTTATGTTTTATAAAAAAGTGGCTGAAAACCTCCAGCTCCCTATGGAGGAAGCTGTGGATGATCAAGAGGAGCTTGACTATGTGGAAATGATGGATATCCCAGAGTCTAGGAGACTGTCTATTCCTTTGCATAAATCTATTGGGAAACAGTAAAAATTCTAAAAACTCCTCACACTATACCTCCTGTGGATAAGAGAATGGATAAGAGGTACACATTGTCAAGCTCTGATACGGAGTTCCTTACACAACAATGCAGCCATGTTGGGGTAGTGCAGTTGCAGCCTGTGACAAGGCAAATATTCCCTTGGCTTCACACCCCCCTGACAAGGACTCCAGGAGGATTGATGCCATGGCAAAGAAACAGTACATGGCAGCATCCTTGGGACTCAGACAGGCAAATTATATGGCTTATGTTGCTAGATATCAGAAATCCAGATGGGATACTGTTATGGCTGTAGCAAAACAGGTCCCTGGCCAGCTTGCCAAGGAGCTTGAGCTGGTGGCTGCTGATGGTATTGAGGCATCCAAGGTGCAATTCCATGCTGCAGTGGACTCTAATGATGTGTCATCAAGAGTCATGGCTACATCTGTGGCACTTTGCAGAATGGCTTGGCTCAGATGTACTAGCCTGTCACAGGATACCCAGATTAAGGCCATGGATTTTCCTGTTGTGGGTAATTCTCTGTTTGGGGAGCAGACAGAGAATTACATGAAGGAAAATGGATGAGTATAGGACCACCTATAGGAGTGCACAGGCCAAGGAAAGGCAGGCCACTCCTCAAAGGCAGCTTCCCAGGGGCAGGGGCAGGCCTTTTCATAGGCCTTTTTACCAAGCCCAGGCCTCCTCTTCTGCTTATGCCCAGAGGGGGGTTCTTTAGAGGGAGAGGCAGACGAGGTACAAGCAGGCCTGCTTCCACCCCTCAGCCTAAAGCCCCTGCCAAGCAGGCACCCTGATGGGGTTGCCATGGCCGATTCTCAGCTACCTGTAGGCTGGCTTACTTTGTCCAGGACTGGAAGTCTCTGACATCAGACAAGTGGGTCCTGGAAGTAGTAAGCCAGGGACTGGTTCTCAGCTTCAAAAAATTTCCAAAGATGAGAACCAGATCCTTTCCACCCGAAATCCATCAGAGGCACTTGCCCTAGAGGCAGAGGTCTCTTCCCTCCTGGCTCTCAGAGCTGTGGAAAGGGTTCCACCCCTACACCTGGGCAAAGGATTGTACTCCAGGTACTTCCTTACCCCAAAAAAGACAGGAGAATGGCGGCCCATCCTGAATCTCAGATATTTAAACAAGCACCTTTTAAAACCAAAATTCAAAGTGGTGACTCTGGGAATTATTCTACCCTCTCTAAGGCCAGGGGACTGGCTAGCGTCCCTGGACCTCAAGGATGCCTACTTCCATATTCTCATCAGAAGCTCCCATCGAAAGTACCTCAGGTTCGAGCTGCCCTCAGGCCATTACCAGTTCAGAGCAATGCCCTTTGGCCTCACCTCTGCTCCAAGGGTATTCACAAAATGCCTGGCAGTAGCAGTTGCTTCCCTAAGAAGGCAGAAAATTGCCATCTTCCCTTACCTGGACGACTGGCTCATAGTAGGCCAGTCTCCAGACCAAGTCAAGTTACATCTACAGATAACTCAGCAACTGCTCACCTCTCTAGGTTTCCTTCTGAATCTTTCAAAGTCAGTTCTAGAGCCTGTCCAGCTCCTCACCTTCATAGGTGCAGAAGTGAACACAGAGAAAGCCAGAGCCTTCCTTCCTTTGAACAGGGCAAGGACCCTGGTCTCTCTGGCCTCCTCATTCACCCTGCAGGTCTCTTGACCAGCAAGGCATTTTCTACAGCTCCTGGGGCACATGGCTGCTTCTACAGCAGTAGTGCAGGGAGCAAGATTTCAAATGAGGGACATCCAGTTCCATTTGAGAGCCTTTTGGTCTCAAAGGAAAGACCCTCTAACCAAATTGATCCCAGCAACTCGAACCCTGATCCAAGCCCTACAGTGGTGGCAGGATCAGAGCAATCTGAGATAAGGGGTTCTCTTTGTCACTCAGTCTCACTCCTTAATCCTTACTACAGATGCATCCCTCTTGGGGTGGGGAGCTCACATGGGCGACCTCACTACCCAGGGATTGTGGTCCCCTCAGGAATCTCTGCTCCACATCAATCTGTTGGAATTCAGAGCAGTTTTTCTAGCACTTCAAGTTTTTTCCACATCTGTTCAGAACAAAGTTGTACAGGTCAGAACAGACAACACCACCACAATGTGGTACATCAACAAGCAAGGAGGCACTCTGTCTACGGCCTTGTGCACCGAAGCAATGAAGTTGTGGTCTCTGGCTTACTCCCTGAACACCTCCCTTATGGCATTTCACCTCCCAGGCAAGGACAATGTCCTGGCAGATGCTCTCAGCAGGATTTCCCAGGGCCATCACGAATGGTCACTGGATCCCCTGGTCCTGGAGGTAATATTTGCCAGATGGGGCACCCCGCAGATAGATCTTTTTGCAGCCCCAGACAATCACCAACTTCCCCTTTTTTGCTGCAGGCCCCCAGAGTTGGACTCAGTCCCTCTGGATGCCTTAGTTCTCAATTGGGAAGGGAAGTTTCTTTATGCTTTTCCCCCCTTCCCTCTCCTGTTCAAAGTGTTAGTCAAAATCAGATCTCAATCCTGCAAGATGATCCTGATTGCTCCAGATTGGGCCAGACAACCCTGGTATCCACTCCTACTGTCCTTAGCAGTCCATCTTCCCCTGTGTCTCCCCAGGAATCACAACCTGTTAACCTGTGCTCAGGGGAGGGTTTGGTACCCGAACCTCAAATCTCTCAATCTCAAGGCCTGGCTCTTGAAGAGTTAGAGTTTGCTGATCTACACCTCTCCCAAGGTGTAATGGATATATTGAAGGCTTCTAGAAAACCTTCCACCAGGGCTACCTATAATTCCAAATGGAAGAGGTTTTCCATATGGTGCTTCTGGGAAGCAGATTTCCCCAGAATCTGCTGATTTACCCACAGTCTTGGATTATACGGTCCATTTAAATACCTTGGGGCTGAGACCAGCTACCCTAAAAGTACATTTGGCAGCTGTGTCTCCCTTTATTTCAGCAGGTAAACCCTCTTCTCTTTCAGCTCATCCTGTATTCTCCAAGTTTTTTAAGGGATTGCTTCACACCAACCCTCCATTCAGGGACCCTGCCCCTGCCTGGGATCTTAATGTTTGCATTGCTCAGCTTATGCAACCCCCCTTTGAGCCTTTGTCTTCAGCAGAGCTTAAGTACTTGACTTGGAAGACTGTGTTTCTGGTAGCTATTACTTCTGCCAGACGCATAAGTGAATTACAAGCCTTGTCAGTGGAGCCTGATTTTATCTCCTTTCATAGAGATAAGGTGGTCCTCAGGACTAACAGGAAGTTCTTGCCTAAGGTGGTTTCAGATTTCCACCTTAATCAATCTGTATCTCTTCCAGTGTACTTCACTGACCATTCCTCCTCTGGCGAGAAGAGGCTGCACAGTTTAGATGTGAAGAGAGCCCTTAGTTACTACATAGAGCATACCAAGGGTCACAGGTTTGACTCCCTCCAACTGTTCCTCACTTATGGTGAGGTTGGTAAAGGGAAACCTGCCACTAAAAGATCCATTGCCAGGTGGATTGTCTCTTGTATCCAATTCTGTTATGAAAAGCTGGGTAAGGTTCCTCCCTCAGGCCTGAGGGCTCACTCTACCAGAGGTACAGCTGCTTCCCTGGCTGCTGCCAGGGACATCCCTATTCTAGAGATATGTCAAGCAGCTACCTGGAAAACAGTTCACACTTTTACCATGCATTACTCCCTGGACATCCAGGCTAGGAGTGATGCTCGGTTTGGCACAGCTGTGCTTCAGAGCCTATTTCCTAAGTAGGTTCTGACCCTCCTCCATGGAGGTACTGCTGTGTAGTCTGCATATGTCATAATATAGCAAGACTTCATGTTGTTTGAAGAAAAAATTACTCACCTTAGTAATGTTGTTTCTTCTAATGGAGTCTTGCTATATTATGACCTCCCCCGCCTGCCCCTCTCAGAACCTCTGTTTTTGGGATGTGGGTGGGCAGTGCAGTGTTGGCACTTAGTAGATGCCCACCTTGTTGTTTTCATCCCTTCTTTTTTGGGGTGACTTGATGTTGTGTTTTTCATGTTTTGGGTCTTCTGACTTGAGTCTTTGTTTTGGGACCAAAAAATGTGTTCTTATGTTTAGTAGCCGGTTGACTAGTGTAGGTTTACAGCTTCCACACAGGACCTCAGTGAGTTTAGCTCGTAAAGATCTGATGGTTTGATTTTGAAGAACAGACAGACAGAGTTTCAACCGAGCTCGAGCTCAGCGTTCCATGTCTGGCATGGAAAGTTAACTCTTTCACCTCTGGAGTAGTTCGAAGGTTGGGACTCACTGCATATGTCATAATATAGCAAGACTCCATTAGAAGAAACAACATTACTAAGGTGAGTAATTTTTTCATCTTGCTATATATTGATAAAATACACATTGTACACATCGTTTCTGACCTTTATCTGTTTATTTAGCCATTTGTGACACAAATAGCAGTTAAATCAAGCAGCAGCACAATATTCAAGAGCTGAGAATCAGCGTGGTCTGCCACACCCAGTCTTTTAACACCCTTATTGCACTTGGTTGATTTTATCCCCCAGCCCCCTTCTGATAAGTTCACCCCCCCAGTCCCATCACCAGCTTTCCCTGGGGCTTATCCCACTCAGCCCTTATGACTTACCCTTTATGGCATGTCCCTTGGGGCAGGATAGACCACTCGGGAGCAAGATTCAAATGTCTGCATGCCCAGTAGGTGGTACAAGGCCTGCAGTCTGCCTGTTATCATCTGGTTTCTGCCAGGGATTTTCTGCTGGTCTTTTACCCTCGCTTGGGATGCCTGTGCTATGGTGCCCATGTGTACCTGCAACCATGCCAGCAGCTGTCTATGTCCCATCTCAGCAGATGCCATTGACACTGACACCTATCCACCAGTAGTCGATGGGTGGGCTGCAGGGGACATAGCCCTCCTTCCCCAGGAGGGAGAGCAGTCTTTGAGATGCTAAGTTGTCCCTCTCCTGGCCAACCCCTAAGTGACCAGTTCCACGTCTGAGCTTGGGTCATCAGCTTAGTGAGCTATACCTCTATTGCTGTACTAGTGGGCTAGCCTGCTTGGTTTTCTTTTTAAATGAATTGCTTTTTCGACGAACGCCACACAACAGCCTTCATCCTCTTTGCTTTCACTGCTGGGCCTGAAACCTGGTATTCTTGCAGAGAATGAGAATAATGGCATTTTGGATGGATGATGAGCAGAGAGGATCAGTAAGCTGCATTTGTGAAAAAAAGTAATTTATTTAGAAAGAGAACTGAGTGCTAGAGGTGTGTTTTAAGTACTGGATGGGGAGTGTGGTGGGGTTTATGGGTGTGGGTGGGTAGAATTTGCTATATGGAAGCGAGAGTGCTAGGCACACATCAGGTACCCATGTACATCCTTAACTGCTGAGTGTAATGGATGTGGGTACCTAGTAGAGGGAGTAGAAAAGATGGATTATAGGAAGGACAACAGAAATACAAAAGTGGTGCCTTAAGCAGATAGAGGAGAACAAGAACAGAAAAATACCTGCTTGATTCATGAGAGAGATGAGGGAGGCGGTAATTGTGAATAGGGCAGCTGTCCATGAGAATAAGAAAACTCAGCTGGGAGGAAAACAGGGAGGGTTATCTGAAGTCCTTCAAGGAGGTGAGCAAGGTAATGAGAATGGCAAGGGCAGCTATGGAACCCAAGATAGCTGAAGGAGTGAAGAATAATGAAAAGGAATTTTTGAGCTATATAAGGGAGAGAAGAAAAGGGAAAAACAGAATTAAAAGGTTGGAGAGACCCCTGGGTTGAAGCGGATGACCAGAAAGCCACAATCCTGAATAAATACTTTTGCTTGGTCTTTATGGTGGAACGAAATTGGCCCTTTCCTGGACTGTAGTAGGTAGATCAAGGAAGAGCTGAAATGGGAAACGTGAATCATTACAAATGAAAGGGTACTGAAGGTGTTTCTGGGTTTGGAAGTGGACAAAACACTGGGTCCAGGTGGACTGTACCCATGGGTGGCATAGGAAGTGGCTTGAGCACTGGGTGGACCTGTTTAACTGTTCCATGGATACAGGACCTGTCCCAGATGACTGTATGGTGACGGATATTATCCCACATCACAAGAGCGGAGATGGGGGGGAACCCAGAGAACTACAGACCTGTGAGGCTGACATGCATCCTGGGTAAGCTGCTAGAGTCCATGGTCAGGAGAGGCTGGTGGAGTTCCTGGAGGTACAAGGTACAAGATCCAAAGCAGCATGTGTTTGTGAGTATCAGATGTTGTGGGACAAAAGTTAGTTTTTCAATGGCAATTCACAGGTTCTGAACAAGGGGAGAGCCCTTGATCGTATACCTGAACTTTAGGATGACTCTCAGTTCAGTACCTCACAAAAAGTTGGTTAAGAAACTGAGGGACATGAGGGGGTGACGTGGTCATTAGATGGGTGAGTAACTGGCTTGGGGACAGGATGTGGAGAGGATGGTCATACATAGGGTAAGGTCATGAGTGAGAAAGGTATGGCTGGCCCGTCGGTGCAGCAGTTGGATTTCCGCTCTTGGTGACCCGGCTTTGGGAGCGGACTGGTGTCACTGGAGGGCCGGCCAAGGGAGAAGACTTGAGTGTCCCAGGGAATGCTCATCTTTTCCAGGGTTAGGGAGGGGACCAAGGCCCGAAGCTTGCCTGACCGGGCGGAGGCCCAAGGTATAGCAGATTCTGCTGGTAGCGAGAGAGGGGGCGGGAGAGCTGCATGGTGGACGCTGGTGCCTTGACGTCCGGGTGCAACACCATGCAGGAAAGAATGGGGAAGAAACACCACCAGAGCAGCGAGTAGATGGAGCACCAGTACTGGCCCTGATAGCTCCTGCCTGACCACTGGGGAACCTGACGAAAACCTAGAGATATCAGGCTGTAACGTCCCCACCCTGTACCCGCCTGGGAGACACAACCACGGCTCCATGGGGGAACCTCAGGGGGATTTGGGTAAGGTAGAGATGCGGGGCAGTACCAGGTGTCTCCCGAAGAAACGGAGCTCCAGTGTGGGAGGTGGATAAATAGAAAGTAAAAAAAAAATAGAGTGAGAAAGGTGACAAGTGGAGTGCTACAGGGGTCAACCTTCGGTCCAGTGTGTTCTTGAACACGTTCATAAATGACATCTGCGAAGGCATAGAGCGTAGAATGTTGCTGTTTGCATATGAGATCAGTATTGGCTGGTGGGCATCTGGGGGCTGAAGGATGATCTTGTTAAGCTTGTGTGTTGGTCTGGGGTCTGGCAGCTAAGATACAATGCGGGGGGGGGGTGTGTGTGCGAACAGCTCTTCCTTGCAGGGTGTTGGCGTTGCTCAGTTGGTAGCACATCCACTTCTGGACCTGAAGGTCATGGGTTCTCGTCCCACACCGGGATTGGACTTGCACCTAAAACGCTGGCATCTGAGTGCAGTATTAGGGGGGTGCTGTACTGCTGGGGTGTGCCATCCTTTGGATGAGATGTTAAACCGAGGTCCCTTCAACCCATCCTAGTGCTGTCCTGGTGGGTGTCCAGGTGGAAGTAAAATAACCTAGGGCACTCTCTGCAAAGAGTAGGAGATGTTCCCATTGTCCTGGCCAACATTCCCCTTCCCATAAACCGGTTCATGCAACTGTCCAGGCTGTGTGTGGGTGCTGATGTGCAGTATGGCCGCCACTACATATTTGGTTACTGAACTACCAGGCTAGCATTGCTTGTAAAGCGCTTTGGGATACACTGTTTATGAAAAGCACTATATAAATGTTGATGATTATTCTTCTTCTTGCAGCTCTGCTAATGGGCATCATCAATTCAATAAAACATGTTTTTTTTTTTTCGGCTGTAAATGTTTGATGATGATTGTTTTATTATAACGGTTAAGATCATTTACAGTGGTGACCTTAGCATTACAAAACATTCATATAGACAAAATTTATATCATATATACAGACATAATACAATTATTTAACACATTACGACATCAACAAAACTGCTAAAAACAGTTACAAGCCATAGGAATGGAAGTAAGATGTTTTTTCAGTGCTCTCACAGAAGGTGCTTTCTTGCATTTTATATCTAAACTCTTTTTGAAAGATTATTCCTAAACTTTGGAATCATTTGACTAAAGAAATTATCTACTTGTATCGTTCTTATATTGGGGAAGAGCAGCTCCTTAAGACCTCTGTTTCTCAAAGATGCATCATAAGTGACGAAATTTTAATCTGCCCCTTAAAAAACTGGGGACCGTACCCAGACCGCATTTGTAAGAAAAAATGCTTTTATAATTTTCTCATCTATCAGACAACGATAATCAGCCCAACCTCTGGTGTAATTCACAGTAATAGACTTGTTTTGGACAATTTAATATCAGCCTAGCCAATCTGTTATATAGGATATCCACAATCTGTAATCTATCAGAGGTTGAGTTGCCGTACAAAATATCCCCATAATTGATAAGGGGAGAACCTGCGTCTGAACAGTTAGTTTTATTGTATCTGCCTCCATACTGCACTTATGTCGACAGTGAAAGCCTACCCTCTTATTTACCAGGGAAATTAGGTATTCTAAATGTTTATTTCCTGCCCCTATTTGATCTAACCAGAAGCCCAAATATTTGCACGAGTCCACATTTTCCAGTGCAACACCAGAGTCATCCAGTATACGTAGTTGTTTAGTAGCAACACCCTAAGATGTACCAAAAATCATACATTTTGTCTTTACTGTATTTAATTTTAATTTCATTTTAGAAAAATATGGTTATAGGCTACTGAAGCTGCTCTGGAGAATCTTTTGGACTTTCTCTAGAGAAGGCTTAGCAACATAAACAGCCCTATCAGCAGCATAAAGATAATGAGAAGTATTACCTACACATTTCCCTAAATCTTTAAGATCAATTAGAAAAAGCAGGGGGCCCAGGACCGAGTCCTTGTGAACTCTCCTCTCCACTAATAATGGGGCAGATACTATATCATTTACTAATGTAGTCTGATACCTGTTTGATAGATAAGAAACAAACCAGTCCAACACCAAACCAACTACACTCTCATCAAAGAGGTGGGACAGCAATAGCTGATGGTCTGCTGTGTCGAAGGCCCTGGAAAGATCGCTCAGAATAGCACCAGTGTAAAGTTTAGATTCCAATGCTGATCCAGTGTCGTCCATGACCCTCGACACAGCAGCCATAGTTCATGTTGCTTTCTAAATCTGGACTGGTATTAGTAGGGCAGATTTTGATCCTCCAGATAAGTAATAAGTTGCTGAACTAATAACTTTTGTCGGTTCTATTTTACTAAGGCAATAATGTTATGGGACAGTAATTTTTTAAGAATCCAGGATCTCCCCCCTTAAAAATAGGGACTACTCGGACCAGTTACCAACAACTTGGAACATAACCCAGCTGAAACGATCTACAGTATTAAATAGGTATGTTAACGGGCCTGCAGTATGAGTAGCAGAATAGTTTTAGGTGAAAGACCATCTGGTCCGCAGCTCCCACTTACTTTTAAAGAGAAAAGTAAATCCATGACCTTGTACTGATCTAATTTCTGAAAGGAGAAGCGAGAAGGTTTGCTATCCATATTTATTAAGACTGTTAGCTTAGAGTCCAAAAAGTTCCCTGATTCTATAAAAAAAAATAGTTAAATCTATCAGACAGAGATATTCATTTAAAGTTGTTTCTTGGTTAGATAAATGGATCGGGGGACTTATTTTCGAACTATCATCTAGATTTTTAACTAACCCCCAACGTCTCCCATGGATTCTGCGATTTTAGTTTTAATTCTTGCTGTCACAAATTCCAACATAGTCATTCCTTACTTTTCTGTAAAATTGCTAGTGTTAAGACTTCCCTGACCATCTGGCCTTTCTCCATGCTTTCTCTTTTATATGCTTCTGCCTTCTCAGTCAGGAATTATGACAAATGGCTGAATTATGTTTTATTTTATCTGTTTAGATTTTAACAGCGTATGTTTATTGCAGACCAGTAATAATTCCCCTAAGAAAAACTCCCAGGCTGAGTTCAAGTCAGGAGTGATCTGCAAACGATCCCAGCTTATCCTCTTCATTTGTGACTGGCATATAACATTTATTGGGATCTGGCATTTTGACTGGCGATTATGGGTCGAAATAATAGACTGGGGACTACTGCAGAAGGGACCCGCCTGAAGGAGCTCAAAGCCGGCAGCAATAAAGAACCCGAAATCGAGGTGGCTGATCAAGAGGGCCCTCAGCTTTCCAATGCCACATTACTTGGGGCCATACAGAGTTTAGATTGGAAAATGGAGGACTTTAACTCCGATATTAAAGGGACACAGTCAACCCCCTTGGGCCTCAATGTTCATAGTTTAAAAAACACAATTTATGGCTGTTTACATTCTATAAAGATTGTTGATGCAGCTGGTAGTTTGATTCAGGTCCCTTTTTTCTATTAAAAAGTGAAAAACAGACTGTCCACCATATTGGTGTTACCACACCAAAACTGGTTTGTTTACATTTCTTGACCTGCTCCCACTGCATCTTTCGTGGACTCGGGAACACCCACAATACAATCTAGCCACTCATTGTGCAGTGGTAGTAGAGAAGACTGTTGTATCATGAGTGGCTGCACTGTTTGAGAGTGTTTCTAATGTTCAGGAAGTGTGCACTAAAAGTAGTTCTAGGGACATGGATATGTTGTTTATCCACACTGTCTGGCAGGTTCCTTGCCGCTTTAAATCTTGCAGGAAGGTCTTCAAGCTGGCTCTTCCCACCCACCCGGGTGCTAAAACTCTCAGCTCCGCCCCATGACGCCAGATCTTCCTTACCGCTTGGAAGCTCAGGTTCCCTCCTTAACGCTCTGCGTGTAGACTGGATCCTAATCCTTCGGTTCGCCCGAAACGTATTTTAAAATTTTCAAGACTCGGTCATCTTTCTCCCTCGCAGTTGCGATGGACAAATCGACTCCCGGATTTCGGTGGTGCCCTTGTGGGCAGAAGATGTCCAGGATGGACCCGCACTCCACATGCATCTACTGCTTCGGCCTAGAACACGACCCGCAGGCCTGCGAGTCATGCCGTTCGTTTTCGGCCAACGCCCTGGAGGACCGCGCTGCCTGGTTACAGCTTGGGCGCCCCGAGAAGTGCTACCTACCAGTTAAGTTGAAGGAGGCCTGTTGGGCAGTTACTGTGGCTGCTGGCTCGGCTGAGCAACTCTAGCAGATGCTCGCCCTCAAGGAGGAGGTGGCCCAGGCTGCATCATCCTCTTCCTCAGTCGCGGCTTTTATCCTGCTGTCTCTGGGTACCTCATATTCAGTTTCTTTCAAGGAGCTTTGCCAATCCCTTTCCATGAAGGGAGAGGGGCCATCGGGACATTCCTCTCGGTCCAAAAAGAAGGACTCAAAGGGTAAGGCCCATCGTCGGCGTTTGTGGCAGCGGGAGAGGTCCCCTTCCCCGGACAGTTGACTGTCGACTTCGGTCGAGGTTGCGGCTAAGGCCGCTGGCTTCACGGTGTTCCCGTCAGGCCAGCCAGCTGAGACACCTGTCGACGCGGTCAAGATTTTTCTCTACCCGTCGGACGGGCTGTCGACTGGTGAGTAGCTGACAACCCTTCTTCACCTGTTCCCCTGGTGGAGACCGAGGATCTGCCTGCGCACCCGGTGCCGCAGTCCCCGGTTAAGGCTTCCGAGCTGAGGGAAGAGCGGGTGTCCCCGGCCCCTTCCCAGACCCGTCCTCGGAAACATCGAGGATCTCGGTCTCAGACATCGTCTCGGTCCAGCCAATCCCGCCGACATCGGCGGTCTCAGTCTCGGCACCGAGGTAAGCGGCTCGTCCTCGTCTTCCTCCTCGGAAGAGGAGAGGCTTCGGCGCATATTGCACCAATGTGGCAGCAGTTACTTCTGTCGGGGAACAAGCCGACGCTGTCGCTTTCCCCAGCCATCAAGTGGCTGTCACCCGAGTGGCTGAAACAACCCCTCGCTGTAGCTGAGGTGCCCAAGCCTGGGCCGGTTGTTCAGCTGAAACCAGATGCCCCACCGATTGTGGTGGAACCTCCGCCTCCACAACCGAAATCAGGGGCGCTGACCAAGGACTCTCTGTCGGGTCAGGGCTTGCCCCACAGGTTGTCGGTCACCCTCACTCCCGATCGTCCTCTGCAGGTAGAGGGTGGCTCAGGCCTCAGGCAGCTCTTTGTGGACTCCTCTGAGTCTGACGACTCCTCCCTGTTCTCCAGGCCCATTGACCTGGAGTCCTCCGGGGGCCAGTCGATGGACGAAAGCCTGTTGTCCTTCATGGGTTTGCTTCGGCTCATCTCGGAGTCCACCGGGATGCAGCTCGAGCCCGTATCCAAGCGGGCCAAGTATCCCCTGACGGAGATACTGGACTGAGG
This sequence comes from Neoceratodus forsteri, assembly GCA_016271365.2. Lineage (NCBI taxonomy): Eukaryota > Metazoa > Chordata > Ceratodontiformes > Ceratodontidae > Neoceratodus > Neoceratodus forsteri. The sequence continues at coordinate 715,654,333 of CM057454.1, read as the reverse complement.
GGATTCTCCCACGGAGGCCTTTCCGGTGGCTGAAGCCATTGTTGGCCCAGCCTTGGAGCTCTGGCAGCAGCCTGCTTCCTGTCCTGCGCCTTGGCCAGGATGGCCAGGAAGTATCGGTCCCTACCAGCTCTTTGCCCGGATTTTTCAGAACTCCCCTCGGCGAGGGTTGAAGTCAGCGGCAGCGTTTTCCAGCGTTTAGGAATGCTAGGGACTTGGACAAGCCCCGGCAAGGAGTCCAAAAGCTGGACTATGCCGGGCTAAGGTGTACGCTATGTCCTCCCTTGGCCTCCGCCAGGCCAGCTCGGCCGTGCTGATGGCACACTTCTCCCACGCCCTCATGGGCTCCCTGGATGAGGTGATCCCTCATCTCCCGGCCGACCTGCAGACCACGTTCCGGCAGGTGCCGGACCAGGGTAGGGCAGTGGCTAAGCAGCAGCTGCAAACAGCTCTGGACAGCGGAGACTCCTGTGCCAGATCGGTTGTGGCCACGGTAGCCATGTGCCACAGAGCATGGCTGAGGATATCCACCTTCACGGCGGATGCCTAGCACAAACTGGCGGATGTCCCCTTCTTGGGGACCGACCTCTTCGGCTCTGGAATGGAAGGTCACCTCCAGCGTATCGAAAAGTCCATTGCCACTCTGGACTCGGTCACCTCCGCCCAGAAGGACAAAGGCTGCCGACAGCAGCAGCACAAGCCCTTTCGTTCTGCGCCTGCAGCACGTCCGGCCCAACAGCACCAGCACCAGGGCCAGCAGGCTCGCGTTTGGCATCCCAAACCCAAGCCCGCGGCTTCCTCCAACAGGAAGCAGGGAGGTAAAGGCCCAGGAGGTCCCTCGGCCAGTCCCTCCTCTAAGCCTGCCCAGTGACGGGTTGAGGGATGTCAACCCCAGCCTCGTCACTCCCCCCCCGGGTTTCCCCCGTGGGGGGATGGCTCAGCCACTTTCTTTCTGCCTGGTCAGCTGTCACCACGGACCGTTGGGTGTTGGAGGTGGTAGGAAAGGGCCTGCCCCTGGAGTTCGAGCAGGCCCCGTCCTTCCGAGCCGTCACCCCTCGGGGTGCTATGGGGTCCGCAGCCTCTCTGTCGGCTCGCCGAGCCGATATTGCCCTGCTCCTCGAAAAAGAGATGAACAGGAAGGTGGCGGATCCTCCTCCGGATCCAGGATTTGTGTCCACGTATTTCCTGGTCCCAAAACGGACGGGGGGGGGGCTGGCGCTCCATTCTCAACCTGCACGACCTGAACAGGTTCCTAAGGTCTTGGACCTTCAGGATGGTCACTGTGGCTCAGATAATCCCATCCTTGGAACGAGGCGTGTGGTTCTGTTCTCTGGACCTTCAGGACGTGTTTTTTCACGTCCCAATCCATCCATCCCACCAGAGATTCCTCCACTTCAGAGCGGAGGGATCCCTTTACGAGTTCCAGGCCATGCCCTTTGGCCTTTCCCTAGCTCCCAGGGTCTTCACCAAATGCATGGCAGTGGTGACAGCATTCCTGCGGCGCTGAAGGGTCCGGGTATACCCCTACCTGGACGACTGGCTGATTGCAGCCCCCTCCAGAGTGGAGGTGGAGCGGTCCAGAGATCTGGCCTTCCGGGTTTGCTCTCAGGTTGGCCTCCTCATCAACTAGGCTAAGTTGGAACTCGTGCCAAAGCAGGTGATACAATTCATCGGGGCAGAGCTCGACTCTCTATGAGCCAGAGCATGGCTCCCAGCGGACAGCACCGAGGTTCTTTCCTCCTTTGCCCAATTATTTCAGGTTGGGCAATCGCGCCCTGCCCAGGACTTCCTGCGCCTCCTGGGCCTCATGGCAGCTTGCACCAGCGTGGTCCATTGGGCCCACTGGTACATGCGTCCCCTTCAATGGCGGCTGGCCAGCCAGTGGTCACAGCACTTCGATCCGCTGGATCAGCTAGTGACAGTGACCCAGGGGATATGGAACACTCTCCAGTGGTGGACTGTTCCAGCACATCTGCAGGAGGGCATCCTGTTTGTCTGCCCTGAGCCGACTGTCTCGCTATCGACCGATGCCTCTCTGATGGGTTGGGGTGCCCATTTGGGGGTGCACAGAGCACATGGCCTCTGGTCCCCTTGGGAGTCCCGATGCCATATCAACCTGCTGGAGCTTCGAGCGGTTTGTCTAGCCCTTACCGCCTTCGCTCCATTTCTATGGGTTCAAGTGGTTTAGGTCCGAGGACAATGCCTCGACCGTAGCCTCGTAAACCGCCCGGGGGCGGGGCCGGCTCCATGCCCCTGTGCAGGGAAGCTCTCCGCATTTGTTAATTCGTGCGCAGCCTCGAGGCGGATCTCCTTGCCATTCATGTGGCAGGAGCCTCCAACACCCTGGCCGATGCTCTAAGCCAGATAGGGGCTGCGTCTCACGAGTGGTCTCTCCTGCCGGAGGTAGTACAAGATCTCTTCTCCCTCTGGGACATGTCTCAGGCGGACCTGTTTGCCTCCAGGGAGAATGCAAAGCTGAGACTGTTTCATGCCCGCCCCCCTCAGCAGGGCTTGCTGCAGGGGGATGCCTTCTTGAGGCTGTGGACCCCGGGCCTCTACTATGCCTTTCCTCCATTTCCCTTGAGGGACAAGGCGCAGGTGATTCTAGTAGCCCCAGACTGGCCCCGTCAGTTCTGGTATCCAGATCTCCTCAGTCTCCACTCCAGGCTCCCGAGGCAGCTTCTAGCCCGCCCGAACCTGATCTCAGTCAATCAGGGGAAGGCATTCCATCCGGACCTTCAATCCCTGCACCTGACGGCCTGGTTCCTGAGCGGCTAGAGTTCCAGGCCTTGGGTCTTTCCGACGAGGTCCTCAACGTTGTTGAGGCATCCCATAAGGAGTCGACCAGAAAATGCTACGCCTTCAAATGGAAGAGATTTTTCAATTGGTGTCGGGCCAAGGGCCTGGACCCTTCCTCCTGTTCCTTGGCAAGCATTCTGTACTACCTGTGGTCTCTTTCTCAGCTAGGGCTTCAGTCGATGACCCTTAAGGTGCACCTGGCAGCCATCTCTGCTTACTGGGCGCGGACCGGGAAGCAATCAGTGGTGCAGGAGAAGGTGGTTGGGTGCTTTTTCAAAGGCCTTGATCACATATCCCCTCCAGTGCAAGAACCTCCACCTCCGTGGGATCTACTGCTGGTATTGGCTAAGCTCATGTGCAAGCCATTCGAACCGATGCACAAGTGTGACATCTTTCACATATCGTGGAAGACCACCTTCTTGGTGGCTGTCTGTCAGCCAGAAGGATGGGAGAGCGCCAGGCGCTTTCCATCGAGTCTCCTTATCTGGTCTTCCACAGGGACAAGGTTGTCCTGCGCCCCCACCTGAAATTCCTTCCGAAGGTGGTGTCGGAGTTTCACCTTAACCAGGTGTTGACTCTGCTGGTGTTCTACCCCAATCACACCTCGGAGGCCGAATATAGGCTCCATACTTTGGACTCTAGAAGAGCACTTGCTGATTACAAGGAGCGGACGGCTGAAGTTCGGGGAGAGGTTCGCCAGCTGTTTGTCACCTACGCTGAAGCCGCACCTGGCAGACCTGCAGCCAAGCGGACAGTATGCTGGTGGGTCACCTCCTGCATAGATCTCTGCTATAGGTTGGCGGGCATGGAGCCTCCCAGAGGGATAAGAGCTCATTCTGCCCACCATACCGCTGCATCGGTGGCTGCTTCCAGGGACGTCCCTATCCAGGAAATCTGCAGGGCTGCTACCTGGAAGTCAGCACACACCTTTATCACCCACTACCACATTGACCTTGAGTCACACCGGATGCTGGTTTTGGGGCCTCGGTTCTCCAGTCTTTATTCCCTAAGTAGGGGGTGTGCACCTTGCCTCCCTCCTCCCGGAGAACTGCTAGGAGTCTGCCAGACAGTGTGGATAAACAACATATCCATGTCGCCTAGAAATACAGGTTACTCACCTGTAACAGGAGTTCCAGGAATGGTATATGTTGTTCATCCACACGACCCACCTGACCTCCCCGGCTTCGACGCGCAACCTGGCTTCCAGCGGGCTAGATCTGGTGTCATGGGGTGAGCCGAGTTTTACCACCCGGGTGGGTGGGAGGAGCCAGCTTGAAGACCTTCCGGCAAGATTTAATGCAGCAAGGAACCTGCCAGACAGTGTGGAAGAACAACATATACCATTCCTAGAACTCCTGTTACTGGTGAGTAACCTGTATTTCTAACCCCAGTAATGCTCAGACCATTCATAACTTTGTGCAGTCATCCTGATGGGTTGGACTGCCGGAGAGATGGAACACATGCAAATGATGGAATTCTTTGCACGTGAGCATCTTTCAAATACTGCCTCTGCCAACTGTAGTGTACTGAGCCCTTCAGATTTTTCTCTCCGCCTGAAAGTCTGGTCGCTTGGAGTCTCTGTCGCCCTCTTTCGCGTGAAGAAGAAAGAAAAAGTTTAAAAACCATAAGTATTTTTAGTTTCTTTTACTGCCTCTACTAATTTGTTAGTTTTATATAGTTTATTATTGTTTAAATTGTTGATCTTCCTGGACATAAGTCTCCACCACTCATTCACACTAGTGGGATTAGCGCCGGAGGCACTAGGACCCATCGGGAGCAAACTTTTTGCTGGAGGGTCGGTGCGAGAGACGGCTCTGCGAGAACAGCGCCCTTGAGCAGCGGCTCGGCGGCAGCGACTATCCCGAGCAGCGACCCTCCAACCGCCTCAGTTCCTTTTCCCTGCCGCCGAAAGTGCGCTTCAGTGACGACATCGCCGCCAGTCGGGAGTCAAACTTCAAACTAGCGCACAGTTTTCAGTCTATTTTTTTGTAACATTATCACGATAGTAGTATCGCTTAATTTATTCTATTTTCGTTAGATATTTCTAATATTTTAAATTTAACTTACTTGAAGAAGTCTCGGCCTACTGGACGGAGTCGACCATGAGCAGGTCAGGTGATGGTAGGGAGACTTCATATGAAAGCTGTTCAGTCAGCAGGGCTGGGTCCGGTCAGCCTCCTTCTCCTCAGTGGGGTTCCGACAACGGTCAGTCCGATGCCCGGGGAGATGGGCGGTCCCCCCGTCGGCATAAAAATAAACGGTCGCATTCTCGGAACCGTTCGGCCTCGAGCTCTTCTTCGGCCCACAGGTCAAAAAAGAGAAGGCATCACTCGAGGTCGCCCTCTGGTATGTCTGCGCGTCGACGGTCGGTTATCGTTGCTAGTTGCCGTTCTCCTTCTTCGGAGTCGCCAACTGCCGGTGATCGTCGTCTTCGACATCGGAGCCCCTCCCCGCCTATAGGTAGGGCTCCAGATGAGCAGTTTCATCAGTGGGCCGCTCTTATGGAGCGATGGGCTCGGAGGTTGGTTCTCCTGCCTGGCTCGGTTGCCACGGAGCCCCCGGGCTCCTCCAGCGATCGGGTAGGGCGGTTGGACCTTCCTAGTCGCGCGGCGCCTTCTTCGGTGCCGGTGACTCCGCGCCTAGGTGTTTCCCCCCTCACATGGCTGCGGCGCAGGGGGCCACACCGATGCCCTTATCTCCTGTTTTTTTCCTTCTCTAGCTTTCCAGGTTCCTGGGGCATTTCTGGCACCTTCCGCGGGGTCTGTTGGCTTGTCGGTGCCGTTTTCGGTGCCGCTCGGCCTTGCGGCGCCATCTGTGGTGCCAGCGTGGTCTTAAGCGCGCCGTCCAGCGGTGCCGTTGGGTCAGCAGGCACCGTCGGTGGTGCCGCTTAGTTCGGCCGTGGCGCCACTTGGTCTGGTTCAGCCGGGTGCCGTCCCGGCGGTGCCGCTTGGTTGGGCAGGCGCCGCTTGCGGTGCCACGTGCCTCTTGGACGCGTGCCTCTGTGGTGCCGTTCCAACCCGTTTGCCTTCGGCGCCAGGGCCTCGGGGACTCTCCTTGTTTCTCTGCTATTTCCTCCTCTCTAATTTTCACTCCTTTCCTGTCCAAACAGTCCTTCCTGAACCATCAGGAGATGATGTTGAGCCTGACCCAGACCTTTGGTTGGGTGATGAAGTGGAGGAAACAGGATCTTTCTTTGCTACAGAGCCTGTGGTCGAGGACCTGTCCTTTAAGCCTCTGTTGAAGAACCTGAGATCCACTCTTTCTCTCCAGACTACAGACATCGATCCTGGGAAGATATTAAGACTCCAATACCTTCATGCCTCGGAGATCCCTAAGTTTGACTCCTCCGATCCAGCCTTTCCTTGAGCGCTGTCTCAAATGGTATGGAATAATCCTGCTCTTATTCCCTCAGTGGCTAAATCCATTGATAAGAAGTATTCAGCTCCCAAGGATCGTCCCATTTGGCATCCCAAGCCTTGCGGATCCTATTGTAGTCCTGGCAGAGAATGATAAGGTCGTTCTTACTCAAACACTACAGCTCGACCTATTAACAAAGAGTCTAGTAAGATTGATACATTAGGTAAAGAGTCTTTGCTGCCTCCACTCTAAGTATGCGTATTGCCAGTTATCAAGGCTATTTTTCTCAGTATGAGTATATCCTGTGGCACTCTTTGAAAAGAATGGTTGAAGCTCTTCCGGATTTGGACTCCAAGTCAGAGCTTCTTCTCACCATTACTAGAGGTATTGAGTCCAATAACCAACAGGTCAAAGCCGCTATGGACGCTTTTGACACTGCTTCTCGCTCAGCAGCCGCAGGTATTTGTACTCGGCGCCATTCCTGGCTGCGTTCTTCTGGCTTCACGAATGATGCTCAGCAGCAGGTAATGGCGCTGCCCTTTGACGGCTCCTTTCTTTTCAGCCCTCAGGTGGAACAAGCCTTAGAGGCCACTCAGAAGACTAGGTCGGCCATTAAGTTGGCCAGACCTCCGCCTGCTCCCTCTCGGGGGCATGTGAACAGACGTCAGTTTCATAGTCGTCAGTCCTTCGAGGCAGAGGCAGGGAAGCTTCCGCAAAAGCCAGCTGCCCAACCTCAAAAAGCGCAGTAGAAAGCGCGGGGCCTAAAGCCCCCAGCGCCACCTTATAAATTGCTGGCCCAAGTTCCATCCACATTGCCCGAGGTGGAACTTTCTCCTCCGGTGGGAGTTCGTCTGATGTACTTCTACAACCAGTGGAAGTCCATAACTTCGGACAAATGGGTCCTTCGGATAATTCTCGAGGGTTATTCTCTCAATTTTTTGGAAACCCCCCCGAATTGTCCTCCCAGACGACAACTCAGATTGTCGGCCTCTCAGTCAGACCTCCTCACTGCCAAGATCCAAGGCCTTCTAAGCAACAGGGCAATAGAACTAGTGCCCCCGCATCTGCGAAGCATAGGGTTCTACTCCCATTACTTCCTGGTTCCAAAGAAATCTGGGGGAATGCGCCCCATTCTAGACCTCAGAAAGTTAAACAAATTTCTCCCCAGGGAGAAATTCAAAATGATTTCCCTAGGTACCCTGTTACCCCTGCTGCATCAGCACGACTGGCTGGCCTCCCTGGATATGCAGGACGCTTACCAGCATATCCCCATCCACCCGACCCACCGCAAGTTCCTCAGGTTTGTAGCTCTGGGTCGGCATTATCAGTTCAGAGTCCTGCCTTTTGGGCTATCCTCGGCGCCGCGAGTTTTTACAAAGTGTTGTGCAGTTCTCGCAGCGCATCTCAGGAAGATAGGACTCCGAGTGTTTCCCTACCTGGACGATTGGCTTCTAGCAAGCCCTTCCAGCCAAGGGACTTTGGAAGCCGTGCAAACTACTTCTCGTCTTCTTACGTCCATGGGAATTCTGCTGAATTTGAAAAAATCACAACTGCAGCCCTCCCAGAGGCTCCTTTTCATAGGGACGCTCCTAGACACCTCTTCAGGAAGGCTTTCCTTCCAGAGGACAGAAGACTCGACATCCCTCGGATGGCCCGTTACATCGGGGAGAACCAATCGGTTACAGCTCTCCGATGCAACGCATGTTGGGTCTCATGGCTTCCTCGGTGTTCACTGTACCCTGGCCGGTTGCACATGAGAACCACCCAATGGATGCTCTCCACTCAGTGGTCTCCAACCTCTCACTCCCAGTCTTATCCCATCAAGGTGACCGAGCCCCTTCGAAGGTATCTCACCTGGTGGACTCAAGAGAGCAATCTCCTGGAAGGGTTCCCCTTTGCTCCCCTGGATCATCAGATCTCCATCACCACAGACGCATCGCTAATGGGATGGGGAGCTCACTGTCGCTCCCTTCACACTCAAGGTGTATGGACTCAGTTCGAAACTCATCTCCACATAAATGTCCTGGAGATGAGAGCGGTCCTCAACGCGATCCGAGCTCTGAAGGATATCCTTTGTCACAAGAACATTCTCCTTCAAGCGGACAACAAAGCTGTGATGTATTACATCAACAAGCAAAGGCGGTGCTTATTCTTACCCCTTTGCAGGGAAGCAATGAGGTGTGGGAGTGGTGCTTGGGCACAAGTCTCTGATTCAGGCAGTTTATCTGCCAGGTATACAAAACGATCTAGCAGACCACCTCAGCAGAACGGAGGCAGACCCTCACGAGTGGTCTCTCGATCCAGCCGTAGCTCGGTCACTATTCGAAGAGTGGGGGACTCCAGACCTGGACCTTTTTGCATCCCCACTCAATGCAAAACTGCCTCTCTTCTGCTCCAGAAATCCAGGGCCTGGCATTTTCTGTCAGGATGCGTTCAGGCTGCGGTGGACAAAACGCTTTCTTTACGCCTTTCCACCGCTTCCTCTAATCCAGAGAGTTCTCCTCTAGTTCGAGTCTCAGGGGACCAAAATGATTCTCATTGCTCCCTCCTGGCCTCGGCAACTATAGTTCCTCTGCTCAACAGTATGTTGGCAGCCTCTCGAGACCACTTCCCTTGCAAATCAATCTTTTGACTCAGGGTTGAGTTGGTCCATCCCAACCTGAAATCACTTCACCTTCATGCTTGGCTCCTGAAGAGGTAGAAGTAGAATGGTTCAACGTCTCTCGTAGAGTCTCGGACATCCTTCTGGCTCTGTGAGCCAGCCACCCAACACGTCGCTTCCAAATGGAAACGTTTTTCTCTCTGGTGTGCAAAGTCCTCTTGGAATCCCTTTTCCTGTCCTCCTGACAAGGTTCTGGAGTATCTTTTGGACCTGTCAAACTCAGGTCTCCAGTACTCCACAGTTAAAGTTCACCTTAGTGCCATCTCAGCGTTCCATGAGCCGGTTTCTTCCTTGACTCTGGCTCAGCTTCCTATGGTGAAGAGATTTCTTAAGGGATTCTTCATACCAGACCCCTGATAGCGTCCATTTGCAGCCTGGGACATTAACCTGGTGCTGGACATGCTCACTCGAGCCTTCTGAGCCCTAGCTACCTGTGAGCTAAAATTTCTTACCTGGAAGACTGCCTTCCTGGTGGCCATTACCTCAGCCACAGGGTCTCGAGATTCATGCCTTGGTGAAGGACCCTCATTATACTGTATTCCATAAAGACAAGGTAGTTCTCATTACTCATCCTAAATTTCTTCCCAAGGTTGTGTCAAAATTCCATCTAAACCAACCTCTGGTACTCCCCTCTTACTTCGCTAATTTCCAAAATGAAGAGCGATCTCTTCATTCCTTGGATGTTAAGAGAGCCTTGCGGTTCTATTTAGATAGAACCAAGATTTTCATAAGACTCAGCAACTGTTTGTTTCTTTCAAGCGACACCGGCTGGGTCAACCTGTCGCTATCAGATGCATCTCATCATGGTTAGTGGCATGCCTTCGACATTGCTACTCCATGGCTCAGAGTTAAATTGGAGGGTAGAGTGTATGCTCACTCTGCTAGAGCGATCGCGGCATCTTTAGCGGAGATTAAATGTTCCAATTGCAGATATCTGCCGCCTACCTGGAGCTCAGTGCATACATTAGTTAAGCATTATGCACTGGATGTTCATGCCAGGCGACATTCCGCATTCGACAGAACTATCCTTAATGGGCTTTCTATCTTAGGCAGCGTGAGCTCTGGCTCTCCTGCCCGCCCTTTTGGGGATTATCAGCTGTACTCTCCCACTAGTGTGAATGAGTGGGTGGAGACTTATGTCCAGGAAGATAGGAAAAGTGCGTACCTACCGTAATTCTTGATCTTCTTGAGTCTCACCCTCACTCGTCATCCCTCCCTCCATCCCCGAGCTCACCGCTGTGTTGGTCTTCCTCCCTCAAATCTTTAGGCCGTGAGGACTTCTTTGGCTGACCCTTCTTACACGGGTCATACGGACTATCTTATGTCCGCTTTTTAAGTTGGATTTACTCTTTACGTTAGTTGCGCTGCACCTCCTTGGTAAAAAAGGTACTGAGGTGGTTGGAGGGTCGTCGTCGGGATAGTCGTTGCCGCTCAAGCCACTGCTCGCGGCGCCATGCCTCTCGGCGCCGTCTCTCGCGCCGACCCTCCAGCAAAAAGTTTGCTCCCGATGGGTCCTAGTGCCTCCGGCGCTAATCCCACTAGTGTGAATGAGTGGTGGAGACTCGTCCAAGAAGATCAAGAATTACGGTAGGTACGTAATTTTCCTTTCTTGGTTCCTCGCGGTTCGGTATAACCGTGAGGGATCCGAGCTAGCTATAACTTTGTTTCGGTTCTGTAACTAAAGAACCTATTCATTTTCATTTAAACTTGGTCCTTAAAGTTTTTATTTGTAACCCGCTTTTCATCGGTTACAGAACCGCTGAACCGGTTCATATTTCATCTCCTTTCTCGGTTCCATCGGTTCCTGAACCGACTGCAAAAAAAAAAAAAGTAAAAGCTTTTTAAGCTGTTTAATAACCGCATTAGCTTTGGGTATTAGCGGTTGAGGTTTTTCATTTTATATTTCACCATGACTGAGAAACCTAAAAAGAGAACCGGTAAACCTGGTTTTAAAAACTGTTTGAAGTGTGGAGATGTGTTTGCCAAGGCAGACAAGCACACCTTATGTGTAGCTTGTCTGGGTTTTGAACATTTGGACCAGGAATGTGAAATATGCAAAACATTCCCAGAAAATACTGTCGAAAAATGCCTTGAAAGGCTTCACAAAAAGTTTCCAAGGGGTCCCTCAGGCTCTGACCAGCTGAAACCCCAGTCTGTTGTGGTTGAATTGACAAGTGCTTCTACCCCTGCCCCTGATACGGGCAAAAAGAGGGAAAGAACCAGCTGACTCCCCGGTTCCCTCAAAGAAATTAAAGAAGCTCAAACATGCAGAACCCTCTCCTGCTAAACCAGGGACTTCTGCGGAGCAGCCTGTCATGCCTTCGGCTCAAGACATAGCCCAGACGTTCAAAATTATCCAGGCTCTGCAAAATATCATCCCTCAGCCTCCTGCCCCTCCCCAGGGTCCCCAGGCTGCTGCTTCTATGTTGCCTCCTGTTCCAGAGCAACAGTATTTCGAAGGGGATGATGACATTTATGAGGAGGATGAACCTATTCCCCCAGAGGTTTCCCCATAGCAGGAATTTGACTCTCCTCCCAGAGTGTCTGAGGATTTTTCCTCCCATTTTTCTTTTGTAAGAAGAATGGCAGATGCTCTGGACATCAACAGAGCAAGTGGAAGATGAGGAGGAGATTGAGTACCTTAGTATGATGGGTTTAACACCCACAAAAAGCCCTCCTCCTTCCAGTATATAGTGTAAATTCTTTAAGAAGGATGCTATGAAGCTCCTTCAGACCCCAAACTCTATTCCTCCTATTGATAAGAGAATAGATAAAAAATATCAGCTGAACAGGGAGGGAGCTGAATTCCTTTTCTCCCACCTGATCATCAAGGGGTTATACAGCAAGCTGCCTGTGACAAGGCTAAGGTCCCTCTGTCCTCACACCCTCTGGACAAGGACTCCAGAAAACTGGACAGTATGGCAAAAAAGGGCTATCTGTCCGCCTCATTGGCCATGAGACAGGCCACTTTTCAATCTTATGCTGCCCAGTACCAGAAATCCCTGTGGCAGTCGGTACTGGCAATGTCTACGAAGGCCACCCCACCCTTGTCAGATGACCTGGCAGAAACTGCCAGGTTTAGGCTAGAGGCGGCCAAGTACCAGTTCCAAATGGCTGCTGATTTGAATGACACTGCAGCCAGATGGATGGCTAATACAGTGGCTCAGTGGAGGTTTGCTTGGCTTTGGGCCACAAACCTCACTCAGGATACCCAGTCAGAGGCCCTGGATTTCCCATAGGAAGGAAATCTGCTGTTTAGGGAGTCCACAGTAGCCTATATGAAAAAAGTGGATGAATATAAGGCCACTTACAGAAGTAACTCTGCTAGCGACAGAGCTTCCTCATCCGCTAGGCCCTATGGAAGGGGGGCTAGGGGTCGTCACTTTTTATCACAACCTTTCTTCCAGCCAGTAGCCATGCCCCAATACCAGCAGTACCCCCCTTAGGGCTACTCAAGTGGTAGGGGCAGAAGGGGCTCTAGGCGAGGGACTCAGCCAAAATCTCAGTCCCAGCCTAAGCAGAACCCCTGAGATGAAAGTGGCCTCCTTCCTACCTGTTGGAGGCAGACTGTCCCATTACCTCCCCCGCTGGTCAACCATCACCACAGACAAATGGGTGCTGGGGGTAGTGGGCAAAGGTCTGTCTCTGCAGTTCAAATTTCTTCCTCTACAGAAAACCAGGGTTTCTGCCTCCCCACCTCTAGCACAAATCTCATTGCTAGAGGCAGAGGTCCAGAAGCTGCTCCAGCTAAAAGCAGTCGAAGTAGTCCCTGCAACCCTGAGAGGAAGAGGTTTTTACTCCAGATACTTCCTAACAACAAAGAAAAATGGGGAGTGGCGGCCAATTTTGGATCTCAGGGCTTTAATCAAGCACCTGAAAAAGCCAAAGTTCAAAATGGTCACTTTGGCTCGGATTCTACCAATAATTCAGAAAGGGGACTGGCTGGCATCTCTGGATTTACAGGACACTTATTTCCACATCCCCATAAAGGAATCTTATAGAAAATATCTCAGATTCAGACTCCCATCAGGTCATTATCAGTTTGCAGCCCTACCCTTCGGCCTTTCCTTGGCACCAAGGGTGTTTACAAAATGCCTAGCAGTTGTGGCATTTCTTCAAAGACACGGACTGACTGTCTTTCCATACCTGGACGACTGGCTGATAGTGGGCAAATCACCAGAACATGTCACAACCTTTCTAAGGCTTACACAGGATCTTCTGGAATCTCTAGGTTTCATAGTAAACCAGAAAAAATCTGTCTTCACCCCTACACAGACTTTACAGTTCATAGGGGCAGAAAGCCTTTTTACCACTAGACAGGGTGCAAAGTTTTCAGACCATAGCAAATTCCTTCAAATTGCATGATCGAAAAACAGCCAGGCAATTTCTGCAGCTCCTGGGTCATATGGCTGCATCCACAGGTACAGTGCAGGGTTCCAGGTTTCACATGAGACACATCCAGTTTCACCTCAGGACTCACTGGAGTCAGAAAAGAGACCCTTTCTCAAAGCTTATCCCAGTGACAAGGGCCCTGTTACATGCCCTCTTGTGGTGGAAAAAGGAATTCAACCGAAGCCAAGGCGTCTCCTTCCAAAAGGAGGATCCCTCACTAATCCTCACAACAGATGCATCCCTGCTGGGCTGGGGTGCCCATCTAGGGGAGCACACAACTTAGGGTACTTGGTCAGAAGCAGAGTCCCTCCAGCGTATAAATCTGCTGGAACTCAGAGCAGTGCGGCTGGCACTAAAGATTTTCTCTACACTGGTAATGGGCAAGGTGGTACAGGTCGGAACAGACAATACCACCACTATGTATTACATAAACAAACAGGGGGGCACCGGTTCAGGTCCTCTATGCACAGAAGCCATGAGGATTTGGGCTCTGGCATATTCTTTATAGGTGTCCCTGCAAGCCATCCATCTACCAGGAAAGGACAATATCTTGGCAGACACACTGAGTCAAATAAATCAGTCCCATCATGAATGGGCATTGAACAAGCAGGTGGTACAGGTAATTTTCAACAGGTGGGGTGTTCCAGAGATAGACTTGTTTGCATCCCACCAGAACCACCAGTTGCCTCAGTACTGTTGCAGGCCACCAGCCCAGGGCACAATCCCTCTGGATGCCTTGCTGCTGGATTGGTCGGGCAAGTTTCTCTATGCATTCCCCCCTTTCCCTCTGGTTTTCAGGGTGCTACTGAAACTCAGATCCCTCTCAGCTTCTCTGATATTGATAGCTCCAGATTGGCCCAGGCAGCCATGGTACTCTCTTCTGCTCTCCATGGCAGTGAGCAGGCCAATAAGCTTGCCTCTCAGGCACAATCTTCTAACCTCCAATTAGGGAACATTACTATTCCCACATCTCAAGTCTCTTCACCTCAAAGCATGGCTCTTGAGGAGTTAGAGGTATGCAGGCTTGAACCTTTCTGACACTGTATTAAACATTTTGAAAGGTTACAGGAAGCCTTCGACTAAGAAAACTTATTCTGCTAAGTGGAAAAGATTCTCTTTCTGGTGCTCTACTAGAAGCCTCACCCCAAATGATGCAGGGGTTTCAGTGGTGTTGGATTATCTGACTTACTTGCATTCACAAGGTCTGCAACCCAGTTCCTTGAGGGTCCACCTTGCAGCAGTATCTGCATACCTGTCTGCTAGGACAAAGGTATCTGTAGCATCAGATCCCATTTTCAAAAGATTTTTGAAAGGCCTAATGCATTTGCACCCCCCCCTCACAGGGCACCAGTGCCCTCTTGGGATCTTAATGTATGTATAGCAAGGCTGATGCGGGCTCCTTTTGAGCTCATGGCTACAGCCCATTTAAAGTATGTTACCTGGAAAACAGTTTTCCTGGTAGCAATCACTTCAGCAAGAAGAATCAGTGAGCTTCAGGCTATCTGGGTCGACCAGGACTATATTTCCTTCCACAGGGATAAAGTAGTCCTCAGAACAGACAGTTCCTCTAAAGTGGTTTCAGATTTCCATCTGAACCAATCAGTCACTCTGCCTGTCTTCTTCACAGACCATGCAAGCTCTGGTGAAAGAAGGCTTCACAGTCTGGATGTGAAAAGAGCTCTCAGCTGCTACATGACAGCTACTAAAGGCCATAGGCAAGACAAAAAACAACTTTTCCTTACATATGGGGATGTTGGAATGGGCAAACCAGCCTCAAAAAGATCCATTTCTCGGTGGATTGTCCAGTGCATCCAATTCTGCTACAGTAAAGCAGGTATACAGTCCCCAGCTGGGCTGAGGGCTCATTCAACTAGGGGAACAGCTGCCACTATTGCAGCTGCTAGGGAGGTGCCATTGTTGGACATTTGTAAAGCAGCTACTTGGAAATCAGTATACACCTTTACAAAGCATTATAATTTGGATATTTTGTCCAGAAGTGACGTCAAGTTTGGCACTGCAGTCCTGCAAAGTCTGTTTCCAAAATAAGTTCTGTGCCCACCACCTGGGGGTACTGCTTGGTAGTCTGCCCAAAGTTATGAATGGGCTGAGCATTACTGGGGTTAGAAGAAAAAATTACTTACCATACCATATTCTTCTAGGTACATTTTCTGTATGCTAGACAGAGTTTTTACCAGAGTTTTTCTGTCTATCAGAATAGTTTTTCTCATGCTATGGTGAATGCCATTATTTTATTTAGATATAGCTCCTCCCTTGGAGGTTTTTTTCAAGTAAGTTGATTATTAGGCTAATCCTAAAATGTTTTATTAAATGTTTTGTTAATTAGTAATAATTTATGGGAACATTTTCCATGTTGCCTGACTTCCAGGCTTCTTACAAATCTGAAGGGCTTAGAACACTACAGTTGGTAGAGGCAGTATTTGAAAGATGCTCACGTGCAAAGAATTCCATCATTTGCATGTGTTCCATCTCTCCGGGCAGTCCAACCCATCAGGATGACTGCACCAAGTTATGAATGTCTGAGCATCACTGGGAAGAAGAAGATTACTATGGTAAGTAATTTTTTCTTCTGTGATTTGAAGCAAAACAAAGCTGGGCATAGCTATACATTACCATGCATTTTGGTTCTAATAAGCAAGGAGGCAGATTAAACAAGAAACATTAATGAACTTTAAGAGAAAGTAATCAATCATAAAATGTGGTTTTTGCTGGCCCATCGGGGCAGTGTTAGCGCTGCCACTTGCAACACTGGTGACCCGGATTCGGTAGTGAGCACAGGTCATTGGAGGACCGCCTGGAGGAGAAGAATTGAGCGCCCAGAGGGCCACCCTCCTTCTCCAGGTGGGGTGGGTAGCATGCCTAGCCGCAGTATCCCCACCACCTGGGTGACCACGGGTGGTGACTGTGCAGCAAAGAAGGCTGAAGGCATGGGAGGGACAGATGTCCGCCGAGGACCGGAGCATAGGTGTGTCACCACGCTCGTTCGGCTCCTTGGCCCTCCTTATGTGCAGTCGTTTGAGGGGAGGAGAGAACAAGAAAAATGTGCCCTGCTGACAGTCCAGGCATCGAGACCCCAGCACCACGACTGCAAAGAGAGAAGTGCTCCGAGGGCAGACTCCACCTGTGCGTGCTTCCCTGATGTTTGGAGGAGGTAAGGGAGGCCTCCTTTGCCCTGCCTGGTAGGTTATCCAGGGGCTCTGGAATACTGAAGTGAGTAGCACTCTAAGGAGCAGAGACCCTGGGCTTTCTCAAGGGGCAGGTATAGCTGAGCGGTGCACAGGGCTCAGAGAGAGGGTCTAGTCAGTAGAGTGAGTAATGGGGCAAAAAGAATAAGTAAAAAAAAAATGGGTTTTTACCTACAAATAACATGATGAAAAAAAGATTGACAGTGTCCCTTTAAGCAGCTTCATACCAAAGTGGAAGATTACATGAAGGGAGCAGCTCAGAACGCAGACAAAGCGATGTCAGTTGCGGCAGGAGTAACCAAAGAAAATGGGCTTCTCCGGCGCCGCTTAGAGAATTTAGAAAATGCTGTCCATGCCACTCATACTTGTCTCTTGGGATTACCTGATGAGACAGAAGGGGACCATCCGACTGCTTTTTTGAAAGACTGGGTCCAGGATCTGCTGAAAATAGAGATCGATTTCACCATAATGAAGGCCTACCGAATCACATCACATGACAGTAGGCCCTGGGCAGCCACAGGAGTTCCTATCCCTTGCACTATCATGTTGGAATTCCGCACGTCTTTGGAATGGGACCTGATTCTTCAGCAGGCTAAGACTCTCAGCCCACTTTCCTGGCAGAACTCTAGGGTACATTTCTTCCCCGACCTTAGCTGTACTACTCGCATGTGACAAAAGAGTTTTGATGGGATCCAGGAAAGGCTCCAAGCTTTGGGCATACACCATGTTCTTCTTATGCCTGCAAGTTTACGCATCTTGTATGGCGGTAAGACATACCAGTTCTCTGAGACAACTGAAGCAGCAAAACATTTGGACAAAATAGACAGTTTGCAGCCAGAGGGGAATACACAGATTTAGAGGAAGATTGACACCACACTAAAAGTGTGAGGGGAAATGGAGAATGGGAGTTCTATGTGGACTTTTGTTTTTTTGAGATGAATGGGGGATGGGAAGTTTACCTTCTACCAAATTTATGCCCTCCTGTTACATGTTATTTTTCAGGATTTACTGTTGTGCAGGAATTTCTATATTAGGGGAGGGAGGACAAAGAGGGTTCCAGTATCCTAAAGTTTGAACATGTTGTCTATTATTATGTTTTCCCCTTGTGCGCCAGTAAGTCTGCCAGGCATGTTTCTCCTCTCCCCATCTCCTTTTGCACTCCTCTCTTTAGGGCTAAACTTGGCACTCCCCCCCCCCCGTTGCTCAGCCTAGTACCAATCACTATTGCACATTCTTAATCTGCTCTCTTGACCAAATGGACTACCTGTCTCAACCATAGCTTATTTTTCGTAAATTGGGTATATCCCTTCTACCTGAAATTCACAGTCATTGACGGTTCTGAACTAGAAATTTCTCTGTATTTAAGCAATTTGCTCCTGATTGTCCAACCATGCACTTAGATCCATGCGGAGTATATACTAGTTGATTTTTGGTTAGTGTGCTTGATCCGTTTTGTTTATGTTATTGTTTAATCCTGTATGTATTGCCAGTCGGCTCCATGCATGTCCTAGCCTGCAGTTTTTGACTTGTGTAAGTGTATGCACTAGTTGATGGTTAGTTTTTGTTCTTACTTGCTCATGTTATTGTTTGACCTCCCTATTCTTGTAATCCCCTCCCCCCAGGATGTCTGTGGAAATGAGCTGACTACAGCTCATGTTGCCTTCTTGGTGAAATATTTTCAAATAAATAAGTAAATAAAAGTAAGATGTAATTTGTTATGCTGAATTCAAATATAGGAGCAGATGTCTCCTTTAAAGACGTTTAGTTTTTTAATTTTAACATTTTCCAAAGTTTAATGCATGTAACTATGTTGTATCAGGTTCACCGTTGTTTTCTAAATGGTGCCTGCCTGTGGGGGTTCTAAGAGGGAGTTATAATTTATTTATTTAAAATTGGTGACCGGGAAAGGCACGCTGAGCCTAAGCTCGTTTCCAGGTGCTAACCGGGTGCAGAGCAGCACAGTTACATAATATGTTACATTACAGAAATGTACAGATACTTACAGCGTAACATGAGGTTACAGTACTAGGTACAGGTTCAGAATCTTGAAGTAAATATGTACAAGAGATAACAGTGGTTTGGGTACAAATTTACATAGGTAAAGCACAAACATTATAGGGCACAAACATTATGAACAAGAACACATTTAACACAACTAAATAAAATAACCTGGGACACTGTTAGCACCGAGTAACGTGGACTACAGTGCAAGGTACAGATATAGAGACTTAACTGATATGTACAGGGGATGAAAGTGGTTAAGGTACGGCGCAAACATCAGGGTTTTATTTAACTCTAAAAATTGATTAGCATTTTGCTCACAAAAGTTCTAAAACATTGTGAAAATGCATAGCACTTGCCTCACTGTGTTTAACAAACATCACACTTCTAGAAAACCTATATAAATGCTTTCTGTACAGTTAGTATTGTCCCAAGAAAAAAACTGCTAATCAATTATTTAAAACCCTGAACATTATTATGCACAAGCTTTTATGGGCATGAATCCATAACATGTGACTAAGTAGATTGACCTGATATGTCATGAAGCAATTTGGCGGTCATATCTGAGGGATCTAGAGCAAGGAGGAGTAGAGTTTGGGAGTCAGGGGAGATAACTAGCTTGAGTCGGTCTGGGACCTGATTTATTTACCGCGGGGAGGGTGTGGGAGGATTATAAAAGGAGAGATGGAGGGATGAGCGCACAGAAATGGATGCGAGAAAAGCAGGGGGTTAGGAGCAATGTGGAGAGAGGAGGAGTCTGAAGAGTCTTTTGAGGTGCAAGAGAGGGGAAGCGAGATGAATGTCAGGAGGAAGATTATTCCAGAGGAGAAGGAGGCAGTATGAAAAGGCGGACTGGCCTGCGGTAGTGCGAGGACGAGGGATGGAGAAAGTGTGCAAACCTCTGTGCTGAAGTATGTAGGTTGTGGATTCAGCCGGAGTAAGACTGGAAGAGAGATAGGGAGGAAGGGAGCTGAACCAATACTTGGCAATGAGAGAGGCACAGTGGATAGATCTCCTGCGGGAAAGTGGAGTGAGGGAGAGAGAAGCATAGTGGGTGAGGGGCGGGAAGGCGGTAGCAAAACGGCAGAAGGAGTTGAGAAGAGTGTCTGGTTTGGAGAGGGAGGAGGAGGAGGAGGTGGTGCCTTACATCACATCGGCATAATCGAGCACAGGCAGGATTGTTTTAAGTACTAGTTCCCGTCGAGTGGGGAGAGGAAGGCTGGCTTTGTGTCGGTAGAGGACTGCGAGTTTGGTGCAGATGACGTTGATATGTGTAGAGAAGTCAAGGTGGCTGCTAGCCAGATACCCAGGTATTTAAAAGTAGAGACCTTCTCTAGAGGTGAGCCGTCATGGGCAGTAAGCGCTGGGGGTGGGGGGGGCAGCTTCTACCTGGATCCAAAAAACATGATAGCTGTTTTCTTGGTGTTTAGTTTTAACTGATTTGATTGGAACCAAGATTGTACTCTGTCAGAGTTGTTTTGGAAATTGGGGAGGACACTGTTATGGGATGGATCGGAGGTATAAATGACACTGTCATCTGCGTACATGTGTATGTCAGAAGAATGACTGGCAGAGAGAAAGTCATTTATAAAAAGAGAGAACAGGACAGGGCCAAGGATGGAGCCTTATGGGACCCCGGATAAGATTGGGAGAATAGTAGAGAGAGCATCACCTATTTGAACTGATTGTTATCTGTTGTGGAGGTAAGAGCGGAACCAGGTGGATTTCAGGATACTGATGCTATATGGGCAGATGCTTAACACTTAGATAGGGTGCACGATGAGGTAAGGACATTCTTATCCTGGCTCATGGCTGCAAGAGCCTAATGTTTGGACTTTCCTTAATACAATGTCAGTACTCAATGGACTAAACTCTTATGTGTAAAACGGTTTGTTAAAAAAATTTGTTAACCTCCAAGTGTCGTAACAAAGAATAGGGACATTACCTTTTGTTACTGTAAAAATGTGGGTTGTCAGTGGATAAAGTTCATTATAATTCTGTCTGCCTTTTGGTAATACAATGTAGTGTTTGATTACATTAAAACAATAATATATACAAGTTAAAAAAAGATATAATGCTAAAAAGTGTAAGGTCAATGCACTTTGTGGGAAGGGGGATCCAAGGACAGAATACTGGTTGACATGGGTTCACTTGAAACAAACTGCAGAGGAGAGAGACCTGGGAGTCCTAACAGTGACAATCTGTAGAACTGTGCACACTGCAGTGAGGTGTACAGCAACGCAAACAGGATGCTTGGAAGCATAGGCAGGGCCTTCTTGAGCAGGAGAAAGGAAGTGATTCTGTCACTCTACTGCTTATTGGTCAGGCCCTACTTGGAATACTGTGCCCAGTTCTGGAGTCCACATCTGAAAAAAGGACAGGGATCACTGGGAGGCCATTTAGAGAAGAGCAAATAAGATCATAGGTATAGCCAATAATTTTCCATTTTCAAAAATGGCCAGTCCCATGTGGCAAAATCTTAACGAGATTTGCCAGCCTCAGCATTTGCACCAGTGAGATTGGTGCCTTTCCTCACAGGATGTAAGTTGATAAGAAAATGTCCCACAATAGTGCTACCGTTTTAAAGTAAAAACGCTTATAATTTTACTTTCACTGGGTCCCGAAGACTTCCCAGTGTTGAAACCTGCAGCTCTGCCCCATGCTTAGCAAAGTTGTGGCGGATGGTAGGGAGAGCGCGGGGGCGCGCTCCATTATAGTCAATGGGGGGGGTGCCTTTTGAATCTTTTTTTTTTTTTTATATTGTAACAGTCAGTTTGTAATGAAACATGGGCACTGGTCGACTAACAAGGGCCTTAGCCTGCATAGCCTTAATGTCAAGAGAGCTATAATCTACTACTTGGATCACACAAAGGACCACAGGCAGGATAGAACTCAGCTCTTCCTGACCTATGGCGAAGTGGGGAAGTGCAAATCCTCCTCAAAGAGGTCCATTGCCTGCTGCATTGTTGCCTGTATCCAATTTTTATTTTTATTTATTTGTTTAACCAGGTATAGCACACTAAGCTGAAAGCTTTTTTTTTACAGGAGCGACCTGGGAGCACAAGGAGGTTAAGTGATTTGCTCAGGGTCACACAGTATGCAAGTGGAAGCTGTGGGACTCAAACCCAGGTCTAGTCTGCTGGATGTCACCAAATTTGCAGCTCAGAGCCTTAGACCACTGCGCTATACTGCCTCCTGCTACAGCAAAGTGGGTAAAGAGCCCCCAGTAGGCCCCAGGACTCGCACTATGAGGGGTACAGCTGCTTCTATAGCAGCTGCAAGAGATATCCCTTTGTTGGAAATCTGCAAAGCACCTACCTGGAAAACAATTCACACCTTTACCAAGCTCTACAGCCTGGCTACCCAGGCTAGAAGTGATGCCAGATTTGGCACAGCAGTATGACAGAGCCTGTTTCCTAAATAGGTTCTCTACCCGCCTCCAAAGATACTGTGTAAGCAGTCTGCAGAAGTCAGAATACAATAAGATTTCCTGGGGTTTGAAGAAAAAATTACTTACCATAGTAATCTTGTTTCTTCCAAGGGGATCTTACTGTATTCTGAGCTCCCACCCTACCTTCTCCACCCCTGCTAGAACCTATGGGCACTGCAACACAGCTGTCCATGCTATTTAAAACCTATGAGTGGTTTTGTTTTTGGGCCTAATGGCTTAGGTCTTAGTGTTGCCCACATTTTTTAAATAAAGGGGATTGTTTGTTGAGTGTGGTTAATTAGTTATTAAATTATTAGTATAGTTTAACTAGCTTGTTATGCTTGCTCCATAAGACTCTGACAGTTGCAGGATGTATTCCAGTGACAGTGGTTTGAAAATAGCTTGAGCCTAACATTCCATGATTAGCATAGGTTCTATTAACTATTTCGACTCCAGGGCAATCTTCTGGTGAGACCATACTGCAGAAGTCAGACTACAGTAAGATTCCCTTGGAAGAAACAATATTACTATGGTAAGTAATTTTTCTTCCTCAACTCGTAAGGTGCTTCATTCACTCCTAACAAGTGGGTAGCTCCGACCACAATTGGTGATAGAAAGGAGATTGGAGCTGTAACATCTCACTTGATGTCCCTGAGGACTGTAATCTCTCTGCAGAGTGAACAGGTTTCTCCCTCTGAACTGTTTTTATTCTTTTTTTTATTATTATTATTTTTATCTGAATTTCTTCTCTTCTCCTAAACTGCCCTGTTGATATGCAGTGGTGGTTTCGCCTGGTAGATAATTTTAGTGTCAGTATTTTTTTTGGTGCCCAGTGCCAGAATCAATCAGTGCTTTTATCAGAGCAGATGTACCCACGCAGGTCTCAGCTTCTTGTGCTTGGTACGCTGTTTAGCTGCTCTTCTTCCTTTCAGGCAGATGATCCTGGCTGGTGGCAGAAGAGCTCTGAACTGACATTTTAAAAGCTGGCCCGAACTATATATTTTTCCTTTTTCTCATACTTGAGTTAGCAGTAATCTGAATGGACTATGGCTGAAGTATAAAAATCAGGGGTGGTGGTAAGGATTGAGCACGTTGTAGTCCCCCAAAACTGAGGAACACAGAAAATCTACATTTTACCCTAAAACATGTGCTCCTTTAGACCATGGTAGTGCTCTTTTTTTTACTTTTTAATTTACTAGTTAATATCCAGTTAGTAATAAAGGTTCTTAACAATTTATTTATTTATTTAAAAGTTGATAACCTGGAAAGGCACACTGAGCCAAGGCTCCCTTCCAGGTGTGACCCAGGGCAAGGGTGCAGTTTACAGTTGATACTCTCATTTAGTGTAAAAAAAAAAAAAGAAAAGTCTGTGTGTTTTTCTGTGTCAGGGAAAGGGGACTATATCAACTTCTTAGTTTGCTAAGTTAGGAGGAGATAAGTTAATTGGGGGTATGGCTTAGGCAGTAGAAAACCAGGTATCTCCAATTACAGTTCTCTGCTGCTAGCTTTTGGCAGACAGGAATCTTGCTTTCAGAGCAAGGAGCAGCTGACTAAAGAGCTAGAACTTTCCTTACTAATTGCCCTCCTTCCCTTCCCTTCCCTCCCCCTCAGCCAGTTCCATTTTTATAGACACTGGATTTGACTGACAGCAGGAACTTCCTGTTTGGCAGTAGGAAAGAAAGGATCCCTGAGACACATAAGTTTCACCGTCCTTGAAGGAACAGAGTGCCCCCCCAAGCTACTGGAGGTCTGACTCTGAGCAGGGAAGAAGGAGACTGCCAAAGAATACAGGAAGTTCCTGTCCCAGAACAGGAAGGGCAAGAGCTGTAACAGCACATAGGCAGTAGGAAAGTAGGTGGTAAAATAAATAGAGAGAGGCTAGAGTAAGTATACAAAGCAACAGGAGAGGGGCCACAAAACATGACATGGTGGGAATGGTGCAGTGCAATGGCAGTCTTCCGGGGGACATTCTGGAGGCTGTGATGCTGCCCTATTTGCAGGCACCTCTCTAGTCTGTGGGAGGAGGTTGCCCATCTTGGCTAGGTTTTGTGAAACTGCCTCTCCTGCTCAGGGACCACCAGGGCAACCACCACTGTCTCAGAGGTTGCCAAGAAAGAGGAGCAGTTGGGCCAAGGTGGGCTCAAGGAGGGTGAGGGTGGTGGAACAGAGGCACATCCTTCCAGTTGTACTGCTCCACAATTTATATGCTGTTCTGGCAGAGAGTGGTTCCTCTATGGAAACACCTGCAGTGGAGACCAATGAGGATGCTGGGAACCTCCACAAAGGAGACCCACAGGAGGGTGGCATGGGACCCCACTGGTGAAGTAAACAACTCCTGGTGGGGGACTCAGTCATTGGGGGGGTAGAACTGGGGGAGGGAGGTAAGGTGCTTGCCTGGTGCCATGGCTTGGAGGGACAGGGAGCGAATCTGCAGGATCGCGGGAGCTGCTGCACGGGGGAGGGAGCTAGATGTCATTTTCCACTTGGGGACAAATGATCTGGCTGGGAATGGGATCAGAGCAGTGTAAGAGGAGTTTGTGGCGTTAGGCAGAAGCCTTAGACAAGTAGCACATATGGTAACCTTCTCGGAGGTGCTGCCTGTCTTTGGCAAGGGTGATGCTAGGGTACTCCGCACCATGGGATTCAATGAATGGTTGAAAATCTGGTGTGGAGCTCAGGATTTTAGCTTCATTGGGGACTGGGAGGCCACCTGGAGGGATGCAGACCTATACTGGCAAGATGGTCTGCATCTGTCCGGGAGGGGAATCGGGATTCTAGGTGATAGGTTTAAATGCTTCATTGCAAGCATTTTACACTAGTCAAGGGGGGGAGGCACTGAAAAGGAGCAGGGAAATCCCAGCCTCCCCCAAAAAAACATGGTAGTCAGATAGGTAAACACCAAGGTAGAGAAGTCAATAGGGAGCAGGACAAGGGTAAATGGAGAAAAAGACAAAGGCAGTAAGGACAGGGATGGGGCTAAAAGGAGTAAGGTCATCAAAAAATGAAGGGTGATGAGTACCAATGCCCGTAGTCTGGGTAACAAGCTTCCTGAACTAGTGGCCTTGATGGAAGAGGGACGCCTGGATATCGTGGCACTCACAGAAACATGGTACACAGAGAACCATGGCTGGGATGTTAACATGCCAGGGTACACAAAACTACAGGAAGGACAGGGAGGGTAAAAGAGGAGGAGGAGTAGTAGCTTTTTATGTAAGGGATGGGATCAAAGCAATGGAACTAAAGGGTAAACAGGCAGTAGAGGAGGCACTATGGGTCATCCTGGAGACCGGAAATGGTACCACAATCCGCACAGGGGTTGTATACAGACCCCCATCTCGGGGAGGCATTGGACAAGGAAATGATAGAAGGCATCCTTAGAATGGCAGAAAAAGGGGAGATATTGTTGATGGGGGACTTAAAAATGTCAGATGTTAACTGGAGCGACTTTGCTGCAGCCACATCCAAGAGCAGGGTAATTCTCGATGCCCTACAGGGGGCATGCCTCAGACAGCTAGTGTTGGAACCCACTTGGGAGGGAGCAGTCTTAGATGTGGTACTCTCAAACAGGGACAGAGAAAGGATCTCAGATTTAGAAATGGGTAGCCATCTGTTAACAAGCGACCACCAAATAGTGTGGTTCACAATAAACACAGCCATAGTCTCAAGCCATAGAAAAGCAAGAGTATTGGACTTTAGGAGGGCTGACTTTGGGGGGGGAAATGGGAGAGTGCCTCAGAAAAGCACTAGCAAATGGGCAAGAAAGAGGGGTGGATGAACAATGGGGAAAAATCAAAACAGCCATCACAGAGGCAACAAGCCTTTGTATTAAGCAAATCAACAAAACAAAACGAAAAAATCACTATGGTTCTCAAAAGAGGTGGCGGGGAAGGTTAGGGAGGAAAAGGTATCATTCAGGAAGTATAAGGAAATGCAGAAGGAGCAGGACAGAGAACCGTACCAGTTAAAGCAGAAGGAAGCGGGGAAGGCAGTCAGAATAGCAAAGGCCCAAACTGAAGAAAAGATAGCCAACTTAGTTAAAAAGGGGGATAAAACCATTTATAGGTACATTAGGTAGCGAAGAAAGACCAAGGGAGTGATAGTGAGGCTTAATAAAGGGAAGAGGGTGACAGTGAAAAAGCAGGGATACTGAACGAATACTTCTGCTCAGTATTCACAAAAGAAAAGTTCAGGTTTATTGCAGGAAAACTCCATTGAGCAACTTCATTCACAAGGAGGTCCTGAGACATATACAACATCATAAGGAAATTACATGAGGCATTCTTTAGCAAAAGTAGCCGATTAAAGTGCATACATTGATTACAAAAATACATTTCATGATAAGGTGCCACCTAGCAGCTCTTGGTCTAGTTAAGAAGTTGTTTCTTCTGAACAAGCTAACACAAGGGACTAAATAGACACATAGCACAGGTATGAGAAATTAATATGGATATAAACTCAAGGACAAGTGAGAATATGTAAGAAGGAGGGGAAGGGTAGAGGATTGGCAGGAGGGAGGTAAGGGGGTAGAAAGAGTGGGCAGGAGTATGAAATAGGAGAACTGGGTCTGTGGGGAGTGACAGTAGGTAAGAAGGGGTCTTAGCATTTAGTAAATATAGGCCATATGCTGTTATGGCAGTTTGGTTCCTGCCAAGGAGAGGACAGGCCATTTGGCATACATGTAATTGTCAAGGAGTAGGGGGATAAGCTTAATGGCAGTTGCAAATATCTTTCATTTTAGAAGCTGCTAGAGATTTGTAGAAGTTAGTAGAGATTAGGCTAGTTAGTTTCAGTATGGATTGGAGAAGATTCCAGATAGTAGGCAGTGCATATGAAATAGCTCGACAGCCAAAGGTAGTACGGGTCCTAGGGACAGCTAGTAGGATGTAGTCCGATTTCCTAAAGGAATATACGCTGTGAGTGATGTGGATAAGAGATGTTAAGAAAAGGAGGGGGAGGTACCTAAAACAAAGAATAGAAGCACTCTGGATGGGGGTCAATTCACAGAAGAAAGGGTCCTGAAATAACTCCTAAAAGTGAAGGAGGGCAAAGCAATGGGGCCTGACGAGATTCACCCCAGAATTCTAAAGAACTAAGTGGAGAACTAGTGACACCACTGACTACCCTTTTTAACAAATCATGGGAGGGTGGTGTGGAACCTGAGGACTGGAAGATGGCAGATGTGATTCCCCTTCACAAAAGTGGGAGCAAGACAGAGGCAGGAAACTACAGACCTGTTAGTTTGACCTTAGTGGTAAGGAAAATGATGGACTCACTTCTGAAGGAAAGAACTGTTGAGTAACTAGAGGCCAGTGGGGCACAGGACCCAAGGCAGCATGGATTCACAGCGGAAAGATCATGTCAGATGAATCTAATCTATTTCTTTGACTGGGTGACCGAAGTAGTAGACCGGGAAAGGGCTGTGGACATGGCCTGCCTGGTCTTTAACAAGGTATTTGATACAGGCCCAACAAAAGATTAATAAACAAGTTGGCCAGCCTTGGAGTGGGTCCCAGGGTTGTAGCCTGGGTAAAACATTGGCTGGACAACAGGACACAGAGGGTAATAGTAAATGGAGTCCACTCCGAAGAAAGGGGGGTTACTAGCGGGCTACCGCAGGGTTCAGTACTGGGACTGGTCCTCTTTAATGTCTTTATAGGCAACATTGCAGAGGGAATGGAATGGAAGGGAAAGTATGCCACTTTGCAGATGAAGCAAAGATCTGCAACAGGGTTGATACATAGACAAGAAGGGGTGTAAAGGATGAGAAGGGACTTGGCAAGGTTGGAGGAGTGGTCAAAGGTATGGCAGCTTAGATTCATTGCAGAACGGTGCAAAGTAATGCACCTGGGGAAACAAAAACCCAGGGGAAGAATACACAATGTGGGGGGAGGTACTAACAACAAAAATGGAAAGGTACCTGGGGGTAGTCATATCAGATGACTTGAAGGTAGGCAAGCAGTGTGAGAAGGCATTAAGGAGGGCTGGGGGATACTGGGATGCATAGGGAGAGGCATTACCAGTAGAAAACAGGAAGTTGTTATCCCTCTGTACGGACAGTTGGTGAGACCCCTTCTGGAATACTGCATGCAGTTCTGGAGACCTCATCTCCGCAAGGACATAGGCAGGATGGAGGCAGTCCAGAGGAGGGTAACTAAAATGGTGCAGTATCTGCACCAGAAGCCATATGAAGGAAAACTAAAGGAGCTTAATATGTATACCCTAGAGGAAAGGAGGGAGAGGGGGGACATGATAGAAACATTTAAGTACCTCAAGGGAATCGGTGAAGTCCAAGAGGGTAGCTTCTTTCAGAAAAAGAGATGTGCAGCCAGCCTGCTGACGCAGCAGTTCGATTTCTGCTTACGACGCCAGTGACCCGGGTTCGGGAACAGACCTGGGGACCTGGAGGGACGGCTGGGGGAAGAAGGATAGAACGCCCTCAGAGCTGTTCTCCTTCTCCGGTGAAGGGGCAGGGGAGGATGCCTGGCATGCATAAAACTCTTGGCGGAGGCCGGGAAGAATCTCTAGTGCTGGCATTGTAAAGTCATAGAGGGGCAGGGCGGACACAGGCCATCATTCCACGTCCTCACCCCTGGGGAACTTAGCAAGAAAAAAACTTGCTCGCATCCGCCATATATGACGCCCGCCCCTGGCCCTGATTAGCTTCCAGGCCGGCTCCTTGATTCTGGTCCCACGTTTGCAGCACTAAGCTCCCTGTGCTGCAACCCCACCCCGAGGGAGGAAAGCCGCGGGTGTCGGGAGCCGCGGCCACTCTGGAAGTGGGGGTTTAAGGGGTCCGTGACCGGGCAGCAAAAAAAAGATGTGCAAGAACAAGGGGGCACAATTTGAAGATGGGGGGGGAGATGGCTCAGGGGCAGTGTAAGGAAGTATTCTTTCACAGAGAAGGTAGTGGATGCGTGGAACGGCCTTCCTGAGTAGGTTGTGGGGTCACGATTGCATGGGACAGACATAAAGCAATTCTTGTGGGGGGTAGGAGGAAGTAGGCTGTTGGTTAATTACGCTCTGCAGCTTATCCAATAGGTAGGGAAATAGGCAGACTGGGTGGGCCAAGTGGTCCTTATCTGCCGTCAAAGTCTATGTTTCTGTGATACAAGAATAGTACATGGCAGTTAAAATGGATACAGTTTTCAGCTGATATAAGAGTAGTGCACAACAGTTAAAATTGGTACACGACTGCTAGAGTAATGAACTACAGTTTGGTACAGGTACAGATCACACAGCAATAATCATACAGTAGTGCAATGATGTGTGAATATGTACAGTAAATCAGAGTACGTGAGAATTACAACAGTTTGAAATTGGTTACAGGTACAGTTCACAGGACAATAACAATATTACGAAGCAATGATGCATGAGTAAGAACAGTAATACAAAGGGCATGGAGGCAACTACGAGGCATACAGCAAAAGGGAGTAGAAGTCAATTCACAGCTAATTTATATGCAATAATGAGGATAATTAAGGATTAATAAGCTCATTATGCTAAAGATTCCCAATACCTGCACCCGGTTTGGGAGGGCTGCTATCAGCTATTCCCTAGCATTTGTCTGGAACTCACTCCAAAAATCTATGACTCTGAATACCCTCTTACCCTTATCATCCTTCAAAAAATTATATACCACCCTATTTCCAGAGCTGTGCAACTGCTTCCATAAGGCCTAGTCCCCCACAGAACCTATACCCCTCCTTCTGTAATCCACTATGTTGAATTTCCTCTTCTACCCAGTCAGTTATCACATTTCATAAAAGCCTGTAGAAGCCCTACTATTTGATCATTACCCTTCTATATCAATTATCCTCTTAATTTTTACAGGTTAGGTTTTTGTTACTGTGCCTTGTATATCTGTAAATTTTGTATATATTTCTTATTTATTGATTGTACTAATGTTTATGCTATTCTCATGTCTTTGTAATAAACTTGTATCCTTCTTTGTATGACCACTCAGGTCCATCTTGTAAATGAACTACGCTCAATGATGTTCGCCTGAATAAATAAAGATTTTGATTTGATTTGATTTGATTTGATAATATAGTTGTTTTTTTGGCTGTGGCGTTATTGAGATCAGAGTGTGTGACAGTGTGTCACCTGGGTATCTGGATTATTGTTACTTTCAAGTGCAGAAAATTCACCCACCCAATCACTACTACACATCGTAGCCCCAAGTCAACTGGACACCTGCATTCTTGCACACGCTCTGTTGAATTCTTCACTCAGCACTGGCTTAAAATCTACAGCCCTCTGTCCAGATAACCCCCACCAGTGCTCCCATATCAGTTTACCATTTTCCCTCCCTGTAACAGTGGGCTGCTTTTGTATTTAATCAATACATACAAGTCAGGTAACAGTTTCCTGTAGGCTGCTACATTTTCCTGTAAACCAAACAAAAAAGAAGCAAATAAAAAAAAAAAAACAGGCATCCCTTTAGATCAGAGCCCTGCACCACTCTGTATCCCCTGGACAGACTACCTACATTCAGTAGTGACTTCATTAGGGATCTCAGATGCAAAATCTACTAGGTTTCTTCTTTTTTAGCTGAAACGGAGAAGTCAGTAGAGTTCCAAAAAGAAGTCACACAAGGTTTGTGGTGCTCACACAGTAAAACCAGAAGTACTGAATGCAAAAAAAACTGTGGCACTCAGAACCGAAACGTAGACTGATATCCGAGCTTGCAGAAGTAGAAAAAACTTCATTACATGTTAAAATTACATGCTGCTACACCAGACATAGCCTGATGCGTTTCGGATCATTACCAATCCTTTATCAAAGGCTGAAATACCAGATACTGACATGCGCTTTAAATACTCCAGTTAAATGACGTCATAGCTATGTTACAGAAAAGATTTGAATTTATTGGTCACTATAACTCGCAGTACTTATATCTCATTATGTCAGGATGCTAGTAGTTAAGAAAGGGACTAATACTAAAATGAAGTGCAAACCATCAGACATACAAAGGTGCTTAAATAAAGTGCTTATTATTCAAAACAAGATCTAGCCAGAGCCGATACAGCTGTGACGAGCTGTCAAATGACCAAAGTTACACATGTACATAGAACATTTTGAACGTCTGGGTGTAACTTGGCTATTTTGCGGATGTGCTGCACCAGATTGTCAACATGGCCTTTTTGGGACCCCACGTCATGAAGAATGTCGGTGTCATTTTGTTCATTTGTTCCAAAAGGTGATTTCACAGAGTTACTGTGCCAAAAGGCTTGAGGCTTGTGCACTTAAACGTACGCAGCCTTCTACCAAACCTTACTGAGCTAACAGCTTGGGTGGCTGATTATAACCCTGACATTATGGGGATCATGGAGACCTGGCTTAAGCCACACTTACCTGAATCAGTATGCGCCCTTCCAGGCTACAACCTCATTAGGTTGGACAGGGCTCAGAACAAGAGGGGGGTGAAGTACTCATATACTACAAGACACACTTAAATGTCTCAGTCATAGGACTCACGCCATCTACATCACATCTCTGTGAGTTCCTGCATGTCCTCCTCCTGTTAGAAAGCACCAAAAAGGTGCACGTGATCTGTGCCTACAATCCCCCTAAGGGCGGAATGTCTGGACTTTCCTCCCTCCTAGACAGTCTTAGCTCAAAGGTTGGCTCGAATGAGGTACTAGTCCTAGGAGACTTCAACCTTAACTGGGCAGGTCGTAATGTTCAGCAATACGAGCCATTGTTGGCTGAACTAGCCCTCAGCCAGCTCATCTCTGAACCCACAAGGCCATCTCCTAGAGGAGACAAGGGTTCCATCATCGACTGGGTGCTAAGCAACAGAATGGAGAAAATTATCTCCTGCAGCATTCTACCCAATGCTATATTGGATCACTCTCCCACCTACTGCGTATGGGGCAACTCCCCTCCCAAAATCCCCCACAAGGTGGTACAAATGAGGGACTACTCCAAAGTCAGCGTTGGAGACTTCCTTGCTGACCTGCGTCATGCCAACTGGTCTCAGGTCATGGCCACAAATTACCCCTCAAAGGCCCTTGACAACTTCCTAAAAGCTTACATCCCACTTCAAAACAAGCATGCCCCCCTCACAAGAAGGAGAGTGAGGGGCACTGCAACTAAATGGCTCCATGGAGGCCTGTATTCTCTCATGAAACAAAGGGATAAATGCTGGGCGAGATATAAGTGCTCATTGTCCAGCACAGACCTCCAGGATTACAGGCTGCTGAGGAACTCGTGCAAGATAACCATTCGCTCAGCAAAAAGTGAGTTTTGTCAGTCCATCCTGCTCTCCACAGCCAAAAATCCGAGGACATTCTGGCATAGCATTAAGAATGTGGTTGGTGGGTCTACTAGAGCTCAGGTCACGGACATGCTCATTGACTGGGTAAACTGCAGCAACCCCCTCACTATTGCCAATGCCTTCAACTCTCAGTTCACTGACCTGCCAGCTCTCCCCAAACTGCCTCACTATGCCATAGATTGGGCCTCTCCACCCAGTGGGACAACCCCCCTCCTGCCCTTTTACCTCAAGGTAGTATCAGACATGGAGGCCCAGAAGCTCCTTGCTGGCCTGTCCCCACACGCTGGTGCTGGGCATGACTGCCTGGAGCCCAAGCTGCTGAGGCTAGGGGCAACAGTACTAGCCCGACCCATAGCCCACATCTTCAATGCATCGCTTACCTCGGGTATAGTCCCGGACATCTGGAAGATGGCTAAGGTCATCCCTGTGCCCAAGCAAGGGGACCCAAAAGACCTTAAGAACTACCACCCCATAGCAATCCTATCAGTGATCAGCAAACCTCTGGAAAAGGTAGTCGCCTCTCAGGTCACCCATTACCTATGGACCCACAACCTACTCTGCCCTGCACAGCATGGGTTCAGAAAGGGGCATAGCACCTCCACGGCCCTAGCAGTTGTTACCTCTGAGATCAGGTCCACTGCTGACCGAGGCAAACGGCCAGGCCGCCATCTCTTTGTTGATCGTAGAAAGCCTTGATCGGGTAGACCACACACTACTGTGCTCCTCTCTCCTACCACTTGGCTTCTCCCCCCTCGCCCTTGTCTGGATCAGTAATTATCTCACGGGCAGGCAGCAGTACACCAAGTTCAACAAGGCCCTGTCTGAGCCTGCCCAGAAAAACTGCGGAGTCCCCCAGGGCTCTGTCCTGAGGCCTCTCCTGTTCTCTTTCTTCGTAAATGAGCTACCCTCGGCTCCGGCGCTTGGGTCCTCAGTGCTGTACGCAGATGACCTAGTCATCATGTCTGGTTCCCAGGACATCTCTACCATCAACACCAAACTAAACTCGGACTTCGACTAAATCCAAACTTGGTTGCAGGGCCATAAACTTATGATTAACCTGCAGAAGATGCAGGCCATGCTGTTTGGCTCAGCAGCCAAGTTAAAAGCTGCCCCAGATTCACTACAGATTTCTGGGGCCGATGGGTCCCCACTGCTAGTTGCTGACTCGGTCAAGTACCTGGGGGTGACTCTTGACCCGCAACTGGATATGAACATGCACGTACGCAATTCATGTAAACCCTCAAACTGCAAGTTGGGACACGCCTACAGAGCAAAAAGTTGACTCACTCCAGCTGCCCGTCTCACCTTAGCCAGGGGAATCCTCCTACCTATGCTCTTCTATGGACTAGTCACCTTTGCTCACGTTGCAAAAACTAGTCTAGTAAAATGGGACTCAGCGTACAACAACATATGCCATTTTGCGCTCTCAGCCCCCCGCCTCACTCACCGCTGTGAGCTGTACACCAGTGAATGGCTCCCACGGAAACTCACCATTATATGTCATGGGCAGCTTCATAGACAGTATTGCCAGAACTACCCCCTTAAACTTGCAGAGTCCCTCATTCTAGCTACTTCCTCCTACAACCCTGCGATCCAGTGACTCTCATGCCCTCCTGGTAATGGAAAACTTCGCACACAAATGGGTGACGAGCCTTCACTGTGTATGCTCTCAGGTTTAAAACTCTCTTCCATCAAGCACCGCTCCTCCTCCTCCCACCAGAGCTTTAAAGCCTCCCTCCGGGGCTTTTTCAAAACGGCCTCCACCTGTGTCTGCACTAGACAAACCCTCTCAGCCTGCGCGCCCCAACAAACTGAGATGCTACCTAAACAATATGACTTGGGTAGAGTACATCTGCGCTTATACATCTCCTGTACTCACAGTTTACTAGAAAAATAGACCACTTAGGGCAACCTGCCCAACAGGGTGAACATTATTACTGTGCATTCCTTATCTTGCTCAGGCCCTCTATCAGTGTTACTCCTCTTGCCTACCTGCAAAGCCTTACAACATTACCTGGAGCAGTGAAACCACACTGTACTGCTTCCTACTGCCTGCAATGTAAATCCCTGCTGGTACTGTGCTTGTATTGTCCCTGTGTGCTAATTCTCTTTAATGTAATCCTTCACTTGATTTTGCCTGATGTTCATGTATGTACCTTGTAATCTCCCGGGCCGCACCTGAAAATTGTTCACGCATGTACCTTGTAATCTCTCAGGTCGCACCTGAAAATAGGCACTTGGCAGTCTAGTGTGCTTTCCCGGTTAACAAAAGCAAATAAATATATTGTGTGCCACAGGTGCGAAAACACATTTTGGGCAGGATGTGAAAAATGACAGCTGTACTGTTAATAAGGAGGTGTGCAAAATGGCAGTGTTAAATCTGGAGTGAAAATATTAAAAATTGGCGAAGTTAGGAGCATGCATAGAAACTGTGCAACGCACGCCTGTAACAGTAATTTTTTGGAATTTGTTCACTCAGTTTGCAACATGGGCATTTTTGGACCCCACCTCATGAACAGTAACACTGTCATTTTGTTAATCGGTCCCAAAGGGTGATTCTGTGCAGCAACCACTAAATCACCTTTCAAGACTGAGTTACAAAGTGACAGTGTTCACGAGGAGGGGTCCCAAGAACCCCATGTTGAAAATTTCAGGCCAGAATTCCAGAAAATCGCTGATTTATCAACATAAGTTGAAAACCACATTGCCTCCCATTATAGCACACTTAGCTTTGATTCTTCAGTTTGTGGTTCGGCTTTGAAGATTGCAGATGTGTCCCGATCCAGAGAAGATGACGGCGCCAACCTCCGGCGGTAAGTGGGGGGTAAAGGTGAACACATCAGGGGGCCAGCTTTCTCTTTTTACGGGGGAGCATATATTTGGGCACACTGGAGTGGGCTCACAGTGTGCCTCATGAGTTTGGGGAGGTACATGATGTTGACACGGGGATTGGGCACCCTGATGTCGGCATGGGGGAAAAAAGAAAAACATACATTTGGGCACACTGCGGTGGGCTCCTAGTGTGACACATGAATTGGGGGGTACATAATGCCAACACGGATTAGGCATCCCGATGTCGGCACTGGTAATATAAATACATACATTTGGGCATACTGGAGTGGTCTTCCAGTGTGCCACGTGATTGGGGGGTACATAATGCTGACATGGGGATTGGGCACCCTGATATTGTCACGGGGAACAGAGGAAGCGAGGAGGACAGGAGCAGTTCGAGGGTTCAGGAGGGGTTTTTTTTGCTGCTGGTGCTGTGCGGGAGCGGTGAGGACAGGAGCAGGGAGGGTACAGGAGGAGTGCCATCTGAAGATGGCGTGTCTGTCCTTTCCGCAACACTTGCACATATATGTGTTGCAGTGAATGGCATTTTTCCATTCACAACATGGCAATGCCAGCAGAACTGCTCATGTGCACGAGTCGCACATGTGCAGTGCTTGCCCTGGAATGCGGAAGTAACCGCCGAAATAGTGCAGCTGTTACTTTGTAGCGGCCAATTGTGGTGGAGTGTTT
This sequence comes from Neoceratodus forsteri, assembly GCA_016271365.2. Taxonomy (NCBI): domain Eukaryota; kingdom Metazoa; phylum Chordata; order Ceratodontiformes; family Ceratodontidae; genus Neoceratodus; species Neoceratodus forsteri. The sequence goes on along the minus strand of CM057454.1, from coordinate 715,618,691 downwards.
CAAGCTCCGTTGAACTTTCGGAAGGATACTTCCAAAAGTCCAACAAAAGGTGCCACTATTGGACATTTTTGTAAGCTACGATCAATCCCAAAATAGCTGTAGGCTCTGCCCACAGCCGTAAAAAGTGCAAGACTACATAGAATCTGTCTGTCCTCCAACTAAGGTTTCAATTCAAATCCAGCATTAAGTCCTGGGTATTTATGTGCATTTAATCTCAGAATCCTCTCATTTTCTTTTTTTTTTTTTTCCAAGTATTTTGTTCCTTTAGTTACCACTTCTTGGGTTAGGAAATACTCTTTCAATACCCATGAACTTAAATGTGTGATCTGATTCAGTAGTATTTCCTGCCACATGGGCTGCTGTTGCGTGTGTGAGATCTTATCTATGGTCCTAACATGTTCATTCACTCTAGTTCTAAACTGCATTTCTGTTTCCCTGACAAAAAACAGTTACAGATATATTTTGCAAGATATAGACGTGCCCCAACTCTGAAAGGCAATCTAGTAAATAGCCAGTTTGTCTAAAGGCAGGATAGGAATTGGCTTAGTAATAAGAAGGGCTGTTTTCAATGCAAGAACTGTGTAGCTTGAAAACACATTGTTGCTGGGAAGAACTTTACCAGCATACATGATGAGCGGAACGTTGAAGTCAGGCAGCTGATAACATGTATCACGGAGGGTGTCATTTATCTGTTGCAACCCACTCTGAAAAAATTCTCCTTTTACGCACATAAGCATTACTCGATTGGTATTGGATTATCTGTGTATTAGCAGTGAACACAAAGAAGTAATACACAAGCCAGAGAGCATGAATATACATGTATCTAATCATACCCCTGTTGCCCTGGAGTTAAGAATTTTTCGAGAACAGAAAATACTGGAGATTCCATCCCACACTATGGCAGAACCCCGAATTCAAAGATCTCTTCACAGAAATTTGATGGCAGAAAAGGACCACACTAGCCCATCTAGTCTGCCCTTATATCCGTCCGTTCCACCCCCTTTTTTTTATTTTAACTGGCACTTAACTTTCCCCACCTCCTCGCAACCCTAAATGTCTGTCCCATGCCCTCTTGAATACCCCCACCATTTCGGATCCCACCACCTCCTCTGATAGCCTCTTCCAGGCTATCTCCACCTTCTCTGTGAAGGACTTCCCCCTCACATTGCCTCTGTATTTCCCTCCTTCCAATCTGAGGCTATGCCACTTTATTTTCGCTCCCTCCCTCCTTCCTTCTGAACAAACTCCCCTCCTTCACCTTATTGATCCCATTCATGTACTTAAATTTTCAGTCACCCCCCCCCCCCCCAGTCTCTAGTTGGTATAGATTCAGCTTTCTCCACCTCTGCTCATTTGGTTTTCCCTGCATTCCATGCACCATTTTGGTTGCTTTTCTCGGAACCCTCTGTTCCTTCAAAGTTCCTACATAGGTGCGGTCTCCAAAACTGTATCCGGTACTCCAGGTGCGGCTTCACCATGGTTTTGTACAGCAGCATTAGCACCTCTCTCCTTCTGCTAGTTATGCCCCTTCCAGTGCAGGCCAACATACCATTTGTCTTTTCCCACCGCCTTGCTGCACTGGTTCCCCACTTTAAGATTGCTCGATATAATAATACCCAGATCCCTCTCCTGCTGTGTTTCCTTCATTTCACCCTCCCCCCAAGGGTATAAGCTGCTCGAATGTTTTTTCTGCCCCAGGTGCATCACTTCAAACTTTTTGCATTGAATTTTAGTTGCCAGGTTTCCGACCACCTTTCCAGTTTAAAATGTTTGCTCTCTTAAAGGATAAAATTCCCGAGATACTACAAGAAAACTATTCACCTCAAACAACACCTCGTATACTGTGGGACACTTTTAAAGTGGTTTTGAGAGGCTACATAATATCCTATGCAGCTAGGAAAAAAAGGCAGAGGGAAGCCCATCTGAGGGAACTGCAAGAGAAACTTTCCTTTTTACAGGTAGCACACGTGCAAGGGATGACAGTCTGGCAGATCAGGTGCAGCACTCACAACAGGAAATTCAGCCCCTTCTTACTGCCCGTACAGAACAGACCCTAGTGTGGCTATGCCAGAGATTTTATGAAGGAGGGGCTTGAGCTTCTAGAATCCTAGCGTATAGATTACGCAGACAGACCCAAATGTCCAGAATTACGAAAGTAAAGGACCCGAACACGGGCCGGTATCACTATTGCACCAAGGGAATACTGGCAGCATTTAAATATGTTATCAGGACTTATATTCTGACCCTGGAACAGCCACCCCTCAACAAATTTCAGACTTTTTGTCAAAGATAAAGCTACCTACCCTCAGTAGTTCCCAGAGGGAGAAGTTGATTTCCCGCATTAAATTGAGTGAATTACATACCACAGTTCAGAAATGAAAAAATAGGAAAAGACCGAGGGGAGAGCCGACTTCCTGGCAGACAGCATTCTCCTACTGCTCCACACCTGATGCTCCAATTAAGTTAAAATTTTTGGAGTAAAGGCACTGTTTTCGATTCTGGTGGCAAAATTCTGTTTTCTCAAGCGATTACCTGCAGAACGATACGAAACTTACTATGGGCCGTAAAAATGCTCAATTGTAACAAGCCTCGATCATTCAAAGGCCTGCGACATCCCGAGCTGAAGTGAACTACGCGGCAGCTTCTATGGGGCCTACAGAAGCCAGTACCCCACCAGAACCTCCGTGGCAGAAGATATTAGATTCTGTAAGGGCAGTGGACGCCAGAATAGAACGTTCCCTGGCCAAATTGGAAGCGAAAGAAACAGCTTTGGTGGCTGTAAAAGACATAGCCACAGATGCAGATAAAAGGTCACTAGCAACCCAAGCAAAGGTAGCCTTGCTAACAAAAGAAAACCTGCAGTTACGGGGGCGGCTTGAGGCGGTGGAAAATACCCTGAGAGCAGGGAACATTCGTATTGTTGGACTTTCAGAAGGGGTAGAAGGGACACAGCTCCTTAGTTTTCTATGATTCTGGCTAGCGGAGAAACTGGAAATGCCTGAGGAGTTCAAATGGGTGGATCTTCGGATGGCATACCGTGTTAATTTTAGAGCGGGACCTACTGAGACGAACCAACCAAGGACAATTCTGCTGAAAACCATTGGATTAGAAGTGAGAGATGCAATTATTAGTGCAGCAAGAGCAGCTTACCCGATTGAATGCCAGGGTAAGGAAGTTAAATTCTTCCCAGATCTTTCGTTTCAAACCAGGGCAAAATGTAAGCAGTTTAATCCCATAAGGCAGAAGCTGCGCACATTGAGAATAGTGCATTCTTTCCTCTTACCAGCTCATCTACGTATAACCTGTGGTGGGAAAAGCTGGCAGTTTCATGACGCTAAAGACGCAGGAAGATGGATTAAAAAACTGAATCGGAATTCCAAAAACCACCACATCAAGGATCCCTAATGGAGGAATCAGATTCGGACCAGGGCTGAGTAAACCCTTTAGTCCTTGATTTAACTGTATTGAACTTAAATGAATCCAGTTCACCCTCGGGAATAATGTTAAGGTTTTGATTCTAATAAGGGGGTAAAAGTTTTTGCTGAATATTACTACTCCTAATGGTGTTTAAGAATATTACCCTTTAGTTTGATATTCCCTGACTATCCTGATTAAAGGGAACATATAAATGTTTAATGCCTAAGTAGTTCTAAAGTACCTAATGTTTCATTTACATTTAAAATTGGAGCTGGGTGTGGGAATGTGGGGTTTCACTTTCCTAGATAACAAGTAATGTTATAAGGTATATAGCACTACTAGATTAGTGCGTTTTTTTATTCCTCAACATGTCTGTATGGACACTTCCCTTGCCATTGGAGCGGCTGGCATATTTCGGAACCAAATGGACTTTGGGTGTAGTAAGCCCAGTATTTGTGTTATACCCCCACTTCCTAATATAAAAGATTGTAAGATCATATCTATGTTACTCCAGCTAGGTCTATTATTGTATATGTGAAGTTCTTACATGAGAATGACTACTGTATTGTTTTACTTTATGAAAAGCAATAAACAGAAAGTTTAAAAAAAAAAAAGAAAAGAAAAAATAGGAAAAGCCCAGGCCCGGATGGCTACCGGCAGAATTTTATAAGGGAGCATGGGATCTGATCAAGAACCCTCTCCTGGAAGCAATGCTAAAGAGTCACAGTACAGCTAAATACCCAGTATTTTGGAGGCAAGCAGTCATTCCAGCTATCCTGAAACCACAGAAACCCCCACATCTATGTGATTCTTACTGTCCCATATCGGTCTTAAATCAAGATTACAAGATATATACGAGTATAACAACCCACAGATTAGGCAATTTCCTCCCAACACTTATTCATCCTGATCAATCAGGATTTATTAAAACACGACAAACAACTGACAATATTAAGCGAACTCTTTAATATCCCATGCTCAGGCCTCATGTTCCCCCTTATTAATATTAAGTTTAGATGCGTAGAAGGCATTTGACATGGTCTCTTGAAGTTTTTTGAAATCAACCCCCTCGAAATTTGCTTTCCCCAAGAATTCCTAGACAATGTAGGAGGCATATCGGGTAGAATTTAAGAAGAAAAAGGGTATTCTTGTCTGAATACCAGAACAAGAATTTTGATATTCTGCCTGGAAATTTGGTATTGCGCTCAATTTCCATAGATTTTTATATTTTTAAAGCTAGAATATTTGAAATACACCTCCACATTCTCAGACACTCTCCAACTCTCACCACCTGGACAAGACCCTTTCTTTTTCAACAGTTTTTTTTTTTTAAAGATTTTCATTTTATTTATGTACTTGTTTTTTGTTTCTCTTTTTTTCAGGGTTCTAACTCCACCCCACCTCCAAAGTGCAAGTTGCCGTTCACTTCACCCTCAGCCAAGCCCACCCGCATCCACTGCTGCCACACTCCAACAAAAAAACACAACATATGCAGCCTGGTGGCTCTCGGGTCACTTAGAGAGTGAGTAGCATATGGTACTACCATATTACACATTACAGGTTTTTCTTTTTTTCCAGAAACTTTCTTTCCACTCCCTCTCCAACACTCACAGACCTCTTCCTCTTTCTTTTTTTCATGCTGTATTTATGCTCCTTCTCCAGCTGCCCCCTTCTGACCGACTCCCACAGCCCCGTCACCCCAAAATCACCGGGACTTACCTTTCAGCATAGGCGAGGTGCAGAGCCTGCGGAGGGTCGGGTGTCATCCTGCAGCTGATTATTTTTTCTCTTTTTTTCTTCCCACTCCCCGTTGCTGGGGCGCACTCAGCCAGACGTACGTGCGTGCGTGGAGTCGGGCGCACGTAGTCATCAGTGGAAGTCCCGCAGCACCCTCCCTTCCTCTGGCACACGACAGAGCTGTACCACCTGCAGGCCTCCACCTGGGGGCAGTTGTTTGGTGGGATCGCCAGTCCTTCCTCCCTGGGAGACAAAACCTGTCTTCTGGACGCTTGATCCTGTCCCTCTCCAGCCGACCCCCGGCGGCCCGCTCACACCGGTTGCTGACATTGCAGGAGATAAGACATGGGTGTCTCAGCCCTCCATGCCACTGGACTGACTGACCCCTTCCTCTTTCAACAGTCTTTTTTTATTTACTCTCCCCCCCCGTTAACGGAGTACCTCAGATCCCCCCCCAAAAAAAGTCAGGACCTGTACATCAGCTAGAGTGCAGTCCCCACACACACCACTGTGTGCTCTTTCTTTAATTCCAGAATTGCCTGATTTCTATTTGGCCATCCGAATGACATGGCCACGTTGTGGTTTAGGCAGCTGGCATGTTGTATTTAGGGTACAAAATTTGGTTTGTCAAGCAACTGCCTTTTTTAGTTGTTTCCTTCAGTGTTTTTATATTTTAAGTGAAAATTGCACAGAGCTGTGGCTAAAAACTGTCCGTTCTTGTGCTCAGTCTGAACTGAATTGTAGCGTTTGTCTGCTTGATTAATTTTTGCCAGGGTAGATGCCAGCAGCAATTGCATGGCTGCCTCACATCACATGCACAACCGTTTCACCTTAAATTGTGTTATGCACTTGAAGCAAAGTTTAATGTGTCCCTTAGTCCCTCCCCTACTCAGTCCTTATTTTGTTTCTCCTTTAGCTAACATTTTTCTGCTCTGATCACCTTATTCCTTATCTCAGAGACTACTGCCGTGTACCTCTGCCAAGCCTCGACCCTCTATTTGAGCTCCCCTCACTCTCGCTCGACTCTGTCCTTCCCTTCTTCTCTATTTCTCACAGATTGGCTCTGTCACCCACAATTCCTTTTTAATTTTTTTCTCCACACCGTCTGTCTCTCCTCTCTCTCTTGAGTCTCTGCTGCCGACTCTCAAATCAAACCTCTTCCCTCCTGCTCCCAACACCCGCTCTTCCCAGGCTCTTTTCTCCTTTTTAAAAACAATTAGGTTTTCAATTTCAAATCTGCTAGCTTTGCTGATTTTTGTGTTTGCACCCCGTCCCCCAGTGTTTGATCCTGCTGAGTCTGACGACTGACCACAAAAATAACGTGTTTCAAATACAGTATTTTTTTCTCTGGCTAAATGTGACCAACCATGACAAAACTCAACTGTTAATTGCACGGCAAGTGCTTAGTGCCACTCTGTCGCCTAATTTCTCCCCGCCCCCCCCCGAGCCTTTTGCCCATACCCATAATGGCTATCTAGCACTGCAACTGTCTGCAGTTTGGCCTGTCTGTCAACAACGATGGTTGTGGCACTTTAACTATCTTGCTGAATGCCCTGCCCAACCGAAAGACTCCTCCTTGTTGGCAATCCACCTCGCCGCTTGCATCCAAGAAGTCTTACTGGGCTTCTTCAGAAGATTGCATCACATGATACAACATTGTCCTAACCACGAGACCCGGGCTGCTTCTCCTCTCCAACTCTGGCTCCAGCTGACATCTGTTGTCCCCTCTACTGGCAAGGCAAAGAACTGCACTCCAAAAAAAAAAAAAGTAAAAATGTGGTATTTTGTGCGGGATACCAGGGCTTGAATTTTGGTATTCCTGTATGAAATTTGGTACCCAAAATGTACCAGAATAGTACTGATTTAGAGCCCTGCATATATCGGAGCCCAGAGACGATGGTAAAAGTAAATGGATCACATTCAGACCGACTTCCACTTTCTAGGGACATACGTCAAAGATGCCCCTCATCTCTGTGCCCTCTTTGTGGAACCAGTAGCACAGCTATTGAGGCACACAGATTAAATACACGGATACACCATTAAAGACACCCATCACAAACTGGCATATTTTGCTGATGACTGCCTTCTTTACGTTACTCGCCCTGAATCTTCTCTAGCTGCATTAGGCAAACTCCTACCGCTAATAGAATGTCTGACGGGATGCAAGATAAATCACGACAAAACTGAGGCCTTAACAATAAATTATTCACCATCTCAGTTGATTGACCTTAAATACCCGTTTAAGTGGCATCACCCTTACATTACATATTTAGGCATTAATATTCTTCTGGACTTATCAAAATTACATATGCTTAATTATAACTTATTATTCACTCAGATACAATTGGATCTTAAATGTTGGGCTCATCTACCAATCTATGTTATAAACAGAGTCCAAACCATCCAAATTAATATACTGCCTAGGATCTTATACTTAATGAACAGTATACCATCCCCAGTCTCCCAGGGCGAGATAAACAGATTGAACTGAGCAGTCTCTGCATTCCTGGGGATGGGCCCATATCTCGCTTCAGAAATTACAGCTACCTAAAGAAAGGGGGGGTGGGATTGACTGTACCAAATTTTTATAAGTACTCAATAGCTGCCCAGCTCTTACATTTTACAAAATGGCTAGCCCCACAAGAGAGATCCTCAGGATGCTTGGGGGTGGAACAGGAAATGTCATCTTTTCCCTTGAACCACATCCTAGTGTTACAGCCCCGGACTGAGCCCTGCACTGAGACCTAGGTTGCCCAGAAAATCAATTTGGAGTCATCTGGATGGGTATTCCAGCAGGGAACCCGGATTTTTCCCCGGGTGGCATGAACACTGAATTCTGGAGATGGCATAATAAGGGGTTGATACACACACACATATACCAGTTCTATAATAATGGTCTTTTTAAAACATTTGCTGAACTACAGAGCAAGTTTTTTTTTTTCTGGAACACCAGCATTTCGTTAGTTACTTAACAGCTACGTCACTTTTGTGCCTCCATAATAGACATGGATACCTCTTCCAGCACCCACACCCCGGTTTGCAGCCTCCTCATCCAACTATGAACTGAGCTGTCCCCAACACCTAGTGTCCTTACCCATATACCTATAATAGCTATGGACAATGTCCAGATCAACTGGGAGGCAGAATGAATGTTAGACTTAACTCCAGTGGACTGGCTACATATATGGTGCCGGCAGCACTGAAGACCAGCTTGTACACATGGTGAGAATTTTCTTGGAAGGTTGCTGTATGATTTTTCTGACCCACCCTGATCATGGCAAAATACTCACTATCAGGGGGCTCTTCACGATGGAGAGCTTACAGATGTGAGGTGGCAACCCACTCATGTATAATGTGTTTTTTGCCTGGAATTGTCACCTTTTGTGGGGAGGTGGGGAAACAACTTGGGGAATGTTTTCGAGATTTAGGGAACCCTACACCAGAGATAGCCTTACTATTACACCTTCCGAGGCTGGTTAGAGGCACCCAACAGACATGCATGATATGTATATTGCTGGGAGCAACTAAAAAAGTGATAACACGCCTGTGGCTACATTCAAACCCCAAGCATTTCTAACTGGGAATCCACAATATATGACATTTACAAAATGGAAAGCCTCATGGCTAACTTGCAAGATAAAACCTTGTTCTTGATGAGCAAGTGGACCCCCTGGTTCTTACACATAGCAAAATATAGACTGGAGTTTGTACCTTAACTGGGTAGAACCAAACCTGAGATATAAAATGAGCGGGAAGGTCTCTCCCTTCCACTCGACTTTCAAGGCTTCACTTTGATCTTTTTGGGACTGGCCAGTCCATCATACTCCGGCCCTCCACAATGACAGGAGAGACATATCGTAGCTCATGACCGCTTTCTTCCATGTGGTGGGGGGAGCGGAGTTCTACTATTTAAATACAAAAGGCATTTCATTATCACTACTCTTTGGCTATTAACTCATATGTTATATTACTATAGAATTAAGATCTCTCTCACAACTTGACTGTTTTACTAACATACTAAAATGGCAGCAGAATAGGCCTAATGGTCTTTCGTGTCTGTTTGTTCGGTCAGCCCCCACCCTGGGAGCTGACCTTGCTGCCCCCCCCGTTCCCCAGAATAGAATTAATATGCAGTACTGTAATTTGTCTGATGATTGAACTGTACCTGTCTTTCTGTGTCTTTTTAAAAAAAGAAAAACAATAAAAAACAGAGTTTAAAAAAAAAAAAAAAGGAAGGTGAGCACCAGAAGAAGCCACATCACTCACCTTTCAGGCGGTTTTCGGCTGAGGCTTCGGTCCGATGTCAGGCCTCAACACCCTCTGACTCCACCACGGAGCAGGATCAGACATCACCCTCTAGGCCACCGTCTGGTCCTCAGAGCCCCATTGAGAACCTGACTCCAGACCAGACATCCGGGGACAAGACGCCCACCTCCAGGGACATTTGAGATCGAGCGCCACCCGCTCTGCTGTCACCTCCTTCTCTGGAGCCCAACGCCCAGATGTCCAAGCACCCTGCGCCGGAGGACACTGTCCCACAGCAACCGATACCAGAGAAAAAGGTGCCGTCGGACCCGATGCCAGAGGACACCGTGACGCGAGGGCCGACACCAGGGGCATCTAACACCCATAACCCGATGCCAGCACCCCAAACAAGCCTAGTTGTCCCTTTGGCTGAGGTTGGGGCTTTGTTTACAAGCTGGTAGAACACAATAAAAGGGGACATTTTGCTTAGGTCACTGGAGCTGGTCCCTATCCCTGCTGGGATCCTGGCACCGGCTTCACCTAGACTGCCTTTCCCCCCAGCATCCGCCTTCCCCATCTCTGATGCCAAGGGCAAGGAGCATGGGTCACCGGTATGACGGTGGCATGGTCATCACCCATCCAGGTCCTCCTCCAGGGGACACTGTTATATGTCCTCAGAAGGTTTGTTGGGGGCTCCTTCTCCCACGACTCTTTGGAGGATGACCTGTCCCTACCATCTCCAGACCGTAGGAAGGACTCCCCAAGATCCCCCCCCCGGACGGCCTTTCCTTCTTGGATATCATTAGGCATATCCAGTTTTTGAATCTGTGGGAGACAGAGGAATTGGACCTCGAAAGGCGCCACTTGGCAAAATTCTTGGGTTCCACTGACCCAAAACCCCTAGTCATCCCACCCCTGGTAGAACCCTTCCAGGATGTTACCAAGATAGCCTGGAGACATACCTCTACGACCTCAGATGTCCCAAAATAGGCTGACCAACTGTATAGGACACCAAGGGGAGAACCACATTTGAGCAAACAGCCGAAGGTGGACTCAGTAATTCTCACAGCAGTCCATGGGAGAACTCAGCAGCTGAAGCATAAGAACTCTAAACCACCGGATAAGGAGTCCAAAAACTTGGACCATCTAGGCCGTAAAGTATTTCCTCGGCCACCTGTGCGGTCAGGTCACTTAATTTCCTGGCACACATGGTGATGTACCAAATGTCGCTGTGGAATAGGGCCATGGACTTTGCCCACTCCTACGACTTCCGCATGTCTTCATGCTTGACACCGCCCTCCCCCCCGCCGGTGGAGTTGCAGAGGGAGGCAGTAAACAGAAGATTCTCCATTTACCTCACTGGCTGGTCCAATATCACAGTAAATCAGTGGGTACTCCAGATTATAGAACTGGGGTTATGCTCTGGAATTCAACCAGATCCCTCCAGACAACCCACCTGTTCTCTCCCATTGCTCCCCATCCCACACAGGCCTTATCAGGGCAGAGATTCAGGCCCTTCTGAGCGAGAAGGCAATCCAAGCAGTGCCACCGTCTCAGAGAGGAAAGGGATATTATTCTCACTTCTTTCTCGTCCCGAAAAAGACAGATGACGTCCATCCCATCCTGGACCTCGGTCAACTGAACGCCTTCATCGAATACAAAAGCTTCAGGATGGTGACACTGCAGGGATTACTGCCCATGTTTTGCCAAGGGGGACTGGCTATGCTCCTTGGACATGCAGAACGCCTACATACATATAAAGATCCTGCTGTCCCACAGGAAATACCTCCGCTTTACCTTCCATGGAGAGCATTACCAGATCTTACTTCGAGAGGGTTCCTTCAGTAGGTCATCACATATAGGACTGGCGCCACCTGGCGTCGGGCCGCACGGCAGACTTTTCTAGCATTACCCAACGGGGACCGCCCACCCGACATCATGTGACCGACGTCATCGTGACTGTATATAGTGGGCAGTCCCCACACCCGCCCTCCAGTTCTTTCCCACCATCGCCTCGTGTCAGTCGCATTGCAGACTTCCATATAGCGATCATTGAGAAAGTGTCTTGCGTCGGAATATCCCTCACTAATTTTTCCATCTGTTTCGTGTTTATTGTTGATGTCTTCAGCAAAGAAGAAGTGCTCGTCCTGTGGCACACAGATCCCCCCCCCACTAAGATGGTCACCTCAAGTGCGTCCTCTGTTTAGGCCTGGACCATCCGGTCTCCTCCTGCCCTGAGTGCCAGACCTTTAATCAGGCCACAGAAAAGAGGAGACAGCAGGCTTTGGAGGCCCATCTGCTAAAAGCCTGCTTGGCTTCCCTTGAGAAGAAGATGGATCGGCATAGACATTCTTCATCTGAAAAGGCTTCTCCTTCTAAAAAACCTAAGGAGAAATCTAGGGAGTGGGAGCGCTCCGAGGACGACACAAGGCCCTCGATGAGCAAGGCACAGCCGCCGCCCAGCAAGGACGGTAAGTCTGGTAAATCTATGGCGGGTCAGTCAACCCCCGGCTCCTCCAGGGACCATGCGGCGGCCAGTAAAACGACTACTCAGGCTGTGGGTACTCTCCCGGCACTGGTCGATAAGCCGTCCAGGGGATCCTTCCCCGCCCGACTCCACTCGATAAATCGCCTGTCCCAGATGACCATGTGGGTGCGGTTCTCCTGTCAGGGCCTGATGGCACCTAACCCGACATCCAGCGGAACCAGAGGGAGGAAGCCCCTCTTCCTCATCCTCCTTCCTCGCCCGTACCATCTAATTCTCTTGCGGGTACCTCCGGTGATGACAATGGAGATCCCCTCGACTCAGTCGATGCCTCTGGGTCTGCTCTGCTTTCCCCTCTCAGGGTCAAGGAGAAAGAGGCTCTTCTTCGGCCATCTGGCCTTACTATAGAGGTCCCTCCTCCGCCTTCCGGTGGGCTCCTGGCGCCTCTGACACCGCTTGTCCTGACGACAGTTCTACAGCCGGGACCAGTTTTCCGGCCTCTGCCTCTGGCCCCAATGCTGGATCAGGTCCCACCATCAGGGCCCCTTCGTCCGGATCAGACGCCGGCCCCTCTGATACCGGACCCCCTTCCGGTGCTGGATCGGGTGGTGCCGGTTCCGATGTTGGTTCCCCTGACGTGGGCTGTCCCGACACCAGACGCTTTGCCGATTTATACAACGGCGGGTCCGTCGTGGCTACCCCCGATGCCAGATCTGACTGGGATCTATACCAGACCCTGAACTGTCCCGCATTACCCGCAAGGGTATCTTGAGGACTTCTACCCAGGGGGCCGCACTCCGGACTGGAGTAATTTTGGGCAGTTCTACCCTGAATCCAGTTCCTACTTGAACTTTCAGGGATTCCAGGGTTATTACCCTCCACTGGTTCCTGCTCCTCCTCCTCCTTCTGCTCCCCCTCAGCCTCTGCCTACTCCACCCCCCCCCGGTCACCCTGGATTTCAAGGCCTTAATCCAGTCTTGGTGGCAGGGGGCACAGTTGGAGCTGGTCTCAGACCTGGAGACTAGGCTCCCACAACCGCAGTCTCCCAGGTCTCCTTCCCCGCGCAGCTCTTCCATTGCCACTGTCCATATCTCGAGGAAGACTCGGCAGGACGTTTCCCTTCCAGATACCAGACGCCGTCCTGTTGAGGAGGCAGATGACTATAGTTCAGAGGAGGTGGACGATTCTTCTGAGGAGGTTCCATAGGACCCCAAAGACATGAAAGGCAAAGAGTCCCTGAAGTCCCCACCAGAGAACCCTGCCTTTTCAGATTTGTTGAGGTCCATGAAGGATTACTTCGACTGGGAGTCAGAGGAACAGGACCCCATGAGACAGAGACTTGCGGAGCATCTCGACCTAGAATCTCTGTCTCCGGTCCCCATTCCTTCCTGGATGGCACCTCACCAAGCCGTCACCACTACCATTTGACAGATGCCTCATACCTTCCTGGCTGTCCCCAAATGGGCAGACAGGCTTTACCGGGCACCAAAGGATGCTCGTTCTTGAAGGTTCATCCCAAGGCTGACTCTGTGGTCATCTCTGTGGCTCATGATCGCTCCTCAATGCCAAAGCACATGAGCACCTCTCCTCCTGACAGAGAGTCGAGGCAGATGGACCAGTTCGGGAAGAAGACATACTCATCGGCCACGTGCGCCCCTTCAGTCCCTCAATTACGTGGCCCACATGGTGTCCCACCAAAAGGCTACCTTGGCCAGGCTAGAAGCAGGAGTCCAGTCCATGGACACCTTGCCTTGGAAGGAGGAACTTGCCAAGGATCTCTGCCTCTCCAAAGTTTCATGTAGGCATGCCTTTCGCGCCACCTAGGACTCCGTCGACTCGGTGGCTTGCACCTCGGCAACTGCCATTGCTCTTAGATGGCATTCTTGGCTTCATCTTTCTGGACTCACCAACAAAGTCCATTCTGCGATTCAGGTCACCCCTTTTAGGGGCTCGGTACCTTTTGGTGGGGACACCAAAAACATTAACACAGACATACAGGACAAGGGCTTTGCCCTTAGGTCTGTGAGGTCAATGTACCGATTGGGCTTCCAACAACAGCAGCAGCAGCCCTTTCGGAAAAGGACCTGGAGGCAGGGAAAGAACGCTCAGGCACGCCGCCAAGGGATGCGTAAGATCACGAGTATAGCCACCTCTCCTGCCTCCAGAAATCAGAGATGTTCAGGAGACCCATGACTTCTTGACTTCCTTAGCCCCACTATTGCCTCAGTTTCACGACAGGGAGCAGGTGGGGGGAAGTTCTCGCCTGCCACGCACAGGAGTGGAGAGTGATCACCTCCAACGAATTGGTCCTGCACCTAGTGTCTGTCGGGGACACCATAGAATTTCAGGAAATTCCTCCGCAAACTGTACCACAGAAGTTCTCCTATTCTTGGGACTAGGCTCTCCTAGTTCACAAGGAGGTAAACTCGCTGTTACTCAAAGAAGTAATCTAGCGGGTCCCCTTCGAGCAGAGGGGAAAGGGATTTTACTCCCACTTTTTCCTGGTTCCAAAAAAGACGGGGGACTCCAGACCCATACTCGACTTAAGTTAACTAAATCAGTTTGTAGAGTACAAAAAATTTTGAATGCTAACACTCCAGAGCCTCCTCCCTCTCCTCATGGAGAACCGCTGACTCTGCGCACTGGATACGCAGGATGCCTACCTACACATCTCCATCTTCCCCAGCCACAGCCGATTCCTGCGCTTTCGCTGCCAAAGGGAACACTTTCCGCTCTGAGCGCCCCTTGGTCTGTCTTAGGTGCCACAGGTTTTATCAAGTGCCTGGCAGTGGTCAGCAGCTGCCTACGCAGCAGGGGTATTGCAGTTTTCCCTTACCTGGACGATTGGTTGATTTCAGCCCTGTCCAGGGATTCTTTGTTGGAGGCTCTTACCTTTACACTGCACTTTTTCAGCAGACTAGGGATCACAGTCAGTGTTCCTAAGTCATCCCTTATCCCTGTCCAGAAACTTCAGTTCATTGGGGCAGTCCTGGATACGGTCCAGTGCAGAGCCTTCGTGCCTCCAGAGAGGGTGGAGACCCTGATCTGTCAGCTCGGGAGGTCCTACGCCTTCTGGGCTTGACGGCGGTCACCATCACAACTGTTCCCCTGGCAAGACTTCACATGAGGGTCACTCAGTGGTCATTGTGGGTGCAGTGGGATCAGCTCCTGGGCGACCTGGGCCATCTGGTTCTGGTCTCCTCTGCGGTTCAGAACTAATTGCAGTGGTGGATGGATTCTTGCAATCTTTCTGTGGGACTTCCCTTTCGGAGTCCTGCACCACTAGCTACCCTCACCATGGATGCCTCGAATATGGGGTGGGGAGCTCATCTTGGGGAGCACCAAGCCCAGGGAATATGGTTCAGCGTGGAGACTCCTTTGCATATCAGTGTTCTGGAGTTGAGGGCAGTCCTGTACACCTTACAGGCCTTTCAGACCCTGCTTCCAAAGGGATCACTGCTAATCCAATTGGACAACATATCGGTAGTTTGGTATATCAACAAACAAGGAGAAACCTGATCGTACCCCCTGTGCAGGGAGGTGATGCGGGTGTGGAACTGGGCAGTCCAGCACCATCTGGTCCTTGTCGCCATGCATGTTCTGGGCATTATAAATGTCCTGGCGGACAGTCTTAGCAGATCTCTGACTCTAGCTCACGAGTGGGAACTGCATCAGGAAGTGGCAGAATCCATCGTCCAATGTTGTGGGCATCTGGAAATCGACCTCTACGCCTCCGAATCTGATGCAGAGCTTCCCAGCTTTTGCTCGCTCATTCCAGGGCACGGTGTTTTCTGGAACGACCCATTGTCTCTGTCTTGGACAGGGAAAGTTTTGTACGCATTCCCTCCATTTCCCATTCTGCAGAGGGTTCTTCTCAAGCTTCAAGTGGAGAAGACAAGGATGATCCTTATCGCTCCTGTCTGGCCGAGACAGATCTGGTTCCCGCTGCTGCTGCAGCAGCTTTCCAGGGAACCACCGGTTCCACTTCCAGTGACTCATGACCTCCTGACCCAGGATCAAGGTCATTTGTGCATCCGGGGCTCAGGACCCTGCATCTCCATGCGTGACTCCTACAGAGATAGCTATCTCCCATTTCCGGGTTTCCTCCAGGGTTGCTCAAGTCCTCATTGAGGCTAGAAAGCCATCTACCTGTTACACTTATGCCATGAAGTGGAAGCGGTTTTCCATTTGGACGACCGCTAAGGGTTGGAACCCCTTCTCTTGTTCGGCCCCACAAGTCATGGAATACCTCCTTCACTTATCAGACTCCAGTCTGTTCTACTCTTCTTTGAAGGTTCATATCTCAGCTATCTCAGTGTACCACGAGCTAGTGGATGGAAAACCCGTGACTCAGTTGGAGGTCTCAAAAGCCTTTCTGAAAGGGAATCTCCATCTGAAACCCCCCATCCGTAGCCCAACTCCGCCTTGGGACTTGAACTTCATACTGGAAAAGCTCACCCTTCCTCCTTTTGAGCTATCTATGAGCTGTGATTAGCGCTTCCTGTCTTGGAAGGTGCTTTTTCTTGTGGCTATCATGTCAGCCTGAAGGATTTCGGAACTTCACGCTGTAGTCTGCAAGGAGCCCTATCTGATTTTCCATAGGGACTAGGTGATCCTCGGAACTCATCCGAAGTTTCTTCCCAAGGTGGTGTCAGAAGCCATGCTGAATCAGTTGGTAGAGCTTCTGGTGTATTATCCATCACCCTGTAACAGAGATGAGGCATTCCTCCATACAATGGACATCCTTGGGATTCACCGGTGTTACACCCACCAGACCAAAGAGTTCCGCTGTTGCAACCAGTTGTTTGTTTCCTTTGCCTCGAGATCGAAGGGCAAACCGGTTTCTAAGCAGGACCTGTCTCAGTGGTTAGGCAACTGCATTTGATTCTGTTACCAGAAGTACGGAAAGCCTCTGCCGGGTTCTATCAGAGGTCATTCTACTAGGGGCATGGCTGCCTCCTCGGCCTTCCTACGGAGTGTTTCTGCAGCCGACATATGTGTTGCTGCTACTTGGAGTTTTGTCCATACCTTTACCAAGCATTACAGTCTGGACATTGCTTCTAGGTGGATGGCTGCCTTTGGCCTTACCATCCTGCAGGGCCTTCTGTTCTAAGACTGGGTCCATTTTGGATTTCATTTTTTTCCGTTGGAGTTAGTTTTCCTCCTTTCTAGTTTCTCTCGGTCTCTCCTTAGAGGGACTGCTTGGGACTCTGTCCTATATGTGATGACCTACTGAAGGAACCCTCTCGAGGTAAGATAGTACAGTTATGTAGGAACTTACCGTAACAGTAGATCTTCGAGAGAGGTTCCTTCAGTAGGTCATATTTTTCCCTCCCTCCCCTCATTTCTGTTTTTACAGGGACTCCAAATCCTGTTCGCTCCTGCTGTCAGGCCTCTGCCTGGCTCCGGCGGGAGAACTGGAGGGCGGGCGTGGGGACCACCCACTATATACAGTCACGCTGACGGTCACGTGATGTCGGGAGGGCGGTTCCCCGTCAGGTATTGCTAGAAAAGTCTGCCGTGCGGCCCGACGCCAGGTAGCGCCAGTCCTATATGTGATGACATATTGAAGGAACCTCTCTCGAAGATCTACTGTTCAAACAACATGAAGTCTTGCTGTATTCTGACAAATTGCAGTGATGTCCAACCTTTGAACTGCCCCAGAGATGAAAGAGTTAACTTTCCATGCCAGGCATGGAACGCTGAGCTCGAGCTCGGTTAAGACTCTGTCTGTTGCTGCTTGAACTCAAACTGTCAGATTCTTTACTCCTCCTCACTGAACAGTCGCTCCGGAGATTTTTCCTTTGCTCGGTTCAGATTGTCGGTTAGAGTACCGTTTTTCTCGGTTTTTGACTGAATTTAAACCGTAACCTACCGGTTCAGTCTCTGTCTGTGGTCTTGTGAGTACTAGATAGGCTTATTTTTGTTGTTCTTCTGTGTGGAACTTGTAAACGTGGGATTGGTTCGGTTTGAACCGATCAGGTTGTTCAAAAAAAGTTTATTCTGCTTTTAGAGTGTGGTAACCGGTCTTTATCGGTTCTAAAAAAAAAAAGGATTTTATTACGTTTTTTTCCACGATTCGTAACACGGTCAGGAACCGATAAGGGTGTCTTGCCTGGCGGTTTGCCGAAAAAAGGGTAAGTTTTAGTTAGGACTGGCCATGTCTGAGAAACCCAAAGAAAACCGGGCCCACTGGGTTTCAACACTGTAGTGTGTGTGGGAAGTCTTTGCTAAGGCTGATCCACATCACCTGTGTTTATTGTCTGGGGTTTGACCACCTCGATTCAGACTGCCAGATTTGTAAAAATTTTCCTGCAGCTACCCTGGAAAAAAGAGTTGGTAGGCTCAGGGAAAGGGAGGCCAAGAAGTCCGCTGACCCGGATGGCCAGCCTGGTTCGGTTCCAACCGAACCAGAAGGAGTGCCCTCTGACCAGGTCGAAATTTCTTCGGGCAAAAGGAGAATCGACTCCGAGGAGTCGGTTCCAGTTAAAAGAACAAGAAGAGATAAATCAGCCGATGCAGTTCCACAAGTTCTTTCTCCGACCGCTGATGAAATAGCCAAAGCGACAAGGATTGTTCAGTCGCTATCCCCGGTTCCGACTGAACCGGCACCATTAGGTAGGCCCTCGGTTCGATCGGTTTCCCCGGTTCCGGATTATAATTTAGAGGATTTTTATGAACCGGAGGAGGAGGAAAGAGAGTATGAGGATAGTGAGGGTGATTACGAAAGTCTGGATGTGCCCATTGACCCGGACATTTCCCAGACAGACCTTCAGGAGTGTCTCTTCCTAGGCTTTCTGAGTCCCCTTCCCATTTCATGTTCTACAAAAAAGTGGCTGAAACTCTTCAGCTTCCTATGGAAGAAGCTGTGGATGACCAGGAGGAGCCTGACTATGTTGAAATGATGGATATCCCAGAGTCCAGGAGGCTGTCTATTCCCCTTCATAAGTCCTTTGGGAAACAGACAATAAAAATGTTAGAGACTCCTAATTCTGTACCTCCCGTGGACAAGAGAATGGACAAGAGGTATACTCTCTCAGGCTCAGATATGGAGTTCCTTACCCAGCAATGCAGCCATGTTGGGGTAGTGCAGGCTGCAGCCTGTGATAAGGCAAATATACCATTGGCTTCACACCCCAGATAAGGACTCCAGGAGGATTGATGCCATGGCAAAGAAACAGTACATGTCAGCATCCTTGGGACTCAGGCAGGCTAATTATATGGCCTATACAGCTAGATATCAGAAATCTAGATGGGACACTGTAATGGCTTTAGCTAAACAGGTCCCTGGCCAGCTTGCCAAGGAGCTGGAGCAGGTGGCTGCGGATGGTATTGAGGCATCCAAGGTGCAATTCCATACTGCAATGGACTCCAATGATGTTTCATCTAGAGTCATGGCTACATCTGTGGCCCTTCGTAGGATGTCTTGGCTCAGATGTACTACCCTGTCTCATGATACCCCGACTAAGGCCATGGATTTTCCTGTTGTGGGTAATTCTCTGTTTGGGGAGCAAACAGAGAACTACATGAAGAAAATGGATGAATACAGGACCACCCACAGGAGTGCTCAGGCCAAGGAAAGGCAAGCCACTCCTCAGAGGCAGCATTCCAGGGGCAAGGGCAGGCCTTTTCATAGGCGTTTCTACCAAGCCAAGGCCACCTCTTCTGCTTACGCTCATAGGGGGTTCTTTAGAGGGAGAGGCAGACGGGGTACAAGCAGGCCTGCTTCCACCCCTCAACCTAAAGCCCCTGCCAAACAGGCACCCTGATGGGTTTGCCAGGGCCGATTCTCCACCACCTGTAGGGGGTAGGCTGGCTTACTTTGTCCAGGACTGGATGTCTTTAACATCAGACAAATGGGTCTTGGAAGTAGTAAGCCAGGGACTGGTTCTCAGCTTCAAAAAATTTCCAAAGATGAGAACCAGATCCTTTCCACCTGCAAATCCTTCGGAGGCACTTGCCCTAGAGGCAGAGGTCTCTTCCCTCTTGGCTCTCAGAGCCATAGAGAGGGTCCCACCCCTACACAAAGGGAAAGGATTGTACTTCAGGTACTTTCTAACCCCCAAAAAGACAGGAGAATGGCAGCCCATCTTGGATCTCAGATATTTAAACAAGCACCTTTTAAAGCCAAAGTTCAAAATGATGACTTTGGAAATAATTCTACCCTCTCTAAGGCCAGGGGACTGGCTAGTCTCCCTGGACCTCAAGGATGCCTATTTCCATATTCTCATCAGAAGCTCCCACCAAAAGTACCTCAGGTTCGAGCTGCCCTCAGGCCACTACCAATTCAGAGCAATGCCCTTCGGCCTAACTTCTGCTCCAAGGGTGTTCACAAAATGCTTGGCAGTAGTAGTTGCCTGCCTAAGGAGAAAAAGGATCTCCATCTTTCCATACCTGGATGACTGGCTCATAGTAGGCCAGTCTCCAGACCAAGTCAAGTCACACCTACAGATAACTCAGCAACTGCTCACTTCTCTAGGTTTCCTTCTGAATCTTTCAAAGTCAGTTCTAGAGCCTGTGCAGCTCCTCACCTTCATAGGGACAGAGCTGGATACAGTAAAAGCAAGAGCCTTCCTTCCCCTGGACAGAGCAAGGACCCTTATCTCACTGGCCTCTTCATTCACCCCCCAGGTGTCTCGACCAGCAAGGAATTTTCTATAGCTCCTGGGACACATGGCTGCCTCTACAGCAGTGGTGCAGGGAGCAAGATTTCAAATGAGGGATATTCAGTTCCACTTGAAAGCCTTTTGGTCTCAGAAAAGGGACCCTCTGACCAAACTAATTCCAGTGACTCGAACCCTGATCCAGGCGTTACAGTGGTGGCTGGATCAGGACAATCTAAGACAGGGAGTTCCTTTTGTCACTCAGTCTCATTCTCTAATCCTTACTACAGATGCCTCCTCTTGGGGTGGGGAGCACACTTGGGAGACCTGACCACCCAAGGGTTGTGATCTCCTCAGGAATCTCTGCTTCACATCAGTCTATTAGAACTCAGAGCAGTGTTTCTAGCACTTCAAGCTTTTTCCAAGTCTGTTCAGAACAAAGTAGTTCAGATCAGGACAGACAATACCACCACAATGTGGTATATCACCAAGCAAGGGGGCGCTCGGTCTATGGCCTTGTGCACAGAGGCAATGAAGTTATGGTCTCTGGCCTATTCCCTGAACACCTCTCTTACAGCAGTTCACCTCCCAGGCAAGGACAATGCCCTGGCAGATGCTGTCAGCAGGATATCTCAGGGCCATCACGAATGGTCCCTGGATCCCCTGGTTTTGAAGGTGATCCTCTCCAGATGGGGCAACCCACAGGTAGATCTTTTTGCAGCCCCAGACAATCACCAACTTCCTCTCTTTTGCTGCAGGCCCCCAGTATTGGGCTCAGTCCCCCTGGATGCCCTAGTTCTCAGTTGGGAAGGGAAGTTCCTGTATGCTTTTTCCCCCTTCCCTCTCCTGTTCAAGGTGTTAGTAAAAGTCAGGTCTCAACCCTGCAGGGTGATTCTGATTGCTCCAGACTGGGCCAGGCAGCCCTGGTACCCTCTCTTGTTGTCCTTAGCAGTCCACCTTCCCCTATCTCTTCCCAGGAATTACAACCTATTAACATGTGCTCAGGGGAGGGTTTGGTACCAATCTCAAATCTCTCAATCTCAAGGCCTGGCTCTTGAAGAGTTAGAGTTGCTGATTGCACCTCTCTCAAGGTGTTATGGATATCCTAAAGGCTTCTCGGAAGCCTTCCACCAGAAACACTTACAACTCCAAGTGGAAAATATTTTCTATATGGTGCTCTGGGAAGCATATTTCCCCAGACTCTGCTGGCCTGCCCACAGTCCTGGACTATATGGTTCATCTTAATAGCTTGGGACTCAGACCAGCTACACTAAGAGTGCATCTGGCAGCTGTCTCTGCCTTCCTTTCAGCAGGCAAGCTCTCTTCCCTTTCAGCCCTTCCTGTATTTTCTAAGTTTTTCAAGGGATTGCTTCATACCAATCCTCCATTCAGGGACCCTGCCCCTGCTTGGGACCTTAATGTTTGCATTGCTCAGCTTATGCAACCCCCTTTTGAGCCTTTGTCTTCAGCAGAGCTTAAGTACTTGGTGGTCATCACTTCTGCCAGGCGCATAAGTGAGTTACAAGCCCTGCCAGTGGAGCCTGATTGTATCTCTTTCCATAGAGATAAGGTGGTCCTCAGGACTAATAGGAAGTTTTTGCCTAAGGTGGTTTCAGACTTCCACCTTACCCAGTCTGTGTCTCTTCCTGTTTTCTTCACTGACCATTCTTCCTCTGGGGAGAGGAGGCTGCACAGTTTGGATGTGAAAAGGGCCCTTACCTACTACATAGAGCGTACCAAGGGTCACAGGTTTGATTCCCTCCAACTGTTCCTCACTTATGGTGAGATTATTAAGGGAAAACCTGCCACTAAGAGATTTATTGCCAGGTAGATTGTCTCTTGCATTCAATTTTGCTATGAAAAACTATGTAGGACTCCACCCTCAGGCATGAGGGCTCACTCTTCCAGAGGTACAGCTGCTTCCCTGGCTGCTGCCAGGGATATTCCTATCTTAGAGATTTGTCAAGCAGCCACCTGGAAAACAGTACACACTTTACCAAGCATTACTCTCTGGATATCCAGGCTAGGAGTGATGCTTGGTTTGTACACACAAGTGCTTCAGAGCCTATTTCCAGGTAGGTTCGTCCTCCTCCATGGAGGTACTTCTTGGTAGTCTGCAATTTGTCAGAATACAGCAAGACTTCATGTTGTTTGAAGAAAAATGACTCACCTTAGTAATGTTGTTTCTTCTAATGGAGTCTTTCTGTATTCTGACCTCCCTCCTCCCCTCTCAGAACCTTTGTTTTGGGATGTGGGTGGGCAGTAGCAATGTTGGCACTTTCGAGTGCCCCACCCTTATTTTCTCACCCCTTTAGTTTGGGTGGGTGGGTGTTGTGTTTGTTTTATTTTTTGGGTTCCTGACTTGAGTCTTTGTTTTGGGACCAAAAAATCTGTTTATTATATTTAGTAGCCAGTTGGCTAGTGTAAGTTTACAGTTTCCACACAGGACACCCAGTGAGTATAGCTTGTAAAGATCTGACGGTTTGAGTTCAAACAGCAACAGACAGAGTCTCTACCGAGCTCCAGCTCAGCGTTCCATGCTTGGCATGGAAAGTTAACTCTTTTATCTCCGGGGCAGTTCAAAAGTTGGACATCACTGCAATTTGTCAGAATACAGCAAGACTCCATTAGAAGAAACAACATTATAAGGTGAGTAATTTTTTCTTATGGTAAGTTCCTACGTAACTGTACTTTCTGGGCACTGCCATTCGGCCTTTCTTCGGCACCCAGAGTCTTTACCAAGTGCCTGGCAGTAGTGGTAGCAGCTCTCAGGAGGCAGGGGCATTTTGTCTACCACTACCTCGATGACTGGCTATTGACAGCTCCCATGGAAGCTCAGCTGTGTCGCTCTCTGGAAGAAACCTTTCATCTGTTCCAACTTCTGGGGGTTACCTTGAACCTTCCCAAGTCATACCTCTGGCCCACCCAGAGGTTACAGTATATTGGGGCAGTTCTGGACACTGTCCAAGGGAGAGCTTTTCTTCCCTCAGACAGGGCAGATCGACTAAGGGCACTGACTCTGAGAATTGTCACCATAAATCAGGTTCCAGATAGAATTGTACTGCAGCTGTTGTACCATGTGGCAGCAGCCATAGTAAGCGTTCTCTTAACTCATCTGCACATGAGTTCTCAAGTGGAACCTCGGGGTTCAATGGGATCAGCGATTGGATGACTTTGAACAGCTGGTCCGGGTCTCCAAAGCAGTGTGTTAGACTCTGGAATGGTGGCTGACCCCCTCCTGGTTGCAGTCTGGGGCTCCCTTGCAAAATCCCAATCCTCAGCAGATCCTGACCACATGGATGCCTCAGGACTAGGGTGGGGGGCACATTTCTGAGATCATCAGACAAGAGGGACTTGGACCTCTGTGGAACACAATCTCCACATAAACATGTTGGAGATGAGAGCCATCCTATATGTCTTACAGGTGTTTCGGGCAGTTCTCCTGCCAGGGATCCTACTGATCCAGTCAGACAACATGCCAGTGGTCTTCAACATCAGCTAACAAGGGGGCACTCACTCTTACCCCCTTTGCAGAGAGACCATGAAAGTCTGGCACTGGGCAGTGGAGCACAACCAGGAACTCACAGCGGTTCATGTTCCAGGAGTTCAACACACCTTAGCCAGTAGCCTCAGCCACTCTCGGTCTCAGGCTCTAGTAAATGGCCTTTTCGAAAGGTGGGAACTTCCAGAACTGAATTTCTTTGCATCCCCACTCAACGGCAAACTGACCAATTTCTGCTTGCTAGATCCAGGACCTGGTGTTTTCTGGTGAGACGTGTTGTCCCTTTCTTGAGCAGGGAGGTTCCTGTATGCTTTTCCTCCCTTCCCACTGCTTAGTGTTGCTCAAGCTACAAGTGGAGCAAGCTGTCATGATCCTCATAACGTTATTTTGGCCATGACAGATCTGGTTTCTGCTGCTCCAGCAGTTGGCATCGGAACCTTCAGTTCCCTTGCTCCTGTCTCCTTGCTTGCTCTCACTGTAGCAGGGAACTGTGGTACACCTGAATCTTCAGTCTCTGCACCTGCATGCATGGCTCCTGCAGACCTAGTATAGAACAGATTTGGGGTGTCCTCAAGGGTAGTGGAGGTCCTAGTGGTTTCGAGGAAACCCTTGACTAGGGCTACATATGCCATGAAATGGAAACGCTTCTGCCTGGGGGTGACCTCTCATTTCCTAGATCCTTTTACCTGCCGGGTAAATTTGGTTCTGGAGTACATTCTTTCCCTATCTGACGAGGGTCTCAGTTACTCATCTATAAAGTTACACCTTTCTGCACTGTCAGCCTATCATTTTCCTATGGAGGGCAGGACCCTGGCGCAGTTGAACTTGTCCAAGACCTTTCTGCATGGCATATCAAGTCTCCCAGGCAGGACCCCATCCCCACGGGTCTTTCTGTTTAGGTTAGTGTGACAGGACAAGGAACAGCTCTGGCGACCTCTATTTTCTGATTCCCAAAGACTGTTCCAACAGCACCTTCTACTTTCTCTTTTCTTGCCTTCTCTTGTCTTTCTGTCTAAGGGCAGGTCACCTGTTGTTCATTCTTGTACTGTCCCTTTGCCTACCCTGGTCTCCGGGTGTCCTTGTCTTCTCCCCCCATTATAGTGTCTCCCATTTTGTCTGCATAAATGTGCGTACTAGCGCCAGCGCGATCGTGCAAGCCCTGCTGCAGGAATGTGCGAACTCCTGTCCTCGCGGTTGTGCGAGGAGATATATGAGCACATCCAGAAAATAAAGTTAAAGCACCCTTTACAAAAAGGCTAGCTAATGCACAAGCTAGCCTTGGTGTTTCTCGAGTTCCTATTCAGTTACTTAGCATTTGTTTGGAAAATAGTGAAGTGCTCACCTCGGTGGTTGCTGCAAGGCTAAAGAAACGCTTCTGCAAAGTTGCACAGTGTTGCTGAACCAAAAAGGGGTTTGCAGGATATATATTTTATTTTTGTCGTATGCCCCAAAGAGTTCTTTTAGTCTGTGCACCTTCTAGTTATGTTTATAGGGACACTTACTGTGTTGCAGAAGGTTCAAATTGCACGCAATCCCTTTACAGACTCCTGTGTTCCTTTCTAAGATTTGTTTCTTTATTTTGATGCCCTCGTTGTTGTTAAGTTCGCTGCTGTAAGTTAAAGATTCCTGCTTTTATTTTATTTTTTAATTTTTTTTTCCCTCCTAACTACCCTCTCTTTTCACTCCTTCAGACCTTGATCAACCCCGAGAGCACCCCCATGGAGTCTGCCCCTAGAGTGTCAGGCTGTCTTTCTTCCACTGTCCTAACTCTTGTCCTAGGAGTGCTTGTACACAGCGGGGTCTGCCTGTGGGTGGGTGATCGGAGGCACGGATCGGTCTTCATCTAGGACTGAGAGGGGAGGGTTTCCGTTTTTCTCCCTTTGTCCCTCCTGTAATCCCTCCTCCCCTGAGGACATCGGCACACAGGACAAAAGTCCAGACAGATGACGTGTAGACGTACACTGTTGTCTAGTGTCCCAGACGTCCTACCCTCCCCAACTCCAAAGAGCCGCCTGTTCCCCAATGCCCATGCTTCCACAGGCATAGGGGTGTCGGGCACTTGAAAGCACCCCAGGATACCACCCCAGGAGGAGGAGGCACCCATTGGGATGCCCGATCCTCCTCCTCCTCCCCTCGACCCAGTGACCTGAGCCGTTCGAGCCAAATGCCCGGCAAGGTGCAGTGTGGCGGCAGCGGCGCAACCTTCAGCACCACTGGGCAGGCTTTTATTTTATTTTATGCTGAATAAAAGCTGTTTATGTTCCACGGATCCTGGTGTCTGCCTCCATCCATACCCACAGCCTAGTACACTTAGAAAAACTTACGTTGCCTCCCTTTGAGCCAGCGGCAAGTGGTGAGATACGCTTCCCATCTTGGAAAGCGTTGCTTTTGATTGGAGTTACTTCGGCTCGGAGGATTTCCGAGCTTCAGACTCTGATGTGTAAAGAGCCTTATTTGATTTTTTTACAGGGATAGAATCTCCCTACATACCATTCCTAAGTTTCTTTCAAAGGTAGTTAACTCTTAACTAGGACATTCAACTGCCAGTTTATTACCCAGAGTATTCAAACAAAGGAGAAGCCCTGTTGCACACTCTGGATGTTCACATAATTCTTTGTTACTGTGTAGATTGCACACGATCTTCCAGAAGGACAGACCAGTTATTTGTCTCTTTTACCCAACAGATGTTAGGGGCACCAGTGACAGGGTTTTAAATAATTGATTAGCAGTTTTTTTTTTCTTGGGACAATACTAACTGTACAGAAAGTATTTATATAGGTTTTCTACAAGTGTTATGTTTGTTAAACACAATGAGGCAAGTACTATGCATTTTCACAATGTTTTAGCACTTTTATGAGCAAAACGCTAATCAATTTTTAGAGTTAAATAAAACCCTGCAGTGACTAAGCAAACATTGACCAAATGGTTGGTCGGTTGCATTAACCTTCTGCTACCAGAAGTACGACAAACCTTTATTGGGACCAGTTAAAGGTCACTCCAGTAGTGGTGTTACTGCTTCCTTCACATCCCTATGGAACGTCCTGGCAGTGGAACTTCATGCAGCTGCTGCTAGGAGTTCAGTCCATACTTTCATAAAACACTACAGTCTGGACATTGCTTCACGGAGGAGAGCAGGCTTTGGCTTAGCCGTCCTCCAGGGACTACCCTTTTAGGAATACCAGTGGTTTATAGATTTCATAACCACCACCTTTCTGACCTGGATTTTATCCTTGTACTGCTTGGGACTCGGTCCTAATTGTGTTACCTGCTGCAAGAGCTCTGTCTCAAAGTAAGACAGTATAGTTACGTAAGAACTTGCCATAACAGTAGATCTTCAAGAAGAGCTCTTGCAGCAGGTATGCTTTCCCATCCCTCCTACCCCCAGGGTTTTTAACTGTATTTTTCTCTCTGGGGGATGTGAGAACCTCCTTGGTTCCCCATCCTTTTTGCTAGCCAGGTCTCCGGCAAGCGAACTGAGGTGGTGCTGGGGGACCGCCCCTTTTATACCGTGGGTGACATTGGGGGGCAGGACCGATGACGGGGGGCAGTCCCCTGTCTTAGACTGCTAGCTATAATTTTTTCCATGGGGTCCTAGTGCCTGACGGTATAGTCCTAATGATGTTACTTGCTGCAAGAACTCTTCTTGAAGATGTTCTGTTACTGGTAAGTTCTTATGTAACTGTACTTTTTGCTCAGTATTCACAAAAGAAGGGGAGGAAGATGGTGTGATAGGGTTGAATAAGATCCTGTTCCATTTGTTATGCTGAAAGAGTTAAACGCAAGGATCTGCTCTGTTCTCTCCTTTTCTGTCTCCTGTCTGTCAGGTCGCGGAACCACATTTTCTTGAGACCTAGGAACTGATCACTCTGGTCTCATGATTCTCTGCTTCTCGCTACCTCGCTACCTCTCTGCCTTCACTTGCTGTTTCTGTCTTTTCTCCTTCCTTGCATATCTGCAGTTATGAAAACATATGTGAGTCATCATGTGAAACTGGGATCCCTTTGTTTGAAACTGTATATAGTTATACTGTTGAAATGATAGTAAAAAGCTATTTGGTACTCTAGAGGTTAAGCTGAGATGCAATTTTCAAGCCCTTTGCAGAGCTTTGAACAAGAGCTCAGTTCTGGGTCACTATGTACAGTTTTGCTGCACCTGCAAGGAAGGAAACTGACAAGAACATTCTGTGAAAAACAATGTCTCCTTAACGAGTTCCCTGCAAAGACTTGTTATAAAAAGAGCAGCAAACATTTTTGTTGGGAGAGACAGAGACTGAGATTTGAAATCCAGGAGAAACACTCAGATGAAGAATTTTGTTTTCTCTGTTTGTATTGCCTTTGTAAATAGTGATTCTGAACAATTTTTATTTTGCTGATAATAAAGCACTCAATGCGAATTTTACAGCTGCTCATGCCTGGTCATACTGTGCTTCCCGACCTGTGCCTCGACAACAATGAACCGATATTGGCAAGTAAACACACAAGATAAAGTGGTGGACACCAGTCCATTCACAGAGGAGAAAGTCCTAAAGAAACTCTTGAAACTGAAGGTGGATAAGGCAATGGGGCTAGATGGGATACATCCTAGAATACTTAAAGAGCTCAGAGATGTGATACTGTCACCACTGACAGCCCTATTCAACAAATCGTTAGAGGAAGGAGTAGTACCAAAGGACTGGAGGAGGGCGAACATGATACCGCTTCACAAGAGTGGGAGCAAGGTTGAAGAAGGTACAGTAACTATAGACCAGTCAGTTTGACCTCAGTGGTGGGAAAGATGATGGAATCACTGTTAAAGGAAAGGATTGTAGAATATCTAGAAGCCAGTGGGGCACAGGACCCAAGGCAACATGGATTCACAACAAACGAATCTGATAGATTTCTTTGACTGGGTGACAAGGGTAGTAGATCAGGGAGGAATGGTGGACATGTCCTTTCTTGATTTTGTCATGGTATTTGACACAGTCCCGTACAAAAGGTTAGTAAACAAGTTTGGCAATCTTGGGAGTAGGGCCCAAAGTGGTAAACTGGATCAGAAATTGGCTTAGCTACAGGGCTCAGAGGGTGGTGGTAAATTAGAGTTCAATCTGAAGAAAGGGGGGTAACCAGCGGGGGGCCACAGGATTCAGTGTTTGGGCCGCTCCTCTTTAATGTCTTTATAAGCGACATTGATGATGGACTCGAAGGAAAAGTATGCCTCTTTGTAGATGACACCAAGATCTGCAATAGGGTTGACACTCCGGTGGGGCGAGGGGGGTGGAGCAAATGAGGACAGACTTTAACAAGTTGGAGGAGTGGTCAAGAGTGTGGCAGCTTGGATTCAATGCCAAGAAGTACAAAATCATGAACTTGGGGAACAAAAACCCAGGGGAGGAATACACAGTGGGGGAGGGGAAGGTACTGACAACAACCAAAATGGAAAGGGATGTAGGGGTAGTCACAACAGATGATCTAAAAGTAGCCAAACAATGTGAGAAGGTGGTGAGGAAAGCCAGTGGAATGATGGGGTGCATAAGGAGAGGTATCACCAGCAGAAAACGGGGTGGTGATGCTGCTGTACAGGCAGTTGGTGAGGCCTCATCTAGAAGTACTGTGTGCAGTTCTGAAGACCGCCTCTCTGAAAGGACATCGACAGGGTGGAGGCAGTCCAGAGAATGGCAACGAAAAAGGTGCAGGGGCTGCAACAGAAGCCATACAAGGAGAGATTGGGAGAGCACAATATGTGTACTCTGGAAGACATTAGGGAGAGGGGGGATAAGATAGAGACATTCAAATACCTGAAGGGGATCAACTGAGTTCAAGAGGGCAGTATCTTTCAGAAAAGATGTGCAAGAACAAGGGGTCACAATATGAGGCTGGGGGGGGAGACTTGGGGGCAACGTGAGGAAGCATTTTTTCACAGAAAGGGTGGTGGATGCATGGAACAGACTCCCAGAGGAGGTTGTGGGGGCAAAAACAGTTGTCGAATTCAAGACTGCATGGTACAGGTGGAAGGCAGAACTAGTGGTAGGAAGCAGGAGGTAGGCCACAGGTCTAATAGGATCTGGAGCTTATACAGTAGTTAGGGAAGTGGGCAGACTAGGTAGGCCAGGTGGTCCTTATCTGCCGTCAAGCTCTGTGTTTCTGTGTTACCATTAGACTGCCATAATTTCTGTGGCGTTGAATGGAGACTGAACATGGTGGGGCAATGGCTGAGGCTCTGGGCAATGCCTCCATACATTTGTGCATAGAGGTATAGTGCAGAGCTGAATATGGTCACATAATGGCTTGCAAAGGCCCTGAGCACCTTGGGTGTGATATGTAGTTATTGGGATGCTGACCTCTAAACACGGCAGCCAGGAGCAAAGGCCCTATTCCATTTGGAACACGCTATGTCTGTTGCCAGTTGGGGGCTGTGATGCCCCCTGTACATGCTCTTTTAAGTGCTACCACAGCCCAGTATTCATACAGGTGGCATGTGCCAGGCCAGGTGCACTTCCTGTATGAATACAGCTCTCTTATGTCTGTGTGCAGTGTTTTGCGTGGTGCTGCGCTTTGCAACTGGGCAAATGACTTCAGCTGAATGTGTGGGCCAGGCTATAACATGTCAACACTGTACTGGGAGAACTGTCCTCTCTAGACCTTTGCATAATGCTGAATCTTAATAGAGAATGGCAATTTCCATCAGAAGAGTGAATCCAATTCTGAAATGCTGTTTGAAATTTTCAGGTAGATTCTGCATAATTCAAAAAGTATATTGTAGATATTTAAATCATGGATTTGTTTTTGGCATATGATTTATTGTTTTGCTCATGCCCCCTGATCTCCACAGTTCATTTTGGGGACCCATGGTGGGAGAGGGGGGCATGAACACCGGGTCTGGTCCACGGCCCCCATCCTGCCTCGAGTTTTCCTGCTGGGGGAGGACTGCCCCCCCGCTTATACCACGTGCCGAGGCTCCGTCCAACGCGAGTCCAGACCACACTCCAGCCAGCCCCGAATCCTATTTTCTGCTTTTCTCCTTGAACCCCTGAGGATGTTGGCGTCTGAACGTGACATTGCTTGGACCCCAGCCAAAGTCCTCCCCTCCATGATGCTCCCCATTGCACCTCCACCCGTGTGCACCCAGATGGTGGCATTGCAGCGGGAGTGTCATCCCTCCCTCCCCAGAGGAGGAGAGCACCCCTAGGGCACTCAATCCTCCACTGCTGGCCGACTCTGCAGCTCCCCAGGCTTGCACCGGAACCCAGGTCACCAGCGTCACAAGCGGCAGCATTACCGCAGTGCCAGTGGGCCAGCGGCATATGATTTTAATGGAGGAATAGTTTGCTGCAGTTTACATTGGAAATGGTTTCTAAATAGGCAGCTGACCATCAAAGCATGAGAGGGACAGCAGGAGTCTAAGGTCCATCTGGAAGCAATTGGGTGCGTTTATGATGAAATTCACTCATTTGTTTCAGTAGAATACATATGACAGTCACGGTAGTGTCACCTTCATGTAATGCCTCATTATATATGATGAGGTGTTATTGTTGTGCATCCTGTACAGTACGGTACTTGGGGATAGGTAATGTGGATGGAACCTCTTGAACTGAAGCCTGCCACCCAAAAGGGCCAGCTAATGAAATTGTGATTTAATCTGGACATAGACATGAATAGCATAGTGTGAAATGTTCACATTCTGATAGAATGGAATTCCATGGAATTTTGGAAAATTCTACGGAGTTCTGTCACTAGCAGATTTCCAACATTTTGCATGCAGAATGGTTTTTTTTTTTTGTTTTCGTGGATTAATAATCCACTGTTTACTTGGTTAATTCCATGGTTTAAACAATCTGTGGAAAAGCATTTTGCAGTTTCCACAGAAATTAAGAAATTATTTTTAGAAATTCAGTGAATTTAAAGAGAAATTTTGAAAAGCAGTTCAGTGGCAGAAATGCATTTTGGCCCCGATTCTGATGGCAGAATTCTGGATTCTGCACAGCCCTAGATATGAAGTGATTTTTGGAAACCTTGAGAAAACTTTGCAAAATTGATTTAGACATAGAAGCAGCTAATGTTCTACAATTATCTGCAATCCTCTTCCTTCTAGTCTCAATTGCTAGGTTAATTTGCATGGAAGCAGGATCCTTGTCCCCTAGAGGTCATATGTATCTGCTGCTTAGTCCGTTGTTGAAGTCATAATTATCTGTTTGTGACATCTGAGTTTGTTGCTAGGAAATTATTACACTGTCTCAAGCAGCAGTGTGAAATCAGTGAAGGTTTAAACAGCGATAGTAGATGCACTGCTGGGGACAAGAACCCTATTTAAGTACTGAAAAACTATGAAATATTAGAGGAATTCTGTCTAAATATCATGTTTTTCAGAAGTGCTCCCATGGGTGACAAACTCGCTGTAAATTGTAATAGAATGCCTGAGCCCATATTCAGACTCTATCTACAGTCTAAGACATTTTCCTGGGTGGATACTTGTGTTACATAGAAACATAGAATTTGACAGCAGATAAGGACCGCTTGGCCCACCCAGTCTGCCCATTTCCCTACCTACTGGATAAGCTGCAGATCCTAGTTAACCAGCAGCCTACTTCTTCCTACCCCCACCCCCCAGAACTGCCTTATGACTATCCCATGCATGCTTGAATTCCACCACTGATTTTGACTCCACAACCTCCTCCGGAAGGCCGTTCCATGCATCCACAGCCCTCTCTGTGAAAAAATACTTCCTTAAATTACCTCTGACACGCCCCCTCTATCTTCAAATTGTGCCCTCTTGTTCTTGCAGACCTCTTTTTTTTTGAAAGATGCTACCCTCTTGGACTTTGTTGATTCCCTTGAGGTACTTGAAAGTTTCTATCATGTCCCCCTCTCCCTCCTTTCCTCGAGGTTATACATATTAAGCTCCTTAAGTCTCTCTTCATATGTCTTCCAGTGTAGACCCTGAACCATTTTAGTTGCCCTCCTCTGGACAGCTTCCATCCTGTCTATGTCTTTGCGGAGATTGGGTCTCAGAACTGCACACAGTACTCAGATGGGGTCTCACCAGCTGTCTGTACAGAGGATAATCTTCTTGTTTTCTACTGGTGATGCCTCCCTATGCATCCCAGTATCCCCCAACCCTCCTTGCTGCCTCTCACATTGCTTGCCCATCTTTAGGTCATCTGATATGACTACCCCCCAGGTCCCTTTCCATTTTTGTTGTTGTTAGTATCTCACCCCACATTGTGTGACTCTTCCCCTGGGTTTTGTTTCTGAGTGCGTGCACTTCTTAGCATTGAATCTAAGCTGCCTACATTTGACCATTCCTCTAACTTGCCAAGTCCCTTCTCATCCTTTCCACCCCACCCTGTGCATCAACTCTGTTGCAGATCTTTGTGTCATCTGCAAAGAGACATACTTTTCCTTCAGTCCTTCTGCAATGTAAACATAAAGACATTGAAGAGGACGATCTAATACTGAACCCTGTGGTACCCACTAGTAACCCTCCTTTCTTCTGGAGTGGACTCCATTTACTATTACTCTCATGTCCTATTCTCCAGCCAATTCTTTACCCAGGCTGTCATCTTGGGACCCACTCCCAGGCTGGCTAACTTGTATATTAATCTTTTGTGTGGGACTGTGTCAAATGCCTTGCTAAAGTCTAGGTAGGCCATGTCCACAGCCCTCCCTGATCTACTACTTTGGTCACCCAGTCAAAGAAATCTATCAGATTCGTCTGGCATGACCTTCCGCTGTGATCCTTTTCTGGGGTCCTGTGCCCCTCTGGCCTCTAGATACCGACATTTCTTTCCTTTAGAAGTGATTCCATCATTTCCCTATCACTGAGGTTAAACTAACAGGTCTATAGTTTCCTGCTTCTGCCTTGCTCCCACTTTTGTGAAGGGAATCACATCTGCCCTCCTCCAGTCCTCGGGTACCACCCATCCTCCCATGATTTGTTAAAAGGTGAGTCAGTGGTGTCACTAATTCCACCCTTAGTTCTTTAGAATTCTGGGATGAATCCCATCAGGCCCCATTGCTTTGTCCAATTTCAGTTTTAAGAGTTCTTTCAGAACCCTTTCTTCTGTAAATGGGCGGTATCAACTTCTGTATCCAGAGTGTTACTACTGTTTGTTTTATGTACCTCCTCTTCCTTTGTAAATACTGAGCAAAAATATTTGTTTAGTATCTCTGCCTTTTCACAGTCTCCCTCTGCCCACCCTCCTCCCTTTATTAAGCCTCACTATCCCTCCTTAGGTCTTCCTTAGCTCCTGATACACCTATAAGGTTTATCCCCCTTCTTAACTGAGTTGGCTATCTTTTCCTCGGTTTGGGCCTTTGCTGTTCTGACTGCCTTCCCAGCCTCCTTTTGCTTTAACTGATACAGTTCTCTGTCCTGCTCCTTCTGCGATTCCTTGTACTTCCTGAATGCTTTCTTTTTCTCTTGAACTTTCACTGCCACTTCCTTTGAGAACCATAGTGGTTTCTTACATTGTCTTGTTTTGTTTATTTGCTTCACACAAAGGCTCGTTACCTCTGTGATGGCAGTTTTATTATTCCCATTGTTCTTCCACCCTCCTTCCTGCCCATTTGCTAGTGCATTCCTTAGCACTCACCCATTTGTAAAGTCAGCCTCTAAAGTCCAGTACTTTTGTCTTTGTATAAGCTTGACTCTGTGCTGTGTTTATTGTGAACCATACTGTTAGATGGTGCTAGTTCCCAGATGGCTACCACTTCTACATCTGTAATCCTCTCTCCATCTCCATTTGAGAAGAATCAAGTCTAATATTGCTCCCTCTCGAGTGGGCTC
Organism: Neoceratodus forsteri; assembly: GCA_016271365.2. Classification (NCBI taxonomy): domain Eukaryota; kingdom Metazoa; phylum Chordata; order Ceratodontiformes; family Ceratodontidae; genus Neoceratodus; species Neoceratodus forsteri. Next base: position 715,583,941 of record CM057454.1, on the reverse strand, counting down.
AGTACTAGTTGTCTAAGGCATGCCCCTGTAGGGCATCTAGAATAACTGCACTCTTCAAGTGGCAGCTGCAACTGCACTCCAGTTAACATCTGGCATATTCAGATCACCCATCAGCAATACCTCCCTTTTTCTGCCATTCTAAGTATACTTTCTATCATTTCCCTGTCCATTTCCTCCCCTGAGAAGAGAGGTCTGCTATCTAACCCTATGCGTATTGTGGTGCTATTGCCTGTCTCCAAATTTACCCACAGTGCTTCTTCTCCTCCCTGTTTACCCTTTTGTTCTGTTGCTTTATTCCTTCCTTATGTAAAGAACTCCTCCTCCTCTTTTACCCTCCCTGTCCCTCCTGTAGACAGTGTATCCTGGTATGTTTATGTCCCAGTCATGGTTTTGTGTGTACCATGTTTCTGTGACTGCCACGATATCCAGATGTTCCTCCTCCATCAAGGCCACTAATTCAGGAAGCTTGTTACCCAGACTACGGGCATTAGTACTCATTGCTCTCCATTTTTTTGATGGCTTTACCTTCTGTTGCAGCATCCCCCACTGACCGTTCTACCTCAGTCTTTTTCTCATTTAGTACCCTGTTTTGTAGGGAGAGGCTGGGATTTTCCTGCTGCTTGTCAGTGCCTCCCCCTTTGACTAGTTTAAAAGCTTGCCAATGAAGCATTTAAACCGATTGCTCAAAAGACTTGTTCCTTCCTGGACAGATGCAGACCATCCTGCCAGTATAGGCTGGTGTCCCTCAGGTGGAACCCCAGTCTAATGAAGCCAAACCCCTGTGCTCCGCACCATTTTTCAACCATTCATTAAACTGCATGGTGCCAATTACCCTCGCCTCCCCATGCTTTTGACAGGCAGCACCTCTGAGAAAGATACTGTGTGTGCTACTGTCTTAGGTCCTCCCAACTCTGCAATGTCCTCCTGCACTGCTCTAATCTCATGATGAGCCAAGTCATTTGTCCCTAGGTGGACAATTACGTCCAGCTCGGAATCCCTTGCAGCTGTTCTCGTGATCCTGAGGATGCGCTTCCTGTCCCTCCAAGCCATGGCACCAGGCAGGCACCTTACTTCATTTTTCCCAGCTCCCCCCAGTTCTATACCCCTAATAATTGTTGTGCCTGAACTCTGTTGTACCAAGTTTCTGCAGACAATTCTGATCTCAGTATTCACCATTTCTTACCAGTTTATAATATAGTTCTACACAAACAGATGCTAAGCAAGTAAAAAAGGAACACAACTAAGCTTTCGTGTCAAAATAGATGCAACCTTAAAATGCATTACAAAGCAACCCTGCTTGTACTGAGAGACCTTGGAAGGTGCAATCATAGGACAATTTTAATCTTGAAAATACAGTACACAGTAGCTGTGTCAAAATAGTAGACTTTTCACAGAGGTTACTGATCTTACACCAAGAATATTTTTATAGACCTTCCTAGCTTGAAAAGTAGAAACACAAAGTACAAAATGTTGCTAAATTACAGGGCATGAACTGTCATTTCAAACCCCAGGAAATCTTACTGTATTGTGACAAATGCAGTATGGTCTCACCGTGGACTGCCCCCATGAGCGAAATGGTTAATAGAACCTACGCAAATGGTGGAATGCTAGGCTCAAGCTCGGTTTTCAAACCACTGTCCCTAGTTGCACATCCTGCAACAGTCAGATTCTTTATTCCGCTTGTCACAGTAAAATGTCTCCGGAGAGCTCTCCTTCACTTTCTTGAAGATATTTGTTTTTCTCAGATTTAAAAGTTACCACTTATTTATTTCAATTTTTTGAAGCACTGTCCTTGGTTTGCAGTTAGATTAGCCTAGATTTAGTGTCATTATGGTAAGTTTTGTTGGTTTCCTGTCGGTTTCTCGCAACCGGAAAGGAATTGGCCTTTCTGTCTCCTAAGCTGGTCTCTGGGCTTCCTTACACATGGTGTGTGCCTCCTGATGCAGATAGGAAGGCAGGAACTTGATCTCTGCAGCTGGGGATATCCAGCCCTCCACTCTCTGTTTCCATCAGTTTACTTCCTGCCTTCCAGCTAGCAGGTACTCTGCAGCAGAGCTCTGTCACCATGTGGTAGGGCTGAAGACATCAGACTGCAAGTCACAGAATTTAACTGGATTTGCTGAAGAATCTCAGCACTTTAGAGCACTCCTGTGTGGGCCCCAGTCTCAGCCTTGCAAGCTGCAAAGACTGGCCCCACTTTACTACAGAGGTTTTTCCTGCGATTCTGGGCCCAACCCAGTGTTCATTGTAGCCTTGGAGTTTGTCTACTAGTGGATTTCATTGACGGATGCCGTTTTTACGGCAGTCTGACAGTATTAGCATCTCAGTGCTCTGAGAGGATTCTCTTCTTGTCAACAGCAGGGCCATTTTTCAGTCGTCAACGGCTGGCTTCCTGACACTTTCAGCCGCTTGTCGACAGTGGGCCTGCAGCTATAATTCAGTCGCTCATTGACATTCCAGTGCTATCTCGTCGACAAGCGCTGCATTTTACGAGGAGTGCTGCTCAGGAATAAACAGTTTCTCATGCATACTGCAGGCCTCTTCCTCCCTCCCCCCCAAACACTAAGTGAGCAAGAAAGCACTAAGGGAGCAAGAAAATATTAACTAATCAATCAACAGTTTAAACAGCTCAGCTTTTTGTCCTTAAAGGGCCAGCAGCAGTGTTCCATCGAGGCTTCAGCGTTCTTCCAGCCAGGCCCCTGTATTAACAGGACTCCTCCGGGGGGGTGGGGGGTGGCAAAGGGGATTAGAGTCATTTTCAGTCATGGTCTCAGACAAGTCTGCCAGGGACAGAAAATGCCAGCATTGCAAATACCCTCTTCTAATCACCTTCGCAGGTACGCTAGAAGGTCATAGCTGAAATTTATCTTGATTCTTCCCCAGTGGCTCCAGCACAGCTGAAATGGGCCTTTCGCCTGGCACCGGCCACAGCCTTCCCTATTCCTCCAGCCATAGAGGATTTTGCTAAAAGAGGAATGGCAAGGTCCAGAATGCACCTGTCCAGTGCCCCGGCGGATCGCTAAGCTCCTCAAGTTTGACTAGTGGTTAGACTGCCCAGAACTGACCTTCTGATTTCGAACCTCACCAAGAAGATGGTCATCCCAGCTGAAGGAGGAGCATCACTCAGGGACCCAGTGGACAGGAAAGTGGATGCCTCACTCAAGAAGGTCTTCCAAGCATGAGCAATGTTGCTTAGGGCAGCATCTGCTGGTCTTTTTTTCAGCCAGAGCTGCCCTGTCCTGGGCCTCAGAATTAGCTTTTCAATTCACTGAGGACCCAGAAAAGAACAAGAATATTATTCATCAACTGCAATTAATGGGTTTGGCATCGACTTATGCAGCAGATGTATCGGAGGAGGCGGTCAGGTGCGCCGTCCGGACCATGTTTTATCAAACTTCGACTCGCCGCAACCTCTGGCTTCGGGCCTGGCAAGCAGATGCCTCTTCAAAGAGCCATTTAATAAACGCCCCCTATGAAGGTGATCTCCTGTTTTGCTCAACTCTGAAGGAGGTGGTGAAGGAATCGGGGGGGGGTACAGCTGAAGTACATATGTTCCATTCAAGAGGCAGAGGCAAATCATAGTCCTCAGGCCTCAGATGCAATGGAGCTATCTGGGCCCATCCTCGATTAGGGGGTAGACTTTAAGAATTTCTCGAGGAATGGGTCCAAACCACGTCTTAGAAATGGGTCCTAGACATCATCAGCAAGGATTACCTAAAAAGAATTTGAATCCAAGCCCCCACTACCTCGTGTAGTGCCCTCCCCTATCTCGGGCAACCCGTCCAAGAGACAGACGATGTTACAGGTCATTACAGACTTTCCTCAAGCAGGGGCTGTAGAGCAAGTTCCCTCCACAGAGATTGATCAGGGGGGTTTACTCCCTATTATGCATCATGCCAAAATGCACGGAGGCGTTCAGGCCAGTCCTAGGTCTCAAATTCCTAAATAATTTTATCCACAGCAGACCCTTCGAGATGGAAACCTTGTCATCAATCACCAGGGAGTTTTAACAAGGGGATTTTCTGGCATCCATCGGTCTGCAAGATGCCTATTTGCAAATTCCCATTCAGGAATACACAAGCAATATCTCGGGTTCAATGTGGGAGAGCAGCACTTCCAATTCAAAACACTGTCATTCAGGCTTTCTTCAGCCCTGAGGACATTCTCCAAGGTGCTAGTAGTGGTCATAGCTCACCTTTGGATATGAGGGATACAGCTTTTCCCTTACTTGGATGATATTCTCATCAAGGCCTCACAGCTCGACCAAGCAGTACAAGCAGTTGCGGAGGTAGTCCGGTGCCTGTCGGCCCATGGTTTTGTCACCAACTGGGGAACAAGTTCCTTAAGTCCAAGCCAGACCTTGAACCACCTGGGGGCAGACTTCATGACACAAGCCGACAAGGTCTTTCCCCGGAAGAAAAATTCAGGGACCTGCTGAAGCTCATCAAGACATTTCACACAGCTCCTCGGCTACTGGCTCACTCCTTCATGCAGCTAATTGGGACTCTAGTTTTGCTGGCAGAGTTAGTCCCTTTGGCTTTAGTCCACATGAGGCCCATTCAGGCACACTTACTCAGGCTGTGGTCCCAGTCCAGACACAGCCAGCATCAACTGATCCCAGTTTTTCAACAGATAAAAACTTCCCTCCAGTGGCGGACTCTGAGGACAAATGTCATGAGGAGTCACAAATTGGGCCAGTCACACCAAATCTGAATCATGACCGATACCAGCCTCAGGGGCTGGGGGGCTCACCTGCATCAGCTGTCGGCTCAGGGTAAGTGGTCGCTGTTTAGAAACAAGGTACAGCATAGACATCCTTGAGATGAGGGCAGTATGCCTAGCCCTGATGCACTTCGAACAGCAAGTCCTCAATCAGGATGTTCTGATTATAACAGACAATCGGACAGCGATGGCATATATCAACCATTAGGGCAGAACAAGTAGCTCAAAAATGCTGCAGGAGTCCCTGCTTCTCTTTTTCAATGGGCCGAGCACCACCTGGCAAGCAAAAGGGCACTATACATTCCAGGCAGGAAAATGTCACAGCAGACTGGCTCAATCGCAGAAATGTTCTACCAGGGGAATGGGGGCCGAAGAACAGTGCCTTTCACATCATAACAGAACGGTGGGACAATCCTCCGATAGATCTTTTCACCTGCCAGTAAAACTCTCTAAGGTAAAGCAATTCTGCTCCCTGGCCAAGGACAAACTAGCGGTGGCTCAGGAGACCTTTTCCCTAGACTGGGTTCAGTTTGGTCTCCTGTATGCCTTTCTTCCAATACCACTTGTATCCAGAGTCCTCCTCAAAGTGACTCTGGACCGGGCAGAACTGATTCTAGTCTGTCCCCGATGGTGTCGTCGCCCATGGTTCCCAGTTTTCATTCATCTTTCAAGGCGACCACCTCTGACCTCCCATATCAGCTCGGACCTTCTCCATCAGGGTCCAGTACTGCACCCAAGTCTGAGCAACCTCTCCCTCTCCCTTTTGGCCTGGAGATTGAGTGGGAAACTTTCAAAGAGCTAGGCTACACAGCTCCTGTTATTGAAATGATGGTGCACTCACGTCGCCCCTCTTCCTCTAAAGTATGTTACAGAATTTGGAGGAAATTCTTGTTCTTGCTTCAATCCAAACACATACAGAACCAGCCAATATCATTGCCTGTACTGCTGCAATTCCTTTAAGATGGGTTTGACAAAGGACTGCAAGCAGCCACCTTACGAGTTCAGGGTTCCTCGCTGGGGGTACTCTTGTTGGTGGATTCAGGTGAATCATTGGGTTCACATCCCCATGTCTCGAAGTTTCTGAGGGCAACAACATTAAAACGCCCTCCAATCAAACTAACGGTACCAACTTGGAGACTTAATCTGGTTATCAAGGCTTTGACCAAAGCTCCTTTTGAGCCTCTTAAGGAGGCATCTCACAGTGAAAGTCGCCTTTTCTCATAGCTTTTATTTCAGCAGGGAGAATCGTCGAACTAGGAGCGTTGTCCACCAGAGAGCCGTACACTGTTTTTCATCAGGACTCTGTGGTACTTTAAACAGATCCAGGTTTTTTACCAACAGTTATGTCTCCTTTCCATTGCAACATGAGTTGATTCTGCCTTCCTTCTGCCCACACCCAAGAAAAATAAATAAATAAATGAAAAGGAAAGGGAATTTCACACGCTAGATCCGAGAAGAGCGGTGAAAGTGTATATTAAAAGAACACATTCTGTTTGCAAAACTTCAAGTTTGTTCATTCTAATTACAGGTCAAAATATGGGTAAAATGGCTTTGAAAGATTCTATAGCCAGATGGATCCATTCTGTCATCACCACGGCTTATGATCAGGCTGGAGTAACTTTGCCTTGTCCAATGAGAGCCCATGCCACCAGAGCGATGGTCACTTCACTGGCGGACTTCAGAGAACCATCTCCAGCAGACCTCTGCAGGGCGGCCACATGGTCATCAGTTCCACATTTGCTAAATTTTACAAACTGGATGTGAAGTCCTCAGAGGAGGCGTCCTTTGGCCGCTGAGTGCTTCACGCAGTGGTGGACCCTTAAGGGCACTTTACATTCTTCCCACCCAGGATATCTGGGGATGCACTGCTTTTGTATATCCCATGTGTAAGGAAGCCCAGAGACCAGCTTAGGAGAGAGAAATAAAAATTTAAACACCTGTAAATTTTCCTTCTCAGACGGCTGGTCGCCAGGCTTCTGCTTCCCTCCCAGAATGTACATAGTTGGCCATTTGGCCATGTATGCCTTAATTTTCTTGTTTTTGTTTCCAAGTTCGTGTAGTATTGCCACATTTGGACTGCTTTTGGAAGAACTGATGGAAACAGGGAAGTGGAGGGCTGGATATCCCCAGGTGCAGAGATTAAGTTTCTGCCTTCCTGTCTGCATCAGGAGGTACAGCGCAAGTGTAAGGAAGCCCGGAGACCAGCCATCGGAGAAAGAAAATTTACAGATATTTAAATTTCGATTTTTGGTATATTCTTCAGTAAAATTCAGTGTTTTTCATTAGCTTCTTTGGTGACTGATTTTCGTGCTGTTGGTTTACTGGGTTGTTGTCGTTTTCGGTCACTTACCTAACATACTAAAATGCCAGCAGAATAGGCCTAACGGTCTTTCGAGTCTGCTCGATTTTCAGCACCCGCACTGAAGGCCGATTCTGGTGTCTCCCCTTCCCCCTTGGGTTATACTGTTCCCAGTCCCAGATGTTCCACCTGTATTGGGCCTGGTCAGATTTACCCTCCCCCTGTACCCGTCCCATCCCCTCTTATACTCATCCACTGTCTCCACCTCTACCAGCTTCCTGGGCAGTGCATTCCATGGCTGCACCACCCTTTCAGTGAAATAATATCTCCTCCTCTCCCATCTGTGCCTGCCCCCTTCCAGCTTACACCCGTGACTTCTTGTTGCCCCACCCTCCTGCCTTTGGAGCACCCTGCCTGGGCCTCCATTACTGATCCCTTTTATGTACTTGAAGACCTCTATCATGTCCCCCGTCCCTCTTCTCCTCCAGGGTGTACATGTCAGGCTCCTTGAGCCTCTCCTCATAGGTCCTCTCCCCTAGGCCCCAGATCATTTTGGTTGCCCTCCATTGGACCCTCTCTAGGAGTGTAATGTCCCTCTTTAAATGTGGTCTCCAAAACTGCACACAATACTCGAGGTGTGGCCTAACCAAGCAGTTGTACAGTGGAAGGATCACTTCCGCCTTTCTGGAGGTAATCTCCCTGGCGATGCATCCCAGCATGCTAGTTGTCCTTGCCACTGCCCTACTACAGGTCTCTTAGTTGTTCATTTTGACATCTACCACTACCCACAGGTCGCTCTCACCCTCCGTGACTTGAATCGTGTCTTCTCCCAGGGCATACCCCTGGCCTGGATTTCTGAATCCCAGGTGCAGAACCTTGCACTTCCCCACATTGAATTTTTGTTTCCATTTTCCTGACCACCCATCCAGAGCCTCCAGGTCTTCCTGCAAAGCCTCCCTCCCCCTCCTCCTCATCCACCACTGCACCCAGCTTTGGGTTATCTGCAGAGAGACTCATCTCACTCCTGATCCCCTTCCTGATGTCTGAGACATAGGCGTTGAACAGGAGTGGCCCCAGCACTGACCCCTGGAGCACCCCACTAGTAACCCACCTTGGGGATGAGGCTACCCCTCCAACCACCACCTTCTTAGTGTGCTCCGAGAGCCAGTTTCCTATCCATCTTCACAACTGTCTCACTATCCCCATTTCCTTCAGTTTAGCCAGCAGGCCACTGTGGGTTACTGAATCAAGCACCTTGCTGAAGTCCAGAAACCTGACCCCCCCCCAAAAAAAAACTGCAAAAGTCTTACCAGAGAAGCTACTTCTTAAGTTGTGGGTCAAATCTGTTAAAACCTAGATTTGGATTTTACTAGATTGTCACAGAAACCTAAGAAAAAGAACCGACCCTTCAGGTTTCTAATATTGTACCAGGTGTGGGGAACCGTTTGCTAAAGCTGATCCACAGTTGCTGTGTGTTGCCTGCCTAGGGTTTGACCACCTGAACGTAGACTGTGATATCTATAAGAATTTTCTTCTGTCAACACTTGATAGCAGCTTAACCGACTGAGAGGAAAAATGTCCGATAAGGCTGCTGACCCAGCTGTGGATAAACCGGTTCCTCTTCAGAGTCAACCTTTAGAACTGGAGGAACAGCCCTCTGACAGAAGCAAACATTCCTCAGGGAGAAAGCGCACCTCTGAACTAGCCTCTGAATGAGCTGCCGTGGTTACGAGGAAAAAGAAAGAAAAACACTTGACGCAGGAACAGCAACTGAGAAAATCATCAGTTCCAACTGCTGAGGAGGCTGCTAACGCTATTAAGGTCATATAGTCACTTCAGTTGGGCACTTTGGTTCCAGTTGTCGATGCCTATCTCATCATGTATTGGTTCAAACTCTGGGTTCCTCATTGGTTCCAGCTTTCTTTGAACCGGATACCGAATTTTATGAGGAAGAGGGAGGAGAAAGAAGATGAGGTCTATGGGGAACCCCCTGTACCAGAGATCTCCCCGAACCCTCAACGTCCTGACTCCCCTGATAAAGGATTTAAGGACTATACCTCACATTTTGCCTTCATAAAACAGATGGTACAAACTCTGGACCTCTCCACCTAGGAGTCCACTGAGGAGGAGGAGGAGCCACACTACATGGAAATAATGGATGTCCCAGTAGCTAAAAAGCTGCTACTGTCTGTCCACAAGTCCATTAAGAAACAAATCACTAAAGTCTGACAAACTCCCACTTCCCACCCCTGGAATTCTCCAATATTCCTAACTCTTGCAGTCAGCCTTTTAAGATAGAACCGCCTGGAGATAGAATGTATGCTAATGATGGAATCATCATTGGCTCGTGTCACTTTTCAAATACTACCCTTATCAGCTGTCTACATTCTCCGCCTGCCAGACCAGATGCCTCAGAGACCTCTACTCATTAGTTGTTGCCTAAGCTTCAGAATAATCATAAGTGTTTATTTATGTTTTGTTTTGCCGCCTTTATCTTCTGTATTTCTGTAGTAAACTGCTAGTTAAGTTTTTTATTATTTTTCGCAGTTTCGCCCGGTCAGTATAACTGAGGAGGAGCCAGTGACATTTTGTTAGTTTGGAGTTCTCTAACTAAAAAACTATGTTAGTTTAGTTCTATTTTGCTAAATTTATTGTATTTTAGTAACTGCTAAATCCGGTTACAGAACTGATAGGGTTGATACACAAGGAGGCGTGGAAAGGATGAAAAGGGACTTGGCAAGGTTGGAGGAATGGTCTGACGTATGGCAGCTAGGATTCAATGCAAAAAAGTTCAAAATAATGCACCTGGGAAACAAGAACCCAGGGGAAGAATACACAATGGGTGGGGAGGTAGTAACAACAACAAAACAGGAAAGGGACCTTGGGGTAATCATATCAGATGACCTTAAGGTTAGAAGCAATGTGAGAAGGCAGTAGGGAGGGCCGGGGTATACTGGGATGTATAGGAGAGGCATCAGCAGCAGAAAACAGGAAGTTGTTATCCCTCTGTACAGACAGTTGGTGAGACCCCATCTGGAATACTGTGTCCAGTTCTGGAGACCCCATCTCCATAAGGACATAGACAGGATAGAGGCAGTCCAGAGGAGGGCAACTAAAATGGTGCAGGGTCTGCAAGAGAAGCCGTATGAGGAGAGACTAAAGGAGCTTAATATGTATACCCTTGAGGAAAGAAGGAGAGGGGACATGATGAAACTTTCAGGTACCTCAAGGAATCAACAAAGTCCAAGAGGGTAGCATCTTTCAGAAAAGAGACTTGCAAGAACAAGGGGACACAATTTAAAGATAGAAGGAGGGCGGTTCAGGGGCAATATGAGGAAGTATTATTTCACAGAGAGGGTAGTGGATGCATGGAACAGCCTTCCTGAGGAAGTTGTGGAGTCTAAAACTGTGGGAGAATTCAAGAATGCATGGGACAGACATAAGGCAATTCTTGTGGGGGGCAGGAAGATATAGGCTGTTGGTTAAATAGGATCTGCGGCCTATCCTGTAGGTAGGGAAATGGGCAGACTAGATGGGCCTAGCGGTCCTTATCTGCCGTCAAAGTCTATGTTTCTATGTTTCTATGATAACTTCGGTTCATTTTCTGTCTGTTCCTGGTTCCAACTGGAACTTCCACTGGTTCCTGAACTGACCACAATCACAAATAAACATTTAAATTTGAAAACTTTCTTTGCTGTTCCTGTTTTTTTTTTTTTGTTTTTTTTGTCTATCGGTTTTTCACTGTCAGAAAAACCTAAGAAGAGAACCAGTGAACCTGGTTTAAAAAAAAAACTACGTAATGTGGTAAAGTGTTTGCCAAGGCAAACACTCCCTGTGTGTTGTCTGCCTTGGGTATGAGCATTTTAGCATGGACTGTTATATTTGTAAAACCTTTCCTGAAAAGACGGTGGATAAGCATCTGGAAAGGCTTAAAAAGAAGCTTCATGTGCCTGGGGGTGGGGGTCCCTCGAGATCTGACCAGTCAACCCCCCCCCCACACTCCTGCAGGTAAAACTGTAGAGCCTGTACCAGCTACTGCTGACAAGGGTACCCAGGCTTCTGATAAAAGACCTAATGAACTGGTTGGCTCTTCAGTTCCAGCAAATAAGACCAGAAAAGCTAAGCACACTGAACCCCTGCTGATCAGCACTTGAGGATTTTTGCTGTGCTTGTTGCTGTGTCTTCACCACAGGAAATTGCCCAGGCATTTAGGGTGTTTCAGGCCCTGCAGGGGCTGCTACCTACCCCTGGACATCAGCGTTCTGTGCAGACTCCTCCTAAGCAAGCAGCCTCTGCCCAGCCCCCACTCCAGCAGCAGATGGAGTTTGAGGATTACAAAGAATTTGAGAAGGAAAAACCTATTAAGCCAGAAGTCTCCCCTGACCAGGAGTTTGGTTCCCTTCCTAGGACAGCAAAGGATTATTCTTACTTTTCCTTTGTGAGAAGAGTGGTAGATGTCTTAGACATAGCCACCAGTGAGGTTATAGAGGATGAATTGGAGGCTAAGTATCTTGAAATGATGGGGTTGACTCCCACTAAGAAATTCCTGCTTCCTCTGAATACATTGTTTAAAAATGCTTTAAAGATCTTGCAGACCCCTAACTCTGTCCCTCCTTTGGATAAAAGACTGGACAAAAAGTACCAGTTGGATAGGGAAGGGGTTGAATTTTTGTTCACCAACCCTGACCACCAAGGCGTGTTGCAAACTGCTGCCTGTGACGGGGCTAAGGTGCCATTATCCTCTCATCCTCCTGACAAAGATTCCAGGAAAATAGACAGTATGGCTATCTGTCTGCCTCTCTGGCTGTCAGGCAAGCCAACTACCAGGCCTATGCAGCCCAGTGGCAGAAATCCATGTGACAATCCATCTTGCTATGTCAGTCAAAGCTTCCGGTAGCCTCTCAGCAGATCTTGCTGAGACTGCCAGATTTGGCTTGGAAGCAGCCAAATACCATTTCCAAACGGCTGCAGAAAATAATGATACTGCTGCCAGATGAATGGTGAATACAGTTACCCAGAGGAGATGTGCATGGTTAAGAGCCACAAACCTGAATCAGGATACACAAACTAAGACCACAGACTTCTCTGTTGAGGGTAACTCCCTATTTAGAACCTAAACAGAGGCCTGTATGAAGAAGGTGGATGAATACAAGGCCACCTACAGGAGTAACTCTACCAAAGAAAGGGCCTCTTCCTCCTCCCTGCCCTATGGAAGTGGAGGCAGGGGCAGAGCTTCTTACAGCAGGCCTTTTTACCAGGCCCAGGCTGTTCCACAACCCCAACAGTACCAGCAGCAGATGGTGTACTTTAGGGGACTGGGCAGAAGGGGATCCAGACATGGTTCCCAGGCTGGTCAAGCCCAGCCTCAGGGAAAACTGGCTCCCTGACTTGTTTTGTCAAGGCCGCCTCCCCACCACCAGTAGGGGCATACTGACACACTTTTCCAGGCTTGAAAATCATTACCATGGACAAGTGTGTCCTGGAAGTGGTGAGTCAGGGTTTGTTTCTAAGTTTCAGATACTTCCCACCTCTCAAAGAGATGTGCAAGAACAAGGGGACACATTTTGAAGATATGGGGGGGGGGTGGTTCAGGGGCAATATGAGGAAGTATTTTTTCACAGACAGGGTGGTTGACATATGGAACAGCCTTCCTGAGGAGGTTGTGGGGTCTAAAACTGTGAGAGAATTCAAGAATGCATGGGACAGACATAAAGCAAATCTTGTGGGGGTAGGAAGAAATAGGATGTCTGTTAACTCGGATCTGCAGCTTATCCTGTAGGTAGGAAAATGGGCAGACTAGGTGGGCCAAGCGGTCCTTATCTGCCATCAAAGTCTATGTTTCTGTGAGCAAGAGTTTTCAAGCCAGCTTCAATGCAGGAAGGAAGCTTCTAGAAAAGGAGGTTCAAAATCTGCTGCTGTCAAAGGCAATAGAGCCTGTTCCTCCACAGCAAAAGTGGAAGGGATTTTACTCAAGATACTTCCTCCCAACAAAGAAAACTGGGAAGTGGTGGCCTATTCTAGACCCAAGATTATTGAATAATGCACCTGACTGAACCAAAGTTCAAAATAGTGACCTTAGCACTAATTCTGCTAACATTCCAAAAAGGAGACTGGTTGGCATCTTTTGACCTAAATGATGCTTATTTTCACATCCCCATAAGAGAATCTCACAGAAAGTACCTTGGGTTCAGACTCCCTTCAGGTCATTACCAGTTTTCAACCCTGCCATTTGGGATCACTTCAGCTGCAAGAGTGTTTAAAAAAGTGCCTGGCAGTGGTAGTGGCACACCTACGATGGTTGGGTGTCAGAGTATTTCCATACCTGGATGGCTGGTTGGTGGCGGGAAACTCACCACAACCAATAAGGGAACATTTGCTGTTCACTCAGGGCCTCTTAGAGTCCTTAGGGTTTCTGGCAAGTCTCAAAAAGTCTGTCCTTCTACCTGCACAGGTGCTGCAGTTCATAGGAGCAGAGTTGAATACCCTGGAGGGCAGAGCCTACCTGCCTTTAGACAGGGTAAGGAATATTGTACATATTGCGAACTCCTTCAGCTTGGACAGACCAAAAACTGTAAGGCAGTTTCTGGGCCATATGGCTGCAGCCACAGGCACAGTCTTGGGGTCCAGGTTTCAGATGAGGGACGTGCAGTTTCACCTCAAGGTACATTGGTGTCAAAAAAGGGACCTCCTCTCAGAGCTAATTCAGTAACAAAAACATTGTTGCAGGCTCTCCAGTGGTGGAAGGAGGAAGCCAGCCTAATAGAAGGGATTCCTTTCCAGCAAGAGTCCCCATCAGTGGTTCTCAAAACAGATGCATCCCTACTAGGATGGGATGCCCATCTGGGTATCACACCACCCACGGTACATGGTCAAGTGCAGAGTCACTCTAGCATGTCAATCTACTGGACTTTGCCCCACTAGTGCAGGGAAAGGTGGTACAGATCAGAACAGATAATACCACCACAATGTACTACATAAACAAGCAGAGAGGAATGAGGTCAAGCCCTCTGTGCACAGAGATCATTAAAATATGGAGCCTGGCCTACTCCTTGGGAGTTTTCCCTTCAGGCCATCCATCTGCCAGGGAAGGACAACACCCTGTCAGATGCCTTCAGTGGAATCAACCAGGCCCATCATGAATGGGCCCTCAACAGACAGGTGTTGGAAGCAGTTTTCAGAAGGTGGGGTACCGCAGAGATTGACCTCTTTGCATCCCACGGGAACCACCTTCTGCCACAGTACTGTTGCAGGCCACCATCCCAGGGGACCATCCCTCTGGATGCTCTGGCCTTGGATTGGTCAGGCATGCACCTGTATGCTTTCCCTTTGGTGTTCAGAGTTCTGATCAAGCTCAGGTCCCAACAAGCAGCAGTGATCTTGATAGCACCAGATTGGGCCAGGCAACCATGGTATTCTCTGCTGCTCTCCATGTCTGTAGCCAGACCGATAACCCCTTCCTGTGAGGCACAACCTCCTAACCTCCAGTCAAGGGAGGATCCTGGACCCGAACCTCAGATCCCTCGGACTCGAGGCATGGCTTTTGAGGATTTAGAGTATGCAGGCTTGCATCTCTCAGAGAGTGTACTGGATGTTCTCAGGGGATACAGGAAACCTGTACTAAGAAAACCTGTGCTTCAGAATGGAAAAGGTTTTCAGTTTGGTGTTCCACCAATGATGTGGTACCAGCATAGGCAGGATTCCAGTCTTGCAGGATTACCTTACCCATTTACACTCCATAGGCTTGTAACTCACTACCTTAAAGGTCCACCTGGCCTCAGTATCTGCTTAACCTCTGCTGGAAAGAATGCCTCTATGTCATCAAATCCTATTTTCAAGAGGTTCTTCAAAGGGCTGGCTCATCTGCACCCCCCATCCCATAGGGAACCGGTGCCAGCCTGGAACTTGAATGTTTAAATAGCCAAGCTCATGGGTCCCCCATTTGAGCCAATGGCCTCAGCTCATTTGAAATATGTCACATGGAAAACAGTTTTCCTGGTAGCAATAACCTCTGTCAGAAGGATCAGTGAGCTTTAGGCTCTATGCATTGATCAGGACTACATTTCATTCCACAGAGACAAGGTAGTCCTACAAACACACAGAAAATTTCTTCCCAAGATGGTTTCTGATTTCCCTTTGAACCAGTCCATTACCCTACCAGTCTTTTTCACTGAGCATTCTAGTTCAGGTGCGCATAGACTTCACAGTCTGGATGTCTAACAAGCCCTTAACTACTACATGATGGTTACTAAGGACCACAGACAGGACAGAAAACAGCTGTTCCTGACTTATGGGGATGTAGGAAAGGAAATCCAGCATCTGAAAGGTCCATTTCTCGCTGAATAGTTCAGTGTATTCAGTTCTGCTACTCCAAAGCTGGAAAAGAGCCTCCGGCAAGGTTGAGAACTCATTCCACAAGGGATACAGCTGCTACTATAGCAGCAGCCAGGAATGTTGCATTAGTGGAGATTGTAAAGCAGCTACCTGGAGAACAGTGCACACCTTCACAAAGCACTGTAGTCTGCACACTCAGTCCAGAGGTAATGCTAGGTTTGGCACAGCAGTCCTGCAGAGTCTGTTTTCATAGTCGGTTCTGTGCCCACCTCCAAAGGTGCTGCTTCATAGTCTGCAAGAGTTAGGACTATTGGAGAATTCCTGGGGTGAAAAGATAAAATTACTTACCATAGTAATCATGTTTCTTCCAAGGTATTCTCCAGTATCTGCTTCCTGTACTAGAACCAGTGGCCTCTGCACTCCAAGCTGCGCAGCTATGTGTGAGGGTACCACACACTGACATATCTGTCTTTTTGAGCCTCTTGGGCATTGCTTCCCTTTCTTCAGGTGCTTCTGACATTCAGATGGGGATTTGTGTTTTTTTTCTCCAGTTGGAGGTTTATTTAATAGTTTGTTGTTTAATGTTATGTAGTTATAGTTCCTCGTGGGGCCTGTGTTGCAGGCTTCCATGAAATCCGAAGCATTAGAATGTAGGCAGTTGAAAAGGGCAGCATTTGAAGTGACGCAAGCCAGTGAAGATTCCATCACTGGCATACATTCTATCTCTGGGCAGTTCTATTTTAAAGGCTGACTGCAAGAGTTATGATTACTGGAGAATACTTTGGAAGAAACAAGATTACTGTGGCAAGTTATTTCTCCTTCTATTCCTCCTGTGGACAAGAAGCTGGAGAGGAAGTACTGGGTAGCCAGGGAAGGAGCTGGGTTTCTTTTGGTCATCCTAGCCATGAAGGGGGTGATACAAGCTGCTGCCTGTGACAAGGCAGACATTCCACTTGCGTCTCATCCTCCTGAGAAAGACTTTAGGAAAATGGAGTCTGTGACTAAGAAAATTTATTTGGGGTCCTCCGTGGCTGTTAGGCAGTTCTCCTATATGGTCCATGTTTCCAGGTATCAGAAAAACCTCTCAAACACTGTTTTGGAGATGGCTAAGGCTGTCCCTGCCCCTATGGCATCTGACCTTGCAGAAGCTGCAAAAAGGGCCATAGAGGCTTCCAAATACCAGTTTCGAATGGTAGTAGATGCCAGTGACACTGCAGCTAAGCACATGGCAACTTCAGTGTTCCTAAGGAGGTTTGCCTGGCTCAGGACTACTGACCTGTCCTAGAATACCCAAACAAAAGCCTTGGATTTCCTTTGTGATCCTACATCTCTGTTTGGAGAACAAACAGAGGCTTATATGAAGTGAATGGATCAATATAAGCCAGTTTACAAAAGTGCTGCTGCCAAAGAGAAGGCGTCCACACCCTGTAAGCACCAGAGTAAGGGCAGGGGTTGGACACAGTACAGGCCCTTCTTCCAGCGCCAGGCTTTTCCAGCTTACCAGCAGCAGAAGGGGTACTTTAGAGGCAGGGACAGAAAGGGCAGTGGTCATGGTGGCCCCAGCCCACAGCCAGCAGCACAGGCAAAGCAGAACCCCTGATGTACCTATCAGAGCCACCTTACCACTTAGGAACTAACCAACCTCCTGTTGCAGAACTTGTCCCCCTGGTACAGAGGAGGGAAAGGTCTGTACTCTAGGTACTTCCTCACAACTAAGAAAACTGGGGAGTGGTGACCCATTCTGAATCTTGGACACCTAAACAGACACTTGACAAAGCCAAAATTCAAGATGGTCACACTGGCAACCATTCTCCCTACCTTAAGGCAGGGGGACTGGTTGGCATCTCTGGACCTAAAGGATGCTTATTTTCACATCCCCATCAGGCAATCCCACAGAAAGTACTTCATATTTAGATTACCATCAGGTCTTTACCAGTAATCTGGGCTCTGCTTTTCGTTCTGACTTCTGCTCTAAGGGTGTTCACAAAATGCCTAGCCAAGGGTTGTGGCATACCTAAGGAGGAGTGGGGTTACCAGCATTCCCATACCTAGACGACTGGTTGGTCATAGGTCAGTCACCCCAGCAGATCATAGATGTTATGATAATCACACAGGATACCTTGGAGTCCCTAGGGTGCTGGAACCAGTCCAGGTCCTGGAGTTCATAGGGGCGGAATTGGATACTCTGCAAGGAAAAGCATTCCTCCCTCAGACAAGAGTAGACAGCCTGATACAACTGGACAGGTCCTTCCAGCTGCACACACCCCCAGCCAGCAAGACATTTTTACAGCTGTTGGGTCACATGGCAGCTTTAACAGCGATGAGTGCCTGGATCCAGGTGCCAGATGAGACATTCAGTTTCACCTCAGATCCTATTGGTGCCAAAGAAGAGACTCCCTGTCAAAACTGGTGCCAGTCCCATTTACTTTCATCCAGGCACTCCAGTGGTGGCAGAAAAGGGGCAACCTCTGGGAAGGTGCACTGTTCCTGCAGCAGTCCCCAACAGTAGTGTTAACAACCGATGCCTCACACCTAGGGGAACACACACTGCACATGCTACATGGCTTCAGCAGAAGTCTCTAGTACACATAAACCTGCTGGAACTTGGGGTAATTTTTCAGGGAATCCAGTCATTTGTCAAAATGCTCCAGGGGAAGGTGGTGCAAGTCAGGACTGACAACACAACCCCCATGTACTGCATAAACAAGCAAGGCAGCACAAGGTCAACTCAACTGTGCACAGAGGCCATGAGAATCTGGAATTTGGCTTACTCCCTCAGAATCTCCCTGTCAGCTGTCCACCTCCCAGGAAAGGACAGTGTCCTAGCAGATGCACTCAGTAGGATCAGTCAGAGTCACCATGAGTAGTCAATCAACAGGCAGGTTCTGCACATTGTTTTCGGGAGATGGGGCAGCCCAGAAATGGATCTCTTCTGCAGCCCCAGACAACCATCAGCTGCCACTGTTCTGCTGCAGGCCTCCCGTGGTAGGCACAATACCACTGGATGCAGTACTGCTGGACTGAACAGGGAAGTGTCAGTATGTCTTCCCTCCATTCTTTTTGTTACTGAGAGTACTGAACAAGCTCTGAACCCAGCCAGCAGCAACGATCCTCGTTGCACCAAATGGGGCCGGACAGCCCTAGTATTCACTGCTCCTGTCCCTGTCAGTAGACAGACCAATCAACCTCCCCAGGAGGCACAACCTCTTGACCTCCTCTCAGGGCAGAATCCTTTACCCCCAACCTCTAGTCCCTCAAGCTCAGAGCCTGGCTCTTGAGGACCTTGAGTATGCCAATTTGCACCTTTCTGAAGAGGTTCTAGAGGTTCTTAGAGTCTCTAGAAAACCCTCCACCAGGAAGACCTACACATCAAGTGGAAAAGGTTTTCCATCTAATGTCAGACAGGGGATGTAGACCATAACCAGGAGGGTTTGCCAGTTGTCTTAGACTATCTGACACACCTCCATTCTCTTGAGCTTAGGCCATCTACTCTTAAGGTGTACCTGCCTACCTCTCAGCAGGTAAGGGCTCATTCCTAGCTTCAAATCTGGTATTTAGAAAGTTTTTCAAAGGGCTGCTGCACTTGCCTCCCCCTCACAGGGAGCCAACTCCAGTGTGGCATCTTAACAGCTCATGCAGCCACCCTTTGAGCCCATGTTTTCAGCAGAGCTCAAGTATGTGACTTGGAAAACAGTGTTCCTGGTAGCAGTCACCTCATCCAGGAGGATCTGTGAACTCCAGGCCCTGTCCATAGAACCCAGTCACGTTGCACTCCATAGGGACAAGGTAGTCCTCGGGACTAATAGGAAGTTTCTCCCCAAGGTGGTCTCTTGACTTCCACCTTACTCAGATCATTACACTGTCTGTCTTCTTAACGGACCATTCCACATCAGGGGAATGTAGACTGCATAGCCTTGATGTTAAGAGGGCTATCACTCACTACTTAGACCACACAAAGGACCATAGGCAAGGCAATACTGTGCTCAGCTTTTCCTGACCTAGGGAGAAGTGGGAAAAGGAAAATAGCCACTAAGAGATCCATTGCACTATGGATTGTGGCCTGTATTCAATTTTGCTACAGTAAAGTGGGCAAAGAGCCACAGATGGATCTCCGGGCCCACTCCACCAGAGGAACATCTGCCTCCTGGGCAGCTGGCAGAGATATTCCCCTGTTGGAAATCTGCAAAGCAGCTACCTGGAAGACTGTCCGCACATTTACGATGCACTATTGCTTGGATACCCAGGCCAACATTGATGACAGTACTGCAGAGCTTGTTTCCTAAATAGGTTCTATGCCCGCCTCCAAAGGTACTGCTTGGGTAGTCTGCATTTATCGGAATACAGTAAAATTTCTTGAGATTTGAAGAAAAAATTACTATAGTAATCTTGTTTCTTCCAAGGGAATCTTACTGAATTCTGAGCTCCCACTGTACCTCCCCTGCTAGAACCTAATGGGCACTGCAACCCCAGCTGTCTATACTTTATAGCAAACCTGTGGTTACTGTTTGTTTTCCTGGGCATCTATGACTTGAGTCTTAGAGATGCCCACATTGTTTAAGAAGGGATTTGTTATTCAATGGGGAGTATTAATTGATTATGAGGATAGTTAGTAAGATTGTATGATTCATGCTCCATAAGAATCTGACAGTTGAAGGATGTACAACCAGGGACAGTGGTTTGAAAACAGAGCTCGAGCCTAGCATTCCGCCATTCGCATAGGTTCTGTTAATCATTTTGTCTCGGGGGGGGGCTGTCCTATGGTGAGACCATACTGCATTTGTCAGAATACAGTAAGATTCCCTTGTAAGAACCAAGATTACTATGGTAAGTAATTTTTCTTTTATGTCACTCTTTGGAGTTTTCAGCAGTACATAATATTATGTACAATTTTATTTACTAGAACTGGTATGAACAACCCCCAAAAGAATGTAATCTCTGTGGTTTATGGGTTGCAAAAACAGTTTTCAGAATCTTAGTTTTCATTGACTATTGTTGATCCAGGCATCCTTTTCCCTCTCGCTCCCTACTTCCCCAATCCTTAACCATTTAAAACAACCAATTGACTCTCCACCCTCGTAGCACCCACAGTCCTCCTCCCCTCTGTCTTGGCAAACTAAAGTTCAGGTTAAGTAGTAATCAGTAAATCCCCTCCCTCAATCCTTGTATTAATTTTATTTTATATGTAGTACACTTTTATGCCTCCCACCCTCCAAGCCAACTCAGGAAGAGATTCATCTGTACCCTTCTCGCTCAAGATAGGAATCTACCGTGATTCTCCCCGATACCCCCAGAAAACGACAGAAGAGGTCCCATAGTGGGTGACCAGCAAATCTCTCCCTCTACTTCTGCTGGCTGCTGTCTGATTTAATGAAACTGCATGTGCTTCCAGACTAGTCACCTGATGAACAGCACGTGCAGCTTCATTCATAAAATGGCAGCTGACCAAGGTGGAGGGAGGGTTGTTTCTCTTGCCTCTTGTTTTGGTGTGCCAGGTGGAAAAGGGTGGTGGTTGCCTTCCTAGAGGGTGGGGTGATGGTAGTGTTCATTAATCTCTTACTTTGTCGGGCTGTGGGGGGTGGAGGGTTGAAGACATGGGAATGTATGTAAAATAAAGCATACGAGGGGAAGGATTTATTAGTTGATCAGGGGGAGAATTGCTTCACTTAACGTCATCATACATCCTCCCAACATAGGGTTTCATCTCTTGACTGCAGCAGAATACTGCCTGCCTGCCCTTTGCTTATTGTCCAGAACTGCTGCTAGACTTGTCTCCTCCCTTTGTGCTGTCCTTTCTTGCACAACACAGGATGTATGTGTCACCCATATTCCTCACCCCAGGCATAGTATCTTACACCTAATGAAATTATTTCTCAGCCCATACCCCTAATATATGCAAGCCCCCCAACCCCGCACCCCATTGTGTATCCCCACACTTTGCTGTATCCATATTTTATTGACAATTTACTGTCTTCAACAAACTCAGCAGCCTGATGTTTTCTCCCATCTCTAGGTCATTCTTAAATATGCTGAAGAACGAAGGACCCAACACTTACGGTGCCTTCAGAAAGTATTCACCCCCTTGGATTTTGTCACATTTTGTGATGTTGCATACTCAAATTAAAATACATTTATATGGAACTTTTTGTCATGTATCTGCACAAATTACTCTATAATGTCAAAGTGGAATGAAACTTCTGGAATTTCTTGTACATGTAATTTAAAATAAAAACCTGAAATGTTTTGAGTTGATAAGTATTCACCCCCTTTGCTATGACACTCCAAATTGAGCTCAGGTGCATCCAGTTTCCTTGTGAGATCACTCTAAAACTTGAATGGAGTCCACCTATGGTCAGTTCAAATGGTTGACATGATTTCAGAGGAAATACACCTGTCTATATAAGGTCCCACTGTTGACGGTGCATGTCAGAGCATAAACTCTACCATGAAGACCAAGGAGCTGTTCGTAGAACTCCGTGATCGAATTGTGAGGAGGCATAGATCTGGGGAGGGGTATAAAAACATTTCTAGGGTGTTGAAAGTTCCCAGGAGCACAGTCAAGTCCATCATTAGGCAATGCAAAGATTACGGAACCACCCAGACTCTTCCTAGAGCAGGCCATCCTCCCAAACTGAGCAACCGGGCAAGAAGGACCTTGGCCAGGAAAGTGACCAAGAACCCAATGACCACCCTGACAGAACTACAGAGTTCCATGGCTGAGATTGGAGAACCTGTCCAGAGGACAACAATCTCTGCAGCACTTCACAGATGTAGCCTCTATGGGAGAGTGGCTAGACAGAAGCCACTCCTGAGAAAAGGCCACATAATAGTACACCTGGAGTTTGCAAGAAGGCACGTGGCAGACTCTGAGACCATGTCACAAAAGATTCTCTGGTCTGATGAAACAAAAATTGAACTCTTTGGCCTGAATGCAAAGTGCTGTGCCTGGCGCAAACCGAACACAGCTCATCACCCATGTAACACCATCCCTACCTTGGAGCATGGTGGTGGCAGCATCATGTTATGGGGATGTTTTTCAGCGGCAGGGACTGGGGCACTTGTCAGGATAGAGGGAACAATGAATGGAGCCAAATACAGGCACATCCTTGAGGAGAACCTGCATCAGTCTGCAATAGACCTTGGACTGGGGCGAGGATTTACGTTCCAACAGGACAACGACCCCAAGCATACAGCCAAAGCAACACTGGAGTGGCTTCAGAACAAGAAGGTGAATGTGCTTGAGTGGCCCAGCCAAAGCCCAGACTTGAATCCCATTGGAAATCTGTGTAAAGACTTAAAGAGTGCAGTTCACCGACACTCCCCATCCAACTTAACAGAGCTTGAGCAAATCTGCAAGGAAGAATGGGAGAGAATCCCCAAATCCAGATGTACAAAGCTGATACAGACATACCCAAGAAGACTCAAAGCTGTAATTGCTGCCAAAGGCGCTTCTACAAAGTATTGACTCATGGGGGTGAATACTTAAGTAAACAAGATATTTCAGTTTTTAATGTTTCATAATTTTTTGTTACACAATACAAATATCTTTGCCCCTTTAACTTGTTGAGTATGCTGTGTGAATCAAGGGGGAAAAATCATTTCCACGCATTAAAAATTCTGGTAGTAACACAACAAAATGTGACAAAATCCAAGAGGGGTGAATATTTCTGAAGGCACTGTAAGCAATAAGGTGGTGCTTCCACCACCAGAGAAGCGCTGGAGTGCCTTCTTGTGATTATGAAATGGGTCCTGTTTAATAAATTGGATGTATTTTTAAGTCATATTTTTGTTGAGCTAATTTCAACTGGGCCGTTGTGCTGGAATAATGGCCCAGCTAAAATTACCTCTTGGCCAGTCAGGAGCCAGCATTCTTTCTGCCCATTTCATAATGACCCTTTGGTATGTCACTTAAAGTGCCCCACTATTCTGAATCATGACCATACACCAACCACAATATCTGTTTCTTACCATAACCCCCTCCCATTCCCGCCTTCTCCTTCTTGGGTACTGTCTGCATCCTTGCCCAACCCAAAGTGCCCCAGTCTCCTTGGTCCAACCCCATAAAAACTTACTTGTTTCTGCCTGGTCTGACCTCCACAGAAATGCTTAGTTCTCTTATCTAAGAATCCCCTACTGTCATTTAAGTGCTTTTTACTCATTCCTGCATTTATTTTGTACTCCATGCACTTTTGTGTAAACATGTATTATTGTATTACACCGATGCGTCTGTACATAATGTGTTCTGTATTCCTGTTTTTAACCTGTATTAATCTTTGTACTGTACCACTGTTTTTCTTACCCTGTATTGTTTCTATCCCCAGGTCACACCTGGAAACGAGCCTCGGCTCAGTGTGCCTTTCCCGGTTACCAACTTTTAAATAGATAAAATAAATATACTGTTGATTAGCTGTTCATTTCCTGGACACCTTCAAACTCCCATGTGGCAATCCTTTCTTTTTTTTTTTTTAACTCAGTAAAAGTTTATATATGTGAAAATTACTCATCATATCTCAAGGTACAATTTCAGATTTCTATATACTTTTTCACAGTTGATGTGTCTTCAGCTTCTTATGCAAGTATCATCTATAGTTAACATTAACCTCTGATTATATTGATCCATGCTTGACCATTCGCTTTGTACACTGTTCCGAGTCTATGACTTATATAAGATGGTTACAATCCTTCACAGTGTCTTTATGGTCTTGGCAATTTGATCCAGGTAATAACCTAAAAAAACAAACAAACAAAAAAAAGCATCATATTAACTGAACTTAAGAACTCATTTGGCACAACTCTCCCATCTCTCTCCTCCCTCTCCCACGTTTCAGGCGAGATAAAATTCTGTTGATTGCTCATGTCTGCTGTGTTTGTAATATGGTAGAAACTCCCTAGGGTTCGTCTTCCACCCTCCATTCCCCTCTAGGGGTCTTTCACCCACTTGATTCCCCCTGTGGCGTGCCAGGGGCGCCATATTTCTAGAAATTTCTCCTGTTCTAGTCGAAGTGTGTATGTGATTCTTTCCATCCTTTCCATTTCCTCTACTCTGGAGGCCCACTGGGTCGGGGGTCTGGTGACAACCAGTTTGCAGTAATGCATTTCAGTGCAGCTACCCTCAGGCATTGACAGAGGGCTACTAGTCTCTTTTGTTTCACAGATAGAGTTGGAAAACCCAACACCAAATCTAAGAATTTAAAGCGGAGTGAGAGACCTGTTATTTGCTGTATTTTTTCATGGACCTGATGCCAAAAGCTTCCCAACTTGGGGCATCCCCAAAAAAATATGATAGTGTGTGCTCTTGGGTTCTCCACAGAGCCTCCAGCAGGTCTCCGTGGCCTGTGGGTTAAAATGCTTGGTGATAGTGGGGGCCCTAAAAAATTGGGTTAATACCTTCCAGTTAAATTCTCTCCTTTGTTGGAGATGATGTCGTCTGCCGTCCCCTTCTCAGTCTACGTACACAATCGGCCCAGGGAATCTCTGTCCCGCTCTCCCTTTCCCATGTACTCTGAATCTCTTCCAGTGGATGAAAAAAAGCAGGGCATATGGTCTAGTATAAAACTGATATATAGCTAAGTTTGTCTTGTATCCTGATAGCGTCATACCAGTAACTCTTTAGGAGCAACATTTCTCTTCTGATATTTTGCATATTATTTGTGTTTTATGAAATCTCAAATTTGTAAGTATCTGAAACAATCCTCTCTGCCAAGGGAGAAGCGTTCTTGTAAGGTGGCAGATGTGAGACAACAGTCTCCCTTCTCCCTTCTGTGCATTGGTGAAATGTAGTGAGGTCCCTATATTCCCAGTAGGCGTATCCATTATTTAGCTTGGGGGGGGGGAACTGAGTCTTTGTGACGGATAATGGAGAGAGGGCATGGCAGTCCTTTCTGAATGACTTCAAGTCGCTTTAGTGGGGGGGTAAGGTGACTACCTGGTTCCTCAGCTTGGAGGGATGACCATGGATCTTAAGGATCATTAGGGTGGCAGGGCAGGAGGGGGGCTGGATGTCATTGTCCACCTGGGTACTATTGACCTGGCTAAGGATGGAGCTGGGATTTTTCAGGACATTTTTTGTTTAAACTTTCTCGTCCCCTCCAACTGGGGGAGAGATGTACCCCTCCAGCCAGTCCGCCTCGGCTCATCCCCCCCCCTTGGGCTTATCCTCAATTCTCCGCTGTTCTACTGTCGCATACCACTGCCCCCACAGAGGATGATGGGCCATATCTCTTGCCATGTGCAGCTCGATATTCGGGAAGGAGGAGTGCCATAGGGATGGGTAGGTCTGCGGTAACTGCCTGTCATGTGTGGAGCGGTGTGTTCCCCCAGCCATTGTTATGTGCTTCCTAGATGGTGGGGCATGCAGTGACGCACACTATGTAGCCACGCACACACCCTTTGGCATGACATCTGCCAGGTGTCTGCCCTGCCCCAAGTCACTCATTGGTTTTGGCTGCCGGTATTCACCCCAGTTGACCGGGGGTCATGCACATGTCCGACACTTACGCTTCCCTCCCTTCCCGGAGGAGAAGAGCTGTCCACAGGTGCACGATCCCCTCCCCCGGCCAGCCCTCCGACATTGTGAGTCCGGTTACGAACCTGGAACACTGGCGTCGCAGGTGCATCTTATTCCAAGCACCAGCAGGCTGGCTTTTCAGGGAAATTTGAGGGAACAGGGAAGGGGGTCTTATCAGGTGGCATGCACAGTTGTTTTTTCACTGAAGTGCTGCATGTCCATGACCAAGGCAGGCTATGATTATCTGCACCAGGAGCTTCAACTCATGATTTATTTATTTATTTAAAAAATGTCACCAGGAAAGACATACTGAGCTGAATAGCAGCTTGTTTCCAGATGTGTCTTGGGGGGGAAGGGGCAAGGGAGAAAGAAGTAAAATATAGCAAAATATTACAAAAATAAAACAAATCTGATCAATGCAGATCAGTATATGCAATAATTACAAGAAAAATATACAATATTTATAATTGCAGTAGAATCAACCATGCAAGCAAATGAGCAGTAGGAGGGGCACAGTAGCAGGGTGACGTAACAGTTAAGGCTGGAGACAGCAGAGGATAAGTGTTCCAGGAACACACCAGGAGGAGGCCGTGGGAGGGTTATAAGGGAGAGGGCATAGGTAGCAGGGCAGAGGTAAAGGGGGGGAATGAGAAATTGGGGGGGAGAAGGGAATGGGTAGAGTGGAGGAGCAAGGGGGAGTGAAGGAGCAGGGGGTGATAAGGTGCAGTTGCATGAGGGAGAGGAGATGTCTTGGAGAAGGGAGGAGAGGGAGTGAAGTGGCAGAGTGGGGTGGATAGGGGTAGGGAGTTCCAAAGTTCAGGGGAATTGAAGGAGAGAGCTACCTGGCCAGCTGAACATGACTTAGGCGGGAGTGCAAGAGAGCGATGGCTAGAGCTGCAAAGGGAATAAGAGGGAGGAGGAGGGGATGAGAGAAGAGGTAAGGGGGAAAGAACTAAGCCAGTGTTTGGCAGTTAAGGAGTAGTAGTGTATATAGCGCTTGGCTTCATGCGAGGGAAAGATTGAAGGAATGGTGTAGAGAAACATAGAATTTGCTGACAAATAAGGACCGCTTGGCCCACCTAGTCTGCCCATTTTCCTACCTAACGGATAAACTGCAGATCCTTGTTAACCAACAATCTACTTCCTCCTACCTCCCACTAGAATTGCCTTATGTCTGTCCCATGCATTCTTGAATTCCCCCACTGTTTTTGACTCTACGACCTCCTCAGAAAGGCTGTTCCATGTATCTACAACCCTCTCTTTGAAGAAATACTTCCTCACATTACCTCTGAGCCGTCCCCCCTCTATCTTCAAATTGTGCCCGCTTGTTCTTGCACATCTCTTTTTCTGAAAGATGCTACCCTCTTAGACTTTGTTGATTCCCTTGAGGTATTTGAAAGAGAAGGAGGGGTTCAGCTACATTGGGACCAAGCTGAAGGGATACGTGCCTATACAGATGTGATGGCCTGCACCCATCTGGGAAGATAATCTCAGTCTTCTGTAGATAATTTGAATGTTACTCTGGACATATAAACTAGCTGAGGGGAGAGGTAGAAGTAAAATGGGAGGCATAGACTGTCCCCCTCCGCAGACAAAAACAGAAAAAAGAAGGACCAGAGGGAAGGAGAATCCCCCAATGAACATGACAGAGGAAACCGCACAGTAGTACTAGATAAGGGGGATGGGAAATAATGTTGCAGAAAGAGAGGGGAAAAGGAAGCAGGGCAATAGAGCAAGAAGGGAGGCTGTTGGCAAAATGTGAAAAAGGTGTGGAAGGCCAGCCATGTGAGCAAACGCAAGGGGTTGGATATTCAAACTGCGCCATTCTGTGGCGCAAGCCCTTGCGCTGCTAAAAAAAGTTGCACAGGGGTGTGGCCGGGGCGATATTCAACAGAGTTGCACTATTGAGCAACTCCTTTGAATATCGCCCTAACAATCGGAACTTGCGCCACCCAGTATGGCCAGAGTGGAGCATTCAGATCACGGTGGCACAAGTTCCATGCGCCATAGCAAATTTCCGCTATTCAAAGGTGACATGCAAATGGGGCCCATAATTCATGCAAGGCGCTGGGGCCATTTGCATCTAATTACGGCCCCATTTGCATGCCATTAGCATGCAGGTGTGCCGATCCTGACAACTTGGCCTGGCGCCCTGCCAGACAGCAGCCGTTGGGGACCAGACACCCCTGCAGCCCGATCGCTGGCATGAAGTATATCTCCCCCACTAGCCCGATCGCAGGCAGAACTCACCCTCCCACCCCCAGTAGCCGAACACGGGCAGAACACACTCCCCACCCCGATCTAGCCCGATCCGGGCGGATCTCCTCCCGAATGGCCCGATCGGCGGGCAAATCTCACTTCCCCGACTAGCCCGATCGCGGGCAGAATGTAGTGAAACCCCTGACTGGCCTGATCGCAGGCAGAGCGTAGTGAACCCCCGACTGGCCCGATCACGGGCAGAGCGTCATTGAACTCCCCCGACTGGCCCGATCGCGGGCAGAACATAGTGAACCCCCGACTGGCGATCGTGGGCGACGGAGTTCAACCCCAAAGACCAATATCCTGGTAGTCCAGTGGACGCGAAGCCCGATCGCGGGCATAAGGTCAAACCCACCCCAGTCCAATTTCCTGTGATCTTCTGGCCCCCACCCCACCCACCCACGGAGCCCCCGCCTCCCCATCAGCCGGCAGCACCCACCCGCCTACCTGGCTGCCGATTGACAGCTCAGTAGAGCTGCATGCCCATTGGTTCAGAGCAGCCCGTTTACTGTACAAGGCGGTCAGATATGTGAATGAATGTTTTCATTTACATATCGTTTCTACCTCTAACCTCAGTCAAAACTGGTACAGCTCCTGGCCATTGCCTCATAATGATGCACTCTTCAAAGGTAGAGCTGTATGTTTTGCCACAAGTTGCCAACACAATTTGTTGTACCTTTCTTCATGTATGTCCCTGTGGGCCCTGCTTAAAGAAAGATCATTTGTGGTGATGTTTGCTCACAGAATAGGGTGGGTATTAGGGTTGACAACCCACAAGGAAAACTCCGCCACTAATTCGACAAGGCTCTGAAAACCCAAACCCCTAATGTTTTTTCATTTTGCTGTTTGGGGGTGGGGCATTAGGGTTTAAAACCCATACGCCACATTTACCTATTTTTGTGGCGTTAAGTTACCCCAACTGGTGCATTATTGATGTTTTTTGCAATGAATATTTATATGTATGGGAATTCCCCCAGTGTCCTGACTAACCTCCCACTTCCATGAACCTTTTCATGCAGCTGTTCAAGTCTGTGTGCGAGTGTTGAGGTGCCAAATGGCTGCCACTGTACATTCACATTGTGGAAAGGAGGAGTAGGAGTTTGAAGAATGTTGTGCAATAGTAAGTCTATTTTGGGATGTGGACAGGAAGTATAGGGTTGTAAAAAAAACAGTTGCTCAATCTGTCTAGATGTGTACAACAATGTGGGTAAGGGAAATTAAGAAAAGGAGAAAAACGTTTTGCACTGATAGAGGGGAGACTTGGGGGAGTGCTTGGTATCCTTCATCTGGAATGGTGGGGGGTTGCTGGTGGGATACAAGAGCAATGGGTACGGTGGTAGGCTGCAACAACTGCGGTGCGCCAGTCTTTCTTAAAATTGCCTGGAGTGTGGGGGAGATGTTTAGTGTGCAACCACATAGAAAAACTTAGAAAGGAGATTGAGGGTCTGCAGGAGGAACTAAGACAGGCAAGGCAGACTGGAAGTGGGTTTAGCCCAGTACTGGAGGGAGGAGGAGGGGAGATGAGGAGGCAATTTATGAGCCAGTGGTGAAGGGTTAGAAGAGAGCGGGGACAAAGAGGCCCAGGCCGGGAGAGCAGTTGCCAGGGAAACAAAGTCAGGAGACAAAAGACAAATGGAAGGAGGAGACAGGTACTTGTGAGGGGAGGAGAAGAAGTGGCAACAGTCATGGAGTGGAAAGGAGGGAACAGGTTACTATGAAGAGAGAGGAAGCGGGCATTTGTGAAGGGTCTTCAGAAAATAGTTTTGCACTGCTAGAGGGGAAGGAGGAGGAGGAGGGAGGTGATGCAGTTGGAGGAGTAACTGATAAATGCCTGGACCAGACCGAGCCGGGGGGGGGGGGGTTCAGCTGGGAGAATTGCAACGGGGCAAAAGGGGGAAATAATATGCAGGAGGAAGAAGGTGAGCCAGGAATGAGAGATGGAGATGAATGGAAGCAAGCAGGGAGTAAGAGGGGTGGAATCTTAGTGCTGGGGGACTCAATATTAAGAGGAGTCAGGTGGGGTAGCAAGGGGGAGAGGCATAGTCGCATTTGGGTGGAGGCCATGCCAGGAATGACAGTGGAAAGGGTGGGAAAATCTGTTCTGAAATATGCTAGAAGGGGTAGGGACAAGCCTCATTTAATTATACATCTTGGGACAAACGACCTGGCTGACAAGACAGTAGATATACTGTAGTCCAGAGGAGGTTTGAGGAACTAGCACAATTATGTGAGGGGGCAGGAAGATCAGTAACTTTTTCAGAGATATTTCTGGTGCCAAAGGCAAGCACAACAAGAAAGCTGAGAATAGAGGAATTTAATGGATGGATAAGAACCTGGTGTCATGCTAAAGGGTATGGGCTTTTGGGAGGATGGGGAGGGACCTGGGAGGACAGTAGTCTCTATGCTAAGGACAGACTACACTTGAGTGAGGAGGGAAAGAAAGTGTTGAAACAGAGGATGGAGGTGTACATAGAGGAAGTTGAGAATTTAAACTAGGAGCGGGGGGTGGCAAGTTGGCAAGAGACATGCAGAGACCACAGATTGGGAAACCATATAAGCTTACCCCCCATAACAGTGACAATGGACAAATGGCAAGTACTGTTGGTGATGCTAGGAAAGGAGGGCAGGATGGGGGGGGGTGGAAGGTGGTTACCCTTAATGCTAGGAGCCTTGGGAGGAAAACTGCAGAGTTACAGGTGCTCGTGGCAGAGGGAGAGGTGTACATTGCAGCCATCACAGAAACATGGGCCACCCAATAAAATGACTGGGACCTGTCTGTACTAGGGTACAGGTTATTTCGTGGGGGGGGTGATTGGGGAAGGGGGGGTGGCACTGTATGTGAAGGAAGGACTGAAGTGTATAAGGGAGGAAGGGGAGGAGGGTAGTATGGAGTCACTTTGGATGCAAATCCAGGATTCTAAGAATGGGAGTGGTGTACAGGCTGCCCTCTCAGACGGAGGAGTTAGACAGGGAACTAGCGGGACAGATCAGGAGGACTTGCGAGAAGGGTAGTGTGGTGATTGTGGGGGACTTTAACATGCCAAGAGTGGACTGGAGTACCCCAACAACCAAGAATATAAGGGAGCATGTACTGCTGGATGCCTTCCAGGACAGCTTCCTGCAGCAAATGGTCCGTGAACCAACCAGGTTAGGGAATACCCTTGACCTTGTGCTGGCAAATGGGGAGTTTATGAGAGAACTTACGGTGGAAGAACCGCTGTCAGGGAGTGACCATGACTCAGTATGACTCACATTGGATATGGGCAAGGAAGGAGTGGAATCGGGCACAATAGTGCTGGACTTCAGGAGGGCCAACTTTAGGAGGATGGGGGAAGTGGTAAAAGGGTACCTGGCCAGAATTCAACCTAGTATGGGCACTAACCACAGGTGGGAGCTCATAAAGCTGGGGATAGTGGAGGCAACCAAAACCTGCTGCAAGGTCCAAAGCAAGAAGGCTAGGGCTAAGAAACCATGCTGGTTAAGCAAGGAGGTAATGGAAAAGATAAGGAGGAAAAGAGATGCCTTTAGGAGGTACAAGAAAACAGGGAGGGGGGAGGACAGGGAGCAGTACCTGACAGAATTGAAGGAGGTGACACGGGCAGCAAGGGGAGCCAAGGCATCTACGGAGCTCAGGCTGGCACAAGGCATTAAGAAGGGGGAGAAAGACTTCTTTTAGGTACATTGGGGAGAAAAGGAGCTGTAAGGATTAGGAAGGAGGGGGGTTGGGTGGAAGCAGGGTGCGATAAGGCAGAAGTGCTAAATGATTACTTCTGCTCGGTATTTACCAAGGAGAAGAGGGGGGTGATGCCCATGGGGGGAGGAACGGCAGATACGGGGAGGGGAGGGGGTGACAGATGGGGAAATCTGCCCATGGAGGGCAGAGTTCGGGAGGGTTTGAGAGCACTGAGGGTGGACAAGGCGCCAAGGAGCTCCCCAAGGGCAGTGACGAGCGGTGTTCCACAGGGCTTAGTGTTGAGACCAGTGTTATCTGGGATATTCATTACAGACATATCATTGGACATCAAGAGCAAGATCGGTCTGTTTGCTGATGATGTCAAGATGGGAGCGGTGGTGGGCGACCTAGGGGTAATGGCAGGAGTTGCAGGATGATCTGGCAAAGCTTGAAACGTGGTCAGACACCTGGCAACTGGGGTTTAATACTAAAAAGTGCAAGGTGCTGCATTTTCCGGGTGAAGAACCCAAGGAGGAGTTACAGTGGCATGAAAAAGTATTTGCCCCCTTCCTGATTTTCCCTGTTATTGCATATTTGTCACACTGGATGTTTTCAGGTCTTTAGACAAAATGTAATATTAGATAAAGGGAACCTGAGTGAACAAATAATACTTGTTTTTTTTCACTTATTTCATTTATTTAATGAAAAAAGTTAACCAACACCAACTGGCACTGTGTGAAAAAGTAATTGCCCCCCTAATTAAATCAACCCAATTAAAGGGATAATTAGAGTCAGCTGATTGAACACAGCCAGGCTTGATTACAGCCAGCCCTGCTCAATATAAACCTCACTTATTTTGACCCTTACCATCAGAGTCACGTTGCCAGCACAAAGATTCAACAAGCACATTATGCCACGATCAAAGGAAGTTCCTGAAAAGATCAGAAAAAGTTGTTGCTATCATCAGTCTGGAAAGGGTTACAAAGCTATTTCTAAGGCTCTGGGACTCCATCAAACCACAGTGAGACATAATCCCAAATGGAGAACATTTGGAACAGTAGTGAATCTTCCCAGGGGGCGGCCTGCCAAAATTACTCCAAGGGCGCAGCATAAAAATCATCCAGGAAGTCTCAAAGGATCCTAAAACAACATCCAAAGAACTGCAGGCTTCTCTTGCCTCAGCTGAGGTCAGTGTTCATGACTCCACAATCAGAAAGAGACTTGGCAAAATGGGCTTCTATGGGAAAGTAGCAAGGTGGAAACCACTGCTAACCAAGAAGAACATAAATGCTCATCTCTCATTTGCCAAGAAGCACCTGGATGATCCACAAGCCTTTTGGAAAAATGTTCTATGGACAGATGAGTCCAAAGTGGAACTTTTGGACGACATGGATCCCATAATGTCTGGCGAAAGCATACACAGCATTCCACAGTAAGAACATCATACCAACAGTCAAACATGGTGGTGGTAGTGTGATGGTGTGGGATGCTTGCTGTCTCAGGACCTGGATGACTTGCCATAATTGTAGGAACTATGAATTCTGCTCTGTACCAGAAAATTCTTAAGGAGAATGTCCGGTCATATGTCCGTCAGCTGAAGCTGAAGCGTAGTTGGGTCATGCAGCAAGACAATGATCCAAAACACAAAAGCAAGTCCACATCAGAATGGCTGAAAAGAAGTAAAATTAAAGTTTTGGAGTGGCCTAGTCAAAGTCCAGACCTAAACCCAATAGAGATGCTGTGGCAGGACCTGAAACAAGCAGTTCATGCTCAAAAACCTACCAATGTTACTGAATTAAAGCAGTTCTGCGAGGAAGAGTGGGCTACAATTCCTCCACAGCGATGTGAAAGACTGATATTGAATTATAGGAAGCGTTTGGTTGCAGTCATTGCAGCTAAAGGTGGCATAACCAGTTATTAAGTGTAAGGGGGCAATTACTTTTTCACACAGTGCCAGTTGATGTTGGTTAACTTTTTTCATTAAATAAATGAAATAAGTAAAAAAAAACAAGTGTTATTTGTTCACTCAGGTTCCCTTTATCTAATATAACATTTTGTCTAAAGACCTGAAAACATCCAGTGTGCCAAATACGCAATAACAGAGAAAATCAGGAAGGGGGCAAATACTTTTTCACGCCACTGTACCAGCTGGGGGTAGTGCAGCTAGCCCAGACAGAGGAGGAGAAGGATCTGGGGATGCTCATTACAGGGTCAGTGAACAACTCGGCACAATATAGGAAGGCAGCTACAAAGGCCAAGAAAATGCTGGG
Organism: Neoceratodus forsteri; assembly: GCA_016271365.2. NCBI lineage: Eukaryota > Metazoa > Chordata > Ceratodontiformes > Ceratodontidae > Neoceratodus > Neoceratodus forsteri. The sequence continues at coordinate 715,549,883 of CM057454.1, read as the reverse complement.
TTGCATTGCAAGGTGTATATCCTTGAGGAGGCAGGAGGTGTTTCTGCCACTATATAGGTCATTAGTTAGACTGCACCTAGAGTACTATGTGCAATACTGGCGCCTGTATCTGAGGAGGAACATTGTTACTGGAGGGGGTGCAGCGCAGGGTGACAAAGATGATCAAGGGGCTGGGGGACTTATCATATGAGAGGAAGCTGAGGGAGTTGAACAAGTAGTCGCTGGAGGAGGGACGGGGGGACATGATTGAAACCATTAAGTACATGAAAGGAATAAACACGACAGGTACAGAGGGGCTGTTCAAAGTAAGGGAAGGGAGGGACACCAGGGGCCATGATATGAGACTGGAGGGAGGGAGGTGAAGAGACACTTTCTTACGGAGAGGGTGGTTGCTGGGTGGAATGCTTTATTTGCAGAAGTGGTATCTGGTAGAACAGTGGACTGCTTCAAAAGGGGATGGGACAGGACAAGGGGGAGGGTCAATGAAGGGGAAGGGTGGAAGGGAGGGCAGCTGCAGAATAAGGGGTGCTAGCTGCACATTCAAACAGACTTGATAGACCTCTAGGCCTTTATCTGCTGGCAAATTTAATATGTTCGTATTTACAATTTATTTACTACCTAGCTAGCATTGCTTGTAAAGGCTTTGGGATGCAGTGTGCATGACAAGTGCTATATAAGTGCAGAATTCTGCTAAAATAAGTAGCACTGGCAAGGAGTGATGATGTAACCTTATTTTAGCCAGTAGCTGTGTTGCATTGGAAAAAGGTGTGATAGAAATATTTGCTGTGGATTAGCAAAATAGATTCATAAATTCCATGTGAGATGTCTGGAAGTCTGTGCATACTGACATGCATCTCTTAAAAGATGGTGGCAACCTGCCATCTCTGTTGAGTATCTTGATTAGTAAAAATATCAAAATTCAAATAATTGGAAAGAAAAGTACATCATATGCCCCCACTCTTAGCCCATCCCATATATTTTTTTATATTTATAAGCAATTTTGAGTGAGTAGAAAGACGGAATGGACTTGTCCTCACAACCTTGAGATAGGCTGAGAACTGATAAGTAGCTTAAGAACTGATAAGCAGGTAGTAAGGAGGGTTGGGGGGATACTGGGATGCATAGGGAGAGGCATCATTAGTAGAAAACAGAAAGTTGTTATCCCTCTGTACTGACAGTTGGTGAGACCTCATCTGGAGTAATGAGTGCAGTTCTGGAGACCCCATCTCCACAAAGCCATAGACAGGACGGAGGGTGGACCAGAGGAGGGCAACTAGAATGGTGCAGGGTCTGTACCAGAAGCCATACAAAGAGAGAATAAAGGAGCTTAATATGTATACCCTCGAGAAAAGGAGGGAGAGGTGGGTCATGATAGAAAGTTTCAGGTACCTCAAGGGAATTAACAGCATCCAAGAGGACAGCATTTTTCAGAAAAGAGATGTGCAAGAACAAGGGGCACAATTTGAAGACGGGGGGAGGGACAGCTCAGGGCAACATGAGTAAGTATTTTTTTTTTTTACAGGAAGGGTGGTGGATGCATTCCTGAGGGGGTAGTGGGGTAATTCAAGAATGCATGGGACAGACATAAAGCAGTTTTAGTGGGAGGTAGGAGGAAGTAGGCTGTTGGTTAACTAGGATCTGCACCTGATCCAGTAGGTAGGGAAATGGGTGTACTGGGTGGGCCAAGCGGTCCTTCTCTGCTGTCAAAGTCTATGTTAATGAGAAGGTTAAGTGGTAAATTAGTTTATTTTTGAATATGAAGACACGGAGAAGTGAAGAAAGATACTTATTTTAGTTTGTTTGGGTCAAGATTAAAAATTGACCAAACTGCAGTAACATAGAATCATAGAAACACAGCAGTTGTTGGCAGATAAGGACTGCTTGGCCCATCCAGTCTGCCTGTAAGCTCCATACTTGATTACGGCTTCTGACCCTCCCTTTGCTTTTCCTCTATGGTTTCTCTGTTCCTGTCACATGCATGTTTAAATCTAACCATGGTGCTTGCTCCCATTACCTCTTGTGACAGACCATTCCATGCGTGCACCACCCTCTTTGTGAAGAAAAACTTAACTCACATTCTCTGTTAACCTGCCACCTTCCAATTTCATGTCATGCCCCATTCGTTCTTATACTCCTCTTGTATTGGAAGATGCCTTCCTCCCTCCACCTTGTTTATGCCCTTGAGGTACTTGAATGTTTCTGTCACGTCCCCTCTCTCCGTCCTCTCCTCCAGCGAGAACATATTGAGGTCCCTTGATCTCTCCTCGTACGTTTTGTGGTGCAAGCCCTGTACCATCTTAGTCATCCTTCTCTGGATTGTCTTGAGTCTGTTAATGCCATTTTGAAGGTGCGGCCTCCAGAACTGCACACAGTACTCCATGTGAGGCCTGACCAGTGTTTTATATAACGGCATCACTACTTCCCCCTCTTCTGCTGGTGTTACCCCTGCCTATGCAGCACAGTATTCCATTGGCCTTCCCTGCTGCCCTTGTACTCTGCTTTGACATTTTCAGGTCATCTGAAGTAACCCCCAGGTCCATTTTTATCTTGGTGACTGTCAGCAACTCCCCCCCCCACCATCCCCCAGAACAAAAACATCCTGTAGCTTTCTCCAGGGTTTCTATGCCTCAGGTGCATCATTTTGCACTTCTTTGAATTCAAGTTCAGTTGCCACTCCTCAGACTGTTTCTCAAGCTTCCCCAGGTCCTTCCTCATTTTCTCCACCCCTTCTGGAGTATACACTCTGTTACAGATCTTGGTGTCATCTGCGAACAGGCAGACCTTTCCTTCTAGCCCCGCTGCAATGTCACTGATGAAGACATTGAACGGGACTGGCCCAAGGGCTGATCCCTGAGGTACCCTGCTGGTCACCCCTCCCTTTGCCCAGATTGTACGCCATTTACCACCACCCTCTGCCTCCTGTCCATTAGTCAGTTCCTAACCCAGTTTACCACCTTTTCTCCCATGCCCAGACTACCCATCGTGTTAACCAGCTTCTTAAGTGGGACGTTGTTGAAGGCTTTGCTGAAATCGAGGTAGATGACGTTCACTGTACCCCCCCCCCCGTCAAAGAAATCTATCAGATTCGTCTGGCACGACCTACCTGCTGTGAAACCATGCTGCCTAGGCTCCTGGGCACTGATGGCTTGTAGATGTCCCACTATCCTTTCTTTAAGCAGTGCCTCCTTGATCTTCCTCACTACTGAGGTGAGGCTGACCGGTCTATAGTTCCCCATCTCCTCTCTACTGCCGGATTTGTGTAGAGGGACCACATGTGTCCTCCTCCAGTCCTGTGGTATCATTGCTGTGTTGAGTGACTCCGTGAACAAAGCTGCCAGAGGTTTTTACTAGTTCTGTTTGCTGCTCCCTTAATATCCTCAGGTGTGTGCCGTTTGGCCCCATTGCTTTGTCCACCTTCATTTCAATTTTGTGAGCTCCTGCAGGACTCTCTCTCCTGTGAATGGACTGTTGCCCACCTGTCCCCACCCTTGGCATCTGTTGCTCGACTATGGTCCTTCTCCCTCCTTCTCTTCCGTGAATACTGAATATGAACATATGAACATATTTATTTAACATTTCTGCCTTATCCATATCTCCCTCCTTATACTTCCTTCCTCCCCTTTGAGCCTAACAATACCCCCCTCTGATTTTCCTTCTTTCGCTGATGTACCTGTACAATGTCTTGTTCCCATTCTTTACTGTCTGCACTAATCCTTCCTCAGTCCATGTCTTTGCTCTCTTTATTGCCCTCCCCGCTTCCCTTAGACACTCTAGGTACACCTCCCTGTCCTTCTGGCTTTGGGTCTCCTTATATTTCCTGAACTCTACCTTTTTAGCCTTTACTTGGTCTGCCACCTCTTTTGAGAACCATAGTGGCTTTCTCTTTCTCTTGCCTTTGGATACCAATCTGATGCATTGGTTTGTCACTTCCTCTGTGGCTTCTTTTAGGTGCTCCCACTGCTCTTCGGCCCCCCCCCATCCCACTTTTCTCCAAATCTATTTTGTTAGCTCTCCCATTTCGGTGAAGTCTGTCTTTTTGAAATCCAAAACCTTTGACTTAGTGTGACATGACAGAGTCCCTGACCCCATGCTGAACCACACTATGTGGTCATCACTGGATCCCGTTTGCCCTTCTACCTGGACAACTGCAGTTCTATCCCCATTGGTCATCGCTAGATCCAGAATCGCTGTGTCCCTGGTGGGATCAAGCACAAGCTGCCATAGTCCTGCCTCCTGTAGGGAATCTAGGATGACTCTGCCTCTTGCTGAAGCAGCTACCTGTGTGATCCAGTTCATGTCCGGCATATTGAAATCCTCCATCAGCAGAATTTCACCTTTCATTGCCTCTTATTTATTTCATCCACTAGCTCCCTATCCACTTCCTCCCACTGTCCTGGAGGGCAGTGTATCACCCCTGTGCATATTGCTGTGCCATTACTTCATGGCTTCATCCTGGGGAGATCATGTCAGTCCAATCTTGTAGAGTTTTATGACTGGGTAACGGGGGGCCTTGGATAGACATAGGCCGGTGGACGTTCTATACCTAGATTTCTGCAAGGCGTTTGATTCAGTAGCTCATAATGGGACGATAGCAAAGCTGGGGGAGATGGGGGTGGGAGGCCATTAGCTCAAGTGGGTTGAAAATTAGCTTTCGGGGTGAATACAGAGGATAATGGTAGGTGGGGTAGTCTCCTCCCTCAGGAAGGTGATCAGTGGGGTCCCCCAGGCTTCAGCATTGGGGCCACTCCTGTTCAATGCCTATGTCTTGGATATAGGGAGGGGGGTTAGGATAGACTGAGTCTCTTTGCGGATGATTCAAAACTGGGAACACTGGTGGATTGGGAAGAAGCGAGGGAGGCAGTCCAGGAGGACTTGGATACCCTGGAAGGGTGGTCAAGGAGGTGGGGATTTAAATTTAATGCCGGGAAATGTAAGGTACTTCATTTGGGGTCAAAAACCCGGGCCATGTTTACACCCTGGGGGGCTCACATTGCAAACCACATTGGGAGAGCGGGATCTAGGGGTGGTGGTAGACGTCAAAATGAATAACTCTGAAAATTGTAGAAAAGTCGCAGCCAAAGCAAACAGGATACTGGGCTGCATAGCTGGGGGAATTACGTCCAGGAGAAGGGAGGTGATCCTCCCTCTATATAATGCCTTGGTCAGGCTGCAACTCCAAGTACTGTGTACAGTTCTGGAGACCCCAACTGAAGAAGGACATAGCGTTGCTGGAGAGAGAGTCCAGAGGAGAGCGAGCAGGATGATTCAAGGCATGGAGAGGAGGCCTTATGAAGTGAGACCGAAAGAGCTTGGGCTGTACACACTGGAGGAGAGGAGGGATGGGGAGACATGATATGGGTCTTCAAGTATGTAAAAGGAATAACCGAGAGCAGAACCAAGGAGCTGTTTAGGCTAAAGAAAGGGGAACAATCAGGGGCATGAGGGGAAACTGGAGGGAAATTATGGGGGCGAGGAAGCATTATTTCAGAGAGGGTGGTGGAGCTGTGGCATGCGCTGCCTGGGATGCTGGTGGAGGAGGGCTCAGTGGAGGGCTTCAGGAAGGGTGGGACAGGTACAAGGAAACTGAAGTCAAAGACGCCTCTCAGGGGCTGGGAGGGTGGGAAGGTGAGCACCCACTAGGTTGCTGGCTATTGAGCAGACACAACAGACCGTTGGGCCTATTCTGCTGGCTTTTAGTATGTTAGTAATTGCAGGTTCATTGGTGACCCACAGTGCCTCGGCCTCCCACATCTTACCTTGTATCTGTGTTGCCTTTATACCCTCCCTGACGTACAGGGAGAGTCCACCTCACTCTTTTTACCTCCTCCCTCCCCATCTCTCCTGAACTTGATTTTCCATGCATGATTTACAGTGCACCAGATTTCAGTTATTGCTATTATGTCCAGGTCTGCCTCTACTATCAATCCCTCCAGGTCTGGGAATTTATTTCCAAGGCTGTGGGTATTAGTTACTATGGTCTTCCATGCTGTGCATTTAAGATTACTCCCTCTGCCCATGTTTTTTTATTTATTTTTTATTTTTATTTATTTATTTGGTTTGGAAAATACCTTTTGAGTCATAGACTCATTTACAAAGGTTCCACGTCACAGAGATGAGATACAGACTGACAGTAATAACAGTGTTACTGCTCTCCTGCTTCCTGCTTCCTTCCCCAACCCCCATTACCTTTCTTGTGTGGTCTTGATTCCACCACTTTGGCCCCCCTCTGACAACTTCAGCTGTACTTGCCATCAATTTATTTTCCTGCGTGTGCCATGGGGGAGGGTGTTACTAAATGTCCTGGCTCCACCCCCTTAGCCAGTTTAAATGCTCGCTGCTGAAGCATTCTGACTTGTCACTCAGGATCGTGGTACCCTTCCTGGATGGATGCTGGCCATCATCCTTACACAGGCTCGCATCCATCCAGGTGGGGGCCCCAGTCCCACATGAAATCAAACCCCTCCTTTCCACACCATTCCTTCAAACAGGAGTTGAATTTTTGGATGTGGAGTGTCCTTGCCTCTCCCTTGCCGTAGACAGGTAGACCCTCCGAGAATGAGACTGAGTGTGCTGCTTGCTTCAGGCCCCCCCCCAGCTTCCTGAAGCCCTCCTGTATTCTGAATAACTCTGCCCTGTCTCCCGCCACGTCATTCATTCCCAGGTGGATGATGACATCCAGTTCCTCCCACTTGCTATTGCCCTTACGATCCTATTGATCCGCTTCCCTTCACTCCATGCCATGCTTCCTGGGATGCACTTGACCTCCCTGTCTTTACTGCTAGGTTCCCCTAAAGTAACTCCTCGGACAGTTGAGTCCCCCACCAGTAGAAGCTTTCTCACCCTTTGGGGTTCTCTACCCCCTTCCCTTGGCCTCCCTGGTCTCAGCTGGGGGTGCACCTGTGGGGCTGTCCCGCTTCTCCAAAGCAGCGTAGGAGTTAGTTAGCTGGACCAGTGGGAGGAATGTGCCTTAGACCCCCCCTTCCTGAGCCCACCTTGATCCAACCACTCCTCCTCCTGGGCATCCTATGAGGTTTAAGTTGTGGACCTGGTGGCCTCTGGGTGGGGATAAAAGTATTTTGTATATCATACTAACAACATTCAGAAATCTAAAATGTACTGATTTCATTCTTTCATTTGTTTCAAGTTATAAGAAGTTGGAAATCTGTTGCCTTGTTAAAACAGTATCACCTTTTTTTATTTGTAATTGAAATGTTTTGCTGAATGGCTTTAGAACCCACAGCATGCTGAATGTGCTGAAATAAAACATGTAATATTTGTGTTTTAATTTACAGCTTTGTGTTGTTGGAAAATTGCTCTCCAGTTTTGAATTCCTTGAACCTTGGCAGTGCAGCCCCACTTCTGTTGGGCCCATTTGCTTTACAGCTTGCTCAAATTAACTCAGTTGGCACTTCAGCAGTTGTCATCAGTCTACTCTTGTACTCCTTCTACATCATCATTTGCTCTTCTAAATCAGGCGCTCTTGAAGATCACAATGTCTTATCCTGTGTAAACCCTAGGGGATTCTTTTCAGCACCAAGATATCCCAACCAGGGTGGAATGAACCTACCTCGAGGACCCAACGTGGAAAGCATGAGAATGGAAGGAATGGAACCAAGACTGGGCATGGAAGGAACTGCATTCCAGGGACTGTTACAGGGTTTCAGTGTCAATGAAGCATTTTCCAGACTGAATGCCCTTGGGCTGCAGATGGCTGGCCAAAATATGTCTGAAGTAATGAATGTCCAGATGTCCCAACATAGAATGGATCCTTGTCTGGCAAAAGATAGACTTGATACCACAGATGTGTCTCATAGAATGGGTTTGCAGGAAGCACAAAAACAAAATCAGTCTGAATGTGGTCCGTGGCTCTTCCAAAGCTTTCCATTGGGAAATGTGTCATCTGGCCTTAGTGCTTTCCAGCTTGAAGAGCAGAATTCAGGAAACCAAAACCAATATAATTCAGAGCGTGCTACTAGTATTTTAGCAAACTGTGGATTGTCCAATGAAGATCTAGAGGAATTTAGTCATTACCCAGATGATCAGCTGACTCCTGAAAACATGCCTCTCATCTTAAGGGACATACGGATGCGCAAGAGAAACCAACCATCACAGTCTGGTTCTGGATTTTCTGCAGGTGGCAAAAGTGCTGGAGAAGTGGCAAAGAGCATTGTAATAGATTATGGACATGCAAGTAAATCTGGATATTCTGAAGATCCTTTAGAGCAGGCAATATTCAGTCCTAACTTGACAAGTCAGGATGCTATAGATTATGGACATGCAAGTAAATCTGGATATTCTGACGATCCTCTTGAGCAGGTGATATTCAATCCTGACTTGTCAAGTCAGGATGCCACAAAGACTAAGTATGGTCAGCAGCCTGAGAGTTCAGGGAGCACTATGAGGGGTTCAAGAGATTTTCCAGCTCAGAAGCCATCTAATGAGCCATCTTTGCAGAGTGGAGCTCAGTCAGTCTTTCCAATTGGTGGAAAGAATGATACCATCCAGCCAGATAGTAATGAAAGTATTCAACCAGGCCTTCCAGTTGAAGCATTGGTGTCAAGTAAAAATATATTAAGCTTTAAAAGTAAACCAGTCATTATTTGGCCTGATGCGAATAACGGTCCTGCAGTCAACCAACAAGACTTTGGAAACCAGGCCCTACCGATGTTCGGTAACCAGGCCCCACCGAACTTTGGAAACCAGGCCTACCGATGTTCGGTAACCAGGCCCCACCGAACTTTGGAAACCAGGCACCACCGATGTTTGGAAACCAGGCCACTGGTACTGAAATGGCTCAGCCCACTTTTCCTGTAGCACAAGGACCCTGGAAACCAGCAGTTGCGCCAGCTGATGCCAAGATGACAAAAAGGCTGCCCACTCCTACCATGATGAATGATTACTACGCTACCACACCGAGAATATTTCCCCATATGTGTTCTCTGTGTAACGTAGACTGTAGACATTTGAAGGTGAGTGTTTTTTAGAGTGTATTGTAAAAACCTTAAGTCACTTAGCAAGTGACCAAAGGTTGTCTTCTGTGCTGTGAGTTGTGTATCTTAAGTTAGGCACTCCTCCGTTAGAAACAGTTCACAGAAACTTTCATTCATTTTTCATTTTCTGTAACATTTTCGGGTTCCAGGAGTTGCAATTTCCTAAAACGAAAGGTAGTACTTTCCTTACTATTGGGAATAGTTATCTTTTCTAAAAGGAATTTGTCACATCCCATGCCAGGCTTTCTCCATTATGCAGTGTAATATTACAAGTGTTAACTTGGTGAGTTTTTTTTTTAAACTAGGATCTTGCACACATGAAGTAAGAGTGTGTGTGTATGTAAAACTGTGACCACAACCACTGGTTTAATAACACTGGATATTTAGTATATTGGACATCTCTAAAATGCTCTCTGCAGATAGAGATCTACTAGACAGTTCAGAATGTTATTGAATTTTGGTTAAGACCTTGGTTATAATACTGCATAATGACCCTTTTTAAATGCAACACAAGGGCCAGTTGAGGATGTCAGTGGGGGTTAAAAATACAAAAGGTTAACATGATTTATGGAAGACATTTGATGGTGGAACCTTGTTAACCAATGCAGAGGGTGTTTATGTTTTGGTCTCATTTAACCATTTTCTTTTCTGTGGATGGGGCAGTGACATGGTATTTTATTCATTTATTTATTGAAAAGTTGCAGACGATTCAGAATAAGTTCTATGAGAAACAAGTCTCGTTTACAGAACATCCCAAGTCATTACAGTAACAATAACAAGAAAAACTAAAATACACAAGATCAGCTAATAACAAGTACAAATGGATTGTTCCTGTAACAATAATCATTTTATTCCTTTCTGTGCTGCGGACTGATATCAGTCCAAAATTCCTGTACCTTATGTTCTTATTCTGTTGGCAGCCTAATGATTAAACCATATTTGAAAATACAAATGGTAGGCAAAATTCTAAGCTAAGGAGAGAGGTTGTTCCAAGACAGTGGAGCTGCATATGAGAAAAATTCTTCCTCAATGTGTTTGGAACTTGAGCAAAGGAAAAAAAAAACATGCTAAGAAAAAAAAAACAAGCTTCAGTAACTACAGTACTACATTAAAAAAAATTGTAATGTTTTGAGGCTCCATATTTTTTTTCTGTAAGGCCCTTTCCACACTAGTGGTTTTGTAACGTTACAGGTAGCCTGTCAACATTACAAAAACTGCAAACACGGTTCCAGTCCACTCCACATTACATCACAGTTTTACCGTGCTCTGAACCGTTTTAAGAAACCGTGCTCGAAACCTGATTGGAGCATGGTTTCAGCCCAACACGGTTGCCTTAAACCATTTTAACTAGTAATGCACAGATACCATTTTTTTTCCGGATTACGGTCCGGATATTTTTTGATTTTGAACCGACCGGTTTCGGTTCAACATCGGTTCGGATACTGATAAATACAATGAATTCATCGTACATAGATTTTATATTTATTTAAAAACGTGCATTTAGCATGTTTACTATATGATATAGCACAGCGTTGCACCATTGCACTTTATTATTACAAGCGTCAAAAAGCATAATACACAATTGACTTAGATAATGGGGGAGGAGTTCAAATGCCAAATTCCAGATGGCTACTGTATGGGTTAGTAAATGTCACAATTTCAATACAGTTTAGAACTTTTGTAACAGATTTTGTTTCAAGAATAGTAACATGTTTGCATTCTCTGTCGATAAACGAGAGCGACGTTCTATAATGTCACCCGCAACACTGAAAGTTCGTTCACTGGGAACCCTACTAGGTGGAGCTGACAGGTGGTGTTCTGCAACTCTGGAAAGCATCGGGAAGCGGAGATGGTGAATTTCCCAGTAATGTATGGCATCGGGTGTTGTTTTTTTGGGGAGTAAATGTTCAGAAAGGTATATTTCAATCTCAGTATTTCTTGATGCGACCTCTGCTTTTTCAAGAGCTGTGGGGGGAGAAAGTATGTCTTAGTATCGTATTTAGAAATGGGTATTATAAATTGTAGACAAAGCATACAACAGCAAAGAGAGAACTAAAGCACTTGCTTTACTGTGGCATAGCATTACACTAGCAGTACATCCTTCGTTGTTCTGGGCTTGAAATTATCGAGTTCATCAACTAGTTCTTTGACAACAGCACGGGCAAATGATTTGCCTCTGTCAGTTATAAAAAAAATGCAATTTTTTTTTATACTCCTTTTATTTAGTCGCATAGTTTAATACAAGTTCACATGGTAATGTAGGCTGCTATTATATGCAGCCCATTCATTTCCAAACAGTAACAGTAAACTTTATAAATCTGGGATTTTAAGCAAGACGATTTCATCAGATGGTGAGCATCACTTCCACATCTATACAATCAATTAGCACACAGTTTAGTCTATACACATAATTTGCACTTACAGTGTAACAGACAAGTTTATAGTGGTGTGCCAACCTTTCCTCTGTTGACCGGTATTCTGGTCTCAGACTGTTTAGGTGCAATAACAATTACTGCTGTTGCTAAGTCTAAAGTCTCTTTCTTTAATTGATTAGCTTTCAATTCTATATTTATATTACTTGCTCTTGATATAATTCCCACATTGTCCATCTTATAATGTAAGTCTCCATCTTATTTTGAAGGTTTAGAGACATCTGTTCATTGTGCTGAATATTTTGTATTAGTGCTTTCCACTCAGAAATCTGAGGGGAAGTCTTCTGCAGCCACTTCTTAGTGATAGATTTGTAGGCTGAGGTTAAAAGTATTGCCCATAGGTATATCTTTGTTTTACCTTTTACCTCTTCAGGGGGAATTCCCATTACCAAATTGATCTCCTTCAACGGGCTTTGAATATTTAATAATAGCTTAATATGGTTTGTTACCTGTTGCCAAAAGGTTTGTATCTTTGGGCAATCCATAAAGATATGTTTATGGGAAACCCTTGGTTCTCCACACTCCCTCCAACATTGAGATGTATTTTTGGGATTTCTCTGAGCCATTACAGAGGGTACCAGAAAGAACCTCACCCTTACCTTCCAAGTGAATTCCCTCCAGATAGGGGAGGAAGAAGTAGTCCCATGTTCCCCTCCATATCTTAATCCAATCCTTGGAAGATATTAGGTGTGTCAGCTCTTGTTCCCATCTAGACTGGACTGACACCATTGCATGGGAGTTTAATAATATTAGAGACTTATATATTATAGATATTGCATTTTCACGGTGAGATGAGGTCCATATTTGCCTATGGGGGTATTATCTTCTTCTAATCTAAAGCCTCTCTTGTTGGTCCTAATTTGTGTTAGAATATAGTCTTTTATCTGATAATAGTGTATCCTATCTCCCTCAGACCAACCAAAAACCCTCTGGGTTTCCTCAAAGCTTAGAATCTTCCCTCCTTTTAGAACCTGCCATGGTGCTTCTAGTCCTTTCTTAATTTGTTTTTTTGTGCCATTGATTGTCATTTAACAGAGTCAGGGGGAACCATTTGTATTTCCAGAAGTGTTGTGTGTAAAGTTTACTCTTCGTCCCTAGTTGCCACCCTTTCAGGATGGAGACAGTCGCCCTAGGGACTATTTGAATAGCCTTTCTAAGGTGGGACTTAGAAAATAAGCAAGCCGGGAGTGGTAGTGGGGAAGGCCTCGCAAGGTCTATTTGTTTCCACTTTGCCTGGTATGATTTAGTTCCCCATAAAAGTACTAGTCGCATCTGCGCTGCAATGCAGTAGTTTTGAAGTGAAAGAAGAGCTATCCCACCCAGCTCCTTAGGTAGGGTTAGTTTACGAAAGCGTACCCTTGGCTTTCCTTTGGTCCACTGATACGCATTCAGTTTCCTTTGCCAGGAGAGAGAAGCTCCTTAGGGGTTAAGGCACACGGAACACATTGGAATAGATATAGGAATCTAGGTAATGTGTTAATTTTAAGAGATAGGATCCTAGTATAAAAGGAGGATGGCAAGAGTGCCCATCTTCTTAAATCTTGTTTGATATTTGTAATTAGGGGGCAGTAATTCTTGGTGAATAGCCCATCTGGATCTTTAGTGATTTGTATTCCCAAATAGGTCATGCTTTCAGCATCCCATTTAATGGGATAACATTTCCTAAGGGAGGGAGGAGGTTCCTATTTAAATGTTAGGGCTTCTGATTTATTTATATTAAGTGTAAATCCCGAGAGTTTGGAAAATTCCTGTACCTTCCTAAAAAGGGCCTCGACCGATATACTTGGGTTAGCTAGGTAGAGCAAAATATCGTCAGCAAAGAGTGCCAGTTTTTGTTCTCCTCCTGCCAATTATATTCCTTAGATATCTGGGGCTTACCATATACTTTGAGCTAGAGGTTCAATATAACAAGCAAATAGGAGAGGGGATAGAGGGCCGCCCTGTCTGGTCCCTCTACTTAGAGGGAATTTTTCTGATATGTGACCATATGTTCTAATATAACTTATGGGATTATTGTAAAATTTAAAGATAGTGTCTACAAATTGGGCCGGGAAACCAAATTTTAATAAAGTTCCTCTTTATACTTTCCATGAGACCCTATCGAAAGCCTTCTCCATGTCTAATCCTAATAGAACCGATGGGGTTTCGCCTTCCCGGATATGCTCTATAACGTAGACCGAACGTCTGACATTATCCTGGGCTTGACGGCCTGGTATGAAGCCACATTGGTCCATGTTTATTATGGTTGGAGCAAATTGAACTAAACGCTTTGCAAGTATAGAGGCCAGTATCTTGTAGTCTGTGTTTAAAATAGATAAAGGTCGGTACGAGGAACAGTATGTATGATCCTTCCCGACTTTGGGTATAACCAAGACTATCGCCTCATTCCAGGAAGGAGGGATTTCTCCCTCGTGCGAAGTCACAGAGGAGAATACCCGTCCCAACACAGAGACCAGCGTCTTAATAAAGACCTTGTAAAATTCCCCTGGTAGCCCATCAGAGCCTGGGCATTTACCTGTTTTTAAATTTCCGATTGCTGAAGCTATCTCTGTAAGCAAAATTGGGGTCTTAATAATTCACTCTGCTTCTGCGTCAGTGTTGGGAGATCTAGGGGGGCTAAGAAGTGTTGAACTCCCTCCTCAGTGGCCGTAACTCCTTCTGCATAAAGTGCCGAATAGTAATGGTGGAAAGCCTCTGATATTGTGTGGATACTACTCTTAAGATCCTTCGTAGCTGGGCATCTTATTTTCAGGATAGAAGATTTAGCTTTCCGGGTTCACAGTTTGGCTGCTATCATTCTCGTGAATCTAGGGCCTCCATCGTAATATCTGTGACGGAGGTATAACAATGTTTGCTCTATGGCATAATCTAAAATAGTATTTAACTGCTTTCTGAGAGATATAAGTTCTCGAGATTGGGCTTTACACTGCTTAGCTCTTTGCATTTTTTCTAATGCCCCTATCCTTGTTTCAAGTGAGAGTCTATGTGACTCCCTCTGCCGTTTCTTATGGGTAGCTATTGCTATAAATTTACCTCTCACCACCGCTTTAACTGTATCCCAGATCATGGCCATGGTAACATCTTGTGTATCATTATCTAATAATGCCTGGGTTATAGTGTTTTTGATAGTTTCCTGTATCTCCTTGTCCCTAAGTAGTGCTAAATTAAGCCTCCAAAATGTTCTTTTACGTGCTCCTTGCGAGAGTATTTGCAGAAAATAGGTGCGTGATCTGAGAGGGTGAAATCTCCTTGCCTAGCCTGCTGTATAGACGTTAAATGTTCTCTCTGAGTCATCAGAAAGTCAAGGCAGGAGTAGGAGTTGTGGACCTGGGAGTAAAAAGTATGTCTGGGTGCCGGGCCATGTAAAAATCTCCAAATGTCCTCATAGCCCATTTCCTGCAACAACATTCTGACTTCCCTGCTTATTTTATTTGAACGACCTTGGGAGGATTGCCCGCCCCGAAATATCAAGGTTTAAATCCCCTCCGTATATTAATCTACCCTCTGCCCAGCCCACTAGTTGGGTAAAGAGATTTCTATATACCAAAAATTCTGTTGCTGGGGGTATATAAATTGAGGCTAGCGTGGTCATCTGACCCTCAAAGAGGCCCTTTAAAAACACGAACCTTCCTTCCTTATCTATAATGTTATCCTTAATCTTAAATGGAGTTCCCTGTTTCAGCATTATAGCAGTTCCTCGTCGTCTGCCCCCTTATACGAGGAGGCCACCACATGGGAGAAGCCCAGTTTTTCAAATTTTCCATGTTCACTTTGTGTGAGATGTGTCTCCTGTAGTAATAAAATGTTAACCTCTTGTCTTCTCATTATTGGAGAATTTTACTTCTCTTGACGGGATTGGTGATGTCTTGCACATTGTACGTGCATATTATGTAGGGTTGAGCCATTTTAAGTCCAATCGTAAGCTTCAGAACTACCCTTCACCCTCAGGTATTGGTCTTTCACCCGTGGTGGCAGCTCCCTCTCCATCAAAACTGTGTCTCTATACCAGCCTGTTATATTGCCCATCATCTTCAGTCGTGCTGCTATGCCACATCTGAAAATGCTCTCTAACTTCATTTTAAACAATAATATAACCTTCAACACTAATTAAACTTCCAAGGTAGGGGGCTAAGTTACCTCACTAGCCACTTTGTTCTCCTCTGTTTAAGGAGAACGAGGAGGAATTACTGCCTTTCCGTTGCCGGAAGACCTCCTCCAGAGCCTCAATGTCGAAGGGCTCCTTTTGCTAAAGTTACTGTACGGGTTACTAATACCTTTGCATGTCCCAAACCCAGCTGACCATTAAATTAAATTTAACCTTGCATTAGTACTTAAGAGGCTTACAGGGATCCATTCAGTCGACTCAGTAGTGTTTTCCTACTTCTGTTCTTTAATGGGTAATGTCCCGGGTCATTGTTTTGGATGACCGAATGGCCTTATTATTGTTTAACATATCCCCCCGCCCCAAGCTGAGGTCCCTTTCAGTTTTGTCCAAGCCCATTCATGTAAAATAAAATAGTGCTTTAATAGACTTTCAAAATGGAATCAGGCTGTTCATATTTAGATATATTTCAATGTTTTTTAAAGTAATATTCCGTGCTTTTAAGGGGCTTTAGCGTCTTGTGTGATCTGAGATCAAGTAGGTTTGTCCCTCCATCCCTCTGTAAGCTCTGGCTCTTGCTTAGGTGTCAATATTAAACACATGCAGGTAAATCCCTTAATTTGAATAAGTCAGTTTGTACTCATCATTGGGGCAAACAGCTCGGCCAGGTGTTTCAGTCACTCAAATGAATTATATTCTTCAATTCTGCGATTTTTCAAGTTGTGGATTCATTCTGCTGTGTTCTCCCTTTGAGAATCTTCTGAATACTGCACATCACGTCGGCGTGTGTTCCACCTTTAGGTCCCACTATCTTCCTGCCACTGGTGCGTTGCTTGAAGAGTCCCCGACTCCCTGTTTCTTGGTTCCTAGTTTCGCTCACTGAGATATTCTTCTGCCTCAGAGCCTCAATAGCCTCTTCTGCCGTGAAGTATATCTTTACCCCCTCTTCCCAAAAGATTCTCAGCCTTGCAGGATAAGGTGTATGGAATCGTATCGATTTCTCTCTTAAGGCTTTCATAATCGGTAAGTAACTAGCCCTTTGGATCTGAACTTCTTGGGGGTAATCGTGGTCCAAGTAAAGTCTATATGTAAGGTATTTAAGCTCTTTTTTACTCCATGCGCACCTCAGTAACTCTTCCTCGGCTCTGAAGGAGCTCATCTTAAAAACTATTGAACATGGGCGTGCTGCTGGGTCAGTAGGCTTTCTCTGCAGTGACCTATGCGCGCTCTCGATGTGAAAGCTCAGGGTTGGAGGGAGGTCGAGGATATCTCTCAGCAGGTTCTCTAAAAAGGGTGCCATTGGGACTGTCTCTGTGTCCTCCCGCAGACCATATAGGCGCAAATTGTCCTACTGGAGCAGCCTTCTAAGTCCAGGCATTTAGCATGCAGGCTTTCTGTCTCCTGTACAAGGCCGTGGACTATTGTGGCTAGTTGCATTACCGTGTCCTCCGTTTCCAGCACTCTCTCCTCTATCTGCCCAATGCGATTCTCAAAAGTGGCAAGCTGAGCCTGCATGGCCCGAAACTCCTGCTTGTTCTCTTTTCTGGACTCAGTAATCCCGTGTAGGAGCCTCTCGAACCTCGATCTTGATAGTTGTTCGCTCTCTCTGTCAGTGTCATAATCGAGTGACTAGGGACCAGTCGGGGAGGATGGCCTACTTGACGGGCCCATTTTTAATCTGCTGGAATCCTTTAAATTTGCCTTCGGCTCAGCACGATTTTTGCCTCTGTTAGTAATCTGTAGTGCTCCTCCTGTGCTTTTCGACATCTTTTAGCTTGTAAATCGTAGTTTCAGGAGGAATTTTAGGCTGCTGGGCCGAGAGCCTCATGGATTAGGCTTGTTGCTTCTCCGTGACGTCACCGGAAGTCAAAAAAATGCAATTTATAACGGGGTCAAGAAATGAAGCCGCTACCAGTTCTTTGATGCTTCATAATGCTTAAATAGAGTGTCCATAGCCACCAACAGAGCTTTGCGCATTGATAGTAAACCAGGTACCTTAATGTTCTCAATTGCATGATAAAGAACAGTGGCAGTGGGGATTATGTCTGACACGCAAGCTGACTGCAGGCTGAGCCTTCTAGTCTCATGCTCGAAGGGCTTTAATATGCAGCATATACTTTCAGATAGCGCCCATTGTGTAGAGCTCAGGGTTCTGTTCTCAGTTTCGGAAGTGTACATGGTGAGGACTCGCCTCTGCTCTAGCAATCTTTCTAACATGTAGTAACTGCTATTCCACCTGGTAGGAACATCTTGAATTAGTCTGTGTACAGGCACTTGAAGGCTTTTCTGTAAAGCTGTTAGCTTTTCTGTTACACTACTGGAATGCTTAAAATGTGATATTTTTAGCCCTTGCATGCTCAGTGGGAAATGGAAGGGCTCTGGCTAAGCAAGATTCAAGTGTGGGCTGCTCTTTCTTAATTCGTTTTGCTGGTGGCTCACGGAACTCGTCTTTTGAAACCTGTACAATCTTTACTTTCTGGGCTAACAGCTCTGCATGCTCTGCTTTATGCTTATTTTCCAAATGATTTAAAAAACTTGATGTCCCGTAACTTTTAACAGACGATCCCTGACTTATTAAAGTAGGTGCAGTACACAGAATACATTTTGCTTTTGAATCCATGTCAGCAGCAAGATAGAAATACTGCCAGACTAGGCTTTTTTGAGTCATTTTAGCGGAAAGCAATACAGAGCAGCGTACTCCACCCTAGCCCCTTCAGATCACTTACCCGAACTGGCTCTATAAATAGGCATTACCCGATCGGGGAGGATACCATGAAAAAGCAGAAAATCTGATCTGATCACTGGATCGGATATCTGTGCATCTCTAGTTTTAACAGTAGCGTGGATGCAAACTGTACTGTAAAATGGTTTAAGGCAACCGCCGCAGATTTTCTGAGGCAAATTTTTGCCACCCAAAGGAAAAGGGGATCATTTTACTTACATCCCCGACCTCGCTGTCACATCAAGAATCGATCAGTGCTTTTTTTAGTGTGGACAGGGCTTAAGATTTAATGTTATGAAATGGAAAATAAAAACAAGCTGAACAAAGAGAGTTCACTATTTCCGTTGGAATAACAAAATTGAACTTGATAATAACTATTCTAGAGGGCCAATTAGGCAAGTATTAAGTGACAATTCCCGGCCTGGTGGCGCTGAGGGTTCAGGTGCTGGATGCCACACCTTGCGCCACGCCAGCGACCCGGGTTCAGGAATGGACTCGGTTTGCCAGGAGTTGGTAGGGGAGGGAGAGTATTGAGCATCTGGAGGACTGCGCTCCTCTCCCTAGGGTGGGATCCAGGGATGTCCCGTGTCCTGGAAGCCCTCGATGGAGATCGGAGGCATTACAGGATCACCGGTCGACATAGGGGGAGGAGTGTGGCAGACGCCAGTAGGATGCGTGCACAGGCGTCATTGCATGCTGCACTCCTGGGAGGAAAACAAATGACCCCCCCACCTCGGGCATAGGTGAAGGCATCTCAGTCCCGAACCACACTCCCAGTAACGGGCGCTGTCCTCTCTAAGCCCCTCACTCACTCAGCCTGGCACTCTACTGTATAAGATAGAGCGCCCTGAGCGGATAGGGTGGCCCTTCCCCTGGGGGTTCAGATTCGGGGGCTGCGTCGGAACGAGCGAGGGAGAAGGAGAAGAGTCTCATGTGGGAGGTAGAGATCAGTGGCTAGAGGATGCCGGAGAAGGGGAGAAGAAAAAAAAATATATTAATTCTGGTATAATAGCATCACTTTTATAACTGTAGATGCACTGCTAAACTGAACCAGATCTTTAAGTAATTTTTTGCTATTTCTGTTCTTAAGTACTAGCTGTACTTTCTGTATGTGATGCTTGTGTTCTCGATACTGAGCTATTTTTTCTGTATTTGTACTGTTGTTCACTGTACTGTGTGTAACTCAACTGTCCTGCCCAGGACCTCCTTGCGAATAAGCTTGCTCAATGGAGCCCTTTCTTGGTAAAAATAAATGAATTGAAAGAAAATTAGGATGAGGCTCCATATTCTCCATCAGATACTTTAAAAATAGGAGGTAGTATAACGCAGTGGTCTAAGGCTCTGAGCTGCAAATTTGGTGACATCCAGCAGACCAGACCTGGGTTTGAATCCCACAGCTTCCACTTGCATACTTTGTGACCCTGAGCAAGTCACTTAACCTCCTTGTGCTCCCAGGTCGCTCCTGTAAAAAAGTTTTCAGCTTAGTGTGCTTTACCTGGTTAAACAACTAAATAAAAAAAAAAAATAAAAAAAGTGCTGCTGTTCTGTTTCCTGTCTGGATGTTTGGGTATTATGCCGCTTACCAGCAAAAGGAGACGGAAAATGCTAAAGGTTTGAGGTAGAAACATAGAAGTTGATGGCAAATAAGGACCACAATGCCCATCCAGTCTGCCCATTTCATTTTCGACCTTATGAATGTGCCATCGGCCTTTGCTTTGTCAATGGCCTATTTATTCATACTCATCTATATTGCCCCCTTATGCCTGTCCCATGCCTGTTTGAAGCCCTGCACTGTATTCATATCCACCACTTCCTGAGGTAGGCCGTTCCATGCATCCACCACCCTTTCTGTGGAAAATAACTTCCTCACATTACCCCTTAATCGGCCTCCCTCTAAACTCATGCTGTGTCCTCTTGTCCTGCTATTTTTCTTATATTGAAACATGTTAAGACTCTTTTCACCTTGTTAATGCCCCTAAGGTGTTAGAATGTTTTAATCATATCACCTCTCTCCCTCCTTTGCTCTTGGGTATACATATTGAGCTCCGTTAATCTGCTCTCTTGTTTTCTGATCAGGGCTAGAAATAATTATCTGGGGATGCCTGTCCGGGGGACAGGTAGTGTGTAAATTTTGCCTGTCCGACAAAAGTTTTACCCGTCCACATTGTTGTGAGGTGAATTTTGAGATTATGTAACTGAACATGGACTGGAAAGAGGAAAACAATGTTGCTTTTGGGGTTATTTTTCAAATGTCTTAACTATCTTGTCTCATAGTACTTATTGTTTTGAACAGCCCACTGGCCTTTTGTCAGTTTTGTCAATTTTTTTTTTTATTCTGAATCTGTCCCCCACTCCTCTTCACACTCCACATTCCACATGTATGCAAAACACAAGTGCACAACACACAGTCATTTAGCTGTTTTGTTTTAATACAGGCTTGCTTACAAGGCTGTCTGCAAATGCATTCAGCAATTTCAGGCAGAGGGCTTTGTACAGTCTGAGCTTAAAGATTCAGTTCCCCTCCTCTCCCTTTCAGGGTTCAGTTTCTTGCCAGGTTACTTTTTTATTCAGTCCCCCTCCACTTGCAGACCTGTGAGGCAGTTTATTTATATAAATATATATATATATATGAATAAGGGATATGTGGGGGTTGACTGTGTGATAACTCATTTATATGCTACAGTTGCTAGTGACCTTGAGTAACTTCACGAGTGGCGGAGCCACGAGTGATGGTTACGAGAGGTCACTGGCAACTGTATCACATAAATGAATTATCACACAGTCAACCCCCACATATTCTATTTATGCAACTGGCTTTTTGGAGGGTTTAAATCCATTTTCATGAAAATTTAGATATTTGTCATTAGCACGGATTGTGTGGACTTTGCGTGACTTAGCGCGGGTTTTGCGCAACTCGCGCAATTCGTGCAATGTAATAGATAGACTTTACATCTCATACATAGTCAGTGTATGTATAAATTTTATAATACAGTGACTCTAACTAGATAAATGGATTTATCACACAGTTTATCTCTAAACACCTGTTGCATATATATATATATATATATATTTGTTTAGGATTTAGACTGGATTGGGTATGCTAAGGCTTTCTGCCCCAAGAAACTATGGAGAGGTCTGTGACTGCTACACAGAGGAAACCTTTCAATGTATTCACTTTCCCTCCTCTTTCCTTGAAAGTGCCTGCTTTCCTTTGTCTATTTTTTATTATTTAGTAGTCTCTCCCTTCCCCTCCAAACCACCTTCACAAGTAGCACTCTAGCCTAAGGCAACCCTTCCTTTACCTTTATTTCTAGGGACATGGATATGTTGTTCATCCACACTGTCTGGCAGGTTCCTTGCTGCTTTAAATCTTGCTGGAAGGTCTTCAAGCTGGCTCCTCCCACCCACCCGGGTAGTAAAACTCTCAGCTCCGCCCCATGATGCCAGATCTTCCTTACCACTTGGAAGCTCAGGTACGCCCTTAACACTCTGCGTGTAGACTGGATCCTAATTCTTGGTTCACCGAACTTATTCTCAAATTTCCAAGACTTCGGTCAAATTACTTCCTCGCCACTGCGATGGAGAAATCGACTCCTGGATTTTGGCGGTGCCCATGTGGGCAGAAAATGTCCAGGACGGATCCGCACTCCACGTCCGTCTACTGCCTCAGCCTAGACCATGACCCGCAGGCCTGCGAGTTATGCCGTTCGTTTTCGGCCAACGTCCTGGAAGACCGCACTGCCCGGTTACAGCTTGGGCGCCCCGAAAAGCGCTACTCACTGGTGAAGTCAAAGGAGGCCGTTGGGCGGTTACCGTGGCGGCTGGCTCGGCTGAGTAACTCAAGCAGATGATCGCCCTTGAGGAGGTGGTGGCACAGGCCGCATCATCCTCTTCCTCGGTCGCGGCATTTATCCTGCTGTCTCTGGGTACCTCCTATTCAGCTTCTTTTAAGGAGCTTTGCCAGTCCCTTTCCACGAAGGGGGGGAGGGGCCATCGGGACATTCTTCTCGGTCCGAAAAGAAGGACTCGAAAGGTAAGTCCCACCGTCGGCGTTCGTGGGAGCGGGAGAGGTCCCCTTCCCTGGACAGTTGACACTCGACTTCAGTTGAGGTTGCGGCTGAGGCTGCAGACTTCACGGTGTCCCCGTCAGGTCAGCCAGCCAAGACACCCGTCGACGTGGTTGAGATTTTTCTTGACCCGTCGGACGGGCTGTCGACTGGTGAAGCCGACAACCCTTCTTCACTGGTTCCCCCAGTGGAGATCGAGGACTTGCCTGCGTCTCCGGTACCGGAGTCCTTGGTCAAGGCTTCCGAGCTGAGGGAAGAGCGGGTGTCCCCCGCTCCTTCCCAGACCCATCCTCGGAAACACTGAGGATCTCTGTCTCAGACATCCTCTCGGTCCAGCCGACATCGACGGTCTCGACACCGAAGTAAGCGTTGCCGCCGCTCGTCCTCATCTTCCTCCTCGGAAGAGGAGAGGCTTCGGTGCAAATTGCGTCAACGCTATGAGGACCTGATGTGGCAGCAGTTACTTCTGTCCAGGAACAAGCCGATGCTGTCACCCGTGCGGCTGAAACAACTCCTCGCTGTAGTCGAGGTGCCCAAGCCGGGGCCAGTTGTTCGGCCAAAACCAGCTGCCCCACCGATTGTGGTGGAACCTCCGCCTCCACAACCAAAATCGGGGACGCCGACCAAGGACTCTCGGTCAGGTCAGGGCCTGCCCCACAGGTTGTCGGTCACTCTCACTCCCGACCGTCTCGGCAGGTGGAGGGTGGCTCAGGCCCCAGGCAGCTCTTCGCGGACTCCTCGGAGTCCGATGACGACTCCTTCCTGTTCTCCAGGCCCATTGACCTGGAGTCCTCCGGGGGCCAGTCGATGGACAAAAGCCCATCATCCTTCATGGGTCTGCTTTGGCTCATCTCGGAGTCTACCGGGATGCAGCTCGAGCCCGTATCCAAGTGGGCCAAGTATCCCATCACGGAGATACTGGACTGGTGGCAGAAGCCATTGTTGGCCCAGCCTTGGAGCGCTGGCAGTGGCCTGCTTCCTGTCCTGTGCCTTCGGCCAGGAAGTATGCGGTCCCTACTGGCTCTTTGTCCAGTTTTTCGAAACACCCCTCCGCCGAGGGGTTGGTCACCGATAGCATTTTCCGGCATTCCGGAACGCTACGATGTGGATAAGCACCCTGACAAGGAGTCCAAAAAACTGGACTATGCCGGGCGCAAGGTGTACGCTGCATCCTCCCTTGGCCTCCACCAGGCCAGCTCGGCCATGCTGATGGCACACTTCTCCCACGCCCTCATGGGCTCCCTGGATGAGGTGATCCCTCATCTCCCGGCCGACCAGCAGACCATGGTCAGGCAGGTACGGGACCAGGGAAGGGCGGTGGGAAAGCAGCAGCTCCAAACGGCTCTGGACATTGGAGACTCCTGTGCCAGATCAGTTGCGGCTGCAGTGGCCATGCACCACAGAGCATGGCTGAGGATATCCACCTTCACGGCAGATACCCAGCATAAACTGGCAGATGTCCCCTTTCTGGGGACCGACCTCTTTGGCTCTGGAGTGGAAGGTCACCTCCAGCAGATCAAAAATTCCACTACCACTCTGGACTCGGTCACCTCTGCCCAGAAGGACAAGGGCCATCGACAACAGCAACATAAGTCCTTTCGCCCTTCTGCGCCTGCGGAGCGTCTGGCCCAACAGCACCAGGGCCAGCAGGCTCGCGCTTGGCACCCCAAACCCAAGCCTGCGGCTTCCTTTAATAGGAAGCAGGGAGGTAAAGGCCCAGGAGGTCCCTCGGCCGGTCCCTCCTCTAAGCCTTCCCAGTGACGGGTTGAGGGGTGTCGCCCCCAGCCTCGTCACTCCCCCCTGGGTTCCCCCCGTGGGGGGACGGCTCCGCCACTTCCTTTCTGCCTGGTCCGCTATCACCACAGACCGTTGGGTGTTGGAGGTGGTAGAAAGGGCCTTCTCCTGGAGTTCAGAGCAGGCCCTGCCCTTCTGAGCCATCGCCCCTCGGAGGCTATGGGTCTGCAGCCTCTCTGTCAGCTCGCTCGAGCCAGTATCACCCTGCTCCTTGAAAGAGGTGATCAGGAAGGTGGCGGATCCTCCTCCAGACCGGGGTTTGTGTCCAGGTACTTCCTGGTCCCAAAATGGATAGGGGCTGGCGCCCCATTCTCGACCTGCACGACCTGAACAGGTTCCTAAGGTCTCGGACCTTCAGGATGGTCACTCTGGCTCAGATAATCCCATCCTTGGAACGAGGCGTGTGGTTCTGTTCTCTGGACCTCCAGAATGCGTTCTTTCACGTCCCTATCCGTCCGTCCCACCAGAGATTCCTGTGCTTCAGGGCAGAGGGATCCCTCTACGAGTTCCGGGCCATGCCCTTCGGCCTTTCCCTAGCTCCCAGGGTCTTCACCAAATGCATGGCAGTGGTGACAGCATTCCTGCGGCGCAGAAGGGTCCGGGTGTACCCCTACCTGGACGACTGGCTGATTGCAGCCCCCTCCACAATGGAGGTGGAGCGGTCCAGAGATCTGACCCTCCAGGTTTGCTCCAGGTTGGCCTCCTCATCAACGAGGCCAAGTTGGAACTCGTGCCAAAGCAGGTGATCCAATTCATCGGGGCAGAGCTCGACTCTCTACAAGCCAGGGCACGGCTCCCGGCAGACAGGGCTAAGGTTCTTTCCTCCTTTGCCCAATCATTTCTGGTTGGGCAATTGCGCCCTGCCCAGGACTTCCTGCACCTCCTGGGCTTCATGGCAGCCTCCACCAGCGTGGTCCGTTGGGCCCGTTGGTACATGCGTCCCCATCAATGGGGGCTGGCCAGCCAGTGGTCACAACACTTCGATCTGCTGGATCAGCTAGTGACAGTGACCCAGGGGATGTGGAACGCTCTCCAGCGGTGGCCCATTCCAGCACATCTGCAGGAGGGCATCCCATTTGTCCGGCCCGAGCCAACGGTCTCTCTATCGACCGATGCCTCTTTGATCGGTTGGGGTGCCCATCTGGGGGAGCAAAGAGCACACGGCCTCTGGTCCCCTCGGGAGTCCCGATGTCACATCAACCTGCTGGAGCTTCGAGCAGTTCGTCTAGCCCTCACCACCTTTGCTCCGTTTCTACGGGGTCAAGTGGTTCAGGTCCAGACGGACAATACCATGACCATGTACTACCTAAACCGCCAGGGTGAGACGCACTCCATGCCACTGTGCAGGGAATCTCTCCGCATTTGGTCCCTCATGCACAGCCTGGAGGCGGATCTCCTTGCCATCCATGTGGCAGGAGCCTCCAACACCCTGGCCGATGCCCTAAGCCAGATAGGGGCTGCGTCCCACGAGTGGTCTCTCCTGCCAGAGGTAGTACAAGATCTGTTCTCCCACGGGGCATGCCTCAGGTGGACCTGTTTGCCTCCAGGGAGAATGCGAAGCTGAGACTGTTTCATGCCCGCCCCCTCAGCAGGGCTCACTGCAGGGGGATGCCTTCTCGAGGCCGTGGACCCCGGGCCTCTTCTACTCCTTTCCTCCATTTCCCTTGATCCACAAAGTGCTTCTCAAGGCGAGGAGGGACAAGGTGCAGGTGATTCTGGTAGCCCCAGACTGGCCCCGCCAGTTCTGGTATCCAGATCTCCTTTGTCTCTGCTCCAGGCTCCCAAGACGGCTTCCAGCCCGCACAGACCTGATCTCAGTCAATCAGGGGAAGGTATCCAATCCGGACCTTCAATCCCTGCACCTGCCGGCCTGGTCCCTGAGCGGCTAGAGTTCCAGGCCTTGGGTCTTTCCGACGAGGTCCTCAGCGTCATTGAGGCCTCCCATAATGAGTCGACCAGAAAATGCTACGCCTTCAAATGAAAGAGATTCTCCATTTGGTGTCAAGGCAAGGGCCTGGACCCTTCCTCCTGTTCCTTGGCTAGCATTCTGGACTACCTGTGGTCCCTTTCTCAGCAAGGGCTTCGGTTGATGACCCTTAAGGTGCACCTGGCAGCCATCTCTGCGTACTGGGCGTGGGCCAGGAAGCAGTCGGGTGTCGCAGAAGGTGGTCGAGTGCTTTTTCAAAGGCCTTGACCACATATCCCCTCCGGTGCGAGAACCTCCACCTCCGTGGGATCTACTGCTGGTATTGGCTAAGCTCGTGGGCAAGCCATTCGAAGCAGTGCACAACTATGACATCTCTCACCTGTCGTGAAAGACCACCTTCTTGGTGGCTATCACATCAGCCAGAAGGATGGGAGAGCTCCAGGTGCTCTGCATTGAGTCTCCCTATCTGGTCTTCCACAGGGACAAGGTTGTCCTATGCCCCCACCCGAAATTCCTTCCGAAGGTGGTGTCGGAGTTTCACCTTAACCAGGTGTTGACTCTGCCGGTGTTCAACCCCAATCACACCTTGGAGGCCGAATATAGGCTCCATACTTTGGACCCTAGAAGAGCGCTCGCTTATTACAAGGAGCGGACGGCTGAAGTTCGGGGAGAGGTTCACCAGCTTTTTGTCACCTACGCTGAAGCTGCACCTGGCAGACCTGCAGCCAAGCAGACGATAGGCAGGTGGGTCACCTCCTGCATAGATCTCTGCTATAGGTTGGCGGGCATGGAGCTCCCAGAGGGATAAGAGCTCATTCTACCCGCCATACCACTGCATCGGTGGCTGCTTCCAGGGATGTCCCTATCCAGGAAATCTGCAGGGTTGCTGCCTGGAAGTCAGCACACACCTTCATCACCCACTACCACATCGACCTTGAGTCACGCCCGGATGCTGGTTTTGGGCCTCGGTTCTCAGTCCTTATTCCCTAAGTAGTGGGTGTGTGCGTGCCTCCCTCCTCCGGAGAACTGCTAGAAGTCTGCCAGACAGTGTGGATGAACAACATATCCATGTCCTGAAATGAGGTTACTCACCTGTCAGAAGTTCTAGGAATGGTATATGTTGTTCATCCTACGACTCCTGACCTCCCGGCTTGGACACACAGCCTGGCTTCCAGCGGGCTAGATCTGGCGTCATGGGGCGGAGCTGAGAGTTTTACCACCCGGGTGGGTGGGAGGAGCCAGCTTGAAGACCTTCTGGCAAGTTTTAAAGTGGCAAGGAATCTGCCAGACAGTGTGGATGAACAACATATACCATTCCTAGAACTCTTGTTACAAGTGAGTAACCTGTATTTTTCTCCACATTAAAGAGCCCCGAGAGCAGCCTGCCACGGTCAGTCCATGTTTATATGTAATTTACTTCATTTTTTTGTATTGCCCCCAAACAGCCTTTTAAAATAGGCTTTCAATACTTTCCAGGGAGAAGCTTTCTATTTTCTAATCTGCACACACAGAGAGAGTGGAGAGGGATGTTTCAAACAATATGAAGTCTTGCTGTATTCTGACAAATGCAGTTAGCCCCAGCCTTTAAACTGCCCCGGAGAACAAAGGGTTAACATTCTATGCAGAGCATAGAATGCTGAGCTCAGGCTCGGTTGGTGTCTCTGTCTGGGGCCCTTTGAAATCCAACCATCAGATTTTGTACTCCGCCTCACTGAACAGTCGCTCCGGAGATTTCTCCCGCAGCTCGGTTTGAAAGTTGGTTAAGTGTCGTTTTTTAACCGAAATTTATTTCCGCATAGTCGGTTCAGTCTCTGTGGTGCCGTGAGTACTAGATAGGTTTTGTACTGATTTTCTGTGTGGTAATTGTAAAGTGTAGATTGGTTCAGCTGAACCGATCATTTGTTGTTATTACTTGTATCTTCCTTTAGTGTGAGGTTACCGGTCCTTATCGGTTCTAAAAAAGAACGTGTTTTTGTATGTTTATTTCCAATACCCGTGACATGGTTAGGAACCGATAAGGGAGTCTTGCCTGGCGGTTGCCATAAAAAGGGTAAGTTTGTTAGGTTGGCCATGTCTGAGAAACCCAAG
This sequence comes from Neoceratodus forsteri, assembly GCA_016271365.2. Taxonomy (NCBI): domain Eukaryota; kingdom Metazoa; phylum Chordata; order Ceratodontiformes; family Ceratodontidae; genus Neoceratodus; species Neoceratodus forsteri. The sequence goes on along the minus strand of CM057454.1, from coordinate 715,521,761 downwards.
AAAAAACCGGGCCCACTGGGTTTCAACACTACACTGAGTGTGGGGAGGTCTTTGCCAAGGCCGATCCCCAAACCACCTGTGTTTATTGTCTGGGGTTTGAATACCTTGATACAGACTGCCAAATACGTAAACATTTTCCCAAATCTACCCTTGAAAAGAGATTAGGTAGACTGAGGGAAAAGGAGGCCGAGAAGTCCGCTGACCTGGATGGCCAGCCTGGTTCGGTTCCGACCGAACCAGAAGGAGTGCCCTCTGACCAGGGTGATACTTCTTCAGGCAAAAGGAGAGCCGATCCGGAGGGTTCGGTTCCAACAAAAAGAAAGCGCAAAGAGAAACCGGTTCGGATCCAGAAGTTCATGTTCCGACAGCCGAGGATATAGCCAGAGTGATTTGGATTGTGGAATCGCTTCTCCCGGTTGCGACTGATCCGGCACCTTTTTGCAGGGGTTCGGTTCGGTTGGTTCCCCCAGTTTATGATTATACCCCTGAAGAATTTTATGAACCAGAGTTTGAGGAGGAGGGAGAGTTTCAAGATGATACTGGTGAAAGTCTGGATGTGCCTGTGGAACCGGACATGTCCCCAGACAGACCTTCGGGTGTATCTCCTCCTAGGCTTTCTGAGTCCCCTTCCCACTTTATGTTTTACAGAAAGGTGTCTGAAACCCTCCAGCTTCCTATGGAGGATCAAGAGGAGCCTGATTATGTGGAAATGATGGACATCCCAGAGTCCAGGAGACTGTCTATTCCCCTCCACAAATCTTTTGGGAAGCAGATAGAAAAAATCCCGAAGTCTCCCAATTCTGTACCTCCTGTTGATAGAAGAATGGACAAGAGGTATACACTAGGAGGCTCAGATACAGAGTTTTTATACCAGCAATGCAGCCATGTTGGGGTTGTGCAGGCTGCTGCCTGTGATAAGGCAAACATTCCCTTGGCTTCACACCCCCCAGACAAAGACTCCAGGAAGATTGATGCCATGGCAAAAAAACAGTACATGGCATCTTCCTTGGGACACAGGCAGGCGAATTATATGGCCTATACAGCCAGGTACCAGAAGTCCAGATGGGACACTGTACTGGCACTGGCTAAACAGGCCTCCCCCCAGCTAGCCAAGGAGCTGGAGGAGGTGGCTGCAGATGGGATTGAGGCATCAAAAGTACAGTTTCTTGCTGCTATGGACTACAGTGATGTGTCATCAAGAGTCATGGCTACATCTGTGGTTCTTCTGAGAATGGCTTGGCTGAGATTTACTAGCCTCTCGCAGGATACCAAGGCTAAGGCCATGGATTTTCCTGTAGTGGGTAATTCTCTGTTTGGGGAGCAGAGAATTACATGAAAAAAATGGACCAGCACAGGACCACTTACAGGAGTTCTCAGGCTAAGGAGAGGCAGGCAACTCCTCAAAGGCAGCAGTCCAGGGGCAGGGGCAAGCCTTTTCATAGGCCTTTCTACCAAGCACAGGCCTCTTCTCCCTTTTCACAGAGGGGGTTCTTCAGAGGGAGAGGCAGAAGGGGGATGAGCAGGGCTGCTACCACTCCTCAGTCTAAGGCCCCTGCCAAGCAGACACCTTGATGGGCCTGCCCGGGTTGACTCTCCTATTCCAGTAGGGGGCAGGCTGGCTTACTTTGTCCAGGACTGGATGTCTGTTACATCAGACAAGTGGGTCTTGGAAGTAGTAAGCCAGGGACTGGTTCTCAGCTTCAAAAAATTTCCGAAGGTGAGAGCCAGATCTTTTCCACCTGCAGGTCTCTCATAAACCCTTGCCCTAGATGCAGACGTTTCATCTCTTCTGGCTTTAAGAGCCATAGAGAGAGTGCCTATCCTACACTGGGGCAAAGGTCAGTACTCCAGGTACTTTCTTACCCCAAAAAAGACAGGAGAGTGGCAACCTATCCTAGACCTAAGATACCTGAACAAATATATTTTAAAACCAAGGTTCAAGATGGTAACTCTGGGAATAAATCTTCCTCTCTAAGGCCAGGGGACTGGCTAGCCTCCCTGGACCTCAAAGACGCCTATTTTCCCATTCCCATCAGGTGCTCCCACAGAAAGTACCTTAGGTTTGAGTTGCCCTCTAGACACTATCAGTTCAGAACAATGCCCTTTGGTCTAACATCAGCCCCAAGGGTTTTCACAAAGTGCCTGGCAGTAGTAGTTGCCTTTCTAAGGAGGCAAAAGATTTCCATTTTTCCATATCTGGACGATTGGCTAATAGTGGGCCAGTCTCTAGACCAAGTCAAGTCAGACCTGCAAGTGACCCAGCAAGTGTTCACTTCTCTAGGATTTTTTCTCAATCTTCCCAAGTCAGTTCTCGAGCCAGTCCAGCTTCTTACCTTTATTGGGGCAGAGCTGGATACGGTCAAAGCAAGAGCTTTTCTTCCACTGGACAGGGCAAGAGTTCTTAAAGAACTGGCTTCTTCCTTTAGCCTTCAGGTGTCCCGACCTGCAAGGCATTTCCTTCAACTCTTGGACCACGTGGCAGCCTCTACAGCAGTGGTCCAAGGGACAAGATTCCAGATGAGGGACTTTCAGATCCATCTGAGGGCCTTTTGGTCCCAAAGGAAGGATTCCCTTACCAAACTGATTCCAATGACTCAGACCCTGATCCAAGCCCTTCAATAGTGGCAGGATCAGGACAATTTAAGAAAAGGGGTTCCATTTGCCACTCACTCATTCAGTGGTCCTTACCACAGATGCTTCCCTTCTGGGCTGGGGAACCCATCTGGGGGCCCTCACTGCCCAGGGACTGTGGTCCCCTCAGGAGTCCCTTCTCCATATCAATCTCCTAGAGCTCAGGGCAGTTTTTCTGGCCCTGCAAGCTTTCTCTCAATCAGTGCAGAACAAGGTGGTTCAAGTCAGAACAGACACCACCACCACCATGTGGTACATCAGCATGGAGGGAGGCACTCGGTCTACGGCCTTGTGCACAGAAGCCATGAAGTTGTGGTCCCTGGCTTATTCCCTACAGACTTCTCTGATAGCTTTTCACCTTCCAGGGAAGGACAATGTGCTAGCAGATGCACTGAGCAGGATCTCACAGGGCCATCACGAATGGTCCCTGGACCCTCTGGTATTGAAGGTGATTTTTTTCAAGGTGGGGCACTCCAGAGATAGATCTTTTTGCAGCCCCAGACTATCACCAACTTCCTCTCTTTTGTTGCAGACTCCCAGTCTTGGGCTCAGTCCCCATGGATGCTCTGATTCTGAACTGGGAAGGGAAATTTCTGTATGCCTTCCCTCTTCTGTTCAAAGTTTTAGTCAAGATAAGGTCACAACCTTGCAAATTGATTCTGGTTGCTCCAGACTGGGCAAGACAGCCTTGGTACCCCCTGTTGCTGTCCCTAGCTGTCCATCGTCCCCTGTCTCTTCCCAGAAATTACAACCTGTTAACTTCCTCTCAGGGGAGGATTTGGTACCCCAATCTTCAGTCTCTCAATCTCAAGGCATGGCTTTTGAAGAGTTAAGAGTTTGCAGATTTGCATCTGTCTCAGGAGGTTCTGGACATTCTCAAAGCTTCTTGAAAGCCCCCCACCAGAAAGACTTATAACTCCAAATGGATGAGATTCAGCATTTGGTGTTCCAAGAAGCATATTTCCCCAGATACTGCTGAATTGCCTACAGTTCTGGATTATATGGTCCATCTTAATGGCCTAGGCCTCAGACCAGCTACTCTCAAGGTTCACTTGTCTGCTGTTTCTGCTTTTCTGTCAGTGAGGAAGTCTTCCTCACTATCTTCTCATCCTGTGTTCTGCAAATTTTTTAAAGGATTTCTTCATACCAATCCTCCCTTTAGAGACCCTGCCCCTGCCTGGAATTCAAATGTTTGCATTGCTCAGCTTATGCAACCTCCCTTTGAACCTATGTCCTCGGCAGGACTTAAGTACTTGACTTGGAAAACTGTGTTTTTAGCAGCCATTACCTCTGCCAGACATATCAGTGAATTGCAAGCCTTGTCAGTGCAACCTGATTTTCTCTCTTTTCACAGGGATAAAGTGGGCCTTAGAACCAATAGAAGGTTCTTGCCCAAAGTGGTTTCAGATTTCCATTTGAATCAGTCTGTCTCTCCCTGTTTTCTTCACTGATCATTCTTCCTCAGGGGAGAGGAGGCTACACAGTTTAGCTGGTAAAAGAGCCCTTAGCTACTACATAGAGCATACCAAGGATCACAGGTTCGATTCCCTCCAGTTGTTCCTCACTTATGGGGAAGTAGGAAAGGGCAAACCTGCTACCAAGAGAACTGTTGCCAGGTGGATTATGTCTTGTATACAATTCTGCTATGAGAAACTGGGAAAGATTCCACCCTCAGGCCTGAGGGCTCACTGTACAAGAGGTACAGCTGCTTCCCTTGCTGCTGCCAGGGACATCCCTCTCTTAGAAATTTGTCAAGCAGCCACCTGGAAAACAGTCCATACCTTTACCAAGCATTACTCCCTGGATATCCAGGCTTGGAATGATGCTCGATTTGGCACAGCAGTACTTCAGAGCCTATTCCCAAAGTAGGTTCTGTCCCTCCTCCTTGGAGGTACTGCTTGGTAGTCTGCATTTGTCAGAATACAGCAAGACTTCATGTTGGTTGAAGAAAAAATTACTCACCTTAGTAATTATGTTTCTTCTATTGGAGTCTTGCTGTATTCTGACCTCCCCTGCCTCCCCTCTCAGAACCTGGTTTTGGGAAGTGGGTGGGCAGGCGCAGTGTTGCACCTCAGGGGTGCTCCTTTTACACCCTCTTCTTTTTGTTTGGGTGTATGTTTTATTATTATTCTTATTTGGATTTTTTTTGTGTTTTGGGTTTCCTGACTTGAGTCTTCCTTTGGGACTCCAAAACTTTTGTTGCCGGTTGGCTAGTAAAATTTTACAATTTCCACATAGGATAGTTAGTGAGTTTTTGTTCGTAAAAATCTGACGGTTGGATTTCAAAGGGCTCCAGACAGAGACACCAACTGAGCTCGAGCTCAGCATTCTATGCTATGCATTAACCCTTTGTTCTCCGGGGCAGTTTAAAGGCAGGGGCTAACTGCATTTGTCAGAATACAGCAAGACTCCAATAGAAGAAACATCATTACTAAGGTGAGTAATTTTTTCTTCTTTTGTATTTTAAACACAGTGACTGCCTTCTATCCCAGCTATGTGCAGATCCTACAAACACCACAGAGCCATGTGCTGTGCTTGCTGCCTATGATTTTTTTTTTTTTAAACAGAACCCCAGAGAAGTATTTTTTTTTATTTTCTTGTATTTACATGAATTGTGGCTTCAGTTCTGAATACATTTCAGTGATGAGGTCCAGTCTGAAGACTATCAACCCATTCCTCTCCTCACTATCCTCCTCATTTAGGTCCAAGACTGCAGCCCTTAATTCCCCTCAGGCCAGTCCTGTTTAAGTTATATTTTCCCCCAAAATATGCAGAACCAGAGCCCTGAAAAGGGCTGCTGTATGAAAGGGTGAATGATTGTTTTTTTCCACAGTAACGCAAGAAATAGTGCCAAACTGCCAATGAAGAATTCGCTCTCAGATGTCCTCACATGGTAAGTGTTAGAAACTGCGGAGCGCGAGTTATGAGACGGCAACCACGCTTCACTAACAATCTGAGCATGCGCGGTTGCCGTATTGTTCCTGTCAGTTGTGACTCTTCCCACTGGCTGCCAGTTCAGAATCCTGCAGAGAGGGGTTAGGTGACATACAGCACCAGCAGTCGCAAGACCCACTGTGGCAGCGACAGGCAGAACAGGCGGAGCTGCAGTTTCGGGTGGGTGGAGCTACTCATAACATCCTTGGCTGCTGGCATGATTTCCGATGGATCTTAGTGCCCAAGTAAGTACTTTTAAATGGGGAAAGTATGCACAAATGCCGCCTGTCCAAGGGACAGATAAACTTCAAAAAACAGCTGTCCCAGTTGAAAACTAGCTGTCCGGGATGGGTGGACAGCCAGTTATTTTGAGCCCAGTTTCTGATGCAATCCCTGCACCATTTTGGTTGCCCTTCTCTGGACTGCCTCAGTTTGGTTAATGTTCTTGTGAAGGTGTGGCCTCCAGTACTGCATGCAGTACTCCAGATAGGTCCTAACCAGTGTCTTGTAAAGAGAGATTATTACCTCCCTCTTCCGACTTGTGATACCCCTGCTAATACACCCCAACATCCCCCTAGCCTTATCTACTGCTTAAGTGGTCTGCGTGTATGATTTCAGGTGATCGGTGATGATGATGCCCAAGTCTCTTTGGCCCTGGACACACTACAAAACTGTTTTTGAAAACCATTTTTAGAACCAGTTTAGCGAAACCATTTCAGTGCAGCCACACTACTCAGTAACCATTTTTGATAACGGTTTAGTGTGGCCACACTGCTAGTGTTAAATCTGTTATCCTTGTAACTATTTTGTGTTAAGTCCAACACATAGGACTGCGCTTGCCTAGACACACTGCAGCTAGAACTGTTTTAGTTAAACCATTACAGCTTAAAACACTTTTACTCCTGGATAGACCTGTGAGTAAAACCATGCTAGCTCCAAAACGTTTTTAAAAATGGTTTTAAGACTAGGTATCTAGCAGGGTTTAAAAACACTTTTGTTAAAACGTTTTAAGGGGCTTGTAGTCTGTCTGCAAACAGTGCTAGGGGGATTTAAACCATTTTAAGGCACTTAAACCGTTTTAATTTCCCCAGTGTGTCCGGGGCCTTACTTCCCATGTGGCTGCCAGCAACTCCCCTCCCAGCCTATGTGTGGCTTCAGGGTTCCTCTTCCCTATGTACATGATTTTGCACTTCTTTGCGTTAAACCCCAGTTGCAACTCTTCCGACCATTTTGCTAGTTTATCCAGATGTCTTCTCATTCTGCCCACCCCATCTGGATCATCTACTCTGTTGCAGATCTTGGTGTCATCTGCAAACAAACAAACAAACCTTACTCTCCAGTCCAGCTGCAATATCACTGATGAAGATATTGAAGAGGACTGGCCCCAGGACTGATCCCTAAGGTACCCCACTTGTGACTTGCATCTCTTCTGACTGTATACCATTTATCACCACTCTCTGTTTTCTGCCCATCAACCAGTTTGCCACCCAGTTGACCAACTTCTGACCCACCCCGAGCCTACCCAGCTTATTAATCAATCTTCTGTGTGGAACAGTATCGAAAGCTTTGCTGAAGTCAAGGTAGGCGACACCAAGTGCTCCCCCTTGGTCCACCACTCTGGTTACCCAGTCAAAGAAATCTATGAGATTAGTTTAACATGGCCTTCCTTTTGTAAACCCATGCTGTCTTGGATCCTGTGCTCCTATGGATTCCAGGTGTTGCACCATCCTTTCCTTAAGGAGTGCCTCCATAATCTTGCCCACTACTGAGGTAAGGCTGACTGGTCTGTAGTTTCCTGCCTCCTCCCTGCTACCACTCTTGTGAAGTGGGAACACATGAGCCCTTCTTCAATCTTCTGGGACCTCTCCTGTGCTCAGAGACTCACTAAGCAGTTCTGATAATGGCTCTGTTAGTTCCACCCTTAGCTCCTTTAGTACCCTGGGATGTATGCCATTAGGTCCCCTTGCCTTGTCCACCCTGAGCTTATCGAGCTCTTGTAGGACTCTCTTTTGTGAAGGGACTAGTGCACACCTCCCTCCACCCTGTGTCCGTGGCATTGAGCTGTGGGCCCTGCACTACCTTCTCTTTAGTAAATACTGAGCAGAAGTATCTATTTAGGATAGATGCTTTTACATGGCCCTCCTCCTCCTCCTCACATACTCCCTTATCTCCTTTGATCTTAGCAATACCCCCTCTGGACTTTCTCCTTTCACTAATGTATCTATAAAAACATATGAAGGCTGAAAGATTAATTTTTAATACTTCCAAATCCAACTGCCACCCAGACAGGGACTCGAAGCCTGGACCCTCCGATTAAATGTTTGACACTCTACTGACTCAGCTATCAGGACCCTATCACTGTCATACCTGTATCCAGAAGGCAAATGGTGATCGTAGTTACATTTACAATGATTCATGTGGCAAAACGTTCAGGAAGGCACTGAGATGATAGAGCACTGAACATTGATCCTGGAGGTCCCAAACACAACAAACAGTCATGGAAACTCTGCACAGGGTTTGTGCAAGTGCTTCATTCACTTCCAGATGTAAAATAGGGCAAATGTGGAACTCAAAGAAAATTACGGTTTCTAGGGGTGTGGCTATGTTGTTCTATCCACACTGTCTGGCAGGTACCTTGCCGCTTTAAGATGGGCTGGAAAGTCTTCAAGCTGGCTCTTCCCACTCTCGGCTTCACCCCATGACACCAGATCTTCCTTACTGCTTGGAAGCATTAGGTTCCCTCCTCAGCGCTCTCGTGTTTTATAGGCCGTGGCTCTAAAAACTTCTGATTTTTTTCCTAAACTTACTTTGAAACTTGTTGGAGTTCAGTCTTCACTCCCTTACCTCACGGCTGCGATGGAGGACAAGAGTGTTCCCAGATTCCGCCGGTGCCTCTGCGGGCAGAAGATGTCGCACATTGACCCGCATGACTCGTGTGTTTATTGCCTTGGGCACTACCACAATCCACAGGCTTGTGAGACGTGTCTATCCTTTTCTCCATCAGTGCTCGAAGGCTGCGCTGCCCGACTCCAGCTGGGGCGACTGGAGAAATGGTACCCACTGGTCAAATCGAAGGAGGCCCATTGGGTGGTGTCTATGGCGGCGGGCTCGTCGGAACAACTGAAACAACTTGAACATCTGACTGCTCTCGAGGAAGAGGTGGCCCAGGCTGTGTCGAGCTCCTCTTCAGTTCGGCCTTTATTTCGCTCCAACTGGGCTCTTCTTACATGGCTTCCTTTCGGGAGTTGTGCCAGTCCCTCTCGACTAAAGAGGAGGGTCCTTCTGAGTCTCCCACCTCTCAGTCCCAGAAGAAGGATCCGAAAAAAAAAAAAGTAAGACACACCATCGGCACTCTTGGGAGCGGGAGAGATCTCACTCTCCGGACCATTGGCTCTTGACTTCGGTTGATGTTGCGGCCCGGGCTTGGTTTAACGGTGCCCCCGTCAGACCAGACGGCTGAGACGTCTGTCGATGCAGCCGAGATTTTTCTCGAGTCCACTGACAGGTTGTCGACCGAGGAGGCCGACAACTGTTTCTTTTAGACACCGGTGCCTTCCGAGGACTTGCCTCAGACCATTGAGCCGAAGTCCCAGGCCCAGGAATTTGAATTGGAGGGGCAGCGGGTTTCCCCCGCTCCTTCCTTGGCCCGCCACCGGCACCGCCAATGGTCTCTGTCTCGGTCCTCCTCCGCTTCGGGGAAATCCCACCTACCGAGGTCTTGGTCCCGACATCATGGAAAGCGGCACCACTGCTCTTCTTTCTTATCCTCCCCGGCTGAGAAGAGGATCTGGCACAACTTGCATTGGCGCTACTAGGATCTAATGTGGCAATAGCTCCTTTTGGCCGGCAGCAAGCTGATGCTGGCTTCCACACCAGCAGTTAAGTGGCTGTCGCCTGAACGGCCGAAGCTGACTCCCGCTGCCAGTTCCCTGGTCAAGGACCTGGTCCCGGCGCCGACAGCTTGGCCAAAACCGGTTGCCCCGCCAATTGTGGCAGAACCACCGTCTCCACAGCCGAAGAATAGGGCGCTGATCAAGGATTCTCAGTTGGCTCAAGGTTTGCCCCATCGGTTGTCGGTCACTCTCACCCCCGATCGCCCTCAGCGAGTGGAGAGTGGCTCAGGCGGTCACTAGCTGTACGCCGACGATGACTTCTCGTTGCATTCCCATCCAGTCGACCTGGAATCCTTGGGTGGGGTGGGGTCTTTCTGTGGACGAGAGCACCACCTCGTTCCTCAGTGTCCTTTGGCTCATCTCAGGGGCCACTGGGATGCCCCTCGAACCTGTACAGAAACAGGTCAAATATCCCCTTACAGAAATTCTGGACAAGGGGGACTCCCCTACGGAGGCCTTCCCTGTAGCAGAGGCCATTGTGGGCCTGGCATTAGAACTCTGGCAGTGCCCAGCCTCCTGCCCAGCACCATCGGCCAGGATGGCCCGCAAGTATGCGGTCCCTACTGGCTCTCTTTTCGGGTTCTCTGATCACCCCTCGGCCGATGGGTTGGTGGCAGATTCTGTCTTCGGTGCTCAGGCAACACGAGGGATGTGGAGAAGCCCCCAGATAAGGAGTCCAAGAAATTGGACTACTCAGGGAGAAAGGTGTACACTGCCACCTCTTTGGGCCTTCGCCAGGCCAGCTCAGCTGTTATGATGGCACATTTCTTTCACCCCCCTGTTGGGCTCCCTGGATGAGGTGCTCCCTCCTGGCCAATCTCCAGACCACAGTCAAGCAGGTCCGGGCTCAGGGAAGGGCGGTGGCAAAGCAGCAGCCCCAGACTGCTCTGGACATTGGAGACTCTTGTGCTCGTTTGGCAGCGGCTGCAGTGGGCATGCCCCACAGGGCTTAGTTGTGGATCTTGACCTTCATGACAGACACCCGACACAAGCTCGCAGATGTTCCCTTTCTGGGCACTGACCTGTTTGGGCCTGGTGTGGAGGGCCACCTCCAGCACATTGAAAAATCCAGTGTCACCTAGATTCGGTCACATCTGCACAGAAGGACGAAGGCCGCCATCAGCAGCGTAAGCCCTTTCGTCCCTTTGCTCCTGCGGCAAGACCTGCCCAGCAGCAGGGCCAGCAGGCTCAAACTTGGCACCCTAGAGCCAAGTCCATCACTTCCTCAGTCAGGAAACCTAAGGGGAAGGGCCCCGGTGGCTTCTCGGCTGGTCCCCCCTCCTTCAAGCCTGCCCAGTGACGGGTTGGGGGGGGGGCCGCCCCAACCTCATCTCATCTTCCCTGGGTCCCCCCGTGAGGGGGGCTGGCTCAGCCACTTCCTTTCCACCTGGTCCACTATCACCACGGACTGCTGGGTGCTGGTAGTGGTCGGCAAGGGCCTGCCTCTGGAGTTCGAGCAGGTCCCTCCCTTTTGAGCTCGCGCCTCGCGGGGGCTACTGGGTCCGCAGTCTCCTAGTCGGCTTTCCGAGACATCGACCCGCTTCTCTGCAAGGGGGTAGTCATCAAGGTTCTGGATCCTCCTCCATGCCCAGGGTTTGTTTCCAGGTACTTCCTGATTCCAAAATGGACGGGGGGGGGGCTGGTGCCCCATTCTTGATCTGCACGACCTGAACAAGTTCCTAAGGTCTTGCATCTTTCGGATGGTAACCCTGGCTCAGATAATACCATCCCTGGAGCAGGACATGAGGTTCTGCTCCCTGTACTACCAGGACGTGATTTTTCACATCACAATCCATCCGTCTCATCAGCGGTTCCTCCGGTTTCAGGCAGAGGGAACCCTGTATGAGTTCCCGACCATGCTCTTCGGCCTCTCATCAGCTCCCAGGGTCTTCACCAAATGCATCGCAGTTGTGACAGCATTCCTACGGCGCTGAGGGGTCTGGGTCTAACCTTATCTAGAACACTGGCTGATAGCAGTTCATTCCAGATTGGAGGTGGAGCGGTCCAGAGATCTGGCCTTCCAAGTTGGTCTCAACTCGTCCTCCTCATCAACGAGGCCAAGTCAGAACTTGTGCCCTCGCAGGTGATTCAGTTCATCGGGGTGGAACTTTACACCTTCCAAGCCAGAGCCTGGCTGCGGCGGACGGGGCCGAAGTCCTTTCCTCCTTTTCCCAATCACTTCTGGTTGGGCAGTTGCACCCTGCCCGGGACTTCCTGCACCTTCTGGGTCTCATGGCAACCTGCACCAGTGTGGTCCGTTGAGCCCACTTGCATATGCACCCCCTGCAGTGGGGGCTGGCCCGCCAGTGGTCTCAGCGCTCAGGTCATGTACACCAGCCAGTCTCTGTGGCCCAGGAGATGTGGGACAGCCTGCAGTGGTGGCTTGTCCCAGCTCATCTGCGGGAGGGAATCCCGTTTGTCCGCACCGAGCAGACTGTCATCCTGATGACCACCTCCCTGATGGGTTGGGAGGCCCATCTGGGGGAGCACAGAGCCCACGGACTCTGGTCCCATCAGGATTCCCGATGCCACATCAACCTGCTGGAGCTCCGAGTGGTCCGGCTAGCCCTGACTGCCTTCGCTCCATTTGTTCGGGGTCAAGTGGTCCAGACGGACAACATCATGACCATGTACTACCTCAACAGACAGGGCAGGATGCACTCCTTGCCTCTGTACAAGGAAGCTCTTCATATTTGGTCTCTCGTGCTTAGCCTGGAGGTGGCTCTCCTAGCCGTTCACAGGAGTTGAAATAAGGATTTAGCAGGCAAGAGCTACAAGTTGCTCCTGGGTATCGGCACTTTCTGGATGACCAGGAGCTACTTTAACGAAACCAGAAGCAGACTTAAATACATGAATGGAAGTAGTGCGGTCTCTAACAAGGCTGGTAGGTATCTGAGGGGGTCAGTCAGTGGGTTGTAGTGATTAGAACACTGGCCTGGGAATCAGGAGACCATAGGTTCAAACCGCACTGAAGCCAAATATGGACTATGTGACTTTGGGCAAGTCATTTAACTTCTCAGTGCTCCAGTCCTCCAAGCTGCAGGACAGAAGCAGAACCCCACAGGAAGCAAGATGTTGCATCTCAGCTGGGCTATCCAGGATAAACTGTGAAATGAAAAATAAATAACTTTCTTGAGCTCTCCGGAGTATTTTACTTTTTTCAAAATTTTATTCTCCACAGTAACCTGGCTGCCATGGGGAAGGGAGTGTCTGCCAACTTCTCTGCATCCTCTGCTGTACTAATGCTTCAGTGCTTTTTTGGGGTTGGGGAGGTTGTAGGAGTTGAATATATCCTTCCCTGCTTTAGTGTTAAAGGATGTTTGGCAGTGGTAACTCTTACACAATACCTGTTACCTGCCACATAATGATTTCTTTCTCAGAATGTAAAAGTGCATAAATGAATAAATGTACTTTTACATTCTGAGAAAGAAATCATAGTGTGGCAGGTTACAGTTCGGTGAGGTATTGTACAAGTGAACACTGCCAAACATCCTTGAACACTAGAGCAGGAAGGATACATTCAACTCCCACAATCCACCCCCCCCCCCAAGAAAAAGCACTGAAGCATTAATACAGCAGAGGATGCAGAGAAGTTGGCAGACACCCCCTCCCCATGGCAGCCAGGTTATTGTGGACAATAAAATCTTGATAAAAAGCACAATATATCAAAGCTAAAAAAAAAAAAAAAAAAAAGTTAAAATTACATATTTGACTTCCACAGGCTATTACACGGTGTGCACACATTGTACCTATTCCAGCAAAGCTGAAACTGCACTAAGGGCATAAAAGTCCATCATGCTATACAGTTCCATTGAAGACAGAGCTAGATCCTTCCACCTCCTTCTGTATGCTGCTCAGCTTGACTGCTCATATTTAAACTGGCTTCCTCTGATTAAACATTTTCAAACTGCTCGTTTGAGTACTTCCCCCACTCTACCTCCATTCATGTGCTCTAGTCTCCGTTTACATACTCCCCCAGTCCCTACCTCTCTTCACATGCACTCATTGTAAATGTAGTCATATCTTTTTTTTTCTCTCGTTTACACAATAAATTTCTGCTCTCCAGCACGTTTTGCTTGTTTCATGCCCCTTCCCTTTTCTGCCGACTGAATGACCTGTCCATATCCAGTTACAGCTCTCCATCTTTTGCATATTTCCAACCCCTTCCATTTTGTGCTTGCTGACTCGTCTTCATGAAGTTTCAGCTCTCCAGCAACACGCTTACATAATTCATGCCCCTTTCCTTTTCTGCTGGCCAACATCCCATTTCAGCACGTGCGCTGTTTATTTACTGCAGAGCACAGACACGCACCTCCTCACACTGCAGACACACAAGGAGCTAGTAGAAGCACCCTTAACTTGCTGCTTCTTAAAGCGGCAGGCACCAGTTACCAAAACAGAAGTGCAAATTAGTGCTCAGTGCCCCCTTATTTCGAGCCCTGCATTCATGTGGTAGGAGCCTAGAACAGTCTGGCCAATGCCCTCAGTCGGATAGGCAATGCATCTCACGAGTGGTCTCTCCTGCCGGAGATATAGTACAAGACCTGTTCTCCCACTGGGGCACACCTCAAGTGGACCTGTTCACCTCCAGGGAGAACGCCAAGCTGAGGCTGTACCATGCCCGCCCCCCTCAGCAGGGTTCACTGCAGGAGGATGTCTTCTCCAGGCCGTGGACTCCGGGCCTCTTCTATGCCTTCCCTCCTGTACCCTTGATCCACAAGGTGCTCCTCAAGATCAGGAGAGACAAGGCGCAGGTGATCCTGGTAGCCCCAGACTGGCCTCGCCAGTTCTGGTATCCAGATCTCCTCAGCCTCTGCTCCAGGCTCCCGAGATGGCTTCCAGCCTTCCCGGACCTGCTGTCTGTCAACAAGGGGAAGGGTACTCCATTCGTACCTTCAATCCCTGCACCTGATGGTCTGGTACCTGAGCGGCTAGAGTTCCAGGCCTTGGGTCTTTCCGACGAGGTCATCAAGCACCGTTGAGGTGTCCCACAAGGAGTTGACCAGAAAATGCTATGCCTTCAAATGGAAGAGATTCTCCATTTGGTGTCAGGGCAAGGGGTTGGATCCCTCGTCCTGTCGACTGGCTAGCATTCTGGACTACCTGTGGTCCCTTTCCCAGCTGGGGCTTCAGTCGACGACCCTCAAGATGCATCTGGCAGCCATCTCTGCTTACCGTACGCAGGCCGGCAAGCAGTCAGCGCAGGAGAAAGGTGGTCTGGTGCTTTTTCAAAGGCCTAGATCACATATCTCCTGCGGTGCATGAACCACCACCTCTATGGGATGTACTGCTGGTATTGGGCAAGCTCATTGGCAAGCCATCCGAACCGATGCACAGGTGTGACATCTCTCACCTGTCGTGGAAGACCACCTTCTTGGTGGCTATCACGTCAGCCAGAAGGACTCGGGAGCTTCAGGCACTTTAAATTGAAGCGCCCTTCCTGGTCTTCCACAGGGACAAGGTTGTACTACACCTCCACCTGAAATTTCTCCCAAAGGTGGTGTTGGAGTTTCACCTGAACCAGGTGTTGACCCTGCCGGTGTTCTACCCCAGTCACTCCTCAGAGGCCAAGTACAGGCTCCATACTTTGGACCTGAGAAGAGCACTTGCTTACTACAAAGAGCGTATGGCAGAAGTTCGAGGAGAGATTTGCCAGCTGTTTGTCACCTGTCCTGAAGCTGCACCTGGCAGACCTGCCGCAAAGCGGATGATTGATAGGTGGATCACTTCCTGCATTGATCTCCGCTATAGGTTGGTGGGTAAGGAGCATCCCATAGGGCTTAGGGCTCATTCCACCCATCATACCGCTGTCGGTGGCTGCTTCTAGGGACGTTCCTATCCAGGAAATCTGCAGGGCTGCTACCTGGAAGTCAGCACACACCTTCATTTCCCATTACCACATCGAGCTTGAGTCACGCCGGGATGGTGGTTTTGGAACCTCAGTTCTCCAGTCCCAGTTCCCTAAGTGGGGGGTGTGCACCTTGCCTCCCTCCTCCCAGAGAACTGCTAGGAGTCTGCCAGGCGGTGTGGATAGAACAACATATCCACGCCCCTAGAAATACAGGTTACTCACCTGTAACAGGAGTTCTAGGAATTATATATGTTGTTCATCCTCACGGACCCACCCGGCTCCGGTGCACAACCTGGCTTGCAGCGGGCTAGATCTGGCGTAATGGGGTGGAGCCGAGAGTTTCATCACCCGGGTGGGTGGGAGGAGCCAGCTTGAAGACTTTCAGGCCCATCTTAAAGCATCAAGGTACCTGCCAGACAATGTGGATGAACAACATATACCACTCCTAGAACTCCTGTTACAGGGGAATAACCTGTATTTTTCATCTCAGTTGGTCTGTCTTGGGTGTTTGTACTGTGAAATGGAATAATACTGCCCTGCAGAAACAAAAAGGATACTGACTGTTGAATCTTTACTACCTGTAGTTAGCTCAGTGCAACCATCTCATTTTTTATTTTTTTTTATTAGAGTTTATTCACCTGCTGCCACAGCCCTGGTCTAATCCAGCCACCACTCCTCCACCGCCGACCCTGAAGTTGTCGTGCCCAGCTGGCATAGTCAGCTACACAGTTGAGAGAGGCTCCTCCCTATGCTTCCGTGCCCCAGTGAGGATCCAATGCCGGCACACGCCTTCCAGGCATTGTCGACCGGTGAAGCAGTGGCCATCAAGCTGCCATGGACTTGTGCTGCCATTTTTCCTTGTTCTTTGTCTCCAGTGGGAGCATGGACGTGCAATGATGTCCGTGCACTGACATGCAGACGTCTGCTGTGCTACCCCCTTCTCGGCACCCGTGCATCTGCAGTATCAACGGGCGTCCCCAGGGACCACCGGAATGCAATGTGCATCCACCCCTTTCCCCAGGACTAGGAGAGCTGTCATCGGATGCTCTATCCTAGACCTCCCCTGCCGACCACTGATGACCCGGGCTCATTCCTGAACCCAGGTCGCTGGTGTGGAGCGAGGTGTGGCATCCAGCGCCTCAACTCTCAGCGCCACCGGGCCAGCAGCCATCTCATTTGTGATGTTTAAAAGGCAAAGAGTTGTTTTGCTAGCTGAAAAAAATGTTACCATCATGAAGATAACACAGGAGTAATAGTCTAGCTCAGAATGCAATCCAGAAAGATGACGAACTTTGAGATAGACACCTACTGTAGGAAAGACTGGAGAAGGAGAAGAATATTGAATTAAAGACGAAAAGAAGAAAATCATGCACGTATGCAAAAATTCTTACTCTTCTTTATAAAAAATACTGTAGAAAGCTTCCTTTTCCTGATTTATAAAGATTCTCTAGATTTTTTTTATACTAAAGTGTACATTTTTAGCCTGCTTTCATATACGATAAATAAAACGAAGGAAAAAAGGACACTTACGCTTCCAGCTGACATGATATGATCATTCTGTCAACATTTAACATACTTGACCTTCCTAGTATCATTGTTTTTCAGATATTTTTTCATAGGTGCACAGAACCATCGGAGAAAATATCCATATTTTCAACTTGGTTCCACTGCTTTTTATGCTTTTTGTAATGTGCTTGTGAGCATTTGAAGGGTGAAATGCAAATAAATTACTGCTTCTGTTACTGCTACCACTGAAGTTATCCATGGAGGGCATACAAACATGAAGCCAATGTCTGTTTTAACTACCACCTAGTTATCCATTTGAAACAACACAATTTTTATAACTGGTTTGCTGTTACGCAAGGTTTTACCAGACTTTCAAGTTCCACTAGACATTTTAACAGATAACTTCATCTTTTAAAATTGAAGTTCGTTAAACCAGTGTGCTTGTGATTCCATTTGAAATTTAATTTTGGAGTACTTTTCTGTAGCACTCTCAGTACTTGAAATGCTGATGCTGACTTTCATCTCCGAAAACCACAGTTAAAAAAAACAAAAAAAAAAAAAAAAACCTTCTAAATTTGCAGTGGTGGGATCCGTATGTGCATTGTGACACAGTTCATAATTAGGGGGTTCTAAACAAATCACTCAAGCAAAGCGGGAAAGTGCACCATTTGCGGCTTATATGATGAGACCTGAAGATTGACCAAACTGGAACCGGAGAGGGAGACAGAGATATTACAAGGAGCAACGTTTCCCTTAAAAAGCAGTTATTCATGGATATACTCTCTTGCTTCTGTTTTGAGCCCCCCAAGGGTTTCAGCACCCCAGAACTTTGTTCCATGTTTTAAAGGAGAGCCCTTGTACCCAGTAGCGGTAACGTATTTGAAGGACCACAGGAAGGAAAAACAAACAAGGAAAGGAGTCGAAGGGAGAGAAACCAAAAGTATAAGAATGCAGAAAAGTGGGGAGAACAGGAGACAAATGAAGAAAGGAACAGTGCTTAAAATGCCCACATGGTGCAACAAAATGCTACATCACTTTATTTTTTATTCTGATGAAACACAAACAGTTTACGCTGTGAAAATGTATATCGTATGTTACTATTCTAGCTTGTCTGCAGAGAGTTGTAGGGCACGTGGGCAGCATAGCCTTTGCTGACCTTACAGATAAGGGTTCCAGGACCCCTGATATAAGTTTGTTTTGAAATCAAGTAGGGGGCCCCAATGATGTACAGTTACCTAAACTCACATTTTTAGGGTTTTCATATCCATAAACTTCATAAAAATATAGTATAAATATGGTCTGTTACCAGATGGAACTCCAGAATATTTTGTGGGAGTTCCTTGCAAATCTGTAAAGCTTGGTAAGATTAGTGGTGGTGATGGTTCCCAAACTGGGAGAAGGTTACTTTGCAGTTCTGTCAAGTAAAGATGTGTGCACTTGTGCCATGTATTGGCTTTGCAGTTTTTATCAGAAATGAAACCCTAAGCCATCTGAAGGGGAAAGGGGGCCAAGAGGGAGTTCTTTAGCATTCTGTGGTGGTTCTGTCTTCCTTCATTGGCTTTTTGGGGTTTTTGGATTTTTTTCATCTCCTGCATTTCTTTCTGGAAGGGCTTTTTTGTTTGTTTTAAGAAACTTGGATTTTACCATTTAACTTGGAAAAGCATTTTGAAGAGAAAGTAATGCAACCATAGGCAAGACCATGACCTAATAGTTAAAGTTCTTAGGGAAAATGCAGATGAGCAGATCAGGAAAATGTGAAACTGTCCAGCAATAGGTAGGCTGAGCCTTAAAAAAAAAAAAGAATGATAGTCCAGTTCCTGGGACTACAGGACCCCTACAGAAGCACAGTTGCTTCACTAACAGAATCAGAAAATGAAAGATTTTGCAAAGTCGCCAACATCCTGTTCCAGGTAAGCCACACTTCAAACTCCAGGAAATCTTACTGTATTCTGACTTATGCAGTTAGCCTTTTTCCATTCAGCTGCCTCAGAGAGGAAACAGTTAAAAGTGTATATACAAATAGTGGAACATTGATAGACTTGAGCTCAGTTCTCAAACCACTGTCCCTGGTGCATTCTATGCAACCGCCAGAGTCGTACTCTGCCTACCTAGTAAGATGCCTTGGAGAAGTTTCTTTCAGCATCTTGAAGAAAAACATTTTATTTTCTCTGTTTTCTTAAGCCTAGTTATTTATTTTCAGTTTTCAAAGTACTGTCCTTGGTTCAGGTTAGACTAGACTAGATTTAGATTCATTTTCGGTTAAGTTTTTGGTTCATTAGGTTCTTTGCAACTGGGAGGGAACCAAAGTTGTTCACTTTCTTTTAAGGTAAAGTCTTTATTGGTAAAGTTTATCTCATAAATCCTTGCCAGTTCTCTCTCTTGTTGGTTTAAACCAAGTTTATCGGTTTCTTCTCCGGTTGCTGAACTGACTGCAACCCCCCAAACAAATTAAGCTTATCCAAGCCTAACTGCTTTATTTGTGATAGATAAGCATCAGTATTTTCAGGGGTTCTAGGTTATGGCACAAAAACTTAAGAAGAGAACCAGCCTTACTGGTTTTCAACACTGCACAAAGTGCGGTGAACCATTTGCCAAGGCTAATCCGCATTTGATATGTGTATTCTGCTTGGGGTTTGACCACGTACAAGCAGATTGTGAAATTTGTAGGAATTTTCTTCAGTCGATGCTTGACAGGCATTTAAATTGACTGAAAGAAAAAATGGCTGAGAGGTCTGCTGACACAGCTTCTGTGCCATCGATTCCCTCATCAAAAGATAAACCGAGTGAACCGGAGGGAGTGCCCTCTGATAAAGGTGAGACTTCCTCGGGGTTGGGGGGAAGAACTGCATAAACAGCCCTTGAACTGGATCCTGAAAGGGAAATCTGCCACAGTTCCAACCACTGAGGAGATAGTGAATGCGATTCACATAATACAGACTCTGCATTTCAGTTCCACAACACCTGTTCAACCACAAGCTCTTCAACTCCTGGTTCAAACACTGGGTACCTTTGCCACCACTGGTTAATTTGATCCAAAGGCATATTATGATGAGGATGAAGAGGAGGAGAAGGAAGACTTCGATGATACAGTAGAACCTGAAGTCTTTCCCGAGCAACAGGAGTTTGAATACCCGCCATGTCATCCTGAGGATTTCTCCTCACATTTCACGTTTATGGAACAGTTGGTAGAAACACTGGATCTTCCCACTCAGGAGACCTCTGAGGAAGAGGAGGAGCCTGACTACATGGAGATGATGGATATACCAGCAACCAGGAGGTTGCTAATCACCATTCACAAATCTTTAAAGAAACAAGTGATGAAAATATTAAAGACTCACACTTCTATCCCATCTGTGGATAAGAAGATGGAAAAACAGTACCTTTTGGCCAAGAATGGCTCTGAATTTTTCTTTAGCCACTCCAGTCACGAAGAAGTGGTGCTGGCAGCAGCCTGTGATAGGACAGGTATCCCCCCCACCCTCCTGAAAGGGGTACGTGGGGGGCGTTCTTGGCCATAAGGCAGGCGTCCTATATGGCCTACATCTCCAGGTACCAAAAACACTTGTAGAACTCCATAGTGGAACTGGCCAAAAAGGCTTCTCCTCAGCTGGCAGCAGATCCAGCGGAGACTGCCAGATGTGGCGTTGAAATATCTAAATATAAGTGCCACATGGCAATGGATGCAAATGACAGTGCTGCCAGTGGGATAGCTACTACAGTGTCTTTCAGGAGATTCGCCTGGCTTCGAGCCACTAACCTTTCACAGGACACTCGGACTAAAGCTCTGGATTTTCCCTGTGAGCAGAATTCTCTGTTTGGGGAACAAACAGGCTGACGTGAAGAAAATGGACAAATACAAGGTTGCCTACAAGAGTGCTGCAACTAAAGAAAATGCATCCACCCCTCAGAAATAACAAGGTAGAGGAGGCCCTTCTCCAGGCCTTTCTACCAGGCTCAGGCTTTCCCTACTTATCAATGGCAGCAAAGATATTTCAGGGAAAGAGGCAGAAGGGGTGCCAGTTGCCCTAGCCCTTGCACCCAGCCCAGGAACCCTACAAAGCAGACTCCCTGACATGCTTGTCAGGGTCGCCTTCCCAGTAGGGGGGCAGACTGACCTATTATTTTCAGGCATGGCAAGCCATCACCACAGACAAGTGGATCCTGGAAATAATAAGTCAGGGTCTTGCTCTAAGCTTCAAAGCCATCCCAAAATTGAGAGCAAGGCTGTTCAAGCCTGCAACCCCAACAGAAAAAGCTCTATTGGAATCGGAGGTAACCAGCCTTCTCCTGGACAAAGCAGTAGAACCTGTCCCGTTCCCTCAAAGGGGAAAAGGGCCTGTAGTCAAGGTACTTTCTAACTTTGAAGAAAAATGGAGAATGGCAGCCCATTCTGGATCTCAGGAATCTAAACAGACACCTAACAAAACCAAAATTCAAGATGGTCACTCTGGCTATGATCCTCCCCACTCTCAGGCAGGGAGACTGGTTAGCATCCCTGGATCTTAAGGATGCCTACTTCCACATCCTCATCAGGCAGTCCCACAGAAAATATCTCTGGTTCAGATTACCATCAGATCATTGTTAGTTCAGAGCCCTGTCTTTCGGCCTGATCTCTGCCCCAAGAGTCTTCACAAATTGCCTGGCAGTGGCTGTGGCATATCTGAGAAGGCAAGGGGTGACCGTATTCTCTTACCTGGACGACTGACAAGTCATGGGGCATTCCCCTGAACAGGTAAAGGATGCCTTAGCCCTAACACAGTTCACCTTACAGTCTGTGGGGTTCCTGATAAATCAGTAAAGTCCATCTTGCAGCCAGTCCAGCTCCTGAACTTCATAGGAGCAGAGTTGAACACAATACGGAGTAAGGCCTTCCTTCCTCAAGGAAGGGTGGACATTCTGGTGCAGCTGGCAAGTTCCTTCCAGCTCCACACCCCCAGACCAGCAAGACACTTTCTATAGCTGATGGACCACATGGCAGCATCAACAAACATAGAAACATAGACTTTGATGGTAGATAAGGACTGCTTGGCCCACCCAGTGTGCCCTTTTCCCTGTATTGGATAAGCTGCAGATCCTAGTTAACCAACAGCCTACTTCTTATTCCCCCCACCAGCATTGCCTTATGTCTGTACCATGCATTCTTGAATTCTATTGTTTTTGACCCCATGACCTCCTCAGGAAGGCTGTTCCCATGCGTCCACCACCCTCTCTATGAAATAAATACTTAAGGGACATGGATATGATGATCTATCCACACTTCTGGCAGTGTCCTTTCCCTTTAGGAAATGCTGGCAAGTCTTCAAGCTGGCTCCTCCCATCCACCTGTGTGGTGTATCCCTCAGCTCTACCCTATGATGCCAGATATTTCTTTCCCCTGAAAGAAGCAGGTTCCCTCCTTACCACTCCCGCATTGAGAAGGCCCTGGTGCTCAAATCTTTGGATTTGTTTTCAAAACTTAACCTCATTAGAGTTTTGTCTTCATTTCAATCTTCGATTGCGACCACGATGGAGGATAAGTCCTCACCTGGATGTCGCCGGTGCTCTTGAGGGCAGAAGATGTTGCCTACTGACCCCTACTCCTCGTGCGTTTACTGTCTCAGCCATGATTACAATACTCAGGCCTGCGACATTTGTCGGTCCTTTCACGTGACTGTCCTCGAGGACTGCCTTGCCCTCCTAAAGTTGGGCCACCCAGAAAAACGACATACACCGGTCAAATCCAAGGACGCTCGTTGGGTGGTCTCTGTGGCTGCAGGATTCACCAAGCAGGAGGCAGTCAAGGCCATTGCTCAGCCCTCTTCAGTTTCGGCTTTTGTTCCGCTCAAATTGGACTCCAGTTATTTAGGCACCTTCATGGAGTTGTGCCAGTCCCTCCTGACAAAGGGGCAGGGCCCTTCCAAATTGCACAGTGCCCACTTGCGAAAGAGGGAGTCCAAGGAAGAAAAAGAGAACACTCGTCATTGTCTATTCTGGGACTGGGAGCATTCTTGGTGTTAAGAGTCTCCGGGTTTGACTACTGTCGAGCCAGTTGGTTGAGATGCCGGCTGGCAATGCGAACAAGATTTTTCTCGACCGTGTCAACTGATTTGTCATCCCAGGAGGCCGACAACTCTCTCTTCAGGACTCCGGTCCTGTCGGTGACCACTGAAGGGGTGGCCTAGCCAGCTGAGGCAGAACCTCCAGTCATCGACCTAGACCAGGAGGAGATGCGGATCTCCCCGGTTCCCTTTAAGGTCCCCTGTTGGCACCCCTGGCAGCTGAGGTCGAGATCTAAGTTTTCCTCATTCTCTGGATCGAGCGAGTCCTGCTGACATCGGTCAGTGTAAGCTCTTGGCACCATGGAGGCGGCCACCGTATTCTTCGTGTTAGATCACCGGATGAACAGAGGTTATGTTGATACTCTAGACCTTATGTGGCAATAGTTGGTGTTGGCCGGTCTGAAGCCGACCCCGTCTCCCACACTGGCCATCACTTGGCTGTCTCTTGACAGGCCTGGTCAACACCGTTCCTCCCACAGCGGAGCTGTTCCAGACCCTTCTGGTTTGGCTGAAGCTGGCTTCTCCACTGATTGTGGTGGAGCTGCTGCCCAAGCAGCTTCCAACTGGGGCTCCATCCAAGGAGTTTCAGTCGGCTAAGGGGCTTCCCTGTCAATGACGGTCTGTCACTCTCACACCTGACCACCTGCGGCGGGTCGAGAATGACTCGTGTGGTCGCCCGCTTTATGGGGACTCCTTGGAGTCCGAGGATTCTCTCTGCACTCCTGTCCGCTTGACGTGGAGTCAATGGGGGATTTTTCAATGGAGGAAGGACCCACTTCCTTCCTGGGCATCCTAGGTCTCATCTCAGAGTCCACGGGGATGAAACTAGAGGCTGCCCTAAAGCGGGCTTGCTGTCCCCTCACAGAAATTCTGGACAAAAGGGGCTCTCCGGCGGAGGTTTTCCGAGTGGCTGAGGCCATTGTTGACCCTGTCCTGGAGCTTTGACAGCATCCCGCCTCTTGCCCTGTGCCGTCAGCCCGGATGGCCTGCAGATATATGATGCCCATTGGTACCCTTTCGGGGTTCACAGAGCATCCCTCAGCTGAGGGGTTGGTGGCTGATTCCATGTTTTGGCGCTTGGACAGTACTGAGGACGTTGATAGACCGCCGGACAAGAAGTCCAATAAACTGGACTACTTAGCTAAAATGGTCTATGCTGCCTTCTTGCTCGGCTTCCGACAGGCGAGTTTGGCCATCATGATGAGGCAGACCCTCCAGTCATCGACCTAGACCAGGAGGAGATGCGGATCTCCCCGGTTCCCTTTAAGGTCCCCTGTTGGCACCCCTGGCAGCTGAGGTCGAGATCTAAGTTTTCCTCATTCTCTGGATCGAGCGAGTCCTGCTGACATCGGTGGTATCGCTCTTGGCACCATGGGAAGCGGCGCCACCGCTATTCTTCGTGTTCGTCCTCGGGCCATAGGCCCTTATCTGCCGACACTGTCTATGTATCTATGTATCTATGATGGCACACTTCTCCCGTGCCCTTTTGGGTTCCATGAATGAGATGATTCCTCACCTTCCTGCGGACCTCCAGACCATGGTCAAGCAGGTCTGTGACCAGGGCTGGGCTGTGGCAAAGCAGCAACTCCAGTCGGCTCTGGATATTGGAGACTCCTGTGCCTGCTTGGTGGCATCTGCAGTTGCCATGTGCCGTAGGGCTTGGCTGCAGATCTCAACCTTCACGGCAGACACCCAGCATAAACTGGCGGATGTACCATTCTTCGGTACCGATCTGTTTGGGCCTAGTGTGGAGGGTCACTTCCAGCATATTGTAAAGTCCTGTGCCACCTTGGACTCTGTGGCATCCTCCCAGAAGGACCCCAAGGGCTCCAAGCAGCAGAAGCGCAAGCCCTTTCGGTCCTCTTCTCCTGTGGTAAAACCAGTCCAGCATCAATCTGGCCAGCAGGCTCAGTCCTGGCGACCTTGGGCCAACTCCGTGTCCTTGGTGGTCTGAAAGCCCGGAGAGAAGGGTTCTAACCCCAGAAATACTCAGGTATTCCTAACTTTCTGCAGTGTCCCTTTAAGCCAGAACTGCCTGCAGAGGATAGAACACATGCAAATGATGGAACTCTTTGCACGTGACAACTATTCAAATACTGCCTTGAACTACTGTAGAATAGAAAAGTAGCGCGCTCGTTTAATTTAGTGGTCCGAGGTTATGTGACTTGTTAACTGCAGTTTAAGTTCACTGTCCTGTACTTCCATATAATGAATCTGATATAAATAACTAACTTAGCTTTTTCAATTAATTTAGCGGATCTCTTTCTACAGTGACCATAGCAAGACTTTTTTTTTTACAGTGAAATAAATCAAATCTACAGTAACTGCCTGAATTCTAAAACCCCTCAGATTTCACTCTCCGCCTGTAAAGTCTAGTCACTTGGAGTCTCGCTCTTCAACCCTTTCCTGTGACATGAAGAAACTTCTAAAAATATGTAAGTATGTTGTTTCTTTCATTTGCTGTCTTTTACTTATTGTTTGTAATTAAACCTAGTTTTAGCGTTTTTTTTGTTTTTTTTTATATCGGTTCCTCCCGGTTCAGTATAACCGGTGGGGAACAGAGTTATTTTAGTTATTCTTGGGGTTTTCTGACTTAAAAAAAAAAACTTTAGTTTAGCTTAAATTTATTTTAAACATTTCTTTTTTGTAACCACTTTATCGGTTACTGAACCGCTAGTCTCAGTTCATTTTCTACATCGGTTCCAGTTCCCATCGGTTCATTATCGGTTCTGGAACCAACTGCAACTGCTAACTTTTGTTAAAACTTTTAAATTACTTAGCGGTTAACATTTTTATCGGTTACCAATAAAATGTCAGAGAAACCTAAAAAGAACACAGATGAACCTGGTTTTAAAAATTGTTCTGATTGTGGGGAAGTGTTTGCTAAGGCAGACAAACATAGTTTATGTGTGGCTTGCCTTGGCTATGATCACCTTAAGAAAGATTGTGATATCTGTAAAACCTTCCCAGAAGAAGCAGTGGAGAAACGCCTGGAACAGCTTAAGAAAAAACTTCCTCCACCTAAGGGTCCCTCTGGCTCTGACCAGCCGATACCCTCTTGTGCTGTGGGTGAAACCACTACAATAATTGCCTCAACCCCTGAGACAGGTGATAAGGGCACTAAGAGGCTTGCTGAACCAGCTAACTCCCCGGTTCCCTCTAAAAAGACAAAGTAAAGCACATAGAACCCCCAACTGAGAAAAAGGGGACTTCTGTGGGTGCTCTGGCTCTGCTTTCTCCTCCAGAAATAGCTCAGGCCTTTAAAGTGGTCCAGGCCTTACAGGGTCTTTTTCCCACTGGCCAGCAGCCACCTGTTCAGGCTTCAGCTGGACAGACTGGCAGCACAGGTAAATCATCATTTATGGAGGAAGAGGATTATGGTGAATGTGAGAAGGAGGAAGGGGAACCTATTGAGCCTGAGGTATCCCCTGAGCAAGATTTCGGTTCATCTCCTAGAACCACTGAGGATATTCCTCACATTTTACTTTTGTGAGGAAAATGGCTGATGCTTTGGACATCATCACAAGAGAAGAAATCGAGGATGAATAACAGGTGGAATACCTTGAAATGATGGTGTTAACCGGCACAAAGACATTCCTCTTGCACGTCAATAAATTCTTCAAGAAGGATGCACTGAAGATTTTACAGACCCCTAATTCTGTCCCCCCTCTTGATAAGAGGCTGGATAAGAAGTACTAACTGGGAAGGGAAGGGGAGAGGTTCTGTTTTCCCACCGTGACCACGAGGGGGTGGTGCAGGCAGCTGCTTGTGACAAGGCAAAGGTGCCTCTGGCTTCTCATCTGCCAGATAAGGAGTACAGGAAGATTGACAGTATGGCCAAAAAAGGATACCTCTTAGTGTCTTTGGCTATTATGTAAATTTCCAGGCCTATGCTGCCCAGTACCAGAAGTTTTTATGGCAGTCTTTACTGGCTATGGCACAAAAAGCCCCTTCACCCTTGTCTGATGCCCTGGCAGAAATTGCCAGGTTTGGCTTAGAGGCAACCAAGTATCCGTTCCAAATGGCTGCTGATACCAATAAAACAGCAGCCAGGTGGATGGCAAACACTGTTGCTCAGCATAGGTTTGCCTGGCTAAGAGCTACAAATCTTACCCAGGATACTCAAACGAAGGCTCTGGACTTCCCTTTGGAGGGAAATTCACTTTTCGGTGAATCAAACAGTGGGTTATATGAAGAAGGTGGATGAATACAAGGCCACCTTCAGGAGCAATTCTGCTAAGGAGAAAGCCTCACCATTCACCAGACTCTGTGGAAGGGGAGACAGGGGCAGGTCCTTTCACACTAGGCCCTTTTTCCAGGCGATGGCTGCACCCCAATACCAACAGTACCCCCAGCAAGGGTACTTCAGAGGTAGGGGCAGAAGGAATTCCAGGCGGGGATCTTAAGCCCAACATCAAACCCAGAGTAAACAAACACCCTGACGTGTTTTCACAGGCTGCCTTTTCTCTACCTGTCGGAGGCAGACTGCCTCACTACCTCCAGGCTTGGCAAAGGATTACCACAGACAAGTGGGTCCTAGAGGTAGTGAGTCGGACTGTCTCTGAATTTCAAATCCCTTCCTTGTCTGAGAACCAGGGTCTTCAGTTCACCCTCCCTCACAGAAAAGAAGCTGCTGGAGGCAGAGGTTTGAAACCTGCTGCTGTCAAGGGTAGTGGAACCTGTCCCAGTTCAGCAGAAAGGAAAGGGTTTCTATTCCAGGTACTTCCATACCACAAAGAAAAATGGGGAGTGGCGGCCTATCTTGGACCTCAGGGTACTAAACAAGCATTTGAAAAAAAAAAACAAAGTTTAAAATGGTAACTCTGGCACTGATTCTGCCAACACTCCAAAAAGGAGACTGGTTGGCATCACTGGATCTAAAAGATGCCTATTTCCACATCCCCGTAAGGGAGTCCCACAGAAAGTACCTCAGGTTTAGACTCACATCAGGCCATTACCAGTTTTCAACCCTGCCTTTTGGCCTAACTTCGGCCCCAAGGGTATTCACTAAGTGCCTGGCAGTGGTTGTGGCACACCTTCGAAGACAGGGCGTCACAGTATTTCCATACTTGGACAACTGGCTGGTGGTAGGAAAATCACGCAACCAGGTCAGACAACATCTGCAGACCACCCAAGGGCTCCTGGAGTCCTTGATAAATCACAAAAAATCAGTCCTCCTACCTGCACAGGTGCTGCAGTTCATAGGAGCAGAGATCAACACCCTGCAGGGCAGGGCCTACTTGCCTCTGGACAGGGTAAGAAGTCTCCAGCTGATTGCAAACTCATTCAGTCTGCACAAGCGAAAAACTGCAAGGCAGTTCCTACAGCTCCTGGGCCACATGGCTGTGGCCACAGGCACAGTCCTAGGCTCTAGTTTCGAAATGATACATCCAGTTCCACCTAGGGGCACACTGGTGCCAGAGAAGAGATCCCCTCTCAAAGCTGATTCCAGTAACAAAAACTTTGTTACAGGCACGTCAGTGGTGGAAAGAGGAATCCAGCCTGAGGGAAGGGGTTCCTTTCCAGCGAGAGTCCCCATCAGTTGTTCTCACAACAGATGCATCTCTACTGGGGTGGGGCGCCCATTTAGGGGACCACACAACCCAGGGCACTTGGTCAAGTGCAGAGTCATTCCAGCACATAAACTTGCTGGAACTCAGATCAGTGTTTCTGGCACTAACAGCCTTCACAACACTGGTACAAGGAAAGGTGGTACAGGACAGAACAGACAATACTACCACAGTGTACTACATAAACAAGCAAGGAGGCACCAGGTTGGGTCCTCTTTGAACAAAGGCCATAAAAACTTGGAGCCTGGCTTACTCCTTGGGAGTTTACCTACAAGCTGTTCATCTGCCAGGAAAGGACAACACCCTAGCAGATGCTCTGAGTCTAATCAACCAGGCCCATCATGAATGGGCCCTAAATAGGCAGGTGGTGTAAGTAATCTTCAGGAGATGGGACAACCCAGAGATAAACTTGTTCACATCCCACCAGAACCACCACCTGCAACAATACTGTTGCAGACCACCAGTTCGGGGCACACTACCCCTGGATGCTCTGGCCTTGGACTGGTCAGGGAAACACCTGTATGCTTTTCTTCCCTTCCCTCTGATGTACGGGGTATTGCTCAAACTCAGGTCCCAGTCAGCATCAGTGATCTTGAAAGCCCCAGACTGGTCCAGGCAGCCATGGTACTCTCTTCTGCTCTCCATGTCTGTAGCTGAGCCAATACATCTCCCTTGGAGGCACAACCAGTTAACTTCCAACCAGGGGAGACTTCTGTATCTGAATCTCTGGTCTCTCAGTCTCAAAGCTTGGCTTTCGAAGACCTAGAATATGCAGGTCTTCACCTCTCTGAGGCTGTCTATTAGACATCCTGAGAGGTTACAGGAAGCCTTCCAGTAAGAGAGAGGAAGTATAGCGCAATGGTTTAAGGCTCTGAGCTGCAAATTTGGTGACATCCAGCAGACCAGACCTGGGTTTGAATCCCACAGCTTCCACTTGCATACTGTGTGACCCTGAGCAAGTCACTTAACTTCCCTGTGCTCCCAGGTTGCTCCTGTAAAAAAGCTTTCAGCTTAGTGTGCTATTCCTGGTTAAACAACTTTAAAAAAAAAAAAGAGAACCTATGCTTTAAAATGGAAAAGGTTTTCTATCTGGTGCTCAACCAGGGAGTTGTTACCAGCACAGGCTGGGGTCCCAGCTGTTCTTGTTTACCTTTCTTACTTACATTTGCTGGGACAGCAGCCAAGCACCCTTAAGGTTCACCTGGCTGCAGCATCAGCTTACATTTCTGCTGGAAGAAATGTGACAATAGCATTAGACCTATCTTTAGGAGATTCTTCAAGGGCTTGGTCCATCTGCATCCCCCTCACAGGGAACCGGTGCCAGCATGTGACCTCAGTGTGTGCATAGCTAAGCTCATGGGACCTCCTTTTGAGCCCACGTCCTCAGCTCATCTAAAGTATGTCACATGGAAAGCAGTTTTCCTAGTGGCAAAAACTTCTGCAAGAAGAATTAGTGAGCTTCAGGCTCTCTGCATTGAACAGGACTACATTTCATTTCACAGGGATAAGGTAGTCCTGAGGACAAGCAGGACATTTCTCCCTAAGGTGTTTTCTGAGTTCCACCATAACCAATCCATTATCCTACCTGTCTTTTTCACTGAGCACTCCGCCTCTGGTGAAAGAAGACTTCACAGTCAGGATGTCAAGAGAGCTCTTAGCTACTGCACGACAGCCACTAAGGACCATAGGCAGGACAGGAAACAACTGTTCCTGACTTATGGGGATGTGGGAAAGGGTAACTCAGCATCGAAAAGGTCCATTTCTCGATGGATAGTCCAGTGTATTTAGTTATGTTACACTAAAGCTGGAAGGGAGCCTCCAGCAGGATTGTGGGCCCACTCCACAAGAGGGACAGCTGCTACCTTAGCAGCTGCCAGAGATATTCCACTAGTTGACATCTGTAAAACAGCTACCTGGAACACAGTACGCACCTTTACGAAGCACTACAACCTGGATATTCAGTCTAGGGGTGATGCTAGGTTTGGCACAGCAGTGCTGCAAAGTCTGTTTCCAAAATAAGGTTCTGTGCCCACCTTGAAAGGTACTGCTTCGTAGTCTGTAAACTTATGAATACCTGAGTATTTCTGGGGTTAGAAGAAAGTTACTTATCGTAGTAATCTTGTTTCTTCCCAGTGATACTCAGGTATTCATAACTTCCCACTCTGCCTCCCCTTTTAGAACCTTTAGCCTCTGCACTCCTGCATACTGTGCTTTCAGGGGTATATATGCCACTTTCTGGCACAGTTTTGGTAATGCAGGTTCATGTAGTGTTTTCCCCCTTCTTTCAGGTAACTCTGACATTTTTGGGAGTATCTACTATGTTTTCTCCTTCAGTTGGAGGTTTATTTAAGGAGTTATGGGTTTAACTATCACTAGTATCATTATTGATTATTATTACTATTCAGTATTTATAGTTCTTTGGGGCCTGCCTTTCCAGGCATCCAGGAAATCTGAGGGGTTTTAGAACTGAGGTAGCGGCCCGGTGGCGCTGAGGGTTGAGGCACTGGACGCCACACCTCACGCTACGCCAGCGGCCCCGGGTTCGGGAACGGACTCGGGTGGCTGGGGGTCGGTGGGGAGAGGGAGGATCGAGCGTCCCAACGGATGCTCTCCTCCCTCAGGGGTGGGTAAGCAAGAACGGTCTGCGTTCTGCATCCCTTCCATAGCCGGTGGTAGCACCGGCAGTAGGAAGGGACGGCGGCAGCTTCGCTCGTCGGAGCCAGGGAGGGGGGATGTCGTAGCGCATGAGGGCTGGCGTGCATCAGCACGTCGCCACTCAGGACGTACGTCCCAAGCACTGGCGTCCCAGGGGGAGTGGGATCCAAGGGGAGAAAATGGAAAAACCCTCCGGCAGCCTAGATGAAGGCTGCTCCAGTACCGCCCAGGGGCCACCTACAGGACAGACCCCACTGTGCGAGGAGAGGAGGAGAAGGCACTCTAGGGGCAAATCACTAAGGTAGGTGACCTGGGGGGACATGAGCAGATGGAAGGAAAGGGCTCCGGAGGTAGGTAGGAAGATAAAAAAGAAATAAAAAAAACCAAAAAAAAACTGAGGTAGCATTTGAATAGTTGTCACGTTCCATCATTTGCATGTGTTCTATCCTCTCCGGGCAGTTCTGGCTTAAAAAGGACACTGCAGAAAGTTATGAATACCTGAGTATCACTGGGAAGAAACAAGATAAGTGTGGTAAGTAATGTTTTCTTCTGGTGGCCCCTCAACCGGGTCCTCCACCACTAAGCCTGCTCAGTGACTGGATGAGGGGTGCCTCCCGATTACCCGTGGTACCTCCTCTGGGTCCTTCTCTGGGGGGGCCGGCTCTGCCACTTCCTTTCCACCTAGTCTGCTGTTAGCATGGACAGGTGGGTTCTGGCAGTGGTCGGTCAGGGTCTGCCTCTGGAGTTTGAGCAGTACCCTCCCAGCCGTGCCCACGTCCCATGGGTGGACTTGGTATCAGCAGACACTTGGTCAGCTCTTCAAGATGACCTAGCCCAGCTCTTCTGCAGGGATGTCATGGTCAGGGTAACAGATCCTCTGAAACACCCAAGGTTTGTCTTTGGGTACTTCCTGGTGCAAAATTGGACTGGGGGCTGGCGCCCCTTTCTAGATCTGCACGACCTGAACAAATTCCTTAGGTCTTGCACCTTCAGGATGGTAACTCTGTCCCAGATCATGCCATCTCTCGAGCAAAATGTGGTTTTGCTTCCTGGATCTCCAGGCTGCATTCTTTCATGTCCCAATCTGTCCATCCCACTGACGGTTCCTCTGCTTCTGAGCTGATGGAACCCTCTGCAAGTTCCAGGCCATGCCATTCGGCCTCTCCTCGGCTCCCAGGATCTTCACCAAATGTATAGCAGTGGTGGCAGCTTATCTAGGGTGCTGAGGGGTCCAGGTGTACCCCTGCCTGGATGACTGACTGATTGCAGGTCCATCCAGGCAGGAGGTGGAGCGGTCCAGGGATCTGGCCCTCCAGACCTGCATCGACCTTGGCCTCCTGGTCAACGAGGCCGTCAGAATTCGTGCCTTTGCAGGTGATCAGCTTAACAGGGCAGAGCAAGACTTTTGCCGAGCCGGCTCCTGGCAGACAAAGCAGAGGACCTCTCCTCCTTTGTCCAGTCATTTCTGGTTGGGCACTTGTCTCAGCGCAAGGGTCACTTCTACCAGCTGGTCACTGTGATCCAGAAGATGTGGGACATCCTCCAGTGGTGGCTCATCCCAGAGTATCTGCAGGAAGGGATCCCATTTGTCCACCCTGAGCAGATGGTCGTCCTGACGACCAGCGCCTCTCTCATGGGATGGGGTGCCCATCTGGGGGAACAGAGAGTCCACATGCTCTGGACCCCTGAGGAGGCTTGATGCCACATCAACCTGCTGGAGCTCCGAGCAGATCGACTGTCACAGACTGCATTCGCTCCGTTTGTTCGGGATCAAGTGGTCCAAGTCCAGATGGACAATACCATGACCATGTACTACCTCAACAAACCAGGTGGGACTTACTCCCTGCCTTGGTGCAAGGAAGCTGTCCACGTATGGACTCTCGTCCTCAGCCTGGAGGCAAATCGCCTAGCCATCCATGTGGCAGAAGCCTCCAGTCAGCTGGCGGATGCCCTCAGCCAGGTAGGTGAGGCATCTCATGAGTGGTGTCTCCATCTGGAGGTAGTGCACAGTCTGTTCTCTCAGTGGGCCACCCCTCAAGTGGACCTGCTCACTTCCAGGGAGAACGCAAAGCTGAGACTGTATTGTGCCCACCCCCCTCAGCAGGGCTCGCTGTAGGGGGATGCCTTCTCAAGTCCATGGACCCTTCCTCTTCTGTGCCTTCCCTCCACTTCCCTTGATCCACAAGGTACTGCTCAGGGTCAGGAGGGACAATGCACGGGTGATCCTGGGGGCTCCGGACTGGCCACACAGTTTTGGTACTCTGATCTCCTCAGCCTCAGCAGTAGGCTCTCGAGGCATCTTCTCATATGCCCGGACCTGCTCTCCATCAATCAGGGAAAGGTTCTCCACCTGGACCTTCAATCCTTACACCTGACAGCCTGGTTCCTGAGCAGCTAGAGTTCCAGGCTTTGGGTCTCTACACAGATGTCCTCACTGTAGTGGAGGCATCTAGAAAGGAATCAACCAGAAAATGATATGCCTTCAGATGGAGGAGCTTCTCCATTTGGTGTCAGGACAAGGGGCTGGACCCTTTGCCCTGTCTGGTGGTCAGCATTTTGGACTACCTCTGGTACTTCTCCAAAGGGGGACTTCAGTCGACGTCCCTTAAGGTGCAACTGGCAGCCATCTCTGCTTATCGGGTGAGGACCAGTCAGCGGTTGGTGGCACAGGAGAAGGTAGTCTGGCGCTTTTTTAAAGGCTTAGATCACATTTCCCCTGTGGTGTGTAAGCCACCACCTCCATAGGACTTGTTGCTCATTTTGGCAAAGCTAGTGGGCAAGCCATTCGAACCAATGCACAGGTGTGAGATGTCTTACCTGTTGTGGAAGACCACCTTTGTGGTGGCCATTATATAAGCCAGAAGGATCAGTGAGCTCCAGGCACTCTTGGTAGAGTCTCCTTACCTGGTCTTCCACAGGGACAAGGTTGTCCTGCGCCCCAACCTGAAGTTCCTCCTGAAGGTTATGTCAGAGTTTCACCTGAACCAGGTGATGACTGTTCCGGTATTCTTCCTGAATCACACCTCGGAGGCCGAACACATGCTTCATACTTTGGACCTGAGGTGAGCGCTCGCTTATTACAAAGAGCACACGGCTGGAGTTCAGGGAGAGGTTTACCAGCTGTTGATTCCCTTTAGGTACTTGAAAGTTTCTATTATGTCCCCCCTCTCTCCTTTCCTCGAGGGTATACATATTAAGATCCTTTAGTCTCTTCGTCTGGCTTCTGGTATAAACCCTGCACCATTTTAATTGCCCTCCTCTGGACTGCCTCCATCCTGTCTATGTCCTTGCGGAGATGGGGTCTCCAAAACTGCACGCAGTACTCCAGATGGGGTCTCACTAACTGTCTGTACAGAGGGATAACAGCTTTCTGGTTTCTACTGGCAATGCCTACTCCCTATTCATCTTAGTATCCCTCCAGCCCTCCTTACTGTCTCCTCACATTGCTTACCTACCTTTAAGTCTTCTGATATGACTTCGTCCAGGTCCCTTTCCATTTTTTTGTTGTTAGTACTCCCCCCAATTGTGTACACTTCCCGTGGGCTTTTGTTTCCCAGGTGCATTACTTTACACTTCTTTGCATTGAATCTAAGCTGCCAATCTTTTGACCATTCCTTCAACCTTGCCAAGTCCCTTCTCTTCCTTTCCACACCCATTGTGTATCAGTCCTGTTGCAGATCTTTGTGTCGTCTGCAAAGAGGCATACTTTTCACTCCAGTACCTCTGCAATGTCACTTATAAAGACGTTAAAAAGGACAGATCCCAGTACTGAACCCTGCAGTACCCCGCTAGTGACCCCTCTTTCTTCAGAGTAGACTCAGTTTACTATTACCTCTATGTCCTGTTGTTTAGCCAAATTTTTACCCACACTACCACCCTGGGACCCACTCCCAGGCTGGCTAACTAATCATTTGTTTGAGACTGTGTCTAATGCCTTGCTGTGGTCTAGGTAGGCCATGTCCACAGCTCCTCCCTGGTCTACTACTTCGGTCACACAGTCAGAGAAATCTATTAGATTTGTCTTACATGAGCTTCCTGCTGTGAATCCACGTTGCCTTGGGTCCTGTATCCTGCTGTCCTCCAGGTACTAAACAGTTCTTTCTTTCAGAAGTGATTCCATCATTTTCCCTACCACTCAGGTCAAACTAACAGGTCTGTAGTTTCTTGCATCTGCCTTGCTCCCACTTTTGTGAAGGGGAATCACATCTACCCTCCTCCAGTCCTCTGGTACCACACCATCCTCCCATGATTTGTTGAAAAGGGTAGTCAGTATCACTAGTTCTTTTAGAATTCTGGGTGAATCCCATCAGGCCCCATTGCTTCGTCCACCTTCAGCTTTAGAAGTTCTTTCAGGACTCTTTCTTCTATGAATGGACTAGTATCGACCCCCTATCCAGAGTGCTTCTGTTGGTTGGTTCCTCCTCTTCTTTTGTAAATACTGAGCAGAAGTATTTATTCAGTATCCCTGCTTTTTTCTGTCACCCTCTGCCCACCCACCCTCTCCTTTATCAAGCCTCACTATCCCTCCCTTGGTCCTTCTCCACTCCCTAATGTGCCTGTAAAAAGTTTTATCCCCCTTCTTAACTGAGTTGGCTTTCTTTTCCTCGGTTTGGGTCCTTGCTAGTCTGACTGCCTTCCCCGCTTCCTTCTGCTCTAACTGGTACAGTTCTCTGTCATGCTCCTAGTATGTTTCCTTATATTTTCTGATTGCTGTCTTTTTCTCCCTAATCTTCCCCACCACCTCTTTTGAGAATCATAGTGTTTTTTTCCCTTCATTTTGATTTGTTTATTTGCTTCACACAAAGGCTTGTTGGCTCTGTGATGGCAGTTTTGTTTTTTCCTCATTGTTCCTCCACCCCTCCTTCTTGCCCGTTTGCTAGTGCTTTTCTGAGGCACTCTTTCATTTGTGCCAAAATCAGCCCTCCTAAAGTCCAGTACCATCGCTTTTGTATGGCTTGACTCTACAGCTGTGTTTAACATGAACCTCACTGTTTGGGGGTCACTTGTTCCCAGATAGCTACCCACTTCTGAATCTGAGATCCGGTCTCCTTCCCCATTTGAGAGTACCAGATCTGAGATTGCTCCCGCCCAAGTGGGTTCCGACACTAGCTGTCTGAGACATGCCCCCTGTAGGGCATCGAGAAAGACCCTGCTCTTGAATGTGGATGCAGCAAAGGTGCTCCAGTTAACATTTGCCATATTCAGTTCCCCCATCAATAATATCTCCCCTTTTTTTGCCATCCTAAGGATGCCTTCTATCATTTCCTTGTCTTATTTCCTCCCCCCTGAGACTGGGGTCTGTATACAACCTCCATGCGGATTATGGTGCCATTTCCTGTCTCTAGGGTGACCCACAGTGCCTCCTCTGCTCCCTGTTTATCCTTTAGTCCCATTGCTTTGATCCCTTCCCTTTTGTAGAGAGCTACTCCTCCTCCTCTTTTACTCTCCCTATCCCATCTGTAGATTGTGTACTCTGGTATGTTGACATTCCAGTCATGGTTCTCTGTGTACTATGTTTCTGTGACTGCCACAATATCCTGGCGTCCCTATTCCATCAAGGCCACTAGTTTAGGAAGC
Source organism: Neoceratodus forsteri (assembly GCA_016271365.2). Lineage (NCBI taxonomy): Eukaryota > Metazoa > Chordata > Ceratodontiformes > Ceratodontidae > Neoceratodus > Neoceratodus forsteri. The sequence continues at coordinate 715,485,106 of CM057454.1, read as the reverse complement.
TTGTTACCCAGACTATGGGCATCTGTACTCATTGCTCTCCATTTTGTGGTGGCCTTACCCCTTTCGGCCTCCTCCCTGACCTTACTGTCTTTTTTTTTTTCCATTTACCCCTGTCCTTCTCCCTGTCGACTTCTCTAACTTGGTGTTTACCTCACTAACTACTCTGTTTTGTGTATGTGTGGGGGGAGGGGCTGGGATTTCCCTGCTCCTTTTCCATGTCTCCCCTGTTGGCTAGTTTAAATGCTTGACAATGAAGCATTTAAGCCTATCACCTAGGATCCTGGTTCCCTTCCTGGACAGATGCAGACCATCACACCAGTACAGGCTTGTATCCCTCCTGGACCCCCAATACCCAATGAAGCCAAAACCCTTAGCTCTGCACCAGTTTTTAAACTATTAATTGAATCCCATGGTGTGGAGCACCCTAGCCTCACCCATGCCATAGACAGGCAGCACCTCCAAGAAGGTTAACATGCATCCTACTTGTCTAAGGCCCCTCCCCAACTCCACGAACTCCTCCTGCACTGCTCCGATCCCATTCCCGGCCAGGTCATTTGTCCCTAGGTTGATAATGACATCCAGCTCCCTCTCCCACGCTGCTGCTCTAGCAATCCTGAGGATTTGTTCCCTGCCCCACCAAGCCATGGCACCGGGATGGCACCTTTCCTCCTTCTCCTGTCCCTCCACCAGTTCTACACCCTTAAAAATTGAGTCCCCTGTCTTGGAGTTGTTTCCTTCCCCTGTGGGATCCCGTGCCTTGGAGGTTCCCAGCATCCTCCTTGTTGTCCACTGTGGGTGCCTCCATAAAGGAATCATGCTCTGCCAGACTGGCGTATGAATTGTGGAGAGGTGCAACTGGAGGGATGCGCCTCTGTTCCACCAACCTCACTGAGCTCCCCGTGGTCCAAATGCTGCTGTTTCTTGGCAACCTCTGAGATAGTGGCATCGACCATGGCGGTCCCTGGGTGGGGGAGGAGGTCCCCTGAATCCTGGCCAACTCAACCTGGAGACATGCAACCTCCTCCCTCCGCTGAGAGTGGTGCCTGCAGATGGGACAACACTGCATCCTCCAGAATATCTCACAGAAGACTGCCTCTCCACAGCTACTGCACTGCACTACTCCTGTCATGTCTTATTTGTGGCCTCTCACCTGTTGCTTTGTATGTTTGCACTTTCCGTTTCCTTTTTTTTTGTTGTTTTTCTCTCTACTTTCCTACTGTCTTAGTGCTCTTACAGCTCCTTCCCTTACTGTTCTGGGACAGGAAGTTCCTGTATTCCTCAGTAGTTTCCTCCTTACTTGATCAGAATTGGACCTCCAGCAGCGGGTGTGGGTGTGGGAATGGAGAGCTACTCTTTTCCTTCTGGAATGGCGAGTCTTTTTTGCCTCTGTGATCACTCCCTTCCTGCTCTCAAATAGGAAGTTCCTGTTGTCAGTCAAATCCAGTGCCTATAAAGGTGGAACTGGCTTACGGTAGGGGTGGGCTGTGTATAGTCCCAGTAGTAGAGTAGTAAATTTCTAGTTGCACCTCCTTCCTCTTGCTGCTTTCTGCCAAAAGCTAACTAGCAAAGTTTTAAATGCAAACACCTGGCTTTCTGCTGCCGAAGCCACATGCCCTAATTTACAGCTGTCCTCTTCACCTAGCTAACTGCACAGATAACAGTTCCCTTCCCCCAACTCAGACAAGCACACTCTTGTTTTTCTTTTGTTTGTTTTTTACCCTAATTGAAGGTCCCAGTAGTAAAGTAGTAAATTTCTAGCAGCACCTCCTTCCTCTCGCTGCTCTACAGTGCCAGGGGCCAGGTTCCAAATGAGGGACATACAGTTCCACCTAAGGTCTTATTGGTCTCAAAGAAGAGACTCCCTTTCAAAGCTGGTACCAGTTACAGGCACACTATGTCAGGCACTGCAGTGTTGGCAAGAAAGGGACAACCTCAGAGAAGGTGTCCCATTTCTCCAACAGTTCCCAACTGTAGTGTTAACAACAGATGCCTCCCTCCTAGGTTGGGGTGCCCACCTAGGGAGCACACTGCACACGGCTCCAACAGGAGTCATTACTGCACATAAATCTGTTGGAGCTCAGGGCAGTTTTCCTGGTCCTTCAGTCCTTTGCCACAATAATTGAGGGAACGGTGGTGCAGGTCAGAACAGACAGTACCACCACCATGTACTACATAAACAAGGAAGAGGAAACTGAACAGGTGAAATTGAACAGTTACTTAACAGTTAACATCCTTAAAACATCTGTATTCAAGGGTTATCCAAGAAAAATGTATTTGTTTCCACAAACAGTAGAGTATTCCTAATCTTATCCTTCCCCCTCTCCAGACAGCTAATTCACAGAATGTATCCACCTTTATCAAGAGCTTCCACCCCTCACACTCCTTGCACCCCGCCTTCCATCCGCCTCCCCTTATTCCCTGACATAAACCATAGCCCTATACCCCTGTTTTACAAACCCATCAGTGCCGGCCCCTGGCCCTCTCTAAGGCCACACTTATCCCTCCACATCATAAGCACCTACCAACGTCCTCCACCCCCACCAACTAGGCACTCCTCTTCCTGCTCCCCCTCCTCTCATCCTTTATTACTCTACAATTGAACTATTGAATTATTGTACATTATGCTTAGGATGTATGCTTAGACAGTGTGTATATTGAAATCTGTATATAATAGCGTAGAGTGTATGCATTTGTATGTAGCTATGTAAATTGAACCTTGACCTTACCAGGTCCATCTTGCAAATGAGCTATGCTCAATGATGTTCGCCTGGATAAATTGTTTCTTATACATAACATATTTTTGTCACTTTGTCAGTAATGTAATTTAGGGAGAATTATATACAGCTAGCTAGCTTGGTTACACTCAGTTGAGCTTCTTCTTCAGTAATAATTTTGTCTGTGACCTTTGATAACATTTAAGGGGAAAAAAATATTTCCCCCCTTAACTAACCACTGAATCTACTGTCTATAGTCTAAATTGTGTGTGTGTGTGTGTGTGTGTGTGTGTGTGTGTGTGTGTGTGTGTGTGTGTGTGTAGCACTAGCCTACCACCCGTCACTGTACTCCTACTGTGTGCTGGTGTGTGTGTGGTGAATATACTCAGACAGTCCTCAGACAAGTTACTGAACTGACATACAGATTCCATGTACCCCTCTCTCTCTCTATAGTTTTGGTCGGAGTTAATGAGTGAGTGTGTGTGTGTGTAGTACACTCAGTCCTCAGAAAAGTTGTTGAACTGAAATACAGACAATCTCTCTCTCTCTCTCTAGTTTTGGTCGGAGTACAGTTACCAGTTTTGCTGGAATAAATAAATCCCTAACTGGAACTTCAGTGGTCGCCAGTCGCCTTACCTTGGCCTTGCAGACTAACTTGTTGGTTTGGCTTGGCGAGCCTGGCCTGGGTTTAAGGAATTTAACCTAATTTTCCTGAATTCTACATAGCAGTTATGTCCAGACCAACCCTAACATTCCAGCAAAATAACTTAACAGTAGACTCCATGCAAGCTAAAGTTCTTTCTCTCATAACAAAACTGAAATCTCTCAGAGATTCAGAGACTATTGTTTGCCGTAACACAGGAATCAGTCTCGTGGATGGTAAGCTGCATTACAAAGGTGTGGAACTTGGTTCTTCCAGTTCAGCAAGACGCAGTAGATCAGATCCTGATGAGGATGCAAACACTGCAAAGAGCAGCATTGTGTCTGTTGTGAAAAAAGTGCCGACTGCCACCCTAAATCAAATGGAGACTCGTTTCTCTGAATTTGTTAATGACTGTGTCATTACTGAAATTTTTCAACCTGTCTAACTGGCCTACCTCAGATTCCTTAGCAGAGTATGGAAACACAGAAGTCAAGTCATTATTTTCTCACTACAGTGACATTCTGGAACCAAAGGGGTATAGTGCCGTTTCAGCAGTCTTGCAGTGGTCACTACTGAAAGCATATGTCCAGACCCTTAATGCAGCTTACTGCCCACCTTTAGATTCCAGTACTATGCGGGCTAGAGTTCTTTCTGAAGAAAGAGATGACTTTAAAGACATTCTTTCACTGCTGAAAATATTTCTTCTCATTCCATCTTCTACTGCAGAATGTGAGAGAGGTTTCTCGTTAATGTCACAGATAAAACATGACTGGAGGGCAAACTTGAGACCAGAAACTGTGTCAGCTTTAATGGCAGTCAGTCTGAGCAATGACACAGTGTCCACATACTCGCCAGATAATAGCTAGGTGGTGGACAGCAGGAAAGAGAACAAGGAGACCTCCAACAGCACCTTATGGTGCCAGAAATGATGCCGAAAAAGCATGGGAAAGTAATGAAGACACTGATATGATGTGAAATAGTATTGTATTCATTTTCGTATGTGATGATTCTGGAACAGCTATCTTTTTTTCAATTTTTATCATCGTGTCCACAGTGCAAGTAACCTGACCGTGGTGCATGTAAATTTTGCCGCCACATGCACTGTGGTGCAGGTAGCAAAAAAAGTTAATTTCTATCCCTGCCTTAGTGGTGGCAAGGAGGACACAAGTGGTAAAATTTAGCTTCTACATAAATGACCCATCCCCCTCCTCTTGTGGGTCTGTCAACACGAAAGGTGTTGTAGTTTTGAAGAGCAGTTTCTTGGTCTGGGATTGTTTTCTTTAGCCAAGTTTCGGTTAGCACAAGGATATCCGGATTGATGTGCGAGATCCAGGATTGGATGGTGTCCAGTTTCTTGGTGAACTGCACACATTAACTAGCATAAATGCCATCCCTTTTGCTGATGCGAATTCCATTGGAGATGCCGGGGGGGGGGGGGTTGCTTGGATTTAGTTAGGTATTTCTGGAACAAAGGAGTAAGAGGAGGAGGGTAAGTTGTTTTAGCCAGTAGCATGTAATTGTAGTAGTAGTAGTAGTAATGGCCTTACACCACTATTTTTCCCCACTGTGGCTTGTCTTTTGTTTTGAGGTTTACAGTTTGCCATGTTGTACAGAGACTTATTTTTCATCTTTTTCAAGAAAAACTTTAATATAAATAAGTTATAGCAGAACAAAATTTAAAATGAATTAGATTTAGCAGGTTCAAATTTAGCCAGTGTAACTCACAGAGGTAGGTCTTCTGACAGTCTCTCAGCATATTAGAGTGGCGGTATTTTTGTTGTTGTGTAAAATTGTAAAATGTTTTCCTGCATACTGTTTCTGTGATTACAGTCCTTTGGTGGGACTTCTGCTGGGCTAGACGCATAGGCGCCGAACCCCCAGTCTTTGTTGTGCAAATCTTTTTTTAGCACCATTTGCAGAATCTCTTGATTGCTGCAATCTAGTGCTTTTTCTGACTTCCCTTTCCTCTGTCTCCTCCTTTCCAGCCGGCCCTGCCCTCGAGCACCCAGTGACCGTAGCGGCTCTGAGCCGCCAGCGGGCGGGCGGCGACCACTCAGCCGAAAAAGGGAACCAGGAGGCCGGGAGAGACAGCCAGAAAGGTACGGGAAAGCCGCAAAATTTTTGCCCACCCCCCTCCTGGGTGTTTCTTTTATACACACTTTCCCGCCGAATCTCCTATCTCCGCCCATAGCTAACTCCTAGCCAATACCCGAGCTCCACTCCTCACACTACCATTAGTATTTTAACCCCTAGCTACCTTCCACCATTCTGCTGTTCCTCTTAATGCTGCTGTGCCTCTCACCTCCCTCATATCCTGAGGAGGAGACCGAAGCAGCCCATGCCCTGGTGATTAAGGCGGCTATTCAAGCTGGCCCTCTTTATCTCCAGTGGATGTCTTTCAATTCCTCAAGTATACCCTACCACGCCTGCACTATAATCCTTGGGGTATCCCACAAAAGGCTCACAACCAGTTCTGTACTTCATATGCCCCTGCTCCATTCTTGGCAGTACAGAGCCCCCTATACCTGTCCATTAAGCTGGTATTATATGACAGTTTATCTAACCATACAGCAGGCTCAACATCCTCTAAATACTGGACCCCAAGCAAGAAGAGAAAACCTCTGGCTATTCCTTCCTTCTATCACTTGAAGCCCTCATTAAATTAATTTTCTTTCTGCTGATCTGTGTTGGCACTGTTGAAATCAATCCTGGACCCACAGAAAGCTCTATCTCCCAGCTGATTTAGCCTCCATGAAAGGCCTAAGTTTTCTTCATATCAACGTCTGCAGCCTTCTAAAAAAGTTCTCACTAATACAGGCCTGGGTTGCACACACCTTACCTGACTTTCTGGTAATCTCCGAAACATGGCTCAAATCTGCAACAAATGACAGAGAAATAAATCTTCCTAACTATCAGCTCTTCAGATCTGATCGTCCATCCAGGGGCGGTGGGGTGGCCATTTATGTTAAAGCAAATATCTCTGCATCCTGCCTCAATATTACATCACAGCCGAAGGAATTCAAATGCTTATCCCTTAAAATATCTCTTCCCAATATGTCATCTTTTCAATTGATTGGCTGCTATAGGCCCCCCTCAGCAGGCCTTAAACTCCTATCCCACCTGGGAACTATAATTAAATTAGGCCCAGAAGACACCATTATTTTAGGCGACCTGAATTTAAATTGGCTAGCCAATGCATCCGCACCCCTAGTATCCTTTTGTGACACTCATGGATTCACTCAATTAATTAAAGAACCAACAAGGATTAACCCAAAAAACAAAAGTAACAGCACACTACTGGACATTATGTTGGTTAATAAGCCTCATCTGTATTCTCACGCTGGAGTGCTATTCAGTGATATAAGTGATCACTGTCCCATAGCTGGTATAAGATCATCAATCAAGCCATCCAACCCCGCTAAATTTCTCCCAAGAAGGTCTAAAAAGAACCTTAATATCATAGGATATCTCCATGATCTGTGTCACACCACACGCTGGCAAGAATTTATCTCACAGCTTCAATGGAGACAGCTCTACAGGTCTTAAATGATATTATCATAAGTGCCCTCAATACACATGCACCTCTCTTCCAGTGTCAGAACCAAGCTCAAATCTTGTCGCTGGTTCTCTGCTGATCTTAAATCCACACTGCTTGCTAGAGACAAGCTCTGGAAAAGGGCAAGAAAGACCAAGGATCCATATGATTGGCTTTCAATTCAGAAAAGCCAGAAACTCCTGCACAAAAAAAGTGAGAAATGCCAAGCCTGCCTTCTACACAGCTGAATTGGATGCCTCCTACCATAACCGTTCCAGATTCTGGGGGACCATAAAGGGGATCCTAGGACAAGATTCTACCCCTGTCCTACCACCCAAAGTGCACCTAAATAATGTGGATATCACTGACAAGCAAGAAATCTTGAATGCCTTCACTAATCATTTCACTACAGCCGGTCTAGCTTTCGACTCCTCTCCAGCAAATCTAATGCGGTCACAATTAAACTTCCAGTCTACTGAGGGACAAAAGGCTGCATCCACATTTTCCTTTAAGCCAATACTATTAAAACAAGTAGAAGACCTACTACTCCATTTGGATACAACTAAAAGCGCAGGTGCAGACTCTCTGGACCCCTATTTTCTAAAAGTTGCATTGCATGCCTTAGCAGCCCCCCTAACTCACCTTTTCAATTTGTCCCTAGCCACTGGATCTATTCCTTCAATATGGAAGACAGGTCAAGTGTTTCCCCTACTTAAGGCAGGTGACCCCATGGACCTCAACAACTATAGGCCCATATCCATCTTACCAGTATTGTCCAAAATGCATGAAAAATTAGTGAACATCCAATTAAGTGCCTACCTTGACACCAATAACCTCCTTAACCCAGCTCAGTCTGGGTTTAGATCCATGCACAGCACCATCTCTGCCTTAGCAAAAGTTACAAATGATTGGCAGACTGAATTAGACAAAAAGAATAATATCTGTGCTGTATTTCTGGATTTAAGCAAAGCCTTTGATACTGTGGACCATGAACTACTAATCTCCTCTCTGCATTCCATAGCCTCGACTCAACTCTCTTCAATGGTTCAGATGCTACCTCCGGTAGAATACAGCAGGTAAAAATGAAGGTGACCTATCTACCTCAAAACCACTCCTAAGAGGTGTACCACAAGGTTCCATCTTGGGTCCTATCCTCTTTGCCATTTACATCAATAACATTGACTCCAATCTCACCAAATCTAATATTCACCTTTTTGCAGATGATACTGTCCTATATGTCAGTAATCCTACACCAACAAAGGCCTGTGAACTTTTACAATCTGAGTTCTCTCTGCTGTAGCACAAATTACTAGAAAAGAAACTCCTATTAAATGCCAAGAAAATGAAAGCTATGTTCTTCTCCACCAAGAGCTTCTCTTCCACTCTCTCACCAAACACCCTTCCCCAATTATCTACCATCCTTGGTGAAAGTCTGGAATATGTGGATAAATTTAAATATCTTAGGGTTTGATTGACAATAAACTTGACTACACTAGCCACATTGAAGAGCTCCTGAAAAACTCAGACAGAGACTTGGCTATTTTACAGGATCAAACATTATCTAACCAGAGATTCTAAACAAAGATTAATCCTGGCATCATTCCTATCCCTCATTGATTATGCTGACTTCCTATATGGTCACTGCTCCTTTCCCACTTAAATAAATTGGATACCTTGTATCATAGAGCTCTTAGATTCATTACAGACCTTCCTTTCAGCACCCACTATTGCTCTCTCTATAATGCAGTCGGTTGGACATCCCTACATCATAGAAGAAACAAAATGCTGCTTTATGGATCTACAAAGCTCTAACAAACAAACTACCATCCTACATTTCAGATTGTTTTACTCAGGTCATATCCAGGCCATATGCCCTAAGGAACAATAGACTCATCATGCTGAAGATACCTATTACCTGTACCGGTATGGGAGGGCTGCAATCAGCTACTCTCTAGCACTTATCTGGAACTCTCTTCAAAAGACCTTGAGTTGAATACCCTCATTCCAATAACATCCTTCAAAAAGCTGTACACTAGTCTCTTTCCAGAGCCATGCAACTGCTTCCACAAGACCTAATCCTATTATACCCCTTTTCCCTACCCTTTTGCACTTCCACCTTAATTTGTTTTCTAGCTTTCACCCACCTATTTCTTACCAGACTTTTTCCCAAAATCCCATCATCCTCGCTTTAATCTTTCAGTACTGTTTATTTTTCTCTTTTATTATAACCCAGATTCATTGGCTCATTGCTTTGTATATATGTGAATATTCTTGCATCTGTTCATTTATAAAGTCTTTGTTTTTTTGTATTCAATCTGTATCTTGTATTTGTGTAAAATTGTACCTTTATATTGTTATGACCAATCAGGTCCATCTTGTAAATGAGCTATGCTCAATGATGCTTGCCTGAATAAATAAAGATTTTGATTCATTGATTGATTTTAGTTAAATGCGTATATAAAATATGCAACTGTTAATTCGAAGTGATGAGTGTCTAACTTTTTCTGTGTATGTTTTATTTTTTGTTTTCATTTATAAAATAGGATTGGATAAAGCATCAGAATATAACCTCCCACATTGAGAGCTGCCGGCGTCTGCGCCAACAGTAAGGATGACATCTTATTTTTTGCTCCTTCCTATACTAGAGCCATATACTGCATGACCTTGAGCAAGTCTCGTAATCTCAAAGTGGTCAAGCCCAGCCAGCTGCATAAAAAATGGGTATTACAAAACAATGGCTGGAAAAAGGCTTATTCTGGTTAGCTCACAAGAGTTTAAAATGGTTAGGTGAACAACTGAAAACCTTCAAGCTTTCAGTTTTAGGCCATTTAGTTCAACAGTAGTATTAGGGTACTCCAGAGGTTGGGTTACCTTTTGATCTTCTTTGAGGATATCTTTTATCAGGTCACAGCTATGAAACTATAGCCATTTGGCACTAGGACCACATGGAAGCTTTTTGCAAGCAGTCCACTAGGAGCCACCCACGACAGTGTCCCATGTTGGCTCTCCCTTTTTAAACATGGGCAACCCCTTCCGTCCTCAGTTGTTTTCCCGCTGTCAACCATTCTCGTCGGACCTGCCACAGAAACGCTGTTGCTAGTATCATCATTTTGGTTATCTTCCTAGTACAAATAATCACTTTTTAAAAGTGTTTTTTGGTGGCATGTATGTGGTCTCCTGAGCTGGCACCATCAAATCTCTTTCAACATTGCAAGTGCAGCGAGAAACTTCTCTCTAAAGACTTGCACAGCGTCTGTGAATGCTTTTTAGGCCCTGACCACAATGTGAAGGTGTGCCCAGTGTGTAGGGACTTAAATACGGCCGTCCGGTAATACAGAAAGGGCACTTTGGAAAAGCACTTGCTGAAACAACGCTTAGCCTGAATGGAGAAGGAGCTCCACCAGGAAACCACCGCCACGTCGCTGGCCCACTCCTCGAGATTGAAGGGATCCAAATCTTGGGAGAAAATTTCTGGGTCTCATCATCACAAACATATGGATAGGCCGAAAGACAAAACCTGGACCTCCCCGTATGCTCCAGGTCACCCATTAGATCAGGTACGACCATCTCTGGCCCATCATCCACTTTGGCCATAACGTAGCCCATTGCCCAGACCATCAGCAGGGCCATGCTGACCGCTAGTGTCTCTAGGCCTTTCACAGCCAGTGTGTCACAGTTGAAGTTATGGTTTTTGCCTACCCCATTGACATCTGCCAGCATTCCTGTCGACACCAACAGGGGCACACTAATGTGCAGGCAGTTCTAGTGCCTATTATGGACATCCTTAAATACCTGCTACCTCCTCCATCGATGAACGTTCCATTGACTCAGTCCAAGCTGCAAAGACCAGCAGCAACGCCTGTCAGGTTGACGCAACAGATACCCTCTAGGCCGTCAATGGCTTCCTCAGCTCCACCACTACATCCTCCAGGCTACGTCAGTAAGGACCAGGAATACTATTCAAAACGGATTATAGATGAGGAGGGAGAGGAATTTGTGGAACAATATGAAAGAACTAGTTCCATAATATCTACTGGGAATGAAGACTCTGTGGTGTATATACCCATCTTCCTTCATCTTAGTGATGCAGGAGCTCCAGGCTGCAATGAGGTTTGATGCAGAAAAGCAGAATATTACTAAGAACCACCTAGTGGACTTAATAGAATTATCTCCTACCCCACCAGTAATCATTCCTCCCCTTCTGCCAGCCCTAGAGGATGCTACCTTAGCTGCCTGGCACAGACCTAATATGATACCTGCCATACCAAGGAAGGCAGATAAGCTGTACCAGGCCCACTCAGGCAAGCCTTTCTTTGTTGACCAGCCAGAGGTGGATTCGATGGTCATCAACTCAGCCCATGATAGATCTAAGGTTCCTAAGCACCTTAGTTCAGTCCCTCATAACGAGTCCAGAAAACTTGATGTCCTGGGAAAAAAGACTTCTGTGTCTGCATCTTTAGGCTATGGATGGCTAATTACTAAGCACACATGGTAAAATATCAAAACACTCTTTGGAGGAAGGCCAAAGCACAGTTGTCCATGCTCTCCCCGTGGACTAAACGAGAAATATTGAATGCCTTGTCTACAGGTACCAGCATAGCAAAACATCTCTTACGATCCACCTGTGACATTTCTGATGTCTCTGCCAGGGCAGTTGCCTCTGCTGTTTGACTCAAAAGACTTTCCTGGCTCAGAGTGGCTCACTTTGGTAATGATGTTCAGCAGTCCATCCTCCAAGCACCATTCAGGGGATACAAGTTGTTTGGAGCAGATGTACAGGATATTCAGTCCAATCTACAGGATTCGTGTAGAACCCTGAAATCCGTACATTCTGTGTATCATACACAGCCTAGGGTGCCCTTTCAACTAGCTGCTACCAGACATACAGTCGTGGCCAAAAATATTGGCACCCTTGCACTTTTTCAAATAACTCACAATTTCCTCTAAACATAAGTTGAAATTAACAACAGTACAGTACTTGGTCTCCACGATTCTTTATTTCTCTGTTAATATTACAGAACCTTTGTTTTTGATTCAGAATTTAATATATCCTTGAAATCAGAAAATGAAAAGAAACAGCATTGACAAAATTATTGACACCCTAGACTTAATATTTGGTAGCACAGCCTTTGGTCAAAATAACTGCAATCAACCGCTTCCTATAGCCATGGATGAGCTTCCTGCACCTCTCTACTGGCAGTTTGGCCCACTCTTCTTGTGCAAACTGCTCCAGTTCTCCCAGATTTGAAGGGTGCCTTCTCCCAACTTCTGTTTTCAGATCTCTCCACAGGTTTTCAATAGGATTTAGATCTGGACTCATTGCTGGCCACTTCAGAACAGTCCAGTGTCTTGTCTTGAACCATTCCTGGGTGCTTTTTGAAGTGTATTTGGGGTCACTGTCCTGCTGGAAGACCCATGACCTTCGACGGAGACCCAGCTTTCTGACACTGGGTTCAACATTGCGCTCCAAAATGGCCTGGTTATCTCCAGATTTCATGATGCCATGCACACGTTCAAGGCACCCAGTGCCAGAGGCAGCACAGCAACCCCAAAACATCACTGAGTCTCCTCCATGTTTGACTGTAGGGAAGGTGTTCTTTTCTTTGAAGGCTTCATTTTGTTTTCTGTAAACATAGAGATGATGTGCTTTACCAAAAAGCTTTAATTTGGTCTCATCTTTCCACATGACATTCTCCCAGAAGGATTTTGGCTTGTTCAGGTGTGTTTTGGCAAACCCCAGTCGGGCTTTCTTGTGTCTCTCTGTCTCAGCAGTGGGATCCTCCTGGGCCTCCTACCATATAACCTCCTTTCATTGAGTTGGCGATGGATGGTGCAAGTTGAAACTGTCATACCTTGTGTCTGAAGGTCAGCTTGAATCTGTTTGGCAGTTGATTGAGGTGCTTTCTCCACCATTCAAACAATCCTGCACTGCAGTCTTCGATCAAGTTTTCTCTTGCGGCCACGTCCAGGGAGGTTGGCTACAGTGCCATGGGCCTTAAACATCCTGATAACATTACGCGACGTGGAAACAGGAACATCAAGGTCCTGGAGATTGATTGTAGCCTTGAGATTGTCCATGCTTGGCTACAATCTTCTGTCTGACCTCCTCAGACAATTCTCTGGCTGTCTTTCTTTTCTGCATGCTCATTGCGGTACACACAGTGACACTAAACAGGAGAATGAGTCCTTTTCTCTATTCAGACTGGTTGAATGAGTGATTTTTATATTGCAGGCACCTGCAACTCACCACAGGTGAGTTCAATTCCAAAGTGAAGGAGAATTACCTGCTTGAAATCTAATTATTTCTAACTACTTCTAAAAGGTGCCAATAATTTTGTCCGGGCCATTTAAGGATTTCTGTGTGAAATAAGCTAAGACTTAGTAAATTTTTTTGCTTTTTGTGTTTTATTCCACTGCAAACCAAACAAATACATATGTGGATACCAAAATATGTTTTCCTTTCGACAATTTTCAGGAAGGAATGGTGCATTATTAGAAAAAAACTGCAAGGGTGCCAATGTTTTTGGCCACGACTGTAGATCTGCAACTAGACAGCATGCAGGGGTAGAGCAGCAGCAGCAGCCTTGCCCCCACCAGGCTCCACCCCTGGTGCCCACTCAAAAGCTCATAGAGGAGGCACTGTGGCAGCAGCAGCAACAACCAGTTCTGCCTTCCTACCCCCCCATACCACTGTGCCTCCAGAGGTGGTGGTTGGGGGACACCTTTCTCTCCACCTGGACCAATGGAGAAAGGTGACTTCAGGTGCTTGGGTCCTACAGATAACAGCACAAGGCCATACTTTGGAGCTTCTGGAACCACCTCCAGACCATCCAACAGGGCTTTCCTGTTATCCTTCAGAACACATTCCTTTGCTCCTGGAGGAAATTGACACCCTGCTTCAGAAAAAGGACAATAGAATCTGTTCCCTTGAAGCAAAGGAACATGGGGTTCTAGTCTGAGTACTTCTAGTACCAAAATGGACAGGATACCCAAGACTCATTCTAGACCTCCGAGATCTGAGCTTTTTTTTATAGAATGCAAGTAGTTCAGAATTGGTCACAATGCAAGCCCAGCTTCCACTGCTTCAAGTCAGGGACTGGATCTGCTTCTTAGGTATGCAGAGCGCTTACCTGCACATCAGTATTTGCAAATGACACAGGAAATATCTAACATTCCTGTTTTAGGGAGAACACTACTAGTTCAGAGTATTGCCCTTTGGCTTGTCATCTGGTAAATACACAACAAGGCAAAAAAGGACACCCTTTTTTTTTTTTTGTATTCAAACTTACCTAAATTGGCCACAAGTCAGTGTTCTTTTACTATGTATGCTCCAACACTGTTAAACAATTTATTAGTAATAATCAATACAAAAAATGTAAAACATTTTAAAACTCTGTTGAAAGTTAATTATTCTTCAACCAGTCTCTGTTCCTGCAGTTTATTGAAATGTGCAATATCTGTGTACTATGTGTATTTTTTTGTGATATACAAGTTGTGTTTATTGTCAGATGTGACCGAAAAAGGGCAGTGGCCAGCTCACCACCTGGCTAAAAACAAACAAACCATTACCAAATGTTTGGCAATAGTGGCAGCAGCCCTGCACAGGGAAGGCCTACATGTCTTTCCATACCTGGACGACTGGCTTCTCAAAGCTCACTTCACGGAGCAGTGTTCCCCGCACTCTAGACCATGCCAGACACCTGTTCAACACTCTAGGGATTACTGTCAACGTCCCAAAGTCAGTCCTGACCCCTTGCCAGTGACTGCAGTACATGGGGCAGTCCTGGACACAGTATATGGCCTAGCCTTCTTTTTCTTATTTTCATTTTTTTTTTTTTGACTCCTCTCTTGAGCTTGGATCCTCCCACCTGACGCCCCCATGCCCAGGCTTGCACCCCCTCCGGGTGGACCTGCCAGGGGGGACTCCTCCTCCCAGTGGACACTGTGGGCAAAGCCCTGCCTTACCCTCCCCCGGGGTCAGGCCACGGAATCAGGACCCCTCCCCCGGTGGATGGCAGAGCACAGCGGAGCAGGGAGGGTCGTCATGCCGCAGGCCAGCTTTTTCGAGGTGCTTGACCCTTGGGGTGGGGACATGCAATGATTTCCAGTGTCCACCCTGCCCCCCCAAACGGATTGGCGGCAGTACCCCCAGCCTCTGCTAGAGTTAGGCGATGCATCAGATGCTCTTCCCCTCCCTTCCCCCTGGGGAAGGAGAGCAGTCCCTAGGACACGCAATCCTTCTTCCCCAGCCGTCCCTCCATCTCCTGGGTCCATTCCCGAGCCCAGGTTGTCGGCATTGCAAGCAGGAATCCAGCCGCGTGCTGGCGGGCTGGTTAGGCCTAGCCTTCTTGCCACAGGACAGGATTGAGCATCTGATGACACAAGCCCAGATGGTCTACATCAACAGGCCTGTCACAGTTAGGACATTCCTGAGGCTTCTAGGCCTGATGGCAGCTGCCATTCTTGCAGTACTGATGGCAAGGCTGCACATGAGAATCCCACAGTGGACATTGAGGCCAGTGGAACCAATGCAGGGACGATCTTGAACAACAAGTTCTACTCACCACTCCTGTAAGAAAAGTACTTCTAAGGACGTGGATATGATGTACATCACCACATTTCTGGCAGTGTTCCTTTCCCTTTAAGACTTGTAGGATGTCTTCAAACTGGCTTCTCCCACCCACCCGGGTGGTGACTCCCTCGGCACCACCCCATGATGTTTGATCTTGCTTTCCGCTGGAAGAAGGTTCCCTCCTTACCACTCTCTGTGCTGAGTAGGCCCTTTGCTTCCCTACTTTGTGAATATTGCAGAAAATGTCTTCATCTTCAGGTGATCCTCCATTCCGCTATAGATGACTCAGTCAGCACCTGGATTTGAAAAATGCGAATGTGGGCAGAAGATGTCCTGAACGGTCCCGCACTCCTCGTGTGTTTATTGGCTGGGCCACACACACAATCCCTAGGCACAGAAACATTTTTTATTTATTGATGTCTTGTATGTCACTTGTGAGCGGGTGCTCGTTGAGAGGTACCACATCAGATATATTAACACAAGAAGACACAATATAGTTACAGTAAATTTATACACACAGAGTACAAAAAAGTCAACAGGACATGGGTTGCAATGACAAGCAGTTCACAGATTGTGCTAAGGCATTGTACATGGTATGCCAGCGTCCTGCAGAAGGGAGAGAGGCAGACTGTTAGGGTGAGGTAAGAAGGGGCAGTGGGATTTGGGATAGGGAAGGCAGAGGGAAAGAAAAGAGCCAAGGGTAAAGGGGGTGGGAGGCAAGTTCTAGGGCAAAGGGGCTGGGAGGCACGTTCTAGAGCAAAGGTAGTGGGAGGCAAGTGCTTGGGCAAAGACTTAACCTGATGGGCCAGGAGTTGGAAATGCTGAGGCAGAGAGAAACATAGACTTTGATGGCAGATAAGGACCTCTTGGCCCACCCAGTCTGCCCATTTCCCTACCTATTAGATAAGCTGCAGATCCTAGTTAACCAATAGCCTACTTTCTCCTTCCCTCCACTAGAATTGCTTTATGTCTGTCTCATGCATTCTTGAATTCCTCCACTGTTTTTGACCCCACAACCTCCTCAGAAAGGGCGTTCCATGCATCCACCACCCTCTCTGTGAAGAAAATACTGCCTCATGTTGCCTCTGAGCTGTCCCCCCATTTACCTTCAAATTGTGCCCCCTTGTTCTTGCACATCTCTTTCTCTGAAAGATGCTACCCTCTTGGACTTTGTTGATTCCCTTGAGGTACTTGAAAGTTTCTATCACGTCCCCCCCCCCCTTTCCTCAAGGTTATACATATTAAGTTCCTTTAGTCTCTCTTCGTATGGCTTCTGGTGCAGATCCTGCACTGTTTTTGTTGCCCTCCTCTGGACAGCCACCATCCTGTGTCCTTGCGGAGATGGGGTCTCCAGAATTGCATGCAGTACTCCAGATGGGGTCTCGCCAACTGTCTGTACAGAGGAATACCAACTTCCTGTTTTCTACTGGTGACGCCTCTCCCTATTCCTTCCAGTATCCCCCCAACCCTTCTTACTGCCTTCTCACATTGCTTGCCTACCTTTAGGTCATCTGCTATAACTACCCAGCAAGTCCCTTTCCATTTTTGTTGTCAGGTATCTCACCCTCCCCCCTCATTGTGTACACTTCCCCTGGGTTTTTGTTTCCCAGCTGCATTACTTTGCACTTCTTTGCATTGACTCTAAGCTGCCATACATTTGACCATTCCTTCAACCTTGCCAAGTCTCTTCTCATCCTTTTCACCCCCCCCCCCCCCGTTTATCAACCCTGTTGCAGATCTTTGTGTTGTTTGCAAAGAGGCATACTTTTCCTTCCAGCCCTTCTGCAGTGTCACCTATAAAGACATTAAAGAGGACCGGTTCCAGTACTGAACCCTGCGGTACCCGCTAGTAACCCCCCTTTCTTCGGAGTGGACTCCGTTTACTATTACCCTCTGCATCCTGTTGTCCAGCCAATCTTTTATCCAGGTTACCATCCTGGGACCCACTCCCAGTCAGGTTAACTTGTTTATTAATCTTTTGTGTAGGACTGTGTCAAATGCCTTGCTAAAGTCTAGGCAGGCCATATCCACAGTCCCCCCCCAGTCTACTACTTTGGTCACCCAGTCAAAGAAATCTATTAGATTCGTCTGACATGACCTTCCCGCTGTGAATCTATGCTGCCTTGGGTCCTATGCCCCGCTGGGCTCCAGGTGCTCAACAATTATTTCTCTCTCAGAAGTGATTCCATCATTTTCCCTACCTCTGAGGTCAAACTAACAGGTCTGTAGTTTCCTGCCTCTGCCTTGCTCCCACTTTTGTGAAGGGGAATCGCATTTGCCCTCCTCCAGTCCTCTGGTACCACACCATCCTTCCAAGATTTGTTAAAAAGAGTAATCAATGGTGTCACTAGTTCTCCCCTTAGTTCTTTTAGAATTCTGGGTGAATCCCGTCAGGCCCCATTGTTTTTTCCACCTTGAATTTTAGGAGTTCTTTCCAGTTTCTTTCTTTCCAGACGCTTTCTTCTGTGAATGGATGGAAATCGACCCCCTATCCAGAGTACTTCTATTGTTTGCTTTAGGTACCTCTCCCTCATCTTTTTTTGTGACTACTGAGCAAAAGTATTCGTTCAGTATCTCTGCCTTTTTACTGTCACCCTCTGCCTACCCCCTCATCCCCTTTATTAAGCCTCACTATCCCTTCCTTGGTTTTTCTTCACTCTCTAATGTACCTATAAAAGTTTTTATTCCCCTTCTTAACTGAATTGGCTATCTTTTCCTCAGTTTGGGCCTTTGCTATTCTGACTGCCTTCCCCTTTTCCTTCTGCTTTAACTGATAAAGTTCCTTGTCCTGCTTTTTCTGCGATTCCTTATACTTTCTGAATACTATCTCTTTCTCCCTAACCTTCCCCACCGGCATGCTCGGCTTCTCTTAGGGCACTTTGATGAACGGAATCCTCCTGTTTGCTCGGACACCCGTTTGGCAGTCTCCATGGCTGCTGGGTTCGCTGAACAACTAGAAGCTTTTGAAAAGGCTGTGACTTGGGCCACAGAGCATGCCTCTTTGGCTTCAGCCTCTGTGCTGCTCACTTTTGGTGCCACCTTTTCAAGGGCATTTCACGATTTGTGCCAGTCGCTTCTCACTTTTGGGCATGGCTCTTCTAAGGGCACAAAATTGAAATCCTAGAAGAAAGAGACGAAGAAAAATTCTTGTTGATGATTGTGGGATTCGTGAGTGCTCTCAGCCTCATATTCCCTCACTTCTTTGGAGCTTTCAACTACGGTTGATCATTTGGTCCTGGCCGCTGACTCCATGGTGTCCCCATTGGGCAAGTTGGCCGAGATACCCATCGACCAGTTTGACGAGATTTTTTTTGACCTGGTCGATTTCGTTGTTGTCAGATGATGCTGACGCCTCCTTCTCTAGGACTCCGATACTGCCTCTTACCTCATAGAGTGGGTAGGATCAGCCAGCTGATCAGTCCTTAACCCTCAGGATCTAATTATCCAGGAGATTTCTCCACTTTCACCAGCTCTCTCCGAGTTCCGCCACTGGCATTTCTGACTGTCTCGGACCAAAAGCCTGGAGTCGAGCAGCCCACACCAAGATAGGCAGTCCCGCTCTTGGCATTCAGGCAAGCTCTGCTGCTGCTACTCCTCCTCTTCTTTCTCCTTGGATGAGGAGAAGCTCCATCATAAAATGAGTCGGTGCTATGAGGAGCTCATGTGGCATCAGTTCGTGTTTAATTAAGCTGCTTCCAGCCCCCACCCCAGTTCTTCCATGGCTCCTGCCAGTATAGGCCTCAGCCTACCCTGGCTCAACCTGCTACTCCTCAGCCTGTTCTGTCCTCTCCACATATTCAGGTAGAGCCACCACCCAAACAGCTGCCTGTGGGTGCGCCCCCTAAGGTTGCCTGTACCGCTTCCAGGCTTCCTCGGAGGCTGTCAGTCTCCTTGACTCTTGATAGACCCCATAGGGTCAGCGGGCATTCTGGCAGATGACCACATTTTTGATGAATATTCTGAGTTGGAGTGCTCTTCCTTACACTCCCATGTATTGGACGCTGAGACAGTCGAGGATTTGTCGTCGGGGCAGGGTCCCACTTCTTTCGCAGGCCTTCTCTGGCTAATCTCTGAGTTGACAGGTCTACAGATGGAGCCCATCAAGAAATGGGCTAAGTACTCACTGACTGAGATTTCCTACTTGGTGACTTCCCTGGAGAGGCCTTCCTGGTTGCAGAGGCCATTCTTGGCCCCTTTCTGGAGCTTTGGCAGCGTCCTGCCTCTTGTTTTATGTCGTCGGCTCAGATGGCCTGCAAGTATGCAGTCCCTGCTGGTTCTGTGTGGAGTTTCACTGAACACCGCTTGGCCGAGGGTCTGGTGGCCAACTTGATCTTTTGGCGCTTGGGCAGTGTCAGGGACATGGATAAGCCTCCTGATAAGGAATCCCAGAAATTAGATCATATGGCCAAAAAGGTCTATGCTGCCTCCTCTCTCAGCTTTCGGCAGATGAGTTCGGCTCTTTGATGGCCCACTTCTTTCGTGCCCTTTTGGTCATGCTCAATGAGGTGCTTCCCCAGCTCCTGTCTGACTTACAGACTGTGGTCAAGCAGGTCTGGGACCAGGGCCAGGCTGCGACTAAGCAGCACTTTCAGATGGCCATAGACATTGCCGACTCTTGTGCTTGATCTGTGTGCGCCGCTATTGCAATGCGCAGCAGGGCTTAACTGAGAATTTCAACCCTTATGGCAGATACCCATCACAAGCTGGCGGATGTCCCGTTCTTGGGCACCGACCTGTTTGGGCCGGGGGCTGAAGGACACCTTACTGGCATTAAGAAGTCCAGTGCCGCCCTGGACTCTGTGACGTCTGCTCGGAGGGATCCCAAGGGCATTAAGCCTCAAAGGAAGAAGCCCATTTGGCCCCTCTCTGCCCCTGTGGCCAAGCCATCTCAGCCCCTGACTGGACAGCAGACTCAGGCTTGGCATCAGTTGCTTCAGTCATCTGGAAACCAGCAGGATTGGACCTTGCTGCTTCCTTGGCCGGTCCCTCCTCTGCCTATAATCCAGTGATGGAATTGGGGGGGGGTGCTTCCTCCATGCCCGTCCTCACTCTCCTGGGTCTTCTTGTAGGGGTCCGGCTCCATCATTTCCTTTCCACCTGGTCCACCATCACCACGGCCAGGTAGGTCCTCGAAGTGTTCGGTCAGGATCTGCTTCTGGAGTTTGAGGCTCACCCGCCTTGCCGAGCTCATATCCCACGGGAGGACATGGTATCTGCCGACATGCTGTCAGCTCTTCAGGAAGTCATTGCACAGCTCCTCCAGAAAGAGGTAGTGGCTTCTGTCTCAAACCTTCTGATATGCCCAGGGTTTGTCTCTAGGTACTTCCTGGTGCCAAAACAGAGCTGGGGGGGGGGTTGGCACCCCATCTTGATCTGCATTACCTGAACAGATTTCTTCGGTTGCGCACTTTCAGGATGGTCCCTCTGGGTGTACCAACCGGAGAGTGACACTGCCAACTTGAATACGAGCACAGCGACAGATTTTGCCTGAAATCATCGGGTCGCTGTGCTGGTCCCTGCAGACCCCGGCGGTGCATCTCCTGGTGTTGCACCCCCTCCCCGATACAACTCTGACTCAGAATTGTATATTTAGACACTGGGGTGTGTGTGTGTGCGTGGGGTTTCAGCGGGTGCAGCCCCCCCCGATAAAAACAATGACATCCACGACAGTGCAATACTGACACTCTGCATTTCAGCTGTCGTTGTTGAGGATGTCAGCGAAATGGATGTTGCACCGCTATAGGTAAATGGTCACTCTGTTTCAGATCATACTATGTCTGGAGCAGAGCATGTTGTTTTGCATTATGGGTCTTCAGGACGCGTTCTTGCACGTCCCAATCCATCTGTCCCACCACTGGTTCCTCTCATTCCTTGCATAGGGGATTCTCTGTGAGTTCCAGGCCATGCCCTGTGGCCTACCCTCAGTTCCCAGGGTCTTTGACAAATGCATTGCAGTGGTGGCAGCCTATCTGAGCCTCTGAGACAACCAGGTGTAGTGCTACCTGTATGACTGGCTCATAGCGGTCCCTCCAGGGAGGAGGTGGAGCATTCTAGGGATCTTGCCCTCCAGACTTGCTTGTTCCTTGGCCTCCTGGTTAACCAGGACACGTGGGAACTTGTACCATCGCAAGTGATACACTTCTTCAGGGCGGAGCTCGACTGTAGCAGAACCAAGGCTTGATTTCTGGCAGACTGGACAAAGGCTCTCTTCTTTTGCTGATTATTTCTGGTTGGGCAGTTGCACCCTGCTTGGGACTTCTTGTGTCTCCTGGGATACATGGTGGCTTGCTCCGGTGTGGTTCATTAGGCCTGGTGGAGAATGTGCTCCCTGCAGTGGGAGCTTGCCCGCCAGTGGTCTCAGTGCCAGGGCCACTTCAACCAGCCAGACACTGTGACCCAGTTGATGTGGGACGTCATCCAGTGGTGGATAGTTCCGGAACATCTGCAGGAAGGAATGCGATTTGTCCACCCCGAGCCGACGGTCATCATCACAACCACTGTCTCCCTGATGGGCTGGGGTGCCCATCTGGGGGAACACAGAGATCTTACTTTGAGATGGAGCTCTTGCGGCAGGTAACACAGGTAGGACTGAAGGTGGCAGGACCCCATGGAAAATTTCCTGCTAGCAGTAAACAGTGGGGGACCGCCCCCAACGTCATCCCGCTCCTGTCGTCACGTGGTGTAAATGAGGTGGTCCCCTAGCGTCCCCCAGTTCTTGTCCCACCATCAGCTGGTATGCATCGGCTCCACGGACACCTTCAGCTTCGATCAACTGCCATTTTACCCTTGTTTTCAATGATTCATTTTACCACACAAAGTTTGTTTTCTTCTGCTCTACTTTCTGGATGTCGTCTTCCCCAAAGTCTTCCATCGACCAGCACTAGTTGAAGTGTGCTTGTGGCAAATAGATCCTGTTGTGAGATGGACACTCGGCCTGCCTACTGTGCCTAGGCCCAGACCACAATACTGAGGTATGCCCACACTGTCAGAGGTTCAACAGCAGGACGAGGATATGCTGCCAGAAAGCCCTCCAGGCCTTCTTAATGGAACAAGAATTAGCTGTGATGCAGCAGGATTCTTCTTCAAAGGAGGGCCCCCTCACAAGAAATTGGGGAAACATCATCATAAAGAAAAGAGAAGGGAGAGGGAAAAAGACAGATCCCAGTAGAGATCTAGGTGATCCACCTCCTGGTCTGCCTCCCGGGGAAGCTCGGACTCTGCATCCCAGGCAGTATGCTCTTCTACCAGGCTCGCAGTAATGAGAGCACCCACTGAGGTAAGGACGATGGGAGGCCAAGGGTCAAGGTCTTCTACCTTGCAATCCCTGAAAATCTGGCCACATTCACATTCTTCTGACCGCCATTCAGACTCCAACCTCCCGGTCCTCCTCCAGCGACAGACCAACAAAAGCGTCCTCCAATTCAGCCACTTACTCGAGTGCCAAGTCCCTGGAAAGACACGGGGGCTCAGGCCACTCTTCTGGCAGGTCTGTTTCTCAACCCCCCCCCCCCGGAGACCTAACATTGCTAAAGCCAACGGCAGAAAAATGTGCAACGGAAAAATGGCTGATGACCTACTTCGCCAGGCCTCGACGTCTGACAAGTGGACAACAGTGACAAGACTGCCACCTGATGACAGCCGTCACCAGGACAAGGAGTCCAACGCCAGGCCTCTAACCCAGGCTATGGCACCGACTGCCTTGACTCTAGCATTGTTGGCTCCACTACCGCCTCTGGTCAGTGAACGTGTTGACCCGCTGTTGGCTTCATCCCAGAACACAGCTGATGACCCTGACCACTGCCTAAGGCTCAAACGCCACCCGCAGACCAGTCTGGTCTGTCTGAGGCTCCCGATGCCACCCTCAGACCAGACGACGGGTCAGGAGCTAGGTCCATCCAACCATACGATGCCGGACCAAGAGCCACGACTCCAGCTGTCGCAGGTCAAGGACCTATTTAGCTCTTGATGGGAGACTATCAAAGCTGATGTCCTCCTTCACAAACATACCCCAACAGAGGAACTTCTCCCCGGGACCCCAGTCCTCTGCCCAGGGAACCCACGCATCCAGCTGATGGCAGAGGTTGCTCGAGCTGCAAAAGGTGTTCCCGAACAAGAAGTAGGAGTACTTCACGCTCCACTGAAGGACACAAACATAAGCACCATCATACCAGGTCTTGGTCTGCCTCCTTGGTGGACTCGGATCATTCTTCATCATCCTCATCGGGGTACTCCTCGGTCGGAGATCTCCCATCACTGGATCAGAGAGAGACACCAAGGTCCCCACTTGATGATCCCTCCTTTATGGAGGTCATGCGTCACATTCAATCCAACATGGGTTGGGACACTGAGGACCTCGATCCTTAGAGACATCGACTGGCGTAATATTTGCGCAAGAAAGAAACCAAGCTGGTGGTTGAGCCACCCTTGGTGGACACTTTCCAGGATGTGACCAAGATGGCATGGAAATACCCATCCACATTGTTGTCCGTTTCCAAGAAGGCAGATCACCTCTATAGGGCACCCAGAGAGGAACCCTTTCTTGGCGTGCAACTGATGGCAGTTTCGATTGTCATCACAGCTTCTCGTGACAGGTCCCAGAGACCTAAACATTTAAGTATTCAGCTACTCAGAGAGTCCAAACAGCTGGATTCAATGTTCAGGAGGGTGTATTCATCGGCCACCTGCATCATCAGGTCCCTCAATTTTCTTATGCGTATGGTGCAGTTCCGAAATGCTACGTGGGAACAAGGGATGAACATTTATTTACTAGCTTTTTTTACTGGGTAAGCACACCAGACAAGGAATGCCTATTTTCAAGTACGACCCAGGAGATCACAAGAGCATGGTTTACAAAACTGTGTATGTAGATTACAACAATGTGAAATACAAGCAGTAAGCAGGGTGATACAAATAAACAGGTACAGGATGAACAAATAAGCATATACTTCAAGGGTAAGAACAAGCAAAACAATAGTTACATGTTGTGGAAATAATACATGCGCAATTTGTCCTATTTTGAGGATGGTAAGTGCTGAGGTGAAGGGTATGCAGGGTAAATAATTCCCCTTACTAGAGCTCAGAGGGGGAAGGGACCAGGGAAGTGGAGGGTGCACACCAGGGTCCAAGCAGGGGTAGGGGATATCAAGCAGCCTTGGAACAGTTACAGGCTGAAGCAGACTTCAGGTGCAACCAGAGGGACCTCTTAAAGATGGGATGGGTGGGGGCACATCTGATGGTTGCAGGTAGGGTATTTTAGAATCTAGGGGCACAAACAGCAAAGGCACAATCACCTGACAGTGTACAAGTTTTTGGGACAAGGAGGGGATGCAAGTCAGGTGACCTTAGCTGGTATGAGGGTAGAGCCATCTGAAGGAGTTTGGACAGTGCGGGTGGGCTGGCATTGCAATCAGTTTTGTCTGTGAAGCAGCCCAGGACGAAAGAGCGATAATTACCGGGGGACAACCAGTGTAGTTGATTGTATAAATCACTGTGATGGGTAAGTTGAGGGACAGCAAGGACAAAGCGGCAAATATTATTATAGGCCACATCCCATTTAGCAAGACTGGTTATTATGGCGAGGGTAAAGATTGTCAGTCCATTGCTGAGAGAAGGAAGGGATAAACCTTTAGCAAGGGCAAGCCGTGCAGCAGCAGTAAGGGACCCACGAGCCCGGTATGCAAGTCCAAGCTTGATATTTGTTGCCCTTCAGACATTTTGAATGTATAGAGACAAGTCTAACTGGGGGTCAGGAGTAACTCCCAAGTATCTAAAAGAGCATGTAGTGCCAACTGGGACACCATCAAGACTTAAGACGTTGAGTGAGACAGGACACTGTTTGAGTTTGGCAGAGGAGCCGAAGTGCATGAGTTGAGTTTTCTTTAAGTTCAGCACGAGCTTATTTGTTAGGAGCCAATGTTGCAGTCTACTGAAGTCAGCTTGCAGGTTGTGATTTATAGCAGGGACATCACCTGAGCTATCTAGGAGGACGAGGACCGGGTCCTCGGCATATAGGGTTGTGGTGCTATGGGTACAGGCCATTGGGAAGTCATTGGTGAAATTAAAAAATAGGATAGGGCCCAGAACAGATTGCTGAGGGACAACGACAGTGATAGGAACAAGTTCCGATAGAGCTCTCTTGTACTTAACTCTTGTACTTATTGGAGGGAGGACGATTCAGAGGAAACATGAGGAAGAATTTTGTCACAGAACGGGTGGTGGACAAGTGGAACACCCTGCCAGAGGAAGTGGTGGGGGCTGAAAGAATCCCGGGATTTAAGAATGCATGGGATAGACATAAAGGAATTCTGGAGGTCAGGGGTAAGGGGCAACAGACTTCTAGGAAAACATAAACTGAACTTACAAGCTCAAATGGGCAGACTGGGTGGGCCATAGGCCCTTATCTGCCGACACTGTCTATGTATCTATGTAGCCTGCCAGTGAGATAGTTGGAAAACCAGTTTAAGGCTGGACCAGCAACACCGAGGGAGTAAAGCTTGATACAGAGTAGGGAGTGATTCACTAGATCGATGGTTCGGGACCTGCCAGATTGCCCCCAAAAACAGAGCTCGAGAAGCTCATGCAGACGGGCTCAGACATAGGCACTCACATTCTCAGATCAATGTATGATTCGGCAGACATAGCAGCCAGGGCAGCCGCAACTGGGGTGTGTCTCAGGCGACATGCCTAGCTCAGAGTCTCTGGCTTCGCCCAAGATATCAAAGCCGCCATCGTAGATGCACCTTTTAAAGGGTCCGTTCATTTTGGAGAGGAATCCAAAAAGATCATTACCAGAATGCAAGACTCTGGAAAAGCTGTGCGCTCAGTCCAGACGATATTCAAAGCCAAACAAAAGCCATTTTGAAAACAGCATTTTCGTGGCAAATCTGGCCAATAACCCAGATACCAGCAGCAACAACTACAGAGAGGAGGTTACAGTCGCAAGGGCCCATCCCATAACTCGGGAAGCTTGGGAACCAGGACAGTTAAGCCCCCCCCCAGACCACTCTGCCCACTGCCACCAACATCTGACTCCTGGCCGGACCCTCCTCTCCATGCAGATATGACAGGAGATATGATCGGAGGCTGCTTTTCCCTCTGTACAGAGGGTTGGAGAAAGATCACTTCTGACCAGTGGGTTCTACAGAAGATTCAATGGGGGCACTCAGTAGAATCGAGATGCCACCAGACAGACCACTCCTATTATCCCATTATTCCCAATCCTATGCAGCCCTTATCCAGGACGAGATACATGCTGTGCTGGACAAAATAGCAATAGAGCCTGTCCTAGCCTCTCAGATGGGAAAAGGGTACTATTCTTTCTTCTTTCTAGTACCCAAGAAGATGGGAGAACTCAGACCCATACTAGACCTCAGCGACCTCCATGACTACGTGGTATACAGGTGCTTTCAGATGGTCACTCTACAGGGTCTACTCCCCATGATTCACCCCGGGGATTGGCTCTCATCCCTGGACATCTAGGATGTGTACCTACACATCCTTATAGCCAAGTACCACAGGAGATTCCTAAAGTTTGAATTCCAGGATCAGCATTACCAGTTCAGGGCTCTGCCCTTCGGCCTGTTGTCGGCACCAAGGGTTTTCAGCAAGTGCCTGGCAGTATTGGCAGTAGTCCTCCGAAGGAGGAGCCATTATGTCTTCCCTTACCTGGACAACTGGCTACTCACAGCCCGGTCCAGGAAGGCACTCCTGCAGACTGTGGAAGACACCTTTTCACTCCTTGCAGCGTAAACATGACAAAATCCTCTCCCCGGCCAAGTCAGAGGCTTCATTTCATTGGCGCACTTCTCGACACCTCTCAAGGAAATGCCTTCTTTCCAGAGAACAGAGCGGATCACCTAAGTGTTCTCGCACACCACATCCTGTCTTCAGGGCAGACCCTGGTCAGGACAGTACTCAGACTGCTCGGCCACATGGCAGCTGTAGTTACCACCATATCATTGGCCCAACTGCACATGAGAACAATCCAGTGGATACTGAAGGTCCAATGGGATCAACATTGGGATGATCTCGACCAACATGTCCCAATCCAAGGCCCAGTGCAACAAGCCCTGCAGTGGTGGCTAGTACCATCCCACCTCTTGGCATGTATGCCCTTCCAGAGGATACCGCCTGCACAGATCTT